>JAIXND010000624.1:12400000-14800000 GCA_023646645.1 Varanus salvator macromaculatus | reverse complement strand
CGCCTTTCTCAATTTTGAACCAAGAATTTGTTCCGTGTCCAGTTCTCACTGTTGCTTCTTGACCCACATATAGGTTTCTGAAGAGACAAATAAGATGTTCTGGTACTCCCATCTCTTTAAGAACTTGCCACAATTTGTTGTGATCCACACAATCAAAGGCTTTAGCATAGTCAATGAAGCAGAATTAGATGTTTTTCTGGAACTCCTTAGCTTTAGCCATGATCCAGCGTATGTTGGGAATTTGATCTCTAGTTCCTCTGCTTCTTCAAAATCCTGCCTGTAGTTCTGGTAGTTCTCGGTCCACATCCTGCTGGAGCCTAGCTTGTAGGATTTTGAGCATAACTTTGCTAGCATGTGAATACATATCCTAGTTAGACTCTATTCTCTACAGGTTTTTCATTTTTAAAAAAGTTGGTGACAATGTTTAAGAATGCTGCTTCAATATACTAAGGAGAAATGTATGTGTGAAACCTGGAGAGTATAAAAAGGCTGAATTCTTTGTGTCTCTGAAACTCACTTCTAGGTAGGGTTGTGAGAAATTGAATAATCTGACTGAAACTAAGATTTTAATCTTCCCCTTGCCTCAGTACTCCTCTGGTGTTAAAGGGGATTTCAGGGGACCCAAATGAATTATTTGCATTTGTCTTCCCAGCAGAGGATGTCAGGCAAGTGACTGTGTGGGACTGTAAAGCGATGTAGCGGAAGGGAATTGACTCACACAGTGCTGTTGGGAAAAGAAGCCTGTTAGAAGAGCCCAAATCCAGAATCAGATATTCTTCTCAAAGGAAATCAAGATTCTGCACACACCAAATTGAATTCCACAGTCAGATTAAGTGATGCAAGCCAATAAAATGCCAGCACACTGGCATTCTCTGTGAGGCAGGAAACCAAAAGGAAAAGGAAACCCAACCTGCCCTTCATGGGGTAATTGTCCCACGAGAATCTGCCATTCTCCTATTGAATGTTTTCTGGCCATCCCAACCTGGATGTCCTACAAGCCACACATGGAAGGACTCAACCGTGGAGACCTCTTTATGGCACAGTTATGTGAACTCACTAGCTGTTTATTTTTGCACCTTTATGCCACTTTTGCCAGTTGTAAGGAAGGTTGGGCAGCTATTAAACCTACTAACTCCCCTGCCCACCATTCCTGGCAGTTCAGTGCAGCCTCCCTATGAGATTTTATATCATCCGGCAAAAACTCTCAAGGGCCTTCATCTACTTCTGTGCATTTTCTTTAGCAGCCTAAAGAGGCACAGTCCATTGTATTTTTCAGTCCCAGAAAATTGTGCAGCTGTGTTCACAGTGGGGGCGGGGGGGGTGTTTTGTCAGTCTTGCTCAAGTGCACTCTTACCACAATCCTATTTGTGTAGTTTTGCCTGATCAATTGCCTTGCATGTTTCAGCTGTCAAAGGTGCTGTTGAAGAGGTTGCACACAGAGCAATTGGTGTGCACAGTTGCAAGGCTCCAACAGCTCAGTGTCAATCAAAAACAACTGAAAAGGGTGGGACAGGGGAACAGCAACAGTCGATGCACAAAAGTGGGGAAAGGATCTCCCAGATAGCAATGCAAACCTCACTATTTTAGGTGTCAAACCGACACTTCCCAGGGGTCTTCACCTTTGCAACTTTTCTGAGTCTTCAGCTACTCCCGAAAGGGGAACTGCAAGCACCCCTGCACCCTGCACACTTTCTGCACCATCCTGATCAGCCAAAAAGTGCAGAAATGACCCAGCACCCCACAGCTGATCAAGCAACACACAGCACAAGCTGTGCGTGTTCAGGGTGGCTTGCTCCCACCAAGTGGTCTGGAATAGACAGGAAGCGGCCTGCGCTCGAAGATGCAGCAACATCATGGCTGGTTACTCAGGATGGGCTGCCATGTGCTGTGGATCCAGCTGCTGTATTGCTCTCTTGTTCTTGCTGAGAATGGGTATTTGCAATTTTAGACACAGAGATGTCTGCCTTCCTCTGTTCCCCTTCCTCTTAACTTCCTTTTCAGTCTTTTTGCAAGGGAACCCTTGAGCCCTGCTATTTCTCTCCCACTCTACCTTTTCTGTAGTTCACCCACCTGGGGAAGAGATGCTGGACAGACTCTTGGAAAAGCCTCCCCTCCCCCACTATCTCAAATATTCCTGCTGAATTTTAGATTAAAAAGGCAGCTTGCTTTTCAATAATGTATTTCCCCCTCAGCTGCCTTTGCTATCAAATAAGTTCCTCAGAAAAGCAACCTCAAAAGATGAAGTTTCCCAAACACAAGACTCTTGAACTGAAGCTGTTGTCTCCCAGAGGGGCTGCTGGGGAGAGCAAAGAAATCAATGCTTGCATTTCTTGCCCTCAAACAGATGGAGCAAGTTTGCAACAGGGGCGCAATCGCAGGAGCTTGAAGAGACCGCCCTTCCCTCTCGGAGCAGCCCTGCCAGCAGGGCCCACCCAGCTCCCTGTCCTATTAATACTTAGCCAGCCTTACATTATTACGAATACGTGCAGCCCAAGAGGCGAGCTGCAAACAATGGAGCTGCAAAGGAGATGCTTTGCATAATCCCCTCTAATTTGGCTTGGCCCTTAAAGTGAGCAGACCAGAGGGGAAGGGCTGAGCCTGTCGGAGGCCGAGCGAACGGGAAGCAGACGGGTGCGCGGAGGGGTGCTCTGCCTGGGCCTGCCGCACTCTGGGGGTGCCCTGCGCAGGCCGAACCCCTGGGCTGCAGCACGACGGCAGCCACTGTGGGGTTTTCTTGCAGGCCCCCCTCGAAAGATCTGGCTGCATCTTTGGCACTGAGCGCGTCTGCTGTTTTGGAAGCGCCACTGACGGTGACCAAGACGCCCCGTGCGTCACCACAGGCCCCCGGGGGCCTCCTCTGGCTTGCATGTGTGCATGCTTCAGGCAAGCACAGAATAATGTGCGCACTGCCGTGTTCGGAGCCTGCGGAACAAACGCCTCTCGCCACGTGGACCCAGTGATGGAAGAAGCCTCCTCCTGTGCAAATGAATTGCTTGTGGGTGATTTGCGGTAAATGAGTCATCCTGTTCAGTACAATCCCATTGTGTTAATTAGTAGCCTCGCAACGAAGTAGCTTTCGAAAGGTCCCTGAAATATTAAAATGGAGGCACTTCTGTTGAAAGCCTGGAGCTCTGCGGGAAAACAGGCTTGTCGCTACTTGGCTGCATTTATCGCCCAAAAGCAGGTGTGCAGCTTCAGCAAGTGCTTTCAGAAGGACGCAGCCGCGAAACGGCACTTGGAATGCACTGCGCCTCTTCTTCACTCACAAATGTGAAACGGTTTGTTTCCAGTGGGGGCTCGACATTGTCTCTGAACTGGCAGAAATGAAGAACAAGAAAATAGCCACCTGGGTAGGGAAGGCACCCTATGCTGGAATTCCGGGGGGGGGGAGCAAGGTCCCCAAGCCCACCCGTCACCCTTGTTAGAGCCTGCAAAGGAAGGATGAGGCCGAAGCTGCTGCTCCCCTACCCAAGCCCCTCCTGGCCCTTCCTGGCACAGCCGCAGGCCATCCACCTGCACTCACCCAGGACTGCTCTGGGGGACAGGGCCGCCCAGCTGCCCAGGATGGCTTTTGGTGAGAATGCCAGGAGGCGGATCCCAGATCTTCTGCACACAAAGGGCGGGACCCACACCCGGGCTGCATTTGCTGTTCCCACGAAGCGCCTGGCCTTCCAGCACAAGTCACAGACCACAAGGAAAGAAGCACTTGCACTTTGGAGAAAGTGGCAAGTTTTGCTTAGCTCCTCAAATCCTGTCCCCAGACATGTGAGGTGTGCACAATTGCGAATAAAAGCCACACAGCCCACTGCTTAGAACCCTTGTTTGCTCCAGCTGTATTTCTCACGTTTCAGCAGGGAGTCCTGGTACTGAAGCCTGCAGGCGAGGCTTGACTGACTTGAGCTGAGAAGGTAACCAAACTGCACAGTTGTGTGAGAAGTAGAAGATTACTGTGACTAACAAACTGGAACAGGTAAAGCTATGGATCACGTAGTGATTAATAAAGGTATTGTGATTAACGGACTAGAACAGGTAAAGCTATGCAGATCATATAATGATTGATAAAGTTATTGTGATTAACACAAACTAATAGACTACAAGATGTAATTGGTAGACATGGCATTAAACTTACGAACTTAGAACCCAAAGTATGGCTGCGTAATTAGCTAATGCATATTAATAGTGCCTCCTACTATGACTCAGAGGGTTATTAACATGAACACAGGACGTATGAGCAGGTGGGAGTAACATACCAAGGAGTAGTATGATGAAGGTGGATGGGAAGAGTGTGAATTCCCAGTATCCCAGCCAATGGGAGAAAGGAGGCAGGGACTTTGTGCGTGAGTAGGGAATAAGAGGCTGTGTAAATGCTCCTCCAGTGCACTACCTTTGGGGTGAGTGCCCGGCCTGGCCAGAACGTATTGAACTGTTGCTGCTTGGTACTTTGCCTCCTGTATCATCATTGCTTGGATTCCATTCCTTACCGTTGCAGGTCAGAAATCAGAAGCAGCCTGGATCAGGCGTCGCACTGACATGACAACTGGGGTGCAGGCAGAGGGGCCAGGCCTTCCCCACAGGAGGCACTTGCTGTGCTTTCCGACCCCTCGCACACAGCTGTGTGGGGAGAGAGGGCGGAATGCCTGGCTGCACATCTTACGCGGCCGCAGACCAGCACAGTCTCCTCTCATGCGCCTCTGCCACAGCACCTCCTTGCTCTCAGTCAGCAGAGAATACGAAAAGGCAGAGAAAGTCAAAGCGCAAGGCAGACGCCCGTCCTCCCACAGCAAAAATGCAAGAGGAAACAGCTGGTTTTGCCTCTCCTGTAGAATTTCTGGAATATACATCCCCTAGTGAGCCTTTGCACTGAATTGCTGTAAAATGTGAAGGCATGCAATGTGGGTGGGAACTATTTCTGAGGTGCTACGAATTTCAAGAGGGAATGCAAACTTAAATCCAAGCAATATTTAGAATTCGTGCAATGATGTAAATGCTTGCAACCAGGCACTGCACTCAACCTCTGGAACCTCCCTGCAAGTGCCAGGCCCCTTGAGGGGCTCCAAGGGTGGCAACGGGGAGGGCCTTCTCTGTGATGGCCCCTCCTGCTGCCAAATTGGCTCCACATTCACCACCCTTCAGGCCAGGGGCCCTCAACATTTCTCACCACAGGGCCAGTGGAAAGGTGCTGGTGCTGGGCACGGGCCATAAAGGTGGTGTCGGCGGTGCGCAGCGAGGAAAGGCAAGGCAGGGGCGGGCATGCTCCGCAAGGCGGGCACACGAGGCAGCAGCTTGCTCGCTTGGAGATCATTTTCTCTGAGTGAGCAAACCTCTGCCTCCTGCATGCGGGGCGAGGTGGGCGGCAGTGGGCGCGTGTGGGGGCATGTGCGCAGTGGGTCCAAATGGGCATGGCGGGCCGGATCCGGTCCCTGGGCCATAGTTTGAGGACCCATGCTTTAGGCACTGCCTCCTTTGCAAAGGACTTTATCTGAGGACTTTGTTTAGCCTCCTTGATCATCCAGAGGTTGCTTTTGGCTCTGGCCTCTTGGCAGAGCGGCAGAGCAGCAGAGGCACAGGCTGGGAGAGAGCGCTGAGTGGCCAGGGGACTGGCGAAGGCAAGGTAGGAGCTGGGCAGGTGGGAGCAGAGGGCCAGGAGCAGTGGAGAGGGAGGGGGCGGGGCCAGAGAGGCCAGGAGGGAGCAGAGGGCCAGGAGCAGCAGAGAGGCAGGGGGTGGGCCAGAGAGCTAGAGCAGCCAGGGGGAAGCAGGGGGCAGGCCACTGGCCGGAGGGACTGAGCAGGCCCAGCTCGGGCGGCGTCCCTCGTCTGTGTCCCTGAGCTGCGGTCCGGACGGTCCAGGGACTCCCTTCCCTGAGACACAGAGGTTGTTTGTTTGTTTGTTTGTTTTTTGTTTTGTTTGTGTGTTTTTGTTTTGTTTTGTTTTGTTTGCACTTTGCTTTGCTTTCTTGTGCTTTTTTTTTTTTCTTTCAATTTAAATTTAAGTTTATTTTCTCCTTGTGTGTGTGTGCAAGTGGGGTTTTTGCCTGGGAGAACTGGGCGAGTGAGAGGAACTGCAGGACTAACAAGACAGGGGACCAAGGTAAGGTCTCGGAAGGGTTACAGATGGCAGACCAGGAGATGGCCTTGGCGGGAGTCACGGGTGTTGCTGTCCGCTGCGAGAGCTGCGACATGTTCGCCCTTCTCCCCCAGGAGAGGCAGGGATACACTTGCCCTCGGTGCAAGATGGTGACCCTGCTAGAGGAGGAGGTGAGGTGCCTGAGGGCCGAGAGAGCTCTCCAGGCCCCCCCGCAGCAGCCCCCCTCTCGACAGAGGGCTGAGGGAGAGACCACGGGAGGAGCAGCTGCGGAGACATGGAGGTATGTCACCCACAGGAGGAGGAGGCCAGCATGGCCTCCTCCTTCTCCTGGCACCAATCTGGAGCTGGGAAACAGGTTCTCTCCACTTGGGGAGGCTGGGGCTGAGGAGGCCTCGGGGGACCAGCAGGACCCCCAGCCTGGGACATCAGGAGGCAAGGGAGCCACTGCAGGAGAGGCGAGGACCAGGGCACGGCTGCCCACCAGCACCGAGAAGGTACGGCGGCGGGTGATAGTTGTTGGGGACTCCCTGCTGAGGGGCACTGAGGCGGCGGTGTGCCGCCCCAGCCTTGAGACAAGGGAGGTTTGCTGCCTGCCGGGCGCACGCATCCGGCACGTGAAGGACAGAGTGGAGCGTCTTGTTCGCTCCGGGGGTCACCAGCCACTCCTGGTGATCCATGTGGGCACAAACGACGTGGCCAGGCAGGGGGTGGTCGGGATCACCAGGGACTTTTTGGCCTTGGGGAAGAAACTCAGGGAGCTGAGGGCCCAAGTGGCCTTCTCATCAATCTTACCTGTCTGGGGATTTGGGCCAGGAAGGGACAGGAGGGCCTCCGAGGTGAACGACTGGCTTAGGGTGTGGTGCCAGAAGGAACGCTTCGGGTTCCTCGACCACGGCACTCGTTTTCTTGCCAATGGACTTCTGGCAAGGGATGGGTTACACCTCATGAGGATGGGGAAAAGGTCCTTTGGAGATGCTCTAGCGAGCTTCATCCGGAAGATTTTAAACTGAGCCAGTGGGGGGTGGGTTCAGGCCCCCCAGTAACGTGTCTGCACTGGACAAGTGTGCGGGGAGGATCGGGGCTCTGGGAGCAGGGCTTTAGATATACTGCAGGGACTGACAGGACTTCTACAGAGAGGGGCCAGGTACCAGGGAGGATGGGAGGAAGGAGGATGCTGGGCACTCCAAGGAAAGGAAGTGGTGGGAAGGAATTGAGGTGCATGTACACCAATGCTAGGAGCGTGGGTAATAAGCAGGAAGAGCTTGAAGCTCTCCTGGGAATAGGAGGATATGATCTGGTAGGAATCACAGAAACTTGGTGGGATGAAAGGCAAGTCTGGAATGTAAACATAGAAGGGTATCACCTTTTTAGAAAGGACAGGAAGGGAAAGAGAGGTGGGGATGTAGCTTTATATGTCAGGGAAGGGATAGGATGCAGTGAGATAGAGTGCAGCACAGATGGGGATTCGGTAGAGGCAGTCTGGGTGACACTTAGGGGTTTTGACAGGGAAAGAGACCTGACAGTGGGGGTATGTTATCGCCCTCCAGGTCAACTTGAGACCCTGGATGATGTCCTGACAGGCCAGATTCTAAGGATATCTCGGGGGAGAGACACAGTAATTATGGGGGATTTCAATCTCCCAAATATTACTTGGGAGACTCACTCGGCGGTGACAGCCAGGTCACGTCGCTTCCTAGAAGCTCTAGAGGGTGGGTTTTTCACACAGAGGGTCCGAGAGGCGACAAGAGGGGGAGACATCCTTGACTTGGTCTTGACCAATAGAGAGGAGCTGATAGATGAAGTACAGATTAGGGGAGCTCTGGATGCGAGTGATCACTCCATCCTTTGCTTTGAGATCAGGGGACTTGGGACGTGCAGCAGGTCAAGCACTAGAAGCTGGGACCTTCAGGGCCAACTTTGGCCAACTGAAGGCCAGACTGGGGAAAGTCTCCTGGGATAGGTTACTGGAAGGTAAGCGAGTTGAGGAGGGGTGGATGGCACTCAAAAGGGAGGTTTTGGAGGTGCAAGCCTTGACGATACCTCTAGTTAGTAAGGTGGGGAAGCGGAGGAGAGTGCCGCCATGGATGCAAAAGGTCAGAGGGATTAGACGAAAGAGGAACCTCCTTAGGAAATGGGTACTGGGGGAAATAGACCAAAGGGTATACCAGGAGGAGGAGGCCCGTTGCAGAAGGATTCTTCGCAAGGCGAAGGCTGATTACTAGGTGAGACTAGCCAAGAATATCAAGCGCCACAAAAAGGGCTTCTTTCAGCATGTAAATAGGAAGAGGAAGGGGAGACAAGTGGTGGGACCACTAAATAAGGAGGAAGGAGATCCAGTGACTGACATGAGGGAACAGGCACAGATGCTAAATGACTATTTTGCCTCTGTGTTCTCCCCAAAGCAGGACGGGGGATATCCGTATAGGAGATTAGATGAGGCTGGGGACTTAGGGGCAGAGATTAGAGTAACCCCCCTTGAAGTCGAGGGGCTCCTCAGGGAATTGGACATTACAAAGGCACCAGGCCCTGACGGGTTACACCCGAGAGTACTTAGAGAGTTGGCAGGGGTTCTCTCACACCTGCTGGCCTCCATTTTTGAGGCCTCGTGGAGAACAGGTGAAGTTCCAGAGGACTGGAGTGTGGCATCGGTGGTCCCAATTTTCAAAAAGGATAGTAGGAAGGACATGGGGAATTATAGACCGATTAGCCTTACATCCATTGTAGGAAAAACAATGGAAAGGCTCATAATAGAGAGAGATCTAGTGATGCTAGATAGGGAAGGGAGGCTGACAGCCACACAACATGGCTTCCGCAGAAACAGGTCCTGCCAGACAAACCTTGTGGAATTCTATGACAAGGTTTCAAGATGGCTAGATGGAGGGGATGCAGTGGATGTGGTATACCTGGATTTCAGCAAGGCCTTTGACAAAGTGCCCCATGATATCCTGGTGGAGAAACTGAGGAGTTTTGGGATACACCAAAGCACTGTCCGGTGGATTAGGGCATGGCTGACTGACCGAAAGCAGAAGGTAACCATTAGCGGGGAATCGTCGGGATGGCAGCCAGTGACAAGCGGGGTCCCCCAGGGCTCTGTCCTGGGGCCGATCCTGTTTAATCTTTTCATTAACGACATGGAAGAAGGGGTGAACAGTCTGCTGATCAAATTCGCACACGACACTAAAACTGGAGCAGTGGCCACAACTGAGGAGCAGATACACCAGATCCAAAAGGATCTGGACAGACTATGGAAGTGGGCAGGAGACAACAGGATGGCGTTCAATGTGGATAAGTGCAAGGTCTTGCACTTGGGGCATAAGAATAGCTGTCATAAGTACAGGTTAGGTGACAAGTGGCTGGAGAGCAGCACTTGTGAAAGGGACCTCGGGGTGCTGGTTGACCGCAGGCTAAACATGAGTCAGCAGTGTGATGCGGTGGTCAAGAGGGCGAATGCCACCCTTGGTTGCATAGCCAGAAGTGTGGCTTCTAGATCAAGAGAGGTATTACTACCACTCTACACGACTCTGGTGCGCCCACAACTGGAGTATTGTGTTCAGTTTTGGGCCCCTCATTACAGAAAGGATATAGCCAGGTTGGAGTCAGTGCAGTGTAGGGCCACAAGGATGGTGGCTGGTTTGCAGGGGATGCCATATGAGGCAAGACTGAGGGAACTGGGTCTCTTCAGCTTGGGGAAGAGGAGACTCAGAGGGGATATGTTGGCAACATACAGGTATGTGAGGGGGTGTCAAATGGAGATGGGGAGAGGCCTGTTCTCCCTTGCAGAGGAAGGTAGGACGCGCTCCAATGGAGCAAAGCTCAGGGAGCCAAGGTTCAATTTGGATGCCAGGAAGCACTTCCTGACAGTTAGGACCCCGAGGGCGTGGAATGGGCTTCCACGGGAGGTCGTTGAGGCCCCATCGGTGAGGGTGTTCAAAGACAGGCTGGACATGCACATGGTGGGCATGTCATGAGCGGAGCCGGCTGGTGCCGGAGGTCAGACTAGATGGCCCAGGAGGCCCCTTCTGACTCGCTCTGTTTCTATGTTTCTATTGAGTTTATCCAGGTGCCTTTTCCCTTTCTTCTTGGCTGAGACTTTGCATTGCTTTTGTATTGTATTGTTAATATATTTTAATGCTATTTTGCATTATTTTAAAAAACCTTTAAAACGTTTTATGTACTGTGTTCTATTTTTTATAGCTTGCCGTGAACCGCCCAGAGAGCTTTGGCTACAGGCGGTACAGAAATGAAATAAATCATAAGAAGACATAATAGTGCAAGGCACCAGCTTCCCTCTGCGCTGCTGAGAAGAAGCAGGATTCCAGCCCGGGTCTTTTCAAGCGGCCTCCAAACCAGCGGAAGGAGCGGCTCCCTCCCCCTGGCACCCTCCGCACAGCAGGGGGGGCAGCAGCGGATCTTTTCCCTCTGATTCTGCTTGCATCCAAAGCCAGCCAGCAGTTTCTCTTTTGTTGTAAAACTATCAATACCGAAAGACTGTGTGTGCGTATTTCAAAAATACTGTTTTATTCTTTGAAGTAATTTAGATTTGTTGCAGTAAAAGGAAATATTTCATGCTCCTGACGCCTATAAAATGAAACAAGAAGAGGCAGCTTTTTGCTTCTAATAAGGAGTGGCAAAACGTTTACACTTTTTAATGCTTCTAAGAAATTGCTCCATTCCTTCAGGAGCGTAGAAAAGGGGATTTTTTTATTGTGGCTTTAAAAATATGCAATTAAGTTTCAATGCAGCTAATTAGGTAATTGATTGACTGGCTGAAAGTCGGACAGTTCTTGTATTGCTTTTTTTAAAATGGATGAACCTGACTCCAAAGAGCCATTTTAGAACCTGCCACAAACCTGGGGATTTAAAATAGGACGAGCGATGCCCCTTCTCTTTCCAGCTCACATGGCCTTGCCCAAACGGTAAGCAGCACCCAGCACCTCTGGAGGGCCGAGCGTCAGACCCCAGCGGATGCGCTCACGGGGCAGTGCTGGGCCGGAGGGGGGTGACCCTCCCAGCACAGCACGCCAGCCCTGCACGGCACCCCTTCCTCCCTCCTTTTGGGCGGTGGGGCTAGTCCACTGTTTCCTGTCAGGGCAAACCAGCAAATGGGTCCCCTGGATCTGGATGCAATGGCAAGCTTAATTGAACTAGGAAGTTTCTCATTAAGCCAAGGGGAGCGGAGGCTCTACGGTCCTCCAAACCATGGTAGCTGCAGAACAGCCAATGAGAAACAACCATCATACGCCAGTCTGTGAATGGGCAGGACCCTGCAAGGTAGCAATATCCAATTCTCATCTCAGTTACTTGTATTCTGCAACAACTCATCCACACCATTCCCTCTTTCCCATGCTGGAAATTTAATGCTGATTAGTCCTAATTGCAATATAGAAACAGAAATATGGTTAAGATTCTTAGAGATCCTTTTCCCTTTACCAGCTATGCAGTGATTGCAAGAGGAAAGAGAGGAAGGTGAAACAGCAAACTGAGGAAGAACTTTTCTAGGTACTCCAAAAGCGATCTGCCATATTAAGCAGCCCATTAAATTGTCCCAGGAGTGCTTAAGAGGCAGCCTGTTTAAAGTGTTGAGGGCAGAAGGCTAAAGTACTTTGCTTGGCAAGCTCCTGTGATTTAAAGCTGCAGCTTTGTCAAGTTGAAACACAAACCATGCTTGAGTTTTCCAGTCTCTGCCATAAATATTTTTGAGGTGAAGGCTGGGAGAAAGATATGGCTCAGGTTGGAGGCTGTTTGGATAAGCAGCCTCCCACTCCTGGATTGGCAGCCAAATGGACCTTTTAATTACAGGGGCTGAGCTCAGCACTCCGAGTGTGAAGCCTCATCACCAGAGCTCCTCATTTCCCAGAGCAGGGGTCCAAAGAAGCAACCTGAACTCTCCATAGCAATTATTAGGCAGAATAACCACAGACGTCCTGACTGTCCTTGTGTGCCTGGCAGGCTTGTTTATCCAGACTGCCTAATTGGTAGGGGGAGGTGCTGTATAACCCCGAAGTGGAAGGACTCTTGGAGATCATCCACTCTGACTGTGTGACCAGGTTGGTTTTCCTGCACTGCCTGGTTCTGGAACAAGAATGGATTGGGCTGCAGGGCCATTTAGTCCTTCCCTTCAAGAGCTCCCTTCTCTGGACATTGCATTGTGAGTCCCTTGATGGTTCTTTGCTGGTGACACGCTGTGGTCCAGACTGGGCTGCCTTGAGAATTGCTGGCAGGGGCCAGACAAGGTGGCCTTTGGGCCTCCATGAAACGTTTGATTCTTGATGTAACAACTGGAAATTCACCCACCACGCCTGAGCAGAGGCGGAAAGAAGACAGAGACAGAGTTGACACAAACACAAACCCAAAACCTACAAGAGTCACAACAAAATTGCTGTGGTAAGTGCAACATTTGCACAACTTTCCCCATAGTGGGCCCAGATGCTGCAGGGAGAGGCCACGGTGCCCTGCCAGAGCAGATGCTGTCAGAATCCCAGAATCTCAATTTGAGAAGAGGCAATAAAACGGGGGTTCATGGGAAAGACCAAGCTTCCAGACCATCTAAGGCTTTATTGTATTTACCCCGAGGTTCCCACGGTACTCATGATAATGCATGCATTACCGGGCAGGCAGAGGTGAACTCTGCTGCAAAGCTTCAACAACATTGCAGGGCATTTATAGGTACACAGGTACAGGGCAATTGATGACAGAATGCAGAGATTACAATAAGATTCTGAGGTCATCACATACAGAACAGATAAAGGAATGTCAGTCAATCATACTGTAACAATAAGATTACAATATTTCTAATTGCCTGTATTGACACTTAAGTTCAGTAGCTTGAGATGGGTTCAAGCTGCTGAAACTATGCATGAACTCAAGACTCTTATCTACTCTAGACATTCTGAATTGGCCAGGGTACATGGAGCCTCTGGGCTATCAAAAGAGACTTCCTTGTAAACTGAATTCCAACAATGACTATTTACAATGTATATTTGGACTAAATGGCCTGTCTACTGTAGCCCACAGCTAAAGGTGAGAGAAAGGAGCGGGGGAGGGATGCCATTTTAAACAGTGAAAGCTTGGTTTTGAGAAGGAGTACAGGATTTGATCCCACAATTCAAACGCACACAGAAGTAATGTTTTTCTGACAGGATCTATCCAAATTTTCCCAACAATGCCTCACCTGCAAAAGGTCCCATTCTGGTCCGTCCACTGTTCAAAGGATGGGGACCTCCTTGGCCCTGGAACTCTTCTGGCAGAAAGTGTTGGAGACTTTATCTCAGAAGACATAGAAAAAAAAAGTGTGTAAAAAGGGGTCTCAAAAGATCCCATTTGAATCTCTTTTTCTCAAGGCTAAAAAGACCCAGTTCCCTCAATCTCTCATATGTCATCCCTCCCAACTCGCTGAACTGATTCCAACCTAGCTATGTCTCTCCTATAATGTGGAGCCCAGAACTGGATGCAATACTCTAGTTGTGAGTGCACCAGAGTCATGTAGAGCAGTATCAACAGCTCCATAGATCTGGAAGCCATGCTTCTGACTATAGATCCAAGGGTGGTGTTTGCCTTCTTGACCACCACATCACACTGCTGGCTCATGTTTAGCCTGCTGTCAAGAAATACCCCAAGATCCCTTTCACAAGTGCTGCTCTCCGGCCACTTGTCTCCCATCCTGTACCTGTGACATCTATTCCTGTGTCCCAAGTGCACTTATCCACATTGAATTCTGTCCTTTTCTCCCCCACCCCACCCACTTCCACAACCTGTCCAGATCTTCTGGATTGGGATCACCTGCTCCTCAGTTGTGGCCACGGCCACCACCTTGGTATCATCTGTGAATTTAGTCCGCAGACTGGCTATCCCTTCCTCCAGGTCATTGATGAAAAGGTTGACTTGATTTGGTCCCAGAACCGAGCTATGGGGGACTGCGCGCATCACTGGTTGCCATCTTGATGGTTCCCCACTGATAGCCACCCTCTGCTTGCGGTCAGTCAACCAAGCCCCAGTCCATCGGATAGTGCATTGATCAGTCCCAAAGCACAACAATTTCTCCACCAGGGTGTCGTGGGGCACTTTGCCAAAGGCCTTGCGCAAGCCAGGTAAACTGCACCCACCGCGTCCCCTCCCTCCAGCCCCCTCCAGCCCTTGTCGCAGAATTCCGCAAGGCTCATCTGGCAGGACCTGTTTTCATGGAATCCGAGCTGCGTGGCGGCCAACCTCCCATCCCTATCTAGGATTGCTAGAGCTTTCCCTGTTATGAGCCTGTCTATCGTCTTTCCCACAATGGAGGCAAGGCCAACCGGCCTGTAGTTCCCCATATCCTCTCTGCTCCCATTTTTTCAGATTGGGTCCACTGGTGCCACCCTCCAGTCCTCCAGGACTTCCCCTGATTTCCTCAACACCTCAAAAACAAAGGCCAATGGACACGAGAGTAGCCCTGCCAGTTCTCAAAGTCCCCTCTGGTGTAGTCCATCAGGGCCCAGCAGCTTTGTAAGATCCAAGGCTCAGAGGAGCTCCTTGACTTCTCAGGAGATGACTCCAATCTGTGCCCCCAACCTCATCCAGCCCCCCAGGCAGATCTCCCCAACCCACTTTGGGGAGAACACAGAAGCAAGATAGTCATTTAGCATCTGTGCCTGTCCCCTTACATAAGTTACCAGGCCCCTTCCCTCCCTTTTAAGTGGTCCCACTGCCTGTCTCCCCCTCCTCTTCCTACTTACATGAAGGTGGAAGCCGTTTTCGCTGCTCCTGACGTTCTTGGCAAGTCTCAGCTCATGATAGCCTTAGCCTGGCAAAGAATCCTTCTGCATCAAACCGCCTCCTCCCGGTATAACCTTTTGTCCCCTTGCCCCAGTGTCCATTCCCTGTGGAGGTCCCTCTCCCTTCTGGTCCCTCTTGCCACCCCCCTTCACATCCACAGTGGCGCCCTCCTGAGCCTCCCCACTTTGCTAATCAGCAGTATCATCAAGGCTTGTGCCTCCAGGACCTCGCTTCTTAGAGCCACCCACCCCTCCTGGGCTCCCTTGCCTTCCAGTACCTGCTCCCAGAGACTTCCCCCAGCCTGGCCTTTCATCCAGCCTGGCTGAAGCTGGCCCAACTCCAAGAACTTGACCTATGGCTCACCCCCGCTGCCCTGCTCTCAGAGCACAGGAAGAGATGGTCGCTCGCATCCAGCGCTCCCCCAATCTGCACACCACCCACCGGCTCCCCCCCCCCCACTTGCTCAGAGCCAGGCCTGGAATGTTTCCCGCTTGTTGCCTCTCAGGCCCTGGAAGGGAAAAACCCTCCCTGCATAGCCTTTGGGAGGCAATGGGGGGGGGGGCTTGCCTCCACCCCTGCGGGTGGTGTGTCGCCCAGCTAATATCCGGGAAGTGAGAGGCTCTCAGTCTGGCCTGGCTGACCTTCATCCGTCCGGGGTCTCAGCTCGACCACTGGCAGACCCTTGGCCACCTGACCTGTCAGTCTTACCCACACCACCTCTATCTGGTCCCCTTCTCTCCACCCCCACCTCACGGCACCCTGTCCCTTCCTAAACATGTAGCGCCGCACCCCAGCGCTCTCCCCCTTCCTGTCCTTCCGAAGCAGAGCATCCCCTCCATGTTGGCTTTCCAGTCCTGCTTTCCATCCCACCATGTTTCTGCGATCTCCACCAGGTCAAACCCGCCTATTCCCAGGAGGGCTTTGAGCTCTTAGCATGCTCCTGCGTTGGTGCACGGACATCTCAGCTCCTTCCCATGAGCCCCATTCTTCCTGGTGTGACCCCTTCTTGCTGGCAGCCTCCCTGGCATGGCAGGACCCCTCTGTTTATGTTTAGATGTGTGTAGTGTTGAAACACCAGGTATATAATGTCACATTTGGCAAGTTAACACATGTTTCACCATTTGTCATGAAGCATCTGTCCCTCAAAACAAAATTTTCAAATCCAGATTCAGAATCTATGCAGAATCCCATTCACATTCAGTGAGGTAGAAATCACTTAGCATCCTAGAAGGTTGGAAAGGGCTCATGATACTGGCCTGTGCCAGTGTCAGGACTATATAAATGTGTGAGTTCACATACAATGGAAGGTAAGTCCAGCTAACAGGGAGAAATTTCAAGATAAAGATAATGAGAAGGTTTACAAAGGTTTTTTTTCATTGTAGTGGCTGGAGGGCTCCCTCCAAGTACATTAGATTGTGAAAGTGTCTTCCAGATCCAGTGCTGGATAAGAGTTTCCAAGAGTTTGTTTATCTTTCTTCTGAAGGAGAAGTGAAAATAAAAAGGTCCTTTAATTGAATTTCTTTTTTAAACAAATTGATTCCCAGCAACATAGTGATTTCTCCGAGAGGCAGTTTGAGAGCGCAGCACCTCGGCGACATGAGACCCTCGGCACAGTGCGGCTGCAGAGTGCCCCTCGTGTCTGGGGACCTGCCTGCCTCCCCCCCGCCCCGTTCTGCCTCTCTCTTTGGTAGTGTCAGTTGTGCCCTCAGGAAGGCCCTCAGGAAGAGTGTGGTTTGCCCCGAGCTACCAGAAGATGGGAGGCCCTTCCCAAAGCAGGGGGACTTGGTGGCCCTTGTGGGATGGGGGTGTGGGGGAGACTGAGCATGAGGCAGAGCACATAGCCCTTTCCTGCTCCCCAGCCCAGCTCTGCGGGGTTGTATCCTGCCAGCCCACTATGACCTGCAGTTCATGGGAGGTGGCTAGACACCAGCCCCACCTGTGTGGGGCCAAGAGGCAGGCTTGAGCCTGGAAGCTGTTCCCAGGTGAGGACAGGCACTCGGGGCTAGGGGCAAGCCGCCTCCTGCCACCAAGCCAGGCTGCTGCCATACGTGTGGCCACCCCAGGTGAAGTGGGGCCCGTGCTCACAAAGTATGGCCCGCAGCTGACCGGCTGCCCCTCCTCTCTCCTGGCAGCCTGGCTCTCTGGCAAGGAGGCCCAGGCGCCTCACACTGGAGCAAGACCACGTGCTGGAGTGGGAGGGAAGAGAGACAAATGAAGGGAGCCTTGTCCCGAACAGAAATGTTCCCCTGAGGAGGTAGGAATTCTTCCCAATTCCTGGGACTTGGGCTCTGGAAGGCTGCTGTGAGTAGGACCAAACAGCTTCCGAGCGGCTCAGGAGACAGGCACCCGAGTCAGGTGTTCTGCAGAGCAGGTGCGGATGGGCCTCCTGGGCAGCCATGCCCCAAGGGCAGGCAGCTGTGCCCGCTGTGCAGGTGCTGGCACGTTCCGGGCGGGACAGAAGCCATGAGACCGAGCTGCAGTTGTGGCTGCGGGGACTCGCCTTGCATGAGGAGGCCAGAAATGTCGCCCCAGAGCAGCAGCCTGGTATCCGGCGATGTGCCACATGTGCGTGCACACCCATGCCTCCCTCTGCCCAGCAAGGCGCATGGGCAGCCCACGTCACTCTCTGAGGCGCAGAGCGGCCTGCCTGAGAGGCCCGCACTTCCGGCCCCCACGTGCATGTGTGGCAGGCCACAGGGCACGGGAGCTGGCCACGGAAGGCGAGGAGGGGCGGGGGCTGCAGCAGGGTGGGGTCCTGCATCCCCATGGGAGAAGGCTGTGGGCAGATGCACCCCAGCTTGGAGGAGGGAGGCCTGGACTCCCTGGCAGCAGGGCAGCATGGGTCTCCTTCACTTGTAACCCAGGACTGGGGTCACCCAGTCGTGCCAGCTGGCAGCAGCAGGAAAGGAAGTCCTTGGAGTTAACGGACAGGATCGGCAGCCACAGAAAGCAGTGCAGGCCACTGAAGCACATGACTTCAGAGGAGGAGGATCTGTAGTATCTGAGCGAAGTCTTCCAGGTCGGAAGCAGCAAAGCACACTGGGGACCAGCAACACACAGGAAGCTCAAAATCTGCACTCGGCCGCGCCAGGACCAGTTTGCGTCTCTTAGAAATGCAACATGGTTCTAGCTTTGTATGTCATTCTGGCTAAATCAGGTATTCACTAAGAGAAAGAATTCAGAAAATCTATTTGTATTATATCTTGACATGGCCTTTATAGCAATAAGAGTAATACAGAGAAGAATGTATCTGAACATGTTGAGAGTGCCCTGATGAAATTATCACCTCCTCCTGCCTCTTTTCTCAGTCTAAAGGTTCAGGCATTGCAAAGGTCTTCTGGTGGTAAATAGCATTTCACCTTTCAGAAAGCAGAGGAAACTATGAATATTCAAGAGATGCTAATTCAGCAGTCTGTCTGTCTACTACAGTCCCTTTTCCACCTCTCAGCCCAGCTGCTAGCCATTTTCAGGGAAGCTGGACATGGCAGGGCCTTCATACTATACCTGCCATGAAAGCCCAATGAAAAATGATGCAGAAATACAGTAGCTCCCCCCACCACCTACCCACACACCCACCCACCCACACACACACACACACACACACTCTAATAGGAAAGTATCTGGCAACGTGAGATGTTTAATCCCGAGAACATCTGCTCAGACCAGGCAGTGGTCCCTTAAATGTCACGCACACACTCCTGCGTCCCTCTCTTCTCTGTGGGGGCTGCAGGGAGGAGCTCCTTGCCAGGATGCATCTCCCATGGCTCATGCAGAGGATGGCATACAAATGATATTTGCATGCTCTGATATTCCTTTGGCACAGCACCCCCCCGGGGGGGGGCACAGCAAAGAGCCAACACAATAACATCTATTAATCTCCTGCAGCTCCAAGTTCCTCTTCACTTGGAAATGCATTTTCCAACCCAGCAAATATCCGATGGCAGTAAACCTCCTTATTTGCCATGATGGGAAAGAAAGGAGTTGCGGCTTAGGAACACCCCCTCTCACAGCCCTTTGAGCAGGGAGCACCGGCAGGAAACGTCAGACTTGGGCAGCAGCCAAAGCCTCACATGCTTTCAATTGCATGATAAAAAAGAATGAAGCAGGGAGAAATGCTCAGCAGATCAAATCATTATGAGCAATTTTGTGTATTTTAACCCCTCCCCCATCTCATTTTATTTTTACTGTATCTTTGCTGCAACATCTAGACGAATGTTTGGTAGTCCAATAACTGACTGTATGGTTGGTGTAAGCATAACTCATTTTAATATCAGAGCAGAAAAAAGACATTCAGCTGAAAATCAATATCCGATGGACTGGGCTGGAAACATCTTGCCAAACAATGATGGGCAGAGAGCTTGGTTACAAAGAGAAAATAGTTTCACATATTCCTCACAAATCCGTGCAGATGGAGCGCTGTGGCAGGTCGGCTGTGCAGAGCCTCACCAGTCAAAACGTGTTAACAGTTTCAGATCATAAGTTTGGGACTCGAAGATTCCTTGAGCAATTGTCTGGAGGGGAGCGGCTCTCGGGAACAGCAGTCGAGAGAGGCAACCTAGGAAAGCAGGCACTGAGTCGCTGACAACTGCTTGGGGAAGGGTCTTTCTCTACGCCTCTCCTCGCCAGGTGGAGCTGGGCAGAGGGTCCTCGCACCACCCGCCCAAAGGCCCTGGGCAGCCTTTCCCTCCTTTGCAAGTATTCTTCAGCATTAAGCATGGTGACCAAGGCCAGGAGATGGCATGGTGAAGCCTCGCTCTTTCTGAGGCCACCCGGCTGAGCAAAATGCAATGTCTGGAAGGCACGTGCACCCCAGAGCTTCCAAGAAGAGGGGAGTGGAGGGGTGCGCCTGGGCCCACAGCTGCATCCAGGTGTCTTTTCCTGAACTCCCATCTGCTCCAGCCATTTGCTCCTGGACAGCTCCAGGCTGGGGAAGGCTGGGCTGCGGGTTGTCCACCCCTCCCTCTTTTCCCATGACTCTCCTTTTCTGCTGCTTCTATTAATGACTGTTCTGCTGCTTTTCAGACGTGGGACACACCATGATGGCATTAAGGCTGACCAACCAGAACTTACTTGAGATTCTGCCCAAATAAAGTCATCAACAAGATTTGTAATTTATGGCTACGTGTGGGGTATATTACCTTTACATCTTAAAATATGGAAGGTAGGTTTACTTTGCAGACAATATCTAGGAGCAGTTGGGTCCTTCTCTTAATGATGCCTCTTCTGTGTTTTGGTTTTATTTCTGCTTACTGAAAGTTTTGCACTGATCTGAAAAAATGGTTGCTTTTGCCTCATTAAAAAAGGAGAAAGCAATGTCTGTGAGCATACTTATAATTATGCCACAGCTCTGGAAGCCAAGAGGGTTGGTGCCTTGAGAAGGACAGTGTAGAAATGTGCCCGTCGTAGGCCGAGGGCACAATTTATACACCTGGAAGCAAACAAGATGGCAGAGATGGTGCACAGCACAACCCCGGTGGGTACGACACGAGGAAAGACTTGCATAACGAAAGCTTGGCAACTTGATGTTCCTCTCTCGTGTTCTTTTTCACAGTGACAGACCTGGCAGGTGGCGTGGCTGCAGGTGATCTGCGGCCCAGCACAGAAAAGCAGTCATCCACTGGGTCCATGTGGCCCGGATGGGCATCGGCATCGGTACCTCAATGGGTACCCGCCAAAGCTGGCCGGCACCCCCCTCGGGGCCAATGAGCGCCAGGTGCTGCCTCTGGCGAGAGGAGACAAAGCAAAACGAGACAACAGACTCCACGCAGGAGCGGCCATGCGAGCACTAAGTGCAGAGCTGTTAAAAGGCGGCTTCTTAAAAGTATTCTCTCACCATGCTTTGCTGTTGCTTTGTTTCAAATTGTGTCTCTGTATTTATTAACTGTTCACCCCTCCCGCCCCCCCGGAAAGCTCCAGCAGTGGTGCGGTACAGAAATGGAAGGCTGATCACCGCCACGTTATGCTGGAGAGTCGCCCGCGCCGCCCCAGGGTCTGCCTTTGACCTGCTGCCAGCAGAGAGACGAAACGGCCGGTTGCTGCCAGTCTGGAGGCCCAAATGACTCGCTTGCCTGGAAGCCCCCCGCCCTCGCGGCCAGAATGGCGGCTGTGGCCGCGTGCCAGCGGTTCTCCTGAAGAGCCGCTCTCAGCCAGCTCCCCAGCCCCCCGCATGTCGCCCAGCGCTGCCACTGCTTCTGTGCCACCGCCTCGGTGTGATCTGAATGGAAATGCCCAGGACCCAGAAGCTCAGTCCCCGAGGATGTGAAGCGCAGCAGCCCTCGCAGCGCAGCCGGGCTTCCCCCAGACGCCGGGAAGCCTTAACGATTGCCCCATTGCCCCGAGGGACGCCTGGCTGAGCCCTCACGAAAGGGCCTGCCCACAGCGGAGCAGGTGCGCTCCCACCGGCCCCATCCACCGGCAGCCAATTATTCCTCCTCACACCTTGCCCTCCTGCAACCCCCAGGGTTTCAATCAGAGAATTCGGTGTCTTGTCAAAAGACGAAGCTTTCTCAGAGAAACTCCCTTCTGCATTCCTTCATCCTCCACTTGCATGAAGGGAGAGGAAGCTCAAAGGCAGAGTTTCTGGATGAATTTTTTATGTGAGAGCCTTTCCTCCTATTGGGTCGGAAGGATGAGTGCCCCCCCACACACATGTGCACGCACACACAGGGCTCGGCTGCCTTTGGTTGTTCAGCTGGGCAGGAAAGCTGTTTAAAATGCACGTTGCCTTTGAATAATGATCTGATTGCTGCCGCGGAATCAAATGAAAGCTCGGGCTGTGTCAGCCTGTCGCAGCTGGAACAGCAAAGTCCCGTTGCCACAAGCCTCCTGTACTTTGAAAAGACACAGCGCATAATATGCATTTGGCCGGCTGGTGATGGGCCGCCCTTCCCGCTGCTCGACTGGCCTCTTTTCGCACTGGCAGTCTGTGCTCAGTGTGCCAAACATCAAAACCGGCCACTTCAGAGGTGCAGCTGTACCAGCAGGAACCCCCTGAAATTGGCGCACAGTTTAACAACGCCAAGCCACACGAACACATCAATTTTATTTTTGCTCACCTTTCTCAGAGAATTACGCTTCTGAAATATCTATGCAATTTGCAAGAATGTATATTGCATGACTGCAGGTTTTTTTTACGTTGGGGTGAGTTTTACAACAGGCAATGTTGAAACCATGTTTTCTTCCACACTGGAGCCCTTTAAGCTGTGAGTCAATACTTTTCTACCATCCAGGCGGAACTAAAGCAGAGTTTCCACACAGCACTTAACACTGCACTGGTGTATAATCTAGCAATGGCCAATAACTTCCTATCATGATTACGTATGAGAAAAAGCCACCTTTGGCAGACTTCCCTTCTAATCTTAATTCAAAACTTTCTGGATGCAGGAGGAACTTGGCAGTCCAGGGCAGCTGAGGAGATGGTTAGAACACCTGCCTACTTCAACAAGTTCAGATCTCCAAGGCCAGGTAAGCTCCATTACCAGATGCCAGAAGAACCTGCAGGGGCTATTTCAAAGCTGCTGAAGAGGTTCTGGAAATTCAAGATGGGCAAAGAGGAAGAAATTGTGTTCCTTAGTAAAGTTTTCTTGTGAGCACTTCAACTATGTGTTCAAGTGACTTGCCAGCCATGGAAAGTAATAGAAACTTAGAAACAGAGTGAATCAGAAGGGGTCTCCTAGGCCATCTAGTCTGACCCCTGGCTCCAGCTGGCTCCGCTCATGACATGTACATGTACCGTGTACACCATGTGTACCATGTGCATAGTTCCACTCTGTTCTGGATTAGTTTATTTATTTATTTATTTATTTATTAAAACATTTCTATGCTGCCCCATCGCAACAAAGCCTCAGGGCGGCTTACAACAAATAAAAATACAACAATACCATTTAAAACCATTTTACCCCACCCCCTTGCCTCAGTGCATCTTGGCTAATCCTATAAAATACAATCCTAAATTAAATAGAAGCAAATTATAAACAAATTAACTAAACAATAATGAATACAAACAATTAAACTATGAAATTATAAACCTTTAACTAAACAAATAATAAATACATACCATTAAACCAAAAACCCAATTAACCAAAACCAATTGACAGAATTAACAATTAAAATATGATTTGAATAAAAAGGTCTTAACCTTTTTAGTTAACCATATTCAGAGCAGTGTGTCCAGACGATCAGACATGTACATGGTGGGCATGTCGTGAGCGGAGCCGACTGGTGCCGGAGGTCAGACTAGATGGCCCAGGAGGCCCCTTCTGACGCGCTCTGCTTCTGTGTTTCTATCTCCAAAGTCCCTTCAATCACATAATTCCATGAGTTTCTGGATGTTCCATTAAAAGAGCGAATGCACAAGGCTGGTGCAGGAACTCCCTCGGCACATTTAAGAACACAAAGCAGCGGGCTGCTGCTTCTCCCTCCCTTGGCGCACTGCTTCGCTTGCCTGCAGAGAGGCCCTCCTCCGCACCCAAACCTCCACCAGGGCTGCCTCTCCTGGCAGAGCCAAACCCGCTTCTGCCTTCGTGGCACTGTCCGCAGGTACGGGACTCGGGCACCAGCTTCCCTTCTGGGACGGAGCCAGCCACGTTGCAAGTGCAGCATTTCCTGGGCTGGGCGCGGCCAGGAGACAAGCTGCTCTCCAGCCAGACAAGGAACCTGCTTGGCCGCACTGCTGCTCGCCTCCTGCAGACCGTCTGCAGGGGGGAGGCTGAGGACACCGTGAGTCTGGCCCAGGCACCACCTCCGGCTGGCCTGGTGGGTCCAACACACTGCGGGACAAACCCAGCCAGCCTGATGATTCCATAACCTTAGTGAGGTTCCATAAAAGTTGTAAATTAGTGGAATTAAAAGGCAGATAATTTCTTACAGAAACAATTCAAAGATTCAGAAAGTCTCCACGGCCCAATCCTTGATTATAATAACGGACATAAAATTTCATACAGGGCTCTATTAAATCTAGCATCGAATAAGGTTGTTGTACGTATGGTGAGATTATATGAGGGCATCCACCTAGTAAATGTGAGATTCTTAATAGCCAAAACTGCTTTTTCTATCAATGACATACCAAAAATGAAGCCACGGCAATTAAAAATATATCAAAGGAAAGGAAGCTTCCAGCATCCGCTGCACTAAGATATAGGACTGCCAGGCTGGTGGCCCTGAGGCAGGAGCAGGCTGGCGACCCCACAAGCCTCCTCAGTGAGGCAGGGGCACTGCCAATGGCCAGGGACCTCTCCTGCCGGAAGCCCTCAGCCCAGCCGCTCAGAGGGCCCGGGACGGGGCCGTGGGAGAGCTCTCGGGGTGACTGGGCACAGCAGAGGGAGGCTGTGGAAGGAAATCGCTTGTGCTTTCCATGAGGCCGAGCCTGGCGGGGGCCAAGCTGCTTGGCGGGATGGGCCAGCGCCGGAGCACACCCCAAAGGGGTGCGCACCAGAAATTCAAGGCGCTGGGTGGAGGCAGCGGCAATCTCAAGAGAGAGGCTGGATTTCTCCTGTCGGTTTTGTTGGCTGCATTGCAAGTTGGAAGTGGGGGAGCTGTGACCAGGCAGTGAATTTGTCACTTAAATCATTTGGTGCTAAAGAAGGGAAATGGTTGGGAAATGACTGTATTTGTTCTTAGCATGGTGTGACCCGGATGTGTGAGTGAGGGCATGAATGGGAAATGCGAGAAAGTGATGATGGTGAAAGTGAAGAGCCTTCCTGCCACCCTCCCAGGATGAGGACGATGGGTCTTGCCTGCAAAGCCCTGCCCCCGTTCCCACAACTGGGGATCGCTCCCCTCCCCGCGGCATCCCTGTCCAAAGAGGCACGGACCCCCGGTCAGCCAGCTGTCAGTCCTGGGAACTGAGGTCCCCCAGTGTTTGGCCATCCCTTTCCACCCCTCTCTTGCCCAGTGGGTTAACCCCAATGGCAACGATACCAGCAATGCGGCCCCCAGAGCAGAAGGGGCATGGGGAACAAGTCTGGCTCCCTCTGCCAGGTGCTGGAAGGGCACCGCATGCCTCAGCAAACACATCCCCATTCCCCTCATCAGAGGTGAGCCCCACTTCCCCAAGCGGAGGGAAGAGCCACATGGGCGGGTGGAAGCCATCAGCTCCCTGGCCCTGATTCATGGTCCCCCATGGGCCAGTTGCCACAGTATGTCAAACGTTTTTCTTGCTTCTGAGGGAAGAAGCCCCGTGAAGCAAAACGGGCTTCAGTTGGCTGGCAGGGGCTGTGAGGACCAGCGAGGGTGCGGCAAGCATGGCATAAGAGGGGCTGGTCACAGCCCAAGCGTCCCTGAGCACAGCAGGGCATTGCCAACAGCCAGGGCCTGAGTGACCTCCCACCAACAGCCTGCAGCCCAGCCCCAGGTGCACGCAGGGACCACCTGGCTTCAGACGTGCCCGTCAGTCTCACAGCGAGCTTCAACCCAATAAGCAGCTGCCTTTGCTACCTGGCCAGCCAGTGGATAAAGGGGGCCGCCACCAAGCCCCCGGGGCTGATTGCCATTTTGCTGTGGACGAGCGGACTCTCCAGCGCACAGTGCAGCCTGCTTCTGTCTCTCACCCACGTGTGCCAGGACTGCTGGACTGCTTGGGGCTAACAAAGTGAGCCAAAGTCCTTCACAGGCCTCACAGAGGCGCCCAGCCGTTCCTACTGCTGAGCAGGGCCAGTGCGGCTGTGTTCCCCTCGCTCAGCTCCACCCGTGCAGGCACCACCTCCAGCCATCGCCCGCCCCAGAGAAGGTGAAGCTGACTCGCTTCCCAAGATTCTCTGCATCGACAAGCGTCTAGCTTCCACCAAGGAGAAAAACATGGCATTGCATCTGGGTAGAAAGCTTCACCGCAGGGCCTGCCCTCCCTTACTGCTTAGGTCCAGAAGGGCTGGTGGGCAATCACGCCAGGCAGCCATGCAAGACAATATTTCCCGAACTGGGGCAACGTCGATCTCCTGGACAAGCCCCATTAAGATGGAAGGGCTTTGCATGAGAACACAGAGGCCACCCCTGCCAACAGCATCCTTCTTTCCCTGGGGTATTTTATTTGTTTCTATTATATACTGCCTTTCTGCCCAAACACTCTACCATTCCAAAAATAAAAACAAATACCGCATGGCCAAATTCCTAGTGGGATAGACTCACACACTGGAATAGGCTGTCGCTATTGCTGTGGGGAGATGGAGAGAGGGTTGCGCATCTTAGCCTCTCGTTTGGCTGCGCTGCTTTAAACCACCTGCATGTTAAGGCTTAAACCGACACTTTGTGCTTAGATTCGGGCATCTAGCTGGAAAGAAACAACAAAAACAAGAGATTCTGGAGGGGGAGTCTTTGTTCTCCTTGCAGCTTTTAAACCTCCACAGCACCTACTTTTTATGATTAAAAACCAATAACGTATAAACTTACGAAAAAGAAATGTGGGAGACAGAAAATCAATAGGATGATATTGCTGCTCTGAATGACGTGTATAAATTTTTGTAGTTTTATTGTTTGTCCAATGAAAAATGAGGGGGGGTGATCCTGATGGACCGTGATTGCATTAATGAATTAAAAACTATTGGCAGTCTTGACATTTTGCTTATACTCTGGATATTGCAGAAATAAAATATACTTTTAGCTCACACGAAGACATGAAAAGATGAACATGTGACGACATTTCTTAAATTTGCATCTGTTCACCACCCTTACAGATATCTACAGATTCAAGACTTTGTGTCCACTGTGTTTAATACAATGACTGACTGATGAAGAAATTTAAGTGTCAGACTAAATTGGAGATGGATTTCCAAAGAGCCTTTTCTCTTCTTTAAGAGGAAAAAAAACCCTCTGAAGCTGCTTTTTCCCATTGGAAAAAAGGCACAAGATCTCTGATGGAAACGGAGAGGAATGGGCATGAGGAAGAGAGTTCCGAACCGAATTGTCCTTGTGCAGCAGCAGAGGCCGTTCTTAGCACTGTGCTCTCCTCCCCGGTCCCCTGGGGCTTAATGGCGAGCACAGCCCTGCCCCGGCTTTTCCACGGGGTTTGGACTTGCTGCTCGGCCTTTACCAGAGCCGTGTTCCATGGGCTGCAGCATTGGGTGAGAGAGCCTTGGGTCCCCGCAGAGCCCCCTCCTCTGCGCCGCACCCCAACACGCCCGGCTGGGGCTTTGATGGGTCGGCCTGTGTCAGCGACACAGTTCTAGCCGTGCAGCATTGCTGGCAAATGTCAGCCCGGCGGCATCTGCGCCTTCTGCTGCTTTGCAGAGATCATCACATTGTCCAACCGGCACAGCTCAAGAAGGATGCCGTGTGTTAAATCTCCTGTCTTCATTGCTACAGCTCTGTGCTGCCACAAAGAGACTTCCCCGAGACGCATGCCTCTCGCAGCCTTCCACTCAGCAGAAGCACATTTTAGCAACCTTTCCCAGATAATTCCCAGAAGAAATGTGAACCTGGGGAGGTGTCAGGTTTGGCTAGGGATGGAGGAACTCTGGTTTGTAGTTCTCTCCCAGGAAACCTCTAGTCATCCTAGTTAAACATCAACACCATTTGCATCAACAAATAGTGTCATCATGTCTTTTTAGGGTTGCTGTTGCTGAGATTTACTCAGATATGTGCATAAAACTCCACTTGCAGGCGCAGTTTACTAGGCAGCCTTTGACTTGTTAAAGCCCCACTGCATCTTCCCCCTTCACATTTGGCCGCATGACCAAGCTTGAGCCTGTGATGACTGCACAGCTGAGCTGCTTCACAGCAGAGGGGCCTCACTATCCCTCCCAAGAGCCACCCGATGCAGAATTAGCTGCAGAATTAGCCTCCTAAACAACCGTTCCTCTGATTCTGTGTGATGGCTGGGGTAGCAGTCCAGCTGCAATCCTGTGCAAACTGAGCTGGAAACAAGCCTCACTGAGCTTAATGGGACTTTCTGTGAAGTAAACAAGCTTGCAATGGTACTATTGCATATGAGAAGGACATGTTCCTATGCACGCTCACAGTGGAAGTAAAGCACAATAGGCCTTATGTGTGAGTAAACACAGAGAGGACCGTGGTGCAGGTGTGTTTGTGTTGTTGGCTCCTTGTGCTACCCCGGGTGGAAAACCAGGCCAGTGGGCAGTCTCCGTGTGGCCCTTCGCCAGGCAACTGTTGCTGCTCCTGCACTTTCTGGGCGTTTTCATGGCTGTTCTTGGAGCGCGGAAAGCCGGCTCTTTGCCTGGATACCACCATGACTCGCTGCAGAAGCCCCATGGAAAGTTGAAATCCTACTCTGTGCCACATATAGAAAGGCAGAGAGGACCCTCCTGCTCCCAGAAAATAGCCTTAAAAATGGCCTTTATTTCTCCCGTGAGGGAAAGAGAAGAAGGAGGCTTGGGACTTGTTGGGTTTACTGCCCATGCGAAGGCTCCTTCCCTTGTTTCCAGTGCAGCAGGGAAAGGCTGCAGCAACTGAGGCTCTGCCTCTGTGCCTGTTCCGCCCACTGCGCACAAGGTGCCTGGGCTCTGCCAGAGCAGGCTTGTGGCGATGCACCAAGCTTCTGCCTGCCTGAATTTTGCTCGCGGGCGTGCCCTCTGTGGAAAAGGGCCACACAATGGGAGGAGAGCCCTGGAGGGGCTCTGAGGGTGGCGGTGGCATGCAAAGGCCCCGTGAACTCCAACGAGCAGCAGCAAGAGCAGCAGCAGAAGCCTCGTATGGAGAGGCCCTCACAGGCACTGCTGTACTGGGAGGAAACTGCCAGGCTTACCCACGGACAGCTCAGGTGCATTTTGCTGCCCACCTCTTGTTCTGCCAGTGAGAAGGCCTAACAATGACTGAATTATAATTCCTCGCCCCCAGGAGCTTGTCCTTTCCTGGAGATCCCTACCCCTGAAACTCTTGCCTGTAAGCGTAGTTCTCCATGTGTTTTCCTAGCAATAAGCCTCAAAGGCGGTGGCCTCCTTCCAAAGGAACTGCGCACCACCAGAGCGGGCTGTTCTCCCCGGCTACGTGCCGTTTGCTGGAGGCCATTGCGCAGCGAGAAGGATGCTGCTTCCCAGTGCTCGGTTGCTCCTGCAAGTGCTTCACTTGTCCCAGGATCAGGCTGAGCCCTGAGCGGGCTCTGCAGGAGCCTCTTTGCATGGAGCACCTTCCCTCCTGCTCAGCCCTCCTCCGCTACCTGCTCCATTTCTGGGCAGTACAATTGTTTGGCTGAGCTGGAAGCAGCCCTGCGCCCTCCCCTCCCACTGCAGGGAGGCAGTTGGCACCTCTGGGGAAGCCATCTGGCCCCCGCTTGTGTCTCCCTCCAGAAGTGGCATTCGCCTCCCCTTCCCTCCACCAATGACCCTTGCCAATTGGAGGAGTGGCATGAGACCCCAACCGGCCCACCCGGTTGGGCTGCCAAAGTGCCGCGCTGCCAGGTGCCCCAAATCAAGCAAGCACCGCTGCAGAGCACCCGAGCATTAAGAGCTGGGCCCTGAAAAGAGGGGTGCGGTGGCAGACACCCATCACTGCTGCTTGGGGAAGCTGGGCATGAGGCGTGCAGGAGGAGGGGGCCACCCCCGGTTCCTCTCCCGTAGCACCTGAGCACAGCCGCCAGAACGCGCTGGTGTGGCGAGACAAGCTAGCAGAGCAGAGCGCGAGTGGGTTCCTTCCTTCCACGCCAGCCCCTTTCTCTGGGTTTGATTACTTTGCTCACTCAGTTGTACAGAATTGCCAGATGATGCTGTCAGTCTCTGGCATGCCCACTTGTCCTGTGATGTCCATCTTTTTTCAGGCTTGATTGGATTCTCTCTTTTCTTTGCCTTTTTTCCTTTTGCAAGGAAATACTGCTGCAGCATCAGCCCAACCAGAGCAAAGCCCACAGGGCCATTGAGGCTTTGGGAGCATTCTTACCTTTAATTAAATGCTTCCCATTTGCAGAGACAGTCCACTGTGTTGCTTCCCAGCAAGCAGGGCGGTTAGCAATGAAACTTATGAAATATCCCACTAAATGCCTTTTTGAATTTTTTAAATTTTAATTTTCTAACATTAGTTTCTGTGAGTCGATCACTGTTTCCCTCTTGACCTTTTGTCTTCCTGCTTTGACCCAGGAGGTGTGTTGTCTTCAGAGGTTTTGCTGGTGCTTCTGCGGGCCCAGTTCCGGGGTCAGGGAGGTCCCTCAGGACACCTGTCTGCCTGCTTCCTTTTATCTTTGGATTCATAGGAAAGAGCTAGCATCTCATGTCACGGGCCTCTCAATTATGTTAATTAACTCCCCACCGCGGTCATTAACAGGCTATTCACAATGAATCCCTCAGCTGCAATAAAAGGGGCTGAAGCAGCAGCCCCAGCTGACGTAGGTCGCAAGCCCGGCAAACGGCCATCATGCCTGAGCGGCAGGACTTCAGTCACGGCACTGTGGGGGCGGCTGCAGAGGGAGCGCTCCCTGGGCACATGCCCTGCCACATTTCGGGGAATTTCAGGTCGGGGGAGGGGTGTTCTGGACACGGCCGCCCTCGACCCATGGCTCTCCCACGTTTTCCACCACTGCTCTTGCCATCTTCCCGCCTCCCAGACCCACTGGCTGGACTGGTGGGAATCTCTGCAGCCCCCAGTCCTGCAGGGCCACATGAACGATGCTCCCCTGCCATTTCGAGGGGGGCAGGCTCCAGGCATGCAGTGATGGTGCATCGGCTGAGGAGGCCACACCTTCAGGGCTGCCTTCTCAGTCCCTGCCCTTTTTAAACACCACAATTCTGTGCACGCTCAGAAGTACAGTATATCCCATTGTGCTGTTGAGCTTATTGAAAAGTTTTGGGGGTATAGCATTACAGCCCAAATCAACTTTCTAATCTGCACTAATTTCTAAATGTTTATTAAAAATTCATGCAACACCAGTTAAATGACAGCACAAGCTCCCCATCCAACTCCTGAAAATGTTGGCTTAAAGATTACAATAAAGTGAGTTAGCAGTGAGGTCCCCTCTCAGAGACCTGGCTGTGGGCAGTGGGAGGCTGGTAAAGCTCTTATGGTGCATTTCTGGGAACTGGGATGGACCAGGAAGGCAGGGGGTGATTTCATTCATTCATTCATTCATTCATTCGCTGCTTTTTTTGTCATAGGACGTACCGCAACGGAGTTCCGGCACCATTTTTCAACAGATTTTCCAAGTTTTAAAAGTAACTTTTGAAAATTTGATGTTTGGTCCACATGGATTCGAATCACCCTGTTGAGCGTAGCAGGTCAGCAGCAAAATCATTAAAATGGCACAACCAGCATGATCACGACCATTCCCCACCCCACCCCAGAGTGGGAGATGGCCACGATCATGGGGGCAGGGGGGGGAAGATAGCCGAGATCAAGCCCGTCTCAAAGATCGTGGCCATCTCCCCCCCCCACCCCCAACACCCCGAGCACAAGCGTAGCCATCTCCACGCCACCCCAGCACAACCAAGATCGTGCCTGTCATCCCTGCAGGCGCCCATCATCCTGGCGTGCTGGGGGGTGGGGGAGAGAGACGGGCGCGATTGCGGGCGCACTAGGGCGGCACCAATAGTCCTCACAAATAAAATTGAGTGCACTTGGCAACTTCTGAGTTATCTGATCCAGAAGAGATACTAAATCCTTCCAGATATTATCAACCATTAGTCTTCCCCCTGTGGAAGGGAAATAAACAATTATGCAAAAAAAGAACATTTCTGTCATTGGTTTTAATTTGTGCACATAAGATGTAACTATGTTGTGATCCACTCTTTACTAACCATGTTGTTGTTGTTAGTCGCACAGTCGTGTCCGACCCATCGCAACCCCATGGACAGCATTCCTCCAGGCTCTCCTGTCCTCCACCATCCCCTGGAGTCCACTCAAGCTCACACCAACTGCTTCAGTGACTCCGTCCAGCCACCTCATCCTCTGCCGTCCCCGTCTTCTTTTGCCATCTATTTCCTGTTAATTCTAACAAGATAAAGGATGCGAATCGCCAACTTCCTCTGCCTTTCTTACATTTATTTATAGCTGGCTGACCAAATGATATGTAACCCTGAAGGTATGGTCGACTATGTTCACACAACCATGTCTCCTACAGGCAAATAATGTCACACTGTTGAAGAGTGCTGACAAATTCTCTGTCCACCATTTTGTTTCCCAGTCCACCACATTCCAAGAAAGTATACACTATCCTTTCTGAGAAAGGTCTAGTGATTTACCTGTGACTTAAGAAGCTCTAAATACTGGAAGAAGGTACTTACAGGTAAACTGAGTCTGACAGGTAGCTGTCAAAACCCAGAGTTCCTTTAAAAGAATGATTTTGAATGGGGATTGGGCAGAGTTGGACTGTGGCTTGCTTCGGAGGAGAGCGCACATTTTCAGTCTTTCCAGCACCCAGAGCCAGGGACAAACTCTGAGGCTTGCTCCTGCAAAGAACAGAGGGGCATACCAAACCATGCAGAAATCGTGCTGAAAACAAGGTGTCAGTCTGGAAAACGCTCCCTTCTCAGGCAGACATCTCTTGCAGCTTGTTCTGACAGCATATTTGCTGTGAACTGTCAGGAGAAGCCAAGAGTGGTGAGGGTGCTCCATAGCCTCTTCCAGGCTAATTACTGAAGGCACCCTGCCAAGGCTTGAGATCCACAGACCTGCATTCGCGTGCACGTGCACAGTCGTTTCACGAAGCAACAAAAAGCTGGGCGGCCCTGGTGCTGTGCCGCTGAGGCGCTCAGCAGGGCTGCATGTGGTGTGTGCACAACAAGCACAAACTCATGGTCAGGATTATGCCTGGATCGTGATGTCCAAACTGGAAAAGGGGAAACAAGCTGCAGGGACCTCCAAGCTGCTCCTGGCAGGCAGTGGGGTGAGCCTGCACCAGCTGCCAGGGCACTTTAGCGGTGGCTGCAGCTGGCCCTCATCCCACGGCCTCCGTGGCCATCTTGCCGTGGGGCTCCCAGGTTTTTCACAGAAGTATGTTGTGGATGTGGTAGTTGTTCTTGTTTTTGCTGGATACTCAACTTTGTGTGCCTCCAAATATTTAAAAACATAGAAACACAGAAACACAGCAAGTCAGAAGGGGCCTCCCGGGCCATCTAGTCTGACCCCTGGCTCCTGCCGGCTCCGCTCACGACATGCCCACCATGTGCATGTCCATCCTGTCTTTGAACACCCTCACCGATGGGGCCTCAACGACCTCCCGTGGAAGCCCATTCCACGCCCTTGGGGTCCTGACTGTCAGGAAGTGCTTCCTGGCATCCAAATTGAACCTTCGCTCCCTGAGCTTTGCTCCATTGGAGTGCGTCCTGCCTTCCTCTGCAGGGGAGAACAGGCCTCTACCCACCTTGGTGTGACACCCCCTCACATACCTGTATGTCACCAACAGATCCCCTCTGAGTCTCCTCCTCTTCAGGCTGAAGAGACCCAGTTCCCTCGGTCTCGCCTCATACCTCAAAAAGGTGGGCAATCAAAGACAGACATGCTAATATACCACCAGGGCACTTTAGAGAGACTGCTAATAACTGCCAAAATGGAGAATGCAAAAGACAGGTTGACACTTGCTTTTTGCAACCTCTGAAAAAATGGTTAAAAGGACGTCACCACGAGCCCCTGTGGGTTCATGACAACGGGGGGAGGGAGGTCTTGTTCCTCCTGCAGTGACCCATGGAATCCTAACAGGAGGAGCAAGCAAGCAATGGTGAAGAGGCAACCAGGTCGTGTGGCTAATAAGCCACATTGTGCGGCTTGCTGTGCAGGAGAGGTTACCATATGTGAATGCAGGCAGCAGGCAACTTCACACCACACAAGCCCTGGTGGTTTCCTCCACAGTCCTGGTATTTCAGCATCAAACGTTTGCTTTTGAGAAAATTGGCCACAGTCCACCCATGCTTCCATGTGTCACTGTGGCTTCCCTGGTTGCCATGGGGCTATGGAAGGGGCGGATGCATGACTGCCCCCCTGCCCCCCCAGAGACTTTCTCCCATGTTCGCTTTTGCGCTCTCTGGACCGCCTTGCCCTCTCCCCTGGCTTTTCTCTCTCTCCAGCTTCAGTGCTGCTCTTGTGTGCCTTTTCCAGCCCTTCCACAGACTTCCCCAAATTGCAAATCATGCGTCCATCTTTATATTCTTTAGGTACTCTACATTGGAAAGCCACTGGTGTCTACGGCCACATCCATATTGCCTGCAGTGCGTCGTCACCTGATTGCCCGCATCCCTGCACTTCCCAATTTGCTGACACTGGCACTGTCCTTGCACGCAGCATGCCTAGGCAAGAGCCCCCCTCCCCCCCCCCCGGGAGGGTGCCCAAATGCCAGGTGAGCAGGGGCTTCTAGCCGGGGGAGGAGACAGAGGGCGACTGGGTGGAAATGGCCCCTTGGGCACGGCAGAGGAGCACCCTCGTCCAAGCCCTCCCGGCCTGCCAGCTGCAGCAGTGCCCGGGCAAGCGCAGCCTGGGCACAGCTGCCCATGCACTAGAACCCCAGGACTGGGCCACAGTAGGGCACATAGTGAGGGCTGGTTGTGAGGCTGCCCTGTGGCTGCTGAGGTGGCCGGCGGGGAGCAGGGGGCCCCAACCAGGAGGGAATTGCCCCCACCCTCGGTGAGCTGCCAGGCCACACTCCAGGGGCGCACCTGACCCCGGAGCCTACCCAACCCAGTGCCAGTGCCCAGAGCATCTTCTCCACCCGCACGCCCTCAACAGCGAGGCTCGGAAGGCTGCCCAGCTCACCCGGAACTGGGCGCGTGCATGCCCGCAATTAATCTGCGCACTGCGGAGCGCCCTCCCACTCACATGCCGGTGCTGCCAGGCCCTCCGAGCGCTCAGCACCAGGGAGGGAGTTCTGGGTTACCTGGGCCTCAGCCAGTGATGCTCTCTCTTTACTTTTGCAGCATTGTGCAAACGGTTCTTCATCCATTACTGTCTCCCCCACCCCGTTTTTTGTCAAAGCTACACTATTTTCCTGTGCCCCGTTGCTTCTGCCCAGCACTGTGATTGGTTTATACTGGCAAGCAGTTAGGAAGTTTCCTCAACAAATGCATGTCTTGTCTCCCCCCCGCCCCCGCCACCCCCATGGGCACTGCACAGCAAAGCCTGTGAGTGCAGATCCCGCCCCCCACGACCTTCCTCTTAGGACGTCTCTGGGCTACTGTGGGGCAGCACCGGAAGCAGGTGGGTGCCTGGCTCACTGGCCCGGGGCTCTGCGTCACCCACGCCAGCATTGATTCTCCTCCCTGACATCCCATCGCCTTCACCCTGTTCAGCCAAAGGTCCGGGCAGCTTGAGCACATGATGCGCCAGTGCCAGGATACAGAAGGGCAGTCCTTTGGGAAGAGGTGCCCCAGCAGGGGTGCCGGGCAAGCAGCAGAGCCGAGAGCATGAGAAGGACCAAGAGCGTGGCTGTGCCCGGCTGGCACCATTATCCACACCGCACTGACCCTGCGACAGCTGGGAACGGAGCCTCCTCAAACGTGCCAGTGGGAACAGATGCTGCTGCAGGATGAGAGGTGGATGCTGAAGAAGCAGGACCAAATTCAGCACAGGCCTTTGATCTTTGCCCTGTCCTCTGCCCCATTAGTTAATTAGCAGGCCAGTGCCTGAAGAGCCCACAGCTGAGTAGGTGCTGGACAGGATGGTCTCCCAGATGTGCTCCTGATGCAGTCCTGGTCACCTGTGGATGGGGACAAAGGTCCCGCGCGCCCAACAGCGGTCTCTGAGCACTGCCCAGCCGGGGCCTGCGGGCAGCTCACAAGCAGAATGAAAGGCGGCCTCCCGCTCCCATGGGTGCTTGGCTGGGCCAGTGGGCATCCAGGGAGTGCGCCTCCTCCCAGATGTGGCTCCTTCACCTTGCCGAGGTCCAATGCCAGCAGACGGCCCCTCCCATGAGCCCGGTCCGTCGTGCCCTCAGAAGAAAAGGTGCCCACCGAGCCTGGCCTACCCCTGGACCCGCGGGCACAGCTGCTGTCTCAGGAGCACCTTTCTTTCCAGATGGGCAGCAATGGCCACGCACGCACTGGCACAAGGCACACCGCGAGTCGTTCCCGTGATTGGGCGGTCCGGGCGCGACACTGGCAAACCTCCCTGAAACAGGGCAGTTCGCCTGAGGCGCTTATGCCTCCTCCACCCCCTCAGTGGAGCTTCAGCGAGGAGAACAGGCCGTGCCGTTGGCCTCTAACAGAAGCAGCGGCAAACCAAGGGCGCTGGATCTGCCCAGCCCTTCCTCCCGGCATGGAATCCTGCAATTCGACAAGAAAGCAAGAAAGGAATGATTCGACTGCCTCGTTCTCCAGATTTTTATTAAGGCGTTTAATAAATTGCAATGGTTCCTCCCACCACCTACAGATTGCACAGGGGAGCCATAAATAACCCCATGTCGATGTGGCTGCTCACTGTTTTAGTCCACAGAAACCAAAGCTGCTTGTAAACCTAGAGGCCAGTGAAATTCTCTCTAAACAAACATTGAATCACAGCCTCTGGAAAACAGCCTGCAAAAGTGCAGGCGCTGGTTTTACAACGCAGACGTAAATCACCTTTAAGACAGTAGCAACTTTTTCCTGTGGCTCACTCCAAGTAAGTCAGCTCCATAACTGTCAAGGACTTAACTGCCACACAGGCATGGGTGCACAGGATTTCTGGGCTTTGCCATATATCAGAGCACAGTGCAGGCTTCACCAACACAAGATACAAAAACTTGGAGGCGCTCGCGTGCCTTAAAGGCAGAGAGGTCCCGCCCAGAAAATTGGAATTCCTCAGCTTTGCTATGTCTGCACAGCTATTCCTTGGCGCTTATAGGACGGACATTCTGATTTAGGGTTTGGGGCACCAAAACATCTTGGGTCAGCCCAGTACGTGAATTTAGGTGGCAGAACAGGGGGAAGTATGAAATAGATAAATAGATAATAGATAGACAGAGGATTCCAAGTAAGGACAAACTTTCTTGCACACAATGACCCTCTTCTAAAGGAAACAGTCCCAGAAGTAAAAATGTAAGATGCTTTAATCTACATATTATGCCAATTTTTTGCATATATTTTCATGTTGTCAGTATGGCATATGTTCAGCCTGTTCTCTCTCACAGAATAGGGTTCACATTTTTGCATGCAATATGGTACCATATAATAATAAATATACCAAGAAACTTGCATCTGGACCCCACACAAAAAGGAAGCTCTTCTTTTGTATGCCCAAGACAAGGAAAGAGAAGAGTCTGAAGTCCAAGGCTGAATATGAGTTTGCCCTGCTAATGAGGGGGATCAGTGGCAGGGCACAAGATGGTGTGCACACAAGAACAGCTGCAGGATGCAAGCTCTGTCTGCAAAGCAAGAGCATGCAGCAGCAACTAGCAGCAAAAACAGGTGCGAGTGCAGCAGGTGAACACCTGCCGGCAAGGAACCCTCATCCCAGCTGGCCAGATGCCCACGGGAATGCAGCCCAAGCCACAAGCACTGGAGAAGGGGCCCGGCGGGCCGCCCGAGGCAGGGAGTGATGTGGCTTTTGCCCCCTGCTGCCTCACGGCTAGCCACGCCTCAGTCACCATTAAGGCAGGGAGAAAGTGCCTCCAGGATAGAGCTCTAGGGCAGGCAGGCTGCTCCCACAAGCACCTCAGGCTGCTGCTTTGGCTGAAGGAATGAAAGGATGGAGGGAGGGAGGGAGGCTGGCAAATAACCTGGTCTGTGCACCTCTTCAGGAGCAAGGCAAGGAAGCTTGCTCTCGAATGAAGCCAGCTGAAATTCTGATTCTCGGGGAATAAATTGGACCCTGCTGCCAAGGCCCTAGGAAGGGCAGTGAGCTGGCGCAAACACTCAGTGGGTGGGGGAATGCTTTTCTCCAGCACTTCAGAAGCCTGTGGCATTGGGCCTGAGGCTGGCATCATGGAGAGAGAGCACAGCTGCAGCCTCCTTGGGCGTAGGAGCCACCCGAGGCAAAGAGGAGGCATGGGGCAGGGGCACGAGCTCCCCGTGGGCCTTCCCGGCTAGCCCTGCTGAAAACTGTGTGTGTTCGCCCAGCCCGGCCTCAGGGCTCTCCTGATGTTCTAATAGTCAAACTAGAGATGTACAGGAAATTAATTTCAGCGCATTTTGGCCAGAATTTACCTGGTTTGCCCCTGCAGATCTAAATACAGACCTGGATGCAAAGTGCATTTGGAATCCATGCATTCTTGAGCTCACAGTTTGATCAGTGGAACACAAGAGTACATGAATTCTGAAAATGCGTGTGTTTGAAAAATGCGCAAAAGCATGCTTTAAGAAACCAGAGGAAAATGTGTCATTCTAAAAATGTTCACATTCAAGAAAATGCACAGGAAAAATACACATGAAAGCCCACATGAAAAGAAAGAGATGCAGTGCAATGTAGCAATGTGGGCATGAGTCCAAATGAGAGCCAAAGTCGAGTATGAGCAGCTGTAGTGCTTGAGTTTTGTCCATTTGTGCATCCCCAAGCCACACGCATGTGCACGCACGCACAGAGGTCAGTTGAGCATGAGCATGGGCACGTGTGCTTTCCACTGGCTGCCTGGGCTGAGGGCCTCCTCTCCCTTCCAAGCCCTGAACCCTAACTGCCCCACCTGGGCAAGGTTGGCTCATTGGCCCCGCCCCCACAATGCACAGCACACCTTTGCAGCCACTGGAACCGCGCGCGCCCCTCCACCAGCCCCACCGCCGTCTCCCCCACAACTCCTGGGCAGAGGGGGTGACGCAGCACCAGGGCACAGCAACAGAGAAACAGAGCAAGAAAGAAGGAGCCTCCCGGGCCATCTAGTCTGACCCCAGCTCCAGCTCACGACAAGCCCACCATGTGCATGTCTAGCCTGTCGTTGAACACCCTCACCAATGGGGCCTCAACCACCTCCCGGGGAAGTCCACATCCCAGGCACATCTCATGGAGCTGGCAGTCGGCCAGGGTGCTGGAGCCTGGAAAGGGGCAACTGGCCCAGGGAGCAGAGAACAAGCGTGCTCCCTGTCCAACTGGAAGGGGCTGAAATGGCTTCGCTGCTCCTGGGGAAGCCCTGTCTCTACCATCTCCATCGCAAATCCTGAACGGGGCTGTGGCTGCCTCAGTCCACTGACAAGAGTGACCAGAGTGAATGAGAACCCTGTGAGAGCTCATTTGTTCTTGGGTGAGAAAAGTGCTCGTAGGGAAACACCTGTGGAAAAAGTCGGCTGTGCAGCAGAGCATTTTAAATTGTGCATGCCAAGGACAGCAGGAAGGAAACTGCCCCGAAACAGCCTTCTCTCCAGGCGAAAGCACAGGCAGAAAACAGTTTTGCACAGAGCTGCTGCTGAGGGCCCCTCGCAGCGTGCCTGTCTGCCCTCTTCCTCCCCTGCAGCAAATGCAAAGAGCTGCCACTGCTCTTCTGCATCCCAAGTTTGGCCAATCTGATGGGGCCCCGAGCAAGGAGGGCCGGTCGACCGGCTTGCTGCTGCCCCCACCTGCCGCTCCCCCTGCCTGCGCTGCCCTCCCCACAGCTGCCTGCCTCAGCCACCCAAGAAGGCAAGTTGGAAGGCCCACCCGTGGTGGTGGTGGGAGCCCAGAAAGCCTGTGTCCGGAGCCCCTCGGCCCTGTGGGCACTGATCCTGCAACCACGTGCGTCTGAGCCAGTGTGAGTGGCAGGGCCTCACCCTCGGTTCCACTGCAGAACAGGAAGCCGCACGTTCTGGATTGGCGAATAGGCAATCCATGCAGCCTATCCGCTGAGTCTTGCGTCTTCCCTCCAGCCACGGTCACAACTCGCTGCAGCTTCAGGGGTTTCAGGGCAGCAGTCTTGGCTGTCTTCTCCAGGTCAGAGCCTTGATCTGCCCAGCCTTGGGTGACCTTCTCTCCCTGGCAGTGGTTCTACAGAATAGCAGAGTTGGAAGGGGCCATGAGGGCCATCAAGTCCAGCCCCCTGCTGTGGTAGGACACCAGTTTGCACCATCCGACTCAGAGGGCTGCCCAGTTTCTTTTTGAATGCCTCCAGTGTGGGAGAGCCCACCACCTCTCTAGGCAGCAGGTTCCACTGTCACATTGCTCCAACAGTGAGAAGCTTTTCCTGCTGTCCAGCCAGGCCAACATGGGAGAAAGGTGGGCCATCTCGCCAGCACAGCATGGAGACCGAAGGAGGTGGGGCCACAGCCAAGAAGACCCTCCCTGTGGCCTTTAGCCAGCCACCTTTGGGGCGCAGCTCTTGGGCAGCTGCCGAAGGGCATCACCCATCTGGTGCCCATTCAGTGGCCACTTGGTGCTGCTCAGGAAACAGGAGGCTTTTAAATCTGGTTTGTCTGTTCGGTTCCATTACATTCTGTTCTGTTCCGTTCTGCTTTCCCCTTTCCCACCCCCATCCTCCTGGTTCTTTACTCACTTCCTTTTGGTGTTCCTATTCACTGTTTTGGTGCAGCAGGATTTACTGGAGGTAACTAATAGATGGTAATTGGGATGTTGATGGTAGATGGAATGCTGTAAATTAATAAAGGTCTGTGTAAGTAGCTGAGGATTGAAGGAGGTAGATAAGAAAAATATGAAGGTATTACAATTGCTTTTTTTGGTTATTGGTTGTTTAATGTCCATGGTAGGATTATTGAGAATTTGAAAAAGGAATGTGTGGAGATTAAAGAACGTAAGAGGGCCAGTAAGAAGTGGATGATGAAAGGAAAGGTAAGTTGAATACTTGTAGTACTTGAAGTTTGTGTTTGAGCTGAAGCGTTACCAATATGTTGATGCCACCCAGCTCTACCTCTCCGCTTCACCCAACCCAGGTGAGGCTGTGACTGTTCTGACCTGGTGCCTTGGCTCAGTAATAGACTCAACGAGGGCCAATAAGCTGAAACTCAGTTCAGACAAGACGGAGGTACTGTTGCTGGGCAGTCCATTTGTCCAACTGGGAAATTTTCAACCAATCCTGGATGGGGTTGCACTCCCACTAAAGGATTAGGGTCGTTGCTTGGGGGTGCTCCTTGCTTGTTCCGCAGGTGGCCTTGGTGGTCAGGAGCACCTTCGATCGGCTGAGAAGGATCTCCCAGCTCCATTCCTTGTGGGACAAGCAGAGCTGAGCCACAGTTATCCGTGCACTGGCAACTTCCTACCGGGTTTGCTGCAATGGGCGCTATGTGGAGGAACTGCAATGGAGGCCTCCCTTTGTGCCCCCCCCCTCGCCCAATGGAGTGAGGGAGGCCTCCTCTGCTGTCACAGCTCATCTGTGGCGCTCTCTTCCCAAAGAGCTGCCCTGGCACCCTCGTTATTCTGTTTTTGCCACCAAGTAAGGACCTTTTAATTTAGTACCTGTTTCTAGCATCAGGGTTTCATTTGCTTTTTGCTGCTGATTTTATTGTTGGTTTATAATGGCCTCCTATTTTTGCACTTTATATTAGTTGGATTTTATGTGGTTTTAGATGGTATTTATTTTATTGCAATCCTGTTCTATTGTTGTTACTGTTTTTTGTGAGGCACCTAGAAAGTCCCTGGGCTATGGGTGGCATCAAAATGCAATGAATGAATGAATAGAAACATAGATGCAGAGAGAGTCAGAAGGGGTCTCCCGGGCCATCTAGTCTGACCTCCAGCTCCAACTGGCTCTGCTCACGACATGCCCACCATGTGTATGTCCAGCCTGTCCTTGAACACCCTCACTGATGGGGCCTCAAATGTCAGAAAGCACATCCTGGCATCTAACTGAACCTTGGTTCCCTGAACCTTGCTCCATTGGAACGTGACCTGCCCTCCACTGCAGGGGGAAAAAGGTCATGACCCACCTCCGTGTGACACCCCCTCACATACCTGTATGTCGCCAACAGTTCCCCTCTGAGTCTCCTCCTCTCCAGGCTGAAGAGACCCAGTTCCCTCAGTCTTGCCTCATACAGCATCCCCTGCAAACCAGCCACCAACATTGTGGCCCTACGCTGCACTGACTCTACTGGCTATATCCTTCCTGTAATGAGGGGTCCAAAACTGAGCACAATACTCCAGCTGCGGGCGCACCAGAGTCGTCTGGAGTGGTGGCAGTGAATTCCATGGCTCAGCTGCATGAGGCCAGGTTCAGCTCAGAAGGAGAGGACAGTGGGGGCCAATTGTCCTGTCCAAGTCATCCCTGTGTGCCACAGAGTGACCAGGATGTCAACTAGAGCCCCAACCATACACTTCTGGAATCCATGGGAATCCGTTAGGCTCTTTTGGTGGATCACTTTAGTAGATCTCTCAGCCTACCAGAGGGGATGACTGCTGAGAGTCAAAACCTCAGTAGGAAGTGATCTGAGCATACCAATGGGCTACATATTAATTAATGTTCATGGAGAGGTCTTCCAGTTCTCCCTTTGGACACTCCAACAAACACAAACACAAGCCAGTCAGTTCCTCATCGCTCACTGTCAAATGCAGCCACAACTTCACCCTGCCTTGAGTTCTAAAGGATTGCTCAGTTGTGCATGTTGTAACTGGGGGGGGGGGGGGGGGGGAGTGCTGAACTTGCAGCCATTTTCATAGCAGGGACTGTTTGGCGTGGCCCCAGAGGTCATAAAAGGTCACACACGGCACACAAAGATGCGAGTGTTTCTTTGGTATGTCTCGTTACTCACAACCTGCACCAAATGTCAGATTCATCCCCCAAGTTTTCAAATTCCTAAACATAGCAACATAGAAACATAGAAACAGAGCGAGTCAGAAGGGGCCTCCCGGGCCATCTAGTCTGACCTCCGGCACCAGCCGGCTCCGCTCATGACATGCCCACCATGTGCACGTCCAGCCTGTCTTTGAACACCCTCACCGATGGGGCCTCAACCCCCTCCCGTGGAAGCCCATTCCATGCCCTCAGGGTCTAAAGTTCCTGGATGGAGGAACTTCTTCAGTGCAGTACTTCTGTGAAGGATGCGGTCTCAGCAAACAGGAAACATGTTGGTTTTCATCACTGACAAGTCTCCTCAAGGGGGTGAAAGCAAATCAGGGCAGGGAACGTGGAGGGGTGACGGGTAGAACTCCCCCGTGCATTGCTTGGGGCGACTGGCACATTTTTCTGCCATCTGGCTTGCTCCATTCCTCTGCCCAGTTCCTGCACTTCTCTGTCATTCTGCTGGAGCTCTCCTCACTAATTCACCTGGGTTGCTCCATTATTCTCCAGAATTCTTGTATATGAGCTTGAATTTCCAGTTCTTCTAGCTTCACAAACTGCGGAGCTCGGGTGACTGGCTTTAGCATAGAAACATAGAAACAGAGCGAGTCAGAAGGAGCTTCCCGGGTCAACTAGTCTGACCCCAGCTCCAGCTGGCTCCACTCATGACATGCCTATCATGTGCATATCCAGCCTATCCTCGAAGACTCTCACTGATGGGGCTGCAACCAGCTCCTGTGGAAGCCCATTCCACACCCGAAGGCATGGGTCCTCAGACTACAGCCCAGAAGCTGGATGCGGTCTGCCATGCCCATTGGACCTGCTGCGTGTACGCCCATGCACGCACCTGCTGCCGCCCACCTCGCCCTGCACGGGAGGATGGAAGAGGTTTGCTCACTCGGAGAAGACGATCGCCAAGCGAACAAGCCGCTGCCTCATGCACCCGCCCCCGCCCCACCTCACCACGCTGCTCCCCCCACCCCCACCCCCTTGCCGGCCTGCACGCACCACCTTTCCAGCCCATGCTCAGCACCAGCACCTTTCAACTGGCCCCCTGATGAAAAAGTGTGAGGACCCCTGTCCCAAGAGGTCAGGAAGTGCTTCCTGGCATCTAAATGGAACCTGGGTTTCCTGAGCTTTGCTCCGTTGGAGCGCATCCTGCCTTCCTCTGCAGGGGAGAACAGGTCTCTGCCCATCTCCATGTGACTTCCCCTCACATACCTGTATGTTGTCAACAGATCCCCTCTGAGTCTCCTCTTCTCCAGGCTGCAGAGACCCAGTTCCCTCAGTCTCACCTCATCCGCCATCCCCTGCAAACCGGCCACCAACCTTGTGGCCCTACGCTGCACTGACTCTAACCTGGCTATATCCTTCCTGTAACGAGGGATCCAGAACTGAACACAGGACCCCAGCTGCGGGTGCACCAGAGTCGTGTAGAGTGGCAGGAATCCCCCTCTCGCTTACCATCACAGGACTGCTATGAAAGTTGGCTTGCCTTGGTGCTGCTGGATGCTGCTCATTGCTTGAGCTGCAACTCGTTTGCAGTCTAGCCTGAGAACATTAATTATTGGATGAATCAGAACTTTCACACACATGCAGTAAATGCTCCACCTCTGTTCTTGCAGGCGCATCTTTAGCATTGTGTGTGACTTATTAAGGTGCTCCTCAAATGACACCCGTCTCCTGCTTATGATGGAGAGGAAATCAGGGGTGTCCTCATGCGACCCCCCTTTGAGGGCTCCCGTGCAGCCCCACAGCAGTCTCTGAGCTCGCTCGGTGCAGCCTCTGGCACTCAAGGCGCAGGCGCTCTCTCTGGGGCGAAGGGCAGGGAGCCCGAGGCCGGCGGCTGCTCTCGAGAGGATGCTCTTGGGCTCTCGCTGCGCTCCTTGCTGCCTGGCTCTGTGTGTCTGGAATACATGGGTAAGCAGGTCAGGCTCAGGATGCCGGGCGGACAAGGGCTCTGTTGACAGGCGGCCACGTGGCCGGTGCAGAGGTGCCTGCCTGGAAGGCTGGCCATCCTCTGTACCGCTCCCCATTCTCCTGGGGGATGTTTTCCTTGGAAGAGCTGGGCCGGCTCCCTTCCCTCCTCTGCCGACCTCCGGAGGTGCCTCCTTTGTCCCGGGAAAAGAAGCTGGGATGAATGGCGCCACAGCAGCACCCAGATCATTGCAAAAAAAAAAGGGGGGGGGGAGAAAAAAGCTTTTGATGCAGGCAAGCCGCTTTTGTTTCAGCCCGCCACAAATGCCATTAATCCAAGAAGAGGTGAGGGGGGGAAATGACAGGAATATTTAGCGCGGGGACAATGTTTCATTGTGTTTGTACGCTGTTCTACAAAACCCGGCAAGCTGTAATCTCTCCTGGTTCGTATTCAACAGCTCCCCAGCCATCAGGTTGTTGTACTCTCTGAGCTGCCTCATTAATAATCTCGCTTCAGGCAGGGGGCTCTCCATGGCAGTGCGATTTGCCGGAGGAGGGGGTCTTCGCTCAGGCAAATGAGCCACACTCAGGGCTGAAAGGAACCCGCCAGACGCAGCGCATGGGCTCTCTGGACCTTGGCCTGAAAAGATTCAAAAGGGGGGTGTGCAGGAGGGTGACCACATGCCCCCTCTTGCTGAGGAGAGTCCTCTGTTGGAAGGACTACCCTGTCCCCGCCCAGTCTGAGAGAGAGGACTGTTAGAAGAAACAGCTACATGTTGGAGGCCTCATGAAGAACGGGAGATGTTCCTGAGGACTGGAGCATCAGTAGTTCCAGTCTTCAAAAAGGGTAGCAGAGGAGATATGGGGACTTACAGGCCAGTTAGCCTTGCATCCATTCTGGGAAAGACGATGGAATAGGGAAAGCTCTAGAAGCCCTAGATTGGGATGGGAGGTCGGCAGCCACACAGCACGGATTTCATAAAGCATGGCAGATCCTGCCATCAGACCTTGTGAAATTCTGTGACAAGGTCTCAAGCAGGCTAGACGGAGGGGACGCGGTTGCGCAAGGCCTTTGACAAAGTGCCCCACGACACCCTGCTGGAGAAATTGTGGGGCTTTGGGACAGATTGATGCACTGTCCAGTGGATTAGGGCATGGCTGAGGGATCACAAGCAGAGGGTGGCTACAAGTGGGGTATCATCAGGCTGGCAGCTGGTGACAAGCGGAGTCCCCCTGACTCAGTCCTGGGCCCGATTCAGTTCAACCTTTTTTAACAATGACCTAGAAGAGAGGATAACAAGTCTGCTGGCTAAATTGCAGATGATACCAAAGTGGGGGCAGTGGCCACAACTGCGGAGCAGGTGATCCCGATCCAGAAGGATCTGGACAGGCTGTGGAAGTGGGTGGAGACGACAGGATGGCGTTCAGTGTGGATAAGTGCAAGGTCTTGCACTTGGGGCATAGGAGTGGGTATCACAGGTACAGGATGGGGACTAGATGGCCCGGGAGGCCCCTTCTGACTTGCTCTGTTTCCACATTTCTAAGTGGCTGGATTGCAGCACTTGTGAAAGGGATCTCAGGGTACTAGTTGACAGCAGGCTGAACATGAGTTCAGTGTGATGTGGTGCTTAAGAAGGCAAATGCCGCCCTTGGGAGCATGGCTTCAAGATCTAGGGCAGTGTTGATACCACTCTACACAACACTGGCGAGCCCACAGCTGGAGTATCATGTTCAGTTCTGGGCTCCACATTACAGGAAGAATATAATCAGGTTAGGGTCAGTGCAGTGAAGGGCCAGAAGCCTGGTGGCTGGTTTGCAGGGGAAGCCGTATGAGGCAAGACTGAGGGAACTGGGTCTCTTCAGCCTGGAGAAGAGGAGACTCCAAGGGGATCTGTTGGCGACATACAGGTATGTGAGGGGCTGTCACACGGAGGTGGGTAGAGGCCTGTTCTCCCCTGCAGAGGAAGGCAGGATGCGCTCCAACGGAGCAAAGCTCAGGGAGCCAAGGTTCAATTTGGATGCCAGGAAGCACTTCCTGACAGTTAGGACCCCGAGGGCGTGGAATGGGCTTCCACGGGAGGTCGTTGAGGCCCCATCGGTGAGGGTGTTCAAGGATAGGCTGGACATGCACATGGTGGGCATGTCATGAGCGGAGCCAGTTGGAGCTGGGGTCAGACTAGATGGCCCAGGAGACCCCTTGTGACTCACTCTGTTTCTATGTTCTATGTCCAGTTCTGGACTTCACATTACAGGAGTGACATAGCTGTTAGAATTGGTCCAGCAGAGGGTCACAAGAATGGTAGCCAGGTTGGGAGGGATGGCTTATGAGAAAAGATTGAGGGAACTGGGCCTTTTCATCCTGGAGCAGACCCTGAGAGGATCTTTTAGCGACTTATAGGTATGTGAGGGGATGCCATGTGAGGAAGGGCCAGGACCTGTTCTTCCCTGCAGTGGAGGGCAGGACACGTTCCAGTGGGGCAAAGCTCAAGGAACTAGGTTCCAGGTTGGATGTCAGGAAGTACTTCCTGATGCTTAAAGGTAAAGGTAAAGGTTTCCCCTTGACGTTACGTCCAGTCATGCCTGACTCTAGGGGGCGGTGCTCATCTCCGTTTCCTGGCCAAGGGAGCCAGCGTTTGTCCGCAGACGGTCTCCGTGGTCATGTGGCCGGCATGACTAAACACCAAAGTGCACGGAACGCTGTTACCTGCCCACCAAAGTGGTACCTTTTCATCTACTTGCGTTTGCATGCTTTCGAACTGCAACGTTGGCAGGAGCTGGGACGGAGCACAGGAGCTCACCCCGTGTGCAGATTTGAACCAGTGACCTTTTGATCAACCAGCCCAGCAGCACAGCGGTTTAAACCACTGCACCACCTGCAGTCCCTCCTGATGCTTAGGACCCCTTGAATATGGAATGAGATGTCCCAGGCAGTGAGGGTGTCCAGGAAAGATGAAGAAGCCTTCTACCTGCCCAGGTCCTGCTGCCCTCCACACAGAGACAGCAGCAACCGAACTGCCCCAACTCCAGGACTGTGGTGACTGGGCCAGTTTCTTCCACCATCTCGCTCTCCTTGGACTGATTCATTCCTCACTGCCTCTGTTTGGGGGACATTGAGCTTGGACAGGCAGGGCCAGCCTTGCAACAAAGGCCAGCCACAGGGGCATCCAGATTGTGCCAGTGCCCTGGACAATTCACAGAATTTTACAGGAGGTGCGGACACCAGCACGCTCTCTTTGCCAGGAAGAGAAGTCAGGGAGCCAAACGGCCGAGCGGTGGCCAGCTTCTCACTGGACTGCTAGGAGCCCCCCGTCGAGGGGCCCCCAGTGAGCTTTTCACTGATATGAGCAAACTGTGTGTCCCTTTGAGCCGAGATGTCAGCCTGGCTTCTGGTGACGGACCCGGCCTGCCCACAGTTCGCCCACCTCTGCTGCTGGTGGCGCAAACATTAAGGCTCCTGGCCGCATTGAACGGCCCTCTCAGCCTCCCTCACTCTCCCCGGCGACGCTGCAGCACACGGGCTGGCAGCACTTTGATGGATTTCTTAGCTTTATTGAACTGTGCCAACGGGCCCGGCATGTGTGCCGCCTCTCCTCTCCTCTCCATTGCACTGCATTGATCACAGCGGCTGTAGACCCGAGATAAACTTCTCTGTGTTTATTTTAATAACTTCCCCTCTTGTCAGCATGAAATGTGACCAGACTGTGGACGAGAGACCGGTGCACACTCACAACCCCGGCTCAGTCTCCAGCGAGAGCACAAGCGGTGGGCGGCAGTGGGAGGGGAAGGCCAGCCAGCCGGCCAGCCCACGCTCGAGCCTCCGGTGTCCAGGTCTTCCCAGGAGCCCCACCAAAGTGACAGCAACCTCAATGGCCAGAGTCCCCCACCCTCAGCCTGATGGTCTCATCGTGTTGCAGCCAGAGCAGCTGTGGCGGGAAGCAGGAGGGGGCAGCTTGACCCTTCTCCCAGACCCTTTGCAGCTCCGAATCGGGCTCTCCCTGGCTCCCACCGCTGCCCCGAGCCGCCATGCCGAGCACCAGGAGGGGCTGCTCTGCATTCTGGGGGACTCGGGCCAGGGGTGGGGTGTGGGCTGGAGCTGCGAGGGGCCGCCTGAAGTCCTGCCTCGCCCTGAACCCCCAGGGAGCCTTTGGAGAGGCACTGTGCTCAGCCTCACCCTGGCAGCCCCGCACAGGCTGCCTCCTCGGAGATGCACAGGGCCTCAGCTGCAGGCGGAAGGGGCACACCATGCAGCCTCGGGGCCAGCCGGGGGGCTTCTCCAGTCCTCCCCCATCATTGGCGCCCCCCACCTTGGGAGAGCGATTACCCGAAGGTGGGGCATCCACACCCAGATGCGGCCTCACCTGGCCAGGTGCCTGTCTGGAGGCTTCCCCTTTGATCCTGCAGTGCTGGGCTTGGCGAGGAAGATCAGCTGCCTGGCCCTGGCTCACACAGGGGCCGCAGCTTAGGCCCCCTGCACTGCTCACTCCAGCTAGAGACTGGCGGGGCCACAATGAGCCTCCCAAGGCAACCCGGTGGCCTTTTGCAGGTGTTTCTCCGGAAAGGGGGCCCTCCCGTGGCACTCCTGGCTCCCCCAGGGAAGGGGCTGCTTCACCCTCCACCCCACACCATGCCAGCCCCAAGCAGGCCATTGGCTTACCACAGCCTTCCTCGCTGGAGCTGGGCTGCATTTCTATTTAAGCTACAGCGGGTCCTTCCACCTCTGTATGCCTCTCCACCAGCAAATTGGCCTATGCACATGCTATGTACAGCCATGTCATCTCCCGGCTGGCTTTTCAGGGCGCATTTCCTCATTCTGATGATGAGAAAGTGGCCACCCTCGGCAAGGCTGCCTTCTGGAGCACAGGGACAGCTTCCACGCAGTGCTTCTTCAGAATGTTTTGTGCAAATGTTGTGAGTAATTTCTTTCAATCAGCCATCTGGGCCAGGCTCCCTCCAATTAACTTGCCAGTCCCCTGGGCATGCTGAACAGGAATTGAAACAAGGAAAGACGAAAGAATATAAATCAGCTCTTTAATGGATTCATAAACACCCGCGCACACGCACACGCACCCAGTGGGAGGTCTGGGGAAGCGCTCTGCCTCCAAGGTGTGCTGAGCGCCTCCGGCTCTGCCGTGGCTTCCCTTCCAGCCACGTTCAAGGCGTGACTTGCCGATCCCTCTCGCTGGATGGAGCACCAAGTGCGATTCAGGACTTGCGTGGCCCTGCCATTTCCACTTCCTGGGGATGCCAGTCAGCTGCAGGAAAGGAATGGCTCGAATCTGCCACATACCAGGTGTGCTAACTTAATAAATGCCAAGTCAGAGACACACAGTTGTCAAGTCACAGGGTGGAGGAACAGGCGGGAAACCTGCCAGAAAAGTTGCCGGGCCTCACAGGGATTCTGGGAGCTTGGTGATAAGCAGGCAGTCATGGCAGTGGGCCAGGCGATCCCATCCCCACATTCCTTCCGTGTGATCATTCCACGCAAGCGCTTGCCGTGGGGAAGCTGCCGCTCCCTCAGGCAACCTGGGAAAGTGGAACTGCAAGTCGAGCAGTTGGCGAAAACGCAGGGAGGGCTTTTTCAGGCGCAGTCACACAGCAACCTCGCTGCAGACAGCAGGGACTGTACCAGAGCAGAGCAGAGCAGAGCAGAGCATGGCCACTCCCCTGGACCATCCAGGGTCCCATGGCGAGCTTGAGGAAGTCATGAGAGGCAAGGGCTGATGGGGCATGTGGTGGGTCACACGAATGCCAGGCTGAAACCGGTCTTACGGAATGGGGTGAGCTTATGTACTGGGCACTTCAACAGATCCTGCAGCCACTGCAGTGGTCACATCAGCATGACGGTGGGGGATTACTCTCCCCTCCAAGTGCCTCACAGATTCAGTGGGTGGGGGGGCACTGAAGACTCCAGAGCTGGGTTCAATGGGGCAGATGGAAGCCGTTCCCAGCCCGCCTGGGAAACCTTGATTGGACAGACTCATTGTGCTCTGTGTAATGAGCTCTCCTGGGCAGGGGCAAAGTGGGACACCCCCTGCGGGCACTTCTGAGCTCTTTCCACCCATTCCTGACACACTCGCTGACTCCTCTTCACAGGCAGAAGGGCTAGAAAGATCTTTTTTCAAAAAAATAAAAGCAGTGATTGTCGGGATGCTGGATCCTATGCTCATGATCTGTTCTGGTGGCCTTTAGATACTCCCAAAGAATGGGGAGGCATCCGAATGTTTAACTTCATTTTTTCCCAGGAAAACTGGAGGTGTTTTGCAATAACCTTCTGTAAAGGAAGGATTCCAGCGCCCCCTCCCCATCTCTCCCTGTCCAAACCCCATGGAAACAGACACACACACAGCGCTGCTGCTGCCAGCCTGGAACTTGCTCTCCTGTTTGAAAGCACGTTTGCAAAAACTTTCTTTCCCACTCACTGCTTAATTCTATTTAATGACAGGTTGCCAGATAAGCCAAATGACAGCTGAGCAAAGAGGAGCTCCATTCTGAATCACGAGAAAAGGCACAGTGGCTGCTCTGTGCGTGCCTGCGTGCGTCCTTATACATGCACGCACAGGCACATAAGTGTGCGAGAGAGACAGCGAGCAACACGAGGGCTGGGGTCAGGACCCCACTCAGTCCCATGGCTCACCCTGGGCCAGCCACATGTGCTGCCCACTGACCCTCCTCCTGGGCAGCTTCAAGGCTAAAGCGGGGAGTGGGGAGGGCCACACACACGCCGCCGTATGCCCTTTTGAGCAAGGAGGCAATAAACTCGCCACACAAAGCACTGCGGCCTCTTTCAGGGGAGGCGTGCCACCTGGCCAGTCATAACCAGCCCTTCCCTGCCGTTGATCTCGGAGCTCCTTTCTCGGCTCCCTGTGGAAGCATGTTTTCTCTGCAAGACTTCCCACAGCCTGTTGCTCTCCTGACAAGGCAAGGTGGATTCTTGCAGAGCTGTCAGATGCTGCCATCTATGGTGAAGAGCTTTACGGAAGGAAGGAGGAGAAAAGCACATGTGACGGGGAGGGGGGGAGGGAATTCCAGCCAAGGTTTTGCAGTGTGTGGGTCCAGCTGATCCCCAGGGGCACTTCCACGGCTCGATCCAGTTTTTTACTGGAAACTTGGCAGCTGGCAACCCACTCCAGGGCATGTCTGCCCTATGCATTCAGCTTGCTTATCCATTAGCCCTCCCAGAGCTGGGGCGCTTTGGAAGGCACGCGGTGCCAGCACCTCTGCGGTGAGCCAGAGGCATCGACTGGTCACAGAGATCCTGGGAAACAGCAGCACTGCTGTCCAGCCCCCTACGTGCTGCCCATGCACATCTGTGGACATGCAGTGGCGGCCAGTGGAAGCAGAGGCCTCGCAGGGCAACACCTGCCCGTGGAGGGCCTGTGTGGCCCATCTGCACCAGAACCACTTCATCCGGTAGGAGAGGACTTGTGTGAAAGCTGAGGAGCCTAGAGCAGCGCGCAAGTGTGAAGTGATCCAAGTTGTGCCAAAGCACCCGCCTTCAGCTATGTGCTGATGGGACCCAAGCCAGCAGTGGCTGAGCGATAAAGGGATCTTAGCGCAGCGGTGGGCGGCGCAGCGGAAGTGTCGGCCCAGTGTGCAGCTGCTGCGCAGAAGGCAAACCTAGTCCTAGGCAAAATTAGGAAGACAACAGGACATAGAACTGCCAGAATCGCACGTCCCCTATCAAATCTTTGGTGTGGCTGCACTTGAAATATTGTGCTCCATTCTGGTTGCCTTACCTGAAAAAGGACATGACTGAATTGGGGGAAGTACAGGGAAGGACAACAGAAATGATCAGGGCTGCAGTAGCTCCCCTCTGAGGAGCGGTTGCCTCAACCAGGCTTAGGAAAAGGCCAGGACGGGGAGGTGTGACAGAGGTGTTTCAAATGCAAGGTGTGAAGAACATGGAACGGGAGGGGTTTTCCTCCCCCTCCCGTAAGACCCAGACCTGCTTGGTGGGAGGGTTAAGACAGGTGAACCTGATTTTCTTCCCTGAAGGGGGAAGGCACAGAACAGGGAGCCAGAAGGTGGGCGATTGGGCACTACTGTAGTGAAGGGGTGGCCTGGATGGCCCTGCTGCACCTGTGCATCACCCCCGCTCCCCCCCCGGGCCACATGCTTCACAAGCCCCTCAGGATCACAGAGCCTGTCGCTTCCCTGCAGGGGCATGGCCGAGGCTCTCTGCGCATGTTTTCTGGCCCACCTCCAGACCCAGCAGAAACGCTTCTCGGGGGCCTTCCCACAGGCCAGATGCTGGCACCCCAGCTTTTGCAGGATGCACCAGTGATCTCCTGCGCCTGCGGGACAGCCGGGGGGTTTCCCAGGGGCAGCACCCCCAGCCCACTTGTCCTGCCGCTGCTCACTGCTCTGTCAGCACGGCAGAAGAGCTAATAAGGAGTGCTTTTCTTCTCTTCTGCTCAGGGCCGTGATGGAAAATACATTGGCTGGAAGTGAGACAAAAATCAATAGCCCATTCCATTTAACAGGGCAGCTGCCAAAGTAACTAGATAGAAGTGGATTAGGTGCCTGCTGTTTGGCCGACCTCGACGGCCAGCATTCCCCACCGGGGGAGCAACCAGGGGCTTGTCTGTGAGCGGCAGCGAGAAGCCCCCTCTGCCTCAGCCGCTTCCAGCCGGGAGCCAGGCAAGCTTCCCCGAAGGGCCCCTCGCCCGAGACTTCCTGGCTGGGGTCGCACCAGGTTGCCTCAGGTGCATGCGGTGGGAGCAGAGATCCCCGGGGTGCCTGTGTGCTCGACTGGTGGATTCCTGGGGCGGGAAAGGACAGGCGATGCGGAGGTCGCCTGCCCCAGGGTGCTTCAGCTAAGCCAAGAGAAAGGGGCTCTGGATCGGGCTCCCTGAGAGGAGCACTTTGTGCTGGCCATGAGGGTGTTAGGGACCAGCTTGGCTACTGGAAAGTTACCTTTCCTGCCTTCCTTGGAGGGGTGGGTGGGATGGGTTGTGGGGCCACGTGACAGGTGGCAGGATGGGTGACAGAGGTGGCAGGTCATGGCAGGAGAGAGGATGGGCAGGGCTGGAACCTAGAGCAGTTTCTGCTCCTTCATTTTAATCGTGCCTTAAGCTAGCAAATGAACAGGCAGCTCCCCACCTGCCCCCATTTTTCTCTGGGAGATGGGATCTTTTGTGTTAGATGTCACAGGCTGGCTCTGTGGGCAGGGGGCTTGGGGAACACAAGAAGTCCAGTCAGGGGCTGCCCAAAGGCAACTATGGGCGGTGGGTTGCAAAAGTCTTACTGAGTTTATAGGGACACTCAGCGGTCAAATCCAACCTGCAGAGAGCGATCTCTCAGGTGGGGCACAGGAGGTAACACAGGATGGAGGCTGGGCCAGAAAACCCAGATCCGCTGCCAGCATCCAGAGGGAGAAGACAGCTGTCAAAGGATATGAGAACCTCGCATGTTAATAACCCTTACGATTTTGCCAAAGACTTAATGCCCAGCCTGTCAGTAACACTGACAGAAGCTATTATGGAAACAAGATTGGAATATTTCAGTCGCCGCAGCACCAAGGCTGCTACTGGGATGAGGCCGTATCTTGGATTCATGACACTGGCAAAGCTGCTGGGAACGGGCCGGATGATTGCAGACGAGATTAATTCACTCAGTATAGATTTTTCCCTTAGTGCATTTTAATTAACTGTTTGAATCAGCAAGCCTTTCCCCCCCAAACATCGTCACATCTTTATTAATATTATAATGGCACTTTTTCATCTTGCTCTCCCCACCCCCACCCCCACCCCCAATCGCTCCCTCCCTCCCTCCCTCTCTCAGATCCTTCGGTTTCTCTCTGCTTCTGCGCTTGAGGAAAACCTAGACTTTAGACACGTCCAGATGTGTTCTTTCCTGCGGTGCCCAGGCAGGTCGCCCATAACAGGATGTGCCCCCGATACCAGTGGCCCTCCTCCTGCCACATGGCGCGGCTTCCTCACACTGTCCCTTGCAAGCACACCTGCTCGTGGCTTTGGAGCAGGGCAGCATCCGTTCCCCGGAGGGACAGCACCCTCTCTCCCCAGTGCTGGGAGCGAGTTCTGCCCGGCAAGGGGAGCATTTCGCTCCCAGCTCCACAACCAAAGTGTGGGACAACCAGAAAAGGGAATGAAAGCAAAGCAGCCCAGCCGACCAGTCAGTTCTGCATCTGTGCTCACACAACATTTTGCCACCTGGCTGTCACTGGCTCATCACCCCCTTTTTAACATAAAATTTGTAGGAATGCTTTCACATTTTTTAAAATTAATTTGGAGTCAAGCTTGCACAGACATATGGCCCAGTCCAAAACCTCCTGGTTCCATGCAAAACCCTTTTTCATGAAGAGACCCCGAGGTGAGTTGTCTAGCTGTCTGAACTTCTTTGCCCTTGGAAAAAGGGTGGGAATATTCAGTTTTGCACTTTCCCAAGCCCTTCAAAACTCACCACAAAGTACAAACCGTGCACCCTGGTTGGAACCGAAAGGGGGACTCTTGTGGTTCTTGCTCTGGGGAGGACTTCACACCCCAAAGCCCCTTTTCATAGGTAAAGATCGCTCACATCTTTCACTGTTCTTGGCAGCTCACCGACAGTTGTCAAGAAAAGGCAAGGGGGAGAATGCGCTGGAGCCTCTTCTGGGGAACGTACAAGGTTGGCACCTGCTGCCCCTTGGCAGCTCCCCAGCCCAGGCACCAGAACTCCAGTCGATCATCCTCAGTTACGGATAGAGGAAAATCAAGCCCTGCTTCCCCAGACTGTTTTTGGCCCCCCTTGTCAACGTGGGTAGCCTCACCCAGGCTGAGGGGGCACCCCGGAGGAGCTGTGCCCAGCCAGAGTCCCCGGTATCCAGGCAGGGGAAAAGGGCTGAAAGCAGAAATGGCACAGTGGGCCTGACACAGCTCCCCACGGTCGCAGGAGCACCGAGGCTGGCCTGGGGGGCCCATAGCAGCAGTGGCGTCTCCCTTCTTGCCAAGCCCCCCCCCCCGCCCCGCTGATAATACCTACACTTGATGGGACTGGCCATCCAGACTCAGATGGCATGACAACCTGCCATGGCTGGAGCAACCCGTAGGACAAGCCATGGCTTCTCCGGGTCACATGTCACGACAACCCATCGTGGGCCTCTGTCACAGAAACCAGTGTGTGAGGTGAGAGGAGGCTGTGCTGCGAAATAAGAGGGGGGACTGGCCCTGTCCGGCACGGGTGTCCTCGGGGTTGAAGGGTTCTGACCCTAGCCTATTGTGCCTCCTTGCTTTACAACCTAAGCCCTTTTTTTCCCCCCCGATTTATATTCTGCCTTTCTCCTACAAAGGGCTCAAGGCAGCTTACATCATTCTCCTCCTCCATCTTATCCCCACAACAACAACCCTGTGAGGTAGGTTGGGCTGAGAGTCTGTGACTGGCCCAAAGTCACCCAGTTGGCTCCATGGCTGAGCGGGAACTAGAACCCAGATCGTCTGAATCCCAGTCCCATGCTCTTAACCACTGCACCACACTGGCTCTCCCTTTGAATTTTTACGTGGTAATGCATTCGGAAAATTTCCAAGGAAGGTTTTATTGTTTCTCTTTTGAATAGGTGGGGGCAAACCATCCCATTTTTCAAGGGTGAAATCTAATTATGAGCTCAAGAAATTCCCAGAGGGATGGCAGCAGCATCTGAATGCAACAGAAAAGGTAACCAGAAGAATTAAAGGCGCTCGCTTAATATACTGCTGGCAATTATGTTATTACTGAGATGTAGAACAAGGCATTAAACAGGGGGAAGCATTGCAATGCTCCGTTCTGGCGTGTTTTCCATGACAGCAACCTGCCTCACAGGGCTGTTGTGAGGATAAATGGGAGGGGATTTTCACAGTGCTTTGCACACTAAACAAGCTGTAGAAATGCAGACTAATCATGCGGCAGTGATTAAAAGCAAAGATATTAATCAGGAGCTAATAGAGTTGTTATCATTGCATGGCATTCAAACACAAGGCAGCCAAGGAGGAGGGAGGGAGGAAAGGCTGAAAGACTGAAATCAGAATGGGTGGGTGGTTCCTCAGCAAGATGGGGACTCAGATACTGGGGATCTTTGCCGCCTGAAGCTCCACCCTGTGGACCCTTGCCCAGGAAAGCACTTATCATAAGAACACAAGATGAGCCCTGCTGGACCAGCCCGAAACTCCATCCAGGCAGCCCTCCATACACAGGGTGGCCAGCCAGCCACCTGCAGGACCCCTCCGGCAGGGTGCAGCAAGACCGCCTCCCGCCCAGGTGCTGCGGGCAGGCCTCCCCTGGCGAAGCAGGGAGCACGAGGCCAGCAAGGCCAGTAGCCACAGAGCCCCCGCTCCCGCACCCTCGGGAACTGTCCAGTCCCCTCTGGCCATCTCCACTTCCCGTGGCAGCGAATTCCACAGTTTACCCATATACTGTATGAAGAACGACTTCCTTTTCCCTGTCCCCAGTCTCCCACCAGTCAGCTTCGTGGGATGGCCCCGGGTTCAGGTGGCATGGGAGAGGGAGAAGAAAGCCTCCCCCTCCACTTGCTCCGCACCAGGCAGCATTTACGCACCTCTCCCAAGTCTCCTGTCACTCGCCTTCCTCCTAAGCTGCACCGTCAGGCTGCAGGGGCCAGTCCTCACAGGGAGCTGCTGCAGCCCGATTCTTGGTCATTTTTGTTGCCCTTCTCCCAAAAACGCCCATTTTCAGGTAAGGCAACCAGATCCGAACGAGAGGTGCTAAGCGTGGTTGCACCAAAGATTTGCATAAGGGCAGTGAGAGCTTGCCAGTTCTGTTTTCTGTTCCCCCGCCTCCCTCTCCCTCTCCCTCACAGTGTGTCTATGCTTCAGACCGGATGGTGAGTCTGGGCATGCCTTTAAGATAAATTTCAGAGGTAATGGAGGAAACTCCACCCATGTTCCTCCAAGTGCAGTGGAGCCAAGCAGGGGAGACAGCCTAGGCTGGCCGTCTACATCCTTGCTTCTTCCTCCCATGGGGCAGAACTCGGCAGAGCCCGCCTTCAAGTTGCTGCAGCTTAGCCGTATCTGAGCAGGAGGCTTTGTGTTGGAGTCCTGGCCGCTGAAATTCGCGCCGAGGTCAAGAGCCCCACACAAGGTCCGGCTAGAAGGAGTGCTCTTCCGGGCCACCATGCAAGGGAGGCCTCAAGATGCTCCGTGGGGCGGGGCGCCAGCAGGCAGCTGCCCTGGTGCCCAGGTCTGGGCTGCGCACCAGCCGCAGCATCTGCTCCGGCAGCGGCATCTGCGAGCTCAGGCTGCACCAAGGCTGCTGCGGGCACTCTGGCTGGGAGCGCAGGAAGCGCCTCCATAAACATTTGTTTTAGGTCAGCAGCAGAGAGTGTAAACACTCCTGTTCATACTGCTCAGGGGGTGAAAATATTTAGATGTTGACACTGAAGCAGGCTAAGCTGCAAATCCATTTGAAATACGTCTACACTGGGCAGAGCCTGCAGGGCCTGGTACTCTCTGTGTAAAGTGCCGACAAACAGCAGCTGCTGCAAGGAGCTGGCTGCAGGGATGAGGACACGACTCTGTCAGCCTGGGCCGGAAATGGCCCAGGGCCCCTGCTCTGACCAGGGTGATGCTGCGGGGGCGAGCAGTGAGGATGCCCAGCTTGGTACGCTGCCCCCGCGGCCACCGACAGGCTGCTCTTCCCACCCTGAGGACAGGATGCCTCCATGGGGGGCGCGCAGGGTTGCAGCTGCACCTGCTCATACAAACAGGTGCCTCACACACAGCACCCTGCCTGGCTTTCCTCTGGACAAGCAGGCAGGGCGTGGTGCTGTTTGCCGAATCTCCTGCACACGAGGCTGATCCAGTTGCCACAGGACTGGCCAGGAGCAAACGGACAGGATCTTGATCCCGCTCTGGCAAGCCCTCTGATAATGAGCATGGTTCTAATTGTGTGGCTGCACATTAAGGGCCTTGCATATTGCCAAGGCTATTTTTGGTTCTGCTTTACAATGGGTTTGGACAACAAGCCAAGCCATGGTGGTTTTTTACTATTGTTGGTCTGTCCTGCTGTCTGAACCCAGTCATGACGTTTCACCTTGGCAAGCTTGCTGTTTAGAAACCATGGTAAGAAACACCCATTTGTTCTGTGGTTTTTCCATACTGTTATGGCTTGTTGTACAGTGGTACAATGACTCATAAACTTAATCCATTCCAGGACTCTGGTTGTGGCCCAAATTGGTTGTGAGCCAAGTCAAATTTCCCCATAAGGTTCAATGTAAATAAGGTTAATCCATTCTGTAACCATTTTTTAAATCACAAAAATCTGAAACAAAGAACAACCAAGTAACCAAGAACAACAAAGTCCATGGCCATCTCCCCCCCGCCCCGCATGACCATGACCACACCCATCTTCCCTGCACGGGCACGGTAGCACTCGTGCAGGGAAGACAGGCGCGATCGCGATCATCACCCAATGCAGAGTTCGCAACCTGAGGCAAAATTTTTCTGAAGTTTCTGTTTGCGACCCGCTTTGGTCATGAACTGAGGTGTTCGTGAGCCGAGGTGCTGCTGTATCTCCTGAACCCAGGATCATGGTTTCCATGGACAGATAGAACAGAGTCCCGTGGAAAGAGAGCGTCTTTCCCAAGAACCTGCAGCAGCCCTCTAGCCTTCTTTCTCTTGTGAAGCCAATCCAGGGAGGGGGTGTATCAATGAGTTTCTGCAAGAGATTGAGGCTGAAAGCATGCACACATGTGTGTACATACACAAACATGTACTCACAGTTTTCCCCTCAGCACAATGAAAGAAAACCATAATGAGCCTCAAATGAATGTTTTGCACATGAGATAGATGGGGTGTCATTCTCCATGCAAAGAATTAATATTTATTTCATATGAAATTTTAATGTTTTCAGCATAATGAACGGCTAATTCAATATGAATTAGAGATGAAAACACTTCAGGACATCAGTGACAGCAGCACATAGTCCTTGCCAATTAGCAGTGTGAGGCTCCCCATTTCTGAGAAACAGCATCCCCCCCACACATGGAGAAGGTGCCCGTTTCAATGGGGTGCTGAGGAAAGGGGCGAACACATCCCCCTTTTCAAGGAAAATTTGCCACAGTTTGATGGCTTGGAGCCAAGAACTTATTGTTGCTAGGAATCACTTTACAAGAGGGTTGTTTTCCACGTGCCGGGCCACCTTCCCTGTGCTTGCTCTCCGCACAGTCCGGACCCAGCCCAGGTCAGGATGCTGCACATGGAGCACACGTCCACAGTAATGCCTGTCTCAGCCCTCAGTGGCAGCGGGGCCCCCGAGCTGCACTCCCCACACCCGTTCCACCACCCCTGTCCATGCGGGTGTGCCCCGTGCTGGTGGCGGGGAGTCATGGCACTGGGGGAGCACAGCAGCGCAGAGAAGAGCCTCTCCACAACTTCCCGACCTGGCTAGCCCTCTGCTTCTACAGGGGGACAGTCAAGCAAGCAGCGCAGTAGGGTAACTTCCTTCTCCATTGCATTCTGTCGAATGCAGGCCATCAGACAAAGGAGTGCATTCCGAAGACACGGAGATCAGAGAAACGTGCACTTCCAAAGCCCCAGGACAAGCAAGCGTGGCCACGCTTCATGGCCTAGCCTGCTCCAGTGATGAGGACAGCAACAGAGGATCCTCAAAGGAAGAGATAACGACAGACCACGTCATCCCTCTTCTGAAGAATGATGCAAAATTCCAGCGGGATCTGCTACCTTCATCAAGAAAATGGATTTTTTAAATCTACTGTAGTCTCATTCTTTGGAAATCGACATGAAGAAGGTAAGATTCACTCTGCCTTGACACAAACTCCCCAGTAAGTCACTGATTCTTTTAAAACAGTATCTTTTATGTTCTACTTCTGCATTCCCAGCCTCTCAGACGATGCCAACTCATTTTCAATGTTCATTTGGAAGTTCTTGCATCATCCCACTGTGAAGAGGTGGTTGTCATTATGTACGGTCTGCAATGTGACCCGGCTTTCTAAGCTCCAGATGACAGAGAAAGGCTTAACTCCAAAGTGGCCAAATGCTGCCAATACCAGTTGCCAGCCTGGTGGGAAGCAGGTGGCCAAGGCCTGCGGGACACACTGCCCTTCCTCCTCCACCAGGGAGCTGAGAAGTCTCCAAATTGGCCTCAAGGACACAGGAGATGGCGAGCATTGACTGGCTGATGACTGGCACCCGGAGCTAATGGACAGTTCCCAAGGGCTGGGGATGCAGGTCAGCTGACTGGGGCTGGGTGCGGGGAATAAAGCCCGAAGAGTCGCGCACCTTTTTGTTCCTCTCTAGGAGAGGTTCCATCCCACCGCCATTCCTCCATATTTAAGACTGCTGTGGCATCCTCATCGGCTGTGCTGGTAGAAGGCTGGGCTAGAATAGAAGTTATTTTCTTGCCCAACAAGGCCCTGAGAGTGGAGTCCTTGATTGGCTGGGACGTTTCTTGTTGCTGCTGTCCAGTCTCCTTTCCCCCTCCCTTACCCCCCTTCCCTGCTTTTCTCCTTTTAGTTGCATGTTTCAGACCATCCACCCATATTTTTAACCTTTTAATACAGTTGCTTTTTCCCCAAGCTTGGGCTTGTCATGTGCTGAATCCAGTGGCTGGTCTCAGGTTCTGGGACCAGGGTATTACTGGGCAGGATTTGGCCCAGTTGATCAGGGGAGTGGGGAATCCTGGCTGGCTTGCCATTACACTGTCTAGTCATCACCAATCTAAGGCGACCCATGAATGAAAGACCTCCAAAATCTCTATCATGACAGCTCAGTGCTTGCAGCCATGATGAAATGACTCCATCTCATAGCAGGTCTGCCTTTTCTTCTTCTGCCTTTGACTTTCCCTAGCATGATTGTCTTCTCCAGGGAGTCTTGCCTTCCATGATGTGCCAAACATGACAGCTCCTGCTTCATCATTTTGGTTTCCAGGGCAAGTTCTGGTTTGCATTCATCTGTTCATCTTTCTGTTGGTCAAGGGTATTCACAGAGCTCTCCTCCAGCACCACGTTTGAATGCATCGGTTTTCTTCCAGTTAGATTTCTTCCCCGTTCAGTTTTCACACTGTGATAGGGAATACAATAGTTCGAATGATCTTAACCTTGGTCTTCAGCAAAGTGTCCTTATCTTTTCTGGTCCCTTCATTGCTGCTTTCCCCAGTCTCAGTCTTCACACTTCTTGGCTGCCATCTCCCTTTGAATTGATGACTGAGCCGAGGCATATGAAACTTTTCACAAGTTCCATTTCTTCATTGTTGACATCAAAGTTCTGCAATTTTTCTGTAGTGATGAATTTTTATTTCTTTATATTCAGCTGCAGTCCTGCTTTTGCACTCTCATCTTTCACTTGGTTTCTCAATTCATTGCTGCTTTCTGCTATTTATCATCTGCATATCTTAAATTACCTCCTGCCAGTTTTCACTCCTGCTTCCTCTGATACTAACCCAGCTTTCCTTACAGTATGCTCTGCAAGGAGATTGAATGGATAGAGAGATAAAATGCACCCTTCTCTGACACCTTTGCCTACAGGAAACCATTCTGTTTCTCCATATTATGTCCTGACAGTAGCTTCTTGTCCACAGTAGAAGTGAACAATCAAGTGTGGAGGCACCTCCATTTCTTTCAGGACTATCCAAAGCTTCTCATGACCCACACAGTCAAAGGCTTTGCTGTAGTGTACAAAAAAGAGACTCATCTTCTGAAATTCATAGGAGCACTCCAGTAGCAAACATATACTTGAGATATTCCTTTTGAGAATCCAACACAAGAGTTAGGCATTTCTCGCTTCAAAAAGGGTAATAATATCCTTTGTTGCAACTCCTCAACCATCACTTTGCTTCTGTGGGAAATTAGTAAAATGGTCCTGTGGTTGCTGTACTCTTTTGCATCTCCTTTCTTGACAACTGGGATGTATGTTGAACAATTCCACTCTGTGAGCCATTGTTTGATTTTCTATATTTGTTTACTTATCCTTGTTCAAATTTGGACTTATCCAGTCTCTGCGGCTTGGAACAGTGTCTTCTCTATTCTCTACTGGTGTCTTCTCTATTCCTTCCAGCTGCTATCAGAGCAGCTTTCACTTGGCTTTCTAATATTTCAGGCTCTTGCTGAAAAAGGCACTGCTCCTCCTCTTCAGAAGAATCTGCCAGCTTTTCATCTCATCTGTATAGCTCTTCACCTATTCTTTCTATCTTCTCTTTATTTTATCCTGGCCAGAGAATATGTCCCCTTGTTTGTCTTCCAGCATTCCTAATACAGATTTTCATGTTCCTTCCATTTCTTGGTTGTTCTGGGAAAGGTCTCCTGTTTTTCCTCTTTTATTAGTCTCCTCTATTTCATTGCACTGGCCATTGGAACAGTTATGTTTGTCTCTGCATGACAGCCCTGAAAAGTTGCATCCAGGATTCTGCCCCTATTTCTGTCACCATTTGCTTTTGCTTCTCACCTGGCCCTAACCACTAGGAACGTTTCTTCTTTCACCACCTAGTTGTTTTCTTCCTTTTTGCTACATGAGTGGCCTTTTGGCATTCAGTCCACAGTTCTTCTGGCTCATGGTCAATCGATTCAGTAATGCAAATCTGTTCTACATTTAATTCCTCGGGGTTGTTATTGAAGTTGTATTTTGGCACTATACCTCTCACGGTGCTCTTCTTCAGCTTTACTCTGATTTTTGATATTAATAGTCCATACTTGATACCAGGGGTGGGACAAACCATTTCAGAATCCATCCCTTCAGAGTCCACAGATCTTCTCTTGTGCTCAGCCTGCCTTGCAAAGGGAGCTGAGCTGAGAGGAAATCTGTGAATGCTCAGAGGTCCCCAGTTGCACAATTGGCGCCTTCCCCAGCTGTCATTTCCAGCAACCAACCTTCTTCCCCATCACTGCTGAACTGGTGCCAGAGGGGTCTTCAAGCCCCTGCAAGCCTTAGGTTTTAGCTGGCCACTCTTTCTCTATCCACCATAACCTTCCGTGCTCTTCTGTGAACCAGCATGGCTGCTTCCTCGTCGTCGCTGCCACAGGACTCGGGCTGCAGACTGCAGAGCTGGAAGTCCTCTTGCTTTCTGCAATCAGAGTTTTCCTTTAAAGGAGTAAAAGACACAGATGGCTGAAGAAGAACTCTTTGCATTTGGGTTAGCTTTTGTTTTGTTCCTTTCCATGACTAGGAAAACTACAGGATAAAGGGCAAACCAGGTTGCAGGCTGCAGAATGCACCGTTTCGGAACATAGAGTGTGGATCGCCAGGACAAGGAATGCGTTCAGCCTTCAAGACCCGATGAGGGCACAGACTAGCTCTGCACCGTCCTCAGTCCAGGATGATCTTGGCATCCCCAGAACAGCCATGTACTTGCCAGCCCATTTGGCTTTTCCCTTCGCATCCTTTTCCAACAAAAGCCTGTGGCTGCCTGGCAACCAGAGACTGAAACTGTCAAAACACCAATCAGTCTATTTTCATCCTCCCTGCTGCAATAAATCTAAACTGTGACATAAATTAAATTAAACTTTCCAAGTACTCTGAGTTTTATTAAAGGGAATGGAATTTTAAATCTTTTTTTTTCTTCTAGACAAACACACAAACATTTTAAAAGATCAAAATAAATGTCCAATTTGACAACAGCACATCAACTGCTGGCTGATTTATGGGCAAGTTGCGAACAGCCCTGCCTTTCCCCACATTACTTTTACAACTTAGATTTTTCCAGTTTTAATCGCTCGTGCCTCTCTTGCTAGCCACTGGCCAGCAATATGGCCAAGGTGGGCAATAAACCCCCCGAGACCCCCGTGCTGGCTCCTGCTGGCTTCTGGGGATATATAGACGAGGGGAACTTGTATCGTATTGCTGCATCGTTATTTGAGGAGCAAACCGAGGATCCTCCACTTCTGCTCCCCAGGGCTGTCCTCCACACCACCTCGCAGCTGCCCCAGGAGCAGAATGGGCTAGCCGGGCCTGGGAGGGGGCCACAAGCAGCTGCCCAGAAGCACGAGGGGGCTTGGAGGCCTCCCGACCTCCCAAAATGCCTCTCCCTTTCCATGTTCCAAGCTCAGATCAGGCCCATCCTCCAACCAGTCAAGCATAGGAACCTCACATGGGCTTTCAACACTCCTGCACCCTTGTGGGCTTGGACTCACACACCCACACAGCCCATGTTTGTGGCTGCCCAAGGCCTGGAAGAATGTGCTGGGCTGGGCCAGGCTGGGCAGAGGGCAGCTTCCGAGGTTCCCAGGTGCCCTGAAATGAGCTGTCTGCCCTGGATTCTGCCAGCTCCTCTGCTGCAAGCACAGGCCTGGCGTGACCACCCTGGTCCATCGAGCCCGGAGCCGGCAGGCTGCAGGGGGTCCCAAGGCCGTAGGCAGGGAATGACCTACCCTGGTGCTGCAGAGATCCCTCCATGGCAGTTCTGGAATGGGCAAGCGATGCCCTGCAGGACACCCAGTCCCCCATCAGATTCCCAGGGCAGCTTACAAGGAATCAAGGCTACAATTTTATTTCTTAAATTGGCAGAGCAATTCAAAGCAAAAACACTAAAATTTAAGTAGCAGTATAAAGGCAATCAGCAGAAATAAAATGAAATAAGGCAGCATAAAAGCAATTAGCGAAGTCAGCATGGGAGCGACGGCATGGGTCTTGGCCAAGCAACAAAACAGCACAGAAGCAGCCCCAGAGCTCCCTGCATGCAACACACCCACGTCCTGCCCCAGGTGCACGGCCCTCTTCTCGCCCTGGGCCTCCCTGGCAAGAACCCGAAGCACAACGCCCAGGCAAATGCATGGTGTGTGCTGCTCCCCTGCCCCCAGAGCAGGGCTCTTTCCAAGGCCCCCTGAGGGCAGCTGGGGTAGGCACTGGCCGAAGTGACGAGTGTGGAGACACGCCCTGGCTAACAGCCCAGGAAAGCCTCTCGGGGCACCCAGATTCCAGCTCAGGAGGCAGCTGGTGCAGCCAAAAAGGGGGCAACCCCAGGAGGGCTGCAAGCAGGGGGCAGTGCAGCTGCCCGGGCAGCAGGGGAATTCTGAGCTTCAGCGCAGGCAAGAGGGCAGTGCCAGCACCCACAGCTGTGGGGTTCAAAAGGTCAGGAAGGAGACCGCCTGCCCAGCAGGCCAGGTGCACAGGCAGAAGTAGGAATGGTGAGATGCCAGGAGGACGGATTAATCCCAAGGCAAGTCAGCATGGCAGACTAGAAGGAGTGCCCCGCCAAATAATAAAACAAAATGAGCCAGAAGCCACAGGGAACCGCTGCATAATGGCAGAGGAAATCAGGTGCCAGCATGACGAAACCAGCCCAGCATCTCCACGCAGACACAAGGTGAGGGCGGGGCTGTCCATGCTCAGGGATCCACACACCTGGGACAGTGTGCAGGACCAGGCAGCTAAGCTCCTGTCTAGGTCATGCTTTATTGCAAACAAAACTTTAAGAGAGAGCCGACACGCTCCGAAGCTTGAATTCTGTAGAAGAGGGCTGAGCTCGTTGAAGTGCGCTGAAATAAGAGAAGTGGGATACCTGAGGTAAAAATGAGAGATGGACAAATTCCTCAATTACAGCTTTCCCAAATATATCAGTTTTTGAGTATTTGGCTTTTTATGAATGATTATCATTGATCACTTATTAATGATTGAGATGAGGAAGTACAAGGAAGAGGATTAAATTTCCAGATGACACAAAGCTGGGTGGAATAGCAAATACCCTGAAAGAAAGAGCTAAGATACAGGTTAGAATGCTGGGCAGAGAACAGAGTAAAATTCAGTGAGGACAAATGCCAAACCCTCCACTTAGGAACAAGAAACCAAATGTGCTGCTACAAGACGGGAAACAATCAGCTCAACAAAACTGCAAATGAGAAGGATCTTGGGGTTGTTGTAGATCACAAGCTAAATGTGAGCCAACAATGTGATGTAACCGCAAAAAGGGCAAATACTGTTTCAGAATGTATTAACAGAAGCATCACTTCCAAAACACGTGAAGAACGAGTTCCACTATACTCAGCACTAGTCAGACCTACCTGGGGTGCCATGTACAGTTCTGGGCACCAAGATTTGAGAAAGATGCAGAAAAGCTAGAAAGGGCACAGAGGAGGGCAGCAAGAATGATTCAGGGGCTGGAGGCAAATCTATGAGGAGAGGTTGAGAGGACTGGGCATGTTCAGCCTCAGGAAGAGAAAACTGAGGGGAAATATGATAGCTCTCCACAGGTAACTGAGAGGCTGTCACAGAGAGGAAGGACAAGATCTCTTCTCATTTATCCCAGAGTGCAAGACACGGAATAACAGACTCAAGTTTAAAGAAACCAGATTTAGACTAGACACCAGGAGGAACTTCCTCACTGTCAGATCAGTACCTATAAGTTGGGGAGTTGTGAGCTCCTCCTTGCTGGATGCACTCCAAAAGCATGTGACAGCCATCTGAATGGGGTGGTGTCCTACAGCAGCAGGGGCTGACATCCGGTTGCCCTCTGGCCTCTTCCAATTCTACTGTTCTATGATTCGAAGACCATTTTAGAAATTCATGAAAATTCATAGAAATTCACTTATGTACACAATTGTTATAATGCATGTATTCTTGCCTAAGTTATGCAAACAATTGTTTTAAAATAATGCATGTTGGAATATTATCTTCCCAAATATACACACACCTTTAATGGAGCATTCCAATGCAAACTGTAGAGAAGTGTTGAAGGTTTAGTTTGCATAGTGACTTGCAAGTGTGAAAATGGTCATGTGTTTGTATTAAAAGATGAACAGAACTCATTTTCCCACCTGCTACTATAGGACATGCCTGGCCAGCCGGCATTAAATGCAGCTGGCTAGTCATGTCTTCTGCAGTGCTGAAGCAATCAGAGTCGAGTCACAGAGGCAGGGAGTGCAAAATCCATGGCTGCTCCAAGCCCCGGCATCCCAGGCGAGAGCGGGAACCACCAGAATTCCAGTGTGCCAATCAGCATCCGAGCAGGGATTTCAGTTCAGTGAGTGTCTGTCACTGGCACCTGGTCACTGAAGGTATAAAAGGTCTGCACCATGTTTCCCAGGTCAATCACCCATTTGCTTGTGATCGAACTTATTCTCGAGAATAAAATCCATTTTTTCCCTCTCGCTTCTCGTCATGCTTGATGGGTGCATGTGCCAAGGCCAGACCTCATGTCCTGCACTATCCTCTGGCCATCCCTAGTGGAAATGCGATGCACAACCCAATTTTCCAGGTTGCAGAAAATCAGACCAGGAAAGCATTACATGCTCAAAACATGCTTAGAAATTCTTCCCCAAAACAACTAATCAATGATGATAACAGACAGGCCAGATCAGCTGCCATCAGTTTTACAGATGGAAAATTAAAACATCCTGAATGCGAAGACTAGGGGGCAATAAAGCAAGGAAACAAAGCCAAGTTGGGGGAGAACAAGCGGCTTGGCTTATGCGACCGCCCCCCACCCCAGGTTTGCTTGCTTGCAAAGGATAAGCAGGGAGGTGGCATTTTCCCTCTGCAGATCTATTTACAGTGAAGAAGCATATTTATGGGATTTGTTTAATTTGCACAATGGTGCTTTAGTTGCCCAATTTCTGCCATGACTTGTAAAAACCTCTTAATCTGAGGAATGTGTTCTGAGTAAATTTTAGACTGAAGATTGGAGATTTTTAAAGGGAAAAATCAGGCAAAAAATATCTAGAAAGCCAAAAGGTAGGTTTTAAAAATAATAATTAGTGTTAAAGCACTCTTTCAGCTAGGCACTTTTGCATCAACATCTTAATATTTTAAAACATTATCCAAAGAAGTGTTTTAGTGCTAAAAGGTTGTTTCATTTTGGTAGGTTGATTTGTCCTTAAAATATTATGATATGGTTCTTCAGGGGTGTTAAAAGTGAAGATGCACCAAATGTTGATCAGTTAACTGCCCAGGACATTGTAGTTCACTGAAACGGCATCTCTCCAAAAGCCCTGAGCAAACCACTTCAAAAGAACCAGCACCTGCAGTGCAAAGATTCTGATCCATCCACCCCTCAAATGTCAGATTTATTTAGAGTTTGAGAAAAGAAACCCCATAAAAATGGGCAAATGAGGTACAACATTTCCACAAAAAGGCTACATTCACCTGAGGATAAGTCCCATGGAATTCAGCGGAGCTTCCTTCCAGGTAAACATGTCTACTATCCCATGGTAATAATGTGCTGCATAAAAGGAGTTCCTTCTCCCCAGCTCAAGATTATTTTGAATGGTTTAACCCTGCCTGGGCCATTATTCTTTTTCTGGGTTACTTCTTGGCTGTTACAGTTTAAGGCCCAGACTTTCAGGCATGCCACTTTTAGGTTGCCCTGGCAATACCCTTTTTCCCTTACTTCTTCAGTTTTAACAGCAGAAATAGTCATTAGACATAATACCATAAGTATGAAATACAGAGGTGAATTCTCTCTTCCCAAGAGAAAAAAAATTAAAAGTACAGTATTTTAATGTGATTTTTAGTCAACATGCTCTTTTTTGTTATTACTGGCTATGTGGACAGTTTTGGGGTGCAGATAACAAGCATTAGGATCTGTGGCCATTTTTAAAGGGCAGCCAGGGCCCCTTTCAGTAACGTCCTCTTTTTTTAATTTTTGGAGTCAACCAAAGATAAATTGGCATGGAAATGCTCCTTGCCACCTTTCGAGGCAATGGAAAGGCTGCAGTTCCGTCCCACTCAACTCAATTATCCCTGGCTCCAGTTTCAGAGGCGCCGTGACGCTTCCCCTCACCCCGCGCGCTCTGCCTGGCTAAGTTAATAACGTTACAACTGGGCTTCGACGCACCAAAGGATTTTGCAATTACTCCAAAGGGAATTCTGCTGCGGGGACGCAGGTGCTGGCAGGAAATGCCATCCCACCTCCTCACCTGCCGCTGGTGTTCAGGTTAATGTCAGGAGCACACTGGAGTCACAGAACAATCTCAGGGGTACTCCCAGACACCCCCTTCTCCCGGTGCCTCACAAGCGTGAAGCGACCGCTTAGCAGGGTGAGCGCAGCTTCCGGATTATGAAAAGGCGGCTTGCGAGCAGCAGGGGCTGAAGCGGTGTTAAATAATGATGTACTACATTAGGTTAATCTAATTTGTTCCCCCGCTAATAGGGCATGTACATGGTAATAAGCAATATTGCGCATGGAGCCGTGAAGCGGGCACTGATCCAGGGCTGCCAAAACCTGCCTGTTCAGCCCGCAAAGCCGTGCGGCGAGCGAGGAGAGCCCAGGCGGCGCAGGGGGGCCTCTGCCGCAGCGCAAACTCCCCTCCCGCCCAGGGCAGGTGCGGAGCGCGCGGGAGGCGGCCGGGCGCCCTGCGCGCCTCCCTCCCCGCAGCACCACCGGCACGGCCGGCAGAAGAGACCGGGCCAGTCCCTGCCCCTCCTCCGCGGCTGGCAGTGGGGCGGGGGCGGGGGCCTCCTTGGTAAATGCCACTGACCTGGAGCAGCCGCTGCGGAAGGATCTGGGCCGCGAGGAGAGGAGAGCCAGGGCAGCACGGAGAGCCCTGCCGTTGCGGCGCTGCGTTGCGGCACAGGCCCTTCCGGGTGCGGCCGCAACAGGACTCGGCGCCAGTACATCACGGCCTGCCCGAGCAGGCGGACGCCAGCCCAGCGGCCACGCTTCCTTCGGGAGGCCCGCGCCATTCCTTTGAAGGGTTCCAAATTGTGAGAAGGGGCATGGGGAAGGCTGCTTACCTTCGGGGGGCATTTACCGCCCCCGGAAGTCTCACGCTCACTGAACAGCGGCCGGGGCTGGAAGCTGTCCTTTCCAAAAAGGATTTTTCGGTGGAAAACTTCAGCATGGCATTGCTCTGGCCGCACAGCCCTCAGCCTGGCTCCCCCTTCCAGGCAAATCGCCAGCACTGGGCCACAAGAACATGTGGAAGCAGATGGAGGGAGGGGCAGGAGAACTGCCATGGAAGAAGAGCCCCAGAACAAGCCATGCCGGAAAAAGGAGCCCCTTCTTGCCCTGCACTTGTCCTTCTGCCTTGTGAGACTTTGGGCACCTTTGCACAGAGGCTGAGGGACGCCAGTGTGCACGGACGGACGCAAGGCAGCACCCTCCCACCAGAACACCCGTCCGTCTCCACCCCTGCAAGTTGGGAGGGCGGCTTGGCTCAAGCTGAGTGCAAGACATGGAGGTTTCAGCAGGCCTGCCTTGCGGCTGAGAGGGTGATAAGCTCCACCTCTGAGCTTCATGTGCAGTGGCTCACATACCCAGGTGAGGATCCTGTTGGCACTGCTCTCGGTGCATTGAAGCCCCAGTGCGCAGTGCGCTATTCTCAGCAACTCACTAGAAGGAAGTGCCTCGAGCATCTTCAGAGCGCACTCGTCTGAAGGGTTGTTCCATGCAACCAGAGCTGGCATAGCCTTGCCAGTTCCCATTCTCTGGCAGGGGCTCGTGCGGGAAAAGCTGTCGGGTGCCCTTTCCCTGGATTGGCTGATTCATCTGCTGTCTTCTAAGTGGTCCAGGATGGTGCACAAGGAGCCAGCCCTCCCTGGCCATGAAGGGATGCTGCAGACAACCGGCCTCTTAACAGGCTCTCCAGGTGAGTTAGGATGGAATGAGGGAGGCAAGAGCTGGAAGACCTCGGAATCTTCCTTTGCAGGTTGGCGCTCAGAGGGCATGAGTGGGTGGTCCCTGGGCACAGCTGTGTGCAAGACAGGCATGAGGGAAGGCTCGTCCTGTCCTCTGGACCACTGGACCCAGTGGGGGGCCATCAGGGTTTCATGGGGCAGCGGATCCCCTCATTTGGCTATTGGTCATTTGGCACCAGTTAACATCATTTAATGCTTCCCGAGGCCGACTGTGCACATCCTGCATTTCTCTCTCTCCCTCTGGACGGGGGCACAATATTTGAATTTTCCACCTCAAATGCCAGACTGCCTCCTGCCTGCCTGGCCTCCCTCTGCAGCCCTGCTGTCAGTGGGGCTGGATTCCCTTTGGGATGATTGCCAGACCTGAGATGCAGCTCCTATTAAGCATGGCTTGATGGACAGTTTTGCTTGCTTGCCGTGGAAATGGAGGAAGGGGAGGCGAAGGGCCATTCGGCAGCCTGCCAGCCTCTCCTAACAGGCCGAGAACCAAGCAGTTCCTCTTCTGTATTTTAAGTACTGGGCAGCAGTTTATTTGGGTGGGCTGGGTGCCCCTAACGCCACTGCCCCCAGGCAGCTGACTACAGGAGTGCTGGGATGGTGGCGGGGCAGGGCAGAGCTTTGGTGGCAAGCACAGGAGAAGATCGCACCAGGCCAGGGGGAGTGAACTCATTTGGGAGGGAGGTTGCCCCCTGCTGCCCTTCCCAGGGGCCAAGGCTGGGTGTGGTGCGCCAAAGACCCCGGGTGGAGCAGCAGCCCCCTGGGGGGCAGGCAGCAGGGCCGGTGGCAAGAGTGCTGGGCTGGGACAGGGAAGGCACGGGGTCTAGCCCCTGCCCAACTGGGGAGCCCCTGGGTGACGTTGGGCCAGCTGCTCACTCCTGGCTGAGCCCACCTCTCAGGAAGTAACAGAGAAGGGCTCGGCAAGCTACCTCAAATGAGAAGTGTATGGGTTCAGACAACATGCCAAGCCATGTGGGGCGAAATCCTGAACTCACCCTCCAAACGTCTAAGCTGCCCCTCAGGAAGCAAGGAAGGGCCTCCCCCCACCCCGTGGCTTGGTGTGGCACCCACGAGCAGCCCCTGCCAGATCCACAGCAGTCTCATGGCCCATGCTGAGGCCGCTGGCGCACCAGTGGCCACTGGCAAGCCCAACCACAGAGTGCATTGGGGCCGACTACCTGGGCATCATCTGCCTGGGCTCTATCAATAACCATTCCATGCGAGAGTGCCTTTTCTAACTATTTTTTATTTTGTATACCTGCGCAGTGAACTATAACCATTCCATAATTTCATCATTCCAAATTTCAGTAAATTTTGTCATTTATTTCAAAGGAAGTGCTTCTGCTTTCCCCCAGGAACAGTGTAACATGAAGGGGAAAGCTGTGTGTGGGTGTTCTGTTATAGAAGCGTCATTTCAGTATACCTCCATGGGGATGTTTCCTAACATTACCAATCAAAAAGGCATTATGCCACTCTTCTGCCTCTGTGGAAAGAAAAATAGTACTCATTGTCTGGACCCCTACCCCCCCACCCCTGGGCCTGGTAAAGCTCCATCGTTGAAGCAGGATGCTTTCCAACCTGAAGACTGAGCCTGGAAGACCCTCAAGAAAAGGAAGAGAGAGCTCGCCTCATTTGGGGGGTGAGCAGATTATAAACTGCAGGCCTACTGCTCTTGCGCAAGTCCAGTATAATTTTTTGCAAAAGTGCACACAGAGGTGAATAACCTAACAGGACTGCATGCATGAGGACGTGGCTGGCAGAAGGGAAGGGAGATGGGATGGAAGGGGCACAGGCATGGCTACATCTTGTCTTGTTCCATCCACATCTGCAGAAGGACAACATGGGATGCAGCACACAAAAGCCACATGGGAATGTCCTGCTGGCAGTGGGGTGGCAGGGGGAGACTGGGAAGGGGCGCACTGCCTCCTTCTGGCACAGGCACTGTCATCATATTTGCAAGTCCTCACAAGTTTTGGGAGGAAGGAGAACTTCCTTCCCTGCCTGTGCAGATGCCTGTCATGGGCACCCTCTTTCTGAAGGGGTTTTTCTTCCCACCTTTCTTTTTGTCTGTTTGTAGATTTCTTCAAACAGCTTCTCAACTGTGATGTGACTGGTAATGAGAAGAATGAAGAGAAATCGATGAAGCAGCCAAGTGAGGAAAAACTAATGAAAATCTGCATCTGAGGCTCAACTGCATCCATGTGGCAGAGGGAAGGGCAGGCAAGAGGGCCGCTGGCTGATCCCAGCTCACAAAACGCCAGAACTGCTGAAACGATGGAGGCAGCATTTGCAGGCATTCTGCAGGAGCCCAAAGGATGCGCTTCATAGAGCACGTGCTTCTGGGAGTGCCTGGCTGGAGTCCTCAAGAGGAACTGCATGGGCCACCAGTGCCAGGCTGCAAGCAGGAGGTGCCCTCTTCCACCACAGCAGGGCTGGGGAACCTCCACCCAGGAGCCAATGTGGCCCCCAAGTCCAGCTCCTCAGGCCAGCACGGCCTCAGCTGCAGCCCGGTCTGCTCCCTCTTCCAAGCCCCTTCCCTTCAGGATAGACCAGGAGAGGAGCCACCAGCATCATCGTGGATCTCTTGCCCTTCTCCTGCTTCCCTTGTTCTGCTGCTCTTCTCTCAAGTGGCTGTAGGAAGCAGTTCTGCCCCCAGCCAGAGCCGTCTGAACGTGTGGGCCTGATGGGCACTTGCCCATGGGCCCCATAGTAATCTGTGTATGTTAACCCTTGGAAAATTGGAAAACTTCCAAAATTAACAGTAGTTGTAGTTGTCGTAGGGGCCCCAGTACACTGCTTTGCCCAGGGCCCATAATGCTGTTAAGACAGCCCTGCCCCCAGCAGGTGGAGAGCACCAAAGCTGTATTGTCTTCTACTAAGGTTCTGTTGGTCCTCCTGGACCTCTCAGTGGCTTTCGATACCATTGACCATGGTATCCTTCTGGATAGGCTAGCGGGACTGGGAGTACGAGGGGCTGCTTGGCAGTGGTTCCGCTCCTACCTCGACGGCTGATTCCAGAAGGTGGTGCTGGGGGACTTTGGCTCTACACCATGGCAGCTATGCCATGGGGTACTGCAGGGGTCCATTTTGTCCCCCTTGCTGTTCAACATCTACATGAAACCGCTGGGAGAGGTCATCAGGAGGTGTGGACTGCGGAATCATCAGTATGTTGATGATACCCAGCTCTACCTCTCTTTTTCAACCGATCCAGGTGAGGCAGTGGCTGTACTGAACCGGTGCCTGGCCGAGGTAATGGGCTGGATGAGGGCCAATAAACTGAAGTTCAATCCAGACAAGACGGAGGTCCTGTTGGTGGGCGGTTCGAGCTTCTGGGTAGGAGACTTGGACTTTGTCCTGAATGGGGTTGCACTCCCTCTAAAGGACAGGGTCCGCAGCTTGGGAGTGCTCCTCAACCTGGAGTTGTCCCTGGAAGCTCAGGTGACTGCGGTGGCGAGGAGTGCTTTCCTTCAGCTTCAGCTGATCCATCAGCTGCGTCCATACCTGGAGAACGACTGCCTAGCGACAGTGACACATGCATTGGTTACTTCCCAGTTGGATTTCTGTAACGTGCTCTACGTGGGGCTGCCCTTGAAGACAGTCCAGATACTTCAGATGGTGCAAAATAGAGCAGCCAGGTTGCTGACAGGGACTGGGCGTTATTCTCATATTACCCCAGTCCTCTACCAGCTTCACTGGCTCCCCATCGAAGTCCAGGCTCAATTCAAGGTGCTGGTTATTACCTATAAAGCCCTTAATGGCTTGGGACCTGGATACCTAAAGGAACGCCGTCTTCCGTATTTGCCTTCCCACTCCCTGAGATCGGCAGCAGAGGCCCTCCTCCGGGAACCCTCCGGGAAAGATGTTAGGAGAGTGAGTACCCGGAGGAGGGCTTTTTCTGCGGTGGCGCCCCACTTACGGAATGCACTCCCCAGAAAGGTCTGCCTGGCACTGTTGTTTTTCAGCGCCAGGTTAAGACCTTTTTATTCCAACAATATTTTAATAACTTTTAATATTGGATTATATATGTTTTTAATCTGCAGCCAGGATGGATCTGAAATTCACTTGTATTATGTTTTATATTATTCTTATTTATTTATGTAAGCCGTCCTGAGGTCTTTGTGACAGGACGGCATATAAATATTCTAAATAAATAAATAAATAAGGTTGAGGGAAGCAGCAATTTTCAAAGTCACCCAAACCATTCAACATCACTTGGGAGCTCGCTTCGGCTCACTGGTATTTCCATATTTAATCTGTTCTGCTGTTCAAATGGGAAGTGTCTGCACTTCTGTGCATCTTTAAAAAAAAACAAAACAGTACCCTTGGATTAACATGAGAACAAACACATTTCTTTTGAATAATCCATGTTTCAAAGTATGCATACCTTAAAAATATGCATCTTTCTAACACAATTGCATATTTGGGAATTGGCTAGTTTTGCTTGGGAAAAAGTACTCCTGTGCACATTTGGGACTGCCAGCGGGACTTAAGTTGCATGACTGATGAGATTCAGGTGCAGCTTCTTCACCAACTGAGGAGAGGCCGCCCTCTCTGTGCAGCATCCTGTCACCTCCAGATCTGCACACCTTCCAGCCTTGGAGGCAAGTGTTTGGCTCAAGTGTGCTTTCAAAGGTCCTGCTGATCTTCCTTCCCTCTCTACAAACAGACAAACCACAACTGTTTCTCCTTTTCTGCAGGAGGAGGGGCAATACAAAGGAATTGACCATTTAAAATGCACTATAGTTTATAAAAAGAAGGGGATGGCAGAAGATGAGGTGGCTGGATGGAGTCACTGAAGCAGTTGGTGTGAGCTTGAGTGGACTCCGGGGGGTGGTGGAGGACAGGAAGGCCTGGAGGAATGTTGTCCATGGGGTCTGCCATGGGTCGGACACGACTTCCCGGCTAACAACAACAATAGTTTTGCCTGTTCCTGTAATGACTTTGCATGATGTTCCTTTTCTTTCCTGTAACCTTTGTCTGAGATATGCATGGGAAGCTAATACCATGATGGTTGCTCTGAAAGAGGTTTGCTTGGGGATATGGCTTTGGGAAATTCCTCATGGTCTAGAGCCACTCTTTCCCTTGGAATCAGCATGCCCCACATCTCAGGTGCTGATGGTGGGGGGGCACTCAGCAACCCCCCCCCCCCCTAACAGAGATGCTGTCCCTGGAAATGCAGGAGCTGAACCGGGGTAGACATGGCACCGTTCCTCTGAGCTGAGGCCCTGGGGGAGATCTTATCTTTTAAAAAATGAAACCCTCTTCTAATGCTCAATACAAATGAGAAACAAGCAAATGCATGGAAGTAGCTTTAATTTAATCACCCTGTTTTCCTACTGAGCTCCAATAGTCTATTCCCCTCCACTTTGTTAGATTGTCTTTCTGAATTCTGGAGAAAATAGCACAAATGGCCTTCTCCAGCACCAACAGGTTCAACTTCACCTCGATTAAAAATTCAGCACATCTTTCCTGCACACTGGCTTTCCCTTTTCCAGGGGGAAGGGCCCCTCCCTGCCCCTTCTCCCCCTTTCCCCTCCTTGATTAAAAAAAGAAGAATCAATATTTAAAGGGAGGGGAATTCAATCAGAAGCAGGCAGGCCTTTTCTGCTCTAGCTCCTTTCCTGGAATGATGCCATTTTCTTTGCTCTTCGGAGGATACAAAACCTATCATAATAAGTGGACGTGGGATCCGTTTCAGACGCTAACTCCTTTGTATGGCTAATAAAAGTCGAGTGCTTCTTCCTTGCAGCCTGACCCTTACCAGTTCCGCTTGCTCTGCCCTCTTAATGCTTTTGCTGGGTTTTCTGACAAAAGCGTTTTGCAAGATGGATATGCATTCGGTGCATGGCTGTAAAAAGCAGGGTGGCTAACGAATATGATGCAGGGCCCTCGTCAAGTCAGCAGTCCAGGCAGGGGCCGTTCTCTGAAGAGGCGCCCCAAGGCTGCAGGCAGCTCACGGGCCACAGAGGCACCCCAGGCAGCCTCTTGCAGCCAGTCGAGCCAAAAACCACTGCCTGTGAAGTCGCCTCTCGCCTGGGCACTCCTCCAAGCCACTGCCTAGAGAAGCAGGCTTTTCCATTCTTAAAATGGAGGTAGGCATTCTTTCTGAGGCCAGTGCACATGGATTGAGGCTGTCACATGTGGGAATTTATTCAATGGGCCTAGGCCTTCCCCCAATAATAAGAGCCCCGGGAGAATCAGAATGAGGGCTGTGACGACCGGGGGCTTTTTCCTATGCTGTGGCCCCACAGCAGAAGCCCACCCAGCCCACTGTTGCTGTTGAGGTGTGGGCATCCCGATGCAGGCACACACGGTGCGGCACTTGTGTATTTCACACCATGCCCGGCTGCACATTCTGTGGCTGCACGTCCTGTGACAACAGTGAGAGAAGACTGCAATCGCCACTTGGTGAACAGAAATGGCCCTGGCATGCCCAGCATCTGCAGAGGTTGAGGTTAGGTCTTCACTGAGCCGCCACTGTGCCCCACAGCCTCCTTCCACACCAACATTGGAGTGCATCATGCTTTCCCCCATCCCCGAGCAGGGCATGGGTCTGGAAGAAGGTGTGTCACCTGGGAGAGTAACAGCTTCTGTCAGGACCCCTCCTATGCCTTGAAGCAGCAATGGCTATGGGAACACCCTCTGACGGGGCTGCCCGTGCGGCTGAGCTTCCCTGAGCCTCATATCTAATGGGGCCGAGGCTTGCTGTTGGCCTCCTGTGCAGGGCTCCCCCCCGACCTGCATCTGGCTCTGGGTTCTGGTTTGCCCAGCACTCCTTAACCTGACTTGCCACTGGGCCTTGGTGCACGAGGAGTTAACCCACACTCGGAGACAATGGAGGCTCTGCCAGAGTGTCCCAATTAGGTTGAGCAGCTATGAAATCCATTGACAAACTAAATCCCGTAATCTCTTTTTAAGAACCCTTGTAATGACTGGATTAGAGCACTGCTCCTTTGCCACTCAGAGCATAATAGCAAGTGCTGAAAAAGAAACCCAATCCAGCAACGCTGAATCGGGCACTCCTCCCGCAAGGCCACCTTGCCCCATGGCTCGTGTGATTAACAAGACTCATCCCAGGCAGCTAATTTTAGAAGGACCTGCTTTGCATGCTTTCCAGGCACTGCGTGCAAGTCCCTTCCTGCATGTGGAGGTTGCAGAGGCATGCAAGGGCTGGATTGGATCCAAAGCGGGTAAGGTGAGGAGGACTCCAGGAGGTGGGGCATCAGGGCTGCCCTGCCAAGGAAGAAGGGCGAGGTGGCAAGGGGCCCGGGGACAGTGCAGGTGCTCAGCCGAGAAGGGTGGCCTGGCAGATCCCTTGGTTCGGCAGAGTCACTCATGGTAGATTCCTCTCCCCTTAGAGCCAGAGATCACAGAGTACAAGAGTTGGAAGGGGTCAACTCCCTGCTGTGGCAGGACACCAAGTCACACCACCCCACTCGGGGCTGCCCAGTTTCTTTTGAATGTCTCCAGTGTGGGAGAGCCCACCACCTCTCCAGGCAGCTGGTTCCACCATCATGTTGCTCTGACAGTGAGGAAGTTTTCCTGATGTCCAGCCTGAATCTGGGTTGCCGCAGCTTGAGTTGATTATTCCGTGTCCTACACACCGGTATCAGCCAGAACAGATCTTGACCTTCTTTGTGGCAGCCTTTGAGGCACTTATAGAGTGATACCATGTCCCCACTCAGCCTTTTCTTCTCGAGGGTGAACGTGCTCAGTTCTCTCAGTCTCTCCTCACAGGGCTGTGTTTCCAAAAATCATTTTTGTTGCCATCCTTTAGACCCTTTTTAATTTTGTTACATCTTTCTTAAATCTTGGTGCCCAGAACTGGAAACTGTAGACAAGATGAAGCCTGACAAGTATAGAGTATAGGAAAACTATTATGTCTCATGATTTGGAAGTGATGCTTTTGTTACATAGAAACAGAGCAACTCAGAAGGTGCCTACCGGGCCATCTAGTCTGACCTTCGGCACCAGCCGGCTCCGCTCATGACATGCCCATGCATGCACCTGCATGCAAAGCAGGTACGTGTCCAGCCTGAACACCTGCACCGATGAGGCCTCAGCCACCTCCCCTGAAAGCCCTTTCCACACCCTCGGGGTCATTTGCCCTTTCTGCAACTGAATTGCATTGTTGGGTCATATTTAGCCTGTTGACCACAATAACTGCAAGGTCTTTTTCTTTTTTCAGTTCTGTTGAGCCATGTATTCCCCAATTTGTATCCATGCATTTGGTTTCTCTTTCCTACGTAGAGGACTTGGCACTTGTCCTTATGGAATCTCACTGTTTCTTTCAGCCCAGCATTCAAATTTATCAAGTTCACCCTTGATCTTCATTCTGTCTTCTAAGGTGTTCACTACTCCACCCAGTTTTGTATCATCTGCAGATTGGATTTTCTTTCCTTCTACTTCTTCATCTAAATCATTAATAAAGGTGTTGAGGAGCACCAGGCCCAGGACTGAACCCTGCAGCACCCACTAGTTCCCTCCATCCAATTTGAGAAGGTTCTGTTGATAAGCACCCTTTGTATCCAATTTAGCCACCAATTTTGGATCCACCTAACAGTTAGATTTTCTATCTAGCCCCCTTTTTGCTAATGTGCTTGTCAGGATGTCACAGGACACTATGTCAAAAGCTTTGCTAAAGTCAAGGAAGATTATGTCCACACTGTTCCCTCTGTCTGTTTGGGAGATTACCCGGTCAAAAAATGAGATTAAATTAGTCAGGCAGGATTTATTTTTGATAAGTCCATGTTGGCTTTGATTAAGCACTGCATTTTCTTTGAGGTGCTTGCAGAAAGATTTTTTAAGAATTTGCTCCAGAATTTTCGCAGGGATTGATGTCAGACTAACTGGTCTCTAGTTCTCAGGTTTATCTCCCTTGCCACTATTTTATTTCATTTTATTTTATTTTAAGATAAGGACATGTTAGGCCTTCTTCTATCATCTGGCACTTTTCCTGTTTTCCCAGATTTATCCAGGTTTTATCTCAGGTTCTGAGAGTTCCTCTGCTAGCTCCTTTATGACTCTGGGATGGAGTTCATCAGGCCCTGGAGATTTGAACTTGTTTATTCCACCTAGGTATTCCTTGACCATTTGTCTGCCAATCTTGGGCTGCCATTTCTCACTTTCAGCTTGTACTTCCTCTTGGTTGTAGATTTTCTTGCAGGAGAAGACAGGCACATTTTTCTAATAAATAATAAAGTAGGAATTGAGCGCCTCTGCCTTTTCCTTGTCCTCTGTTATCACTCTGCCATCCACTTTAAGTAGCTGGACACCCTTCTCTTTCACCTGTCTTTTGTTTTGGATGCCTCTGAAGAAAGCTTTCTTGTTGTGCTTAGCATACCTTACTAGTCTCAGTTCATTTCCTGCCTTAAACTTCCTGATACCATCCCTGCAATTCCTTGCTATTAGTTTATATTCTTCCTTTGGGGCCTGGCCCTGTTCCCACCTCCTGTACATGTTCATTTTACTTTCCAGTTGTCACTTAACTTCTTGTGGAGCCACATGGGCTTTTCCTGTTGTTTTCTACACTTTTTTCTCGTTGGAATTGTTTGTGCTGCTTGGAGAATCTTTTTTTCAAGATTTCCCACCCCTCTTTGACTCCTTTTCCCTTAAGAGTAAGTTGCCATGGCACCTCACTTATCATTGTTCTCAGTTTGTTAAAGTTGGCTTTTTGAAGTCCAACATTTGTGTCCAGCTGTAGTCAACATTTATCTCCTTTATAGTTGAGAATTTAAGTATTGCGTGGACCCCATGGACAACATTCCTCCAGGCCTTCCTTTCCCCCACCATCCCCCGGAGTCCACTCACGCTCAGCTCACACCAACTGCCTCAGTGACTCCATCCAGCCACCTCATCCTCTGCCGCCGCCTTCTTCTTTTCTTCTTCTTCATCCCTCTTAGTTGGTATTATATCAAGGACAGCTGTTCCTCTCAATCCTTCCTCTACCATCTTCTGGAAGTTGTTGGGAATGCATAGCAGAAATCTCTTGGAGGGGCCATATATGACATAAATTGTCTCCCTGCATATATCAGGGAAGCTGAAGTCCCCTTTGTTGACTATATCATTCTTCTTGGAAATGCTGGCAAGTTGCATTTCAAAGGTTGCATCCTTGTCTTCTTTCTGACTGGAAGGTCAGTACTAGATACCAATAACTCTGTTTGATATTTTCAATGAGGCTATTAAGTTCTTCTTGTCTTCAAGGATTCTCCTTAACTGCCCATGTTCTACTGTTGTTCCTATATTTTGTCTGCTCCCATGCCTTAGTACATTTGAATGAATTTGTTTCTCATTCATCTCCAAATGCTTTAGAACCACACGTGCCCCCCCAAGCTCTGGCGGTGCGGCCCTCCAACCTGCTTGTTGACTGCCATCACCCTCAAGGCACTTCCCGTCAGACCCACATCTACTGCCCCCATCTACTGCTGCTTTTATTTAAAACATTTCTATGCTGCCCCATTCGCAAAGAGCCTCGGGCACCTTACAAAACAAACAATACACACAATTAACCTTAATTGCTTTTCCCCTCCCTTTCTTACAAAAACACACTCGCATCACTGCTCCTTCTGGTCTCCGTGGTTCCTTCTTGGTCTTATCCTCCATGCCAGCACTCTGCCCTTCTGGGAGCTTTGCCAGCCAGCAGAGCTCAGGCACCCGGACCACCACCCGCTTTTCAACCCCCCCCCCACATTACCATGTTGAAGGCAGCATGTGAGGAAGATAAAGCGGCTGTGTGGACGGGCACAGGAGATGTCCAGCTCGCTTCTGCAAGAAGGTGGGGAAAGAGAGGGAAAGGCCTGGCATGTTTGCAAAATGGGATACAAAGCATTTTGCACACTGATCCTTTCCAGAGGCTCCCCAGGAGTTGTTTGAGGTTACAGGAGAGGTTGCGGCACCAGGCAAAAGCATTCTGCCTTCCTCAACACGAGCTGCTTCTCTGACTTTGCAACTTGCTTGCTCCTTTGCCTTTCCACATTTTCATCCAGCCAATTTCCCTTCCCTCTGGCTGCCATTTTGCTTCTCATGATTGAGGCCCAGCTGGCAGCCAGTGATGTGTATTTGCATCATGGTGTCTTTCTCAAGGAGGAAGGAAAAGGTCAAGAAGAGCTTTCTGACCCTGGACAGATTTTTGATTTGGCTTTCTTACCTGATGGCACAGAGCATCTGAACACATTGACTCTGAGGTTGCAGGGAAAAGGAAAGCTTGTGTGTGACATGTATTCTGAACTGAAAGCTTCTGAAGAAAAACTAAACATTTTTTGTGAAGCAAGCTAGTGAAAGCATCTTTTCAAACTTCTCATGCTGCAATGAACTAATATTTGAGAAGGACAGGGATGACGGGGATTTACAATTCAGGGTTGAAAGGCACATCAAAGCACTGACCCTCCTGCAGGTGGAATTCCAGAACAGATTCACGGATTGCCAGAAGCATGGGAAGGAAGCAAGAATGTTTTGGGATGCATTTGAAGGCACACCAGAAGATGCAAGTAACTTTTTTCAGATGGAACTAATTGATTTGCAAGCAAGTGATCATCTCAGAAACATACACAAAGAAAACAGTCTGTTAGCATTCGATTGTGGTCTACCTGGTATATTTATCAATCTAGAGACATTTGCTGCATGCACACACACAAGCTTTGGCACCACACACATTTGTGAGCAAACTTTTCCAAGATGAAAAGGTGAGATCCAAGTGCAGGTCAAGGCTTACAGATGACCTTTTGAGGGTGTCTGTCACAAACCCTGACTTGGCCACGAATGCCTTGGCCACCAGAAAACGGCCACAAAATCACACAGACTAGGTAAGCACGTGCAGCTGGACAAAAGCATTCCACAGTAAAATATTGTTCCAAAATGGATTGCGTTCAAGTTAACGTCTCTTGATTGGCCTCTGAATGTTTCCTTTAGATCTAAAGCGGGAGATCAACAATTTTCTTACATTCTGATGTAAGATGTGGCCCTCTTAGAAACATAGAAAAAGAGCGAGTCAGAAGGGGCCTCCCGGGCCATCTAGTCTGACCTCCGGCACTAGCCGGCTCCGCTCATGACATGCCCACCATGTGCATGTCCAGCCTGTCTTTGAACACCCTCACCGATGGGGCCTCAACGACCTCCCGTGGAAGCCCATTCCACGCCCTCGGGGTCCTAACTGTCAGGAAGTGCTTCCTGGCATCCAAATTGAACCTTGGCTCCCTGAGCTTTGCTCCATTGGAGCGCGTCCTGCCTTCCTCTGCAGGGGAGAACAGGCCTCTCCCCATCTCCATGTGACAGCCCCTCACATACCTGTATGTTGCCAACATATCCCCTCTGAGTCTCCTCCAGGCTGAAGAGACCCAGTTCCCTCAGTCTCGCCTCATACCCCATCCCCTGCAAACCAGCCACCATCCTTGTGGCCCTACGCTGCGCTGACTCCAACCTGGCTATATCCTTTCTGTAATGAGGGGCCCAAAACTGAACACAATACTCCAGTTGCGGGCGCACCAGAGTCGTGTAGAGTGGTAGTAATACCTCTCTTGATCTAGAAGCCACACTTCTGGCTATGCAGCCAAGGGTGGCATTCGCCCTCTTGGTCATCATCTTGACCACTGTAATGCGGCCCCCATGCCCCAGAAGGCTGGGGACCGCTGCTTCAGCTCTTCATTAGAGCTGCCTGATGGTCCCAGGGAGAGTGGCAGGGACCAGGGGGCAGCCCATCACGTTCCCCGGGGTAAGAGACTGTTCTGGCCTGCGAAAGGGGAGTCAGCTCGCTGAAGTGGCCTCGGCCCTCACTTGGCCGTGCGCGGACCCGACCTTCGGCCTCGCGGCGGGCGGCCGCTGCCTCCCGGGAGCAGCAGGCTTCCGCCACGTCCCAGGCAGCCGGAGCCCACGAGGAAGCTGCCAGGCCTGCACCGTCGTCTGGCCGGCTGGGCAACGGGCTCGGGGGCGCTGCGGGCTTGGCCGAGGGAGCCCAGGCGCGCCCGCTGTTTCTGGCGCCGCTTCCCCTTCCCAGCGAGGCGACCCTTGAGCCGCCCTCCCGGTCACACGCAGCCGCGGGCCCTCCGCCAGGGAAGAGGGCGGGCTCCTCGCACCCTGCCGCGCCCCAGCCGCTCGCTCGCCCCGCGAGGGCGCCCTCGGGCCCGGGCCGGACGGCGAGCGCCCGGGCGCGCAGGGAAGCGGGCGAGGCCCTGCACGGGAAGGCGCCGCGCCCGGGCCCGCAGGAGCGGCCCTGCAGGCCCTCCGGGCAGCGCAGAGGCCGCTGCTCCTCCTCGAGGGCCTGAGCTGAAGCGGAGCCCCGCGAACGCTCCGTGGCAAAGCCCTGCCAGCAGCCCTGGCGGGCCAGCGGGACTCTCCTGGGGCAGCGGCTGCGCCGGCTCCACCTGGCTGCCCACGCAGCCCTCGCTTTCCTCACCTACTGGCAGCTTCCCCACCTTTCACATTTTTCAGCTATTTACCTCTCATCTCTCATCGTAAGAGACAGCATGGAACTAAATAATTCATTGCCTAATGTAGTGCGCGGGGAACGGCCGCCACCAATCCCCTCCCCCTTGTGCAACTCAGCGTGTTCTGCTGAGCACCGTTTAATCTACTGCCCTCTTTCGGAGTGGGGGAGAGAGGAGCAAAGCCTCGTGGCAGACGACCAGGGTCAAACCGAGTTACTTGGACTGTGCCAAGAGCGCAATAGCCAGAAGGGGGGCAGCTGCAGAGGGAGAAGTGTGAGTCCTTCTCCCCCTGTCTGGAACAGTTTAAAGGAATGGTCTGTACATGGTCAGAGGAACTGTCTCCTCTGTCAGTACTGCAGAGCACCAGGCATGGCTGCCTTCTCGACAGGCTCCAATTAAAAGAGGGGCTGCTTCTGCTTTTACAATTAAATGTTACATTTTCCCTTCTCTAAAAACCTCACCACGAATCTCACCAAGTTCACAAGAAACCATAACTGCAAAGAGGATGGATGAAAGTCCACACTCAGCCCAGCTCTTGCCCATGAGCATGAGGGCAGGCTCCTGGCCACATGGCTATTCCCTTTCTGCCTCTGTCCTGCACACCAGCCCTCCCCACCTTGGCAACCTCCCAATCTGTGAGTGCCCAACTGGCCGTGCTGGCTGGGGAGCATGGGAGTGCCAGCTCCACCCTTCAGGAAATGGCCAGGGTGGGAATCTGCCCTGTGCCTTACATTGTCTCAGAACCTTGCTTGGGAGAAACTAAAGAGTATTGAAAATGGAACTTGGAAGTTTTGTTCCTGGTTCTCCATTTATCCATACCAGTGGTCCGGAAGTGTATTATTTTATTTTATGTACTTCTTTCTACATGTCTTTTTGATTCCTTTAATTAAACACTTACTTACAGATGCCTTTTTTGGACCTGTAGAACTCTATATCAAGATCTCACAAAGCTGTCTCTGTGCACCTCTATCCTCCCTCGACTGCAACCTAGAAAAGGTTGCGGAATAACCTTCAGGAAGGCAGGCAGCTTGCCAGCTCTGTGGAGTGAGGCGACCAAGGACCTTCACCTGCATGACACAGCACGTGCCCTGTGGGCAGCACCAGCCCTGCATTCGGCTGCCAGAGAGAAGCCAGGTTTGCCCGCTGCCATTGCAAAGGGCACCAGACCCTGGGAAGCCCACCTGGGCAAGCTCCGTTGATCTAATCTTCGTTTCAGTTGCTTTAGTAGACTCTTCAGTCCTCTCAGAGCAGGCACATGAGGGCAGAGGCAGTTCTTGGCCTGGAGTTAATGGGGGCTTGAGACTGCCAGGTGCATTCCTGCAGCTGTGCAGAACACAACAAGGGCAAGATCCGAGGCATGTTTTCACACGCACAAATCCTGCAACTCAGCTAGTTCCAGCACAGCTGGGTGGGCCATCGGAGGAACTGTGGGACTTCGTTCTGCACAGCACCTGCACCCTAAGTTATCTTCCCCACTCCCCCACCGCCTTTCTATCGCCTGCAGCAGCTTCTCGTTCCTGATCCACTAGAGCAGCCCAAACCAGATGTGAAAAAGGTCTGTTGCTTCACATGAGCAACGCTGACACAAGAAAAAGTTGCAATAGTTGGGGCTGTTTGGCTTAGGAAAACGGAACTAAGGGAAGACACAGTCGGGGTCTGCAGAATCATGCATGGTGTGGAGAAAGCTAAACTACACCTCATGGGAACCACATGGCGTGGTCCCTACACCGGGCCTGGATGCAGGTTCCCATGCATGAGGTGCTTTCACCCCCTCCACCCTTTCTCCCGGTGGCAGCAGGCATCTCATTAGTCTCCGCAGCTGAGGATCAAGCGCCGCTGGAGCTTGCAGCGCCTTCCTCCTCCTCACTAGCCACATGCCCCCTGGGCACCCTGTTCTTCCAGCTGCTCAGCAAAGCAGCTGCCTGCTCAGCAGAGGGCGCCACTGCTCTGGAGCAGCACTGCACCCACGTGCATGCATGTGTCCCCCACCCACAGGGCTTACACACACTGTGAGGGCCACCTGCCCCCTTGGCCTGGCATGCGGAGGGCATCCGTGCCATGCGGGCATCCATGCCAGGGACACCAGGGGAGCCCCGGGAGCATCTGCCTAAGAAAGGTTTTGGGAGGACCTGCTTGTCACATGGGGGGGGGGGTGGCAGGGTGTGTGGACAGTCCTGAGGGCTGTCAGGGTGCAAGAGGAGTGGCGGCCCAGGTGGGAGGTGGGAGGTAGAGCAGGACAGGTGGGCTCCTCAGAACGCCAACTCTGCTGGTGTTGCCCCGCGGGCTGCCCACCTGCCCCAGCAGGTAGGGCAGCTGTCCCGAGAGAGCCAGCTTCTGGGCTGCACGTGAAGCCAGCGCAAGCCAAGTGCTGCTCCAGCGGAGTGCCGTGCCCAGGCGGGAGGCCACCACCAGAGCTGCTGTGGGGTGATGCCCTGCTGCGGCTGGCACCAGAAGGCAGCTGTGGGCAGGGGGGAAAGGGAGCACAGAGCGGCAGTCAGAGCTGGGTGCCCACAGTTCAGCTGTCGCTGGGCAGATTGGGGCAGGGATGACTGCAAGAAGAGCCTCTCCTACTGCCAAGCAGGGGTTGTGGCCGCTCTTTCCACAGAACGTTCTGGCAGAAATGCAGAAACCACACAGAAGCACGGTTTCTGGGTTCAGATATAAAAACAAGCAATGGTAAAGTGTGGAAACCATAAAACAAGCCACTGTTCCTCTCTATGATTCCATGGAGATTAAACATACCACACTTTCCTCTACTTACTGGGTTCAGATGTAACAACAAGGCATCCCCCTGCAGTTTCTCCACTGTGGTTTGTTGTCCTGTGTGACCCACCCAGGGAGACATTTTTCGCCCCCTCCTGTTGCCCTGGAACCCAAAGCGATCATCCCATGAAGCTGATTGGTGGAAGGCTGAGGACAAATAAAGTCCTACATGCAGTGCATTTTTTTAACCTTTGATGCTCACAACCACAAGATCTTGTCATGGCCCTCATTGGGAATGACTTGAAAGGGGATTGGATCAATTGGGATGGGGGGAGGGTATCCATCGGCTACTAGTTCCCATGGCCACCAGCTGCTTCCCATAGCAGCTAAGGATTATGGCTCAAAAGGCACTGTTGCCATCATGACATGCTTATGCATCCCAGTGTTCTAGAAGAAATACTTTGAGGGTGCAGAGTTCCCCATGCAGAGCTTCACATTTTAAACCCACTTAGCTCACAGCATACTCATGACTGCAAGACGGAAGCAGAGTTTGCTTCTGCTGCTGTCTTGCTGCCCATTTACTGGGGAATAAGCCCCATTGTGTTGTAGACAAGGATAATATATCTTTCAGGTAAACATAACAAGATGAGCACCTGTGACAACCTATGTGGCTGGCCAGCTGTCTCCGAGTATAAAAATGCATTCTAAAAAGAGTAAGAAGAAAGGCCCTTTGTGAACAGCATCAGGCCCACTGAGTTCCATCACCTGCCGCCCAGGAACCCCCTGTGTACAGACCCCGCTGCTTTTTCTTGGACTGGCTACCCTCTTAACTATATTAACATCACAGAATTATAAGTGGAACCAACATTTGACCCACTAACAAAACATAGATCCTAAAAACCCTGCCGAGAAAGAAGGGCATTAGGCACTTACTTGAAGTGAGCAAGAGTGAGAGGCTGCCACCAAAGATGGAAGGCACCCAAGGAGAGCAGGTGGCTGGCCTTTTGCAGGAGAATTTCCCCCTTTATTCGTCCCAGCTTGGCCACCACCACAACCCCATGCACCCACGCACTTTCGCTGTTTCTCTGCTTCCCCACTCCTGCAGAGGACATCTCCCTTGGTTTTGTCTGTGGGACATACTCCTTCCCCCCACTGATGTGAGGCTCAGCTCAACTCTCTGGCTGCTCCTTCCGCAGCCTTCTGCCTCCAGGCAAGGAGGTGGGACTCATAGCAGAGGCGAGGCCTGCAGATCATTTGCCAGGACCAGGGCTGGCACCCAACACAGGGTCCGGGACATATTCCCCGCAACTCATCCCAGCCTCCTTCTGCTCAGCCACGGGTCTGGCATGGTTTGAATCCCCAGAAGGGTGCCAATCGATCGTGCAATTTGTGCTAACAAAAGCGACAGATGCAAAGTCAGTGAAAGATGACCACTGTGCCTTGCCGGAACATCTTGCACAGATGTTCGCAGAGATCTCCGGTGCTGCAGCAGAGGCTTTCCAAACAGTTCCCATTCCCTGGGGGCAGCTTAAAATTGTAACTTATAGCATGCTCAGTAATAGCGCTCTGCCTCTTTTAATCTCATGTGAAATTTAACGGCACCTACATGCTGCCTGGAGGCTCCCATGTGCCTGCATTCATGATCAGTCCTTGCCTGGCGCACTCCTGGTGGAGAAGCCTTCTCTCTTCCAAACTTGACTGCCATATGGAAATCTACAGGGGAGCTGATTAGAATGCCTGTGTGGAATGCAAATCGGCACCACTTCCTTCTTCTGCAGGTGGGGGAAGCAGAAGCCAGTCCTGCTGCCTGGCCTAGGGCCACTCTGCACCTTGCAGAGCTGTGTCACTTGCTCTTCATTTCCATGCAGGCGGCAGCCAGGGCAGGCTGAGAGGGGATTTACCCTTCGGACTGATTGCTCCAAACTGCTTTCACACATGCACAAAGCTAGGCATACCCATGTCAAGGAGGTGCAGTTTCAGGATAAAGCATTCACCATCCTTCCACCTATGCACACCTCCACTCTTGATTGTAGCTGATTTTCTCAAGTACACCTATAAATGTATGTAGCATGGAGGGTATTACACTGAACTGCCTCACGCTTTTAGTTTTGCCTGCCTTTCCTAAGAAGCAGCTCAAAGAGCACACGCCCCGCTCTGCTGGTTCAGCTCTGGAAGGCTGCAGCAGCAGCTGGATGGTTGTGCATCGCCACGGCCAGCCGAGTGCCTTTGCTGTGCTCCAAGGTGACGTGCTGTTTGCCCACACAACCGGTGCCCACCCCACCCGAACTGGAGGCTCCACTGAACTGCCACTAATTCAGGCCCTTCAAATTTACCTAATCCTTTTCAACACCATTAAATTATTGGCCACTGCTGCATCTTAGGGCAACAAATTGCATGTGTCCATGAAGCCATGGCATGGGTTCAGGTCTCCGATTCAGGGGCCTGGCAGAGCTGCGAGCAACGGGCCAGCCACCCCTCCTATCACCCACAGGTGGCTCTTCTGCTGAAGCACCGGCAAAATGCAGCTGGAAGGGGAGGAAGCGCAGAGAAATATTTTGGTGGTGCCTGATTCAGGGTGGCTTGTTTCAGAGCAAAAAGAGGAAAACTTGAAACTGACGTAGCTGCCGAACCCTCCTGCTCTCCCCTCCCTAGTCTAATCCTGAGGCTCCCATAAACCACCCAGGCAAAGCCTGGCCCTCCAGCCGGAGTTGTTGCAGGAGTCGCTCCATCTCTGGAGTTCATGCAGTGAGGCATTCAGTTCAACAGCTGCACCGGGCCCAGGGAAGCCCCACTGGCAGCAACTGGATCTGTCTGCAGGGAAGGAATGTCACACAAAGGTGATCGATGTGTCCCCGAGATAATAAACCGATGGCCCACTGAGGCACGCGAAACAGGCAGTGGGGCAGGCCAGCTGCCACAGACAGTGTTCAGGAAGCTGCAGCCTGAGGGCTGGGAACATGTGGGTTTCGCCTTTAGCCATGCGGATCTTAGTCCCCATCCCTTGGCCAAGGGCCAGAGCATGGCACTGCCCCAGGGAGGGCAGCACAACAGAGCAAAGGCTTCTGCTTGGCCCGATGCAAACAACTGCATGGATTGCACAGGGCCCTGGGAGCCTCAGCATGGACCTCCTGTCTCCTGTCGTACTGCAAAGCCAGAAGGGGGTTCTCTGCTCTTTGCGTCAGGTTTCCCATCTATTTGCAACCAATATTTAAGGCCAGCCAGGAGCCTGCTGTCATGGCCAGGGCCAGTTGCCTCCTAGGAAATCTGTACTGGAGTCACAGGTTTGCATGGCAGACTTTCCTGGATGCAGACTGGCTCATTTCTTCCAGGTGATAATATCGAGTGCAGATGTGCAAACTGAAAGAAGTCTGAGAGCCTTTGGGGGAGCAAGGGAGGACGGACAGTTGAGGGTTCTTAAAAGCAACTAAAACAAGGCCCAGTTATGCAGGCCCAAGGCAAAATGCCCATGTCATGAACAGTGTGGAGTCCAGAAAGTACCCATTTGCCTCCCGAGCAAGCGATCAGGAGAAGAGGCTCCTGAGGGAACTGTTCTGAGAAAGAACTCCAGTAGAGGAAGGGAAGGCACACAACACCTCGGGTTGCTGGTATCCAGAGGAGGTCACCCTGGGGCTCCAGGGACCCCAGTCAGGAAGACGCTTGCCCGCTCCACCCTCCTCTGGCTTCTGGCCACTTGAGCCTGCTCAAGCAAATGGCCCCTCTAAGAGAAAACGTCTCCAGCAGGTTTTTAGCCAGCCTACAAAGGTTAGCCCTGCTCCAGGCTCAGATGATCTGCTGCTGGTTGAAGCAGGCTATGGGCAAGCCTCTCTGGTTTCCAGCCTCACAGAGCCCTCAGTATCATCGGGCAAAGTAAGGCAGCAGAAGAAAGGGCAGCAAGCTGTGATTTAGAAACATAGAAACAGAGCGAGTCAGAAGGGGTCTCTTGGGCCATCTAGTCTGACCCCCAGCTCCAGCCGGCTCCACTCACGACATGCCCACCATGTGCATGTCTAGCCTATCTTTGAATACTCCCACCAATGGGGCCTCAACCACCTCCCGGGGAAGCCCAAATACAGCCCTATTGCTGTATTTTCACTGTCACGGAAGAGGAGAGGTGTTTGCTGATTTCTTTGCTCTGTGCTTCAGTCATTGGGTTTGCCTTTGGGTACTATGCACCCCGCGTGGTAAGTAAATAGTGCCATTTTCTGCTTTTTGCCTCAGGCAGCAAAATATTTGGGGCAGATTCTGCAGCCAGGGTGCCACGTGAAGCTCTCGGCCATCCTAGGAAATCTGAATTACCTCAAACCCTGGTAAAGGTCCACCTCACTAAACCTCAGTTGAGCCTAAACTCAATTCTGTAGTTGCAGTTAGTGACTTCATGGCACCACACTAAAGTTTTGCCATCTCATGAGTAGCTTCATTCACATCATGGGATCGCAACATGAGACATTTAGCTGGAATCCCAAAACAGTAGGGTAACCCCATGAATAGCTCAGCTGAATTCATGAGACCTCAAAAGCACTCAAGCTTTGGCACCAGGCTCACAATCTCCTGAACGCTTCTAAGCTAAGTGAGTCACAAGATTGCGAGGCTGAAAGGCTTGCCCCAAATGTAGCTGTGATGGACAGGCCAGGAGAAAACATTGGTGGACCCCAAGCTGTACACTTCTGGCTTTGTGACCCAGTGGGTCCAGCTAAGCTTAGCCAAGCCAACTGTTTTCTTGCTCCAGTTCTGTGAATCCCACTCAGTTAATCCATTGAGGGGATCACTAAGACTACAAGAAAAAGAAAAAACACCTTTGCTTAGCATGATAAATAGGATTGACTGGTCAAGCTCCCATCAAAAGCTTCATTTAGCTCAGTGTAGTATAGCTTGATACATGTGAATACAATAAAGTAGCTTAAGTTGGCCTAACTTACTTGAACATCCTGTGAATAGGTTAGCTTAACTTAATTTGATTTAGCCTATTTTGGCTCAGACTGACTCACAAAATCTTGAACTTGCTAACCCTCCAACTCAGGAATTTTAAGATCCTACAGATCGCTTGGCTTCATATGCTGGATCTCAAAGTCATTGCAAGCTGAGAATAGAATAGAAAGCCACTGGGTCATGATGGCACGTGCGAGGCTGGGGGCCCAGGCGATTGGGCTTCTCATCCCCACTTGCCATGAAGCTCCTGGGTGACTTGGCAACTCTGGGCCCAGCCAAGACGGAGCTACATAAGCCCCTTGGGTGCCTCACAAGAGGAAAAGTGGTGATATAAATGCAATGTGATAGTAAAACAACAACCCATAACTTAATGTGTGAGATCTCCAAGAAATCATGCCTGCAGTAAACAGCTCCCAGGTGTCATGAACTGCAGTTTAGCTGAGTATGCTAAAGCTCTCCAGGTTGCTAAGTGGGTAGGCTATGACTGGCAGAGCTTGCAAGTAGTTTATCCTGATGCCATTCACTTTAACCATTAAAATTCCATTCGCAGCTCAGTTTAGCCAACCTTGTCCCGAGATTACACAATACAATAAATCACTGGGGTCATATGAACCCCCAGACATGGCTTGCGGTTGGGTTTAGGAAAGCCCCCAAGGCTTAGCATGTCATCCAGCCCAGATGACACCGTAAGCCATGGTCAGGCCAGAAAGCAGAGGCATCCCTCCCATGCCACCCATCCCCATCCTGGTGTCCTCCAGACAATTGGGGGTGTAGCTCCCATGACCCCCAACCGTTGGTTGTGCTGGCTGCGGATGCTTAGAGCTATATTCCAGAGGGCTCCAGTTGGGGAAGGCTGCTCTTTTGCAGCAGCTGCAGCTGCTGCAGAGAGGGCTGCTTCCTGCCCTCCTACCTGGAATCCTTTCAGAGTTGCTGGGACCTCAGGCAACTGCTCTGCCCGAGCTCTGACTGACAGTTTGGGATGCTTCTCACAGGAATTCAGCCCAGTTGAACTAATCAAGTGAATTGCATGTGCATGCAAGGACCTTTCCACTCTCCTAAAATGCAGAGGCACAGAACTGCAACTCTGCTTCTGATGAAAACTGGGGAGAGGGCTAGGAGAGCAGACGGAAATACTCCCCCACCAGAAGGGGACTGAGGTGCTCCACTCTTCCTCTGCCCACAACACGCCTTTAACCACAAAGCACCCAGCAGCTCAGCTGGTTGGGAGGTGGGGGCAGGAGGAGCCATCAATGATTCCCCTTTTTAAAAAATCCACTCATTGGTTTGCACTTGCTATCACTAACCATGGGAGGAGAAAAGAGCCCTTTTCTGCACCCTTTCCCGTTCCCCCACTTCTCGCACAATGGTATTTGTAAGTGACACAAGATAAAGTTTTCAACACACTGGAAGCTGTGCGGTATTGTTAGCATGTGCCCTGGCAGCAGTACATGCGTTTTACATGAATGCCAGGATGGAAGGACATTAGCATAGATTCCCTCCAGAACAGGTCCACAGCCCAAAGTCCATTCTCCCTCCAGCAAATTACTGCATTAGATGGATCAGCTAGAAATTTCTGATCATTTGCAAAGATGACTGTCAATTAATCAAGTTACAGATTATTAAAATATTTAACTACATTTGCCACAAATATTGACAAAGGCTGCAAGCAGCAGCCAGGCATCGTCTTTGGGGGCACAGCAATCACCTCCTTTGCACCCCAACTGCAGGACAGGAATGCCTCTTCCAAGAGGGCAACAGCCCTTCCTTATCCCTCAGAGGGCTTGTTTTGTTCTTGTGCAGATGTATTGCTTCATTGTCTCAGGTGCTGGAATGAGCTGAGAACGTGGGCCCAGCAATGCTTCCAAATGAAGCTCTACTAGCCCTGCCTCATTCCTGCGATTTTATGCGAGGATCTTATTTTGACTTCACGTGTAACCCACCCATGTTTCGTTCTCTCCTTTCCTGCAGAGAGAACAGCAGAGTAGCTGCACGTTGCCTTCTGGCTGTCAGCACTGGGCGCCCTGCCTTTAGCAGCTGCCCGATGCCTCCTTGCTCCTGCGCGTTTCTGGCATGTTTGTCTTGAAAGTCGAGAGCAAAAGGGCCACCGAGCTGAAGAAGTGCCAAGAACATGGTCCGATGCTGCCACCTGCTGCTCAGCCTGGCCAATGCACCAGCCCCAGATTCCTCTAATTAGCCCCACTGATTATTAACGTGCTGATGATTTGTCAGTGCTGTGCTCCCAGAAAGTCCCTACCCGGGGGCGGAGGAGAACTGAGCTGCCTCTGGTTGCAGAGGGTTCCTCTTCTTCTTCGTCTTCCATTCTTGAGGGGGAAGCCTCCCACTGTACTGCTCCTGCATCAGCCAGTGTGCCCAGGAGGCCGATGACAGTCACAAGGTGTTGCTTGGGCACTTGGCTGGCTGTCATCAGCCAGAATCGCTGCGCCAGAGCAGCAGTACTTTTCTGCTGCTCAGGTCAAGGGGCTCTGTAGTCGTTCAGCTTGACCGTGGCTTAGAGGTTCCCCCAGGTCTGGATCACAATCTAACCCAAGAGGAGGGGGATTACTGAACCCCACAGAAAGCCATAGCAAGTTGGGGTGGCTTATGAGCCATGCCCCAGGAAAAGGGGTGACTTCATTTCACCTCGGAAATTACCTAGCCCAGCTCTGCCAGAGTCCCCACCCATGACAGCATTCAAAACCCCTTCCTTTCACAGCTTCCGGGTTCCCCCTTCAGCCGTGCCCTGGTTTTTAAGGACCCCTTCTCTTGGCCTGCCTAGCACTCCATCACCGTGAGCTCGTTCCTTGGCTGGCTGGCTGGGCCTAAGCCCAGCACACCGCAGTGCCAGGGGGCCACAGTCACACCCCCTGCTTCCAAGCACAGAGGCAGTGCAGAGTGGCGCTGGAGGCTGGTGCTGCAGGGGGAAGAGGCTCCTCCACGGGTGCACCTTTCCCCTTCCCGAGCAGCGGAGGGCGCCTTCACCATCAGCGAGGCCGCGTGCACCTGCAGCCAGTGGCGAGGGAAGGCAGCGGAGCTGAGGAGCGCAGAACTGCTGGGGCTCCAGATGGGGCAGCGTGTTGGCTGCTTCTCAGAGCCGCTCAGCTTGTAGGTTTGTCCACGAAGCCCATTCTGGGTGAGTTCCGGAATGCCCGTCAGCCTCCAGCAAGGCCTCCGACCTGGGAAGCCCTGGCTGCCCCGGGCATTCTCCGTGCTCTGGGTGGGGGGTGCAGTCAGCCTGAGCAAACCACTGTGTGGAGCAGAAGCACGCTGAGGCGGGGAGGGGTCAGTCCCTCACCTCCTGGCTGCCTCGACCACCTGCCTGCGAAGCTAAGCACTCGCGACAATGAAGCATCTTCTGCAGAGCCCTTCCATTCCCCCGATGATTAATTTTCAATGGATTAAGACTCAGGATAGCTATTTAATTAACAGGAATGTCAACCTTGCTTATAAGTCATTAAAAATACAGTGATTGACATATTAATATGTGAGAAATCAATTACTGCTTACAGGCACACAGGACAAGTTGAACTGCAAGCCCCCCTTCCACGGGGAGGAGGAAAAGCTGGCAGAAGCCTGGGGGCAGCTGGGGGTGCCGAGGCTTCAGTCCCACTGCCCCGCGCCCGTCGCGCTTGGCCTCGTCCTCGGGCTTATCACCGCTTTTTGCGGGAACGCTCGCGGTGCCACACACAGAGGTCTTCCCGCTCGCCGCTGCCAGAGCAGCCCTCCCAGCCCGCTGCGGAGGCGGGCGACCCCGGCGTGGGAAGCGACTGCACGGCGGGCCCCTTCCGGGATGCAGCCGGGCGTGCGGCAGCGGCCGAGGGCAATGAGGAGCCCGCGCCCTCCGCGCCGCCACACGCACTGCCGGGCGCAGCAGCAGGGGCGAGCGCCGCGCGAGGGGCGGGCAGGCCGGGACAAGGAAGGAGAGGCGTAAGCTTGCGCAGCCGAGCCAGAGGCGGCCGGGCGCCCTGCGGCCGCGGGTTCCCGTCCCCCGCCCGGAGGGGCGCCCCGGTGGCGCGGGCCGCGGCGCGGGGCGTGGAGGAGCGGGGGCCGCCGCCAGGAGCGCCTCCCCAGGCGAGGTTGGCCGGGACCCTTCCGCCGCGGACGGGGCGCGGCGCGGCAGCTCTCGAGGCGCCTGCGGCTGCGTCTCCCTAGGAGGGCCGCCGCGAGGGCGATCACGCCGTGCCCGGGCAACCCCGCCGCCTCTCCCTAGCGGGGAGGCGCACCCGCCGGGGATGCCTCGGAAATCGGCTGCTGCCCGCTTGCCCGCCTCCCCAGACTGGCGCCGGGGCCCATGCCCGTAGCCTGAACGCGGAGCGAGATGCCAGAGCCGCAAGGCCCTTTCGGCCCGTGCCTGGCCAAGCGCGCCCCTAACCCCTCCCCCCGCGGGCGCGGGTCGCATGGCTCTCCGGCCCGCCCGTGGTGGGTTGGGGTGCGGCGCACGCCCGCCGCGGAGCCCGCCGTCTGCGGGAATGGGAAGGGGCTCCGGGGTCGCGGGAGCCTTTTTTCAACCCCGGCAGGAGGGAGCCTGCGGAACGCCGGCCTGGGCTGCTTTCACCCGCGGCTGCAGGCAGCGAGGGCGCCCCTGCCTCTTCCTCGGCCGGCTTGGCCTTTGTCTGCGGGGGGCCCCGCGGGTGTGCCGGGCGAGCCGAGGAGCAGCACGCGGGCGGGGCGCGGGCGCCGGCGAGCGGCCGCTTGGAAGGGCCGCCGCTCCGCTCAGTCCGCCATGATCCCCGGAGCCGGGGCGGGCTCGGCCCTGCCTGGCGCGCTGGCGGCCCATTGCCCGTTCGGCGCCTGCCGCGCAAGAGCGGGCTTGCGTCGGCGGGGGCTGCCGGGGCGTTTTGGGAGGAAAGCCACCCGGCGCCTGTTGCGAAGGGGAAGGACAGCGGCCGCCCAGGGACAGCCGCGCTGCCGGGAGCGGTCCAGCCGCGTCCGGAGCCTCCAGGCCCGGCGGACCCTCTGAAGCCCGCGCGGTGGCTGCGCGAGTCACGCGCCTGCGCGGCAAGAACAAAACGGGTGAGCGCGAGGCTCCATCGTATGCCGCGAACAAAAGGCAGCGCCTTTGTCTGGCTCAGTGCGATCGGGCTTAAATCAGTGGGTCCAATGAGCCCGGCCCCACCCCACAAGGCCAGCGGGCGCCTAATTCAAGTTTTGCCGAGTCAAATGAGACCACATGGTTTGGGGGGGGGGGGATTTTGTTTTGTAGGCAAATTAGAGTCCAGAAAATGAGATTTCGAGAATTCTTGCCCCATTATAATGGGGTGCATTGGCAGGGAAAGGAGAGCAGTGGGGTTATTAATCCTGGTATTGACATAACGTGTGCACCGCACAGCTGGGCAAGTGCTTGAGCGGAAGATGGATGAGGCCCCCTCGCCACCTTCATGCGTCAGAGTGGAGAATGACAAAGCCATCTGAAGCTGCTGCAGAGCGGCATATCAGAGCTGCCCCATCCAGGCTGGCGGCAGGAGCTGGCTTTGTAAGCACGGGAAGGAAACACGTACTGTGGCTCGCACCCAGGGAAGTGTCCTCCACAGGTGGCTTGACTTGTGAGGTGGCCTGCAGAAAGCGGTTCTGGCAACGGGCAGTGTGATGGCTTCCCCCTGGATTGATCTCCAAACCTTGGGAGGAGATCCTGGGAAAAGTGGGTGTGGTGCGTGGGAACAGCTTTCTCTGAAGAGACCTGCTTGGGTGGCTTTGGAGCGAGAGCCTGAGGAGTCTGCAGGTGAGCGGATGACGTGGCTTGGCCCACTGGTGCTGCACGCCTTGGTGAGGAGGAAGCTGGGAGACTGGCCAGGCCTCTCTGCATGTCCCCCCGCCCCCCTGCCCCAGCACAGGGCACCTTTACTTCTCTGGCTTCCACACCCCACCTTCCCATAAATCTTAGCTTTTTAATTCTCCATCTGCTAAGGATGGCTCCATTTGGATGAAGCCACACAATGTGCTTTTCGAGGCACAAATGGCCAGTCAAACAATGGCCTGAGCTAGTTTAAAGGTGTGCCATAGCTCGGAATCTGCCTGCTGCCCAGCTGGGTGTCCTGGAAGAGGGGCTTGCGCCAAATCCCTGGGCCCAGTGACAACCTGGAAGCCGTGTGTTCAGCGCGCACCAGCATTCCCAGTGTGCTGGGCTAGCGACAAAAATGGCTGGCCTGCAGCAAGACCCCCCCCCCACAAGATCCACCCCCTCCAGGGGTTAATTTGATGCCTTCCTCATGGCACCAGGGTGGGGGCCCTGGGAAACATGGCACTGATTCCTGAAATTGTAGATTGCCTCTTGACATTAATTACTATGTAAATCCAGCAGATTAACGTTGTTGGATGATGAGTGACAAGTTTCACTTGGAGCTCTCATTCTCAGGTGTTTGGCTACTGTGCCAGTTGCCATGGCAATCCCCTCATTCGGAAAAATTCACATACTGGGGCGGGCAGCCTCAGCTCCAGGCAGAGGCCGTCTCCGACTGCCAGCATGAGCTCTGCCAGCGCGAGCCGGCTGGGTCGAGACCTTCCCCAAGAGTGGCCTGCAGAGGCAGTGCCAGAGCTTCCTGCTCCCCTTCCGGGTTAGGGCTGGGGGGCCCTTCATCACAATGCTGTGATTGGTGGCCCTCCAGATGTTGGAAGAGGAGGCTGTTCCACTGGCCCCAGACAGGAAGGTCATGGGGTGGGGGGGGGGTGCTTGAATGTCCCACCTGCTCTCATGGCAGGGGAGCTGCCCCATGGCTGCCCACTCTTTTCAAAGACCTCTCTTGAAGGGATAGCAGAGTGCTGGCATCTCTGAAGCACTCCTAATGTTTCACCATGGCTGCAGCCATCTCCTGCAGGTCTTGCACATGGGCAAAGTACATGGCGACTGTGCCAGAAGTCACAGTGGGCCACTCTTGGTGTGTACAACCTGCCAAAAAATCAGGCTTACTGTGGGTTGCTTCCTTCCCCTTTGGTCTTCCCGGGGGTATCCCAGGGGATGTCACAGCAGGACCAACTCGTTTCCCCCTCCCCGGTGAGATTGGAAGGTATCTTGGGCTCACTTGGGGGTTGGTGTGGTCCATTTGAGCATCTGTGCTGTCTGGCTTGAAAGCTGGCTTTTGCAATCCTCATGTTGACAGCCCTCCAAAGTGCCCAAGGGGCACCTTGGGGGATTTGTTCAAGACTGGCAACCTATTTTTAAAAATGAATCTCTAATATGTGCATGTCTCCATGCAAATTTTAAGCAATAATTAATTGTTTCAGTCTTTAGCATGTCCCTGCATACCTGGAGAGTTCCAAAAATGGGACATCTTACCTGGACAATGTCCAGAATGGTGCTCACTTGGAAAAGACTGAAAATATATTTTCCAAAACTATGCATTAATATTTGCACTCATGCATTTAGGCATACCCTTTTATCACTACTGCCAAATTAGACCAATTCAGGAAGGATTGCAGCTGGTGCACTGAGGGTAATTGCGAAAATTCGGTATTGGGCTCTGGCTTGGTTTTTCAGCCTAAAATTCAGACCCTGGTCACCCTCACGTACATCTTCACCTGCACAGTAGGAATTCACAAAACAGTCTGCAGAATGGATTGGATGTTTTCCGCACACCCATGGCTACTCTCAGACTACTGGCATGACAGGTGGGGAGCTTCAGGAAAGAGGTGCAGTATTTGCACACTGCGACTAGCCGGCGGGCTTTTTGGAAAGCTGCTGGGTCCTTCCTGCATTTGCTTACAATTGCACCAAAATGTGCCCTACATTTTCCCGTTTAAATTCACAAGCAAAATGACCAGGAAATTGGAGTGGATGGGAGATGTTAAAGCTGACTCTTCGTGACATTTCTTGCCTGGCAGAATCACAAAATTGCAGTGACAGAAACAGGAACTAATCATCGTGGAGAGAGAAATCCATATTTGCCACTCTGCTTCTCCTGTATAATTCTTCTTGCCAACCAGAGCATCCAGGTTTCTTCCCATGGGCCACCTAGTGGCAGTCTGGCCCGAGAAGTTTTGATGCATCATGGAGAATTAGCTCTTGCTGTATTGACTTACACCTGCCAGAATGTAAAAATGTCTTAATCTTATTAACGCAAACAAATCTATTAACTCTAATTGCTCTGCTTGTTGGAAAAAAGATTTTAATTAACCGTCCTCTTCTCTTGAGGAGGTTCTTGGAAAAGGCACCTCTCCTCCTTTAGTGAGATGCTCTCCTAGCAGAACAAAGCCGTCGCCAGCTTGCTTTGCAGCTCAGCGAGCCTCTCTTTGGTACGGTGGCCACCAGACGAGACATCCGGCCTGTGCCACTGCGCCCAAAGGTGGCACTGGGCTCCCCGAGACACTCCCACACAGTGCCTGCGGCCTCGACTGCATGGCAGGTTCCCCAGGAAATCCTGGCACAAGGCCTTGAGGAGCAGCCAGGCTCCGCTGGAGCCTCCAGAATGTCCTGGAAGCGGTGCGAATCGCACCCTTGCCCCTTCCAAGGGGCCACAGCCCCCACTTCAGGTTAGGATACCTGGTCCCTCCAGCAGCACCGGACCATAGTGCCACAAAGCCCCACCCCACTGATGCATCTGCTCATGGAGTCCTTGGACTGATTCAGTGCAGAATATTAATTGGATAAATAAATAATAAATAAAATTAATGACCACCAGATCAGATCTGGTCTGCCACCAAAAGACAGGCAGGGCGGCCCACATGCCCCCAGGGCCAGATCAGACACTGAAAGGCAAAGCTCCACGTTAGCCTGCAGGGCTTCCGGGGCCTCGGGAGGGAAGGCAGGTGTCGCCCTCTCCCTGCTGCTCTGCAAGCCCTGATGCAGCAAAGGGGCATTTATTTATCATATTTATACCCCATCTTTTTTCCCTTCAAGGCCCTCACGGTGGCTTGCATTGTTCTCCTCCCTCTCGTCTCAGTCTCACCCTCACAACAACAACCCTGTGGGGTAGGCTGGGCTGAGAGTCACTCAGAGAGCTGCGTGGCTGAGTGGGGACTAGAGCGTGGGTCTCCCCAGTCCCAGTCCCACACTCGCGCCGCTGCAGCACTCTGGCTCTCAGAGTGGGGATGACATACAGGGAGGGCACAGCACACTCCCTCTGACGCTGCCTGAAGGGGCCCTGGATGGAGCCCTGGCCACCTCCCTCCACTGCCAAGAGCACCAGCAGAGCAGCTTCATCAGAGGGGCCCTGGAAAGAGAAGAAAAGCGTGTAATGATCCACACCCCCTCCCTCCCTCCCTCCCTGTGCACATTTCCGTTTCAATGAAGCATTTGTATTCATGGTGCCTTTCTCCTTCCCCATCTGAAAAAAACAGAGCTGTGGACGTCTGGGAAAGGGAAGGGAAACATATCCTTCGTTATTCAGCAACTGCTATATTGTTTAAAGTGCTATCAAATACTGAAAAGCAGCATCCATGTTGAGCTTCCCTCTTTTTTCCTTTTAAACACCCATTTTATCTCCCACCTCTTAACTTTTCTTCAAAATAAAAATATTTGTTTTTTGTTTTGGTTTGGAAAGTCAGATTTGAGGGCAGGGAAGGCAGAAAAGAGATGTGCGCATTGTTCTTATCCTGCGATGACTGTGGGCTCCTCATCCTTTGTTCTCCATCAACAAAGCACGCTTGGGAAGGAAAAAAGAGAATGACAAATTACAGGTCCAAGGGGTCGTCTTTAGAATGACAGGTTTGGTGCATCTACCCTGGGCCGATTGGACCGAGCAGAGCAGGAGAGCCACTCTGCCCTTCTATTTCATTTGAGCAGAAGCATAATTATCGGCCGGGCATCTGTAGCAGGGACAGGCTCCAACAATGGGCAATTAGCGCACTGGCAAGCCCTGCAACGAAGCGCCCGCGGCTGTTTCCCTTTTGCCGAGAAAGGTGCTGTGTTGTGCATCTCGCCCATGCTGAGGGTGCTGGACAGGCTGAGGGAAGGCGGGGCCTCCGAAGCACCCTGCTGGATCGGGCCCAGACCCTGCTCACCCAGCGGCCAGCCAGGCTGGACAGGAAGGCACTGCACCCTCCTGCCCACGTTCCCCACAACTGGCGCACGTGGCCTTCTTTCCAGTGCTCCAGGGGGCAACACAGAGCTGCCCAGCCATGGAGAGATTTCTCCGCCATGACTTCGTTTGGTCCTCTTTGACTGCCATCCAGACTGCCTCCCCTGCATCTCATGCAAGTGAATTTCGCCACTGAACAACGGGCTGAGTGAAAACGGGATTCCTTTTACTTGCCCTGAAGCAGCAGCCACCCATTGTCTCCTCTGGGCCCCTGGCTGCTATCTGTAGGACGCAGCCAGCCTTGGCGCCACTCCCCCGTTGTGGATCAGGTTCTGCTGCCCCTTGCCAGGTCAGCTGATTCATGGGAAGGTGCCCCAGGGCTCGCCAGGATTCAGGCTCAGGGACCCGCTTCAGAGCCAGGACTTGGGTTCCGCTCAGCAGCAAGAGATCAAGGAGCATTTCCCCTTGAAATAAACGAGGGCAAAAGAGATGCGTTTCCATCAGGTACCCCATGCTCATCCGCCATGTCCAGAGGGCAAGAGCAGAGACTTGCTCTCAGGTGCCCTTCCCTGGAAATCCGCCATTCTTGTTGCATAGATTCCCTCCCCAGCACCACTCAAACCCTGCCAGGAATGGGGTTTCTCCCCGGACTTCCCCCTCTTCCTCTGGGTTAGTCTGCTGCCAGCCCGGCCACTCCCTGCCCCTGCCCCTGATTCCAAGGTCCCACAGAAGCTCATCAGGTGCAGCACACAAGGGGCCGGGCTCACCTTCCTGCCCAAGGAGCGTGAACCCAGGCAGCATGGCTTCTTCACAACCCTTAATGAGCAACCCTGTGGGCTCCCCATAAATTTGGGTCACGTGTGCCCCAGCAAGAACTGTGCAGAATTGTTTTTTAATGGCTTCCAGCTCATAATGCCACGTCTTTGGAGGAGTGCTAAGGGACTCCAGTGCTGAGCTTCGGAGGCTGTGACCTTCCAAAATTCAGCTTACAGCTGAATTACCCAGCTTTGCTCAGGAGAATGCTAGCAGAATTTCAATGGGGTGCCATAGCAAGTCGTGGCAACCACTGCTAGAAATGGTGGAGACACCAACTCTGTGCAATTAGCAGGGACCACAGGTAGCATGTCTTCACTCATGCTAATTGCTGAAGAACCCAAATGGTAACTGGAATTTAAAACAGCATTGTGGCCACCTGGAAGAGTTGTCATTCTCCTCTCAGTGTAAGATTTAATGGGGCAGCAGGACAGGCAGAGGAGAAGAGAGACCTGTCTGTCTGTCAGCCGGGGCTGGGTTTTCTAGTTCAATCTTTCAATATAATTTCTGTTTAGAAACACTGGGTAGAATTAAAGCTTTCTATTTCAGAGCTGAAGCTGAAATGGCTTGCTATATTAAATCACAGCTCTAAATTAGGGTGCCCTAAACATGGTGCCCTCCTTTTGGTGCATTCCAGGGAACGCTCCCTGCAGAGAGCAGTTCGTGAGTTCCCAACAATGCGCTTCCCCACCGAGGTACATTAAAAATATATAAACGACATGCGGTGACTGCTGCATTAATGTGGCCACTGTTTGCACATCACTTCGACACTTACACTGGAGCGGGGAGGAGAATGTTATTTGCCCAGAAACTCGGTGCTGATTCAAGCCAGGCACGGAAAGCACATTGTCACGGAGCATTCCACTTCTCCAGCTTTGTGCAGAAATTTGGCCCTCAGCCACGGACGGCTGCAGAGCCCAGAGGTGCTACCTTGCTTTCGCATCTCTCACATGTTTATGCAGGACCCGTGGCAGCCTGGTTTTAATGAGCCACCACACAGAGCTCCAGTGACTTGTACACTCATTTCCCATCTAAACCTGGCCTAAACCTTGCTGTTTAAAGACAGCAAAAATATTACCTCCCAGCAGCCAGATGTTAGGGCCAGATGTTAACCTGTTAGCCCTTTTGTGTCCCCAGACCCCTCAAAAGAGACAGTGCCCACCCATCAGGGAGCTCTGTTGCCAAGCACTTGGCAGGGATGGGTGAACTTGTCAGTCTTTCTCTCTCGTGCTCTCTTCTCATCTCCTTAATTTCTCTGAGAATTTTCCCAAGCTGAAATTCCATTTGTTGCAGATCCAGAGGATTTTTAAAAAAGGCTTGTACACAAATGCACACACATTTTCGTGTGCCTTTCTTCTCATAAGCCATATGCTATGTACCCAACAGCCCATGGTTCTTGAAAGCCTTTTCCTTAATGTAATGCATTTTTAACATTAGCATCACGGAGGGAGGGAGGGAGGGAGGTTCTCCTAACATACACATTTTGCACACATTTTTGGATTGGAGAACTGCATTGCAAAATCCAGAGAAGTGCAAATTCAGTTTGGACTCACCTAATGGTTCAAAAGTGTGAAATGTGGTGGGCTTGAATGAATTCTCCTCCTTCTCTACCCCTGCATGCAGCAAAAAGCAAATCATCAGCTCTATCTTCTGAGCATGGAGGTGTAGAGAACTGCACACACAGGTCTAGTTTCATAGACTCATAGAACAGCAGGGTCAGAAGGGGCCGAGGAGGCCCTCAGGTCCAGCCCCCTGCTGTTGCAGGACACCACGTTACACCACCCCACTCGGAGGGCTGCCCAGTTTCTCCCTGAATGTCTCCAGTGTGGGAGAGCCCAGCACCTCTCCAGGCAGCTGGTCCCACTCCCATATTGCTCAGACAGTGAGGAAGCTTTTCCTGATGTCCAGCCTGAATCTGGTGTGCTGCAGTTTAAGTTCACTTTCCATGCCCTACACTTGTGTAGAGCGAGGAGAGTCTTTCCCGTCCTCTTTGTGACAACCTCTGATGTACTTGTGGAGTGCTAGCGTATCCCCGCACGGTCTTCTCTTCTCTAAACATGCTGCGCTCTCTCAGCCTTTCATCACAGGGCTTAGTTCCCAGACCCTGGATCGTCTTTGTTGCCTCCTCTGAACCCTCCCTAGGTTTTCTGCATCTTTTAAAAGCCTGTGTGCCCCGAACTGGACACAGGACTCCAGGTGAGGCCTGACCAGTGCAGAGTAAAGGGAAACTAGTACCTCCCTTGCTCTGGAAGTGAAGCTTCTATTCATGCATCCCAAAATAGCATTTGCCCTTTTTGCAGCTGCATCACATTGCAGGCTCATATTTAGCTTGTTGTCTAGAACAACTCTGAGGTCTTTTTCTTTTTCAGTGCTGCTGAGCCAAGTATTCCCCATCTTGCACCAACGTATTTGGTTTTTTCCACCCCAGATGGAAAACTAGGCATTTGTCCCCACTGAATTTCATTCTGTTGCTTTCTGCCCTGCATTCTACTTGTCTATTAGCTATTCCACCCAGTTTTGTGTCTTCTGCAAATGTAATTATTGTTCCCTGGACTTCCTCATCTAAATCATTAATACTAATGTTGAAGAGCACTGGTTCCAGGTTCCCAGAATCTCTGGTTCGGGATCCCTGACGCAAGAGCGTTGCATGCATCCCGTTCCCACAGTGGCCAAGCAGCTGTCCACAGGCTCCCACAAGGACAGCAGTGCAGCATCCCCCCCCGCCTGAGGTCTCCAGCCTCCAGTGAACACGAGCATGGGGCTCCCACAAAGCCCTCCCCAAGAAAGTTAGCGAGGTCACCAACCTTTGCATCCAGACTGAATGTCATGCAACATCCCTTTTCCCTAAGATACGGTGTTAAGCCAGCACGTGCTGCTTTCAAGGACTGGTCCTTGAAAATGAGCATCTGTGGGCAGGTTTTTCCCACAAAGCAGATATTGGGGGAGACATGCATATACAACTAGTATCAGAGAACAGGTCTTCCATTCCTGCTGTACCTAATGACTGAGCTCAGTCAGGGAGGGAGGGAGGGAAGCGGATCTGTGAACAGGACCCGGAGCATCCCTCTGAGGGCAGGCAGAGATGGAAACCTTCCACGTTCTCCCACTCAGTCTCCATCTCCCGGCACTCTCCGTGAGATAGTCCAGGTCGGCCTGTAACTCTCGGCTGCAAACGCAAGCGCAACAGTGCAGGCTATTACTGTCTAATCACAGTGATAAACCACCAGCCAGAGCGAGTGCAACAGGGGAGAGAATTGAGAAAGCGGCTCTCCATTTACGCAGGGAGCAGCAGCCGTTGGGAAAGCAATCTTGATGCCGATCAACAGGCCAGGAGATGCTCCAGCTGCCCACAGCTGGCTGGCCCTCTCCCTCTCCCTCTCCCTCTCCCCATGGGACAGGGGGTCTGCAGCTGTGGGGTGCTCTCCGGCAATCCGTGTATTTATGAAAGTGCTGGTGCATCCCTTGCACACAGGAGCGAGACAAGAGGATGGAGCCCGAGTCTGCAGTCGCATCAGCCATGGCAGCCTAAGAAAGAGCACCAGAGTCCCAGAAGCCACAACCACTGGCTGCAGGAAGCTCCCCCCCACCCCCCGCATTCGCTGTGTGTGGAGCACGCGGTTCACGGCCAGATGCGCCTGCATCCATCTGCCAGCACATGCATGTGCCTCTTGCACCTGCAACACTCGGCCTCATGTCCGTGGCATCCGCATCAGAAGAGCGCTTGCACTCTGGGCATCACTGTAAATGCGGCCAGGAGAGGCATGTGATGAGCACGAGGTTCTCTTTGTGAGGCTTCTCTTTGTGAGACTGCCGCTGTTCGAACATGGCCAACCCTCCTCTGCTGCATCCAGGCCACAAGTCAAACACTCTTGAATGCCAGGATTATTCTGGGCTGCCTGTGCGGACTCAGCCACCACCTTTCCATACCTCCGCTTATTGGAACAGACTTGGTCTGGGCTCAGTTGAGCGGCTGCCTCTCTGTCCTGCAGAAAGCCAATTCCGGACGGAGCACAGTTCCAGCTGCAGCGAGAGATCCATCAAGCACCCTCACGATGTCAGTTCAAATTGTTTCGCAGGAGCTTTCTGCTTCAGTCTCGTGCTTAGCTGAATTGTTTGCTCATGAAGGTTCCCCAGCACGCTGCTGACTGCATTCTTAAGGTCACACAATGCTTCACATTCATTTTCCCCGAAGCTGGATCAGAACTTCAGAGTTATAAGTAGCTGCCAAAGTCCCTCAGGGTTGTACAGAGATGCTGGGGACTTGCAAGGGAAAGCAGCAGCTGACAGACACGGTGGTGGATGTCAGGCTGCCAGGAAGGCCCTTGCTGCATTGACAGACCATGGCAGCCCAAGCAGCCAGCACTGCCGTGCCGGGAAAGGTGCCCAGCAATTAAGTGGAGCCAAGGTTGGGTCAAAACTCAGCCACAACTTTACAGTTGGGAAGAGCTGACAACAGCAGAGAGTTTGGCAAGGAATGGGAAAGGATCCCCTAATTGAGTGCTGCTTGATGCAGCCCACAGTCCTTCCATGCAGCAGCCTGCTGCATCGCTGCCCTCCTCCAAGCCCCTTGCACCTGTCCTGGCTCCAGGCTCCCCACCAGATCTGCTGTTGCACCGGGCTAAACCTCATGATGCAGGTAGCCAGGAACTGGCTGGGTAACTCTGCCAGTCTGTATTTGTCACATATGCAAGGCTGAAACCCGGAAGCTCTACAATGCTCAGGCTCAGCAGCCTTGCCCTTCAGCTGCCTTGTATAGCATTGGTCAAACTCCTTCCTGCAGCATCCCGTCTTTCCAGCCGCACAGACTCCTTCTTTGTTCCATTCCTCGCTGGCATTCGCACCTGGCTGTCCGGCAGGTCTCTGACCCTGGGGCGCCCACAGCCCTACGCTGCCTGGATTTGAAGAGCTGCAGCCCCCAGGAAAGGTGCTTGTCAACACGCGGTGAGGCGAATGCAGGTCTGTGGGCTGTGGGCCTTGGCCTTGCAGCTGCCCGGAAGGCTGCAGACGTGGCCATCCCTATTGGGGAGGGCAAGCCCAAGCTTCCCGGGGTAGGTCCTTTGCTGCGAGGCAGGCCTGGGGGCACTGGTCCCTGGCAGGGGGAGCCCTTCGCACGCATGAGGAATCCACGTGCCCTGTCCGCTACGCAGCTGCCCGAGTTGGCTGCCCGCTGAGACGCACCGCGGCCCCACACCGTCCTGGCCAGTCGCTCATCGCCTCGCTTGGACACCGGTCCATCCTAGCTAGAATGAGATGTCACACCATTGCACGGCGTGAGACCCACTTCTCAAATGCTGCACCCCAAAACTGCTCAGGACAATTCTGCCAGCAGGTATGACCAGGAAGTCATCGGCACCCTTCACAGGGCACCAGTAACAAGCCCCGTGGCCGCGGGCCTCCAGCTTGGCTGAAGGCACCCAGTGGCAACCCCAAGCCACTACTCACTGTGCCAGGAAAAGGACCCTGGAGCTGCACGGCCCAAGACAGTTCTGCTGAAAAAGGCAGTGGCTGCCACGGTGCAGGAGAGGTGCAAGACGGGCGCCCTGGCTGGCCAAGCCCTGGACGACACACGTGCCAAGTGGTGGTGGCCTGGGCTCACTGGTCCTCTCGCCTCCTGCACGCTTCCTCCCTCCCAGCACAGGAGAGGCATCAGGTGCCTCCGCCAGCCACCCACCTGTGCACCCCGGGGGCCCGGCTCGCCTGAGTAAGAGCAGAAGCAAGCAGGGAGGTTCCTCGGAAGCCCGCAAGGCCCAGGGAAATGCCTCACATGCTGTGTCGCCCCCTTCCCTTCCCCTCTGAAACTCTGATCTATATTTTCAATTTCCGAAGGATTATGCTTCCCTTCCCAGATGATGGTGTCTCCCTGCTTCTTGACCCACACAAACTGTGAGATAATAGAACCCAATTGAAATAGATACACATTAATCTTAGCAGGCAGAAGAGCTTTCTGCAAAGGCGTTCTTGCTGCAGCATGTTCCAGCTGGCCTTTATCGTATCCTTTTTGCACTCCTTTAACAGGATTAAGTATGTTCTGTGCTTTCTCTCCCCGCCCCACCCCCCCGGCGCTCCCTCTCACATTCACACCGATAACACTGCTCAGAATACACAGCCTTCCCTGCAGTGAGGCACTTGCCGTGCATTTGTGGCTCCCCACTCCCCAGAGCCGGTGTGCTTCACACAGCGCTGTGTCCTCCAGGCCTCTTCTGTTTTACAAGCATTGCAGCATTTTCTTCCTGAGGAGGAGAGTCTGGCCTCTCCAAACAGTGACACGAAACCCTCCTGCACTGGGGCACAGCTTTTCAGAAGTAGCAGCTTTGGTTAAAACCTCAAGCAGAGAAGCCTGCAGGGGCGACCACCTCTTGGAATCTATTTCTATTTCCCTGAGTCACAGGAAGGCGCTGCGAGGTGCCCATCTGAGGAGCTGCCTTCCTCACTTGAGGCACTTGGGTCTGCAGCGGACAATCCCTGCAAACTCCTTTGAGGCCGATTGCCTGTTTCTCCTCTTGACTCATTATTTCACAACAGTGAGGAAGAACTGGGGTGCAGGGGCTGGGCAGACACAGACAGACACAGCACTCACATTCTGCAATAAGGGGCTGGCTGGTGGCTCTCCCTGCCCCCTCCCTCCCCTGGGGACCCGCTGGCTGCCTGCAGGGATGCCAGCAATGCCAGTGCCCGTGTGCACATGATCACTGTCCTTGCCATCGCGCCGCCTGCAGGACTCGCGTTGCGCTGGCCCGCGCAGCTGCTGGGCAGCCTGCCCCACCAGCCAGGCCCCGCCGTCTCGTCCCCGGGCTGAAGTTGCCACTTGGATGAGGTACCACCTGGAGCTGAGCCCTGCCCCCCTGCCCAGCCACGCTCCCATTAGCAGTCACCAGGCTGCCCGTCAGCCACTGGGACACCTGATCCACTGTGCTGGCATAGCAGTGGCAGGCCATGCGTGGCTCCTGCCTGACCAGGACGGCTTGTTGCAAGCGAATTCCAACTCATTTCACCAGAATCTGCCAACAAGGCGAATTAAGGAGTCTGCCTTCTGGCTGGCATGAGAGTGGGCAGCCCAGCCACCTCCCTCCTCTGCTGCCCACTTCCCCACCTGGTGCTCCTCTGCTAGAGCCGGTCGAAGAAAGCTGGCTCTGCACCATACAGATGCATGTTCAGGCCTGAGTGATGCCCAGATCCTGAACAGATACTCAGGTGCTTAGGTATGTGGTTGGAACGAGCTGCGGGGGAAGCACCCATTTCTGAACCACCACAAGTATTTTTTTTCTGATAATTAGAGGTACTGAACCACCATTACTAAGTTAGGTAACATCTGCTTCACCATCTGTCCCCAAATCTGAGACCCACCACGCTTTCTTTCAAAATCGGATCAACCGGTGAGGGCAAGACTGGGTGTTTGTCACGCCAGTATTCTGAAATGCCTCCCTCAGCAGGGCAGCTCTCGCTTGAGGCGGAGAGAAGCAGCCCCAGGGGCAGCGCAGACAAGGGGCAGCAGGCGGATCCTGGAGGCTGGCGGCCGGCCAGTGCTGAGTGCCCCAAGCCAGCCAGGGACGGGGGAGGGCACTAGCCTGACCGAGCCGCTCTGAAGCAAGAGCTTCTGCACATGGAATGGGAGGGGGCAGCCAATGCCATTACATCGTACATTTGCTACCACTGTTGCAGGTAGCAAAATGTCTTGGGCCAGCTCGACCCATCGCAACCTTCCGGGAAGCCTGGGGAAGGCTTCCGCCACCGTTCCGCCACCGTTCTTGACACGAGCGGGCCCCGCTTGCCCGGCTTTCTTCCTCAGGCGGCGATGTGGGCCCGGCCGGCAGGCGGGCTAGCTGGCGGCTAAGCAAGGGCCTGCTTCCTCGGTCCGGGACCCAAGCGCTTTAGCGGCCAAGCCCCACCTCTGCCTCGAGCTTGGCTTTCAGAGAAGCCGCATTCCTGTGAGTCGCCCGCTGGGCTCCTGGGAAAGGAGGGGCTCCGGCCTGGACTTGCAAGTGCGCGCCCGCGCGCCCGTCTATTTAATGCGCGACAGCCTGCCCCGATCCAGCTGTGCCCAGACGGGGGGCCGCTCCCCAGCAGGACGCGCCCGGAGGCGCACCTTTCCCCCGGCCGCCACGTCCGGGCCCCCCTCTGGGGCCTGCAGAAGCGCCGCGCCCCCCGCCCCGTCTGCGTGGCCGCGGCGTGCGCGCCCGAGACGCCCCCCTCTCGGGGCTGCATGGCGCCAATTCCGCAGCGGGCGCTCGTTAAGCTCAGTTACGGGACATTTTATTATTCCCGGAATTACCTTCGGGTGACACGTCTTAAGTCATACTTTCCATTGAGCAACGCAGCCTGGGGGGAAATTCCCCGGACACCCCCGTTTGCTCGGAATCGCTCTCGGGCAGCTCTCTCCGCTGCCAGGCCGGTGGGAGAAGCACCCGCCGTCCCCACGCCAGGAGGCGCTTCTGCCCCCCGGAGTGTCTTTCAGCGACGCCTCCGCTCGGGGGCACGAGTCTCGCGGAAGAGCCCTGCTCGGGGGTCGCCGTAGTTTAGACAGCGCTCCTGGCGCGCTCCAGCAGCTTCCGTTTGGGCGTCGGGCTCCTTTCACTGGAAGCGCTTCCACAGAAGGTCCGGATGTTGGAAATGCAGTGCTGGTTCCAGCGGTTTAAGCAAGCGAGCGTGCTGCAGGACAGGGCGGCAGGAGGGGAGACGGGCATCCACGCCTCTTCCTCAGCTCCACCTGCAGCACCACGCTGCTTGACCGGCCCCCATTCCAGCCAGGCATTATTTATTTTATTTATTTAAAACATTTGTATGCCGCCCCCATTGCAACATAGCCTCGGGGCGGCTCACAGCAATTATGGGAGTAGCTCTAAGAGCTGGGGCCTGAAGTTGCCTCTCCCTCCCTCCTGCCCACCCCCTTGGGCTTGTAACCTGAAGCCAGACAGCTCTCCTTGTTGCTGGGACCTTTTGGCTGAAGAGCAGGGCAAGTGCTGGCCACAATCCATGTGCCATCACAAACTCGCAGGGTCAGGGTCAGGATTTCGCGCCACAAATGGGATCCCTGCAGATTCCATCCCTGCCTACATCTCCCCCTACCATGGGCTGCCCCTTTTCTTCCGCCCTCAGCCAGCTGTATAAGCATCCCCAGAGAGTGGAGCACCAAAGCAAGTGCTGGGCAGTGACAGAGGGAGGCCCGGAGACCCCAAGAGCCCCCACGCCGGCAAACTTCCACTCTGCTCTGCTCGGGGGAAGACCACTGGGTGAGCCGGCTCCCTGGGGTGAACACCGGGGACTCCGCTTCACCTGTGGGCACTGCTGGCCACCCGCACCCGAGCCCTTCCGCCTGCAGGGCTGGTGTGCAGTTGCGCGGAGGCAGCAATGACCCCACAAGCATGTGGGCTCATGAGGGTCCCGCATCTTCACTGGCTGCTCGGCAAGCAGGGATGAGAAAACCACCTGGCACGGGAAGGCCTGGAAGGCAGGCCACAGCAGCTCTCCTTGCCAGCCTCCCACCACCAAGGTCTGAGCACATGGGCTCGGCCTCATTTGGAGCTTGCATGCCATCCTCCCCACGCTCGCTCGGCATTCCTCTGGATGGGCCTCTTGGTGGCCCAGGAGCTCTCTGCTCACTCCCCCGGGGCGCTGGGGCTGCATCTTCTGCCACCGACCCCCGAACATGGGGAGGACGAGAGGCACGAGCTGGCCTGGAAGAGAAATCTGCCAGACATGGTAGCAGAGAGGGAGGTAACCAGCCCCTGGGGCACTTGCCAGCAACCCACATCCCAAGCAGCCCTGGGGAGTTAAGGCTAAGCCCTGAGCTGCACAAAGAGCCTGGTTAGCATCTCGGAGCCTAAAGGAGAGTGTGAAGGCAGGGCAGTGGCCCTCTGCTGCCACTTAGTGGCTTCTGCATGCACGCCATGTATTTTCCACAGGTGGATAGACATCTGCCCCGCAAGCGGGATGCTCTGCAGCCAGGGGCAGATGGCAGGGCTGCAGGGCCCTGAGAAATGCCTCCCAGGCAGCCCGGGAGGACCACGGGGACAAGCCCTAGACGCCCCCGGGAGGGCAGAACTGTGAGAGGCACAGCAAAGCAACCTGCTGGCTCCCAGGGCAGCACTTGCCTGGGCAGGGCACAGAGCCTGTCCCTCCCGGGGCAGCTCATGCTTCTCTTTGGACACAAGGAGGGTGGGCCAGTGCCCGTCACTCGCGGTTGCCTCGGGCGCTCGTGGAAGCAAGTACAGCACGGCCCGTTACTTGCGCCAAGCGGGCGGACGTGGCCGCTGAGTGTCTGTGCGGACACGTCTGCCACACAGACTGTCTCGCCTGCCCAGAGGGGCTCAGGCACACGAGCGAGTGCTGACGGGGGTGGGGGGGTCAGAGTACGTCCCCACCTGCCCTTTTCGAAAGGTTAGGTCCAATGAGCCCAAAGGGCCTCCTTGAGTCCTGGCTTCCTGATGACACAGCAAGTGAGGTGGATCTGGGGCCACCCAGGAGGCTCTGTGATGTTTAGGCAGAACCCCAGGTCATGGGGTGTGAGTCCCGGGGAGGCGTTCCGCAGCCCTGTGCAAGGGGCAGCCCAGCTGATGGGGCCTCACAGCTCCACCGTACCCTTAACAGCCCTTCCAGTGTTTGACAGGAGGGCTTTTCCGTGCCTGACCACGTGACTTGCGCAGTCCTTGCAGCTCACATGGAAAAGAGATGGACCTGCCACCTGCAACTGGTGCCATGCTATTGGGCAGCAAGGATGCCGCAAGGGACCGATGAGTGGAATGTGGTTTGATCCCCCTTTCTGCAGTTGGGCTCAAAAGGCCAAGGAAAAGTTGTGGATGCCTGGAGGACAAGTTTTAAGCAGGCCGGAGATCAGTTAAATCACCTTCCATAAAAATTACATTGTAGTGATTCTCTGATGCTGCACACGGGTGCATCTTGAAACCAGTGTGTGTGGTCTGCGCAGCTGCCTTGTCCATGGCCCTGAGCCCTCGCTCCTGCAGGTGCCCAGCTCCAGACTGAAGCAGAGCAGTGGCTTTGCTGGCATCAATCAAAGCTCTCCTCTGGCTCAGGAATGGCGCATCTCTCTTCAGTGAGATGCCTGCTTTTGACATGAAAGGTGCTTGCAGAGAGCGGCTGCTTTGGTGTGCTGCAAAGTATTTTCAGCGCTGCCCTTCTGAGAGAAGCCTCTCTTTCCTAAATTAATGCTTTTCTTCCACCCCTGTCATCTGCCACATCTCACACATTAGCCAAGATAATTCTCCAGAGTGAGCAGGTCAGAAACCTCCCTTCCCTCCCTAATGCTTATGCTCTGGACCTGGAAATTTCACAGCTTGAGTCAGACTCAGCTGTGAAAATCACAGCAATTTTGTTTCTCTCCTGTTGGGTTTGAAGGAAGGGGGAGGCGAGAGTTGCTGCCGCGGTGTGGCAGGAAAGGCCGCTGAGGACGGAGGCGGGAGCAGAGCTTCTCAGGCACCGCTTTTCTGCAGACAGCCTGGACCTGAAGCAGGGGGTCTGCCAGGCATGGCTGTCCCCACCTGCAGTCCCGGCCCCTGTCCGAGAGCCTCTCGATCCAGTCGGAGTTATCTGAAAGTCACTTCCCGCTCGTTGATTCAGCCAATTCTGAGAATGCAAATGGAGGCTAAGCCGCAAGGTGCTTCCGAATTGCCCCTCAGATGAACTCCCACAATTGCCCCATGCCAATGTCTGTTCCTGCAGGCGAGGGAAAGACTTTTACAGATTTCCTCCTCCGTGTTCTGCTTTTAATAGCTCTATTACAAAGTGACAGGGAGAAACCATACCTGCAGAACACCAGAGAAGGGCCCTGCAGGGGCAGATCAACGGAATGCAGGAAGCCCAGTGCCCAGCAGAGAGTCTGCATCGGGGCCTCCTCACCCGACCAGCTCCGGGCTGCCAGCCCTGCTGGGGGCTGGGTGGGGGTCTCTTGCCTTCCTCAGAGCCCCGTGTCCCTCAGGCTGACTCAGGCCCCGAAGCCTTCCCTCCTTATGAGAAGGGGACTGCATGGCAGCTGCAGATTGGCAGTCCCGGGGGCGCAGCCCGCTGCAGGACTTCTTCCTGGCCCCCCCCACCCCCCGCTGCCCTGGTCTTGGTCTGTGGGCAGGGCGTGTGGCTTGTATTTATGTATTTATTTATTTTACAAATTTGTATGCCGCCCCCTCGCACTTAAGCCTCGGGTGCCAGAGCTTGGTGGGCTCTTGGCAGCATCAGCAGCCCCTTCCTCTCTTCCAGGATCTCTTGCACCGCACGCCCTCGCGAGTGCGAGGTCACCCAGGGGGAATTGGTCCAGGGAGCCTTCCTGTGGGAGGTGGCCTTTGCTGCTCCTGCGGCACATTTTCAAGGGGCCTGTCCAGGGGCCTTCCCTTCCCATGTCCCTCACTTCATTTTGCCAGGAGAAAAGTGTCATGATGAAGGGGGAGTGCAGTGAATGTCAAAAAGGGCCGTGACAGCAAAAGGTGGGAGCAGTTGGGAGACGCTGCAGCCGGGCAGCGGCCTGCTGTCTGTCTGAGTCAGGTGTCTGGTGATGGCTGGAAGCTTGCCTTTTACCTGAGTGACCAGGAGTCCCCTCCTGCTCTCATTAAGATGCTGGCACTGCCATGTGAAGGAGCTGTCAAGATGCAGAGCAATCCCAGTGCCGGCGGTGGGGGAGGATGCATTCTGCTCCATTGTTAAGAGCAAAGAATTTTGACAAGGACCAGAAGCAGACTTGGTGCGATGAATGGCTTTCGAGAACTCTGACGTTGCCAGATGTCTAACTGGCAGGTGGTGCCGACATGTTTTATTCATTCTCTTATAAATGGTTTCCAATGTTTTGTCAGGAGCAATTTGCCATCTCACAAAGCATCGATTACAGCCGCTTTTGGGGTTGCTGCTTGGTGTCACCACAATGAAATATTCATAAAGACACGGTAGGTGAAGGACAAAAAGGGGGAGCTCTCCGGGGTCCCAGGATGGCCACCAGAGTGTGCGACCTCTGTGCGAAAGGGTCCATATTCTGTGACACAAAAAATGGGATTCCGCAGCCTGTATACATTACATCAAGCGAACATGTATGCACGATATATCTTTTCTAAAGGCTCCGCAGTATAATTTTTCATAATTAATTTTGATTCCTCTCGCCCTGAAGCTCCTCCACTCTTCTTTCTCCTGCCCTGACTCAGGTCATCAGGTCCCTTCAGAGACACTCGGAGCAATCACATGCAGGAAGTTTCCTTCATGTGCACTGGTGCAATCTGCTGCTTAAAAACTTTACTGTGACCCCCTGGTGGAAGCAAGGAAATGGGGAGGCAGGGGGGTCACAGCTCAGAGCTGCAGCTCTGGAGCTGGGGTCGCGGGTGCTTCAAAAGCTGTTTACTCTTCCCACAAACAGAACCAGCTCTGTCCAATTCACTTGCCTTCAGTTTTCCCACTGGGGCAACGTTATTATTAGCAGGACACAAAGTGCCGATCCAGCTTCTTACAGGGGATAAGGATGAATTAAATTTTGCCTGATTTTCTTTAAAACACTATTACAATAAATAATTGATATCTCTTTTCTTTAGACATCCTGTTAATTCCATATATCTAGCATCATAATCAATAAATACAATTTACAGCCTCTCAGGAAATACCTTACCTCTTTTGCAGCATGCCAAAAATTGGCAAACCTTTCCTGATCTCGCATGGATTTATTGTGCTTCTCTTGGCCTTCTGAGAGTCCCGCATTGCCAGTCTGCTTTGCCATGCCGCCATGCCAAAGCCCATGCAATTGGGAGCCCCACTTGGCAGCCAAGGAACTTAATCCTGCCTCCAGTATTTACATGACAAGGCCTGGCAGGAATAAACATAAACAGGTACACTCTGATGCAAGTCTAACAAAATGGCAGTGGAGCTCACCCCCAGGTAAGTGCGCATGGGTGGCAGCTTAAATGGTCAGGTATGTTTATATACCTGCAGAAAAAAGAAGCTGACTCTAATTTATTAAATTATATTCTTTCACTACATCATGTTTTTGTCTTCCTAGGCACATCTACCATTGCAAAAAAAAAAAGTAGTTTGATTTTCATTTCAGCCTTTATTAATCCTATGGCATTTTATGATGTCATGAACCATCTGGCTGTTCCTATTAAAAAGTTTTCTCATTGACATAACTAAAATTATTCAGCCCCATTGATACTCCTGTGACTTGTGTGTGTGTGTATGTACCTGTTCTTCCTTGCAGAAACAGAAGTTATGTTCTATATACATTTGGACACAAAACAAATATATTCTGTCCCCACATGTCATAAACTCTAAATCTATCTTTTCAAACATTGTATTTTCTCTTGCAACGTGTCCACTTCCCTTCAATTTTCAATAGTAATTGCCAAGTTATCATGGCTTCTTTGGGGAAGGAAATATTTCTACTCCAGCTTCCAAACTAGATGTCTTAAAAAGCTAACAGGCCCCCTTTTGCAACTGTTGGAAATGAGTCAGTAATCACCAGATACGTTCTCTCAGTCCAATGCACACCGTCACTTTGTCGCTGTGTTTGGGGATGCTTGTTGGTGCAGGTGTGGAATTAAAGCCATCTTGCTCCTGGCACTTGTCAGCCAGCTTGCTGGAAATGTTGACCCGCTGCCAGGCGCAGAGCGACGGCTGATGGGCACCTTCGCTCGAGCACAGCAGGCACAGAAGAGCCTCTGCAGGGAATGGGTGGCAGGCATTGGTTCCATGCATCGGTTCTGGGGGCAGCATGATGCCATCACCCAAGAAGCCCATTCCTGTACCTGTGTGCACCCAGTCTCAAAGGGGTGAAGAAATTGCCCAGGTGCCCTTTCCCACTCGGAAACCTTTCCCAGAGCAGACCCGCCTCACGCAGTTCCATGAGGCTGCTCGAAGGAGCATGGGGGGAGCAGGAGAGCGAAGGCCAAGCGGCCAGGTGCCTGGGCCAGGGTAGCAAACTGATGGGAAACTCTGAGGCAGATACCAGACAGACTGAGCAGGTGGAGGAACCCATCTTGCTGAGGAAGAGCCTGGTGTCTGCACAGGAAGCCACCTGGGGGGGGTTGGGGTGTCGGCAAGTAGGTGGGCACCGGAGGGGGGCTGGTAGGCATGCCAGGTGCTCACATAGTTCTCCACTCTGTTTTTATCTTCACAACAACAACCCTGTGAGGTAGGTTCAGTTGGGAGTCCATGACTGGCCCAAAGCGAGCCAGCGGAGTGGAGATTCGAACCCAGATCCCGCAGGCCCAGTCCTTGAACCCCTGCGCCACACCAGCTGTCTGTGTGGATGAAGCACTGCTTCCCTCTCTCACAAGGCAAGAACTGAGGATCACCTGGTGGCATTTAGTGGCAGTAGATTCCCGGCAAAAGAAAGGCTGGGCGCATGACCTGGCGCCCAATTCATTTCTGGAGTTCACAGCCGCAGGGGGGGCGTTTTTAAAGGGAAACTGAATGGAGGGGCCACGCTTCCAGGATCTGTCCCCAGGATCAGCTGCAGCTCTGCTCTTGAGGCCAGTGGTGGGGCAGAGGCTGCCCCTGCCTGCCTCCTGTCCAGCTTGGGGCTGCCTCGGCCTGTGTCTGGCTGGCCCCTGGGAGGAACAGGAGAAGCGGGACACCTTGGTCAGATCCTACAGGGCTGCTCTGGTGCTCTCAGTGTGGAAGGGGACTTCATTTCAGGAACCTCCCGGCGGTGCCCCATGCAGGGATGACAAGGGGTGAGGTCCGTGGCACGTGAGATGTGGCCCCTTCTCCCCTGCCCTTCCCTGCCACGCCCAGGCAAGTTCTCACTCCCCACCGCACCGCATCCGTGCAGGCTCGTCCGCAGAGTCTGCCCGCTTTCATTGCCAGGCAGTCGGAGAAGGAATCAGCAGTGCCTCACTCGGGCGCATGCGCAGGGATGCCCGGGCCGGGCCAGGCATGGACCACTGGTGAGCGCGGCAGAGAGCGGCTCCTCGGTGCAGCAGGAAGGCTTGCTGCATCAGCAACACCCACCCAAGTTATGGAAGCCCCTGAGGCCTCTCCCTCTCCTCTCCCTCTCTCTCACACACAGGCGCACATGTGCTCAACAGTGGGAGCACGGGCTCTGGGGAGCGGGATGGGGCCAAGCCAGGCTGCACATCCCTGCCTAGTTATCAAGCCACCTTGACTATGAGCTGCCTAGAGAACCACTCTGGATTAGTGGGTGTCAAACAAATTGTTGTTGTTGTTGTTGTTACTATTTTAAAAACAGAGGTGGACAGTTTGCTGCTCCTACTAGATGGAAGGAGGTGCCAGAGAAAGACCTCACCCTACCAAAATTCAGCCAGCTTGTGTGGTTTCCCTGGGCAGGCTCGCTTCCTATACTGGATTGCAGGAAAAGGCAGGGTTCACACACACCACTTAGCAGGAAAAATTCATCCCTCACCCTCCTGCTGGGTAAAAGGACATTTATTTTATTTCAAATTTTTGCACATTCACTAAATGTGGACCCCTCTGGTTTGGTGGTATCTGTGAGCCCAAGCAAAATCCACATCGCACATGCCCAGGTGAACTCTTTATCTGGCCTGCTGCCACTGCACTAGAGGGAGGGAAATGCCGCCCTGAGGCATGGGCAGCTCCTGGCCACCCGCAGCTCTGCCCTGTCACATGAAGCCACTGGGGGTGGCCGGGGGTTTGCCCCCCACCTCCCTCGCAGGCACGCTGGACTTCCTTGCAGTCCTGCGGAGTCCGGCCATGCGTACAAGATTGCAGATGTGTTGGTTCATGGTATGTTAACTCCACCCAGTAACAAACAGATTCTATGAAATTAAAATAGTTAAATACAAGCCAGGCTGTTCTCTCTCTTCCTCCCCTCGGAATCAGCTGAAGGGCATCATGGGGCCCTCCAGAGGACCCCCTCCCATTTGGGACCTTCTGGAAAATGTCCAGTGGGGGGGCTTCAGTGGCCTTCCCTCCCTGCATGCAAAGCCACTGAGATGCCAGCCCAACATCTGGAAATCAGCTTAATGAGGGCACAGACCGCCTTGGCCGTGATGTTGCCATAGAACTCGTAAAAGTGAACCATGTGAGAAATGAAATGTTACTGTTACTAAGTGTTAAGGGTGAAAAACAGAAATAGGACAGGATCATTGAAGTCTCTTAAGGCAAAAAAAAAGCCTGAGAATCAAAACATGTAAATGGTTGTTCTAATAATGTTTCTTATATAAAAAGTTCCAAAAAATACCAGAAGGGGTAAAACTGGGGGACAGTGGTAAAACTGTCACCTTCAGTGGAGGAGAGCAGACAATGGATTACTTTACAACTGGTGATAACGAGCCTGGAGAAAGGCCTGTTCTCATTATCTCATCCTCCCCACAAGATTTAAGAAACATTTTGGCATCAAGTAAGAATTTTCAAGGCCACTTCAGCCTGTTGACCTCTTAGAAGGTACTGCCCACGCTTAATAGGCTCATGAATAGTAAATGACACACCTCTCATAGGTAATTGGCTCATTAGCATAAACATGGGATGTATGAGCAGGAGGGGGGAACATATTAAGGAATAGTATGAAATAGGCGGATGGGGAAGATTGTGACTTCTTAGTAACCAGCCATTGGCGAAGCGGGGATAGTGTTGATCATGGGGAAAGGAATGTATAAAATCTCTTGTAAACAGTCAAAGATGGCTCTTTGTTTCTCAGACTACTGAGGCCCTGAGCCAGCCTTTGCAAATGCTTTTTGTATGGAATAAATGGCTTGTACCCACTCGAATCCTGTCTCAAGGAGTTTTAAATCTCACAACTGGATGCCTGCAACTGCCCTTCTCATAGCCTGGAAGGTGGAGAGGCTGTGCCCAGCAGCCTGCTGCTCATTCCCTGCCCATCTCTGAGCACGCACAGAGCAGTCCCCTGGCTCCTGAAGCACGTCTTTGCCAGAAAGGAGGGATGCACAGTGGTGCCTCAGCCTTCGCATGACTCTACCTTTGAACATTCCAGAGTTCGAATGCTAAATTCGAGAGAAATTCAATCCAAAGTGCTCTGTTCGAACTGCACAGGCAGTGAAAAAGGGCGCTCACTGCGTAAATGCCACCTGTTGCGCACCCAGGCCATCTCTCGCTGTGAAAGCATCCCTTGTGCAATGCTCATGCGCTTTCATTGCTCTTTTTGCTTTATTTTTGGTATGTTTGGCTATATATAGAACCCCCACATATTGACCATGGCATCTAGGAAGAGCGTGGGAGCAACGAAGCCTAAGAGGAAGGTGGTAGTACTGGTGATTGAGGTGAAAAAGGAACTTATTGTGAAGCATGGTAGTGGTCCGTGTGTGGCAGATCTGGCAGCCATTGAGTCGATGGTGTGCACCATTCCTAAGAAGAAGGACAGGAAGCAATAAAAGCAGTCAACGTGGCTAAAGGAGTGACAATGCTGACCTCCAGGAGATTGCAAGTCACTGAGGGGATGGAAAAGCTCCTCCTGGTGTGGATGAATGAGAAGCAAGTAGCTGAGAGGATTATTTGTGGGAGAGCCAAGCCGCTGCAGCGGCCTCAAGGAACGCACACCTGGAAGCTGTGCTGAAAGGGAGGGGTTTGAACAAGCAGGAGTGGTTCAATAAATTTAGGGAAAGAACTGGTACCCATAGGGTGGCCATGCACGGGGAGGCTGCTAGTGCTCATGCAGGGGACTCTGAAAAGTTTGTGAAAAGCTTTATACAACATGTTGATAGTGAAGGATTTGTGTCTCGGTGAGTCTTCGGCTGGCGAGTCTCACAGCAACTGGCTGCTATTAAGGAGGGAGGAGAACTACACTACACCTCCTCCCTTCTTTGCAGGATCAGAAACTGACTGCAGTAATAAAAAGAGACTTTCAGGGGAAATTAGGAAATTCACCAGTAATGTCTCACCCACACTGCACATGAAGAAATCAGATTTGCTGAAGGAAACTTAATGCTGGGAACGTCTGAGGAAAAGGCCAGGTCTGCCAGCAGGTGCTGTGGAAGGACCATGGCTGTGCTGGCAGGGCGCTGCCGGCCCTCTCCGAGCTCCCGCGGGGCAGCCCTCTCCTCCTGCTCCCAGCGCATGCCTTGGATGGCAGGGCTGCTCCAGCACCCGGAGCAGCTATTCTGGCGTGCTCTCGCAGCAGACCTCTTGTGGGAAGAAAAATGCTGGGACATGATGGAAGGTGGCAGGGAGGTCTGGACATGCGTCGGCTTCGGTTAACCAGGCTGGGAGATCGTGCAGCAGAAGCCTCGCCTCGGGGAGGGGCTGCTAAGCTCGAGGCCTGGCTGGGCTTGGCAACGTGGGCATCTTGGGCCACCCCAGCGAAGCGGCACCTTTGCTCCAGCTAGCCGAGGTGTGCAAACCTGGCCAGTGGATTTCGAGAAACTCAGATGTTCCCACACTCATCTGGAGATTTGCTGAGAGTGGCGAACATCTGGCATCACTTCTGTCAAAATGTTCCTGATCGTCTAAACTGTGACCTGGGGAATTAGAAGTGTGCTGTGAGCTCACCCGCATGCCCCCACTGCCCCCGTGCTCTGGCCCCTGAGCATGACATGAGAGCTGGAGAGCCTGGCCCGTTCTGTTTGCACGAGGAAGCCAGCCATGGAGCTGGGAGTGTGCGGCCAGGAGACTCGAGAGCCGGGCCAGGCCGTGGTTTGCCCATTACGTGTGAAGCGAGCCGCTCCCTGAATGGCACCCAGACCCTTTGGCCACGAGGCTGCGTCATCACAAGCTGCAGGACTTTTCGAGGAAACGGGATTCCAGCTTTTTCTGGTCGTGCTTCTGCTCCTTTTGACAGGGTCACTGGGCCCAAACTAAAGGCATGTCCTGAGTCTCCCATGGGTCACTTTGTAGCACGTTTAAGTAAACTGGAGCCTGGCATGACACGAGGGGAAACGGACTAGCCCTGGGGGGTCAATGCGGAAATGTGTGGGGACAAGCAGTGTCAGCCCGTTACTCCTGACCTGGCGTTCTCACCTCTGCAGCTCTTGCTACCTGAGGCCACATGGCCTTCGGCTGTGCTGCAATGATGGGAAAAGACCCACTTCTTCTTTGGAAGTTCCCACTCGTGCTCGGCTGCCGCACAGTCACCGCACACATGCACATGCACACGTGCACCAGCTGCTTGTCCCACCCTAAAATCCCATCTTTGTTGGTGGCTGTTCTGGCTCCAGGTGGACCCCCTGAGGCGCTTGCCGACCCCTCTTGGTCTTAGCAAGCCCTCGTAGTGATGCAGCCAACAGAACAGTCCCCATAACCTTACAGCAAGCCCTTCTGTGACTTTCAAATGAAAGAGAAAATGTCAAGTTTCTGGGTCTTTTAGTTTCGGAGAAAAGCACCAAGTGCTGGCACTGAGCATTGGGGCAGCCCTGCCTTCTGGCCCTCGGCATAGCGCAACATCACAGCCAGGATTGACAAATCTGTGGCACTTATTTCGCCACTGTATTTTCCTCAAGAAATGTAAAATGTGCATTGTCTTTGCTTTCGCTTGTCCTGGCTTTCGGGGGGCAGCACCCCAGCAGGGTCCTGTGGCACACAAAGGTTCCGAGCGCACGGGCTCCTGGCACATCCCTTCCGCCACGGGGCCCCTCTCACCAGGCAGGCCTTGCCAATAGCTGGCACGGCTGCCCCCAACCGGGTGCCTGCCCTTCATTTTGGGGCCGCAGCTTCCACCGTCTTTGTCCATGGACCATGCTGGGCGTGACTGAAGGGAGTTGCAGGCCTAAACTTCTGAAGCACACGAGGCTGGAAAGGCAGCTTTAGATTGACTTGTGGGCAGCAGGCTGGACACGTGCTAGCAGGGTGACGTGGTGGCTAAGAAGGCAACACCACCTGGGATGTATCACCAGATCCAGGGCAGTGTTGATCCTCTCCCCATGAATCTGGTGCGCCCGCAGCTGGAGTCCTGCACCAGTTCTGGGCTCTACACTATAGGAGAGACAGGGCTAGGTTAGAATCAGTTCAGCGGAGGGTCACAAGAACGGTGGCTGGGCTGGGAGGGATGCCTGTGAGGAGAGATCAAGGGAACGGGGTCTTTTCAGCCTGGGGAAGAGGGGACTCCGAGGGGATCTTTTAGTGACTTGTAGGTATGTGAGGGGATGTCATGTGGAGGAGGGCTGGGACCTGTTCTTCCCTGCAATGGAGGGCAGGACATGTCCCAATAGGGCAAAGCTCAAGGAACCAGGCTTCAGACAGGATACCAGGAAGTCCTTTCTGATGGTTAGGGCCCCAAGGGTATGGAATGGGCATCCACAAGAGGTGGTTGAGCCCCATCAGTGAGGACGTTCACAAAAATGGACAACCATGTGCTGGGGATTACATAAGCAGAGCTGGCTGGAGTTGAGGGTCAGACTAGATGGCCCAGGAGACCCCTTCAGACTCGCTTTTTTTCTAGGTTTCTTTCATGTTTCTTTTTAATTTTTAAAATAATGTTATTAAGCTCACAAAAACAATACAATTAATATATTAACAATAAACATGATTAAATATTACTAATAAACATAATTAAACAATACAATGCCAGTGCTACCTCCACCAGGTCCAACAACTCTAGCTACTTAATGTAAGATCACTTATTCGGTCAGGTTGCCCACTTCCCTCCCAGAACTGCGCTGACTCTTGTGGTGGTTCATATCCCTTTCTTTTTATTAAAACATATTCAATAAGCAGTCTCTAAATAGTTTCAAAATTATTTTTACTTATCAAAACTTTTTTTCATTTAACATATCATTAATAGCTTCATTCAAAACTTCTTTATCTCATAGTTGGTCCTACAGAAGCCATCCTGCACTGCTGCAGGGAAGAATTGTCTGCTGAGGAAAGAGAGCGATTCTGGCAAGGTGGCATCTGTTCGAACTCTCCACATGGAGGAAGAAGCCCTTCAGGCAGTGCAGCCCTCCGCGGAGAAGCCGGACACCAGAAGTGCACTAATTACTGTGCTCCTTCTGAGGAGGAGGAGGGCCTGGGGCCTGCAGCCTTTTCTCGCCCTCCTTCCTTGGCCCCAAAGAGCACTGACATTCTGCCATCATTTTTAGCCCTGTGCAGTTGACTTTGTAGAAATAAGGAATGTTTGGAGGGCAGAGCATGGCTGGTGCAGAGCAACAATGCTCCAGGTGCCACTGCCGCACCACTCACATGGCATGCCAGGCTGGATCGCCTCTGCACCATTCTGGCACTGAAGATGCAAGGCCTGCCCCTCCAGCTGCTACTCATGGCCAGCCCATTCTTGCAGAGGGCCACTTGCTGGTAAGGAAAGGGCAAGAGAGCATTGTGGAAAGTCTGGCAAACTTGAGAACAAGTTGCTCACCTCTACAAAAGCAGCTGCTCTGCTTTTGCCTGTGCTAAACCTTGAAATCCCCTTCATGGATCACTGCCTTGCTGTGGTGAAGGGGCTTGTGTAGCGCAATGAAGCTATGAGCCATGCCGTCCAGGGTCACCCAAGACGGACAGGTCATAGCAGAGAGCTCTGACAAAAGGAGATCCACTGGAGAAGGAAATGGCAACTCACTCCAGTGTCTTTGCCATGCAAACCCCATGGACAGTACCAAAAGGCAAAAAGATGTGACGCCGGAAGATGAGCCCCTCAGGTCAGAAGGTGTCCAATATGCTACTGGGGAAGAGCAGAGGGCTAGTACTGGTAGCGCCAGAAAGAATGAAGCAACTGGATCAAAGCCAAAAGGACACTCGGTTGCCGATGTATCTGGTGGTGAAAGGAGAGTCCGATGCTGCAAAGATCTGTACTCCATAGGAACCGGGAATGTAAGATCCATGAATCAAGGCAAGCTGGAGGTGGTCAAACAAGAGATGACAAGACTGAACATCGACATCTTAGGAATCAGTGAACTAAAATGGACAGGAATGGATGAATTTAATTCAGATGACCATCAGGTATACTACTGTGGGAAAGAATCCCTCAGAAGAAATGGAGTAGCCTTCATAGCCAATAAAAGAGCAGGAAAAGCAGTACTGGGATACAACCTCCAAAATGACAGAATGATCTCAGTTTGAATACAAGGCAAACCATTCAACATCACAGAAGTCCTAGTCTATGCCCCAACCACTGATGCTGAAGAGGCTGAAGACAACCAGTTCTATGAAGGCCTACAACACCTTCTAGAATTAACACCAAAAAATGATGTCCTTATCATCATCATGGGGGATTGGAATGCTAAAGTAAGAATTCAAAAGATAACCAGAATTACAGGCAAGTTTGGCCCTGGAGTACAAAATGAAGCAGGGCAAAGGCTGGCAGAATTTTGTCAAGAGAATACGATGGTCATAGCAAACACTCTTTTCCAACAACCCAAGAGACGACTCTACACATGGACATCACCAGACGGTCAACACAGAAATCAGATTGACTATGTGCTCTGCAGCCAAAGATGGAGAAGCTCTATACAGTCAGTAAAAACAAGACCAGGAGCTGACTGTGGCTCAGATCATGAGCTTCTGGTTGCAAAATTTAGGCTTAAGTTGAAGAAAGTAGGGAAAAGCACTAGGCCGCTCAGGTTCTATCACTTCCTGGCAAATAGATGGGGAAGAAATGGAGGTAGTGACAGATTTTATTTTTCTGGGTTCCAGGATCACCGTAGATGGTGACTGCAGCCAAGTAATTAAAATATGCTTGCTCCTTGGGAGGAAAACTATGGCAAACCTAGACAGCATACTAAAAAGCAGAGACATCACCCTGTCGACATCACCCTGCTGACAAAAGTTTGTATAGTCAAGGCTGTGGTTTTCCCAATTGCAATGTATGGCTGTGAAAGCTGGACCATAAGGAAGGCTGAGCGCCAAAGGATTGAGGTCTTTGAACTGTGGTGCTGGAGGAGACTCCTGAGAGTCCCTTGGACTGCAAGGACATCAAACCAGTCAGTCTTAGAGGAGATCAACCCTGACTGCTCTTTAGAAGGCCCAATACTGAAGATGAAACTCAAATCCTTTGGCCACCTAATGAGAAGGAAGGACTCCCTGGAGACGAGCCTAATGCTGGGAACAATTGACGGCAAAAGGAGGGGACGACAGAGAATGAGGTGGCTGGATAGAGTCATGGAAGCAGTTAGCGTGAGCTTAAGTGGACTCCGGGGGATGGTGGAGGACAGGAAGGCCTGGAGGAATGTTGTCCATGGGGTTGGGCACAACTTTTCAAATAACATAACATAAAGCTTGAAATGCATGTAGTTTGACTGGCCAATAAATCAAGGCGAGCCAAGTAGCAGAAAGGTGGGATTGGAGGATGCTCAGAGATGATCTAGTTCAGCAACTGCTCTACACTACAGGGAGTATCTACAACATCCCTAATGGGTGGCCACCAAACCCCCGCTTCAATGCCTCCACTTCCAAAGACACCCCTTTTCACTGCTTTCACTGTTAGAAGTGTCCTGTAGTGACTAGGCAAAAATAATCCCTGCAACTTCCAACAGCAGCTTCCTGTCCTGCCTTCTCCAGCTTCCGCATGACAGCTTTTCAGATACCTGAAGACTGCAATGGTGTGACCCCCTGAGTTTCTTCTCTCCAGGTGAAACATTCCCAGCAATTTCAGCTTCGCTCCTCAGGGGACCTGGCTGCCCTTCCCTGGGTGCACACCACCCTCCCATTGCCTCTCTTAAAACAGGGTGCTCAGAACAGGCCACGGGGTTCCAAATCCAGCCCAGCACAGAATAAAGCAGGACTGATTCTTCTCAGAACCTGGGTATGGTGTTCTGCTTAATGCAAGCTCAGCTCGCACCCACTTCCTCAGCCGATGCATCACTCCGCTGGCTCACCCGCACCCTCTGAACCTTTTCATTGGCATTGCTCCCAAGACAGCTCTTACCCATCCTGTACTCATGTTTTAATTTGCTGTGCCTGAATGCAAGACTACATTTAACTCTGCTGAATTCAGTCATGCTGCTTTCAGCCTGTCAAGAGCTTTCTGAATCATGGCTCGTCTGCAAGGCTGTCTGTGCTGGTGAAGCCACGTTGATGGCTCCTAATCCATACAGTTTTCTGGCTGCTCACTGGCTGGCACTGAGCACCCGTCCTTGAGTTTTGCCCAGTATTGACTCCAGGCCGCCTGGTCTGTGGTACCTTGAATACGCCCTCCCCATTTTGAAGGTGGGGACAACCTTTGCCTCTCTCCAGTCCTCTAGCACCTCACCTGTATGCAAAGATCACAGAGCGCGCTTTGAAACAAAACCTGCAAACTCCTTTGGCACTCCGGGATGTAATTAATTTGATCCTGGAGCTCTGAATTCATTTAAAGCAGGTAGGTGTTCTCCAGTCATCTCATTATCTCTTCTGAGCTGCAAGACCTGCCTTACCCATTTACTCTAGCTGTATAAACAATTTCCCAAATCAATTAAATTTTTAAAGTTCCAAATTGTCTAGGTAACCACTAGAAAATGGTTAACCTGGGATCCCAGTGGCACCAAATGAAGGAAGTTGCCTCCAGACAAAGGATGCCTGATTCTATCAGTTGTGGACTGATAGAATCACGCCCTAAATGACTAAAGCAGTGGCCAGGTTAACTTTGGGGGTGAGCATTTCATGGGCACGGAGATTCCACAGTGGGCTTGCTGGAATGGCTGGGAAATGAGATAAACTAGAGTGATCTGGGGCAGCCCTCACCCAGCCTTTGGGCAGTTCTCTGCCTCCACAAGAAAGACAGCTGGCGCCACACAAGCCATTCACTCTCCATGGCACATGGCAGTCAGGGGCTCACAGGCGGTGCTGTCCCTGGGCACCAGTGCACCAGCAGCAGCTTTCCTGGCCAGGCTGCCTGGTCCTCCTGATTTTAATTTTGGTTCTAAAGATGCTTTTTAAGTGCATTTCAGCAGGAGGCCGGCCCTAGTCCAAGATGAAGGGCTGCTCTCCAGTCCAATCTGCATTTCTGTTTGAAAGGCTGGATTTGTATTTTGGATTGTCATCCCCCTCCCCCCGGTTTGCCTGTGGAAATTGGCATTGTGTGGCTGGGCACACCCTGGTAGCCATTTGGTGAGAATGCCCACATGTCCCAGAACTCCAGCGGTGCCAGGGGCACGTTGTGCTCTTTGGCTGCTTGGGGCTGACTCCTGCCTGACTGCTCTTATCCCATTCATCTGCACTTTTGCTTTCCAAAGGATGGTTTCTATATTTTTGTGTTTCGCTCTGTTTTGGATTCATTTTTGCCTTGCTTTCATGTTCAATGACTTTGTCTGCCTCAGCAAGCGCAGGTACACACCTACAGAAAAGCGCCCATGGTGGAGAAGCACGCCACATCATGCCCAGCCCTGACCAACTGGAAGCCGATCTTCTTTGGACCTGGTTGATGTATCTGCCCTGAGAGCATGGCCTGAAATGGCGGAAGAGGAAGCAGCTGCCGTGCTGCTGTTGTTTTCCTTTGATCTGGCTCGTCTGGTCCCTTAAAGCTTGTTCCCACGGAGATGGACAAAGCACGTCACCATAGTTACGAAAAAAGGACTTGTTTTTCCTGTAACAAGCTGCAAGAAATTGCATCACCTTTCCAAACCCAGAAGCAAGCTTACAGCTCTGACTCATTTTGCCTAGCCACTGGTGATATTAGCAAAGATAAACTTGAAGGCCAGAATGGGATAGAGGGGTGCAGTGCAACACCTGAAATGCTTTTTCCAAAGGATTAATTCCTATTTTCTAAGCAGTGTGGAATTCTGAATGCAAAATGCTGCTGGTGCTTGAGGCTTATCTCCTGGAATCACGAGCCGGAAGGGGCCTTAAAGGTCATCCCGCCCACATGCCTGCTCAGTGCTTGATTGCTCTAATCACTGTGTCCTTGATAAAATGTGTGTTGCTCCTGGCAATAAACGATGCATCCCAGCCATCCCGATTGATTTGCCAGACACACTCCTGCTGTTCTGGCAGCCTCCCTGGAGCGCCAGGGCCTCGCTTGAACCTTTCAGGCTGTGCATCTTTCCAGCAGGCCAGGTCCCCTGCCGGAGAACATGACTGTGACACACAGACTCAAAATATGTACCAGCATCCCTCGCATCCCTGCTATTTCACGAGCAATGGGCGCTTGTGTCTCAGCTCTCTAATATTATCCTAAGAAACGCTGCTGAATATGTCTGAGCTGCAGTTATTCTAGAAGAACAAGCACAGCTATTGTGAGATCAAATGCTTTTTAAAGTTAAAAAGAGGAGGAACTGCTGCAGGCATGGGAGCCACGGCGGGCATCAGTTGCACCAGACAGTGCAGGGCCGCAGGGCTTGAGGAGACCGCGATGCTTGCAGGGGCCGCAACGGGGGCTTTCCTGGCCCCGCTGGCTGTCTCCTCCACAGGAGCTGCTCTCTTCTGGTGTAACGCTCCCCTCTTGCTCACTTGCCCCCACTGTCTCGTTCTTCCTAGGGGAATTCTCGGAGGGTTGCAAGGTGGAGTGGCCACCCTGGGCCCGGCGAGCACAGGTGTGTTCCGGCTCCACGGATGCCTCCACTGCTGCCCATGAAGCTTTGTTCTGGCATGCAACCCTACTTTGAATATTGTCCAATATTCTTTTGAAAAGGGCCAGATATTCAAAACAATTAAGCACTGATGCAGGTTGGGTCTCTTGCCTCAGCCAGACAAAAGAACATCCCGTTCTGCAGAGAAGGCCTGGGCGCTCTGCTCCGGCTTAGATGCCCTCCTGCCCGCACAGTGACTTGGACTCAGGGGCCTCCAGAGCCATGCTGGGGCGGCCCAGGCCTGACGGGGCATCAGCAAAGGGCAGCCTCACAGCAGCACAAAGGGCTCAGCATGTGCGGACTGGACTTCAGGGACCCTGAGAGCCCCCTCCTGCTCCACTGTGGGGCTGGGCGAGGGGGCTGTGCAACAGAGCCAGAGCTACCCTTCTCTGCATGAGTCCCAGAGCGCTTGCTCCCCGCCCCCCGCCCCCACAAAAGCACAGGGCCTCCTGCACAGACGAGAAGAAATCAGGAGATGCCTTCGCTCCGGCCATCAGATGGGACAGGCTGCCCCAGCAGGCACCTTGGAAACCTTCCAGATTTGGCCACCCAGAGGACGGTCCCCAATGTGAGAGAAGGAAAATCACTGTTGCTAAGCAGAAAGGTGATAACTGAAGCAAGGATAAAATAAAGAGCTGGGGTGAGGCCACTGAGCCCTTTATAAGGCCAAGGGCCTGAGGACAGAACCATGCAAAGAGATGTTAAATAGGAAGGAGAAGAAAATAGGCAGGTTTAAATTGGTTACTGAAGTAAACAAATAAAAGTGGGCTAATCGTGTATGGTGTGGCTGAGTTTGAGCACAAGAGAAGTGGCAGAAGAACACAAGAGGAGCGGGGTTGAGGGCATTGCAGAAGAGGGCAGGTCATTGTCTTTTACAGCTGGCCATCCCATGTAAGGGAGAAGGAGATAATGAGCTCGGAAGGAAGAAGGGCTGTTCTCCTATCTCAACCTCCCACAAGTTTTGGGAGATAAGTGGTCATCAAGCCAGAAGGGCTACAAGGCCAAGACAACCTATTGACTTATAGTAAGTAGTGCGCATGCTTAATAGGCTTATGAATAGTAACTGACACACCTCTCATAGGTAATGGGCTCATTAGCATGAACATGGGATGTATGAGCAGGAGGGGGGACCATATCAAGGAGTGGCATGATGTAGGCGAGATTGTGACCTCTCAGTAACTCAGCCAGTGGGAGGAAAGAGGCAGGGTCCGCGAGCTGAGAAAAAGGAATGCAAGGCAATGTCTTGTGTGGAAACGGCGCGCTGCCTGTGTGGTGCGCGCCCGCTCTTGCAGGAGCGCATTAATCTATTACTGCTTGGTACTTTGCCTCCGTATCGTCACTGCTTGGAATTTCATTTCTAACACCAAGACCAAAGCAAGGGCCTCTTCTTTGCAAGCAGCATTGGCCAAAATCATTTTGCTGCCTTGTGTGGCAAGACCACCCCAAACATGCAAAGCGCCCTCCATCCTTCATCCACCAAGTTAAACGGAGTTACGGGAATGCCTTGGACCCCTCCGCTGTGAGTATTTTCACACTGCGCAGGAAAGGTGCTTCCAACAGGGCAGGAAACGGTGCACAGGGGAGCAGATCCTCACTGATTGGAGGCAACAGCCAGAATTTGCTCCCTGAGGCTTCTGGGGGACGTGCCCTGTGAAGTCCTTGAGGTAGGCAGGGAAGCTGGCATGATGCTTGGCTGTATGACGTGGTGCCGGGAGAGGAGGCCTGTCAGAATCCCAGAATCTCAATTTGAGAAGAGGGAATAAAACTCGGGGTTCGTGGGAAAAACCAAGCATCCAGACCATCTGCGGCTTTATTGTATTTACCCCGAGGTTCCGATAATGCATGCATTGCCAGGCAGGCAGAGGTGAACTCTGCTGCAAAGCTTCAATAGGTACACAGGTACAGGGCAATTGATGACAGAATGCAGAGATTACAATAAGATTCTGAACAGATAAAGAACAGATAAAGGAATTTCAGTCAATCACACAGTAACAATGAGATTACAATATTTCTAATTGCCTGTATTGACACTTTAGTTTAGTAGCTTGAACCTATCTTCAGGTCTGCTTAGACATGTAAATTCAAGCTACTGAAACTATGCATGAACTCAAGACTCTTATCTACTCTAGACATTCTGAATTGGCCAGGGTACATGGAGCCTCTGGGCTATCAAAAGAGACTTCCTTGTAAACTGAATTCCAACAATGACTATTTACAATGTGTATTTGGCCTGAATGGCCTGTCTGCTGTAGCCCACAGCTAAAGGTGAGAGAAAGGAGCGGGGGAGGGATGCCATTTTAAACAGTGACAGCTTGGTTTTGAGAAGGAGGACAGGATTTGATCCCACAAGGCAAAGGCACACAGAAGTAGTGCTTTTCAGACAGGATCTATCCAAATTTTCCCAGCAGGCCCAGCCAGCCAGAGGGAACGGGGTGCTGGCTGCCAGGAGGGCCTCCCAGAGGGAAGGGATTCAGGCGTACTCCAAAGGAGGGCTCTCGCAAGCCCTGGCTAGTCTGGTTCAACAACCCGCTCTGTGGCAATTGAGTTTAATGGGCCTACTCTGGTGAATAAAGAGCTTTTGCAAAGGAACAGCCTGTGATCGTTGAGCGTGCAAAAGGAGAGGAAACCGCTCCTCAACAGTCAGCCGGTCTCTCAGGAATTTTTAGCTCTTTTGTTCTTAGCAAAATTTGGCTTCTAACAAGCACCCTAAGCACTAGCAGCACAGATGAGATCAATACAATCTGTCAGAATAGAAAAGTGTTTGAAGCTTTTCTAAAAACAACAAGGCAGAGGGTGCACAGATTGCCCCAGGGGGCAATTTCACAGTGGCATATACCCCGCTGTCCCTGGCAGTTACCAAGCTATCTTTACAAATGACAGGGCAGATAGCAGACAAACAGTTGCAGTCAGGCCTGGACCTGGGGGGGAGGGGGCAGTGAGGGGCCAGTCACTTCTCTCAGCAGCCTAGTTGGTTGTCTGTCTGTCTGCTCTGCAGCTCCTGTGTGCAAATTTGGTGCTGGCAACTGTGTACAGCTTCCTTCTCACCTCCCCATCCGGCCTGCCTGTCGCGAGGGGTGCTCGCTCAGCTCGGCATCTGTGGCCGCATGTCCCCTTGTCTGGCGATGAGACTGAGGAGCACAGCGAGACCTCCAGAGAGCCCTGCGGGATCAGCCAGGGGGACATCTGCTCCAGCCTGTGTTCACGAGGCTTCCCCAGGAAAGTCGGCCGTGTCGGATGGGGCTGGGGCAGTTCCCACAATGGTTCTCTGCCCAGTATCAGGGCAGAATGACCGGGAATCCCAGTTGCAGTATTTTAGAGGTTGCTCTTGCCTATTTTGCAACATATTTAAAAGGTTGTAATGTTGGGGTTAGCAAAGTAAATTGTGTGGGCTGTTATTGTGAAGATTATTGTTGCAACTGATGTGTTGCTAGGCTTTCTTGCTTTTGAATTGCTGTTCTTGGCTTGTGAGCTGTTCTGGACTTGTGGCAGGGAACACGGAGGGAGGCACCTGAGGGCTGGCCATGGAAGCAGCAAAACATTCTTGGAGATTCAGCCAGGCACCATCGGCCCGTGCCTGCCCATCACTAGACTTCTCTTTATTAGAACTCTGGGGCCAACTGACTTACCACTGGATGAATATATGAGAAAACTCCCGGACGTTTCCCAGGAAGGGGCTGAACACTCTTTCTGGAGGACCAAGCCTGTCCTTCCACTGCCTGGCTCTCAGCCTATCTGCACTGGGTCTCTGAAAGCAACAGTGCTAATTATGGGGTCTCACCTGCCTAGATTAAAGCAAAATACTCTACTGCAGGGACAGGCCAGCTCCTCTGATGTTTCACTGGCACACATGGGCTCTGAATCCACCTTTTCAAAGTTAAGGAAACTATGTCTGGATCTCAGTTGCTAAGCAGTGTGTGCAAGGATGCTTCCAGGATGCAGGCGGCAGTTCCAGGTGAGCAACCGGCCCGTGGTTGTGCCTGGGAGCACCAAGGCCCAGGCCAGGCTGCCTTCTGAGCACAAACAGCTTAGTCTGGGCCAAGCCAATGACCCTCCTCCCCAGCTCTTTTCTTGCTTTCTGATGCTGCTTGCTTGAACTTGTTTTCTTCAGCAGCATTCTGCCTCTAAGATGGTTTCTTGGATTGAATGAATGCACTTGGATTGAATTTATCCCAGGGACTGGCTATTTGAAACAGATTCCAGCAAAAGGCCTCTGGGTTGAACCACAAAGCCAAGACAAGAATTTGCAGTGTTGCCCAATTCACTGGACCACATGCCCCTAGAAGCCTTTGGGGAGCCTCTTAATTTTTTCAGTAAAACAGTGACTACAAAACAAACTGGACAAAGGCAGGAGAAACCCGCTGCCCACTTCCAGTGACATGGTTGTATGCACGGCATGTGATGCTGCCCTTCCTGGACGCACACCTGAAAGCAGTGAGAGGACTTGAGGGGGCAGAGAGACCGAGGGCCATGCTGCCAGGAGGCAGGACCACCTCACTGGGCTGGTCTCCTTGCGGGGCCGCCCACAGCGGGATGGGCAAGGCCAAGGCATCAGGCCAAGGCGCGCCAACCTCTTTGGGAGGGACGGCTGCATCAGCAGCAGAGAACAGATGTCTCTAAGGGGGTGGGGGCAGAGACACTCCTGAAGGACAGCCAGTGGGCAGAGCAGTAGCTGGAGGCGACACTGGCGGAGGATCTTTCACAGAGAACCGCAGTGATGCCAGCTCTGGGCGTACAACTCTGGTCGCAGAGAGGGAGGTGATGGGGAACCACTTGTGATGCTTCCTACCTTGAAACCCTGTGATGGCACAGTCCAAAATGAAACAAGAGATCGTGCCAGAGACCACTCCCCGTTTTAGCATACCCTGCAGTGTTTTGCTGTGTGTCCCCACACAGAGAAGCTACCTTAAAGTGAGAGGAGAGACACCTTGGCCTGAAAGTGCAAGGCAGGGCAATGCGTAACAGGTGCTGGCGAGGCCCGCCGTGGGCAGAGCGGAGCGCACAGGGCAGCCGCCGTCAGGGCTGCTGTGCAGGCAGTGCAGAAAGGGCCCCCCCCCCACTGCTGGGAGACAACGGCGACAGGTGGGCAGCTGGAGGGGAGCAGGGGAGCCTGGGGCCGCAGGGGCGCAGCACAGACTGCAGGAGGCAGCTGAAGAGAGGGGACTCCTCTCCCCACAACAGACTGTTCAGATGGATTCTCCTGATGCTGAGGAAGAGGTGGAGGTGCAAGAGGGCAAGGGCTTTGAAGTTGCAGGGTTCGCCAGTAAAGTTTCTCAGGAAGAGCGTTTGAACTGGCCTGCCCTGGAAGGGGTGGAAGGGCTTTTAAGTGGGGAGGGAGCATAAGCAAGAACCAGTCCTTGACTCTGTAAGAAGGTGACATGAGAAGCGAGTTGCTCAGTTAGAGGCATTCTCTGGCATTCCCCCATCTTGCCCTGAAGCTGCAAGAGCCCCCCTGAGGGTGGAGCCAGAAACTTTGCCAAAAGAGAGGGGCAGAGGAAAGTTACCAGTTCTGAGTCACCTTTCGACATGAGCAAATGTGTCTCCTTCATCTTTGGCAGAAGGCTGCTCTACTATCTATTAGGTTTCTGGCCTCTGCTCTGAAAAAGAATTGCACTGCAATGGATCTTCTCGAGTTACATAGAAACACAGAGAGTCAGAAGGGGCCTCCCAGGCCATCCAGGCTGAGTTACATAGTGGAAGGGACCTGGTCATGGGAGCGGCAACATGTCTGCTACTAGGCAGAGAGGAATTGTATAGGCTGGATAGCTGGAGTGGCTCCTGGAGTTGCCACTCTTTCCAGAAGACTCTGTGGTGGATGTATTCCCAGACAGGTTTGTATGTCATGAGAAACCATTACGGTATGGAGAAACCACAGAACAAATGGTTGTTTCTTTTGTGGTTTCTAATGACCAAATAAACCATGTTGAAATACTGTCACTGGGTTCATGACATAGAAACATAGAAACAGGAACAGAGCAAGTCAGAAGGGGTCTCCTGGGCCATCTAGTCTGACCCCCGGCTCCTGCCAGCTCTGCTCACAACATGCCCACCATGTGCATGTCCAAACATGACAGACAAACCATGGTAAAAATAATCCCACTGTGGCTTGTTGCACTGTGCAAACTCAGCCATTGTTTTATTGATTACCGTTTCTTTTTATTTCTGTGACTTTTTGCTGCTGCTGCTGTTGTGTTTATTATGTTGTATGTATAGTTTTCATATTAATGTCAGATGCTCTGAGCACTGTGTGTACAAAGTGGAATGGCAGAATATATATCTCATAATAAAAGAAGGAAGATCCACTTGTGAAGTGGCATGGAAGTCAGCTCATGAAGAAGAAGGCAATGAGGACTAGCTTCTTTTATGCCAGACCAATGGAAAATTTCCCTACCTTTAGTAAGCACGGCACAGTACATAATTCTGTAACAAACAACTCACTGGTACAGGAAGTGACACAAACCTAGAAGCCAGAAAAGTGGTGTGGGATTGTGCAATTTGCCTGCTTTCATCATCATTCTCCACCCTCATGAAGTAAACACGGAATTTGGCTGGCCATCTGCAAGAAGTCAGAGCCGCACAGAGAAATGCAAGCTGCCAGGAGCTGAGCCGCTGGTTAGGGTGAGGGTGGCACTGCCCTTCCCATGCTCTTAGCTCAAGCTGTGCACAGGGTCTCCACTTGTGGGTGCGGCTCCCCCATCGAGCCTCTTCACGTGCTGCTTTGAGATCCCCACAGAGGTTATGGGAACAGGCCTCTGGGCAAAGTAGTCCCCAGTTCAGACCTGTTCCGGCCATTCTGTGCTCTGCAGAATGAGGGTTGCTTTGGCCAAGGGAGACAATTAGACAGAATCAACAGACCGGGCAGCCGTGGGCATTGGGACCCCTTAGCAGAAACCATCTCAAAATGAGGGATGCTCTCAATAATGAACCCTATCAGTATTAACATCATGGTGTTGAATGGTTACGTGGAATTTAAGGGTGCTCCATGTAAGGAAAACCATGGCTTGCACCCAGCCCCAGCCCCAGGCCCCTGAGGTTTTGGGAAGCTGCATGTGCCCGGCTGTGCAAAGGGGATGCCAAGCCAGGTTCGCATTCGCCTGGTGGCGACTGTGCCCCGGTTCCACAGCGGCACTTCCCCTGCCCTGCTGCGATGCTTGTGACCCTTTGGGGGCATCATAGAATCATAGAAGAGTAGAGCTGGAAGGACCAAGGTGGCTATCTAATCCACCCCCTGCTGTGGCAGGACACCAAGCTGCACCACCCCACTCAGGGGGCTGCCCAGTTTCTTTTGAATGTCTCCAGTGTGGGAGAGCCCACCACCTCTCCGGGCAGCTGAACCAACATCCCTGGCAGGCTCGCCGTCATTCCTGTGTTGGCGTCCTCCAATCCACACACTGCATGAAAACTGCCTGGGACCCTCTGCAAAGAGACCGGACTTTCTGTCCCATTAGCACTGGCTAGCAGCGGGGTCCAGCAGACTCTTCCCTCCTCCGCTGTGGCCATCTCCCTGCCGGCAGCTGTGCAATCGGGGTGGGCGGCAGCCAAGGAGATGAGGGTGGCCACATCAGCGGTTCTGCGAAGGGCCCCTCTAAAGCTGCGAGGGCTGGGGAAGCTGAGGCAGGGGCCATCTCCTCTCGTGGCTCGGCAAGAGATGTGTGTGTGCATGTGAGTGTGCCAGCCGCAGAGTTCCTTCCTTCCGAAGACAGAGCTGGGCAGATAACGGAGAGGGGTTTTGCAATCACCTTGCTCAGAAAGAGGCAGAGAGGGGAACTGAGGAATTAATGACAGCTCTTTGTGCTGGGTGAACGGAGTGCTCTTTTTCATGCCGAGGCACTGGCTGGGGAAGGGGACAGGCAGCCCTGCCCGAGGAGCCCTCCCTGCTCTCCTGTGCAGTCGGTGTCCAGCATGAGCAGGCAGGCAGGACGTGGAGGCCTCAGGTAAGCTCTGGGGGCAGGATGCCTATGGGGCAGTGGTTGGTGGGGGGGCCTGAGCCCAGCCGTTTTCTTGGCTGCTTGCTTTGCCTTCTCGAGGGCCTGCAGGGCCCACTGTCATCTTCTCACGGCAGTGCGAGTGCCCAGCCAAAGAATATTGCCAGCTGGCATCTTGCTGCTTTCTCTTGCTGACATACATGGGTGACCTGTGTGGTGGGGGGCCTCCTTCAGAGCAGGCAGCGATGTGGGACGCAGGAAGTGCCGAGGAACAGGCAGAAAGGTCTCGAGCAGAGTAGTTGGACAGGACTGGCCAGGTGGCTGGGCACTCTCAGGCGGGACATGGGCACCGACGGCCAGATTCTCCTGAACCCTTCAGGATGCAGCCCTGCACTCATTTTGACAGAAAACAGTCCCAAACTGCCAGGCTGGCTGGGGGCTGCGGGGCGTGCACAGGCTCTGTTCTGCCTCGGTGCGTTCAGGCGGGTGCCCTTGGCCAGGATGGCTAGTGGGGGCACATGTGGGACCTGCACTGCCCCCTCCCCGATCGGGGGGGGGCTTCTGCTGGCGTTCATGCAGAGGGCTGTGGCAGCCGGCGAGTCTCTCCCCTTCCCCTCCCTCCCGGGCACCATTTCCTGTGCGAGTTACACTCGGTGTTCCCGTAGGCCACTAGGCAGGCCGTTGTCATCGGGGAACTATGTTTGTGTTGCTGGACTAAAAAGAGAAGTTTTATGCAAGTTTTGTTTCTGAATACCTGAAGATTCAACTGAGCATGCTGTGATTCACCTTGGGGATTCCGTTTGTCTCTACTCAGGTGCCATTCACCCACCTGAGTTCATTACAGGGGGATGATGACAGGAAGCTTGCCTGATGTGAAACGGGTCACCTGAGCCTTCCAGCCCAATAGCACCTGCTCCAACAGGTAGCATCTCCCCCATGTTGGACAGAGAGAGGTCTTGTTTCCACCTGAGATTCTTTCAATTCAAAATGCTGGCCAATGAGCCCAGGACTTCGGCAGACCATGCCTGGTCCAAGTCCACGGAGATGGCCACCTATGCCACTCATCAGTCTACCGGCCGAGTGTCCCAATTCCAAAACACCTTTGTGGGTTCCTCTTGCTTTGTTTCCTTTGATTGCTTTGTTCCTCTTGAGACAGAATGACTGGTGGGGGAGGGTGCCCTATCCTTACTCCAAAGTAGGCCTGCTGAGGGCTGGCTGCCTTGGTCATTTTGTAGCTACGTGCATTTGGCTCTATTTCGATGTGGCACTGGGTTGAGAAAACATGTGTCCAGGAGACATGGGGGTCTCACCTCAGCACACCTCCAGAGGGACATTCTTTCACAGAGTAACCTAAACCAAGAGATGGCAAATCATCGATCTGTTTCTTGAAGACATTTCTTTTTCATTTCTTTTTAACTGTGAAGTCCAATAAACCCAAATCCAAACTTCCAAAGGGGAAAGAACATCAGCCCTGAAATTAACAATTGCTGACATGTAAATTTCCAAATACGTAACTGGATATACTGTATTTTTCGCTCTGTAAGATGCACCTGATCATAAGACGCACCTAGTTTTTAGAGGAAAACAAGAAAAAAATATTCTGAATCAAATGGTTTACTAAACTATTTAATAAACTATAACAGAATACAGTAATACCGTATTCCAACCTTGTAAAGTGAACAGCAGTCAACAGTGGCATTAAGAACCATCATCACTGTCATTAACAAAAGAGAGACTTTAACAATTGGACATACTGTTGCTTTCTGTTCCGCATGCTAGCATTAACTATCAAGGTGATTGCCATTCAAACAGAACACGCAACCTCCACTGCTGCTAGAGAAAGATACATTTGCTCACTAAGCTGACCCAAATTATATTGTGCACACAGAGCAGAGGTCACAGGGGAATCTGATTTAACAAGGAATAGTTCCTCCCCTTGTCCAAAGTTACTGTTTTAACTACTGCCATTTGAAAACACACACCGAACTGTGATTAACAGCTCTCACCTGCGCCGGAGGGGGGGGGGGTGGAGCAGGGCGCGCCGAGCGCGTGCCGGCCAGGTGGTGCCAGGTGGTGCAGGCTGGCAGCATGCCGTCGATGGTCTTCCGGGTGGTGCGGCGGCAGCGGCAGCTCTTTCCAGGCAGTGGGGGTGAGCAGTCTCTGTCTCGCCGTGTGGCCGGCAGGTTAAAGGCTGCAGCTCCTCCTCCTCCGCATGCCTCCCCCCGAGCGGCACAGCTCTCACCTGCGCCAGAGGAGGGGGGCGGAGCAGTCGGGCACACACACATTCGCTCTATAAGACGCATAGACATTTCCCCTTACTTTTGAGGGGGAAAAATGCGTCTTATAGAGCGAAAAATACGGTACACTGCATCAGCCTCAGCAAAGACAGACCAAATATATGTCCGTTTAAGAGCGGCATCTGTATGCCATCGACTCAAACACTGGAAGTTCCAGGCAGATGTGAACAATGCTAGGACTGGGCCGTTGCTCTGGGTGGACAGGAGGGCCGCACGAGTTGAGTCTCCCGAGGAAGCGATGAGGGGGCGGCCCGAGGAGCCTTTGGCAATTCCCCGCGAAGGAGAGGCTAAATGAAGACAAGTCCCTTCTTTCTGAACGCCCCTGCAAGGGTTTCTTTTCTCTCTAATTTTTCCTTCTTTATTTATGGAAACTATTCTTCCAGTCTATGAATGGTGTTTGAATCTACCGTCTACTATTAAAAATATAAAATAAAATACTAGTAGGACAACATCTAACTATCCTTTTGGGTCCCATTATTATTATTATTTCATTTTTATGCCACGCAATGGCTGAGGCCCTCTATGAAGTTAACAAAAGTTAAAACCACACAAATTGCAAAAAAATTACCGTAAGACAATAAATGCACAGCAGTTGCAACTGAATCACCACAGAAGTAAAGCAGCAGTACAGGATAAAATACCATATTAAAACTAACATTTAAAAGTTAACTGTTAAAATACTGGGAAAATATTTTACCTGGCTCCAAAAAAAAATGTATTATCCAAACTTGGATTGTTACTGCCCCATAACAACAGACAAAGACATTGCGTTATTCTAATTTAAGTCCCATGCATTCAACAAGCTTACTCTGAGTAGGACATTGGATATTACATCTTACAGTTTCTGTGGTTCTGAGGATCAACCAAAATTTGCATATGTATTGTCTGATCACAACATTAGCACCTTCCACATGTCTGGGAGAAAACAGATGTAGAACTTTTATTGACGCTTATGGTTGCAAAAACTAAAAGTACATAGAAACATAGCAAGTCAGAAGGGGCCTCCTGGGTCATCTAGTCTGACCCCCAGCTCCAGCCAGCTCTGCTCACGACATGCCCACCATGTGCATGTCCAGCCTACCCTTGAACACCCTCACCAATGGGGCCTCAACAACCTCCCGTGGAAGCCCATTCCACGCCCTCGGGGTCCTAACTGTCAGGAAGGACTTCCTGACATCCAAATTGAACATTGGTTCCCTGAGCTTTGCTCTGTTGGAGCGCGTCCTGCCTTGCTCTGCAGGGGAGAACAGGTCTCTACCCGCCTCCGTGTGACACCCCCTCACATACCTGTATGTCACCAACATATCCCCTCTGAGTCTCCTCCAGGCAGAAGAGACCCAGTTCCCTCAGTCTCGCCTCATACAGCATCCCCTGCAAACCGGCCACCAACCTTGTGGCCCTAACCTTGTGCACTGACTCTAACCTGGCTATATCCTTTCTGTAATGAGGGGCCCAGAACTGAGTACGATACTCCAGTTGCAGGTGCACCAGAGTCGTACAGAGTGGTAGTAATACCTCTCTTGATCTAGAAGCCACACTTCTGGCTATGCAACCAAGGGTGGCATTCGCCCTCTTGATCACTGCATCACACGGCTGACTCATGTTCAGCCTGCAGTCAACCAGCACCCCGAGGTCCCTTTCACAAGTGCTGCTCTCCAGCCACTTGTCCCCTAACCTGTACTTATGACACCCATTCCTATGCCCCAAGTGCAAGACCTTGCACTTATCCACATTGGACGCCATCCTGTTGTCTCCTGCCCACTTCCATAGTCTGTCCAGATCCTTTTGGATCTGGAGTACCTGCTCCTCAGTTGTGCCCACTGCCTCGGTTTTAGTATCATCTGCGAATTTGATCAGCAGACTGTTGACCCCTTCTTCCATGTCATTGATGAAAAGATTAAACAGGATCGGCCCTAGGACAGAGCCCTGGGGGACCCCGCTTGTCACTGGCCGCCATCCTGATGATTCCCCACTAATGGTTACCTTCTGCTTTCGGTCAGTCAACCATGCCCTAATCCACCGGACAGTGCTTTGGTCTTTTCCAAAACTCCTCAGTTTCTCCACCAGGATATCATGGGGCACTTTGTCAAAGGCCTTGCTGAAATCCAGGTAAACCACATCCACTGCATCCCCTCCATCTAGTCATCTCAAAACCTTGTCGTAGCATTCCACAAGGTTTGTCTGGTAAGACCCGTTGACATCAAGTTGACCTGGAGGGCGATAACATACCCCCACTGTCAGGTCTCTTTCCCTGTCAAAACCCCCAAGTTTCACCCAGATGGCCCCTACCGAATCCCCATCTGTGCTGCATTCTCTCTCACTGCATCCTATCCCTTCCCTGACGTATAAAGCCACACCCCCACCCCTTTCCCTTCCTTTTCTGAAAATGTGATACCCCTCTATGTTCACATGCCAGACTTGCCTTTCATCCCAAGAGTGCCAAGAGTGCAGCAATAATTTAAGCATGCCTGAAGCCAAATGCATGGGGAGGGCATCACAGAGACCCCAAAATACAGCTGTATGCCAAGCTGCAGCTGATCCTTTTGGTATGATGCAAAAGATGGTGAAATTCTAGAGCACACAGTCCTCTCTGGTGCCCCACATAGTACATCGAGTCTGTGCTCGGGGCTGGCCACATTCATACTCCTGGCGGAAGGCTGTCCCCGTCACCAGGGATGGAGTTAACTGATCTGCCTGAACTCACGTCTCTCTGTAAATTCCAGGTAACGCCAAGACTCCAAGCAAGCCATGGCAGCCACAACACCCTGGAGTGTGCTGCTGGGCTATTCCATCTTCTTCCTTCTGCTCCCAGAAGGTAAGTGAGCAGGAAGTGAGTGTAGCCAAGCCGGGCCTAATATATACCTACACACGCACATACTCCCACTGTAAGCTTCAGGGGGTTGCCTCTGGCAGCATTTGAGGGAGGGTGACGTCCCAGGACAATTGATTGTCAGCCAATTACCTGTTTAAAAAAGAAAACTCTGTTTGTCTGTTTAATCATGTGAAATATCTGATATTGTGAAGTACTAGTTCTCAGCAATGGTTTAATCTGGAGTCCTGTGTCTAGTCCTGGTCACCACAGTTTAAGAAAGAGCCAGACAAGCTGGGAAGGGTCCAGAGAAGGGCAGCGAGGATGATCTGGGGACTGGAAACAAAACCCTGCGGTAAGAGATGGAAAGAACTGGGCATGTTTCACCTCATGGAGAGAAGACTGAGGGGAGATAGGACAGCACTCTGCAAGTACCTGAAAGGCTGTCAGAAAGAGGAAGGCCAGGATCTCTTCTTGATCATCCCAGAGTGCAGGGCATGGAATGATGGGCTCAAGCTGCAGGAAGCCAGGTTCCAGCTAGCGAGCAGGAACAATTTCCCGACTATCAGAGCAGTGGGGCAACGAAATCCATGACCGAGGGAGGCAGTAGGCTCTCCCACGCTAGAGGCATTCAAGAGGCAGCTGCACAGCCACCTGTCAGGCATAGCATGAGTTAGAGCCCTGTGCTCAGCAGGGGGCTGACCGCTCTAGTCCCTTCCCACTCTGCTGCTCTGATTCTATGTTGTGTGTGTGTGTTGCACTCTGCTGCTTGCAGTGTCCAAGACACATGTCGCAAAGTTTTATTTTATCATGGCAGCAGCCAACTGCAGGCGTGGGAGAGGGCCAGGCAGGCCTTCAGTGGGCTGGAGGCTCCCAAGCAATGCAGATATGCAAACCCTGCTCTTTAAAAAAGAGCACTGCACGCTCACGCGCTCTCCCAAGCTTTCCAAGGGGAAGACTCCTCTCTGCTCTTCCCCAGCAGGAGCTCTGCCCTGCAGCCACCTCACAGTGGACTCCCAGGTTGTGCTTTTGGGAGCAACAGTCAACGCTTCTTGCACCGTCTGGAGAAACCGCTGCCCATTTCCAAAGGACGAAAAAATCCAGATGCTGTGGAAATTGGACGAGGAGTTCCTGAAGGGCTCGCATGACAGCTTCAGTAATGGGGTGGAAGTTTCCAACATCACCATTGGCCCTCTCAATGAGACCAAGACCAGTCTGAGCTGCTTTGTGCAGAAGAGGGATGGATCCCCCCAACGCATGAACCTCATCCAGATCCAGGCAGGATGTAAGTGTTGCTCTGCTCTTCCTTTGACTTCCGGCACAGTCCTGCCCATGCCTGAAGAAGTCCTTCCACTTGCAGCATTTCCTAGCCAGGAGACTGCTGAAGTTGTGGGGCTTTTTCCTGCCAGCACTGCATAGTATTGCACTCTAAGTTGGTTCCTACACCTTCCTTCCACTGAAATAAGCAATGTGTCTTATATTCAGTAAAATAATAAGAACTGTAAAATCTCAACCAATGTTCTAAAAAAAAGGATAGAAAAAGTCATCTTTATGTTTGGGCCATGTCCAGATCACCTTTCAGGGTCACGTCTAACTCCATGAGCTGTTCTGGAGGGCAGGATGGCACTGCCGCATCCTCTGGCTTCCCTCCCCTCACCCCCCAGTCCTCCAGACTGGAGCACTGAGTAGAACGGGATGGCAGCTGTTGCAGGTGGTCTTGCCATCTGCTTCTCTGCCCCACACTCCTGCAGGCATCAGCAGGGATACCAGGCAGGGAGCTGAGCTGAGGTGAGGTGTGCTGGGCTTCCAAGCCCTTGGAGCTGGCAGGCGCGTGGTGGGAACCAGTGGCAGCCCCATGAAGTGCCACAGACTCCTGGCCTGCTATCATTGGCATCTCTCCTCGTCCCTCCAGCCAAGGGCTCTCTACCTTTTGGCTGGACCAGGCTTAGCATGATCTGGGCTTAAAGGACACACTAGGACACAAGAGTGTCCTAAACCTCACTGCAGGGCAGGGCTGGTTGGGGAGGCTTACAGGCCAGGGGGCCTCAGGAAAGCAGGGGGTTCAGACCATGCACTAAGTCACCCACCCCTGTGGCTTTGCATGCCGTGGCAACCCAGTCAGCATCTGATCACCAAGTGAGTCAGGATTCCTCCTCCCCTCACTCTCTAGCTCATTAAGTAGTGGCTTTTATCCTGCCTGGATTGGTGGGTTTTCTTCTCCAAATTCAACAGTGGCTGCTAACTGGGGCCCCACAACCAAACACGCACTGCCTCTCACGGCCATCCACTGTGCCCCCTTGATAGGGTGTGGGGAACCCTTGGAGAAGGTCCCTGAAGTGCTCAGGGCAGCTCACACAGGAGGTGGGGGGGCTTGCAAAGAAATTCTGGTCCCAGGACCGAGAGGTGTTAAAGGTCAAATCCAGCCCTGGAAGCAGACTGGTAACCGGCTGCTCTGTGGCAGACTCCTCGCAAGGCTGAAGTAAGTATTTAAAAATTGACAGTGCTTCTGAGCACAATGTTCTGTGTTCCAATCCACACACCAGTGTGCCAGGTGTAACGGCATTTCTGGATTTTCGGGTAGCAGTAAAAATGCATAATCTTCTGGTCCGCCATACCTGAAATCTTAGTCAGCACGTTACCCTTGAAATACTGTCAAATGCAAAGAAACAGACTCGTATTTTTTCTGGGCAAAGATGTGCATGCTTGCTTGCAATATCATGGCATGTTGAATATAAGAGAACTACAGGAACAGATGTCATTGGATGGAAACAGACCCCAAAGAGCACGAAGAGGTCAGTTTTGGCCTGAAGGTGGCATCAACTGCTTAGAGCAGAAGCCCATCCCCACATCTGTCTTGTGCTCTTCCTTCAGATCCCCCATCACCCCCACAAAACCTTACCTGTGTCATGAACGCCTCGTCCATGAATCTGACCTGCCAGTGGGACGCCGGCCGGGACAGCCTCCTCCCCATGAGCACCGTCCTGAGGGGCTTCTGGTGAGCAAGTGGGTGTGGGCTGTAGTAGGGCCTGCCTCTCCAGATCCTGGCTCCTGCAGCCGGGACTGGTCAATGGAGACCCTGGAGCATGGGACGGCGTCCAGAATCTCTTTCCGGAGCAAAGTTATGTGGAGGCAACGTTGCCAGGTGCGTGCGCGCCCTCCGGGCGCTGCCACAGTGTGCGCTTCAGGGCCATGGCTTCCAGGCCTTGGGTAGGGCGCCCGCAGGGGCAGCAGCTCCACCGCAAGTGAGGGCTGTGTCACCCTCTGGCTTCACAGGGCCCGGAGGGAGTGCAAGGAGTCCCTGAAGCCCATCCCAGGCTGCAGCCCCGTGGCTGGCCAGAGCTCCTGCACCATTGGCCGCCAGCACCTCCGCCTCTACCAGAAGATGCTTTTCCTGGTATCCACAAAGAACGCCCTGGGGGCAGTGGAGTCGGCGCGCCTGTGTGTGGACCCGGCGGACTTGGGTGCGTGGCTGGGGGGGGGGCATGCCCAGGGGCTGCAGAGAGTGCAGAGCTAGGCGGGAGGGAGCTGCCTAGGAAGGCCTGCGGGGGGGGCGGGGGGGCAGAGGCAAGCAGCCGCCCGAGCCAGCAAGTCGTCCTGGGCGAGGGCAGAAAGCGGACGGCAGCCCCGGGGCTCGAATGGCGCGAAGCCTCCAGCGCCGCAAGCTGCGTGAGGCCCCCGCCTGAGGCCCTGCCCTGCGCTCCCTGTTTCAGTCCTGCTGGAGCCCCCCAGCCTCCTGGCGGTCCAGCCCATCCCGGGGGAGAGTGGCTGTGCGCAGGTGACGTGGCAGGCCGCGACCGGCGAAGCGTTCCAGCGGCAGCTGTGCGAGCTGCGCTACCAGGAGGAGGGCGACCCGCAGTGGGTGCTCGTGAGTATCCGGCAAGGCCCGCCTGGGCGGGGCCGCTCGCCCGCTGCACGTGTGGCTCGCCGCGCTGCGCGAGGCTCCCCGGCGGAAAGCGCCCGAGCGCGAGGCCTCGCCGTCGACCTGCTCGCCGGCCGCCCGCAGCCGCCGCGACCCCCTCGCGCCACCCCTTGCAAGACTGGCCCGGCCAGCTGCAAGCCGCCAGGGCCGCCCCGCCGCTTCAGGCTTCGTCCTGCCCGCGCAGCGCGCCCCCGCAGCCACTCCGCCCAGGGAGCGCCGTGCAAGCGGGCCGCCCTGCTCGGGCGCCCCCAAAGGCCGCGTGGGGCTGGCCCGCCGCGCCGCGCCGCGCCGCGCCGCCCCAGCCAGAGCCGGCTGCGCGCGCCCGCTGTTCTCATCCGCGCGCTCTGCCCCCAGGTCCGCAACATCTCCAGCCCCGTCTGGCAGGCGCAGCACTGCGGCTTCCTCTTCGGCACCCGCTACCATCTCCAGATGCGCTGCCGGAAGCTGCCGGCCGGCTACTGGAGCGACTGGAGCGCGGCGAAGAGCTTCACCACCCCCGAGAAAGGTGCGGGGGCTGGCAGGAGGGGGCGGCAGAAAAGCAGCAGGCAGGCCCAGCTCCGTGTGCCCTGCACCGCAGGGCAGGGCAGCCAGGGTGCCCAGTGGCCCTGCTGCCTGGCCTCAGCATCCCGCCGCGCATAGCGCATGCTGGCTAGCCCTGCGGAAAGCTCCCCCGGGCACAGGCCAGGTGCACCGAGCCCACTGGCAGGTGCAGCCCTGGCAGGTCTGTGGCAAGTCATTTCATGGTGACAGGGTATGAGGAGGCAGGCAATATGCCCTGAAAGGCACGCTTCACTGTGGGATCTCTTGGTGAGCCAAGGGGGAGAGGCCTGCCCTGCCACTTTCCCTTCCATCCAGCAGGGCAAGACATACATGTGGTCTGTGTGCCTATACACTTTCTGGCAACAAAACAAAACAAGACCCTTTCCAAATCCTACGCGAAAAACGCAATTTACCTTTCATGAGGGGCAAAAGAGGGCTTTGGTAAGTTTCCATGGTGGTAGAAGTCCAAGTCCAAAAGGAAGAGCAGCTTGGAGCCCCACAGCCTGAGATGAACTCCTGAGTAACTTGCTGCAAGTGGGATGAACAACCTACCGCCCCCTTTTTGTGAGCTCAGATCACTCACATAGTTTCTTACATTTGACAGCTGCTGTGAATGAATGCCCAGGGTGGGAACCTGCTGGACTTTTTAGAGCCAAACTTGTTTTATTGTAAGCCGTCCCAAGACGCTAGTGGTGGACGGGGTAGTTGTTAGTCGCGAAGTTGTGCCTGATCCATCGCGACCCCATGGACAACATTCCTCCAGGCCTTCCTGTCCTCCACCATCCCTAGGAGTCCACTCAAGCTCACACCAACCGCCTCAGTGACTCCATCCAGCCACCTCATCCTCTGCCATCCCCTTCTTCTTTTGCCATCTATTGTTCCCAGCATTAGGCTCTTTTCCAGGGAGTCCTTCCTTCTCATTAGGTGGCCAAAGGATTTGAGTTTCATCTTCACTATCTGGCCTTCTAAAGAGCAGTCAGGGTTGATCTCCTCTAGGACTGACCGGTTTGATCGCCTTGTGGTCCAAGGGACTCGCAGGAGTCTTCTCCAGTACCACGATTCAAAGGCCTCAATCCTTTTGCGCTCAGCCTTCCTTATGGTCCAGCTTTCAAGCCATACATTGCAACTGGGAAAACCATAGCCTTGACTATACACACTTTTGTTGGCAGGGTGATGTCTCTGCTTTTTAGTATACTGTCTAGGTTCGCCATAGCTTTCCTCCCCAGGAGCAAGTGTCTTTTAATTTCTTGGCTGCAGTCCCCGTCTGCGGTGATCTTGGAGCCCAGGAAAATAAAATATGTCATCACCTCCATTTCTTCCCCATCTATTTGCCAGGAAGTGAGAGGACCGGATGCCATGATCTTAGTTTTCTTAATGTTGAGTTTCAAGCCAACTTTTGCGCTCTCCTCCTTCACGCACATCAAGAGACTCTTTAGTTCCTCTTCACTTTCTGCCATGAGAGTGGTATCATCTGCATATCTGAGGTTGTTGATATTTCTCCCAGCAATCTTGATTCCAACTGATGATTCATGTAGCCCTGCCTTTCTCATGATGTGCTCTGCGTATAAGTTAAATAGGCAGGGCGACAGTATACAGCCTTGCCGAACTCCTTTCTCAATTTTGAACCAATCAGTGGTTCCGTGTCCAGTTCTCACTGTTGCTTCTTGACCCGCATATAGGTTTCTCAAGAGACCAATAAGATGGTCTGGTACTCCCATCTCTTTAAGAACTTGCCACAATGTGTTGTGATCCAGACAATCAAAGGCTTTAGCATAGTCAATGAAGCAGAAGTAGATGTTTTTCTGGAACTCCCTAGCTTTCTCCATGATCCAGCATATGTTGGCAATTTGATCTCCAGTTCCTCTGCTTCTTCAAAATCCTGCCTGTAGTTCTGGTAGTTCTTGGTCCACATACTGCTGGAGCCTAGCTTGTAGGATTTTGAGCATCACTTTGCTAGCATGTGAAATGAGTGCAATGGTGCAGTAGTTTGAACATTCTTTGGCATTGCCCTTCTTTGGGATGGGAATGTAAACTGACCTTTTCCAATCCTGTGGCCACTCTTGAGGTTTCCAAATTTGCTGGCATATTGAGTGTAGCACTTTTACTGCATCATCTTTTAAGATGTTGAATAGGTCAGTTGGAATGCTCTCCCCTCCACTGGCTTTGTTGTTGCTCAGACTTCCTAAGGGCCATTTGACTTCACATTCCAGAATGTCTGGCTCGAGGTCAGTGACCACCCCATCGTGGTTATCAGGGATGTTAAGCTCTTTCTTGTATAGTTCTTCTGTGTAATCTTGCCACCTCTTCTTAATCTCTTCTGCCTCTGTTAGGTCCCTGCCATGTTGGTCCTTTATTATGCCCATCTTTGCATGAAATGTTCCCTTCATATCTCCAATTTTCTTGAAGAGATCTCTGGTCCTCCCTATTCTATTGTTTTCTTCTATTTCTTTGCACTGTTCATTTAGGAAGGCATTCTTATCTCTTCTAGCTGTTCTCTGGAATTCTGCATTCAGTTGTTTGTATCTTTCTTTTTCTCACTTGCCTTTCGCTTCCCTTCTTTCCTCAGCTATTTGTAAAGCTTCCTCAGACAGCCATTTTGCTTTCTTGCATTTCTTTTTCTTTGGGATGGTTTTAGTTGCTGCCTCTTGTACAATGTTGCGAACCTTCGTCCATAGTTCTTCAGGCACTCTCTCTATCAGAGCTAATTCCTTAAATCTATTTGTCACCTCTACTGTATATTCATCAGGGATATGATTTAGGTCATACCTGAGTGGCCTATTGCTTTTCCCTACTTTCTTCAACTTAAGCCTAAATTTTGCAACCAGAAGTTCATGATCTGAGCCACAGTCAGCTCCTGGTCTAGTTTTTACTGACTGTATAGAACTTCTCCATCTTTGGCTGCAGAGCACATAGTCAGTCTGATTTCTGTGTTGACCATCTGGTGATGTCCATGTGTAGAGTCGTCTCTTGGGTTGTTGGAAAAGAGTGTTTGCTATGACCATCGTGTTCTCTTGACAAAATTCTACCAGCTTGTGCCCTGCTTCATTTTGTAGTCCAAGGCCAAACCTGCCTGTTATTCCTGTTATCTTTTGTCTTCCTACTTTAGCATTCCAATCCCCCATGATGATAAGGACATCATTTTTTGGTGTTAATTCTAGAAGGTGTTGTAGGCCTTCATAGAACTGGTCAACTTCAGCCTGGAGAGTCCGGTCCAGGCTTGTCATGCTGTGGGAACCCTGTCTGGGGACAGAAGGCTGTTGCTGTCTTTCAGTCTGTCTTCTATCTCCACAAGTAAATGGGACAAGAAAATGTTATGGAAGACCTGTGGGGCAGGCCCCATCCCATCCCCACCCCTCCATCACTGCAGCCCTGCACCGTGAGAATGAGCCTGGTGGTAGCAGGAGGTGCCAGTGTTGGTACCAGGCAACACTGAGCCGAACCTGGCAGCTGCACTGCTGCCCCATGTTGTTCCTCTAATGCATGGGTCTTCAAACGATGGCCTGTGGGCCAGATTTGGCCCACCATGCCCATTTATCTGCCCCGCCATAGAGGATTTGGACTTGCCACATGCGTGCGCGTGGTGAGGCGGCGGCTTGCTCATGCAGAGCTCATTTTGGACTCGCTCGGAGAAAACGATCTCTGCACACATCTGCCCCTGCCTCGCTGCATGCACCCCCCCCCCCTCCTGCACCGCCTTGGCAGCCGACACCCATCGCCAGCACCTTTCCACTGGCCCTCTGTTGAAAAAGTTTGAGGACCCCTGCTCTGATGAAAGCACACAGACCTGAGCTGCTGCTGCTCGCCTGCCTGCATGCACCACCAAATCTCCTTTGCTCCTCCAGTGCCCTCGGGAAAGCTTGATGCCTGGTGGAAGATGATGCCCAGAAAGGCAGAGGAGACAGAGGTGCAGCTGCTGTGGAAGGTGAGTCAGTCTGCAACACACACAGCAAAGTCCTTTCCTTGGCTTTGGGTCCCACCAGCACAATCGTCCCAGGCCTTCTGTTGCCACCTGCGTTTGACCAAGCCCTTTTGCGAAGCACAGCCATGGCCCTTGCACTCGCCCGGGTTTGGTTGGTCAGCCCACAGAGAACAGAATATTGTCCAGGGCGCTCTTGCAGCAGATCTCCCAGAGGCATTAAGCTGCTCCAGTAGTGAGAGAGCAGCTGGGGTGGGGAGAGCTGGTGTGACCACAAAGATGCAGAGGCTTCTTGGTGGATGTTTCTGCAAGCAGGAAAAGATGGAAAGTGCAGCAGTGGGAGAACACAGGAGAGATGCAGCCACATGTCTGGATCACCTGTAAAAATCTGGGTGAAGTTCCAGAGGACAGGAGGGTGGCATCAGTGCTCCCAATTTTCAAAAAGGGTAGTAGAAGGGACACGGGGAATTACAGACCTGTTAGCCTTACGTCCATTGTAGGAAAGACAATGGAAAGGCTCAAAATTGGGAGATCTAGTGATGCTAGATAGGGAAAGGAGGCTAACAGCCATGCAACATGATTTCCGCAAAAACAGGTCCTGCCAGACAAACCTTGTGGAATTCTATGACAAGGTTTCGAGATGGCTAGATGGAGGGGATGCAGTGGATGTGGTATACTTGGATTCAGCAAGGCCTTTGACAAAGTGCCCCATGATATCCTGGTTGAGAAACTGAGGAGTTTTGGGATAGACCAATGCACTGTCTGATGGATTAGGGCATGGATGACTGACCAAAAGCAGAGGGTAACCATTAGTGGGGAATCATCAGGATGGCAGCCAGTGACAAGCAGGGTCCTCCAGGGCTCTGTCCTGAGGCCGATCCTGTTTAATCTTTTCATCAATGACATGGAAGAAGGGGTCAACAGTCTGCTGATCAAATTCGCAGATGATACTAAAACCGAGGCAGTGGGCACAACTGAGGAGCAGGTACTCCAGATCCAAAAGGATCTGGACAGACTATGGAAGTGGGCAGGAGACAACAGGATGGCGTCCAATGTGGATAAGTGCAAGGTCTTGCACTTGGGGCAAAAGAATGGGCTTCATAAGTACAGGTTAGGGGACAAGTGGCTGGAGAGCAGCACTTGTGAAAGGGAACTTGGGGTGCTGGTTGACCGCAGGCTAAACATGAGTCAGCAGTGTGATGCGGTGGTCAAGAGAGCGAATGCCACCCTTGGTTGCATAGCCAGAAGCATGGCTTCTAGATTGAGAGAGGTATTACTCCCACTCTATACAACTCTGGTGCGCCCGCAACTGGAGTATTGTGTTCAGTTTTGGGCCTCTCGTTACAGGAAGGATATAGTCAGGTTAGAGTCAGTGCAGCGTAGGGCCACAAGGTTGGTGGCCGGTTTGCAGGAGATGAGGTATGAAGCGAGACTGAGGGAACAGGGTCTCTTCTGCCTGGAGAAGAATCAGAGGGGATATGTTGGTGACATACAGGTATGTGAGGGGGTGTCACACGGAGGCGGGTAGAGACCTGTTCTCCGCTGCAGAGGAAGGCAGGACGCACTCCAACGGAGCAAAGCTCAGGGAACCAAGGTTCCATTTAGATGCCAGGAAGCACTTCCTGACAGTTAGGACCCCGAGGCTGTGGAATGGGCTTCCCCGGGAGGTGGTTGAGGCCCCATCAGTGGGGGTGTTGAAGGATAGACTTGCCATGCCCATGGTGGGCATGTCGTGGGCGGAGCCTGCTGGAGCAGGGGGTCAGACTAGATGGCCCGGGAGGCCCCTTCTGACTCGCTCTGTTTCTATGTTTCTATCTAGGGGAGGCAGGGGGTTGCCGAAAGTGTCTCCCTCTTTTCCAGGGGTTTATGACTCAGGAATTCTCAGCACCATTGGCAGGTCACAGCTGAAGAGTTCTTGCAGGGGTGAAGGGAAACGGACAGTGATCTGCCTGTCATTTTCCATGGGGGATTCTATGGAAACCTGTCAAAGCAGCTTTGCAGGGCCAAGTTTGACCTGTAACCAACCCAGCTTCCTATCCAAATTCTCTCTGTGCTGTAAAGCCAATGAAGCCCCATGAAGCCCATGGTAAAATACTGGGTTACTGGGCCACACTCAGCACCAGGCCGCGCAAAGAGGACCCCTCCGTGCTCTGCAACACCACGGAGACCTGGTGCACTTTCTCTGTGCCAGCTGGGACGCAGAGAGTTTATCTCACCGCCTACAACTCCAAAGGCTCATCAAAACCCACTGAAGTCCACCTGCTTGAGACGAAAGGTAAGATCCCGCTCAGTCTGGGGGCACCCCCTCTGCAGACCTTTCAGCATCTCTTGCAGCATAATTGCAGAAGTGGGATCTGGTGTGAGCACTGGGGAAAGGGGTTTTGCAGGCCCCATCCCTGGAAGCTGAGGCTGCCCAGGCCTCAGGGCAGGCCTGAGGCTTCATGACTTGGAAACAGGAAGGGGGGGGGGCGAACAATCATTTCTTAAAAATCAGGTGTGCCTTTTAATTTGAGCAGCGTTTAAGGTGAAGCCCTCTATCAACTGCACTGAGAACATTATGAAAAAATGTCTTTTTGAGGACAGGCTTATAAGTTTGGGTAAGAGAGCAGATACTACAGTTACTGCTATAAAGGGCTTGATGCGGGGGGCGGGGGGCAGATTGTCAGAGCACCGCCCTGGTCTGAGAGGAGGCCATGCTGTTGATCCCTAGGGGTGCATCAGCTCTGCCTGCACCCAGACAGACTCCCTTTAGCTACCTGAACACAGTTCTCAAATCATGAAAAGTCCCTATAAATAGTTTATAAATTATATATACTACACTTTTCTTACCTTCCATTTGTGGCTTGTAATTTCTGTGAACTGCCCAAGGAGTTTCTGCTATTGGGAATTTTGGAACTGAAGAAATTAATGATAGCCTCAGCCAGAGCAAATTTCTTTATCAATCATCTTTTCTGATGTCCCTTTTAGATCTCTGTCACTTCTTTTGATGTACATCACTTTATGAGTAGGTAGCTCAGAAAAAAAACAACTTACAAATGCTTTGAAATACATACACCAGGCAAGAGCATTTCCCTTTTATCTTATGGGATGAAGCTGCACTGCCTAATAACCTGCTCCCAGCCATTACTTCTGGACAGTGCTGGCCCACCCCAGAGGGGTGCATAAGACTAGGAAAGAGATCAAAAGGAGAGGATGTGAAACTTGAAGGACAGACATTTTTCTTTCCTAAGAAAGAGACCCTTGTACAGTATGTTGACACGTGTTAGTCATCAGTGTGACCAATTAGAAGCCCTGACATACCAGGCACACAGGGCAATGCTTAGGTTCACATTCTTGAATCAGTCATCCTCACTGGCCTTTTTCTTGCCAATTAAGGCTGCGATCCTCTGCATGCTCGTCTGAGATTCTGGGTAGGCAGGCACAAGACTCCATGCTGAGCTGTCCAGCCTGTAGTGGGCACTTGTCAGTGGATGCAAAACATGGCAGGAGCCCCAATCCCATGGCGGAGGAGTTCCCATTCACATTGTAGAAGAACACAGGATGGCTTGGTTTCCAGGGAAATGGGTGCTCAAAGGGGCTATTTGGAGACATTCCTGGAAGAGAACAGCTTCCGTGGCTTCTCACTCCTCAGCCCACCCCCATCCCACCAGCCACTGCAGCTGGCCCTCACCAAGCCTCCAGCTGCTACAGTCCTGTCCCGTGGCCTTTCCTGATCTCATACCTAGGTCCGCCTGTGCCCAGGATGCGAGCCATCCCCCAGGACGCCAACAGCACCTGGGTCTGCTGGGATCCCCCAGGTACAGCGGCCGGGAGCTACATCCTCGAGTGGCAGAGGGTGACCTCTGGTGGCGCATCTGGTGGCGACATCGGCTGGACACGGCTGCAGGACAGCGTCACACGAGCCCTGATCCAAGGTGACCCACAGGGCTCCCTCACCCCGGGAACAGCTGCTGGGAGGCCAAGAGCTGCTCTTCTCGCCACATCCCAAATCCCCAAGCCAAATGTCCCTGGTGCTCTTTTGCTGCCTCTTCCTAGAGTCGGAGAAGCACAACTTCTGTCAGCTCTGCACTGAGTCTAACTAGGCAGGATGGGATTGGGCATGTTTATTTATATGCAAATGTATATATTCTTTGTTAACCAAAAGGATCCTCCCCCTTATAAGTGAGTGCTGAACTGAAAGCAGGACATGTGTTTTAGTCAGGTGCAGGGCCAAGCTATGAGATGAAAAACACGCTTCCAAAGGGATCAGTGCAAAACGCATGCCAGTCCCACGCTGCAAATCTGAAGCGCCAGCAGCAGATGGGTGTGTACCCCACGCTGCCCTCTCCTCCTCGATGTTGCTTTCGTGAGGAGACAGGCGCCTGGATCAGGACACCGGAGTGCTACAGGTGGGAGGTGGCTTGCCCCCCCCCCACAGCACGGATGAGGCAAGGGGTTGGCGTGTGAATGCCTCACTGGAAGCCCCTCCCCATCTCAGCCTTTGAGGGTCTTCCTGGTTGCCCTGCATCCCCTAACAAGCACACCCCTTTTCCCCAGAAGGTATCAAGCCTTTCCAGCAGTACAACATCTCCCTCTACCCTCTTTACGGCGACAGAGTGGGAGCACCCCGGCACATAGAGGTCTACACCTGGCAGAAAGGTATACCTCCCATTCCTCCTGGAGGCCCCACCAAGGGTGGGCATGATCAGCCCCAGCAGGGCTCCCGGGAGCTGCTTCTCCTCTCCATGGCCACAGCCTGGAGGAGCTGAGAAGCAGTGATGGTGCCATGCAAGGGAACAAAACATGAGTCAGCAGTGTGATGCAAGAAGGCAAATGCCACCCATAGTTGCGTAGCCAGAAGCGTGGCTTCTACATCGAGAGAGGTATTACTGCTACTCTGTACGACTCTGGTACGCCTGCAGCTGGAGTATTGTGCTCAGTTTTGGGCCCCTCATTACAGAAAGGATATAGCCAGGCTAGAGTCAGTGCATCATAGGGCCACAAGGTTGGTGGCCAGTTTGCAGGGGATGCTGTATGAGGCGAGACTGAGGGAACTGGGTCTCTTCAGCCTGGAGAAGAGGAGACTCAGGGGGATCTACTGGCGACATATAGGTATGTGAGGGGATGTCACGAGGAGGTGGGTAGAGATCTGCTTTCCCCTGCAGAGGAAGGCAGGACACGCTCCAGCAGAGCAAAGATCATGGAACCAAGGTTCCATGTAGATGCCAGGAAGCACTTCCTGACAGTTAGGACCCCGAGGGTGTGGAATGGGCTTCCATGGGAGGTCGTTGAGGCCCCGTTGGTGAGGGTGTTCAAAGATAGGCTGGACGTGTGCATGGTGGGCATGTCGTGAGCGGAGCCGGCTGGAGCCGGGGGTCAGACTAGGTGGCCTGGGAGACCCCTTCTGACTCGCTCTGTTTCTGTGTTTCTGAAAGGAGATGCAAGAGCAACTGGGCAGTGGCAGAGGGGAGGGAGGCCCGCTGCAGCAGGTGTCTTTCTTGAGGGTCCCCACACCAGCTACTGGGTGGGTACAGCACAGCCTCTGGGGCCAGCCGGCCTTTGCCTTGCAGTGCTGTCCTCCGTGGGCAGCACTTGTGGGCCAGCAGCTCAGAGCTGGAGAAAGCCCCCTACACCTGTTGCTGGATCGTCTTTGCCCTGGAGCAAGAGGTGCAGGAGCACAATCTAAATACCTACCTAAATCAAAATTGATATACTCTCTGATTCCACAGTTTAACTTGTCAAAATATGGGGAGGTTGGGATGGGGGAATACGTGAGTTAGTTCTGGTACAAACACTTCCATTCTTAGACTGGGGCCTCTTACCTGAAATGTTGTAATGAGGAGACTCCTCCAGGGGTCACTCCCAAGCAGCCTTGCTCCAGATGACTGAGCCCAGCTGGGCCCCTCGCACCCCCGACCCTGCTCTGAGGGCGCTCATGTTAACTCTTTTCCCTCTGCACAGCTCCTTCTGACACTCCCAAACTTCGTCCAGTGGTCAGTAAGACAACAGCAGAACTCCAGTGGGAGCCCATTCCAGTGGAAAAGCGGAATGGTTTCATCACCAACTACACCATTTTCTGGACTGGCACCAACGAAGGCACAAGCAGTGAGTTCCCCCTCAGCACGTCCCATTTCCCTGAAAAGCAGGGAAGAGCCTGCAACTGCCGTGCAGTGGGGGGAGGGTGCAGCAGCCCCCAGCAGAGGCTCCACAAGCCAGCTTGGAAGAGGCTCCTGTTCTTCCTGGCAGTGCGGACGAGCCCCTCACTTGCCTCGGGGAATAGAGGAATATTTCGCTGGGTAAGCCTTAGACTCAGGTCTTCCAGGGACACCACCAGTCCATGGGGGTGTCCTCCCTGTGCTCCTTACACCCCAGCAGCATCGGATTTGCCATCCCATCACCCCTCTCCATCGCTCAGTAAAGAGCTTCAGTCTCCAGTCTATGGCGCAGACTGTGAGGGGGACCAAGGGCTTCTCCGCAGCCCCCAGAGGCTTCATCTTCTATTTTTCTTGTGGGAAGAAAAATCGATGCTTTGCACTAGTTTTTTTCCTTTTCCAGAGTCTGTCAATCTCTGCCTCGCTATATATTCTATCAAGCCCCCTGGAGGTGGCGCTGTGGCAGAGCTGCCCCAGGGCGAACTGGCAGTACAGCGGTACCTCAGCTCACGAACTTAATCCGTTCCAGGACTCTGGTCGCAACCCAAATTGGTTGCGAGTCAAGTTAAATTTCCCCATAAGGTTCAATGTAAATAAGGGTATTTCATTCTGTAAATATTCTTTTTAATCACAGGGAAGATGGACACAATCGCGGGCACACACGGTGGGGAGACGGGCGCGATCGCGGCCATCTCCTCCCCCCAAGCACGACTGCGATTGCGCCTGTGCAGGAAAGATGGGCACGATCGCAATCGTCACCCAATGCAAAGTTCATGTCCTGAGGAAAAATTTTTCCTAAATTTCTGTTTGCGACCTGATTTGGTCGTGAACTGAGGCGTTTGTGAGGCGAGGTACCACTGTACCTGCTTTTTCCTATCATGTTTGCTGCCATTAAAAATTTAATACCAGGCTTCCCTTGCTCAGAAAGAAAAAAGCATTAAAGAGGCTGGAAAACATGGGAAGGCCTCTGGAAGATGGAAAGGTGAGAAGGCGCTGCAAGTTGCCGTTACAGGCCATGAGCACTCCACAAGCACCTTGTGGCGAGTGTCCCGCGACGGCCAGTCGAGCGACAAGGCAGGCCTGTGCCTGGCTGTGGCGCAACAGCTGTGCCCACCACAGGGGGCAGGGGGCCTGTTTATTCACAGACCAGCCACGGCTGCAGAGGGCATCTGTCCCCGCAGGAAGGAATCTGTGCTGGACAGATGAGCCCCCAGCCCCGCAGAACCACGCACTCTGTGCTCAAGCTGAAACTTTCACGAGCAGAGAGCGTGCCCCACTCTCCAGGTCAGCCAGCTCATGCCCACCCCCAGCCTTCAAAAAGGAGAGCTTTGAGGGCGGGCAGAAAATGTTCATTCCCTGGTAACTTGAGCACCCGAGGTATAATGTATGCATTATAAGAACACTCCTCATTGCTGTAATAGAATTGTCTATAATAGAAGCATGTATCCCTCCCATTTAAAACAACAGCAAGAAACAGGCAGCTTTTAAGAGTGCGAGGAAAGCCAGAGGGCATTGTTCCCATCACACAGGACACTCCCTGCCCAGCATGAGAAGTGTGCTTCTTCGGAGATGCGGCCTCTTGCCACCCAGAGGCAGTCCTGGATTGGCTGTACAAATGAAGCTTTAAAAATCTGCTGTTTGATCAGTACAGCACAAGGTTCTTCATCAGCCCATCTAACCGGCCTTTCCTCGATCTGGCACCTTCTTCACTCCTCTCAGCCCCAGCCAGCACAGCCATTGACCAAGAGCAATGAGAACCGTCGCCCAAGACTGCAGCCTCCACACGCTCCTCTCTGGCTGCTTCCCTGCCCTTCCAGGTCAGCCCAAGGAAGGACCGAGCCATTGCCTGGCCCTGGCCCTGGCCCAGCCAGCCTGGCCGAACCCTTCTTCCTGGATTGGCCTCTTTTGCCCCCTCTGTTTTCCCATGTGAGCCCTGCCCAGACTTGATCTGGCCAAGGCTTCCCTCATCATCGGCAGGTGCTGCCTAAGCCCTCCCGGCCTGGCTCCAAAATTAGGCAGTTCGCCCCCAGGTTCCAAAGCTGAGGCATGAGGAACGGTGCCCTGCTGCTGATCCAGTTCTTCTGCCCTTCATTGCCTTCTCCAGGTGCTGTTCTGAACTCATCGGTGAACACCTTCACCATCACAGACCTCTGGCCTTCGAGGATGTACAGTGTCCATATAATGGCCTCTACGGTGGGGGGAAGTACAAATGGAAGCATTCTGACCTTCCACACGAAGGCAATGGGTAAGGAAACCATTGCGGTTGGGGCTGGGAGCCAAATACCTGGTGGGAATCCCAGAAATGGAGAACAACTGGGTTTGGCGCCTACAGCCTCTTTCTCCTCAACTGCTGGGAATGGATGAGACTTCCCCAGAAGTGGCCCTGCTTGCTGTGAAGGGCAGTGGGTGCAAAACAGCTCCTTGCTGTGGCCAGAAGTACAAACTTTGGTCCTCATTGATTTGGTGTGTGTATGCCCAAAACACATGGTGATTTGTAATCTTCCTCTCTCCCCTAGCATGGCCCTCCAGGTCACTTGCCCACACAACAAATGTCACAGAAGCAGGGCAGGGGGCTCACGCCTGTGGACCACAGCAGCCTCCTCCCCGAGCTGTATGGAGCACTGCAGGGCCTCTGTGACAGCAGCTTAGATTCTTGGGTGTCCTTACACATTCTCCCAAAGAAAAACGCCCCACACAAATGCTCGCTGTTGCGATGAAGAAAGCCACAGAAGGCAGCCTGTGTGATCTTGCCCTGGAAAGGGCTGGTGAGAATAATTCAGGGTCATCTTTGCACTGTGCGGCCCAGTGCAACTACCCTGCAGCTCCCGCAACACCACTGGGGGCTTCTCCATCTGAGACCCCCACCAGCTGCCATGCCAAAGGGCAGAACTGCAGGGGTTTCCTCCCTGGGTCATGGCAGCTACCTACTGATTCCAGGGCATCCCACAGTCCAAGGCCAAGGGGAAACTAATGCACACATGCCCTCCAGCCACCTTCCCTCTACTGGCAGGGTGAGCAACGTGTGTGCAAAATGCCTCCTCTGCAGCAGTTTGCACACTTCAGCCAGTAAATGGCACACATTCACTTCACACATAAATGGCACAAGGGGGGGGCAAGCACCCCCCACTCACACTCAGCCCCAGTGCAAGTCTTCTCGAACCCTCCTTGCCCAACCCCTTGATCTCTCCTCCAGATGACATAGACATCCTGTTCGTGTACACACTCATCGGGTTGCTCCTGGTCATGATCATTGTGCTGGTCATCTGCTTCCAGAAGAGCAAGAGGTGAGTGTAGAAGGAATCAGAGGCTGCAGAACCCACAGGAAGGACATTTGGGCCAATGCTCTTCAACAGGTTTAGCAATGATTTGGATGAGAAAGCACAGGGAATACTTCTCACATTTGCAGATAACACAAAACCTGGGTGGATGATGTTGAGAGGTTGGACAGCTGGCTGAAAGTGACAGGATGAAAATCAGTAGGGACAAATGCCAAGCTCTCCACCTAGGCAAAAGAAACCAAATGCATCGTTACAAGATGCAGAATATTGGTCCAACAATACTGCAAGTGAGTAGGATCTTGAAATTGTTGCAGATCACAAATTGAGTAGGAATCAATAATGTGATAGGATTGCAAAAAGGGCAAATGCTATTTAGGCTGCATTAATAGCAGTATAGCTTCCAAATCGGGTAAGGTCCTGGTTCCCCTCTATTCAGCACTAGTTAGGGCCCATCTGGAGTACTGTGTCCAGTACTGGGCTCCACACTTCAAGAAAGATGCAGACAAACCAGAAAGGGTTCAGAGCAGAGCAACAAAGATGATTAGAGGACTGGAAACAAAGCCCTAAGAGGAAGAACTGGAAGAATTGGGTATGTTTAGCCTTGAGAAGAGAAAACTGAGGGGAGATATATGATAGCATTTTCAAATATTTGAAAGGCTGTCACACTGAGGAGGGCCAGGATCTCAATCATCTCAGAGTGCTGGACACAGAAGGATGGGCTCAAGTTACAAGAAGCCAGATTCCAGCTGGACTTCAGGAAGAACTTCCAAACTGCTAGAGCAGTATGACAGTTGAACCAGTGACCTAGGGAGGTGGTAGACTCCCCCACACTGGAGGCATTTAAGGTGCAGCTGGACAGCCATCCTAGAGGGACCGTTTAACTGGGAGTCCTGCACTGAGCAGGGGGTTGGACCTGATGGCCCTCTGGCCCCTCCCAACCCTACCGTTCCATGATGCTATCACTCCTGCCTGCCATATCAGTGCCACAGCTGCCAAGCAGTGTCAACAGCACGAGGCCTGATGCTTTCTAGGACCCCCTTTAACATCTGAAGGCTGAGCACTGCAGAACAGGCAGAGAAAAGGCAGGGGCACTGCCCAGAGGACCTAAGACAAGAGCTGGGGTTAAGGGGAACTAGCAAGGAAGGCAGATGACCATAGCAGCGAAGGGTATTTGACACTGGGTGCAATAGGAGAAGGGGAAACTCTTAGTGGGAAAAGCAGTTGGGAGCATTAAACATAATGGACAAGAAGCCTGACAAAGCCTCAAAAAGCAGCTGGAAGCTGACAGTACTTTGACATGGAAAGACTTTATTGTATTTGGTTGTGGACCATAATGGCACTAAAATACTAGTAGAAAATCCAGGAAGTGCATATCATAATGAAAGCCCCAAATAGATACCGGTTATCAAAATGACAGATACAAGCAGCACCAGCTGTGGGAGGGAAGACTGGATGGAAAAACCAGCAACCCTTTCCTCCATTGCTGCACCCCGAGGGAAGAATCTTCCTCTGGAGCTACTGTTTGCACTAGGGAGGAAACCCCTCTGGCACCAGTGTCTCCCGTGTGCCTTATGTCCTAGCAAACAAGGGAACTGCACAAGCAGTGAGGTGAATCCACCAAAGTAACATTCCCACGTGGAGTGGAACAAGCAGTGCTCCCTAAGAGCTTGGTGGACAAAAGACTTGGCTTGCCACTTCTGCGCCTGCCACTCGGCCACGTGTGGCATGCAGCCCTCGGGACTGAGAGCCCCCGGCCTGCTGGGACACGTGCTGCTCGGGGCTCACCCATTCCTTTCCTATGTCACCAACAGGATGAAGACCCAGTTCTGGCCCAGCGTCCCTGACCCAGCCAATAGTAGCCTGGGCAGATGGGCACCAGCCGTGCTGCAAGAGGTAATGTGGGGGGGGGGTGCCTGATGGAGCAGCGGCCGAGGGGCAGCGCGCCCCGCTCTCGCAGCCTGGCCCAGCTCTGCCTGCAGCCAAGCAAGTTGTGGGAGGGCTTGCAAAGGGCCAGCAGGGGCACAGGTGCCACTTCTGCGCCATGGAGTGTGCAGGCGCAGGCCCAGAAGGGGCAAGCAGCAGCCTGGGGAGGGCCTGTTTCAGCTGGCCGGCACCAGCAGACGTGCCTCCGGGCAGCCGCCAAAGGGCGACACCAAAGGGCATTGCCCATTTGGCACCCATTCAGTAGCTGTTTGTTTGTTTGTTTGTTTGTTTTTGCAGGGGGTCTTGAATGAATTTATTGATATGCTGGATTTTGGAATGTAGATGAGTTATGTAGGCTGTGTTGGGAGACGGATATAGAAACATAGAAACAGAGCGAGTCAGAAGGGGCCTCCCGGGCCATCTAGTCTGACCTCCGGCACCAGCCGGCTCCGCTCATGACATGCCCACCATGTGCATGTCCCATGCCCACCATGTGCATGTGCATGTCCACCATATATGAACAAGTTGTATGATTATGGTTTCTGTGTAATGGTTGGTGAGTGAGTGATCACTCTGGTCCTGTACAGACTACCTTCTCTGCCAGTCACTGTCCAGGGCTAATTTAAAGTGCTTGCAATGACATATAAAGCCCTATATGGCTTTGGGCCAGGCTATCTGAGGGAGCGCCTTTCTCTGTATATACCCACTGTGAGGGCCCTTGGGCCAAGTTGGCAGAAAATAAGTCTAAGAAATAAGTATTTTTTTAAAAAATGCCCTCACAATCACTGAGGTCAAGACCCAAGGCCCCCCTCCGTGTTCCTCCCTGAGTGAAATGAAGGGGAGGTGGCAAGGAGGACGGCATTCTCCTGAATTGCACCCAGGTTGTCGGGTTCGGTTCCCCAGGAAATTAGTCTAGTGTCGACATGGTATTATTTTGGATACCAGCTGAAGACCTGTTGGTTTCACATTTACTTTGAAGGATGAATCTGTTGGGTTTGTTTTTAAATTTAGTTGCTGCTACCATTTTAACTGTAATTTTATGGTTTTAATTTGGTTGGGAATTATGTTGTATTATTGGATAAATGTTTTATATCCTCCTCAGTTTATTAATTTATCATTTAGTTATTTTATATTTAATATATTTTATCATTATCAGTTACTATTATTCATTTTATTGACACTGTTGTTTTATTATATTGTTGAATTTTACTCTTTTGTCTGTATACAAGCTGCCCAGCGAGCCTACAGCTAATCAGGCAGCATATAAATCAAATAAGTAATAAAGACATTTCTCAGTACCAGTGGAAGCAGCTGCTACTTCTCCACCTGCACTGAGCTGTGCAGCAGGTGTGCAGGCTAGGCCCTGGAAGTGCAGCAGCAGCAAGTCAGCCCTCAGGAAAGCCTGAGCACTTGGTTTCATGGGTCCAGTGCAGCCCTCCCAATTTTGGTGCTGGTCCAGACTGATGGAAGCTACAGCCCAGTTTATCTGGCAAGCACTGGGCTGAGGGAGTCTGGCCCAAAACAATGACAGTCTGCTGGTGATTACTAGCCATGTTAACAAGGGGAGCAAAGCCTTTGCCTTTGGGGCAGCCCGCCTCTGACTATAGATGCTGAAGACATGCAGGCACTTAGCCTGCTCCTGAATGGACCTGCAGAAGCTGGCCACCCACCGCAGAGAAAAGGCTGGCCTGGAGGCGTGCATGCTCTGATCCAATCCTGCACTTGCTTACATTTGGTCTGCGCTGTTGCCATTGACCATCCCTTTTCCTCCCATTTTCTTTTCCAGGAGACCCTCCCGGCTACCAGGCCATGCGAGCTCAGTCCTGTCATTGTTTCTGCCATCTTAGTCCTTGAAAAAGATGAGAAGAAGTGCCTCTCCTGTGGGAGGAGTGAGTCCACCAAGGACCTGGAGGATGGACCAACAAACTTCTCAGATTCCAATGTCCACAACCCTGACAATGCTTCACCAACTGGCGGCTCAACATCAGCTTCTTACATGAACAGCCCGGAGTCTATCCAATATGCCAAAGTGCTTGTGGACAGTTACCGCAGCCAACAAGAAATAGCCTCTGCTTTCTACATGCGCTCCAACTCCACACAGCCTCTGCTGGGTGACATGACACCCAGCCCAAAGCCCTACGAGAACCTGTGGTTCCACAGTAACCAGACAGACAGAGAGAAGGGCTGCAACTTTCAGGAGGACGCCCTCTTCCTTGATAGGGCACTGTTAGATTTCCCATTGCTGCAAGGTCTAAAAATTGATGGCGATGAAGACCTGAGCAACTTCCGAAGGTTGTAGAGCCCAGCTGATGGAGAAGGGCTACAACTGGAGGTGCTTCCATGGATTTTCATTTTTTTTTATTCTCCTCCATGGAGGAAGCACAACTGGTCCCTCTGGCCACACAGCCTCCCAGCTGTATTTTGTATTTCACTCTGTTGACAGGCCAGGGATGAGTGGGGAGGACATTGGATTGGGGAGTGATACCCTTCCCTTTTCCCCAGCCAAACCTGGACAAGAGACACCAAAACAGGCACTGGACATCAAAGGCTGCCATGCCTTTGACTCTTCTTGCCTGCAGCCCCATTTCTGACTCATCCCTGCTGGAAAACCTAACTTATGCTTCTCTCTTCTTGTATCTGAATGATATATGACCCATCTCAGTATTCTAACAGTGCATGTAGACACACATGCACACATTCCTCCGTAGCCGCTAGTCACTGGCCTGCATGGCCACTGCCCCTCTCAAAGACTGGTTGCTGGAACACTACTTCCACCCCACCCTGCCCATATTTCCATAGCATTTTGCAGATGCAGAGATGCATGCATGTGCAGAAAATTGGTGCTAGTGTAGGACCGGCATTCACCCTGAGGAACTGGAGGTCTGCTGGTACCCAGCAATGGCTCCTAGGCTGGCAGTTCTGCAGGGGAAATCCAAGAAATGAAAACCTCACATTGGCATTGAATTAGGAGGTTTATTGCTGCAGAATAAAACAAGTATATTTCTTTTCTTTCTGCAAAGACAAACACAGTTCAGACCTTGCCAACATTACTACTGGTGCTTGCGCAGCTAAGGTGAAACAACAAGAAAAAGACAGCTTCTGGGTCAGTGCGTGCTCTTCATTTTGTTGCTCTATGATAGGAAGTGACGCTGTGAGTAGCTGGTGCACAAAGGCCCCACTTGAATGGAAGAAACAAGGAACAGTCTGGAGGACTGAGAAAGGGAAACAAAGATGTTCTTTCTCAACATGAGAAGTGGGGCAGTCAAAGGGAATAAATTTTCTTGGAGGGAGCGCAGAGAACTCCACCATTTCCCCTAAAGTATTTCCCCCACTGTTGCTGCTATTTATCTTGTATATAGAATGTTAAAAATTAAAGGTGCTTCATAATTCTTCATCTGGTTACCCTTACTTCAGGGGTCCTCAAACTTTTTCAAGGGGGCCAGTTGAAAGGTGCTGGTTCTGGGGGGCGGGCGCATGAGGCAGCGGCTTGCTCACTTGGAGATCGTTTTCTCAGACCGAGTCCAAAACGATCTCTGTGTGAGCAAGCCACTGCCTCCCTGCGCACAGGGCGAGGCAAGCGGGGGTCACGGGCACGGGGAGTCCAAAACCTCTGAGGTGGGCTGGATAAATGGACATGGCAGGCCAGATTCAGCCCGTGGGCTGTAGTCAGAGGACCCCTGCCTTACTTTTTAAAGAAAGTCTCGCATTGATTTGCCTTTCTAAATTAGAGCCATGGAGTGGCGAGAAAGGTCAGCACGTGAACCCAAAAAAACTCACTAGTAGCACTGCAAGATTCAGACATGTACCAGAGGCCTGGAAATGGCCAATGTAGTGCCACTTTTAAAAGGTGATCCAGGAAATTACAGGTCAATTAGCTTAACATCTGTTCCCAGTACATTGGCTGAAAGTATTAAACATTAGTAAGCATATAAAAGGATAAGCCCTGCTGAGAAAGAATCAGTGTGACTTCTGAAAAGCGAAGTCCTATCGCACTTTTAGAATTCTTTCAGTGTCAGCCAACATGTGTCAGGCCTGAGCAGACATTGTTTCCCTGAACTTCCAAAAGTCTTTTGATAAAGTCCCTCAACAAAGACTCTGCAAATTTAGCAGTCATGGAATAAAAGCTGATGTCTCTGATGCATCAGTAACTGATTAGAGACTAGAATGTGTAGTAAGAATGCGGGAATATATGGTATATATATTGAAATGGCGGTGCCAGGGATTTTAGACCCCAGTGAAGCATGCACCCAGCAATACAGCACTGCCCACTCTTCCAGAGATCAGCACCCTCACTATCAACTCACATGCTTTTATATTTTTGAGAGCAAACCCATCAATCATTGGTCATTTTGATCTCTCCCCATCTACACTCTGATCTTCCCTTCTGCTCGTTAGCCTCTGAAGGTCAGGCAGGGTAATTTACCACATTCCACACTTGCCAGCAGACAGACGCCAGCAACTTCCCTGTGCATGTTCTGTAGCACAATGCAAATAAGAATGCAGTTCAACCAAACAGTTTCTATCACATTAATATTTCATTCACACACAGACGAAGGTCACAACTTGAGGGATTTCTTGCCCCTTCTGCCTATTGGAATTTGTTAAAGCTGCTCTTCGGGTCAAGGCTTCGGCAAGGCTCCACAGAGTACAAGTGCAAAGAATCAGAAGTTTTCCATCAGAGGGGGTCACCACGGGACTCTGCATTCGAACTAAACCTTTTCCACTTATTCATAAATGATCTGGAATTAGGAGCGCGCAACAAAGCAGCTAAGTTTGCTGATGACGCCACGCTATTTAAAGTGGCTGACACGGAGGAGGATTTTGAGGGGAGTCACATTCAGGACGCAGCAGTCAGTTCTGGTCAGCGCTCCTAGAAGCGATATTGTGGACTTGGGGAAAGGGCCTGCCGACCGAATGGTCCGTGTCCCGGTGTGCATATGCCCAAACTACACAATGGGAAGGTTTTCTTTTACAGCATTTATTCTCGAGAATAACCGGCTGCCAACGAATCGTTCCAGATGGCGCACCTGAGCAGTCCTCAGCAGATCCTTTTATACATGGATCGATCATCAGAAGGCTACACGAAATACTACTTGCCCTTTGCAATAACTTACAGAAGCAAAAAAGTGCAACGGCGGGATCTTTCCCACGTGCATGCCAAAGATGCTCCGAAGGAGGGGGAGGAGGGGGGCGGAAATGGCCATTCTTTGGGCTGCTGTTACCCGTCGAACGCCAAGGAGCTTTCCCTGAACTGGGGCCGGTCGGCGCCGCCGCATTTCACGCATGCGTACGGGCTGCTCTGCGGGAAGGCGGCTTTCCCTCAGGCCTGGTCATGCGCCAGTGCTTGCTTGCACGATTTCTCCAGCGAAGGTTCTGCCTGGCAGGAAAGGGAAACTCCTCTCCGCCGCCTCCCGGTAGCGGCCTTGCGGGACACAGCAGCCGGCCGCCCACTCGGAGGCCAGATGGCACGCGTCCAGGGGCGGGCGCCGCGTCTCCCGGAAACCCCGCCGGGCGCCGAGCTGCCCCTCCCCGCAGGGCGGGCCTCCGCCCCGCCCGCCAATGGCCGCGCAAAAGGCGCCGGCGCCGGGCGTGACGCGCAAAAAGGCGCCGGCGCCCGGCGGAGCGAGGGCATGGCGCTGTGGCTGCTGGCGCGGGCGGGCGTCGCAGCGCTGCGCCTCGGCGCCGGCGAGGCCGCGGCAGCCGCGCGGGGAGTGCCGCGTAAGTAGGGGGCGGGCCGCGCGGCGCTACGCGGGGCTCCGGTGCCGAGGCCCTTCCCCGGACTCCCCGTGTGAGCGCCGCGGGGAGGGGCAGTCGGGCTGCCCGTGGCCCGCCCCGCGAGCTGCAAACCGAGATGCTCGGCCGCGGGCGGTTCCTCAGAACGTGACTTGGAGGGTGCCATCCCATGTGGGCTTCTTCTGGAAACTACATTCTGTTTTCTAAGTACTTCCCAGGAGGAAAATATTCTTGTGCTGTTATTATCTTACATTATTGACTTTGCTTTGGAACATATAATAATACAGCTATTTTTCTGTATTTAGGTAAGAGTCCCCTCCTTCAAGTAGTCAGGGACTATGCCAGGCCTGTCCGGAAAAAGAAACAAGGTTTGTGTTATAGGTTGTTCTGCCCTGTGCTCATGATCTTGAAGTGTTTCTGGCCCAGCTGTTAAGGGCAGTCATGACTATACTAAGATTGTGGGGTTTGTGCTTTAGTGTCTGATCCCAAATCCTGATCCATGTTGATGAGGAAGTACAAGCTGGTTGGCAGTGCTGCTAACCACCTATGTGCACAACCCATTTACAGATCTCATGTTCTTTTGTCCTGGATTGGTGCTCCAACCTTCTTACAATCTCCGAGCCACCAAACCTTTATGAACAAGGATCCTCTTTCTCTTAAACTACTTGGAATTGTCAAGTGCTTTTCTTTTTCTTCTTCCTTTTTGGGGGGGGGGGCATAAGCCACTTTGAGGGTTTCCACAGGTATCTGGCTGGCCATTGTTGGAAAAAGTATGTGGGACTGCAGCAGTCAGTTGAGTTCTTATCAGATTTCTTTGTGTGTTCGTTTTTTGGTCAGAAATCCCCAGCCATTTGGATGATCTTCCTCCTACAATGCTGAAGAAGTGTTATGCCATGCTTCCAGTTGCAGACAAGTAAGGTTGGGAGGGATACAGGGAATGACTGAATTGCAAGAGAATGGTTGATGGCAGAAGTAGCCATAGCTAGTTAGTGCTTATGCAGCATATGGTTACCCTCAGCTCTGCCAGCTGCCAGTGAAGAAGAAAAAGGGAACTAAGATGCAAGCCAGGTCTCATTTTATTCAGACTATGAAAGGACTCTATTCACATATTCCTTCACTTCCATATTTTTCCTCTCCTATATTAACGTTCTGTGACAGAATAATGCTTCCAGGACTAAATTTCATTCAGGTGACATAAAAATGTAACATCTTAATGAACAATACACACAGATTGAGAAATAAATCAAATCATAAAATCACCCAAATCATTTGCAGAATTGGTAGAAGATTAGCCAGGGGTAGGGAGATCCCAACAGATCTGTTCCCAATCTACCTCCCAATAAGACAACTGATGGTAGATGGTCCCAGTGAGTAGGGATGGTAGTGAAGCAGGCCCTAAGATCTCCTTAGCTTGTTTCACTCTTTTAGAATACAAAATGTCCTTGAACTTAAACTCTCTTGAGGATGTTTTCAAAATGTCAAGCTTTTTAGAGGCTCGAAGCCAAACCATTCAAGGAGTCTGCTTTCCTGCAGGGTGGATGATGTTGTAAGAAGAATGCTGTCTCTGGAAATGGCAACCCAGGTCAGTTCTTTTCTATTTGGCCAAATTGGAATTTGGGATTTGAAGATCATTCATATTCCCCTCTTCCATGTGTTTATAATTATAAAGCCATAAAAACCCAATTTCAACCTGTGCTGTAGGGAAGTGGGTGAGCCATAAGCTTTAAAAATAATCCTATCACTGACACAAATGATCTGATTCCATTCATACACACAGCAATCCCGGTCACATGATTGCATAAACTACTGTAGATTAAATAAGACAAAGTAACCTTTTTAAGCTCCAGGGACTTGTTCACAGGGCATGACAACCTACCATGCATGATAATCCCCAGAGGGTGGTTGTGTCATGTAAACTTTGCAATGTGCTTGCTGGAGGGCAGCAAGCTACCCTGGCAACCAGTAGCCCATAGTGGGGGTTGTGCCAAGAATCGGTTGCTGTGTCATCTGAACCTGGACCACTGACCCCAGTAGGAAGCAGTTACTGAGCTGCTGGGCTGGAGCAGAAGAAACCCCTTGGGACACTTGCAAAGTTTGTGTTGGCTGCCACCAGTGTTGAAGCAGCACTTTGGGGCAACTGGCATTGGCTCCATGACCCCTACTCAATTGCCACAATTTTTTATTGAGTCATGTTATCTTATTTACATTAGCTGCATACTGCTTCACATCCAAGCAAATTTCATTTGGTGCAGCTTATTTGTACTTTTAACTTTTTTGGGGAAGATTGCAAAATCATGTATGGCAGCCATTTTTCATTATCTCCATTTGAACAATCACCGATAGCCCTATTAAGAGTACAAAGTAGCACATTAAAGGGAGCATCAGTAGTTGGCAAATAATTGCTTAAAATGTGCCAACAATGTACACAGGTGTTTCTGTGGTTTTGTAACATTCTTAGCTGTGCTTGCACAGGGATGAAAGTTGGGAGTCTCTGCTGGGTATTGTTCAGTGGGCTAGCTGCTGTCAAAGTACAGTAGGTCCCAGTCTGGAAAGTGATGTGGTATAATCTCAAATAGGCTTTTTCTACACTTGGGTTTCTCTTGAGAGCTGTCAACGGTGAACTGTCAGGAAAAAGCATAGGTACAAGAGATTTTTTTATTTGCAAGGAGGAGTTGGTGAGATTTTCACCCTGGTTGTGACAAAATGTCTTTTTCTGGTTTGCTCTGACTGTCCTTGGGATACAGATGTTTTCCTCTTCCCCCCAAGGCAGAAGTGCATGCCATCCCCTTTTCTAGAGAAAACCAGTTTGATACACATGCTTGATAGGTCAATAGGTGCTTCTTGAAAGGGACATAGGCAGCACATTAAGTATCCTGCATTGGGCTGTCATGTCATGCAAACAGACCCACGGGACATATTGGCATGATCAGACAAGCCACAGTGGCTTCTTTGAATCCGCAGCATGTCCTGTGCAGCACTTACGCTAAATGGCTTGTGAGAGAAACCACTCAAATAGCGCATGAGCCATTGTAGGGCTCATGAATGAAATTTTCCATCTTCAGCTTCTGCAGGTGTTCTTTTCTCTTCTCACTGTACACACAGAGGGAGAAAGTAAAAATAAAGAAAGAGCAACTGGCAGACAAAGTCCGGAATACCCCAAATGATACAGGTTCCATGGAGGTTCAAGGTAAGTAGAAATGCCCTGAGCTGCCTCTTCAGCGGTCAAGGGCCTCTTTGGGCTGGGTGGGAAACCGTCTGGCTACTGGCTCAGTTTTGAGGAGCCACATGTTGATCCCTGATGGGTTGGCTTTGGGGTCTTTAATGCTCGCCAGCTTGTCATGCTGACATGGCAGTGTGAACTACAAAGAAACCACCCCATGGGCTTTTACAGGCCCTGTCTGTTATGTACCCTTGTGATCTGGGGAAGACTGAAACCAACCTCCCGTGGTGCTTTCTCTGCAAAGCCAGGGGCAGCCAGAATTCAGTCTGCTTGCAAGTAACAAATGGGCGCTTGCCCCTTCCCCTTCAAGCAGCCACGACTTCTCCAGCAGGGAAGTGCTCTAGTCCAGAGCCCCTTGCGTTGCCATTGTGATGGGGAGCCACTTCTGCCGTCTCTCCTTTGTCCTTAAGCAACAAGTCAAAGTGGGTGGAGGGGTACAGCACCTTTCAAAGAGCAGCCTGTGGGCAAAAGGAATGATGAAAGAAAGCAAACCTGCACACAAAGGCTTAATGTGATGTAGTGCTAGCAGTCTGAGAGTGCTCCTGCACTCTGCCTGAACCTGGGTGTCCAGGCCGAGCCAAGTGTGCCGACGACACCTGTTCCTCGAAACATCTGATAAGGTCCCCGTCATGTAAGCCTTCATTGAATCCTGTTCAGGCTATTGGAACGTGCTGCATGTGGAGCACCTTCGGAAACTCGTCAGAATCTTTGGTTGGTCCAGCATGTTGCTGCCTGACCAGAAGGCACATTACAGAGAGTACATGACTCCCCTGGTAAGCTGCACTGCTTGCCAGTTTGTTTCTGGGAAGAATTAAAATGCTGCTTGTGGCCTTTAATGTCCTGTATAGCTTGGGACCAGGCTTACCTGTAAGACCATCTTCTCCCATAGGAGCTCACCTGGCCTTAAGAGCTCTGGAGCAGCTCGCATGTCTAGGACACTACAGTTGCTGGTGATGTGGGAGGGCCTTTCCAGTGGCCAGTGCTGGGCCATGAGTCACTCCCAGGGGCGGCCAGAATTGCGACCTCTCTGTCTCCCTTCCAGCAAACCTCTATTCAAGAAGGATTTGGGTCTGTGGGGTGGGAAATGTTTTCATTAAGTAATTGTTATGTTTTATTGTACTCTAAAGCATTTTATGGTTTTAATCTGGCGGGGGGGCAGGTGGTTTGTTTTTTTGCTAAATCACCTTGGGTAAAAAGTGGTAAACTAAAAATTATTTAAAATAACCAACTAAATTGCAGACAATTTAGGAACCACTAGGGCTGCAGGGTTGATGGAGTGGCCCTGTTTCTTGTCTTTCCTTGCACTCCCCTTCTACATGGTCTTTCAAGCATCCCAGGAAAAGAGCACATTGCTCCAGTTGCGCAGTAAAGCCCATCCTGCCGCAAGCTGGGCACAGCAGAGGGGCGCCTGGCAGCTCGCTGGCTCAGTTCACCCACAGTTTTTAAGCAAGGAGTGAGCACAGCACCGTTGGAAGGAGCCATTTGTTTCCAGCCTTTCTGCACCACTTTCTGTTGCTGTTGCAGTGGCATACTTGACGGCTAAGATCCGCACACTCCAGGAGCACCTGCACTTTCATCCCAAGGTAATTTTTTCTGAAGCGAGTGATTTATTGCCTCAGAGTTTTGCAATGTGTGAATGTAATTAAATTTAGTATGTAGCTGAGTAGCCAGATCATTACCTGTGTTACTCAGTGGGCAGCCTGTTGAAACCAACTGCTGTTAATAGCCGCCTGTGCCTCTCTAGGACAAGAGCAACAAGCGCTGTATGCTGATGGCCCTAGATCATCGGAGGAAGCTGCTGAAGAACCTGCGCAACAGCCGCTATGACATCTTTGAGAACACCTGCAAGCAGCTGGGCATTGAATATGTTGCCCCCCCACAGTATCGCCGGAGAGCCACCAAGCGCTGGATTGTCAAGAAAGCCTTGTGCAAGAGGGTATGCCACGTGGGTGTTGGGAAGTGCGGCTTGTATGCAGTGCAGAGCTTTGCTTGGGCTGTGGTGCATTGCGCTTCTGGGCCAAAAGCTTTGGTCAGGGAAATGGGGCCAGTTAAAAGTGTCGTGTGCAATATTTGGAATGATTTAGGTAGGTGATACTAGAGAGGAGTGGAAATATTGAGCCGGCTGCAAGACATTAGCTTTTCCTGCAGCCTCCCCAAGACAGTTTTCCCAAATCTTCAAGGACAAAGAAACAGCTTCTCCCCTTCAGTAGCGGCAACTCGGGTTAGGGATGTGAACACCACACAACTCAGGCTGGTCAAAATTCCTTCGGATTCTGCTTCCATGGTCTTAGTCATGCCTGCTTCAGATTGTGTGCTGCTTTTTCAAAAAGGGGGAAAAAGATGAACCTGGGAACTATAGACCAATTAGTCTGACATCAATCCCTGGAAAAATTCTGGAGCAAATTATTAAAAAATCAGTCTGCAAGCATCTCAAAGAAAATGCAGTAATAGAAGCCAGCATGGATTTATCAAAAATACATCCTGTCAGACTAATTTAATCTCATGTTTTAACTGGGTAATCTTCCAAATGGACAAAGGGAACACTGTGGACATAATCTACCTAGACTTGAGAAGTTTTTGACATAGTGCCATATGACATTATGATGAGCAAATTAGCAAAAACTGGACTACATGGCAAAACTATAAGGCTGCTAAATCAGAAAGAGTGCTCATCAATGGCACCCTCTCAAATTGGATGGAGGCAACTAGAGGGGTGCCACAGGGTTCACTCTGGGCCCAGTGCTCTTCGACATCTTTATTAGTGATTTAGATGAGGAAGTACAAGGAAAGATAATCCGATTTGCAGATGATACAAAACTGGGTGGAATAACAAACACCCTAGAAAACAGAATGAAGATCCAGGACAATCTTGATAAACTTGAATACTGGGCTGAAAACAACCAAATGAGATTCAGTAAGGACAAGTGCCGAGTTCTCCACCTAGGAAAAAGAAACCAAATGCATTGATACAAGATGGGGAATACATGGCTCAACAGAACTGAAAAAGATCTGGGAGTAATTGTGGATGATAGGCTAAACAGGCGCCAACAATGCAGTGCAGTCACCAAAAGGTTAAATGCTGTTTTGGAATGCCTTAACAGAAGTATTACTTCCAAACCACAAGTAGTAGTAGTTTCTGTATACAACTCACTAGTCAGACCTCATCTGGAACACTGTGTCCAGTTCTGGGCACCAAGATTTAATAAAGATGCAGAAAAATTAGAAAAGGTTCAGAGAAAGGCAATAGAAATGATCCATGAACTGGGCATGTTCACCCTTGAGAAGAGGAGATGGGGGGTGGGGGCATGATGTCCCTCTGTAAGTACCTCAATGGCTGTCACAAAGGGGAAGGTCAAGTTCACTCCTTGCTGATACCAGAGTGCAGGACAATAATCAAATCAAGTTGCGACAACCCAGATTCCGGCTGGACATCAGGAAAAGCTTCCTCACTGTCAGAGCAATACGACAGTGGGCCCAGCTGCCTAGAGAAGTGGTGGGTTCTCCCACACTAGAGACTAGAGAGCCACCTGAGTGGGATGGTGTAACTTGGTGTCCTGCAACAGCAGGGGGCTGGACCTGATGGCCCTCATGGCCCCTTCTAACTCTGCTATTTTATGAGTCTCTGATTTTCCTTCTAAATGAAAATCATAATGGATTTTGGTGCAATCATGTATATGTTCAAAAGTATGCAATTTTTTCCCAGATCTGCCTTTTTCAAATAGCATTTTTCATGCATGTTTTTCTAAAGTAGACATTTTTCAAATGCTTTTTCCCTACAAACAGGATTGCCTGCTCAAGAATAGATGAGGATTGATTGCAGACTAGCAACTAGCTGGGTCAGCAAAGAGAAGCAGGCAGGCTGTGGCAAGGTGTTCTCCAGATAGGAAATGGTGGTACAATGCAGGAGCAGCAGCACTGTGGGAAAGAACTGGCCATCTCTGGTGAGAAATACAGTAGCCTTATGCTGCTAAAGGACTCATTTGCTGCCTTCTCTCTCTTTATTCCTTTAACCCTGCAGGTCTTTCAGGAGGTACAGAAGCTAAAAGCCGCTGAGAAACTGAAGCAGAGGCCAAAGTGCCAAGGGAGAGCTAAAGCAGGGAGAGCTACAACAGCCCAGAAGCACAACAAAGAGACCCCAGCATGAGAATCTCTCGTGCCAGAGTGGAGGCGATGTTGAGCAACGGCTTCAGAAGACACTCGCCAGTAAATTGCTTAACCATCCATATTCCTCTTAGTGTGGGTGCATCTGTGTGAACATCCCATCTTCTACCGTTTTTATTCTTCAGGGGCCACCATCACTGGGACTGTTTAGCAATGGTTCTAAAACACTCATGGGTGGAGCAGTCTGTCTGCTGCAGTTGAAAGTTTCCTGAATGTGAACTTTGCAAAGTGGTACCTGCTTTCAGGCTCTGCTTCCCAGGGTGCCTTGGTGCTTCTTTGGAAATGGGAACAGGGATGCTTACTTGATTGTGCTGAAAACAGGCCATGATGCTGGCAGGGAGTTTATGCCTGTCTCAGATACCCTATGGAAAGAGCTGTGGTTCCCATACAGAAGCACCTGGCCATCTGTTTCTGGAAATGCAGACTAAGGAGCTGGGAATGAGAACACAAGGCATCTGCCCGTTCATTTCACAAGAATTTGCAGCGCTGCCAACAAGGGCTGCATTAAATTCCCATGAACTCATTTACTATATCAGATAAAAATGTGTGTGGTTAGAGGAAAGAGGAGGCCTTCTGGAAAGGCATGAGCCCCAGCAGCTCCCCTTTTCAGGTCTGATTTGCTTAGTATGCTTTGTCTGGAGTTCTCTTAAGTAGTTGCAAACATGCAGGAAGAGCCGCAAGCTCCAAAGGCCAAACAGCCATGCATCCAACTCCACTGGAGAAGTTGCTCTCTGCAGGGCCACTGAAGGGGCAGTCTACCTTCATTACTACCTGATGCGCCCTGCCTGTTCCTGTCTACACAGCTAGTGGCAAGGGCTGATAGAAACATAGCAACAGCGCGAGTCAGAAGGGGCCTCCTGGGCCATCTAGTCTGACCTCCGGCACCAGCGGACTCTGCTCACAACATGCCCACCATGTGCATGTCCATCCTGTCTTTGAACACCCTCACCGATGGGGCCTCAATGACCTCTCGTGGAAGCCCATTCCACGCCCTCGGGGTCCTGACTGTCAGGAAGTGCTTCCTGGCATCCAAATGGAACCTGGGTTTCCTGAGCTTTGCTCCATTGGAGCGTGTCCTGGAGGCCAAAATAGAGGGTCAGAAGCTCAGGACACCCTGGCCTAAAGTCTGCTCTACACAGAGGAGAATTAGCTGGCTGACTTCTGAGGTGGTTAAATAGGCAGGTAGCTCAAGGGCACTGTGCCTTTACTTGGTGGAGCATTCAGATATGCGATTCTGTCCCCCGCCATTCAAAATCCCTCCCATCTTGCTGCTCCATTGTTCTGCATATGTAATCCAAACACTTAAGCATCCCTACCTACCATGCTGTCACAGAATTTGACTGGCAAAGGGTTGCCTACAAAGGGTGGGGGGTTTCCTCAGGTGTGGAGGGCTTTTTTGTGTAGCTCAGTTTGATAAGACATGAAGTCGCTCCTGAAGGACATTCTCAGTTTTCAGGCCAGCTTCACCAGGCCTTCCAGGGCCCACTCAGAGTTTCCACATTTCTAAGCTGCTTCCTGTGGCCTAACCAGTGCGAACTAAAGACAGAGTTCTCTTTTGTGAAAGACCTCTGAGGGACTGCTGCACTGGCCATTGTACAACTTGTGCAACAGTGTCAACTTCCACTTGGGCTTGCCTTCTGACGGTTACTCTTGAGTTGCCAGTGATTTCAGCCATGTCCCAGCCAGTGATGTGCCAGCCAGTTAGCACAGTTTCACCGGTTACTCTGTCCTCAGAAGGCAGTTGGAGCTCTGGGAGGTATGACTGCTTTTCAGACTGCCCCATGTGTAAGTAGATATCTGGCTAAATTTTCTCTTTGTGGAGCAACTCCATGGATGGGCGGGTAGGGACACTGGTGCAGACTTGCAGGTGTGCTCCCGAACACACTTCGAGGTTTGTTCCTTGAGCCCCACTTCGCTTCCATTTCAACAGCTGCTAAGTCCTGAGCACAGCTGTACTCCTCAGAGCTAATTTAATTTTACTTTGGAAGGGTTTGGGTGCAGGACTGCACTTGGGCAGGGGGGTGGGGTTGTTTGGGGACAGAATGCTGTTGAGTTTGGGAAAATACTTTAGACAGTTGCAAACACAGGAAAAGTTTGTTATCAAACAAAATATAGACTGTATGTCTTCCCCTTTGAACTGCTGAGAAGTTGCTCTTGAATATCCTCTGTTGCAGCAGTAGCTTCACCTGGGCATGGAGATGGAGCCCCACCCCAAACCCTCTTCATATGTACAGAACTAGCAGTGCGCTTGGGGCATAGGAATGGGCGTCATAAGTACAGGTTAGGGAACAAGTGGCTGTAGAGCAGCACTAGTGAAAGGGATCTTGGGGTGCTGGTCGACTGCAGGATGAACATGAGTCAGCCGTGTGATGTGGTGAAGAGGGCGAATGCCACCCTTGGTTGCATAGCCAGAAGTGTGGCTTCTAGATCAAGGGAGGTATTACTGCCACTCTATACAACTCTGGTGTGCCTGTCACTGGAGTACTGTGTGCAGTTCTGAGCTTCACATTACAGGAAGGATATAGCCAGTTTAGAATTGGTGCAATGAAGGGCCACAAGGACAGTGGCCAGATGGTGGGGGAAGCTGTATGAGGTAAGTTGGAGGGAGCTGGGTCTTTTCAGCCTGGAGAAATCTCCGAGGGGATCTGTTGGCAACATATAGGCACATGAGGGGGTGTCATGCAGAGGTGGGTCAAGATGAAAGCAGGACATGTTCCAACACAGCCAAGCTCAGGGAACCAAGATTCAATTTGGATGCCAGGAAGTACTTCCTGACAGCTAGGACCCCGAGGGTGTGGAATGGGCTTCCACAGGAGGTGGTTGAAGCCCCACTGGTGAGGATGTTCAAGGATAGGCTGGACATGCACGTGGTATTTCATGAGTGGAGCCGGCTAGAGCCAGGGTCAGACTAGATGGTCTGGGAGACCTGTTCTGACTCTTACGTTTCTGTAAATCTTCCATTATACAATCCTAACACTTTATTCAATATTACTTTCAAATTAAGAGACACAGCTTTGTTTTCTTTCAGTTTCATAATCATTTTTAAGGGCAAATATTCTGCTTTTAATTTTTAAGAAATAGCATGGGGCATGTATGTGAACAAATATGAGACATGTATGCATGTAGGCACACCTGTCCTCTTGCTCCTGTTATCATGATGGATCCGATCTAGGCATGATCAGTGAGCATGGGTGATATTTTAGGACCCCATTGGACAGGTAAGCTATTGCTTCACTTATTTCCAGAGGCAAAACTGTTAGTTCATCTTCACACAACCAACAGTCTTGTGAGGCCATTTCCACTCATCTTCTTCCTTGTGATGTCTCTGCTCCTTTGTGTGTGTTTGCCAGGCTGTGTTGGACTTTGCTGCCCATCAATCCTGAGCTGCTACATCTCACACAAATATGAAGAGCACTGTTTCCTTGGGATGGTGCCTGGTGGCATGACAGCCTTACGGACTCACATGCGGCTCTCTTACGGCATTCCGGTAACTGTTCACCATTTGTGGTGCTGGGTAGTGTGTGACCACAGGAGATGTGGTTTCACCCTGAGTGGCAGGATCTAGGATAAAGAAATACATGAGATGTGCACCTAGAAAGTGTTTCTACCACCCTTGTTCAGTGTTCAGAGCCCTTTTTGATGGCAAGGGGCAGTTGCTGAACGAAAGTGCTTGCTGAATGAGGCTGAGTCTGCTAGAGAGCATCAGTTGCTGGCCATCTCCTTGCTGCCTGAAACAGCTTGGACTGCTAGCAAAGAAAAGGCAGCATCCAAACAAGAGTCAGGCTTATTTGCATGGCCTGACTCTTCTCCTCCTACTTCCATAAACTATTTCAGAGCTTGGAGGGGAGTAAAAGTGGCTACACTTACCAGCAGGCCTCAGTCTGTTTCCATCTCTCCCTGCCCAGCCCCACCACATGCTGTACACAAGTCCTGTTGACAGGACTTGCTGATGAACAAGTATTTTGCAACACCTTTTGCAATACCCTTTCATATTCATAACCCTGTGAAGCAACTCCCGTGTTCCCATAATTCTGAACATCCAGGAATACAATCTGCGAAGAAGAATTTTTCAAGTCCCGGTACCAGTTTCCCTCCATTGCAGAATGGAACAAACATGATTTCTCTTGATTTACAGCACCACAGTTAATGGCGTTTCCATGGAATCATAGGGCACATGCTTTGTTTCAAAAGAGCCATTGTCTTTCAGCCGCCCCATCCCTGCAAGTCATGGCATTACTAAACCCTTTGTCACCTTGCAGAGGAAGTTGAGATATATGTGGTAGGTGAAACACAGGGAACCAAACAGCTGTTATGAAAAGAAGCCACAGATTCATGTGATGGCATTTAGACACAGAGAGTAATTTTGATTCTCCCCCACCATTCAGAAAACATTGCCACCTGTTATCCTCTAACTTGTGTTTTCCTGAGCAGTTCCAACATCCCTTGCATAGTGTGGGAAACTTGGCTTAATGTTTACCTGACAGTTAATCCTAAACATTAAGATCCTGACTGTTAATGGATTACCTGACAGTTAATAGCCAAAGTTCTCTGAGCAATGCAGCAGAAAGGTGATAAAGTGAAGAGCTCTGTGGCTGATCTTACAGTGTGAGCAGGCTGATATGGGAAAAAGCCACCCTTCAAATAATTTGGTCCCAAACCATTTAAAGCTTTAAAAGATTGAAATGGGTTCTTTGAATTAAGCTTGCAAGCATTCCTGTATGCAGCACAGCTGGTGCAGAATTGGTTCCATACCATTTGGCTGCCTCATCCCCACCAATATTTGGAGGGGCCATGTGAGCTAAGTGCTAGCCCTGTAGGACCAGCAGCTTGCTCAGCAGCCAGTGGCCACCAGAAACACACCCACAAAAACATTGCAGCAGCCCAAGTTCAAACCTGCTTGATTACAAAAGCCTTTGGATAGCTATGGGCAGATTGGTATTTTTCAAGCCAGCTTGCCTCAAACAATTCCAAGCTTCTTGGAGGAAGGCAAAAACTACAAATCCCAGCAAATGTACTGTATGCAGCCCTTTTCACACTTGGAGTAACCCATCACCTTTCTTCAAGCATTTGATTTTAATGCTACGAATATGTAGTGCTTCACAACATGCAAAGTGTGATACATTTCCTGTGATATTTATAGTTCTGTAAGGCAGGTTGTCATTTATCTGCACAGAAAGAGAGAGAGACTTGCCTAGAAGATAAAATTCAGACCAGGAACTCCAGTTCATAGCTTAGTGTCTTCGCACAGCTTAGCACTTGCAACTTGCATGCATCCTCCTCATTGCGCTTACCCAGCATACTGATCTCCCTTTATTTTCCAAATACATCTGCATAATGTTCTGGGCCTGCATATGAGTGAACATGAATTCCAGAATTGAATGCAACATCTCTCACCATTTTTTTCTTGGTTTTAATAACGGCACAGTTTGTAGTGATGCACTGTCAATGTGTCTTTGTGGGTGGTGTGAATTATGCCGCATGGCTCGAGAAGTGCACATCCGTTCTCGGTCTTAAAAGGTCAACCAAGGTATAAAAATCTTGACTGAAAAGGGATAACAGCATTTTAGAGGCAAGCACTTCTTGCACATGGGCAGAAATTTCAAACTGGGATCCAAGGAACTCTAAGTACACCTTCCAGTCATACGTCTACAGGGATTGTCGCACTCAATGGCTAACTGCTTCCTACCTAGAACACTGCAGTGAACCCAGCGGGGCCATCTCATGAAGCTGATTCGGGGGAGAGCTGCATGGCGAAAGGAGCGGTTCATCACCCGCACTCTGGAATTCACTTCCACGAGATGCAGTGATGGCCCCAATTAGACTGGCGCTAAAAGGGGGTTGGGCATATTCACGGGGGAGGCGGTGGCCCGGGGCGGCGTGTCAGGGCGGCGCTACGCCGCGCGGGACATGAGCGGAAGGCGGCGTGGCTGGCGAGGTTCCCCGGGAGCAGCAGCAGCGGCGCCGACGCCGGCCCCGTCCAGCAGCGAGGGCTCCCGCTGTGCTCTGGGTGCTGCGCAAAGGGGCCTTCGCGGTCAGAGCGCGGCGCGCTGCCAAGGGGCCGGGCGGCCCACTGCGACGACCGGCACTCGCGCGTCTCCGTGCGTGTCTTTCAGGAGCCGCAGGCAGCCACGCATGCGCCGAGAAGACGTCTCCAGCACGCACAGCCTCGCCTGACGCTACGCCAGAGGCGGAGCCCGAGGAAGCCCCGCCTTTCCGCGTAAAACGCAACCTGCAAGCTTGGGATTGGCTGCTCTGCTGTACGGTTGTCCTGGCAACGAGGCCGCTTCAGCAGCCGCCCTCTCCGGCCCCGGAGCTTCGCCTCGGAGGGTAGTGCTCGCTTGGAGCCCGCCCGGGCACGGCTTCCCCGGCCATGTCGCTGCGGACGCTGCCGCTGCTCGTCCTCAACTTGGGCGGGGAGATGCTCTACATCGTGGACCAGCGGCTGCGTGCGCAAAGCATCCCGGGAGACAAGGCGCGCCAAGGTCAGGGAGGGGCCCCTCCCGCACCCGCCTCCCCGCCCATTGCGCGTGAGTGGGGCGCCGGGGCCGAAGCGGGACCCCGGCCAGGCCACGCGGCGAGCCCGCTCGGGGTCCAGGGACTGCGTCTGTGGCTTGAGCGGGCAGAGGCCTGGAGGGCCCCTCCCGAGGCCCGCGAGGTTCCCTTGGGGCCGCCGCCGCCCTCCCTGCCCGCGCGCAGGCGCGTCCTCGCCGTGGCAGGGGGCATGGCTCTGCCCCGATGACGCCCCGGGCGGCCTGAGCGGGAGCCCCGGCCCGAGCGCAGCCTGGCACGGGCTCTGGGCGGCTGATGGGAGGTTCGGGGTCGTCGTGGCGCGGGGCTGTCAGCATGCGCGCCTGCCAGAGCCGGGTCTGCGCCCTGGCTGGGCCATCCGCGCGTGTCGACTCCAGCCCCTAGTGGCCGCCAGGTTGGCTCGGTAATGCTCGGAGTTGCGGGCCGGCCTCTGGGGAAGGGTGCGGTGCGCAACGCTGCGGGTTTCATTTGACCGGAATGGACCACAGGAGAGCCTGTTGGAGGCCGAGGCTGCCTACTCGCGCATGGGGAACGGGTATACGGGCCACGAGGAGGGAAACAGCCCGTCCCTAAGCGATTGTGCCTTGCACCTCCCTGCGTACAAGTTGCGTCCTGAATTGTGTTTATTTTCTGCTGTAGGAATGCAGTTTTCTCTGCTTGTTGGTTTGAACAGATCATTAGCAGCTAAAGAAATTGCTGCTTATCTACCCAATCACTGCATTCTGAATCACAGGTAGTTGGTAGCTTTGTTTCTGAGACTTCTTACAGTATTTGGTCATAGCTGGCTCTTAACATGCTTTTGCATACAAGTGATTTGTATCCTGTACAAAGTTTCTTCTAATCTGATCTTTCAGGAACAGAAATCAGTTGTCAGTAAACAGTTTGGCTTTTTTCTGAGAGTAACTCACAGAGCCATGTAAATCATGACATACTATTTGAACAGGAGATCTTTTACAATAATAAACTGATGCTATTAAATATGAAACTTGGGTCCTATTATTATCAGGGCTGTTGTACTTTCAGGCACATCATGAGAAGGCAAGATTCACTGGGGAAAACAATTGTGCTAGGGAAAGTCAAAGGCAGAAGGAAAAGAGGAATCCAAATATGAGGTGGATGGATTCCGTAAAAGAAGCCGTAGCCTTGAGCTTAAAAAAGCCAATCAGGGCTGTTCAAGGACAGGATATGGCTGGGTGGGGATACATTCATAGTGTCACCATAAGACAGAGATTACTTGATTGCATGTAGCATTGACAAATTGCCACAAGATCTTCCACCAAATTTCATTCGTAGTTGTGCCAAAGTATATAGTTTTGTTTTATTTTTAAGAATTTCAGTTTCCAGTCACCAGCATCAAATCCTGGGCATTCATTAGACTGAATGAAATCTTACCTTCCAAACTGCTCAGACAAATCTGGCACTAGAAAATACCAACGTTTAACTTCACTTACACCTTGCAGGAAAAGCCACTCTTCCTCGCCATAACAAACCTTTCACTGTTGTTGTGAAGATTAAGTGGGTTATTCAGTGGAAAAATAGGAAATAAGTATTACATTCTCTTAGTGGTCTAATAAGCATGCTCCTCACATTTTTCTGGTTGTGCACATAAGGGAAAGTATGATTTGGTACAGATTATATTTGCTCAGGAAGATAGAAATGCCCTAGCACAATAACACACCTGCATGGATCTGAGGATGTCTCTGCAGATCTTTATGCTGGGCAGGGGGATTGATTAATAGAATTGTGTCTCATTTATTGGGGTGAGCAGGCTTCATTAAGGTTCGGTTGCTATGAGATCATTGCTTTTTCACAAAAATTATTGATGGCAAATGCACTCTTTCCTCCCACAATTTGTGAAATGTGGTTGCAGACATGTCGATCAGGTTTATATTGCCTGCAATATTGCTCCCACCCTACATATATGATATATTGTAAATGCTCTCTCAGTGTCTGGAAAAGTATATGAAAACAACCCTAGACTTTGCTCTGAAATGCCAGTGTGGCAAAGTGCGGAGCGCCAATATGAAAGAATGAAATCAGGGTTTTTGTTGTTGTTGTTGTTGTTGTTGGGGGTTTTTTTTTGGATTCTTTTCCATTTATTTGCCCTCTTTCAGCCTACTGGTTTGTGTGTTCTTCTTACTTGACCCATCATTTTTTCTGTTTTATGCTTCATGTAGATGCATGGACTGATGTGGACAGGAGACGAGGTACTGTAATAAATTTAGCCCTCTGCATAAGGCCTTTTTGCACTGCGATTCAAACCATGCACAAGCAATTGAGGGATGTTATCAGAAGATCCATTCCAATCTCTTTATGTTTGTGGAACTGAGGTGATGGAGAATATTGTGTAGTTATGCCAAACTAGATCATGAAGTAGTTCACTAGACTGTTGTTGAATGGTCTGGTCAGTTTGACAAACAATATTACCTGGGGGTTGACATGTCAACTGACAGATCAAATATTATCAGTTCACCAGTCGATTAGCCACCTATTTGACCACATTCAAATGTTATCAGATATTCCATGAAACTTACTATGTAGATGATGACTTGCCTTTTTTTGTTCTTTATGGTGTTGCTTGCTGGGAAGGACAAGCATGGGGGCTGCTTGCTCCCTAATCCAGCAGCAGGGATGAATCCAACAGCAAAGCTTCTGCTATTGTGCATCTGTCGTTAATAAGCATCTCCAGGCAGGAACAGGTGCAGCTATTGGCCACAAAAGTCATTGGATGTTCTTGGAATTTGAAAACATTTGACTTTTTATTTGTGGCCATCTTGTACTGATGGCAGACTTTCCTTAAAGCGGAAATGGCAACAGAGGCATTCAAAAGGCATTGTCCAGTTCTGGGCTGCACATTATAGAGAGACATAGCTAGGTTAGAATCAGTTCAGCGCAGGGTCACAAGAATGGGATGGATAACATATGAGGCAAGATTGAGGGAACTGGGTCTTTTCAGCCTGGAGAAGAGGAGACTCCAAAGGGATCTTTTAGGAACTATGGGAGGGGATGTTGTGGAGGAGGGCTGTGACCTGTTCTTCACTACAGTGGAGGGTGGGACGCATTCCAGTGGGGCAAAGCTTAAGGAACCAGGCTTCAGACTGGATGCCAGGAAGTACTTACGTGGAATGGGCTTCTAAGAGAGGTGGTGGAGGCCCCAACAGTGAGGGTGTTCGTGGAAAGATTAGACAAGCCCATGTTGGGGATTACATGAGCTGGTGGTCAGGCCAGTTAGCCCAGGGGGCCCATTCTGACTCACAGTGTTTCTGTGTTTCTAAAACACCTCACTTCCAAATATATGGAAATGTTTCCACATGGTTCAACACTAACAATGCCAGTAGAATCACAGGCAAAAAAGGCTGTGCAAGTCTCCTTGAGATGATGGGGTCTGGAAGAGAGCAGAAACCAAGGAGGTGGCGACCAAATTCACCCACCACGAGACCAGGGTTTGTTTCCTGTATGAACCTTGGGCTCAGGCATGCTGCCTGATTGGCAGTGGCCAGCCAAGCAGTGGACTTACCACCCTTTGTGTGTGTGTTGTGCAAACCAGGAACTCTGGCTTGTCCTCCCCTGACAAGCCAAAGAAATAAAAGATAACGTGGGTAATGTCCCTGGCTTGTTGTGGAAGTGAATTCCGATTCACATGTTCTGCTAAACAAACCATAGATAGTCTACAGGTTGCTCAGCTGCTCCCAGTGGGGCAGCATCTACAAGTGCACTGCTTGTGAAGACAGGCTGAGTTCCAGAAGAGGTGCAACCAGCACCTCTATCAGGAGGTTTCCGTCCCCTCTGCAAGCTACCAGCATAACATCCTCTGAAGCTAAAGCAGAGCCAGTTCAATCATGCCAGGCTTGCTTCTTTTGTCTTTTCAGTTATGAATGACATCATTGGGGGCATATTCAATAAAAAATTTGTGGATGAGCTGTTTAAGCCGCAGGAGCTCTATTCCAGAAAGGCCTTGAGAAGCGTGTTTGAGCGACTGGTTCATGCCTCCATCATGAGACTGAATGCACCCAGCATGGATAAGGTGAGAACTGCTGTTTCTAGTTCCCCATCAGATAACCTTTTTTAAGAAATCAACAAATGATACCCTCACCTGGAAGTAGGTGACAGGACTCAGAATATGGGCTGAACTTGGACACGCAATGAAGAGTTGGTACCACTGGAATCCCGATTTTTCAGTGTCAATGTGCAATAATCATTGCAGTTCACCGTCCTTATACATATCTGGTGTCTGCCATGCTGAACTATCCAAACTTGCATGTAGGGCAAATTCATCATGCTATCTCCTTGCTGTGCCCTGTGTATCTCACTGGCTGTGTTCATTGCTTACTACATCTCTTCAGATAAGCTGGGTCCATTTGCTTGTTGCTCCTCATCAATGTCAAGGATAAAGTCAAGGCAGTGAAGTGGGTCTTGGAAGTGAAGGATGAACAGTTTTGCGGGCACAGATGCACACACAGCCCTGTTGTCCTGACTTCAGGTGTTCATGCAATGCCCTTGCTTTGTGCTCCTATGACTATGGCGGAACTGTATAATTGGATGCTACTCGCATTCAGGCTTTCAGAGAGTCCTAAGTTCTGCTGTGGGGAGGTGGGGGCACACAATTAGAAAAGCCACTCTTGGAGCATGAGTCCTCCCAATAGTTTCTGGACTGCTCTCCTGACCAATTCTTAAAGCCCTAGTCCAAACATTCTCAAAAGTGTGTTAACAAAGTGACTTCCTTCTGCTTCTCAAGCCTGCTGGAATGGGATACAGGGGAGAACTGGTGTGACAACATCTAGATTAAGGAAGTGCCTATCCTGGGAGATCTGCCATTTTTTTTGGCAAGCATTTGACTTGCCAAGCTGCAGTGTTTGGTCCTTTGCTTTCGGGCTGCATTTCCCTAGTGTAGTTGCATCTGTTTTTATTATTTCATTGCACTCATTTAACTGATATAAGGCATCCTGTTCACTGGAGAAGACAATAATGCTAGGCAGTGCTGCTAGGGAAATGAAGGCAGAAGAGCAAGACCAGCTGTGAGACTGAACAATTCCATAAGGGATGCCGCAGCCATGGGTTTACCAGAGCTGAGCAGGGCTGTGAAGTGCAGGTCATTTTGGAGGAGACCCATTCATTGGGTCAACCCAGGTCAGAGAAGTCTTGGCAGAACAAACCACAGAAGAAAGGGTGCCCCATGGAAGCTATCAAGCCTCTTAAGCAAACAAGCATGCAGTTACTGGTTGCTATTCCCTGGGTGCAAATTGCAGAATGCATTGCCTGCCTTTTAATCACACATTTGACAGAATAAATGTTGGCCAGGACCTCAGCAAGCTGCAGGGAAACTCAGCTAATACACGTGAATATAGACGAGGTCAACTGGATGAAGCAGCTGCTTGGTAAGTCCAGAATAAATCCATGCCTGGGGCTTTGCAGTTTAACTGGGTTCCTCTTGTTCTGTAGCTCTATGATCTAATGACTATGGCTTTCAAGTGCCAAGTTCTACTTTGCCCACGGCCCAAAGACCTTCTGCTCGTCACATTCAACCACCTGGATGCAATCAAGGATTTCATCTATGACTCCCCCAAAACTCTGAACCAGGTCGATATAACTTTTCGGAGGCTCGTTGATGTAAGAGCTTATCATACCCTTTCGAGTCTACTCAAATACATGCATGTCTATGTGCAACTTGTTTATTTCTATGTATTATATTTGTATCTTGCCTTTTTTCCTTTCAAGGAACTCAAGGCAGTTCTCCTCTCAGTCTTATCCTCACAATGATAGTTTTATCCTCTAGAGTCCCAGTTCTGCACTGTGTATGAATACAAAAAAGTACCCAAAAACAAAGCGAGTTGTTGCACTGCTCTTCTGCTGTGTGAGCAGTCTCCCTTCTGCTTACCATGATGTAAGATTACAGAAAGAATTTGTAGCTTAAGCAGCTATGGCGTATGTGTAGCATTCTAAGACAAAAAAATTTGACATTTGATTGGAGGGAAGGAACAGGTTTTGCATGGAGTAGAATGGAAATGATGAAAGAATGTAAAATAAATAAATAACATTTATAAATATAAATATAAATAATAAATTTTATTTGTTTGTTTGTTTGGACAGCTTATATGCCGCCCCTTCACATAAGCCTCGGGGCAGCTTACAATCATTAAAATCCCACATATAAATACAAAAAATACATAGAATACATAAAATAGTGGAAACAGCCTGGTCAGTTTAAAATCAATAAATAAACCTTAACAATTAAAATAGCGTTTAAATAAAAAGGTCTTGGCCTGGCGCTAAAAAGCAAATAAGGACGGCGCCAGGCAGACCTCTCTGGGGAGCACATTCCATAGGTTGAGCACCACCACAGAGAAAGCCCTCCTCCGGGTACTCACCCTCCTAATATCCTTCATGGAGGGTTCCCAGAGAAGGGCCTCTGCCGCCAATCTCAAGGGGCGGGAGGACATATAAATCTGGAGATTGTACCAAAGAAAAGTATAAGGTGAAAATAAGGTAGCCATCAACTATAATCCAAAGCCGTTTGATAATCGGGGTTACATAAGTGGTATGGTACCAGTATTCTAAAATGTTCAAAAAGTAATGCACTTTTGAAATGGATCCTACATTAGAAAATATACATGTTTTATTTATCTGGGTCCAAACTTCAGTTTTGAATGCTGTTGGAGGTAAAATACTAGCAGCAGCTAAAGAATCATAAAGTATCTTTGGGGTAGTTTGTCTGATACCAAAATGGAAATAGCAATCTTCTTCTGACAGTTGTGAGACTTAGTCTTCTTAAAATGGTCTGTGTAAATATGAAAAACTCAAAAGTAGAAGCAATAGTTAGTTGTGTTGTTTTCATTCTCTCTCCCAGACATACAGCTCTCTCTCTGCTGGTGAACTTCAGCTTATCCGGCAAACACTGCTTATCTTCTTCCAGGACATACACATCAGGGTGGGTTTATTTTATCCATTTGTTAGGGAGCTTGTGATAGAAGAAAAGGGAGCCACGGTGAAGCTGCGTGGCATTACATGACAATATAGAAGAGCTGGGCACAGTTCCCATAGCCCTGCTGAGAGCCTCCACTTAAAGCATGGGTCTTCAAACTACGGCCCCTGGGCCGGATCCGGCCCACCATGCCCATTTCTCTGGCCCGCCACAGAGGTTTTGGGCTCACCACGCCCACGCCTACCGACTGGCTCACACAGAGATTGTTTTGGACTCGCTCGGAGAAAACCATTTCCAAGCAAGCAAGCTACTGCCTCGGCACCCCTGCCTTGCCTCGCCTCACCACGTGCGCATTGCCTGCCTCCTCGCTGGCACGCACCCGCCGGCGGCACCACCTTGCCAGCCCACGCCCACCGCCTGCACCTTTCAGCTGGCCCCCTGTTGAAAAAGGTTGAGGACCCCTGCCTTAAAGGGTCCCCCTGCCTCAGTTGTCTTCAGCAGCCATCACACTAGGCTGCAGTGGGGCAAGGTGATAGGGAACACAGTGCTACTTCCATTAGCAATGCAGAAAGACCCCCTTCTCTCCCTCCCTCATTCCTGCAGGCAGTAGCTGTCTTGTTTTGCTGAGTATGTAGCAGCTCCACTGTACTTTTAGGCTGAAGAATGGGATAATATACTTTAAATGTTTTCTGGGTGGAACTACTGTACTAATACAGTGTTCTGGTTGTTCCTCCATAGGTTTCCATCCTCCTAAAGGACAAAGTACAGAATTCCAATGGCCATTTTGTACTTCCAATCTCAGGTCCAGTTCCTTGGGGAACAGAGATTCCCGGGCTCATAAGGTGAATCTTAAACCCTGCCTTTTCTGATGCATCTGATGTACCTTAGCTGACTGTGTCCCCCCACCTGAAGAACCGCTAAGGGCCATGTTTCCATGAGTCATTTCTCTGAGGAAAGCTGCTCTTGTGACTAGGGAAAAGATGCACATGAGCCGGTTCAGGCCAATGAGCTCCTTTAATGAATCATCTCTCTACAAACTCTTCAAACTGTCTATCAGAAAGTGAAGAGGTTTTTTAAAATTCTTCCTTCCATACAAGAGGACAACTCTTGTGTAAATTAGTGTTTCCATGTTGTGATTTACAGACTTTTCAATAGTAAAGGGGATGAAATTCGAAGGACTGAGTTCACCAGTGGTGGAAATTACATCCTACCATACCGGGAAGGCTCATTTGAGCTTCGTGGAGACAGAATCATTAAACTGGGAACAAACATGTAAGTGATGCCATGCAAAACCACATTGCAGCCGGGGGCACTGAGCAACCTTACTTTATGCCTCCCATTCACCTTTCTCAATTGTCCCTAGATACAGCATCAGCCGACCTGTAGAAACAGACACGTCTGGGGCTGCCAAAAATTTGGCTTGCCATGTCAAAGTAAGTAATCCTATTCTACCAACTTGAGTACCGCTGTATTGAGAATCACTTTACAACATCTGTTCCCTTTGTTTCCAGATTAGCATCCTGAATCCTTTTAGTATTGTGAGAAGCCCTTCTCTCTGGATACTCTTTAGTTCAGACAGATCCTCTGGAATGTATTTATCTCTTTCATTTACATTTTCTATTTCTAGCCTTCCCTTGTATAGGTGGATAGGTATACAGCTGTGTAGGTGCTTGCTTAACTTTGACCTAGAGGTGCAGAGAAACATCTTGTTCCAGTGATTTCTAGACAGGAGAGTGTGAGAGCCTGTGTTGGAGCTTATGTACAACTGATGCATGCCATTTATCCCTTTATCTTGATATTTATGCATCAGTCCTTGTTAATTTTGGGGTATCTTGTTTCTCTTTTCTGTTTTTGTTTTTTGTGTTCATTACATTGGTTTCTTTTGGTGAAATTCACAATAAAATAGTGAAAAACAGAGATTGTAGGAACATCAGTAAAAAGAGCTTCCTTGTGGAATGGCAGAAAAATATTTCACAGCAATTAATACTGCAGAGGTATCATTCTCTTTTCATTATTTCTTAAGCTGATCATTTCTGGGAAAATGAATTGGGCCTATATAGGTTTCAGCTTCTCAAATTACACTGGGAGGTTTTTTTTTATATATTAAATGTGTATGCTCTTCGTGTCCTTACTCTATCTATCCATTGGAAAATTGCTGCTTTCAGTAAAAATGTCAAAGACCTAGCAGATCCCTTTCTTGTCACCTGTGAGGCAGGAACCCTTGCAAACAGAGCTCTTATGGTGCTGGTTTTCCTTCCCTATTCATGTGACAGACCCATTGTTCTTTCACCCAGGAGAACAGCACTCCCAACCCCCTAGCTAAAGAAGAGCTAAATTTGTTGGCCAAGCTGATGGGTGGCCTCGAAATCAAGAAACCCCTTGGCAGTGAGGCTGGTTTCCGGCTGAATCTCTTCACCACAGATGAGGAGGAAGAGTACGATATGCCTGTTTTGGTTTGTGAGGGAGCGGGGGGGGGGGGGCTTTTGCCTGCCTTTGGGTGACAGGTCTCTGCCTTCCTGAAGCCTTTCTGTGATTGCCCTCCCTCCACAGTGGGTGCCTTCCGGGTGAAGTGCCCATTGGTCATACTACATGTTAATGGCTAACTGTAAATGAGAGGAGTTTGTCAGAAGCTGCTGAGGGTTCCACTAAACACTGAATGGTTCCAATAGTGACCCTTTATTCTCTCCCTTAAGACACGCTGCACTGACCCACCCGGAGGAGTTATCGTATCAAGTAATCAGTATACACGCAGACCAGGTATGCTGTCATTGCTCTATGACTTTCCACTGAGGGACAAAGTAACTTGACTAATTAGATGAAACATGTTGGTCCAAACATTTGTGGCCATGTTAGTGTCTGCCAATAGCACACAATTGGTAATGCAGCCTTTTTTAGTTGGAACAAGTTCAGTTGCTGGAGGTATTGGCATGCAAGCTTTCGAGTTTCACAGAACTCTTGATCATGTTACTGAATCTTTGATTCAAGGATTACATAAAGGGTGAAAAGGCTCACACTGCACAGGGAAAACCCACCATTTTGTTGCTATAACCTAAAAAGGGCCTTTTTGGATGAAGTTCTCTTTACTCCAGTTTGCTGTTTACAAGAGTGCCCACTCAGGAAGCCCACAAGCAGAACACAAGGGCAAAGGCCCTCTCCTGCTGGCATGCACCAGCCACTAGGAAGCAGCATTCTCGAGTATGAACAAGAATTCCATCCTGATGGCTCGCCACTCACAGACTAATCTCCTTTCTTCATCTAATCCACTTTTAAAGCCATCTCAGCCAGTGCCCATCACCAGATGGTGCAGTGGGGAATTGTGTAAGCTAATTATGTGTTGCATAACTAGAACTTGATGTTTGAGTCCCTGGAATGCTGCCTGCTGTTAGCAGAGCTACTGTTAATTCTGAAGGAAGTCTTTTGTGTGACATTCAGTATTTCAAATCATACTCTTAGCTCTGGGGGAACATTTTTATTGGAGAAACTCTTGCAAAACTAGGTTTTGCAGCTTTTCCCTAATTTCTTAGGTAACAAGTTACTTTGGTTTATAAGAGATGGCTTCCACAAAGAAAATGCTTTAATTCCAAAATAGGTTTTTGTATTTCATTGGTAACCTGTTTCTGTCAAATTTTGATTTTTATTCTTCCCAGAGTAGCTTCATGTAGTGATGTGATTCTTTTACACAGGATGAGCAACGGAATGAAGAGCTGGCCCGCATCATGGGAGAGTTTGAGGTGCCAGAGCAGCCTACACAGACAATCAGTAAGGGGGCTGACTTATTGGCAATGATGGATGAGCTGTGATATTTGTCTCCAGAAAGCACTGCACTGGGTGCAAAGGAACATGCAATCCCAGTGGTTGCAATACTGGGCAGAGCTGGCAATCAGTCCCCACAAAAGAGAGTGGTTGCTAAGGTCATCTGATGTCGTGGAGTCGTTACAGCGGGATGATCCTTGCAACCATCCAACTAACCCTTTCTCTAGCTTTGGGGGGATATTTGGGGATGCAAATAGCAGCTTATTTCTTGTGCTGTTAATGGCGTAGGTTGCACCTGGTGCAGTTAGAGCTGAAACTGCTGTCAGGGAAGTGGGCATCGAAGACCTGTCTTGCAGCTGCTCCATGCAAAAAAGGGGCCCTAGATGACTTTCTAATTAGAGGTACAAAATGTGCTGCCTGACTCGGCACCTCTTGCACAGAAAGAGGAATTCCTGCACTGACCGGGGAGGGCAATTGTGACGTTGTTACTGCCACATCCTTTTTAACTGCAGCAATAAAAGCCAGAAATCAGACCCTCTTTGTTTCACGTGTCGCGGACCCCTGCGGCACACTCCGCCTGCCCTGCAAAACTCCGCTCTCTGCGCCGGCCCCCTCGCCGTCCCCCGCTCCTGAGCTTTTCTGTATCTTCTGGACCCAAGATAAAGAGATTTGGCCCAAATAAGGATCCGCTCTCCCCGCATTCGCCTCGGAGGCCTCCGGAGACCCTGGCGCGGGACGGAAGCGCCTGCATCCCGCGAAGCATTGCGGGAGGACATTGCGGCGAGAAAGGAGAGCCAATCGAAAGCCAGCTTTCAGTACTCGGTATTCATTGGCCCACTGCTGGCCAATGAGGTGGCCGCCTGCGCGTCAAATGGGCGAACGAGGAGCTGAGCCGCCTGCGCATGCGCTCCTCTCCCTCGGGCTGGGCGGCAGAAGTACCGAGTCTTCTACGAGCGCCAAGGCTGCTGCGTCCCGTGGCTTTCGAGCCCTTCGGCCGCTCACACTCAGCGGCTCCTATTCGTGGCTCGCGTAGGGCGCTTCGTCCGGCGCTCGCCAAAGCCCGGCCGGCGGCCCGAGAGCTCGCTCGCGCGGGGCAGCGGCGGGGGGGCCTTGCCCCGTCGCTCCGAAGAGGCTTTTCAGCCAGCCCAGGACAGACCCTCGGGGTCGCGGGCTGCCGAGTGCCCCGCTTGCAGCTGCCGCACCATGGAAGTCAGCCACTCCGTCAAGGAACGGACCATCGCAGAGAACAGCCTGGTGATCCTGCTGCAGGGCCTGCACGGTCGCGTCACTACGGTGGAGCTGCGCGACGAGAGCACGGCCAGGGGCCGTATCACCAACGTCGACGCCTTCATGAACGTCCGCCTGGCCGAGGCCACGTTCACCGACCGGCGTGGCTACGCTTCCAGGCTGGATGACCTGTTCGTGACAGGAAGGAACGTGCGCTACATCCATATCCCCGACGATGTGGACATCAGGGCCACCATCGAGCAGCAACTGAAGCTCATCCACAGAGTCCGCACTTTTGGTGGCCGGGACAAAGGGAGGAAAGAGTTCCTTAGGCAGAAGGACAAGTGACCGCGTAAGAGCCTCATGGCCCCAGTGGCTCACCTTAGTCGGACAGTTTTTGCCCTTCCTGCACTGGACACCCTCTCTTATAGCATTCCAAATGGCCTTTCGCTAACACCTAGTTGTTTTCCTAGATGCCTTGACTTGGCTTTTGTTCTTGTTGTTAAGTTGTGAAGTCATGTCCGAGCATCGTGACCCCATGGTCTTGGCTGCACCTCCCTAATTCAAGAGTTCACCTATTCTGAACACAAGTGGAAGCAGAGTCCCTTTGCAACAATGTATGAGGCTATAGTACCCTAAACTACAAGTAGGAGGCAGCCTTTTTGTAGTCCTGATTCAATGACTGCTCCCTGCAGTTCCACTTGTTTTCCCAAATAAATTCTTAGAAATATTAACACTGACTCTCCCTTTCTCACCACCTACATCTGCAGTTGCCTGTGCTGAATATGAACTTTCCCTATAACCATACCCAAAGCTTGAAGGGTGAATTGCAAACTGCTTGCATCTAATTGAAGGTTACACTGGAAGTGAAAGAATTTACTCTGTGCAGAGCTTAGCTGTAAAATTCAGTTCGAGTATGTGAAACTGTCCTATGCTGGGTCAGAAAAGAGGTCTGTTAGCCCAGCACCGTCTGGTCTCCACGGACCTGAGTTGAGAGATTATCTTGCTACCTTACGTTCTTTCTCCAGTGTGATAGCAAGCATTACACCTGGGCTGTTGAGAGTGCAAACCATGATATCCTGTCACTGAGCTAGGGCCCTTATAGGATCATAGAATAGCAGAGTTGGAAGGGGCCACAAAGGCCACTGGGTCCAACTCCTGCTTTTGCAGGTCACCACGTTACACCATCCCACTCAGAGGGCTGCCCAGTTTCTCCCTAAATGTCTCCAGTGTGCGAAAGCCCACCATCTCTAGGCAGCTGGTTCCACTGTCATATTGTTTTGATAGTGAGGAAGCCTTTCCTGATGTCCAGCCTGAATCTGGGTTGTCGCAACTTGAATTGATTATTCCGTGTCCTACATTCTGGTAGCAGCAAGATGAGATCTTGACTATCCTCTTTGTGAGGTACTTACAGAGTGATACCATGCCCCCACTCAGTCTTCTCTGTTTAAGGCTGAACATGCCCAGTTCTCTCTCTCCTCATAGGGCAGTGTTTCCAAACCCTGGATCATTTTTGTTGCCTTCCTCTGGACCCTGTCTAATTTTTCTGCATCTGTCTTAAATCTTAGTGCCCAGAACGGGACACAGTGTTCCAGATGAGGGCTAACTAGCGAAGAGTATTCAAGAACTACTTCTTCTATACTATTACTACTTGTGATTTGGAAGTAATACTTCCATTAATGTATCCCAAAATAGCATTTGACCTTTTGTTGGCACATATTTAGCCTATTATCCACAATTACTCTGAAATCTTGTTCAGTTTTGTTGAGCCACTATTCCCCATCTTGTATGGATGCATTTGGTTTCTTTTTCCTAAGTGAAGGACTTGGCATTTGTCAAACTTAGCTGCTGTTTATTTCAGGGCTATTTGTGTAAAACATCTCCACATTTCTTTTTGAAGTGATGGGAAAAGGAGCACTTGCAAAGTGTGGTGGACCAGCCTAGCTTCTCACAACTGCACAGTAATCCACATAGCTACAGTCCAGCCTAGCTTCTCACAACTGCACAGTAATGCACATAGCAGTATTTGGCAGCTACAGTCCACTTTGTGACAGGTCTTCCAGTTCACCAAAGAAGGGGACTGCTGTGTATTGTGAAGCTGTTTTGTCATAAGAATAATGGCTTGCATCACGGATACCTGCAGATTTTTTTGGTTCTGAAATCATCAAATTGAGATAGGAATGTGGATAAATGACTGTCCTAGTTCCTGTTGTACTAAGAAAATGGTTTGGGGAACGCAAAAGACCAGCATATCTATTGTGTCCTTTACTTTTTTGGGCAAGAATCCATTTCATTAGATGCATGAAATGGAGTGTAGCATATATGTGTGTGGTACATGCGCAAGTGGGGGCATGAGGGCAGCTTTGGTAGATGAGAGTAAAATGAGTCATGGAATCATAGAATGGTAGATTTGGAAGGGGCATTGTGCTAAACTGTCCCTCTCAGATGGCTGTCCAGTTGCATCTTGAATACCTCTAATGTGTAAGGGAGCTCACAAGCTCCCTAGGTAATTAGGATGCCTGTTGTGCTTACTAACAGGAAATTCTTGCTGATGTCCAGCAAGAATCTGGCTTCTTGTAACTTGAGCCTTTTATTCTATGCCTGCACTCTGGGATGATCGAGAAGAGAACGTGACCTTTCCTCTTTGTGACAGCCTTTCAGGTATTTCAAGAGTGCTATCATATCTCCTCTCAGTTTTCTCAAACCTAAACATGTCCAATTTTGTCAATCTTTTCTCATAGGTCCCTAGGATCATCCTTGCTGCCCTCCTCTGAACCCTTCCCAGCTTGTCCGCATCTTTCTTAAACCATGGTGCCCAGAACTGGCCACAGTACTCCAGATGAGGCCTAATCAGTGTTGAGTAAAGGGGAACTAGTACGTCTTGTGATTTGAATGTGATACTTCTATTAATGCAGCCTAAAATAGCATTTGCCCTTTTTGTAGCCACATCAGTACATGTGAAGTGCCCTAAATGAGTCAACTGTTGAAGTAAACAAGGAGCTACAGATGGATCTGTAGATGGATTCACAGATGATCCAAGCACACCCATCCAGAAACAGTGCTGATCTGGCCTCAGCACTGGCCTTTCTGGAATTAATGTTCACCCTTGTCCAACAGGTTAGATATTACAGGGATTTTGATAGTCATCCACTGTACAAGTCCTGCATCATTCAGGTGATTTCCATTACAGTGAGATGTATGTTATACCCCTGCTGCACTGATTGTGGTAATATCGTGGGTTGGGTTCTTGTGGGAAGCGGCTGACTAGATGATCCTGCCTTTGTTTCTGAAGTTTAAACTGGATGGGCTTTGTGTCCTGCCTCCTTCTTAAACTGAAAGTGGAAGAGGTGGGGGGGGGGGAATTCCGTTTGGAATAACTGGGACAAACTTTCCTGGGTAGAAAGAAATGCGTCTTACACCAGAGTAAGGACAAGCTGCAAAGTAGCTTTTTATTGGCAGGGAGGAAATGCAATCCCAGGTACAAGTGGTGCAACTCATGCGCAAGGAACCTACTGTAAATCCTCAGTAACATAATTCTAATGAGAGCTCTATATTGGAAAAAGGGTATTAAGCCGTGGACATCGTTGCTGAGGAGGACAACATATGAGGGGAGTGTGGCCCTTTCGGTATCTTTTTAGTCTTTCCAGTGCTGGTGAGCTGCTGTAGAACGTAAGGACTGTAGAGCTGCTTTGCACTGCCTTGGAAGAAATCTCTTGAGTCTTAAGAGAAACAAGAAGGGTTGCTGTAGCAAAGCGAGCTGCTCTATGTAGTGGTAAAGGGAAGCAGTCCAGAGGAGGGTATCCCCTCCCACTACTGCCTCACCGCACTGCACAGCAGTGTTCCCAGCCTTGCACCAGGCACTGTAAGCGGCTCTCCTTGCCAAGCCAGCAGACTTGCCTAGCACATGTGCAGGGTATCCCTGGCACAGGAGGGGAACTGAACTGAAATGTCTTTGGGCTGATAAGTCACAGGTATCAGCTGCCACTGAGCACACAGCACTCTCCATACCAGCTCGGCTTTACTTCTGCAGGTGGCCAGCCAAACTGGCTGCTGTCTTGTGAGGATGACCTGTGCCACAGAGACATGGTGCACACACATGACTAACCTTCACTACAGCAAGCATTAACACGGTTCCTTCTCCACCCCAATGGAGCAGGTACAAGTTTGCAAAGTGACCCCCTCACTGGAGGGGAATTCAGCTCCAGAATTTACCTTTATTTAGTATCCTTATCTACACCGTACCTTTTTTCCCTCCCCACGCTGCTAGAACGGGCTAACTTGACCCTACGCCTCTCCCTGTTGCCTGGCAGCCACCCTCCGGTAGGTCCCCTCTGCTGCCCCGCCAGGGCTGCCGGCCGCTGCTCTCAACTGCGGGCTGCCACCCCGTGGCCACTCCCCGTTCCTCGACCCAGCAAAGCTCGGCTCCGGCCCTCGCGCGGAACTCACCGCCGTGTGACGGGCTTTCCTCGCCCCCGGCTGTCCGGCCGCTCGCCGAAGAAGGCGCGGAGGCCCAGGCGCCGCGCCGCCCTCCCCGCTGCTGCCCAGGCAGCTTACGGACCGGCGCGTGCGGCGCTTCGACTCGCCCTCTCGGGGCCCCGTTCGCCCAGGCCTGGCTCGGGAGCGCCGGGGGCGCGGGAGAAGAGAAGCGGCTGGCGGCCGGCAGCGCGGCGCGCAGCTGAGACACCGCCCCCGAGCGGCTCCCGTGCGGCGGGCGGGGCGGGCCTCGCGCGCGCCGCTTCCGGGCCCCGCCCGCCGCGCCGCCGCGCCCGCCGCCTCCCCGCCCTCGGCCAATCCCGCGCGGCTTCCGTGGTGCCGCGTCACGTCCGTCGTTAGGCGGCGGAGTCGGGAGCCGAGTTGGTGGGGAGAGGCGAGGCGAGGCGAGGCGAGGCGGACTGCGGCCGCCGGGGCCGGGGCCGGAGGCGGCGATGGGTGAGCAGCGGCGGCCGCCGCCGGGCCGGCCGGGCGGGCGGGCGGGGGCGTGGGAGCCCGGGGCCGCGAAGGGACATACCGCGGTCGCTCGGAGTGCCGCGTCCCAGCGAGGGCTTGGCCGCAGCGCAGAAGACCCGAGCCTCGCTCTCGACGGTTGCGGGTCGCGCTTGTCCCTGGCTCGCCGGGCCCTTCCTCATCCCCCCACCCCGTTCTTGCGTCGGGCACACTCTCGGGTGAACTCGGGGAACCCGCGGGGTTTACTTCCGCGGAGGCTCTGAGGATCGCAGCCGGGACGCTAGGCCTGGTCCCGGGGCATCCAGAGACGCTGATCCCTCCTCTCCCGTGGCCCCCTTTGCGCGCAGGTCCCCGCCCCGAGAAGTCCGCGGTTGAGGCGGCCAGGGCAGTCGTTGGGCTGTTGCGGAAGGACAGAGACCACTGAACCCCAGAGACCACTTGCCAAGGTCAGCAGCTCGTGGCCTCCTCCGCAGAGGAAAGCCATTTCCCCACACTCGCTGCCCTTTCAGGGATGGTGAGGGCTTCTCTCTCCCTTCCCTCGTCATGGACTTGCCCATGGGAACGTTTTCTGTCTGGTCGATGTCAGGTTAAGTGTCAGGCTGATGTCAGGTTGGGTAACAAGATGGATTGCTTCCGTTTCCACCTCAGAAAGCACTGGGGGTGCTTGTGGTCACTTGTTTCCAATGTTCCTCTTTTACACCCAAACTGATTTCAGATGACACTTGCCAGGGAGGAGGCCCTTCTCACGTGTCCTCTTAACTTCCTGCTCCTAACAGGGGTGCATTCGCGCTCTGCCCCTTCAGTGCAAGGATGGCATTCAAACTCCCTTCCTTTCTCACCTTCCCTTTGAGGGATATATCTTCCCTCTATGGATTGGTTGGTCCTCTCTCTCTTCTTCCCTCTCCCCAGTGCACTTGCTTTGTTTCTGATGCATGCTTCAGATTCTCCACTTTTTGCTGGGCTGTACCAGTGTTAGGGCTGATGCTTAATGCAGCTTAGAGTGTTCTAAGCATATCATAATCCTCTCTACCATTCCTTCCTGATTGGGAAACTTCCACCTGCCTCCTACCGGGCTGCTTTCTTGGGACTGGTTAGGTCAGGGGTCGGCAACCTTTAACACTCAAAGAGCCATTTGGACCTGTTTCCCACACAAAAGTAAACACCAGGAACTGCAAAACCTTTTTGACATCTAAAATGAAGATAACACTGTATATATCGTTTTTTTACCTTAATGCTATGTATATCTTCATTATGATTTAGCTGCAGCTCTTGTTCAGTCACTAAAAACTGTTATTTCTAATCTTACATTATAAACTAGTAGAACTCCTTTCAGATATTTTGAATAGGAGAACAGCCTCCTGAAGAGTCAAAGTCAGTGCTAAAGGGCTGCGTGCATTAAAGAGCAAACCCATAAGTTCGTCAGCAGTAAAAGCAAATGAATCTACCCACGTATCATTAAACGTTTGGTTTTCTTCAGAAACTTCTTTTCTTTGATTTATTCATGGTTGGATGAGTGGGGAGGGGGAGCTCAGTAAATCCGATCGGGATCGGAGATATAGGTGTGTTTAGTGACTGATTAGCAGATAAACAGTCAAGTGCTGTGAATTGTAAGGTCCCAAGCGCAGCTTTTAACATTTAGATGAAGGAGATTACATTGGGACAAAGAGAATCTTCTCAGCAGCATGAGAGCCTGCAGGAAGCTTGTTTAGCAGAGGAATGTAGTGATTTACTTAACTAGCTGATTTACTTAACTAGCTAGCGCTGTGTTCCTGAGTGGAGCTTCGAGCAGATCAGCGGCTGTGCCGGCGCGGCGCGTGTTTTGAGCAACGGAGCTGCAGCAGAGGGGTTCAAGAGCCACATGTGGCTTCGGAGCCGCAGGTTGCTGACCCCTGGTCTAGGTGAATAAAGGAAAGGTTGCTAAGCATGAGGGCTGTTCTGCTGTGGTGTTCCGTATTTGATTATGCGAAGAGAAGGGGGAAAGGTTTGAACTGTAACACAGTCCTAGAGAGAAAACAGACTTAGTAAAAGAGAGTTATTTTCTGAATAAATGAAAACAGTGCCTGCTTAAGAGTGCTTGTTGGGCTATTTAGAGCCTGATCTTGTGCAATTCGGTGTGTCTAAGTTCACTGATTTCACCTAACACTCTACAGAAGCAAGTTGTTAACCTGTTAAGCAAAAGCTCCATTGGGAGAACATTCCTCATTGCCCACTGAGAAGGGGCCTCGCCAAGCTAACCAAGATTAAAACTTTTACCATTCCAGAGCTAGGACCTCTTTTTGTGTGGTCCAAGTTCTTCCCTTGAAAACCTGAACCTTCTTTTGTGCTCATTTCTTTAGCAAGAGGTCCTTTGTTGGATTTGTAAAGCTGCAACTTAAACAGTCCAAGATTGTAAGGATAGCTGCCGCCACTCCTGATTCAGAGCAAGATTGGGGATTTCAGTATCCATCTTTGCAGTCCTTTCTTGTAGGTGATAGCCATGTGAGAGAATGAGATGGTGGTCTTTACTCAGGATGGGGACTGTGGAGCTCACTGATATTCTGCTCACCTGATGCAAAATCTTTGTATCTTGTAAACCTTGGCATTTTAATTTTTAATTCTGTGTGTGTGCCAGCTAGAAAACCTCTGAAATTCTGATAGGAAGCTGGGTGAGAAAGGAACTGATTTATGAGCATAATAAACACCTAGCATGCAGAGTTTGTGCTTGAGGTCTTTAATTACTGTAGGTTCAGTGAGGTATAGAACAGGTGATTGTGCAACCGAAGTGCTAAAATCATAGCTCTCAGAGGTAATGAATGTGGCCTCCTATGTCTTCCTGTGCATGAGTGAGTGAGAAAATGAAGGCCAGGCCGGTGATTTGTGTATGGTTATATATTAGTTCTGTGCTGGGCAACATACAACTTGAACCAGTGTACTTCTCAAGGACATCAGGGTGAAGGACAGCAGAATTCTGGGGATTCTAGCATTTCTTTTTTAATGGCTTTAGTTCTCCCAGAGGAGTGTATATATACAGAACTATATATGCATCTAGTGATATATATATATATATATATATATATATATAGTTATGAGCATATATTAGCCTATTTATCAAAGGCTTCCACATTTGTTATTGGCATCAAGCAGATTATTTATTTATTGACTTCAAATGTGCTTGAATAGATGGTGCTGCCTTTTGCTGAGTCGGAACACAGGCCCACCTAATGTATTATCCCACGCTCTCTGGAGCACAAGCGCTCTCCAGGGTCCTGGACCATGCCAGTCCTTCAGCTGGCAATGCTAGGATGCCAAGCAGGGACTTACGCAAGCGAAGTTCTGTCACTGCGTAATGGCTTCTCCCATGTAAGTATGGCAAGCATGCCATGTGCAAAGTGCGGCAAAAGAAGTGCAGAGTATCTGTGGTCCTGATAAAACTGCCGTGCAGAAACCTCCTGAGGCCCTCATGAGAGTCGGGCAGAGGCTGCGATTGACCCATGGTAGCACACCCTGCGTTCGACACCAGCCAAACACTCTAGGGGCACCCATGAGGTGCCTGTTCTCCAGGAATCCCAGCGGTGCCAGTGCAAGAGTATCTGAATGTGCTAGTCAGATCCTGACTTGCTTATTTTTGGAGACACAGATGCACCTTCAGGGCATTTTTCTAGATTCCCCCAGCTTCCCAAATCCCTGGTGTCATTGATGAGTTTTCCTAGACATGCTACCTGTGCTGACATTTTGAGACAGTTGATCCATGTGAACTGGTCTGTGACTGCCTGTGTGTCATCTCTTTTTCTGCTCATGGTCAGGTCAGCAAACATCTCATTTTGCTTGTGATTTCTTTGTCTTTGAAATTTCTCCCAGTATGTTCATACATTTGAGGCTTGTCCAATTCCTTCTAGGTTTTTACATGTGCATGGCAATGACTCTTATGTATGAGCTTTGTGTGTCCAGAAATATATTGAGCATCAGGTGAGCAAGCACTGCAAAATCAGAATGTGAAGCTGAGAGATCACTTGAAACAAGCTGCAGTTTTTGAGAGTTTAAACTTGAGTGGCACAAAAACCCACTCTTTGGCCTCCATGGTGCACAAGGATGGCTTTGAATGTAGCTGATAACTGAAAAGGGAGTGCTTTCTTTGAAACAGGTCACAGAGGCCAAATGTCAAGAACTTCCAGAAAGGTATTCTTGCTCCTGCAAGTTGTGGTGGGTGAAGTGTCCATTTGGTTTAGAGGTATTGAAAGAGCGCAGCTGTTGGGTGTCATGAATAGATAGGCTTGCTATTTTGGAGTGATGAGCCTTCCTCCCCTCACCCTGGTCGCCTTACCCACATTTGGTCAGAGAGGTAAACTTTGTGGCTTGCTCCAAGTTAAACTTGCCAGGCCCACATAGCTTGCATACTGGTGAGCAGCTCTAAAATAAGCTTGTCCAGAGAACAGTCTCCAGGGCTAGGGATGTTCATAGGAACATGGGCCTTTTGCACTCATCTGGGGCTTACTTACATAGCATCCTGCAAAGAGTAATGTAAGTCTTCTGGAGATGTTGACTTGGAACATTTTCTGCTGCCCTGAATTTATAGAGACCTGCTTCATGGCTTACATTTAGTGACCAGAATGGAAACTGCCACACTAATTTTGCATGTTGTATGAATATCACAAAAGGTTTTCAGTAGCCAAAAGTGGATGGTAAAAATAGTGCATGTAAAGGGAGAGTAATCAGTGAAATATACTCGTGAGGATGGGTTGCTGGTGTATTCAAAGTAATTCAGAGCTTTAAAGAGAAGTTGTTTTAAAAGAAACTCTCACAAACACCCTAAGACCCTTCAATTCAATCTTAGATTATTTGGATTTGAACAGTACAATCTTACTTTTTTTACTCAGATATAGGTCCCATCAAGCTCAGTGAGGATTTTTCAATGCTAAAACTTTAATTTAGACTAGTATTGTATCCATTCCAATTGCCCAACTTGACTTGTATTGGGTTCATTCATTAAGTTACCAATTACTTTTATAAAAAAGTACTCTTCTAAAAAAAGGAATATAGTCATGTGACAATTTTCCACCCCAAGTTGCTTCAGGAGAATAACTTCATCCTTGGGTGTGAGTCCTTATAGAATACATCAGTACAACATGTCAGTGTCTTTTCCAAGATTAATATTCTTGAGATTTTGACTGAGGGATGGTCTCCCATACAATCCTATTTCAGAACCGTTCATCATTTCCGTGAAATGAGTAGAACCTGATAGACAGGGACAATGAGAGCTTGGAACTCCATTCAAACACTTGTTGCAGTAAGAGCTGCTTTGTGTAACAGCTCTGTCCTCATTATTTGAACTCCTTGTGAAATACTGCCTCTCCCCTTGCTTGGGCCATTGATTCTATAGCAGAACAGCACATAAAACCTACAGCTTCCTGCAGCAGAATTGTTGTTACCATGTGGCTCATGCATTAAAAGACTGAAAGTGATGCCAGTTTGAGTTCTTTTAACTGACCCCATCCATCAGGGCATATCTACTTTCAAACCAGCATACAAGTCTGTTCTTCCCATTCTAGTACAGTGGTACCTTAGCTCACAAACTTAATCCGTTCCAACATTTAATCACAGCGGCAAGGATTGCGCTTGCCCAACACTGGAAGAGTGAGGAACTACCCACTGAGGAACTGATTTTAAAAAAGATTCGGGACAGTGCAGAAATGGACAGATTGACTCTATTACTGAAGGAGAAAGAAGATACTGACTTCTGTCAAACTTGGGACCTTTTTAATGATTGGCTGGAGAAATGGGACTTGGCTTAGATTTAAAGATGTCTTTAAATTTTTATAAATCGATTTGAATATGATTACAGAATGTTAAAATGATATGTTATAGGGGGCTGACCCAGTACGTCCGATATATTTGATGATTGATGTTTTTTAGTTTTTAGCTTAAAATCTTAATAACAATCTTTATTTAAAAAAAAAAAAGAACTTAATCCGTTCCAGGACTCAAATTGATCATGAGCCAAGTTAAATTTCCCCATAAGGTTCAAGTGCAAATAAGGTTAATCCGTTCTATAACCATTTTTTAAATCAGAAAAATGTGAAGCAAAGTGACAACAACAAAGATCATGGCCATCTCCCCCCCCCACCCCCAACACCCCGAGCACAAGCGTGGCCATCTCCACGCCACCCCAGCACAACCGAGATCGTGCCTGTCATCCCTGCAGGCGCCCATCATCCCAGCACGCTGTGGGGTGGGGAGAAGAGACAGGCGCGATTGCAGGCGCACTGGGGGAGGAAGAGACAGGTGCAAACAACGGGGGGGGAGGGAGGGCCGAGATTGTGCTCGTCTTTCCTGCAGGATTGTGCCTGTGATCACGCAGTGGGGAGATGGCCACGATCTTGGTTGCCACCCAATGCACAGTTCGCGACTCAAGTCAAAATTTTAATGAAATTTTTGTTTGTGACCCGATTTGTTTGTGAACCAAGGCGTTTGTGAGCCAAGGTACCACTGTACTTTGTGAACTGCAGTTCTGTATCTGACTAGGAACTCTGACAGAATTCTCAGCACTTGGACACTTCGGCTCCCTGGGGGAGCCAGCCATAGCTGTCATCACTATAAAAACCAATGTGGCTGTAAATACGTGTGCACGTCTGTGTGCATGTTGTGGCTACCAAGGTGCAAGCAAAGGCACCGGAAGTAGATTTTTAGGCCCCAGAGATACCGTCTGGATGCAGATGCTGGCTAAAGTGGCAAGCTGTAGAAAGTGGGGGCAGAGTATGCATATGGGTGGCTGTGCCTGTGCCTGTGTGTGCTGGAGGATGTTCTCTTTCAGAGGTGAAAGAGCCTTCCCCCGCTCTGGCTGGCAGCTCTCAACAGCAGTAATTTCCCCGTACCCTAAAATGTCCCAGGGTCCGTCTTGTGGGAAGTTACCTGCAGATGATCCCACTCTCCCTACCCTGGATGGTGGGGGAGCCACTTCAGACTTTTGCTAGAGTGCATTTGAGACCATTTTGGATTATTTGAGTCAGTCCTGCATTCACATTTCCTGTATTATTATGTTTAGAAAGTACCACAACTTGTGAGAAGTTGTGGTGCTTTTTAGTATCAAAAGTTGTTCAATAAATCCAGTGTCTGGGAGGTATTTTATCAGCTGTACTACTGTAAGTGGTATTTTTGTGCCACCAGCCCATTTGCCACTCTGCATGTGGTTCAGCCTCATCTGATTTATTTGAATCAAGGGACGAAATCTGGCTGGTCCTGTCTTCCTTTCATATCTTGGAATGACATGAGTACTGGAGCATTGGAAGGGTCACTTTAGACCATGGGTCCCCAACTACGTCCCACGGGCTGGATCCGGCCTGCCATGCCCATTTATCCAGCCCGCCATAGCTCATCACGTGCGCGCATACATGCGCACGTGGTGAGACGCCAGCTTGCTCACAAGGAGATCATTTTGGCCTCACTCGGAGAAAACGATCTCTGTGCACGCACGCCCCTGCCTTGCCGCACGTGCCCCCCGCCCCGGCCTGCACCACCTGCCCACACTGCCTCGGCAGCCCGCACCTTTCAATTGGCCCCCTGTTCAAAAGGTTTGAGGGCCCCTGCGTTAGGCTGTATCCAGACCAGCTCATGGCTCAATCTTGTTTTCTCTGCTGCAGTCCCCATATTTGTCCCTGCCTGGGTTCCACGTCTGTTTCTTGCTCTCCGTAATAGACACCGTCGTCGTTGCCTTTGGCAGATTTATCTGTCACTCAACTTGGAATAAGAAACGCTCCATTCTGGGTTTGCTTCTACAACTTGTCAGCATTTCTGGTTGCTGCTGTTCTATCTGTCCTTACCTCTTCATTACGAAGCATGGTTATTATGCACACTTTTTACGGATAGAGTGAGCCTTTGACCAAGGTTTCTGGAGTCCGAATTCCTTATTGAATGCAGTGTTTTAAATGGCATCCTGTGTCTTTCCTTCACCACCACCATCCCAAGAACGTTGGCAGCCAGCACTCAGATGCCTTTGTAGCCAGCTTGGCTTTCATGTTCTTTGAAATGGTGTTTTGTTGCACAAACTTTGCACAACAATTGCATTTCCAAAGGGGATGCTTCGGATTCTGCAAACAGACAGGGAGCCAAGAGGTGGTGGCAAATCACCATATCTAATTCAGAAACAGGAGTTTTGCTTTGCAGCCTTCTCTCTGTGGACCATGTAGGGTGGATAAAAATTAATGACTTTTTTAAAAATTTGGATTTTTAAAATTTAAATCAGATTTTTTAAATAAAATGCTTTTGAGGAAAAACCTATCTAAAGATAGTTTTCTATTTAAGATACGTTATAGTCCAGAGGTCATGAAAGAAGGATTCGCTTTTAATTATCTCACATGAGGTTTGTATAGTCATGCGATGTTTAAATTTTTTTGGTAAATGAATTCCATTGATCCATTCACAATGTCATGCTCTTCCAGATGTTTCTGTAAGATTATTTGGCAGTTTTTCTATCTAGAAGATATTATCTAGATATATGCTTGGTTTCACAGTTCTCAAAACTGGATTTGTGTATGCAGAGATCGCATACCTCTTATTCACAGCAAAAATGTAATAAATGAACATAACAGAGTTGCCAAAATGACCTTAGTCCCATTGTTCCTTTGCAAATCTATATACACAGAATCAACTCTTACCTCTTAAGTGCTAAGTTTTGAAAAATTCAATGAATAGAAGGAGGTTGTTGGGAGTGGAATAGATCTGCACAAGAAGCTAAGTAGGAGGAGGGAGGGGCAGGTAGTAAAAATGAAAGTGAAACCTTTTGAGCAGAATGCTCCACCGGTCTTCGGATCTTCCTGTGTACAGCCTGAGGTTTTTCATATTATTCTTTTCCTGGGGAAGAAAACCTATAATGGCAGCAGGCCATAAAGAGACCCAAATTAGGAATATTTTGATGAAGTTCCTCTACCTACAGGTAAAGTAGGTATGCTTGCAAATTACCATATGTTTTGCTCTATAAGACTCACTTTTTTCCCCCTCAAAAGCAAGGGGAAATGTCTGTGCGTCTTATAGAGTGAATGTGTGTGTGCAGTAAGTCTGTCAGATGTGCAGCCCATGGGGAAGTGATGGGGAATGTGCCTGGGATTATGTGCCCATTTGATTCAGAATATTTTTTTTTCTTGTTTTCCTCCTCTAGAAACTAGGTGCGTCTTATGGTCAGGTGCATCTTATAGAGCAAAAAATACAGTATGTTGAAAACCATGATTTAAATCTAGTCTTACTGACTAGTATTCTAAATTTATTTTATTTAAACCAAACCCACCCTGGAACCATGCAGAGTGTAACCAAACAGATGCTTGCATTTGGTCCTCAAAGACGGCCAGATTGGAGCAAAGGGCCCGAGCTTGTTGTCCTTTGTGCCCTTTCACAGTTTCTTGCTTGGAAGAAGCATGGCCAAAATATCCAGATTTGGTGGCTAGAAAAATTGCATTCTGCAGTCTGACTAGTTATTCAGTTCAGTTTTTTTATAGTCACACTCCCAAGTAAAAGACAAAGCAGAACATCAGAAGCTTATTTTAAAAGAGCCCATTAAATATTGGCATGTAATATTTGTTCCCCCTATTCATTATTTGTTACATCAGCCTTTACTACGAAGAGCTGTAGTGCATCGCTCCATTTTGCCCTCACAGCAGCTCAGGTGTTTGATTTGGCTGTGTGTCAGTGACTGGTGCAGTCACCAGCATGACGGCTGGAGTAGAATGAGCACCTGGGGCTCATGAGTCCCACACCCTTGCTCAGCTCACTCCACACACTGGCACTTCTGCATGGCTTCCCATGGGAACTGGTGAGCTACTTCAGAGAGTGCAGAAGCTCAGGTTCCAGCTAATGGCAGCTGCTCTCCTTAGACTTTCATGCCTTCCCCAGGCACACCTTCCCTCATGGAGTGTCCTCGACTCAGTGCTGTGGCTTTTGGCTGAACGTTTCCAGGGTGACCTGGAATCAATTTGGTGCTTGTGTGGTGCAGTCATAAGTACACTGCTGCTCGCAGGCCTTCAGTCTTTGGGTCCGATGTGAATAGCTTCAGCAGAGCAAATGCACAAATGTGGGGCTTGGTGGAGATCTTTTTGTCTGTCATGAGCCCAGACACTCCTGACATCCTTCTCAGTGAACTAGCAGACCGGGTGGGAGACTGGCAGGGTTCCTCTGCAGGTGTCCCTATCTCCTTGTTAGCTCTAAAGCCCTTCTGGGAACTTCGCTGGCCACTTGGGCATCTCTCCTTGGTTCCACTGTGCTGCTGCAGCTGACATTCAGAGTTTGATGACAGCTCGTTACTGCCAGGTGCCTCTAGGGAGAAGGGATTCATCTGCTCTGCACGCCCATCAACTGCAGCAGCATGAGAACTGCTCTTGTATTTCCCCATGTCACATTCTGCTTGGAGTGGTGTCCAGGAGTGTCAGTAGCCTGAATAGATTCAGAGTGCCTGTGCAGACTTCCTCTTCTGGAGAGACTCTTCAGTTCCCCAAGGCTGTTTCTAATGGGCCTTGCACTTTAGCCTGCTGTGATGCCTGAAATTTTGTTGAGAGTGGTCTCGATTCAACAGCCCTTCCTGGGTCCAAAAGCTGCAGTAGGGTTGGTATTGCCAAAAGATGGGCTAGTGCTTCATTTTGCAGTCCCTACAGGCTCATAGTCAGTCCTGGAGTTTTGGTTCTGGGAACCCCTTGCTCAAGGGCAGAAAAAACACCAAATGTGTAAATTGCAAGCACCTGGATGCTAGGTCATTTTCCATCCCAGCATGCCTTTCCCACTTCACTTACCTGTATGCCAGGAAGGGCTTGTACGCACTTTGCTTTTCTCTACCTGGGGAGTCAGTCTGTTTCCACAAGCAATAGAAAAGTGCATTTATGAGCACTCTGATTCCATCTGCAATCATCCCTTGCAGACTGTGACTGCAGTTGTAAATGAAGTTGTTGCACACGTGTTCCTAGACTGCTTGCACAAGGGCACCCCGAGGCTTCTGTCTGGGACTCCAGTTGTGGAAAAGCGCGGATGCAGAAGCGTGCCTTGGGTGCCTCGCGTGGCTTGGAGTGCTTGGCAAATGCCTGTGTGACTAGAAAATGGGGCCTGGCGTGTTCTCCCGTTCTGCAGAGGCAGTCCCTGGGAGAAAGTACAGAAAGGAAAACTTTCCACCTTTTGGGGTGGGGGATGTGAGTTCTTGTGTTCGAGGCCAGGTCCTCAACCTAGGCAGTGCCTGTGTGCATCTGTGTCCCCAGAGCAGCCCTTGAGCTGCATCAATTGCCCCACGGTGACAGGTGGTCTTTCCAGTTTCCCTGAGGGGCTGTTATGATGGAAGGGAGCAGAGAGGGGAAGCGGAGGTAACAGATGAGAGGATGGGCACTCTTCTGCTGGGCTACCGACAGTTGCAGTGAGTGCAACAAGATTTGAAGGGCTGGAGTTCATGTTTTGGCTTATGAGCATGAGCACAATCTTTGGGAGTAGGAGCAGTTCAGAAATGGATCCTTCCCACAGTCTGCACAGCAAGACAGCACAGCCTCTTGGTTGGATGTTCTGTGATCCACACATCATAGAAGCTTTATTTGACAACTGACTTGGCTCTTCGTGGCTGTCTGCAGCCTTCAGTGAGCCACAACTGTGTGTGACAACCATTTAGCATTGCTCACGGAAATGAAAGTGTGGAGGCATTGTTGTGGGAAAGGCATCAGAGCATCACAGAGTGCCTGCTGAGCTTCACTGAAAATGCCTGCTCTTGCTTTCCAGAGCTCAGAATGAAGCGGCGAACATCTGACAGAGGAGGTGGGGAAACATCCTCCAAGGTGCTTTGTCCAGGCATTTCCAGCAACACCACCAAGCGGGCCGGACCCTTCATCCTTGGTGAGCAGGAGCGGCATTCTGTGCTTTGCCCGGAGCTTCTGTCATGGACACAAATTAAGCACGAGGGCGTGACTTAGTCTATGAAATCAGTTCTGCTTCTGCAGGGCCCTGAATTCTGCACTGCACCCCTTCCCATACTTGGAAATTAAAAGCCATATTCAGCCAGGATGCTGACACCTGAATCCTCTCCAGGCTCAAAACTGGTTACCCCCAGAAGGCATAAACCTCCCTGAGTCTGGGAGGTTCTGAACGCCTCGCTGAGGGAGGGCTGCATCCCTGCTCCCTTGGAGGAGGCAGTGATCCAGCCTGTCCTGAAGAAGGCACCTCTGGACCCAGAGGTGGCCGCCAACTTTAGACTGGTGGCCAACATCCTGTTCCTGGGCAACATGTTAGGGCGGGTGGTGGCGGGACAACTCCAAGCACTCTTGGATGAAACGGATTATCTGACCCATTTCAGTCCGGCTTCAGACCCGGTTACGGTACTGAATCTGCCTTGGTCGCCCTGTATGATGACCTGTGCAGGGAGAGGGACGGGGGAGTGCGTCCCTGTTGGTTCTCCTGGACCTCTCAGCTGCTTTCGATACCATCGACCATGGTATCCTTCTGGATAGGCTGGCTGGGCCAGGAGTTGGGGGCACTGTTTGGCAGTGGTTCCACTCCTACCTTGCCGGCCAATTCCAGAAGGTGTTGCTGGGGGACTATAGCTCTGCACCATGGCAGGTTTGCCATGGGGTTCCACAGGGCTCTATTTTGTCCCCCATGCTCTTTAACATCTACATGAAACTGCTGGGAGAGGTCATCAGGAGGTTTGGGCTGCGGAGTCACCAGTATGCTGATGACACCCAGCACTGCCTCTCGTTTACATCTACTCCAGGTGAGGCAGTAGCTGTACTGAACCAGTGCCTGGCCGAGGTAATGGGCTGGATGAGGGCCAATAAACTGAGCCTCAATCCAGATAAGATGGAAGTCCTGTTGGTGGGCGGATCGAGGTTCCAGGTAAGTGATTTTGACCCTGTTCTGGATGGGGTAGCACTCCGTCTAAAGGACAGGGTCCGCAGCTTGGGAGTACTCCTTGACCTGGAGCTGTCACTGGAAATCCAGGCGGCAGCAGTGGCGAGGAGTGCTTTCCTACAGCTTCGTCTGCTCCATCAGCTGCGTCCTTACTTGGACAAAGACTGCCTAGCAACGGTGATACATGCTCTTGTAACCTCCAGGTTGGAGTATTGTAACACACTCTACATGGGGCTGCCCCTGATACTTCAGCTGGTACAGAACAGAGCGGCCAGGATGCTGACGGGGACCAGTCGTTATTTTCATATAATGCCAGTCCTCTACAAGCTACATTGGCTCCCAGTTGAAGTCTGGGCCCAATTCAAGGTGCTGGTTTTGACCTATAAAGCCCTGAACGGCTTGGAACTGGGATACCTGAAGGAACATCTCCTTCCATATATGCGCTCACGCCCCTTAAGATCAGCAAGGGAGGCCCTACTCTGAGAACCCTCCCTGAAGGAGGTGAAAGGGGCATCTACTCAGAGCAGGGCATAATCTGCGGTGGCATCCAGCTTAAGGAATGCACTCCCCTGGTGCCAAACTTGCTCTTTTCAGCGCCAGGTCAAAACCTTTTTATTTAACTGGTATTTTAAAAACTAGTATTAATGTAACTGTTGTGTTTTATTGCTTTTACTGCTTGAATTGTTTTAATGTATGTGATTTTATTGATTGTTTTAATGTATTGATTGTGAGCTGTTCCAAGATGCCTTGCATGGGGGATGGCATAAAATGTGTGTGTATGCATGTGTGCGTGCTAGTTATATATATATATAAATATATATATGTTGTTAGTCGCGAAATCGTGTCTGACCCATCGTGACCCCATGGTCAACATTCCTCCAGGCCTTCCTGTCCTCCACCATCCCTCGGAGTCCACTCACGGTCACACCAACTGCTTCAGTGACTCCATCTAGCCATTCATTCTCTGCCATCCTCTTCTTCTTTTGCCATCTATTGTTCCCAGCATTAGGCTCTTCTCCAGGGAGTCCTTCCTTCTCATTAGGTGGCCAAAGTATTTGAGTTTCATCTTCAGGATCTGGCCTTCTAAAGAGCAGTCAGGGTTGATCTCTAAGGCTGACTGGTTTGATCTTTTGCAGCCCAAGGGACTCTCAGAAGTCTCCGCCAGCACCACAATTCAAAGGTCTCAATTCTTCGGCGCTCAGCCTTTGTTATGGTCCAACTTTCACAGCCATACATTGTAACTGGGAAAACCATATCCTTGACTATATGCACTTTTGTTGGCAGGGTGATATCTCTGCTTTTTACTATGCTATCTAGATTTACCATAGCTTTCCTCCCCAGGAGCAAGCATCTTTTAATTTCTTGGCTGCAGTCCCCATCTACAGTGATCTTGAAGCCCAGGAAAATAAAATCTGTCACTACCTCCATTTCTTCCCCATCTATTTGCCAGGAAGTGAGAGGACCGGATGCCATGATCTTAGTTTTCTTAATGTTGAGTTTCAAGCCAACTTTTGTGCTCTCCTCCTTCACCCGCATCAAGAGGCTCTTTAGTTCCTCTTCACTTTCTGCCATGAGAGTGGTATCATCTGCATATCTGAGGTTGTTGATATTTCTCCCAGCAATCTTGATTCCAACTGGTGATTCATCTAGCCCCACCTTTCTCATGATGTGCTCTGCATATAAGTTAAATAGGCAGGGCGACAGTATACAGCCTTGCCAAACTCCTTTCTCAATTTTGAACCAATCAGTGGTTCCGTGTCCAGTTCTCACTGTTGCTTCTTGACCTGCATATAGGTTTCTCAAGAGACAAGATGGTCTGGTACTCCCATCTCTTTAAGGACTTGCCACAATTTGTTGTGATCCAATCAAAGGCTTTAGCATAGTCAATGAAGCAGAAGTAGATGTTTTTCTGGAACTTCCTAGCTTTCTCCATGATCCAGCATATGTTGGCAATTTGATCTCCAGTTCCTCTGCTTCTTCGAAATCCTGCCTGTACTTCTGGTAGTTCTCAGTCCACATACTGCTGGAGCCTAGCTTGCAGGATTTTGAGCATAACTTTACTAGCATGTGAAATGAGTGCAATGGTGCAGTAGTTTGAACATTCTTTGGCATTGCCCTTCTTTGGGATGGGAATGTAAACTGACCTTTTCCAATCCTGTGGCCACTCTTGAGGTTTCCAAATTTGTGACATATTGAGTATAGCACTTTTACTGCATCGTCTTTTAGGATTTTGAATAGCTCAGCTGGAATGTTCTCCCCTCCACTGGCTTTGTTGTTGCTCAGACTTCCTAAGGCCCATTTGACTTCACATTCCAGGATGTCTGGCTCGAGGTCAGTGACCACCCCATCGTGGTTATCAGGGATGTTAAGCTCTTTCTTGTATAGTTCTTCTGTGTAATCTTGCCACCTCTTCTTAATCTCTTCTGCCTCTGTTAGGTCCCTGCCATTTTGGTCCTTTATAATGCCCATCTTTGCATGAAATGTTCCCTTCATATCTCCAATTTTCTTGAAGAGATCTCTGGTCCTCCCTATTCTATTGCTTTCTTCTATTTCTTTGCACTGCTCATTTAAGAAGGCATTCTTATCTCTTCTAGCTATTCTCTGGAATTCTGCATTCAATTGGGTGTATCTTTCCTTTTCTTTGCCTTTCGCTTCCCTTCTTTCCTCAGCTATTTGTAAAACTTCCTCAGACAGCCATTTTGCTTTCTTGCATTTCTTTTTCTTTGGGATGGTTTTAGTTGCTACCTCTTGTACAATGTTGCAAACCTCCACCCATAGTTCTTCAGGCACTCTGTCTATCAGATTTAATTTCTTAAATCTATTTGTAACCGCTACTGCATATTCATCAGGGATATGATTTAGGTCATACCTGAGTGGCCTATTGCTTTTCCCTACTTTCTTCAATTTAAGCCTAAATTTTGCAACAAGCACCTCATAATCTGAGCCACAGTCAACTCCTGGTGTAGTTTTTGCTGACCTTATAGAGGTTCCCCATCTTTGGCTGCTGAGCACATAGTCATTCTGATTTCTGTGTTGACCGTCTGGTGATGTCCATGTGTAGAGTCGTCTCTTGGGTTGTTGGAATAGAATGTTTGCTGTGACCATCATATTCTCTTGACAAAATTCTACCAGCCTGTGCCTTGCTTCATTTTGTACTCCACGGCCAAACCTGCCTGTTATTCCGGTTATCTTTTGGCTTTCTACTTTAGCATTCCAATCCCCCATGATGATAAGGACATCATTTTTTGGTGTTAATTCTAGAAGGTGTTGTAGGCCTTCATAGAACTGGTCGTCTTCAGCCTCTTCAGCACCAGTGGTTGGGGCATAGACTTGGACTACTGTGATGTTGAATGGTTTGCCTTGTATTCAAACTGAGATCATTCTGTTATTTTGGAGATTGTATCCCAGTACTGCTTTTCCTACTCTTTTATTGACTATGAAGGCTACTCCATTTCTTCTGAGGGATTCTTGCCCACAGTAGTATACCTGATGGTCATCTGAATTAAATTCACCCATTCCTGTCCATTTTAGTTCACTGATTCCTAAGAGGTCGATGTTCAGTCTTGTCATCTCTTGTTTGACCACATCCAGCTTGCCTTGATTCATGGATCTTACATTCCCGGTTCCTATGGAGTATAGATCTTTACAACATCGGACTCTCCTTTTACCACCAGATACATGCACAACTGAGTGTCCTTTCGGCTTTGACCCAGTCGCTTCATTCTTTCTGGCGCTACTAGTACTAGCCCTCTGCTCTTCCCCAGTAGCATATTGGACACCTTCCAACCTGAGGGGCTCATCTTCTGGTGTCATATCTTTTTGCCTTTTGGTCCTGTCCATGGGGTTTTCATGGCAAAGATACTGGAGTGGGTTGCCATTTCCTTCTCCAGTGGATCGCATTTTGTCAGAGCTCTCTGCTATGATCTGTCCGTCTTGGGTGGCCCTGCACAACATAGCTCATAGCTTCATTGAGCTACGCAAGCCCCTCCGCCACGACAAGGCAGTGATCCATGAAGGAGATAGATGGATGGATGGATGGATGGATAGATAGATTTGCTTCTTGGATAGAAGCTGAGCATTGAAGGAGCCAGAATTCTGTAGCTTGCACCATGTTACATGACCCTTGGATGTTGTTGTTATGTGCCATCACATTGTCCTATCCATGACATCCCTACTCAGAGTGGTGCAGCAATGCAGTTCTCCTTTTGTGCCGGCATTTCTTCTAGGCTTTAGCTCTACTGGGGCGGGGGGGTGGCAGAGGGGAAACTTCAAGTCCATTTTGTGTTGAAGCTCTCAGGGGCTTGTGAAAAGGCACATCATCCATGCTGGCTGGAAAGAAAGGAACCCTGCTGGTGATCGGGCTGGGTAGCGAAACTTCCAGCCACATCCATTGTAAATGCAAAGCTGGTTTGCGCACAATCACAGGGTCAGAATGGGTTGCTCCAAAATGGAACCATGCCAATTGCACAGACAGACTCTGAGTGCTCATCAGTGCAGCTTCTCAGACTGGGAAGAGGTAACCAGTGGGTCCTGGGCCCCCCCGCAATGGTGGAACTGGCCCACCAAGTCAGACCAAGCAGTCCTGTCCTGTGTTTGTGCCCCCAGGGCCTCGCTTGGGCAACTCCCCGGTGCCTAGCATTGTCCAGTGCTTGGCAAGAAAGGATGGGACGGATGACTTCTACCAACTCAAGGTAAGCCAGACATGGCAGCTTCACGCCTGGGGATTCCGGAGGCAGGATTGAAATGGTGTTGTGGATGACGGAGCCACGCAGAAAAGACAAAGAGGACCCATGATCAGAGCTGGAGAGGCAGCTCTGCTTGTCCCCAGCAGTGATGCCCTAGCAGTGCCACTTTGGTCTGAAAAGATAGTAGGGAGCCCTGGAGAAGGGACCCTCCCTGTGCTGCCTTCCCCTCATCCTGCTCCTCATTGCTCTTGCTATGTTCCACTTTTACATAGGATTGAGAGCAGTTTGCAGGAGAAGAAAACTTTATTTAAATGTTCGATATATCATCCTAAGACCTCGGTATTGGACAGTATATAAAAGTTTTAAATAAATAAATAATAAAGAAAAGCAGAAATAAGTTTAAAAGGATAAGCAGTAAATAGCTTTAAAGTATAGCATTAAGATAGCATTTTCTTTAAAGGTTTCTTTAAAGATCCTTCAGTGGGTTGCTGTCATTGGTCTTAAAATTCACATGCACTTGCCAGCTCCTACGTTCTGCAACTGTCTTCCACAAAATTGGACTGTTGGTTGATCTAACCTCATGCTCTCTGCTGCAATTATCAATACTAGTTAGAGCGGTATTTTCTAGGACCACTAACCTGATATTGCTTTAGGTGAGATTTATATCCCACTGAAACATGGTTCTGTGCAGTCTAATGATCAAACATCAGTTGAAAATTGCAGACCATTTTTTAAAATTAAGCAGCCACATCAAAGCAAATGCACGCACCAAGACCTTGGATATAAAATAGCATTTACTAATCTAAAGAAACATCTTCTAATCCTTTCATATCAGAGCTCCCCGGCTTTTCCAGGTGAGTGAGGACACTGGGAATTTTGGGAAAGTTGCTGTCAAGGTCATTACAAAATGCCCATTCAAATTGGTCAGATGAAAGGAAAAATAACTTGCCTAGTACAAGAAAGAGGTGGGTTCAGAACTTCAAAAGGCAGGTTTCCTCTTTTGTGCCCAGTCTTTTGCTCCAGGACTCATTTCACAGAAGACGAGCTAAGGAAGCTTAGAGAAAGTAGTTTGGCCAAGAAGTGGAGGACGAAGTGGGTCAACGCGCCCACTTACCCACTCGCACTCATAAAGGCATGATGCTTGTGTACAGGCAGAGCAGCCCTTTGTGGCCCGCCCGCCTCCTCGGCTGCTCCCTGACACCCCAGCTTGCCTTCTTTGCCGGGGGCTGGGCACACTGGAGCCATGGCCCCCTTTTGTTTTCCATATGTTGCCTCAGAGACCCATTTTGGGCCCAGTAGTTCTTCTGGGAATAAAGTTGGTATTGAAAGCCACCATGGTATTTGCACCATGACAGGCCAGTCTCCCAGTTAAAAATAAGGATAATTGTGGCCATAATTATTATCAGCATAATCAAAATGTAAATTACAACCAGGAGGGTGCAAGTCCGGACTTCAGCAAGGAACATGTTTGCAGCTCCATGTTGAATTTGAATTTCGTGGCTTTTCTGGGAAGAAATGTAGCCCACCCCCCCACACACACATATACACCTCCCCATTTGTTTCTTTTTGCAAAGATCCTCACCTTGGAGGACAAGAGTGACAAAGGCACAGAAACCCAAGAGGAGCGTCAGGGCAAGATGCTGCTTCACACGGAGTACTCCCTTCTCTCCCTCCTGCACAACCAGGATGGGGTGGTGCACCACCATGGCCTTTTCCAGGTATGCATGGCCATCCTTGGTTCTTCTGAGGATTTGGCCATAAAGATTGGTCTGCTGCCCACAGGCACTGCTAGCATTTGCCCATTGGGAAAGCTGCCTGCATGCTGAAAACACTGTTCGCCAAAAGATCTTTCTGGCAAGCTGTCCACATTTTTTCTAATGACGGCTGCTGCTTCCACATCTACTGCTACAGCTGGCAGTGCCTGCCAGAGCCCCAGACCTGACTTCCATGCCATTGCAGTGCTAGTTTGAACCTATTGACCAGGGATTCTGCATTGCCACTAAGATGTTTCTCAGTGTTCCTCTCCCACTCTGTGTGGATTCAACATACGGTTGGAAAAGACACCAAAGGCGTCTCTAGCCGGTCCTGCCACAGGGGCTGCAGCTGGCTGAAAGGAGACCATTGGCATGCCAGGTGGTAACTGGGTCATCTGTTGCACGCCTTTGAGCTCATCTGGCAAGGGCAGAATCGGGCCCCGGCAAATGCATGTCCGTGCCCAGTTGCCCCAGCCATCTCTGATGACAAGCAGAAGGAAGCATGGCGATGAGGAGTGTGGTGTTGCCACCTGGTAGTCATGCAAGCAGGACATGTAGGGCTCAGCCGTTGGCCAGAGGCCTTCCCTCTCCTCTTTAATTGCAATCTGTCCCTTGCTCACTGTGGCTAAACAGGACCGAGCCTGTGAGCTAGTTGAAGACCTGGAATCTAGTAGGATGGTCCGAAAAATGAAGAAGCGCATCTGCCTGGTGCTGGACTGCCTCTGTGCCCACGACTTCAGTGACAAGACAGCAGACCTCATCAACCTCCAGCACTACGTCATCAAGGAGAAGCGCCTCAGTGAGCGGGAGACGGTTGTGATCTTCTATGACGTCGTGCGAGTGGTAGAGGCCTTGCACAAGGTATCATTTCTGTGCTCTCCTTCATGAGGATGCGGGTGCTTGTAGCACAAAAGCTGCCGCGTCTCAGGCACACCGCAGGTCACCTTGGGGGGCAAGGTCTCCCCGAGCACTTGCCAAACCAGGTAGAAGCTTGCAAAGATGTGAAACCGGCATCCATCTGCAGTGGGCACAGCATCGGTCATGGTGCTTCTGCATTTTCCGGAAAAGTGAGTGGAACTGAGGCAGAGGGACTGAGCATTCAGGTTCATGTAGGTGTTCTGTATTCGTCAAGATAATCTCGTTTGCTCTAATGGTTTGCTTGTTTGCACTCCTTTGTCTTTCCAGAAGAACATTGTGCACAGAGACTTAAAACTGGGAAACATGGTGCTGAACAAAAGGTAGGATTGTTTTACAGTTGTTTCTTTGTCACGAGACATTTTTTTTCCTGCTGGCAGGAGGCAGCATGCCACAGAAAGGAGATTCTGCTCTCCAAATCATCCACGGAGGTTTTCATTTTCAGTCTGTGCAGCCCTGACAGGTCACACAGCATTAGAATCTCCCCTCGTCCTCTCCTGTCCCTCCTCGCCTCTAGGCTAGAGAAGGCATGGAGGGTCTTCCATAGGATTTCAGGGAGGGAACAGGGAGAAGCCCTGGAAGAAGGTGTGAGGCTGATGGCATGCCAGCCAGGGGCTGTGTCAGGGATGCATGCGCAGCCTGCTCAGTTGCAGAACTGCCCTGGGGCGACATTCCTAGCGGTCATGCGTGAGACCAGGCCAGCCAGTTCTATCATCTGGAAAGAGCCTAATTTCCAGGCGATTCCTCCTCCCTTTCTTGATCCTCCGCACTCAGGAATGCCACTGGCATCAGTCCAGGCATATCCTATGAAAGAACAAATCTGAAGTGGTCTTGGAAATGGCTGATTACGCGGCCTGCCCCTCACGCTCAATGCATTCTGCATCAAAGTTCTGTCAAGACACTGGTAACATTCACACGACACGGCAGTCAACCCTGTGGAAAAGCGGCACAGTGTAGGTTCTTTGTGAAGCAGTGCGTGGTGTGCTTAGCAGGCAATTGCGCTTCCCATAGGTTAGCCCAGGGGCCGGCAGCCTTTAACACTCAAAGAGCCATTTGGACCCTTTTCTCACAGAAAAGAAAACACGGGGAGCCGCAAAACCCTTTTGACATCTAAAATGAAGATAAGACTGCATATATCGTTTTTTACCTTTATGCTATGTCGAAAAAAACTATAGTGTGTTGCATTTATGAAATCAATGAACTGCTACAGAGAAAACAAATTTTTATTTCTGCATGCAACAAAAACATTTTGAACTCCGAAAAAAAAAGATGCTGGGTTGAAGGTTACTTTCAAATAAAATACTCAATGTCTATGTCAAAAGGATCTGGACAGACTATGGAAGTGGGCAGGAGACAACAGGATGGCGTTCAATGTGGATAAGTGCAAGGTCTTGCACTTGGGGCATAAGAATAGCTGTCATAAGTACAGGTTAGGTGACAAGTGGCTGGAGAGCAGCTCTTGTGAAAGGGACCTTGGGGTACTGGTTGACCACAGGCTAAACATGAGTCAGCAGTGTGATGCGGTGGTCAAGAGGGCGAATGCCACCCTTGGTTGCATAGCCAGAAGTGTGGCTTCTAGATCGAGAGAGGTATTACTACCACTCTACACGACTCTGGTGCGCCCGCAACTGGAGTATTGTGTTCAGTTTTGAGCCCCTCATTACAGAAAGGATATAGCCAGGTTGGAGTCAGTGCAGCGTAGGGCCACAAGGATGGTGGCCGGTTTGCAGGGGATGGGGTATGAGGCAAGACTGAGGGAACAGGGTCTTCTCAGCCTGGTGAAGAGGAGACTCAGAGGGGATCTGTTGGCGACATACAGATATGTGAGGGGATGTCACACGCAGGTGGGCAGAGACCTGTTCTCCCCTGCAGAGGAAGACAGGACGTGCTCCAACGGAGCAAAGCTCAGGGAGCCAAGGTTCAATTTGGATGCCAGGAAGCACTTCCTGACAGTTAGGACCCCGAGGGCGTGGAATGGGCTTCCATGGGAGGTCGTTGAGACCCCATCAGTGAGGGTGTTCAAAGACAGGCTGGACATGCACATGGTGGGCATGTCATGAGCGGAGCTGGCTGGTGCCGGAGGTCAGACTAGATGGCCCGGGAGGCCCCTTCTGACTCGCTCTTTTTCTATGTTTCTATTTGAGTCCTCCTCGTATTTATGAAATAAAAAGCCAAACTGAAATTATCCACCTGCAGCAAACCAAACATGCCCTCTGCTTCTGTGTGCCCTCATCCTTTTATCACGTGTACTGGAAGGTGCAGTCAGCTGTCAGCCTGAATAAAAAAAGGACAAATTGATGCTTTCATACAGTAATTAGAGTTTCTACAATACAACAAATGTACATAATAGTCTGGTGAAATATTGAACAAACATCCGTCTCCCAATGTAATAATGTTGCTGGATTTTTTTATAAGAATCTTCTTAAAACAAGGAAGTGGATCTATCTATATCTTATTATTTAGCTGCAGCTCTTGTTTAGTCACTAAAAACTGTTATTTTTAATCTTACATTATAAACTAGTAGGACTCCTTTCATATATTTTGAATAGGGGAACAGCTTCCTGCAGAGTCAAAGTCAGTGCTAAAGGGCTGCATGCATTAAACAGCAAACCCCATAAGTTCGTCATCAGTAAAAGCAAATGAATCTACCCAGGTACCATTAAATGTTCAGTTTTCTTCAGAAACTTCTTCAATTTATCCATGGTTGGCCTACCAGGTAAAAAAGCTCAGTAAATTGGCAAGGGTCACAGATCAGCAGCCGGAGATATAGATGTGTTTAGTGACTGATTAGTAGATAAACAGTCAAGTGCTGTGAATTGTGACAGGTCCCAAGTGCAGCTTTTAACATTCAGATGAAAGAGATTACATTTGGACAAAGAGAATCTTTTCAGCAGAGTTTTGTGTAACATGAGAGCCTGCAGGAAGCTCGTTCCACTCTTTCCCTGCACAATAGCAGAGGAATGTAGCGATTTACTTAACCAGCTAGTGCAACCTTCCTGAGCGGATGCCTCATCATCACCTATTGGTATTTTGTAACTTTTGTAACCTCGGTCGCAGATCCGCGGCTGTGCCAGCGCATGTTTTGAGCGACGGAGCCGCAGCAGAGGGATCCAAGAGCCGCATGCGGCTCCGAAGCCGCGGGTTGCCGACCCCTGGCCTAGCCCCATCCTTTCCCGCAGGGGACTCTGGCAAGTCCCACCTTGCCTCCTTTCCCTTTGTTGATTGCAGGAACTGTCGCCCTTACTGCAGCTTCCTGTCATCCAGTAAAAGCCGTCTGGCAGTTACTCACCTGCTGCTTTTGCCATTCAGAAGGGCTACAAAGTGAAGACTGGCAGGCAGGGCAAGCATGATAGGAATGGCACCCCTTCCATCAAAAAGCAAAATTGTGGAGACAGACCAAAGCATGTGAAACTGGTCAATGGTTAGGGCTGAAAACAATCTGACAGGTCTCTTATTGTACCTTTTCCTGTCTGAAGTCCCTTTTTCAATCTTGAAGCCAGTTGGTAATAAGCCAGTGTATATTTTTCCTTCATTTTTGAATTCTTGCCAAAGCTTGATTTGTCCCTGTTAATCAGTCATGCCTCCGGTAAGTGGTATGTGTTAAACCTCTTGTAATGTCCTCTGTTTGTGAGGATGGGCTGTAGTTTGGCCACAGGTAGATCCCTTGCTAGTGGGGAATCAATCCGCAGCGCTCCAGGGCATGCAGAAGTGACTCGCAAGAGATTCTGAGAGGGCTCCAGGGATCTTTCCAGGCACATGAAAAACCTTGTTCTGCTTGAGTGTTGCTCCAGTCTGACATTAACCCCACATGCTTCCGCACTTCTGTCACAGCAGCAAGTGAAGTTTGCTGCAGGCTGCTGGAGGGACCAGGGATGTTGCCCCCACCTTTCTTCATACTATTTCATTATCAAAAGGTGCATGTCTTCCAGCCAGGGCATAGGAATGGCATGCCAGGTGGGCAGAAGGTAGATCTGGGTCTCGTGAAGGTCTGCAGTTGATTGGCAAGTGTTTCTCATTCCCCACCATTGAAAAAGAGAAGCCCAAAGTCAGTCTGCCAGAATCCTGGGTGTGCTTGAACTCAGGGGCTGACCTTTGCCTGCCTGTGGAGCCCATCACAGCGTGTGTGCATGCGTGCGTGCGGGGTGGGGTGGGGTGGGGTGGGGTGGGGTGCAAGTGAGCCCCACTCACACATCCACCTTCCCCTCACCACTGCCTGGTAACCTGTCCCACCTGACAAGCCCCCAGGTGCAGGATCCTGTGTGCCTGGTGCCCCAGGCCATTTGTCATCGCCTGCCCTGAGGGACGCACATGACTGGTTTATAAAAATATTCGTTATTGTTGTGTCCCTTGTAAGCCTCTCTAGTCAGATTGTATTCCAAGAGATGGCATATTCCCCAGAGAGGTCCGCCTGGCACCGCCATTATATGTTTTTCGGCGCCAGGTTAAGACTTTTTTATTTAATCAATATTTTAATAAGTTTTATTATTGTATTTTATTAATTGCAGCCAGAGTGGGTTGTCAAGTTATTTATGCTGTTAGCCATCCAGAGACGTTAGTAATTGGACGGCATACAAATTTATATATTAAAAAAAATGAAAGGGGATAGGAATAGTGATAATAACAGTAATGCACCGCCACAGCAGACACAGATGCTGGGCGTTTGTGGGCAAATGTGCAGCAGATGCTAACGCAAGAGGGCCACCCCTGTATGCACGCTCTCCTCTCCTCTCCTCTCCTCTCCTCTCCTCTCCTCTCCTCTCCTCTCCTCTCCTCTCCTCTCCTCTCCTCCGGGGTGGGGGGCTCCAGGCAGCAGGCACGGCTCCCCTTGGTCCAAGTAACCCTTGGGACAATCCTGTGAGGCGGGTCCGGCTGCGGGGCAGCAGGTGATCTTGCAAGTATCACAGCAGTTCCGGCACAAGACTGTCTGCCGTGACACTGCTCCGGCCTCCTCAGTCAGAGCAGTGTCTCAGCTCGACATCCTGGAGGGCGAGAACTGTGCTGCTGTTGGTCGTCCCCCCCCGTGGCAGCTGGGCAGCAGGTGTTCTCAGGACTGCCTTGAGGCTCTGTGCTGGGACCCCAGGTGCCCGCCGGCTCCTCCTCCTGCCCCCGCCTCTGCCAGCCATCTCCCCTGCTCCTTCCCTCCAGGACCCACCGGATCACAATCACAAACTTCTGCCTTGGGAAGCACCTGGTGAGTGAGGATGACCTTCTGAAGGACCAGCGTGGGAGCCCCGCCTACATCAGCCCAGACGTCCTCAGCGGTGAGTCGCACCCCCCGGTTTGCAATGGGCAGCCCCACGCTCTCACCCGGCCCGGCCCGCTCGGCTGAGGGCTCGCCCCTCGGGATGCCCACCGCCCTCACGGCATCGCTGCTCCCCTGCGGTGCACAGGACCCCACGGCACGCCAGGCTCCCTGTCCTCACAGCCTGCTGCAGAGGGAGCAGCTTGACGTGCAGGGCGTGCCACCCAGCAAGGTGCCTTTGGCTCCATGTGGCAAGCTGGGGCCTTCGCTGGGTGAGGGGACCACTGGCCACCCCCGCGGGGGGGGGGGGCAGTCCCACCTGGCAGCTGCTTGCAATGGACAGCCTAAGGCCTCTCAGTAGCCAAGCACCAGGTGGTGGTGCTGCTGCTCCCAGAGGCAGACGGTTGATTAAACAGAGTACTTTGCACATAAGGGAGCACTAGCGTGCACTTTCAGGGGGCGCAAAAACCCCTCGGTGGCAACTCTGAAGAACTCAGGAGGCACTGGTTGGGCTCACAACACGATCAGCCCTGCCTAGAAAGCGGCACAGTGTGGTCTCCAAAGCATCCCACCCCCCATGTGTCCAGCAGAGGGCTAGGCACATCTGGGGTGCCATGCCTTTGCCTCCTCTGCCCACAGGGCACCCCTTCCACACTGCCACCATGTGGCTGTGCTGGGGTGCAGAATGTGGGGGCACCAGTTGCGCTGGGCTGCTCCAAAGCAGCATGGCACTTCCTGCCCTGTGTGCAGCCGAAAGGGCCGGCTGTGACCGCAGGGCCGTCCTCCGCCCACCACCAGCCCAGCACAGGTAGGAAGGAGCCTGGCAGAGAACCGCTGCGTGCCAGCAACCCCCATCAGCCAGGATCCAAGCAGCAGGCACTCAGCAGAGCATTCCCCATCCCTGCCTGCACCTGCCGCAGGTCTCGGCAGCCTCCAGAGCTGCCCCTCCTCCGCGTCACAGGGAAGCCCAGCCTTGCTGGGCTGGGCTTGACCTGGCTTTCCTTTCGGCTGCGGCTGCCTGAAGCCTACCTCCCTGCTGCCCGCCCCAGGATAGGTGGGAAAGAGCTTTCTTTTGCTCTGCAGCTGGAACTGGAGGGGGCCTGATGGGGTTGTGCAACCTTCACTGGCTTTCTACCCGGCAGGACTGGTTCGCCGCCTGAAGCAGTGGAGGGCTTCCTTGCAGGACAAGGGCAGCCACGGGGCAGCTCAGCCACTGCTGCCACATCTCCGGGAACCTACTAATGCCACAGCATCTCCTGTGCCTGCAGGTCGTCCCTACCGTGGGAAGCCCAGTGACATGTGGGCACTGGGAGTGGTCCTCTTCACCATGCTGTACGGACAGTTCCCCTTCTATGACAGCATCCCCCAGGAGCTCTTCCGCAAGATCAAGGCAGCCGAATACACCATCCCTGAGTGAGTGAGAGCGAGTGGCCCCCCTTCCTTGCACCAGGAGACACACACGCCTGAGCCAGCACAGCAGGCCTGGCATCGTGGCCTCCAGAGGCTTTTCCTCCCCTCAGTCCCTCTGTTCTCCAGCAGAGATGGGCGCGTGTCTGAAAACACGGTGTGCCTGATCCGAAAGCTGCTTGTTCTGGACCCCCAGCAACGCCTGGCCGCCTCGGAAGTGCTCGACTCCCTGAGCTCCATTATTGCCTCGTGGTAAGCGTGGGGGGGGGGCGCCGGGAGTGGCCTTCATTCACGGTCACCTGCCTGCTTGGCAGCAGAGTGGATGGGGGCTCAAGGCTTCATGCTAGGAATGTGGCTGGCTTGCTCTCAAAGCATCCCCATGCCTGGCTCTCCGCCGTGGGGCAGCCAGCTGGGGCCTCAGTGCCCTTCTTTGCAGGGAGGGCCTCCTTTTGTACAGGCCGCCTGGCTGGCACTTGGCTTCTGCCGTGACGAGGTGGGGGCGGAACACTTGCGCTGGTGCGCTTTGTGGCACGATGCAGGCAGGGGCAAGTGTAACCCGGGCAAAGCATCCTGCTGTGGGACCTGAGCTGGTCATGCTGGCCCAGGACACAGGTCTTGCTTTGGGCTGGAACAAAAATGCCGTTTGGTAGCCGTTCACTGAAAAGGACAATCCTGCAGGCAGCAGATGCGAAAAGGGCAGGTCCCATACCTGGGATCTTTAGGATGGCGTTGAAAACAGAGCTGCAGGTGTCCTGTTCTTGCTGTACAAGCCCCGAATACAGTTCTGGTGCAGAAAGGCAAGCAAAACAGCCAAGGGGCAGGAGCAGCCACGCTCCAAGCGGAGGCTTGCAGGAAACGGGCAAGTCAGCCAGCCATGCCTTGGTGAGGCGAAGCTGGTCAGAGAAGGCTTTTCTCCCTCCAGATGTTGGCCCCAGGGGCCATCCAGTCAGTGGAATGGCAGGAAGTATTTGCACAGCACCTCACAGAAGCACGGAATGCTGTGCTCTGGACACAGGGAGGGCCACCCAGGAGGTCCCCCTTGGTGTGGGGGGGAACGACTCACATGGAAGATCAGGGCATGCTTAGCTATGGTGGCAGCTTCATTGCCAGAGCACATGGCCAGGAGCAGTCCCCAGGCGCGCCCCAGTGGCATGATTCACCGTGCGTCCTCCTCCCTGGCAAACACCAAAGCATCTCAGCGCAGCCACAGCCGAGAGGGTGGCACTGCACTGCGAGCCCGTCACCGATCCACCGAGTACCACAGCAGATGGTGGGGGACTGGGGGACGGTGGGGGGCAAGGGCCTGGGAGAGGCGTGCAGCCGAGCACCGAGTCCATTGGAAGGTGGGCGATTCCGCAGGCAGTGACCTGGGCCTGCTCATTCTGACCCCCCCCCCCCCGGTCTCTCCTGCAGGCAGTCCATGTCGTCCCTGAGTGGACCCTTGCAGGTGGTTCCAGATATAGATGACCAGGTGGGCAATCCGGAGAACGTGCACGAGGTAGGAAAGGCTGCCTGGAGGGGACTAGCATGCCCTGGAGAGAGGCACGGCTGGCAGCCTGGCCACATTGTGCTGCATTGTTGCCACCTTGCGCAATCTGGCCCTGGCCCTGGCCAGGATTGAGGGATGCAGCCAAGCCCTGCAGCCCCTCCCCGAGTGAGGCAGGAGTGCAGCCTCGGCAGTTGCCCCGGGCACTGCGTTCAAGCTCAGCTTCCGCAACTGCAAACTTGCTCATTTATTTTGACTTCCATGCTGCCCAACACCCAGAGCTCTCCAAGAGGTTTACAACAAACCTGTCTTATGCACATGCCGGTATTTCCACTGGGCAGGACTGATTCTAGCCCAGATGGGACTAGCAGGGGCAGCCCTGGGCATGCGACCCTCGCCGTGGGGCTTTGGGCTTCTCCTGCCAGGTGGTTTAGCCTGGAGGTTCGGTTCCAGCTCAAGTTCGTGGCTGATGGGAAGGAAGGAATGGTGGGCAGGGAGAGCTGCCCAGCAACTGTAGGAGAGGAAGCGTGAGCCTCTCGTGCAGGAGGCATGTGAAGTGGGCACCTGTTTTAAAGCGGAGCCCATGGTTAATGAAGTCCCCTTCACCCCAGAGCAGTGCCTGTGGTTTTCCTTCCAGGGTGTGGCCTCAGGGGCCCCTCGCCTCCCCCACCAGCAGCAGGCCTCCCCACTGCAGTCCTCCGTGTCTCCCTGCCTTCCCTGAGCCCCTGCTGTCCAGCCCACCACCCATGTGCCTGTTCCCTTCAGCAGCTGGAGCATCTGGGGACACTCATGGCGCTGGGACTGCTGGACTGGCCTACTCAGGCATGAGCAGCCAGAGGTGGGGCTGGAGGAGCCTTGCGTTGTGCTTGCGCCGCAGGGTGGTTCCTGGGCTCTGTGGGGGCTGCTCTGGCCTCTCAACAGATGGCCCAGTTGAGGGGGAGTCAGGCTCCTCTGTTGCGGAGGCGCTGCGTCACCTTCATGGGTGCTGCCCAGCTTCCAGCCTGCCACCCTTGGTGAGGCAGGGCTCCTCGGGGTCCGCGTGGCATGCTCGTGGGGCACTGGCTTGTCAGTGCAGCAAGCGAGCATGCTGGACTCAGCAGTGCCCTGCAGGCAGCACACTGGCCTGATCAGCTGTGAGCACAGCCGCTCTCAGGGCCTCTCCTTGCCAGCTCCAGCAGGCTCTGTCCTCCCCGCAGGCAAAGGTGACCGAGGAGTGTTCCCAGTATGAGTTTGAGAACTACATGAGGCAACAGCTGCTGCTTGCTGAAGAGAAGAACACTCTGCACGATGCCAGAAGCTTTCTCCAGAAGCGGCAGTTTGGGAACATCCCCCCCGTGCGGCGCCTTGGCCGTGACGCTCAGCCCATGAACCCCCTCGACGCGGCCATCCTTGCACAGCGCTACCTTCGGAAGTAGCTCCTGGAGAGCGCAAGAGGCACCCCGGCCCGGCCCGGCCCGGGGTCCCCACACATGTAGCAGTCTTCCCCATGCAGTGCACACTGATGGGTCTCGCCCGCTGGGGTTCAGTTGCCCCGAGAGGGTTGGCGGGAGACAATTGTCTGGGGAAAGGGCTGGTGGATTTGAACTCCAAACCTAGACAGCTGATCTACTTTTAATCATGACTCTGAAATCTACCTCTGTCTTTTTTTAACCACACTGTTCTCTGGACTGAAGCAAGGAGCATTTTTGGCAAAGGTTGCCCCAGCAGGCTTCTCTTCTGACGCAGACGTTGAACTGCAGAGACCACGTGGACTGCATTTCGCTCCATATGGTTTGAATAAGCTGAACCATTCTCTTCCCTGCTCCCCATCCACCTCCCTGGGCTTCATGAAAGTAGTTTTTAAACTCTTTCCCACTCAGCCCTCCTCTGTTTGTTTTCTTTTTAATTTAATACCTGGTTTGAATATGTTTCCCCTGAAGGTTGGTCGCAGACCCTCCTGGGTGACCACAGACTGAGCTGGCTTTCGATGAGCTTGTTGCTTGTACCTCCTAGCAAGGCAGAACATTTCATCCAGGGGTTGTTCCAAATGTAGCTTTTCTGGAGGACCAGCCTGCCTTTTCCAGTCACTTAATTATTTTGGATTTCCTAGGAGTTCTGTTTGTTTTTGTTAGGGTTTTTTTAAAGGTCACTTACGTGATATTGCATTAATTCTGTTGATGCCTCTCGCCTCACCTCTCCCAGTGGTACAGCTGAAGGGACAAATCTATGATAATGTGAAAGGGTTTTCCTTCCCTTCCATTCTGATCAGCACCTTCCCCAGAAATACTCCCACCAGCCTTTCTCGGGTTCGGAAAGGCCTGCTGGTCTCCCTACCCCGCTCTCTTTGCTTTGTCTTGCCATTGTCGCCTTGTCACAGTGCTGACCCGCTGCAGAGATCCGGCCCGGGACTTCCCCGGACGACATGCCACCACCCCACAGGTCAGGTCAGGTCAGGTCAGGCCGGGACAGGGCAGGATCGTTTCTGAGCCACGTTTTGGAACTGGATGCCTCTCTTGCCAGATAAGCCATTCTCAAGCAATCTTTCCTGGGGTGTGCTGTCTGCCTCCCCCCCCTCAACTTTTCAGAAGTTTCCCAAACCTTGTCTTGTCTCTTGGCCACAGAGTCCAGTAGCTGAAGTGGCCCTCGTGGCTTCAAATGAGCAGCGCGACAGATGGGTGGCTCCTCCAGGGCCTCGCGTGCAGGAGGCGCTGGCGTGGGGGGTGCGCGGTGCAGTGACCCTTCCCACCTGCAGCCATTGCACTGAGAGGAGCACAAGCGCTGTTCTCAGCCCCCTCGGCAGAGGTGCTTTGCTGCAGGAGGAGTCTGGGGGACAAGCAGCACGAGAGAACTCTTGCTTTGAAAACACACCTGCAGGCACCCCACAGGTCTCAAGCCATCCAACAGGATCTGCCCCCCCACCGCCCCCGTGGAACAGGCGTGGGGTAGAAGCTGCTGTGGCCAGGCTCTGCCCACCTTGGAAATGCTGGGGAGGGGTGGGGGGGGGAGTTTGCCCTTGCACAGGCCGTGGCACGATACCGAAGTCTGTCCTCGGGGCAGGCCCCAGTGGTGTGGCTTACGAAGGAGCTGCACACGCTGCCCCAGCTCAGCTCTTGGGCAGATCAGGATCCAGGCTGGCGCTGGAGGCAAGCAGGAGCACTTGTGGGCCAGAGGGGGGCGCTGTGGCCTTTCATCCCAGTGAGCAGCCCTCCTGGGCGGCTCAGCTGCAGGTAAGCCAGCGGGCAGGTGCCCCTTTCTCAGGGCTTGGCCGCATGGTGCTTTTAAGGGCTGTCACTCGTGGCACCGCAGCGGCCCATAAAGCTCACGGGAAGCATCCCTCAGGCAGGGAGGTGCATATTCCCCCCTCCAAAACTAAGTTGCACTGGTGCACCAATCCAGGCTGGGGTGTTCTCAGGACCATCCTGGGGCTGAGCCCAGCCAGCAGGAAGCACAGGAGGATGAGGAGGGTATCTCACGGCATGGGCTGGGCTGCACCGCCGCTTGGTTCATTCACAGGAGGGCTCCTCCCGTACATGGATGAGGAGCCATTCAAATAGCCGCTGGGCTGCTTTGGCCCCCTCCAGAAACAGCAGCGAGGGCAGGTTCCTCCTTTCCCTGTTCCCAGCCCTATTTAACTCTTCCCCGGCTGTATGCCTGCTTCACACCTTACTTGTCCTCGAAAAAGAGCAATACACCCCTGACTGTAGTGTGTTACATCACAATAGAAGCCAAACTGGAAGAGGAGGAGGTGGAGGAGGACGACAGCAACACTTGTGTGGGGGGAGGGACTTGGCAATCGCTGCTGGTTTTGTTTTGGTAGATTACAGATTGGGCAAGACACCAGAGACAAAGATCCTATTGTAGAAAAAATGCAAAGAGAATTTGTATAGAGACCTATTTTTGTATTACACCCAACTATTCCTGCATGTCAGCAATAAAATTTGATAATGTAGAACCAAATCTGTGTGTTAGGAAGTACAGGTGTCTACTTTGAGAGAATTTTCACTTGCTTTACTCCTTTTGGTGAAATCTTCTAGTCCTCATTCCTGTGAAGCTGTGCTTCAGTGCAGGTAGGAGAGCCTGTCAAAATTTTAGAAGCCTGATGGAGGCAGAGGACGGGAGCCAGCAGCAGTCTGCCTCAGGCATCCCTCCAGCCCTGGGATTCCTGATTCACTGGTGCATCCCATGATGCTCACCCACTCACTCATGCCCATGCGCCTTCTGCCGTTAAATCCGTTTCTTCAGACTGGTTCCGTTGCAACTTTTTTATGCGCCGCCATTTCCCCTCAGTCTCTCTCAATGGGTACAAAGCTTGCAGTGCTGCTCAGGGCCCTGAGGGAGGGACTTGGCGATCAGCAGGAAGAGGAAGTGTTCCGGCAGGCATCAGCAACTTGGAAGAGACCCTTCCACTGCTTTTCTGCCTCCCATGCCACAGATTTGCTCTCTCACTTGCCCCCAGAGTGGCTTCCACCTCCCCTGTCCTTTGGAGAGGAAAATCCATCATTTCCTCGAGCCAGAAAATGCATTTCTTTTAGAATTAAATCTCATTATTTTCGGTGGCCGTACCCAGAAGGAAGCCAAGCTCATTTCAGTGGAACCGACTCATGGAAAGTCTGCAGAGGAGAGGGCTGTGCTCATGCTCTGGGAATTGCCCTTGGGTGGAGGAGAGTGGGATGCAGATTCTGTTGGCTGCGCCCCATGGGAGGGCAGCAGCAAATAGCTCCCCCTCATCTCCCCTTCCCCTCCCTGTGTATTTCATGAGGGGGCAGAAGGAGAATCTCTCTTCCCTTCTGAAAGGGATTAATTTATATGCTGCTCCACTAGCCATGGGCTCTCTGGGAGGCTTACATCATGATAAAACCCATAGACAAGCACATCCCTGCTCGAACCTACCCCATAGCTGATCACGTTAAAAACCAGCAAACAAAAGCAAATGCACCTTGAAAGGCATGCAAGTGGCTCCTTTTTGACTCCTCCCGCAGTTGCATTTGTGTGTGGCACAAGATCATACATTAATCAGCATGTGTCCTAAAAGGCAGATGAGATTAAGAAGAGGTGACAAGATTACACAGAGGAACTATACAGGAAAGAGCTTAAGATCCCTGATAACCACGATGGGGTGGTCACTGCCCTCGAGCCAGACATCCTGGGATGTGAAGTCAAATGGGCCTTAGGAAGTCTGAGCAACAACAAAGCTAGTGGAGGTGACAGTATTCCAGCTGAGCTATTCAAAATCCTAAAAGACGATACAGTAAAAGTGCTATGCTCTCTATGCCAGCAAATTTGGAAACCTCAAGAGTGGCCACAGGATTGAAAAAGGTCAGTTTACATTCCCATCCCAAAGAAGGGCAATGCCAAAGAATGCTCAAACTACCGCACCACTGCACTCATTTCACATGCTAGCAAAGTAATGCTCAAAATCCTACAAGCTAGGCTCCAGCAGTATGTGGACAGAGAACTAGCAGAAGTACAGGCAGGATTTCGAAAAGAGGGGAACTGGAGATCAAATTGCCAACATAAGCTGGATCATGGAGAAAGCTAGGGAGTTCCAGAAAACATCTACTTCTGCTTCATTGACTATGCTGAAGCCTTTGATTGTGTGGATCACAACAAATTGTGGCAAGTTCTTAAAGAAATGGGAGTCCCAGACCATCTTGTTTGTCTCTTGAGGTCAAGAAGCAACAGTGAGAACTGGCCACGGAACCACTGATGGGTTCAAAATTGAGAAAGGAGTTTGGCAAGGCTGTATACTGTCGCCCTGCCTTTTTAACTTATATGCAGAGCACATCATGAGAAAGGTGGGGCTAGATGAATCACCAGTTGGAATTAAGATTGCTGGGAGAAATATCAACAACCTCAGATATGCAGAAGAAGGGGACGGCAGAGGATGAGGTGGCTGGATAGAGTCACGGAAGCAGTTGGTGTGAGCTTGAGTGGACTCCGGGGGATGGTGGAGGACAGGAAGGCCTGGAGGAATGTTGTCCATGGGGTCGCGATAGGTCGGACACGACTTCCCGACTAACAACAACAACAAGCCTTACATCCATTGTAGGAAAAACAATGGAAAGGCTCATAATAGCAAGATCTAGTAATCCTAGATAGGTGTCAGCATCCGGGGCGAGGGCGGCTGAGAGGGTAAAGGCATTGGGAGCCAGGCAGATGGGGCGTGACCAGAGCAAGTCCAGTACACAGTCCAAGGTCAAGCCAGAGGTCGATATACTAGGCAAGTCCATAGAGACAGGTAGCATAGTCCAAAGCGAGCCAAGCAGAGACCCAAGGAAGGCAGACTAGTCAGGGAGAGAAGAGGTGCAGACAGGACATAGGGGTGCAGGCAGGACACTGGAGCGGCGTCAGGGCTAACAGACCAGGAAGGGCTTCATCGAAAACAGGAGACCTTTGTTGCCAAGACAGCCTCTGACAGGAAGAGCTGGTTCTTATATAGCTCTTCCCCAGGGCTCCCCAGGTGGAGCTCATGAGAGCCCTGGCAGTTGCAGTGGGCTGATGTCAGAATCCTGCAACCATCAGAGCTGATCTGCAGGCCCTTGGCCAGCAGAGGGAGCCCTGAACCTGCCTCTAGTCTTGACAGTAGGGAAGAAAGGTTGGCGGTCACACAACACGTCTTCTGCAATAACAGGTCCTGCCAGATGAACCTTGCAGAATTCTATGAGAAAGTTTCGAGGTTGGCCAGATGGAGGGGATGCAGTGGATGTGGTATACCTGGATTTCAGCCAGGCCTTTGACAAAGTGCCCCATGATATCCTCGTGGAGAAACTGAGGCGTTTTGGGATAGACTAATGCACTGTCTGATGGATTTGAGCATGGTTGACTGACCGAAAGCAGAGGGCAACCATCAGTGGGGAATCAGGATGGTGGCCAGTGATGAGCAGGGTCTCCCAAGGCTCTGTCCTGGGACCAATCCTGTTCAATCTTTTCATCAATGACCTGCAAGAGGGGATGACCAGTTTCCTGATCATACTGATGATGACCAGTTTGCTGATCATACTGAGAATACTAAAATGGGGCAGTGGCCACAACTGAGGAGCAGGTACTCCAGATCCAGAAGGATCTGGACAGACTATGGAAGTGGGCAGGAGACAACAGGATGGCATTCAATGCAGATAAGTGCAAGGTCTTGCACTTGGGGCATAGGAATGGGTGTCATAAGTACAGGTTAGGGGACAAGTGGCTGTAGATCAACACTTGTGAAAGGGATCTCAGGGTACTGGTTGACTGCTGCCTAAATGTGGGTCAGCAGTGTGACATGGCGGCCAAGAGGGCAAATGCCACCCTTGGATGCATAGCCAGAAGTGTGGCTTCTAGATCGAGAGAGGTATTACTGCCACTCTGTATGATTCTGGTGTGCCCACAACTGGAGTATTGTGTTCAGTTCTAGGCCTGGATATAGCCAGGTTAGAGTCAGTGCAGCGTAGGGCCACAAGGATGGTGGCCGGTTTGCAGGGGATGGGGTATGAGGCAAGACTGAGGGAACAGGGTCTTCTCAGCCTGGTGAAGAGGAGACTCAGAGGGGATCTGTTGGCGACATACAGATATGTGAGGGGATGTCACACGGAGGTGGGCAGAGACCTGTTCTCCCCTGCAGAGGAAGGCAGGACGTGCTCCAACGGAGCAAAGCTCAGGGAACCAAGGTTCAGTTTGGATGCCAGGAAGTGCTTCCTGACAGTTAGGACCTTGAGGGTGTGAAATGGGCTTCCACTGGAGGTGGTTGAGGCCCCATTGGTGAGGGTCTTTAAGGACAGGCTGGACATGAACATGGTGGGCATGTCATGAACAGAGCCAGCTGGAGCCAAGGGTCAGACTAAATGGACCAGGATGCCCCTTCTGACTCACTCTGTTTCTATGTTTCTAAATTTTGGCAAGTTCTTAAAGAGAGAGGAGTACTGGACCATCATACTTGTCTCCTGAGGAACCTGGATCAAGAAGCAACAGTTAGAACTGGACTTGGAACAACTGATTGGTTCAAAATTTGGAAAGGAGTACGGCAAGACTGCATACTGTCACCCTGCCTATTTAACTCATATGCAGAGCACATCATGAGAGGGACGGGCTTAGATGAATCACCAGTTGGAATCAAGATTGCTGGGAGAAATAACAACCTCAGATATGTAGATGATACCACTCTCATGGCAGAAAGTGAAGAGGAACTACAGAGCCTCTTGATGCGGGTGAAGGAGGAGCGCGCAAAAGTTGGCTTGAAACTCAACATTAAAAAAACTAAGATCATGGCATCCGGTCCTCTCACTTCCTGGCAAATAGATGGGGAAAAATGAAGGTAGTGACAGATTTTATTTTCTTGGGCTCCAAGATCACCGCAGACAGGGACTGCAGCCAAGAAATTAAAAGACGTTTGCTCCTGGGGAGGAAATCTATGGTGAACCTAGACAGCATACTAAAAAGCAGAGACATCACCCTGCCAACAAAAGTGCGTATAGTCAAGGCTATGGTTTTCCCAGTTGCAATGTATGGCTGTGAAAGTTGAACCATAAGGAAGGCTGAGCGCCGAAGAATTGAGGCCTTTGAATTGTGGTGCTGGAGAAGACTCCTGCGAGTCCCTTGGACCACAAAGCGATCAAACCGGTCAGTCCTAGAGGAGATCAACCCTGACTGCTCTTTAGAAGGCCAGATAGTGAAAATGAAGCTCTAATACTTTGGCCACCTAATGAGAAGAAAGGTCTCATTGGAATAGACCCTGTAGCTCAGAACGATTGAAGGCAAAAGGAGAAGGGGATGGCAGAGGTTGAGGTGGCTGGATGGGGTCACTGGGGCGGTGGTTGTGGGGTTTGTGTGGACTTCGGGAATGGTGGAGGACAGGAGAGCCTGGAGTCATGAAGAGTCGGACATGTCTGTGCAACTAAACCACAACAAAGCCTCAGCTGTGCTACTCGTGCTTTGCATAAGAACTGACTGTGCTTCTTCAGGATTTCAGGGTCTCTGGCATTGTTCTTCCCCGGCAATCCAGCAGTGCCTGCTTAGTGCCTGTCTTCCATGGCCAGCCAGGTATTACCCAGATAACACACAAGGCTGGAAATGCTGCTAGTCTTAGCAGCTTTCTTTCCCCAAAATGATGTTTCGTGCCCGGTTTTAGCTTCAGCAGTCAGGTGTGCTATAAACACTGGCACTGAACCGTACTGAGAATATGTGGAATCAACCCTGGGAGGAACCCACTGATCCTTTGAACACAGAAACAGAGAGTCAGACAGGCCTCCGAGGGCCATTGGGCCTGACCCCCAGCTCCAGCCAGCTGCAGAGTTTGGGATGTTTTGCCTGAAGAACAACCCCCACATTTACCTTCTGTGGTGGCCAAGCTCTTGAAAAATACATTTACTGTTTGCTTGATAAGCCTTGGGGAAGGGGTGGCTTTTAAGCCACTCCAACTACCCTGGCTTGTAGTTGGGTGGAGGAAACCCACCATGGTCATGTTGCTCAAATCCAGACAGCATGCTAAGCCACAGTCAAGCCAGACAGCTAGATGGCCCCGAGCAGAAGGGGCCCAAGGCTTGTGGCCTGGTCAGGGGTTCCAGCTGAGGACAGCTGGCAAGGGACCCGCATGGCACTTGCATGACCCGCTGTCCCCCCATCAGCATCCCTGCTCTTCCCCAGCCTCCAGCGCAAGTGCAGGAGGAAGCTGGCAGCTGTGCGAGCATCCACCCATGCAAGCCAGCTTTGGGGCCTGGAGGGGCAGCGTGTGTGGAGGAGGGCAGCAGCCCCGGGGCCCTGCTGCTTCAAGAGGACACCTGCCCAAGCAGCTGGACCAGCCACTCTGCTTGCTCCCTCCAGCTGAGCTGTGCCCTCTCGGTTCCCCTCCTCCCGATCAGCCAGCAGAGCCCCTGAGCAATGGCACACAAGCTGCAAGGCGGCACCCGCAACATGTGCTCTCTGCTTTGCCTTGGCCAATGAGCTCTTTGCATCATGCTCCCTATTGCACAAGGAGCATCCCGCGCCATTCCCCCTCAGCAGGCTGGCCACTGGTCTCCCCCTCCAGCAGCCAAGAGCAGCAGATCCGCTGGAGCAGCACACCCTCTGCTCCTGGCTCTTCCCTTCTCCAGAGAGCCACCTCTTCCTTGGCCTCAGCTCTGCCTTCCCCGCACCTGCTGCAGCCTTCCGTCCCTGGTGTGGCTCAGCGCCCCTGCGGTTCCGCCCCTTGGCCCACCCTCATGCAGACGTCTGGCAGCCAGGTGGCCCGGTGGCAGAGGCCAGCCCTTCCCCGCCACCTTCACAGAGGGCCAGAGTAGGCAGGGATGGTCCTGGCGCCATGCTCTTTCCGGCACCAGGGGACGCCTGTGGCCTGCTCCTGCATGCAGTCCCATGCTTGGGCCCAGCCCACGCTGCCCAGCCTCTCCTGCAGGGGCTGGGCAGCCCCCTTTGCAGCCTCAAAGGCAGACGCCATGCTCCAGCCAGCCAGCAGTGCTGATGCCGGCACACCGGATGGCCACCTGGGGCAAGGCTCCAGCCACTACGTCACCCTGTTTCAAGGCCGCCGAAGCAGAGGGAACATTTCAGGGCGGTGGCTGAAAGCTTGCTTGCTTGTTTGTTTGTTTAAAATTTGTACATGCCATCCCATCACATAGCCTCGGGATGGCTTACATAAATAAATAAACATAATACAAATAGTGCAAATAAAATTCAGATTCACCCTGGCTGCAAATTAAAACCCATAGATGATATTAAAAGTTGTTAAAGCATTGTTTAAACAAAAAGGTCTTAGCCTGGTGCTGAAAAACAAATAATGATGGCACCAGGCAGACCTCTCTGGGGAGCGCATTCCACAGATGGGGCACCACCGCAGAGAAGGCCCTCCTCCGGGTGCTCACCCTCCTAATATCCCTCACAAAGGGCTCCCAGAGAAGGGCCTCTGCTGCCAATCTCAGGGGGCAGGAGGGCAAATATGGAAGAAGTATCCTTTAAGTATCTAGGTCCCAAGCCATTAAGGGCTTTATAGGTAATAACCAGCACCTTGAATTGAGCCTGGACTTTGATGGGGAGCCAGTGAAGCTGGTAGAGGACTGGGGTAATATGAGAATAACGCCCAGTCCCTGTCAGCAACCTGGCTGCTCTATTTTGCATCATCTGAAGTATCTGGACTGTCTTCAAGGGCAGCCCCACGTAGAGCACGTTACAGAAATCCAACTGGGAAGTAACCAATGCATGTGTCACTGTCACTAGGCAATCTTTCCCAAGGTAGGGACACAGCTGATGGATTAGCCGAAGCTGAAGGAAAGCGCTCCTCACCACCGCAGTCACCTGAGCTTCCAGGGACAGCTCTGGGTCGAGGAGCACTCCCAAGCTGCGGACCCTGTCCTTTAGAGGGAGTGCAACCCCATTCAGGACAAGGTCCAAGTCACCTACCCCGGAGCCTGAGCCACCCACCAACAGGACCTCCCGTCTTGTCTGGACTGAGCTTCAGTTTATTGGCCCTCATCCAGCCCATTACCTCGGCCAGGCACTGGTTCAGCACAGCCACTGCCTCACCTGGATTGGTTGAGAAAGAGAGGTAGAGCTGGGTATCATCAGCATACTGATGATTCCGCAGCCCACACCTCCTGATGACCTCTCCCAGCGGTTTCATGTAGATGTTGAACAGCAAGGGGGACAAAATAGACCCCTGCGGTACTCCATGGCATAGCTGCCATGGCGCAGAGCCAAAGTCCCCCAGCACCACCTTCTGGAATCGGCTGTCGAGGTAGGAGCGGAACCACTGCCAAGCAGCCCCTCCTACTCCCAGTCCCGCTAGCATGGACTTTAGCCTGGAATTTAGGGAGCATGGCAACTGAGCTTCTGCTCCTTTTTTGCAGTGGCTTCTCCAGGAACCCTCTGGATTTACAAGTACACTGGTACCTTGGCTCATGAACTTGATCCGTTCCAGGACTCTGGTCGCAACCCAAATTGGTCATGAGCCAAGTCAAATTTCCCCATAAGGTTCAATGTAAATAAGGTTAATCCATGCTGTAACCATTTTTTATTACAAAATTTGAAACAAAGTGACAACAACAAAGTAACAAAGATGGCGGCCATCCCCCCCCCCCCCCCAGCACAACAGCGATTGTGCAGGGAAGACGGGCGCGATTGTGATCGTCACCTGATGCAGAGTTCACGATCTGTGGCAAAATTTTTATGAAATTTCTGATCGCAACCCACTTTGGTCGTGAACGGAGGTGCCCGTGAGCTGAGGTGCCCCTGCATCCTCCAGCTGGAATGTTTTGGCAGCCATGGCTGATTGCCAGTGTCAGGAAGCCTCAACGGCAGCCCCGAGACAGGATCCCCAGGTTCAGTCAGGCAAGGCCCCTTTTGCCTTGGACCTCAGCAGTCTGACTGAAAGATCACCCAGGACCTCTGCAGTTGCATGCGACTGGGCAGCATCATGCTACCGGTTCTGCCCACCTGCTACAAAATCACAGCCCATGGACAGACACTTTCATAACCTGCTAGTCACATAGACCAATACAGAGTGTTGCGTTTCCCGATAATGTTAGTACAATAGCTTCCTGATGTCTTTAGGCATGACAAAATAGTCCAAACTGCAAAGAAATCTACTGAATTCCATCCTATTGTTGCCAGTATTTCTGATCGGTTTTGAGCACGGAAATGTGTCTGACTGAGGAACCATTCAGGAAATCTAGTTTGACAACTGCACTGTGCAGGCACTTGCCTCTGTGGGACTAGATGCTTAAGTCGTCCATTCAGAAACAAATGAATGCCACGGTTTCAGCTTTTCTGCAGCTGATGAGAACACTGGCGTTTCCCCACTGATAGTGCTAGCCTCCAGCAGCTTCTCAGTCCAGTTAAGAACTCCATCTTCTTAAAGTAACAGCAGCACCAAACAGTGACCTGGCTTGGAATTTTGCTGCTTTCTGAGAAAGGGGTGCAGGTTTGATTTTATAACAATAAGCAACCTTTTTCTGCCAGGATTTATTTGAATTTTCCCAACACCAGGTAAGAAGCAAAATGGATATGGTCTGTGTCAGTGGTTCACGTGCCAGGCTGAGGAATGGAAGATCCAGGTTCTAGTCCCCACACAGCCATGATGCTCATTAGGTGAGTCTCAGCCTAACCTACATCATAGAGTCGTTCTTTATTTATTTTATTTATTTATTTAAAAATTTGTATGCTGCCCCTTGCAACAAGCCTCGGGGCGGCTTTATCCTCAACTCTTGTGAGGATAAAAACAGAGTGAACTATTTAAGCCACCTTGGGTTCCTCACAAAAGGTGAAAAGTTGGGATGTAAAGGCAGTGTGGTGGCGAGGGGCTCTTTGCACGTCTCCCCACAACCACAGGAACTGCCCCCTCCGGAGAAAAGGCCAGTGGAGAGTTCCAGGAGGGGATCCAGCTAGGCCAGGGCTGTATGGGGCCCCCTGACGACCTCTGCACCCTCCCGAGAAGTGCAGCCGGCCAAGCAGCTTCATAGTTGCTCTTTTTTCACTTGAGCGCATCATCATGCCTTTAAAAAACGCCTTCAGAAGCAACTATGCCGGTGGTGCATTTGCTCCCTTTGTCCTCCTCATGCCTGCAGAATGTCACTGTGCCCAGGTAGAAAGCCGCTCGATGGGCTCGGGTGCCTGCGTGTCATCCCCACCCGGAAGCAGGCGAGGAACCAGGTTAATTCCACAGCCCCAGTTCCGGTTCCCCGGAGCTCCTCAGTCATGGAGGGGGGAGCGCTGCCCCCTCACAGCCATTTCCTGTCGCTCAGCAGCTTTAATGGGAACCAGACGCCACCTTTGTTGCTTGCGCAATTCCCAGACGGCAAGTGGGTGGGCTGAGGCCTCCGTAGCACTGGTGCCTGCACTGCCTGCCCAGAGCCCGGGGAGCCCCAGTCGCTTGGCGCATGGTGCCAAGTTGAGTACAGCATGGAGGGGGCATCCTTGTCACTTATCCCCCCCCCACCCCCCAGGATCCTGGTAACTCAGCTTTTGGCCACTGGGAAGCAGGCCTGTCTGTGAGTCCTGCTGGGCTGTGGCGGGGCTGTGGGCTCAGCACCATGTTTCACAAGCAGAATTGCCCAGCTGATGTGCACAGGGGGTTGCTGAGGACCAGCAGGTTTTCTCCACATGAATCTCCAGCCTCATCTCAACTGTGGGTGGTTCTCCGGCGGCCTTCTCCCTGCCAGCCTGAAGCTTTCAGAAGAAGGGCTGGTCAGGCTGTATCTGTCTGGGAATTGTACAGCAGTTTTCGGACACATGGCCGTGAGCACTGTGAGTAGCAACTTGGCAGGGAGGGGAAGTGCTCTGCACATGCCCAGTGTCTCCGGAGCTACATTTGGTACTCCAGTGTAAGAGCCTCCAAAGGGCATCCTCAGAGAGGTCCTGCCAAGGTTAATGCATGCCTGACCCCAAGAATTGCGCCTCCACCAACATTCTTAGATGAACTTGCTGATTGTCTCTGGCTACCCTTTTCATGTCCCACAATGCCCCGAGCTACAATTATGGCATTGTGGGGAAATAAAAGGGTGGCTCCCCTTCATGGATCACTGCCTCGTCATGGCGGCGGGGCTTGTGTAGCTCAATGAAGCTATGAGCTATGCCGTGCAGGGTCACCCAAGACGGACAGGTCATAGCAGAGAGCGCTGACAAAAGGTGATCCACTGGAGGTGGAAATGGCAACCCACTTCAGTATCTTTGCCATGAAAACCCCATGGACATTACCAAAAGGCAAAAACATATGATGCCGGAAGATGAGCCCCTCAGGTCGGAAGGTGTCCAATATGCTACTGGGGAAGAGCAGAGGGCTAGTACTAGTAGCACCAGAAAGAATGAAGCGACTGGGTCAAAGCTGAAAGGACACTCGGTTGCCGATGTACCTGGTGGTGAAAGGAGAGTCCGATGCTGCAAAGATCTATACTCCATAGGAAGCTGGAATGTAAGATCCATGAATCAAGGCAAGCTGGACGTGGTCAAACAAGAGATGACAAGACTGAACGTCGACACCTTAGGAATCAGTGAACTAAAATGGACAGGCATGGGTGAATTTAGTTCAGATGACCATCACGTATAATACTGTGGGCAAGAATCCCTCAGAAGAAATGGAGTAGCCTTCATAGTCAATACAAGAGTAGGAGAAGCAGTACTGGGATACAATCTCCAAAATGACAGAATGATCTCAGTTCGAATCCAAGGCAAACCATTCAACATCACAGTAGTCCAAGCGTATGCCCCAACCACTGGTGCTGAAGAGGCTGAAGACGACCAGTTCTATGAAGGCCTACAACACCTTCTAGAATTAACTCCAAAAAATGATGTCCTTATCATCATAGGGGATTGGAATGCTAAAGTAGGAAGCCAAAAGATAACCGGAATAACAGGCAAGTTTGGCCCTGAAGTACAAAATGATGCAGGGCACAGGCTGGTAGAATTTTGTCAAGAGAATACGATGGTCATAGCAAACACTCTTTTTCAACGACCCAAGAGACGACTCTACACATGGACATCACCAGACGGTTAACACAGAAATCAGATTGACTATGTGCTCTGCAGCCAAAGATGGAGAAGTTCTATACAGTCAGTAAAAACTAGACCTGGAGCTGACTGTGGCTCAGATCATGAGCTTCTGGTTGCAAAATTTAGGCTTACATTGAAGAAAGTAGGGAAAAGCACTAGGCCACTCAGGTATGACCTAAATCATATCCCTGATGAATATACAGTAGAGGTGACAAATAGATTTAAGGAATTAGATCTGATAGACAGAGTGCCTGAAGAACTATGGACGGAGGTTCGCAACATTGTACAAGAGGCAGCAACTAAAACCATCCCAAAGAAAAGAAATGCAAGAAAGCAAAATGGCTGTCTGAAGAAGCTTTACAAATAGCTGAGGAAAGAAGGGAAGTGAAAGGCAAGGGGAGAAAGATACAAACAATTGAATGCAGAATTCCAGAGAACAGCTAGAAGAGATAAGAGTGCCTTCCTAAATGAACAGTGCAAAGAAATAGAAGAAAACAATAGAATAGGGAGGACCAGAGATCTCTTCCAGAAAATTGGAGATATGAAGGAAACATTTCATGCAAAGATGGACATGATAAAGGACCAAAATGGCAGGGACCTAACAGAGGCAGAAGAGATTAAGAAGAGGTGGCAAGATTACACAGAAGAACAATACAAGAAAGAGCTTAACATCCCTGATAACCACAATGGGGTGGTCACTGACCACCAGACATCCTGGAATGTGAAGTCAAATGGGCCTTAGGAAGTTTGAGCAACAACAAAGCTAGTGGAGGTGAGAGCATTCCAGCTGAGCTATTCAAAATCCTAAAAGACGATGCAGTAAAAGTGCTACACTCAATATGCCAGCAATTTGGAAAATGCAACAGTGGCCACAGGAATGGAAATGGTCAGTTTGCATTCCGATCCCAAAGAAGGGCAATGCCAAAGAATGTTCAAACTACTGCACCATTGCACTCATTTCACATGCTTGCAAAGTGATGCTCAAAATCCTACAAGCTGGCTCCAGCAGGATGTGGACCGAGAACTACCAGAAGTACAGGCAGGATTTCGGAGAAGCAGAGGAACTAGAGATCCAATTCCCAACATATGCTGGATCATGGAAAAAGCTAGGGAGTTCCAGAAAAACATCTACTTCTGCTTCATTGACTACGCTAAAGCCTTTGATTGTCTGGATCACAACAAATTGTGGCAAGTTCTTAAAGAGATGGGAGTACCAGACCATCTTATTGGTCTCTTGAGAAACCTATATGCGGGTCAAGAAGCAACAGTGAGAACTGGACACGGAACCACTGATTGGTTCAAAATTGAGAAAGGAGTTTGGCAAGGCTGTATACTGTCGCCCTATTTAACTTATATGCAGAGCACATCATGAGAGAGGCGGGCTTAGATGAATCACCAGTTGGAATCAAGATTGCTGGAAGAAATATCAACAACCTCAGATATGCAGATGATACCACTCTCATGGCAGAAAGTGAAGAGGAACTACAGAGCCTCTTGATGCAGGTGAAGGAGGAGAGCGCAAAAGTTGGCTTGAAACTCAACAGTAAGAAAACTAAGATCATGGCATCCGGTCCTATCACTTTCTGGTAAATAGATGGGGAAAAATGAAGGTAGTGACAGATTTTATTTTCTTGGGCTCCAAGATCACCGCAGACAGGGACTGCAGGCAAGAAATTAAAAGACGTTTGCTCCTGGGGAGGAAAGCTATGGCAAACCTAGACAGTATACTAAAAAGCAGAGACATCACCCTGCCTACAAAAGTGTGTATCATCAAGGATATGGTTTTCCCAGTTGCAATGTATGGCTGTGAAAGCTGGACCATAAGGAAGGCTGAGCGCCAAAGAATTGAGGCCTTTGAATTGTGGTGCTGGAGAAGACTCCTGCAAGTTCCTTGGATCACAAGGAGATCAAACTGGTCAGTCCTAGAGGAGATCAACCCTGACTGCTCTTTAGAAGGCCAGATAGTGAAAATGAAGCTCAAATACTTTGGCCACCTAATGAGAAGAAAGGTCTCATTGGAATAGACCCTGTAGCTGGGAACGATTGAAGGCAAAAGGAGAAGGGGATGGCAGAGGTTGAGGTGGCTGGATGGGGTCACTGGGGCGGTGGTTGTGGGGTTTGTGTGGACTCCGGGAATGGTGGAGGACAGGAGAGCCTGGAGTCATGAAGAGTCGGACATGTCTGTGCAACTAAACCACAACAAAGCCTCAGCTGTGCTACTTGTGCTTTGCGTAAGAACTGACTGTGCTTCTACAGGAGTTTGGGGGTTCTGGCATTGTTCTTCCCCGGCAATCCAGCAGTGCCTGCTTAGCGCCTGTCTTCCATGGCCAGTGGCTAGATGGGAGTCACTGAAGCAGCGGTGTGAGTTTAAGTGGACTCCGGGGATGGTGGAAGACAGGAAGGCCCGGAAGAATGTTGTTCATGGCGTCACAATGGGTCGGACAAGACTTTGCGACTAACAACAACAAAAGAGTGGCTGGAACCAGCCCCTGCAACAGAGCTTGCTGAGCACCCACAGCATGTGGCCAGCCCTCCGGGTGCGTTGAGCCCAGTGAGAGCGCCAAAGTCCCCATGAGAAAAAGACGGTTGTGGCTGCCTTTGCCCTCCTTCCAGTGCAGGTCAAAGGCTAGCCTGCGGCCACATGAGCTGTGCTGCCCATTGTTGGGGTTCGGTAGCAAGAATGTTAAGACGGGGCTTGTGGCCTCAGAGTGTTTTGGCTACAGCTCAGCACTGGCTACGCTGGCTGGGCTGATGAGAGTTGTGGGTGACAGCAACATTGCAGCACACAGAGCAGTTCAGGTTAGACGAAACCAGATTTAGATGAGAAACCAGGAGGAATGTCTTGACTGTCGAAGCAGCACCGCAGTGAAACCGATGACCAGGAGAAGCTGTGGGCTCTCCCTAGCTGGAGACTTTCAAAAAGCACTTGGACCATCATCTGAGTGGGTCAATGCAACTGAGCATCCTGCAAGAGGGGAGGGCTGGACCCCTTTCAGCTCTGCCCGTCTCGGATTCTCTGAATGGGGGGGGAGTACCCAGGCCCTGCCCCCCCACGCTTAAGAAGAGTGGCAGTAGGAGTGTGCTTGGCATCCCTTCCAGGGCCAGCCAGTTCCTCTCTTACTCCAGTGTGCTGTGCCAGGCCTGCTCAGGCACATAGAAGGCAACACCATGACTGTTGGCTTTGCTTTCATGCCAGCGGCGCACATGGAGCACAGCAGGTCTCCTGAAAGGCAGGGCCCACAGCCCTCTGCAGGAGCCTGCCATCGGTGCGCCCCAGCATCCTGGAAAGGACAGAGCGGGAGCGGGAGAGGGTGCAGGCCAGCCGAGGGCCTTCTTGCAGGCGGTGGCCATGTGACGGTGGTACCGAGAGGACTGGCCGGCTGGGCTGGTTTCTGTCCAGGAGGCTCCAGCAGTGTAGCGGGTGTGCCCTCCATCGAGGCACGAGCGGCCCCATGCATCCGACAGCATCGAGTGCGGCTGCGGAGCCCTTGCCCAAGTCTGCATTCTGGCTGCCGTTGCCAAAGCATTGGGATCGGGCTCGCAAGGGCGCTCTGCAGGCCTCTCGACTTTGCATTAATGATTAACCTGATGTCAGAGCCCTGCACATTGTTGGAGCTGCGCAGAGCCTTGGTGACAGCGAGACGCCCGCGCGGCCGTGCGACCAGCAGCCTGCGCAGGCCGCGCCCGGGCCGAGCCAGGTTCACCCGTCCGTGTGAAATGGACGCCCCTTCCGTTCGACGTGCGGTGCAGGCCCCGTTCAGGCCCGGTCGACGAGCACTTCGCGCCGCACGAAAGAGCCCCCGTGCCCGCGCTCGCACGCAGCGGGGGCGAGGCAGCAGGCTGGACCCGCAGCCCCTCCCACCCCGGGGGCCACCGCACGCGGTTCCCGCTGCACGCGGGTTTCTCCGGCCCGCCCGGGTGGCGGGGGGGGGGGGGTTGGTGCCGCCGACGCACGCTCGAGGGGGCCTTCGTGCGGGCCGCCCCTTGCAGCTGCGGGGCCCCTGCCCGCCTCTCCCTGCAACCCGGCCCTTGCTGCCGGGGGAGAGCCCCGAGCGCGGGCACCGGCCGGCCTGGCTGTCCGCCGCCGTCCGCGGCGCGCCCCTTCCCTCGGCTCTCCCCCGCGCGGCTTCCTGCTCCAGGGCGGGGCGGCGGGGCGGGGCGGGGCGGCGGGGCGTCCCGGGGGAAGCGGGGCTGCTCCGGCCTCCGCGAGCTGCGCGCGCCCAGCTGCACGGAAGTGAGCGGCAGTTTCCACTCGCCGCGCGGTCCAGCCTGGCCGGCGGGGCGGCTCAGACGGCGGCGACGGCGGACCGCCGCGCCACCCGAGCCGGGAGCTGCGGAGCCGGCCCGGCGAGGGAGCAGCGGCAGCGCTGAGAGCGCCGATCCGCGGCAGGTCAGTCGTGGCGTTCCCTGCGGTGCCCCCGCCGTAGTCCCGGGGAAGGGCTCTTTGGCGTGGCCGACGCGGGCGCAGAGGGACGCGGCGTGCGCCGGTCCCGGCCGCGGGCGCCCCCTTTGCGCCCTGGACGCAACGGTGCAGCGCTGAACTCGACGGGCCGCGCTGGGGAACTCCGCCAAGAGCGCCCCGCTCGAGCGCGGCGCCGGCGGACGCGCGCGGCGCGAGACCCAGTCCCCGTTGCGCCCTGGCGCTCCTGGGGTGCCTTGGGCCGGTCACAGACTCCCAGCCAGACCTACCTCGCAGGATTGGTGTGCGGACAACAGGGAGGGAGAGGAGCAGGATTGTGTAAGTTGCTCTGAGCAGGGGGACAAAAGGAGGCGTGCATGTGGTTGAAAATAAAACCGAAATAATAAGCCGTGAAAAATGGGCGGTGAGCTCCAGGGCGGCTCCGGGCAGGTTCCTTGGAGAGACCGTAACCGAGGTCTCCGGAACGAGCCGCGGATGGGGCCGTCGTATCTGCTCCGGGGAAAGGTGCCCTTCATGGGGTGTTTGTCTCCATCCCAATCCCATTCCCGAAAGCCTTTTCCCGCGGTTCTCCTGCCGGCGCTCCCGCTTGGGTTCCATGCTGGTCCCAAACAAAAGTGTCTTCTGAAACGGGTACATTCACTTCTTGGGCTCCAAGCACTTTTTCTAAATGTTTGCTTCTCGACCACAAGATTTTCGCTTCAGGGAGGTGGGAGTTAATTTGTCTTGCAGCGGAGGGGGGTCTCTGCTTTTGCTGCTCTGGCAAGAGTCCTGCTCTTTCCTCCCCCGACGAATGCGCGCACACTGGCAGTGCCTTCTCGCTAATCTGCGCGGCACTCCGTGCGTGCTTTTGGCCACTTGCGCGTTTTCGTCCTGCCGCTAAATGGCTCTCCGGGCTCCGCGCCACTCTGGCTGCTGCCTGCCGGGCTTCTGCTGGCGCCCGGCTCCCCGCCCCCGCCCCGCATCGCTGTGCTCCCGGCCTCCCCGCCGCTTCAGGCCGGGCAGCCAATGGTCAGCCAACATTGGTCCGGCCGTCGGGCCGGCCGGCCAGCCAGCCGGGCAGGCAGCACAGGGCCGTGCAGCCAGCCCTGCACGCACTCGTTCCCGGATTGAGCTGACGCAGCTGACAAGCAAAGACGCTTTTAGCAGCGCTCGAGTTGTGGTAAAGCCCCCTCAGGCCCTGCTGAGCCCCATCCCCAGGCAGGGGCCTTCGCAACCCGCCTCTTCCTGTTTGAGCTTTGGAAAAGAAAACAAATGGAGGGTTGTTCCGGCGCTAGAGAAGATCCCTGAAGACTTCCAGACGTTTCAATGGAGCTCTCAGCCAGAACGAGGCAAGGAGGCCACTGGGCGAGGCAGAGTGGTGTCTACCTTTCCCACTCCAGCCAGTCACCAGCCTTGCGGATGTGAGCGGTTTCGTCCCGAGCCCACAGTGCCAGCATTCTGTTTCTGCACTGTGCCCGTCTTTCTGGAGGTGCTCTTTCCACAGCCAGTCCCCCCCCACCTCAAATGGGTGTGGGGAGTGGGATGTCTTGGCCACGGGGAGTGCTTATTTTTGGCAGTGCTTTCAGTATCTTTCCAGCAGGATTTCGCTGGTGTGCGAACAGCACCTCAGTCTGCCAGCGCTGGGCCTGGGTCTTGCGGGACAGAGCAGAAGGTGGTAGCCCCCAGTCCCCTTGAAAAGGAATAAATGCACCCCCATGGGCAAGCGAGGGGGCTGCTGTTCCCTCTGCCCCCTGCCTGGTCCGCATTAAAGAGCTCAGAGCACTGGAGCTGGGAGGCCCTGCCTGTGTGGGGTGTTGAGTGGGCGCCTCTGGTGTCTCTGAATATCCCATCCAGGAGGTGGTCCACAGAGGGGACGCTTTCTGTCTGCAGGGTCCCCTGGAAAGCGGCTTCCTGGGCCCTGAGAGGCGTTGCACCAGGGAGCCCGTCTGTAACCACGCTGTCGGAGTGCCTGACTTCTCCACTGTGACCACAAGAAACAGATCTGAGGCTCAGCACTGGGGAGGAGCAGAGGGAGGGAAGGAGGCAAACATAGCAAGGGATCAAGGGGAGCTGCTTCCCCTCTGCTCCCCTTCCTTCTTCAGACTTCTGCAGGTCTTTTTCTTCTTGCTCTTGCTTGCCGGCTGACCTCCCGTCCCTCTCGAGTCTTCTGGGTCCTTCAGCTGCCTTCTCCACCCCCTCCTTCGGTCCAGCATTTTGCCCAGAAATGGAATGCCTGCAGGGGCAGAGCAGGTGGAGCACTGCGTCCTCAGGGTGGGGCTTCTGTGGGCACATCCTCAGCCAGGACTCCACCCTCTTCCCCAAGGGACCCACTCCTCCTGCGGCAGTTCTGCCCCACAGCAGCAGCCTTCCCGGGAAGAAGGGGCACCGCAGCCACTGGGCTGCTCTCCAGCCAGGCCCTGCGCGCCCCCTGAGCCGGGGGTGGGACCCCGGGCGGCCAGTACAGGAGAGGCACTCGGCTGTGGGGGAAGGGCAGGGAGAGTGCCGTTGCCCCGAGTCCCCGTCTTGTGGGTGCAGGACTGTGCCGTCCCCAGCCGGGGCGGGCCAGGCTTGCCGGCCTTGCTGCCTCCCACTGCCCACCTGGGCCCCCTCTGCTCTCAGGCTCTTCGCTGGCAGGTCCCTGGCCCAGGTTCTGGTCCTCCCCTTTAGACAGACCAGGCATGAGGGGCACATGGGGCTCAGAAAGATCACAGGGCAGAAGCAGCAAGCACAGATCCGCTCGAGTTAATTCACCTGCGTGCTCAAGCCAGACCCTGTTTCTCAAGGGCATCACTCCCTGTAGAAAACGATGTGTGGACAGGGGACAGGAAGCCCCTCCTGCAGGAAGACCGGGGTGGGGCAAACAGCCGGCTCCCCAGGGGGGTGGTGCAGCAGAGGTGCTTGGAGCCCTGCCACCATGGGGGCAGAGGGCTCCTGGGGATTTGGAGCTCTGAGGAAAAGACCAGGGGCTCTGACACTAACAGGCCGCTACTCACGCCACCCCTTTCCCTGTGTGGGCCAGCTCTTCAGGGCCTTCCAGTCTTCCTCCCAGACCCCAGCCTCCTCGCCACTCCGAGCACTTCCCTCCAGCTCCCACGCAGAAAGGGCTCCGTGTGAGAGCTGGACCTGCCAGAAGCAGGCCTGACCCGAGGCCTGGGGAGCACTGCCCGGGCTGCGGGGCAGGCGCCGCTCCGGAAAAGGAAGTGTCCAGCCTGGAAAGCACAGGCCGCCTTCCCACCACAGAGGACGGCTCTGTCCCCAGCAGCGGCAGGAAGTTCCTGTTGTGCTGGCAGGGACGGGAGAGCAGAGCTCGTGCCACGAAGCCTGGCCCCAGTGCACGGCTGTGCCCAGAGCCCCGCTTCCAAGGCGCGAGGGGCACGGCTAGTGAGAGCAGGGCCCAGAGCTCCATTTGGCTGCAAAGCACAGGGCCACCCTGGGCAGCCCCTCTGTGCCTGCTCTTCTCTGCAGGGTTGCTGGGAAGGAGACACCCAATGGAGGACTCGGAAGCCCCCTTGCACGGAGCAGCGTCCCCTGGCCCCCCTGCGCTTCTTAGACGGTGCTGGGTGTGGACATGGCTGCTTTGCCTGGGGAGGGCAGTCCGGAGGTGTGGCCATCACAGGGCACCGGCGGCCGACTTGGCCTCCTCTTCCAGCATCCCGTGACAGGCCTCGGCCTGGGAACCACCCGGCGGCTCTTGTCAGTTAAAGGGGAAGCCGTCCTTGGGTGCCATCCCAACAACGAGGCTCCTTCCTGGCCATCTGCAGCTGCCTCCGCTGGGAATGGAGAAGGGAAGCTTGCTGGACACCCACCAGCAATAGCAGCCAGCAGGGCCCTGCCTGTGGGAACGGCTGGAGGACTGGGTGGTGTGCAGGCAGGAATCTGCACAGGGCCTTCGGTCCAAAGCAGCAGGGGATGATGGGTGGGGGCCATGGAGGGGTTGAGGGGCCTTGCTGCAGAGCTCTTCCTCCAGGGGGCTGTTCTGTGCGTCAGGATCGAAGTGCCCTTCCCCTGGTGGAGGGGATGACCCCTGACTCCTTCTCCTAGGTACCACCACAGCGTCGCTATGGAGACACACAACCGGGAGATGGAGCTCCTGAGCAACAGCATCGCCGCTTATGCGCACATCCGAGGTGGGTGGCTGAAGGAGCGGAGCCTCAGGATGCGCCTGACCCACAGATGCAGGCCTCCCCGGCCCGGCCCACATCATGCAGTGGGGACAAAGATGCCTTCTAGACCCCAGACCTCTGCCCTCAGCAGCTACTTTTGTGGCAGCGCCAGGTCCTTTGTTTTCCTTCTCAAAATGGCCGCCGCCTCCTTGTTCCATGGAACGGTTTGCCTCCATCTATACTAAGCAGTCCAAGGCTCAGAATGAGGAAGAGGAACTTGCGCTGTGCCCCATTCTTTCTGAGGGGGCTCCTTTCTGCTTCCCGCTCAAAAAAACAAAGTAGCAGAAATTTTTAAAAATGGCATTCCCACAGTCTGCTACTCAGCCGTCAGGCTAGTTAAATGGCAGGCCTGTAATTTAGAGGCAGAGTGTAAAATATTCATATTTGAGAAATGACCAGCGATCCTCATTCTCCGTCATACAAAGAAGCCTGAGCAACACAGAGAGCACCGCACACACAACCACGCTTGCTGTGAGCGTTCCCTCCCTCCTTCCCCCTCACTTCTCCGCGGGTATCGCCATGTCCACAGTGGCTGGACCAGTCTGGCTGCTTCCTCTGCATCACCATTTCAGACAATTGGGCCTCAAAAAAGCACAGTTGAGGCCATATGGTTTTTCAGACCCGGCAATTTCCACAGACCTTGAAATATGTACACATTTGCTGGTCCTCCATACATGGCTTTCCGACCCTTCTGCGTGGCCCATCTGCCCAGGGCGAGGCTGCACCTAGGCTCCTTGGCACAGTCGCCAGGGGCCCCAAGCGCTTCGCTGAGGGGGAGCAGCACTGGTAGAAGGGGCCAAACAGCAACGGGGGTGCCCCAAAAGTGGAGGACAGTATCTGGAACAGGACAGCCCCCTGCATTTCAGTCTGGAACCCCACTGCTTCCGTCCCTCCCTGGTGCCTCTGCTATGCCGGGCGCTCCTCCTTGGGGTGTTTGTGCTCCTCTTGCCGTTCCCCAACCGCTCGGGAACCGTGCACAGACATGGGTGCCCATTTGGTGGCTGGGGTGGAAGTGGGCACACGTGCTCCCTCTTCCCTGCACAGCCCTTCGGTTCCCTCCCTCCCTCCCTCCCTCCCTGTTCTCTTCATGCCCAGAGGACAGCTCTCCATGGAGTGGTCAGCACCAGCACCCCACCCTCACATAATAGAGGGGCTTGTTTAAAATGGCCTTTGAAAGCGGCCGGCCGGGAGGGTCAGTTTTATGGGGCCTGTGTTTTTCCTCCCACTGCTCCCTTGAGGGGACCTTTGCTTCTTGCTGGATCAGGCTGTTACAGCTCCCGCTCTATTAGGCAGCACAGATGGATTGTCCTCGCCTTGAGCGCCAGCACACACACAAATGGATGGACCGGCAGGCGCGGTCTGTGCTCTCTCCTGCAGCCGTGCCGGGGATCCAGGAGCCTGCTCCTGGGGCCGCAGCGCTGCCCTGACCCTTCTCCCCTGTCTTGCCTAGATAACCCCGAGAGTTTTGGCCTGTACTTTGTGCTGGGCGTGTGCTTTGGCCTGGTGCTGACCCTGTGCCTGCTGGTCATCCACATCTCCTGGCAGCCTCAGACCATCCCCCCCAGGCCCCGCCGGAACCTGCGGGACGTAAGCGAGGAGGAGGAAGAGGAGGAGGAAGAGGAGGAGGAGACCGCTGACCACGTGGTAGCTGAGCCAGCCCTGGCCATGACGGAGCTGCCCCTGGAGGCCGCCAGCACCCCCGATGGGAGCCTCGCTGTCAACGTCTTTGCCTCGGCAGAAGAGCTGGAGCGCGCCCAGCGCCTGGAGGAGCGAGAGCGGATCCTCCGGGAGATCTGGCGCAATGGGCAGCCGGACATCCTGGGCACTGGTACTGGAACCATTAGCAGAGTCCATTACTACTGATCCACCTGCATCCACCCCCCCTTGGGCCTCCGCAAGAGGCCTGTGGGCTACTGTGCCCATCAGCCGGTGGCGCAGACTTTGCGCAAGACCGGCCCTTATGCCGGCTGGGAGGCCACCGCTTCGCACAGCGGGTGGAGGTGAGAGAAGAGGCCGACTGGAGCAAAGGGACCACACTAGGCATGCAAGCAGCAAGTGGGACCCTCAAGCACAGATGCACATAGCAAGCGCCTGCCCACCCCCCTTTCCTGCCACTTCCATTTCTGTGGGGAGGGGAGTGGATGGCGGAGAACTGTAGCGGAGCTTGGACTGGCCTGCCTGAAGGGCTAGTCGCTGTGTGGGGAGCGTGGCTGGGGTTGCCACGGCTCTGGTGGGGCAGGAGAGCACCATGGGGTGCCGTGGAGCTGGCCAGAGAAATGGATGGCGCAGGCAAGTGCCCGGGCTCCCCACCAAGCATGCTCCTCGCACCGGCTGCACCCCCCCCCCCCAGCATGAGGGGCCCGAGCGGAAGGCCCCTGGTGCTGGTGGCAAAGAGGCACACCTTGCTGCACCGCGGGGCTTCGCGGAGTGGAAGCCTCCGCAGGCCTCAGCCCACTCCGACTTCCCTTTCACTGCATCAGAGTGCTGCACTTCAGCCCCCTTCGGCCCCTTTCCCATCTGCAGAAGGTGTCGGGTCCCCCAGGATTGGGGGGGACAGCCCTTTCCCCTCCTCCAGCCCACACGGATCGTTTCCAGGAGCTCTGCAGGGAGTGGGAAGCCCGGGCCCAAGCACGTACCAGCTCAGGTGTCCTCCGGGTGCTCGACCCCCCCCACTTCAATTCTCCTCCAGAAACCTTTGCCTCACGCCCCAGGCAGGGCTGCAGGGCAGGACGCGGCCCCCAGACCAGCTGGGAAGGTCTGGCAGGCCTCAGTGCAGTGCCCCCGGCCTCAGTGCCTCAGTTCCCTGGCCTCAGTGCAGTGCCCGCTGCCCATGTGCCCCAGGGGCTCCTTTGACCTTGCGTGTGCCTCTACTGTGCCTGGGGCCCCATTTGCCTTGGCCAGCCAGCGATGGTGGAGCCCCAGTGTACGAACTGAGTGGAATCATTCCCATTTCCAACGGCTGAGCTTGGCCGGAGAGCAAGCTCCCAGCCTCTCCGAGTGTCTTGCTTTGCCGATGCCTTTTGCCAACAGAGTCACAGCACAAGAGGGGTCAGCCAGGTGCTGACTTGCAGCAAGGGCTGGTGATGAAGAGAGTCTCAAGGAGATTTTTCGCATGCGCTTCTCTCGGGCGCTCCATTTTCTAGTCCCCCGCCTACCCCTCCGACAAGTGTATTTGGTATTTTCCACATGTGACCCATCCTCTCGCATGCCAGACCTTCCTTGCATGACGGTGGCCCCTCTGTGCCATCCCTCCGCCACCCGGGGGAATCTTGCTTGCATTCCCACGTTCTGCTTCCGCATTGCAACACTGCCAGCCTGGCACGATTCTCTGAGGGAAATCACAGACCCCTCTCCAGCACCCTCTGTACATTTTCCCCAGAGAAATCTTGTCTGGGAAGCCCATGGAAGGGACTTGTCTTTTTGCTGGGGAGAAATAGAACAAAATGACATTTTCCTGCAGGACATTGCCTGCATGAAAACAAGCAGCTCAAAATCCATTTTTCTTTTTAATATATTTGATTTTTTAAAATCTAACAATGCATTGAAAAGCTTCATGTAGGTATTAATAACATTCATTCATCTTTCTGTGATCACTGTTGTATCCAATTGTGTTCCTTGTCTGATACGCGAGCTTTATCAGTTTATCCTCTGTTAATCCAGTCATCTCCATTAAAACATGAATTGTGGCCATATCACACAGTTTATAAAAGTCCACCAAGTTGTGGGGAAGTTTCCCCTGCTGGCCTTTCTCTGTGTCCCCTTCCCATGTTGCTCACGTTGGCATGTGAGCTGCTGATCCGAGCCAGAGCCTGCTGTTGCCAGCGGGGGCCTGAGCATGCCTCCCCTCCCCTCTGCTGCGTCCACGCTGCCCCAGGAGAGTACTTGTCTTCCAGCAGCGAGATGGGGAACCCACCTTCGGGCAGATGGGCTCCACGCTGAAAGCCAAAATGGAACACGTGGGACTATGTGCCTATTTTTGGTACACCTCCAGCACTTGAGACACAAGTTTTCATAAATATGCCATGCCTTCTCCTCCTAGGAGCAAGGACTGAGAGTAAAGTATGAAGTACTTTAATCTAATCATGCTTTCCTCAATCTTTTGTACAGGTGGATTTCACTGGGCCTCACTAGGAAAACTGAGCTTTTCCCCTTTGTAGGTGGTGATTCCTGTCATTTTCCCATACCCTAATAATGCCATCCACTGTAGGAAACTGTATAGCCAATAATTTATACAGTTGAGGTCAAACCTACTGTATCAGTTTCATTTCGTATTATTAGATTTTCAAAACACTGCCTAGGATGATGTTTGCATTTTTATAATCAGTATACTGGAAAATACCGTGATTTGATTTCATTGTATCCAGTTCAGCTTTGTATTTTGCAACTAATATCTCCACTGTTCCCCAGTTTGCAGAGCAAACAGCCTGCAAAGACCAGGACCCTCCCCTAGCTGAAGCTGATTGCATTTGCTCTTGTTAAAAAACAGAGGGTAAAATAAAAAGGGACAACTTAGAGATGTTCTGGCATGAACTTTGACCTCCATTCATGCCATGTTAACAAAGTGCACTTTAAAAAGGAACTCCCTAATTCTTTAATGCTTTTTATAAGTGTTTGCCTCTTAATTAAACTCTTGATTGCTTTCTGGTCTCCATGCCTATCGCTCTGTTTATTGCATGATTATCTAAGCTTTGTATCCATGGCCTAAGCCAGGGGTCCTCAAACTTGTTCACCAGGAGGCCAGTTGAAAGGTGCCAGTGCTGAGCACGGACTGGAAAGGCGGTGCCGGCGGGCGGTGTGCACGGGGCGGCGCATGTGGCCGTGCATGTTGAGACGGGGGCGGGGAGCACGGTGAGGCGGGCGCAAGAGGCAGCGGCTTGCTTGCTTGCTTGCTTGCTTGCTTGCTTGGAGATCGTTTTCTCTGAGTGAGCAAACCGCTGCCTCCCCACGCAGGGAGCGAGGTGGGCGCAGGTGCATGCACAGAGGGTCCAAATGGGCATGGCGGGCCGGATCTGGCCCCCAGGCTGTAGTTTGAGGATCCATGGCCTAAGCTCTTGGGTCTGTCAAGCCTGCCACCCTGGCAATTGCGCACCATCGCTGGTTGCTTTGTGGGCAGCTGGTGCTGTGTGTGGCAGGCAGCTGTGCTCACCATGCTTGGCTCCTGCCTGGTCCTCCCACAGCCATCCTGGGAGACAGCTGCAGCAGGGCTGGCCTGCCTCCCCCTCCCCATAGCAACCACGTGCTGCGTTTGGGTTGCTAAGGCATCCCCACCCCCGGGGGCATTCTCGTTTTCAGACGGTCTCCAAATCGACCCCGCTAGCTTTTGCCATCCCATTCTGAAAGCCCCAGGGTGCCCATGTCGCATCTTGAGATTGCCCTGTGTGGTTGGAAACCTTTTCTTTAAAATAAGGATGCTATACTGTGCAGCCGTATTTTGCATTTTATTATTATGTCACGGATGTACGTCTGTGCACTTAGGTCTGGAGATGGGCAGCTTCGCCAGGGCAGAGTCCAGGGCGGTGCCTTTTTGCTAAGCACAGCAGCTGCGTGAGCCAGAGAAACCAGCTGCTTGTAGAGCCAGCGTGGTAGGAGGCGGCCTCCCCCCTGCATGGGAGGCCCACAATCCCCTGGGCTCCATGTGCTGCTCACACGAAGGTGCTGTGGGCATCCTTCCGGATTGCAGCCTAAGTAGGCTTTGCCATTTATTGGACTGCTCCTCCAGCCAATGAACTGGGTGCGCCTGGAATAGGGAGTTGGGCTCCTGCAAGCCAAACACCTTCACTGATGCAGTTCTGCCTGGCCAGAGCAGGTGAAGCTTTGTCTGTTTTCAGAACAGATTCCATTTGCCTGCAAAGAGGCACGTAAGTCAAATGTGTTACATTTTTTAAACTGGTCCGAAACGACTTCCTAAGTATGTAATACTAATATTGCAAGTCTTGTGCAGTTTAATTTTTCTTCCTGATTCATAGGCCATCAACCAAGAAACTTGATTTCTGATAACTGATTTTTAAACCATACCCTCCTATAATTTGCAAAGCTCTAGTCAGCTCAGAATAGGGTTTTTCAGTGTCACAGCAAAGCCATCAGTGTGCAAACTTCCCAAGCAGTTCCTGTTAGGGGCGGAGAGGAAGCTCCCCACTCCTCCAGCTCCCCACTGCTAGAGACGGAGCCATGAGCGCTCGCCCTGATGTTGGCCCAGTTCTTCAAGGCCCATTCCAATTTGTCCAATGTTTTTGTACTGTCAGGTGAGGTGATCATACAAGGATATGTTTTGATTTTGGTATTATAATGCATAATATTGTTTATAGGGCTTCTTATTAATAAGCCCAATTGGTCTTTATTAGTATAGTTTGGGACCAAATTACTTAATATTTTCATCAGAATGCCTGTGAAAATTGTATACTCCTGATTAAGCAGTGTAATTAGGTTGCAAGAATCTGGGACATTTAGCTCATGCCCAGGTTTTGGAATTTAAACTATTTTTGAACTTTGCAGAAGCCCCTAGCTTATTCTCTAAAAGTGTGGTTAAACGGGGTATAATGTGTGGAATTAATTATGCTACAGATACCTTGTAGAAATTCCCATTATGTCCATCAGCTCTTAGGACTTTCTTGCTTTTTAGGTTTTTTATTGTTTCATGTATATCTTCAGATTTTTTTTTCTGATACAATATTATCTAATGTTCTGCACTGAATTTTTGAAATTGCCTCATTTGTAAATATTGTTGAATTTGGCTTATATTTGGTGAAAAGGTAGCATTTTTAAAGTGGATTGGAAAATATCACTTATTTAGATATATTCATTTTTACCTTTTGGTTTTTTAATTATTATTATTCTATTATCTATTTCCCTATGTTACTGACCCATAGTTCTGAATGTTTATTTTCAAGTTCATATTATTTGATTAGCAAATTATATGTTCATTGTTATTTACTGACTATCTAATAACTGCATTTCATTTTTCTTCTTCTTGTTAGCACGTTTGGGTTATGGTTTGTGTCTTGAGTTTTCATTTCCTGTAGTAATTTTTTTTTGTTTCCTGATCACTGTTTGTTCTAATTATATGTGATTCATTAATGTAGTGGACTCTGAGCACTAATTTCATTGCATTCTATATCATACTAGATCAGACGAGAGGTCAGACTAGATGGCCCGGGAGACCCCCTTCTGACTCGCTCTATTTCTATGCTTCTATGCAGCAAGTGTTGTCCCTGGCCATTCATTGTCTTCCATCTCTGCGCAGCCCTCTTGTTACCCTGCTTGTTTGGTTACCGGCTGGGAAGACGGCGGCCCCTGAGAGCTCCCCTGCCTGGCCCCCTCCTCGTCGGCTTGCCTGTTCTCTTGTATTTTCTGCCCAGGACGCGGGAGGGTTGGCAGCAATCCCCCTCCGCCCCCGCTCTTCCCCTTCTGGCGCAAACAGCCCTGTCCCAGTCACTTTCCGCATGCTGGGTCAAAAGGGTAGAAGTTTTCCCTGCTACTTGCACTCTTTTTTAACTTTTTTTTCTCTTTGAAAAGAAATGGTTTGGAGAAGTGTCACAGGGCCCTCTGTCTTTGCAGGGTCTCTGGTCTGAGATGCTAGGAAGTATGTGCCCAATCCCCTTGGGTCGGAGCCGCCTCCAAAATGGCCCATTTGAGTGCCCTTGACCAGCCAAGCGGGTGTGACGGAGGCATAGCAAGTTGGGCTCTGCACACACTTTCAGGATCAAAATGGAGGTGACTTAATCTCAGGGAAGGTCATGTTGATCCATTTGGGGTGGGATTCCCTCACATCATTTCCTTCAGCGTTCTCTCTGCGGCCAGCGGCAGGCCAACGGCTTCTCCCTTCCGTTAGTCTGAGCTGGGCCCGGCAGGGCCTTTTCCGCTTGATCCCCAGATCGTCCTCCCTGCCACATCCGCTCTGCTTGCTGTCAAAGACAGCTCTGCCTGCTTGTGTCTGCCTTGTCCGCTTTTTATCTCAGCGGCTAGATAGGCCAAGCCCAACAAGGCCGCACTTGGTTTCACTGGCAAGATCCATCAGCTATGGGGTCTCCAGAGCCTGTTGGGCTGTTTGCCTTTGAGGGCAAAGGCAGGAACACTTGCTGGCTTTTTTTAACGTTGTGCTGGCTGCCTTTTCCATCCCCTCTGTGCTGTTCTTAAAAGTCAATTTTTGATATTAATTAACTTGGTTTGGAGAGGTGGTATTTTTAGAAGAGCCGCTGCTCCAACTTAGAAAGCCCCCTTAACTTGGTAACTTCTTGCCCCCTCAAAATCCAGTCCTCCACAGTTCCATGTGCAGTTAAGAGAAGCCCGCAAATCCCCACCCGAGCCAAGAACAAGCCTGGACCTGCCAGCAGGCACCCCGGGGCCTGGGCAGAACATCTGGGGTCACCGGCTGAGAGGGATAGCAACCCCGAGGGATCCTCCTGCTTTCCCCCTCCTCCATCCGCTCCTCAGTGTGGCGGATAAAAATAGCCCATCCATCCGCTGCTCTTGCCTGCCCTTTAATTGGGCCCAAATGTTTGCCAGATGTTCTCCAGCAGGCCAAGGGAGGCTGCCAGGAATGCAGGAAGGAACGTGGCTGAGCAAAGCCCTCCTCCTCCTGGGGAGGCGGGAGGGCTGGCGGACAGAGGCCGAGCTTTTGGGAGGACTGCCAGTGCTTTGCTCCCTGCCAAATGCTGGCGCTTGGCAGCTGTTTTGGAAGCCCTGAAGCGGGGCCAGCCATGCGCCCTCTCGGAGCAGATATGCTGGAGCCCAAGTTTCCCCCAGTCCTGCCCTCCCCCGTCCCCCGGCAATGATATTGCCTAAGATGCTGCTGCGGGGCTGCGGGAGGGGGGCTCACAGGCCTGCAGGAGCACCAGGATGTGCTGCTCTGCTTGAGCAGGGCCCCCTGCGCTGGCTAATTGTGGCCCCCGGCAGGCCCCCGGCAGCAGCTGCTGGCCGCGCACAGCTCAGTCTGGGAGCGAGGCGCACAGAGGAGGGACAGCCATGGGGCCGTGGTGAGCAGCACAGGGCTGGTCTCCAGCCCCCACTCTGACATGGAGCCCCCCGGCTGACTGGGCAGGCATGGCCTCAGCCCCACCTGCCTCACAGGGCTGTTGCTGTGAGCATAAACTGGAGAGGAGGGGCACTGTGTAAGCCCCCGTGCATGACTTGGAAGGCAAAAAGGTGGGATATTAATGAACTAACCAACCAACCAGCCAACCAACCACAGCCTCCAATCTGCATGCAGTGCCCTGAGAGCAGCAAGGCAGAGAGCTTGGCGCCATGATCTCCTGCCCTCGTCCTTGACCCACATGGGGGGAGCAGGCCCTGAGCGGCACGCATGGTTCTTCCCGCCACAGCCAGAGCCATGCACCCAGGCTAAGCCCACGCCTGCCCTGACCGGGCACCTGGACTGGGGAGCCTGTGGGGGGAGGGGGCAAGGGGGTCTCGAGCTGCGTGGGGACAGCTTTGCACCAGGAAGGCTGCCCTGAAGGGGCCTGGAGCACAGCGAGGGCCATGCTGGAGGAAAAGGGAAGCCAACCCCTTCTTCAGCGTCTTCCTGTTGGCCAGGAATGCTGAGGGCAGAGCCTGCCTTTCAAGGACTTGCCCCCCCCCCACCAGCTCATCTGTGCCACACGTGTGGCACACACCCTCTCCCCCGCTTTGTTCTACAGTAGCCATACTTGGCTTCCTTCCTGACATCCCAGTCTGCATGTCTTAGTATTTCTATCCAGCGCTTCTTCCTTCCATGGGCCTCAAGGCAGCTTGCTCCTCCTCTTCCTCCTCTTGTGCTCATCCTCACAAGCACCCTGTGAGGTGGGCAAGGCTGAGGGTCGGGGGCCGATCCAAAGTCCCCCAGGGAGCTCTGCAGCAAGAGGGGACTAGCTGTGGGCTGCCTGGCCCGCCCTCCCGGCAGCCACGCCATCCCTAGAAGGAGGCCAGCTTCCACCTGTACCAGGAACCCAGGAAGTGGTGTGCTTGGGGCAGGGGTGGAGGCGGTCCTGTGACCCTGCAAGACCAGACGGGGCAAGGCCTGAAGCGTTCCTGCTTCTCTTGCTTGCATCCCTGTAAAATGTGATAAAGGGGAGTTGTTTTTTCCTCGGGGCTCCATTTTTCTTGCTTTGTGCGCACAGCCCCTTTTCTGTAGAACCTTGCTTTCCCCCCTCACACCCTGGAGTGTGCGATTGGCTGCTGCATCCCACCTTTGTGGGCAACAGTGTTCACGCGACATACCTGGGAGTCCTTTCCCAAGCGGACCCAAGCCCATAGAAGTGCCCCAGTCTAGCCTAATCGAGACATGCCGGGTGAGAGGGACTCATCCCGGCCTGTCGCTCCCCGTGCACTCGGGGCAACCGGTGCACTGCTCCATCTCCTTGGCTCCTCGAAGTCCAGTGCTCTCCCCGGCCCCAGCTGAGGGATGCCCGGCACCCTGGACCACTGAGTCCGGCTGGTCCTCTAGCCTCGCCTCTCCCACAAGCAGCGCACCCCACAATTCCTGGGCCTCACTCAGAATTTGCGGCACATGCTCCAGCACCTCCCCTGCCACCCACCAGGCCTGGGCTGAGGTTTGCCCGGCTCCCTCCCACAACACAGACGTGGTTGCCAAATGGTCCACAAGCAGATCTCGCAAGAGGGAGATGACCCTGCCACCTGCTGTGGGTGCAGCACGGACAGATGCTATTTCAGGCTGCATTGACAGAAGCACAGCCATCGCGTTGCATGAGGTACTTTCCCGCTCATTCATAAAACTGCTCCAGTCGCTGCATTGGGCAGGGCTGCTTGTGGGAGACCCTATACCACAGCACGATCCGGCAGTAAATGGCCTTGGACTCTGGGCCCTGTGTGAAAACAGACATCCTCCGTTTTTAAAAATCAAGCACAATCCATCCTCCTCGCGTGTTGCAAGTACTGCTGAGGGTATGAAGTGCTCCAGGCTGTGTGGCTGCCAAGCATTACCAGAAAGATTGCTACTAAATCTGCCTCAGAAGTACATTTGAGGATGGCTCCCCAAGCGACTGCAGACTCTCTTGCCTTATACAGCTCCCTTCCCTCGCTTGAATCTGCTCATTCGCCACCTTGGCTTCCTCTTGGTACCTGTCCTAATCTAGCCGAGCCTCTTTCAACAAAGTTTAAATAATCTCCAAGTGTCTTGCAGAGACTGGAGCCTGTGCAGTCTCCCTTTCAGCTTCCTTTTCACCCACCCTCCTATTTTCAGGAGTCTTGCATTTAAAGTTTACTGTATTTCATTGCACTCCGGGCATGGCTCCCTATTTGTGTGGCCCCAGGTGTCTCTTGCAGCCCTCGCAGCAGTCGGGATTAAGCACAGTGCACCATGGCCATAACTGATCCAGGGCTGCGTCCTTTAAGGACTCTGGACATATTGTTTCTTGGGTGTGGTGGACAGAAAATGCCACCCCCAACAGACGTTACTGAAGGGAGAGATCCGAAACTGCCCCTTGAACAGAGAGTGTGTCTGTGTGGGGGAGAAACAATGGAATCGCTGGAGCATGTTATTCTTTACTGCCCTCTCTGTACAGGTGCTGGCCAGGAACTGTTGCTCCCACTCTTTTCTAAATATCCTGGTCAGTTCTTTTTATCTTAAATTACTTTTATCCAAACAATCCAATGTTATCTCCTTGATTACAGCCAAATACTGTTTGATAGTTTGTACAGTGCATGGTAGAATTAACTCTAAATGTTGTTAGGTTCTACCAGAATACTTTTATTTTCCTTATCTTAATTATTGTAATTTTGTTGCTGTTGTTAGTCACGAAGTCATGTCCGACCCATCGCGACCCCATGGACAACATTCCTCCAGGCCTGCCTGTCCTCCACCATCCCCCGGAGTCCACTCAAGCTCACACCAACCGCCTCAGTGACTCCATCCAGCCACCTCATCATCTGCCGTCCCCTTCTTCTTTTGCCATCTATTGTTCCCAGCATTAGGCTCTTCTCCAGGGAGTCCTTCCTTCTCACTAGGTGGCCAAAGTATTTGAGTTTCATCTTCAGGATCTGGCTTTCTTTCTTTCTTTCTATCTATCTATCTATCTATTTATAACATTTCTATGCCATTTATTTATTTATTTATTTATTTAAAACATTTCTATGCCGCCCCCATTGCAACAAAGCCTCGGGGCAGCTTTCAACATATACAATAAAATACAATACAAAATATAATAGATTTAAAACTGGCCCATCTCGGTTATATATTAAAATACTATAAATACAATAATAATAAATTAACAATTAAAATAACTTTCGAATAAAAAGGTCTTCACCTGGTGGCGAAAAGCAAATAATGACGGCGCCAGGCAGACCTCTCTGAGGAGCGCATTCCATTCTAAAGAGCAGTCAGGGTTGATCTCCTCTAGGACTGACCGGTTTGATCGCCTTGCAGTCCAAGGGACTCGCAGGAGTCTCCTCCAGCACCACAACTCAAAGGCCTCAATCCTTTTGCACTTGCTCTTCCTTATGGTCCAGCTTTCACAGCCATACATTGCAACTGGGAAAACCATAGCCTTGACTATACACACTTTTGTTGGCAGAGTGATGTCTCTGCTTTGTAGTATACTGTCTAGGTTCACCATAGATTTCCTCCCCAGGAGCAAGCGTCTTTTAATATTTTTTTTTTAATAAATTTTATTGGAGTTTTTGAACTACAAACTACATATCCATCATCACAAACACACATCAGATCTACTGGATCAGCTCCTATGACTTTTTTGAGGTTACTACTAATTTTGATAACGAGGAAGTTATTTTGTATAATAAGAAAAAAAAGTTTTTGAAGTGTTTAGAAATGTCTAGAGGAAAATCATTATTGAAGGAGGAAAAAGATGTAACTTCACCCAACTTGGAGAAGCTCCCCTTGAATAATGGACAAGAGAAGCAGGACTTTTCAAGAGAGAAAGATGGGATTGATGCTATGGAAGAAGGAAAATTGCGACTTTTATCAAATTTGAAAATATACCATGATTGGCTGAAAAAACGGGACTTGGCTCTAAAGAAGTTTTTATATTGTTATAAAAAGCAGTATAATAAGACTATAGTATGTGTCTTTTAATTTCTAGGCTGCAGTTCCCATCTGTGGTGATCTTGGAGCCCAGGAAAATAAAATCTGTCACTACCTCCATTTCTTCCCCATCTATTTGCCAGGAAGTGAGAGGACCAGATGCCATGATCTTACTTTTCTTAATGTTGAGTTTCAGGCCAACTTTTGCGCTCTCCTCCTTCACCCGCATCAAGAGGCTCTTTAGTTCCTCTTCACTTTCTGCCATGAGAGTGGTATCATCTGCATATCTGAGGTGGTTGATATTTCTCCCAGCAATCTTGATTCCAACTGGTGATTCATCTAGCCCTGCCTTTCTCATGAAGTGCTCTGCATATAAGTTAAATAGGCAGGGCGACAGTATACAGCCTTGCCATACGCCTTTCTCAATTTTGAACCAATCAGTGGTTCTGTGTCCAGTTCTTACTGTTGCTTCTTGACCTGCATATAGGTTTCTCAAGAGACAAATAAGATGGTCTGGTACTCCCATCTCTTTAAGAACTTGCCACAATTTGTTGTGATCCAGACAATCAAAGGCTTTAGCATAGTCAATGAAGCAGAAATAGATGTTTTTCTGGAACTCCCTACCTTTCTCCATGATCCAGCATATGTTGGCAATTTGATCTCCAGTTCCTTTGCTTTTTCGAAATCCTGCCTGTACTTCTGGTAGTTCTCGGTCCACATCCTGCTGGAGTTTAGCTTGTAGGATTTTGAGCATAACTTTGCTAGCATGTGAAATGAGTGCAATGGTGTGGTAGTTGGAACATTCTTTGGCATTGCCCTTCTTTGGGATCGGAATGCAAACTGACCTTTTCCATTCCTGTGGCCACTGTCTTCAGCACCAGTGGTTGGGGCATAGACTTGGACTATTGTGATGTTGAATGGTTTGCCTTGGATTCGAACTGAGATCATTCTGTCATTTTGGAGATTGTATCCCAGTACTGCTTTTCCTACTCTTTTATTGACTATGAAGGCTACTCCATTTCTTCTGAGGGAAGTTTGCCCGCAGAAGTATACCTGATGGTCATCTGAACTAAATTCACCCATGCCTGTCCATTTTAGTTCACTGATTCCTAAGATGTCGATGTCCAGTCTTGTCATCTCTTGTTTGACCACATCCAGCTTGCCTTGATTCATGGATCTTACATTCCAGCTTCCTATGGAGTACAGATCTTTGCAGCATCGGACTTTCCTTTCACCACCAGATACATCGGAAACTGAGTGTCCTTTCGGCTTTGACCGAGCCACTTCATTCTTTCTGGCGCTACTAGTACTGGCCCTCTGCTCTTCCCCAGTAGCATATTGGACACCTTCCGACCTGAGGGGCTCATCTTCCGGCATCATATGTTTTTTCCTTTTGGTGCTGTCCATGGGGTTTTCATGGCAAAGACACTGGGGTGGGTTGCCATTTCCTTCTCCAGTGGATCACGTTTTGTCAGAGCTCTCCGCTATGACCTGTCTGTCTTGGGTGACCTTGCACGGCATGGCTCATAGCTTCATTGAGCTACGCAAGCCCCTTTGCCATGACAAGGCCATGCTCCATGAAGGAGATTGTAATTTTAGAAGTGCTGTATTTTTCTTATTTTAACTAATTGTAATTTTGTGTTTTATTTATTGGCTGGTCAATAAATAAAAAAAAATTGATTGATCCAAGGGTGCATCATTTATTAAATCTGGACATTTCTTCTCTTTGTTGTGGTAGACAGACAAATGAATTTACTGTCTCAAAGTAAGGATACCTGAAAGTCACCAGAATCAACAGATGTTCCTTCAGAAGCTGCTATGTTCTTCCTGGTGAAGCATTTCAGTCTTTTGAGTAGTTCAGAGCAAAGGGGACGCCCTGAAGGCGCTTGCCTGAGTCTTCCTCTCCGCTCCAGAGTGATGGTTTCTTGTTGCAATGATAATTATTGTATTATTTTAATTTTATACTATGTAAGCTGTCCTGAGTACTTGTGCAGAAGGACAGGATACAAATGTTTGTAATAAATAAACATCAGCTTTGCCAAGCCCAGCAAAAGTTACTGGTTTCTCCTCTGACAACTTTCAGAGTCCCAAAACCTGTATCTGTCGCTCACATGACAAGTTGCCTGGCCCAAGAGTGAAGCCACAATGGAAGGCAACCTCGATTCCCAGAGGTCCTTTTGCAGAGGAGCACCTGGGTGTGTGTGCTTCATCTCCAGCCAGGAGGGGCCGTCCTTGTGAAGGACGGTCCCCCCAGAGACAGCTCAGTCAACCCAGCCTTCTTGCCTGCTCTGAAGCAAGTAACCAACCCCTCTCTGTTCCCCCTACGAACACCCCAATGGATAAACACACAAGGCAGTTCTCTCAGGGGGCAGAACAGGGACCTGCTCTTCTCACATTTCACAGACCCACTTGGAGGGCTCAGCACTTGGAAACCCGATGCACCCCCTTCTCAGATTTAAGCACCTCCAGAACCATAAGGGCGAGAAATTAGACTTTGTAAAAAGAAAATTTGCAAGTTAGGCCGGAATTGGAATGGAGCATTGCCTTGACTTGGAAAAAAGCTGATGCTGCGTTTCTGTCCTGAACCTGCTTGCATCTTGCCCAAGCCTTGCCACGAACTCACACAAGAGAGAGCTGCATCTCGCATGCCAGAGGCCATCAACTGCCTTGTGGCACAGGCAGCAGCATGCGAGTGACGCGACAGCAAAAAGGACCTTCGACCGACACAGCCGGGTCCAGGCAGCCAGACACGCTTCCCGCGGCCTCTCACTAGGGGGCTCCCACAGAAAGCTCCCTTCTCTGGAGCGGCCCTAACAATCTTCTACCCGCCCAGGGAAGGCCAGGCCGCTTCTCTCAGGGCCCCCTGCTCGCTGCTGCTGCAGGTGCACAAGTGTTGCCAAACACCACAAAAATTGCCCTGAATGCAAAACATCTGAATCAGAAGCTCTTGAAAATCAAGATCTGGGATTGCTTAAATGCATTGTGTACCCAGAACTGAATGTCAGGACTTCAAGAGGGCCAACTCTGGCCAACTGAAGGCCAGACTGGGGAAAGTCTGCTGAGAAAGGTTACTGGAAGGTAAGCGAGTTGAGGAGGGGTGGATGGCACCCAAAAGGGAGGTTTTGCAGGCGCAAGCCCTGACGATACCTCTAGTCAGTAAGGTGGGGAGGCGGAGGAGAGTGCCGCCATGGATGCGAAAGGAGGTGGTTAGGGGGATTAGACGAAAGAGGAGCCTCCATAGGAAATGGGTAGTGGGGGAAATAGACAAAAGGGTATACCGGGAGGAGGAGGCCCGTTGCAGAAGGATTCTTCGCAAGGCTAAGGCTGATTGCGAGCTGAGACTTGCCAAGAATATCAAGAGCAACAAAAAGGGCTTCTATCAGCATGTAAATAGCAAGAGGAAGGGGAGCCAAGTAGTGGTTCCGCTAAATAAGGAGAAAGGGGCTCCAGTGACTGATGTGAGGGAACAGGCACAGATGCTAAATGACTATTTTGCCTCTGTGTTCTCCCCAAAGCAGGATGGGGGATATCCGTATAGGAGATTAGATGAGGCTGGGGACTTAGGGGCACAGATTAGAGTCACCCCCTAGAAGTTGAGGGGCTCCTCAGGGCACTGGACAAAGGCGCTAGGCCCTGATGGGTTACACCCAGGAGTACTTAGAGAGTTGGCAGGGTTCTCTCATGCCCGCTGGCCTCCATTTTTGAGGCCTCATGGAGAATGGGTGAAGTTCCAGAGGACTGGAGGGTGGCGTCAGTGGTCCCAATTTTCAAAAAGGGTAGTCGAAGGGACATGGGGAACTACAGACCAGTTAGCCTTACGTCCATTGTAGGAAAAACAATGGAAAGGCTCATAATAGTGAGAGATCTAGTGATGCAAGACAGGGAAAGGAGCTGACAGCCACACAAGACGGCTTCTGCAAAAACAGGTCCTGCCAGACAAACCTTGTGGAATTCTATGACAAGGTTTCAAGATGGCTAGATGGAGGGGATGCAGTGGATGTGGTATACCTGGATTTCAGCAAGGCCTTTAACAAAGTGCCCCATGATATCCTGGTGGAGAAACTGAGGAGTTTTGGGATACACCAAAGCACTGTCCGATGGATTAGGGCACAGCTGACTGACTGAAAACAGAGGGCAACCATTAGTGGGGAATCATTGGGATGGTGGCCAGTGACAAGCAGGGTCCCCAGGGCTCTGTCCTGGGGCCAATCCTGTTTAATCTTTTCATCAATGACCTGGAAGAGGAGATGACCAGTTTCCTGATCATATTGAGAATACTAAAATGGGGCAGTGGCCGCAACTGAAGAGCAGGTACTCCAGATCCAGAAGGATCTGGATAGACTATGGAAGTGGGCAGGAGCCAACAGGGTGGCGTTCAATATGAATAAGTGCAAGGTCTTGCACTTGGGGCACAGGAATAGATGTCACAAGTACAGGTTAGGGGACAAGTGGCTGGAGAGCAGCACTTGTGAAAGGGAACTCAGCATACTGGTGGACTGCAGGCTAAACATGGGTCAGCAGTGTAACATGGTGGCCAAGAGGCCAAATGCTACCCTTGGTTGCATAGCGAGAAGTGTGGCTTCTAGATCGAGAGGGGTATTACTACCACTCTATACGACTCTGGTGCGCCCACAACTGGAGTATTGTGTTCAGTTTTGGGCCCCTCATTACAGAAAGGATATAGCCAGGTTAGGGTCAGTGCAGCGTAGGGCCACAAGGCTGGTGGCCAGTTTGCAGGGGGTGGGATGTGAGGCGAGACTGAGGGAGCTGGGTCTCTTCAGCCTGGAGAAGAGGAGACTCAGAGGGGATCTGTTGGCGACATACAGGTATGTGAGGGGATGTCACACAAATGTGAGTGGAGACCTGTTTTCCCCTGCAGAGGAGGGCAGGACATGTTCCAGTGGAACAAGGCTCACAGAACCAAGGTTCAATTTGGATGCTAGAAAGTACTTCCTGGCAGGACCCCGAGGGTGTGGAATGGGCTTCCCCAGGTGGTGGTTCAGGCCCCATTGGTGAAGGTGTTCAAGGACAGGCTGGACATGCACATGGTATGCATGTTGTGAGCAGAGCTGGCTGGAGCTGGGGGTCAGACTTGATGGCGCGGGAGACCCCTTCTGACTCGCTGTGTTTCTATTTTTCTATGTTGTGGTGCACACACTTGGTTCAACAGTTCCCACACTTAAAAGAATGGGAAGTCAAACATACACTTGTCTACACACACACACACGTCTACAATTGCACAAGGCTTTGTAACAAACGTTCTCTAGAACAGAGCTTCAAGTTCTCCAAAAACTCAACCCATGCATACCTTGATGAGAATCAGTGACAACCACTTTCAAAATTCTTACTCAGGTTGAACATTACAACAGAGGGACAGATCAAGTGCTTTGGTCTGGCAATTTACATCAGCCTTAAGACAGGGTGCAGGAACTGTTCAAACATCGTAAGATGCATTTTTGCTGGGATAAGGTAAATTTATGAAAAATAAATCCTGCCAGGCTAATTTAATCTCATTTTTTGACAGGGTAATATCGAAATAGACAGAGGAAATACTGTATACATTATCTACCTAGACTTTAGCAAAGCTTTCAAGATAGTGCCCCATGACCTCCTGATAAGCAAAATAGCAAAAAGTGGACTAGATAGGAAAACCATTAGGTGAATCCAAAATTGTCTGTTGAATTGGACACAAAGATTGCTCATCAAAGGCACCTTCTCAAACTGGGGTGCCACAAGGTTCAGTCCTGGGCCCAGTGCTCTTCAACCTCTTTATTAATAATTCAGATGAGGAAGTGAAAGGAAGAATAATCAGATTTACAGATGATACAAAACTGGGTGGAATAGTGAACACTCTAGAAGACAGAATGAAGATTTAGAATGATCCTGATAAACAGTGGGCTGACAGCAACAGCATTCAGTAGGGACAAGTGCCAACTTCTCCACCTAGGAAAAAGAAACCAAGTGTACCAATACAAGATGGGGAATGTGTAGATCAACAGAACTGAACAAGAAAAAGATCTTGGAGTAATTGTGGACAATAGGCTAAACAGGAGCCAACAATGCGATGCAGCCACCAAAAGGTTAAATGCTATTTTGGGATGCATTAACAGAAGTATTACTTCCAAGTCACAAGAAGTACCGTATTTTTCGCTCTATAAGATGCACCTGACCATAAGATGCACCTAGTTTTTAGAGGAGGAAAACGAGAAAAAAAATATTCTGAATCAAATGGTTTACTAAACTATTTAATAAACTATAACAGAATGGGATGTGTTGCAATCTCTTAATCCCAGTTGCTTTACTCTCATGTGCCTCTAGCATACTTGTGCGCATGACTCCTCCATCCCCCGCAGACTGCATGTAACTGTTAGGGCACGAAAACATCTTGTATAGAATCCATCTCTGCAGTCCCTTCAATGCCACATGTATTTCCGGTAGGTCTGAATAAACTGTAAATATTCTTTTGATTGCATACCCCCAGCATACCTGCTCTCTCTGATTTTAGTTGCCTCTATCTTAGACAAAGAAGGTGAGCAATGAGGAGACCTAAATTCAATCCTCCAACTTTTCTCTCTCTCTCTCTCTTTTTCTTTTTTCATATTTAAAAGTGATGCTTAAGAAACTTGGGCTGCATCTACGCATCCTTTTGAGTCGAGAGGAATGCTCACTCACTGGTCTCTTGTGTGTCATTTCTTCCTCTGGGCCAAGGACATGAAAATCTAACATTTGCACAGTTGCAGAGATCACTATAATAATTGTGTTTCTTGTATCCTCAATTGGGAAGGTCTTCAGGCAATGAAACTTTATATCCACATTGCTTTTGTTAAGCATTTAGAAGTTCCAGTTAATCATCCATGAGGTATTAAAAGGTCCAACCCCTTGAAAGAAAAAGCTAAATTGTGGGGAACTTTCCTTCCATCCCCAAAAGGTATTTCAAGCTCACTACACTTCTGCTGTTGAATCTTTTTTTTTTTTTTTCAGAACAAAGGGGTGATGGGTGTTTTCATGGGGATTAACCCTTTTTTTTTTTTCAGAGAGGAGGAAAATGTTCCACTTTCCACTTTTTCACACCATGCATAATTTTGAACATCTTTGCCATGCTTTCCATTAGTCATCATTTTCCTAAGAGAAGCAATCCTGGTTGTTCTAACAAAGTCTGATAGGGGAGCTGCTTCAATCCCTTGATTATTTTAGTTGCCCTTCTTTGCACATTTTATATGCATATTATGGCATTCCCTCCTAACATTTGACATTTTCATCAAGCTGTCCACCACATTAAGACCCCTTTCTTGGTCTGTCAGCACTAGTTCAGATTCCATCAGCTTATACTTGAAGATGAGATTCTTTTCCCCCAGCATGCTAACTTTACACTTGTTACACTGAATAGCATTTGCCGTTCTGATGCCCTTTTTCCCAGCTCGGAGAGATCCCACTGGAATTCCTCACAATTCCTTTTAAATGCTTTAAATAGTTTAGTATCATCAGCAAACTTGACTACTTTATTGCTCACTTCTAATTCCAGAACATTTATGAACAGGTTGAAAAGCACTGATCCTAATGCAGAATCTTGTGAGAATCTTGTGCTTACACTCCTGCACTGGGAGAAATTACCATGCATTCTCAATGTTGGCTTTCAATTCTTTAATCAGTTACTGATCCATAGGACAACGTGTGTGCGCGCACACAGCCCTTATTCCATCACTGCCAGGTTTTCTCAAGAGTCTGTTGATGGATTTTATCAAAAGGCTTTTGAAAGAAAACAATGTCTATTTGATTGTGGGGGTGAGCACTGTCTCTCCGTGCAACTGAAGGGTTAAAAGCAGTTCCCGAGCGGGTGGGGATGAGCACGATGTCTCTCCGTGCAACTGAAGGGTTAAAAGCAGTTCCCCAGCGGGTGGGGATGAGCACGCTAACCAGTTATAGACTCTTAGCCCAACCTACCCCACAGGGTTGTTGTTGTGGGGATAAGATGGAGGAGGAGAATGATGTAAGCTGCCTTGAGCCCTTTGTAGGAAAAAGGCAGGATATAAATCGATAAATAAATAAATAAATCAGCAAGAAGTGAACTTGACCTTCCTCTTTGGGACAGCCTTTGAAGTAATTACAGACAGATAGTGTGCCCCCGCCCGCAGTCTTCTCTTCTCAAGGCTGAACATGCCCAGTTTTCTGTCCCTCCTCACAGGTGTTTCCAAAACTTGGATCATTTTTGTCCCCTTCCACTGGACCTTTTCTAATTTTTCTGCATCTTTCTTAAATCTTGGTGCCCAGAACTGGACACTATTCCAGGTGAGGTCTGACTAGTGAGGAGTATAGGGAAATGACTACCGTATTTTTCGCTCTATAAGACGCACTTTTTCTCCCCTCAAAAGTAAGGGGAAATGTCTGTGCGTCTTATAGAGCGAATGTGTGTGTGCTCAACACCTGGGACACCGCCTGCCGGCTGCACCATGTGGCACCACCAGGGCGGCATGTGCTCGGCGCGCCCTGCTCCGCCCCCTACTCTGGAAACTGCCCACCTGCACTGGGAAGACCTGCCACTGCTGCCATGCCCCCCCCCCGCGCCGCTGGCACATCTGCGGGCTGGTGCGCCCCCCCGCACGGCGCCCACCACCGCTGCCTCCAGGCCGCCACATCCGCCCATGCCGCTGGCGCATCCGCGTGCCGCCGTGGCCCCCCCCGCGCTGCACACGTCGCCACTGCGCCCGCACACCCGCCTCTGCACTGCTGCTGCCGCGTCCGCCCCTCCCCTCTGCGTCGCTGCCGCCTCCGCACACACTCGGCCAGCACGCACCTGGCCGGCAGGCACTCGGTGCGCCCTGCTCTGCCCCCCTCCTCCAGCATGGAGAGACGGACAGCTCTCCCCCACCACTCGGGAACTGCTTTTAACCCTTCAGTTGCACGGAGAAACAAAGTCAGTTCCCCAGCGGCGCAGGGGGGGGGCATGGCAGCAGTGGCAGGTCTTCCCAGTGCAGGTGGGCAGTTTCCAGAGTAGGGGGCGGAGCAGGGCGCGCCGAGCACATGCCGCCCTGGTGGTGCCACATGGTGCAGCCGGCAGGCGGTGTCCCAGGTGTTGAGCACACACACATTCGCTCTATAAGACGCACAGACATTTCCCCTTACTTTTGAGGGGAGAAAAAGTGCGTCTTATAGAGCGAAAAATACGGTAGTCATTTCCCTATACTCCTCACTAGTCAGACCTCACCTGGAATAGTGTCCAGTTCTGGGCACCAAGATTTAAGAAAGATGCAGAAAAATTAGAAAAGGTCCAGTGGAAGGGGACAAAAATGATCCAAGTTTTGGAAACACCTGTGAGGAGGGACTGAGAAAACTGGGCATGTTCAGCCTTGAGAAGAGAAGACTGCGGGCGGGGGCACACTATCTGTCTGTAATTACTTCAAAGGCTGTCCCAAAGAGGAAGGTCAAGTTCACTTCTTGCTGATTTATTTATTTATTTATCGATTTATATCCTGCCTTTTTCCTACAAAGGGCTCAAGGCAGCTTACATCATTCTCCTCCTCCATCTTATCCCCACAACAACAACCCTGTGGGGTAGGTTGGGCTAAGAGTCTGTAACTGGCCCAAAGTCACCCAGTTACCTCCATGGCCAAGCGGGGACTCGAACCCAGGTCGTCTGAGTCCCTGTCCCATGCTCTTAACCACTACGCCACACTGGCTCTCTACCACTGGTACCAGTGTGTAGGACACAGAATAATCAAGTCAAGTCGCCACAACCCAGATTCCAGCTGGACATCAGGAAAAGCTTTCTCACTGTCAGAGCAATAAGACAGTGAAATCAGCTGCCTAGAGAGGTGGTAGGCTCTTCCATACTGGAGGCATTCAAAAAGAAACTCAGCAGCCATCTGAGTGGGATGGTGTAACTTGGTGACTGCAACAGCAGGGGGTTGGACCCAACGGCCTTCATGGCCCCTTCCAACTCTGCTATTCTATGAACTTGGGCTACAAGTCAGTGACTGGTCCAAAGTCACCCAGGAAGCTTGGCAGCCATGAAGGGATTGGCACCTGGATCTCCTGTCTCCTAGTCTAACCACTGCACTGCTCCAGATTTCGGCTCTCATGGAGAGCAAATGGGAAAATATTCTTGGAACATTACCTAAGGTTTGCACCATCTTCCATCACCTCCAGAAAAGCCTAAAGCTGATCCTTTTCTAGCAGTAACGTGGTTTAGAGTCAGGAGATACTTTAGTGGCTGTTTACAAGTTCACCCCACGTTCCTAACCCACATTTTCCTGGTCTGCTTTGGACTGTTATCTGCTCTGAGGTTTTATTGGTGAGGTAGAGGACAACTCTGATTCAGTACTCATAATGTTTTTATTACACTCATTTATATCCTGCTTTCTCTCCACTTGTCCAGAATTAAGCTGTTGTTACCAGTGATCCACTGTTCAAGTTCAAGGCCTAGGAAGAACCCACGTAATTAAGTGCCTTTGAGCCATTTCACCCATTCCTGGGTATTATGCCCCCAGTGCATGAAGGGCAAGTGCACCTTTGCTTCAACTTTCGGGGAGTGGCTGGTGTTGTCTATTATCAAAGCTTCTACTTCACCCACTACATGCAATGTGAACAGTGCACTTTGTAATGCATGGATGACAACCCAGAACGCACAACAGCAGAGCCAGAGAGCCCCTGGGTCCAACCCCTTGCTCACTGCAGGGCACCAAGTTAACGCACCCTTCTCAGAGGGCTGTTCAGCCACAATCTTCCCAGCATGGCATTGATCAAGAGCAGGGGTCCTCAAACTTTTCCACCAGGGGGCCAGTTGGAAGCTGCAGGTGCTGGGTGCAGGCTGGAAAGGTGGCGCCTGCAGTGCGTGTGGGCCGGCACGGGGGCGGCACACGTGGGGCGTGTGGCGAGGCAAGGCAAAGGCGTGCATGCATGGCAAGGGGAGGCGAGGCACGGGCAGGGGAGGGCACATGCAGCAAGGTGGGCGCACGAGTCAGAGGCTTGCTCGCTTGGAGATCGTTTTCTCCAAGTGAGCAAACCGTTGCCTCCCCGTGTGCGGGGCGAGGCGGGCGGCGGCGGGCATGTGGGGCAGGTCCGGCCCCCAGGCCGTAGTTTGAGAACCCATGATCAAGAGCCATTGTGCTCACGGTACCTGTGTTCCCTTCAGCTGGCCCTGGGAAAGTCACCGTGCAGAGTCGAGCTGAAAGCGGCCATGGAAGCCTTCTGAACATGAAGTATGTCACTGGCCCAGCAGAGAATGTGGCCGTGTCTCCTCTGCAAAGGAGGCGGCGTGATACACATCAGAAGACGGGAGTTCCGAGAGCTGCTGAAGTATTTTGATGTGCACTTATTATCCCCTGGATGCTGGGGCAAGGTGATGTTTTAACTTGGGGGAAGGAAAAACTGCTACTGCTGCAAGCAAAACAACCAGGCACGCCTCTTCCGCCCAAGGATTTACATGCTGAACCCACCTCATGGTGCTCTGGCTTGACTCAAGTCCCCAACAAGTTTCCAACTGCTTCAAGGGAAACACAAGGCTGGAGTTCACCGTTGGGTTATAAGGCACTGATCCCAATGAGATGGAATGGGGCTCTACGATTCTTGGATTCTGTGACTGTAGCAGTGTGTGGTAAAATGGACAGCCATGTCTTTCAAATTCAGCTTTCACTCTCACTTCAATACCCAGAAACCCTACATGAATATTTACCCTTGTCTAAAGAACAGCATGTTCACACATGCTGACATACAAAACTAGTATTTGCTTGTAAGCAGACCCTGACCCAGGACTTCTCCCACCCCGCTTCTCTATGGAGTGTATAAATAAACCCTCAAGTGTTCTGTGACATGCAAGGTGGTGGCAGCAGGATGCATTTCTCCTTCATGGATCACTGCCTTGTCGTGGCGAAGGGGCTTGCGTAGCTCAATGAAGCTATGAGCCATGCTGTCCAGGGTCACCCAAGACGGACAGGTCATAGCAGAGAGCTCTGACAAAACGTGATCCACTGGAGAAGGAAATGGCAACCCACTCCAGTATCTTTGCCATGAAAACCCCATGGACAGTACCAAAAGGCAAAAAGATATGACGCCGGAAGATGAGCCCCTCAGGTCAGAAGATGTCCAATATGCTACTGGGGAAGAGCGGAGGGCTAGTACTAGTAGCGCCAGAAAGAATGAAGCAACTGGGTCAAAGCCGAAAGGACACTCAGTTGCAGATGTACCTGGTGGTGAAAGGAGAGTCCGATGCTGCAAAGATCAATACTCCATAGGAAGCTGGAATGTAAGATCCATGAATCAAGGCAAGCTGGATGTGGTCAAACAAGAGATGACAAGACTGGACATCGACATCTTAGGAATCAGTGAACTAAAATGGACAGGCATGGGTGAATTTAGTTCAGATGACCATCAGGTATACTTCTGCGGGCAAACATCCCTCAGAAGAAATGGAGTAGCCTTCATAGTCAATAAAAGAGTAGGAAAAGCAGTACTGGGATACAATCTCCAAAATGACAGAATGATCTCAGTTCGAATCCAAGGCAAACCATTCAACATCACAGTAGTCCAAGCGTATGCCCCAACCACTGATGCCGAAGAGGCTGAAGTTGACCAGTTCTGTGAAGGCCTACAACACCTTCTAGAATTAACACCAAAAAAATGATGTCCTTATCATCATGGGGGATTGGAATGCTAAAGTAGGAAGCCAAAAGATAACCGGAATAACAGGCAAGTTTGGCCTTGGAGTACAAAATGAAGCAGGGCACAAGCTGGTAGAATTTTGTCAAGAGAATACGATGGTCATAGCAAACACTCTTTTCCAATAACCCAAGAGACGACTCTACACATGGCCATCACCAGATGGTCAACACAGAAATCAGATTGACCATGTGCTCTGCCGCCAAAGATGGAGAAGTTCTATAGAGTCAGTAAAAACTAGATCAGGAGCTGACTGTGGCTGAGATCATGAGCTGCTTGTTGCAAAATGTATGCTTAAATTGAAGAAAGTAGGGAAAAGCACTAGGCCACTCAGGTATGACATAAATCATATCCCGGATGAATATACAGTAGAGGTGACAAATAGATTTAAGGAATTAGATCTGATAGACAGAGTGCCTGAAGAACTATGGATGGAGGTTCGCAACAATGTACAAGAGGCAGCAACAACCAAAGAAAAAGAAATGCAAGAAAGCAAAATGGCTGTCTGAGGAAGCTTTACAAATAGCTGAGGAAAGAAGGGAAGTGAAAGGCAAGGGAGAAACATACAAACAATTGAATGCAGAATTCCAGAGAACAGCTAGAAGAGATAAGAATGCCTTCCTAAATGAACAGTGCAAAGAAACAGAAGAAAACAATAGAATAGGGAGGACCAGAGATCTCTTAAAGAAAATTAGAGATATGAAGGGAACATTTCATGCAAAGATGGGCATAATAAAGGACCAACATGGCAGGGACCTAACAGGCAGAAGAGATTAAGAAGACGTGGCAAGATTACACAGAAGAACTATACAAGAACGAGCTTAACATCCCTGATAACCACGATGGGGTGGTCACTGACCTCGAGCCAGACATCCTGGAATGTGAATTTGGAAACCTCAAGAGTGGCCACAGGATTGCAAAAAGTCAGTTTACATTCCGATCCCAAAGAAGGGCAATGCCAAAGAATGTTCAAACTATCGCACCATTGCAATCATTTCCCTTGAAGACGGTCCGGATACTTCAGTTGGTACAAAATAGAGCTGCCAGGTTGCTGACGGGGGCTGGGCGTTATTCTCATATAATCCCAGTCCTCCGTCAGCTCCATTGGCTCCCAATTGAAGTCCGGGCCCAATTCAAGGTGCTGGTGCTGACCTATAAAGCCCTAAACGGCTTGGGACCCGGTTACCTAATGGACCGCTTGCGCCCTTACATGCCCTCCCGCCGCCTAAGATCTGCAACGGCGGCCCTCCTCCGGGAGCCCTCTTTGAGGGAGGTTAAGTGGGTGAGTACCCAGAGGAGGGCTTTTTCGGCGGTGGCGCCCCAACTATGGAATGCGCTCCGTGGAGAGGTTTGTCTGGCGCCGTTATTTGCTTTTCAGCACCAGGCAAAGACCTTTTTATTTAAGTCTTATTTTAATTGTTGTAGATTTTGTTTTATTTGTGTTGCTTGTTGTTCGTTTATCTGGTTTATTGTGTATATTTTAGTTGATTTTATTTAGTTTATGTTTATTTAACTAGATTTTTAGTTGCCGAGATGCACCGTGTGGGGAGGGATAAATTAAAATTGTTTTATTATTGTATTTTAATCATGTTGTTAGCCGCCCCAAGGCTTTGTTGCGATGGGGCGGCCTATAAATGTTTTAATAAATAAATAAATTTCACATGCTAGCAAAGTGATGCTCAAAATCCTACAAGCTAGGCTCCAGCAGTACGTGGGCCGAGAACTACCAGAAGTACAGGCAGGATTTCGAAGAGGGAGAGGAACTGGAGATCAAATTGCCAACATATGCTGGATCATGGAGAAAGCTAGGGAGTTCCAGAAAAACATCTACTTCTGCTTCTTTGACTATGCTAAAGCCTTTGATTGTGTGGATCAGAACAAATTGTGGCAAGTCCTTAAAGAGATGGGAGTCCCAGACCATCTTATTTGTCTCTTGAGAAACCTATATGTGGGTCAAGAAGCAACAGTGAGAACTGGACACAGAACCAGTGATTGGTTTAAAATTGAGAAAGGCGTACGGCAAGGCTGTATACTGTTGCCCTGCCTATTTAACTTATATGCAGAGCACATCATGAGAAAGGCAGGGCTAGATGAATCACCAGTTGGAATCAAGATTGCTGGGAGAAATATCAACCACCTCAGATATGCAGATGATACCACTCTCATGGCAGAAAGTGAAGAGGAACTAAGGAGCCTCTTGATGCGGGTGAAGGAGGAGAGCACAAAAGTTGGCTTGAAACTCAACATTAAGAAAAGTAAGATCATGGCATCGAGTCCTCTCACTTCCTGGCAAATAGATGGGGAAGAAATGGAGGTAGTGACATTTTATTTTCCTGGGCTCCAAGATCACCGCAGACAGGGACTGCAGCCAAGAAATTAAGACGCTTGCTCCTGGGGAGGAAAGCTATGGCAAATCTAGACAGCATACTAAAAAGCAGAGACATCACCCTGCCAACAAAAGTGCACATAGTCAAGGCTATGGTTTTCCCAGTTGCAATGTATGGCTGTGAAAGGTGGACCATAAGGAAGGCCGAGCGCAAAAGGATTGAGGCCTTTTGAGTTGTGGTGGTGGAGAAGACTCCTGTGAGTCCCTTGGACTGCAAGGCGATCAAACCGGTCAGTCCTAGAGGAGATCAACCCTGACTGCTCTTTAGAAGGCCAGATAGTGAAGATGAAACTCAAATACTTTGGCCACCTAATGAGAAGGAAGGACTCCCTGGAGAAGAGCCTAATGCTGGGAACAATAGATGGCAAGAGGAGGAGGGGACGGCAGAGGGTGAGGTGGCTGGAGTCACTGAGGCAGTTGGTGTGAGCATGAGTGGACTCCGGGGGATGGTGGAGAACAGGCAGGCCTGGAGGAATGTTGTCCATGGGGTCCCGATGGGTCGGACACGACTTCGCGACTAACAACAAGAAGACCCTGACCCAGCACTCCTCCCACCCCGCTTCTCTATGGAGTGTATAAACTAACCCTCAAGTGTTCTGTGACATGCAAGGCGGTGGCAGCAGGATGCATTTCTCACCATGTGCAGAAAACCCAGTCCAAGCGGGAAGCCTGCCCATTCTAGCTCCCAGTAAGCTTAGTGGCCCTGCAGGTATAATTGGCCGAGGCACAGCCTCTTTCTAACAGTAAATGGGGCGATGGGGGGAGGAGGGGAGGGAGTCCTTCCTTGCCATTCCTAAGGAGGCTCATTCAAATACTTTTTCCCCTTTTGCCCAACTTTTCTATTTTGGCCCTTCTTCATATGAAGTAATATGTTGCTGCCATAAAATGGAAAAATCAGTATAAATGTTCATAAGAAAAAGTACACACACACAATGCATTTTGATGTAATTTTATTTGAACAAGGAGTCAAAACAAAAACTTGTGGGCTTTGCTAAGCAAGAACTGCACCAGTCCCACAAAATTAGCTCTATTTATAGTACAGAGAAGAAAGGGGTAACAGAAAGAAGAGACGCACGCACAGTCCTATCTCCAGGGGACCAATTTCTCAACACAACAATTACATTCTCTGTAGCTGGTTTTAGGGCAAGAACTCCACCTGTCAAGCAACTTTTGAGCACTGCAGATTTAAAGCTGAAGAGAATCACAAAGAGAACTGCAACTGTCAGCAACTTACCATGAATGCTACAGGCGAGTCAAAATTGCTTTATAAAAAGATTAATAAAAATACTGGAAAAAATCTTCATTTTTCATGCTACAGGCTTTTTTTTAAACCTAGTATATTTAGAAGTTTTAGAAAACTATGTGACCCTGAAAATAGTGTTTGGATTCACAATTGGAGGCAGAGAGATACACAAAAAATCTAGTGAACAGATTTTGCTAACATCAGCCAAGAGCAGTTTTGCATGGGGGGGGGGGGAAGCAAAGAGGGATCCTCCAACTGTGCCATGCTAACTTTAAAACTTCAGCACAAAAGGTAAAACAAAAGGTGATTCCTTTAAAATAATGACTCCAAATTCAAGCAGAGGGAAAAGTTCCTTTAAATTAAGAACACAGCATTTGGTCCCAACGGTTTCTATTCAGGTGTTTATTCACATGCATTGCTCTTGTATATAAGAACCATGAAGGACTTTCTGAAATTAACCATTTTTAGGGGCACCGTCTCTCTATATATGCAAATGCTTAAAATAAAAGATTTCTTTTCAATCCACATACAAGGAAGAAAACCTAGGAGTAGGGAATTAACTCCCACCGCCTCTATCACAGTTAAAAAGACCAAAATGATTGCCAAGGTATTAGGCATAGCTCACTCCATTGTCCTCCGAGGGCTCACTGGAAAAGCAAGAAGCAGAGAAACACTGGACTAGTCCATAAGGATCAAGGACAGTCCAGCCTGACAGCAGCCCCCTCCACGGGCTCCTGCTCCAAGGTGCAGGACCCCTCTGTGTTTCCAACAGCTACTCTGCAGCTGGCTGGAGGACGTCCTTGTCCTCTCTGTTCTCAGCCCCGCTTTCATCATCCTCAATCTCTCCTTCCTCTCCACTGAACTTGTCATGGGCCCACTTGGGGCTGGTGCTTGACTTCCGATACAGGAAACGGCCCCGACCTCGGGGGAAGATGCCCCGGCCTCGGCCTCTGTTGGCCCATTTCTCACCACCTTCGCCCTCACGGTCATCATGCTGCAATTAAAGAAACAAAGTTCACACAGAGTCCCCTGAGCACCAATGGGCCCCGTCTCTGCCTGCTCCTTGCTCTCCTGCTGCCATTGCCCATGCTCTCCAGCAGCTGCTGCTGACACATTCAGGACCGGTGTCAACCAGAGAGCCCCTCTGACAGCGCCTGCCTGCTGCACGTCACATGAACAAGCAAACCTTGGAGCTGCAGATTTCGGAAGGCCAACTTCGGAAGGCCAAGTCCTTTAAGCAAAACTCTGTGCCACCTGATGGGAGGGGCTGGTTGCACGCAGCCATCCCGTGTCGCTCAGCCCCACCACCCAGGGAGACCTACCAAGTAGTACTTCTTGCTCTTGGGTGTGTACTCAGGGTCCCACTCCTCCTCCCTGGCGCGTTTCTGGAAGTCAGTGCCTCCACCACTGCCGCCGCCACTGCCGCTGTTGTTGTTGCCAGAAAAGACGCCTCTTCCCCAGCCACGGCCTCTGGCACGGAACGGCTGCTATTGCCACGAGGAGAGGAGAAGTCACTTTCTCATCTGTGTACTGAGTACACATTTACATTATTTCTATTCCACTCATCTGAAACAAATCCTGATGCAGTCAGCCTTGTCAACTGCTCCAGGATGTAGAATCCTTACACAAATGGGAAATTTCTCCTGAGAAAGGTGATGCTCTGCTCAATAGGTACATGGCTGAGATGAAGTGAACTTTGTATGCTATTCACTGTGCTACCTCTCCTGAACACCTGTTGAAGGTGTTTGCAATGGCTTCTTCCCCGTCACAGACTCTGGCATCTACTGGCGCCAGAGATCCAAGATTCTAGATTTGGGAACAGGTTGGCTTTGCTTTCCAAATCTGTGGCCATCAACCCAACGTTTAAAAAAAAAAAAAAAGAGTACTCATCGTGGGAGATTCCTCGCTGCATGGGACTGAAATCCAACTTTATCGCAATTAACCATGGATTTGCAACCTCCCTGGAGTTTGAATTAGGGACGCAACTGAAAGACTGCCAAAGCTCATAAAGCCCACAGACACCTAACCCCTTCTGCTTATCCACACAGTAACACATGATACTGTCAAACACAGCTACAAAGAAATCACATCAGATTTTGAAGCACAGGAAATGTAGAAATAGAACGAGTCAGAAGGCAGCTAGTCTGAGCTCCATCCGGCAGGAAGCTCAAGAATGTTTCAGCCCAATATCATATCACAGAATCAAAGAATAGTAGAGTTGGAAGGGGCCATGAAGACCAGCAAGTCCAACCCCCTGCTGCTGCAGGACTCCAGTTTACACCATCCCACTCAGATAACCATCAATTTTCACCTTGAATGTCTCCAGTGTGTGAGAGCCCATGACCTCCCCAGGAAGCTGGTTCTGCAGTTGTATTTCTCTGACAGTGAGGAAACTTCCTGATGTCCAGCCTGAATCTGGGTTATCATGACTTGACTTGATCATTCCATGTCCTACATTCTGGTATCAGCCAGAAGAGATCTTGACCTTCCCCTTTGTGACACCCTTTGAGGTCTTTATAGAGGGATATCATGCCCCCCTCCCCAGTCTCCTCAAGGCTGAACATGCCCAGTTCTCTCAGTCTCCCCTCATAGGGCAGTGTTTCCAGACCCTGGATCATTTTTGTTGCCCTCCGCTGGACCCTTCTCATCCATCCTTCCAGTTCGTGGAAGAGGAATAGCAAGGGAAAGAAAAAAAACAGCAGGTGAAGGGCTGGGTATGAAGGTGGTGGGGACATGAGATTCAAATTCTGGGACCAGAGACTACATTATCTGGCTGATGAACTGGTGGTGAGGGCTGCACCTCACCAGAGAAAGAATGTGCTTGGCCACAGCATGAAGAATTTCATTGGGAGACTTTGAACTGAGTCTAACTGGGGAGGGAGACAAGGTGGATGAAGGCATGTGCGGCAAACACAGGGAAGAGCTCTACCTACACTCCAAATAATCCTCTCAGTGCTGTAGGAAAGAAGCCAGGGAAGGCACACGGGCTTCAGTGTCTATACGCTAATGCCTAGATTGTGGGAAACGAACAAGATGAACTTACACTCTCAATACATGAAGGCAAATATGACTTCATAGGTATTACTGAAACCTGGTGGGATGACTTCAGGGTGGATAAAAATCAATTTTTTGAAAAAATACTAAAATGATTTTAAAATTTAAATTGTATTTTTTCAATAAAATGCTTTTTGTTGAAAAAATTAACTAAAGATAGTTTTCTGTTTAAGATATGTTATAGTCCAAAGGTTATTCATCATGAAATAATGGTTAATTTTTAATTATGTAGCATGAGGCTGTATATTCATGCAATGTTTACATTTTTTGTTAAATGAATTCCATTCATCCATTCACAATGTCATGCTCTTCCAAATTACTGGGCAATTTTTCTATCTAGAAAATATTATCACAGATGGTTTGGCAGCTCTCAAAAATGGATTTGTGTCTGCAGAGATCACATGGCTCTTTCTCACAGAGTTGAGAAAAAGACTGTAATCCCATTGCTCCCTTGCAATTCTATGTACACAAAAACATTGGAGTCTATTACTGACCACCTAATCAAGGAGAAGATGTGGATGACACTTTCGTTAAGCAAACTAAACTGCCAGTATTTCAAGGAAGTGTGATGTGGTAATAATGGGAGACTTCCAATTATCCAGACTAATTCTTCCAGAAGTGGCTCCTCCAAGAAATTCTTGTCATGCATGATGGATGGTGCTAGAGGGTCATCTGTCCTTGACTTCACACTGACTAATAAGAATGATTTAGTGGACAAGATGGAAATAATGGTAACTCTGGGGTAATGTGATAACATACTTGATTTTAAAAGGAACAAAAATGGAACAAAGCCATACACATACTCTGGATTTTGGGAAATATGATTTTAATAAATTCAGGACAAATAAAAATCTAATACTATATTGGGCTGCATTAATAGAAGTACAGCTGCCAAATCATGTGAGGTACTAGTTCCCCTGTATCCAGCAGTTCTGGCAATACATTTCAAGTTAGATGCAGACAAACTGGAAAGAGCTCAGAGGAGGGCAACAAGGACGTTCAGGAGACTAGATACAAAGTCCTATGAGGAGAGATTAAAAGAGCTGGGCATGCATAGTCTTGAGAAGACTGAGGGGAGGTATGATAGCTTTTTTCAAATACTAGAAAGGCTGTCACACAGAGGAGTGCCAGGACCTCTTCTAGATCATTCCAGATTGCAGCACATGGCATAAAGGACTCAAGTTACAGGAAGTCAGATTCCAGCAAGACATCAGAAAAAAATTCCTGACTATTAGAGCAGTACAGTAACGGAACCAATTACCCTGGGGGGTTGTGGGCTCCCCCAAACTGGAGGCATTCAAGAGGCAGCTGGACAGCCATCTGTCAGGGATGCTTGAACTTGGGGTCCTGCATAGAGCAGGGGGTTGGACTTGGTGGCCTTCCAATGCTTCTAACTCTATGATTCCAAGTTCCCATGATAATGCATTGTTACATGTTTTACTACTTTGTCTCCAAAATGTGTTTCATTAAGTGGAAAAAGGGAGGTAGAAAAGGAATCAAGTTGACAAGGCAAGATTGTGTTGGGATGCAAACTTCAGTCAGTCTTCCATCCATGATCCATCTTTGCCAAAGTTTGAAAGCATTTTCCCTCAGCTTTTTTAGAGCCCGCCAATTCCCTGAAGTTTACCCACTCTGAAAGCACAACTTACAAAGGTCCCTCGTGCTCTTCCCCTTTCATTTGGACCGGGGAACTCCTTGGTGCCAAGACGGGATTTGTCAAAGCCAGGGGCAGTCACTTCCTCCCGCTCTTCAGTCTCCTCGGGGTACTCCTCTGCCTTATAGGAGTGTGAGGACTGTGAGGATGAAGAACTTGACCTAGATCGCTCCCGCACACGTCGGTGCTTCCTGAGCCAGGGAGAGAGAGCAGAGAGCAAAGACTCTATCAGAAGCAGACCATACCTGGCTGTCTCAAGCTTAGGCACTTCCCGAACTCACCCAAGATTTACCAATATACACTTAGACCATTTAGGAAGGGTACATTTGTCCACTATTCCTTATACAAATGCTTCCGGAGATCAACCATTGGGAATGCCATGCAAGCAACCTAGTCAATTTATGTGTGGGGAAGCCATCGCAGTCCCATCATTTTTTCTTCATTCAGGAAACCCATTTTGAAAAGCGCTCACAGCACAACTCAGCTGACTGTACCTTTCACTGGAACTGGCTCTACCACAAGGCTGAACTTGCCATGCCAAGGTTAGGCCTTCTCCACCTGCAATGAGCACACTGCATTCTGGGAAACTCTGTGGAGTCCCTGGGAAATATATCATTGTTTCTCAATAGGAACAATTTGCTCACCTACGATGGACCGTGCACACCCCCACAGGCCCCACAATTCATGCGCAGTAGTGGCAAGGCTCAGTGTGCTGCACTCTACTATGTGTGAGGGGAACGCTGCACCCTGCTACGTACTTCTTTTTGGACCCTTTGTGAGACCTTTCTGTTTTCTCTGTCGATCTCTCGCGTGAATGACTGGAAGGTCTGGAGTCCACTGATTCTCTTGACTTGCCCCGCTTATCTTTCTCTTTATGTTTTTTACGCCGCTCAATGTCAAGACGCAGGTCAACTGGGTCATCTTTATATTTAGTTTCAGCCTAGAGGGAAAACAACAGGGGAAAGATTTTACACCCAAGCCTTCTGCAGTTCTGTCACAACTGCATCCTTTTTAACCTGGCCTGATACCAAGAAGCACTCGGCAGTGCAGGATGCACAGCTAGTGAAACAGGCACTGAGACTGTCACGCCAAAAGATTCCATTTCACTTCTCTCCACGCCAAATGCAAGTTATTGTGAAACGTACGTAAAAAGCAATGCAGTGCCAAGTCAAGACGCTCTAGTGTCCAACAAAGGGAAAAAGACCATTAAACCCTTAAGGGCCTCAATCTGTAAATGATGCCCTGACTAAAACAGTGTTTAATTCTTCTGGCCTTCTGAAACCTTCTCATGTTCTGTAGGAAACTGACTGTACAGGAGGATTCTTCCTGTATACTGGAAAGCCCCCACTACCCTCCACTGTAGCTGCAGAGGAAAGTGGAGATAGCTATCCAAACATAAGGACAAGTGTGCAGGCCAACTATGACCCAGCATTCCAGAGCCAAATGAAGAGACAGTATTCCCCCCCACAATACTCTAGTCCTGAGGTCAAAGAAAGACCAGCAAGAGAGGAGACAGTCTTCTTTTGTGCAGTCAACCTCCAATTAACACTAGCTGCAAAGATATCCATAATCAGCCTCGAAGGTTCTTGTTCAGCAGGAGCCTCTCACATTCCAAGCTATGCACCATAAGTACAGAATATGGCACTGTACTTCTTGACCTTGTGATTGCAGAAAGAAAGCTCTGAAAATGCACCAGCCACACCTGGTTGTGCTTCCAGCAAACAGAAGCAACAGCTTAGGTGCATTGCATGCCTTCTCTGGGTTACCTAGAAGTCACTCTCTACCTCCCTTCTTGTCCTTTGCCAGTCTTAATATTTGACAACAAACACCTGCACTTGTCAAACTTGGACTCAGAAAACAGGACACATAATTTTTAAAGAATGAATCAAGTGTGCTTATTCTGAAAAAATAGTTATGATTATTGCACATTTATTCAGCACCAACATCATGCTTGGAGCTGTAGGTAGAAATACTAGCTATCCTTAGAGATTATTTCAAAAATTCAATTCCTGGAAAGAAAAAAAAAATAAAATGAAAACATCCCAACAGCCATTTCACCAACCCTGTCCTTATTTAAGATTTTTAAAGGGTATTTCTAACTAGAAATAGTCAAGAAAATGACCGCAAGATTAAATTGTATGGGCAAAGAATAGTCAGGCAATACAATGATTGTCCCAAAAATATTTTTAATTGCTTCAAGTTTCTCTGCTTGTTATTGACAGTGTGTATCAGTTAGATCCTCTTAGTTCAACTCAGTAGCTTTCAGTCTAGCACAAGATAAAACCCTAGAGTAACTGGAGCAAGGAAAAACAGTTTTGCCTTAACTCAAGAGAATGCTTAGCAATTCTCTCTTAAAGATGTTCTCCCACAAGCCTGTAGCACAATTTTGCTTAAAATAAAGGGCAGCTCCAAATATAGCAGAAGCGGGCATTACTGTACATGTGAGTTCCATTTGTTCTTTTGCTTTTGAAGGTAACTCTTTAGCTCAGAAAACAAAGCTGATCTATTACCACCACAATGGAAAATGTTTTGTCATTAATGGTCACCAGCATAATTCGGACAGGTTGAAGCCATGTGTTCCACTTCATTTCATGGTGAGCTTCCACAAAGCTTTTGACTGTCTATAAATCTGAAGTATGTGCCTATTCACGGGCACACACCTATTCACTGCCAGGAACCATGGAAAAGAGATAATATTCCATCAGATTGATCAGTGGCAAATGCAAGTCAGAATATGAAAGCAATTGCTTGGACAACACTCAGCACTACTAATAAAAACACCTTCAAAAGAAACCTGTATGAAGGTGAGCAGATAATGCTTAAACTTAGGATGAAATATTTTTGAATTAAAAGTCTTTTAATGATAACAAAGGGGCACATAACCACTTAACTTTCCATAACAGCATAAATGTCCCAAGGGGATGTGTTTAACTCTTAACGGCATTTTAAAATAAACATTAGTCAAGAGAAGACACCACATTATAAGAAAAAAATATGTTTGCTTGGTTCAGACATGGATTTGCTTTACTTCCTCTCTTTCTGACATGCATGTCTTTTTGAAAACATGGTTGGAAATATCACGGGTAAGACAAGTGATTTAGTCATACTTACAAGCAGCAAAATATCACAAAAAGTCTCTTCCATCATCAAGGTCACTTGTTTCCAAAAATCCACTCTTTTTGTCTCAAGCTCAACCTCAATTGACTTTGGGGTCATTTACCATATTTCTAACCACTTCACAAAGGTTGTTGATACATTTTTTTAATAAAAATTAACCCTTTGTAGTTCATTTTTAGAATTATGCCCATCCTTGAAAGAAAAACACAAACTTAAGTAGAGAGCAAGTTAAACAAAAATATCACTTTCTTTTTCTTTTCTTTTTAGAAAAAAATAAACTTCATGCCCAAAGCACACTTAATTGTGTTGCAGTACAGATCTAAAGCAACAGTTCACCTTGTAGCTGGATTCTTTGGAAGTTTTGATCTCCTCTTGCGAGAATCCATGTTTTCTAAAAGAGCTTGGAGAAATGTCTATCCTCCTAAACAGAAAAAGGCAGAATGTGATTAAGAAAATGCCACAGAAAACCCCTTTTTGCCACTCAGATAATGCCCAAATCAGGCTTCAGTCCAATTGCATGAGGAATAGCAAAGGACTGAAACAAAAACAAAACCGACAATACTGAGTAGAATGCTGCCTTTTAGCACTCTGTTCCCTGTCCAGCCATGTTCCGAAAACAGATTCCTGTGGTAAGATTGTGGGCTGTGCAGTGAATTTAGTGCCTTGCTCTTGTTTTAAAAAGCACAGTTCCAGTTCTAAGGGGTGGAGAACTATGACCCAAGATTGAGGTCAAGCCTTTGTGGAGTCTTAATTTGGAGCACCACGGCACCCAACTGGTGGCTTCCTGGCATTTGCGCACTTCCTCCCATTCTCAACGGCTGGCACAACTCTTCCAAGGCTCTGTTACGGGCAGAAAGGGCTTTAGGAAGGTGATCCCTGAAAATTTCTCCAAAATGGCATTTGGCTCTTAGGCCAAAAGATTTTGTGCATGCACGCATGCTTGGTGGTGATGGTGCTACTGTGGAATACACAGATCCCTGGCTATAAAGTGTGGCTTGGGCCAGTGATTGTGGAATAAAGGCAGGTTGCCCACCTGCAACTGTCATTCTTCAAGTGGTCATCTGTGCATTCACACATATGGGCTCTGCGTACATGGGTGGTGCTCCGTTGGAAAGATTCCAAAGTTAATTATTTGGCAGGAGTGCATCCCCTAAGGCACACCCAGAGTAAGAGGAGGGGCACCCTCTGAGACCTCAGTTCGAATGGTAAGACCACCATCATATAGAAAGAGCGAGTCAGAAGGAGCCTCCTGGACCATCCAGTCTTAAGTTGGGTTCGCTCATGCCATGTCCAACACATGGTTGTCCTATCTTTCCTTGAACACCCTCACCAATGGGGCCTCCACAACCTCTCATGGAAGACCACTCCATTTTCTAGGAGTCCTAACCATTAGGAAGTACTTCCTGACATCCAACCTGAAGCCCAGTTCCTTTAGCTTTGCCCCAGTAAATCATGTCCTTCCCTCCACTGCAGGGGAGAACAGGTCATGACCTTCCACTGTGTGACATCCCTTCACATACCTGTATGTCACTAAAATCCCCTCAGAGTCTCCTCTTCTCTAGGCTGAAAAGATCCAGCTCCCTCAATCTCTCCCCATATGGCATCCTTGTGACCCTGAGCTGAACTAATTCCAACCTTGCTATGTCCCTCTTGTAATGTGGAACCCAGAATTAGACACAGTACTCCAGTTCTGGGTAGACCAGTCATACAGAGTGGTGCCAACACCTCTCTCAGTCTGGAAGCCATGCCTCTAGCTATCCAAGGGTGGCTTTCACTTTAACCACTGCATCATACTGCTGGGTCATATTTATCCTGCTGTTAACAAGTACCCTGAGATCCCTTTCACAAGTGCTGCTCTCCAGCCACTTGAACCCTCATCCTGTATCTATAGCACCTATTCCTGAGGCCCAAGTGCAAGATCTTGCAGTTATCCATATTGAATGCCATCCTGTTGTTCCTGCCCACTACCAGTCTGTCCAGATACTTTTAGATCTGGAATACCTGCTCCCCAGTTGCGGCCACCACCCCCACTTTGCTAACATCTGCAAATTTGGTCAGCAGCCTGGTGACCCCCCTCCAGGTCATTGATAGACAGGCTGAACAAAATTGGTCCCAGAAGTGAGACCCACGGTACTGTGCTCATCACCAAATGCCATCCTGAGGACTCCCCACTCATGGCTTCCCCTGCTTGTGGTCCATCAGCCATGCCCTAATCCATGCCACTTGCCACTCCTGCCATAAGCCTGCCCCCTTCCCCCAGGGGTAAAGGGGAGAGCATATCCTATATGTATCAAGTGACACAATGGGGATGGTGAGTGGGTAAGTGTGAAAGCACACATGACCACTCGAAGAATGACAGCTACAGGTGGGCAACCTGCCTTGCTTTGTTGTGCTCTCTGTGCCTCACACACACGGGCCACTGGTGAGGTTGCAGGAGGGAGATGTCGCCCAGCGTAGAAGAGAAGAGAGGACGGCCCTCCTGAAGGTGCAGCCCACTATAGCTCTACTATCCCACCAAAAAACGCTTGAGAGGTTCGACCAGGTCGCGGCTTGACAGAGATCAGTAAGAGACACTCCGGCATACCCGGCTGTGGAGGTCGCTGTCGCTCTGGTAGAGTGTGCATGGATTAGGTCAGCGAGTTGGGAGGCCGAAGAGATCATACGCTAGGTGGTTTGTGTGAGTTATGCGTTTAGCAAGTATCTGTGAGGAGAGGCGAGCCTTGAAATGTGCCAGCATAGACAATGAAACGCCTTTGTGGCTTGTGGATAGACTGTGTTCTCGACTTAAAGGGCTAGAGCCCTGCAAACGTCTAAGGAGTGGAGGGCTGGCTCAACGGTGTTGTAAGGTGACTGGAAGAAGGCTGGAAGTATGATAATGTGAATGGAAGGAAAGACTTTCAGAAGGAAAGTGGGACTGGGATGGAGTAGCACTTTATCTTTGTGGAAGGTGAGATAAGGTAGATCGATCCTGAGGGCAGCTAAGTTGCTGGGTCGACGAGTCAAGGCAATGGTCACCGAAAATGTTGTCTTAAAACAAATGAGACGGAGACCCGAAGAAGCCATGGGTTTGAAAGATTTCTGTGTAAGTGCATGAAGGACAACAGAAAGTCTCTGTGCTGGGATGGGTTGCTGGACTGATGGAATGAGATTAACAAGACCTTTGAGAAACCTCCAGAGGAGGGGGGTGAGAAAATACACAGTGGCCTTGAAGCGGGGTGTGGAAAATGGAGGTGGCAGTTGCACAGACCCTGACAGAACAGGGTTTGAGACCTTTTTTGCATAAGGAGTTGAGGAACAAGAGTGTCTGGATGGCAGAGGCCTTGCCAGCTGGAAAACAGTATTGTGTTGCGAAGTTAAAGAACGCTCTCCACTTTGAGTTCTGATCTTTGAATGGCAGTTATTAATGAAGGGTTGAGGACTGACTGAATGTCAGGATGGAGGTCAGTTACTGTATGGGAGGTGACATGCTCCTCCATGCTGTGCAGCAGAGCACATGTAAGTCTGGATAGAGAACTGTTCCTTGATCCTGAAAGATGAGGTCACGCTGCAACAGTAGTCGGTAGAAGGCTGCACTGGAGAAGTCAAAAAGGGGAGGGAACCAATGGTGCCTAGGCCACCAGAGTGTGATGAGGATCGAGTCTGTGTGATCTTGACAGATCTTTGCTACAACTTTCAGGATGAGGGGGAAAGGAGGGATCAGGTGGAAAAAACATCCTCTCCACTCTAGGAGAAAGGTGCCCCATCAATCCTCTCCCCATACCAGCCCTGAAGCAGAAAAGGCTGCAAGTGGTAATGTCTGTGGTGGCAAACAGGTCTATGTGGGGGCAACCCGATCGTTTCCTGAAGTTCCTACTTGTAGCACAGTGTGAAAGTGTGACTCAGAGCATCTGCAAGGATATTGTCAGTCCCTGTGACGTGGATTGCTAGAAGAGTGGTGTGCCATCTCCATATGTTGGTGACAAGAAGAGCAGATCTTGTTCTCGTTTGCTGATGTATGCAACAACTGTGGTGTTGTCCATAATAATTTAGACATCAGTTCTGGATTAGAGTCTGAAAAGCCCAGAGATTTCTGCACTGTGAGGAGCTCTAGACCTTCAGAATTGACGACGGGGCAAGTTGTGTCTCTATCCAGAGGCAACCCGACTGCCGCAAAATGGGAGGGGGAGGTTCTCGGATCTTTCCTTCTGAAAACAAAGCGCTCAGAGTTGGCGGCAGTGGTTGAACTGGGAGCACCCATGCCTGTCCCACGGCTGGGGAGGAGTGTTGCAATGATTTCAGTCCAGGCGTCATGTCTTCAGTGCATGGGAGGCCTGTGGAGGGTGGTGCATGGCAGCACTTCTTTGCACACTTGCTGCCATCTTGCCCCTTGGAAAGGCTGGGCATTTTCAGGGCTCTGCTTTTCTTTGTCACCTCTTTGATGTTCTCCAATTTGGATCATTTTTCCAGAGGAATGGCAGAAGGCTCCATGGAAGGTTGGGGACCTCAGCTCCTGATGTGGATGTTTGAGGGGAGTTGCCTACATGAGCTCTTCATAATTCCTTAATTTTGCTTTTAGGCAGGACACCAAAAACATGGGTCTCCCCGAGGCAAAAAAAAAAAAAAGCACAAGGAATGGTTGTCTGTTGGCAGTAGTCTGCTGCCGCAATCCATGCAGTTACAAAATGGAGCTTTAAGCTCCAGTTTCAAAAGAAGGTAAGGGTAGGATGCCAATCCAAAGTGGGAGGGGAAGTGGGAAAAACAATATATTGGGGGAGTTGGTAGAAAGGAAGAAAGGAGCCCTCCGCTAAAGCTGGCATTGCCTGAGGGGACAGGGTTCTGCCGAATAGTAAGTGATCAGCTTTGAAATCTTCTCGATTGAGCTCCACAGATGAATGCAGAGCCCTTACATGTGAATGCACAGAGACCATAACAAGAAACACTGAATCAGACTGGTACCTTTGGTGGTTGGGAAGCCATGTTAGTGCCTGTTCTCTGCCTGCACCAAAACCAGTTAAGGCCAGCCTAGTAAAACTGGGTGTGCCTTGCCATGTGCACAGCAATGCTGTGTACATTGGTCTAGCTAAGTTACTGTCTTTTGAAAGGCCCCAGGAACAGAGCAAAAGGAGAGTGCAGCAGGCAGAGTTTCCTTGGACAAGGAGCAGTGATACAACATCAGCCTGAGCCTACCAGATTCGAAGAGCTGTCCCCGTACAATGCTCAGGCATAGAGCAAGATCATAAACCTAGCAGAGAGCATCTGATTTTGTTCATGGACTGCACTCATTTGTGCTGGTGAATTAGGCCCCAAACGATGTTTCATTCCAATACATCCTGCCTTTCATCACAAGAGGGCATACCCTCCCACCTGCACCACTCCTCAGTGGCAAGCCAAGTTCCTCTCACCTGTGGATTTCAGGGCTTTTGTTCTTAGCCGACTCCTGCTCTGCTCGTTTTAGGTATTTTGTGAAGCGCTCGTTCAAAGTCATTCCTGAAGATCCAAAGTGATGCTCTGTTGATTTGTAGTAAGGAAATACCACGTTGTTAATATGAATTAAACATTAGGACAACATAAAAGTGAGCTCTTCAAGGGATTCTGGAAGCCAACAATAGAGTAGGTATGTGAGAAAGAGCAGGATGTGCCAAGTCTTTTTTTTTTAGGTTTTACTCTTGGCAATGGGGTCTACTGAACATCAAGAGGTACCTCAGTACTCTTAGGACATTCTTTTACCTATTCACCCCAATCCCACATTGTGTCTGTATTTATGTAATGCGGTCTTCAAACCACACTGCTTGGCACTGGGGAATAGGCAGACACTGAAATAAAGGAATGTACACACCCATCTGTCTCATTTTTTGGGAAACACCACTGCTCCAATTATTTAGGCTCAGGAAGTAGCAGCATCTCCAAAAGAAAGTTACTCTCTAGCTACTGATCAAGGCCTATGCCAATTTTTTCCATGGAAACTGCTCCCTTTATGAATGATCAGGCTTCATAATAACACTGGTCCCATCAAGTAGCAAAGGCTTCGGCATTCTGCAACGAATACATGCAAACACCATAGAGACACAGTAAACAAAATCCCAAAGAAAGGATGTTGGTGTTCAGTTGTAAATGCTTTTGCAGATGGAAAAACTACAGGAAAGCTTTTTGCCATACTCCTGTTTCCCATCTGAAAGAATCACCACACACACATAAAAACACCAACAGGGTGCCTATTGGCCTCTTTGACTCAGCTCACATATACTGACACAGTTAAGTGGACTTGGATGCAAATATAACAATAAGCCAAAATGGAGACATTTTATTCTATTTTTCATACACACTTCCCACCTGGGATGGGAGACTTTGCAACTGCAAGATGAAGCCCAAATTACATTAAATAAGTTCCATTAACCCACTGAGAAATATGCAGGATTGCACAGAGCATTCCCCATCTTGCTAGAGATCTATGGCAACACAGTACTTTTAAGGTGGTGAGCACAACAGGCAATTCACCTTTTACATGATGGACAATGGTTACTATGTGCTGAGCAAAGAGCTCTGAAGGACTCCGCTGAGACTGGGCTGACTGGATGTGATGGAAAATGGAGCGAAACTCCTGTTCCTTCTTGTTGCTGTGCACCAAATCACGACATAGCTTGCGTTCCTGAGCCAATATTCCACTTGGACTGGTGGCGAAACACACAAGAATGTTAGTGATCACAGTTGTCATAAAAAACCTGAGGTGTTGCAGTATTAGCCTGCTGCAGACTGACCTCAAAGATCATGGCAAAGTTTTTGTGCAGGAAAGTCTCCCAATGCAGTGAATTTGTAAATTTGGAGCAGGACTAACAAGCTCTAACCCAAGCTGGACCACTGCAGGAGAGCTGGGGGCCATTTCCACTCCCTGAGCTTCCCCCACAGGCTGCATTCTCCCCAAAGAGGATGGATACCAAAATAAACACCGGGTCTGCCAAGACTAGAGGCAGATGTGCTCCTTGGGATGGCTTTTGCCCTTGCTCAACAACTATCCCTAAGCTTGGGAAGGAAAAATTTCACTGGCTTATGGGGGCACTATCTCCTACAGGAAGCACCTCTGCTTGCCTGCTCAAGCCATTTGTAGCACAGGGTCACGCCAAAATCTACAAAACTTCAGCTGTGGATGATAACGACTTGACAAATTAGGATGGATGGCAGAAGATGTACTAAATAGGTGGATTTTACTTTTTACATAACTGCATGGTGGCAGACCTTTACAACAGCAAAGACTGGAATCAGTCAATATTATGGATTTTTGGATCAGTGACCAATTTTCCTAATGACTTCTGAATTCAGCCATGGAACAAATATACGAATATCCATGTTGCTTCAGTGGCGATCTGATTTTCATTATAAAGCAGTACCCAGAAAAGTTTTTACTATTAGTTCTGGGGTGTAAGATATGTTAATTTGTGGACTGGGTCCCTTTTTTAAAAGCCCTACTTGTTTTTTGTTTTGTTCATGTTAATAGAATACAAAATTTCAGTTAGAACAGGGTGAACTACTTCTTTCTAAACCTGGCAAACAGAAGACAAGGTGGGGACAAAAGAGAAGGAAAAGAAAAGCAAACCACAAGAGACACCCAGAAATAAGAAGCCATAACCAGCCAAAGAACTGATTGTCTTTATATTTTAGAATTACTTGCAGGTTTAAGACTGCACAGTGGGACCTCGGCTCACAAACGTCTCAGTTCACAACCAAATCGGGTCGCAAACAAAATTTCATAAAAACTTTGACTCAGGTCACAAATTCCACATTGGGTGGCGACCGCAATTGTGGCCATCACCCCACCCACTCCCAAGTGGGGAGACGGCCAAGATCATGCTGGGGACAGGGGGGCAGATAGCCGAGATCACGGCGTCTTTCCTGCATGAGCACGCCCCTGATTGAGCCTGTCTTTCCTGCACAAATGATCTCAGCCATCTCCCCACTCCCCCACTCAAGCGCACCTGCGTTTGTGCCCGTCTCCCCCCCCTCAGCATGCTGGGATGACGGGTGCTATCAGTCATGCTGAGGGGGGCGGGGAGATGGCCGTGCTTGTGCTGTGGGGGGGGGGGGGAGATGGCTGCAATCTTTGTTGTTGTTGTCACTTTGCTTCACATTTTTCTGATTAAAAAAAAAAGGTACAGAACGGATTAACTTTATTTACATTGAATCTTATGGGGAAATTTAACTTGGCTCATGACCAATTTGGGTCACAACCAGAGCCCTGGAATGGATTAAGTTCGTGAGCCGAGGTACCACTGCAATTTGTTTTTAAATATATAAAATTGGCATATGGGTCAGTCACATATTTTCTACAATATATTTTCAAAATGCCAATTTGAAAAATATGTTTTTAGACTATGGGATTCTCACTTTACAAAGCACCTGTAAGTTTCTGCCATTTGTTTTGGGCTATTCATGTTATCCCCAAGTCTTCAGTGATAGGCGCAATCACTATGTGATCTCTGAACACACACCCATGAACCTTTTGGGTTCTCACTTGCTCTCTTTAAAGGACTACTGACAGGGCTTATTGCAGATTACAGTGCTTTTTCCACTTCGGCTCACCCTCCCTTTTCCCTTCACTCAAGCTACAGAGACAAACAGCCCTCACCGTGCGAGATCCTCATCGAAAGAATCCATGCGAAGGTTGACTTGGGTCTCACGAGTAATAGAAAAGGAGGACTTGCCAGCAGCCAGGCCCTCTCCCCGCACACTTGGCTTATCTCTGCCCTCAGAGGACTTTCGTGGTGGAGGAGAAGTGGTGTTTTTTTCCTGGCCTGCTTTGTAAGTGGTCACTCGGAAATTCTTTTCTGGAACAAACCCTCTATGTCCAGCTTCTGCTCTCTTCACAGCCAGCCTCTCCTCTTTCTTAGACTGTTCAGTATACGAGTCTTCTTCCATCTCTTCAGCTTTCCTTGCTTTCTCTTTGGCTGCTGGCAAAAATACTAAACCTTCCCATTTGCCAGCCCGATCTTCCTCTTGGTTTTTGCTGGAAGTAGATACCATCTTAGGAAGAAACTTGGGTTCATCATCGTCATCCTCATCAAAATTGGATTCCTTTCGCCCTTTGCCCTTAACTTTCTTCTCTGGCTCATCTATCTCCTCTTTGCTATAATGACTCTCCTTGTGGAACTCTGTAATCTTCTTTTCAAAGTCATCTCGGAGCTTATAGCGCTTTGGGGACTGACTGCCACGATATATTTTTTCAGTGTCGGCTTTGGAGGCATATGGATCAGATTTTGTTTTAGAATCCACTAATCCCATCTCAGAGAAACTTCCCTTCTCTTTAATTTTGTCCTTTTCCACATTTGTCAGTTTCTGCTCTTTATCTTTCCCATTTTCAGTCTTTTGCTCTTCTAAATACCTATTTTAAAAGACAGACAGACAAATGGACAGGCAATTCAGGAACTTTTATTCAAACTTCTCATTAAGCAGCTTTTGTAAGATTCCTGCTACTACAGTAAAAGTACTGTTTTGTTAAGCTTATTCTACCTCTTTTAATGTTTAGAAATAAGTTCACAAGTGCTCAAAGAACCTGGGCACACAGCTTAGTAAAGCCAATAAAATGATACTTCAGAACCTACTTGCCACAGCTAGAAGGCAGGAAATACAGAAAAGATCTTACCCAACCTGCGCATTCACTTACAAACCTTTTGTGGAGAATTAACCCATCAACATTTTCACCTTGGGACTGCTGTGCTTTTAAGTAACACACTGTGGAAATAAAAGCCTCAAAATCTACTTCAAATTTTTGGAGGCAAGTCTCCTTATGGAAGCTATAGATATTCAAAACACAAATAAAAGCAAAAAAGGTTAACGGGAAAATTCTTAATTGATTGGGAGGAACATAAATACTCAGCAACATTATAGAGACCAGGAATCCCCACTGAATTTATGATTGTAGTTAAAATCTTTTTCAGCCAGATGGTTTAGACTAAATGCAAAGAGAGGTAAATTTCAAACCATTACAAAATTAAGAGACACTGAAAATCCCTGCCATTGCTTCTTAAAGAAATATTTAAAGGGGCATGCAGTTCCTGGGGTTATCTATACAATTAAACATAACAGTGTTTGGGACTCCATGACAAGGCACTATTTCCAAATAGTTAAAAAACACTTCTTCCCAAAATGCATGTGCCAAGTACCATCTTAACAGCCTTGTGATAGTACAAATGATTTATTTTATTTCTATACCACCCAGTAGCTGAAGATCTCTGGCTACACATGTTGGCTTTTGACAGCAGTTAAGACTGGTCAGTAGAACCTAGAGAATGGCAAAAAATGCATTCTTTCTTTCAATTGTCTTGTCAAACACTACCAAAACCAGGGCTGGAAAAGTCTTGACTCCTAATAAGGGCTGCGCAGAATATGATTTTTAAAAGAAAGAGTACTGTAGAGAAACTAGCAGTTCAACCTCTGATTCCTGAAAATATGGAAAGAGAACCAACGAATCAGAGGCGATGCTTTCCCCTCTTCTTACCCAAGCAGCATGAACAAACACTTGCTCTCTACAACATGTACTTTAAACAGACACACAAAATCCCAACAGAATCTTTAGCACTTTGATTCAAGCTGGGAGAACTGACTTGACACCCAACATCCCTACCGCCCTTTTTACATGCCACATCTATTGTTGCATAAATCAATTATGGGTTGATTATATTACTTTAATTAAGCAGTTATTTGTAGTAATTAGAATCCTAGATTATGTCACTTGGAAAAAAGATCTAAGTTTGAAATATAAACTCTTGCAGTATTCTGAGGAAATAAACAGCCTTCCATTCTTAGAACTAAAGGTGACGCTATGTTTTTAGTATTTTTCTTCTTGGCAGAAGTCCCCAATCTTTTGGCAAACTCCACAATGATTTTAAAGAAGCAAGCTTTCCTTTTCAAGAAAGCAACAGCTGCCATGCTAGGCAAACCAACTGCCTAACACATTCTGTCCATTACCAACAGACAGGCAGGTGCCCCAGAAGAACATGGCACCAAGGTATGACCCTAATAGTCCTGGCATTTGATCGGCTTACAGTTTTGGCTACCATTACCAGTAATCATTGCTAAAGTCATCTGCTGTCTATCGAATCCCCTTTTAATAAATACTAGGGGCCATCATGAGTGTATGCTACTTGGGAAATAACCCAACACCACAAAGGCACACCAACAACTGGTTAAATGCAAAACTGGAATACAAGAGGAGGGCTAATTCTTCTGAAATCTGTATTTTCTGAACTATGTGCTCCTTTTGTTCAAGATATAGAACCCCCAAAGGAGCAGACTGATGCCTATATTAGAGTTTATGAAATTGTAACCAGTTTAATTTTAAAATTATATGTTTAATAAACCTTTATTAATATTCTCTTGATTTTAAATTGTAAGTCACTATGAGAAAATGATGGTCTTTAGAGGTGGCTAAGAAATTAATTAAATAAAGTCAGTCAATAAAATTACCCTTTTCAGGGAAATCCACTATGCTACTCAAATTGTTTCCCTCCTACCACCTAGTTATAACATTTTTACATATACCAAGGTTTTTAAATTGTGTTAGTTGGCTTTTGTTTCCTAATAATTTTTCTGTTAAAACCCTTTAAAGTGCATATTATATTATACTAATGATGGGCAGAAACTAGATCTCCAGATATTCTGGACTTCAGCTCCCAACATTCCTGATCATAGGCCATCTGGAGGGCACCAGGTCATCCACCCCTGGATTTAAACAGTTGCCATTTGCATGTGCCAGAGAGCACAGAAACCCAAATTTTACCACAACTCAGCCATTTAACACATACAATTAATGCAGTGTACTTTAAACCTATTGTTTATCAGATGAAAGTGAAACAAACATGCTCAATCCCATCTCCACTGAATTCAGTCATCCAGCTTGTTCTAGAAAACTGACCATCACCTTTTTAATTGTAATTGACTATCTGCTTCTATTTTGTGTACTCCCCTATGTAATCCCCACTGGAAAAAGAGTCTTAAAAGTAGATGGTTAGATTCAGTACTACAGTAGGGGCACTTAGGTTCCATTAAAATCAAGAAAAATTAGTCACAATTTATGTGCTACTAGGGATTGCAGGTGGTGCAGTGGTTTAAACTGCTGTGCTGGTTGATCGAAAGGTCATAGGTTCGAATCTGCACAATGGGGTGAGTTCCCGTTGCTCCGTCCCAGCTCCTGCCAACCTTGCAGTTCAAAAGCATGCAAATGCAAGTAGATAAAAAGATACCACTTCGGTGGGAAGGTAACCGTGTTCTGTGCACTTCGGTGTTTAGTCATGCCGGCCACAAGACCACAGAGACTGTCTGCGAACAAACGCTGGCTCCCTCGGCTAGGAAACGGAGATGAGTACCACCCCCTAGAGTCAGGTATGACTGGACTTAATGTCAAGGGGAAACCTTTTCCTTTACGTGCTATTAATAACACTGAGACCTAAGGGCAACTAACATTGTATGGCTCCAACAGTATATAGAATAAATATCCTATGTCATTTAATTCCATAGTTCATATTATCTGAAGCCTACACTTCACAGTTTGCACAGCAGCTTTCCCCAATGCTTCTGATCCTGCCTAAACCAAACTTTTTAATTACTTACAGTTAGCTTAACTATGTAGCAAGCTACAAACTAGGTGAAAAGCAATCAATCAATCAATCAATCAATCAATCCAACTTGCCTCTTGGAGAAGGCTGCCCCCATTTCCTCCTTCTGAGATGCCCCATAAATGGAACTGATTGGTGTGGGACTTTTGCACACAGGGCTCTTTCTTGTTGGGCTCAAGCCTGCTAGGTTATGCTCAAACTGATGTGAGCCTGCCTGAAAGGAGCTGCCACTTTGCAGAGCTGAGCCCAGCTGAGAAGCATTAGAAGATGTAGGACTAGGCTTCTGAAGTGGGCTTGGCCTGGGAGACCGGCGCCTGACCACAACTGATTGCAGAGGGCTCTTCAGTGCTGGACTGCGTTCTTTTGGACTCAGCTCAGATACAGCAGAAGCCCTTGATGCTGAGCTTGTGCCATAAGTGCCCACTTCTTGCCATGGTTTCGACCCCTCTGAGGATTTGACATCCTGGGAGGTTCCTCCTGAGAATGGCTGTTCCTTGGTGTCATCGCCTTGGTTGTCCCCAGCGCCCTGAGATGCTCGAGCATCCTTGGTAGAGGACTTCTTATCCTTCAGTGACCGACGCTTGGAGGATTCAGCTCTGCTGTGATTAGAGGAGGACCGAGATGATGAAGACCTCCTTGATCTATCAGATGATGACTTGTCAGAGTTTCTAGAATGACTTCTAGACCTTGGGGATGGAGACCTCCTCTTGGGTGACCGAGAACGTGAACGGCCCCTACGAGGGCTATAGGCCTGGCGGTAATTTTGCCAATTGGATCTGTAATTTCCATAGCCACCTCGATTATACTGGCCCCATGGGTAGAACCCTCTATTCCTTCCACGGAAGTAATATGGTCTCCGATACCCTCTGTTATGCCCTCGAAAATCTCGGTTCTGATACACACGCTGGTGATTCCTCTCCCTGTTGTGAGATGGAGAATATGATCTTGAACGGGACCTAGAACTGAGGAGAAAGAAAAGATATCTTTCATCTGCTGCACATGGTACTGCGGCCTTCTGACCACAATGCAAAGACATTAACCTGATTTCAAGATAATGTGCAGGATTGTTCTTTGCTGATTTCTAGCTTTTCATTATCTCATACAGGAAGAGGCATTCACCTCCAAAGAACCATCCCCAAAACACCTACCTTTTGGAGTACCAATTGCAGCAAATGGCAAACCTGTCCCCACATAGATCTTGAGGACACGTATACTTTTAACCTATCCACTTCATATATGTAAAACTTAACAGATGAAATTTTCATTTCAAGGGTGAAAAAAGATCTCTCCCTATCCCCACCAAAGCTAACAAACAACAAAGACTTAAGAAATGGGAGGACATAACTAGCACTATTCTTTCTTTCCAAAAGCAAGTTAAATGGCCAACAGCTGAAGCCTCTTGTCTTCTGCCACAGAGCACATTACTCAACCAAACAGTCCTCCCTTTTAGACAACAAAACTTCGATGCCAGTGTGTATCTGTGCTTAGCAAGACTAACAGAAGCTAGGAAACACACCAGAACAAGCACACGTCAATACAAAGCGTACAGCATATGAGGAATCCCATGTGAGCACAAGCAGGTGCAGCTCTAGAGCCAGGTTCCCTCTGCTTTGCTGGAAAACATGCAACTGGCATCAAGTGACAGCCAATGTGGCTGGAATGTCAGACCAGAACTGGACAGACCTAGGTCTAAGCTCACTGAGTGACTTTAGACTAACTACTCCCTTAGTCTAACCTACTTGCTGCAATGATAAAATGGGAGGGGGAAAGGACCATGGATGCTGGCTTAAGCACCTTCAGGGAAAGAGTGGTATAAATATAACATTGTTACATGGCTATGACAAGAGTCCAGCTCCCTGTGGATGCTGGATATGGACTTCAGCTTATTGGAAAAGCAGATGTTTGGTAAACAGAAGGCCCCTACACTGCATCTCCCAGTGAAGGATTTGTGTGGGGGGATCTCTCTCATATACCCTGGAGAGCCACTGCAATTCAGACTAGTCCAAAGAGATCATTAGTATGTCAGGAAGCAATACTTATAAAAAGACATTGGACTGGTGAGGAACCCAACCCAAGTGAAAAGCTGTCTTTAAAGTGGCATGAACAAAATTTGCAAGCAGATAGAACATCTGTCACAGAATCACATGGAGAAGTTGCGATCTTGTCTCCTCCATGAGCAGAGCCTCCTTCACTGGTAAGGAAAAAACAGAGCAACTTACCTTGGATACTGTCTCATTCGCAAACAGTTTCAGCAATGTAAGAAGGAAGAGACATGCACACAGCCTGGTGCAGGCAGTGAAAATGAGCCAATTAAGAGGTGTTCCAAAAGCACTAAGCAGCCAGTCCCCAGGCGGCTACTGCATTTTGTTATCATTTACTGCTGAGGGACTTGGTGCTTGTTCCTTCCAAAATCCATTCTGCCATTTTAGAGGCACGGAACGTGAAAATTTTCCCTTCAAAGATCTGTAGAGGCTGTTCATGAGAAATCATTTGAAAGGACACAGTACATGAAATACAGCTGAAGTTGTACAATGGTGGAGAGGGATGTTCTGTCTTCCCCGAAGCCTGTGGCTGGGCAATGTTAAAGTTAATTTCTGGCGATTACATCACATAGGCCCAGTCCACTCTAGAAAATAGGGTGGACACACAACTTGCTAACTCCTACAAAGAGCTAAACAAATTGACTTGAGTGGAAGCAGAGTAAAGAAAAGCTCCCTGGAATACTTTTCCAAGTCAAGACATCAAAAGCGACCAACCACCACAGCGCCTTCTCTCTGCTGTAAGATTCTGAAAGGCGAGCTTACTGCCCTGGAAGAATGAAGTCTACCTCTGCCAGCTCACTAATCCCTTGAAAGGTAATCAGTACTGCACCAGCACTTCAGTTTTGCTTATCTAGTCAAGCCATTCACAAAAGGAAAGCTTTAACAGCTGCAAACAGCCAAGGACATTTAGCATGCTGGGCTTTTCCCCACTTGCCTCAGCACTCATGAATGAAGCTAGGTATGCCTAGCCTAAAGGTAGCCCTTCCTAGAGCTTTTGCCCACAGTAAGGAAATCACTTGTACTGCAGATTCTCTCTTCCATCTGGCTTAGTCCTTGCCTCTTCCCCAGTTGTATTTTACTGTAACCTTCTCAAGAACTGCATTTTAATTATTGACATTTACTTGTACTTTCAGTCTAATAAAATACAGAATTTGTGATTCCTTTACAATTATTTTAATACAACATATGACCAGTAGAAAAGAATCTCATTAGAGGCTGATGTGTTTCTGAAAAGAAAACCAACATCAGGAATAGCCAAGTGGTTCTGCACAATGTGCCATAAACAGATTGATTCCTAGATTTTTTTAAAACCACAAAATGCCTGAAGATAAGGGAAAATCTACTATGGGATTTTGTTGCAAAATTTTACTGGTGCTTGCTCTGTATAATTCCCAACAAAGCAAAGAGATCAAGTATCTGATTACAGAGACTCTGTGTTTCCAGCTATCAAAAATAGGAAAAGTAGAAATTTAATCACAAGGACTTTGGATAAATACATTGGCAATCTGAATGCACAACCTTAAGCAGATTTTATGGCTGTCAAATCACAGGTCAAGAAATACTCATTTCCCACTACATTTTAGTGCATTCCTTAAAGTAAAAAAAGAATAACAGCGTTGGGCAATTACTCAAAACACTTGCCAGCAGCTAATTCCAAAGCAAAACATCTCAAAAAGATCATCTTTTAACACAGAAAGCACAGTACTAACAAGTGGTACCATTTCAAAATCTAGGTAGAAGCCATTTTGACTGAGAGTAAAGTTTTAAACACAGAATGATTTGACAAACAAAACTGATTTAGAATAATCTGGAATCTAGCAAAGAGCTTTCTATGGGGGGGGAACCTCCCATGTGTAAAGCTTTGTTTCATTAGCCAAAAAACCCCCTCAAAGAACACAACAAAACAATTGGAAGAAATCACTCAGACTTACCTGAGCCTGCGTTTTCTTGACCGTGAAACAGACCGGGATCGAGATCGAGACTTTGAGAAAGAGCGGGATCGGGAACGAGACCCAGATCTTGAACGAGATGAGCGGGACCCAGATTTTGATTTGTTTGTTTTCGACATCTTTGATATATCCTTTCAGTCAAGCCTGTCAACACAATGAGTAAGAATAAACAAGCTGGATTGTTTTCCAACTTTCCTTTCTAGCTATCTGCAGCAATCCAAGTGTAATTTTTTTCTTTGCAAAACCAAAACATATCCAACAGCCTCTGAAAAAGAACCCTCAGGAAAACACCCAAATCCAGGGTTGACAGATGCCAGCAAAAGACAGAGATCTCTGACTAATTTAAGCACTTTCTCATTCCAGGACACACGGTTTCAATCCTGTTAGAGCTTTAAGTATGCCAACTGCAAAGGATCATCTTATCCAAGCTTCTGAAATCTTCCTCTATATTGTAAGAAAGGAGTTGTATCACCTCAGCACTCAGAGCCGACTCACTCACATTCAGAAACACTTAAACACTAGCTCTCAGGAAGAGGCACTGGCTTCTCTGAAAAACCCTGGTGCTGCTAAACCAAGTTATACACTTGTCACAATCAAACAGCCACTAGGGACTCCTGTTGCAGCCAAAAAAATCAGAAGTCCTTCCAAGTATTTCAAGGTTTCAAATGCTGGTGACGGAAAATAAGTTCCTCTATAGCATCAAATGTCTTTGAAGAATCACATTTATAACATGAAGACTGCAGTTAAGTTATTTTGGACACAACCCCTGTGATTTTCAAAATATGGAGAAACAAAACAAACTCAAAGGAACACTGGTAAACAGAGAATAGTTATGTTCCCCCATGCTTTTTCATGGGGAACTCTTAAAATACGTCAAACAGCATCTTTCAAGGAAAAAAGTCAACATGGGAAGGAAAAACAGAGCCAGTTTCTTAAAGGCACATTCTGCTCTCAGTAACAAAAATCCATTCCAATTCAGTACCCTTATAATTCAAAACTGAACAAAATTTCTATTATATAAGCTTTACAAAATGTTGCAACAGAGCCTTAAAACACTTCTAAAACAAAACAGAAAGCAACTCACTCCAGTGTATTCATCTGCTGCAAATATGTCACACAAACAATACTTGGAATTTTGCTTTCGAAACTGGCAACTTCAATAAAATCCCATGAAGCAGTTCTTGGTACAAAATTCATCTTCCATACCTCACTCTCTGAATATAGTTCTACTTCAAGGCACCAATAACAACAACAACAATTCCTTTGCACGCCCAAGCCATTTTTGAAATGGAACAGGGAAGCTTTATACCTAAAGTAATCCTTAGTGATGGCCCTGACAGGGTTGTGCTGTAGACTTACCCCTATAAACTAACACCTGGCCTGGCCCATTACTTTCCCCATACAAGCAGCAAACCAAGCAAAGCATATTCTGACTTAATTCAGTCTCTTCCTTAAATGGGAATACTTTTGCTTCTTGGAAACTAGGAGCAAATTACAAGGGGTAAGTAACACCCCAACTGAGATTTCTAAACAGTGCAGTATCAAGGGTTAACATTCACCCTCCTTTCACCTCAGCACAAGCGATTGTATTTCAGAGTCAGCTGCATTCTGAGCATGTAGGAAGCCCTAGAAGATTTCAAGATTTCATCGTTTGCTGACACATACTCAACAGGATAGAAGTGTGGAGAAAATGTTGAAACAGGCTCCAAAACAAGCGCACTTCCATGATTTTAAAATTCTTTAAAAAATGGACATTGATACCTGAAAGCTACAATGTATGCAGATTGTCTTCCATACATGCTGCAGCTCAGTTTTGTATGTGCAAGAGTTTTGTAAGTACAACAAATGATATATGGAGCATTCCTCAGCAGCCCAATAATGACTGAGAACTGGCTTGAATTTGGGGCTCTTCAGACTCAATATTTCCCCTATTCTTTCTTTACTATGCTGCTCAGTGTGGCCTATTTTAAGACCTTGGCCTCTGCTTGTCAACCCAATATACAAATGCAGAGTATAAGCTTATGGATTTCTTCAAACCAAAATACCTTTCCTTAGCACATGCCTGCATCATTTAAGTATAATTTTCACCCTTTTACTATGAAAATCACCTACTCCTCTGTTTCTATTTCCTGATGCTTCTCAGTGACCTCTGTTACATGAGCATTTCCTCAGATTTTTATTTTCAATCAGGTTGTACCTCTCAGCAGGACCCCAACTTCCCAAACTCTACTCAAGGTGCAGAAAAAGTTGTTGGTGGGAAGTAGCCAATTAGCCAAGCCAACCACAGGAGAACCAAGATTTAGCTTCACACTTGGAGATACCAATTTGCTACACCTACAAATTATTACAAGTTAGTAATATAACATGAACTGAAGTCACTGATTTAGCATGTGATCAGCCTGAGCACAAACTGAGTTCCCAGTATGACCTTAACCAGACCATTATTCTCAGAGCCAACTGACATGGTTCACTGCAGCATGTTCTGGACAGGATTATACTATTTATTGCCTGGCCACAGCTCATCATGCGAACCCTGGACAGTAGTGGGGGTGGCATGCCCAGGTGGTATCAAAATGGCCACCTGTACACCAACACATCTCAGCAAACCAGTCCAAGGCCTAATATGATTGATCTACTGTATGATACTCTAACAATGGCTGAAATAGTTTGATCTGTGGTTAAAAACTCAAGCAAAGCAAGGGAAAAGTTACTACATGGAAGTGCCTAATGATACACCATGAAAGTCATCAACAGCTAGAAGGCCACATGTTGAACCATTTAGAAATGAAAGAACATTTCTTTTATCAGTCCTTCCTCAGAAATCTGAAACCATTTCACGACTTTAAAACAAACAGAAATTTGACATCTAGTCAACACCCAAAATAAGAGAGTTCAGAAAAATGAGAGTTAAAAAGTTTACTGTGAAAGCACAAGAATTAGTGCTATAGTGCACTTAGGACACTGATTTTAGTAGGGTTTTAAAAACTGAGTTGTTAGCACTGCTGTGAATGTTGGCCCTACCAACAGAAGGGTACCCATATGTTAAAATATCTTGCAACATATACATTCATGTAGACATTAAATACATACACTTGCAACATCCCTTTCCACCATTAACAACAGTCTGAGGTGGGAAACCTACCTTACTTGAAATTGATTTCACCTTAACCAAACTGAATGGTCACCTTCCACTTGTGAAATCAAGCAATTCTGTAAAAGAAAAGAAATCTTACATTGAAACTGGTCATTGAATGGCACCCATAGTAACTACTATACTTGAATAAGAGGTGTATAAGTAGCATTTTTCAAACTGTGGGACAGGAAACCCCTTCTCAGGTCTACACTATTTTTTCAAGGCAATCACATATCTACATGTATGTGTGCGCACAAAGACCAACACAGCTTAAGCAATGCTATTTGAAAACAACCTGGTATTACAACTCTCTACCAAAGTCCAAGGTGTAGAAACACTGTGAATTACAAAAAAATAACATGTCAAATATAAAACATTCTGATTGTTGGCCTACTTTGGCAGTCTCCCAAGGTCCTAGAAATTCGTTATCCTCCTCCCACGGTGCCCCATGGCCTCAAAGCTTTGTAAGATATATAGACAGAAAAGTGACAATGCATAACATTAGCAGCACAGTACTGCCCCATGCCTTCAGTTAAGTCCACAAATGTTAGGTTGTACCATAATAAATTTGATAGTCTTCACTGTGCCACAAGACCTGTTGGACTTTTTCCCGACAGTAGAAGCTGGTCAAGTAGCACTTGCTAATTACACCGAAAATGACCCTTAAATACCAAGTTTAAGCCAAAAATGGTAAAACTGAAAAACATAGCTTTCTGGGGGGAAAAAAGAGTACAGAACTGTTACTGCACCAGAATTGTAGAAAAGCTTGTCCAGCAGTTGCTGGAGTTTGGCGCATTTCCTTCCCCCATTACATCCATCAGTAACAGACAAACTTCAGTCAAGGGATATGCAAGAAGGAAATATATGACAAAAAAAAATATGCTAGATGAAAATCAAAAACTGCCCAGTCTTCAGTCTTAGCAAGATAATCAACTTTTTGCCAATACTGTAATCTACCCTTTCAACCAAAATGGTTCCCAGTTTTCTACTAGGTTAACAAGATGTTCTCAAGTCCCCCTTCCAAATAAAAAGGCACATTGTACAATAAAGGAAACCTTTTCCATAGGTTTTGTTTTGGTTTGCTGGGTTTTGTTTTTTGTTTTGCCTACAAACTGAACCACTTGCATGCCCTAGCATAAAGCTATCTGTTCAGAAAAATGTAAAAGGATTGTTTCTTTTGCACTTTAAGCTGATGGAGCAAGCCTGGGATTCTGCCAATGACATTTATCTGCTTTGATTTTCCACTGCCATGTTGCAAACCAAAGCCACCTATAAGTTTAATTTTTATCTTGTTTTTTTAAGCCTGAGAGAGGAAAAACACCTTTTGTTCAACACAGTGAAACTCAAAGGTCCCTCATCAGCAGGTATGGCAGTCAGCCAACCACTCCTCCTCAAGGTAGCCAACCTTCTATCAATCCATCTGGGCTTTTAAAAACAAACAGTCACCATCTGTTCCATCTCAAGGGATGTGCTAATTGTCTTACACCTGAAAATGGACTATTTATCTTCTCACCCTGTCAACACTGAGCACATACATAACTTGCAGTCTGAAGTTTATGGCTAAGTTTTACCACCTTTCTTCTCACAGGAGACTTGTGTTATTTCTGAAGTCTACTATATTAAAACAGGAAATAGAAGGAAGTCAGCAATATTTCTCTGTGAATTCTAAGGTTTCGCTCATAAGTAGTTTTTTTAATTAAAGATCAGAAGTGTGTGGATGGGTGTCATTTCACCTTGATTGGTATTCTTTGAGATACACCAGGTGCTCATATTCACAACAAATCTGCTTTACTATAGTTACAATTGACAGGCAAAGGCAATCTTCTCCTTCCTCAGGGACTGATAATATCCCATGCAAGTTTCTCTCTCCAGTTAGAAGCCCCCAAATGGATTCAGAATTAGGAATTAGCCCTTAGGAGAGGATAGCATCAACCACTCCTTAGGAAAAGTAAAAGATGCTGTACAAAAATGTCCACCCAGGCTGAAAGATAAATTTTATCCTAGTTCATTCTGCAGGGTTTAACTGTGCTGAACTAAATGTATTTTTCCTCTCCCAGGCTTAAAAAAAATTACCAAGATAAACCCAACACTACCTTGAGACCCTAGCAAAGCTAGAAAATAGGTACAGAATGCTTAAAGAAAAAAAAAGTAAACTACATCTGCATCAATACACAAGACTTCTATAAAATCCAAAATACATTTTGATAGGTTCCTCTCATACTAAGCTTTAAGTACATGTAATTGTACTTGGTCACATTCATTCCTCCCTCTTCTCCTCCTGCCTTCCCCCCTTCATTTTCCCATAGTTTATGAGACTGTGATCATCACTGCCTCACCCCTGGCTTCAATGTAGTTTGCATTAAACCAAGTTCCCACTTATGTCTCAACTGCTGAAGTCCAGTCTCACCCTTTGGTTCAGATTTACCAGGGAAGTCCAGCTTAATGCAAGCCGGATTCTTAGTAACAAAGCCAGTCCACAACAGAAGAAAGCAGCAGGAGGCGTACTGAGCCCAGAATTTCTGCCTTAGTAAAAAGATTTTCCTAAGTGGACCATTTTTTAATTTTAAACTGTAAATTCCTTTGGAAAAGATAAGGACGTATTTGTTTTCACCAATCTAAAGCACCATGTACCTAGCTCATCCCTGCATTATTTCTGTGAGGCACACAACATTATTCCCATTCAAGAGGGAGAAAGAAAGGCAAGGCTTGCTGCTGGAATGTAGATTTGCCAGCCCAAGGACACTCATAAACAGAACTCATTTCCTGATTTACCACGGCTTAGCTGGAATTTTAAAGTAACTGATGTTTAAGTATGTGATGAGACATTACCTATAATGAATCTAAACCTTTCAGAAAATAGAATATATGCATACGATAATTTTAAATGAATCCATATTTCTGCAAATGGATATGTTATTCAAGGTTAATACTGCAACCCAGTAATTAAAAGCCCAAACTTTGCTGCTGCTTGTTGCCAAGAAATTTTAAGACTGAATTTAAAATTGCAAAGTATAATTATGTGTGCTTAACATTACGATATATTAAAATGAAAAGCTGGGCAAAAAGCAGAGTACCTCAGTGGATTTAAATAAATGCATTTTCCTGCATGGTGAAACTAGAGCAGTGTATTCCAATGTCAAGGATATGAGCGCCAACTCCTTCTTGTGCTCCACTTACTTAAAAATGGAAATTCTTCATAATTAAATTCCTGTTCTCCTCAAGTGCAGGAGGCCAGCTAGATTTGGAGACTATCCCACCTCTGGGGCTGGGAAGGCAATTTCTATGGTAAACCTCTCCCTGCAAGACTCCAGTTGACTTTTGCAATTACCATATTTTTTGCTCTATAAGACTCACTTTTTTCCCCCTCAAAAGTAAGGGGAAATGTCTGTGCGTCTTACAGAGTGAATGTGTGTGTGCAGTAAGTCTGTCAGATGTGCAGCCCATGGGGAAGTGATGGGGAATGTGCCTGTGATTATGTGCCCATTTGATTCAGAATATTTTTTTTTCTTGTTTTCCTCCTCTAAAAACTAGGTGCGTCTTATGGTCAGGCGTGTCTTATAGAGCGAAAAATACGGTACTTGGAGACAGTGAAAGTCACCAGATTGCCCTCTTCTGAATGATCCACTGAATCCACCTGTGAAGCATTCAGGCTGTGAAATAAGCAGGAAAGAAGCCCACCTAGCTGGCCTCCTTCACTTGAGAACAAAAAGTCAACAGTGAGTAAAGGATTTCTGCTTCTCCCCTTGAGTATAGGAGGCCAGCTACATTTGGGAATGTAGAAAAACAGGCAGGTCATCCCTGCGCAGGCCAACAGACACCCTGATCAGCTTCCTGTTAGGATACAAGTACCTTCTGAAGAATATGTCTGCCTAAGGGACAATCTGCAGAGGCCATCTGGTTAATCTTGTAGAGGCTGGTGAAGGTGTGCATCAATGGCCACATGGCAGCCACATGCAGACTCTGGCCCAGGGAAGTTATGGACGCCTTCTTGCCTAGTGAGGAAGGTCTGAAGACAGCAAACAGTGTGCTATGCCTCTTGTGGGGCCTGGTTTCATCCTGGTAGAACTTAAATGCCTGCCCAGCATCCAAGGGTAGCCACAAGCATTTTCTTCTTGTAGCTCTCCTGGGGAGTGGCTGCCTGTGGGAAAAAAGGGGGGATCAAAGGCTCATGACCTATGGAAGGCAGAATTAAACTTGGGGTAGAAGGATGGGATACTTCAATTGGTGCAAAATAGAGCTGCCGCGGTGCTGACGAGGACTGGGCGTGGTTCTCATATTACCCCAGTTCTCCGTCAGCTTCACTGGCTCCCTATTGAAGTCTGGGCCCAATTCAAGGTGTTGGTTATCACCCATAAAGCCCTTAACGGCTTGGGATCTGGTTATCTAAAGGAACGTCTGCGACCATATATGCCCTCCCGCCTCTTATGATCAGCAGCAGATGCCCTTCTCCTGGAACCCTCTGTAAGTGAGATAAGGAGGGTGAGCACCCGGAGGAGGGCTTTCTCTGCAGTAGCACCCCATCTATGGAATGTGCTCCCCAGAGAGGTCCACCTGGCGCCCTCATTATTTGCTTTTTGGCGCCAGGCAAAGACCTTTTTATTTAAAAGTTATTTTAATTGTTAAGTATAAATTGTATTTGTATTTTAACTTGTTTATTTGAGATGGACCAGTTTTAAATAGTTTTAAATTATTTTTGTGTTTGCTGTGTTGTGAGCCGCCTCGAGGCTTTGTTGCAATGGGGGCAGCATACAAATGCTATAAATAAAATAAACAAACAAACAAACAAATGGGCCTGGATGAAAGACCACCTTGTGGAAGACACAGTGGTCATTCTCTGTGGAGAGCGATAGCAGCAGGGATCAAGGAGATCTACTCCTTCAGGAGTGCCTCTATTTTTTGAACGAGGAGGTCAAAGAACTGGGAGCCCATACAGCAGGACCACCCCCCACTCCCAAAGCTTCAATTCTGGTTTTGATTCCCTTTACTGGAGGATCCCCTACTGAAAGGCCCATCTGCAAAGGGGGTGGGAGGGAATCTTACCATATGGGGTTCTCTGGAACAAGGAGTTATGCCCACCACTCATCCATGCTACTTTCTGTGCCTTAATCACCCGTCACTTCCCCCATTACCTGTGCAGCATCATGTGGGAAGCTCAAATGAGGCAGCGTGTTTGGTCCCCCACCCATCCACACATGCATGCCGGGCAGAGCTGCTGCATGCTCCCCTTTCCTCTTCTTTTGGCTGGCTGACTTTGCTTGTCTGTTTTGCAGTTGATGCTGTTGCAAAGGACTGCCTCCCATCATGGAGCAAAAGATAAACTGCAGTCTTGTGGGAATCCTTTCAAGAAGTTTACGACAGAGACCGTCTTCCTGGTCTCAGAAGTGGGCCCTTCCCTAAACTGAGCTGGCCTCCTGCACTTGAGGAGATAAAGTGTGCACTTTTTATACACAAGTAAACCCAGGTCACAACTCACTTAATTTCAGATAAAATCAAACTCAAAAGTTTCGTGTTAACAGCAGAAAATATAAATCACATTCCTAGAACTGTTCATGAATGAAAGGACCTTAGTCCAAGTTCCTATTTCTGTCATTTGGGAACTATATACAATTTATCTCAAGTGAGAAGAGACTGTTAAACACTATACATATACAATGGATAACAAAAATCAAATGATTATTACCAAATGGCAAACAGAGGACAAGCATCAGGAAAAAATCTGTTATAGTCCCAAAAACAGGGCATTCACATGCTTGTGATCACAGAAGTAATATGGCAGAAAAACATTCGGTGCTGTGCAGCAGTAAAATCAGAAATTCAGGTTTACTTAGTTGGTGTCACAGAAACATTTGTTGAACAGCATGTTGCTAACCATTCTGCAAACTGGACTTCCAATGCCAAAGAAAAGAATTTGCTGCCTCACTCCAACATCAATTCCTTGAATCTATGTGAGGTCACAAGAAAACTTCAAAATTCAGTGAAGAGACAACCCATACTTTTATTTCCTCCAGGCAAGATCATTTGTATTGCTTATAGAAATGTATTGCAGGCCCATCAAGTTAGCAGTCTTTTTATGCAGAGCTATATTTTTTATTTATATACATATTTGTATGCCGCCCCTTGCAACAGCCTCGAGGCGGCTCACAAGCTATACTCACAAGCTATACTTTTGAACAGCACTATACTGAATGGGAAATTATATCCATTCTCAACAGTTCCCTAGGAATGTACTTCAAGCAAAATGCAAAATATGAAATCCATCCCCTCCATTCTAGCTAGAAAGGCTTTGGAAAGTCCTAGAAAGCCCCATCAGATCAAGACAGACTAACATGTTAACCTATGCATCTCTTGAGAGACTTGAGGACCCCGAGCAGTAGGGCAAACAGCAGGACTGGAAATGTCAGAGAGTTTTGCAGTTTGTCCTGAACTAGAGCAGCACAATCACTCCAGATTTGAAAGTCAGAGCAGCAAATGACCAGAAGGGGAAACATGACCTGTTTCTCCCTCCCATTTATTTCCAAGAGGAACCATGGCAAACCTTTTGCAGGGATTAAGCACACTCCTCCCATACTGCAACCTGCAAAAGTTGGTGACTTGGATTCCGATGCAGAAGTGGAAGGAGAGGCAGAGTTGGAATTCACAGATCAGATGCCACTGGGCTCAGAGATAAGCCATGTGGTCACTGAGAACCAAACAGTTTCATGTATGGGGCAATTCTGTAAAGCAAATTGAGATGGGTGGGGGTGGACTTAAAATTAGTCCAATAGTACAGAGGGCCAACCAGGAGCAACTTGCCTCAGCTAGAAGGGTAAGCCAGCTGTTCTTACTCTGGAAGAGTGAAACAGTATTCAGTATGGAAACAACTTCACAAGCCACATTTCCTTAGCAGTCAGTATTCTAACTTTGCTTGTCTTCTGCTGCTGACTTCGTCAATGCTCATCTTTTATATCACAAAGTCGGTACAGCTGGTCAGCTTTAACATAAAAAACTTTAGTTAGGAAAACTTTGCCCTGATCTACTTGGAAGAAGAGTGAGTAATTCTGGCTTGCCATACTTTGTTCCATACTTATGCTGGGTGTTGCTTATTCACATAACAGCAATTCTCACATACAGCAACATTATGTAAGTATATATGCCAATGAAATATGAAAGAATTTTACAAGGAAACCACAGACAATAAAGTATCATGAAAACCAACACCTAAATTTCATAATGGGAGGTCAATGCTAAGAAAGGGAAATGAAGCTTCAGAAATCTTGCAAAGTATGGAATATGAACATGAAATTAATGTAGAGAATGAATTATACAATTTTGTGAAGGAGAACTTGTGGTTATTAATACAACATTTAAATTACCATCAAGGAAATCCCTGCAAGAAGCATTAACAACAATATTGAAAAGATTGTAAATTATATTTTAGAGATACTGAAACCGTGTTAACCTAATGTAAATTCAGATCATAATCCACTTGTTGCTGTTGTTCAAAGAAAAAGCAGAAAATCACAGAAACTGAAAAAGTAAAGGTACAATCCTATGCCTTCTTAGATAGAAGAACATTTGTATAACTCTCAGAACTTCTAGAATTTTCTTCTGTCTAAGCAAGCATTGGATTGCACTACAAGAGATCCAACTGTATATGTAGCTGCTAAGAAAAGGATTGAGGAACATACTGAGCGTGCATATTCAAACTGTTTAGGTATGCTACCTGTTCTAATCAGCAAAGGTAAATGTGACTAATAACCTAGATATAGATTTTTAGCAGTAGATTTTTCTTTATATTTCTATTGTATTGCCGTTTTATGGGCTGTTGTACATGACCCAAAGAGCTTCAGCCATGGAATGGAATAGAAATGAAATAAATAATACATTATAATAAAGCTTAGTAAGAGAAAGACAAAATGGATAAACAGAAATAAGATGAAATTATAAGCACATCGGAAATGAAGTAAAGGAAGCTAAAAATTAGAAGGATGAATAATGCAGAAGAACAGAAAATTGAGAAAAGAGCAACAACTCTGTAACATACATAAAACAAACAAGGAAGTAGAAACCATATTTTAAAAAGAAAAAATGTCCGCCACTTGATGGGCAAGAATAGTTCTTTGATACTTAATGGTATCATTTGCACTGCTGAATGAATATAAACTGTTTGAAGATAATAAACCAAAATGTATTATACCAGAAGTTGATACTAGACCAGAAACACAGAAAATTACAATTCAAACTGCAGTGTAGCTAATAAAAATGGCAAAATTCCTGAATTGGGGAAATGCTCATCCAGAAAGTAAGTTAATAGAAGATGATGTAAATCAAATCTACAGAACTGGGATCATCCAGTCAATTGTTGTTGTTATACCCACAAAGAGACATAATAATTAGATTCAGAAGAGGATTTGGCACTAGGAAAGCAGTATTTTGCACACAGAGCTGCCATAATATAAGCATGGATGTGTATCATGCTTTACTATGAGAAAAACTGCTGATAAAGTAATACATGGTGTTAAGGGAACTGTCGGCAAACACAGTTCTTCACTCAAGCGATAGTCATATAACTGGTAACTTTCAGTGCCAGCAAAAGCCATATTGAAAGCTAAAGGTCAAATAACAGAGATACAGAAATACAATGAGAGGTAGACATGGAGGTATATGTTCACCTTTGTTTTAAATTTGTCCTCTAAGAATATTCTAGTGTGCAGATGATTCAGTAATGCTAGCTGAAAGTTTACAAAGATTACTTAATAAAGCAATAAACATGGTTTAAAAGAGAATGTTAACAAATCAAGTGCATGGTGGATAGAAAAAAGCAAGTGGCCAAAAAAGTGCAGTTAAAAATCAACAATCAAAATGTGGAGCAAGTAGATAACTATACCTACCGTGAAATCTGGCTAAATAAGCAGGGGGTCAATGAGGATGACACGGAAGTTAGAATAAAGTTGGCCTTGGATGCTTTTTAAAAAATGAAAAACTTAATTAGTCTTGAGAAAATGAATTGTATAGAACAATGTATTCCCTATGGCATGGAATTGTAGATCTAGACCGCCATAAAAAAGATGCATTTGCAATGTGGATACATAGCATGATCTTATGAATTATTTGGACCAAGATGGTGACCAATGAAGAAGTACTAAAGACAATGAACAAAGACCAAGAAATCCTAACAGCTATAAAGTGCAGAAAGTTAGAACATATATTAAGAAATTAAACTACAGGTTGCTGCAGCTGATTATTCAAAGTAAAACAAATGGGAGAAGTAGTGCCAGAAGAAGTCCTTAGCTGAAAATGCTTGGAGAAAGGCAGGATCATATAATATCATTGATAAGTGGCCACTCTAAAGACAAACTATGATGAGGTCCAGCCATAGGAAAGATAGTGAAATAGACCTGCCATAGATTCGACTCAAAGAATGTCCTTTTAAAAACATTGCATAATTTAATAGATAGAAGTGACTGCTGATGGCTACTGGGCTATATGAGTTTCAAAGAGGACCACCCCCCTCTTCAGAGGCAGCTCCATCACTGAATAGCAGCTGCTGAGGAACCACAGCATGCTGTCATCTCTATTCTGCATCCAAAAAATAATGAGAAACAGGTAAAACACAAAAGTCTGAAAAGACTGATTTCTTTGCTCCCCAAGCCCCTATTACTAGCCAAAACACTGAAGAAACCCAAAAGTCATCTCTAAAATATGGTAAGAGCCTGCCAAATCAGCGAGGAAAATGCATTTATCCCTGAACTCCTTAGAACCATTCCGCACAAGACAAGAAAGGGAGAATTACAACTGTAAATCTAGTCCACCGTTGGAAAATGAGTCTTGTGTCCAAGATGACAAACTAAACAGGAATTTTGAAATTCCCTGCTCTATAGCAGGAGACAGCCAAAGCAATTTTAAAAAATAAGTCATTCAACTGATCAGAAAAGAAGCCATTGCCTTGAGTGCAATAGGGAACACACTGGCAGCACACAATTAAACTGCAGATCCCAAATGGAGTGGAAACACCATTTCATTCCCCACAGAAGCTAGTTAACTCTCATCTCACAATTACTCAACTTTTTCTGTGTCCAAAGAGATAAAACAACACCTTTCTACTTCCTACCACAATGAAAAACAATTACTCCTGAAAATGGCAATCAGCATCCTAAGAAATACAACAGACTTTTGGGTTTGAATTTGCTATTTTGTAGCATTCCCAGTAATATCTATGAGATTCTATAATGTTAATATGGTTTAGCCTGAAGCTTGTGATGTACTAGCAGCCAATCCATGATAGACAATTTGATTAATAAGGACCATTACAAAGTCTGTATTTCATGACTACAATGCTACTCATACTTGGAATTCTATATAGTTGCAAGTATGTATTAGCATTTCAGCAAGCATTTAAAAAGGTTGTTGCAGTGTCCAAAACCACAGAAAGTGAAGACTGTTTACAGAACGTCTTCATGACATTTTGAAAAGATGTCTTTTTGTTCTTTCTTTGAATAGAACATTTAATTAGAAATTCAACTGTTAGTGTTATATTCCAAGCAGTTTTGAATGTAGATGCACTTTTAAATAGCTGTCCTTCTCATCATCTCCTGGGCATCATGACCAGGTTTGCATATTACAATGGCTACATCCACATGACACAATAAGCCAGTAAAATTCTGAACTGTAAACAAGTCAGTATGTTGGTGTATGCACAGTGCTTGTTCACACATGCTTGGTTCCTTCTGCAAAACAGAGCAGCTAAACTGCAGACTTTCCATTTGTCATTTATCATGACACAGAAATATGGAATTCTGGCTTGTCTTGCCAGAGATGAACAAGAGTATAAGGCATGGTTCATTCCTGGCTTATGTCTCTGGCTCTTCTGGGGAAACCAGAGTTCCCACGTTACAAGTCTATGTAAACAACTGTGTTATTTCTAAAACTGGAAGAACGCCCATAGTAATTCTCTGAAATCAGGAATTTTCAGCCCATTTTGCTGCTCATTTCCCCTCAGACACATTATCTATAGTTCCAACCCATCCTCCACATCCAGGCACCTCACCACACAGCAACCCTCCTCTCTGATGCCCTCCAGATGTTTTGAACTCCCACAGCCCCAGCTAGCACAAGCATTGTCTGGAATATTTGGGAGTTATAGTCCAAAACATCTGGAAGGCACCAGGATGGAAAAACACTGCCATATAGAAAACCTTCCCCAATAAAATGTTGGCCTTAGCCCTTACACACAGAAATTCTCATCAATACACGCACTTTAACCCAAAATAAAAACGACACTTTTCAATCTTCTGCTGAGCATCACCCCCAATGCCATGAAGTCACCCTTAGGGGCACCTTCCCAGAACTCCCAGCACGCCGTTCCCCAACAGAGAGCAGCCTTTTTCTCCTACCTTGCGTCTCCTCCACCCACAAACCGGGCGGCGGTTTTAAACAGGCGCGGGCGGGGGGGGGGGCTCGAGGCAGGCGTGGCGCCTCTTCGGCAGCGCAGAGCAGTGCCGGGGGGGCCAACCCCGAGGATCAGCCGCCGCAGCAAAAAGACAGGGGAAGCTGCGCGACCGGAAGCACGTAGGCGTCGGCCTTGGCGATAGCCCAGTCCCCCGCCGCGGCCCTCCCCGGCTGGCTCTCCTTCGAGCGGGAGGCTGCGATGGGCGCAAATACGAGCGGGCTACGCCGCCTGACTAGCTGAGGCCAGCCTCGGGCCGCCCGCTGCGAGGCCGGCAGCGAGGCCGGCAGCGCGGCTCTCCCGCGAGCGCTTGCCGCACGCTGCCTTCTCTGAGAAAATGGCGCTCGGAGCGCTTCTCCCGCCTCCGCTTCGCTTCGCTCCGCTCCGCTCCGCGCCCCTCCCCTCCCCTCCCCTCCCCCGGCCGACCGCTTCTGGGCCCGAAGGCTGCCTCTCGCGGGGCCACTGGAGGGCCCTCAGCCAGCGGGGAGGGCAGCGCGCCCGCCCGCCCGCAAGGAAGCGTTCCGCTCGTGGCGGCTCGCCAGCTGAGGCGCCGCAGCGGCCCTGAGGGGGCGGGCGGGTGCGGATGCGCTTCCCCAGCCCCTTAGCGGGCGGCAGAGCGGGCCGGACATAGGAGAAGCAGCGCCTCGCCTGCCTCGGCCTTCGGCCTGCTGCGACCCGCGCCCCGCCCGCGCGCGCGGCCGTCGCTTGGCCCCGCGGAGTCCGTGCGGTGCGATGCACTTGTGCTGCACTGCACTTCGCTCCGCGCGGACGGCGAAGCGGAGCAGGCGGCGGCGCCTCCCTCACTCACCGCAGGACGCGGGCTTCGCCTCTCGCCTTCGCCGCCTCACAGTCCAGGTCCGCCGCAGCAGGCCCGAACTCTGCGCGCGCAAGCCACGAAGGGAAAGGGGGGGCCGCTGGGGGATGTAGTTCTTCCGGTGCACGGGTCCTTTGGCCGCCCCGCGGCCAGCACTACAACTCCCAGCATGCCTGTGTCCGCCATAGATAGTTCGCATCGCACGTTCTTCGGCCTCGAGATGCTCCTCCCGTTCCTCGCGGCTGTTTCTCTCTTGCCGGAGGGGCTGACGGGAGATGCAGTTTTATGAGCCATACGCTTGCGTAAGCACCCATTGAGGCTCTGGGGAGGTGAGAGAGAGCGCAAATCCCAGGGACTGCGCGTGCCACGTGCTCTAGGGGGAGCGTTTCCTGCGGGACTTTGGTGAAAACGAATGGTTCATTCATTTATTTATTAGATTTATCTCCTGCTTTTTTTCTTTTTCTTTTTTTAAACTCAAAGCGTCTTACATCATCATTAGGACATGAAGAGGCAGGATTTAAAGGTCAGACCCACATTTTTCCATTTGAGTGCCCAGTCACATCAGCAGAAGTGGGATTAATATTAGCAAATAATAAACATTTTAATTCATTACTGTTGTCCTGCAGTCCTCTGTCACACCGATCCGCAATTCAGAGGCTCGGAAATCAGTTTCTTGTCAGGGTAAATAGGTTTATTTACAATTGAATGCACGGATCCATGGGTGCCCAAGACAGGGACATCAATGCTACTTCCATTAGGGAATATAGACTACACAAAAGGGGAGTGAATACAATACAAAGGAAGGTGATTGGATCCTTTGATATGGATAGGAAAGTGATTGGATGCACTGCACAGCACCATAAAGAAAAGTTACATTTCACTCTAATTAGATGCCTTTGACAGGCCTTCTAAACTAAAGTTGCCTTGAACAGGCTGGCCAAGTTAAGTAAACAAAAAGGTTACATGTGTGAACATACAGGGTTGGGGAGGCACTTTGGCAAGCCTATAAAACACAGATTACGCGTTGACAGTTACCCACTAATGGCGTGGGGTCATCTGGTCTTCACCACCAGACACTGAGACATCTTTTGATGTGTTTATGGCAGGGCAGTGGGGTGGGATGGTAAGAATTGCTTTTCTGAGTACACCTCACTTCCCCAGGAGCAGTTGAACCTAGTGGGGCTTTCTTCTAAATAGTTGTGAGCAGAGATCATTTACATTTTGGGGTTTTTTGACAGCTATCAAGGTAAAGAGAGAAAAAACCTATTTAGAGCCTCTTCAAATCCATACACTCATGGAACACTGCAGAACTCTGCAACTGCACAAATGCAGCTAAGATCTTTCTTTTAAAATGTGAACCTATGTGTGCATGTTTTTGCACAATTTGTTTTAAAATGATATGAAAGAGTTGCAACAATAGGGTAATCTTAACAGCTGGAGCATCTGCATGAGCTCCTTAAACAGCCAGTGAGATGGTAAGCTTTGTTTTTGAACTGTACCACTCCTGAGTGCAGGTTCTGGAAGCACCTGGCTGAATGTTCCTTCACACTAAAAGACTTCATCAGAAAGGCTGTGTATATTGAATGCTTTTCTGAGAAGTATTTCCAAGTCTAAATATGTTTTGGATGTTCTGATGAGCCACAAGCAACACAACAGCTGTAGCTTCAAGGAAAGTCTTCAGACTTGCCTTTCTTTCCCCTGAGGCCCCTTTTACAAACTGAAATGGTTTCTCAAAGCTGACACCTGCTCCCTTTGTTCAGCTGAACAACAAAGCCTGTGGGAACCCAGGGCAGGTTCTGCTTCACAACATTCCTAGGAACTGCCCTTCCAGACCAACCTGCCCGCATGGTCATCTATGAAGCTTCATCATGTCTAGAGCATGTAAGTCTGGCTAAAGTCTCGACAAGTGCAGAGCCCCTGTGAAAAAAGAAGTAGGCATCCCAAAGAGCTTGGAAGCAGAACCTGGAGCAGCAGATGAGATCATGGGCTCAGAGAAACAAGGCCAGGAAGCAGCACAGTGATTCATATAGCCGATGTAAAGGGATCCAGGAGAAGCAAAGCTGAGTCAGGCAGCTTTAGAACAAGAACTGGGAAGCAAGTGAAATGATAGGTACAGAAGTCTGCGCATCAGCTAAGCAAGGGAAGAAAGAAACAATGTTTTGTGACAAGGGTACCAGGGTGAGCCACCAGTCTCTAGGCTAGTAGGTCTCAGAGGCTGCAGATGAGACGAGCCTTGTCCAGGATAGAACGCAAACCTTCAGGACGATGTGTTAAAAATAGATCTCTTGGGGGAGTCATCAGCCTATTATAAATAAGCAACAGCTGAGCAGCTACAAATGAGGAACAGAAAGGAGGCAGTCTTGGGTCACAAACTCAACTCTGCTCTTCAGCAATCGGGAGGGAAGGCAGTAAACCCCCAGACTGGAGCCAGGCCAGCATCGAGATCCGGAAGCACCCATAACTGCATGGGGAGGAGAGGGAGGGTGCTTCTCCTTAGATTTCTCAGTGGTGAACTATACAGAAAACCGTGGGCTGAGCCAGACAGTTAAATATCTTCCTTGCCTTCTAAGTCTTCAGATCAACAGTATCTCAGACAGTCTTGAACACTGGCCATCCAAGCGGCATACAACTGAACTTCGGTGCAATGTGTTGCTGTTGTGGAGGCGGCTGTTTCCTTAGTACAGTGCCATGTAGCACAGGCTGCTAAGGATGAGCCCGGAGTCACAATACCACTCCCAGTTCAGCCATGAACTTGCCACCCACTCAGTTCTTAACCATCTGAAGGCAACACCTTTTAGGGCTGTTCCACGGAGTACTGATTTCAGGGTGGTCTATGTAAATTATCTGAACAAAGTGCAAAGTGCAATGAAACAATATACTTCATAAAAGCTGCAGACTAAAATGCATCAGGAGGCTGTAAAACTCTGCAAAAGAGCCAGGTCAAGCAGGACATTTCCAGCTTGGCACCAGAAAGGCTGTAATGTTTGCAAAGGAAGGTGCCACAGAGAATGGCCTCCACTGACGTCCCCAGTGCATAAATAAGCTGCCCTGGGGTGGAATAGCCATGCATAAAATCATGCCCACTGTGGAGAAAGTAGGCAGGAAGACATTTCCCCCCCCCCCGCCGCCCCATAATGCTGGAACTCAGTGGGGGTCACCCCACACGGTTGACTGGTGGGAGATTCAGGAGATGAAAGCCTTCCCAAGTCAGGTCTCCTTGAGATGTTCTGACCTTCAGGTCCCACCTCTCTGAACTAGCATGATCGTTGGCAGGAACTTTGGGCCAAAACAGCTGGAGGACATCCAGCTGGGGAAGTCTGCATTGCAGTAATACGCCTGGCCAGCAGCCCACCGATTCCTGTGGTCAGGCCATCTCTGCCTAGGAACAGTTGTAGCCGGTGAATCAACTGCATCAAAGGCCGTGTCCAAACTGTGCCGGCTTTTTCATGGGGAGTGCAGCTCCCATCCAGAACTGGTTGCGCACCAGTTCCAGAATGACAGATCCCCTATCCAGAAAGCTACCAGCTTATCAGGATTGAGCATCAGTTGTCGGCACTCATCCAGGCCAAGATCGGATCCTGGCATTAGCTTGGCTCCTTCACTTCATCCGATGACAGAAGAAGGTAGAGCTGCATGTCATCAGCATACAATACTCCAAATGGATGACCTCAACCAGCAGCTCTATGCAGGTGTTAAAGCACACAGAGGATGAAGTGGGATTGTGCACCCCCAACCCCAAAACATGGGGCAGAGCTGAAAATCCCCAAAGTTCTTTTTTTGAAGCTGATCCACAAGGAGAAGCGGCGCTACGGTGTCAGGGCATCCCCGCATCCCACCACAGAGGCAGTTCAGGAAGATGCCTCAGGCAATCGTGCCAAGCCCTGTTGAGCGAGTAAGCAGAACCAGCCGCTTGCACTCCTCTGCCTCCCTCCTGATCATCATGATGACCCAGGTACTTCTCTTGCCTAATCCAGACGCGAACCCTGATTGAAATGGGCCAAGTTAGCGAATTTCACCCCAAAGTGTCCTGAGTGGGATCGCCTCCGCCTTCTCAATTGCCGACCCCAAAAGGGGTTGCTTGCAACTGGGCAATAGTTGCTCCAATTTTCTGGGTCCAAAGAAGTTTGCTTAAGCAGTGGTCACACTGCTGAAGGTAGCTGGGACCTGCTAAGTAGCTGGAGCCACTACCCCCTTATTCATGGCCTCTGCAACCAACTATCCCTTGGATTCTCTGTTTGGCTGTGATTCAAGTTAATGGGTTTGCCTACAGAGGGAAAGAGCAGCTGCCATGGAAGCCTCGCCAAGGAATGGCCCAACCATGGCAATGGCATCCTCGGGAATCCCGCCGTTCCAGGCTCCCTGCCGCCTGCTCCAGTTGAGACTCCCAGTTCAGGGCTGTGTTCTGCAATGGCCCACTTGCTCTGGGTCTGCCCCAGGAGGGGTCCTTTTCAGATGAGGATCCTGTCTGAGGGTCCTTCTAATTCCAATAATACCCCAGATACCCCTCCGCCTCACTGCTCTTCCCCCACCTCACCAACCCAACCCTATCTATCTCTGCCCACCCCATCTATAATCCCACTGCTCACATCCCACTATCCCACAGAAGGACAGAGTGGAGCACCTTGTTTGCTCCGGGGGTCACCAGCCGCTCCTGGTGATCCATGTGGGCACAAACAACATGGCCAGGCAGGCTGTGGTCGGGATCACCTGGGACTTCGAGGCCTTGGGGAAGAAACTCAGGGAGCTAAAGGCCCATGTGGCCTTCTCGTTGATCTTACCAGTCCGGGGATTTGGGCCAGGCAGGGACAGGAGGGTCTCCGAGGTGAACGACTGGCTTAGGGTGTGGTGCCAGAAAGAACGCTTTGGGCTCCTCGACCACGGCACTCGGTTTCTTGCCAATGGACTTCTGGCAAGGGACGGGTTACACCTCACGAGGATGGGGAAAAGGTCGTTTGGAGATGCTCTAGCGAGCTTCGTCCGGAAGACTTTAAATTTTCAAAAAGGGTGGTAGAAGGGACATGGGGAATTACAGACCTGTTAGCCTTATGTCCATTGTAGGAAAAACAATGGAAAGACTCATAATAGAGAGAGATCTAGTGATGCTAGATGGGGAAGGGAGGCTGACAGCCACACAACATGGTTTCCGCAGAAACAGGTCCTGCCAGACAAACCTTGTGGAATTCTATGATAAGGTTTCGAGATGGCTAGATGGAGGGGATGCAGTGGATGTGGTATACCTGGATTTCAGCAAGGCCTTTGACAAAGTGCCCCATGATACCCTGGTTGAGAAACTGATGGGTTTTGGGATAAACCAATGCACTGTCCGATGGATTAGGACATGGTTGACTGAACAAAAGCAGAAGGTAACCACTAGTGGGGAATCATTGGGATGGCAACCAATGACAAGCAGGGTCCCCCAGGGCTCTGTCCTGGGGCTGATCCTGTTTAATCTTTTAATCAATGACATGGAAGGAGGGGTGAACAGTACTGATCGAATTCTCAGATGATACTAAAACTGAGGCAGCGGCCACAACCAAAGAGCAGGTATTCCATATCCAAAAGGATCTGGACAGACTATGGAAGTGGGCAGGAGACAACAGGATGGCGTCCAATGTGGATAAGTGCAAGGTCTTGCACTTGGGGCATAGGAATAGCTGTCCTAAGTACAGGTTAGGGGACAAGTGGCTGAAGAGCAGCACTTGTGAAAGGGACCTTGGGGTGCTGGTTGACTGCAGGCTAAACATGAGTCAGCAGTGTGATGCGGTGGTCAAGAGGGCGAATGCCACCCTTGGTTGCATAGCCAGAAGTGTGGCTTCTAGATCAAGAGAGGTATTAATACCACTCTGTACGACTCTGGTGCACCTGCAACTGGAGTATCGTACTCAGTTCTGGGCCCCTCATTACAGAAAGGATATAGCCAGGTTAGAGTCAGTGCACAAGGTTAGGGCCACAAGGTTGGTGGCCGGTTTGCAGGGGAAGCCGTATGAGGAGAGGCTGAGGGAACTGGGTCTCTTCAGCCTGGAGAGGAGGAGACTCTGAGGGGAACTGTTGGTGACAAACAGGTATGTGAGGGGGTGTCACATGCAGATGGGTAGAGACCTGTTCTCCCCTGCAGAGAAAGGCAGGATGTGCTCCAACGGAGCAAAGCTCAAGGAACCCAGATTCCATTTAGATGCCAGGAAGCTCTTCCTGGCAGTCAGGACCCCAAGGGTGTGGAATGGGCTTCCCCGGGAGGTGGTTGAGGCCCCATCGGTGAGGGTGTTCAAAGATAGGCTGGACATGCACATGGTGGCATGTTGTGAATGGAGCTGGCTGGAACCGAGGGACAGACTAGATGGCCCGGGAAGCCCCTTCTGACTTGCTCTATTTCTATGTTTCTATGCTCAGGCCCATATTAGGATTTATACTTTAATGTAAATACTATGAGGAAGGAGAGACAGGTGGTGGGGCCACTTAAAAATGATGGAGGGAATTTGATAACTGATGTAAGGCAACAGGAACAAATGCTAAATTATTATTTTGCTACTGTGTTCTCCCCAAAGCATGTTGCGGGGAGATCTACCTGGGGGGTCAGATGAGGTTGTGGTTATGGGGGCACAGACTGGAGTCACTTCCCTAGAGGTTGAGCAGCTCCTCGGGGCCCTGGGCTTTACAAAGGTGCCCGGTCCTGAGGGGTTCCGCTGAGGGTACTTTTGAGAATTGGCAGGGGTGCTCTCGCATCTGATGGCCTTCAGCCAGTTAGCCTACCATCCATTCTGGGAAAGAGGATGGAAAAGCTCATAACAGGGAATGCTTTAGAAACCTTGGGTAGGGGGAGGGTTTGGCAGCCACGCAACACGGTTTCCACAAAAACAGGTCCTGTCAGATGAACCTTGAGGAGTTCTAAGATGCGGTTTCAAGGTGGCCAGATGGAGGGGACACGGTGGGTGTGGTTTACCTGGATTTCGGCAGGGCCTTTGACAAGGTGCCACATGATATCCTAGAAGCTCAGAAACTGATGAGCTTCTGGACAGATCAATGCACTTGCCAATAGATTAGGGCATGGCTGATGGACCACAAGTTGGGAGTGACTATCAGCAGGCAATCATCAGAATGGCAGCCAGTGATGATTGGAGTCCCCAGGGCTCAGTTCTGGGACCTATTCTGTTCAATCTTTTTATCAATGACCTGGAGGAAGGGGTCACCAGTCTGCTGACCATATTTGTAGATGATACCAAAGTGGGGGTGGTGGCCACAATGGAGGAACAGGCACTCCAGATCCGAAAGGATCTGGACAGTCTGTGGAAGTGATTGGGGAACAATAGGATGCCATTCAATGCAGTTAAGTGCAAGGTCTTGCACTTGGGACACTATGCATTCAGAATGGGGGACAAGTGGCTGGAGAGCAACACTTGTGAAAGGGTTCTCAGAGTACTTTCTTTAGCAAAGCTCAAGGAAACTGGTTTCAGGTTGGATGTCGGGGAATACTTCCTGACAGTTAGGACCCCTAAGATATAGAGTGGGCTTCCACGGAAGGTGGGCTTCCACTGATCAGTGAGGGTGTTCAAGGAAAGATTGGACAACCATGTGTTGGATATTACATGAGCACTAGTTGTGCATAAAACATGTGGAGGGGAGTGCAGTCCCCAGGTGCACAGCTAGGAATCTTCCTGATTTATGACTAGTCTGCTTTCCCAACTCAGATCTCTTTTTCTGGCTAGTGCCAACAGTACTGGAAAAAACATTTTTCTGAAGAAATTTTTCCAAAATGGAACAATAACATGGGACTAAAGCAGCCCGCACTTAAAAACAACTTGAAATATTTCTCTTGCCTCCCATGGGAACTGCACTTGCCAGCTTGAGGAATGCCAGCAGCTGCATTTCTGGAAGCCCATGTGCAGAAGCAGACAGGTTGGCCCAGAGCATGAACATCGTTCACAGTGCATGGAGAGGGTGGTGCTTTTCCAAATGAGTTGTTTGGGACATTAGGATATTTCGGGGGAGAGACACAGTAATTTCAGTCTCCCAGATATTAGTTGGGAGACTCACTCGGCGGTGACAGCCAGGTCACGTCACTTCCTAGAGGCTATAGAGGGAAGGTTTTTCACACAGAGGGTCTGAGAGATGGGGGGCGGCATCCTTGACTTGGTCTTGACCAATAGAGAGGAGCTGATAGATGAGGTACAGATTAGGGGAGCTCTGGATGCGAGTGATCACTCCATCCTTTGCTTTGAGATCAGGGGACTGGGGACGTGCAGCAGGGCGAGCACTAAAAGCTGGGACTTCAAGAGGGCCAACTTTGGCCAACTGAAGGCCAGGCTGGGGAAAGTCTGAGGAGTTTTGGGATACACCAAAGCACTGTCCACTGTCATGTCATGAGCAGAGCTGGCTGGAGCGGGGGGTCAGATTAGATGGCCCAGGAGGCCCCTTCTGACTCGCTCTGTTTCTATGTTTCTATATTACAGCAACACAGCATGCTCACTGAGGGCTAAATGGCACACAATGCTACATTAGTCACAAGTCCCATGAATCAAGTCCCATTTGTCTCTATGCAGCAGGGGTTGGGCACAGATTAGGAGTGGTAGGAATGGGGCAGGGGGTGTTTCTATCGTTTGTCCTCCCACTGGAGAAAAAAATCCTCCCCCCACAGAGCTTGCTGTTAGGCCCAGAAAGGAAGCTCCTGTTGGCACCATTCATGAAGCAAACTCCTTACACCACGAAAACAGATCTGAGCCCTGTGTACCATAGGAATCCTTTGGAGATCTTGTCCATGTGTGCCACTTGATGACTGGACCTGACATCCTCGAACAGACTGAGCTGCAGTGGAGGCCTTCCTGCCCCACAGTTCAGCAGCCTGGCGTGGCAGCTTCGGGCAGGGCGCGTGGCGAGGGGAGCCGGGAGCTGAAGCGGGCAATGGCCTCTTGCTCCTGGGCACCCAGTTCCTGCTGGGGGGCAGAGCCTTGGCTGCCTCATGGTCTGCTCTGCATGCCCAGCCTAAACGGGCCCAGTGAGGCAGAAGATGCGGCCCGGGAGATGCTTCTGCAGAGAATGGTTTCGCCACAAGCCTTGGTGGTGCAACTGCTGACCAGATAGGCTGGCTCTGTGGGGCCACAGAAGAGTGTTTCAGAAATCCATGATAAAAGGTGATTGTAATGGGAAGGTCCTGTTCCAGCCTTCTTGAATGCACTCATGTGAAGTACTGTGATCTTCCTTCTTTCCATTCCTTGCTTTACAATTCCCAGTTTGCCTTGATTCATATGTTCTCAAGCCCCTGTCCCAGCTGGATATGCTGCACAGCATCAGACTTCCCTTTCGCCACTGTGCATGTCAGCACTGGGCTTCCTTTCAGGCTGACCTAGTGGCACCATGAGTGACAGCACCACCTGAACTAGTCCTTTGTCCTTCTCCAGTAGCTCATAAAGTGCCTTCCAAGCACTTGCTTGGACCCATATTGGAGGTGGATGAAGCTGAATGCGGCCCCCACTATTACACTGATCAGTTTAGGGTCGGGAAAATGGGTTTGGTCTCTAGGCACCTGGTGGGTGATGGGAGCTTGGCTGTCACAGCCTCTTTTGGTATGCCGCTCCCAAGGCGTGAAATGTTCGCCTGCAATGCTGCCGAGTCACCAGAAGATGGCAGCATTGAACAGAGAAGTCCCTCCCCAGTTCTCTCAACTATTCCAAAGCATCCCTTTACTGCCAGCAAAGGCTGCTGCATCAGGTTGCAGTGAGAACATAAAGCACCGAACCTGCAGTGTAACACTGCCTGCTTAGTGCCTTGGTGTTGCTTGCAAGCCTTATAGTTATGCACAGCACCCCTTAATTGTGTGCTCAGTGCCCCCACATCTGCACACACAAGTAGTCAGATCCTGTTTGTGTGCACTGCATTGCACAAATACATGTATTTACTTGTTTTACTTTGTGCTCCTTCATGGATCACTGCCTTGTTGTGGCGAAGGGGCTTGCGTAGCGCAATGAAGCTATGAGCCATGCCGTGCAGGGTCACCCAAGACGGACAGGTCATAGCAGAGAGCGCTGACAAAATGCGATCCACTGGAGAAGGAAATGGCAACTCACTCCAGTGTCTTTGCCATGCAAACCCCATGGACAGTACCAAAAGGCAAAAAGATGTGACGCCGGAAGATGAGCCCCTCAGGTCAGAAGGTGTCCAATATGCTACTGGGGAAGAGCGGAGGGCTAGTACTAGTAGCGCCAGAAAGAATGAAGCGACTGGGTCAAAGCCGAAAGGACACTCAGTTGCAGATGTATCTGGAGGTGAAAGGAAAGTCCGATGCTGCAAAGATCTATACTCCATAGGAACCTGGAATGTAAGATCCATGAATCAAGGCAAGCTGGATGTGGTCAAACAAGAGATGACAAGACTGAACATCGACATCTTAGGAATCAGTGAACTAAAATGGACAGGCATGGGTGAATTTAGTTCAGATGACCATCAGGTATACTACTGCGGGCAAGAATCCCTCAGAAGAAATGGAGTAGCCTTCATAGTCAATAAAAGAGTAGGGAAAGCAGTACTGGGATACAATCTCCAAAATGACAGAATGATCTCAGTTCGAATCCAAGGCAAACCATTCAACATCACAATAGTCCAAGTCTGTGCCCCAACCACTGGTGCTGAAGAGGCTGAAGTTGACCGGTTCTATGAAGGCCTACAACACCTGCTAGAATTAACTCCAAAAAATGATGTCCTTATCATCACGGGGGATTGGAATGCTAAAGTAGGAAACCAAAAGATAACCGGAATAACAGGCAAGTTTGGCCTTGGAGTACAAAATGAAGCAGGACACAGGCTGGTAGAATTTTGTCAAGAGAATACGATGGTCATAACAAACACTCTTTTCCAACAACCCAAGAGACGTCTCTACACATGGACATCACCAGACGGTCAACACAGAAATCAGATTGACTATGTGCTCTGCAGCCAAAGATGGAGAAGTTCTATACAGTCAGTAAAAACTAGACCAGGAGCTGACTGTGGCTCAGATCATGAGCTTCTGGTGGCAAAATTGAGGCTTAAGTTGAAGAAAGTAGGGAAAAGCACTAGGCCACTCAGGTATGACCTAAATCATATCCCTGATGAATATACAGTAGAGGTGACAAATAGATTTAAGGAATTAGATCTGATAGACAGAGTGCCTGAAGAACTATGGATGGAGGTTCGCAACATTGTACAAGAGGCAGCAACTAAAACCATCCCAAAGAAAAAGAAATGCAAGAAAGCAAAATGGCTGTCTGAGGAAGCTTTACAAATAGCTGAGGAAAGAAGGGAAGCGAAAGGCAAGGGAGAAAGAGAAAGATACAAACAATTGAATGCAGAATTCCAGAGAACAGCTACAAGAGATAAGAATGCCTTCCTAAATGAACAGTGCAAAGAAATAGAAGAAAACAATAGAATAGGGAGGACCAGAGATCTCTTCAAGAAAATTAGAGATATGAAGGGAACATTTCATGCAAAGATGGGCATAATAAAGGACCAAAATGGCAGGGACCTAACAGAGGCAGAAGAGATTAAGAAGAGGTGGCAAGATTACACAGAAGAACTATACAAGAAAGAGCTTAACGTCCCTGATAACCACGATGGGGTGGTCCCTGACCTCGAGCCAGACATCCTGGAATGTGAAGTGAAATGGGCCTTAGGAAGTCTGAGCAACAACAAAGCTAGTGGAGGTGACAGCATTCCAGCTGAGCTATTCAAAATCCTGAAAGATGATGCAGTAAAAGTGCTACACTCAATATGCCAGCACATTTGGAAAACTCAACAGTGGCCACAGGATTGGAAAAGGTCAGTTTACATTCCGATCCCCAAGAAGGGCAATGCCAAAGAATGTTCAAACTACCGCACCATTGCACTCATTTCACATGCTAGCAAAGTGATGCTCAAAATCCTACAAGCTAGGCTCCAGCAGTATGTGGACCGAGAACTACCAGAAGTACAGGCAGGATTTCGAAGAGGGAGAGGAACTAGAGATCAAATTGCCAACATACGCTGGATCATGGAGAAAGCCAGGGAGTTCCAGAAAAAGATCTACTTCTGCTTCATTGACTACGCTAAAGCCTTTGATTGTGTGGATCACAACAAATTGTGGCAAGTTCTTAAAGAGATGGGAGTACCAGACCATCTTATTTGTCTCTTGAGAAACCTATATGCAGGTCAAGAAGCAACAGTGAGAAATGGACACGGAACCACTGATTGGTTCAAAATTGAGAAAGGAGTTCGGCAAGGCTGTATACTGTCACCCTGCCTATTTAACTTATATGCAGAGCACATCATGAGAAAGGCAGGGCTAGATGAATCACCAGTTGGAATCAAGATTGCTGGGAGAAATATCAACAACCTCAGATATGCAGATGATACCACTCTCATGGCAGAAAGTGAAGAGGAACTAAAGAGCCTCTTGATGCGGGTGAAGGGGGAGAGCACAAAAGTTGGCTTGAAACTCAACATTAAGAAAACTAAGATCATGGCATCTGGTCCTCTCACTTCCTGGCAAATAGATGGGGAAGAAATGGAGGTAGTGACAGATTTTATTTTCCTGGGCTCCAAGATCACCGCAGACAGGGACTGCAGCCAAGAAATTAAAAGACGCTTGCTTCTGGGGAGGAGAGCTATGGCAAATCTAGACAGCATACTAAAAAGCAGAGACATCACTCTGCCAACAAAAGTGCGTATAGTCAAGGCTATGGTTTTCCCAGTTGCAATGTATGGCTGTGAAAGCTGGACAATAAGGAAGGCTGAGCGCAAAAGGATTGAGGCCTTTGAGTTGTGGTGCTGGAGGAGACTCCTGCGAGTCCCTTGGACCTCAAGGCGATCAAACCGGTCAGTCCTAGAGGAGATCAACCCTGACTGCTCTTTAGAAGGCCAGATAGTGAAGATGAAACTCAAATACTTTGGCCACCTAATGAGAAGGAAGGACTCCCTAGAGAAGAGTCTAATGCTGGGAACAATAGATGGCAAAAGAAGAAGGGGACGGCAGAGGATGAGGTGGCTGGATGGAGTCACTGAAGCAGTTGGTGTGAGCTTGAGTGGACTCCGGGGGATGGTGGAGGACAGGAGAGCCTGGAGGAATGTTGTCCATGGGGTCACGATGGGTCGGACTCGACTTCGCGACTAACAACAACAACAACAAAAAGGATCATTTTCACATGGTTTTGACTCCAGCAGTTAATGAGTCTGGGCTTTTTTTTAATGTTCAGTCAGAAGGACTTTAAAAAGTAATAAAATAATATGGCAGCAAAAGGGTTTGCAGATGGCTGCACAGGAGCTGTTGTCTCATCTTCAGTTTGCTTCAGTGTTGAAATGGTATTTGAGGAAGTTCTTGCAGACAAAACAGGTCCTGCCAGACAAACCCTGTGGAATTCTAAGAAAAGGTTTCAAGGTGGCTAGATGGAGGGGATGCAGTAGTTGTGGTTTACCTGGATTTCAGCAAGGCCTTTGACAAAGTGCCCCATATTATATCCTCCTTGAGGAATTGAGGAGTTTGAGATAGACCAATGCACTGTCCAATGGATAGGGCATGGGTCCTCAAGCTATGGCCCATGGGCTGGATCCAGCCCACCATGCCCATTTATCCAGCCTGCCTCAGAGGTTTTGGACTCCCTGCACCTGCAGCTGCCGCTGCCACCTCTGCCTGGCTTGCCATGCGCACGCTCACCACTGCCTTACTTGCTCGGAGATAATTTCAGACTCGCTCAGAGGAAACGATCTCCAAGCAAACAAGTCGCCACCTCACTGCGCGCACCCACTGGTGCCTCACCGGCCCACGCCCACAGGCACCCCCACCTTACCGCCTTTGCCCACCTTACCGCCTTTCAACTGCCCCCCTGTTGAAAAAGTTTGAAGACCCCTGGATTAGGGCATAGTTGACTGTCTGAAAGCAGAGGGCAACCATTAGTGGGGAATCATCAGGATGGCGGCCAGTGACAAGCAGGGTCCCTCACGGCTCTGTCCTGGGGCTGATCCTGTTCAGTCTTTTCATCAATGACATGGAAGAAGTAGTGAACAGTCTACTGATCAAATTCACAGATGATACTAAAACTGGGGCAGTGGCCACAACTGAGGAGCAGGTACTCCAGATCCAAAAGGATCTGGACAGACTATGGAAGTGGGCAGGAGCCAACAGGGTGGCGTTCAATGTGGATAAGTGCAAGGTCTTGCACTTGGGGCAAAAGAATGGGCTTCATAAGTACAGGTTAGGGGACAAGTGGCTGGAGAGCAGCACTTGTGAAAGGGACCTCGGGGTGCTGGTTGACTGCAGGCTGAACATGAGCTGGCAGTGTGACGTGGAGGTCAAGAGGGCAAACGCCACCCTTGGCTGCAGAGCCAGAAGTGTGGCTTCTAGATTGAGAGAGGTATTACTATCACTCTATATGACTCTGGTGCACCCGCAACTGGAGTATTGTGCTCAGTTTTGGGCCCCTCATTACAGGAAGGATATAGCCAGGTTGGAGTCAGTGCAGTGTAGGGCCACAAGGTTGGTGGCCGGATTGCAGGGAAAGCTGTATGAGGCGAGACTGAGGGAACTGGGTCTTTTCAGCCTGGAGAAGAGGAGACTCAGAGGGGATCTGTTGGCGACATATAGCTACATGAGAGGATGTCATGAGGAGGTGGGTAGAGACCTGCTTTCCCCTGCAGAGGAGGGCAAGATGCATTCCTGTGGAACAAAGCTCAGGAAACCAAGGTTCAATTTGGATGCCAGGAAGTACTTCCTGACAGTTAGGACCCCGAGGGTGTGGAATGGGCTTCCACAGGAGGTGGTTGAGGCCCCATTGTTGAGTGTGTTCAAGAACAGGCTGGACATGCACGTGGCAGGCATGTAATGAGCGAAGCTGTCTGGAGCCAGGGGTCCGGCTAGATGGCCTGGGAGACCCCTTCCGACTTGCTCAGTTTCTATGTCCTATTGCACTAATTTGCTGCCGACTGCTGGTGCAGCCCTAGTGCCACCTGATTGTGTGCAATAAAACCAGCTTCCAAAAAAGTGTACAATCAGTTCCTTCCAATAGGAGCTGCATGGGAGACTCTTGCTCCCTCCTCACAGCCCCTTCCCAGAAGTGGGTCCTTAATTTTTGCCTCTGAGATGGAGAGCTGAGGTTGCAAGCTTTGCCTCAAGCAGCAGGACGAAAACAGGACAGGGGTTCCCTTTGCACCGAGGCCCAACACTCAAATTTTATGTACTGCCCAGGACCACCGTTGACGTTGGACGGTTGCGCGTCATGCCAGGGGAAGGCAAAGGCAGAAGAGGAGGTCCAACTGTGGCTCGATGGGCCCGTGAAGGAAGCCGCAGCCCTGACTGACGAGACCTGGGCAGGGCTCCAAAGGACGTCCTAGAGGGTTTTCACTCCTGGCTCCACTGAAGTTGGAGACGACTGGCCGGTCCGAAGGTGTCCCTCCGCACTCTCAGGCTGCTTCGCTAGAACAAAATCGACGAGGCAACGCGCGCAGGGGGGGCTCGCGCAGCCCCCGCCCCCGCTACTTCGGAGAATGTGTCCTTCCTTGGTGATGCTGTGATTCGAAATCTTACCGACATTGATGGAAGTTAGTCCGACTTTTCAAAAAGCTGTTTAATAACTCCGGTATTTTCTAGCTGCTCGGGATGTTATCCACTCGTTCAAAGGCGAGCCGCGTTGTGTTCGGCGGGGGGCTGTCTCCCCAGAAAGCGGGTTTCTCTGGCCGCCTCTGCTTCCCCGGGTCGAGACAGGGAACAGGCAACCGTGCGAGGCGCTCGGGGATTCCCCGCGCGGGGCCAGCGAACGTGCGCGGCCGAGCAGGTACGGGGCGCGCGGCCCCCTCCCGCCGGAGGCGCCCCGCCGCGCTTGCTCCGGGACGGCCCGCCCCGCCGCGCCTCTCCTCCGTGGCGGCGCAGCCAGGCAGCTGGGCCGGGGGCTCGGCTCGGCTCGGCTCGGCTCCGCCCGGGCAGGGCTTCGGCGAGGGGGTCGGGGGGCGCCCCCCGCGCCCCCCTTGCAGATCCGGCGCTGCTAATTGGCTTGGCTCCGGGCGCGGGCGGAGCGCGAGGCCCGGCGCGCTATAAAGCGGCGCGCGAACAATGCGCCTCGGTCCCGGCCGGGCTCGTGCGAGTGGCGTCCCGCGGGGCCGCGCAGGATCCCGGGCCGCGACGCGGGGCAGCCGGCGAGGTCCCGCCGCGGAGCCCGCCGGGCAGGTGTCCCGGGAGGAAGCGCCGGGGCCGGCGTGACAGCCCCGTTGTCCCGCGCACGGCTCGCCCGCCATGGAGCTGGGCCCGCCGGCGGCCGCCTCCTGCGACCCCCACGAGCCGCCGGGCGAGGACTGGCCCCGCTCGGGCGCGGCCGGCGAGGACCCCTGGAAGAAGTTCGAGGCGCTGCTGCCCAGCCCGCCCTCCTCGCCCCTACCGGGCCTCGCCGCCGCGGACGACGGCCTGCCGGAGCCCGGGTGGCTGCCGGGCAACCGCGCCGCCGTCGTGCTGCGCGATTGCATGTGGAGCGGCCTCTCGGGCCGCGAGCGCTGCGGCAGAGCCCCGGGCGAGCCGCTGGAAGCTGGGCTGGGAGGCCGGTGCGTGGCCCCAGGCGCCGTCTTCGCGTGGCCGGCCGGCGGGGCCACGGCGGCGGACAGCAAGATCCGCGCCTCGTCCGGCTCGGACAGCCAGAGCGACTCCGGTAAGGCTGCGCAGAAACGGCCGCTGACCCGGTGCGCGCGGGTGCAGACCTGGAGGCGGCGGCGTGTGTGGCGCTAGCGGGCTCCCGGAGCGGGCGGCGTCTCCCTACTCGACGCCCCGCGGGCGGCTTGCAGCGCAGCCCTCACCGCGCCGGTGGCGAGGATGGGAGTCGCGCTCCGAGTCCTCGGGGGAGGGGGAAGTGCCGGGGAAGGCGGCCCAGGTCTGCGCAGGAGTCCGCGTCCGTGAGGCAGCGAGTTCTCCCCGCGGCAGCCCGCCGCTCGCCTCCCGAGCTTTGCAGCGCCGGCCCCGGGCCGGGCCCTGCGCTTCCTCCCTCCCGCAGACCGTGCGATCTAGCCCCGTCCAGCCGGTGGGGAGGGCTAATGCGGGGCCCCAAGGAGCGGAGGGGACACTCGGCAGAGGTGCGGGAGAGCACCAAGGAGCGGCGCCTTCTCTGGTGCTCCCGCGGCCGCGGGGCGTTTCTCGCTGCGCTGCTCAGCTCGGTCGCACGATCAGGAAACGGAGCAGCTGGCGCGGCGGCGCCCCGGCGGGCGGGCGGGCGGACGTGGCTCACGTTTCGGCCCTCGCAAACTTCCGCGGGCCGCCCGCTTGCCCTCGTGCGCGCGGCGAGTAAAGGCTCCGCGAGGAGCGGACCGGGCAGGAGGTGCGGCAGTTCGGACCCGCTCTGCACCCGGGGAGGGAGCCCGCGCAGAAGGCCTGCGGGGAGGGCGCGTTCCTGGGGACCTGCCCGGAGCAGCGTAGAATTCCTCGGGAGCAGAAAGGGGCGCCTGCTCGGGTGCGGCCACCCGTGGCGAGTCCCCGTGGACAAGGGCCCAGAGCCTCTCTGGTGGGGAAGGGGAGTGTGCAGACAGACCCCATGCCCCAAGCAGCGACCCCACTGAGCATGATGGCGCTCCGCCTCCGGCATGGTGCGTGGAGGCCCACCACCAAGGGTTTGGGATGGCAGTGCCCATCATCCCCAGCCAGGCCGGGCACAGTGGGGCTTGTCGTCCACAGCGGGGGGCACCAGGCTGGTGCAGGCGGCCTGCCACGGTCTGCGGAGGGGCCTTGGCTTTGCCGCTCCACGCCTCTTTCCTTGGGAACCCGCGGGGGATGCCCTGCTTCCTCCTCCCTGGCACAGCCCATTTAGGTACCAGTCTGGTATCATTCCTTTCACCCAGCCTCCCGCTGGTGGGTTGGCCCTGCCTCGCTTGGCCGCCCCGACCAGGGATACCCGAACGCACCCACAGCACGGGCGCTTCGAGGGTCAGCGCAGCTTGCATTCCACTGGGAAGAGAGGGCGGAATGAGTGCGGCCGAGCAGCGCCCCAGCCCACGCTGCGGCGGCGCCCCGTCCAGGTCTGAGTTGTGCTGTTGCCACGGCAGCGGAGCAAGGCAGCCCTGCTGAGCATGCCTGGGGCTAAGAGACAAGTTGGGTCTGCATTAGGTTGGGCAGGTCCTGAAGAGCTTAATCCGAATTATCTGGGGAGGGGGGCCGCTATTGATTGAAGGGATCGTCCTGACCCTCATCAGCATCCGCCTCCTTCCACAAATGTTGCTTTTAGGCGGCAGCCTGTTTCCTGGGACAAAAGGCAACAGATGCGAATGGATGTGGGGGCAGTGTCGCAGAGGAGGGGCAAGCCTCGATGGATGGGGGCACTGGCAGAGGCATTTCAGGGCTGCCATGTTGCTGGGATACCTGGGGCCAGCTGGGCGCACGGCTTTGCCTTTTTAATTAACAGGGAAATGTGGCTGTCTGTGGCTCTGGAAGAACATCAGAAGAGGCAAGCGGCCCAAACCTTTGCTTCTTTTAAGGATTCTGTGCTGCTTTTCAAAGGCGCAAAACCCATCCAGTCCAACCGAGGGCACAGCAAAAGAGCCGCTGGTAAAACTCCAAGGCAAGACTGTCTGCTTTCTCAAAAATGAAGAGGTGCACTAGCGCAGAGGCTAGAGGAATGCGGGACAAACCTGTTGTGAAGCGTTGCCCGAGGCAAGAGGCTTTCCCTACAGAACTCCGGGCAAGGAGCGGGGCAGGTGCCCTCCATGCAGCCGCCTCCTCCTTTCCATTGCCACTAACAGCAGCGCCATCTCCCCTATATCGTCAGGAGTTCTCTTTGTAAGATGAGTGGCACTCCCAAACTCTTGAGCAGGATGGCCATGAAAGTGTTTAAGTAGGGGGAACCCTGTGCAAAGAGGAGGCTCCTGCAATCTGTGATAAGTGAGGAAGTTTTGTGCTTTCTTCTGGTGCCTGGACGAATTGCCCCTCTCCCCATATATCTCCTGGCACAGGTCTCTTTGAGCAGCGTGCAGGGGCTAGTGATCCGTTTCACAAAGAAAGCTGGTGGGCTGCGTCGTGGGAGTGCTGCATGTTCCCGGCGGGCCCGTGGGGGACTGGCTGCTTGGAATCAGGCTGCACCAGGCCAGCCATGCTGACTGGCAGAAGGCGAGCATTTGTGCCAGCCTGCACCAGTTCACGCCCACGTGTGCTTCCACGAGGCAAGTGCTTCCCTGCCTGTTCCGAGCTGTCTCATTCTGGGGCTGTCTTGGTGTCCTGGCAGTGTGGTTCGGGGGTTTTAGAAAAGGGTGGCAGAGTCCGTGCTGCCTCTGGCAAGAGTGGCCAGAGAAGCAGCAGCCACCTGCCAGCCATCGCTTCCTTAAGGCATTTTAATGCCTTTTCGGTAGTAAAGGGCACTGAGTGCTGCACCACCCAGAGCAGGCAAGAGAATGCAGAATATATGCACATGAGAAAGGCTGGAGGCATGTTTTATGCGAAGGCACCTCCTGTTCCCTGTTAGGAAGACAGTGCTCCACAGCTGCGCCCAGTCTGTTCCTAGGACCATCTTGCAATGACCCCGCGTGTGCCTGGAAGAGTCAGGCTGCCTGTCCTCCGGGATGGGAAAAGGAAAGAATTGCTCTTGGCCAGGAAAGCATTTACCCCCATCCAGATGACCATTCCTTGTTCTCAGCCCCTGCTCAGGGTCCCTGCCTTGATTCCTGTGCATTGTGAGCCCCCTTTGTGCCCTGCCCTTCCCCTTAAACTGTTCTTCCCAAAAGCCCAACCAGTTTGTCTGAAGGACAAATGCCGCAGGCCTTTTGCTTCATCCCACCCTTCTGTGCCTTCCAAGGGCCTTTGCTTCTCCCCTTCCCCTCCCCTTCAGTGCCCTGCATGGGGGCCCGGAGGCCCTCTCCTCTTGCTGGGGGGGCGGGGGGGGGAAGCAGAGCAGGATTTGCTGCTGCTGAAAAGGCGCATATCCCTGAAGTGCAAAGCAGGAGGGACAAAGGGCATCTCCCCTCAGCCTCCCACGTCTTTCATTGACAATTCCCATGGGCCCTGATGGAGCTTGACTGTCATTTGCCCCCAGTCCTTTGGGTGGAGGAGGCCAGTGGAGGAATGGCTGGTGCTCTGACCTTTTGTTCCTCTCTCCCAGGGGCCTTGGGAGGCCCCCACTCCAGAAACACCAAGGCGGACTTGCAGGCAAGCGTGCGGCGGCTGGCAAGTGAAACTGCCAGGCCTCTCTTGGGCAGCAATGAAGTTTATTTTGTATTTATTTAAAACCTTTGTGTGCCATCCCTTATGTGTGCCTCTCAGGACACTTACAATCATTACAGTCATTCCATTGACTCGAGCAAGCTTTGATGGCACCACATTGGCTGTGGGACACAACAGATGAGGCTTGCAGTCCTTCCAGTGACTGCAGAGGGTGAGGAATGCACCTTTGCTTTCAAGAATAATGCCACTGAATTGGGTCATTTATTTCCAACTTTGGGCTGAAAGGCAGTGATTTACCTGAAAGCTGCTTAGTGATTCCAGCTGAGAAATAAGCACATCGGGATCTACTGGAGGAAAAGGGTGGAAAAGGTTTCATGGCAAAGGCAGCTCACCCTTAGGGACTCGGGAGAGCAAAGACAAGAGTGAGTTGGCTAGGCTAGGCTAGGCTAGGCTGTCGAGGCTTACTGTGAGCCAAGAGTACATCTTATCCACACCTATAAAGTGAGCATTACTTAGTGGCTTTTGACATGTGTTGTCTCAGATGTAGGCGAGACAAGAGGAGGAGGAGGAAAACAAGCGAACTGGAGATTACACAGAAGTTGCCTTCCTAGTGAATGACTCAGGCAATATCACTGGCTCTGACCCCCCCCCCCCACACACACACAATTCTTGCTGGCATGATCACAGCCCCCTAACTTCTGAAACATACCCAAGCCTAGAATTTGAGGGTGCCTTGATCGGCAGTGGGGTAGGAAAAGGTCACAAGTCTGCCCTGGCATGACAAGTGAGCAGCCTAGCAAATATCACTGCAGATTAGTTAACTCTCAACAGTTTATGTTGGTAAACTACTTTGAAACTCTCTACTTCAGGAAACCTGGCCCAATTTTTAAAAAGAGGTAGTGTGTGGTGCCTTGGAAGGGAAAACCTGATTCCCCTGGACACCTGGGCACTTCTCAGCTGTTCTTCTCTGCACAAGGGCCCTTGCCTGTACATGGGGTGGGGGGGTGACCCTGTTCTGCTGGTGTCCCTCAAGGTGCCATGTTGCCTGGCCGGTTGCAGCAGGGGCTGTCCCACCAAGGGGGGGCCAGCAGAGGGCTGGGGCAGGGGGACACCTGTGGGGAAATATTCACGCAGGAGAAAGGCCGCTGTCCTCAGGAGGCTTCAGCAGATTATTTCTTATTTTTGGGGGGGTGCCTGTTTCCTTTGACATCCCTAGTAAGGAGGGATGTGGCCCCAGTCCCCTGGCAGGGTGCTCCAAAACAGCCCCTTGCATGCAAAGGAGTGGGGAACCAGCAGCTATTGACAGCTACTAGTCATTAAAAGGAAACATTTAATGGACTTCCAATGCGCCCATCTGGGGTATAACAGTGCAAATAAAGTGATTCATGAAGCGGTTATAGTACATTATAATGCTGAAACGACATTGAAACCTTCCTCCATAATTTAACCGCTCAAATTCGAAAGGGATGTCTTAGCTCCTTCCCCCAAAGCCAAGTCTGAGTTCTGGAGGAGGACCCCACCATAGCCTGGAAGGGGAGCCACCAGCAGACCTGCCCAGTTTGCCCCCCAGGTGGCCTGCTGTGGTGGGGGGTGTCCTCAGAGGGCCCCTCCACAAGGTCTTTCTAAGGCAAGGTCACCCGGCACCAAGAGCTCCCATGGCCTGGCCCAGTGCTGGGACTGAGCCAGGGACTGGCCGCCGGTGCAGAGCTGTTGGTCAGGGTCACTGTACTCGTGGCATCGGGTGCCAGTTGAAACTCCAGACGCACCACACAGGTTGCTCTGCGGGCAGCAGTGTGTTGTAATAGTCCAGCTGCAATGAATTGCCCAATTTCGGAAGGCTTGCAGCTGGTGCACAGAAGGCTTGCTTGCCACCACTGGAGCACCCAGGGACAATGTGGGGTCAGGGAGCTCCCCTGAGACGCGACTCTGGCCTTTCGGGGAAATCCCAAGCCTTTCCAATCCCCTTGCTAATCAGCACAACTGTCTTTCCCTTTATTGAACCTGGGCAACTTTTAAGGGCATTCAGCCCTTCTTTAGAGGCAGGTGATGAGCAGAGTTGAGTTCCATGACTGAAGAGGTCCAGACAGCCTCTCCCAGCAGTTTCAGCATAAATTATATAGCAGGGGAAACAAGGTATGGGGCAGCACATGCTAATGGCTGTGATGCTCAACACCAGACAAGAAAGCATTGGAACTGCTGCTATGGGGCCCCCAAAGCCCACCAGCTGATCCAGAAGATGATCCTGGTTGGTAGTGCTGAAAGCCACTGAGGAGTCTAAGGAAACCGACCAGGCTGGTCTCCACCTAAGCCCCACATCCAATTCTGGTTGTAGGTCATCCACCAAGGTGAGCCAAGCAGTCCCAAATGCCAGGCAAAAGGGACAGAAGGCTCCAGAGTTCATTGCATGTGACAGAAATGGGTCGAGACTGAACTGGCATCATCCAGAGGGGCCTGAGCTGTGTCTGGGAACGCACCTGTCTTGCACCTGTTTCTGGTTTCCCATTAGCATGTGTGGCCAGTTGTGGAAACAAAACCCCAGGCTGTCGGTGCCTTTGCTCAGGCCTAGCAGGTCGCCAAAGCCCTTTGCTGTGGTCCCTCAGCCCAGCAGTGGCGGCTTGTGTTCCTCTGCAGAACATTCTAGACCAAGTGGCCTTTTGGCAGGAGCCCTTCCTGCACACCCTCCTGGCTGCCTCTCACTTCCTCCTTTTCCACCACAGCAATGAGTGACATCTGGCCTGTTCCCTCCCTTAAGAAGAAAGTTTTGGCTGCTTCCTCCTTTCCTTGCCTTTTTTCCCTGCCCTCAGAAGCGCTAAGCAGAGCTGTTCTTTTCCCTTCTTCTAGGCCATCTTCTCTGAGTCTCTTCCCCATTCTTTCTTTGCCCCTGAGGGACAGATGGCCACCAGTGCTGTCTTCAAAACCTGCTCCTGCTACAGCGGGAAGATCCTGCTGGGGTACTTTCTGCGTCTCAGAGACGCCAACAGAAAGCATTTTTGCTCCTGTTGCAAGGCCTGTGCTAAACAGGCCAGGGCGGATAGGTTGGTGTGTCTCCACACCCTGCTCGAAGAACTAGCCATAAAGCAGGCAGATTTGGTGGTACAAAACTGGCCTTTGCACACCCCCTCCCCAACCATCTGCCACGGGCTTCCTCTGCCCCTCGGCTGCCCTCAGGATGCGGCCACCCAGCTTGCCCCTTTGGGGGCATCCACACCTGGGCAGGCCACTGCAGGGCCTGCTGTGGCTGCCAGTGTCACAGTCTTGGGCTGCTCCCCATCCACACTGCAGAAGCGGCTTCTTCCTGTGTGCTCCGGTGGGAAAGGGAATGCTCACTGGACTTCTGAAAGCAGGGATTGCTGGCTGCTTCTGGAACAGTGATAACTGCCCCCAAGGGGAGTAGTTCCAAGACAGGACTGCTTGCAGATGCTAATTCAAAACGGGTGTGTGAGCCTGACTCAAGTTATGCCCTGGAACTGGCATAGGCTCTCAGCCACCCCGCTGTGCACCTCCATGGTGATTTGGGGTGCCTGGCACAAACGCTTCAGCTTCTTGTGCGGCTTCGCATGTGGCGCTGTTCTGAACGAGACGCTGGAAAGCTGCTCTGCGGGGTGGCCAGGCGGTTCGGGGGGCAGGCGTGATCTGCTGCAACAGTGCCCTGCAAAGCCCTGTGACCGCAGGTCTCTTCCACAGACAGGCTCTGCCTCCCCCCACTCTTCCGCCCCACTTGCAGTGCATGTTTTGTCACCTGTGGAGTGGTGGAAGCAGGCTGGAGACTTCAAGAGTGTCACGAGCTCTTTTGTGTCCCCTGTTTTGTGCAGAAGGAGAGGAAATTGATGTAGTGACTGTGGAGAAGCGGCAGGCACTCGGCTTGAGGAAGCCAGTCACCATCACAGTCCGGGCAGCCCCCTCGGATCCCTGCACAAAGCACTTTCACATATCCATCCACCAGCAGCAGCACAACTATGCTGCCCGCTCCCCTTCGGAGGTCCATCCCCAGGAGGGGCCCTTGGAGAAAGGCACCCAGCGGGACGCGGAGGAGGAGGACAGTGGTGCTGACACCCACAGCAATGGCAGTGCACAGTCGCTGGGGCAAGTGGTGGAGAGCTTCTCTCTGGAACCTGTCCTCCCGAAAGCTGGGAGTGCCCCCAGCTCAGATACCGAGGATGTGAGCAAGCGGAGGAACCATAACTACCTGGAGCGCAAGCGGCGCAATGACCTTCGCTCCCGTTTCCTGGCACTGCGGGACCAGGTGCCTGGCCTCGCCGCCTGCCTCAAAACCCCCAAGGTGGTCGTTCTGAGCAAAGCATCAGAGTACCTGCAGTCCCTGCTTTCTGCGGAACAGCAGATGGTGGCAGAGAAGCAGCTGCTGAAATTGCATCGGCTGCAGCTGCTGAAACAGATTTCACATCTAAAGGGTCTGTGTTAGCTGGCAAGGACGCCAAGCAGCTTTCCTGTCCGTTCTGCACTTTCTGGGGGTTTCCACTTGTGGACTATGAAACTGCAGCTCCCCAACTGCATTGCCGCAAGGCACACCTGCGGCTCGTTCTCAGTCTTCTCCCACTACCTGCCACTCTGATTCATTCCACCATGGTTCCCTTTTCCAGCGGATGAGAAGGAATGCACTTCTTGTAAGTGTGTGGGTCTTGCGGGGCTGAACTGCTGAGATTGTGGCTCCTGGCTTCTGTGCGAGCCAACAGTGCTCCGTTTGGACTGAGACTCGCACAGCCGGTGTGTGTTTCCAGACCAGCAGGGCACATATGGCAAGACTGTTCCTTCTTGAGAGAAGCAGGTGCTTCACGGGGGGTGTCAGCCATGCCTCTCAAGTCAGGCACAAGGATGGTTCCTCCTCCTCAGTCCAGAGAGGCTTCTCCTGCCCTGCTCTCAAGGCCTGTTTGTGAAGACATGACCACAGATGTTTCAACGGGCCACCTCTCCTTCCTGCCACTGTTTCCCATGATCTCTTTGTTCCCTGCACCCTAGCTCCTGTTTTCCATTTGGGTTCCCTCCCCTTCCTAGGCCTGGTTAGAGGTGGATTTTGAGGCTTCCCAGAACAAATTCCCAGCTGATGGGGCCCCATGTGCCATGCGGCTGGACTTCCACTTGGCCCCTCTTCAGTGGCAGCCTGAATCTGCCACCTGAGGGGTGGGGGGGACCTTCCTTTTAGGCCTGTTGGGTGTCTGCTTTTTAACAAGCACCACGGCTGAAGCTTCTTCACTGGAAATGCACTGAGGTCACCTTGGATTTGATTTACCTTATTCTTATTTTTCCACATACAATAGATTCCCTTACCTTGGTTTTGCATATCCTACAACCCATTGTTGTGGCTGCCTCGTTCTTTATACTGGATGGCTTTTAAAAATATATATATGCTGTATTTTTGTACTTTTTTAGAAGTTATTTTGTAAAAAAAACAAAGTCTGTTTTCTCTCCCTCCTTTTTAATATACTCAGACTTTTCCCTTTAAGCGACTGCGCTGACTACCCCTGTACCAGCAGGTACAGGACAGGTTGGGGAGTACTGGAATTTTTTATGAGGTCAAGGGCTGGTCCCTGCTTCTAAGTTCCAAGCAGCAATGGTGAGCACAGCAGAAGTGCTGGTGTGTATTTGATGATGATGATGATGATGATGTTGCAGGGGGGAGCACTTTTTCTGAGGAGGAATCCCGACATTTCAAATGTCTCATACAAAATTTCTGCTGAGGGGTTTGGAGCTGCTAATTCTAACAGTTATGAAAGGCTTCCCTTTTCAAGCACACACCCACTTGGTTCTTTAAACAAAAGAGCTGCAATAATATATTGGGTGTGTGTGTACACAATCTTACAAAGGTTCACTCATTACTAAGGTCTGCTATGTCGGGTGTGGGATATTACTGCCAAGAAATGGTGTACAGGATTGAAGCTTTGTTGTTTTCCATGCCCTCAAGTTATCTCTGACTATGGCGACCCTATGAATGAGTGGAAGCCCTCCAACATGTCCAAGACAGCCCCGCTCAGCTCTTGGAAACCCAAGGTTGTGGCTTTCTTTATGAGATTGAACCATGCAATTCTTGGTTTGAAGCTTTAGCCCACACCTAAGGAGAAGTCTGCAGAAAGAATAGATTTGCGTTGCTCAACGTAACTGACCATGAGCCAGAAGAACTGTGGACTGAAACCACAGACATTATTAGACCATTCCTGCAGCAACAAGGAGGAAAGCCTGGCTGGATGACAGGAGATACTCACCGTTGCAAAGGACAGACGAGAAGCAGAAGCAAAAGGTGATAGAAATAATCCTGAATGCAACTCTTCAGCAACTATCACACGGGGACAAAAAGAACTATGACAATGACTGGTGCAAAGAAAAAGAACAATGAAAGGGAAAAAATGAGACCTTTTCCAAAAGATTGAAGAAATCAGAGGGAAATTCAAACATAGAGCAGGAATGCTGAAAGACAAACAAGGGAACATACTGTCTGACCAGGAGAAAATAAAGAGAAGGTGGAAAGAATATATCGAACTATACAGAAATGATCAAAGGATGGCAGTCAAAGCAGAATCCTACGAAGAAGAGCCTGCAATATTGCATTGTGGAGTGAAAGGTGCTCTGAAGGGACTGGCAAAGAATACAGCAGCTGGAGTAGACAGGGCACCAACACAGCTATTCCAAACAGCAGAAAATGAAACCCTGACCAAAATATGACAAGAGATTTGGAAAACCAACAATGGCCTTCAATATATATTCCAGTCCCCAAGAAAGGTGAGGCAGGAGCGTGCGGCAGGCAGAGGGCCCTTGCAGCAGCCTCCCGCACTTGCAAACTGAGGCTCAAGCAATGCACCAAGGAGTACTACCCTGCTTGGAGCAGGACGTGCTGGCTGGGTCCTGAAGCGGTGGAGGCACTCAGGAGCATGTCGCAAGTATATGCTGGCTGTAGGAGCACACCAGAGGAGAAGATGGCTTTGCTGCATGACCCGTTTCATGGACAAGAAGCTACAGTTGGGACGGAATGAAGAGCAGCAGAATGTTTTCCACAGGCAAAGGTGTCAGACAAGAATGTATTTTATCTCCCTATCTGTTCAATCTGTATGCAAAACATATCCTTAAAAAGCTGAATTAACATCGGGAAGGAGTGAAAATGGACGAAAGAAACATAACTAATTGAAGGTATACAGGTGATACCATACACCTGGCAGAAAGCAGCAATGACTTGAAACGACTCCTGATGAAAGTGAAAGGAAGTACAAAAGCAGGCCTGCAACTGAACATTCAGTAAACTGAAATCATGTTGACGGGAGAACTTTACTCTTAATAACAAAGAAGCTGAACTTGTGAAAGATTTCACCCATCACTGAAGACGGAGAATTGGAAGGGCAGTGCTGGAGGAACCGGGAAAGACCATCCGGCATAAGCACGTTCCCCTGGGGACCAAGGCCGGGATCATCCACACTCCCGATCCCAGTCCGTGGGTGGGAAAGCTGGGCAGTGAGGAAAGCTGACAGGAGGGAAATGGATGCGTTCAGAACTTGGTGCTGGAAGAGAGAGCTTGGCGAATACACTGGACCGACAGAAGACAAGCAGAGGGGCCCTAGATCAAATCAAGCCAGAGCTTCCCCTGGAAGAGAAACAACGGTGAGGCTGTCATACTTCAGATGTTTCACAAGAAGGCGAGACTCCCTGGAGAAGACCATCACGCTAGGGAAAGTTGAAGGCAGAAGAGGCAAGGCGAGGCCAAAGATGAGATGGATGGACGCCAGAAAGGAAGCCGCAGCCTCAGACTTGAAGAGCTCTGCAGGGCTGTCTGGACAAGTCACTGGAGGAGTTTCATTGATGGGGTCACCATCAGTTGAAGATGATGTGACAGTGCAGAGCAACAAGGAGAAGGCACCGCCGGTTCTTGCTCTGGCTTGCAGCCCTGCAGGTGTTCCTTGAGCCGGACTGGCTGGCCGCTCCTCCCACGTGCTGGGCTCCCTGCTTCTCTCAGGCAACACATGGTGGCTCAGGAAAGGTCTGAACCGGGTGGCCAGACCCATGAGCACTTTCTTTTTTATCTCATGCCTCTTAAAATAAATCAATTGCAAAAAGACCGGCACTTGTCTTGTGTGGAATGTAATGCTTGTCATCTGAGGGGCACCCTCTTCTCGTGAGCAGACCTGAGAGGGCTGCAGGCTGGGAAAAATGGGTCCTCTTTTGGGAAAGGAAAGCTGTTGGCCTTCTGATGCAGAAGCAAGAGCCCCGAGCATGTTATGCTGGAGGAGAGCCAGTTGCCTGGAAGTGAAAGAGCCTGGGCATGCATGACTGGGGGGGGGGGGTCTTTGCTGCCTGGGATGTGTGGGGGCTGTAGCTATAGCTTCGGGGGACTGTGTGAACACCCAGTCCTCTTGGGATTGTAAAATACTTCAGCAAGGCTATGTATTTTTGCACTAAGAACATTCAAAAAGGTGAGATTATGTCTTACTTGTAGAATTTGTTCTTTGCTAGTTCCAAGGAGACCATGCAAAGACTTGGGACTCAGTATCCCCAAACATCCGGAACTCCTGTTCCTCTTCCTCCCTGCAAGTAGCTCACTCTTCATTGGGCACTATGTTTTTGGTAGTGCAACCATGCAGCTTTTCTCAATGGTAGGAATTGGTGTACTGTGTGCATGTGTGCACATGCACACCTGCCCCAGAGAATAGATCTGGCTCGCTCTCTCAAGCTTTCCTTTCTGTGCTTGTTTTCCCCTTGCAATCCATGTGCAAATAAGTTTCCCATATGGAGGTGTAATTGCCTCCAGTGTAAGGTAGGTGACTCATGTACCCATTTTGCAGATGGAGGTATAAAAACCGATAGATTGTGTCCCTGGGCCACCCAGTGATAGAACTGAAATTGGGAACCTGCATGAAATACTGTCCTGTTATTTATGTATTTACAAGATTTATGCATGGCTCCATAGTTCAGCCTGGAGATGTCCGAGCAGTGAAGAATAAAGCTAAAATAGAGATTTGTTTTGACCTACAACTAGAACCCCACCAGCACCTACCAACATCAGCAGGCAAGATCATGGGGGCCCTTGAGATGCTTCGGGCTCAAGTTCCTGCCCCTGCTTTGCGTGGACACACCAGGGACCAACCCTGCAGACTGGACTGGGTCTACCCCACGCAGGCCACAGACCCACAGCCCTTCCACAAGCTACGGGAGACCCCTAACTGCCTCAAACCCAACACAGGCCCTCCGAAGTATCACTCCAGGCTTTGCATGTCTAGATCAGTCCAGGCTGGATTTTTTCCTCCATGATGTCCAGCTTCTTTGATAATCTTCTAGGGAAGCCTTCTCCCTTCCAGCTTTGTTTTGAACATGGGAGAGTAAAAGCATCGTAAGACTGCAGTGCTGACAAGTAGCAGGGAGGGTTAATAAATGTGCCAATGTAGCTGAGGATGCTATAATCACACCTCCAATGAGATTGCTGCTTTCCAATGGGGATCTCTGCTCTCTGTTGCTATAGCAAAATGTGTGTGTTGCTAGGAAAAAAGCCATCTTCCTTTCCTCCTGTTACCTAGGCAATAGGCTTCATCACCCTGGTAACTGTTGCCCCCATCCTTTTCCTTCCCCATTCATTTCTGTTGCTACAGTAACCATTCCTTTCGCCTTGCTTTTGGTCACAAGTTCATCTCTTTATCCTTCTCCAGGGCATCTGCACCCACCCGCTTGCCCGGCGATTCTCCCCCTCCTTTTCCTAACTTTCCATCAGCGCCCCCTCCTGCTCCTGCACGTGGCTGCGCTCCCCTCCCTGCATGGCCACCACACGCCGACACGACCTGCAGGCAGGGAAATGCGCGGCTCTTCCGCCCCGACAAAAGGGGAGCAGCGGTCAACGGAGAACGGTTTTTCGCGCCTGGCCAGGAGCAAGACTCAGACAATGAAAGGAGTTGGGCGCACGTTTGGCACAAGCACCTCTTTTCCCAAAGAGCCCAATGAACAGCTCGGCTCATCGTGGCAAAGGCTTATGCGTTCTGCACGATTCCGTAAGGAGCCTCCCGTCCAGAGCCGGGAAAGGCAGCCTGGCAGTCCAGCCAGGAGGCAAGGAAGAGGATTTCTTGTCCCTGGGAGAAAATGCAAGCCAGGGAGCCCCGTTCCAAGCTGGGGGCTCGAAGGTTACCCGATATGCTCCTCCAGCCCTCGGTAAGCCACCCCCTCCCCGCCAGATTACCCAATGTAATCAAGCCCAAACCACTCGGCCCTGAAGCCCAGGGGGCCCTCACGTTCATAACCAGCATTCAGTCCTAAGGGATGCGGAGAGAACCGCACTCCGTCGAGCCCCAAACGCTGCAGGCTGCATAAACACGCCGGGTCTTGTCTCCTCTCGCTCCTCGTGCCCTTGTCCTTATTTTCTAAGTTTCACTGTTTTACTTTGTGGTTTTCAATCTTGATGCCCTGGGAAGGCTTCCTTCGGAAAAGCCCCTCCCCGCTCGCTCGCTCTGCGCAAGAACCGCGGCCCACTGCGATCCCGGGCCTGGCCTTACAAAGGCGTTGCACCCGGGACCTGTGGCTACAGGTGCCTCGACTCCCCGGCCCGGCCTGGCACAGCGGCGCCCCACAGGGCAATGCTGGCCCAAACATTCTCGCACCTGGCAAAGGAGGCGCCCCCTCCTCGTTTGCTCCGCGGCCCCCTCCCACTCGCGGCGGTCCAGCAGGAAGGCGCGTGGGAGACGTGCCTGCCCCCATCACGTAGCGACCCGGCCTGCACCCGGGGCCGAGTTCCAGGCCTGCCGCGATAAGCAAGCCCGGCAACCTTTCCCGCACCAGGAGCCGCTCGGCTGTAACGCTCCAGCAGTGGGCGCCAGTGCCGGGCGGACGCTGAGCACGTGCAGAGCGCTTTCTCGGAGCGGGCCGCTTGGGCCGCGGCAGGCCGCGAGGCGGGGAGGCCGATTTGCGCAGCGTGCCAGGCCGGTCCTTCCGCCCCGCGCGGCTCCGCCTCCCGGGCGCGCCGGCCTCTTCCTGCCGCGCCGCCCGCGCCCGTCCAGCCATGGCGGCGGCGGGGCGGCTGCCGCTGGTGGTGATCGTGGGCGCGACGGGCTCCGGCAAGTCGCGGCTAGCGCTGCAGCTCAGCCTCCGCTTCGGCGGCGAGATCGTCGGCGCCGACGCCATGCAGGTGCGCGTGTCGGGCGCTAGCAACCCGAGGGTTCCTGAGCGCGCGAGGAGCGCCTCGCCGGCCGCGCGGAGCGGGGGGCGGGGGGAGCCGGGACGGCCCACCGGGACGGCGAGGCTCCGAACGGAGGAGAACGGACAGGCGGGCGTCGGGCAAAAGGGCACTCTGTCCACGGTCAGAGGCATGGCCGCTGGGTTCCTTCTCGTTAAAACGGTGCGTTGGCAGATCAGCGAGGGGCAGGCAGATACTGCGGGTCTGGTGCACTTGTATTCGTCTTGCGAGCGGCCGCCGCTTGGAAAAAAGCTCCAGCATAAACCAGTCGTGCTTCTGGTCTCCTGCTGCAGTGGTGGCTCAGCAACTCAGCCTTCTTGTTGCAAAGTGCTTTCACTTCCTGGCGCTGGCCATGTGCATTGGTTGCAGCTTAGGTATAAGAGTGCTTTTTTCTCGTGTTCTCTGCCAAGGGCCTCTTGCCTGCTGGGAGAAGGCAAAGCTGACGCTCCCGTTCTTATTCTGCCGCACCAGCTGCCTGGAGGTGAGCCGTCCTTCCCTGTGTCCATACCGCTTGGAATGCATCCTGCAAGAGGTGATGCCCAAGCCCTCTGGCCTAGGATAAGTGCCACCCAGTTGCACAGAATATCAGGGTAGTCGAGCTGGGGTGGGGGCCAGTGAAGCCATCAAGTCCAGTTTGCTGCTCAGTGCCAGGCTCCAAGCTAAACCACCCCTCTCAGAGGGCTGCCCAGCTGCATCTTGAATGCCTCCAATGTGGGAGAGCCCACTACCTTCCGAGGTCACAGGTTCCAGTGTCACATTGTCCTAACAGGAAATTGTTCCTGCTCACTAGCTGGAACCTGGCTTCCTGCAGCTTGAGCCCATTATTCCATGCCCTGTATTCTGGGATGATCAAGAAGAGATCCTGGCCTTCCTCTTTCTGACAGCCTTTCAGGTACTTGCAGAGTGCTGTCCTATCTCCCCTCAGTCTTCTCTCCATGAGGTGAAACATGTCTTTCCATCTCTTACCACAGAGCTTTGTTTCCAGTCCCCGGATCATCCTTGCTGCCCTTCTCTGGACCCTTCCCAGCTTGTCTGGCTCTTTCTTAAACTGGAAGCCCAGAACTGGACATAGCACTCCAGATGAGGCCTAACTAGCGCCAAGCAGAGGGGAACCAGGACCTTATGTAATATGGGCACTATACTTCTGTTGATTTTGCCCAGTATAGCATGAGCTATTTTTTGCAGCCACATCAACTGTTGGCTCATTTTCACCTGGGGATCTACCACAATTCAGTGCTGAGTAACTCTTTGGGAGCAGAGGGTAACTATCCTGTGGATTCTTCATAGCATCATAGACTAGTGAAGTTGGAAGGGGCAAAGAAGGCCATCAGGTCCAACCCCCTGTTGATGCAGGAGACAATTTTATACCATCCCACATGGATGACCATCCAGTTTCAACTTGAAGGTCTCCAGTGTGGAAGAGCTCACCACCTCTCTAGGCACCTGGTTCCACTGTCATAATTGCCCTGACAGCAAGGAAGCTTTTCCTGATATCTAGCCTGAACCTGGGTTGCCACAACTTGAATTGATTATTCCATGTCCTACACTCTGAGATCAGCGAGATGAGATCTTGTCCTTCCTCTTTGTGAAAGCCTTTCAGGTACTTACAGAGTGATACCATGTCCCCCATCAGTCATCTCGCCTGAAGGCTGAACATGCCCAGTTCTCTGTTTCTCCTCATAGGACAGAGTTTCCAAACCCTGGATCATTCTTGTTGCCTTCCTCTGGACCCTGTGTAATTTTTCTGCATCTCTCTTAAATCTTGGTGCCCAGAATTCCAGAGTTCTGACTAGCAAGGAGAATAGAGGAAGTACTAAGTCTTGTGATATGGAAGTAATACTTCTATTAATGCATCCCAAAAGAACATTTGCTGTTTTTGTAGCTGCGTTGCATAATTGCCTCATATTTAGCCTGTTGTCCACAATAACTCTAAGGTCATTTTCTTTTTTAGCTCTGTTGAGCCACATATTCCCCATCTTGTATCGATGCCTTTGGTTTCTTTCTTAGGTGGAGGACTTGTCACTTGTCCTTACTGAACCTCATTCTGTTGCCAAGATCACCCTGGATCTTCATTCTGCCTTCTAGGGTGCTCACTATTCCACCCAGTTTGCTATTGTCCACAAAACTGATTATCCTTCCTTCCTCATCTAAATCATTAATAAAGATGCTGAAGAGCACTGGGCCCAGGTCTGAACCCTGTGGCTTGCCACCAGTTGGTTCCTCTTGTTTGAAAAGGTGCCATTTTTGTCCAAATTAGCAGCCAGTTTTGAATCCATCTACAGTGGTACCTTGGCTCACGAACTTAATCTGTTCCAGCACTCTGGTCGTGACCCAAATTGGTTGTGAGCCAAGTTATATTTTCCCATAAGGTTCATTGTAAATGAGGTTAATCCATTCTGTACCTATTTTTTTTTAAATCAGAAAAATGTGAAGCAAAGTAACAAAGAACAATAAAGATCGCCCCCCCCGCATGACCAGGATCACGCCCATCATCCCTGCATGCGCCCATCAACTGGGTGTGCTGGGCAGGGGGGAGATGGACGCAGTCGCAGGCATGTTGGGGGGAGAGACGGGCGCGAACGCTGGCATGCTTGCGTGGGGGGGAGACGGGTGTGATCGTGCTGGAGGGGAGATGGCAGAGATCAGGGTGGCGCTCATGCAGGAAAAACAGGTGTGATCTGGCCGTCTCCCCCCCGCCCCCAGCACTACACAATGCAGAGTTCACCACCTGTGGCAAAATTTTTACGAAATTTTTGTTCACGACTCGATTTGGTCGTGAACTGAGGTGTTCATGAGCTGAGGTACCACTATAATAGTTCTTTATCTGGTTCACGTTTTGCTGTGGGACATTATGTCAAAAGCTTTGCTAATGTTGAGGTAGATTTTGTCCACAGTGTTCCCTCTGTCCATTTGGAATGTTACTCAGTCAAAGAATGAGGTCAAATTAGTTTGGCAAGATTTATTTTTGATAAATCCATGTTGACGTCTATTAATCACTGCATTTTTTTCAGAGTGATTTTTAATAATTTGTTCCAGAATTTTTCCAGGGATTGATGTCAGACTAACTGGTCAGTAGTTCCCAGGTTCATCTTTTCCCCCTCTTTCTGAAGATAGGCACGACGAAAGCCCTTCTCCAGTCATCTGGCATGTCTTCTGTTTCCCAAGATATATCAAAGATAATAGCCAGTGGTTCTGAGAGTTCCTCTGCTAGCTCTTTTATGACTCTGGATGGAGTTCATTGGACCTTGGGGATTTTACTTACTAATTTAATTATTTATTCAACTTAAATTCCACTATACTAGCCTATTTATTTATTTACAAATTTATATGCCACCCCCTTGCAAAAAAGCCTCGGGGTGGCTAATACTGGTAAATAAATACATTAAAGACACCAACGATGGGATATAAATGTTTTAAATACATAAATAAATACTAGTCCAAGTGGATTACAATATTACATAAAATAACAACAATACAACCTAAATAAGAGAAAATATGCAGCCAAGGTCAGATATCAATAAGTTAAAATGTATTAAAGGCAAAAACAGTATAAATAATATCCAAGTATAAAATCAAATATTAAAATGTCTAGAGAAGAAGACTGTTTTTGCCTGGCACCAAAAAGGTTGTAAAGATGGTGCGTTTATTCCGTCTAGGTCAGGGGTCGGCAACCTTTAACACTCAAAGAGCCATTTGGACCCATTTCCCACACAAAAGAAAACACCGGGAGCCGCAAAACCCTTTTGACATCTAAAATGAAGATAACACTATGTATATCTTCATTATGATTTAGCTGCAGCTCTTGTTCAGTCACTAAAAACTGTTATTTTTAATCTTACATTATAAACTAGTAGGTCTTTTGAATATATTTTTGAATAGGAGAACAGCTTCCTGAAGAGTCAAAGTCAGTGCTAAAGGGCTGCATGCATTAAACAGCAAACCACATAAGTTCGTCAGCGGTAAAAACAAATGAATCTACCCACGTACCATTAAACGTTCAGTTTTCTTCAGAAACTTTTCTTCGATTTATCCATGGTTGGCCTGGGGTAGGGGAGGAGGTGGGGGGCACAGATCCCAGCTGTGCCAGAGATATAGGTGTGTTTAGTGACTGATTAGCAGATAAACAGTCAAGTGCTGTGAATTGTGACAGGTCCCAAGTGCAGCTTTTAACATTCAGATGAAGGAGATTACATTGGGACAAAGAGAATCTTCTCAGCAGCATGAGAGCCTGCAGGAAGCTTGTTTAGCAGAGGAATGTAGTGATTTACTTAACTAGCTGATTTACTTAACTAGCTAGCCTGCGTTCTGTGAGTGGAGCTTTGAGCAGATCAGCGGCTGTGCTGGTGCATGTTTTGAGCAACGGAGCCGCAGCAGAGGGGTTCAAGAGCCACGTGTGGCTCTGGAGCCGCGGGTTGCTGACCCCTGGCCTAGGTGTTCTTTGACCATTTGTCTGTCAGTCTTGGGCTGCTGTCTCACTTTCAGCTTGTGTTTGTTCTCTGTACATGCTCTTACTATTTCAAATATTCCAAAGCAAAGTCTTGACATGACCTATTTCTTGGCAGAACAAACCGTTGCTGGAATGAGTCTCAGACACAGAGTTAGTCCTGGCTGTGCTCTGGAATGCTTGCCTGCTTGGGGGAGGAGAGCAGTGTCGCTTCCCCCCACCTGCACCAGGCAAGCAAACGGCCACATGCCTTTTTGAGAGGGTGTGCTGTGGGGCTCACCAAGCCCCCATGAAGGGGCTGCCTGGCGTCCTCTCAAAAGAGCGAGCGCACAAGTGCATACATGTGTGCGTGCTGATTGCCCAGCATGGGGGACACAGGGTCTAGCAGAGCAGGATGTACTGGGTGAGCCCTGCGTGGGGACATGGGGCGCCTCCAAGCCCACCCAGGCTCGGTGCGGAGCAAGTGCAGCATTGCTGCTGGCCAAGACGAGGTTGCTGACGTGGGACATGTGCCCACCTCCCCTCCCCCAGCTCGGTCTTCCTCGTCACCCCCCTGCAGACAGGTGCAGGGCCTCACCGTTGGTATCTACCCCGCAGCTTCCCTCCCAGTGCCACCCTCCCCACAGTGTCTGCTGCCCCTGCCCACCCTTGCTCTCTCAGGTGGAAACGCAGCCCAAACAGCCAGACATCCCTTCCCCTACACCCCACTTTCTGTGCGGGGGCCCGCCCGGGTGTTGCGGGAGTGGTCCAGACCCCGGGGGCCTGCCTGGCCCCAGCTGTCCACTACCCCCTCCCCCCCCCCCCCGGTCTGCCTCTCAGGTGTACAAGGGCCTGGACATCATCACCAACAAAGTTTCCCCAGAGGAGCAGAGGCTGTGCAAGCATCACATGATCAGCTTTGTGGACCCCCTGGTCACCAGCTACACTGTGGTTGACTTCAGGAACAAGGCCGTCCCCCTGATATCCTTTCCCGGAGCGCGTGCCATTCCTCTCTCCCACTGATGCCTTGTCTCAGCAGCGTGCAGAGAACGGAGGCTGGTCTTTAGCCCTCATGTGCCACGCAGAGCAGCAGGAGGAAGCAGATGAGGGGGCTGCCGAGGGCTGTGAGAGCGTCAGAGAACTTGTTCCTAGCTGAGATAGGCAGCAAGTGCTTTGGCACACTATTGGGAATCCAAGCTTCTTGTCTTTGAAGCGGGTTTCCAGTCCTCGTGATAGATCAGTGTTTAAAGATGGAGAACTAATGCCATGGAGCTGTGAGCGGGGTCCCCCTCGCAGCACCTCCCTGCAAGGGCTGCTGCTCTGGCATGAGCGGAGGTGGGCACTGGGCTGCCGGGGCGGCAAAGCAAGAAGGGCAGGAGGGCTGATGGGGGAAGGTGCAGCCCCCGGGAGGGGCTCAGGCAGCCCATTCAGGGACATGCCTCTGCAGCTGAGGAGCTGCACAAGGCCTGGTGGGGATGCCATTGAAATGCCCACGTGACCGAGTACCTCCTGCGCAGGGCCTGCTGCTAGGCTGGCCAGGGGCAGAGCAAGTGCCCGGCCCCTGCTGAGGGTAGCCGGGCCCCCTTTCTTTCCTCCCTCCCCCTCGCCTTTATCACGAGCTTCCTCAACGGCTAACATCGACGACCTCTTCGCCTGCCAGAAGATGCCAATTGTGGTTGGGGGAACCAACTATTACATCGAGTCCCTGCTCTGGAATGTTCTGATTGACACAGCGGTGAGTCGTGGGTGGCTCGTCCCGGGAGCTCCGGGTTTGGGCCAGCATCAGACCCAGCTGCCACAGGTGTCCCTTTCGACAAGAGGCAGGCAGGGATGGGATGGAATGGGAGGGCCTTGGGGTGCTACGGGGAGGGGAGGGGTTCCTGACTGTGTGACCCCTCTGGCAGGGAAGACCTCACTGGCAGCCACGGCAAGCCCCGGGAGTGCCTGGCTGAGCCACGTGAATTGCAGGCTCCGCGTCCCTCCCGTAGGTGCAGCAGCTGCTTCCCAGGTGGCCTGTTTGGTGGCAAGAAACTTTGTTGGTGGCTCTTCTGTTGGCCAGGCAAGGAAGTACCTGTTTCCCCAGCCGGTGGACATTCGAGGGCTTCACTATCCACGCTACTTTTGCAGAATTCTTCCTAGGCTGCAAGCAGAGGAAGAATGTGTATTTGAGGACAACACTTCCCATGTTCTCTGTCTTAGACTGTGCCCTCAGGATCATTACTTTTGTTTGTACAAGGGGGACCAAAAAACCCCTGGAATTTATTTATTAAAAACTGTATTTATTTTTACATGTTCAGACTTCAGTCACCTTCAGAGTACTCTCTGCTGGATGCAATATACCTAATTGAGATGTTTTTTCCACTGCTCAAAACAGGTTTTGAATTGGTCAATTTTGATGCCTTTTAGTGCTTATGCTGTTTTTTGCTTCACCTCTCCCACATTGGCAACATGTTTCCCTTTGAGGACTTTTTTCATCTGGAGAAACAAAATAAATTGCAGGGGATGAGATCAGGCGAATGGGGAGGGTGAGGCACTGGGGCCATGCCGTTTTTGGTCAAAAGCTGCTGAGCACTCCGCTGCACAAAATTTCACTGCTGTACGAGGTTCGTGTAACTCAGCCATCACAAAATAGGTCAATGTGTTGGAGGAGTTTCCAAAAATGTTCTCGCTGAAACCAAACGCAGCCTCTTCCAACAGCCCCGCTGGGTGCACTGATGCAGGTGGATTGCTGGAACGCTCACCGGGCAGGGGGAGCCTGGACTCCAAGGGGTTCGCCCTCCAGAAGAAACTTCCTAGGTTTTCTGGGTCCCCCCTCGTAGTATTGCACTGATTCCTCGACTCCCGTTCATCAGGCGATTTGTGCACCAAGTGCCCCAGTTGTTCTGAGGTGGGGAGCAGCATGTGCCGTGACATAATTGGAACTGGAGCACCCTCTCGGCATCCAGAGTAGCGGGAGCGCTGCGGTGAGACGCGGGCGAGGGGAGCTGCTCCCATGAGGCTGGGCAGCACCGTTCTGACATGCCTGCTTGCTCAGAAAAGAGGTGTCTCCTCGGCAGGCTGCAGAGAAGGCTCGGCATGAAGGAAACGGGCTTACCAACAGGGCACGTGTCTTGCAGGCCAAAGCCCGGCGCTCAGGCTCTGAGGAGAGATCTGCAGATCGGAGGGCTCAGCTGCAGAACCTGGATGGCCAAGAGCTTCACCACCTTCTGAGCCAGGTGGACCCCGAAATGGCAGCCAAACTGCACCCCCACGATAAGCGCAAGGTGGCCAGGTCTGTCTCTCCTAGCCGGGGATGCCGGGCTCAGTGCAGACGCCTAGTTGTTCCCCTCCCCCAAAGCCCAGGGAGGACAGGGCAGAAACCGAGCCTGCCGGATTGGGCCCCAGAGGGACCCCGTTTCCAAAATGGCCCCAGGAAACTCACAAGCTAGATGTGAAGGAAAGAACCCTGCCTGCTGCTTGAGCCTGGTACCGAGGGGTACCCTGCTCCTGAACAGGGAGGTTCGAGTGTGTGGTCATGGCTGAAAGCTGCTGACGGCATTTTCTCCAGAAAGGGCTCCAGGACTTCAAAGTCCCTGCAGCCTTTGGCCATCACCGCATTTCCCGTCTGTGTCGTTAGTCAAGGAATGCGCTGGCGTAAGGAAGCAGGAGCCATGAAAATGGCACGCCTGCTCTTGCCATTGCTGCGAGAGGTGCTGGGGCTGCTCCACATGGAGAGCGGCAGTGCTGGGGGAGCGTGGCCTGCGGCAGGCGAGCAGCCCCGCAGGGTCTGCACAGCCGGGCCCTGCATCCTCCTGTTACCTGTCAGGCTGGGCCTCGAGCGAGTCAGCCCGGCCTGCTGTGACTTGGGCCCGTGCCTTGCCCCCACGATGCAGCTGAGGCACCCCCACGGGGCTGGCAAGGTGCCCAGCCACTCCTGGCCCTGGGGGAGCCAGCCTTCCCATGCAGGGCAGAGTGCCAGCTGGCAGCCCTGCCCTGCAGCTGGGCTGGGCTGGGCTGGGACCCCTGCTGGAGCTTCCCCCCCCCGGCGGCTGCAGGAGAAAGTTCCCCGACCAGCTGAGCCACGTGCCTCTGCTCAGCGGGAACAGCTGCAGTGAGCCTTGGCTTGCCACCCAGCCGCCCTCCCCTCCTTGCCCTGTCCTGGGGCCAGGCAGAGAGATGCCCACTCCTTCCACACACGCAGGAGGCATCTGTCAGTGGGGCCGAGGCAGGGCCCTGCCCTGACACCCTGGGGCATTTCAGCGGCTGCTGGACCACGGGAGCAGGCTGCATGGAGAAAGGGTGAGGGCAGGAAGGGGCGCCTCTGCCTGACTTGCGAGCCTGGTGCATGCAGCGCCCCGCCCGCCCCCCCCGGCCACTTATTCACTCCCCGTTCCATACTTGGCTCTGCAGCTTGAAGGAGGAGCCTCAGTGCTTTGCCGTGAGCGGGAAAACGCCCCTTTGGCCCAGGGCGGCAGCCGCCTGGCTTGTGAGGCACCCCTCCCCAAAGGCTGTCACTGCAGCCCTCATGGTGCTACTCTGAAGATCCGTGAGCAGCAGGGCCTTTTCTGCCCTGGCACCCTGGTAGTGGTGTGGGCTTCTCAGACAGGCCAGGGATTGGTCTTTCTGTTTTACATCTGTTACTTTATTTTAACCTTTGCATCACCACTAGGCTTTCCTTCTGTTTTAAAGTGGGTGGTGTTTTATTCTATGGTTTCGACTGCTGTGAACCACCCAGAGAGCTTTGTCTGCCAGGCAGTCTGGAAAGCAGATAGATGACTGCTGCAGGAGACCGGCTGGCCGGACGCCTGCACTGTGCTGTTGCGCCAGTCCCTTGTCGTCGCGCTGGATGTGTGTCCCAGTCCGCAGTATGGGGGGGTTCGGGGTCATTGCCCTTCCAGGAACTGTGGGGCTTCACCCAGAGGCGGGGCTGGTGGAAAGGGCATGTCGCAAGCTCAGAGGGCCTCGGCTGACCAGCACCCCCCTCTTCATGGCACAGCACTTGAGGTGTGGGTCAGGTCGAGTTGTGGCTTGGCTTGTGCCATGGCTTGTGCCGCACTTTTAAACGGCGGGCCAGCCGGTCGGCAGCCTCTCAAGGCATCACTGAGGCATGCATTCCCACATACTCCGCCTGCCCCAGACCTGCTGCCCACAGAAGCTGGATGGGCTCCTTCTGCTGACGCTTCCACACCTGTCTGGCCTGCAGGAGTCTGGAAGTGTTTGAAGAGACAGGCATCCCGCACAGCACGCTCCTGCAGCGCCAGCGGCAGCAGGAAGGAGGGGGGCCGCTGGGGGGCGGCTTGAGGTACCGCAGCCCATGCATCCTCTGGGTGTGCGTGGAGCAGGCAGGTAAGTGGCCTGGAGAGGCAGTCTCCCTGTCCCCACCCACGGCCTCCCCGGGGTGCCCCTAAGCCCTTTGCCTGCCTTGGCAGTCCTGGAAGAGCGGCTGGAGGAGCGTGTGGACACCATGCTGCAGGCCGGGCTGCTGGAGGAGCTGCGTGGTTTCCACCAGCGGTACAACCAAGCAAGGGTGGCAGAGAACAGGTGAGTTCACCCCCGCCCCGCCCATGCGGCGCTCCCGGGGTGCTGTCCCGGGGTTGGGGACGGAGGGGCGCTGGGGCCAGCGCTGGGGAGCACGAAGCTCGGTGCGGCACACGCTGCGGTTTCCTCCTCCTGGGGTGCCAGGCCTAGATCTGAAGTGCAGCCCTAGCAGTGCACTAGCCCACCCGGATCCCTGCCTCCCCCGTGGTCATTTGTGGACACCTGTCTTGGAGCACACCTGTCTTGGAGCAGTCCTCAGCCGAGAGGACCCCTGGAGTAGCCTAGCAAGGTTAACAGCAGGCTGCAAGACACTGCATGAAAGGAACAGGGATGGAGGAGTGTGCAGCTCAGGGCAAGAGTTGGTCTTGGTGTCCTTCGGGACCGGGGAGGGTGAGAGGCGCTCCCTGCCATGTTTCCTTCTCTGGCTTCTGGCTGGTCCTTCCTGGGAAGCTGGGAACCTTGTGTGCCACTGCACAGGTCGCACCTGCGCGTGCACATGTGCACGCATGCAGGAGGGGCTAACCCCTGCCACTTGCCCTTTGCTTAGCCAGGATTACCAGCATGGCATTTTCCAGTCCATCGGCTTCAAGGAATTCCACCAGTTCCTGACCACGGAGGGCCAGTGCTCCAAGGAGGCCAGCAACGAGCTTCTGGAGAAAGGTAGGACAGGAGTAGCTCTCACACCACCAGAGGAGGCTCCACACAGTCTGGTGGCGTCTGCTTGGAGGCACGATGCCTAGATTGTGCCCTGGGATGGAATGAGCCTCTCTGCCAAGCGCTGGGCTGCTGCAAGGGGAGTGAATAGGCCTCTGGCACAGAAAGTCTGGCACCTTCGCCAAGCTGTCGGGTTCAGAGTGGGGGGAGGGAATTGACGGCAGCCAGACTGGTTGGACCCATCCGAGGGTGCAGGATAAGCCCTGCCTTGCTGTGCTTCGGGAGCACCCACACAGCAGCTTCCCTGCAAAGGGGTGCTATGATTTGCGGTGCCGCCCTTCCTGCCCCCCTCACCGTTCCCCTCGCTCTTGCAGGCATCCAGGCCCTGAAGTTGGTGACCAAGAGGTATGCCCGGAAGCAGGTCAAGTGGATCCAGAACCGCTTCCTCCGGCGTGAGTCCCCCTTTCCCGGTGATGCGATGCTTTGCTGGGGAGTGCTGCAGCCCCGCTCCATGCTTCTGCGCTGTGTGTCCATCTCCTTGGGGCCCCTGCAGGCCCAGGCCAGAGCTCAGCCCTCCGAAGAAGAGAGCCTGGCTTCTGCTCGGCCAGCGCAGGGCAGGCCTGTCCCTCCAGAGCCACACGGCTGCTGCCCCGTATGCAGGGCGGGGGCCGGAGGCCGGAGGGTGCTGCCTGAGCCGGCTCGGCTCTCTGGGCGGGCGCTGCCTCACTGCGTGGTGCCAGGACGCCTGCCGCCCCCCGCAGCTGGCCAAGGGAGGGGCGGCCAGTCAGCCTGCTTCTGCTGAGGCGGTGCTGGCGAGGCCCTTCTTGGCCCCCGGCAGGCATCCCTGAGCCCAGGTGGAGAGAGGGCCTTGCAGGGGCCACCCCTCCCACCCCGACTGGCCCTTCCCTGGCAGTCTGTGTGGCTGGGCGGCTCTGGCACGGAGCCAGCGGGGTTTGCCTGCCTTGCCTCGGCGGCCCGGCCCGGCCCAGTCGCTGGCAGCCACAGGCAGAAGGCTGTTCCCAGGCCAAGCACTTCCAGCCCGTGCTCGGTCTCCTGCCGAGCTGCCGCAAGGCATGGCTGGGGCTTTGTGGCCTGGCACAGGGAACATCACTGCCTGGATCTGGCACACGGGGCCTTTCTTCCTGGTCGCCATCCAACTTGCCTGGCCAGCCGGCAGCCTGCAAATGAGCCGCTGAAAGTGGCTCTGCTGTGATTGAGGGTGTGGCTGGCGACTGCCTTCTCCTGGCCCTCACAGGGCCTCTGACCTGGTGCAGGCTGTGGGCTGGGGCCTCCAGTTGCTTTGAGGGTGGTGGGAGTGGGAAGGGATAAGTGCGTGCAGGCTGGCCCTCACAACTGCCCTGCCCTGCCCTGCCCTGCCCTGCCCGGGTTTCTTTAGGTCCTGGACAAAACGTGCCGCCCGTGTATGGCTTGGAAGGCTCAGATCTCTCTCAGTGGGAAGAGAAGGTGTTGAAGCCAGCCATCCAGATTGTAGAGAGCTTCTTCCAGGTAGGCAGTTGGCCACAGGCTTTGAGGGGAGGCTCTTCCCCGGCCAGCACGCCATGCCAGGACTTTGTGCAGGCACGGTGTGGGGAGCTGCTCGAGAGAGAGTGAGGCCACCGGTCCATCTGGACCGGCGATGCCTGTGCTGGCCGGCAGCAGCTCCCTGGGGCTCCCAGCCCAGGCCTCTGTGTCCGGGGCGCACACAGGCTCAGGTGCAGGGCGGGAAGGGAAGGGAATTGAAAGCCACGAAGCAAAGAAGGCAGCTGGGACGTGGCTGGGTTTTGCTGAGGTGGCGCGAAGTCAGCGCCTCTGGGGGGTGGGGCGCGTCAGCCCAGCTGCCTGCAGGGATGCGTGAAGTCAGGGGATGCCGAGGCACCTTGAGCTCCCCCGGGGTCCCTTTCCTCCCCATGCAGAGCCCACCTGGCCTGGGCTAGCGGGAGGGGGGCCGTCAGCTGCCAGCAGCGGGCGGCTGGCTGTGTGAGGGCAGCCTGGTGAGCAGGGCAGGTTCGGTGCCCCTGAGATCAGCTCCCAGTTGCCCTGCAAGGTGTCTGGGCAGAAAGGCAGAGAGCCTCCCTGCTCACTGACCACGATAACCGAGCAGTCTTGCCTCCAGGGGCGACAGCCACCCGTGCAGCCCTTCGTGCTGGAGCGTGACCCAGAGGAGGACAAGCGGAGCTGCTGCACATGTGAGCTGTGTGGCCGCCTCATCATCGGGGACAGAGAATGGCAAGGTGAGCACCCCGCCTGGGGGAGCGCAAAAGCAGGGTGAGTGGCAGGAAGGGCTGCTCCCCACGAGCGTCTGCTGGACTGTGCTGTGGGACTGGTCCCCGGGTCTGCTTGCGGCTCTGCTGTTGCAGATGAGCCAGGCTGAAGGAGGCTGCCTGTCACCCTCGCCCTGCCTGCCCCGTCCTCCGCAGCTATCATGGTAAACTAAGAGTTACCTCCTCGGACAGAGGGGCTCGTCTCTGGGAGGACGTGGAGCGTGCATGGCCGGGATTGCCGCTCTCTGTGCCGTCCTGCCTGTAGAAGAATCTGATAAGTTGGGAGTGAGGGGAGAGGAATGGATATCCCCAGAGGGAGCGCCTGCTCCCATCTGCCTGGAACAGGAAACTGACCAGGAGCAGCCGGTCTGTGAGGCAAAATGACACTCCACTCCTAGGTGTCCTTGTGTCTGCTGACTGCAAAATTCTGCCCAGTCAGCCTGGTATAAAGTGGTCCAGGAGAGAGAATCTGATTTTCTAAAAGTGCTTTTGGTGCTATTCATAATAAAGCGAGCCAGTCAAGGCCCCATTTAAAGGGTCTATGAATGTATTTTCCAATGGAACACAGGCCTGGTCCACAAACGGAACAGGAGGTGATGGAGCAAAACGTAGGACTCCACATGTGAGAATCACATTTTTAAATGACACCCCCTTCCATTTTTGAACTTTCCTGTAGTGAGGGGAGGGGGCTTGCTCGGGGGCTATGGATTATGCCAAAACCTTTCTCCTTATGCACTACATCTTTTTATGTATGTGTGGGTGGGGGAGGTGGGGGTCCATGTAGGAGCCTCAGAAATTGCACCTCTCCCTGTTGTATCAGCACCATGGGATCCTGCCCTTGCCGGCACAGAGCAGCCTAAAGCTGATAAACGCTTGAGGCTGAGTGAGGTGAAGGGTCCCGGAACATACCTCTGCAGGCTGCAGAAACATACTCGTGTGAGAGAGAATGCTTCCTCTTGTAAGGAGCTAAAGGTGCCAGAAATAAATGAGTACATGAACGAACATCACCCTTAATGTTTGGTACATGCCTTTGGGAAGCTGTTTGGAAAAGAATTGTCCCTGTGCAGGCTTCGGGAGCTTCTCCAGAATGTATCCTCATGTTCTGCAACGGCACGAAGCCATTTTTCAGTACTGCCTTATGTAAAAAGGGGGTAGAAAACAAGTGCATTGGGGAGAAGGGTTTTTCCACATGCAAGTTCCTCTGTGCATTTTATGCAGGGGTGTATTCCAAGGGTGAGCCCTGCTGCCTGCAGTCTGCCAATCCGCCCGGCGATTGTAGGGCTCTGCATCCCGCCTTGCTCCGTAGTCCATGTAGATCAGACCCCAACTGTGACTTTCCTTGGATGGTGCCCACTATATCCTATACCATAATAAGTTAAGGGGAGGAAATAGACATGCCGATCAGTATCTTATGCAAGGGAGTTGAAGGAAAGGCATCCAAGCAACAGATCTTGCTGTAGTTTTTGCTGAAAGCCAGAAGACCCTCTCAGGTGTGTGGCGCCACTGTGCGCGCTGTAAACGGCGTTCCAGTGCTGGAAAAGCAGCCTTACGCTCTGTCCTGTTCTCATACCCCATTCCAATTCCTCCTGTGCTTGCAGCTCATGTGAAATCCAAGGCTCACCTTTCTCAGCTGAAGAAGCTGCGGCACCAGCCCTCCCTTCCGCAGGCCCCAGCCGGTCGCAGCAGCGGGACAGAGATGGGCAGCAAGCCTGACAGCGAAGGAGGCGGCGTGGAGGCCCGGCAGATCTAGCCCGGTCTTGCCTTGGGCGGCCACTCTGCCAACAGGGCTTGGGCACCAGAGCCCAGAAGGGTCCCTTCCTCCTGATGCCGAAGGGGCAGAGGCCAGGCGGGGCCCACCCCCTTCTCCAGCCGTCCTGGCCTGAGGAATACAGCCCCGCCTTCCTCCAGGAATTAAGTGCGCCATCTGGAGTAAGGAATGAATGGATGCCAGGCGCCAGAATCTACCTTTGTGCAACTTTGGTGTGCCTTTTTAAAGAAGAACGCTATATTTGTATATTTCAATGCAGCTGACACGGTGCCTTTGTACTTTGTGTGATGGCGTGAAAGCCAAGCATCCCTCTGAGACCATTTCAGAAAGTGGCCCGCTGCACTGCATCACAAAAGGTTTAAGCCTTTACACTTGCTTCATGGCTGTTTTTAACAGGGAAATGTCACCCTACGGGTAGTCGTGCAGCTCGGAGGCACCCAGCAAAGTAGCGCCCAGTGCACCGGGCTCCATTCTCTGCAGCTGCATCTCCGTGTAGCTCTGTGGGTGAAGGAAGAGCTTGCAGAAGAACAAGTCACTGCAGGTTTGCCAGGGAAGCGTCCCTTGCCATGCTCAGTGCTCCCTGCAGACAGATTGCATTAAGGAATGTGAAGGTCATGCCTTAATGGTCTGAATGTGTCTTTGCGGCGAGCAGTTCTGCATGCAGGCGATCTCTGCATATAGGCCAGGCACCTGCTGCCGAGGGATCGGAGGCCTGGCGGAGCAGGGACTGAGTGTGTGTCAGCCCTTGGCTCCGGACAGGCTGACTGGCCCTGCGTGATCTGCTGGTGCCGTGCTGTGTCCAGCTTAATAAACCATTCTTCCCCCCTCCGGGTTGTGAAGGTGGTTCATTCTCGATCTCTGGTAAGAGCCCCTCGTGTGGTCTTGTGGCTGAGAGGGCCCCCCACCCGCATGGCGCCATGGAGAGGCTTGGTGGCGCTGGCACAGGAGGAACATCCCGTGGGCACAGGGGAAGCGGCAGGAGGCTGCAGTGGGCGGGCGGTCCCAGATGCCGCGGACCAGCACTGTGTGAAGGGGAGGCACCGTGCCCCAGGCCTGTGCTGGCAGTCGCTGGGGGTGAGGGAACCTGGTGACACTGCGGCAGCTGAGAGGTGCAGGTTGCTGGTGCATGTGCCGGGACAGGAGTGGGCTGGCCCACTGCCGGGGTGAGACCAGTGCAGGCTCTGGGCAGTGGCAAGCCAATGAAGCAATTCCTGCACCAACTGAAATGGGGTGCGGACACCGCTGCTGCTGGGAGCAGGCTGGTGGGTGGGCGGGGGCCCTTCTGCAGAGAACCCCCAGGGCGCACCCTCCCGCAGTGGACTTGGCCCCCCCTTCAGCTGAGGTTTGGTGGGGGCCTTTTCCTGGCCCACGCCAATGGGTGATGCCCAGCTCCTCTGGCTGGGGAGAGCAGCGGAAGGAAAGGGGGCAGGCGGAAAAGCACGCGCAGGTAATGCGTGTCCCGTCACCGTCCCGCTCGTGGCGTTGGGACAGGCTCCTGGCTGGAAGCCCCTCTATCCAGTGCAGGGCGCTTGGGCGTTCTGAGTCCACGAGTGGCCCGAAGAGGTGGGCCACCAGTGCTGGGAGATCCCTTCCCCTGCTTGTGCATTCAGTTTCGTGTGTGAGGGAGGAGGGGGTGGGAGGGGGATCGACATGGCTATGGACAAATGCCCGTGCCCATCTGTGCACCCCATGCCATTTCCTCCCCCCTTGCCAGCAGCCACTTTGGCAAAATGGCTTGAGCCAAAGATAAGGTCATTAATTATGTGGGATCGGGAAACGGCACTCAGCCGCCACTCAAAGCCTGTCTCACGCATTGCCTGTGCCCAGCCGTGCTACGGGCAGCCTTCCTCCAAGGAGAAGGGTTTAAAACGAGGAGTGTTTGAGCCCTGGGAATCTGGGGGCATTTGTGAGAAATGATACAGGGCAGTAAGACAAAAAGAGGCAGAATGTCTCTGAGCATGTGTAGAGTAACTGTCGCTGACTAGGCGCTTAGCATGTACAGGTAGGACATCAGAGGGAGGAGCTCCCCACTTGCAGGTGGGGTTTGAGGGTGGCCTGAGCTTGTCCCGCCCCGTGCCTTGGAATGCCTGCCTGCTCCCTGCCCAAGAATGGTCAGTCCGGTCCAAGAGCCACGGATGTGTGGTTTGTGTGTCCGTCCCAAGTTCCAGGTCAGGCAGGCGTGATCAGAAGCATGTCCAGCAAGAGGCCGCCTAGTCTTGGTGAGGTCAGAGAACTCTGCTTGCTGCTTGCCAAGGAGCAGCTCTGTCCAAGCTGATGCCCAGCCAGCTGGAAATCAGCACAGCTGGCCAATCGAGGCAGCGTCTGGGCCGCCTGGGCCTCTGTGGAAGCCATGCGCCACCCCCATTTTGAGGGGCGAACTCGCTCTGCCTCCAGCTCCCGCTCTTCATCTGAGGAATCCTCCAGGGAGGTCCTAGGAGCATGTCTGGGGGTAGAGCCATCCAGAGATTGGATGGCCTAGAAATAGCCCCTACCTACCTACCTCTCTCCCTCTCTCTCGGTGGGCAAGATTTCTGGGATGTGCACTCCAGAAGCTGGGTTTCATGCGTAAGATGTTTCCTCCGTGTGGTGTACGGAAGCATCCGTGAGATGCCATGCAATGGCTTTAAAAAGGGAAAAAAGCCTTCCAGATGATCAGCTGTGTCAACAAATTGCAGCAAAAACAACTACCTTGTGTGACCTCAGAGGTGAACACAACCTTCATGGGACAGACTTGCAGAAAAAAGTCCAGTGAGTGCATTGCATGCTTTTCTTCCAGGTGGGCAGGTAGAACAAACGTGGATGCAACCGTGAGTTGGGCCAAGCACCAGCTCACTTCACACTGCAGTAAATGGAAACCCCCAAATGCTGGGCTGAATTCACACCTCCAAAGCACTAAGGTCCAAGAGCAGAAGCGAGGTGAGTTGGCTGGTCTCACCAGAGAAGATACTCCACAATTCTGGCACCACCACCGAAGAAGCCCTGGCACGCACGGGTGCAAGTGCTCACACAGCCAACTTCCTAGTGGCGCAGGCCAGGGAGGAGGCCTTCCAAGGCTGGGTGAAGCTTCAGGCATGTTTGCCTGGAGGGCAAGGACCTCCTTGTGGAGCCACTCCAAAAGCCTCCTTCAGCTTCCACTGTGCCTACACTGGGGCAGCGTCCAGGGCAGGGGCCGGGGGCTTGGTCAATGCAGCCCTAATGTCGCTGCATTTGAGTGGCAGGTGCCACTCCTGCAGGCTTAGTGCTTAGTGCTGCGGGCTTAGTGATAGATGCTGAATTACTATTTTGCCTCTGTGTTCTCCCCAAAGCAGGACGGGAGATCCGCATAGGAGATTAGATGAGGCCGGGGACTTAGGGGCACAGATTAGAGTCACCCCCCTTGAAGTCGAGGGGCTCCTAAGGGCACTGGAAGTTACAAAGGCGCCAGGCCCTGACGGGTTACACCCGAGAGTAGTTAGAGAGTTGGCAGGGGTTCTCTCACGCCCACTGGCCTCCATTTTTGAGGCCTCATGGAGAATGGGTGAAGTTCCAGAGGACTGGAGGGTGGCGTCAGTGGTCCCAATTTTCAAAAAGGGTAGTCGAAGGGACATGGGGAACTACAGACCAGTTAGCCTTACGTCCATTGTAGGAAAAACAATGGAAAGGCTCATAATAGTGAGAGATCTAGTGATGCTAGATAGGGAAGGAGGCTGACAGCCACACAAGACGGCTTCTGCAAAAACAGGTCCTGCCAGACAAACCTTGTGGAATTCTATGACAAGGTTTCGAGATGGCTAGATGGAGGGGATGCAGTGGATGTGGTATACCTGGATTTCAGCAAGGCCTTTGACAAAGTGCCCCATGATATCCTGATGGAGAAACTGAGGAGTTTTGGGATACACCAAAGCACCGTCCGGTGGATTAGGGCATGGCTGACTGACCGAAAGCAGAAGGTAACCATTAGTGGGGAATCATTGGGATGGCGGTCAGTGACAAGTGGGGTCCCCCAGGGGGCCGATCCTGTTCACTCTATTAATCAACGACATGGAAGAAGGGGTGACCAGTCTGCTGATCAAATTTGCAGACAATACTAAAACCAGGACAGTGGCCACCACTGAAGAGCAGGTACTCCAGATCCAAAAGGATCTGGACAGACTATGGAAGTGGGCAGGAGACAACAGGGTGGTGTTCAATGTGGATAAGTGCAACGTCTTGCACTTGGGGCATAGGAATAGGTGTAATAGGTACAGGTTAGGGGACAAGTGGCTGGAGAGCAGCACTTCTGAAAGGGATCTCAGGGTGCTGGTCGACTGCAGGCTGAATATGAGCCAGCAGTGTGATGCAGTGGTCAAGAGGGCGAACGCCACCCTTGGTTGCATAGCCAGAAGTGTGGCTTCTCGATCAAGAGAGGTATTACTACTACTCTATATGACTCTGGTGCGCCTGCAACTGGAGTATTGTGCTCAGTTTTGGGCCCCTCATTACAGGAAGGATAGAGCCAGGTTAGAGTCAGTGCAGTGTAGGGCCACATGGTTGGTGGCCGGTTTGCAGGGGATGAGGTATGAGGCGAACTAGATCTCTTCAGCCTGGAGAAAAGGAGACGCAGAGGGGATCTGTTGGTGACATACAGGCACGTGAGGGGGTGTCACGAGGATGTGGGTAGAGACCTGTTCTCCCCTGCAGAGGAAGGCAGGATGCGCTCCAACGAAGCAAAGCTCAGGGAGCCAAGGTTCAACTTGGATGCCAGGAAGCACTTACTGACAGGACCCCGAGGGTGTGGAATGGGCTTCCACAGGAGGTGGTTGAGGCCCCATCAGTGAGGGTGTTCAAGGATAGGCTGGACATGCACATGGTGGGCGTGTTGTGAGCGGAGCCGGCTGGAACCGGGGGTCAGACTAGATGGCCTGGGAGGCCCCTTCTGACTCGCTCTGTTTCTATGTGTAGCTGTAAGTTTGCCCATTTTAATAGGGCCTTCCTGTACCTGTCCTACAGAAAATTATCACTTTCCCCACCCAGAGCTCAAATTATTACCATCACCATCTTACTTATTAAAGCACCATGATCAATAAGGCAAAGCACATAATCCAAGAATAGCTGTGCTTCAGCTACCGGACACATTTAGACAACATATTACCAATAAATTATGACCTACATGTCTGGAAAATAGCCTCATAGAACATGAAAAGGTTGCAAGAGCCTCTGCTACACATTTGTTAACATCAGCCAGTAAGTCAGTCATATGCCAATCACAAGGTATTCCAGGCATGCATCTTCTTCACACATCTCTCTAAAAGTGCACAGGAGAAGTGTGTGAGGTTGGGACTGTGCCCGTTCACCTCCCCACAGGCAGAGGTGACCTCTATAGGGAATTCCATACAGCAGAGGGAATCCAATTGACTCCGGCTTTAGGAGAGATTGATATTCAGGAATGATCAGACTTTCAAGATATTTTGCAATATTCAGATTCCAAGATGGCGTGGGAACAAGACGGATGTGATTAGCTATCTCTGCTAATTACTCTGGTATTTTTCCAGCAGTGGGGTCGAGAGACCCAATCAAACCCTGTAGGGGTGAAGACAGATTACCTGGGCATGTTTTGGCTGGATGTGGGGCGGCGATCCCATATCAGTCAAGAACAATTCAGGTGTCTCAGATGGACAATACAGGAGGTTTTTTTAGCCTCTGCGAGTTCACGGCATCTTATTAGATTAGCGTAGAAATTTTTATAAGCCGGATAAACGTCGGAACTACTGAGTAAATATGTTTATTAGGCTATCTTTTCTCTGCAACAATCACCCATGGGAAAGCAGTATTTGGCACGAAGAGCTGAAGAACCTTCTTAATTATCAAAGCGGCGAATGAAAATACAGAGACTTTGGAACTTCTGTGTAAGTTAAACTTAAGCTTTTTTATGAGTGTCTCTAGGGTTTAACTTTATTGAAAATATATGGTGCAACTTGATAGAAGTATGAAGATTTGACTGAAAAGAAGAAAAGAGGGGGAAGGGAGAGGTGGAGGAAGGAATCTCCATTTTTCTGTCTGCGTTTCTGGGAACATTGCCAAAATATCTGGCAGCCTGCCAATCCTTTGTTCGTGCTATTGGAATCATGATTTGTTTACAAGAGTCTCTTTCAACAATTAATCAACTGTTATCAGCTATAAGATCTTCTCAAGAAATATTTTTGGATAAAATACAAGTTTTTCAAAATGAACAGGAAAAAGGGTTTGATAGAATTGAAGTTTCTTTCATGTTGGTGGGAATGAGTAAAGCAGAACAGAGTATGCAGGAGACACAACAGCTATGTGGGATTGCAGATAATCAAACAAAATTAACAGAATCAATAAATAACCTCCCATCAAACCTGTTTGCTATGGTGAAGGAGCGGCAACTTCTGAACTTTCAAGCAATTATAATGGAGTCTGAGATTGAAAAAATGAGAGTCTTACTACTAGAGATGCAGACACTATGAATGATTAATGATTTGCAGAGGATGAAGAAAGAGGTGAAGATCTTATTGCAATTAATGCAGTCATTGCGAATGATTAATGCTTTGCAACAGACGCCACGATTACTGAAATGGTCTGGCAGAAGTATGAAACAGAAATGTCTGTCTTAATGATATAAATGGCCTGATATGTTTATTGTGGTATGGAATGGCTAAGATATATGATTTTAATGGTGGAAGCTCATTTATTTTTAAGTGTGTGGAACTATGAAGCGATGTAGGTTTTAAGGGAAGATGAAGGATTCTTTTCCTCCCTTCTTTTGCTTTTTTCTGTCTCTTCTTTTGCTTTCTCTTTCTTATTTTGCCTTAAAGTTTAAAGATGAATGACTAAGAGCCAAACTGCATGACTTTTCGGTTTGTGAATTGTTAGAATATAAAATGACTATTACGGGAGTAAGACGAGTTGTGCTAAACAGAGTCAAGCGTGAACATGAGATTTCTTTCTATTTCACTTTCCTTTTTAGTAGACACTAGATTGGAATACTGGTAAGCTAAAAATCTATTTGATTTTATTTGTAATTATTATTTTCTATTAAATTAGCTTAAAGAAAACCTGTTTAAAGAAGATAATAGATTATTGCTGTTGTTAAATTGGGTAGATAAGATGTCCTTAAAGAAGATGAATGGATGTTAGACATGTGAACATGAACATCCCTTTTATTTTTCTTTCTTTTTTAGTAGATATTAGAATATTTGTAAGCAAAAAATGCATTTGATCATATTTGTAATTATAAGGAGTCTGTTTAATACTAGAAAAATGAAAAGATTTGGAATTGTGTAGAGTTGGTCAGGCTGAAATTTTTATTAAAAAAGAAAGAAGATACTGACTTTTACGAAACTTGGGGAGTCTTTCTTCTAATATGAAGAACAGGACATTATAAGAAATGGATGAACTGATTCTATTACAGAAGGAGAAAGAAGATAGTGACTTCTATCACATTTTGGACTTTTGTTTATTATTGGCTGGAGAAACGGGACCTGGCTTAGATCCAAGAAGGTTTTTTTTTCAGACTTTTTAAATTAATTTGAAATGATCACAGAATGTTAAAAGATGTGTAGTAAGTGGCTGACTCAGTAGTTTCGATGTTTGTGATAATGGATGTTTTAGTACTGCTTTGAAAATTAATAAAAAGTTGTATACATTTAAAAAAAAAAAGATATTTTGCAATATTCTGAATACCAAATGCCAGGTCTGAGTAAGGGGACCTGGCAGTATGGGCAGCAGATAAGGAATGCTGCACATCTGTTCCTCAGACCCATTAAACCCCCAGCCCTGATTCAGAGCTGCTTCTTGTGGGCGCTTTCTGCATACCCAACAGCAGCAGTACGATCTGCTGATGAGTCCAGGTGCTGCCCCTGCCCCTCCCTTTTTGGGGGAGAGGCTGGTTGGGAGGGCTTTTCAGCCCCAGCTCCAGGATGCCAAGCTCCTGGGCCCTGACATGGGCTCTGAAGCTATACCTGAATGAGACTCGCCTGTTTCCACCTTGGAAATGTCTTTGATAAAAGAGAAAGCACTCATCTCTCCTCTAGGGATGTTCTCCCTGCAACAGCCAGGGGTTGGACCCGATGGCCTTCATGGCCCCTTTCAACTCTAATGTGCGATGATTCTATGGTTCTCCAGCTTGTGTCACTGAAAACAGCTTCTGGAGCTGGGGCCCCATTCACAGGAAGGCCTGCACAACGAGTTTTCCAGAGGATGGCCTTTCCCCCACATTCTTGGCAAAGTGAGCTGGTGTGCCAGTTTGGACCAATCAATTTGGACCAATCAGTGCAGTTCAGACCAACTGATTTCAGGTGGGAACTCTTGGCAGTTTGGTGTCAACATTCCCCCCAGGTGTTTGTTTTACAAGCACAAGAAACCAAATGTCTTGGAATGTGGACTTTTGCAGGCAAAGTGGTGGCTAAGAGCCGGGGGGGGGGGGGGCCTGCTGCCACAAAAGTGCATCTGTGCTCAGTTCCTCAGGACTCAGCGCCCTCTGAAAGCGAAACGGTGTGATGTGCTGGAAGCCCTGCTCCTCACAGCCAGGTGCTTGGAGCTCTATGTGCAGCAGGCAGTTTGAGGCAGGGGTTTCTGCATTCTGTCCCATCAGAAGCACCGTTAGGAAAGCTGTCCCCAAAGGGGGCTCCCCCCCCCAGGGTGCAGCCAGTGCTGGCTTGGGGTACGCTCTCAGTTCGCCAGGCCAGCCTTGCACACCTCAGATGGCTGAGCCCCGGCGCAAAAGGCGGACCGTCCCGCTTCTCTGCACATCTCTCCTCCTGCGGCCTTCAAATCCTAGTTTGGCCCGACGTGCCTGAGGCGGATTTCTCCAAGAGCAGTCGTGGGAGGGGCATTTTCAAGGGCCAGACTTAACATGGATTTGCAGTTGTGCTGCCATAAGTTGTGCCGACTAGAATGGAGCGGTTGTTGCTCTGCTTTCTCTGGCGGAGATCACCTACCGGTGTGAAGCCAGCGGAAGCTAAGCCATGCTTTTTGTCCAAAGATGCTTTGCACGTGCCATGAAGGCCGAGGATCGGTTTGCCGCTGGGAGGGCTTCTGACTGCCAGAGGGGTCCAGGTGCACAGCCCACGCCTTTGCAGACACAAGGCTATCCTTGTTTTCGCTCACATCTGGGGCATTTGGGGTTGTTTTTGTACAGCACATCCACTGCTCCATGGAAGAACCTCCACTCCAGGTGAGCGGGGCACGCCGGCTGGAGCACCACAAGCCAGGCGAGGCTGCCCGGGGGAAGCATGGATTCGGCAGGGCGATGTTTGCAGCCCTGCACCCACAAGCTTGCCTCATCCTGAAAGGCTGGAGAACATCTCCCCGAAACCGACACGGCCTCAGGTTGTCATCACGATCTGATTTTGGTGTCATTAGCTTTCTCCAGAGGAGAAGCCTGGCCAGCCACCAGAAGCATCAGCCTGTGCCGCCCACAACTGGACGCATCCAAAGGCACTGCAGAGCTATTTCTCGTTTTCCTTAGTGGATTTGCATGGCAAGTAAAAAGGCAGATGTGGGAAAACAGATTTGCATCATTCAACTTGAATTAAATTAAAATGAATCAGTCACAAAAATATGTCAACAAATATGAAGGACGAACAAGCAGACTGAATATGTTTGATATCTATTCCAAACCCCAAGAAAGGAGATGCAAACAGTGCAGCTCTACAGCCTTCCTCTGAGAGGTTCGGAGGCTGCCTACTGCCGGCAGGGAGCTTTTCTGTGGTGGCCCCCACTTTCAGAACAACCTCAACTGGCACCAAATTTGCCATCGTTTAGGTGCCGGGTCAAGACAGTCTTCTGGATGAAGGCATTTCAAGAGCTTATCCTAGTCATTTTTCTTGCTGTCTTTTTATTGCCCTTTTACTGTATTTTAAGTTATTTTAAATTAATTTTTAACTTTGTAACATTGTTGCTTTGTGTGCTTTGTTTTGTACCCCGTTGTAAACTGCTCAGAGTGCTTTGACTATAAGGCAGCATAGACATGAAATGAATACATAAATAATGGGGTCATTGCATTAATCTGCCATGCATACAAAGTGCTTGTCAAATAATTTCAGCAAAGAATTCTACCCAGTATGGAGCAAGGAAAGCCTGACATCCAAGCTGGTTTCCAAAAAGGAAGAGGGACGAGAGAACATATTGCAAATGCATGTTGGCTACTGGAGTTCACCAAAGAATTTCAGAAACAGATCAGGCTACAGTGTAGCAAAGCCTTGGACTGAGTGGAACCCGAGAAGCCATGGATGATCCAGAAAGAAAAAGTGGGGTGCCTCAGCCCTTGTCTTCAGAACATGGAATGGGCTTCCAAGGGAGGTGGTGGGGGCTCCATCAGTGAGGGTGTTCAAGGCAAGATTGGACAACCACATGTTGCGAATTACATGAGTGGAGCTGGCTGGAGCCGGGGGTCAGACTAGATGTCCTAGGTGACCCCTTCTGACTCACTCTGTTTCGATAACCAAGAAGCTACAGTTGGGACAGAAAAAGGAGAAGCAGAATGGTTTTTCTTAAGCAAAGGTGTCAGAAAAGGATGTATTTTATCTCCCTATCTGTTCAATCTGTATGCAAAACATATCCTTAAAAAGCTGAATTAACATCAGGAAGGAGTGAAAATGGACGAAAGAAACATCACTAATTGAAGGTATACAGGTGATACCATACACCTGGCAGAAAGCAGCAATGACTTGAAACGACTCCTGATGAAAGTGAAAGGAAGTGCAAAAGCAGGCCTGCAACTGAACATTCAGTAAACTGAAATCATGTTGACGGGAGAACTTTACAAAGAAGCTGAATTTGTGAAAGATTTCACCCATCACTGAAGACGGAGAATTGGAAGGGCAGTGCTGGAGGAACTGGGAAAGACCATCCGGCATAAGCACGTTCCCCTGGGGACCAAGGCCGGGATCATCCACACTCCCGATCCCAGTCCGTGGGTGGGAAAGCTGGGCAGTGAGGAAAGCTGACAGGAGGGAAATGGATGCGTTCAGAACTTGGTGCTGGAAGAGAGAGCTTGGCGAATACACTGGACCGACAGAAGACAAGCAGAGGGGCCCTAGATCAAATCAAGCCAGAGCTTCCCCTGGAAGAGAAACAACAGTGAGGCTGTCATACTTCAGACGTTTCACAAGAAGGCGAGATTCCCTGGAGACCATCACGCTAGGGAAAGTTGAAGGCAGAAGAGGCAAGGCGAGGCCAAAGATGAGATGGATGGACGCCAGAAAGGAAGCCGCAGCCTCAGACTTGAAGAGCTCTGCAGGGCTGTCCGGACAAGTCACTGGAGGGGTTTCATTCATGGGGTCACCTTCAGTTGAAGACGATGTGACGGTGCAGAGCAACCAAAACAGACATGTTCTTGAATTTGTGCATGCAATGCAGTCCAGCTACTTAAAAGCCGGGTCATGACCCCTGAAAACCATACATTTATTTATTTATTAAAACATTTATATGCCGCCCCATTGCAACAAAGCCTCGGGGCGGCTTACAGCATATATGGATTCTAATAGTTTTCTTTTCAATGTGTGATTTGGTTTGAAGAAAGGAACACTGCCTCTTTCTTTGCACAAGGTGTGCCACTTCCTCCTACTCCCCTGGCCGCCTGGCCAGTGCACATGCCTGGCAAATAAGTGCCCAGAAACCTTGGTTTTGTTTCCTACCATTCTAGCCTTGCTTGGAACATGAAGCCATGAGACAACTGGGCTTATCTCTCACACAACAGTTTACTTTTTCTTTTAATTTTGACACAAAAATGTACAAAATAATAGGTGAGTGAATCTTAATTGCTTATATTAAAAATCTAAAAGGTGTGACTGAGCAATTTCGAATGGAACAAGTGTCAAAGCTTTTAACGATGATGTCCATCGTGTGCATCCATCCATCTTCCCAGCCGGCTCCCATCTCCAGATATACTATGTGCATCAAAGGGAAGACCTCTCCATGGTCCCTGCTGAACTTCCCCACGCCCCACTGAGTCCAAGCCAAAATGGGCCACCTGTCCCCGGGCCCCAGCAGAGCTCGGAACGGACTTTCCACCTGCTTTCAAGAGGGCTGTTCCCCCATGGAGCCGCTGAGGCCGCCTCTAGCTGGTCTCCCCTTCTGGAGCAGCGTGGCAGCAGGGATGGGATGGGAGGGAGTGCCAGGGCAAGTGCAGGGACTGTGCTTCTGGCCTGGCTGGACACAGGCTACCTCAGTGCTGAGCTGGCTGGATTATCCGTCACAGTTTTTTATATCTGCATATTAATATTTATTTATATTTAAAATCTGCCCCATTCTCTTCTTGATCATAATCTTCCTATTGTTATTGTTGCTGTCCTTCTTCCTCTTCCCCTCTTTTACAAAATGAGAAATATGATGCCCAATGGTTATTTCTAGCCACATGTCAACATGAACGGTTCTGCGGAAGTGTCTGTGAAACGTATCTGCAGGCCTCGGCTGATCGGCTGCCTTCCTCGCCGCAGGGTCTTCACTGCAGCAGCGCCCGGATCTGCTTGGACGTGGTATCGTCGTTGAGGTGCCGGGTGGTGTACCTGGCGGGAGGGCGGCAGAAGCGCGGGGTGAGGGCGGGCTGCCCCAGGTGGCGGCAGGCGAGGCCGGGGCTTTGCGGGAGGCGCCAGGCCCGAGGAGCGGCGGAGGCGGCCGGGCGGGCAGGGCTGCGTGGGGGTCGGGCCGGCAGCGGCCAGCCGGCAGAGCTGGAGCCCAGAGGTCAGCCCCCTCCCCCCCGGCAGCTCCTGCGCAAGCGGCGGCGCAAGGGGGCCCGAGCTCTCCCAGCCACGGGCTGAAGCGCCGCGCACCGTCCTCCACTCAAGGCCGGGCGCCGCTCGTGCTCCGCCGCTTCCCGCGCGGCCGCGTGCAGGGCCGCAAAGCAGCAGAGCCGCGCGGGGGCCCCGGCCGCCTTCTCCGCGTCCGCAGGCAGCGGGAGCGGCGGGCAGGGCGCTCGCCTGCAGGGCGGCGCTGGAAGGACCAAGCGCGGCCGCTGCTCCCCGCCGGTCCGCCGCCCCCGCGACTCCACGCGCCCCTCAGCGTCCCGGGGAGGGCCCCGCAGGGGCGCAGCCGGCCCGCGTGCTCGTGCCGCAGGGGCGCGCAGGAGGGCCCCGGGGCGCGCGCACGGCTTACCTCAGCGCGTTCAGGAGGCCCTCGGTGCTGCTGGAGGGCTGCTCCTTCAGCACCTTGATGCACCCCTTCATCTGGCAGCGCAGGGGGAGAAAACGTCGTTAGAGGTCCCTCTGCCCTTCTGTCTGTCTGCGAGTGGGTTCCCAAGGGAGGGAAGACAGCCCTTGGCTGGCCTGCTCGGGCGCCTAAATCCCGCCCCTGGCAAGGCTTGTCGGGTCTTCTCCCCAGTTTCTGATCCACAAGGAAATCGCACTGCCCAGCGCTGACCCCCAACCTTCCTTAGCCCCTGACTCACTGGACCGCAGCTCAGTGTGGAGGACAGGCCAGGGACCAATTCTGCACAGCCTGGCCTGGGGCCAGCCCCCTCCAGCTCAGCCACAAGCCGTGCAGGCTGCTGGGTGCTTCCTACGACAGGCCCCGGGGTTTGCTCCTGGCAAGGAGGAACACCACTCACATCGATTTTGGATGTCTTGGCAAAAGCCCCCACAGGGTGGACGTGGTCATAGAGGATGATGACGCCCACCATCACGCGCATGCAGAAGAGGAGCGTCTCGGTGTTGGTGAATCGGCTCCGGTATTCCCTGTTGCAGTGAGAGACAGGCCCTTGAAGAAGCACCTTCAGCCCGCTTCTGAAGGTGAGCAGGTGAGCTTCTGCAGGTCTCCCCTGCAGCCCTCTGACACCTCCCGGAGCCCAGCCAGCTTGCGCTGCACCTGCCCCTACTGAAGGACTTCCAGGGCAGCCCCTCTCCCATGCAGCGGCATGTGCTCATTTCCTGAGGAGGAGCCAGCATGGGAGGAAGCAAGACGGTTGTTCCCCTAAGGGAGCTGCTCCCCTGCATGAGCAAGCTTCTGGAGCAGGGCAGTGGATGGGAGACGGCTAGTCCCTCAAATGATCAAGGAATGGTGGCAAGGAGCGTGGCCTTTTGCAGTGGTGGCCTCTGTGATGGGGAACCCCCTCCCTAGAGAGGGTCCTTAGGTGAGCCGCCTTCTGGCATGTGGAGGGTTGGCAAAGGGTGTCGTTGGGGACTGGTCCCAGCTTTTTCTTTGTATCTTGCATAGTTACTTTGGGGTTTGGTGGGAGGGCCCCTCGTGCAGCTTTTTCAACACTGCTGTGGGCAGGCTTGCTTAGGCAGATGGGGGGACAGGCATGCACTCACGGGGTCTCGAGCATCACCCTGCAGACGCAGGCCATGGTGCTTAAGCAGTCAGTTGTGTCCTCGATCGGGAGAGTTTTGTTCTGGAATGAGACAGCAAGAGAACAGATCTGGTCTGTGCACTGACAGGCGCGCATGTCTTCCCCACTGAGGACGAACCTCATCTCTGATGGGGAAGCTTGCTTAGGTCCCCCAGTGGCCCCACACACTGGCCAGGCTCAGGCAGGTTGATTGGGCAAGCGCCAGGACATTACAAGTGCTGTTGGAATGAGGGTTGAAAGGTTCCCCAAATCCAGCTGTGCTAGCAAGCCATGATTGGTTAGCCATAAACATGGGGCTGCCCTTGAAGACGGTCCGGATACTTCAATTGGTTCAAAATAGAGCTGCCAGGCTGCTGACGGGGACTGGGCGTTATGCTCATATAACCCCAGTTCTCCGTCAGCTCCACTGGCTTCCCATTGAAGTCCAGGCCCAATTCAAGGTATTGCTTATGACCTATAAAGCCCTGAATGGCTTGGGCCCTGCTTACCTGAAGGAGTGCTTACGTCCGTACTTGCCCGCCCGCCCCTTGAGATCAGTGGGAGATGCCCTTCTCCGAGAACCCTCCGTGAAGGAAATTAGGAGGGTGATTACTCGGAGGAGGGCTTTCTCTGCGGTGGCGCTCAACCTATGGAATGTGCTCCCCAGAGAGGTCCACCTGGCGCCGTCGTTATTTGCTTTTTGGCACCAGGTGAAGAGCTTTTTATTTAAATGTTACTTTAACTGTTAATATTATTTATCTATTTTAATTTCTGGCCAGGGTGACTCGAATTATATTTAATTATACTGTATTATTTATTTATGAATGTGAGCTGCCCCGAGGCTTTGGCAAATGGGGCGGCATAGAAGTCTTCTAAATAAATAAAATAAAATAAAATAAAATAAAATAAAATAAACAGCCCATGGAAAGAGCCCATGGTTTGTTGATGGGCTATGAACTATGGGTTGTTCAGCATTGCTTGTTATCCTGGCCAGGTTCAGGCGCCCAATAACCCAAGGTTCATTGTTGACCTCCACTCAACCTATCCTCAACCCTTTAGTGCATGAGTCCTCAAACTACAGCTTGTGAGCTGGATCCAGCCCACCATGCCCATTTATCTGGCCTGCCTCAGAGGTTTTGGACTTGCTCAGAAAAAATCTCTGAGCGAGTCCAAAAGCTCTGAGCTGGCACAGGCGTTCTTTAAAACCGGGCAGAGAGCGAGCCGGCGCATGCCCAAATTGCAACAGCTCAACTGTGTGTGTGCCGGCTCAGACCCCCAACCCCATTGCACGCATATACAGAGTAGGAAATGGAAGAGAGGCGGGCCGGTGGAAAAGAAGGGAAGACGAGGATGAAAGGATTGAAGGTAACAAAAATATAACTTTTTAAATTTACTGTATTTTTCCGTCTATAAGACTCCCCCATGTATAGGAGGCCCCCCACTTTTCCTATCAATCTCCAGTGAGCAAGCTGCTGCCATGCGTGCACGCCGCTTCACCCGTCCCCCCCACACACGCGCACAGCGCCTCACCGCCGCCTCACTGCCCCCCTGCCCGCGCGCACCACTTCGCCCCTGCGTGCCCCGCCTCGCCGCCCCCCCACACACACAATCACGCCAGTCTCCCCCTCCCCGAGCACTCCCGCGGTTCTCCTCTTGGCCCCCTGTGTATAAGATGCACCTCCATTTTTAGCTAAATGTTTTAAAGAAAAAGTAGTGTGTTATACACAGAAAAATATGGCATTTTTCATTATGCGAGCCTGGGGGTGGCCAGGCCGGGGGCGACTGGGCCTGCACCTGCCACCACCGCCAGCTCTCTGGCCCACACCCACCGCCACCGCCTTTCAACTGGCCCCCTGTTGAAAAAGTTTGAGGACTCCTGGCCTAGTGTCAGAGTGCTGTCTGAGCCTTGCTGTGGTCTCTGCCCACAGGGCATCTCCATGCACATCACATTCGAACCATGCATGGCTTAGCTAACTCCACTGCGGGAGCTCTGCCACTGCAGCTCAAGGTTCTTTTTAGAGTCAGTGTGACCCAGGCTCCTCTTCCCCTGGCCCCTCCTGCAGCTCCTCAGAGACCCTCTCCTCCTCCTCCTCCTCCTTACTCACCTCGGAAACAAACTTGGTGGTGGCATTGCTCAGCGTCTTCAGCATCGGTGTGGCCTCTGCATAGAAGAGGGACATCCGGTTGGCCATCTCGTTGTTGACCTCGCTTTCAGCATCCAGCTGCAGGGCAGGAAGAAGAGCAGATGCTCAGCAGGGAGACTGCTTCAAGCGGCCACAGTGCAAGGTGCCCTCCCAAGCAGTTTCAGCAGAAGAAAGCTCCCAGCATGCCCCAGCCAAACTGCTTTGCTGACTCAGCAAGCAAGGGGCACCCTTAGTAGAAATGGCATGAGCACAAAGTTGAGGAGGCCAGTTTCTAGGTTTCATTGTTGCTGCTTTGTATATTTTCTGAGGTCAATAATGATCAACAAAAATATCTATCAGTTTGAGGATAACACAAAACTGGGTGGAATAGTGAGCACCCTAGAAGGCAGAATGAAGATCCAGGGCGATCCTGATAAACTTGAGCTCTGGGCTGAAAGCAACAGAATGAGGTTCAATAAGGACACGTGCCAAGTCCTCCACCTAGAAAAAGAAACCAAAGGCATCGATACCAGATGGGAATACATGGATCAACAGAACTGAAAAGGGAAAGGACCTTGGTGTTATTGTGGACGACAGGCTAAACAGGAGCCAACGATGTGATGCAGTCATCAAAAGGGCAAATGCTATTTTGGGATGCATTCACAGAAGTATCACTTCCAAATCATGAGAAGCAGTAGTTCCTTTATACTCCTCACTAGTCAGACCTCATCTGGAATACTATGTCCAGTTGTGGGCACCAAGATTTAAGAAAGATGCAGAAAAGTTAGAGGAGGGCAACAAAAATGATCCAGGGTTTGGAAATGCTGCCCTGTGAGGAGAGACTGGGAGAACTGGACATGTTCAGCCTCGAGAAGAGAAGACTGAGGGGGGCATGATATCCCTCTGTAAGTACCTGAAAGGCTGTCTCAAAGTGGAAGGTCAAGATCTCTTCTTCCTGATACCAGAGGAGTAATCAATTCACACTGCAACAACCCAGATTCAGGCTGAACATCAGGAAAAGCTTTCTTACAGTCAAAGCAATACGACAGTGGAACCAGCTGCCTAGAAAGATGGTGGGCTCTTCCACACTAGAGACATTCAAAAAGAAACTGGGGAGCCCTCTGAGTGGGATGGTGTGACTTGGTGTCCTGCAACAGCAGGGTGGTGGACTCGATGGCCTTCATGGCCCCTTCCAACTCTTCTATGGTTCTGCTATCTAGATTGCATACATCCACACTTAGCAATCTTGTTCCATTATGCAGAAAGGCATACAATTTCTAACAAACCAAGACCCTGCCGTTCAAAAGTTGCTGCATGTCTGCCTGCTCTCCCCCCGCCACCGCCAGCTCCACTGAGGCTGCAGCTCTGAGTTTGCTTTGCTGCTTGTGCTAAGCATATCCGTTCATGCTGAGTTTTGACTGGCCCCCTGTTCAAAAAGAGCCAGTGTTTCCTCACCTGCAGGTTGTTGATTCGGTTTCGACTGATAGTTCTTCTGTAGTAGCTGAAATCGTTCTGGATGGCGGGGTTGGTCATCTGTGGGACAGACACGGGCAGCGCTCAGCCACAGGGGCTGGGTCTCAAAGGGGGGCAGGAAAGGGGCAGGCCACACACCATGGGCCAGCTGCCACATGACGCTAAGTACACAGACCCGTTCCGTGGAATGAAGATTCAGAAGTCCGTTTCTTGCAATTGCCCCAAGATCCCATGCCCAAATGGTGACCAAGGGCAAAAACTTCCTGCCCCCTGGTTGTGTGGGCTGTGGACCCCCCCATGGAAGGTCTCTCTCCTGCCTGGCTCAAGGGTACCTTCAGCTCATCGAAACTGAGGGTGAAGTGCAGGATTTCGGCGAACTGCTTGGCCAGGGCTTGCTCCCTCTCCAGGTGCTGGGTCGGTGCGTAGGGCGGGCTGGTGAGAGCTTCCAGCAAGCTCCGCAAGGCGTTCTCTAGGAGGCGGAGAGCAGCGGGTCAGGCAGGGGCTCCTCGCACGGCCGAGCACCTCGCTGGGCCCCTGCACCCCAAGGGAAGTGGCAAGTGGGGGCTGTGGGCCTTCAGCAGCCCCATCTGTTCCTCCGGCCTGCCCGCCCACCAGGGGAGAGGGGCAGCACAGCACGGTGGCTGCTGGCAGGGCTGGGCCCTGGAACGGCACCAGGATGGCAGTGGGCAACTGCTGGCCCGCCAGTTGTTTTGGCCTACAACTCCCATCAGCCCCCGCCAGCCTAGCAGGGCAGGCAGGGGGGCCTTTGGGGTGAAAGCACCCACAGGGCTGCCTGCTGCCCCCCCCCTTGTGGCAGCACCCCTTGGGGGCTGTGTGGGGGCTGGCTGTGGGGCGGTGCTCCACCACCCTCTGCTGCGATCCACGACTCCACTGGGTCTCATCCCGTATGACCTATTCAGTGCTTCTTTCCTCCGTCTGCTGAAAAGGCCTCCGGCAAGGCACTTGGGCTTATCCTCGGAGAGCCATGACACAAAAGGAAAAAGGGCTGTGGAGGGAGGAGGAGCACAAGCGGGCACCGGTTTCTAGAAGAACAGGCCTTTAGAATAACATTGCAATTCTAGTTATTTTAATTTTTTGTTAGACACAAAACATGTTTCAAGTTGGGCACTTTATATAATTGTGGCAACACAAAAAGATCATTACGGTGTGGTGGAGAGAGGGCTGGACTGAGGACCCAGGAGATCCAGGTTTTAGTGCCCCCCATCCTGAGCCATAAAGCCCACTGGGTGACCTCGGGCCAGTCACAGACCCTCAGCCTAATCAACCTCACAGGGTTGTTGTTGGAAGGGTAAAAATACAGTGCAGGAGAACATAGAAACCAAGCGAGTCAGAAGCGGGCCCCTGGGCCATCTAGGCTAACCCCAGCTCTAGCCAACTCTGCTCATGCAATCCGCAGCACGTGGCTGCCCAGTCTTCGTAGCGCGATTCCTCACAAGAGGCAGAAATGCGGACTGTCAGTGCAGTGCAGTAACACTGGTGGTAATTTAACTTTGAGGTCAGTCCCTTTCGGCTTTTGCTGGTCTAGCATCCTGGCAGGCTGCTGGAAATGGCCACTGTTAGGGATACTCAAGGCCAGACTGCCTCTCTCCCACCATCTTCAGCCCCGCCTGGGCAACAGGCTGCCCTCTCGGCCCTGCTGCCCGCCCTGCAATGGGCCACCCCACCTCTCGCCACCTCGTGGCACATGCAGATGCGTTCATTCGCCCATGGAGAAGCCAGCAAGATTGCCCCGCGTGAGTTGGGCCACATGCGGTGTCGGCCAAGCACAGCACAAGGGAAAGGAGCCGCAAGAAGCTGCTCCCTCCACAACGCCCTGCAACACGGCCCTCCGGGATGGGCGCAGGGCACCTACCAAGCCTGAGGGAGAACTCATAGAAGCGCTTCAACTTGGCCACCAGGGGGCACACTGCCTTCCACGCCTTCTCTTGGAGCTGCAGGTCACCAGGGCTTTGGATGGCCTGCAAGAGAAACGGGATGGGAGGGCGGCTCTGCAGGTGCCAGGGCACAGCATTGCTGGGCCCCGGGCCTTCTTGCATGCTGCCTGCACTGTCAGGTTCCCACCACACATGGCACCTTTGCCCTCTCCCAGGCTTTCGTCCCACCAGCCAATAGCTGGGGATTGGTAGCGCCGAGAGGGGTCGCACACCCCATGCAGCCATCCCCAACCTGGTACTCCCCAGCTGTGTGGGGCTGCAGCTCCCAACATGCCCAGCACAGCCTGAACCTGCAGCACTGTGTGCTGGAGGGGTGGCCAGTGGTGGCCAACAACCTCTTCCCTCCACCCCGTGAAGCCTGAGGGCTCTGCACCCCTCAGCCCAGCTTGAGGGAGGCCCGGCCAGGGCTCTCCCAACAGCCTCCCAGAGCACACGCCTTGGCTGGGGCCCGGCTTGCCCTTCACGACCAGCACTGGCATAGGCATAGCTGCAGCCCTCGCCCTGGCTGTGCTCGGGGCGTGGCGGCAGAGCTATCGTGGTACCTCTCGAATCTCTTGGCCTGCTCCAGCGTAGGACTGCAGTTCAGCCAGGATTGCCTGCGCCTCCTCCAGGACGGCGTTCACCTGGTTCCACACAGCCGTCTCAGCCTCTGTGGGCTGAGCGTCTGCCGCAGACCCCGCCAGAGAGAAAGAGACGTGTTCAGAACATGCCTCGCCAGGCAGCTCTCCGCCCAGTCCCTCGGCAGGGTGGAAGGGCGTGGTTGGCACCGCTCGCTGGGGGTGCGCTCCACATCCTGTGCCTGGGCACACACTGGAGCTGGCCTGGCTGCAGGGCACCCTGAAGCGATCCAAGCACTTCTGCCCCAGCCTTGGCCTGCGATCCTGGGCAGGCCACCGGTCCCCCGACACCGCCACCTGGGCAGGGGAAAATATCTCGGGCCACCCTTGGAGAGCACCAGCAGGCCATGGCGGGCCCAGGAGCACAGAAGAATTTGGAACATTGTTCTCTGATAAGCCCACACACTTTTGGCCCTTTGTGGTACAGGAGAAAGATTAGAAAATAAATAGACAGGAAAACCAACACAAAATAAAAAGCATGGGAACAAAAAGGAGACCGAGCCAAGGGCAACCTGAGCAACAGCCTAACCCTTCCTCCCTGAGAAAGGCGACGCCTCCACCTGGGAAACCTTGGCCAGGTTGGCTGCCGAGCCGTGCCATGCCGTGCCGTCCCGCCCAGCACACGCCCATGCCCCTCTCCCCGGGGGGGCACTTTTCCAGCAGTCATGGGCCCCTGTGCTTCAGGGTGGGCAGCCGTGCAGCCCTCCACACCACATGTGGCTCAGTCACATGCAATGTGGGCCGGCTTCCAAGGTGGTGTGGCAACCTGCCTTTGGGCCTGGCTGGCACGCAAGCATGTGGTCAGCCTGTCAGGAAAATTCAAGGCAAGCACTTCTCTGTCACGGCACAAGCCAGGGGCGGAGCTGGGATTGGGACCGGACGAGATGTGGACTGCGCAAGCTGCAGGAGGTCCCCACTGGGGCCTTCAGAGCGCGGAGCTGAAGCCGGCTTCCCAAGCCCTCCCTCGAGAAGCTGTAGGCCTCTGGTGCTGCAGAGCTCCTCCGCCATCCGCCTTGCACTGCCTCCCCTCGGAGGAGCTGCTCACCACCTGCCTGCCAGGAGGCTTTGCACGGCCCCCTGTGTGCCCCCCCCCAGCACATCCGCAGTGGCTGTTCCCGCCTTGCCAGGCTCTGCTCCTCCAACCTGCAGGAACTACCTGGCCCACAGCAGCTCCTTCACCCCCCAGCAGAGTAACGTGAAATGACATAAATCAATGCTAACAATGAAATAAGAACTAACACATGTGAAAGTGGTGAATTAAAATAAAGGCAAAAAAATAAAAATCCCTTCTCACGTTCAAAGTCAAGGGAAAAATTAGGGCCTTGCTCAAGCTCATTTTAAGTCAGCCCTTTAAGAACGCTTCCCAGGACACCTGCAAGAGAAGAGACAAGAGGGAGAAAAGCACGGCGGGTCATGAGGCGGGGAGGGAGGGGGCAGGTCTGGGGGACAATGTCACTGTGAAAGGCACCCCATCCCGGCAGCAGGAAGAGTCTCCTGGCACCCGAAGTCCGCACCTGGGCACGGCCACCGGCTCAGGGCTGGGCCGATCGGGCTGCGCACCCCTGGGGGAAGATGCTTCTGCCCAGGGCCATTCCGTTCCGGCACCTGCAGGCTGGCCTCTGCTCCGGTCCCAGCGAGGAATGGCCGGCCGGAGGGCACGAGCAACAGGAGGTGCAGGGGGCACAGAGCTCCAGCTCTGCACCGGCGGGGGGCCTGGCTCACCCCTCCTCTTCCTGCCCCTGAATGGGATGTGTGTTTGACTAATGCAGAGGAGGACTGGCGGGGAGGAGTGGAGCGGAGTGGGAAGGGAGCTGCTGTTCTCTGACCAGACCTGGGGGCACTCACTCGCCTGCTTGCCACACAGGGCCTGTGTCTGGCTCCTTCGGGGACTCCACCCATCTTCAGGGACACCCACCCCCCGTGCGGGGGCTGTGTGTGGCTGGTGGGACATGGAGCACCTTTAATGTGGGCAGTGGCCCAAGCACAGAGGAGCTTCCAGAGCATCAGTGCGCACCCTGCCCACGGAATGTTATGGGGTCCAAGAGGCCTGCCTTCCCATGTGCTCCTCCCCTCTTCCCCACTGTTGCCTCCATCATTTTCCTTCCCAGAAGAAATCCAGGCAGGCAGGAGCAGCTGCACAGCCCCTTTGGGGGGCATCCGCACTGCGACGACTGGCCAGCGGAGCTGCCAGGAGGCCGCAGACGCCTCCGGAGCCATTGTGCAGCCCCTGCGTCTGGAGCAGGCCTCCCCCTCTGCAAAGAAGCTGCCAGGAGCAGCCCCCAGCAGTGCACAGATATGCAGACAGCTGGACTGCACAGCCACGGACAGGGCGCAGGGGCACGGGCCCACGTGTCATGTCTCTGCTCAGCCAGGGGCCCGCTGGGTCGCTTCCTCAAGCCCTGACCTCCTTCTCAGTGGGGTGGTGAAAAAGATATGCATCTACTGAGCGCATGACACAACTGAAGGATTGGAGAAATCACACCTGATCCAGAGAAAGTTTGCTGCACACACTGGAGACCGTGATGCCACAGCATTTATAAAACACTGACGCACTCAATGCGCTTCACGTGCACTATCTGGACAGTCCGGAGAGTGTCTCCGAATGTAAGCAGGGGCAATCATTACCTCCAGCTGCAGATGCAAGTCCCAAGGTCAAGAAGCCTGGGTAGGGCACAGCACTGGGAAAGGAGCCCGGAGCATGGTTTATGCTCCCAGCCAGCAGGCTGTGCCGGCAGGACTGCAGCCCGTTTTTCCATGGGACGAGCTAGTCACCATGTGCAAGGAGGCCACTGATTTCATCGGGAAAGTGCAATTTAACTTTCCGTGAATGGCAATAATACCGAACAATGAACAATCTGAAAAGTTTGCTTCCTTGCCTTTCTTGCCAGAATCTTCACTTGGTCTTCTTTTGAATATTTCTATTTAGCTTCCCGATCATTTCATTTGCGATGGCGTGCCTTCCAAGCAAAGCAAGACAGAGGCCTCCAGATAGGGCTGGGTAGCAGTTTCAAGTTGGCTTGAAACTCAACATTAAGAAAACTAAGATCATGGCATCCGGTGCTCTCACTTCCTGGCAAATAGATGGGGAAGAAATGGAGGTAGTGACAGATTTTATTTTCCTGGGCTCCAAGATCACCGCAGACGGGGACTGCAGCCAAGAAATTAAAAGACGCTTGCTTCTGGGGAGGAAAGCTATGGCAAATCTAGATAGCATACTAAAAAGCAGAGACATCACCCTGCCAACAAAAGTGCATATAGTCAAGGCTATGGTTTTCCCAGTTGCAATGTATGGCTGTGAAAGCTGGACAATAAGGAAGGCTGAGCGCAAAAGGATTGGGGCCTTTGAGTTGTGGTGCTGGAGAAGACTCCTGCGAGTCCCTTGGACCGCAAGGCGATCAAACTGGTCAGTCCTAGAGGAGATCAACCCTGACTGCTCTTTAGAAGGCCAGATAGTGAAGATGAAACTCAAATACTTTGGCCACCTAATGAGAAGGAAGGACTCCCTGGAGAAGAGTCTAATGCTGGGAACAATAGATGGCAAAAGAAGAAGGGGATGGCAGAGGATGAGGTGGCTGGATGGAGTCACTGAGGTGGTTGGTGTGAGCTTGAGTGGACTCCGGGGGATGGTGGAGGACAGGAGGGCCTGGAAGAATGTTGTCCATGGGGTCGCGATGGGTCGGACTCGACTTCGCGACTAACAACAACAACAGCAGGCCCTGCTCTCTTGAAGGGCTCAGGGGGGCTGCAGCCCCCATGGGAAGGACTTCCAGGGGTAAGGAAAGGGGCACAGTGGTGGGAGACCATAAAGGTCCCCGGAGAACTCTGGCAGGGCCACCTTGCCTGCTCGCCTCTGCTGTGATTGCAGGCCCTTCCCCCCTTGCTGCAGCCCTGCCTGTGAAAATGGGGGGAGATGTGCTTTTGCACCTGCCCAGGTAGCCAGAGCCTCTGGAAATATGGAACAGCTACAGGGGGCTGCAGCAACTGGGGGAGGGGAGGGAGCAGATGAGGGTCTTGCCAAGAACTGGGTAATCCACTGGTCTCTCAGGCTCACAGGCAAAGGTCCCTCACGACTTTGCCTTCCCTTGACAGCTTGTCCTTGGACAGCTGTCCAGAAAAAAGCAAAGACCGGAAGGACCCTGTTTGGAGTTTCCGCAGGTCAACGAGCACCATTGGCGCTGGCTGGGCTTTGCCAGTGGGTCTGCCCCCAGATGCTCCCTGGCCAAGGGCTCCCGCTTGATGCATAGGTCTGCCCTGCATGGTCCAGGGCGCTTCCAGAAGGAAGACTCCTAGACAACACAGTCCTTGCCCCTTGTGCAGGCATTCTGCCTTTTTCCCCAGTGAGAGATTATCTACAGGAAGAAAGAAGATTAGAAGCACCAAAGAATGTGAGTGAAGCAAGGTGATGGCCCCATAAACACCACCCCTTGAAGGCCTTCTGGTGTCTGTCAGGCACAGGCCGGCTCTTCCCAATGAAGCCTCCTCAATTTAGTATGTGGAGCACAAGTACATTGGCTGCGAAATGTAATTGTGCCCCCAAATTTGTGGAGAACAGCAACTCCTGCCACCAGTAACCACAGAAATCTCCCTCCCCTTTGTGTATGGGACTTACTTTCAAAATCCAGGAAAAAATGGGGACAGTTCTCTAAATCTTTGCCCAATACCTTTATCAGATTGCCCATGGCCAGCAGACCTGAGCGGGAGAAACAGAGCAGAATGGAAAAGAACAACCAAAGGCATGGCGAGAGAGAGAGATCTCACAGCAAAGCCCCCTCCCTCCGGCACCACCATTCACACCTCCCGGGGCCTGAACTCCGGCTCCAGTGGCTTTCACTCTGTAATGCCTCTTGGCACTGGCCTGCACTCGCAAAGACCTCTTGCAGTTTCTCAAGGACCATGGCACCATCCTGCCCCAGGATCACTGGTGGACAGGGGCTGCTTGCTTTTCTGCTTCAGAGGGAGCCCTTTGCTGCCATGTTGGTCCCCGCTACTGGCTGGAGCAAGCCCAGCACTGCTCCAGTGGGGCCTTTCTGGGGAACCAGTAGTGGACACAGCCGATGGCTGCCCCTTTCCTTCCTTGGGGCTTCCCCTGAGCCCAGCTGGTCACCCAGCCCTGGCTGCTTCGGACGGAGGAAGGCTCTCCCGGCCCGGACTCTCTGAGGACAAGGCCTGTCTGCCCCCTGGCCTGCCTGCAGGTGTGGGTGCCACTTGTCTTGCTGCTTTGGACAAGAGCACGCCCCGTCCCCATCTGGGTCCGTCTCCTTCTTCGGACCTGCCCCAGCACCCCAGCCCAGTCTGCAGGGAAGGGGGCAACAGGCCTGCAGCGCAGGGTGCAGTGGCCACCTCTTTACCTCTGTTCACGATTCTTCTGCAAGCTCTTCAGACCAGAACTGGGCTTCTCCGGCAGGCACAGTCACTGCATCGACCGAGACAACCCTGGAGAGAAAGGAGAGCGGCACTGCTGGCTTCGAGCTCTGGACTGGCCCTTCAGAAGGCGGGTCTGAGGCAAGGACTGGGGGAGAGCCAGCCTGTGAAAGAAGCACCCTGCTGGGCACGTGAGGGGACTGGCTGTGTGTGTGTGTGTAGGGGGGGAGGGTTGTCCAGCTCACCCAGAAATGGGGAACACAGGAGACACGGCCACAGGCCATGCTGCTCGCAGAACAGCCACCTGCGTCGCCGAGCGAGACCATTTGGGCCAAGGGTGGCCTTTGCACTCCTGTCCTGGCCCTTTCCTGCATGGATTCAGCCCAGCAGACATTCTCCTGCACCTCGGAGTTTTCCTCGGTGGGACACGCTTGGGATTACAAGCACCTGAGCTAGGCAGGCAGAATCAGCACCCCGCCTTCTCGCCTGCTATTACACAGAGATGGCTGCCTCCCCTCGGCTTCCAGTCACCTGGAGCTGCTCCCCCCACCACCCGAGCCATCCTCCAGCCGCTGACTCAGCCCTCTTTTCTGCCCGTTGCACAGCACATGCAGGCTGCATGCATACATCGCAAGGAAAGGGTCACTGGACAAATGAGTTTCTCAGTGTTCACAAGACCAGGAGGGTTCTGCGGAGGCCCTTCAGTGAGCCAGAAGGCAAGGCGCGCTCAGGTGAATCCTTCGTTTTCGCCCTCCTGAAGGTCACAACAAGGCTTGCGGAGAGGCAGGCGGGTGCCCTGATTTGCATCTCTGGCATCTGGGCAGAGAACCCTCATGGACCAGCCTTACGCACGATTAGGCATATTCACAGGCATAGAAACACAGAAACAGAGCGAGTCAGAAGGGGCCTCCCGGGCCATCTAGTCTGACCTCCGGCACCAAGGCAGCTCCACTCACGACATGCCCATCATGTGCATGTCCAGCCTATCCTTGAACATCCACACCGATGGGGCCTCAACAACCTCTCATGGAAGCCCATTCCACGCCCTCGGGGTCCTAACTGTCAGGAAGTGCTTCCTGGCATCCAAATTGAACCTTGGCTCCCTGAGCTTTGCTCATTGGAGCGCGTCCTGCAGGAGAGAACAGGCCTCTCCCCATCTCCATGTGACACCCCCTCACATACCTGTATGTCGCCAACAGATCCCCTCTGAGTCTCCTCCAGGCCGAAGAGATCCAGTTCCCTCAGTCTCACCTCATACAGCTTCCCTGCAAACTGGCCACCAACCTTGTGTCCCTACGCTGCACTGTCTCTAACCTGGCTGTAATGTTATCCTTCCTGTAATGAGGGGCCCAAAATTGAGCACACTACTCCAGTTGTGGGCGCACCAGAGTCGTGTAGAGTGGTAGTAATACCTCTCTTGATCTAGAAGCCATACTTCTGGCTATGCAACCAAGGGTGGCATTCGCCCTCTTGACCACCGCATCACACTGCTGGCTCATGTTTAGCCTGCAGTAGACCAGCACCCCGAGGTCCCTTTCACAAGTGCTGCTCTCCAGCCACTTGTCCCCTAACGTGTACTTATGACGCCCATTCCTATGCCCCAAGTGCAAGACCTTGCACTTATCCGCATTGAACGCCATCCTGTTGTCTCCTGCCCACTTCCATAGTCTGTCCAGATCCTCTTGGATCTGGAGTACCTGCTCCTCAGTTGTGGCCTTCTCCAGTTTTAGTGTCATCTATGAATTTGATCAGCAGACTGGTCAGCCCTTCTACCATGTCATTTATGAAAAGATTAAACAGGATCAGACCCAGGACAGAGCCCTGGGGCACCCCACTTGTCACTGGCCACCATCCCGATAATTCCCCACTAATGGTTACCCTCTGCTTTCAGTCAGTCAACCATGCCCTAAACAGTGCTTTATCCCAAAACACCTCAGTTTCTCCACCAGGATATCATGGGGCACTTTGTCAAAGGCCTAGCTGAAATCCAGGTATACCACATCCACTGCATCCCCTCCATCTAGCCATCTCGAAACCTTGTCATAGAATTCTACAAGGTTTGTCTGGCAGGACTTGTTTTTGCGGAAGCCGTGTTGTGTGGCTGTCAGCCTCCCTTCCCCATCTAGCATCACTAGATCTTTCTCTATTATTATCCTTTCCATTGTTTTTCCTACAATGGACATAAGGCTAACAGGTCTGTAATTCTCCATGTCCCTTCTACCACCCTTTTTGAAAATTGGGACCACTGATGCCACCCTCCTGTCCTCTGGAACTTGACCTGTTCTCCACAAGGCCTCAAAAATGGAGGCGTGAGGGAACCCCTGCCAACTCTCTCAGGTGTAACCCGTCAGGGCCTGGCGCCTTTGTAACTTCCAATGCCCTGAGGAGCCCCTCGACTTCAAGGGGGGTGACTTTAATTTGTGCCTCTAAGTCCCCAGCCTCATCTAATCTCCTATGCGAATATCCCCTGTTCTGCTTTGGGGAGAACACAGAGGCAAAATAGTCATTCCCTCATATCAGAGACTGGATCTTGTTCCTCCTTATTTAGTGGTCCCACCACTTGTCTCCCCTTCCTTTTCCTATTTACATGCTGGAAGAAGCCCTTTTTGTTGCTCTTGATATTCTTGGCAAGTCTCAGCTCATAATCAGCCTTAGCCTTGCGAAGAATCCTTCTGCAACGGGCCTCCTCCTCCTAGTATACCCTTTTGTCTATTTCCCCCAGTACCCATTTCCTACAGAGGCTCCTCTTTCGTCTAATCCCCCTAACCACCTCCTTTCGCATCCATGGCGGCACTCTCCTCCGCCTCCCCACCTTACTGACTAGAGGTATTGTCAGGGCTTGCGCCTGCAAAACCTCCCTTTTGAGTGCCATCCACCCCTCCTCAACTCACTTAACTTCCAGTAACCTATCCCAGGAGACTTTCCCCAGTCTGGCCTTCAGTTGGCCAAAGCTGGCCCTCTTGAAGTCCCAGCTTCTATTATGTATTTATTTATTATTTATTAAAACATTTCTATGCTGCCCCATCGCAACAAAGCCTCGGGGCGGCTTACAACAATAAAATTATGACAATACCTTTAAAACCTTTTCATGCCCCCCCCCCTCGGTGCATCTCAGCAAACCTTATAAAATACAATCCTAAATTAAATATAAACAAATTATAAACAATTAACTAAACAATAATGAATACAATTAAACTATAAACAAATTATAAACAACTAGACACACAATTAAACCATAAACCAATTGACAAAATTAACAATTAAAATACGATTTAAATAAAAAGGTCTTTGCCTGGCGCCGAAAAACAAATAATGACAGCACCAGGCAGACCTCTCTGTGGAGCGCATTCCATAATTGGGGTGCCACCACTGAGAAAGCCCTCCTCCGGGTACTCACCCTCTTAATCTCATTCACTGAGGGTTCCCGGAGGAGAGCCTCTGTTGCTGATCTCAGAGGGCGGGAGGGCATACATGGGCGTAAGCGCTCCATTAGGTATCCAGGTCCCAAGCCGTTTAGGGCTTTATAGGTCAACACCAACACCTTGAATTGGGCCCAGACTTCAATCGGGAGCCAGTGGAGCTGACAGAGAACTGGGGTTATGTGAGACTAACGCCCAGTCCCCGTCAGCAACCTGACAGCTCTATTCTGCACCAATTGAAGTATCCGGACCGTCTTCAAGGGCAGCCCCACGTAGAGTGCATTACAGAAGTGTAGTCGGGAAGTCACCAGCGCATGTGTCACTGTCGCCAGGCAGTCGTAGTCCAGGAAGGGATGCAGCTGATGTATCAGCTGAAGCTGTAGGAAGGCACTCCTCACCACTGCCGTCACCTGAGCATGTAACGACAGTTCCGGATCGAGGAGTACTCCCAAGCTGTGGACCTTGTCCTTTAGAGGGAGTGCAACTCCATCCAGGACAAGGCCCAAGTCCCCCATTCCAAGGCCCGAACCGCCCACCAACAGGACCTCCGTCTTGTCTGGCTTGAGCTTCAGTTTATTGGCCCTCATCCAGCCTATTATCTCAGCCAGGCACCAGTTCAGCACAGCCACCGCCTCACCTGGATCGGTGGAGAACGAGAGGTAGAGCTGGGTATCATCAACGTACTGATGACTCCGCAGCCCACACCTCCTGATGACCTCCCCCAGCGGTTTCATGTAGATGTTAAATAGCAAGGCAGACAAAATGGACCCCTGCAGTACCCCATGGCATAGCTGCCATGGCGCAGAGCCATAGTCCCCCAGCACCACCTTCTGAAATCAGCCATTGAGATAGGAGCGGAACCACCACCAAGCGGTGCCTCCAACTCCCAATCCCGCAAGCCTATCCAGAAGGATACCATGGTCGATGGTATCGAAAGCTGCTGAGAGGTCCAGGAGAACCAACAGGGACGCACTCCCCCTGTCTCTCTCCCTGCATAGGTCATCGTACAGGGCAACCAAGGCAGATTCAGTGCCGTACCCGGGTCTGAAACCAGACTGAAATGGGTCCAGATAATCCGTCTCATCCAAGAGTGCTTGGAGTTGTCCCGCCACCACCCGCTCTAGTACCTTGCCCAGGAATGGGATGTTGGCCACTGGTCTATAATTGGCGGCCACCTCTGGATCCATGGATGCCTTCTTTAGGATTGGCCAGACTACCACCTCCTTTAAGGGTGCAGGTACCCAGCCATCTCTTAAAGAGGTGTTGACCACCTCCAGGATCCAGGGCCCAATCCCATCCTTGGCTGTCTTAAGTAGCCAAGAAGGGCATGGGTCTAGTAAGCAAGTGGTAGGGCGTACTCGTCCAAGCACCTTGTCCACATCATCAGGCCGCAGCAACTGAAATTCATCCATTAAGTGTGGACCGGATGGCGTCGATGGCAACTCCCCAGCAGAATCTGATTCCAAAGTAGAGTCGAGCTCGTAGCGTATCTGAGTGATTTTCTCCTGAAAATGCTTGGCAAACTCGTCACAGCGGGCCTTCGAGGGCAGCACCAGATCTTTCTTTGGATATACTAGGCCCTTTCTTTGGATATACTAGGCCCTGCACCACTCGAAAGAGCTCCGCTGGATGGCATTGTGAGGAGGCAATGGAAACAGAGAAGAATTTCTTCTTCGCCATCCTCACTGCCACAGCATAGGCACGATAATGTGCACTTAAGTGTGTTCGGTCAGATACTCGACATGATCTCTTCCACCTGCCCTCTAGACGTCTCCCAACCTGCTTCATCGCCCGTAATTCAGTCGTATACCACGGAGATGAACAGGCTCCGTTAGGTAGAAGAGGACACTTGGGAGCGATCGTGTCAATAGCCCTGATCATCTCCCCATTCCACAATTCAGCCAGGGCATCAACAGGATCACCAGCCTTATCAACCGGAAAGTCCCCCAGAGCATTCAGGAACCCTTCAGGATCCATCCTGCTCCGGGGGCGGACCCACACAATTGGGTCCGCACCCTTACAGAGGGAGAGGCCACTCTCGAGCTCAAACCTTATGAGGAAGTGATCTGACCATGACAAGGGCGTCAGACTTAAATTCCTCACCCTCTGATCACCCTCTTCCTGTCCTGTCGAGAAAACCAGGTCCAGAGTGTGTCCACGTTCATGGGTTGGGCCGATGACGTGTTCAGACAGCCCCATGGCCGTCATGGAGGCCATGAAGTCCTGAGCCACCCCGGTAGGAGCTGCCTTGGCATGGAGATTGAAGTCCCCCAGGACCACCATCCTGGGAGTCTTCAACACCAGGTCCAAGACGACTTCTGTCAGCTCAGGCAGGGAGTCTGTTGGGCAGAAGGGTGCACGGTACACCAGCAGAATCACCAGTCTGTCTCGGTCACCCAACACCAAGTGGAGGCACTCCAGCCCCGGCCTCGAGAGAACAGGAAGCCCCACAAGGGAAATAGAAGCCCGATAAACTAGAGCAACCCCCCCTCCCCTCCCCTCCAGGCGGGGCAGTGCTGGACCAAGTACCCGGGCGGACACAACTGTGAGAGGGAAACATCCCCCCGTCACCCGCCCAGGTCTCAGTAATACAAGCCAGGTTGGCCCCCTCATCCACAATCAAATCGTGGATGAGGGCAGATTTATTGTGGACCGACCTGGCATTGAGCAGTAGCACCGACAGACCCGGGGGGCAGTTGACAAGACTACCGGGAACCCGCCGGCTGGGCGAGTAACCAGAAAGAGGGACAGGTGTTAACCATCTGTCCCTCCTTCTTCTATGCGGACCGTTAGACTCCCACCGCTGTAACGCCCCCCGCCCATCACTACCCCTATGGCTGCGCCCACGCGCTCCCCAGGCAACGACATAATCATAATCAGCTGAGATGCACCGGATTAAAATTAATAATCTAAAAACCCCATTTAAAACCCCTTTAAAAAAACATCCTACCTGCTGGATTTCAGTCAGTCCACCGCAGGCCAGAACCCCTGGCCAACCCAGCCCCCGCTCGGCCCCCAAATGACATCCCAAATGGCGACTGCCCTTAGGCTGTCGGCCTTTGGCCGCAGCAGCACTTTATGGGGCCACGGGGCTCCTCCCCTTGCTCGCCCCGCCCGGCACGCCTCTCACACGTGCCGGGAAGGCAGGCCAGGGACAAGTCCTGGGCCAGTGGTGGTCCTGGCGCTCGCAGCGGGGCGTCGGCGATGGCGTCGGCAGCAGCAGCGGGTGCCTGCGGGCGCAGCGCAGCGGCACGGGCGGGCCCAGTCCGGCGGCGCAGGTGGAGGTGGGTCCGCGGGCGCTGGTCCCTCCTGGTGGCAGCGGTGGCACTTTGTGGGGCCACAGGGCTCCTCCCCTTGCTCGCCCCGCCCGGCACGCCTCTTGCACGTGCTGGGGAGGCAGGCCGGGATGAGTCCCGGGCCAGGGGTGGTCCTGGCGCTCGCAGCGGGGCATCGGCGGTGGCATCGGCGGCAGCAGCAGCAGTGGGTGCCCATGGGCACAGCACAGTGGCACGGGTGGGCCTGGTCTGGTGGCGCAGGTGGAGGTGGGTCTGTGGGTGCTGGTGCGTCCCGTAGTCCGCGGGCACTTCTAGTGCTCGACCTGCTACACGTCCCCAGTCCCCTGATCTCAAAGCGAAGGATGGAGTGATCACTTGCATTCAGAGCTCCCCTAATCTGTACTTCATCTATCAGCTCCTCCCTGTTGGTCAAGACCAAGTGAAGGAAGTTCCCCCCACTCGTCGCCTCTTGGACTCTCTGTGTGAAAAACCCTCCCTTTATAGCTTCTAGGAGGCAACGTGACCTGGCTGTCATCGCTGAGTGAGTCTCCCAACTAATATCCAGGAGATTGAAATCTCCCATAATTACTGAGTCTCTCCCCTGAGATATCCTTAGAATCTGGCCTGTCAGGCCATCATTCAGGGTCTCAAATTGACCAGGAGGGTGATAACATACCCCCACTGTCAGGTCCCTTTCCCTGTCAAAACCCCTAAGTGTCACCCAGACTGCCTCTACCAGATCCCCATCTGTGCTGCATTCTATCTCACTGCATCCTATCCCTTCCCTGGTGTATAAAGCCTTTCTCAAAAGGTGATACCCTTCTATGTTCACATTCCAGACTTGCCTTTCATCCCACCAAGTTTCTGTGATTCCCACCAGATTATACCCTCCTATTCCCAGGAGAGCTTCAAGCTCTTCCTGCTTGTTACCCATGTTCCTAGCATTGGTGTACATGCACCTCAACTCCTTCCCACCACTTCCTTTCCTTGGAGTTCCCAGTCTCCTCCCATCTCTTAATTATGCATCCCCACATCTTTATTTTAAGAGTACAGAGGTGACTCGGCTTTCGAAAATGCTCAGAGGAGGAAAAAGAGGCTTTTGATACTCATGCTTTTTCTGATTAAATGGAGGGTGAGGAGAACGAGAGGCATGAGACAGAAGCAGAAGGAAAAGGTATAGGCAGCACTGATGAAAAGAGAGATGCCAGGGTTCAAGTTGCCTCCTGGCCCAAATTCCAGTGCAGGGACACATGTCCAGGAGCAGAGCATTTGGCGCAGTTTTTCCCAGCCTCTCTACATGGAGGAGATGAAACAGAGGCAGGGGGAAAGTGTTGCCAAACGTGAAGCACTCAGTGCAGGAGTGCTCTGATCTGGGCTGCATCCAGACAAGAGAAAGGTCTCTTCCCTGCCTCAGCCATGGGATCCGCAAGGACTCCTGATGGCAGCGGCACCCCTGGCAGGCCTCCATGGTTGCCCGCCTCTTCCATCTCTCCTTATGGCCAAATCTCTCCAGGCCAGATTCTCAGAACCACCTTCCAGCTGGTGGCCCTGGGAGTTCTCCTCCTCGGAAGCAGCTGGTGGGGCTTCCAGATCCCTCCAGGGACACCACTGTGCAGGATTCTTGTGCCCGAGAGATCTGGTGACACCGGCACCACTAGAGGCAAGTAGGGCAGGTGGGGCTTCCCAAAGGCCTCTGGAGAGGAGCAACGCCTGGATTCTATCCAGGTGAGGTGGGAGCTGAACCAGCCTGCAGCCAGGCATGGCTGTCCTCAGGGCCTCTTGCAGAGGTCGGTGCAGTCCAAGGCCAGGCAAAGCTGCCATCACTTGCAGCTCCGGCTTGTCGACGTAAGGTCCTACTGTGCCTCCCATTCTCCCTGGAGCTGCAGCAGGTGCTGACACTCCTTGGCCCCTGCCTGAGCCCAGTGCCTGGGAGCCTTCAGGGTCCACGTCTGTGCTCAGACAGAGCAAGCCTGGCTTGGGACCAGCCACTTCAAAGCAGCATCCTCAGACTGGGTCTTGTGGCTGGTTTCATTCAGCATCACTGCAACTCTGTCCAGACATGGGCTGGCGCATTCTGCAACACCTCAGGAGGCAGGGAGCCAAGTGGGAAGGGAGACTTTCTTCCCTCGCTCATTGCACTAGAAGGAAAGAAGCCTCGCTCTGTTGTTGCTACTGCCGCTTTCCCCAGGGACAACTTGTTTCTCTAATGACAACATCATCCAAAGAGGAATCATTCTCTGCAAAGAACATGAGGATGATGTTCTCCCGGGCTTGGGTCCTCCTCTTCTCCATGGCCATTGGCCTTCCGGCATTTTGGTTCTTCTTCCCAGAGTTGGTAAAAATCTGAATGCCAGTGGGTAGGCAATTGCCAAAGGAGGGCTGCTCCATTGAAAACATGAAAAGGACAGGAAGAAATATTGCGGTACTCTACAGCTCTCAGAAAGGGGCAGCTGAAGGTTTTGCCAACGTTGCTCAAAGATGCTCACCCCATGAAGATTGTTGGGGGATTCTGGATGAATAAAATGAAGTATTTCTTCACTGAATAGGTAAACTGCCACATGAAGTAGTTATGGCTGTGAATCTGAGTGGCTTTAGAGAGGGATAGGACAAATGCATGGATGAGAAGGCTACCCATGGCTAGCTGTCCTGATGGTTAGAAGCTACCTCTGTGCGAACAATCATTGCTGGGGGATGTGGGTAGGAAGGCCCTGTTGCACTCCTGCCTGTGTGAACAGATACTGGCTTTAGATGGTCTTTGGTCTGGTCAGGATTGTGGGCCTTTCTCGACATGTTGATCAGGACACAGTTCTTCCAAACGAATTCTCAGCCACCCTCCTCACTGGAGGAGACTCCGCAGCCCAAGCATCAGGGAGGCAAGCAAGACACACTGCCAAGGTCAGCCCAGTGCCTCCCCCCTCCACCCTGACCCCACCTTGCCTCTGGCCACCTGAGCAAAGGTAGGAGCACTGCCCACATTACCATGTGGGAGGAACAGCAAGCTTCCAGCAGGTGTCTGCTGAGCTCAGCTCGACATCTTCTGCACCCTTCCAGGTGGCCAGAAGGGGGTGGCGCTGTCTCCCAGGGAAAGCAACCCAGAGGCTCACGGGGCGGGGGATTCATGCCCAGAGACCAGTCAGCAGAATGGGGCAACTCCTCCATTCACTGCAGCCGTGCTGTGCAGCCGACTGAGGTTCCAGGAGGGTCAGCTTTGGCATTATCCAAGTACCCCAGGAAGCATGGCTTGGCCGTGGGGGTGAGGGGTAAAGACCAGCAACTGCCAAGCAGAAAGGGAGCGAGGACTGAGCCTCAGGTGAGTACAGTGGCACCTCGACTCACAAATGTCTCAGTTCTCGACCAAATTGGGTCATGAACAGAAATTTAGGGGAAAAAATTCCTCAGGTCACGAACTCCGCATCGGGTGACGATCGCGTGTTCATGGCGAGGGGGGTGGGGGGAGACAGGTATGATCATGGTTGTGCTCGGGGGGAGAGATGTCCACAATCGCGCCCATCTCTCCCCTGAGCATGCCCACAATCACACCCATCTCCCTCCACCTCTGTGCACCCACCCGTCTTCCCTGTGATAAAAAAAATATTTACAGAATGGATTAACCTTATTTACATTGAGCTTTATGGGGAAATTTGACTTGACTCGCAACCAATTTGGGTTGTGAACAGAGTTGTGGAACGGATTAAGTTTGTGAGCTGAGGTACCGCTGTATCCCACTGGCCTGAGCTCCAGGCTCAAAAGGCTGCAGGCCTTTGTGGGAGCACCAGAAGTCTTCCCCCATTGTGCGTTTTCTGATGCTCGGTGGGTTCCAGCGACTTGGAGAGGTGCTCCCGCCACAGACACCCCATGGGCTTTGCTGCTCTGTAAAGCCTTTGAATGCACTGCCAGGGCCACTTGGTGTCTGGTTAGGGAAGCATGTGGGGGCTGAGATGTTACACTGCAGACACCACATCCAGGTCCTGCCCTTTCCCTGCAGAACAGCAAGTAAAGCCAAGAAGGGGACCAAAGTCCGAGATCCTGCTGTGCTTCCTCCAGAAAGAGAAAACCAGGAAAGAGAAGTAAAGCAGCAACACATAAGCAATGGGACCGTGTCCAGAGCTGCCTTGTTCAAATTCCACCAGCAAGTGAACTAAATCAACCCCAGGCAGGCCTCGGATCCTGAGCAGGTCTCCTCTAGCTTTGTTTTTTCTTAATGAGTTCTCTGGAGGAGGCACCTTCGGTGCAGATTTCCCTGCAGGGTCTGTAATTAACCTCCCAAGCAGCACCCACTCTGACCATCGAACAGTTTCATAGTGCAGTGGAAAGGATCTCCCTCTCGGAGCAGAATCTACAGCGCTCCGTCACCCTGCATCCCCATGCAGCCTTTCTGAACCAGGCCAAGGATCCACCTTCCTTCAGGAGTGGCTAGTCAGGTGCTTCCAAGAGCAGAAGAGTGAGAGCATCCAGAGGCAGCCGCTTGTCAAAGTACTGCTGAACAGCAGGTGGTGAGAGGAAGGCAAAACCCGAGTCTTCACACATTACACCAGACAGGTGATAGCCTCTTGAGACTGACAGGTCGGGTGTCCGAGGAGGCTTTGACCTCTGTCTGGGCCACGGTCAGCCCAGGAAGGTGATTCCTCCGGTGCAGACACGCTCGGCTACCTTCCTCCTGCCCCAAGCTGGGGAAGCCTCTCTTGCTGGGCTCCAGAGCCCACAGCCTCGTTCGCAGCCTCCCTTACCCTGCCAGGTAACCGGCACCTTCAGCCCGGACCCTGGGCAGAAGCCCCCTGGACCCCAGCCAGCGTGGGCCACGCACTTTCAAGCGGAGGATGCTGAAGGCTTGGGGCACCGAGCAGCCCCCGTGGCCTCGGAATAGTCCTAAGGACTGCTCTCGAAGAGATGGCGAGGGCAGCCTGCCAGCATCGCATTTCCAGCGAATGCAGCCGGGGGGGGGGGCGCGCGGGGGGGGCAGATGAAGGCTCAGCAGCTGCGGCAGCGGCAGCCGGCGAGTCCGGCTGGAGAGGGGCGCGGACGGCGCGCTCCTCCGAACGCGCAGCCCCGTTCCCGCGCGGAGAGGCGCCGGCCTTGCCGGGCACGCGGCGGGCTCTCCGTGCGGCGCCTGCCCCAGCCCCAGCCCCAGCCCCAGCCCACGCCCCACGAGCGCGTGGCGCAGGTCCGGGCTGCCCTCCGGCGCCCCGCGGCAGCGGCCAGCGGCCAGCCCGGGGCGGCTGAGGGCGAGCACGGCGGCCGCGCCACGGAGGAGGGCGCCCCGCTTGGTCGCGTGGGTGCCGGAAAGAGCGGCGGAGCGGGCGGGGAGCTGCGCGGGGAGAGCCCGGGCCACCTCCGACCCAGCCCGGACGCTCCCGCCGCAGCCTCCCGGGAGGCCGGCATCCGGGAGCGGGGAGGACGCGTCCGGCGGTCCCGGCAGCTGCTCGCGGTCCTCGCTCGGTTCTCGGGCGAAGCGCGGCCCCCGCTTCCCGACGGGGCCGGCCCCTCCCCGGCCGCAGCCGCGGCCCCTCCCTCCACCAGTGGGAGAGGCGCCCACCTTTCCGTCGAGGACGAGGCGCAGCCGCGGTTCCTGGCGCTGGAGCGGGACTGCCTCGGCCGGGTCTTCCGCGGACGCTGCCGGAGCTCTCCGAGCCCAGCGACAGGACGGCGAGCCTCCCGGGCGCCTCAGTCCAGCGACAGGAGCCCTGCTGGGGCGGCCGCCGCTGTCGGTGCACTGCGCACCACAAAGACCACCATAGCCCACTACTCGCCCCCTCCCCTCCTTCTGAAACATCTGTGACGTCTGCAATGTGAGAAGCCAGGGCAGATTAACCCTTGCCTGGCTGTGCCAGGCCCTCCCCTCCCCCACCTTCAGCCGGCAACGGAGGCCTACGGAAGGGTTTGGTGCACCAGGGGCACCAGGAGGTCATCTAGTCTGGCCTCCTGCCCCAGCAGGAGCTTGACACTCAGCAACTCCATAGGAGAGTCTTGGGTAAAGGTCAAGCCGGCATCTTCCAAGGCTGCCTTTCCACGCATGAAAAAATGAAGGTTAGGATTCTCTGAGCATGAACAGAAAACCTTCCCTTTATTGCTAGGTAGCCCCTTGAAAGGTCTTCCCTGGGGGGCCAGCAGACTCTTGGCAGCTCTCATCGCCTTCGCCAAAGGACTGATGCTCATCCACACACGGGAAGCTGAATGCTAGACTTGGCCCTGGTTCAGCAGGACTTTTCTTGTGGGGGTGTTCGAAACACGGGTGGGGCATGGAATGGGTGCAGTATGGTGCTCAGTCCCACGTGACCCAGGCACAGATCTCCACTCAGTTGGCAAAACGGGGTTGGGGGGCTTTTGTCCCTGGCTGAGTGGGACCTGTGGGGCTGCTCTGAGCTGCCTCCACCCCAGGCTTGGACCCAGCCTCTGCCAGTCACTTCCTTTCTCATTTCGGATTATCTGAAAGGGCAAGGGATGCCAGAAAGGGGGATTCCAGGTGGATTGCAGCTGTCTATGACCTGGGATCACAGGCTATGCTGACTGTGGTTGATGGCAGCTGTAGTCTGAAGGGCACCGAAGGGAAAGTCAAAGGCAGCCTTTGGTATTGAGGCAGGCTGCTCCTCAGTGAGGAGGTTCTAGTCAAATCAGAGCACTTAAAAACATTAAGTATATTTAATATTCCCTTTAAGGCTATCTCAGCAAATGGCTTGAGGTTGCCACATTTTGTGGTCACAGACCCTGCGGGAGCCCAGAGCTTCTCAATCAGCACTTTCTGCCCATCCGTGGGCCTGGTATAATGAGGTGGGGGCTGGGGCGGGGGCTGCTAGCCTGAAAGATGCCCAGCATGTGCACTTTCCTCTCCACTCACCAGCACCCCTCCACTCCTGTCCTCCTGCCACAGGCCCCAGCCTGTGCTCTCCAGAGCCTGATCCTGTGCTCAGGATGTCCTGAGGAGAGCAGCTGCTCCGAGAGGCCGCTCGGCTCCAGGCCTTGCTCCTGTGCACTCATCTGGAATGAAGGAAGGGCCGGGGCACGGGCGTCCACTTACTGCCGCCAGAACTCCGCCTGCAGGCTCGCCACGCGTGCACTGACTCCTGAACCACACCTTTCCTTCAGCCGAGGGGAGGGGCGCACCAGGTGATGCTGAGCCGTGCTGACAGGCGGCCATGGCCCCGTGTGCTGCCTCCAGCCTGGCTGGCAAAGGCAGTGGCTGGGGGAGGCAGAGCCAACGTGTGCAAGAGGAAGGGGAGGATGCCGAGCCCTTTGACAAGATCCGAGGTGGCAGATTCTGGAGGACGGGCAAGCAGGAAGCACTTGCAAGCAGCTATTTGTGGCCTGAATTCTCAGCAGAGGCATGAGTGCTGATGCAGAGGATTTCCTTTGATACACCCGACCCTGCAACTGCAGGCATCAACTTGGCCTTTTGCATCAAAGAAAGAACGAACCAAATGAGGACCAGTCCAACTTCATGCACAGAATTACAAAACAGAGGTCTGGTAGGGGCTTGATCTGAGTCCCAGCACTTGTGGAGGAAGTGCAGCAGAGGCGTCTTTACCCTGCATCAGACAGCGACCCAGAGTGCTGCCTCTTCAAGTAATGTGGCTCTCAAAGCCTGCACAAGGGTTGCACGAAATGCAGGGAGCAGACGCTGGGCCGAGCCGTATGAGCTGTCTTTGGTGGCATTGCGAGTCCCCGGGGGGAGGGCGCACCTCTCTGCTATGCCCAAACATGATTGTCCTCAAATGCCCTTGGGTCAGCCAAGACACGCCTCCAGGATACGCACTCCCCACCAAAGCATCTAACCTGAAGTTCCACTTGAACACAAGTGCACATCTGGTCATCCCTCCTCAAGCTGGGAGGCCTTCCTGGTGCAATGCATCCACTCCCCCGCACCCCATGAAAGGCACCAGGCAAACTGGCTGGCGGGGAGGGTGCGACTGGCTCAGCATCACACTGGCAGCTCCGTCAGTCCTGCATCTCCATGGAGACAGCCAATCAACATCATCGTCTCCCTCCGTCTCTCTTCCCCCTCCCCTCCCTAAAATTAATGACTGCTCAGTCCCATTGGTATGGTTAAAGTAAAAATGCAAATTGTTGCCCCTGCTGCAAATATATGCATTATCGACATGAGGGGCCCATGGCTGCCCTCCCTGGACATCTTGACCTCTGCATGAATCTCCCCCATGAAGCAACAGCAACTAGGAGGGAGTCCTGTTTGCACAGCTGCAGGTCACTGTGATGGGAAGCATTCGAAGGCCCAGAGTGCCTTTCCACCCTTTCATGGACATGTCTGGTCCTCAAACTACACTTGTCCATCTGGCTGAGTGGGGCCATGGAAGCCTGGCATGGAGGGCTGGAAGCAGGGGTTGTCTCCTCTCCCAGCCGTGTGCCTCAGGCCCTGTGGAGCCCTGTGGAAGGGAAGACCATGGTGAAAGTGAGGCATTTCTAGCAGGTGGGAGGGCGTCCTGGTGGCCTGGAACGCTTTTCTGTGGACCCTCCACAGAGCTGGCCTGCAAGTGTTGGGAGATGCGTTGTAGGGAGGGCATGGCAAAACATCTGCACATATCCTCAGGCAGGCCAGGTGGAGGGGACCGTGCCGCCCTTTAGTTGAACACCAGGCCAACTGACCGGTAGACTGGGCAGGGCCCAGCTCAAATCTCACCCCCACCATAAGCGACTCGAGCTCCTCGACATGGGCAAGGATAAGCATAGTGGCCCCCCTTACAGAGTTGGTGTGGACTGTTGTGATTTACGCAACCCCAATGTGATGCGCTTTGGGTCTTTGAACCTGCATGCTAGTCCTTATGATTAATTCTTGGGGTCTTGCTTCTAATCTCTCTATCTGAGGAAGGAAGGAAGGAAGGAAGGAAGGAAGGACGGACGGACGGACGGAGGGAGGGAGGGAGGGAGGGGCATTTTCTGAAATAGCTTCACTCTGCTAGCAGAGGCATGATGCCTGCAGTCCAAGGGGAACCAAGCTGTGCCTCAGGGAGGAAAGCCACTGCAGAAGAGACTTGCTTCCTCCTTGCAAGTGGCTGACTGCATAGAAAGAGCTGCAGGGTGACACAGAAAGCTGCCCGCCAGGGACCAGCCCTCCCTGCCCTGCTCTGCCTAGGATGCTGCCGCCGCCGCCGCCGCCGCTGAGCGCTGTCCAGCACCCCTCCCATATATGGTCATCGCTGTGCCGAGCAGCGCTCTAAAACCAGCTCGTCCTGTGCAGTCGAGGCAACCCAGCAGGAGGGAGACCCCCGGGAAAATCAGGTCAGATGCTGGCAGGGTCTCTTCTCTCTCATCCCTCCTCCCGTTGAGTCAGCTGAGCTCTGCAACCCAACCCAGTGGGGTGACGGGACATGCTTCAGGGCGGCTCTCTGGTTCCATGTCAGCACTCATGTGCAGGTCTCAAGGGATGCGAAAGCTTCATCCCAGTGTGTTTTTTTTCTCCAAGCGCAACATCCCAGTACCATGACTCCCTTAGGCAGGGCTGCTGCTCCCGTCTCAAAACTTGCTTTGCTTCCTTGCATTTAAAGGAGACTTAATAGTATATGGGATAGCCTTAAAGGAACACAAAATTAAGCGCTTCCTGGCACGCATATGAGTAGCAGGAGTGGTGGGGAATCATGCTTTAGTTCTCTGTGTCTCCCTCCTTTCAATGTTGGGGAGGGCAGAGCAGAGGCATGAAACTGCCATGTGAAACACTGATCTTGGATGGGTTCCCACCACCTGATTCGCCACTGGAGGAGGCAGACACATTCTGGTCCCTGTGGAGGTGCACGTGTTCCAGCTATGCTGCATCCTCCTTGTTGGCTGGTCCATTCATCAGGCAATGCACCAGTCAGCTGTGAGCAATCTGGCCTTTGAAAGATGGACCCCTCCCCACCCCCCACAAGACCACACTGTGTGGAGGCTTCAGCGGAGGAGTGCCACACGTAGCGACTCCAGGTCACCGGTATTTCCAATAAGAGCCAGCAGCCTTTCAGTCCAGACATAACACGATAACCCACAAGTGTAAACATCCAAATTGCTCAGCGCTTGTCCCCTATGCACAGCTGCCCTCTCCAGCGGTCCTGGGAACACACTCCTCAGCCCACAGGTTCCACAACAAGTACCAGGGTCACTGAGAGTCACCCAGCCAGCTTGTTCTGCAGCAGACATCTGAACCAGTCTCTCTGAACACGCATGGAAGCCGAGAGCCCACAACAACAATCCTGTGAGGTAGTTTAGGCCAAGGTGACAGAAAGCCACCCTTGGAGCTCCATGTGAGGTTCTGAGGTAGCACCAGGGCTCCCTCTTGTGGCCAGAGACCAGAATAGCAGCCCTGGTGGTTGCAGGACTGGGCCCACCATCAATTGCAGCCACCTGGGATGTTATGAGCACCACCTGGGAGCCCTGAGGGAAGAGCTGTATCAGCACCGGCTCTTCCCTTCAGATGTGGCCTCAGCAGCAAAGGATCCTGATGTTGCTGGAGCTCCCTGTGCCTTCTGGAAGCTCTGCCCGTTGCCTTGCTCCTGCCTCTGCTTCAGGACCATGCCTGGCTTCACCTGCTCCACTCCAGTCCAAGTATCCGCTTCTCCTCAGCTTGTCTCTCTGGCCTTTGACTCCTGACTGGGACTGACTGCTCTGCTCTATTCAGACTGGCCTACCTTGCACTTCTGTTACCTGCCTTGTCCTCTGGAATGCCTGGCTACAATTTGGAATGGGCCCTTGTGGTGTGCCAGCTGTCTGGGTCCTAGTGCCCTGACCTGATACCTAGCTGCCCATGTCCCAGACTCTGGCACTCCATGGCAAGGAGACTAGAAGGCAGTTCTCCTGGGTCCAGTCACACCCACACACGCTGCATGCTGGATCCGTTTTAATGAGAACAGGAACAGATTCCTAAGGAGAACAGATTTAGCACAGAGGGGTTGAGTTGGCCCTGTTAGCATATCGATGGCACCAGACATCACAGAAGGCCCCTGTCCTGTTCCCCTGGTGAGCAGCGTGTGGAAGTGCCTGCCGTACCTCAGATGTCAGAGAGCTGGGTTCAGGTCTTGCCTCTCTGCCTCAGTTTTCCTTCAGCAAAAGGGTGGTGGGCCATGTAGAATACTATAGTGCCTTATCCCAAAGGACCACCATCAGATTTCACTGCCCTGGGCATTGCTCACACTCTCCAGACAGGGTTGTTGTGGCTAGTGGGGCGAAGCCATGCTAAGCTCTGACTAAACAATACGTAGAACATGCGACGTGTATAAGCTGATCTCCAGAATGTTTTTAAAGAGCTTTCCAGCTGCTGCAAGTGGCCGACCTTGAATGGAACAGCAGCTGCCAGGGAGTGGCTCTCAGGCCTCTGGAGGGACTTCGGCAACTGAGAGGTTCTCAGTGGGGTGGGCAGGCCAGTTTATGTTTCGTTTGGAGCTCACCCTCTCCTGAGACTTGAGCTGCTCAGGAAAGAGAAAAGGTGTGAGCCACCCATCTGTAGGAGCAGAGTTTTGACAGCTGCCAGAACTGAAGTTTCCTCTTAAAACAAGGATTTTGGCAGCGCTAATCAAGGTTTTCTGACGGCACGCACTGATCGACCTATTTGCCACCTTGCTCTGTGAGTCCACAGATGTGTTTTGACAGGAGGCCGGCTGGTTCTCGCAGCAGCATCTGCATTCGCAGATAGGCCCCGTGCCGGAGAAACAAGCTCTTTCTTGGGATATGAGGGGGGCAAATAATTACTATATTTGTCCAGCCCCCATGCACACCTATCTCCTTCGACCCCTGGTGCTCTTCTGCCCTGCTCAGCCACTCTGCTCAGCCACTCTATCTCCATTGGCCACCCCAACCCCTGGCCCCTTCCTCCGCTGGTGCCCTCCAGCGAACATTCACATCTTACCAAAGGTGTCTAGTTCTCTGTAGCTCGCAGCCACGTCAAAATCCCCACTCTTCATCCAAAAGTGTTGCTGCTTCATGGATAAGACTGGAGGGGGAAGAAGTCAGGGATGCGTTGCGCGTATTTCTATCCAGCCTGCAGGGTGCTTCCAGGCGAAGGGGAACGTAGCCACCAGAAGCCCTTCTGCAGCTGTGCAGCTTCCTCTTGCCAGATATTTTCTGCAGAGAGAGGAAGAAAAAGGATGGAAGTGGTGGGGAAACAGAACAGCCAGGACAGGAAGCCCTTTGCACCTGAATCCCATAAGATTTTGCAAATAAGGCAAGATGATGGCATAGGGAAGCTTTGGCTGGACAGATGTACAATAGTACATGAACAAAAGAGGCTTTATCTCACAGCATTTATTCTGTTGATTCGGAACTTGCCCTTGCTCTTTTCTGTTGCAAGGAAAAGTCCGAGCCATCTGGAGGGCTTTAGGGTAGGGTAGGCTGGGCTACTGGGCACACTTGAAAATAGGTGTGACAATGTTCCAGGATTCTTTCTTCATTCTTTGCGAAATATGTCCTTCCATGCCTGCAGCTGGACTAGCTTTGTCCATGACATCCTCACAAGCCACCCATGCTGGGAGGCTTTGCAATGGTCGGAAGTTTGCAATGTGAAACAAAGGACACGATCTCTTGCACAAACCTTGCTGGTATCCTCAGAACCCCTGGAGCAGGATAAACTTCACAGACAAGGTTACGCATCTACATCTCAAATAATACTTAACATTTCCTTATGTAAAATAATGTGCAACATTATATATTAGCAGGTATGCACCTGGTGTACCCTTCCAGTGGCATCTCGAGATCTTGAGAGAGAGAAAAGATCACATTAACCGTACTTAATTTTAAGGCCCTGGTTCTTCGGAGGTCCCCCTTGCCTAGGAACACTGTGGGCTGCCTGTCTACCGTGCCCAGAACAGTCTGCACGGGGACATCAGGGAACAGCCTTCAGCAGCCCTCCCCGCTCACAGAGGGTGCCTCGGCCTGGTCCCTGAGACCCCCTCCAGCACAGCTTCCCACTTGCAGCAGGGTCTCCCAGTTCCCTGCATCACATTTTCCAGGTGGCTGGAAGGGCTGCCATGGGGAGAAGTCCAGATGCACATGAACCAACCAACACAGTACTCGCAGCACTCACCCTGGGAAGGAGCCTTCCAGACCGTGGCTCGGGCTTCCCTGAGACAGGACTGCCCTGGTGGCCCCATGTCCTCTCTGTTCAGGAATCCCGGTACTCCAAAGAAGATGGGGTCACCTGAAAGCCTGCCACAAGTGCAAACAATGCAAAGGCCCTGCATATCTCTGGAGCAGGGCAGAGGGTGAAGTGCTGCTGTCAGTTGGGTAAGAAAGCACGGAGCTCATTTCTGCAGGGATGGCCTGACTCAGGAGGTGGCAGCCACCTCCCCCCGCCCCCCACCTCCAGGAGGCCCGGATTATCAGTACAAAGCAATGCAGGCACCCACGATGGGCACCTCTGTTGGGAAGGAGCAGCCACTGGGCAGAAAGTGGGCAGCCCTCTGAGTGGGATGCTACAACTTGGTGTCCCGCAAGAGCCGGGGATTGAACCAGGTGGCCTTCTTGGCCCCTTCCGGCTCTACGATTCTATGATTCCTTCCCGGCCCGCTGCTTCTTGCTCTCAAGGGCAGCCAGCGTGACCCTGAGCATGTGCAGAGCATGATGGAAATGCGTTCTTAGTCCTGAGTGTCCGCGAGCCTCGCAGGCCGGGACTTGCCCGGCGGCGGGCTGCCTGGCGCTGACGGCTCGGCGCCCCGTGGCCGGAGGCAGCCGCTGCTGGGGAGCCTGGCCGGGGGGCGTGGCCTTCCCGCCTCTGCGGGGCTTCCCGTGGGCGGCCGGCCACGTGGGAAAGGCACGCGAGCCGCGCCCGGGCTCCACCGCTTTCCCAGCCGAGGCGGGGCAGGCGGGGGCGCAGGAGCCCCACCGGGGGCGCCTGCTGCTGACGGGCGTTCCTCGCAGCCAATGCGGGGAAGAGCCGGGCTGAGGCCCTCCCTCCCGGCGCGGGCGCGCGTCTCCAGCGAGAGAGGCGGAGCGGCGAGTCTGCGAGCCGGGCGGGCGCGGCGGCGGCGGCGGCATCTCCCCGGCAGATGGCTTAGGCGCTCCCCTCGGCCGCTCCCGCCTCGCCCCGGAGCGCGCACCGCGAAGCTCCGGCCAGCCGCCGAGGTAAGCCGTGCCCCACACTCGCCTCGCCTCGCCTCCCGCGCGCGCGCGGCGTGAAGTGGCAGCCGCAGGCATGGCCCCGGCCCCGCCCCGGCCCCTGCGCGCGGCGCCTCGCCGCCCAGCCGCGCGCCTCCCCGGGGGGCTCCAGCGCGCGCGAGTGAGGCTGCCTCTCCCCGCGGGGCCGGGGCCGGGGGCGCCCGGGTGTCGCTCCGCTCGCGACCCGCCGCGTTCGTCCAAGCGCGCCGCAGCTTCTTGGGCCCCCTGTGCCCTTCGGCGGTGGGGAGGCACCGGGGGGAACGGGCGCCGCCGCGGGCTGCGGAGGGGGCTCGCGGGCTGGGCGCAGGGGCAGCGTTCGTGGGCAGCGCTCGGGAGGCGAAGCACTCGCTTGATTTCGCGTCCAAAGCGGCGCAAGCAGCATGGCGATGAATTTGCACCCCACTGAACTAGTGAGAAGGGGTCCTGCGGGGAGATGTGTGTGGGAAACCGCCTGGAGCACTTCACCTCTTGAGCAGTATAAAAGGTAAAGGTGTCCTCTTGACGTTACGTCCAGGCATGCCTGACTCTAGGGGGCGGTGCTCACCTCCGTTTCCTGGCCAAGGGAGCCAGCGTTTGTCCACAGACAGTCTCCGTGGTCATGTGGCCGGCATGACTAAACACCCAAGTGCACGGAGCGCTGTTACCTGCCCACTGAAGTGGCACCTTTCCATCTACTTGCATTTGCATGCTTTCGAACTGCAAGGCTGGCAGGAGCTGGGACGGAGCAACGGGAACTCGCCCCGTGTGCAGATTCGAACCGGCGACTTTTCGATCAACCAGCCCAGCAGCACAGCGGTTTAAACCACTGCGCCACCTGCAGTCCTGAGCAGTGTAGGCAATAGATAAATAATGGGGGGGGGGGGCACAGCATGTGGACAGGTGACAATTAACACTTTGCTTCCCAGATGCAATTCCGCTTGAAATTTCATCCTGCACCGCATTTAAGCCGAGGGGGGAAATGCATGCCCTGACAAGAATGGACACCCAAGGCTCTGAAGAATAGGTCTGGGGCCCTGGAAAACAGATTTCTCCCCCTCCCCCTGCATGGGCCCACCTTAGCAATGCTGGAAAACACCCTGTATGTGCCTGGGGGTAGCCAAGCTTTTATGCTTCTTTCATATGTTCCAGGACTGAAGTGTGGGGTTCAAAGTAAGCTTTGTACCCTGCCCAGGGTTCCAGCCCAGCAGGTGGGGGGGGGGTGCAGAGAACACTGCACCCCTCCTCGCATGCAGCCGCTGCTCTGAATCCTTGGAGTTCTTCTGGAGCAGTTCCTCCAGTGTTGCTCGCCATCTTGCTCTGCCCTCCTCTTGGTGGGGAGGAGGAAGGTCCCTGCCTTTAGGAAAGAGCAGATGGGGAAGGAGGGAGCTGGGGGGGGGGGTGCTGCAAGCCAGGTCTGTGCCTGGCTGCTCACTCACAGAAGGGAAGGAGGCAGGGAGGCGCTGGCATCGGGGCAGAGCCTCTGCAGCCTTCTTGGCATGCTTCTGGGCGCAGACAGAAGGTTTTGGTCGCAGGAGACCTTTGCCAGTGTTGTGGCTCAGGACACATGGATGCCTGTGGGGTTCGGGCCTGACTGTTAGGCAGCAGCTCCTGCCGGCCCCTCCACAGGACACTTTTCTGAATCTCACGGATGGACGTGGGCTGCAGTAAAGCACTTTCAAAGCAAAAGTCAGGACCTCAGAGCGAGCCAGGTTGGTGTAAGGAAAGTTCCTGAGAGGAGACCAGTCAAAAGAATGAGGAAGCACCGCGGGGTCGGGGGTGGGGGATGCAGCAGAACCAGTCATTTGTATTGCAGAAAGAGGAGCTGGGAAGAGCCTTTTAATATTTCAGAGCACTCTATCTATCTATCTATCTATCTATTTATTTATTTATTAGATTTCTATCCCACCTTTTTCCTTTCAAGGGACTCAAGGCAACTAACATAAGTTTCCTCCCCTCAATCTTATCCTCACAACAACCCTGTGAGGTAGGCTGGGCTGAAAATCTGTGAGTGACGCAAAGTCACCCAGTGGCTGCATAGGGACTTCAGGTAAGCAAGGAGAGTAAAGGCGTTGCTATAAATTATTCCTTTCCTCAGGTGGACATGGAAGAGTGGCTTTCTTTTCACCTGAACATTGTCTTCAGGTGGCCAGCAAACCAGAGGCAGAGATCAAAGAACCTGATACTTATATAGTGCTCAAAGAGCACAAACCATCTTGTAGAACAGTTCTGTAAGTAGAAAAGCATTATTATTCTGTAATAAATTATTATTTTGCTCTTGTGGGGGAAGGGTGACAGAGCTGTGTGGGTTCACTAAATACTGGCAAAGGGGAGATTTGAACCAGGGACTTTCTCATTCATAGTGCAGCATCCCACCCATCAAAACAGGGCTGATCTGATTAAACCCTCCAGCTCTCCCCCGTGGCCAAGGTGTCCCCACAGCTGTGTTTGAGGTGGCAGCTCTGGCACAGACATGCCGATCTGAGACAGTGTGACTTCTCTGAAGCTGATGGCCTGGGTTGTCTTAGCCACGGAAAGAGGCCCTGGAGGTCTGCGGCAGAAAGCTGCAGGTTGGAGAGAGAGTCACATGTGATGCACAGCCTTCCTCTGATGCTCGAGTCGGGCTGGTGCATCTTCTGCTTGCTGCCAGGATCTTGTGGACTGTGGATTTTGTGGACCAGCTTTAAAGAATAAGGTTTGCTGAAGTATCCTTCTTTTCATACACGGTTATTCTGCACAGAGTTCCCTCCAGCCCAGTGTGAGATTGTTAGCTGTGTTTTGGCACTTCCCCTTTCTTGCTGAAGTTTTTGGGTAGGGAGAGGTCCTGAATCAGCCCTGGCTCGCCCTCCGTCCAAAGGGCAAGCACAGAATGCAGCTTCTTGGCCTCTTGGCAGCTGTTTTTGCTCTCCGGCGAGTGAGGATGCCTCGCTCATTATCTGGGTCTTGCAGAGTCCCCTGTCCTGCTGAGGCCCCAAGTGCACTCCAGAGCTCTCTGCCCACTGGCCACTTCCAACCACATTTACTGTCTCCTGACATCACCCACCCCAGGGCCAGGAATTCACAGACACCACAACTGGGAAAAATAATGCCTGTTTGAGCAAAACCAGATCTCAAACAAAAAGATGCCTTTCTTTCTCCTTTAAAAAAGTGAGATTTTACCCTAGAAATAACTTGAAGTGACCAAGGGATTTGCACAAAACTTCACCTTCACACTCCTAATGTCACACACATGATATTTATTTATAGCTTTCCTATACTGTCCTTCACCTGGGTCTCAGGCAGTAATCATATCAACAACAGGTTTCCTGTTCTCATTAAAACAGCAAGAACAGTACCGTTCTCAGGCAACAGAGCAGGTTAAGCAAATAGGGAGGTGACTTTCTTCAATCCCCAAAACTCACAGGCTGGGCAGATTCTTTCAGGCCTGCCAGAAACCCTGGCTCTCTCTCCTGCTGTGGCTCCTTCTCCCCAGCATTCTCAGCAGCTGTCCTCCTGCACTGTCTGAGCAGGTGGGAGGGGCCGCGGAGCAATGCAGCAGACCCTGGGGCACCTCCTGAGGGTTCTGGTGGTGGGGAGGCAGGCGCTTGAGTCCCTGCAGACTGGAGAGGGAAGGGCGTCCTCTCAGGTCGGCCATGGTTGCCGTGCAGCAGGCCAAAGCGGTCCACTTCAGGAGACAGCTGGGAGGCCAGCGGGAGCGATGAAGGCAGGATGCATGCCGGGATGGAGCAGCCAGATGTTCGGGAATCCTGACCCTGTTGCAGGGGTGGCGCTGGTGGGGCAGGGCATTCCCTGAGCTCCGCCGTGTCTTGCACTGGCCCTGTGCTGTCTGTGCATTGCTGCATGTGGCTGGCTGGGGCCACAGGGCCTCTCATGATAAGCGTGTGGAGCATGAGAAAAAGGAGTTGCGAGGAGAGGGAAGACAAACGCACACACCCGCCTGGCATGTAAGTGCAAGGCATCTCATTCTCAGCAGAAGAGTGCCTGGTTTTGACATTCTCCCAAACCTGCTTGCTGTTCTGGCCAGTTCCACGTCTTTCAGTTTTGGTTTCTGATACAATAGTGCCAGCAGCATGCATATTAAACTGGTCAGGAGCAGAGCTTGCTGCTCTCTTTCACAAAGCTGTATCAGAAGCATGAGATGACATACCTGGAAGGTTCTCTAAACTGCTGGAATTTTGGATTGCCTTTTGTGATTACGAACCTTTAAGCCTGGAAGGTTCGATTGCGGCCTTCAGCAAGGTCTCAGCTCATGCTCATGTGTGAAGCTGCCCTCTCCCGAAGAGGCTGCAGTGGTGCATGCAGGGGTGTCTCCAGGCACTGCAGGTCCTGGCCCTGCAGGCTGGCCTTGCGGAACGCAGGTCGCGTCTCACACTGAGCTTTGCGAAACCCCAGCAATACGCTCCCCCTCCTAAATGTTCCAGAGCCGGCCAGTACAGAGCTATGTCCCAGTACCAGCACCCCTCCTTGAGAAAGGAATGGGCATTTCCTGCCATTGTTCCTGGGTTTTGTCGCCGTGGTTTCAGCACCAAACACCTGCAGCAAAGCCTTAATGTTGCACATGAAAATGGCCGGGAAGGTCTGGCATTTTCCTGCTCTTCTCTCAAACCTGCAGCCGGAATGTTTTGTGTAACGAGCAAGTGAGGAAGGAGAGGCAGAGAGAAAGTGCAGCCACTGGGGATGAGGGCTCAGCCCTCCCATGTGGCAGGACTGTCGTAAACATCTGAACTGGGCATTGCCAGTCTGCTGGATTTTGGAAGACAAACCTGCTTGAGGGCTTTGGAGGAGCTGAACAGCATCACCACAGAGGCAGGGCGTATCCAGATGGATTGTCTTCTGGTGGCTTGTGTCCTTCCCCATTAGGAAAAAAAGATTTCATAGCACGGGGGTGTCTCTTTTCTTCTTCTTTTGCTTGATCCTAAAGGTCTATGGAAGCGTGGGCGGGGGCTGTGGGGTGCAGAGGCTGCTGGGATGAAAGACGGCTCGCAGCTTTGGGGAGGTGCGTGGCTGCTGTGGGAAGATGCTCACCACAGTGCAGCTGTTGCCATAGGAGCTGCAGCACCAGCTGCTCAGTGGAAGGGGCCAGACGAGGTGCGGGTGGCCCTCCCTTCTCCCCCGAATCGCACCCTGCTCATGCCTACCCCAGGAGGGAACTGGGTGACCCACGAGTCCTCCACAGAGAGCATGTCTTCACAATCACATTATTAGTGATTGATCTGGGCATCTGCCTTGGAACACTTGACTAACTCCAGCAGGGGAAGTTGCTTGCCAGGACTGACCCAGGCTCACAATGCCACTGACAAGCATTCCAGCTGCACCAAGTTCTTTCTGAACCTCACTTTCTGAAATGCAGGTCAAAGGGGCAGGAGAGGTGGAGTCCTCTTGTAGAAATAGGTTTTTCTTCCTTTCATGGTTTTCTAAGTGGTTATCCTGAGAAGCAGCATGGTATACGTTACAGGTCCACCCTTGGCCCCAGAGCGCCTCTCAGAATCCTTTGAAATGCATTTCCCCTTTTTGGCTGCACCACTCTAAGGTAAAAATGACCCAGGACCCACAGTGGTCCAATACAGAATCCATGCCTTGAACACCAGGCTCTAGCCATATGAAGTACTAGTTATGCCATTATCTGTTTGATTTATACCCCACTTTTGTACCAAAAAAGATGACTTCAGGCAGCTAATAAGAGGCCAGTGTCTCTGCACATGTGCAGAGTGCATTTCATGTGCTGCTGAGCCAGATTATTCCATCAGCTAGACTTGCATTTTCTGCTCTCACTGCCAGTATCGCTTCAGACTTTGGGGCTGAAGTGCTTGTGGCTGCTGCTCCTTGGGGGCTTTCGGCGTGCGACGCAGGTGCCCCCTTCAGTGCTTGGTGCAGCTTCATGCTGGTGGAACGCCCTGCCAGCCTTGCGCAGATGGGCAGGCCCGCCTCCTGCTGAAATTGGATGCTGAGTAGCACTTTCACTGCAGCCATGAACGTTAGTGTCCAGATGGTCTTCCCACGGATGGGGCACCTGCATGCAGCCTGGGGGCTTGGTGCTGCCATCCCCCACTGTCGCAGGGAGCGTCAGCTGCCCTTCAGAAACACGGAAGCCGTGCCTGAGCAGAGAGAACAGCACGGGACAGGACATCCGCGAGGCAACGCTGGGGAGAGAGCAGCCGTGACTGAGGGACTGATTGCTTAATAACCATCGTTAGGAGAAGGAAGGAATAATTCTTCATACCAGAACAGGAAGCTGGAGTGGGGAGGGGCAGCTCGACCCCGAATGGCAATGGCTAAAGTGGATGAGGAGATTGTGGAGAAGCTGGCAGAACAGTCCTCCTTTGCCTTCCCGGCACTTCTGCTGCACCCGGTAGTTGGCTTGGCTGCTGCAAGATGTGGTCACGGATTACTTTAGAGGTGACTCCGCACGTTTGTGGAGGCAAAAGCGACGCCCTGTGCGGTGTCGCACGCTTCCTCCGGCACCGGGGACTGGGTGGCTGAGGCTCCCGGTTGCTGGGAAACACGAGCAGGGAGGGTGCACCCGCTCCGCAGCTGGCCACTGAGCGGAGTGCCGGCCCAGAGAGGGCGCTCCTCTTCTGTTCAGCCGGTGATGCCAAGAGTGGCTGGATGCTGCTGCATGCCGCGCATGCCGTTGCGAGCTGTGCAAGTAGGTAGCCAAGCACACTCATGTGGAAAGGTCTTGAACCTTTGAGCCGACTCACCGTGCCTGATGCATCCAGATGGCAGCTCTGCACACTTTGGACTTGTCACAGGTCCCTTTGAGCTGCCGCACATTGGCAGACTGCAGGCGGACCGAGTGGTCCAGGTGTGGCAGAGAAGAGCAGGGCCAGACCAGCCTGGGGAGCAGATGCAGCCTGCCTTGCCCCGACCACAGAGCCTGGTTCTGCTGCTTGGCACCCAGCGACACCATGGGCTTCCTTGCATCATGCACCCATTCATTGAATGCGGATCTACACCGCAGTGGCCGGCTTGTCTGAAATGGCTTCACTGCCTATGTTTTCCTCAAAGAGCCGTGGCCTTGGAGTGTTGTAAGCTGCAGTCCTGAGAACTTCGGCATGTGGGCAAACACTGCGGAAGGGGCACACCAGAGCATGCTGCCATCTGCCACTCCTGGAAATGCCCAGGCTGCAGGGTGGAAGCTCTCAGTGATTGGCAGCGGAGAATGCCTCTCTTGCCTCAGCCAGTATCCACAGGCTGCCCCCTGCCAGGAAAGGGTAGCGAGAGGCCCCTGCTGCAGCGGCTCCTCCGAGCACTTTGCTATGCCAGCGTGGGTCGCTTGTGCTGTGCGCTGACCTTCATTGCGTAGGGTGAGCAGGTGCTGAGGAAGGAATGCGTGCTTTGCCCTGCAGATCAACACTTTCTGTGCACATTACGGGGTCGGAAGGGAAAGGCCTGGCTCTGAGAAGGACACAGAGGTGTGCTAAATGGGAAGCAGTGCTGCCTTCAGGCCCCCCGCCCACCTACTGCTGATGCCCATGAAAATCACGCGTTGCTCTTGGAGCGCCCCGGTTTTCAGCGGAGGCAAGTGGAAGACCAGCAGCACGCCATGTGTGTCTGTCTGCCTGCAGAACTGCACAAGGGCTCATCTGAAGGCGCCTGAGGAAACATCGGCGGCATCATGATGGACAGCACTGAGTGCCTCCAGACAGAACTGAAGAGAGGTGGTCACTGCTGCAGGAAAATTAGGTGCGGGACATGAATTACTTCGGAATGGGATGGATAACTTCTGCTGAGCAAGTGAGCGCACCCTTGGCAACATGTCGAGAGGCCAAGGCCTGTGCTGACAGGATAGAAAAGCTTTAAATAGATAGATCAAATAGATCCAGAGATCTGTAAGAGATGATTGCTGAAGCCGGTTCAACCACAGCCTGAGTACTTTCTTGAAAGCTCAGGCTGAAACCTGAAACGAGTGTGTTCCCCACAGACATTGGCGCCCCAAGCCCTGCTGGCCTGCATTTGATGCTTGCATGTTCCAGGGCTGCATGACCTGCAGCATCCTGTCATGAAAGCCTCCGCCACCTCTACTCCAGTCTTCTCCAACCTGGTTCCAGATGTGCTCATGCCCTTTGAAGACTTACTACACCAAGCACACCTGGATGACAGATGTGGCGTCCAATGGGGCAGGTGGCTTTTCCCTACCTGTGGCACCTGCCCATCCCTTTGCAGCCTCTGAAACTTCAGGGGCAGCTGACTGGGAAATTTTCCCAGCTGGGACGTGAGTTGTGGATCTGCAAAGCATTTTCTGGGTCAGCCCCAGAGGAGGCTCATTGCCACGGTTGGTTCTTTGGAGGCTCAGGTGGCTCTGGGACCCCTAGGGAGCCCACCGTGCCTCAGGCTGGGCAGAGAGAGCCTGCCAGTAAACCAGAACCTGGTGATCTCTGGAGTAGATTACCACAGTGCAGTGGGGTTGCCTTTGGAGGCTGTCTGGAAGATGAACCTTGCATACGATGTGGCAGCAAGACTGAGTGGGGCAAGATGGTCCAAGTGTTTTGGCCCACTTGCACCTGAGCACGAGTCAAGGTGCTGCCTCTAACCTGTAGAGCCCTGCCTGCCTTGGGACCGCAGTGCTGGACAGACTGGCTCTCCCAGCTGCTGCCTGCTGGACTCTGTGATCCAGTCGGTCATGGCATTGCAGCCTCGGCATTTGGAGCATGCACCCTGACGAGGCCGCTGCTTCTGCTTTTCGGTGCCATGGGGCATCTGCCGGCATCCTCACTGTGTGCCTCCCTCTCGCCCCCCAGCCGTGTGCCTGCATCCACCGGGCAACACGACGGTGTCCTTTCCGCTTCTGGGAAGGCGGGCTGAGGGACCCCTTGACCTCCAGCCAGGGAGGACAGTGGTAAGTGCTGGACTGGCGCTCTGGGACAGCCATGGAGTCCATCTGACCAGTGGGGAGAGAGTGGAGAAGAGACGAGAAGAGAGGCTGCGTGAGCCGCCCCAGGCTGCCTGCAAGAGGGGCAGGGCTGGACTTGCTAATGGCCCTAACTTGTACAGGGTCGACTTGTGCTTTCTGATGAAAAAGTTTAAGATCTGTAATTCTGATGCAAAATCTCACAGGAGGGATTGTGGTGAGATGGCAGAAATTTGGGGACCATGATTTCTTCCCCGGCTGCACCTTGGGCAGCCAGGGTGCCAGCAAGGGCCAGTGATGCTTGGGCCACAGCCCAATGCTGCCGTGTCTCGAACGGCAACGACCTGCGCCCTTAGGAGAGGGGCACTTTCTCCCCGTGCTGCAGACGGGTTCGCCTGCTGGTTTCTGTAGCCCCGGATCTGGCAAGCCTCGTGCAGTGCGGGTTGGAAGATGCCTCTTGGCGCTCTCCCTCCAGGAGCCTCCGCAAGGCCAGCCCTGCAGCACTGTTGGCGTCGGTCACAGCTGTTCTGACTGCTTGCTTTTATGCCCACCCACAGGGCACTTGCAGCCCTGGCATTCTGCAGGGAAGTGGGGGGAGCGTAATGAGGAGAGAGAGGCAGTCGTTTCTGCCCTGCACACTCCAGAGCTGTCAGGCACTGACTTGCTGCTCTTTGCAGAACCAGCCATGGGCAAACACAACAGCAAACTGGCTCCCGAGGTGCTGGATGACCTGGTGAGAAACACCGAATTTAATGAGCAAGAACTGAAGCAGTGGTACAAAGGCTTCTTGAAGGACTGCCCCACGGGCATTCTCAACCTGGAAGAATTCCAGCAGCTCTATATCAAGGTATGGCAGCCGGGCAGTGTGGGGCCTGGGGGCTCATGCACAGCTCTCGCGAGCACAGCTGGGCTGAGCCCTGGCCACGGGTGCCCTGGCAACGCCTGGTCCACGGAGACCAGCAGGTGGCTGGTATCTCCCAGGGCTAGGGATGTTCAGCAGCTGTGGGAGCCACCCGAGGATGCAGGATCCTTGCGACATTTGGGGGGCCTGTTTTGCAGCCGTTGCCTGGCTCAGGCACCATCCCCAGTGTGACTGCTCTGGCAAAGCCTTTGCTTGAAGATACTGGACCAAACAGCCACGGGTCTCCTGCAGCCAGCATCATTCCTTGTTATGGCTGCTCCTCCCCTTCTTTTCTTCTGCAGTTTTTCCCCTACGGTGATGCTTCCAAGTTCGCCCAGCATGCTTTCCGCACGTTTGACAAGAATGGGGATGGGACGATCGACTTCCGGGAGTTCATTTGTGCTCTCTCCGTCACCTCCAGGGGAAGCTTTGAACAGAAATTGAGCTGGGCCTTTGAGATGTATGACTTGGATGGAGATGGCAAGATAACACGTTTGGAGATGTTGGAGATCATTGAGGTATGGGAGTGTTCCTTGGGGATGCGCATCCTCCAGCTGCTGTGGGAGGCTGGGCTAATCAGGAGCATGCGCATGAGATGGGATGCACCCTGTGAAAGGGAAGGCAGGGAGGTCTTTTTATGGCATGCCTGTCGATGCCAGTGGCCCCATGCATGGTGGGCCCCAGCAGTGCATGGCCTGAGATGGCAGGCAGGCACAAAGGCCTCCACACACACGTCCCTCCGTCCCTCCGTCCTTAATTTGTATGCTGCCCCACTAGCCATAGGCTTTCTGGGTGACTGACAGCGTGTTGAAACCCAACAGCGTAAAACAATACAAGCACAATACAATGTTCAACTACAAAGATGAATGACAAAAATGTCTGAAAATAAATTAACAAAGAGAGAACCAAAACAGGGAAAATAGAATTAATAAATTCTAAATTACGCCTCCCAATGATAGGACATAAGCGTTAAAATTAATAAATATTGTACAAAAAGCCCTACTGGATCAGACCCACAGTACATCCAGTCCAGTGCACCATACACACAGTGGCAACCCACCTGCCCACAGGACCCAGCAGGATGGGTGCAAGACCTCCTCCTGTCCGCAGCACAATGGCTTCTTCCCACAATTGAAGAATGGAAAAGTAGCTACCTGAATATGCAGTAATGGCAAAGTTAACTATTTTATTTATTTATTTAAAATTTTTCTATGCCATCCATTACTAAAAATGTCTCTGGACAGCTTACAAGAAAGGAAACCAAGAACAAAACCATGACACCAACACACAGCACACTGCATCTAAAACATCTGACTATGTAAGCAGAAGACCATTAGAAGAATTTAATGTTAAATGGGAATGTTCAGCATGGCTAATGGTATTTGAGGGAAGTTTGGAAAAGTAAAAAACAGTAGAGGAATTGAGATTGTTGGAATATTTGTTGTACAGATTAACAAATTCTTTTTTGATAAACTCTCAAAGTGTTGAAAGATAGAATAAATTTGGGGGTTTGAATATATAGCGTGTATTTGTTTAGGATTCCCTTGGCAACTTTCTTCATTGTATTTTGCTTTGTCTATTTTAGTTTGCTTTGCTTCATAGTCCTTCTTATGTACTTGTTTATGTTAAGAAAATAAAATTTTCTGTAGTGGACGTGTGCAGGCAGGCTGCTCCTGGCGAAGCAGGGAGCACGAGGCCAGCAAGGCCAGTAGCCACAGAGGCCCCCCCCCCGCACCCTCGGGAACTGTCCAGTCCCCTCTGGCCATCTCCACTTCCCGTGGCAGCGAATTCCACAGTTTACCCATACACTGTATGAAGAACGACTTCCTTTTCCCTGTCCCCAGTCTCCCACCAGTCAGCTTCGTGGGATGGCCCCGGGTTCAGGTGGCATGGGAGAGGGAGAAGAAAGCCTCCCCCTCCACTTGCTCCGCACCAGGCAGCATTTACGCACCTCTCCCAAGTCTCCTGTCACTCGCCTTCCTCCTAAGCTGCACCGTCAGGCTGCAGGGGCCAGTCCTCACAGGGAGCTGCTGCAGCCCGATTCCTGGTCATTTTTGTTGCCCCTCTACTTTTTCCAACTCAGTAATATCCCTATTCAAGTCAGGTGTCCAGAACTGAATGGATTTTGCACGGGGGGCTGTACCAAGGATTTGTATAAGGGAGTCAGGTCTCGGCGGCGGCTCTATTCTGAGCTTCTTGCGCAGCAGCTGTGCCCGGGGCCGCCAGTTCTGCTGGACCGTCCGCTGATGCCGCAAACCTCCTCCCTGCTCAATCACTGCTGGCTCAGGCCTCAGCAGCTGCCCCGGAAGCAGGGCTCACGTGCCCCAACACGTGGTGCTCTGCACACGCGTGTGTTGCACGGCAGCCTCTGGCGCGCAAGGGGGGCAGTGGAGAGCCAGAGAGAAATGCCCCCGTCTTTCCTGCTGCTTTCAGGCAATCTACAAGATGGTGGGGACAGTCATCATGATGCGCATGAACCAGGACGGGCTGACGCCGCAGCAGCGCGTCGACAAGATCTTCACCAAGATGGACAAGGACAAGGACGACCAGATCACCCTGGGAGAGTTCAAGGAAGCCGCCAAGAGTGACCCCTCCATTGTCCTGCTGCTGCAGTGCGAGGCGCAGAAGTAGAGGGGCCAAGTGTCCCCACCCGCTCCCCCAGCCCTGCATTCTTTGGCCCCTGCCCGGAACTGCAGAGCCCCGGCCTGGGGTGGAGGTGCTGTTGGTGCGTGGCCTGCCTGAGCTCCTGCACACAGCTCGGGAGTCCCTCTCCCTTCCTCCCTGGATACATAGCATTCCCAAGGCCACACTTACCTTTTGGGGGCCTGCCTAAACCACCATGCAGCCATGGCACGTTCCTGCAGGCCCCAAGGCGTGTGGCCCTGAAACTCAGCTGCTGCTTTAGGTCTGGGGGAAGAACATCTCTTCCCTTTGGTTCCCCCAACACAGTCTTCAGACACGTCCCTTTCGAGGACAGTTCCAGAGTGACCCCTTCCCTTCAACCTCTCAAAGTCTTCCCTTCCCTGGGGTTCCAAGGGGGTGCTGGGTAATTTCCACCGCTCCTTCTCGACTGCTCTCCACTGCCGTGAGCACCTGCGAGAGCAGGAAGACTGGCTGGGGCAGGGGGCGTGTGTCAGACCTGCCGGCTGTGAGCTCCTTTGCTCATGGGCAGGCAGGAAAGAAGCACATGTTACCCCCCGTGCCTGGAGCCGCTTCCTTCCACTCTCCCGTGGACGGGCTTTTGGCTACTGCAGTTCTGCTGCACTTGCGTTCATGGCAGGAGGAGCTCCTTTAAAATGGAGCACTCGGGGCTCGCAAGAACCATGCTTTTGTAGGGGCAGGCATATGGAAGAGGCTCGACACAGTTCTTTCCTCCTCTCATTTTGTGCTGGCAAGGGTGGAAAGAGGCGATACATTCACAAGCGGGACTTGCTGGATGCGTTGGAGCATTCCCTGTTGAACTGTGGAGGTCCTCGTGGCATAGATTCCCCCTGGCTCTGGCAGCTGCGTTGATCGTATTGGGGCACCGCTGCCTCCCCCCCACACACACATTTCACTTGGCCTGTAGCAGGGTGGCTGAGTGACGCTATCGGCCTGGGTCACATTGATGGGTGGGCAGAGCTCACTTCAGAAGGATGCAATCATTAGGCAGGGAGAAGTCCAGCTTGGCGTGGCTGCCTGCAGATCCTGGGAGTGGCAAGACCTCGTATAGCTGACCATGCCCTGGATCCTGATGGATGGTTGTACAGTTGCACAGGCCTGCCCTGTAAGATGATGCTGCCAGGAGAGAATGCGCTAGGACTGGCAAGGGGCTTGTGAGGCGTCCCCGCAGAAAGTCCAAAGCCTTGTCAAAGAGGCAGAGCCTTCACACCAGGATTCAAAGATTTAATCACAAGGTGATTATGATTTTGGTTGCTCTTGGTAGGGCTGCTGGTGGATAAGGAGAGGACTGGGAAGGGTGCCCTGCCTCCCCTGCCCTGGCCTCCCAGCCACCAAGAGGATTGCATAGGGAAAGGCCTCGGGCCCACACGATAGCTTCAGCTCTAATGCTGAAGTGGTGCATTGCAAACAAGAATCTTGGGCTCATGCTTCCCCACTACCCTGGCTTAGCACAGCCACCCAAAGGTTTCACATCTGTATGAGATTAACCATGGTTTGCCACATAATCTGAACCACTATACCTCTGTGATTAACTGGTTTCTGAAAACAAGGTAATTTCAAACCAGAGATAAAAGAAGCTGGCTTGTTTTCACTAATCATGGTTAAGATTCACTGAAATGTAGTGTGTTGCCCAGCCCTAGCCTGTGGTTGAGCTAAAGTGGGTGTGGCATCTTCACCTCTCTTTACAACAGCTAGCCAAGGGGCCACAGCCAAGCAGTCCATCCCCGGGCCCCAGTACCTTGGTCCTTCCATCTCCAGGTCCTGGATTACAGATTGTTCCTGGAAATGTACCCTGTCTCCTTTTTGTGGTTTTGAATATTGTCATAACTACTTAGAAACTGTGGTGTGTGTGTGTGTGTGTGTGTGTGTACATACATACAATTTAAAAGAGGGGAATAAAATGTGTTCAACAAACTCTGAGTTTGCACCTTTGCTTGGTTAAAATCCCTGCAGGGGGAGAGGTGCTGCCGAGGCGCCTGGGGGATGAAGCCCACTGCACGGGTGGTCCAGAGACGCTGTGCAACCACTGCCTCTTCTCCCTTGGTGGATTCCTTTCTCTGGGGAGAAAAACTTTGTCAGGAGTGGAGCAAAATACAGGATGACAAGCAGGAGACATTGTCCTTCTCTGTGCACACAAATGCCCAGTCTCTGAGTTACCTTCTTGAGAGTTGTCAACTCAATTCAGGGGTCAAGGCCATACGGTTAGTGCGTGTCCAGTGCTCCAAGTGAGGCGGGGGTGTCGGGAAGAACGTCCAGTGAACAGGCCAGGAATCTACATGCTGGTTAGTTTCAACAAAGTCTGAGGACACAGATAACGACGCTTCTTGCTGCAACCCAGAGCACCTCTACCTGAACTAATTTATGGCCAGCTGTAACTCAGCCCAGCTGCTAATTAAGCCAGGCATGTTCCACGGAGAACTCCCCTTTCAAACTGTTTGGATTTCTGTTGGAGCCGAAGCTGTGGCCTCCTCCTCCTCTCTAAGGGGCGAATTCCCTCTTGTTCCTGCTCCTAGGAAGCCAGGGAGAGGGTTCCCCAAGAAGGGTGCCTCTAAGGATCCTGGCTGCTCCTCCCCTAATGGAGCGGGGTAACCTGCGTCTGACTGGCAGGGCCCACCCTGCTGGCCTCGCTGCCTGAGGAATCCTCTAGGTGGGGCATGACAGACATGAGCAAGGCTGCCAGGCAGTTGCCCTGGGTGGCAGGCAGTCCCAGGAGGCTGGGGGAAAGGCCCTCTCCCAAGGCGTGCCACAGCCCCTGAACTCGGTGGGCAATGCAGAGCATAGGCCCTGTGCCTAACGCAGCCGTGGACCGGAGCAGCTCCACCTTCTGAACCCCAGCACCAGACACACGCACACAGCAGGAGTGCAGGAATGATGTGCTCTTCCAGCTCCAGGTAACTCTGGAACCATTTGGAGGGGGTGAGGGCACAGCAATGCCCATTATTGGGGGGGGGGGGAAGGAACTGGGTACATTGGGGGAAGACAGAGGCCCTCACCCCACAGGTCCCAGCTTGCATCCCCGGATGCAGGTATCTGTGGGATTCCTTCTCCAGCAGTTGCAGAAGGTTGGTTGATGCCCAGGGTTTCCCCAGCTACGGTGTTGTGGCACAGCCTTGTGATCCGTCATTTGTTGATTGAAAGGCCTTCTGGGCTGCTTTGCCTTCTCCTTTTACAAAGAATAGCAAGTGCAAAGGTGTGACTTTGAGCTTGTGGTGCCATGTTGTATTTCATATTGAGTTCTGTATTTGAAAGCCCAGAGTAAAAGGCTGATTGCAAAAGCCCTCTCCCAGTGCATGATGCCCTTGCTCCGGCCTGGGCTAGTGAAGAGGCAGGCACCGGCCCGTTGCGCCACCCAGCTCTCCTGGCAATGGCCTTTACAGGACGCGCTCCAACAGAGCAAAGCTCAGGGAGCCAAGGTTCCATTTGGATGCCAGGAAGCACTTCCTGACAGTCAGGACCCCGAGGGCGTGGAATGGGCTTCCACGGGAGGTGGTTGAGGCCCCATCGGTGAGGGTGTTCAAGGATAGGCTGGACATGCACATGGTGGGCATGTCGTGAGCGGAGCCGGCTGGTGCCGGAGGCCAGACTAGATGGCCCAGGAGGCCCCTTCTGACTCGCTCTGTTTCTGTTTCTATGTTTATGGTGCAATTCCCTGGGACACGACTCCGGATGTGCACTAGAGGGCATTGGAAGCCCTGGTCATGGCCAGCTGCAGAGCTGATGTTGGGGACTGGCAGCGCTTCTGTCCTCTGCGTGGCTGGAAAAAATATAGCTGTTGGTGGCTGGGACGCAGAGCTATCTGCTTGGCCACCGGCTCACATCAGCCAGCTCAGGGTCGCAGCAGCATGCTGGCTCTGTGGATGCAGGTCCAGCTGCTTGGGGCTACCCCATGGATGCAGCTGGAGGGATTTCTGACTTCTCCCAGTGAGCCAACTGGCTGCAGTTGGCTTTGCAGGTACCACTCTTTGCAGGTACTAGACTTTGAATCTTCATTTTGGAAAAGAACATGCTGAGGATCTTGGGGACTCCAGATACAAAAAATGCAGTGTTTGCATCCTGTCTGTATATCCTTCCTGCAGGCCTCATTTTGTGGACTCCAGCTCACCAGAATCCTTGCATCATTGGTTGCGAAGAGACCAACCACAGCGGCAGCATCTTTTATGAAATACACCCTTGGGTTTTGAGAAGTCTGAGGCAGAAAGGTAGCCAGATGGAAGGCCGCCAACCCTGCAAAGGCTCCGTCTGATTTTGAGCTCCTTCAGTCAGGATTCTAGAAGGTGCCCCAAAGACCCAAACCAGAGATTGCTTCCATTTGGAACCCTAGTTCCTTCCACATGTGTTTTTTTTTTCAGATTTTTTCTGAAAATACAAGGCTGTATTATTCAGATTTACCTTGTACTGACAGAGTGAACCTAAGAGGACGCAGTTATACCACCAACCTGCTCATTCTCCATTTGTCTGGTGCAGAGGTGGATTTTAGGGACTATTACATATTTTGTGTAATATTTTGTGTACACCCCTTCATGGATCGCTGCCTTGTCATGGTGAATGGGCTGGCATAGCTCAATGAAGCTATGAGCCGTGCCGTGCAGGGTCACCCAAGACGGACAGGTCATAGCAGAGAGCTCTGACAAAATGCGATCCACTGGAGAAGGAAATGGCAACCCACCCCAGTATCTTTGCCATGAAAACCCCATGGACAGTACCAAAAGGCAAAAAGATATGACGCCGGAAGATGAGCCCCTCAGGTTGAAAGGTGTCCAATATGCTACTGGGGAAGAGCAGAGGGCTAGTACTAGTAGCGCCAGAAAGAATGAAGCAACTGGGTCAAAGCTGAAAGGACACTCAGTTGCTGATGCATCTGGTGGTGAAAGGAAAGTCCGATGCTGCAAAGATCTGTACTCCATAGGAATCTGGAATGTAAGATCCATGAATCAAGGCAAGCTGTACATGGTCAAACAAGAGATGACAAGACTGAACATTGACATCTTAGGAATCAGTGAACACAAATGGAGAGGAATGGGTGAATTTAATTCAGATGACCATCAGGTATACTACCGCGGGCAAGAATCCATCAGATGAAATGGAGTAGCCTTCATAGTCAATACAAGAGTAGGAAAAGCAGTACTGGGATGAAATCTCCAAAATGACAGAATGATCTCAGTTTGAACCCAAGGCATACCATTCAACATCACAGTAGTCCAAGTCTATGCCCCAACCACTGGGGATGAAGAGGCTGAAGTTGACTGGTTCTATGAAGGCCTACAACACCTTCTAGAATTAACACCAAAAAATGATGTCCTTATCATCATGGGGGATTGGAATGCTAAAGTAAGAAGCCAAAAGATAACCAGAATAACAGGCAAGTTTGGCCTTGGAGTACAAAATGAAGCAGGGCACAGGCTGGTAGAATTTTGTCAAGAGAATACGATGGTCATAGCAAACACTCTTTTCCAACCCAAGAGATGACTCTACACATGGACATCACCAGACGGTCAACACAGAAATCAGATTGACTATGTGCTCTGCAGCCAAAGATGGAGAAGCTCTATACAGTCAGTAAAAACTAGACCTGGAGCTGACTGTGGCTCAGATCATGAGCTTCTGGTTGCAAAATTTAGGCTTAAATTGAAGAAACTAGGGAAAAGCACTAGGCTACTCAGGTATGACCTAAATCATATCCCTGATGAATATACAATAGAGGTGACAAATAGATTTAAGGAATTAGATCTGATAGAGTGCCTGAAGAACTATGGATGGAGGTTCGCAACATTGTACAAGAGGTAGCAACTAAAACCATCCCAAAGAAAAAGAAATGCAAGAAAGCAAAATGGCTGTCTGAGGAAGCTTTACAAATAGCTGAGGAAAGAAGGGAAGCGAAAGGCAAGGGAGAAAGAGAAAGTTACAAACAATTGAATGCAGAATTCCAGAGAACAGCTAGAAGAGATAAGAATGCCTTCCTAAATGAACAGTGCAAAGAAATAGAAGAAAACAATAGAATAGGGAGGACCAGAGATCTCTTCAAGAAAATTGGAGATATGAAGGGAACCTTTCATGCAAAGATGGGCATGATAAAGGACCAAAATGGCAGGGACCTAACAGAGGCAGAAGAGATTAAGAAGAGGTGGCAAGATTACACAGAAGAACTACACCACAAAGAGCTTAGCATCCCTGATAACCACGATGGGGTGGTCACTGACCTTGAGTCAGACATCCTGGAATGTGAAGTCAAATGGGCCTTAGGAAGTCTGAGCAACAACAAAGCTAGTGGAGGTGACAGCATTCCAGCTGAGCTATTCAAAATCCTAAAAGATGGTGCAGTTAAAGTGCTGCACTTAATATACCAGCAAATTTGGAAAACTCAGCAGTGGCCACAGGATTGGCCACATTCCGATCCCAAAGAAGGGCAATGCCAAAGAATGCTCAAACTACCGCACCATTGCACTCATTTCACATGCTAGCAAAGTTATGCTCAAAATCCTACAAGCTAAACTCCAGCAGTATGTGGACCGAGAACTACCAGAAGTACAGGCAGGATTTCGGAGAAGCAGAGGAACTAGAGATCAAATTCCCAACATACGCTGGATCATGGAGAAAGCTAGGAAGTTCAAGAAAAACATCTACTTCTGCTTCATTGACTATGCTAAAGCCTTTGATTGTGTGGATCACAACAAATTGTGGCAAGTTCTTAAAGAGATGGGAGTACCAGACCATCTTATTTGTCTCTTGAGAAACCTATATGTGGGTCAAGAAGCAACAGTGAGAACTGGACACGGAACCACTGATTGGTTCAAAATTGAGAAAGGCGTTCAGCAAGGCTGTATACTGTCGCCCTGCCTATTTAACATATATGCAGAGCACATCATGAGAAAGGCAGGGCTAGATGAATCACCAGTTGGAATCAGGATTGCTGAGAGAAATAGCAGCAACCTCAGATATGCAGATGATACCACTCTCATGGCAGAAAGTGAAGAGGAACTAAAGAGCCTCTTGATGCGGGTAAAGGGGGAGAGCGCAAAAGTTGGCTTGAAACTCAACATTAAGAAAACTAAGATCATGGCATCCGGTCCTCTCACTTCCTGGCAAATAGATGGGGAAGAAATGGAGGTAGTGACAGATTTCATTTTCCTGGGCTCCAAGATCACTGCAGATGGGGACTGCAATCAAGAAATTAAAAGACGCTTGCTCCTGGGGAGGAGAGCTATGGCAAATCTAGACAGCATACTAAAAAGCAGAGACATCACCCTACCAACAAGTGTGTATAGTCAAGGCTATGGTTTGCAGTTGCAATGTATGGCTGTGAAAGCTGGACCATAAGGAAGGCTGAGCGCCAAAGGATTGAGGCCTTTGAATTGTGGTGCTGGAGGAGACTCCTGCAAGTCCCTTGGACTGCAAGGCGATCAAACTGGTCAGTTCTAGAGGAGATCAACCCTGACTGCTCTCTAGAAGGTCAGATCCTGAAGATGAAACTGTCTCAGGCAGAATTTACCAGGGAGACGGCATTCAGCCCATCCGCAGCTGATAATGCTGGTACCCTGGGGCCCACCTGGTGAGGCAACAGAGCCAGGGAACCACATCAGGTCATCCCATGCTATTTGAGGGGCTGAAAGGAAGGAGCCACTGTCCACCTCTCTGACAGGTGCAGCCAATATTGCACCAATACTGTGCAGCCAATACTGCATCGCAGTAAGAGATCCAGGCCATCTCAGCTGCTGGAGCTCAGCAAACCCAGTTCCACTACCTTTGCTGCTGCTGCAGCCTTCCCCATTGCCTTATGGACCGATCTTCAAGGTGCTGAGTTTGGTTCTCATGCGATGGATTTGGGGACCAGGGTAGGGGCTGGTGTTTCTGCAGCATTCGCCATCCTCCAGGCGCAGATATGGGGCTGCCTCTGGCTGGCTGCCTGGCAGGTTTTTCTAAGGGAAGGAAGACCCAGGGCCTCTCTGGCCCACCATCCTGTCCCTGCAGGGCCGAGCAGATGTCCATGGAGGGCCAGGAGCTGGACAGGAGCACACAAGTCTTCTCCTGACGTTGAAGCTGTGTAGCTGGCTTTGGCAGCCAGGTATCCTCCATTCCTGGGGGCCATCTACCGTCACCAAGACTACGGACCAACAAAAGGCCCACCTTCCATTACGTGCCAAAGCACCTTTCAGTGCTGTTCAAGTCGGTGGCCGTATTAGGAAGAATAGTTCCTAATTAACTCTGTGAAAAGGGGCTGCTTTGTGTGTCCTGAATCTCAGCTTCACTGGATGACCCTCAGTGGGTTCTGCTATTATGAGCATGGAAGGGCTTCTCTCCATTTGCTTCCTCCACACTGGCTTTCAGGCACTGGTGTTCACTTCAGAACATGGGCTTGCCAAGGAAGCTATGTTCGGCCCCTGGACAGGTGCCTACAATCGCCCCTTTCCTATGATGATGCATTCAGCTCTGCATGCAGGAAAGAGCCTGTTCCCAGGAGGGCCAGAACAGCTCGCCAGCAGCAGCAGTTCCAGCCCCGAGGAGGTTAACCCAGCCGGCCACTTGATTTGGTAACGAGGGGTTCGTGGGTTCCCTTATAAAGCACCTTGGCTGTGTGACAGGCGCTGAGCAGGACAGACACGCTCTCTCCTGCACACACGCAGGCAGACCTTGCTGCTGCTCATCCACTCTTGAGCGACATCCAAAGGATATTGTTATCAGAGCCCCCCCAGCCCTGCCTGAACTGGAGCCTGGAGAGAGAGGAAGATAATCTGCCTGCCACTTCCATCCCGTCCGCTCGCCTGGAAGGGCACGATGGAGCCTGCAGCAGCTGGCTGCCCAGAAGAGAGGGGGTCTCCCAGAGACGCAGGCGGCAGACTGACCAATGGCGGAAGGCAGCTGGAGCAGGAGGGGTGGCAGGATGCCAAGGCGTTTTATGACAACCTCTCCCCACAAAAGAAGCCCAAACTGGTAAGAGCGAACCCCCTTTTCCTTCTTCCTTGCGGGGGGAGACGAAGGCCAGTGAGTAGGCCTGCTTGCTAGTGTGTTTGCATGTAGAAAGAGGCCAAAATTTGAGGCAGAGGCTAAGAGAAAATTATCCGTACAGAAATGTCAATTTAAGGGGGCCGTTGGGATGTCAGCAATGGATCCGCCAGTTGCCCTGGGGCAGAGGAGCCACTGGCGAAAGGCGCGAAACCGGCCTTGCGTGCGGACTTTCCTGGTGCCTGCCCCCTCTCCCTTGCCTGCATGGCTCTAGGTCCTCCGAGGCTGCCTGGGAAGGAGCCCTGAGCCCAGGGGAGCAGCTGCAGGAAAGGCCAGTCTCAGCTCGGGGGGCCACGGCCTGGCTCAGGACCACAGGGCTCTTCATGGATAATAGAGGAGAGATGCACGGGGGCCCCTCTGGGAACCCATGTCTTTCTCCGAAGGTGCTGCTCTCCCCCATGAGAAGGCTCTCTGCGCACTGGATAAAGCAGAGGCAGCGGGGAGGGCATTTGGCACAAAAATGGGATGCCCTGGCTCCCCCTGCATCCCTTGTGGAGACCCTCCCCCTCCTCCTCAGGCCCCATTATTGGTTGTATCCTGCAGTTACATGCATTCTGGTAGCCTGGAAATGACACGGCCCCCTGTCCCAGCCGAGATGGGCTCCCTGCCCAGGCACTGCGATCTGACATTGCTCTGCCCAACCTCCCACGGCTCTAAAATGTCATGTTGATCAGTAGCTGTGGCCGCAATCCTCCTACTCCCGGCTGAGGGGAAGAGGGCAGCTGCTCCTCGCAGGTGCTAGCACCTGCTTCCCTGCATGGCAAACTGGCCACCTGAAGTTCCAGGTAACTTTTTGGGATGGTGGCCTGAGCTTGGTGGCCCTTCGTTAGCCCACGTGCAGGGTGACACAGAGCAGCTTTTGAACACCACAAGAGCTGCTTCGTATGAATATTTTAATTTTGCTGGAGGACAGCATTTGGATTCCTCCTCCCTGAACCAAAAGGCCTCAGTGTTCTGGTGTTTTCACATCAGTGTTTTATTCAAATATTGTAGCAGGAGGGAGCCGGTCCGTGTGTGCCTCTCTGCACACACACTGGGAACGCCAGGATGCAGACTGCCAATGCCACGGGCACAAGCCTCGCTGAAAGGAACTGGAGTTTTATGGAGCCCTTCAACCTGCCCCTTTACCGTGGTTTCTGTGTCAGGCTTTGCAGAATTAAGTCCAGCTCATGCATGTGTTTTTATGCTTACTTTTCTGGGGTGTTTGCTTTCTCTGTCTTCCTGTATCCTGCAACTGTTCAGTGGCACCGAATGGGAGAGGGCTTCACATCACTAATCACAGATCACTGAGTTTCTTGGGCTAAAGACACATGGAAAAAGAGCAGAGATGCTCATGTTTATCTTCATGCAGTGGAAACCACTGTCTGCTGAATTCTGGCAATTACTGCCCTTTAATTTATTTATTGTATGTATTTGCTGTTGTTGTGGTGTTGCTAGTTGCGAAGTCATGTCCAAACCATCACGTCCTCCAGGCCTTCCTGTCTTCCACCATCCCCTGGAGTCCACTTAAGCTCACGCTGACTGCTTCAGTGACTCCATCTAGCCACCTCATCCTCTGCCGTCCCCTTCTTCTTTTGCCATCTATTGTTCCCAGTATCAGGCTCTTCCCCAATGAGTCCTTCCTTCTCATTAGGTGGCCAAAGTAGGTTTCTCAAGAGACAAATAAGATGGTCTGGTACTCTCATCTCTTTAAGAACTTGCCACAGTTTGTTGTGATCCACACAATCAAAGGCTTTAGCGTAGTCAATGAAGCAGAAGTAGATGTTTTTCTTGAACTCCCTAGCTTTCTCCATGATCCAGCATATGTTGGGCCCTGCCCTGGACAGGCTTGCACTCCCTCTAAAGGACACCATCCATATCTGAACCATCCATATTGCATGAATTGGGCTGGACCATTCCCTCTCCTCCCTGCCCACCATGGGCTGCTTTCTTGAGCAGGGCATCCCTTTGGTGTTCTCCTGACCTCGGCCAACCTTGACTGGTGCTAGGAGGATCAACAGAGGCACACCGTGGCTGGTATCCTTGCAACGGATGAAGGTTGCCTGCAGGCCAGGTCACAGCGCAGGTCCTGAGAAAGTTTCTCTGTCTTAATGTGGGGACCCGCCACCAAGAGAATTATGCAGAAAGGAACATTGCTTCTTGCATTAATGCAGGAAGTCCCTTGCATTCTGGCAAAGCATTGTTATTATTTAACCAGCAAATGCCCATAACTTCAGCGGATGATATGTGCACGCAAAGGGAGAGCTTACGTTTAGCAAGGGCCTTGGATGGCACACGCATCACATTGCTGCAATTAACCAAGGACTTCCCTCTGCTTTCGGGGTGCCTCCATCCCTTAGGGTTCCAACAGAGGAAGGACAAAACCAGCACCTCAACAACAGTGAGCGAGATTGCTCATGAGCACATCACATTGTGGATTAATTCAGTGACCCATGATTTGCCAGACTGCCTGTGGCACATGGGCCACTGTCTCTTTGATTAAGCATCCTCTGCTTGGCCAATGCATAGGTTGCTGCAGGTGCCACAGGGACCTGGAACTGGACAGTCTGGGCTGCAGAGGATGGCCCAACCCTCAGTTAATTTGGGCTTCATTGTTTGATTGAGTTTGGTTATTTGCCAATTGTGCATCAACCTGTGATCAGGGAGCTGGGAAATCGCTTTTCTAAGGCCAGCAGCAAAGTGCATTGCATAACAGCCAGCCAGGGACGGGTTAATTGACCCTGGATTAGCCCAGTATGTGCTCACTGAGCCAGCAAAATACAGGAGTGAATTGTTCCCAGCAGCAACATGCCACACATAGTGGTTCGCACATTTGCACTTCTGCTTGCCAGCCAAATCATTTGCCAGCCAGAGGCAGAGAAAGCAATTTTTCTTTTTCAAAATGTATCCTCTTTCAGCTATGAGAACTGCCAAGGTAGCTTGTGAGAACCAAAGAACCAATAATAGGTCAAAAGCAGATGCACGCAGGAAGCTCAGAAAAAATCAGTTGGAAAAAAGAGCTACAAACCAGAACGATGTGAAAAGCGTCCATATAGCAGCCAGGAGGGAGAAAATGAAGTATGGACACATGACAAACAAGAGGGGGACACTGACTAACGCACAAAGGAGAGGGCGCCTCCCTCGTCCCCCACAGCTCGGCGCTGCTCCCAAGAAGAGCCTGCCGGAGCCTCGGCTTGTTGAACTGAGAAACAAGACCTGCTGCTGCAGGGCCAAAAGCTGCCTGCATGAACAGCTCAGGCTTGCTTGAGCATCGCGAATGGACTGCATCTGCTGCCACACCTGAAAGCAGCACGCCTGCTTGGGAGGCACACAGCCCTCTCCTCTGGTCCTGGCGGCTGCTACCTGAGGCCCTGAATCAAAAGGGGACAGGGAGGAACACTTCACGTGAGAGCCATAAAACAAACGGGTACACAGCTCCGTCTCAAGAGTGTCTGAAATAATATTTTAGCTAATTAGTAACTCACAACACAACTATGGTTAAATATCCAGATTTTCATTTGGAAAGGAGTCCCCAAACTGGTTAATAACTGACCACCATGAATTATCCGGTAATGTCTCATAGCATGCCCTTTTGAAATTATGGGAAATGATACTGCACTGGTTTGTAACTTCTGATCTAGTCTGGCAACTCCCATTCTGGAAGATGTGCTTGCTCATTTCTTGGTGTGCTGTTGTGGAACTCTCTTTGAACTTGCAGCTGAGGTTGCTCCGGGCTTCTTCTTCATTCCTTTATTCTGCAGAATAAGCTGACTTTTAGTACTCCTCTTACATCAAAAACCTCACATGGCCTGGGACCAGGAGGTCTGGGACCAATGATTTGTGTCTGAGGGAGGTAGAAGCAGCCATGACATGGCTAGATGTTATTGTTCCATTGCATGCCACTTTAGACACTTTCCTGGGAAAAAGGTTGGGTGAACCAAAGAAAGAAATGCGACTCATAAAATTGCACATTGAGATATGGGAATTTTGCTGGTGCAGCTCATCATGAAGAGATAAGGAGAGCTTCAGCTGCTGATATCAGGCCCAGAAGTCACAATCTGCTTCCACATCCAATCTCCCTATAAATATAATTCCTAATATTTGGCTATCTGGACAGTGCCATTAGGATGCCCACAGCTGCACAGTCAAGCAAACAGGGATCAGCCAAGCCCAGGGGCCGGCAGCCTTTGACACTCAGAGCCATTTGGGCCCGTTTCCCACAGAAAAGAAAACACGGGGAGCACAAAACCCTTTTGACATCTAAAATGAAGATAACACTGCATATATCGTTTTTTACCTTTATGCTATGTAGAAAAAAACTATAGTGTGTTGCATTTATGAAATCAATGAAAACAAATTTTTATTTCTGCATGCAACAAAAACATTTTGAACTCCGAAAAAAAGACGCTGGGTTGAAAGTTACTTTCAAATAAAATACTCAATGTCAATGTCTATTTGAGTCCTCCTCATATTTATGAAATAAAAAGCCGAACTTAAATTATCCACCTGCAGCAAACCAAACATACCCTCTGCTTCTGTGTGCCCTCATCCTTTTATCATGTGTACTGGAGGGTGCAGTCAGCTGTCAGCCTGAATAAAAAAAGGACAAATTGATGCTTTCATACAGTAAGTAGAGTTTCTGCAATACAACAAATATAAATAATAGTCTGGTGAAATATTGAACAAACATCCATCTCCCAATGTAATAATGTTGCTGGATTTTTTATAAGAATCTTCTTAAAACAAGGAAGTGGATCTATCTATATTTTTTAGCTGCAGCTCTTGTTCAGTCACTAAAAACTGTTATTTTTAATCTTACATTATAAATAAACTATTAGGACTCCTTTGATATATTTTGAATAGGAGAACAGCTTCCTGCAGTTAAAGTCAGTGCTAAAGGGCTGCATGCATTAAACAGCAAACCCCATAAATTCATCAACAGTAAAAGCAAATGAATCTACCCATGTACCATTAAACATTTGGTTTTCTTCAGAAACTTTTATTTTCTTCGAGTTATCCATGGTTGGCCTACTGGGAGAAAAAGCTCAGTAAATTGGTGCCTGTCGCAGATTGGCGGGAATGCCGGTGCAGCAGAGGGATTCAAGAGCCACATGTGGCTCCGGAGCCGCGGATTACCGACCTCTGGCCTTGACCATGGGTCCTCGAACTACAGCCTGTGGGCCGAATTCGGCCCACCACACCATTTGTCTGGCCCGCCTCAGAGGTTTTGGACTCCCCATGCCCGCCTCGCCGTGTGGGCACAAGCGGTGGCGGCTTGCTCGCTCACAGATGGTTTTGGACTCACTGGGAGATCTCTGAGCGAGCAAGGCACCACCGTGCGTGCCCACCCTCAAGCACCCCTGCCTCACTGGCTGCATCCATCACCGCCACCTTTCCACTGGCCCCCTGTTGAAAAAAATTGAGACTCCTGACCTAGGACTGTGGTGTAAGGAGATGCGCTTGGTAGAGGTCCCCACCTTATGCAGAAAGGCAGAGATAGAGATACAGGTGGAACATTTGTGATGCTATACAAAATATTTCTCCTGTGACTGTCCACAACTGGCTTTTCAACTCAAGGTACTCTTGACAGTTGCTCTCAAGGAAAACACACACACACGTTATCCTAGTTCTCCCTTCCTTCCTTCCTTCCTTCCTTCCTTCCTTCCTTCCTTCCTTCCCTCTCTCTCTCTTTCTTTCTTTCGTTTTTTTTAAATTAAATTAAATTCTTAATATAGTAACAATAGTAATAATCCAATTTACTATTTAACATAATTAAACAATACAACAATACCAGTGCTGCCTCCACCAGGTCCAACAACTCTAGTTACTTAATGTAAGATCACTTATTCGGTCAGGTTGCCCACTTCCCTTCCAGAACTGCATCGACTCTTGTGGTGGTTCATACCCCTTTCCTTTTATTAAAACATATTCAATAAGCAGTCTCTAAATAGTTTCATGCAAAGATGGACATGATAAAGGACAAAAATGGCAGGGACCTAACAGAGGCAGAAGAGATTAAGAAAAGGTGGCAAGATTACACAGAAGAACTATACAAGAAAGAGTTTAACATCCCTGATAACCACGATGGGGTGGTCACTGACCTCGAGCCAGACATCCTGGAATATGAAGTCAAATGGGCCTTAGGAAGTCTGAGCAACAACAAAGCTAGTGGAGGTGACAGTATTCCAGCTGAGCTATTCAAAATCCTAAAAGACGATACAGTAAAAGTGCTATGCTCTCTATGCCAGCAAATTTGGAAAACCCAACAGTAGCCACAGGATTGGAAAGGGTCAGTTTACATTCCAATCCCAAAGAAGGGCAATGCCAAAGAATGCTCAAACTACTGCACCATTGCACTCATTTCACATGCTAGCAAAGTGATGCTCAAAATCCTACAAGCTAGGCTCCAGCAGTATGTGGACAGAGAACTACCAGAAGTACAGGCAGGATTTCGAAGAGGCAGAGGAACTAGAGATCAAATTCCCAACATAAGCTAGATCATGGAGAAAGCTAGGAAGTTCCAGAAAAACATCTACTTCTGCTTCATTGACTATGCTAAAGCCTTTGATTGTGTGGATCACAACAAATTGTGGCAAGTTCTTAAAGAGATGGGAATACCAGACCATCTTATTTGTCTCTTGAGTAACCTATATGTGGGTCAAGAAGCAACAGTGATAACTGCGCACGGAACCACTGGTTGGTTCAAAATTGAGGAAGGAGTTCAGCAAGGCTGTATACTGTCACCCTGCCTATTTATATGCAGAGCACATCATGAGAGAGGCGGGCTTAGATGAAACACCAGTTGGAATTAAGATTGCTGGGAGAAATATCAACAACCTCAGATATGCAGATGATACCACTCTCATGGCAGAAAGTGAAGAGGAACTAAAGCGCCTCTTGATGCGAGTAAAGGAGGAGAGCGCAAAAGTTGGCTTGAAACTCAACATTAAGAAAAGTAAGATCATGGTATCCGGTCCTCTCACTTCCTGGCAAATAGATGGGGAAGAAATGGAGGTAGTGACAGATTTTATTTTCCTGGGCTCCAAGATCACTGCAGATGGGAACTGCAGCCAAAAAATTAAAAGACACTTGCTCCTGGGGAAGGAAGCTATGGCAGATCTAGACAACATAAGGAACATAGATAACATAAGGAAGGCTGAGCACCAAAGGATTGAGGCCTTTGAATTGTGGTGCTGGCAGAGACTCCTGCGAGTTCCTTGGACTGCAAGGCGATCAAACTGGTCAGTCCTAGAGGAGATCAACCCTGACTGCTCTTTAAAACGCCTGATCCTGAAGATGAAACTCAAATGTTTTGGCCACCTAATGAGAAGGAAGGACTCCCTGGAGAAGAGCCTAATGCTGGGAACAATAGATGGCAAAAGAAGAAGGGGACGGCAGAGAATGAGGTGGCTGGATGGAGTCACTGAGGCAGTTGGTGTGAGCTTGAGTGGACTCTGGGGGAAGGTGGAGGACAGGAAGGCCTGGAGGAATGTTGTCCATGGGGTCACGATGGGTCGGGCATGACTTCGCGACTAACAACAGCAAAAAATAATTTCAAAATTATTTTTCCTTATCAACCCTTTTTTTCATTTAATATTGCAAGTTAACATATAATTAATACCTTTATTCCAGACTTCTTTATACCATTCAATTATTTGATAGTCACCTTTTATTTTCCAATTCCTTGTTATTATTAATCTTACTGCTGTCAATACATTTATCATCAATTCTTTAATATTTTGTCCCATCTGTTCTCTAAATAATGACAGTAATGCTAATCCAAGATCAACTTCAATATTTAAATTCAATATTTTACCCATTTCTTTAAAGATCCTTTCCCAAAATGCATTTATATATTTACACTTCCACCGCATATGAAAATATGTACCCACTTCCCGGTTGCATCTCCAACAGATGTTGGAATATTTATTATTCATGTAATTCAATTTAACTGGAGATAAGTACAATTTCCAAACCAGTTTATAAAAATTCTCTTTAATTCTTATTGACATAAATTTTAAAATTCTCTTGTACCATTTTATTCCATTCTTTAGCACTAATATTTCTTTTAAAATCTATGAAAAACTCTTAGAGGGTCATATTGATTCTCCTCTTTTAGTAATATATTGTAAATTTTACTTATTATTCCTGTCATCCACGTATTATCTTGTTTTTCTTTCTGTAAAATTATATCTTCAAATTTAGTATATTCCCTTCATTTACTATTTTTCTTCAACCAATGTTTAGTCCAGTAATGTAACTGAAGTACATTATACCGATTTCCTTTACCTGCCCCAGGTGATGCTTGTATGGTTTCTTTACTCTTCTTTTCTCTAGCCAATCTTTCAACCTAATAACATGTAAACTTTTCAGTACTTCCTTTACTCCTCAGATTCATTGGGAATCTTTCTAATTCCATAATTGGATATAACAGCAAAATCAATGGGAAAAATATATCCTCATATTTATTCCAAGCTCTGACCATAATCTTGAAAAAAAAGGTTTCCTATCATTTTAATACTATTCTTATTAACTTGTTGAAGAAAGATATTTAATAAGGATTCCACTACATCTTGATATACTAATTTACCCCATATTATCTTATCTGGCTTTAGTATAATATCTAGCATATGCCTCATTTGATTAGCTATGTAATACAATTTCACATTGGGAATGCCTAAACCCCCTGTTTTATGGGACATATAGCATCTTTTTAAATTAATTCTTGCTTTTTTATCCCCATTACACAATTTATTAATCCTGGTTTGCCATTCTTTCAAATCTTTCTCTGTGAAAAATTAATTAATCCGAGTTCACAGTTTCAGCTTCTTCTGCAGTCTTCAGCCTCTCTTCAGGGGTTCAGAGAATGTGATGGTGTTGTTGAGTCTCTGGCTGTCTGCATTCTGTCCGTCCATGAGACACAAAGACGGTCCATTTCTCTAACAGATTGAGAACAGGTCTGCTCAGATAATCAGACAGAGGGCAATTGGCAGACGGTACAGTGTCCACACCTAGGCAGAAAGTGAAGACCCACAGAAGGCAGACATGTTCTCCACCCTTGCTGTTGATGGTGTATCAGTCACACTAACAAGCTATGGAGTTTATCGAGATCTTCTCCCAACAGAGGTTGTCGCTAAGCCAGAAGTTAAAACAATCTTATTTATCCAAGCAAAAGTAGCCCTTATCTAAAGCATAGAAATGGGGAAAACGGCTTCACTGCAATCTTCTCTTATATTCTTCCTGACATTAAAAAATCCCTTTTCTACAGTTTCAAAAATACTGCGGAAGTACTAGTATATAAAATGTATAACAAATTTCAATCTTCTCTCTTTCATGTGTATATATTTACTCTCAGAAAGGTATGTAGCAATGAAGTTCATGTTTTGGGCTTTGGATAGCTGTGATTAATGAGCAGTGCTGCGAATCATGTTCTTATAAAGTGGTCCAGAGAGAACTGCAAGTGTCATTATTGTACTTCCTCTCGTGCATTGGATAAACATTGTCCTGTTCCCTCAAAAGCCTCTTTGGCTCTCCCGTTTTTCAGAGCTTTAAACTGTTCCGATAACTTTTCTGTGAGGGCGATGGGCCATTGCCTTTCCAGCCAAGTCTCCTGGTCAGATTGCAGGTCAGATTGCTGACCTTGCCTGGCTCATTGGCACCTCTTTAACCAACAGGTCTTTTAAATCATCAACAAACAAGTTTAACTGCTAATTTGAGACTGCAGGGGCAATTTGAACTATGATAACAGGCATTTCCTATCTATTTTTTAAAGAACTGAACCTTCTCACGGCTCCACCACAATGGGAAATGTGTCTCTTCCACACTAGAGACACTGATAAAGAAACTGGGCAGCCACCTGAGTGGGAGGGTGGTGACGTTGTCCTGCAACAGCAGTGGGCTAGACCTGATGGCCTTTATCAAGTTGACCCTTCAAGTCTACTATTCTAGGATTATATGAGACCCTGTTTGCTGACATTTCTCCAGCAAAGTAGAAAGAATTATTTATTCTGTGACTTTTTATAGGCTTATAGTGCCATCTATGCATTGTTTTATGCCAATAGCAAATTGAGTAGCTGGTTTTCCATTGTTTTGCCCATCTTACATGCCTATCTCACATCTGTTCACATCTGTTTCCCATCATAATTTAAAATTTTACAGGTTCCTAGACATTGAGTCAAAAATGATATTATAAATGCTTGACAGAAGTTTCTTGGAGGAATAGGTCATCTTTAAAATATGACATAATGTAAATGTTTTATGGGATTTTGGGATCGGGTGCCACGAGATAAAATGATGGAAATAAACGGTATTGTCAGCCAGTCAACTTCAGTATCTCCCAGTTACTCTTCCGTTATGTTCATGTACTGGCTTTGCATCTTCATACAGATCTCTAAGCAGCCCTTAAATTGTGGTGGTAAGGTGAAGTGATGGCAAAAGGGAGTAAGAGGCGAGACTGCTGGTGCCCATCTTTAGTCCAGTTCTGACAGAGCAAAGAGACAGGGGAGGTTTTTAAGGACAGCCCATTGATGTGTCATGAATGGTAGCGCTGCTTTGGGGTTTTTATTATGAGGGCCTCGCTCTAAGGAGGCAATGCGAGGTATGTTTCATTATTACTAAAGCACTCCTTTCACGCTACATCATGCTATCATGCCAAAATCGGTATTCCAGGCCCTCCTCAGTGCATTGGATTGTGAGCTAACATTGTTCTGGATTCTCACTGTTTTATTGTGGTGTATGAAGTTGCTGAGAATGTTCCACCATTTTTAAACATACTTTTGAATCAATGCATTTTGGGGGAACCTAGAATAGGAAATTCAGACAAGGTAAAATCATTATTTTCACTAGGGTAGTTGTTGGTTATCCCATTTCTGGTTATCCGAGTGAATAGATGCTAATAATAAAATGTTTTCTTTAGCTGTTCTAATTTTTTGTGTCAGTAACGTCAAGATACTGCATATGTTTAGGGGTTTGTGTTTATCCCTAATTAGCACACACTGAGGCCATATGAAGGCCTCACGTGTCCAGCAGGGGCAGCCCAGGGATGCTCCATGTGGCCCAAGAGGCTGACGGCCAGCATTCCACGCCATTCAGCTAGAAGCACCAGCCGTTCAGAGGTTCAAGGAGGCTCCCTTTAGCTGCCTTGGGCCCTTCACGGTCACAACTGTTTCTTTCTCTCCCGTGCTTCCTCTTGTGCAGCCCAAACCGCAAAACGCCATCACCATCGCTGTCTCGTCCCGTGCCCTGTTCCGCATGGAAGAGGAGGAGAAGATTTACAGTGAGCAGGGAGTGGAGGCCTACGTGAAGTACCAGCTCGACCACGAGAACGAGCCCTTCCTGCCTGGAGCCGCCTTCCCCTTTGTCAAGGTCCCGTCCTGTCACTGTTCTTTTCCCACCTTCGGAAGCCAGCCTCAGGCCTTGTCTTGGGAAAATGCAGCCACTGTTTGTCACTTGCCAGTAATGCAGCCCTTGTGGCGGTTCTCTGACCCACTCAAACAGTCCAGGGGCGGGGGGCGGCTTCCAGTCTGGGGCTGTGTAGCCCCTCTTAGAACACCAGTTAGAAGGTGTTTGGCAGTTCTTCCTCCTTAAAGGATTACCTGAGGTAAGATAAAAAACGAAGAGGAGGTGTGAAAACACAGAGGGTTGACCACAAGAGGACGGCGTTTGGGCCCCATTCAATTCAGCACATGAGTGGGGAAGGTGCGCTCCAAGCCTCGCCTGGAAACACCCTGCGCTGCAGCGCATGTCTCGCAAATTGTACAAGGACAGGGGTAGACTCTTGGAGGATGTGTGTCTGTGCCCAGCCAGCCATTTCTCTCTCCTGGGAAGCAGCACCACAGGCTCCAGTGCCCCAGCAACGTCCTTCCCAGGCCTTCTCAGAAATGGGAGCGCACCAAGCGGGGGGCCGCCACTGAGGGACTGTGCCTCCCCTGGTGCTTGCCTGCTGCTCGCCGGCCCAGGGCCAGGTCGGAGGCCAGCGGTGGGAGCCGGGAAGCTTTCCCGGAGGCTGTGGGTGTGGCAGGAGGGCAGCTGCTGGCCCTCCGCGCTGGGCCCCATGCCAAAAAAGCAGCACTGCATGTCGGCTGGGGGACCCAGGAAAACAAAGGTGGCTGTGGCTGTGGCTGTGGCCGGCAGCCAAGGGCCTCCCTGCCCTGCCAGGGCCACCCCCAGAGCGGCGCAGCCCCTTGTGACTGATGTTGGCCGGCACATTACTCTCCCTGTTCTGGAAAGGCGGCTGATCATTCTGAAATAAATGAAATGCACTTCATTAATAAGCAAATAAAAAACTGTGGGAAAGTCCCTTTGGACACTGAAGAGCCTGGGACGGGTCCATGGCCCAACGGGGGCTTGCGCTTGACACTGCAGGCTCCCCGCAGGGCCAATCCTGGGGATCCCGCTGACAGGATTCAGGAGCCAGCTGGTGGGGGAAAGGCCCAAGGCTTCGTGAATCAAAGGAGGCCGTTCTGAGGCAGATGGGCCCCCAGGGGCAGTCTCAGTCAGGGCTGTTCTTGCCCTTTTCCATGCCTTGAAAGAAAGAACCTGGAAGCGACTGGCCTGGCCATGGGCTCTCCGCGCCTGCAGGGAGGTGTGGTCTCGCATTCTCGGCCAGACTGCTCTGCCGCCTTTGACCCTTTAGGCACTGGAAGCTGTCAATGCCCAGCTGCGGGAGCTCTACACAGACAGCGAGGAGCTCTTCGACATCGTCCTCATTACCAACAACCATGCCCAAGTCGGAGTTCGCCTGATCAACACCATCAACCACTACAGTGAGTAGCGGGCAGCGGCTGCGGTCTTGCCGGAAGCACTCCAGGAACAGACGGGTCACCAGCACCTGTCCTGGCCTCCCCTCCCAAGAGCGCTTAGCAATGGTGCTGGAACCTGTGGGGGCTTCCTCCCACACCCTGTCAGCCCCCCTTTGGTCTGTGTTCTGCAGACCCAGGGCCCTCTGGGGCTCTCCCAGCGCGGACAGCCAGCACGCGGGGCAAGCGAAGAGGGAGCTGCTTCTCGCCTCCCCAGGGAACACACTGGCACCGACGGCTCTCTTCCCACGTGCCTTGCCCAGGGTGCTTCAGCCGTTTCGGTGATGCTGCTCATCACACTCTTCCAGCCGAGCAGCAGAAAACTGGCAGGCTGCCCTTTCAAGTGGCCTCTTCTTGCCCCTTTCAACCATCTCAGAAACCACCAAGGGCTTCGGGTTCACGATGCAGGTTTGCTGTTGGGTCGGTACCCAGTTAGGCCAGAACTCTTGTGCAGGTGTTTCTTTTTCTATGCTATTGAACTTTCTCTCAGTTTTATTTTTATTTTTAAGGACTTGACTTAGTTGGGCACTTGTCCAGGTTTCCTTCCTGTTTACATCTTCAAGGGCCAATCTGTCTCCTGCCCCCATGTGCCTGGAACTTGGGAAGGGGAGGGGAGGCAAGCTAGAAACTTGGCCGGCCATGGCCAGAGCTTGGCTGGCTGCCTTCCTAGGAGCGTTGGCACCGGAGAGGAGAGGAGGGCTCGAGAAAGACGCTTGCTGCTCGTGCTGTGGCAGGCCTCTGCCTTCAGTGACAAGCAGGGCCTGCCATTTTGCAGTAGCCTAACAGCATTTCGTGCACTCTCGTGGAAGTGTGTTTTCCAAGAAACAAAGTATGGCCGTTTGTGTGCTTCATTTAAAGGCAGCCAGCTTGCTTCCCTGGGAATAACAACCCAAGAATGCATTCTTGAAAGGAGACTGTCCGGACATCCAAGTGAGGCTTTTATCCTTCAGCTGCTCTGCCTCAGGCACAGAATGAGGGTGAGGGAAGGGAGTCCCAACATTCCCTTCCATTTGTAGCACTTGCCGCATCATCTTTCCTCCAAAAGCTTCTGTTGCAGAGGAAATGCTGGAGCCGTCGCACACGGACTTCCATCAGGAAGCGCCCAAGAAAGCCGGCCATGTGCAGGCCAGGGGTGGCATTCCCCCAGCCAGCTGTTCCTCCTGAGGGCTGCCTCCCCCACACTCCGACAAGTGGCTCTTTCTTCTCTCTTCCAGATCTATTCATTGAAAGGTTTTGCATGACAGGTGGGAACAGCCCCATCGGCTACCTAAAGGCCTACCACACCAACCTGTACCTGTCGTCTGACTGCGAGAAAGTGAGTGAGGCCATAGAAGCGGGTGAGTGCAGCTGGTGGTTGTCCTCTGCATGGCACTGGCAGGGTATCCTTTCAACAGGAAGGGAGCGGGAACTTCTGGGCATGTGTGCGATTGTCTCTCTGGCTGGGGAAACAGACATACTAAAATCTGTCAAGTCTTATTTCACCAGGGTACCTGGATATTGTAATCTTGGCGACCCGGCACTGCTGCTGTAGTTTGTGAAGGCAAAGTGGACTGGATTTCATAGACCATTTCATAGCATTTAGAAACATATAAACATGGAAACAGAGCAAGTCCGAAGGGATCTCCCGGGCCATCTAGTCTGACCCCCGGCTCCAGCCAGCTCCACTCACGACATGCCCACCATGTGGACATCCAGCCTATCCTTGAACACCCACACCGATGGGGCCTCAACCACCTCTCGTGAAAGCCCATTCTACACCCTCGGGGTCCTAACTGTCAGGAAGTGCTTCCTGGCATCCAAATGGAACCTTGGTTCCCTGAGCTTTGCTCCGTTGGAGCTCATCCTGCCCTCCTCTGCAGGGGAGAACAGCTCTCTACCCACCTCCGTGTGACACCCCCTCACGTACCTGTTTGTCACCAACATATCCCCTTTGAGTCTCCTCCTCTCCAGGCTGAAGAGACCCAGTTCCCTCAGTCTCGCCTCATATCCCATCCCCTGCAATCCAGCCACTTTCATTTTAGAGCCAGAAGGGGCCAAGAAAGCCTTTAGGTCCAGCTCCTGCTGTGCAGGGCTCCCAGTTAACCCATCCCTCTCAGATGGCTGTCCAGATACATAGAAACATAGAAACATAGAAACAGAGCGAGTCAGAAGGGGCCTCCTGGGCCATCTAGTCTGACCTCCGGCACCAGCCGGCTCCGCTCATGACATGCCCACCATGTGCATGTCCAGCCTATACATCTTGAATGTCTCCAGCATGGGAGAGCCCTCCACCTCCCCAGATCACTGATTCCATTGTCAGACTGCCCTAACAGTCAGGAAGTTCTTCCTGATGTCCACTCAGAACCTGGCTTCCTGGAACTTGTTCCGTGTCCTGCACTTTGGGATGATCGAGAAGAGATCCTGGCCTTCTGCAGTGTGAGAACCTTGCAAATCGAAGACGGCTGTCCTAGCTCCCTGTCTTCTCTTAAACGTGTTGCAGACTGATACGTGTTCCGGCCTTGCCAAAATGGCAGGCCTGGCAATGGAGGGTGAGGTGCCACCTGCCACTGGCTGCCACAAGGAGGAGAGAGCGTGTGGGGGGCTGCCGGAAGGCACGTTTTGACAGGGGGGGCAGGGGTGCCGGTCGCAGAATCAAGTTGCCTAGGACAGCCAGTCCGAGTCAGGGCTGTGAGGACAGTGTTCGGAGCATACTCAGTGACAAAAGTGTGACGCGAGCACTGCCTCTCTGTAAGCACTTTCGGAGGCATGTAGTCCTTACCCTTACAATAGCCTTCCAGGCTGATAGCCTCCCTGTTTACCAGGAATCGCTGCGGCCACCATCTTCAGCCCCAACAAGGGCGTGCAAGTCTCAGACAGCCAGCTGCGCGTGGCCTTCGATGGTGATGCAGTGCTCTTTTCAGATGAGTCTGAGCAGATCGTAAAGGCTCATGGCCTGGAAAAGTTCTTCGAACACGAGAAGACATATGAGAACAAGCCGCTGGCTCAGGTATGGTGCAGGTGGTCTGGAAAGACATTGCGGGAGGCAGCTGGGGCCACAGAGAGGGGCTTTACTACCCCATGGGAATGAGGATGGGCGTTTGGGCTGATGTGTCTGTCTACCCACCCAGGGGCCACTGAAGTGCTTCTTGGAAGCTCTTGGGAAGCTTCAGAAGAAGTTCTACTCCAAAGGCCTACGCCTGGAGTGCCCGATCCGCACCTACCTCGTCACAGCTCGCAGTGCAGCCAGTTCTGGGGCCCGTGCCCTAAAGACTCTCCGGAGCTGGGGACTGGAGACAGATGAAGCCCTCTTTTTAGCCGGGGCTCCCAAGGGCCCCTTGCTGGAGAAGATCCGCCCACACATCTTCTTTGATGATCAGATGTTCCACGTGGAGGGAGCCACAGAGCTGGGCACAATTGCAGCCCACGTCCCATACGGGGTGGCCCAGAAGTACAAGCGTGTGGCACAAGAAAAGCAGGCACAATGCGGCAAATAGAGCCAAGCAGCAGGATTGGGCTGAACCAGCTTTTGGGACATGGTGATCATCATCTCAGTTGCTGGATGACAAGCTGAGCGCATTTTCCCTGCTGACTAGAACCAAAGGTGCTGGAAGTGCAGGTGCCCCGTTGGCTCCATCATCTGGGAGGGGCTTTCCTTCTGCTGGGAGTCACCGCACTTTATGAAAGCACTCTTTTCCAGCAGGCAAGTTTCATGCTTTGAGGCCCATCCCATTCTGCCAGGCCCATGCCTAGCCTCCTCCTAAGCCAGCCTCTGCTGCTGGCGGCGCTTTCCACCCCGCTGCCCATTTGTGCTGCTTCACGGCGACTACTGCCTCCTGTTCGCTCCTGAATGTCCACGACATGCAAAGCCTCCCTCAGGGTTTCCCTCAAATGTCCTTCCTGCTTCGAAATTGTATTATGCACAACCTGCTAATGAAGATGCATCACTGGGGAAGCCCGCATCTTAGCATTTGCTTTTGAACAGAGAGCCCCTTCTAGTGGCCCCCATCACAGGGCTATGCTAAAAACGTGTGTTCATGTGTGTTGTTTGGGCCATGGCGTGTGGCTCTTCTTGGCAAGCAGCTCCAGCATGTCTTGCCACTCGTGCCAGTTTCACCTGCAGGTAACTGCAGACGAGCCAGGAACGCCTGGGGGGCTTGGGCTGGCCTGCGCCCGTTTTGGCTGCAGGACAAATCCCTGTGAAACGCCTCCTGTCGTGCCTCCTGTCGCGAAGCACCAAGAAGGCAGCAGGGCCATGTTTCTGTGAAGAGGAAGAGGAGGATGCTCTCGTGTGTGTGAACCAGCACATGGCAAGCTATTTCATCTTTGAGGAAAGGCATAGGAGCTCGCCTGTGTCTGTGAAAGGTAGTTCAAATCCCCGCTCTACCAATGCTATCCTGGGGCCTGATGGGTTGCTCCTGCCGTATGCTGTCAGCCTCTCCTACACTACCTAGCAGAGTTGCTGTGCAGATATTTCCCCTGCATCCCCCCCGCCCACCCACACACACACACACACACACACACATCGTACTGAGTTGCAAGTGGTATATGCAGTGGATCTGGAACTCCTCAGTTCCAGGACTGCCTGGAGACATGTCCTGTCACCCACTGTTTTATCAGCTTTGCCTCAGGGGGCTGTCTTGAATGAGTACAGTTTTCACTGTTGCAGCCGCTTCCCCTCAGTGCTCATGGGCCGAGACAGTCATGGCAAAAAATGAGTCCTCCTTGAAACCCAACTGTCTCAGACTGCACCATCTCCACTCGCCACAACCGCAGCCGGCCAGGGGCCTCGTTGCCATGTCTGCTGACCTCTTTCTGTGTGAGCAGGAATGTGGCTGCTTGACCTTGTGGGCGTTTTACCAGGAATAAACTCGTTCTGCTACCAATTGTCCTCCCTTCTGTTTATGAACTGTCAGTGCATTGGAAACAAGTTGGTGCTCTTTAGTATAAGGACTAGGAACTTGATGAGTGGCAGGAACTGGTGCACCAGGAATTGAGATGGAATAGCCATAAGCACTCTGGTCCCACACCCGTCTCCTCTCTCCTGAGGATGCAACCCTTGTGGATAGGATTATTCCAGACTTCTCCCTTGGGGCCTCTGAAGCTGGCACTGGAGGCCATTGAGCACCATGCATCCGGTGGGAGACGCACAGGTCATGGGCTCTGATGCAGGTGCTGCCTGCTCCTACCACTCCACTGTATTTCCTTCTGAAAAAAGGAGAAAAGGGCCATGGTGTGCCACTGAAAGAGAGCGTGGCAGTAGCCCGTGCCCCTCTTTGCCCCTTTTGCACAGCAGATGTCTGCATGGGAGGGAAATTGGCCCTCAGCACACCTGAGGTGGCTCACCTGCCACAGGATATGCTGCTTCCATAGTTATTTCCCACCTTTGTGCCAAAACGTATCGCTCAGGAGAGGCAGTGTCTGCATGGCTCCAGGCCCGCCAGCTCGACCCCCGCTTGGCTGGCGACCGGAAAGCAAAGGCGAGAGAAGAGAAGCCCCTGCGGGTATGTCTGGGCCATCCGCTTCCGCTTCCTCTTGCAGTCAGCGGCACGTAACTGCAGGTAAGGAGAGGACAGCTGCCACCTCGTGCCCTAGCAGGCAAGCGGTCCTGCTGCCTGGGCCCGCCACGCTCACTTGGGCTTGCTTCTGCCGCCTCGCATGTGCATTTGGATCCCACCCAAGCATGGCCTGCTCTCCGGCCTGCTAAATTTAGGTGCCCGGCTCGGATTGCAGTCCGTGGCTTTGGGGAGAAGCCACAGCTGCTGAGTCCTGGGAAAGGGCTGCTCCCAGGGCGGGCGGGGTTCCAGGGCCACCGACTCTGAGCTGTTGTCTCAGGGACTCTTGCAGCGGAGTCCCCTGCCAGGCACTGGGAGGGCACATTGCCCCACCCCCACCGAGCTCCCTGCCCACTGGAGGAATACAAGCCTCGTTTTATTTGTACCCTGTCTCTCTCCCAGGAGGGGCTGCCACTAGTCTCCTCTTAAGCTCTCGGAAGGCCCCCAGAGCAGAGCTCTGGCCCCAGGTGTGGCCTCTGAGCCCTCCCCTCTCAATACGGGGCTCCACTGGAAGCGCACGCTCAGGAGCTGCGTTCTGCCCCAGCGACTGCTTTCTGTTCTCTGGCTTTCCCGAGCAGCGAGTCGCTTCCTTTTTTCTGACCTCTGCTGACAGCCTGTAGCCAAGATAAATTGGGCAGGCCAGACGGAGCTTTGACACTTTGCGCCCCATAGTGCTTAAGTGGTTCAGAAGAGAAACAGTTGCGATGAGACATTTTCTTGTGGCAGAGGAAACAAGCAAGCTGTCCACATCCTGCATGTGGGCGCCTACTCAAATCTCTGGCCGGCTCAGGGCAAAAACGGAGAGGCTTTCACCGCAGCCCTGAATCTGCTCTTCACTCCAGTCCGGGGATCCTCCCATTCAAAGGCAAAATAAATTTGGCTTTCTGGCTTTAAAAATTTGGCTTTCTGGCTTCCTCAGTCTCCTTGCACGGCTTAGCGTCGGTTCTGATTGCTTCCCCTCCTCCTGGAGGTTCCCAATGAAAAGGAGCCCGATGCTGGCGGAGTCAATCCTGCGGGGGAGGCTTTTGTGCTCCCCAAAGCCCACAATCTTAGTCTCTTCCTTGCAGCCAATTGAGGGTGAGGGACTTGAGGGGTCTGGACGTGGAGCGCTTCGCCCAATTAAGTATCACAAGAATGAGAGGCACAAAACTACATTTTATTCTCAAGAATAAAGTTTGAGCACTGTAAAATGGTAATCAACCGTGAGGGCATGGTAAAGTCCCCTTTTACATACCTGCTGTGACCAGCTTCTCATTGGGTGAAATTCCTGCTGTGACTGCTGATTGGTATATATGAATACCGGTGATTCCTGTACTCACCTGGAGACTGGGCTACCTGGAGGCTGGGCTCGGAGTGTTTGGTGGGAGGCTGCTCCATCCCTGACCATGTGCAATGTTCCAATGTATGTTGGCAGTGCTTGGGATGGGACCAGCCTGCCCAGGCTTAATGCTGGCCAGCCAGGTGTGTCCTACAAAGGGCCACATGTTCCCATGCCTGGTCCAGAGGGATGGGGAGCAGCAAGCCACCGTGAACTGCACTGCCAGGCAGTAATTTTTTCTACTTAGTCCTTCACCAATCCACTCACTCAACAATCTCCCAGCATTTAGGTTGCTGCAGAGTCAATGAACTCTGGTAGACACAAGGTGGAGTGGTGGAGCCCTTGGTGCTGTGTGTGTGTGGGGGGGGGGGGATGGAGGCAGGAGTGAGCCTTGTTCTGAGATGGGGGCTGAGTGTGGCGGGCCAGGACTGCCAGCGTGCTCAGGGACGCTGCCCTGTGGCTGGGCTCCTTCGGGCTCAAAGGGAGGCACTCGGAGAACCCCCCTGAGGGCAGCATGCCAGGACAGGGGCACCGGCTGGCAGGCTCCGGCGAGCTCATGCCTTCGACGGTGCCACTATTTATAGCTGAACTGTGCTCTGCCACTGAGCATCAGGAGCACTTTTACGATCAGCAGCAGCAAGGAAAGCAGCTGCTCTCGCAATGCAGGAAACTGATCTTTTCCCTCCCTGCCACAGGGATTCCTTGCATCTCTCCCACAAAACTGCTGAGCTGCTATTTGTTGCTGTGTGCGAACTTTAAAGCTGTTCACATTTTAGGACTCCCAGGGGACTTGAAGAACCCCTGTTGTCTTGCATGCCACCTGCCCACCTGTAGAGGGGAGCTTCAGAAGGCACTTAAAGAACTGCGCTGGCTGAAGGGGGGGCTACTTGGTGGTGGTACCCCAAGTGGGGAGGATCACACGCTCCTTTGGCTCGGGAAAGGACTTCTTTATTTTCCCAAGTGTTTAAGGTGCAAATCTTCCTGTTGGCTGTTTTATGCAGATTTTCAGATTTGTTACAGATGTGTTTACATGCACACTTGTTTACTTGCATGGCATTCTTATTGTTTTTTGTAAACTGCCCTGAGAATGAGTTTGAAAGGCAAACAACACTTATAATTAATGAACACTAAATAAGCAATTTTCCATATACCCTTTAAACTAACTGGTAATTTTAATATAGATAAAAATGAGATGCTCTTCACACTGGAGGTGCAATAAAAATGGAGATTGCCCTCAGAAGCCCTGGTAGCTGGCTGCCCCCTCAGAACTAGTTTGTGTGGTATGAAGGACGGGGTGCTTCAGCAGTGGCACTGAACCTCTGGAGCTCTTTTGCCAGGGAAATACACATGACTCCTCATTTTCAGTTGTTAAGGATGCAATCCTGTGTCCTTCCACAACTGCCTGGGGGACCACAGGATTACTTAGAGTCCCAGGTCCAAGTTCCTGGGACCTTGGAGTTAGAATGCCAGAGGCTGGTCCCCCAAACCCGTGCGCACGCACATGCACACACACACACAGAGCCGATGTGCAGCTGGGATTCAGAGCAGGGGAAGGGGGGATGCCAGGGGGCTAAGGGCTTCTTCCAGTTCTTCTGCTGCTGCATCTCACCTGCGCACTGGATGCACAAGCATCCAGTTGCTTTGGATGCTTTATGTGTATCGGCGGGGGGAGCACCGGACAGCACCCCTTTCCGCTTTGCACAGTCCTGCCGGCTCACAGCTCTGCCACAGCGCCACCTTGCGGTTTTGTCGTGCAAGATATGGAAAGGTGGTAAATCAGAAATCTCAAGTCAGATGGAAGGGACCAGCTCTTAGTTCCTCGAAGAAAACAGGAAGCAGAAGCCTCAGTAATGTGACAGTTGAAAGCCTCATGCTGAAACATAGAAACATAGAAACATAGAAACAGAGCGAGTCAGAAGGGGCCTCCTGGGCCATCTAGTCTGACCTCCGGCACCAGCCGGCTCCGCTCATGACATGCCCACCATGTGCATGTCCAGCCTGTCTTTGAACACCCTCACCGATGGGGCCTCAACGACCTCCCGTGGAAGCCCATTCCATGCCCTCGGGGTCCTAACTGTCAGGAAGTGCTTCCTGGCATCCAAATTGAACCTTGGCTCCCTGAGCTTTGCTCCATTGGAGCGCGTCCTGCCTTCCTCTGCAGGGGAGAACAGGCCTCTCCCCATCTCCATGTGACACCCCCTCACATACCTGTATGTTGCCAACATGTCCCCTCTGAGTCTCCTCCAAGCTGAAGAGACCCAGTTCCCTCAGTCTTGCCTCATACGGCATCCCCTGCAAACCAGCCACCATCCTTGTGGCCCTACGCTGCACTGACTCCAACCTGGCTATATCCTTTCTGTAAAGAGGGACCCAAAACTGAACACAGTACTCCAGTTGTGGGCGCACCAGAGTCGTGTAGAGTGGTAGTAATACCTCTCTCGATCTTGAAGCCACGCTTCTGGCTATGCAACCAAGGGTGGCATTCGCCCTCTTGACCACCGCATCACACTGCTGACTCATGTTTAGCCTGCGGTCAACCAGTACCCCGAGGTCCCTTTCACAAGTGCTGCTCTCCAGCCACTTGTCCCCTAACCTGTACTTATGACAGCTATTCCTATGCCCCAAGTGCAAGACCTTGCACTTCTCCACATTGAACGCCATCCTGTTGTCTCCTGTCCACTTCCATAGTCTGTCCAGATCCTTTTGGATCTGGAGTACCTGCTTCTCAGTTGTGGCCACTGCTCCAGTTTTAGTGTCGTCTGCGAATTTGATCAGCAGACTGTTCACCCCTTCTTCCATGTCGTTAATGAAAAGATTAAACAGGATCGGCCCCAGGACAGAGCCCTGGGGGACCCCGCTTGTCACTGGCTGCCATCCCGACGATTCCCCGCTAATGGTTACCTTCTGCTTTCGGTCAGTCAGCCATGCCCTAATCCACCGGACAGTGCTTTGGTGTATCCCAAAACTCCTCAGTTTCTCCACCAGGATATCATGGGGCACTTTGTCAAAGGCCTTGCTGAAATCCAGGTATACCACATCCACTGCATCCCCTCCATCTAGCCATCTTGAAACCTTGTCATAGAATTCCACAAGATTTGTCTGGCAGGACCTGTTTCTGCGGAAGCCGTGTTGTGTGGCTGTCAACCTCCCTTCCCTATCTAGCATCACTAGATCTCTCTCTATTATGAGCCTTTCCATTGTTTTTCCTACAATGGACGTAAGGCTAACCGGTCTATAATTCCCCATGTCCTTCCTACTACCCTTTTTGAAAATTGGGACCACCGATGCCACCCTCCAGTCCTCTGGAACTTCACCCGTTCTCCACGAGGCCTCAAAAATGGAGGCCAGCGGGCGTGAGAGAACCCCTGCCAACTCTCTAAGTACTCTTGGGTGTAACCCGTCAGGGCCTGGCGCCTTTGTAATGTCCAATGCCCTGAGGAGCCCCTCGACTTCAAGGGGGGTGACTCTAATCTCTGCCCCTAAGTCCCCAGCCTCATCCAATCTCCTATACGGATATCCCCCGTCCTGCTTTGGGGAGAACACAGAGGCAAAATAGTCATTTAGCATCTGTGCCTGTTCCCTCATGTCAGTCACTGGATCTCCTTCCTCCTTATTTAGTGGTCCCACCACTTGTCTCCCCTTCCTTTTCCTATTTACATGCTGGAAGAAGCCCTTTTTGTTGCTCTTGATATTCTTGGCAAGTCTCAGCTCATAATCAGCCTTAGCCTTGCGAAGAATCCTTCTGCAACGGGCCTCCTCCTCCCGGTATACCCTTTTGTCTATTTCCTCCAGTACCCATTTCCTATGGAGGTTCCTCTTTCGTCTAATCCCCCTAACCACCTCCTTTCGCATCCATGGCGGCACTCTCCTCCGCCTCCCCACCTTACTGACTAGAGGTATTGTCAGGGCTTGCGCCTGCAAAACCTCCCTTTTGAGTGCCATCCACCCCTCCTCAACTCGCTTACCTTCCAGTAACCTATCCCAGGAGACTTTCCCCAGCCTGGCCTTCAGTTGGCCAAAGTTGGCCCTCTTGAAGTCCCAGCTTCTAGTGCTCGCCCTGCTGCACGGCCCCAGTCCTCTGATCTCAAAGCAAAGGATGGAGTGATCACTCGCATCCAGAGCTCCCCTAATCTGTACTTCATCTATCAGCTCCTCCCTATTGGTCAAGACCAAGTCCAGGATGTTTCCCCCCCTCGTCGCCTCTCGGACCCTCTGTGTGAAAAACCCACCCTCTAGAGCTTCTAGGAAGCGACGTGACCTGGCTGTCACCGCCGAGTGAGTCTCCCAAGTAATATCCGGGAGATTGAAATCTCCCATAATTACTGTGTCTCTCCCCCGAGATATCCTTAGAATCTGGCCTGTCAGGACATCATCCAGGGTCTCAAGTTGACCTGGAGGGCGATAACATACCCCCACTGTCAGGTCTCTTTCTCTGTCAAAACCCCTAAGTTTCACCCAGACTGCCTCTACCGAATCCCCATCTGTGCTGCACTCTATCTCACTGCATCCTATCCCTTCCCTGACATATAAAGCCACACCCCCACCTCTCTTTCCCTTCCTGTCCTTTCTAAAAAGGTGATACCCTTCTATGTTCACATTCCAGACTTGCCTTTCATCCCACCAAGTTTCTGTGATTCCCACCAGATCGTATCCTCCTATTCCCAGGAGAGCTTCAAGCTCTTCCTGCTTATTACCCATGCTCCTAGCATTGGTGTACATGCACCTCAACTCCTTCCCACTGCTTCCTTTCCTTGGAGTGCCCAGCATCCTCCTTCCTCCCATCCTCCCTGGTACCTGGCCCCTCTCTGTAGAAGTCCTGTCAGTCCCTGCAGTATCTCTAAAACCCTGCTCCCAGAGCCCCGATCCTCCCTGCACACTTGTCCAGTGCAGACATGTTACTGGGGGGCCTGAACCCACCCCCCACTGGCTCAGTTTAAAGTCTTCCGGATGAAGCTCGCTAGAGCATCTCCAAAGGACCTTTTCCCCATCCTCGTGAGGTGTAACCCATCCCTTGCCAGAAGTCCATTGGCAAGAAAACGAGTGCCATGGTCGAGGAATCCGAAGCGTTCCTTCTGGCACCACACCCTAAGCCAGTCGTTCACCTCAGAGGCCCTCCTGTCCCTTCCTGTCCCAAATCCCCGGACGGGTAAGATTGACGAGAAGGCCACTTGGGCCTTCAGCTCCCTGAGTTTCTTCCCCAAGGCCGAAAAGTCCCTGGTGATCCCGACCACCCCCTGCCTGGCCACGTCGTTTGTGCCCACATGGATCACCAGGAGTGGCTGGTGACCCCCGGAGCGAACAAGACGCTCCACTCTGTCCTTCACGTGCCGGATGCGTGCGCCCGGCAGGCAGCAAACCTCCCTTGTCTGAAGGCTGGGGCGGCACACCGCCGCCTCAGTGCCCCTCAGCAGGGAGTCCCCAACAACTATCACCCGCCGCCGTACCTTCTCGGTGCTGGTGGGCAGCCGTGCCCTGGTCCTCGCCTCTCCTGCAGTGGCTCCCTTGCCTCCTGATGTCCCAGGCTGGGGGTCCTGCTGGTCCCCTGAGGCCTCCTCAGCCCCAGCCTCCCCAAGTGGAGAGAACCTGTTTCCCAGCTCCAGATTGGTGCCAGGAGAAGGAGGAGGCCGTGCTGGCCGCCTCCTCCTGTGGGTGACATACCTCCATGTCTCCGCAGCTGCTCCTCCTGTGGTCTCTCCCTCAGCCCTCTGTCGAGAGGGGGGCTGCTGCGGGGGGGCCTGAAGAGCTCTCTCGGCCCTCAGGCACCTCACCTCCTCCTCTAGCAGGGTCACCATCTTGCACCGAGGGCAAGTGTATCCCTGCCTCTCCTGGGGGAGAAGGGCAAACATGTCGCAGCTCTCGCAGCGGACAGCAACACCCGTGACTCCCGCCAAGGCCATCTCCTGGTCTGCCATCTGTAACCCTTCCGAGACCTTACCTTGGTCCCCTGTCTTGTAAGTCCTGCAGTTCCTCTCACTCTCCCAGTTCTCCCAGGCAAAAACCCCACTTGCACACACACACAAGGAGAAAATAAACTTAAATTTAAATTGAAAGAAAAAAAAAAAAAAAGCACAAGAAAGCAAAGCAAAGTGCAAACAAAAGAAAACAAAACAAAAACACACAAACAAAACAAAAAACAAACAAACAATCAAACAAACAACCTCTGTGTCTCAGGGAAGGGAGTCCCTGGACCGCCCGGACCGCAGCTCAGGGACGCAAGATCTCAGTCCCAGGGCTGGTTGGTTGCAACATATTTTCTTTCATGGGAAGACTTGTAGAATGGGGCTGCTGGAGGAAAACATGGAGAAAATGTTGCCAACAAATTTGCAACCTATGCAACTCTTTTAGGAAAGACCAGGAGCAGCAGGTCACACAATTTTGGCTAGTTCCTTTCAGAGAGTAATCCATAAAATTGACCAATCCACTTACAAAATTTTCTAGATGACTCCAGAACTAGAAATCACTGCAAAAGTGAATGAAAATGTTAGCATTAGATGGAAACTTTGCGAAACGTCTAGATCAATGACTCACTAGGCAGGTGGAATTATTCTTCTTGGCCATGATCTTCATACTCTGCCCAAGAGAGAAGCAGAATATCTGGTACGATATGAACATAGATTGTTTTAGGGAATGGCACATGCCACATTTCCCCTCAATGTTATTGTGTGTAAGCACACACCTTCCTTCTTCTTCTTCTTCTTTTTTAACAAATTTTATTATTTTATCCATAAATCCAAAACTAAAACAACAATTATTCAGGACATCGGACATACTGGGTCAACATCTCACTTTTTTACATTCAACAACCATATTCAATTCTATTGCATAGGCCCGTTTCTCTAACCAATGATAAAAATGTTCCAAGTTTGATAGGAGTCTGTATCTTCCTTCTCCTTCAAAGACAAAGTCAATCTGTCCATCTCTGCACAATCCAAAATCTTTTTTAAAATCAGCTCTTCAGTAGGTAGCTCATCGCTTTTCCAATGCTGGGCAAATGCAATCCTTGATGCAGTAATTGTATGGAGGGTCAAATATATAGCTTGTTTATTGAAGTTATCACAGATAACACCTAATAGAAAAACTTCAAGTTTAAATGTTAAAGGTTTTTGCAGCATTTGCTCAAGCCATTTGTGTATTTTAAGCCAATATTTTTTTGCCTTAACACAAGTCCACCACAAATGATAAAAACCAGGTTTGTTAAGCACACACCTTTCTTTGCCTCATCTTTCAAATACAAGGCTTGAAAATATTTGGCTGCAAAGTCTGATTTTTGATTTGTGTATTATCAAAGACCAGCTCCTTCATGGATCACTGCCTTGTCGTGGTGAAGGGGCTTGCGTAGCTCAATGAAGCTATGAGCCATGCCGTCCAGGGTCACCCAAGATGGACAGGTCATAGCAGAGAGCTCTGACAAAACATGATCCACTGGAGAAGGAAATGGCAACCCACTCCAGTATCTTTGCCATGAAAACCCCATGGACAGTACCAAAAGGTAAAAAGATATGACGCCGGAAGATGAGCCCCTCAGGTCAGAAGATGTCCAATATGCTACTGGGGAAGAGCGGAGGGCTAGTACTACTAGCTCCAGAAAGAATGAAGCGACTGGGTCAAAGCTGAAAGGACACTCAGTTGCAGATGTATCTGGTGGTGAAAGGAAAGTCCAATGCTGCAAAGATCTATACTCCATAGGAACCTGGAATGTAAGATCCATGAATCAAGGCAAGCTAGATGTGGTCAAACAAGGGATGACAAGACTGAACATCAATGCATCTTAGGAATCAGTGAACTAAAATGGAGAGGAATGGGTGAATTTAATTCAGATGACCATCAGGTATACTACTGTGGGCAAGAATCCCTCAAAAGAAATGGAGTAGCATTCATGGTCAATAAAAGAGTAGGAAAAGCAGTGTTAGGATTCAATCTCCAAAATGACAGAATGATCCCAGTTCGAATCTAAGGCAAACCATTCAACATCACAGTACTCCAACTCTATTCCCCAACCACTGGTGCTGAAGAAGCTGAAGTTGACCGGTTCTATGAAGGCCTACACCTTCTGGAATTAACACCAAAAAATGATGTCCTTATCATCATGGGGGATTGGAATTTTAAAGTAGGAAGCCAAACGATAACCGGAATAACAGGCTGGATCATGGAGAAAGCTAGGGAGTTCCAGAAAAACATCTACTTCTGCTTCATTGACTATGCTAAAGCCTTTGATTGTCTGGATCACAACAAATTGTGGCAAGTTCTTAAAGAGATGGGAGTACCAGACCATCTAATTGGTCTCTTGAGAAACCTATATGCGGGTCAAGAAGCAACAGTGAGAACTGGACATGGAATCACTGATGGTTCAAAATTGAGAAAGGAGTTTGGCAAGGCTGTATACTGTCGCCCTGCCTTTTTAACTTATATGCAGAGCACATCATGAGAAAGGCAGGCCTAGATGAATCACCAGTTGGAATTAAGATTGTCGGGAGAAATATCAACAACCTCAGATATGCAGATGATACCACTCAACTCAACATTAAGAAAAATATGATCATGGCATCCAGTCCTCTCACTTCCTGGCAAATAGATGGGGAAGAGATGGAGGTAGTGACAGACTTTATTTTCCTGGGCTCCAAAATCACCACAGATGGGGACTGCAATCAAGAAATTAAAAGATGCTTGCTCTTGGAGAGGAAAACTATGGCAAATCTAGACAGCATACTAAAAAAGCAGAGACATCACCCTACTGACAAAAGTTTGTAGTCAAGGCTATGGTTTTCCCAGTTGGAGTATATGACTGTGAGAGTTAGATCGTAAGGAAGACTGAGCACCGAAGAATTAACATTTTCGAATTGTGGGGACTTCCGGTTGACGTCGCAGCGAGATGGCTATGGAGAACAGGAATCCCATACTTCACGTCGAAATCCATTCTACAGAGGGCCCTGGAAGGCCCATCCAAGCCCTATTGGGGCAGGTATTAGAAGCCTGAGCACACTTCTGGCAGGTGGGGGGCGCCGGTCCTCAGTGAATTCTCAGTGAATGGAGAGAGAGGGGTGCACCCCCCCACACACAAGCTGCCGGCATTGGTTTGGTAGCAAAGAAAAAAGCTTAAAAGTGGACATCGGACCTGCTGGGTGAGGAATCATGCCTGTCAAAATACTGTCCGTGAAAGAACCTGTGAAATAATTATCAATCTGAATTTAAAAAATAAAGGTCCTCTTGATGAAGGGAGGAAACTCCCCCTGTGGAGCTCAAGCAGCGACATATCTAGGGGAGATTAAATGAAACTGGGGAAATTGGAGTCTTGGAAAAAAAGAGATTTTTTTTTTTTAATGTTTAATCTCCCCAAGGGCGAAGAATTAAATTTGAACTTACTGTCTATTAATTGGTAGAAAAAGTTTTTTTTTTCCTGTTTCGTTTCTGTATGTCTCTTTTGGAGATGACATGGAGATTTGATCTTTCCAGTTCCTGTGTGAAGTTGAAGGTCTTTTTGTCTGTTATACTAACAAGTAACTTTTTGCTGCCACCCTGTGGTCATTTTATCCTTCAACAGATACATTGCTCGCCAATTTTTTTTTTCTCTTTGTGATTTTTTGCTGCCATCCAGTGGCCATTTAGTACCACAACAGGTTATTTAAAAATTGTCTCAATTTAAACCTTGCATTTTCATCATGAAAAAAATTCATCCATCATCCTCAGCACCTGCGTCTGCCTCGCAAAGTCCAACACATCAATTAAAAACTGTGGATTTGGAAAAATTTCAAAAAGACCTACAAATGACACTTTTGGCAATGCAAGCATCTCTAACATCTATGCAAGCATCTAAAGAGTCTAAGCAAAATGCTATACAAAAATTGGCTTCGGAACAAAAGGAAAGATTGGATAAACTGGATAGTCATGTCTTGGATATAAATAATAAACTTGAGATAAAACAAAACAAAATGAACAAAAAGTACAAGAAGTGGAAAAGAAGACTGGTGATACTGATAACAAAACTGAAAAGATGGATAAAGAGATGCAACAATTAACACAAGCAAGTAAGTCATTATGGGATTCAGTTGCCTTCCTGGAGATGGAGAAGGCATTGGATTATTTAAGATTTCAGAATACACCAGAGGCAAAAACTTAAAACCCAGGTGATTTACTAAACATTATGCCAGCAGATGCTCCTGCTTTGGAAAAGGAAGAGACTGATAAAGAGCTTGACCTGGTTCTATGAAGGCCTACACCTTCTGGAATTAACACCAAAAAATGATGTCCTTATCATCATGGGGGATTGGAATTTTAAAGTAGGAAGCCAAAAGATAACTGGAATAACAGGCAAGTTTGGCCTTGGAGTACAAAATGAAGCAGGGCACAGGCTGGTAGAACTTTGTCAAAGGAATACGATGCTCATAGCAAACACATTTCCAACAACCCAAGAGATGACTCTACACATGCACATCAATCTGATTTCTGTGTTGACCGTCTGGTGATGTCCATGTGTAGAGTCATCTCTTGGGTTGTTGGAAAAAAGTGTTTGCTATGACCAGCATAGGGACTGCAGGTTTAAACCGCTGTGCTGTTGAGCTGGTTGATCGAAAGGTCGCCGGTTCGAATCTGCACTTGGGGTGAGCTCCCATGCGCCGTCCCAGCTCCTGCCAACCTTGCAGTTTGAAAGCATGCAAATGCAAGTAGATGAAAAGGTACCACTTCAGTGGGCAGGTAACAGCGTTCTGTGCACTTCGGTGTTTAGTCATGCTGGCCACATGACCACAGAGACTGTCTGCGGACAAACGCTGGCTCCCTTGGCCAGGAAATGGAGATGAGCACCGCCCCCTAGAGTCAGGCATGACTGGACGTAACGTCAAGGGGAAACCTTTACCTTTACCTTTATGACCAGCATGTTCTCTTGACAAAATTCTGCTAGCCTTTGTCCTGCTTCATTTTGTACTCCCAAGGCCAAACTTGCCCGTTATTCCAGTTATCTTTTGGCTTCCTACTTTAGCATTCCAATCCCCTATGATGATAAGGACATCATTTTTTGGAGTTAATTCTAGAAGGTGTTGTAGGCCTTCATAGAACTGGTCAACTTCAGCCTCTTCAGCACCAGTGGTTGGGGCATAGACTTGGACTATTGTGATGTTGAATGGTTTGCCTTGGATTCGAACTGAGATCATTCTGTCATTTTGGAGATTTCATCCCAGTACTGCTTTTCCTACTCTTTTATTGACTATGAAGGCTACTCCATTTCTTCTGAGGGATTCTTGCCCACAGTAGTATACCTGATGGTCATCTGAACTAAATTCACCCATGCCTGTCCATTTTGGTTCATTGATTCCTAAGATGTCGATGTTCAGTCTTGTCATCTCTTGTTTGACCACATCCAGCTTGCCTTGATTCATGGATCTTACATTCCAGGTTCCTATGGAGTAAAGATCTTTGCAGCATCGGACTTTCCTTTCACCTCCAGATACATCGGCAACTGAGTGTCCTTTCGGCTTTGACCCAGTTGCTTCATTCTTTCTGGCGCTACTAGTACTAGCCCTCCGCTCTTCCCCAGTAGTATATCGGACACCTTCCGACCTGAGGGGCTCATCTTCCGGTGTCATATCGTTTTTCAGAGCTCTCTGCTATGACCTGTCCATCTTGGGTGGCCCTGCACGGCAGAGCTCATAGCTTCATTAAGCTACGCAAGCCCCTTCGCCACGACAAGGCAGTGATCCATGAAGGAGGGAGCTCTATACAGTCAGTAAAAACTAAACCAGGAGCTGACTGTCGGATCATGAGCTTCTTGCTGCAAAATTTAGGCTTAAATTGAAGAAACTAGGGAAAAGCACCAGGCCACTCAGGTATGACCTAAATCATATCCCTGATGAATATACGGTAGAGGTGACAAATAGATTTAAGGAATTAGATCTGATAGAGTGCCTGAAGAACTATGGATGGAGGTTCGCAACATTGTACAAGGGGCAGCAACTAAAACCATCCCAAAGAAAAAGAAATGCAAGAAAGCAAAATGGCTGTCTGAGGAAGCTTCACAAATAGCTGAGGAAAGAAGGGAAGCAAAAGGCAAGGGAGAAAGAGAAAGTTACAAACAATTGAATGCAGAATTCCAAAGAATAGCTAGGAGAGATAATAATGCCTTCCTAAATGAACAGTGCAAAGAAATAGAAGAAAACAATGGCATAGGGAGAACCAGAGATCTCTTCAAGAAAATTGGAGATATGAAGGGAATGTTTCATGCAAAGATGGGCATGATTAAGAAGAGGTGGCACGATTACACAGAGGAACTATACAAGAAAGATCTTAACATCCCTGATAGCCACGATGGGGTGGTCACTGCCCTCGAGCCAGACATCCTGGAATATGAAGTCAAAGGGCCTTGGGAAATCTGAGCAACAACAAAGCTAGTGGAAGTGAGAGCATTCCAGCTGAGCTATTCAACATCTTAAAAGATGATGCAGTAAAAGTGCTACACTCAATATGCCAGCAAACTTGGAAAACTCAACAGTAGCCACAGGATTGGAAAAGGTCAGTTTACATTCCGATCCCAAGGAAGGGCAGTGCCAAAGAATGTTCAAACTACTGCACCATTGCACTCATTTCACATGCTAGCAAAGTTATGCTCAAAATCCTACAAGCTAGGCTCCAGCAGTATGTGAACCGAGAACTACCAGAAGTACAGGCAGGATTTCGAAGAGGCAGAGGAACTAGAGATAAAATTCCCAACATATGCTGGATCATGGAGAAAGCTAGGGAGTTCTAGAAAAACATCTACTTCTGCTTCATTGACTATGCTAAAGCCTTTGATTGTGTGGATCACAACAAATTGTGGCAAGTCCTTAAATAGATGGGAGTACCAGACCATCTTATTTGTCTCTTGAGAAACCTATATGTGGATCAAGAAGCAACAGTGATAACTGCGCACGGAACCACTGATTGGTTCAAAATTGAGAAAGTAGTTCGGCAAGGTTGTACACTGTCGCCCTGCCTACTTAACTTATATGCAGAGCACATCATGAGAAAGGTTGGGTTAGATGAATCACCAGTTGGAATCAAGATTGCTGGGAGAATCAGGATGGTCAGCTGATGCAGAATGCTTCCAAGGGAATAAAATGGCATGCTTTGTGGGATGCAGAAGTGAGATGCCACAGATGCTTTCAGGCATTCAATTCAGTTTGCAGTTGTTGCAGTTTGAGCTTTTCTGCACATCAGCTGTTAATCCCCTACTTTTGATTTCCTTCAGAATTGAGCAGATCAAATCACCCCAGGAAGAGAGTTTCCTTTCTTGTGTAACCTCTAGGTGGCGCTGTGATGGAGCGCATGAGCACAAATACATAAGTGCAAAAGTTATTTCTTTTGTTTTCACTAGATGTTGCATTTAATTCCTCTGGGAAAATACTGGTTAGGTACATGAATGAAAGTGGAGAGTCACACTGTCATCTAAATCCTGCAAGCAATTGTGAGTTGAGAATGATGAATGCATGATAAATATCTTGCCTAGAAAGCCTTTTGTTTATGCCCCTTTTCAGGGCAGAGGTTTAATGATGTTGCAGTAGAATCAAAAAGCCTCCCATGTTTTCTTTATTCTGATGCTGGTTTTTTTGCAGGCAGATAAAAGTCTGACTGCAAAATCTTTTAAAATAGGAGGAAGGTTGGTGAGGTTGTGGAAAAACACAAAACGTGTGTAGGTTATGGCATACCACAACATCATGAATTAATTCTAATTCTAATTCAGAGTGAAACAGGTGTGTGTGCATGAGGAAGAAGGAAGATTGCCATGCATTACTGGGCACATTCAATATCCTACTTTTCCCTGTACACGTACTGACCTTTTAAAGTCTTGTGCTCCCACAACAGGGCTCATCCGGACTGGAGAAAGCAGAGATACCGCGGATGACAGTGGACCACCTAAAAAGCCTTCATGCCACGGGGAGCACAGGTAAGACATCCGCGGTGCGAGCTGGCGTTCCCTGCTGCTCCCCACGCATCAGATGCTGCGCAGAACTGCGCAGGTGGAGACTGCTTTGTGCAGAAGCTTCTCCAGCATTTCTCTTGTCCCACTCTGGCCTGAGGGCTGATACTGACGTGATGATGTTCAAACAAATAACAATTATGTGGGTGACTTGTTTATCAGAGGATTTGTGGGGGTGGGGGCAGCCTAGACTAGGACTACAACAGGGACAAAGGCATATTCTTCCCCTGCCCAGCCCTCACCCGGCTTCCCAGGTCTCATTCAGCTGTAAAATGCGACCGACAATTAATGGCATCTCATTTAGTTTGCTGCCATGTCCCTTCAGTCCAAGTGGCAGCCTGTGGGAAGCATCTGATGATGGCCACTTGTATGCCTGAAAGCCTCCTGTACAATGTGGACGCAGTTTTGGGCATACGTCCTATGGTGCAGCTTTGTGCTTGTCTGCTCAGAAGTGAGTGCCAGTGCGTTGCACACGGCCTGCTCCCAGGTGAAGGGGAACAGGGCCGCAGCCTTGCTATGTGTGCTGTGACTGAACGTGAGGCTCTTAAGCACATGCATGCTCTTTTTTGCAAAACGGGGCTGCATTATGCGAGGGGCATTCAATGTATTCTCGGTATCAGCATGAAGAAAAAGGAATAATAAATTGAAACAATTTTTATTTTTCAATGTAATCCCCCATAACTTCAATACATTATATCTAGAAATGTCCAATTCCCTGTAAAAATCACCCTTCCTCCTTCTCTAAAAAATGTGCATTGTGCCTTTAGCTCCATCATCGGAAAATCGCTTTCCATGAAGATCTTTTTTTAAATTCGGGAATAGGTAGTAGTCACTGGGGGCCAAGTCCAGGCTATAGGGTAGGTGGTTTATTTCTTTGAAACCACAATCTTGCACAGCAGCCTTCGAAACGCACGCTGTGTGACCGGGCGCATTGTCATGAAGAAGCAACACACCTGCAGTCAGTTTTCCCTGCCTTTTTTCTTTAATTGCTTCTCTTAAATTATGCAGAGTGGTTGCGTAAGATGCTGCATTTATGGTTTCACCTTTTTTTGTGTACTCAATCAATAAAATTCCCTTTGAGTCCCAAAACACTGAGGCCATGATTTTTCCAGCCGATGGAGTGACTTTGAATTCTTTTGGAGGGTCAGCACCTTTTTTATGCCACTGCATGGACTCCTGCTTACTTTTAGGGTCATAGTGATGAACCCAAGTTTCATCTCCAGTAACAATCTGGTCGAAAATCCTCGATGGATCTTCACCACACCTCTAAAAACCCCCTACAACACTCGACTCGCACTTGTTTCTGAGGCTCCATGAGCATTCGCGGCACCCATCTTGCACAGACCTTGGAAAGGTCAAGATGTTCATGAAAAATGGTAAATATGGTACCAGCGGATAGGTTTGTCATCTCTGCTAACATTTTGATTTTTATTCAGGCACCTTCCAATACAAGTTTCTCAATTTTTTTCACATTTTCTTTCGTAGTGGCAGTAACTGGCCTGCCCGAGTGAGGGTCATCTTCATTGCTTTCTCTGCCCCTTTTAAATTCACTTGACCACTTTTGAATAATAGATAATGAAGGTGCAGAGTCCTGGTAAACGGCCACCATCTCTTTGTGAATTATTTTTTGACTTTTTCCTTGTTTTGTAAGGAACTTAATAACAGTGCGGTGCTCGATTTTCTTCAACATTGTCACGTCAATCATTATGGTCATCTTTCATTGAGGATTACTAGGGAACTAATGATCACACTTACTTGAAATTTTGCATGCTTGGGAATCCTTGGAGGTCAGAGCAGCGCAGACCCCGTCTGGCTCCGGCTCCTTTCCCACCTGAGCCACGATGCCATGGAGATGAAGCGCCTCCCCGGCTGTTGCAGCCCTGCCCTCTGCCCTTTCTCCCCACAGCCACAGCCCCTTCTGCCAGGGCACAGCCACCTTGGAGGGGTTGTGCCCCAGGCTTAGCCATCCTGGCCATACACCAGGCCCCTTGCCCAGAGCAGCGCCCATGAGCCAGACCCCGGAAGCCATCAGCCCAAGGGTCTGCTCGTAGCAACAAGCACTCTGCGCTCTGCATCCGGTGAGAGGTGTGGGGAGGCCACAGTGCCTGGGCGCAGCCACCGTGCGCAGCACGCTTGCCCTCTGTCTCGGCTCCTTCCGCTTGAGGTCCAGCAGCGGCAGCTTGCTTGCCTCCCCGGTCTGAACCCTCCTATGCAAGGGTCAGGAATCAAACCAGGGACTGCAGGATGCTGCCACTCCCAGGGGACAGATATTGGGGCTCTCTGACCCTTCCCCACAAACAAGGCCAGTCATTCAAGCACCCCCTTTTCACCAGACTAAAGCAAAGCGAAAAACAACCGTCTGCTTGCTGGAGCAGCCTTTCAGGCCAGCAGCTTCCCATGAGGGAGTGTGTGAAGCAGCACTGCTAAGGAAGCAACAGCATTCTCCCCAGCTCCCCGCTTGCACCCCGGCTCACATCTGTACTGGTCTTGTTTTCTTTCAGCTTTGCATCAGATCTCAGTTGCATTATGCCAGAGTAATGCTGCTATGCACCTTGGGGCTGCTGCCCAGTCTCAGAAGGAATATGCGACCTCAGCTTGCTCCCTGCTGGCAAAGCCACAAGTAGCATGTCACCTGTCTGGAAAGTTGGAAGCCAAAATGAAAAGGCAAGTATAAGGCAGGTTTGGGTCACAAGATAAGCGACCCACACCTGGTGTACCCAGCAGACTCTCATGCACCTTGTGGGTAGCAGCCCTCATCTCTCCCCCCCCCCCACCCCGAGTCCTCCTGTGGGTATCCCAAGGAACATTGCAGGAGTACTGAGGTGCTCACCCCTTCCCTATTGCATCTCTTTCTCTTTAATCTTGGCTTTTGGGAGAGATTCCAAAAGCTGACCATCAGGCTGGCTTTTGTAATCCCCTTTGGACAACTGTGAGCTGTCCCTTCTCAGTGCCACAATGGCAGCTTGGAGGAGCTGCCTGTGTCTTCCCTGCATTTTTCAGCTGTGCACAAACCTGTGCACAAAAAAAAATCCATTTTTAAAATAAATTTCCAGCTTCAATTGCATAACTCTGATTGATCACAGTTGGGCCACTGTAGCAATCTGGAGACTCAGGTCTAGCGGATCCATCACACTGGTTCCATCACAGCAGCTCACTGAAAGCAAGCTGCCAAGGTAAACCTGAGGTGTGAGGCATCACACAATGGGCCTCATTCCCTCTTTGATGAGTTTGACACATGATGCAGTAGCAAGCTAGGGATGGCTCTCAAAGAAATGGGTGTGCCTCCACACTTGATTGTGAACTCCCTGGGCTGGCAGAAAGCTGAACAAGGGGATCCGGGATGGGATGAGGCCAGAGACTTCCCTGCACACAAAAATGGCAAAACTGGAGCAGTTGGAGGTTGACGGTGTCAGAATCCCGGAATCTCAATTCGAGAAGGGAAATAAAACTTGGGGTCGTAGGAAAGATCAGTCGTTATGAACCTCCGTGTCTTTATTGTCTATCCCAGGCCCCACGGTTGACTCACGATAAGGCCTTACCGGGCAAGCAAGAGGTGACTCTGCTGCAAAGCTTCAACAGAAATACAGACTTTTTATATACTCCCAGTCACATACAGGTACAGGGCAATTGATGACAGAATGTAAAGATTACAATAAGATTCTGAGGTCATCACATACAGAACAGATAAAGAAATGTCAGTCAATCATACTGTAACAATAAGATTACAATATTTCTAATTGACACTTTAGTTCAGAAGCCTGAACCCATCTCCAGGACTGCTTACACATGTAAATTCAAGCCACTGAAACTATGCATGAACTCAAACTCTTATCTAGATTCTAAACAGTCTGAATTGACCAGGGCACATGCAGCCCTCTGGGCTATCAAGATACTTCCATGTAAACTGAATTACAACAGTGACTATTGAATCACTGTGAAGGTATACAATGTAAATTTGCACTACATGGCTTGTCTGCTGTAGCCCACAGCTAAAGGGGAGAGGAAAGGAGTGGGGAGATGCCATTTTAAACAGTGTCAGCTTGGTTTTGAGAAGGAAGACAGGATTTGATCCTACAATGCACATGCACACAGAAGTAATGCTTTTAAGACAGGATTTATCCAAATTTTCCCAACAATGGCAAGACTCCCTGGAGGAGGGGAGTGGGAACGTGGAAGGCAGAAGAGGAAAAGGAGACCCTCGGTGGACTCCCTCCGTCAAGGGAGCCACAGCCTTGGGTTGTTAGGCTGAGCAGGGCTGTCAAGGGCGGGACATGGGGGCTTCCATCCGTGGGTGGCCACAAGTCAAGGGGGACTGGGCAGCATGTCTGGCAACAGCCCGTCCACAACTGGATCTCGGTTGCGCTAGTCGGGGCGCAATCCTGTGCCTGAGCAGACAGGTGGGGGAAGCCCGCCAGCTCCCGCAGGGCCGGCTGGGCGCGCTGGAAGTGGCGGGGCGCCCCTGTCCCGCCCTGCCTGCCCAAGGCAGAGCGCGCGTCTCGAGCGCTCGCAGCTTTCGGGCGGCCCTTCGAGCGCTGCGAGGCCGGGCGGGGCGGCGGGTCTCGCTCCTCCGGCCGAGGGGCGCCGCTGCAGGCGGCGGGCGGCAGAGCGTGGAGCCTCGCCCTCGCCCCGTCCTTCTCCCTCCCTTCCTTCCTTCCTTCCGGGCCGGGCAGCGGCGCCCTTGGCCGGCGGCCCTCGCGGCGCGGCCTATAAAGGGGCGCGGGCGCGACGGCCGCTCTCTGTCGCAGCCTCGCGGAGGGAAGGCGGGAGGCCGGCGCGTGGCCGCCACGGGAAGCGCCCGAAGCCGCGCACGAGGGGAGGCCCAGGAAAGGGCGCGCGCCGGCGCCGAGGAGGAGGAGGGCGGCGGCGGCGGCGGCACTCGCGGGCGCACGCGGCGGCTCCGCGGCCCGCCCGGCCTCCCGCCCCTACGCGCCGCGCTGCCCCGGCGCCCGCCCGCCCGCCGTCGCTTGCTCGGAGCCGCCCCCGCCGCGCTTCTCCGCCGGCCGGGGCCTTCGGGCCTTGGGCTCGCATCGCGCCCCCGCCGCGCTTCTGGCCGCGGCCCGCGCCCCTCGCCGCCCACCCGGCCGGTCCTGCCTGCCCGGGCGCCATGCGCGTCGCCTCCCTCTCTCCTTTAAATTTAAGATTTTGACAAGAGGCGCGCCGGCGGGGTGCGGGGAGGAGAAATCGCCCTCCGCGGCCTTGCTGGACAAGCGCCCCTCGCTTGTAGCGACCAGACGAACGCGGGGCTGCAGCTCCTGGGGACAGGAAACCATAAATGTTTGTTTAAAATAGCACGTGGTTGTTGAGGGGGTCTTTTGTTCCTCAAGTGTTGTAGTTTGAAATCCAGGAGATTGGGGGGATTACTCCTGAAGCATTCAGTTGCTGATTAACACTAAAATCCCACATTGTGCGTTCTTCAAGAGGATAGTGTGGAAGAAACTTAAGAAATTACTTTTTTAAAGGTGAAGTTGGACATTGTATTTTTAATTTATTTAAACTGCTTTTTGAAGTCAGTTTCAAAGCAGTTCTTGTCTTGCTCTGAAATAGATTTTTACACAGATCTTTCACGCATTTCTGTCTCTGCCCTCCTCTGCTATTCATTATCTTTGTGAAAGTTTCACTGCTTTTTTCTCTGTTTGCTGCTTTCCCTTATTTGCCAGTGCAGAGGGCTTTCCTCAGCAGTTTCACCCTTTCCTCTGAGTGTTGTCCCTGCACAAACTTCCTCTAAACACTAGTGAGTTTTAAAAAATATTGAAAGGAATCGCTGAGTGGAACCGCATCTGGGCCTAGGGAGCAGAAGATGAACACAGCTGCCAGTAGCTACCCAATGGCTTCTCTGTATGTGGGTGACTTGCACCCTGATGTCACAGAGGCCATGCTGTATGAGAAGTTCAGCCCTGCGGGCCCAGTCCTTTCCATCCGTGTCTGCAGAGATATGATCACCCGACGCTCCTTGGGATATGCATACGTCAACTTTCAACAGCCAGCGGATGGTGAGTGTGAGGGTATGTGTGATATCCTGGTTTATGCTGAAGGCAGGCAACTTGCTTTGGCATTCTTGCTGCATCCCACCATTGTCAAGCACAAATGTGGTTTCCTTTGGAAACTTTCCCCACTGTTACTAAGGCTTGAGGTGAGTTCAAATATATTCCATCATGTTACACTTCTGGTGCTCTTTAAAAGATCACTTAGAGATTAATATCGTGCATTATAGCAGGATTTCAGCATGAACCCACCATGTCTGAACTCAAGTAACTGTCCACTGTGCTATGTTAACTTTGAGCATAGGAGACCCATTGCCAATTAGTTTGTAGTTAAGTTTGAGGCTGTCTAAACCAGTTTCCTCTGGCTAGGTGCCTTCCGAAGGTGTTGAACTACAGCTCCCATCATCCTATTTCTGATTGGGTTGGTGGAACTGGGATAGGAAAGGACTTGATTCTTACAAGGCCATTTCTTGCTAGCAAGCTAGTTTAAAGAAATGGCAGATTGGCAAAGTGACATACTTTGGGTGACCTGTGACATGACCACAATCTGGACATTTTAAAATACTCTAGTATTTGAAATCTTACAGGAAGCTGAAGTGCCCACCTTGTAAATTAGGGAAGCATACAGCACGAAAAATATTCCCTTATAGACCATTTCTGTCTCCAATGTGATAAAATGCAGCAGGTGATCCTGTGACAATGAGGATATTTGGTGTTGAACATTAAGTCCCCAACTTTTAAGAGAAAAAATCTAGCCCATGGGTGGGGGGAGAAGTTCAGATATCTGGAGAAGTTCTTCATTTTTTTCCTTGGTCTTTACCCCAAATATGGTTTACCTCTTTGACCTGAAATTGAGAAAGGAAAAGAGGGCTTTCTGAAGTCTTAAGCAGTCTCCAAATTCTGAAAGCAGTCTCCAAATTAGGTTTAAAAATCAAAAGCAATGCCACCAAAGGGCAGGTTCTCATGTTTTGGCTGGCCTTCACAACCAGGCAGAATGTGTGTTATCATTGGAAGAACAGATAGCTCTTGGGACCTAGGAAGCAAGTGGCGCTCCCAAGCCTGAGTGAGCACCTAGGCCTGCTCTGCTTTCTGGCTTGAAGCTAGGAAAAGGGCTCGGCCCAGTCACGTGTGGCTTCAGGCTTGCCATATGCTGGTGGCAACTAAAATTTAGTGCATGTGGAGTTCTGGCAAACTCCACATGCCAAACTCTGGCATGAACTTCCTCATGAGTGTTTAGAAAACACCTGTCTCCACTTCTGTTTGGTTGCTATAACATGTAGCTGGCATGATTTGCTGCAAAGGACAGGTGCTTCCTCTGGACATGCCTGTGTCCAGCCATGTAGCCCATACAAGCCACTGGTTTCTCACCAGCCCCTGCCAGTCATCTGGTTAAGCAGCGGGCTGAGACATGGTTTCCGATTACACCAGGTTGGAATTGTCCAGGCATGTGCGGAGGGGACATGACTGTGGGTCAGTGAGTCATCCATTTGCCAATAGTTGGCAGAGTGAGACAGAGCACAAAGCCATGGGACGGACAGGAACAGCCAAATGAGAACTAGGGCTTTGGGTAGAGGATGTGCTACCCTACAGCAATATTGCATGTTGGGTGTAAAGAAGCAGCTCTGGTGTAATTTTTGTCATTAATTTGTTATTGGGTGTTTCCATGCAAAAAACCCCCAAACATCCATATAAATAGGCTACAATATTACAATATTCTTAATTGAGTAGATCAATTACAGTAGGTACATATGCAATATATACCTCATCTATGTTGTATAAAGTGCAATCTGCTACACCTGTGTTCACAGGCATAGTTATACATCGTTATACATGAGCTTTGACAAAGGCAGACTAAATATCCATAATTTATGCTTGAAGATCATGCATTAACAAATGGACAGTGTTAAGTCCTCAACCTGTTGTGTTATCCAAAGTGGCTTCTTGGCCTTCCACTGCTGTGAATAGCCTTTTAGCTTTCAAAAGGGCATAGAGAATCCATTTATATGCAGATAGATAGTTAAGAACAACAAGCACATGGATGGGTATTATATGTCCTTTTTATCACAGTGTTTGTCTATATTGTTACCTCCCCACAAAAAGAGGCAGCTGTTGAACATTACTGAAACATGGGTAAGAGAAGCATTAGCACTGTTACACTTCCAACAGTTAGTTGTTTTAGACAAACCCTGGCATAATTATAGTACAATTGTATCTGATTGTGGGGTTTTTTGTGGATCAAAAGGACAGAGCTAAATCAAAGAGAGATATACACAAAACAGAATTCCAGGTGCTGCCCATGCAAGCAGAGTGGTAATATGCAGGCTTGTGAAGAAAAGGAAAATCGTTTTAATACTTTTAGAAATGCTGTCTGTCTGTTTGCTGCAGTGTCTGTCCAAGTGTGCAAGCAAACAGCTGTTCCCAGCACCTCCCAAGTGTGCAGCCATGGCTTTGGAGGGGGGAAAGGGTCATGCCTGCAGTGAGTGCTGTGATGGAATCTCTAGATGGGCTTTTGTTGCATGCCGTGGTTTCAAACTGCTCACCCCTTTTCAGCTGCAGACTTGAGAGACTGCTGTCCTTGCCAGCATATGTCCTGGACCACCTTTTCCTGCTATAAATAAATGTTGCCAAATTTAACTAGCTGGGCTGAGGTGCCATTTGAAACTCTATGGTTAAAGCAACGCAGCTGATTTTTCCTCCTCAGCCATAGCCCTGATTCCTCTCTGCAGTCAGCAAATGATGAACAACAAAGGGATGGTATGAGGATACCTTGAGTCCTTGAATACATCAGCCGAGCTGCACCAGTGCCTTCAGCGACACCTCCCCAGTGACCTGTTCTGGGGCGTTCTCAGGTGCTTGCAGCTGGAGTCTATGCTCTGCGCGTGAGAAGCCCTCCGCAGTGCACTTGGTGACTTTATTGGGTTAGATGGCACAGCTTGGGCTGGCTAGTTCCATTAGCTCTGCTAGCATTGATGCAACTGCCAGCAGGACATCGCCATCGCCTGGCCTTTCCTGCTTCATCACATGCAGCCCAGCATCTTGGGCATACTTGTTGGGCAAGATTTGGGTAAAGGGGCAGGGTGTGAAATGTGTGTGATGAGGGAACTGATAGGAAAGATGGTCACTGAACTTCAGCTGAACTTACTTATTAATGAGTAGTCAAGAGGATGATTATGATTTTAACTTGTTGCAACAGTTTTTCACTTCTGCTTGAAGAACTGTCCCTACATATTTCAAAAACCCACCTCAGGTTCAGCTCACTTTATCTAATTTTGAGGGAGAGGGTTACGATTTCATAAGAGTGGCTTTGTAAACAACTCTTGCATGGGTACCTGTGGGATCATAAGCATACAAAATGACTCTCCCCCTGCCTCCTAATGGCCATGTTCCAACACGTGTGTGGCACTTACCCGCTGGCCTTTTTCTGAACAGGGTCACATCTGGCAAAGCCTAGTGTGTGTTTTCCACATGGGATAATTTTTACCTGTCTTGGGTGAGCTGAGCTAGTTGCAGGTGGGAAGCACTTCAAGGAGTACATTTTCATTCTAGCTTCAGGCATTTTCTCTTTATCTTATAAATTAATTTATTTTATTCCTAGTAATTTAAAATAATGGCACGGAGCTGTATCACTGGCTTCTGAATTTTATGAACAGGATGTTGATAGGCGCATGTCATAGTGCTTTTCATATGCTACTCAGTACAAAAATAGAATCCTGAAGGGAGATTAGTGTGAGTTAAGATTGTCTACATAGCAGAAATTTCAGAATGCAGAGGGTATGGTTTCCAGCTTAGTACAAGTTGTGTTTCCCTGTGTTTCTTCATTAAAGTGTGCTGGAGCATTGGCCATTAAGATAAGCCTTATGCAGAGAAATTGGCAATGCAAAATACACAAACATTACACCCGTCTGTTTGGTATTAGGACTTGATAGTCTTTGGATTTGTAATCTATTGCCTTCCTCTATCATTTAGGGATAGAACTTTTAATGTAGATCATTTCTTTCATTGGTGTGCTTGCTTCAACATAGAATAAACACGACATGACTGTCCCTCGACCCTAATTAATGTTGATGTGTAGAATTAGTTGTAGGGTGTCACAAACATTTTCCCTCGCCAATATTCACAGTCAGCAACAGTCATGCTCAGGGTTATTGTCTTCTGTTTTTAAGGTAAATTCTCACTCCCCTTTGTCTTTAACTTTGCAGCTGAGCGAGCCTTGGACACCATGAACTTTGACGTGATCAAAGGCAAGCCCATCCGCATCATGTGGTCTCAGCGGGACCCTTCCCTGAGGAAATCTGGGGTAGGAAACGTCTTCATTAAGAACCTGGACAAATCCATAGACAACAAGGCACTTTATGACACATTCTCAGCTTTTGGGAACATCCTTTCTTGCAAAGTAAGGTTTGGCATCATTTCTGAACTCCAAAAAGTTCTGCTTTGATGTGCCTGATGATCTTGTGAGGGTGGCTGGGTCTTCACTTGAATGTGTGTAAAGTGGAAAAGGAGTGGCGGCAAGGAGCATGAAAAGGTATGGGGGCTATTCGTGCAGGGGCATATGTGAACATACAGTGTGGAAAGGTAGAAGAAAGGAATCCGCCGTGCAGTCAGCTTGGAGACCAGACGTTTGTTTTGCCAAATGCCAAAGCTGCGCCTGGGCAGCACGTGTCCTCCCTTCCTGGTCTTGGGGGGCAGGGGAGGTGTCGGGGGAAGGAGTGTCCTGTGCACGTCTACTTTCAGATGATAACCTGGTGCAGGGAGTGGGTTTACAAGGAAAGGGATGTTCTTTGGTGGTGGCTCTTTGGAAAAGAGACGTTGGGAACGCTTGTGTGAGACACGGCACAGAGGTGCAAGTTACTCAGCCCTGCCTAATTGCCCTGCAGGTGGTGTGTGACGAGAATGGCTCGAAGGGCTATGCATTTGTGCACTTTGAGACACAGGATGCTGCAGATCGGGCCATTGAGAAGATGAATGGCATGCTGCTGAATGACCGCAAAGTGTGAGTGTCTCAGCCAGAAGCAGTGGCAGCCACCGCATGAGCCGTGATGCATCCCAGTATTAACCCACAAGGCTGCTGGTCTCCTGGCCCAAGCTTTGGCCTGCTGCCTCTCTACTCCAGGGCTGGTGAGTTTTCCTGCCCGAGCCACAGCCTGCTCCCCCAGTGCATGGGCCCACCTTTACGTGATGCCTCCCTGCCGCTGGGCACTGGGTTGGGTATTCTCGTCTTGCCGCCTTTCAACTTCAGGACGGGGTGCTTCTGCTCGGTCTCTTGCCTTCTTCTGTCCACCCCTTTCATCTTTTGCTGCTGCTCATTCTTGCCTTTATCCCCTGAAATCAGGCTGTTGGCAAGAGAGGTGCTTTCTTCATACCTTTTGCTCTTCTCCCATCCAGATTTGTGGGCAGATTTAAATCCCGTAAAGAACGTGAGGCAGAATTGGGAGCGAAAGCAAAGGAGTTCACCAATGTCTACATTAAAAATTTTGGAGATGACATGGATGATGAGAGGCTGAAGGAACTCTTTGGCAAATATGGTAAATTCTCCCGCAATAAGTCCTTGATGCTCGGCAGTAACTGCTGCAGCCATGGCAGTTGACATGCTGTTTTCATGGCAGAGGCTGTACGAACGGGGGCCCATTCAGGTATTCACCGGGTCAATGATGCCACTAACGGGTTGCATCCAGTGTTGTTTCCACTTAAGTCCCATCAGTTTTAGTATGTTTACTCTAAGGGGGAATCATATAGGATTTACCTTTAAAGCCTTAATATGGCTTGGAATCACATTATCTGTTGGAGTGCCTCTTCTAACCACAATCTACCTGGATGTTATGGTTAACATCCGGGGCCTTCCTTCAGGTGCTAACTCCGAGGGAGATGTGGAGGGTGGCAACAAGGGAGTCTCAGAAAGCTTAACAAATTTGAAATATTGATGTGACTGCTACAGAGGGAATAAATCTTAAGTTTCTACTTGAAAGTTTCTCTTTGAAATTCTGCTATATGCTCCCTTGCTGACTCCATTCTTTTGGTAACAGGAAAGACCCTCAGTGTCAAAGTCATGACAGACCCTACTGGGAAGTCCAAAGGCTTTGGCTTTGTGAGCTTTGAAAAGCATGAAGAAGCCAACAAGGTACAGTCATTTAGTCCATGGTCTCTGTGTTGCTCACGTCTGGCTTGGGAAGCAGACCTTCCACGCCGTCATCTAAGAAGCCTTTCCTTTGAAGCATGTTGCATTATCTGTTGGCTCTCTGCCTGCCACACAGAGTGGTTGCTGACCTGCAAAGGCGCTTGTTGGCAATAGATTCCGGATCATTCTCCCAAGAACTCTTGTTTATAAGAATGAGGAGTCTGAGTATTCCAGCAGACAGTCCTGGGGCATTCACAAGACCCTGTGTTTCTCTAGATAACTGTGAGCTCCTCTGGCTGGGGTCAGCACCCAGCTTAGGCAATCCAGAGAGTTGGTCAACACTTTGAATCCACCGTAACCTCTAAATTAGCTCTTGGTGGGGGCAGGGTCGCTAGTGCAAAATGAAGGATGGCATAGTTGAAATTTTGTTAACTGATGAAGCATCTCAGATATATATATGTTTTGAATTCCTTTACAGGCAGTGGAAGAAATGAATGGAAAAGATATCAATGGGAAAATGGTGTTTGTGGGTCGGGCTCAGAAGAAAGTGGAACGCCAGGCAGAGCTGAAACGCAAATTTGAGCAGTTAAAACAGGAGAGAATTAGCCGGTATCAGGTAAAAAGCATGGGCGCTCCAGCTCTGAATGAATGTGTTCTGTTCTTCACAGATTTGCCTGACATTACTGCTATAATGGAATTTGCCTTAAATTGCCATTTGTGCTTGGTTGGGTTCTGCCTCTGGATCATATTACATCCATTTAGAAGGAACTTGGATAATGATGATATACTGAGTGAGTTTGGACAACATGATCAGGGGCTGAGTACGGGTTGATCAGGCTGTTGTAGAACTGGGTTGCTGAAATCTGTTGCTGTTCTGTCTTCAAGTTCACAAGCCAGCATCAAACCATGGGTGCCCTTCATGAATTGTTTGTGGCTAATTAACTATGGTTGTGTATTGCTTTTAGCACTGCTAGGATCAGACAACACAATTCCATGTCTCGGCAACAGCCCATGGTTCAAGGACAGCCTTTGCTCAGCCTTTGAACCAAGTTACTGCCATCTAAGGATCAACAGTCATGAGAGAGGGTTCAAATCCATTGGAGACTTGTCAGCTTAAGATTTGGCTTAAGTATTATTAAACTTCATGTATATAAACAAATGAAGCAGTGCATGGGTTGCAGCTTAAGAGAAAAGTCAGGTCAAGGAAAGTAGTTCCCCAGGCATTGGTATGAGGGGCAGGCCTGTGGACACGTGATGCAGAGTAAATGCAGGCAAGTTTATGTTCTTTTATAGAGACATTTGCCTCTAGGCTCTGAATGTTAAAGTGTCTTCTACAGCAGGACATTCCTGGTTGATAAGGATTAATAATTGTGTCTTGGCTGATTACAAATAATGAGATTGTTTGTACACCCAGGTGGTAGTAGCACCTTCTACACTGTTACCATCTCATACTAATATTTTTTGTGTTTTCAGGGAGTCAATTTGTACATTAAGAACCTTGATGATACCATTGATGATGAGAAACTGAGAAAGGAGTTCTCTCCTTTTGGGTCCATCACAAGTGCCAAGGTAACTGGAATGTCCTCCAGAGCCTGTTGAGAAATCAGGCTAAAGGGTGAAGTTCTAAATGCATTTAGTCATGCCTTGCTGAACTCAACGGGGCTTGTTTCCAAGACGGGTGCTTGGGGACAGGCTGTAAGAACTCTGTGCACGTGCTCTTGGGGTGGAGGGACCATGAAATGACATCTCCGGCTGACTAGTGCTGTGTGAGTGGGTTGCACCTGAATCTTTCCCATGCTTTGTAGAACAAGTGCAGGCCTGGGGACATATGGTGCTAAAGCAACGCAGAGAAAATCCAGACGAGTCACCTTCCTCTTGTCGACTTGTCTCTACACCTTTGCAACACTGGTTTCTGTAGGCCTGTCTGCCAGATGGATTTCTGTGCAGTATTGCTGTGCAAATCAGAAAGTCAGGCAAAGGGGGTACCCAAATGATTTGCTGTTTGGAAAGCAGAGCTAGTCCTGTGGTTGGTTTTGTCTGCAGGATAAATAGGTGAGGGACTGATTAAGTCCACAGCATGTGTGGACTAAGGAAAGGGGGCAGAGTGGTTATAGCTACTGAACAAGCTCCTTCTACAGATGTGCTGTGCAGAGATGTCCTGTCTGTGGTGACAAAGGTACGCTCAGCAGAAAAGCACTGCTGAGTCTGAGCACTTTAACATTAATTGCTGTGACTGTAGGACTCCAGTCATGCTTTGGGTACCAATGGTGGTGTTCTCCTGGCTCAGGCAAGCATCATCAATGCAGAAGATGTACGAACTGCCATGTGTTCTTCTAAATAGCCCCTTTCCTTAGGTAATGTTGGAGGACGGGCGCAGCAAAGGCTTTGGCTTTGTCTGCTTTTCCTCTCCGGAAGAAGCCACAAAAGCTGTAACAGAAATGAATGGGCGTATTGTGGGCTCCAAGCCGTTGTACGTAGCCCTGGCACAGCGGAAGGAAGAGCGGAAGGCCCACCTCACCAACCAGTACATGCAGCGCATTGCTGGGATGAGAGCCCTGCCTGCCAACGCCATCATCAATCAGTTCCAGCCCGCTGCTGGTGGATATTTCATGCCTGCAGTCCCCCAGGTGCGTCCCAAGGAGCGCTGCCCGTGCATGCTCCAGGGTGCGGGCCTTGCCCAGAGGGGAGCCGCAGGCAGTGCTCTGGATGCATTCGGCACAACTAGGCTGGCACTTGTTTGCTGCTGTACGACCTGATTTTAACATGTTGGGGCTTCTTTAACACTTAACACCACACTTACACAAATCAGTGGTGCAGCAACGCTTAGAATGCTGTGAACAGTTTTGTGCTCAGTGACTAATAAAAGATGTTAGAGCTGGGAAAAGTGCAGAAGAGGGTGATTAAAATGGTCGGGCTGCTTGAGCGACTCCCCTGTGAGGAAAGACGATGACATCTGGTATTGTTTAGCTTAGAAAAAAGGCATGTAAGGTAGTGATGACAGAGATGTACGAAAGTATGCATAGTGCAGAGAAGGAGATGGGGGCATTTTTCTCATTCTGTTATGGTACTAGGACCAGTTATTGGATGGGAGATGTAGGGCAAATAGAAGGAATGACTTTATATAGCACATGGTTAATCTGTAGAATTCACTCGCTCAAGAGGAAATGGTGGAATCCAGTTTGCGTGGCTTGGAAGGAGGATTGGAGGTGCAAAAGGAACATGACAAAACCAGAAGAAATCCTCCAGTGCTCTTGAAGGGGCACAACTGCAGTATGTCAGGCCAGTCTTCCCTGTTTTGAGAAATTGCTGGGGACAGAGTGGGGCTCAGGTTAGTTGTTCAGCAGTTTCATTGCCTGTTCTTTTCAGTTGCGGTAAGTCAGACACCTGAAAGCTGTATAAGTTGAACTTTTTTAAAAAGTAAAAATGGAGCAGAGGGATTAAACAGCACAGGACAACTAATTGCATAATTGTGGAGGGGTGTGCGGTATGGAGTGGTTTAGGGTTGTGCAAGATAAACCTTGCAGTTACTTTGAACAGCAAGTTGCGTTAGCTCTGGAGGGTTACAAACAAAAGAAGCAAGTATTGTGCACTGAAGCAGATGTGTACAGTTGCATTTCCCCAAACTTGAGCAAGGACTTGAGCAAACCTGGATTGAAAAGGCAGACGAAAAGTTGCTGCAGGACTGTGTTGCGATATGACCACTCTGGTCCTCTCTGCTTTTCAGGCTCAGAGTAGGCCCACCTATTATGCGCCGAATCAGATGACTCAGATGAGACCGGGCCCACGCTGGCAGCAAGGGGGGAGGCCACAAGGTGAGCATCCAGGAACTGCTTTGACAGCCTTCTTCCTCTTTTACTCGCCTGCAGGAAATGGGAGGCTGTCAGCTACCATATCTCACAAATGCAGTAGGGCTATCCCAGTGCGATTCACTAGAATTTTGTCTTCTGCTTTTTCCCACCTGCAAAACAACCAACCCCCAACCCCAATCTAGGTTTCCAGGGGATGCCAAACACCATGCGGCAGTCTGGACCAAGGCCTGCACTACGTCACTTGGCTCCAGCGAGTAATGCGCAGGCTGCACGTGGCCTGCCTGGAGCTACTCAGAGAGTGGGTAAGTGATGCCACGCAGACAGCTTCCACTGCAGAAGGAGGATGGGCCTGTTCACATCCAGCCATCAGTTGGTTTACTGTGACATTGTACTTTCAGGATGTGGAAACTGGCTGTTGCTTTGACTGTACCTTCTAGACGCATGCAGTCATGCCATGTGCCGTAGAAAATCACAAAAGTAGATGGGATTTTCTAAAGGCCTTTTGACAGCAGAGACTGTTAGTTGTTCTGCAGCTTGTAAGAATTGAAAAATGACAGCTCTGGACTGAAACAGACTTGTTGAAAAAGACTATTAGAGGCAGCAGATTTGAATGCTGGAACTATTCTGATGTGCTTAAATGTCATCCAGTGATTTGCTTGATATCGTTCATTTCATGATTGGGCAAGTTAGTACACGTTAGTTTTGTTTAGTTCTGTTCACTTCTGATTCTCTCTTTGTCTCTCTCCTAAAATAGGGGTTGCTGCCACAGCTCCAAACTTAGCACCTCGTCCACCTGTAGCTACTCAAGCTCCCAGGGCTGTTCCACCATACAAATATGCCTCAAGTGTCCGCAGCCCTCACCCAGCTGTACAGCCTTTGCAGGTACTGTGAGAACCTTGGCTTGGCAGTGCTAATATTAAACTGCGGTCGCTGGAAGGTTCATTACTTACATAGGTGTGCCTTGATCTTTGCCTTGATCTTTGCCTGACATTCAGAAATGTCATTGGCATGCTCTCCAGGCAAGCTAAATTGGGGGCTGTGTTCCTCTGTTGTAAAGTTGAGATCTGCTGTTCTTGCATGAGTGGGCTGGATCCTTTTTGTAGCCTGCTTTGCTGCAGTCCAGTGTGATTCTAGACCTCGACTGAATGTGGTTAGTGACCATTCAGATGCGCATCCTGCATGGCTGTATAATGAGGCCATCAGATGAGTCCTGCGGGATCAGACCACGATCTTTGCATGCAGGGCCCAGCCAACTGCCAGCAGAAGATGCATGCGAGGGACACAAGCATGATGGCACCCTCCCATCCAAGTTCCCCAGCAACTGGTGTACCTAGGCACGCTGCCTCTGATACTGGCGGAAATGGAGCCATCAAGTCTAGTAGCCACCGACAGCCTTTGCAAAACAGTGCTTCTTATTTAATGCAAATCGTTCAGACAGCCAGTTTCCCGTGGAGGTGTGCAGACAAACATAAACCATTCAGCTTTGTGAATAATACCTGTTTGAATTAGCCCAGAGAGCCTATTCACATGTTTGCTTCACAAACCTCAAAGTGCAGCTTGTCTGCAGGGTTGTATGGTAGGTTAATCACTGTTATAGCTTGAGGTAATGGACTCTGCTGTTTTGTTAAGGAAATATACTAGCAAGCAGCTTTATTCCAACTCTTTTCTGTTAGTCTATCTTAAAAGTTGTGAGTGTTGTAAGCAAAAATAATTCTTCCCCAAATCAGTACTCGATGTTGACCTCTCCTTCCTCCAATGTGATGAGTGACTATGTAAATAAAAACAACAATAACAAGCATTTGGGTTGGTTGGTGCCAACAAGAGTGACTTGTTTTAATTTTTTATGTAAGTGTTGAATGATATAATGGGTTTAAAACAAAGAACCAGTTCTCTTTCTACTTTCTACATTAACAGGGAAATTCTTTATTCTCTAATAGGCGCCTCAGCCTGCCGTCCACGTCCAGGGACAAGAGCCTTTAACTGCATCCATGCTAGCTGCTGCTCCTCCCCAGGAGCAAAAACAGATGCTGGGTAAGTCATTCCTTGTCCTTGGAGATTTTGGGACTTTGGGATGAAGTCCTGTGGGCATTGAGGTTATGCAAATTCTGCTACATTCTGCTTTCTTGCTTGTGCAGAGGCCACCATGAAAAGTACAGCACAGAAATCAATTTCAGAAGGCTGTACCATACCAACTTGCATGGGGATTTATGGATCTTTCAATCTTGTGTTGCTTTACTGCTGCAGTCCCATAATGACCAAGGTTTAGCATAGTTGAATGTTGCAAAGGTAGCACAGAGACTCAGAATATTGCTAGGCTGAGGAGAGATGTTACTGCCCCTCCCCTCCTGCATCACTTTGCTCTGACTTTGTGAAAGAGGCTCCTTGCAGCATCCTACTTCATGACAGGCTTTGTTCTTCCTTCCCCAGGAGAGCGTTTGTTCCCCCTGATCCAAGCTATGCATCTCAACCTTGCAGGAAAGATTACAGGAATGCTGCTAGAGATTGATAACTCAGAGTTACTGCACATGCTGGAGTCTCCAGAATCCCTCCGCTCAAAGGTAACGGAGCCCCCACCCACTGTCTGTGCTTTGCCTACAGATACTATTTCTGTCAGTTCAGATGGGAGCAGTGGTGAACCTAATTTCTCCCCATTCCAGGTGGAAGAGGCAGTGGCTGTACTGCAGGCTCACCAAGCCAAGAAAGAAGCTGCCCAGAAAGTGGGCATGGTTGCTGCTACCTCCTAATTCAGGGAGGCAGGTGAGTGTTCCAGCACTGGCTCTTCTGTATCAAGAGACAATTTGGTGTCCCTTTTGCATAGAAAAGTAGCTGCACCAGGGCAGCAGCTATTCTTTGATTCCAGTTTGTCGTGTAAGGATAGCTTTCTGGGTAGCTTTCTTCTTTTGGGAGAAAATGTCCATCCAGTGTTTTAAAATATATCTGTGTAATAAATCAATTGATTTCAATTCCGTTACTTAAAATCTCTAAAAGTTTTCATTAGAATTTAGGATAGATTCCTTCCTCCTCCATCCATATGTCACCTTGATCCACACACAAAGTCATTGGCAAGATGTTCCTGAACTGTTCATGTTCTTGCCCAGAACAAAATTATATGGGTAGCCTATTTTAGGAGGCTACCCTAAAATGAATTCAGCATCTCTAAAGTGCTCTCTTTCTTTTTGTAGGTTGTAAAAAAAAAACACAGATGGAGTCCCTGAAGAAACCATCTGCTCAAGATGATTAGAAATAACATTGTCTTGCACCATGCAGCATATCTCATTAACAGTATTCCTGTGTAAATCTCATAAAATGCCTTATTTGCAAAAAACAAAACAAAACACACATGCAAAATCTAAATTCCTTTACAGCTTTGGTTTCCAAGATTTAAATATGCAACATTTCTTTCTTACAGCCAGAACAGAATTACCCACTTTGTCTTCCTATAAGCAGGAAGCTGCAGTTTTTCTGACTGGACATTTTCATTTACAGTTCTTGGTTTTAATCAGACAATCCTGTTTGCAAAGTCTGGAAAGTATTAATAAAAGGAATAAAAGCATTTCATGAAATTGTGTGAGCCTTCTTCCCCTCTCCTTTCCCAGTCCCCTAACGAATAGGCACACAGATTCAACTTGCTTTGGGTGCACTCATTCAGGAGCTCTTGTGCAGGCTCCCTTGAAATGAATGGGAACTACATAGTACTGTACAGAAGATTGGTGGAAATTCCTTTCATTTACCAATTGATTTATTTTGCAACACAAAATCAAACTTGGCTGAATTCTAACATTGTGCTTGCACAGCTCAACTGCCTCATGTTTGAAGGATGTTCACTAGTAGGGTAAGTGGCTGGTGTTTCCACATGGGATTTGCAACCCCGAGCCTGTCTCTGTTTTTCTGCAGCAAGCTCAGGGTCCAAAGAACCATGCAACTTGTTCTGTATGGCGAGATCAGTCTTCCTGATCACTTAGTAAACCACATTTGGAAACTTTGTGGAGCTTTCAGAAGCATTTTGTGATACAGTTCAGGATTCAAATTCTGCAAGGCATGATCAAGCTCTCTTGGGAGCATTAGTAGTACTTCTTTGAATCTCCACCTAGCGGCAGATACTTTTAAAATGATGACTTTATTTTAAGGAATTCTTTTTTCTCAATTCAGTCGGGCGATCATGGCACAGATGTGAAAAGGTCTGAAACAGTCACACCAGGAGAGCCCTGCTGCACCCAACCAGTGTTCTTTCTCTGGTCTGGCAGTGACTAGTCAGATGTTGCTGGGAAGCTCCCCGGTTGAGCAGTGGGTCCTGAGAGGCATCCTGCTCCTAATTACTGCTGGTTGTGTCACACCAGCCAGAGTAGCAGCCACTAGTAGCCCTATCCTTCATAAATTTGTCTAATCCCTTTCTAAAGCCAGCTAAGTTGACGCTATCCACAAGACTTGTAGTAATGTCTTCAGTTTAAATAGATCCCTTGTGAAGTAGTGCCTGTTGTCGGACCTGGGGTTTCTCCCTATTCAGCTGCGTTAAGTTCTTCCTCTCACAATATACCATTATCTCTCTTCTCTGTCAGTGGACAAGAGGGTCCCATTTTGATTCTATACTTAACAGCATGCATAGTTTTTAAAGGCCCGAGACACAGTTCTTATCTGGAAAGGTAGTCCACTGTGTTAACTTCAGTTCCTTCCTCTGCCCTCAAGGTTAGCAATTGCTTTCTTGGATGGTTACATGAAAACGGATTTCTGTATATATAGCCTAGCAATGGAATCAGTTTTGTCTTTGGAATGGAATACTAAAGTGTTCATGTTTTATCTCTTTCAAACTAGCTATCAAGCCATTCTAGTGTTCTTTCAGGGAGGGAAGGAGGGAGCCTGTGGCCTTCTAGATCAACTTTCCCAAGCCCATGTCATGTATTGCAATAATCCAGTGTTGAGATGATCAGAGTAGATTACTGAAACCAGGCTCCCCCTGACCAGCTATGGGTGTCATTGAGCTACCAGTAGAAGGCACTCTGCTATTGAGGCCAGCTGGTCCTAAAGTGGCAAAAGTGACTCCAGGACAACCTCCAGGCCAGGTACCTGCTCCCTCAAGGGGAGTGTGAGCCCACCCAGAGCAGGCTGGATTCCCTTTATCAAGAGAACCACCCATGACAATGGAAGTTGTAGTTCATAGTTTAGAGGGCCAAAGGTTCCATACACCTTTCATGGCTTCAGGTACCTCGACCAGTGTACCAATGCACCGCAGATCAAGCTGATTCGTTGCACAGAATGCTGGTGTGGTGTAGCGGTGAAGAGAGCGGAACTAGGGCTCTGGGTTTCCACGGAGCCAGGCGGGTGACAGCCGGTCAGTCAGCCCGACCTGCGCCACCGGGTGGTGGTCAGGATGAGATGGAGAGAACGGTGGAAGCGGGAAAAGAAAAAAGGCGTGATATAAACTGAATCGGCCATGCTAGCCGTGGACAATGGGAACTACAGCACGGTCAATCCAACGGAGCGCATCCCCCGGTCTTTCCCTCCCAGCACCAGATTCGAAGATCGGGGCCGGGAAAGAGCAGCGGGCGCGAGGGAGCCGCCCGGCACACTGACGAGAGGGTAGCTTACGTCACTTCCGCCCCCCGCGCGGGGGGTTCCGGGTCAGCGGCCAGGCAAATGGCTTCCACCAAGAGGGTGCTGTACGTGGGTGAGCAGCTGCGCGCGGCCGGGGCCGGGGCCGGGCGATGCCGGGGCCGGGGCCGGGGCCGGGGCCGGGCGGGGCCGGGGCCGGCGCTGATGGGGCCTTCTTGGTCGCACAGGCGGGCTGGCTGAGGAGGTGGACGAGCGGGTGCTGCACGCGGCCTTCATCCCCTTCGGCGACATCACGGACATCCAGATCCCGCTGGACTACGAGACGGGTGAGGCGGATGGCCGGGCGGCGGGCAGGGCAGGGCTGGCCTGGCCTGGCCTGGCCGCGCTCCTCGCCGCGCTCGGCGCCAGCCTCCAGCAGCTGCCCCTAGATAGATTATAGCCATGGCATATAAGGTTCATCATTTTCCCCTTTCTTGTAGATAGCGACATTAGCCCTTCTCCAGTCATCTGGCACTTCTCCTGTCTTCCATTAATTCTCAAAGATGGTAGATAGTGGGATAGCTTCTCTGACACTCTCAAACCCTCTCACCATGTCAAGGTGTGCATCCAAGAAGTGGAGCTGTACAATGGATGGAAATACATGCCTTTAGTAAAATTAAAATGATAATGCAAGAATGGGTTTCTTTCAGCAATTGCATGTTGAAGTTTGGTTATGTAGAGCCTTTGGGAGCAAATAATTTTTCTCTTCAATCCCTGCAGAAAAGCATCGAGGTTTTGCTTTCATTGAATTTGAGCTGGCTGAGGTGAGTCATAACATGAGATTTTGGAATGTTACTGAATTTTCTGTCTTGACGAACTGCTGTTGGAAGGAGAGAAAGTAATATATTAGACTGGGTGTATCAAATATGGTATTCTGGCAGCCCCTGCCTCCCCTTCCCCCTTTTCCCACTCTCCAAGGCTGTCCTCTGGGAGGCAGCCAGTATGATTATTTCAGCACCAGTTGCAAAGGAGTGCAGTCATCTGGCACTCAGGCCAGTGTCAATTTCTGACCTCAGATCTAGGAATCCAAATTACTCTGTCTGTGCCCCCCCCCCCCAATATGGCTATCTAGGGGCCATGAGATTACTCATTAAGCCATCCAGATTCATGGTTCCTTCCCCCATCACTACTGACCCAATTAAATTCCTGGACAGGTAAATATGTTTATTTTAACTGAGCAGTTTAAACTCTGGCCAGGTGTTAAAAGGCTTTATTGGTATGGACCAAAGTTATATTTTCTTTTGTGTTTAGATTATAAGCCTGCAGTCATGAAATCATCTCCTTAAAATATGTACAGAAGCTGATACTTAGAGTTATAAATGAAATAGGATGACAGGACTTAATATTTATCTTGTGCTTGCAAATGTTCAAAATGTTTCACATTTATTATCTGATTTTAAACCTTAAAAGAACCCTGTAAGGTTGGGTTGAAGAACATGTGGCCCTTCAGATTTTTTGGGACAGCCAACTCCCATTAACCTAATTGCATCTTCAATAGTTGGGGATGGTGGGAGCTGTAATCCAGCAACATCTGAGGATCCATGGGGTTGCCATCCCTGCTGCTGTAAGATCAGTCTGTATGGTGGATGGTGTGGGGACCGACTTTGCGAAAGTGGCTTGCATAAGTCCATCTAGTCAGTACCTGGCATAAGCAAGATTGTAAATGGAATTTACTCATTCATAACTCAGTCTCTTCCCTGCTGCACATATTACTGTGGCAATGGTGTGAGAAAGCAACTGTCTCTAGTATTTCTTTCCCAAAGATCCCCTTGGAGTAACATCAGTAAATTGAAGGATGCATGGTGCATTCAGCACTAAGGAAAATGGAATGAATATATCACTTTTAGGATCATTGGTTGCAAATATTCTAACGGTCTAACTTGAAAAACTTTGTCAAGGAAATGTTGGTTTTTGACATGCAAACTATGGTTGACCCTGGGCCCCTCCCTCCTTTACTCCTTGTTGCACAACATTATGTGTTTTGAGGCTGGAAGATTGCATCAAGATTTCCTGGAGCCAGAACAAATTTCCAGGCAGCCCAGCATTTGATTCTTCAAGCCCTCCCATGGGTGGGTTTGCCGTCAAATTTTAAAATGTTAACAGTGGTGAGGATTAAAAGTTTGCTTTTCAGAATGGAAAGCTTAAGTTTCTGAAGACCTAGTAAGAGTCTGTGGGCTACAAGCAGCAGTACTTCAGACTGTCCATCCCATGGACAAGTGGCTTCTCCCAGTTCATCATACTGGTTGGCATGCATGTGCCAAGTGGTAGTGTACGGGGGTGAGCTAAGAGTGAAAATATCCTCTTTTTTTAGGATGCTGCAGCAGCCATTGACAACATGGTAAGTTTGTCTTTAGATCTTTACCACACTTTGTGGGTAGTTTAAATGGCACCCTTTCCCCTCGCTGCCCCATCCTGCCCCAGATTCCATTTTATGCAGAGGCAGTGTTATGCCCCATCAGGAACAGGGCCTTTTCTGCAGCAGCTCTGATGGCTGGAGATGTGTATGTAGGCTCCTTCCTGCTGGCATTCTGAAGACATGTACAGCATTTTTATTTCAGGGGACTTTTGAAAATTTAGGACTGAAATAGCTGCTCCTCCTTGCTATGCATTATGACTTTGCATTTTCTCTCCTGAGGGTTTTTCATCTTGTTGGTTTTATAAACAGCTGTAAAATACTTCTCTGAATAGTGGCAAAGAAATGTTTAAGGGCACCAATTTTAGGCCACTAGATGCTGTCTAGGCAACTGTTGGGTAGGTCAGAATCCCACATTGGAAAAGAGTTCTGAGGTCAGAGCTGGGGCTCTTGACTGCAGTGTGCCCTTCCTCTGCCCTCAGTCTGGCACATTTCCTTCCATATTGGCTGCAGTTCTGGAGTTGCAAGTGAGACTTTAGAGCTGGTGCTGGAGGGGCAGAGAGGATAGGCGGGAGGCTCTGCCAGGATGTGAGCCATCCAGGGGGTGTCTCAGCCCCGATTCTTGCAAGCAGGTGCCTTCCTCCTGCACCCAGCTGGATGCCTGAAATCCTCTGATATTGGAAAGTTATGGGCAGTTGCACTGGATGACTTTAACGTAATGATAAATAAAACGCCCAGGCCTGTTTGGCGTTTTCCTTCCTGCTCTGCATGAGGTAGAGTCAGACAATGGGGATTGTTGTGAGCCGTCCCGAGGCTGTTGCAAGGGGCGGCATACAAATATGTATATAAATAAATAAATCCATTAACGGGCATTGTTCCAATATCTTTGTGACAAGGGCAGGTGGACTGCCCAAGTGTGCAACCTGTGGTACTCTAGATGTTTTGTCTTACACCTCCCATCAGCTCCAGCCTAGACAGTCAGTGATGAGGAAGAATGGGAGTTGTCAGCCAAAATATCCAGGGAGCCATGAGTTGCCCACATCTGTGGTAAAATCTTGGGACAAGGCAGGAACAGAATTAATGCAGACTTCTTAGACTATATTAGGTGACTAGCAGTGGAACTAAGTACCCCAAACTGAAGAAGAGCCCTGTAAGATTTGAAAGCTTTAAGTACTCTTAGCTTGTAGCAGACACTGGGAAAAAGTGTCTGGATGATGATAGTTTATAAAACTAAAGACTGAGGGGGACTTTAATAGCAGAAGTCTTGGTTGAATGAGCAAATGAATCAATTTTAGATCACCTTCATCAAGCAACAGGCTTAATTTTTGCATCTGAAAAGTCATCCCACAAAATTAGAATGTAAGTTTTGGCAAAAGAAATTGCCAGGCTGCTTAGTAGCACGAAAAAGAAGACATTGCATGAACACTGACTGGCCAAAGCAAAATAAGCGGCTGTGCAGCTCATCCCAAAAGTCTGGCATCACACCTAGAGCATGTTCTGCCTGTTTGCAGTGCCCAGTTTGGGGTCCTTGAATGGGTTGGTCTGAGGGGAATTTTCTTGGTAGAAACATTGTGGAAGGATAAATCAAACTGCAACACTTATAATTAGATGAGTTGTAGTTCTGTACATCTGGAGAACTAGGGTGTGGAAGGCTAGGCTGGACTGCTGGCCTAGGACCAGTGAGATGCATCTGTGCTTGGCTGGGAAGCTCAAGTCACTGCATGACCCTGGGTTACTCAGTCTCAGCCTCACTTGCCTCACTGGTTTGTTGCAGCAATAATAACCCATGGCTCTTTAGAGGAACGGTAGGGCAACCTAGCCATTAATCAGTCACATTCCCCTTCCCCCCTTTAGAATGAATCTGAGCTCTTTGGGAGGACAATCCGTGTCAACCTGGCTAAACCTATGAGGATCAAGGAAGGGTCTTCCCGCCCAGGTGAGTTAGGGAACTGGGATGGGAGGGTATCAGCAGGTTTGCCTTATGTTGTGCTTGGGAAAGCCATTCCAAATCTCATTGATTTGTATTTTAAATGGATAGAATGCAGCCACTTCCTTTGTTTGAGCACCTTCTCTCTCCCTTCAACAGTCTGGTCAGATGATGACTGGCTGAAGAAATTTTCAGGGAAGACGCTGGAAGAGAATGTAGAGGAAGAGGGGGCAGAGCCTGCCCTTGCAGAGACCCAGGAGGTAAACAACTTGCAGAGCTTGCAATGCTCTGCAGATTCTGTGTGGCAGGATGTGTCCCTTACCCAGAGAAAGCTCTTTTGGGAACTACCTACTTGGAGCAGATCTACATGGGTTTTTTTCCTGGGTGTTGGATGAACTCATTTCGTCCCTTTGGTCTCCCGTGAGCAGCAGAGCACCCCAAGTGCGGCCTGGACAGGCTGCTTTCCTGCCAGGCAGTGCACCAGGCTTGGGGAACTCAGGGGAGCTTGTTCTTGTTCCCAAGGTGCTCAAGGCAGCGTTCAGAGATGGTGCCTGAACCAGGAGCTGGCAGAGTCCTGTGCATAAAAGCCCTTGCCTTTAAAAACCTGTTCAGCACTAATTGTGATGGTAGCAGTAGTGGCAGCAGTGATGATGGTGTCAAAGCATGTATAAAGTGGCTTGAAACTTTCCAGCTGATTAATCCATTCAGTATCCCGGCAAGGCAGGCCAGCTTGAGAGAGAGAGCGGCTTGCCTCACCTCCTCTGTGTGCACAAAAGAAGCTCTTGTGCTTCCTCCTCTTTAGGGTGAGCCTCCAGCTAAGAAATCGAGGGGCAACCCCCAAGTTTACATGGACATCAGGATTGGAAATAAGCCTGCTGGTCGGCTGAACATCCTTCTGCGATCAGATATTGTACCCATGACCACCGGTAAGAGAGGACTCTTCTTGTGGGCTGTGCCATGGATGTTAGGAATCCCAGGCCTCCTTGGGGGAGCATTTGCTCATTTGTGTTTCTTCTGTACAGAAGCAGTCGTGGTCTTCCCAAGAAACTAAACATTCATTTATTCCTCCCAGCTTCATGCTACAGTTTGCATGCAGTTTCTAAGTGAATACTTGTTTTTATTCCACCCTTTCCCCAAAGCAATCAGGGTGGTGTTCCCCCTTTCCTACTTCTCCTTGCAGCAATCGTGTTGAGGTAGCTTAGTCCAAGAGGTGGTGAATAACAGGTGCGTGCAGGAGGGACGGGGGTCCTCGTCTTCCTGCTACTGGTCCAGCATTCTGTCTGCTGGCTGGGACCAGCAATAGGTCTTCTGCCCACCTAGACGGAAACAGAAGATTCTGCCCTCCAAATGAGCTTGCCGCTCACCTTTGTTCATGAGTGATTGGCTATCTCCATTTGCGTGTCGGGAAAAGGCAACGGCAGAATTCATGCACCAGGGCAGGCGTGGCTGCCCAGGCAGATGTGTTCCTGCATGAACCTGAAACAAAAACAGACCCGAGATCTCCTGCGCATCTGTTGTTTCAGGGGAGTCTAGGGTATCAGTGGGGAAACACTGAGCTGGGCACAGAGGCCCAGCCAAGGGCGGAACAGCTGCGTTGCAGGGGGGCGGAGGCTCTGCAGGCTGCACAGAGAGTGGCTTGGCCTGTGCAGCCCACATGATGCAGGTTGCTCACATAGGCTGTGCTGGGTGGCGCTGAAGCTGCTGCTGTATATATATTTATAAATATATTGGATACTGTGTTTTTACTTTCAGATTGCAGTGGCCTTTTACTTTAAGCAACTAAGTTATTTTTTTTAGGTACGTAGAATTGCCCTGGAAATGAGTGTGGCAGAATTATCAGTAAGGTGTAACTATCCTAAAGAAATAAACATCATTCCTGCAACTAATATATTATCTCCCTTAATGCCACAGAGGGTTTAATTACTATTTTTAAATCCATTCATTGCCCATATTTCTATATCACCTTTCAGAGCCAAAGCACTTCCAGAACAGCTTATGTACAAAGTTAAAATTCAAACATGAACAGCAGATAAAATCAATTTAGTATGATTGTGAAACTAAAGCAGTAGTCCTAACTTTCGTTGCTATAGTCCAGTAGAATAACACCAGTTAAAATAAATGAAGACAGAAGGAGTATAAAAAATAAAAGAACGGTCAGAGCACTTTTATTAAAAGCATAATAAAACCAATGGGTTTTCAAGACCTGTTTAAAAGCTGGAAATGAAGTGTGCCGTCTGTGCAGGCAAGCGCTTGTGTCCCTGCCTTAGCTGAGTATTTCTGTTTTCTTGGTTTCTTCCCTTTCCTTCTCCTGAATGCAGAGAACTTCCGCTGTCTGTGCACACATGAAAAGGGCTTTGGGTTCAAAGGAAGCAGCTTCCACCGCATCATCCCCCAGTTCATGTGCCAAGCTGGAGATTTTACCAACCACAATGGCACCGGGGGGAAATCGATCTACGGGAAGAGATTTGATGATGAAAACTTCATCCTGAAGCACACAGGGCCAGGTCAGTGGTTGCCAGGGCTGCTGGCTCTAGGAGGGATTGTGAGCCGCCATCTGTTCTCTGGAGGGGCTGGTGATCTGGGCAGGCCAGGCAGTTGAGGGTTGGCACTCAGACAGCTGGTGGGAGCTGTCCTGGTGAGACCCTGTGCCAAGCCCGCTGGATGCTGGTGCAGGGACTTCTTAGGCACCACTCCATTTGCATTGTTTCTTCCCTCCACCCCTCACTGGCCACGTCGCCACCTCTGTTGCTGCCCTCCAGCACCTCAGGCTCAAAGTGACCTCCACCTGAACCTGGTTCTGCAAGAGGCAGGCCAGGTTTCTTCCCTAGGCTGCTGCATTTGTGCATCTCTTACTCTGAGTGTGTCTCATATGAAATTTCAAGTTTCCAAGCCACTCAGTCCTGAAAGAAGCAAGAGCAGAAAGGCCCATACGGACTGCTAGGAGGAGTGCAGGCACTTGCCATAAGTAGAAGTCCTTGCGATGCTCTCTGTTCTAAGGTGAAGACAGAGCTCCCTCTGGCCCGGGTCTGCTTGCAAGCAGAGGCATGGGGGTTGTTCCCTGGCCGCTGAGAAGTCTCTCTTCAGCTCTCTTTTCCTTTTTTTTTTTAAATAAGTTTTATTTGAAATTATAATCCTAAAAAAAAAAAAACTACAAACAACATCCATCATCAAAAACATCGAGCCCGCTGGGTCAGCTCCCACACCCTTTTCCATTTATGAAAACTTTAAAAACGTACTTAAATCTATGTGAAGTCCCATTTCTCTAGCCAATAATAAAAAAAGTCCCAAGTTTGATAGAAGTCAGTATCTTCCTTCTCTTTCAATGATAAAGTCAATCTATCCATTTCTGCACAGTCCAGGATCTTTTTTAAAATCAATTCATCAGTGGGTAGTTCTTCATTTTTCCAGTGTTGAGCGAATGCAATCCTCGCCACAGTAATTACATGTAAAATCAAGTACGTTTCTTGTTTACTAATATCAACAGGTATAATGCCTAATAAGAAAACTTCAGGTTTAAAAGCAAAGGGTTTTTGTAGTATTTCCTCCAGCCATTTATGTATTTTAATCCAATACTTTTTCACATTATCGCAAGTCCACCACATATGATAAAAAGTACCCAATTTATGTTTACATTTCCAACATCCATTTGACATATTTGGAAACATCTTAGCTAATCTATTTGGCGACAGATACCATCTACAAAACATTTTATACAAGTTTTCTTTATACAAAGTTGCTAATGTTACCTTAATATTTCTCTCCCACAGCTTTGCCACTTTTCTAATTTAATATTGTATCCAAAATTTTGTGCCCACGTTATCATAGTTTCCTTAACCTGTTTGTCTACCATTTTCCTATCAAGTAAGAAGTCATATAATCTTTTAATCATTTTCTCATCTGATTTAAGCATCACTTGATCAAATGCTGTTAAATCCTTATAAAAACCCCACGCTTTACAATCTTTAGCATATCTCGATTGTATCTGCACCTTATGCCCCCAAGAGATATTCGTTCCCTAGCTCTCTTTTCCCAAGAAGGGGAAGGCGTGGCATGAAGGGGGCAGCCCGCAAAGGAGTGCCTGACGCAGTGCGTGCTTGTCTTGATAGGCTTGTTGTCGATGGCCAATTCCGGCCCCAACACCAATGGCTCTCAGTTCTTCATCTGTTTTGATAAGACGGACTGGCTGGATGGGAAGCATGTGGTATTTGGAGAGGTCACAGAAGGGATGGATGTGGTGCGACAGATTGAGGTAAGCTGGCTCCGGAAAGCAGCACTGCTGGGTGTCTCCTCAGAGGCTTGCTGGCCTGACTGTGTCTCCTCTCCTTTTCCATGAAGGCTCAAGGAAGCAAAGATGGGAAGCCAAAGCAGAAAATCATTATCTCGGACTGTGGTGAATATGTATGAATGTTTTGTACAAACCAAAGCTTTTTGGACATGTAAGACAAGAAGTATATTGCCTTTCGGTCTGGATGTTAAAGAACTGTCTTGGAGCACTGAGCCCTTCACAAAGATGCATTCAGAATCAAAGGCTTTATATATTCTCCGTGCTCAGAACTACTGAGTCTTTAGAAGTTTATTTTGTACTTCTAAATTTTCTTCTGGATTTCCCCCCTGTAAAATTATAGCTGTCTTTTTTACAGTTTGACTTTTCATTTCTTCTGGCTACTTCTAAGTGCTTATTTTTCTTATGTGTGTAAATATAATTGTGTGTGGGGTTTTTTTTCCTTGTACTGCTAATCTAGCCTGCGCTGTGCCAATAATAATTTCAGTACATTGAGGCATGTAGCCTTGATTTATTGAAACAAGCCACATTCAAATGGTAGCTAATGATCCTGGTTTGTTTCAACCAAAAACAGTTCATAGCCAGGGTTCACACAGTCATAGAGGGAAAACGTGCCCCTGTGTGTGTTGCCCACCAGCTTAGCATAATTACCCTTGCAGGGGGCATTTTGTTGTGACACCCTAGAAGAAGCAATAAGTTTTAGCATGGCTGTTAAACCGCCCTTGCCAGGTTCAGATGCCACAGGAGCCTCTGCCCATTGTGGCATGTTTTTCTTACACGGCTGTGTGAGCCTGAGCACTAACAGGCTGACTTCTTGAGAACAGAAAGCACTGCTGCGCTGGAGGGGAGGAAGGGGCAGGGCTGAGGCTTGCGCACGTTGTGCCAACTGTGGTTTAGTGTCTTGTGCAAACCAGGTCATGTTGGAGCATGATGGCAGCAGGACCAGCTGCCCAGAGAAGTGGCGGGCACTCTCACACCAGAGGCATTCAAGGTGAAAGTGGGCAGCCCTCTGAGTAGTGTGGCATGACTTGGTGCCCTGCAACAGGAGGAGGCTGGACCTGATGGCCTTCCTGGCCCCTTCCAACTCTGCTCTTCTATGATTCTATGGAGCAAACCATGGTTTTGCATCCTGATTTCTGGCCCGTCCTTAATTGTCGTTTAAGCATTAGGGTCTCCATGGTTAAGTGTTCCGTTATGATAAGGAACCCCCTGCTGGCTATGCTTGCTGCCTATGTGAACTCATCTGTAAAGGTAAAGGTTTCCCCTTGACGTTACGTCCAGTCATGCCTGACTCTAGGGGGTGGTGCTCATCTCCGTTTCCTGGCCAAGGGAGCCAGCGTTTGTCCACAGACAGTCTCCGTGGTCATGTGGCCGGCATGACTAAACACCCAAGTGCACGGAGCGCTGTTACCTGCCCACTGAAGTGGCACCTTTCCATCTACTTGCATTTGCATGCTTTCGAACTGCAAGGTAGGTAGGAGCTGGGACGGCGCACGGGAGCTCACCCCGTGTGCAGATTCGAACCGGCGACCTTTCGATCAACCAGCCCAGCAGCACAGCGGTTTAAACCACTGCGCCGCCTGCAGTCCCTGAACTCATCTGTAGTGTCAGTTAAATGTCTTTGGGCATGAGGAGAGAGATGTTCGAGGGTTTGTTTTCTGCCCCACCAAGTGCAAATCATTCCTAACAAACTCCCAGCGGTGAACTGCCCTGACTTTGATCTTTTTTCCCAAGTATTGATGAAATCTTATTGATGAAAATTGGAGTAAGCAGAGTGTGCCCTGTTTCCTCTTTTTCAAAAAGTGATCCTGGTGTAAATGCATAATAATACCCCATGGAGAAGCTGACAAATGAGAGGGAAGACTGCCTTTTTCATGCTGCATGAAATTGTGTTCTTCAAAGACAAAAAGAAGAGAGAGAGAGAGGTGCTGACCTCCTTTCCAGCTTAATCAGATGGCTGAAGATGAGCCCGCGTGTCCAAGGCAGCCCAGCGCCTCTGCTGAGCCGCTCTGGGAGGGCTGCTTGTGGGTTCCAGGGGCGATTGCACCCGGGAGCAGTGCCTGACTCAAGTGGGCCATTGGCCCGTCGTGGGAGGGCCTGGCCTGGCCTTGTGGGGCCCAGCACAGTGGAGGTTTTGATGGAGGGGCCGAGCTGAGGACACTTGTCCCCGGGAATGGGTGGTACAGTTCTGCATGCGATTCTGAGGAAGGTAAGGAACTGGCTGTTACAGTACACCAAAGGAGCATGGGAACTCCCCCACCCCCAGAACTGGCAATGCAAGGATTCCGTGAAAGCGCCCTGGCTTGCAGAGGGATTTTGGTGTGGGGGGAGTGGCGTCTCTTCTGCTCAGGGAGATGCCCTGGGTCGCTTCAGACAAATGTGCAATTATTTTGAGTCAAGTGTGCCTGTTGCAAAATGTCTCCTTCCTCTTCTGCAGGAGAAAGAGTGAGCACCTGCTTGCTGGAGCCATGCTAAGTACAGGAGTCAGGAAAGCCGGTTACAGAGGAGGGCATGTTTGGGTTTAGCAGCAGACGGTGCTCCTTTGTCGAACCCCAGAGCGCAGCCTGCAGCCTCCCTGGGCTTGTGCTTAAGCTGTGTTCTACTGAACATAAGCAAAGGAAGGGCAGCAATGAGAGGGCGGGTGGAGCCAGAGTGTCCCTTGGTTTGCCCCTGCCTCAAGCTGGCCAGCAGGCAGTGTGTTGAGGAATGATGCTGGGAGGGGGGGCCGTGGCAAAAGGGCTTGCAAGTGGTCCAGGTGGCAGTGAGCCAGCGTGCCACCTGGGCACTTGGTGGAGCAGCTGCCAAAGGTGGTGCCTCACATGAGCTCAGCAAAGGCGGCCAACCATTTTGGCATTCCTTTCAAGCTGCTTCCTTGCCACTTCTGGGCTTGGGTGCCTGAGTCTGGAGAGCTCAGCCCAGGCGGGTTCAATAAACAAATCACAGAAAATGGCCCACTTGGACATAACGTGGCAGCCTGCCACGACTTGTCGGTAAGTCTGGAAGAGGAATCTCTGGAGCTGCCTGGGGGGCTCTGGCAGTTTCTCGGGAAGGCAGGACAGTCTGAGGCTAGCGTCATTCCTGGGCTTGAGGCATTGCACCAAGTGCCAGAAGAAATTAGTTGCCCTTGTGCTGTGACCTGTCATGTCCGGAGCCGTAGGGACCCAGACAGGCTTGGCATGCTTCTAAGAGGCCAGTCACACTCAAGTGGAGCGTCCAGATGGAGAAAGGTCTACAGTCATTGAAGTTTGGGGTGGCCCACAGTCCATCCCTTCACGTGGTGCCAAAGCAGCTGCCCACAGGATCCTCCAAGCAGGGTGGGTGCAAGACCTCCGCCCACCCAGCTCCCCAGCAACTAGTGTGTGCTGGCAGGCTACTTCTGCTGAAGGAGGGAGCATGTGGCCTGCAAGCTGGTAGCCACTGATAGCCTCTCCAGACTCATGGGCCTTGTCAGGGTGAGCATTTCTGTCTGGATTTCCTCACTTCACTGAATGCTGCTGTAGAGCAGCCCTTTCAAGAAAAGGGAAAATTCTGGACGGGAATGAGAATGCACAAGCCACTTTTCCTTGTGAGGCTTTTGGAGCCGGAGCACAAGGTACAACAGAGAGCTTATGGGGCTGGCTTTTGGGGCTTGCATGTTGTTTCACAGCTATTGCAACTGCAATAAATACATACAAAAGCAAGATTAATACTTTTGAGTTTATTGCTTAAACTGTTCATCTTTCAAGAGCTGATGTATATCATTCCATTTAAGTGTGTTATACATCATGACTTGAATAATTTCAAAAGCTGAAATCTGAGTTTTGAAATGGGCCTTGGGGGCTGCTACTCCTTTTAATGTTCCAGCCTTTTGTTCCTTATGATACGAGTATCCTGCCCATCGTCTGTTTTCAGCCCCCAGGATGTGAGCTTACCAGGGTCTGTCTGAACAAACCCACAATGTGATGGAGAAATCCAAATGGCCTTGAATTGACTGCAAAAGCTGCATGAAAGCACCGTGCAGGTGCATTGAAAGTAACTCTCTTGAGCAGGTAACCCTGTTAGGAGCACAATCATTGGTGAGTTTGTGGCACCACAGGGTGCCTTTTTAATGATGGTGGCAGTGCTCAGGCCCTCAGTGGAGACTGTGCCATGGGTAAGCCCCCCCACCCACCCATGAGGCTTGCATGCTGACGTAAGAGCTGTTGCGTGCATCATGCCGCTGCAGACATGGGGTGGCCAGTGTCACCTGGGCATGCAGCTGTGACCCACCACAGCTCCTGGGTGAACCTCAGCTTGCTTGGTATCTATGCCACACTCAGACATTCCATTAATTCAGTAGCACAGCATGCGTACTTTGTGAGAAAATCTTGAGATAATATACACTGTGTAATGCAAGAGGAAAGCTGCACATAAAGTCTTTGAATGGATCGAGTTATTGGTGCCCCACCTCATGGTACCTTCAAGCACTCTACCTAAATGGATGTATTTACTCCTTCGTTGAAGTCTGGACCTCACTTTCTCTCCATGTTCAGCTCCTTTCTCTTGGAGCAGCAAGGACTGGTGCACATGTCCACTAAGGAAGCTGCCAAGGGAGCATTCACAGGTGGAATTAAGGAGCCGCTGGAAAGTGCCCTGTGGATGCGGCTGGGCGAGGGCGGCTCGCATCACATGTTGCCTGCCCTGCGTTGATTATGGCATCATCCCAGGCAGCAGGCCATGAGAACGACCTCAGGATGGCACATAGATGTAGGAGGGAGGTTGCTGTAGATTAATTTGGTCGGAGTGGTTCAGCTTTTACAGCCCCCATGTGCCCGTTGTCTTAAAGCCATGGGGGGCCTTTGCGGCGCTTGGCAGCAATGGGTCTCCCACACAGGGAACGATGCTGGAGGGTCCTGCCTGCTTGGTGGCCACACTCGCTACGCCACGCCTTCCTCTGCGCATAACAGCACAGCCCTTACAGGGCAGGGAGCTGCCCCCGCATGGGCCTCGCTGCTCGGAGCCGTCCTCCCGCCACCAGTCCCGGGGACGGGGCTGCCTCTGGGAGAAGCCATTCTGGGGCCCCATACTGTGCCGGGCAGCCAGGGCAGCTCACCTGGCACAGGGAGCACCTCTGCTCCTGCCCTCGCATGGCTCGCTGGCCTCCCTGAGCGCATGGCCCAGACACTCCGCTGCCTGAGGGGCCAGGCAAGGGCTGCCCCGGTTCCATGGGGCTGGCAGTCGCTCCACGGCAGTGAGTATGGTGAGCAAACCTCACCTGCAAGGGGTGCAGGCCAGCTCTGGGGAGCTCGGCCCTCCTGCTCACTGTCCTCCCTCAGCGACCGACGCCTGTGGCAACAGTCCCTCTGCCCAGGAAAGGGCCATCCAGCTGCTGCTCCTTGCTATGTTGCTGCTCAGCCAGACTCGTTTGCACAGAAGCTCAGGATTCTGGGACTATCAGGCACTGAAAGGGGCACGGTTTTCACCAGCGCAGCTGAACAAGGCTGGCTGATGGGCAGAGGCGCCCGGGAAAGGATCCTGGGGGGGGGGGCTCCCTTCCCAGTTTTCCTTCCCCCAGGCAGCTGAGCTGACTGAGACTTTCTCCTCACAAAATCTTGGTTGTGTTGGGGATGAACTAGAGCAAACTTGTGCAAAAGAAGCCCCTCGATTTGCCTGGTTTTACCTTTAATCTAATACAATTTTATAGAGCGGGATCCGGGAGTGGCACAGCAAACAGAGCCGGCCTGTGGGTGCAGCCAGGCCAGGCTTAATTTCCTTGGCAAAACGTCAGCTGTGGGGACTGTCCAGCTTGCTTGGATATGAACACCCCCAACCTCCAGCCAAGCCCAGGGCAGGGGTGCTGCCGGCCATGTCAGTCCATGATCAGACGAAGCAGTTAAGGGGCTCATCGGTCCTCCAGGACACGCGGCTTCCCGGCCAGGGCTCTCGCAGCCCGCGTGGCCCACCTTTGCACCAGCCCCTCTGGGCACCCCCTGTGCTCCCTGGCCAGCGGCAACCAGATGCCCACGGGCCTTCAGTGGCAGCCGCACGTCTTCACCACCATGTTGCGGTGCTTCTTGAGGATGACGTTGTTGTTGCTGTCATAGTAGAGCACGGAGGTGGCACTGAGCTTGGTGGGGGCACAGCAGGCCTTGGGGACCACTTCTGGCTTCATCAGGTGGACCTGTCGGGGGAGGCGGGAGACTGCATGGGAACACGGCCCTCTGTCAGCACTCTGCTTCTGCTGCGTTGCTCAGCAGCCCCATAGGTTAAGTGCACTCACATCACCTCCCCCACATCCCATCTCCAAGTAGAGAAACAGAGAGCGCTTCAAAGGTGTATTTATTTATATGGCAAAAATGCATCCATTTCAATGAGTACATTATTGGTCAGGGCTAGCAAAAATATTTATCTGAAAATGGCTGACCGCTCGAGTTGCTGTTTACGTTGGAAGCTCTTTCAAAGCCCCATCTCTGGAAGGCCAGGACTGACAGGTCGGGATTGGGGTTTCTTTGCATGCCCTTCCAGTGCCAAGGAAGGCAGGCCCAATAGGTGCCTGTGAGAGGGGCTGACGGCAGTGCCCCGCACCCAGCGAGTGTGGCCCTCCCAGGTCAGGCCCCACTGGTCAGGCCCATGGGGGGGGGGCACCCTGATTGCAGCCGGGGTCATGTGGGTGGGTCAGAGCACACCACCTGGGGCTTGTGCGGCCGCCCCTCCGAGCAGACATCCCTGTGCCTGTGGCTGCCCTGCATTTCCCAGAGACAGGACGCCCTCATGCCGGGGGAGGCAGTGGGTGTGCGTAGGGAAGGCCCAGCTCCTGACACCCCCCGCTTGGGCCCGTCCCTGCACGTCCCCCTAACACAGAGTTGCAAAGGCGTTGCTGGTGCAGGTGGGCACTGCAGCTGCCACGGATGTCCTGGGCAGGACCAGTGTGGAAAGATGCTCACTGCCTCACCCAACCTGACGATAAGAAAGTGTTTTGAGGTGCAAACTGGAGCAACTTAAGCCCCCACAAGTGTCTTAGTCTTGAACTGCTGCAAAACTGCATCACTTCACTGCAGTGCAGTTTTGCCTTCAGCTAAAGCACTGCATAAAATACCAACATGTTGGAAAAGGTTTGTGGGCTTGCACATTATGCTTAATCCTTCCACAAGCAGGTAGCCAATTCCCTCAATGGGCCTCGACTATTATTGCAGCAAATAGTTACTTCTCTCTCAAAAAAGAAAAAAAATGAAAACCTGGGGGCCTCCTCCTCAGCAACAGGAGGATGTGTTTGGGGATAAGGCACCCTTTTGTCAATCATACCAACAAGGAGCACCCCCGATTGTGTGAATGCAGGTTTCTGCCATTCACAGGGAAAGGGATGTGCCTCGCAAAGAAGCAGCTCCCTAGCACTTTCGTGCATCTTCCCAAAAAGGGGCGCTTGTCAGATGAGGATCTAGGGGCTGCACAAACACACCTGCATCCTGCTGTCGCTTTGACCCACAAACCCTCTTAGGAGCACAGAAGACAGCAGGATCACAAACTGACGGAGCAAAACCGATCTGAGGGGCCCTGCCCGGCCCACTGCGGGTGGTTGTCTCCACAGTGTGGCGAACCCCTTCGCAATCTCCCAGCAAGACTGACCAGAGACTGCAGGATGGCGTGGTTGGTGGCATTCATGCAGGAATCCAAGGGGAAGGCGCACTCTCCTTCGCAATAGAACGCCGAGTAGCCCTGGGGGGCAATCACCCAGTCCTGAAAGGGCAAAGGGAGGGGGGCTGAGAGGGGCCTGGGGCCCGCAGCTTCTTTGACCACACCAGGCCCCACTCATGGCCTGGCCGGAAATCTATCCCACTGCAGGGCCTCCAAGCAAGTCGCCGAGGCCGCCAGCCCGCAGCCTGTCCCACCCTCCGCTTGTGGGAGGCGCCCCCTGGGAAAAGGCTGGGCCGGATCTGCCGGCCACGCCAAGGCCTGTGTAGCCTGTGCAGGGGCTTCCTGCACAGGGCGCACCCCTTGAGAAGGCGCGCTGTGCCATCCTCCCGGCACACACCTGGCCGGAGCGCGCATGCATCTGCCATGGCTGGTGGCATAGCAACAAGGAGACGACAAGGACGGGGGGGGGGGATATTCCTGTTTCCACATTTAGTGTTTCCGGGGAAGCCAGAAGGGATCTTTTGTGGAGGAGTTACCAGCCATCCCAGGTCTTGGAAACTGACATAAAGCTCGTGCCTTCTGCACACCTGCCTCCCTTCAGGAACGCGGCCGTCATCTGAGGAAATGAAAAAGGGCCCGTGTGGGAAGGGGGCACTTCTGAAGCCAAAGGAATGCACACAGCCTGAGGGCCACCCAGGCACGCACGCTCTGCCATCTCTAAAGCCAAAGAGCCGTTGTCCTATGAACAGCATGTTCCGGAGGTGGGGGAACCCCAAACCTGTCTGGGTGCCCACCCACTGAAGCACTGGCCACAGCCTTCCAGCTGCTACAGAATGCAGCACCTACCTACCAGCAATTGGCTGAGTTTAGGCAGGTTGACAACCCGCCCTGCAAATAAGGTAACAGGGCAGGCTGCTTATGAAACTACCCGGGGACACTCAACCGAGTACTGGGCTCTCTGTGGGGTGTCTCCCCTCTCCTCCCCACTTCGCCATGCCTGCATATGTCCCTGCCAAAACACCACTGAAGGCCGGGCCAAAAAGACTTTAAAAAGGGAACTGGAGGTCTGGCATGTAGCCAATCCTCTGCGCACCCCTGAAAGCAGAGCGGTTCACGCCTGAGCACCTGTCCCGGCACCTGGAATCCTGTGAGGCAACCTGCCAAGAACCAAGTCCAAAAGGCCTCGCAGAAGAGCGTGGACCAGTGGCCACCCTCTTTTCACGAATGAAGGTCACGCACAACTTAGGTTCCCCTTGACAGGTTGGCTTTCGACAGCTATCAAGTGAAACCAAAGTAAGAAAGCGAAGCTTGTGGCAGCTTCTCTAGGTCAGTGCTCATGAGAAGCCCCCACTGCACACTGGCATTCCCAGGGGAGGTCCACCTTGTGGGGATCACAGAAGTGCACACTTGAGCAGGTGTGACTAAGAGGAAAATGTGAAACAAAATGCATATTTTGGGTGCAATATTTTTTAAACGGGCACCCCCTCCAGTGTGCCGCTTGAGTAATTTCACGAGGCAGTTGCTGCCTGCCAAGCTGGAGATGGGGAAAAGAACTCTCCAAACAAATGGGTGAAGGGGGGCTGCAGGGAGCGCAGAAGGTTGAGTGATGAGGGGGGGTAGAGCAACAAGGGGCCAGTAATGGGGAGCACAGGGCTCACCCCTTCTCTTCACCATGTGGATGGCTGCCTGGGACTGGCTGGCAGGCCCGTCCAGTGTGGGTGAAACGATCCCCAGCACACTCCACGGGCTGTCAGGGTGCCTTCCTCCCCATACTGAGCTGCCATGTGGAAAACAGTCCGGATCTGCGCGGCGCAACTGTCCACTGTGGCCCGCCACCGATGCGGAGTTGTCACATCACACAAACCCGGTCCGTGGGCTCAGCAGGAAATGCTTCTTGCGGCCCGTGGGCACCTGTCCTTCCACGAGCTCCTGCGACTGACCCCACTGGCCCCTTACCGAAGGACCCCGGAAGTCTGTTTGCGTGGGAGGGGTGCTTCGTCTTCTGGTGCTGCCTCTTCCTCAGCTGTCTGGCTGCTCGTGGGGTCCTGGACTGGCTTGGGCTGGCCCGGAAAAACGTCACCACAAAGGGCTGCTTGGAGCGTGGTCCGTGGCGACCCAGGAAGCCTGCTAGTCCAGGATCGATGCTCTGCCCTGTAAAATCCCAAACCCACATCCTTTTTGCATGTGAATGCTGCTGTTGGTCAGGTGAACAGGCATGGCTGCCGAGTTTGGGGGCCATGGCCGACTGCACCTCCCCAGAGCCCCTGTGAGTCAGCGGGACCTTCCAGGCAAGGTCTTGATCACTCTCCCCTCCTTCCACTTCCACAAGAGTCCCAACATCGGCTTGCGCCCCCAACCCTCCTGTGTTCTTCCACCGTGCCTTCTGTCATTCTTGCCATGGCAGGAAATCCATTAGGAAGGGGAGGACTGAGGCGTGGCAGGACGCCCTGGGAACGGCCCTGCCGCAAGAACGCTCTGCCTTGACGACACACGTGCCCAGTGGCTCGGCTCCGCTGGTTCTGCCTCTTGCAGCAGAAGCCGCCTGCCGCTGGAAGGGACAAAATCCCCCTCAGCTGGCTGAGAGTGAGCTGCGAGGGGCAGAGAACTTTCCTTCAGGCTTCATTTCAAAGGAAAATTGGGGCACCATTGCTGCTTCCTCCTCCTCCTCTCTGACAGGATTTGTGACTATTTTTCCTCGCTCACCTGGCAAAACACTGGTTGGTTTGGGGGCTACAGAACTTTAATCAGAAGCTTCCTCCTTGCAGCCTCTGCCCCTCTAATTGCTGCTTCTTTAGTGGGAACATGGCATTATGGAATTGCCCCTTCCTTAGTTCCCCTTTTTGTTGAAGAGGCGCTTTCCCATCACTATTACCCCACTTTTAATTATAAAATTGCACCAGTGTGTAATTTTAAAATTAACAAACAGAAACTAGTAATTAAATCCTGACAAGAACCAACAACCAGACTTCTGTAAAATTCTGTGCTGAATAGCAAGCAGTAAGAGGCAAAACTGTAAGAAGAAAGCTTCTGGTTCATGTAGCAGATGTCCATGTTGACTGGATTAATAAACGAGTTGATAAGAAACATTACTTTTGAATTAATAATATAGATTTTGTCAACTGGAATGATATAATGTAGACAGATTTGTGGAGCCGCTTTTTCTGCGAAAAAACAGCAGTGCAAAGGTAGCAACCTGAACTCTGCAAAACCTCACATTCTACGTTGCTATATGCACTACCTGATTGAGCTTATATCTTACTTTGTGCTATCAGCAGCGCAACTTGTACCTTGAAACAGGATCCCCAAGAGAAAGATGGCCAAAAATGGCACATCGACCTTACCGTCTTCTGTCTCCACATAAAGTCTCAAACCCAAGTTGTATCTGCGGTTCAACAGCCAGTGGTTGCTGGCAGCTGCGATATCAAACACCAGCCAGCCCTCTGCTTGGGCTTGGAAGTCCTGGAGATCCAAGAAGAGCAGCTCTGACTCCCTGGAGCAGCAGAAAAGGCAGCGTGAGTGCGGCTGGCTGAAACAAAACTTCTGGCGTGCCAATTTGTCCTTCTCCAGCCCACAAAAAGCAGATCAGAGGCGCATGCTTCCCTCTGGGCCAAGTGTGTGGATGGGCCAACCTTTGCTGAGCGCAGGTGTTTTCATTAAGCAAGCAAGCAAGCAAGCATGCTTAACAAAATGCCACATCGAAGTTGAGCTGGGGGTAGCCCAGGGAGGGGCACAGGCGACCCAAGGGTCATGGGACACTCGCATTTTAGGGCATCCATAAAGCAGCTTCCATGACCCCATCGATGCTCTTGTGCAAAATCAAAGACGGAAGATGTCTGAGTTTTTTTGCCCTTAAGCACAGAGGACCTCCCCACATCATGCAGGTTTTGCGATGGGTTTCTGCAGCAGTTGCCATTTGTTCCCTGCAACTTTCTTTTTCTCTGGCTCTACTGATACTTGACACGCATGCCCTGGTGCATCCTACGAGCTTTTAAAAAATGACTCCCCATATTTTATGGGGAATTATTGTGTTGAGCAAACATTTTGGCATCTAGAATTTTTATGGCTTAAAATAACTGAAATCACAGAAGGAGAAAATGGGACAAACCCATCCGAGGTTCCTCCTGCACATTTCACTAGCAAGGGTGGAAGCTGCACAAGGGTGTGTCCCAGGATGAAGTGTTAACACGTGTGCAGCAGTTCTCCTTGGTGACCACTGCGTTCAGTTGCAGTGAAAGGCAGTAGGACAAGCGTCATTCGCATGGCGCGGTGCGGCAGCTCTGCATTTCAAGGCAAGAGGCTTGTCTTACTGCACCTGTTGTGGTGTTCTTGCACGATCTCATGTATGCTGATGTGAAGGGTTTTGTTGGCATGCCAGCTGAAGCTCTGCATCTTGTAAATTCGGAATTCAGCTGCTGTTACTGCCTCCTCCGTTGGGATCGGGGTCAAGTCAAATCGGAACTCTTTCCAGTAAGGCTTCTGGTGGAAGAGATCTCTGTCCAGCTCCACTGAAAGGGATGGGTGCACAGCAGCATAGTCATCCGTCTGTGTGGGCATCTGTAAGCTGTGTTCTCTACCGTCAAACGAACAGAGTGGAATATCTCTCTCCGTAGTTCCTCAACACAATCCTCATGTGCTTTAAACGTACAAGACTGAATGGTTCAATCAGCATCTACACAGCACATCACGTCACAGGAATAATTTGGGCCGAACTGTGGGACCTGCAGCTGCAACGTGGAGCAAGGGATGCATGACGCAAGCAAATGCACTTGCTCTCAAACCTGGACCCTGGAAGCAGCTTCTCACATCCTGTATGCCAGTCCCTTGGCCACAGGGTGGTGCAGAGGTGACGGTGACATCACAGAATGGCCAAGAAGGCCACCACCCTGCAAAGCAGCAAGGTGTGGCACAGCAGCAGTTGCCCGGCCCTGCCTGGGGGCTCCCTGAGCCAGAGGAGCAGCACAGGAGTGGGTCCCCAGTGATGCGGCCAGGTCAGGCCCCTTCCCCCGTGGCTCCCAGAGGCATTCTTGGGAAAGGATGCCCAGTGAACGATGGGTGGATGCAGCACAGCGCTCTGCTCCAGCCTTGCCCAAAGGCCCATGAAACCAGGGTGCCCTCGGCACTTCTGCACCGGAGGCCAAGGGAGCCCGCACCCTTCACAGCAGCCCCCCGAGGCGAGGGGGCAATTCCAGGCCTGCTGCCAGCCTGGAGGGCCCACCTGCTTCCTGAGGACAACTCGTGCCTCCCTGCCACCGACTGCAGGGCCAGCTCCCCCCGCACACAATCCACCGGAAGGCCCCCCAAAGGAGTGGCTCCACCGTGCTCCTGCGCTCAGGGAGCCCTTGATCTGCCTTCTGAGGAGGAGCTGCTGGCCAAGCAGGAGTTGCGTTAGCATTTTAAGGAAAAGAGCAGTGTAAAAGCTTAATAGCTGAGTGGTACAAACACGTCTGAAATAAAGGTAGACACAGCCTCTGAAGAGCTCGGGACAAGACAAGCTTCCTGTCCTTGGCCTCGGGGATCCAAAGGGTCCTGGTGCTTATGCTAGAGTGGAAAACCAGAAGCCCTGCTCCCTAATTCCAGTCTGAGCAGGGGGTGGGTGAGATATCAGGTGAGAGGGAAAGGCACTCCGCCCATGCTCACGTGCACACTTCCTAGGGCTGACTCAGATGCAGCCCTCCTTTGGTTCCCAGCAACGCCCCAAGCCCAAGCCCTGCCCACCTCCTCCGTGAGGAAGAGGGAGCGTTTCTCACCTGGGGGATTGCAAAGGGCGGTCATTAGAGACTGCTGGAGCTGGAAACCAAACCAAGCCCTGTTTGTGGGATTAGGGGAGCTGAAGGCAGCTGCTCCTTTGCTTGGGGGCACCCTATAATGATGGGGTGGGATGGAGCTTTTCTGGGAAACCGCTCTGGACAGGATGCTCCTGGCTAAGGTGGAGAGGGGCTCTGGCAGAGAATGCAACCCCTGCCCTTCTCATTGGTGATCTCAGGCCAAATGACCGTGCACTTTTTTTGGTTGGCAGTGGCGGGGGGGGGGGGGCCTGCACAATTTAAAAGCAAGGACTCTCCCAGTCCTATTTGAAGCCCACACTTTTATACTGCCCCCACCAACTTTATAAAAACATGCATGGTTACATTTGGTAGCATCTCTTGAAATTATTGCCAAACAAACCTTGTGGAATTCTATGACAAGGTTTCAAGATGGCTAGATGGAGGGGATGCAGTGGATGTGGTACACCTGGATTTCAGCAAGGCCTTTGACAAAGTGCCCCATGATATCCTGGTGGAGAAACTGAGGAGTTTTGGGATACACCAAAGCACTGTCCGGTGGATTAGGGCATGGCTGACTGACCGAAAGCAGAAGGTAACCATTAGCGGGGAATCGTCGGGATGGCAGCCAGTGACAAGCGGGGTCCCCCAGGGCTCTGTCCTGGGGCCGATCCTGTTTAATCTTTTCATTAACGACATGGAAGAAGGGGTGAACAGTCTGCTGATCAAATTCGCAGACGACACTAAAACTGGAGCAGTGGCCACAACTGAGAAGCAGGTACTCCAGATCCAAAAGGATCTGGACAGACTATGGAAGTGGGCAGGAGACAACAGGATGGCGTTCAATGTGGACAAGTGCAAGGTCTTGCACTTGGGGCATAGGAATAGCTGTCATAAGTACAGGTTAGGGGACAAGTGGCTGGAGAGCAGCACTTGTGAAAGGGACCTCGGGGTACTGGTTGACCGCAGGCTAAACATGAGTCAGCCGTGTGATGCGGTGGTCAAGAGAGCGAATGCCACCCTTGGTTGCATAGCCAGAAGTGTGGCTTCTAGATCAAGAGAGGTATTACTTCCACTCTACATGACTCTGGTGCGCCCGCAACTGGAGTATTGTGTTCAGTTTTGGGCCCCTCATTACAGAAAGGATATAGCCAGGTTGGAGTCAGTGCAGCGTAGGGCCACAAGGATGGTGGCTGGTTTGCAGGGGATGCCGTATGAGGCGAGACTGAGGGAACTGGGTCTCTTCAGCCTGGAGAAGAGGAGACTCAGAGGGGACATGTTGGCAACATACAGGTTTGTGAGTGGGTGTCACATGGAGATGGGGAGAGGCCTGTTCTCCCCTGCAGAGGAAGGCAGGACGCGCTCCAATGGAGCAAAGCTCAGGGAGCCAAGGTTCAATTTGGATGCCAGGAAGCACTTCCTGACAGTTAGGACCCCGAGGGCGTGGAATGGGCTTCCACGGGAGGTCGTTGAGGCCCCATCGGTGAGGGTGTTCAAAGATAGGCTGGACATGCACATGGTGGGCATGTCATGAGCGGAGCCGGCTGGTGCCGGAGGTCAGACTAGATGGCCCAGGAGGCCCCTTCTGACTCGCTCTGTTTCTATGTTTCTATGTTTCTATTTATAATGAGGCTAGTTTAGGAAATATTTGCAGATCCTACCCAACCCACCCGCTTTGTTTCACCTGGATCTTGCATTCCGTTCAGATGTGGGAGGCTGGCGAAGGCACGCTTGCACACCTATTCCTCAAGCACAGGTAAGGCTCTGGGACATTCCTGGTCAGCAGCCGCTGCCTGCCCGGGCGACCGCCAGGAGCACAGGGTAGCTGGACAGTGCAGCCAGATTCACTCCCTGCCCATTCCTGACTTGTGGCGATGGGTTTGTAGGGTGCGCACTGCATGCAAAGCGCTCACCAGCCACTCGCCCATCACCGCATGTACACCAAGAATGCTGCCTAGAACATCCCTGACATGCCCGCGTGGTTGTGCTCAGCTTGGATGTTGTGAGGTCTTTGCCCGAAAGGGCTTGGCCGTGCTTTCTTCCATGGCTCTGCATTCCTGGGACCTCCGGTGGCAGCGGGCACAGAACCCCCGGGAGGGGAGGGGACTGCTGGTTTGGTCTGGCACGCTCCCTCTCAAATCTACAGGGGGGCGGTTGGAAGGTGCTTTCTCCGCAGGACCTGGGGATCTCTGCTTTGTCTCCGCTCTGTAGCTATGGCTTTTTAGCCTCTATTTATTTGTTCTAGTTATTCTAGCTTTCATAGTTATTCTGATCCTTGTTTATTCGACCAGATGTACACTGCTTTGCCTGCGTTTCTTCTCCAGAAGAGCAGGAGAGGTCTTGCTCCCACAGCGGGTGGGTGGTTGCTGCCTTGAAGGCCCAGCCCAGCATGCGAGCATGTCCTGCACTGGGCAACGGCAGCTCAGTGGTGCACGAGGGCTGAGAGAGCCCTTCCGAGGAAGAGCGCGCCTTCACTCCACTTCTCGCAGGCAAGGAAGGGAGCGACAATCAAAGGGGACCTCCGGGGTACTCTCAGTGCGGAAGGAACTGTCAGCATTCAGAGTCCCAAGCTGATGCCTGAGCTGCATCTCCCTGCACCTGCACTCAACCTGAGAGGCTCCTTGCCAGAGGAGGACCGCGCCCAGGCAGTTCCCTGGAGCTTCTCACCACCCTGGAGAGGGCTATCAGGCAAAGAAAAATACAGATGGGCAATCTTTCAAGAAAGCTTGACAAAAGTCTGAGGATGCCCAGGAACTGCCCTGCAGAAGCTTCAAGTGAGGGGATGAGGCACCGGCCAAGGAGGGACGGTGGTGTCGCGACAGAATTCTTTGCCTGGCAGGGAGGGGCCATCTCCTATTGCGGCCTTCTCTGGATGAGTCCCACTGTTAAACTGAGGCTGGGCCAGGAGCTCCTGGGGGTGGTAAGTGCAGATGGCGTGTCCTTTCCGTACTGCGCAAGGACCAGCAGCGCCCGGATGCCAAGCTTGTGCAGCCCAGAGAGTGCATGGCAGCCACAGATTAAGACTTGAGTCACTGCGTCTGTTTCACTTGCTAATCAAGTAATATACAGGAAAAGTCCTCAAACCAATAATGAAACTGAGATGGTCTGCAGCTATAGAAGAGTGGGCATGTCATGAGCAGAGTCGGCTGGTGCCAAAGGTCAGACTAGATGGCCCAGGAGGTCCCTTCTGACTCGCGCTGTTTCTGTTTCTGAGAGAGAGCATCACGCCATTCAGCACGTTAACTGCTCAGTACAGGGTTCATATTTTTCACCCTTTTGTTAACTGTGACCATCATGTCAAGCAGGCTGTTACTGCGGGGGGGGGGGGCGGGTGATCTGCAGAGGGCCTTCTCTGAAATGGAATGCTGAGATTGTAATTATGCATTGCAGCCTTCTAACAAGTAATTTGTTCCAGCTAGTGGGCTCGCCACAAACTCCTCACTTTGTTTTTAAAGAAAATAAAGAAGGCTGTGCTGGGATGGGCAGCCTGGAGCGGATGCGGAGAGCACTTCCTGATCAGTGGCGGCGGCCTGGCATGGAAAAGCAGACAGCTCAGCTGTCGCTGGAGGACATGCCGAGCGAGGAGCACGGCATGGGCGTGGAGAGCTCCCCGGAGACGTCTCTCTCTGTGGGATCAGGCAGGAAGGGCCACTTCCTCCTGGTGGGATCCAGCCTGAGTCGGGGCGAGCTGCCCGCCAGGAGCTGGGCTGCTGCACCACACCAGGAGGGGGGCCAGCGTGCAGACCCGGCCCAGGCACGGCCAGGGCTTGCTCGCGCTCTGCCGCCCCATCTGCACCAGCCCTCCACCCTCACTCGGGCACCAGCTGCTCCTCCTCAGAGCCCTGCCTGTGCTGCCGGGCCATGCAAAGGATGGGCTGCTCCTCCCAGGCACCCAGGAACGGCCCTGCCTGTGCCCCGTCCTCAGGCGGGGAGCAGGCGGGGAGCTCCTGGGACAGAGGCCCCTTGCCTCTGGTGCTTCTTACCCCCAAAGGCCACCAAAACTGTTCTTTCAAAGGGTGTTTTATTGTCTGACCCTGAGTTAATTTTCTAACTAAGTTTTCTGCGCTGTTATCGCTTTTTTTCGAATGCCTTTGAGTGCTTTAGAGCAACATGAAAGCAGCAGAAAAACACCTGCATCCCTAAACAGCACCTGCTCCTCTTGGGCAGTGCCTGCTAGCACCACTCCAGGCCAGTACTGTGGCCAGAACCTTTCAGCCCGTCTTACTTATTTATTTAAAGCTTTTATATACCATCCTCTACAAGCATCTCAGGATGGTTTTACAATAAAAACAAGACAAAATAAAATAAAGTACAGCATTCAATTCCAATAAATAGAATCCTCCTTAAAACCAATTAAACATTAAAATAATGGGAAAATAAAGAAGTTTTTGCCTGACACTGAAGAGACTAAAGCGTTGGTGCCAGGTGAACCTCTCTGAGGAGCATATTCCACAATTGGGGCACCACCACCGAGAAGGCCCTTCTCTGGGTAGCCACCCTCCTAATCTCCTCTAAGGAGGGCTCCCAAAGGACCTCCGCCTCAGATCTTAAGGGGTGGGAAGGTACATATAATAGAGGGTCATACTATAATAGCACTGCAGCAACATCTGCGCCCTCCTTCCCCCTTTTGTGGAGAAGGAGTGGCAACTGCTGCTCTTGCACAGGCCGGCTGCCCTGCTGGATGCCCGGGAGCCTGCCAGCGCTCTGCAAGGGAAGCAGGCCCACCATGCCTGCAGTGCGGGCGGCAAAGGAAGTCTGCAGCACAGGCAAAGCACCCACGACACACGACTTCACCTCCGCTCCCTAACCTCTTGTCTCTTCATCACTGTGGTTGGGAGGGAGACCCTGCCACCAAGCACAGTACCGTCTTTGCTCTCCCCAAACCCGTGAGGACTGTTTCAACAATAAATGCAGCTGTTTTGCTGCTCTAAAAAGTACTTACCAAAAGTGCCAACTGGACAGAAATGAAACTCGTGATGCCTAAAAATCCACTTAAAAGCATGAGTGGGAACTGCCATCTCTCATGCACCTACAGAAGAAGGTTTTCATTCATGCTGCTCCTTAACGCTTTGGGCAGAAAATGAGTGAAAACAGCATGATATAAAGTTATTCCCAATGTGCTTATAAGGAGCCAACGTTCCCATTAATAGCTGATATAAATAATAGTCTATTTTTAAACTACTACTTAAAATTAAAATTTATCCCCCTGTCACCAATTAGTCAGTGAGAACAGAAAAGCCTGCAGCCTGTAAGCTCTCGCAGGAGCACCGCATTCAATCTGGTGCGGAAATCCAGCGGCCAAGAAACCCTGATTCCTATTGAACAACTGTGAGCCAGAAGAGGAAGACCGAACTCTCAGGATTCCACGAGATTCAGGCTCCAGAAGAGAGCACCAGAATCTCCATACTATTGCCCACAGCATGACAGAAAAATGCCATTGAGTCCAGCCCCCTGCTCAGTTCGGACTCCAAGCATCCCCGACAGTCTGTCCAGCCTCCAACCCACCTCTGCTCATCCTTCTGAGAGCATGGAACAGTTTTCAGTTTCTTGCTCTATTTTCTAGTCGGAAGCTCCATGCAAAAAAATCTCAGCAGGTCTGCACAGGGTGCCTTTTACACCCTGCCAATTTCAAGGTATTTTTAGCTGCTGTGTGTGAGCGTGCATGCACACGGCTGCGCATCATTCTATTCTATAAATTACGCCTCCACTGTAATTACACCAGGCCATGTTGCCTTGGAGTGGTCTGAGTGCCTTCCTCAGACGCTAAATTAAAAGGGAATGCCGGCCTTCTGAACCACATAAAGAATTCAGCATCCTAAAATATATTTGAATGAAATGCAAAAATAATTCTCTCACGCGTAAACCTAGCCCAAAAAATAACACAAAGCTTCGCCTGAAGATGCGTACACAACACTGGTCTTCAGGTTCTCAACTCTTAGATAAGCTCTTTCGCCCCAGGGTTCTCGGTGAAGAGTGGAATGTCTCTCTGGGCCACAGGGCTTGCCCAAGAACTGCCCACCTGCGCAAACGGCGGGCAGGGCTGGGCTCCTGCTGAAGAACAGGTTTGCCAGGGGAACAGAAGGCGCCTCAGGACTGCTTGGAGTCAGCCCTCTCGGCTCCTTGCTGCCCTGGCGTGTAAAGGGGGCTTCCAGCCTTCAAAAGCTCTGCTAAAGCATGCCTACTCTCGCTGCACAGTAAACAGGCCTGCCTAACTCACTTCAGCATCTTCAGCAACATTTCTTCTACCTCTGCTGAACACGAAAAAAGAAGGTCCAGCTCTGGCCCACTGACAATCCCATTCATTCAGCACCTCTGCTGGCCTCTGAGAATTTGCCATCCATTTCCACACAAGGCTAGGAACTGGATTGTCTTTCAAAGGAAGACAAAATTTGTGAAATCACAGAATTCCAAAGCCGATAAAGGCTTCTGTTGCCTGCTTGTTATGACCTCTGATGGAATTGCTGCATCTGCTGGGTCTTGTGCATAGACATCACTCCCTTGTATCAGAAATTCCACAGACGGAGCTGGAAAAATCCCTGGCTCCAAGCTTCTTTGACTGACACCAAGAAGCATCCTTGGCTTGCCTGTGACCAAAGGCATTCAGAAGCCCCAGGATCAGACGCCGAAGCAGCATCCTGTTTGCCATTATGTGGAGAATCTGGGCAACATTCCTCTGCCTTGGGTGGAGGGAGGCTGCCCGCTTAATCGTGGCAACCCTAATCTTCTGCTCTCTGGGCTGAGGTTTGTTCTCCTGCCTGAAGTGCAAAAAAAGGGCCACTCAGCCAGAGGCCGCTGCAGCTACGGCGAAGGCCACCGGCTAGCAATTAGGCCGTCTCCAAGAGGCAACCACATTGCCCGGTGTCCGCCTGGCTCAACGCCCACTCTGCTCTGACACCAGCCCCCCCCCCCCATTTGCTAAAACGGACAGAAGGGAAGCAGCTCCACCCAAATTGTCCACAGAGGTCGAAAGCAAACCGAGCACCAACATCCTGCAGGCGCAGCTGGCCTCGGGTCTCGACCGCTGCCCGCTGCACCAGCTACAGCCATCGGAAGCTCAGAGGCTCAGTCCAAAGCTGCACTGTTTGCTTTGGCTCTGTGCCCCTTTTATTCAAAATATTATCTAAGGCCACTCCTTGCCATTCCAACAATTAAAAAAACAAATGGAAGGAAGAGACCCTGGGGAAACTGACAGGCAGGCCACCCGGTGGCACTGCTGCCATTGGCGTGTGGTCCCGGCAACACCTATTCACTCAGGCAGCAGCGGGGCAGGCTTGCTCCGCAGGTGCCGCACCTGGGGGCATCAGTTGCCAGGGGAGCCACCCTCTTCCCATGAAAGAACCCCTTTCCTCTGAGCACAATGGTGGTTCTGTGCCCCCACACACGCCGGAGGGCAGCTTGGCTTAGCCTTGCCAGGGTGGCAAGGGGGCAACACACTCCGGGCTCTGCAGGAAGACACTTTGGGAACAGAAACAGAGTGAGTCAGAAGGGGTCTCTTGGGCCATCTAGTCTGACCCCTGGCTCCAGCTGGCTCTGCTCCTGCAATCCCCAACACATTGTTGTCCAATCGTTCCTTGAACACCCTCAGTGATGGGGTCTCAGCACCTCCAGTGGAAGCCCATTCCATAGCCAAGGGGTCCGAACCATCAGGACATACTTCCTGACATCCAGCCTGGGGCCTGGTTCCTTGAGCTTTGCCCCATTAGAACACGTTCTGCCCTCCACTGCAGGGAAGAACAGCTCCCGGCCTCCCTCACAAGACATCCCCTCACTAAAAGATTCCCTCAGAGTCTCCTCTTCTCCAGCCTGAAAAGACCCCGTTCCCTCGATCTCTCCTCATAGGCATCCCTCCCAACCCAGCCACCGTTCTTGTGACCCTCCGCTGAACTGATTCTAACCTATTTATGTCTCTCCTATAATGTGGAGCCCAGAACTGGTGCAGGACTCCAGCTGTGGGCGCACCAGAGCCATGTAGAGCAGTGCCAGCACCTCCCTCAATCTGGGAGCCACGCTTCTGGCTATGCAACCAAGAGTGGCGTTCGCCCTCTTGACCACCGCATCACACTGCTGGCTCACGTTCAGCCTGCTGTCAACAAGCATCCCGAGGTCCATGTCACAAGTGCTGCTCTCCAGCCACTTGCTCCCCTTCCTATAATCGAAACATTGGCCCTGAGTGATGGAGCAGAGGAGGAAGACACCAATTGGGGACGTTTGTGGAACTGGTGCACGCGTGACGACAGGACACCTGTGGACTGCCATGGGCTAGGTGGTGTGCTGTTAGACTGGGAGTTGTACACCTGCATTTTAGTCCTGTTCTGCCAGGAAGCTGGGCCAGTCATGGACTCTTAACCTGGCCTACCCCATGGGGCTGTTGTGGAGATAAAATACAGAGAAGGATAATGTGTGCTGCCTTGGGCTTACTGAAGGAAAGTCAGGATATAAATTAAAGAAAGAAACAAAAAGATTCCTGAAAACTGGGGAAACAGTGAATGTTTCAGAGCAACAGCCTCAGTGCTTGAGCCGCCTGGTGCTGCAAGCCAGCTGAATGAGAGTGATGGGCAGGCATGCCGACTGCAGCAGAGGCGGTGTCTGGAAGCGGCAGTTTCTCTGCAGGAGGTGGAAAGCCACTGCTGCCCCGGGTGCGGGAGAAGTTCCTGGCCTGTGCCTCAGGCTGGAGCAGAGCTGCGGCTGCAGGCCCAGCCATGCTGCCGAGGGCCCCACAGCATGAGGGTTCCCAGGCCCTCTGTCCTTCCCCAAATAGCTGCCACAGCCCACGAGCAACTCCCAGACGACGACCTCGGTTTCCTCTTGGCATCTGGTCTCTGCAGCTCTTGTGGTTGGGACAGGGAGTGTGAGGCAGCTGCTCTTTCCACTGGAAATCAGGGTGGCTAGCGAGAATCCTAAATTTAAAATGTCCTTAGAATTTCTCTGCTGCAGCATCTTGGTCAGGATGTGACCAAAGGTGAACCCACTCAGAGGAGAGCAGGCTTGGTGTGCTTTTGGTCTGCACTCTGCATGCAAGTGTAGGGGGACATCTCACACAGCTCAGTCCATTTGGCAGTGGCATTTCTTCACTTAGCGAAAGCTGTATTTCAAGCTTTTATTTGTATAAACCCCCAGAAACAGCAGCCCATAGAAGAACTGCAACTTGCTGTGTTGTGCCATACCAGAAAGTTGGAGGGACCAGCCACATGAGTGGGCAAGGCTGCCCGCTCGGGCACACACAGCTCTACCAGGCCCAAGCAGGCAACGGGCCGAGGGGGGCCGCTCCCCGGAGGGCAGGTGCCCTCCTCTGTCCAGCCAGCCCAGGCTCCCGCACTTCCCCTCCGACCAGCAGAAGGACCGGGCACGTGCTTCAAAGCCCCCTCGGAAAGCATCCGAAGGTTTCGGCCGCGTGAGCACCCGGCCTCCGAGCAGCCAGAGCTGCGCGGGCCGCATGTGGCCAGGGCGCCCCTGCCCGGCCGCCTTCTGCTCCGCGGGAGCCCTGCCCAGGCCGTTGGGAACGGCTCCTGGGGCATCAGCCCGAGCGGGGGCAGCCAGCAGCCGGCAGGGCGCTCCCTCCCGAGGTCGCCCGCGGGCCCGCGAGGTCAGCACCGCTCGAGCTCGGGGCCCTCCAGACGCCGACGGCGCCCCGCTCGGCGCGCAGCCCCGGCTCGTGATCGACGAGAACCGGCGGCGCGCCCGGGCAGGTCTCCTGTGGGGCACGGGGTCTGGCCCGCTCGCTCGCGCCCATGCCTGCTGGGCACCGAAGCCGCGGGGGGCGCGCGAGAGGGGCTGCCGCCGCCCGAGGCCCCCCCCCGTGGTTCGCCGGGGACGGACAGGCTCGCCCGCAGAGGCCGCGGATCGGCCCGCGCGCCCCCTCCGGACGACGCGCCACCCGTCCTTGCCCACGCGAGCGTCTTCCCGCGCGGCGCGATCTCGGCACTCACCCAGATTGACAAAGCTCATGACGGTGTCCGCGCCGTCGGCGGCGCTGCTCCGCGGAAGGTTGCGCGCCCAGGCCAGGCTCCAGGGGCCGCCCAGCTCGCGCTCGCCCTCGCCCTCGCCCTCGTCGTCCTGGCTGGCGGCGGCGCGGTACAGGTCGAGCATGAAGAGCGGCACGGCAGAGGGCGACTGCTGGCGGACGGCGCCGGCGCCCGACCGGGAGGGCGACGCGGGCCGCGCTCGGGGCCGCGGCCTGTCTGGAAGGCCCAGGAGCGCCAGGATCTCGCGCTGCATCTCCCGCTTCTCCCGCCCGCTGAGCCGGCGGTGGGGCGGCGGCGGCGGCTGCTGTTGGCGGCAGGAGGCGGCGCGGCTCGACGGCGCGCGAGCCCAGGGCTCTCCCACGCAGCAGCAGCAGCAGCAGCAGCAGCAGCGCCGGGAGCGGGGCCGGCGTGACCCGCATCGCGCTCAGCGTAGCGCAGCGCAGCCCGGCCAGGGCGCGGGCGAATCCGGCGTGCGCCGGCCGTCGGGCGGCCCTTTAAGCGGCGCGGGTGGGAGCACGTGCTGCGCTCGGCGGGCTGGGCGGCTGCTAGTCAGCTCCGGCCCTGCCCCCCGCGGATCGCGGCTAGACCTTGAACATGTGCAGAGTGCGAGCGAAGAGCGCGGGGGCGCCCTGCCGGCGGCGGGACTGTTGCGCGCGATGCCCGGGCGCCAGGCTCGCGACGGGGGCGGCGGCGGCTGCCTGGCGTGAGAGCGGAAGGCGCCCGACCCGCGCTCCCTGCCGGCACCTCCTGTGGCCGGGAAGCTTCCCGGGGCCGGGCCGATGCTCAGGAACGCTGGCTCTCGCAGTCCAGCATTGCGCGGGGGCTGCAGCTTGGGGAAGGCCGCCCGCAGCGCCTGGGGGAGGGCTACGGGGAGAGTGAGGTCTCCCGCAGCTGCCCCGCTCCATTCCGCTGCTGGAGGCCATATCCTGCAGCGGAGCTTCCTCGCGCGCGCGCCCCATCCTGTGGCGGCCTGGGCAAGGGACGTGGAGCCCGTGCTCCGGGCAGAGCAGAGCCGTTGGCAGGCAGGCCTCCTGGGCTCCCGCCCTGTGCCCGGCGCCGGGGGCTTGCTTTCCTGCGCCCCGCAGGACCTTCCTCCCACGGGCCCTCCTGCACGTTCCCCTGCCACCAGAGGTGCGGTTGCTGGGTGCATCGATGCGGCCGCCCCGCGGACCCCCTGTCTCCGGAGGCTCCCCTGCCGTGGCTCGTCAGGCAGGTGGGCGGGCGGGCTTCGCTGGCTCTCCTCCGGAAGGCGGCCTGTGGCTGAAGGCTGTTTGACTGCCTGTGAGCTGTTTACTTTTTATTTCTTGAGCAAGCAAACAAGCAAAGGACCGGAATGTGATTTTGCTCCTTCCGCAGCCAGCGGTCTTGAGGGACATTTTTGAGGAAAGGCAGGATGGAACTTGAGCAGTGGAGTAAGTGGGCAGCTGAGCCCAGCCCAGCCCTGAGGCCGGGACGGCACGACACGGCATGGTGGTCACTTCTTCCCCACCTGGGCCAGAACCAAGGCAGAGAAGTCCCACTGTGAGAGGTGGGCGGGCAGCCGAGCAGCAAGGGCACAGGGCAGGGTCCTATGGCCTCACCAGCCCCTTCCACCGCCGAGCTGTGGGGCTCCTGGGCTCAGAGGCCTCTGGAAGTGCTTTGCTCGCCTTGTGGAGAGGCAGAGCTGTCCCTGTCTTCACGGGCAACGCTTGAGGAGCTCGCTGGGACCCACGCAACGCCTGGCTGCCGGAGCACTGCCAACCACCCTCTTGCTGGCAGGACACAGGCTGGCAGAGAAAGCGCTGGGTGGACAGGCAGGCAGGAAGCTGAAGGGGGCGGCTGAGCAGCAACGCATGTGCTGCGTGGCCGTGGCGTGGTGCCTGGGCACGGGCATCCATGGACGGAGCCCTTGCCCACATTAGTTTCAGGCCTGAGGCAAACAGCCTTGACGGGAGATTAAATTCTGGACCTTGTTGACAAACTGAACATAAACAAGAGCGCTTGAAGAACCGTGTGACGTGGCTCTTGAGGAGAAATGTGTAGCATGCCCCAAGACTGGCTTCCATACCCGAGGAAAGGGGCCGATGTGGGTAATGCTGTGTTATAAGAAGGGGCCCAGGGACAGTCCACGTCTTGAAACAGGTGGTGGGAGGTTCAGGAAAAACAAGGAATGGCTGCTTTGCATGGTGCAGAATTACATGGAGGATTGGCAACCACACAGCACCAGCCTCGCTGTAAAGGGGCAGAAAAAATACTGGAAGAGAAGGCTGTACATGCTTACCAACTGCACTGGGTGAGAACTTCTTTGGTCTGGATGGTGGCCGTCATCCTGGCGTATCCCAGCCCTGAAGCCTTCTTGTCCTGCTGCACATACGCTCTGTTTTTCTCCACGCAGAGAGGCGTATAGAAGTCAGTACCTGCTTTTGTAGCCAGATTGGGATGGCAAGCTGTGCCTGAAGAGACCTGGCCAGCTGCTCCAAGCACCAGCCAGATCCTGCCCTGGAGTCAGCAGCGGCAATGCCCTGAAGGTGGGGCAGGGCCTGGGACCGGGGAGGGACCTCTGCAGGCTGGCCAGCTGTGCCCCTGAGAGGCGACCTTTCCCTTGTGGGACCACGGCTTGCCTGCCCATGACTGGACCTGACAGACCTTTGCTGTGATCCAACTTCAGGGATTCGTATGTATTTCCCTGAAATATTATTAAGTGAAACAGTTACTGTTTAAAATGGAAGGGTCTTGCCTTTTATGTCCACAAATACTTCAACTTCTTTGCTTCTGGCTTTGATCTTGTACTGTCCGAGAATCCTGCCTTTGTGAAATTATGAATCAATTTTGTGTGTTAAAAAAGATCCACTTTCCTTTGATTTTTCAAAGACGCTGACGCCTTGTTGAGCCAGCAGCTCTTTCTGCATTCATCCTCTCCCACTATGATGCATTTTCCAAAAGAAAGAGACTCTCCAAGCAGCCGTGGCAGTCAAGCACCAGGCATGTTTTCTAAAAGCCACCCAGCTTGACCATTTTCCCGATGTAGCCCTGCTGAGGACATTCTCCGGCCTCTGAAGGTGGGCAGGACTGAGCAGCGTTGGGGGAGCTGTCCTGCTCTCCGCCCCTGCTGTGCAGCAGCCAGAGGGCCAGCTGCTTCCTGGGACTCGTGTTCATTAAGCGAGGACATGGCTTGTGCTCGGAGCAGAACCACTCGGGGCCATTCTGCACCTGTTCCTTCTCCCCCCTGCATGGAGAGCTTTGGACTTCTATGGACTTTGGAGTCCTAACATTATGGCTGCTGGACAGGGATCCTGGGAACTGGATCGCACTGGGATGGGAAGCCAGGCTTGCTGTGTTCAGTGGCGTTTCCTGCCAGCCAGGCAGCTGTATGCACAGGGAGCGCTTGCTTTGAGGGTGAACTCCAAAAGACTTCGGTCAAGCTCCACACCACATGGGAGCCCACATCAGGTCTCTCATCCAGGTAGTCACCATAGCAATCCAGGGGGCTGGGGCTGGCTGGGGCTGCCCGGCCTTCTCAGAGAAAAAGCGGCAGCACTGGCAAGAGGATGGCCTGCCCTTGTTCCCAAGGACAGGCTCGGCTTAGGGGGCTCGAGGCACACTGCAGGACTTCCTTGCTCCGCTCCGTCTAGGCCGTGGGCGTGTTAGAGACACTTGCTCCCCACACCAGGGAACTCTTGGGCATTTTCCATGGTTGTGTTTCAATGGTGCCTCCCCACATGACCAATCAAGGAACCATCACAGTGCAGATGTTGTAAAACACCTTTATTAGGAGCAACCAATGTTATGTTCACAATATTGGATGCAAATTTGAGTTGTACAAAACTTCTCAAGTCTAGAGAGTAAAAAAAAATTAAAGGGGGTTGTAGGAAGTGCTTGAGCAGGAAGTGGCACAAAGCCCATCTCAAGATGGCACAGAGGAAGGCCACCTTGGCAGACAAAGTAGGGTAGAGCAACGCACTGCCCAAAGACGCCGGTGCGCGACAGAGGCTGGGACATCGCAGTCAGAGGCGCCCTGTTGGATTGGACCAGTGGGTTGAGTCTGGTCTCCTCTTCAGCCAAGCAGGCAGCCAAGGTGGCTCACGAGGCAAGCAGACACCACCCTCTCCCATGCCTGGTACTGAGAGGTACACTGTCCCTGGCCATGGGGGTTCCACAGAGCCAGCACAACTAGTAGTCATCAAGAGCCGTCTGGCTCATCCTTCTGAAGCTGGCCTGCTTCAAAAGAGACTGAGAGCAGCAGGTGTGACAGGTTGTGCAAAAGCCAGGAGCGAGCAGAGGACCCAGGCCCTCCCTTGATGAGAAGACGGTTGGTTACCTGTTAGTTGCCTGTGCTTGCCCAGCACCTCCACTTCGCCACGTGGTGGTTTTAGAACAAGTAATCGCAGAGGAAGAATGGGGCTCGCTTTTCTGAGGGAGGAGCGGGCCCTGGAGGAGGGAAGCACGGACCATGCATCCTCTCCTCTCCAATTCAATGGTTGCCCGTGCAGCATAAAATTAGAGGCAAGTTTCTTTTTTATTATTACTGCAAGCAATTTTAATACAAAAAGTCTTCTGCTTTTTTAACAATTCATTGGTAGATCTTCAGGATCTGGCTCATTTAAACCAGCTGAGAGAATCACACAGCAATATGGTCAGTCCAGGCAGGGAACGGGCGCGTGTGGCGGGAAGACGCGGGTGCCCCAGCCATCTTCTTCACCACCCGTCCCCTCGCCAGCTTCGGTCTCTTCCTTCCATAAAGGGAAAAGCAGGGGCACAGAACAGCGAGCGAGGGGGGGAGGGGGGCAGCACGCGCACGCACTCACACACACACACGGGCTGCTGGTGCTTCACGTTTGTATTTCGAGCAAGCAACTGTGCGTGTCGACGGCAGCTTTTCTTTTCCAGTGCAGTGTCTCCCACCTGTCAGGCTGGTCAGAAGTGGCATTAACCAGTTGAAATAATAAATAGGAAATGATGCAGTTAAATAGCAGTTCATGAACTGAGAACTGATCTCACTTTCCGGTTTTGCTTTTTGAGCAGTGGCTGGGGAGGAAAACCAAGCTGAAGCAGTCCTGCTTTGACCTCCTGCTCAAAGGAGGCGTCATGTGTGTTCCCCCCCACCTGCCCCAAGAATCTTCCATGCCAGCAGCAAGGCACGGTCACCCTGGAAAGCACCGCATTCGTTGTTCGTTAAAAGCCCAGCAGCTGACAGGGCTCCTGCCTTGCTAAGCGCAGCATTTTTAGTGAACACTTTTATCTGAATGAAGCATGTGCAAATTTTATTTACTAATTCAAAGTCACTTCACCTTATCCTCCAGTAAAACCACAATTTCTTTTAAAAAACTGGAAACAAAAGCCCCAGATTCCCCGTAATGCAGGTTTCTCTCTTATTGAGGTATCCATGATTTACACAAAAAAGGAAAAAAAGATCCTTGAACACTGCTGGATATTCAGGTGTTGCTTTTAAATATAATTTACCTCGCTGAGACAGCAAGTTATGTTTTATAAAGATGCATTTAGGAAACAATCCTAAAAGATAAAGCAGGATTGTCTCCTGCACTGCACAGAAATCCTATTTATATATTTTTTTTTGTTTTCTTGTTTTGTTTTTACATTTTCACATCTTGACCTTTTGCTTGCTTCTGTTTTCTCCCACATTTCATTCCCCCCCTGGGGCCTCCAACGCAAAGAAGGTCACCAGAAGGCAAGTTTTATCTACATAAATATTCACATGAAAATAGTAACTTACAAAAAAATAACAACAAAATAAGGCAGCTTCATAACACAGTTATTCTTTTACACTTTTAACAATATAATTTCTCCCATGTAGAATAAATATACATCCAATGTATGAAGCAGGATTAAAACCGGGACACAAGTTTTCCTTGGAGTGGATATGGAATTATCTTTTGGGGCCTGGAGTCTTGGTGGGGGCAGGGCTTGCCTTCTTGGACATGGTGGGGATCTTGGAGGGCTTCGCCATGCCCCTTCGGGACGTGCTCTGCCCCCCAGTTGCGCTGCTTTCAGAGGTGTCTGAGCAGGCTGACTGCGTCTCCAGAAGATCGAAGTCCGAGGCGTCGCTGCCCCGCCGGCTGCTGGCTCGGCTCCCTGCCCGGCTCCCCGCCCGGCTCGTAGGGCGACTGGCTGTTTTCTTGGGATCTGGGAATTGAAATTAAGCCGGACCGTTCTAACCGCAGCAGAAACTCAGGAAAGGGGCTGAGGAGGGGCAGGGGCTGAGCACGTCCATGGTCCAGTCAATGCTGGGGCTCGGGCACGCCGGCATCCCCTTGCTGCCGGCAGGTTTCGTCCACCCACGCTGCCTCCTCTCTGGCGAGCAAAGCCATGAGGCACAGGCGGAGGGAGCCATGTGAGGGACTGCCACTGTTTCTGACCCATGAGAGCCGCAGGAGGGGGTGAGGGTTCCCCTCCTCAAGTCTCGCCTCGCCTCGCCTCGCCTCCATGGGCTGGGCAGGACTGGCAAGTTGGAGCCCCCCACAGCCAGAGTCTCCACCTGCCCCTCGCTGCCGGCACTTCACCTGGGCAGCACTTTCTGCCCTTCTCCCTTTCGTGTGCCGCCAGCAGCTGCACAGACTAGGCTGGTGACACACGGGGGCCACGGGGGAACCGGCGCCATCCCTGCCTGCACCTCCTTTCAAGGGCCCCAAAGGGCAGCTGCAGAGGAGGGTTTCCACCAGAACAAGCCTTCTGGACTATGGCCCCCATCCTCCTCCACCACAGGCGCTGCTGGGCAGGGCTGATGGGTGCTGCCCTCCACCAACATCTGCGTGGCCGTTCAGAGCGACCCCACGCGTGTCCTGCTTTAAGCGGGCCCACAGGGGCTTTCCTCCCAGGCATACGACTGAGCCTGGCAGAGTACAAACTGCACAGGGAATAAAGAACGTGTGGAAAGCGCATCCCTCGTGGCCTGTGGCTTTTGGCCCCACTGTGACGCAGAGTGCGTGCTGAGCAGGCCGGTCCTGGCACGGTGCACACGCTTGTGCCTCGACAGTTGTGTCTGCAGGCAGGCGTTGTTCACGTGGTGCCCCCCCCCCCGATGCAGACCCCGCTGGGCACTCACCGGCCCGATTGGTTTTGGCACCCGAGGAAGCAGGCGAAGAGCTGGTACTGGTATCCGCAAGGGACGTGCGGCTTGAATGCAACGTGGGCCGCTTCAGCTTGCTGCTCGAGGATGGCGTGACCTTGGAACAGAGCAAGTCGAGACCCTGAAAGGGGGGAGTCAGGAGGGGCAGCCGGCTCTGCACACAGGCGGGCGTCCCGAGGGCCACGGGCAGGCCACTGGGGCATCCCAGGTGGGCGTGGCGCGGCACGGCAGTGCCAGGAGCCGTGTCTGCAGCACACGCCTGGTTGGCAGCTGCTGCCCCAACAGTTCGAGTGGGAACACACCTTCCCAGGTCCCTGGCTGCCCCCCATCATCCCGGTGCCCATCCAGATCAGTGAGGCGCAACATGGTGAGCAGAGAGGCAGATGAGACAGGTGCCCCGGAAGCCCACTCTGGGCTGCGGCTCTGGCCCTCCCCCTTGCCAGGGGAGACGGGCTCCCAGGCCCATCCAAGTCAACACACTGCAGTCGAGATGAGCAAGGGGGGGATTTGCATGCGTCCCCTTTGGGAGGCTCTTGACCAAAGCCCCATGAAAAGAGCGGGCTTGGAGGCAGCCAGAGCCAGGGAGGGCAGCCAAGAGAAGGGCTCTGTCTATTGTGGGCACAGCAGCCGCAGCTCCCAGCAGCTCCTTGCACGGCACGGCGGGCAGGGGCCTGAGTGCTTGCCTGGCCACCTGGGGTCGAGGTCCCTCCATTCCCCAAGCACTTCCCATCACCTGCAGCTGCCCTGCACGACCACCTGTTTTTCTGGTGGACTGATGCAGGGACCGTCCCCTGGCTGGCCCGCCCGCCCGCCTGCGAGAGCTTTAGCAGTCCAGGGCGGAGCTGCTTGTGCGCGCCAAAGCACGGCCAGGCCATTTCAAGGTCCCACCACGAGCCTCCTCTTTTGCTCTCTGCCCTTCTCGTCTTCCAGGGCATGTCGGCAGGGCACTGCTGGATTCCTGGCCAGCCCAAGGGCCTTCCACAGCCCTTCCTCTCCACTGGATTGTTTGCGTCAGGGAAAACCATGCAGAAGGTGGTGCAGAGGCAGAGGAGGGTTGCAAATGGAAGGTGTTGCCGCAGCTCCCTGTCCAGTTCCGCGGATGCGAACGCACGACTGTCCAGCACGGCCTTGTCAGGAAGCCCCCCTAGCCAGGCACCTTTGGGCGGCTCCCCCTCATCCTTCCTCTAAGCCACCCAGAAGCTTCCCGATAATGTCAGCCCAGCGACTGTGGCACTCCCCATGCCCTGAAGGGACAGTGCATGCGTGCATCACACTGGATTACGCCTGAAGCATCTTCCAAGGAGCAGGCCTCTCTCTGCATGTTTTGGAAATCCAGCGTGGGTCCCTGCGAAAATCGCCCCCATCCTAGCATGGAAGGAGGGTTGCCAAGGACCACTGCAAAAAAAGCAGCGTGTGGGGGGTGGGGACAGAGCCACTGGCCACGCGGCTCCTTTGGCAACAGGGGCTGGCCCATGCAAGCCATACTCTACCTCCGGAGCGGACAGGTGGAGATCAGCACTATCGTGGCCCCTCAAGGGGGAACCTGCCTTGCTGTTTACCAACCAGGGTTTGTCATAACAACGGGTGAAGTGATGCAGAGTCTGTGAAATGGAGAGTCCAGAGAGAGTTGGGGAAAGGGGTTGGGGAGAAAGGGGAAGGGGAGTGTATGGAAGAGGAAGGAAGTGTTCAGGATGGAAGGAAATAAAACAGAAAAGAGAAATAAATTCTAAAATAAAAATAGAAAAGCCAAACTGAACAGATCATGAAAACAAACTTAAGTTGACACAATGAGATGAGACACAGAGGCATACGGGTTGGTTCCTGCCCTGTGCCAGGGCCAGCATAACCCTGTTACTGGGCTAACAGCCGGAAAAAGGGAATGGATGTCCCAGAAGCCACGAAGCACCAGAGAGAGCCTCAAACTAAAATGAGACACAGACAGGTACAGCTGGGTGGGATGGGGGGGAGAACTCAGTCTTCACCTGTTCACTCTTCCTGCATGTTTGGGCCAGCTTGTGGTAGCCACAGGGGAAAGCAAAGGGTCTTGGAGGGACCCAACAAAAGTGTGCTTAGCTGGACACACCAAGGCCAGCTCATGTCTGGCAGCCGGTGCTGCACGCAGGGACCCGCTGCGCCCCAGGCGGCTGCTCCGCGGGATGCCTCCCACGCACAAGAGACTGTCGCTGGGCCACAGGGAGCCCACTGCAGGCCTGACCTGCTGCCCAGGCTGCCTCCTGTCCGGAGCTCCTAAGGAGGGCCCTGCTCCTCATTCTCCGGCAAAAGCGCCTGTCTGGCAAAGGCTCCTTAGGCAGCAACAGTGAACCGCCACCTGCTGTGCAAGAGCCGGGCCCCACCTTGGTCCCGCTTGCCGGCGTGGCTGGCGAGGACGGCATGGAAGCGCAGCTGTGGTTGCTTTGGCTGGCGCTGGAGCTTGACCGGGTGGGGGAGGCTGTCCGCGAGGAAGGCTTGGACCTGCGGCCCCTGGAGCGGAACGGTGCCATTCCCTGAGAAGCCCCCTCGGGGAGGATGAATTTCTCTCGGAGCTCGAGGTTCGTTCTTCCTCTTGCTGCAAGAAAAGACAGAGAGCGGCGGCGGCGGCTGAGGGATCAAGCCAGAGAAAGCTTGGTCTGGGGAACCAGTGGATGCCTTGGGCACCCTCATGCAGGCTCGCTTGGGCACGCCAGGGAGTGCAACTTCCTTCAGCCTTTGCCTGGGCAGCTCTCGCCAGATGGGAGGCCACAGGGCCTTGACGATTCGCTATGCTCCCCTCAGAAGGGTCCCGAGGTGGACAGGGGAAGCAGCTCGCAGCCTGATGTGTGTCGCAAGCCACTGCCACTGGCGCCAGCTTCACTATACCGGCCACGATAGCCCGTTTGCGGTGTGCTCTGGCCTGCAGCAGGGTGGATGCAGGCAGAGCTTCAGGTGGCGCCACCTTTACGCAGACATGGGGGAGGGCGGCCCCTTGCTCGCTCCGCACAGCTGCTGCCACACCTGGAGGAATGGCGATGTGCCCCAGCACTGCACCTGGGGCAGCCGGGCAGCCTCCGAAGGGACAAGCAGGCTCCCTGCAGGAGAAGCCCGCTTCTGCTCCCCGCTCGGCACCAGAAACTGCTGGCCGAGGCTGCAGGAGCAGGTGCCCTGGATCAGACCTCACGCGAACATCTTGCACACAGGAACGGCGCCTCTCACGAGGTCTGTGCACCCGAGGCCCAGCGAAGCCTCTCTGGGATCCGGGACACTGGGAGGATGTTGAAAAGAGTTGTGCTTCTTTTCTTCAGAATTGCCCCACCGATTTGGCAGAAAAGTGCGGGCCTGCTCTGCGGTCTCAGTGGGAGGGTGGGGAGCAAACCCGACAGACAGATGCACACCGCGAGGAGCAGTTTGGTTAAGTGCGCGAGAGCATGCAGCAGCGGGCCTTGCAGGGCCAGAGGGGAGGATGGGGCGGGGCACGCTTTGGTTGCCCGAGGCAAGTGAATCCATCTTGCGCCAGAATAACCCGGTGGTGGGGCGGCACCTGGCTGTCCTCTTTGTGCGGAGGCAGGCCGAGGATGGGAGACACCACTGCCAGGGGCAACGGGGGAGCCAGCCGAAATCCAAGCGGCTTCCCGGAATAAGGGTACATGCAGCAAACAGCGCAGATGGGAAGGCGGCGTGCTTCTGCAAGCCATGGGCTCGAGGGAAAGGACTCTCCCAGGCCAGCAAGGGGGCCTGCTTCTGACAGAGGCCCAGACTGAAGGCCGCAGCGGGGGCTGCCCCGCCTGAGCCTCTCACACCGCCGGGGAGGGCACTGCTGCTGGAGAAGCACCACATCCATCAACTGCTTCTACAGGCAAAGGAGGAAGACCTACTGGGGAAGACAAGGGCAAGGGGGGGAGGCAGGTGGATGTTGGCTCCGTGCCCACTGCCCTGTTCCAGGATGCCCTGTGGGGAAATCCATGGGAACGAACCCTGAATGAGCCCTCGGAGAAGGCAAGGAAAGCAGACGGGCAGCTCTGCCCCAGTGCGGCAGGTAGGGCTGGACGAGGGCAGCGCCCCATGCCGTCCCCCAGGAGAAGACACACTTGTTTCCGCATCTTTGCCGAGGCGGTGCTCCGGCCAGCAGCGCCGGGGCCTGGGGCAATGGTGCAGGGTGGGAGGAGGCAGGTTAGAGCAGCAAAGCCATTCCCAAGAGGAGAGTGAGATGAAGCCAAGGGCAACAACCAAAGCCAAGAAAAAAAGCCAACCTATCGGAGACTGACTGGCAATCGAGGAGCTGGAATCAGAGCGTTTTATTTTACTTCCAGGGTGGTGAACTGGAATAAAGAAAATATACACATACAAAGAAAAGACAGGGAAGGAGAACAAACAGCAGTGTGGGTCAGAGAGGAGGAGAAAGGAGCAAAGGCCCTGTGCGTGGCATGTCGCTGGGGGTGGCAGCGGAAGGTGTGCTGCAACTCAGGTTACAGAACGTGAGAGCCGTCGGGGTTCCGGGGGAGTCCGCCTCTTCCCCTGCCCCCCGGGATTGCATGGCAGAAGGGTGGCTGATAAGCCCTACAAACAGAGCACGGTCTTCCAGGATCTGCTTGCTTGGTTCATGTATCACAATGGCCCACTCCCGATGAGAGTAATAAAGGAAATGGGACAACACGCAAGTGTAGTCAGCAAGCTTATGAATCGTGCGGCTTGGACCTCTCCCCCCAGCATCTCTGCACGAAGAACACCACACCCATCTGTCCTCTTCACTCACTGGTATTTTTGCTGGCACCTTCACACCCCGGGGAGTGCAGCCTTGGCCTCAACTGGGCCAGCGCCCAACCCTCAGGCGTGCAGCAAAACTCTGAAGGGTAACTTCTCCCACTAATTAATGCCAGGAAAAAATCACCAGGAAGGTTTCCCCGCGATAAACAGGAGTCGCATCCCCTGCACTCCATGGCATCTGTCTCCTACCTGGTGGCTACTTGATCTCATGGTCAGGGGGGGCTGATGTCAAAACTCTTTCCCAGGAATCTTGGGCTTCGGGAAGTTCAAGTTCACAACTGAAATGCAGCTATTTCTTACCTCTGCAAGGATCGTTTTTCACTAAAAACTCATCCAGAGCCATCCATCCTCCGCCAACACGGACCATGACTGTGCTGCGCAGAATACGGACCAAGCGCAACTGCTGCGAATCACCAAACTGGAGGGAGGAGCAAATGGGTGGTTTAGATGCACATGGAGAAAAGAGAACACGGCATGATCAAAAGCACTTGCTCTTCTCCAAAAGAGACTGCAGCAGGACAAGCAACACTTGTCTTTACCTGTGGCTCTTCCCTTAAGCTGCCCATAGAAAGCTTCAAAATAGAGCAGGCCCACTATATTGCATCGTCAAAAATAAGATTAAAATCTAGGTGGTCATATGTGCGCCACTGCTGTGGCAAGAGTTCTGTGAGAAGCACGTTTTGCATGTAGGAAGTTCCAGATTCCTTCCTTGGCAGGAGGGGACCCCCAGCAGGGGATGGGGAAGCACTTCTCGGCTGGAGCGCCTGCCAGCTGAGCAGACAACACTGGACCAGGGCAGCATCTGGCCTGCAGGGTCGCCAGGGATCGCCCCTCAAAAGGAGCCGCCGTGTCTTTGGGCCAATAATAGTCTTTCCAGTGGGGCAGACTGCAGTCCCCACTGTGGACCTCTGGGCACGTCTCTCAACGCATTAGCAGGGTTTCCGAGCAACTCGGGTTCACTGGCCTGCCAGTCCTGCCACAGTCCATTCTGAAGAGGGGCCAGCTGGAAATCACGGGAAGATCAGGGAAGCAGTTCTCATCATGAAAGGCAGTGAAGCCCACCACCCGTTACGGCGTCTGGAGCAAAGGCCCCGCGGAAGAGCAGCAGCCAGAAGGCAGCCCCGCAAGGTGGCAGCCCCGAGGATCGGAAACCCTGCAGAATTTACCTACTGCAGGGGGATCGTCAGTGATTTTGAAGCCATGATTAAATGGTCCCAACAGCCAAGCAGCACCTCCTTTCTCTCTGGGACGGGATGGGCAACTTACAGACCCCTGCGTGCTTCAGCCTGCAGCCTGCATCAGACCCAGCACCACAAAGCCGGGGGTGGGGGCGATGGGACTTCCAGCCACAAGATCTGGATGGCCTCCGGCTGCCTGTCCTGGCCACTCATCTGCCTGCATCAGCATGTGGCTTCTGGAGGGCCACGTGGGTCAGCCCTTTCTCACCCACGCACCACCTGCAAACTAGCTCACTCACGCTCGCTTTATAGAGGAGAAGCCAGGCCCTTCTGGACTGCAGAAATCTTGGAGGTGGACCCATGCTTTGGCGCCTCACCTCATTTATGAACAAGCAAGCTATTCAGATTTTTCTAACTCATCTGGGAAAGTCCAATTTCTATGAAGTCAGACTTTAATCAGGCAGGCAAAGTAACTGACAGTTAAGGAAGCTCACCTGCCCAGCATATTTGTGCATGTAAGGCAAAGTGTTCCCATCATCAGGTCTATGTGGAGCAGGCGCAGTGCACGAGGCACATCTGAGAATGTAGCCGGGCCGCCCCTGGGACCACAGGTGTTTTCCAGGCACCAGCTCCAACACCGGATTGGACCCAGTGCCTGGAGCACCCTCCCCTCGCACAGCTGGTGAGCTGCTCTGAGGCTGAAGCAGGGGCCTCTGAGAAGCGATCCAAGGGACATGCCCCAGGTAGAGGAGAGAGGCGGGCACTATATGCCCCGGTGCCTCCCCAGCCTCCTCCTCCCCCCACTGCAAAGTGCAGAATCAGGTGGAGGCAGCCCCCCTGCCCCTGCCTAGGCCACCTGTAACCCTCCAAGTCTGCAGGGTGACCAGCATCCCTGCAGTATCACACCCAGCACGGATTTCTTCTGTGTTCCCCCATTTGATTTGGAATTAAGTAAGAGAGAGTAAGAGGCACTTTTATCTTCTTGTAGCCTTGAGAAATTTAATAAGATCCATGCAGATGGATTGAAGAATAAGTGCTAATTATGGGAAAAAGCAATGAAAAATTAAGTGGAAGCCAACCAGATACTGGTATACAAAATACACTGTGCAAGTTTGAACTCTGTTCCATGAACACAGAAATGGCACCTTCTGGAACGACTGGAGGTGATGTGCCCCGAGAACAAGAATGTGCCTCTGGCCAGCATCCAGCCCTGAAGTCACAGCAGGAAGGTCAAGCGCATGGGGCTGCATGAGCTATCTGCACCTTGGCCCCGAACAGCCACATGGGCCATTTCCGCTGTGATATGAGAGATCCAAGGATGCAGAGCAGTTTACCAAGCTCGCTGTCTGACCTGCAGTTCACTTGTTCCACACACACGTGTGTGTTCTGTGGCATGGCTTTGGGTGTTTCATTTTGGCAAGCAGTGGCAGTAAATCCTTTGGCCTCTGGGCACTCAATCATAAAGATTTCAAACTATCAGTTAACTTCTTCAGAACCATGCGGTGGGTTCAGTAATCATGGGATGGAGCAGCAGACAGCTGCAGGGCTCCAGCATCCGCTCTCTGAATTTAGAATCCTCATGCACCATTGCAGGCACATGGGATGAGGAAACAACTATGGAATCAAACTCTGCACATGCTCCATGCATATTACTTCTTGCAGTGACTGACAGCTGCTGAAAGGCTCTCCAAAGTACTGGAGATGCTGTCAGTGGTTTACTATCTCATTTCCTTTTTTAAAAAAAAGTGTCCTGCACACAATTAACAACTTTGTTAATTTTCTCCTGGCTTATTTCAGTGAGAGTGTGCAATTCTGGAGATGCAGCTGTGTGAAATTTCATGGGTACAAAAATGTGAAGCCTCACCTGGATCGAGGTGGAGATTTTGCCTGTTACTGGTGGCTGTTCAAAGCTGAGTCGTCAGTTCAAAGCAAAGAATCTTTGCATGCAAAAAAGGGGTGGAGGGACTCCCCCACCCCGTGCCAGCACTAGGATCCACAGGGATTCTTGTGTTCACCTCAACCAGTTCCTAGCTGTGCCAACCATTCCCAAGGTTCTAGGTGTTTGGAAAGGTGGAAAAGCACAGCTCCCCCTCTCACTGGAGCAGAGAAGGGCTCACTGTTGAAGCGCCAGTTCCTTTGCAAAGCTATTTTTTTGGCAGGGGTCCCCACGGTAACTTCACAGGGAAATGAATGCAAACCTGGGTCTCCTTGGAAAAACACCTGGGGCACTGCACACCTTTTGAAAGGAGCCAGAGCTTTGGGCACTGGCTGCGGCTCAGGTGAGCTTGGCCAGAGACCTTCGGGCACTCTCGTCAGGGTCCCGCTCCCCAGGTTGCCAGCCCACCACAGGCGAAATTAGCCTTGCTACAGGCCGGGGGTCCCGAGGGCGGCCTGCTGCTGGCCATGCACCCTGAACACAGGGCTCGAGGAAAGCAGTCCAGGCTCAGACAACCCCCATGACTTGCTGCCCAGGCCAGGCTGCTGTGACTGGTGAGTCCGGGCTCTATGTTAAGGCACGCACTTGCTGACCGGTGAATCATCGTATACCAGAATCTTCTCTGAGTTAATGCATCCAAGCTCTCCTTACAGCATTCACATGAGCACAACAAACCACAACAGTGCAAAGACTGGCTTGTAAACAGACAATGTGTGTGATTCTTTTGAGGAAAACAGGCTATGAAAGAACACAAGAGACAGCACTGCGAGGCACACGGTACCTGGTTGCCGAGGAAGAACTACGAAGAAGGAGGTGCAAAAGGGAGGGAGGGAGAGAGGGAGAATAAGACGGGGAGAGAAAACATGGTAGAGAATTAACAGTGCAGTAACTGCTGGCAAATGTCTTGCTAACCTCTGATCTCAGCCACCTGATAGCTCACTTGACACCTAAGCCACACCGTTCTCTCTGCCCCCCTTTTAAAAATGCAAGCAGAAGATGCTGCCCCCTTGAGTGAGGTGACAGACAGCCCTGGAAGGGAATGGCGCACCAGCCCTGGAGGTCTGCTGGTGCCCAACTCAGGCCATTTCACCGGCCGGGCCGTGGGCCCCCTCGCTTGGCTGGGCAGGTCAGGAGACCCGGGAAGAAATCCAGCCACCTGACACTCACAGAGCAGCACGTCCAGCCTGCTGCCAAGAACAGGGTCGGAAAACATGGCTGACGTAGAGGGCACATCACTGAGCCGCACGCCTGTGGGCATTTCAGAGGCAGGGCACCCCAAGCGGGCAGCAGGGCAATCCAGGCTGAATGCTCTCCCTTTGCTGCACAGCCCAGAGGCGGCGGCAGCCCCGGGCAAGGCCACGGCCCCTCTGTCCCAGCAGCCACCATCTGAAGGGCCCTGGGCTGGGCAGTGGAAAGGCGAGAGCAAGGCTCCTCGGTCTCAAGAGGCCTCCGCAAAGGGCTCGCCTCACCCCAAGGGCCCCGCCTCACCCCGTCCCCACCACCAGGCACACTTTTGCCCAGGGTGCAGCTGGCCTTCTGCGAGGCGGGGGTGTGGCCGAGGGACAGAGGGTGTCCGCGGGGGCTCGGGGGACGCTGGGGGGCCAGCATGGCAACGGAAGCTCTCCCGCCTTACCCGGTACTTGTTCTCCCCGATCTGCTCCACCTGGAACCTCTTGGCGCATTTACACTGCGCCACTTGCCGCGTCACCTGTGGGGCGGGAGGAGGAGAGGCCTGTGGTTACTCGAGGTGCCAAAGCCCAGGTTGCATGGCAGGTCTCTGTCTGGTCCAAAGCATGTCTCTCCTGCAAGGACGCGGTGCCCGCAAAGCAGCCCACACCAGCTGGGGGAGAAGGGGCTGCACTTCTGCGATACGGTCCCATCCAAGTACCCGGCAACCCTGCCAGGTGGGGAGGTGGGGACCAAACCAAGGATCCCGCAGGACCAAGCCTGGTGCACTGCCTTGCTTTGCCAGTAAGGTTCTCAAGCCTTCTCTGCTGTGGATGCGAAACTCTGGCCGTGCCCTCGGGCCCGGTTTTTATTGCATGGATGGGGTGGGGGCCCCTGGACAACTTGTGGCCTGTGTTCACTCTTGCTACCCCTGACGCAGCACTCACCTCTCTCTTACTGTCATCAAGTCCATTCAGGTTAAAACGGAAAATGCAAACAGCAGAACAAAAATGCACCATTTCTCCGGCTTAGCTAGTAACGCTGCATATTTCCATGCCTGCAACTCCACCGGGCACACAGGGCTTGTCAGGGAATGCTGAGCGGGGCCACATCTCAGAGACCATATAATGCAGACAGAAGCCCAGAGGTGGCAATGGAGCAAAGGGGGCACCAGCTAGTGAGGAAGGCTGTCGTTTGTTGCAAACGACAGCAACCCTCTTTGTTGTGCCCCTCTTTGGGGACCAGGCAACCCTGTTGTGCCCCTCTTTGGGGACCAGGCAACTGTGCCAAGGAAGGGGGGTTAGCCACCATGCTGCTGGCACTGAGCTGGAGGATTCTCCAGTGCCCCCGGGGCTTGCGGAGGCAAGGGGGCTTGGCTTAGCCAGTGCCAACACTCCCCAGTTGCCCATGCCCTGTCAAAGCTCTTACCTCATCCTCAATTTTGTCTGCGTCCGTGGTTGGCCGGTAAGCATCCTTGTTGGGGTGCAGAGCGGCAACGAATTCGTAGTAGTCAATGTAACCATCCCCGTCACGGTCAAAGATGTCGGCAACCGCAGTCATCTCCAGCTTCGTGGTGGGGAATTCTGAGCGAGAGAGACGAAGCGAGCCACGTCTCCCTTACCGCTCTTGAGGCCAGCTCTCCTCAAGCTGCTGCGCCACTCCCCATCTGCTCACCTTTCCTGGAGGCGCCTCTCCCACAGGGAAGCCGCAGAGGCCTGCCTCCAGCCAGCCCCCAGCATCGGGAGGGGGGAGGGGGAGGCGCTTCCAGCAGAGGGCCACAGAGGCTGCCAGCCCTACCCTTAAAGAAAACGTGCTTGAAGGCGTTGACCTTCGTTAACACAGAGAGGGGCTTCCTTTTAGTAAGGGGTGAACAGTTGCTTCTCTCCTGATCCATCCTGCCCCTCCTGATCAGACATCCTCAGCTGAGCCTTGCTCCATCCCCTGAGTCAGCAGAGTTTTCTCTTAAGCGAATTACTGTTTCACTCTGCAGCTCCTGGCATGGCTTATGTTTTTATGAGATGCTCAGAAAATTGGAAAGAGTTCAGAGGAGAGCAATGAAGATGACTGGGGACTGGAAACAAAGCCCTATGAGGAGAGATTAAGCGAACTAGGTAACTTTAGCCTCCAGAAAAGAAGATTGAAGGGGGACATGGTAGTGCTTTTCAAATACTTGAATGGCAGCCACAAAGAGAAGGACCAAGATCTCTTCTCAATCATTCCAGAGTACAGAACATGGAAAAACAGGCTTAAGCTAGAGGAAGCCATGTTCCAGGTGGCCATTAGGGGAAACATCCTGCCTGTGAGAGCAGTACAGCAATGGAGCCCATGACCTGGGGAGGTGGTAGGCGCTCCCACACCGGAGGCGTTCAAGAGGCAGCTGGGTGGCCTGCACTGAACAGGGGGACCTTGGACCCGATGGCCTCATGGGCCCTTTCCAGCGCTGCTATTCTAGGATTCTGCGCTTCTATGAATCTGAATATGATCCAGGTGCGTGTGCCAGTGGCCAGAACTGCCATGCTAAGAAAAGGGCGCAGGTGACAGAAATGAACTCCTGGCTATCATCACCATCCAAGCCTATGAAGCTGCTTAGCTATCCCTTAACTGTGAGGAGAGCCACAGCCTGCACGCTTGCTGAAATAGCCTGAACACTCATCAGCGAGCCAAGAAAAACAGTCCACTCAAGTGTGAGGCCAGTCCAGCCACTGCCTTACTCTCTTTGGGGACAGAAATGGAGGAAGAAACACAGAGGAGAGCGAGAGACGCATGGGCTGGCTGTCTCTGCCCCACTGCCATGGGGCAACAGTCTCATGCTCAACTGTGGAGCCACGCACTGGCACTCAGTATACACGTATCCCTGCACTGAGAAAACAGGGAGAGGGACCCTGGCCAGGTTCTTAGAGCGGGAATGCTGGTTTGGGTCTGCTGAGCAAACATCCCCTCCTGGTGCTCAGCCCAGTCCAGCAAGAGCAGTGGGAAGCTCTGTGAGGGTTCGAAGAAGTGACACTCACTGGAGGCCAAGATCCCATCAATGAACTCCTGCCGGGTAATTTTGCCGTCCTGGTCTTTGTCAATCCTCCGGAAAAAGTCCATCACTCGTGATTTCTTGTGGTTCATCCAGCGCATGTACTTCTTCCTCCACACATCAAAGTCAAAGTTTGCAAACTCTTTTAACTGGGGTGTGGTGGAGAGGGGAGAACAGAGTGAGAGAGGAGTTGTTTTGGATCTTACTTAGAAAGCATGTCCCTAAAACAAAATGCTAGCACTTAAGATGTTTGCGGAGAAACAGTCTTGCTGCTCCAAGCGCCAGTTTTGCTTAGGGCTGGAAGCACCGGGCCATCTCCCCCAAGGCATGGTGGGAGGGTTTGGATGTGAGCAGAACAAAAACGCAAGCTTCTGCTTTGGATACTGCTGCTTTCCCTCCATTTCTAAAACCTTTACAATGATGTTGGAGTTGTTTGGCAAAGGGCAACAAAAGAAAACAAAGCTAATCCTTCCGGCTTGCATCTCGTGCAGGGCAAGGGGTCACGAACAAGCTCACTCACACGTTTAAAAAAGCAGCTTTCAGAGGAACAGAAAAAGCATCCAGGAGAATCCTGGCTTGATGATGCTTTGCTCTGGTCTACATGGCAGTAGGGTATGTGGGCTGACCCTGCAAGCCCAGCCCGCAAGGCCAGGACACCGGAAACAAGGAAGCGGGAGCACTCAAGGCTGCTGTGACCGCCAGGAAAGCGGCAAGGCTGGACACAGTGCAGAGGGCCGAGACTAAATGGCACTCATCCTGCCTCAGTGCTCAAGCACGCACCTGCCTCCCTTCTTGCCAAGTGGACCATGAAGGCAGCCTTCAGGGCTTTTCCTAAAAGAGCATGGCCATTGCCAAGGGACACGGAAAGTTGTGGCTCCCACAGCCTGAAGTGGGCCTGGGCACTCATTCCCACTCTTGCGGTACAGCGAAGACAGCTTGGAGCTTCCATGACACAACATAGAAACACAGGAACCGAGTGAGCCAGAAGGGGTCTCCTGGGCCATCTAGTCTGACCCGTTCCAGCCGGCTCCACGCATGACGTACCCACCACGTGCATGACCAGCCTGTTTGTGGACACACTCACCCTCGGTGGGAGCCCCTTCCACACCCAAAGGCCAGTGGGGGCCCATGGCCTGGCGGAAGCCCTTTGCCCACATTTTCCAAACAGGAGCTCTGCCTCCGAGGAAAGTCAATGCACAAAGGGTTCCCCTGTGTGTGTGCAGAGGGCCCAGAGGGAGAGCCATTACCTCTTCCAGCCTATCCAGGGCATCGTTGAGCTTGCGTTGCCGCTCCAGCGCCAGCAGCCAAACCTGCTGCCAGCGCGCAGACAGCTGGTTGATGCGTGGGTTCTTCGCCTCTGACTGGGAGAGGACAGGCATGGGGGGAGGGCCCGCCTGGCTCAGGGGCTTTCCTTGGAACAAAGAAGAAACAGAGTAACGTGCCACGGCACATGAAGGGAGGCAGTGCCCGAAAGGAGGATGCACAGACCCGAACGCCGCACTCCCCTTCTGCAGACGGTTGAATTAAACCGTGCCCATTTGCAGAAACTGTGCCATCGGCTGGGGTAATGTTTCCGAAGCAGAGACGGGAAACGCAGGATGAGCAGGGATCTGCAAAAAGCTATCCCAGCCCTCAGTTTCAGCTGGGGTGGGGGCTACCTGTGCACAGTTGCTCAGGCCTTGGTCTTGTGGGCCTTGCTCTGGAACAGGCAAATGATAATAAAGATGGGAGTACCCTTGAGCATGTGCAAACTACACATATTGTATTCTTGAGTAAACCCAGGCTCCAGTCCTCAGAAAACTGGGACTACGGTAAAAGGCCCAGGAAAAGGGGTGTGGCCCCCAGGCAGGCTTCCGGCAACCTAGTCGCACCTCCACCCCACCCCAGACGTACGACTGCTGCGGGACTTCTCGATGAAAGGGCCATGAGGTGGCTCAGTGGCTTTTCTCTTGTAGGTTTTCGTGACCCGGTCCACGTCCGGCTGCTTCCTGGTCATTTCTTCCATAAAGGACTGGAAAATGCAACAAGGAGGGCAATGGGGTGTGGGGGAGGCTGCGCCAAGACATTTCTTTCTGACACTCCATGGCTAGGGCTGTACTTTTCCTAAGCGTGAAGCTGCGCTTTACCCCAGCCAGTCAAACCTCCTCTCATACTCCATTGCTGGGGATTGCAAAAACTTCTCCAGCCATCCTCTAGACCTCTCCTGGAGCTCATCTTTGCAGCTGCTTGTGGGTGAAGAAGATTGACTGCGACCCCACAGCCCTGAAACAAATGCCGACATGCCTGGGAAGCCAATATTTGCCCTGAATGCCACAGCTGGTGCTCTCCTCGCCTTGCCATGCCATGTGCCCTGAGGAAGTGGCCCAGGGCATCAGGTGCCGAAAGGAAGGCCGCAGCACTGGGCAGTTCTGCGAGGGGGGCTGGGTTCCAGATCAGCCCGCTTAATGTGGCTCTCCTAGCGGGGCCTGCCTACAGCCCCCTCTTTAAACCAAAGTGAGGTCTGGGGGCTTAAGAGGCTAACTCCAGGTCAGCTCCTCAGGCAACCAGACACTGTTCCTCGGGGAGTGAGGGGGGCGAGAGACAGAGAGGCGTACGGTTACCTGGTGCTCGGCAATCAGTGCCTTGACCTGCTCAATGTTCTGCGGCACGGGCTCCTGGTCCCGCTGGATCAGCGTCGTCTCGGCCCACTGGAGCCAGGCCAGCAGCTCTTCCAAGAGCTCAGCATTGGCCACCAGTTCGGACAGGGCCACCTCGAGCCGCTGCTGGTGCTGCTTCGCCCAGGTGAGAACCTGCCAGAGAACAAGGCCGTGAAGGGCACACAGCAAAAGACAGAAGCGTCCGCGCGCACCGAGGAGGGAAGGCAGGCTGCCCCAAGGTTGCTGAATGCCAGTGCTGGGAGCATCTTCGCTTTTAAATTAAAATGTCCCTAAAAGGTAGTTCTAGACTTGCGGGGAAAGGAAGTCAACTTGAACAAACTAGCACAGCTCCTGGTTTCAAAATAAAAATCCTCTACCCCAGTGTCGTGTTAACCACAGTGCATTTTTATATTCCAAGGGTGGATCTACTTGCAGATTTCTGAGCAATTTCCAAGAGGTTAATTCATGATTAATTGAGATGGCGCATCTTGCTCTAAATTAGAATCCCTGAGCTGTAGATGCAAATCAGTGTTTCTGTGTGCAGGCCACCCCAATGGGGCTCAATAAATAACTGGGCCTTCCCACTGCACCACCATGTTGCTTTCGCTTTCAGTTGGTGGGGGATCCTAGTAAAAAGCAAAGCAGACCCGGCAAGCCTGAAGCCCACTTTCCTCTGCCTTGTTCTTCAGCCAGTCCTTCCCTCACAGCAGCCAGAGCACTTGTGCCCTTTCCATAACACCGCAGTGGCTCAAGCAATGAGGGAGAGGGGCAGGATCACAGGTGGCTTTGTCCTTTGATCTTTACAAGTTCTTAAGCCCCTTCATGGATCACTGTCTTGTCATGGCGAAGGGGCTTGTGTAGCGCAATGAAGCTATGAGCTATGCCAGGCAGGGGCACCCAAGACGGACAGGTCATAGCAGAGAGTTCTGACAAAAGTGATCCTGTGGAGAAGGAAATGAAAACCCACTCCAGTACCCTTTCCATGAAAACCCCATGGGCAGTACCAAAAGGCAAAAAGATATGACGCTGGAAGATGAGCCCCTCAGGTTGGAAGGCATCCAATGTGGTACTGGGGAAGAGCAGAGGACTAGTACTAGTAGCGCCAGAAAGAATGAAGTGGCTCGGTCAAAGTCGAAAGGACACTCAGTTGTGAATGTATCTGGTGGTAAAAGGAGTGTTCGATGCTATAAAGATCTATACTCCGTAGGAACCTGGAATGTAAGATCCATGAATCAAGGCAAGCTGGATGTGGTCAAACAAGAGATGACAAGACTGAACATCAACATCTCGGGAATCAGTGAACTAAAATGGAGAGGAATGGGTGAATTTAATTCAGATGGCCATCAGGTATACTACTGCGGGAAAGAATCCCTCAGAAGAAATGGAGTAGCCTTCATGGTCAATAAAAAAGTAGGAAAAGCAGTACTGGGATACAACCTCCAAAATGACAGAATGATCACAGTTCTAACTCAAGGCAAACCTTTCAACATCACAGTAGTCCAAGTCTATGCCCCAACCATGGTTGCTGAAGAAGCTAAAGTTGACCGGTTCTACGAAGGCCTACCACACCTTCTAGAATTAACTCCAAAAAATGATGTCCGTATCATCATGGGGGATTGGAATGCTAAAGTAGGAAGCCAAAAGATAACTGGAATAACAGGCAGGTTTGGCCTTGGGAGTACAAAATGAAGCAGGACAAAGGCTGGCAGAATTTTGTCAAGAGAACATGCTGGTCATAGCAAACACTTTTTTCCAACAACCCAAGAGACAACTCTACACATGGACATCACCAGATGGTCAACACAGAAATCAGATTGATTATGTGCTCTGCAGCCAAAGATGGAGAAGCTCTATACAGTCAGTAAAAACTAGACCAGGAGCTGACTGTGGCTCAGATCATGAGCTTCTTGTTGCAGAATTTAGGCTTAAATTGAAGAAACTAGGGAAAAGCACTAGGCCACTCAGGTATGACTTAAATCATATTCCTGATGAATATACAGTAGAGGTGACAAATAGTTTTAAGGAATTAGATCTGATAGACAGAGTGCCTGAAGAAATATGGATGGAGATGCGCAACATTGTACAAGAGGTAGCAACTAAAACCATCCCAAAGAAAAAGAAATGCAAGAAAGCAAAATGGCTGTCTGAGGAAGCTTTACAAATAGCTGAGGAAAGAAGGGAAGCGAAAGGCAAGGGAGAAAGAGAAAGATACACCCAACTGAATGCAGAATTCCAGAGAATAGCTAGAAGAGATAAGAATGCCTTCTTAAATGAACAGTGCAAAGAAATAGAAGAAAGCAATAGAACAGGGAGGACCAGAGATCTCTTCAAGAAAATTGGAGATATGAAGGGAACATTTCATGCAAAGATGGGCATGATAAAGGACCAAAATGGCAGGGACCTAACAGTGGCAGAATAGATTAAGAAGAGGTGGCAAGATTACACAGAAGAACTATTCAAGAAAGACCTTAACGTCCCTGATAACCACGATGGGGTGGTCACTGACCTCAAGCCAGACATCCTGGAATGTGAAGTCAAATGGGCCTTAGGAAGTCTGAGCAACAACAAAGCTAGTGGAGGTAACAATATTCCAGCTGAGCTATTCAAAATCCTAAAAGACGATGCAGTAAAAGTGCTACGCTCAATATGCCAGCAAACTTGGAAAACTCAACAGTGGCCACAGGATTGGAAAAGGTCAGTTTACATTCCAATCCCAAAGAAGGGCAATGCCAAAGAATGTTCAACTACCACACCATTGCACTCATTTCATATGCTAGCAAAGTGATGCACAAAATCCTACAAGCCAGGCTCCAGCAGTATGTGGACTGAGAACTACCAGAAGCACAGGCAGGATTTCGAAGAGGGAGAGGAACTAGAGATCAAATTGCCAACATATACTGGATCATGGAGAAAGCTAGGGAGTTCCAGAAAAACATCTACTTCTGCTTCATTGACTATGCTAAAGCCTTTGATTGTGTGGACCACAACAAATTGTGGCAAGTTCTTAAAGAGATGGGAGTACCAGACCATCTTATTGGTCTCTTGAGAAACCTATATGCGGATCAAGAAGCAACAGTGAGAACTGGACATGGAACCACTGATTGGTTCAAAATTGAGAAAGGAGTTTGGCAAGGCTGTATACTGTCGCCCTGCCTTTTTAACTTATATGCAGAGCACATCATGAGAAAGGCAGGCCTAGATGAATCACCAGTTGGAATTAAGATTGTGGGAGAAATATCAACAACCTCAGATATGCAGATGATACCACTCAACTCAACATTAAGAAAAATATGATCATGCCAACTGGTCCTATCACTTCCTGGCAAATAGATGAGGCAGTGACAGACTTTATTTTCCTGGGCTCCAAAATCACCACAGATGGGGACTGCAATCAAGAAATTAAAAGATTCTTGCTCTTGGAGAGGAGAGCTATGGCAAATCTAGACAGCATACTAAAAAGCAGAGACATCACCCTACTGACAAAAGTTTGTAGTCAAGGCTATGGTTTTCCCAGTTGGAGTATATGACTGTGAGAGTTAGATCGTAAGGAAGACTGAGCACCGAAGAATTAACATTTTCGAATTGTGGGGCCTTCCGGTTGACATCGCAGCGAGATGGCTATGGAGAACAGGAATCCCATACTTCACGTCTAAATCCATTCTACAGAGGGCCCTGGAAGGCCCATCCAAGCCCTACTGGGGCAGGTATTAGAAGCCTGAGCACACTTCTGGCAGGTGGGGGGCGCCGGTCCTCAGTGAATTCTCAGTGAATGGAGAGAGAGGGGTGCACCCCCCACACACAAGCTGCCGGCATTGGTTTGGTAGCGAAGAAAAAAGCTTAAAAGTGGACATCGGACCTGCTGGGTGAGGAATCATGCCTGCCAAAATACTGTCTGTGAAAGAACCTGTGAAATACCATATTTTTTGCTCTATAAGACTCACTTTTTTCCCCCTCAAAAGTAAGGGGAAATGTCTGTGCGTCTTATAGAGTGAATGTGTGTGTGCAGTAAGTCTGTCAGATGTGCAGCCCATGGGGAAGTGATGGGGAATGTGCCTGGGATTATGTGCCCATTTGATTCAGAATATTTTTTTTTCTTGTTTTCCTCCTCTAGAAACTAGGTACGTCTTATGGTCAGGCGCATCTTATAGAGCGAAAAATATGGTAATTATCAATCTGAATTTAAAAAATAAAGGTTCTCTTGATGAAGGGAGGAAACTCCCCCTGTGGAGCTCAAGCAGCGACATATCTAGGGGAGATTAAATGAAACTGGGGAAATTGGAGTCTTGGAAAAAAAGAGATTTTTTTTTTTTTTTTTATGTTTAATCTCCCCAAGGGCGAAGAATTAAATTTGAACTTACTGTCTATTAATTGGTAGAAAAAGTTTTTTTTTTCCTGTTTCGTTTCTGTATGTCTCTTTCGGAGATGACATGGAGATTTGATCTTTCCAGTTCCTGTGTGAAATTGAAGGTCTTTTTGTCTTTGTTATACTAACAAGTAACTTTTTGCTGCCACCCTGTGGTCATTTTATCCTTCAACAGATACATTGCTCGCCAATTTTTTTTTTCTCTTTGTGATTTTTTGCTGCCATCCAGTGGCCATTTAGTACCACAACAGGTTATTTAAAAATTGTCTCAATTTAAACCTTGCATTTTCATCATGAAAAAAATTCATCCATCATCCTCGGCACCTGCGTCTGCCTCGCAAAGTCCAACACATCAATTAAAAACTGTGGATTTGGAAAAATTTCAAAAAGACCTACAAATGACACTTTTGGCAATGCAAGCATCTCTAACATCTATGCAAGCATCTCAAGAGTCTAAGCAAAATGCTATACAAAAATTGGCTTCGGAACAAAAGGAAAGATTGGATAAACTGGATAGTCATGTCTTGGATATAAATAATCAACTTGAGATAAAACAAAACAAAATGAACAAAAAGTACAAGAAGTGGAAAAGAAGACTGGTGATACTGATAACAAAACTGAAAAGATGGATAAAGAGATGCAACAATTAACACAAGCAAGTAAGTCATTATGGGATTCAGTTGCCTTCCTGGAGATGGAGAAGGCATTGGATTATTTAAGATTTCAGAATACACCAGAGGCAAAAACTTAAAACCCAGGTGATTTACTAAACATTATGCCAGCAGATGCTCCTGCTTTGGAAAAGGAAGAGACTGATAAAGAGCTTGACCTGGTTTATGGAGTCAACTTAAGCTATGTTCGAAGGCATAAACTTCTGAGGGCGAATGGATCATTCTAAGGGTATTCTATATCTTGAGGTGCATGATTTACAAACTGGATGGCATGCTTATATGTGGTAAGGGTATTGACATTTCTTGGTGGCACAAAGTTCAAATACGATCGAGATATGTGAAGACTACAGAATGTATGATTTTATAAGGAGTTAGCAACATTTGATCAAATGATTTTAAAATCAGATGAAGAAATGATTAAAAGATTGTATAACTTCCTTTTGGGCATGAAAATGAAAGATGAACAAGGAAACTATGATAACATGGGCACAAAATGTTGGATATAATATTGAGCTACAGAAATGGCAAAAGTTGTGGGAAAGAAATATCAAGGTAACCTTAGCAACTTCATATAAAGAAAACCTATATAAATGTTTTATAGTTAGACAAATAGATAGATGTAAATGTTTTATAAACAGTATCTATCGCCAAATAGATTAGCAAAAATGTTCTTAAATATGTCAAATAGATGTTGGAAATGTAAACATAAATTTAAACCTGAAGTTTCTTTTTTATTAGACTTTATTCTTGATGACTTTGATAAACAGGCCATATATTTGATTTTACATGTAATTACTGTGGCGAGGATTGTATTTGCTCACCACTTAAGGAATGAAGAGACACTCACTGAAGAATTGATCTTAAAAAGGATTTCGGAATGTGTGGAAATGGACAGATTGACCTTGTCTCTAAAGGAGGAGGAGGATGCATATCTCTACCAAATTTGGAACTCTTTTTATTACCGGTTAGAGAAATGGGACTATGCGTAGATTTGAATATGGTTATTGACTGTTAAAAAGAGGAAGATGCCAACCCAGTACATCTGACGTCTGAAATAACTGCTGTTTTTAATGTTAGACTGCAGAGAAAATAATAAAAAAAATTATTCAACACACTTTCGAGTTGTGGTGTTGGTGAAGATTCCTGTGAGTCACTTGGACTGCAAGGTGATCAAACCAGTCAAGTCTTAGAGATCAACCCTGACTGCTCTTTAGAAGGCCAGATCCTGAAGATGAAACTCAAATATTTTGGCCACCTAATGAGAAGGAAGGACTCCCTGGAGAAGAGTCTAATGCTGGGAATGATGGAGGGCAAAAGAAGGAGGGGGCGGCAGAGGATGAGGTGGCTGGATGGAGTCACTGAAGCAGTTGGTGTGAGCTTGGGTGGACTCCGGGGGATGGTGGAGGACAGGAAGGCCTGGAGGAATGTTGTCCATGGGGTCACGATGGGTAAGGTGCGACTTTGTAACTAGCAACAACAAAGTCCCTGAAGGCTGGCATACCTGCCAGGAAGGCAGCAGAGGCCCACCCACCCACCCGCCCTGCACAAACACCAAAGGTCCGCAAACTAACTTCTTCAAAGCGAGCACGGATGATGGTAATCCAGTGCTTGATGGTGGTGATGCAGTCCGGGTGGCACACAGCGAGGATGACCTCCCCCATCCCTACTGCTGAGTTCACGTCCAGCCTCTTCTCCTCGACCTTCTTCATGAACTCCTGGGAAGGCAACACACAGGGCCCATCAGTGCAGCTGCCACCATCCAACCCAGTCGTCTGAACACCCCTTTGCTTTTGTCCTCTTCCTGACATCCACCCACCTTGTGTATATCAATAAGTGACTGGAGGGCCTCGGCATCATCAGGCAACGCTCCCCGGAAGCGAAGGGTTTGCTCCGCTTCAGAGAGCCACTCCAGCAGTGAGTGGACGGTGGCCCGGAATTCTTCTGCCTGGAGAGAAGGAAACCACACCCATGAATCCTCCCTCCAAGCCAGCCAAGTGGGGCTGGGCCAGAACGGGCCACTGCACTCAGCCTCTGCTGGCCAACCATGCCCGCTCAATACTGCACACATGTCCCTGGGATGCCAGGGGAGATGTTCTCAGTTCCCACAAGGTGTCCGAACGGCCACCTTTGGACAGGAGGCCGAATGGCTGCCGTCAGGGGCGGCACTTGGATGGCATCCAGTAAAGACCACCCAGGGATAAGGGCACCAACAGTGCCCTGTGACCCTTGCGGCAGAGGGAGGTGGCCAGTGATGGCCCGCGGCTAGGCTGTGGCATGAGCCGAGCCAGAGGGCTAGCAAGGAACCTGCAGCCCCTGGCCCCCCCACCTGTTTCAAAGCCTGCTCCAGCCGGGTTTGCTTCAGGACAGACATGCTGCAGACGGTGTCCCAGCGGTTGCTCAGCTCCTGCAGCTGCACCTTCACCCACGTGGTGTCATCGCGGCTGCTCTCGATGAGCTCCCGCCCAGAGCGCTTGAGGACCTGCACGGTGCCCGTGCGCTTGCCAAGCTCCTTCTGGAAAACCTGTTGGGGGCACACAGAGCATGCGCACCGAGGGGCTCTGGGGGCTCCTCGAGCACCTCGAGGGAGGCTGCATCCCTTGGGGTGCTTATCAGGACATCCCACCGAACGCCGCAAGGCCTGCATCTGCACAAGGCCCACCCGATCTCTCACCTTGTGGGCATCCATCAAGTTCATGACCAGATCCAGGTCCCCGTGGACAGGCTGGTCCTCGGCCAGCTGCGGCTCCACCTTGTACAGCCAGTCCACCAGGGCCTGCAGCGCATCCATGAACTGGCCAGAGAAGAGCAGCGCCTCTTCCAGCTTATGCTGCCTGCGAAGGCCAAAGTGGGGAGGGGCCTCAGAATGGCCACCTTCTTGCCACACACTCCATGGTTCAGTGCACTGCCCCACTGGGAACACTGAGCGAGCCAGTGCCAGGGAGTGGCTCCTGCCAGCAGCGGTGGGCCACCCCACAGACACGTGCTTGGCTGCTGCAGGAATGGAGGCCGGCGAGCAGAAAGGCCCCGACTTCCACGGCGCAGAAGCTGCCTTGCCTGGATCTGCAGGTGACACCCCCACCCCCACCCCCACCCGTAGCCAGGCCCTTGGGGGCACTTTCACACTCACCTTTCCACCGACTTGCCACAGACGGTGTCCCATTTGTCCCGGACTTCTCCAAGCAAATGGTCCAGGCTTTGGGCGTCATCTGGGAACTGGGCTTTCTCTTTCAGGGCTCTTCCTGTCCGGATTGTGGTGTCATAAACAGGCTGTTTGCCACCCAGGGTTTTCTGGAACTCCTGGTGGTTGTTAACCAGCAAAAAACAAAATATGTTAATGGTGGGGACAAAGCCAGTTAGTTACAACTCTTACAAGACATGGAAAGCTTTTCCAATGCATGTTTCACCTTTCCAGTGGATTTCACAAGGACATGCGTGCACACAGATGTGCAATTTTTATTCTCTTTTCCATGACTCCTTCAAATGTTAATTTGGAAGAGGTGGCACCTCAAGGAGAGTTCTGATGCGTTCCCTGACACTCCTGGCCCCAACACACCCAGCGCAGGCGCAAGGGGCCTGCTGCTTCACCCTGCATAAGATGACATATCCCAGGTTCCTGTTCCAATCTCAGCTATCCATACTTTTGGAAAGATCTCTGGCAAAAGGACTAGGAAATGCTTCCTCCTGCTGGAGCCTTTGTTTCTCCAGCACCAGCTAGGTAGGTAGATAGTCCTGGGTGAGATGGACTACTGGGCTAGCCAACCTACAAGACTCAGTCTCTGTGAAGGCTGGGACACATTGCAGAAAATACGCATTTGATACTTTACGAATTGTGGGGAGATGCATGGGGGTGTTGTTATTACATGCAGAATATTATTTAAGTGAAAACAATTTAGAACAGATTTAATCAAGGATTTTGAATGAATCACTGTAATGCACCGCAGTCCTAAAATAGCTAACTTCCTCTCTGAAAAATAAATAACATCAAAGGTTGCATTTTATTCAAGAACCACTTGGAAAAGTGAATTCAGGGCTTCCAGGACACAACATGTCATTTTTGCTTGTCAAAGGACGTCTCTTGCTTAGCAGATTCTTTTCCGTGAAGGACCAAAACTATGAAATGTGTTGCACTCCATGCCATTAACGGGCTGCCTTCAGTTTGGATGGGTTGATCCAGAGCTCCGTGGGCCACGTGTGCTACTCCTGAGCAAACTCAAGAGCAAACTCAAGAAACTGGGATGCAGTCTTCCCTGGCAGGACAGACGAGCACCACCCGGCCCGCGCTCCTCACGATCAGGCTGGGTGGCCTGCGCAGGCATCGCAAGGGATCCATTGACTGGACACAGCTTGCACATGCAGCCCCACCCAAGCAGCCACTTGGCATTGCGCCTGAACCCCAACCTTGTGTTTTGAGAGCTGCAGTTTGATCTTGTCAGGATCATTGGAAATTTCCAGCTCAGAATCCAGATGATTTTCAGCATCTTCCAACCAGTCAACCAACTTTTTCCAAGCTTCATGGAACTACAGTGATAAAGGAGGACACAAGGTGTGCTTAGAGTTTGACTGCCTGTTTTCTGAAACGTTCCCTGCCCTGTCCTCAAGGGAAGCCGGTAGGAACCCAACGTCTCAATGCTCTTGGGTTGGTTTCCTTGCTCCTGCTGAGCAGCCCCCAAAAGGCACTTCCCTCCACTGACAGGCTCTTACCTGCTTTGCTCGCTTCCTGGCATCATCCAGGGCCCGCCCCCTCTCCACCGACCTCTGGACAACCTTCTCCCAGCGGGACTGCACGCTGACCAGGAGGTTCTTTATCAGGACCACATCCTGCTTCTGGCTGAGAAATTTCAGCTGGCTCCCGCTTTGGTCCAGGCCAATAATCTGGTCCCGGTGGGCATTCACTTCATTAGCAAATACCTGGGATGGGAAAGGAGAAGCCCCCGGTAGCTCCTTGCAGTTTCTCAGATGCCACGGAGCGCAGAGAAAAGAGGTGCAGTTTTTGCAGGATGGGGCAGCTGATACTTTGGGGCTGTGGGCACATCTACCAATTTGAGGTGCTGTCCTGAGCACCGCCACAAAATGGGGGCCGTGGCGGCAGGCAAGTAACTGCCCAAAAGACGTAGCACAAGTCAGAGGTGGGTCCTGAACCTAAACATTTTGGAGACTCCTTTGCACCTGCAGTGTTTTTAATGGGAGGGCTGGGGCACCCCGGGGCGCACTAAGAAAGTGAGCACCTGCCTGCTTCAGCGGCAAGAGGGCCACAGGGAAGCCCCTCTGTCATCACAGGTGGCCGTGCACGCAGTCTCCCGTTTCCTGCTGTGGTGCAAGAGAGTAATCCCAGCCCACTTCACAGGGCTGCTGTGCAAGGAATGCACTCCTGCACACTAAGGGGTACGGGCAAGAGGCCCATGGCTGGACCGGGACTGTGTATGGGGTGTGTGCTTGCACACACGTTTGTGCTGAAGAAGAGATATCCCTGCTCTATGTGGGCCGAAGGCGCTGTGTACATTACGCAGCTGCTATTTTGGCAATCAGATGTGAAGCCCTTGTGAAAACTATAAACCTGCATTGCCAGAGACACACTTCAAATATGTTAGCAACCTTCACCGGCTTCACTGTGCAAGTCATGTGACCTGCCCCCTTGCTTGCTCACACGGGGTGGGGCACGGTGTGGGCTGCCCTTACCTTGTGGTCCTCGATCTGCGCGAGCACCGTGTTGAGGATGAGGCTGGGCTGAGGGGCCACGTTCAGGCTCTGCTCGGCAAGGGTGAGCCAATTGATGAAGTCCTGCAGGGAATTCTGGAACTCGGCTGCCAAGCTGAGCGCCTCTTCCAACTTGGACTGAATTTTAAATGAGGGGAAGAAAGCAGAGGAGGGAGAAAGAAAGGCTGAAAGAAAGAAAGACTCGCCGAAGCTCACAGTTTTTGGCTTCTCAGACAACGATGGTTATTGTTGAGTGAATGTGACCCTCTCTCCAGACTGGGCATGCTCCATTCAGGCAAAGAACATGACTTGGGTATTAACAGGTGACTCTTTCAGTGGGGAATTTGCCCTGTCCCAGCCCTTCTGGAGCCAGTTTCTCCGTGAACAAAAAACAATGGGGGGGGGGGCGTGGGGGAATGAAACTGTCCATTGTACATGCACAGAATTGCTGACTGACCCTTGTAGTTTGTGGAGAACAGAATTCTGAGGCAGCTGGATCAAAAGCAAAGCCCTCAAAACAAGCTTCTCCCTTCAGCAAGGGCCCTGCCGTCATCTGTCCATAAAAGTGTGATGCAAAAGTGAAAAAAGCGGCACGGGTGTGGAAATGTGCACCTTTCAGGCTCACTCTGGAAAGCGACAGATCCACTGCTGCGGCCTGTCATAGCTGCACCCACTTGTAAAGGTGCCTCCACACAGATGTGTGTGACAAGTCCAGGCCTTCAGCCATGGAATGTCTGGACTGGCCTACTTCAAGCCTGGCTTTTCTTCTTTCTGACAAGGACCCTGAAGTCGCTTGGGTGCCCTCCACCAACTGCCAGTAAGTGGCCTCATGTGATGGGAATGGGCAGCAGGCTTAAAGTTTGGCCAAGTCATGCCAACAAACTGTATTTGAGGCCTGAAATCCTAATGGACACACATGCATGTTTTTCCTCTAAACAACTCTCTACGGCCAGCTGGAGCGCGTGAGTGGATGTGCGTGCATGTCTAGGAATCTTCTCTCACAGGGAGCCAAGCGTGCATTCACCAGCATGAAGCAACAGCATAAAGGGGTTTGCATGTCACTTTGTGACTGGGCATTCGGTGCCCTCCCCACATTGTCTACATCGTTCTGCCAAATGTTCTGATTAGAAAAGTTATCTAGGGTGCCAAAGGCTTGAAACGCGGAGCTGCCTTTGTTCAGTGAGGCAAAGACCTTTCCACTGACTTCAGCAGCCCAGACATGCCAACTGCACAGCCAGCCGGCCGGCCGGCCTCCTCACGCTGGGTGGCAGCAGCTGCTCCTCTTTCGGACGGATCAAATGGAAACGCTGCCAAACCGCAGGCGAAGCAGCAAGACACCTTGGCCAGACCCCCACTCTGCATGCTTCCACACGCCAGGCAACACCTCTGCCTGCAGCGTTCCTGGATGCCTGTAACCCTGCCATGGAGCCCACTCATGCTGCCCCCTCAGCTGAATGCACTCCCGGGCCTCTGGGACAGCACGCCTGCTTCCGTGGGAGCTGCCGGACCCTCAGGAAGAACCCACGCCTGTGCATCCTGCTCACGCCTGCCGCCGCGCCCCCCCTCCACCAGCGGGGCTCGGGTTTTTGCTGCTGCCAAGCAGGAAGGTGGCTGTGTCTGTGAGGTAATGCAGAAGCAGAAGAGCCGAGGTGGGGCTCCCAGGCAAAGCATCCCTCTGCTCAGCAGCCCTGTGCCATGGCCAGGAGCCTCTGCCCCGAGCCGAGGGAGGGCGGCTCTGGCTGCTTGGGAGAGGGAACGGGCCCTCCACAGAGGCTCCTCCTCCTTTCTAAGGTGGGACTCAGATGAGCCTGGGTCCCATTTCTGCTCCGGATCAGCCAGTTCCTACCCTTTCCTTCAACCTGTGTAACGCCCTACCACTCCACCCACTGCCCTTTCCCTCAGTGCCACTCCAGCTCCGACTATGACCCTCTGAAATCGAAGTGCCAGAAGGCACGGGGGCTCCTCCCGGGAGCAGGCGCACCTGGGCATGCCCACCACTGACCCCAGAGCCTCCCGCCTGGCGAGGGAAGTCAAATCCCCACCCCCGGGCTGGTCTGCACCAGCATCGTAACATGATGCTTGGTACTCGCCCCACACACTACCTTTCGCTCCTCCATCTTCGTGCTGACGAGGCCCCACTTCTGCTCCAGAAGAGCCACGCTTTGCTCTGTTTTGGACCCAGATCCAGAGTCGTCTCGGCTCAGAAGCATCAGCCTCCCCTTCGCCAGGAGCTGGCCATAGGCCTCCTCTCTGGCTTTGAACTGGGCATAGAGCTCCTGCAAGACATGGGTGAGGGCTTGAGGGGCGCTGCGCAGGGCCTGCCTTGTCCAGGTGGCCTGCGCCTCTTGCCACGTGTGCCCGGCTCTGGGAATTCTCTGCCAGTTATGCTTCCCAGAGTCTTCCTATCTTAAAATGTATATAAGCAGAGATGAGAAGACGCAGAGAAAGGGCAGAAATATTTGAAGAGGAAAAGCGTTTTCCCCCATGCTTCCCTCAAACGTTTCCTTTTGTTTCTGGGCTTTTACATCCTCAGATACAGTGATACCTTGGTTCACGAACTTAATCCATTCCACAACTCTGGCTGTGACCCAAATTGGTTGCGACCCAAGTCAAATTTCCTCATAAGGTTCAATGTGAATAAGGTTCATCCGTTCTGTAACTATTTTTTTAAAAATCAGAAAAATTTGAAACAAAGTGACCAAGAACAGCAAAGTAACGAAGTACTGTACAGTACAGTGGAGAAGACTCACCTAGGTGGGGGGGAGGTTACTTTTTTGAGGGAGAGTCCCCCTCCATAGCTGCAGGGTCAATTTTGGTGAAAAATCTGTCTACAGTCATTTCTTTTTTCCTGCACTGCATAACCCTCTGGAAATGAGACCACCTTATCCTTCATCAGATTCAACACTGTTTGTTAAAGTTATGTTGGGGTGGTGTTTCTCAAAGAAATCCTGGCACGGGCACGCTCCCGCAGGAAAGACAGGCGCAATCTCGGCCATCTCCCCCCCCCCGAGTGGGGAGGGGGGGAACGGCCGCAATCTTGGTTGCCACCCAATGCGGAGTTCGTGACCCAAGTCAAAATTGTCATGAAATTGTTGTTTGTGACCCGATTTGGTCGTGACCCAAGGCGTTCGTGAGTCGAGGCACCACTGCAAATGCACACATCTTTTTCCCTCACCAGACCCTTGCGCAGCCCTCATCGTGTGAAGTGGCCCTGGACTGCTGACCGCAGGTGCTGCCATGACCAACGTGACCTCAAGGCTGGGTGAGCCCCCACAATGCACTGCAGGGCAAAATGGGGCTCACCCAGCCTTCTGCCCCATCTTTTTTCCTGCAAGCGTCCCCTTCTGTATCTTTGATGTCCCACGTACACAGAGTGACTTCTCATACTAAGTTAAGGGGCGGCTTGCTTGGTTAACCTGGGGATCGATTGAATGGCCACGACTTACCATATGGGCATTCAGTTGCTCACGAGCAGTTTCTGGCAGCCCACCTGTCGGCTTGGAGGCCGACAGCTGGTTCTCCATCCTTGTAAGCCAAAGAAGGAAGTCTTCTATTTCGCCATGGAAACCCTGAGCCTGAAAAGGCATGCAAAACGCATGGGAGGCCAAGCGGTGCACAGAGCAGCCGTTCATAGACTGGATTTCTAAAAAGGCAGCCCCATCCTTCCTGATGCCTCCGAGTGAGATATCAGGATCTCAGAATCAGAAGAACAGACAGCCCTGTTTGGAAGTGGTCACGCAAACAAACACACGCACACCCCTCAAGCAAAAGTACACCATCCAAGCTAGGCCCTCCCAGGGGCCCTTCTCTAATTTTGCCTCGGCCACAAGAACTACAAGGGCTTTGCTGCTCTTCGGGAAGACGGGGAGCGAAGTCCCTGGGAAGAGTGAGCTCTGGAGGAACCGCAGCAGCTGAGAGCGTCCCGGGAAGGACCACCTGGGTTGACCAGAATATACAGAAGCAAGCAGCTTCCAGAGCTGGGAGGGAGGGAGGGAGGGAGACACCCCCAGGGGAATTGCGGCACCTACCTGCTGAAGGGTCATCTGCAGCTGCTGCTCCCGCTCTTCTGTCTTCTGCAGCACGGCCTCCCAACACGAATTCATCATCTCCAGTCGTTTCCGGAGGCTGCTCGCATCATCCCCAGCGCTGGACTCCAGGAGGTCATTGCCGGCTTTGTTCACGGTTTCCACTGTGGCTTGGTGGGCCAGCACGTCATTTTTCAGCACCTGGCAGGGTGTCGGGAGGGGAGCAAAGGGGCAGGTCAGGCTTCAGGTCTCCTGCACTCTCCGCGGCATTTACTGGGGTGGCGGGGAGGGCTTTGGAGCAGCCGAACGCATCTGCCTCATGTTGGCTTCGGGTGCAGAACCAAAGTGGAGCATGAGGGGATGCCATCCGGGCAGGTCCGCAGCCGCTGCTCGGGAGGGGTTGGTGGCACGCCCGAGGAAGGGTCCCAGTGGGCACCCTGGCCCACACAAGCCCTGTCGTGGGCAGGCTAACCCATCAGTGCCGCTTTCATGATGCTCCCAGGCAGCACTGTCAAGCCAGGTCGGCCCGACTGCCACAGCACAGCAGCGAGAGGCGGGATCCCTGGGGCAGCGTTTTCGCTTAACGGGGACAGGGACAGAGTGCGGTGCTACTGAAAAGGCTCGGCTCTCCAGGCGGCTGGCAGCCAAAGGAGATCTCAGGCCACCCAGGCTGGGGTCAGGCCAGAATCTGCAGGGCAGCAGGATGCCTTCCCAGACCAGCCTCGCTTTGTTAAGCCTGCAAGGCACAGACCCTTCCAAGTGGTGCAAACGGAGAGGCTGGGAAGGGGCGTAGCGAGGCCGGCATTCTGCGTGAGCCGGTTGCTTTGCACTCACGTGGTGCTTCGCCAGCTCCACTTCGATGACCTTGGGGTCACCCCCAATGGGCCGCTGGGCCCCCAGCAGCTCCTCCGTGTGGGTCAGCCATGCCACCAGCTCAGCCAACGCGTGCTGGAACTGGCCGAGGGCCAAGAGAGCACCTTCCAGCTTGTGCTGTTCGTTGAAAGGCACCAGAAATGTGAAAACAGAAAGCGAGGGAATAAGAGGAGTTAGCAAAAAATCCAAGCACACACGGATCCATCTGTCTCTTTAGCTTGTTACCTTGCCTTTCTACTCCAGCTTGGGGAGTTCAAGAAGGTTTATACCATCTTACATCATGCAAAAATTTTCTCAGGTCAAACAAATTAATAACATTAATAATAGGCTACTAAAGTCTGGGCAGTGGAAGGAAAATGCAGAGTCCAGCCCTGACTTTGATTCCTGCACTTAGAGCCAGTGCAACTCATTCCACACGGGGTGTGGCCCTGCGGACAGAGGAGTGACTGTGGGGCCAGCACTGGGCAGGGGTTCATAGTAACACAGAAACAGAGTGAGTCAGAAGGGGCCTCCCGGCCACCTAGTCTGACCCCCAGCTCCAGCCGGCTCCGCTCACAACATGCCCACCATGCGCACGTCCAGCCTGTCTTTGAACACCCTCACCGATGGGGCCTCAACGACCTTTCGTGGAAGCCCCTTCCACACCCTCGGGGGGGTGCCTCGGCCTCCCTCCTTGTGAACAGGGGCACAAGACGCAGGCGGCTGCCCCTCTCCGCCTCTTGCGGTGGATGGAAAAGCCGGCAGGAGTGACACATGCAGGCCAAACACCAAAGGCCTTCTCCCAAGGGAGGGTGTGTATGCTGGAAAGGGCCCTGATCCGCACAGGCACACGCCAGCCGGGGCCTCTCCAGCTGAGGGCAGGGCCCTTCAGGAAAGGCTGTCTTAGCAGTAGCAGATCCATGCCTGGCAGGAACAGGGCCCAGCATTTTGCAAGGTAATGGGCACCTGGGATTTACGCAATTTCAGGGCATCCCTGCCACCTGTCCAGCCCTTGGCGTACACACCTGCCGGTGGGCTATTTTATCGCTGAGGTTCTCCCAGAGGTGCTTCAGCTCTGTCAGCGGCTCCCGCACGATGGCTCTGTCCGTCTCGTCAGTGGCCTTCTTCAGCATCAGCTCACCCTGATGATTCAGCTTCTCCATCTCAATCTGCTGCTGGTACACCTCCATTTTGAACTCCTGAGGGGGGAGAAAGCAGGAGGCTGCCCAGTCTGCCCGCAGGTGTGCTGCCCCCGCCCCATGCATGTGGCCCCGCTGGGGGGGGGGGCTCGCGGCTCTGTGGGGGGAGCGCACCTTCATCTCCTCCAGCTGCTCCTTGACAGTGCTGAGGTCCGTGCCCACGGGAGGCATGCTGCAGAGCCTGATCACCGTGTTGTCCAGCCAGTCGAACATGGCCTGTGCCCAACGGGGAGAAACCAGGTAAGAGCCCTTGGTGCGCGCTGCGCATCCCCTCAGGGTGCCCCGAGCAGGGCATGAGGGCAGGGCTTGGAGCCGCCTCTCCCTGCTCCGGCCCACATGTGCTGCTCTGAGGCACAGCCCCTTCTCCTGCTGCCATGGTCTTGCCATGCCTCAGCAGCCCCCAGTCGAGCTGTTCCCCGCTGCTTCCACCACCTCTGAAGCGCTCGGCTGGAAGCTCCCCAGAGGAGCCAGAAACCGTTCCCCTGCAGCCCCCATCCTGTTCTGGCCCACCGTGGCTGCCTCCCGTCACCTGCAGGGTATCCTGGTACTGCACCGCCGACCGCATGGCCTCCTCCAGCTGCTCCAACCGCTCCTTCCAGGTCTTATTCAGTGTTTCCCAGGCACTATTCATCTGCAATGGCAAGAGGCGCCTTCAGCCTGGGGGCCCGGGACTGAGCCTTCAGCAGGGCAGGGCGGGGCGGGGCTTGGGCTGGACCCTGGGGCCGCTCCTGCTCCAGCCACGGACCGGCGCTCCCCTGGAGCAGCGCTGCGGACTGCCTGCCTGGCCGTGGCACCCCGTGGCTGCATTTTGGGTGCCTCCCCATGGGCATTTCTGTTCTGGAGGGAGCCTGGATGCCTGCCCGTCTCCCACAGTGCAGGCAGGGCAGATCACTGGGCAGCCAAGGGCAGCAGGAGCCTTCTGTGTACTCGGCTCACATGAGCGCATCATGGTCCAGCCACAGATGTGTCTCTGCAGGCCGACCCACCTCATCGATGCTCTTCTTCACTTCTGGCTTCTCTGTCTCACCGCATGCAAAGATCAGGTCGGTGCCGAGAAGCCGGATGAACTCCAGTTCTTCGTGCAAGCTGTCCGTCTCTTCCTTGATGGTCTGCAGGAAAGCCAGAGCAGCAGGCAGGGGCTCAAGCCAGAGCAGCAGGCAGCTCATAGGGCACACCCACAAGCAGCCCTGGCTCTTAAAACTGCACTTCCGGTCAGAGTCCGGTTCCCACAGGAAGAGAGGTGACGCTCAGGCAGCAGCCTGCATGCCTTGCCAGAGAAATGTGTAACAGAGCTGCCAAAAGCATGGAGAGTTTTTGCAGAACCACTGAAAATGGCCAAAGGGTGCAAACTTGCTGGGTTGGTTTTCACAAGGGGGGGTTTGTCTTATTTTTCACTGTGTAGAAGAGACATCTTTTGAAGCTGATGCTATTAGAAAGCATGGCAGACTGGCTGGGGAAGGCTCTGTGAGGGAAAAGGGACCCTCCTCTGGACGAGCCATGTCTGCAAGGGCCCCCCACACCCACCATGGCAATGCATTCTGCGGGCGCACCGCCTGGGCAGCCCCCCGTGCCCACTCCCAGCGTGGCCCTCTGCCACTCTCACCTCCGCAGCCTCCACCTGCTGCTTGATGATGGATGGGTCGATCCCAGGACTCTCGAGGTCATGCACAATGTCCTGCGTGTCCCGGATGGTGGTCAGGAGGGCAGCCATGTCATACCAGAATTTCTCTGCCAGTTCTAAGACGTCCAGGAATTTGATTTCACGTTCTTCAGCCCGAGTTTTGATGTCTTCCCAGAAAAACACCATCTGATTTAATTTATCTTGAATTTCTGAAAGAGAGGGAGGGGAATGAGAAGCGCCACAAAATCAGAAAAGAGGTTCCATCTCAGGGTGCAAAATGCTTCTGCCGCCACAGGGCGTGTGAATGACAAGCACATGCACGGCATGAAAAAAGGCACACATGTGCAAGATGACGCTACCTTTGGCAGCCAGATCCTTCTCTGCTCCTTGCGATCGCTCGATCAGCTCTTCCCCGCGGCGCTTCAGAGCTCCGAAGGACGGCTGCAGCTTCTCCAGCTCCACGGTGGCATTCTTGTTGTCACTGAGGCATTCCCGGATCTTTTCGACCTCAGCTGGAATCAGCGGGGGCACTCGCAGGCGGGAGGAGAGGTTCTCCAGCGTCTCCAGCATGGGCTCGATCTTGTCGTGGAACTAAACAGGAGGGAGAGGCGCTAAGGACACAGTTCTCCAGCACCGTGTCTGCTCTCCCACTCCAATGCATACACCTCTAGGCCCGGGGCTACTGCTCACCCCTCTTCTTCAGGGTCGCACACGCGCCACCACACCGCAGCTGTGTGGGCTTGGGTTGCACCAGGCCTGGCGGCTACGCCATGCTCCACTGGGGCTGTGCTTGAAGACAGCCCAATGCTTCAGCTGGCACAAAATGCAAGCACTCGGCATTTGCTGAGGGAGGGTGGCCAGAACGCATTACACCATGCCTGCACCAGGAGGTGTGGTGGTGAGAGGGCGGACTGGGGGCTGGGAAGCTCCAGGTTCCAGTCCTCACCCGGTCACTGAGGGACTGTGGGCCAGCCACTCCTTCTCGGGCTAACCCATCTCACAGGGCTGCTATTGTGATGAAAGGGGGGTGCAGGAGAACTATGCAAGCTGCTTTGGGTCCCTCCCAGGAGGAAAAAAGGCAGGATATAAAAGCACCAGGATGATGGTGATGACAACGATGAGGACAATCTTCAAAGTACTGATGCTGAGCCTCAGTGTTCCAAGCAGCACAGATCCTGGCTGCGCTTTAGGGCCACCTGCAGGCCCCTCTTCAGTGGCCCATCACTGTATTCAGTAAGGAGGGGGCCACAGACCAGGAGAAGGTCTTCTGGGGTGGGGGCCTGCTGGCTGGGCCTCCCTGGCCTGCTTTCAAGCAGGGCCTCACCACATACTTGTTCTCCGCCTTTTAACTGAAAATGTTTCAGACTGTTTACTGCTCTCGTATCTGAAATGGCATTTTAACTGGCTTACTTTCAAACTGTTCAAATGTCAGTTACATTTATGACTCGGTACTGAGTTGCACTATTTAGATTATGAGCTACCTTGGGAATAGCAGGTCTTGAGGGCCGCTAAGGAACACACTGAGCAGATAAACGGGGTGCCTGGACTGATTGCTCCAAAACGCCATCAGACGCAAGAAAGCGCAGTGTGGAAGCGCTCCTGGGTGGGGGCTGGCAGGGCTGCGGAGTCGGATCAGGGAGCGAACGGAGGCGAACCAAAATGCAACTGCACCTCAGATGCTGCTGAGCTGAGCCCTGGCGTGATTCTGCCCCATGGCAGATGGAGAGATGCTGCGGCCCTCCACAATAAAAGCAGCGCAGCCTCTGCTAATGGCTACATCTTGCAGCTAAAATTTTCCTGAAGACAGCAAGGGGCACCTCAAAAACGAGAATGCCACTTTATGGGAACTAAAGTCCTAAAGATACACTTCAGGTATGCTTGTGGGCCTGTGGGCACCCAGTGGGGCTTTTCCTCTCGCCCCCACTCCCAGTGGCTCTCTCCTTCCCCTTTCACAAGCCCCTTGTGAACGCGCCCGTAAGCACTCTGCAAAAGCAATGTGCCACATGGCACGGAAAACGGCTGCTGGTGGACCAGGAAGCCCAGCCCTCTCAGGGGAGGCAAGAGCAATTCTTTGGGCCCTGAGCAGCGACTGGACCACTCAGTCTTCAACGGACGTTCACTGAAAGGTGACCCCCCGGGAGCTCAGAGGAAGGCAAAATGGAGGGCATGGGGAGAACAGCCCATGCACCTCCTCTGGGAGGATGGGAGGAGCCCCTGGACGTTGTAGACTGGCATTCTCGGATTCCACTGAAAGCTACGGACAGGCCACACTAAGAACAGCACTTCCAACCGCTCTCCTTTCATAAGCTTCATTTCCTCAACAAGATTTATACCCACAGTGGATACAAAGTCTGCAAGATTTCTGCCTCCCTGCAAAAAGGGGAAAGGACAGTAGGGGCCTCCCTGAACTGGGTCATCTGGTTACTTCCTGCTGCACTTCCAGAAGGATTCACATGGAGGACTGGAAAGGCCTTTCAGCTCTCCAAATCTAAATCTGGGGATGCTCAGAAGCCTCAAGCATACGTCCCAGTGATTGTGGATCTGTGCAAGGCACCATTTTGCCCAAGGCAAAAGCAAGGCAGCTTGTTCCCTTTTTGTCAACTCAGGGGTGGGAGGGCTGAAAGGGAGGGGGGTTCTTACCTCTGCAATCTGTCATGGTGGGATGCGACAATGAAATGTGAAGAGTACGCGGGGAAGACGGGCACGCAGACAAGACAACAGAGGACACATTCCACAATGGAAGGGGTGATGAGACAAGAAGTGGAGGAGGGAAAACTCAGAGTTAATATGGGCATAAACCAAGAGGGGAGCAACCAATGTGAATACTTCAAAAAAAATTTAAATGGATGTGACACAGAACAAAACCTGGGCTAACAATATGAACAATGGTTAATAATATTTTGCCAACTAACTTTCAAGTGACATGCAAGACACATGTTTCAAGGAGCTGAAATGCAGTGATAAGACATGCCTGCGATTCTGTGCTTAAACTCAAAATTGCATTTTTTAAAAACTGTGGCACAGATATTTTTTTAAAAAAAGAATTTAGTCTTAATGCAAGGGAAAAGGCACTTGTTGAATAAGTGCTGAAAAACCCTTTGCCATTCCTAACACAGCTTATTTGCTCAGCAAAACGTGGACTTCTCCCTGCAGAGACCTCATGACCCCGCTCCTCCCACCACAAGAAATGTGGGTTTAACTGCCCTGCATGGGCATCTTGGTTCAGCCTCCTGGCCAAAGGACAGCATCCCATGGGCAGCACTGCACGAACCCAGCCCCCCTGCTTCCCAGCAGCCGCGAGTCCAGCAGGGAGGCTGCCACTGGTGTGACGGAAGGGTTACTGTCCCATTGGGGTGCTCTTTGGGTCACAGTGTGGAGAGGAGGCAGCCCCTGCCTCCTGCTCCCCACACGGCTTTTCACACAGCCACAGGGCTGCCCCTGGGGGGGTGGGGCTTCAGCCTTCCCAAGAGATGGGGGTCCAGTATACTTCCCTCCCCCCACTCTTTAATAGAGGGTTGCACAGAAACCCCAGAGGTTAGCAAGGAGCAAGCCCCCACACCTGCGCAGACTGTGAAACGGCTTCGTCCAGGGCCAGAGCCCGCCGGCGAACCTCCTCCTTGATGCGGGAATACTGGGCTCCTGCCACGAGGTACTTCTCCTGCACCATCTCTCCTTCTTCGGGGTTCAGCTCTTTCAGCTGCGGCCCAATTTTCAGCAGCTTGTCGATATGGGGCTTGTGCTCTGCAATGGACTCCCGCAGTTGCTACAAAGAATTGCCGTGAGATGGAAATCAGCACCTGCGGCTCCATCTGCCCATGTTGCCATGACTCCCCACCCTGCCACCAGGTCTGGGACCAGGAGAAATGCTCCATGCCCTTCCCACGCCCATCAAGGGAGTTCCCAGGCAGCTGGGTGCCAGCCGGCTCTCCCTGGGCCCCCACCCACGGGCCCCTCACCCTCATGTCTTCCTGCTGCTGCTTCAGGTGCTCGTGGTCAATCGCTGGAGGGGGCAGCTGCCCAATCAGCACCTGCATCTCCTCAAGCCACGGGCTGAGCTCCTCGTAGGTCTCCCAGAACTGGCTGACCAAGACCTGGGCCCGCTCCAAGCGGGTGTAGCGCTCCGCGTTGAGCTGGCTGACGTCCTCGTACTGCCACAGGAGCGACTCTGTCTTCTCCTAGAGGGGGAGTGGGGTGCAGTGTGTGGGGGAGGCCAGAGGGCAACAGGTTCTCTCCCTGACTGCTCTTTCTCGCAAGCCTGAATACACGTCATCGCATTTCCCCTAAGGAAGTCTTTGCTTCCAGCCCTCTCCTTTCGCTCCTGCTCCTCCGCCCCTCAAAAAGCTCTTGCTGGCCAATGAGAGGCTTCGCTCAGTGCTAGGTGATCTGGCCAGCACGATCCTTAGGAGGGCGAGCAAAGCTTTAGGCCCAATGAAGCAGTCAAGGGAAACGCAGCCTCGCCATTTGCTGCGCTTTGCTCTGTGCCACCTGGAGGGCTCTGCTTGCGAGGGCAGAATCCTCTGCATATGCACCAAAAGCGACTTCTCCGGGCGAAGGAACAGCATGATGCTTGCTTATGAAGGTGGCCCAGGAATGTGCGCAAGTTTTCATCAGGTAGAATGCGGCAATACCACCTGGACCACCCTAGACCTGGCCTCTCTTGCACTTGGGCACTGACTCACCTGCAGCAGGGCTTTCTGTTCCTCCCCACAAGTTCCAAAAATCTCACTGCGCTGGCCAAGCAGCTCATCCACAGAATCTTTGTGCCGAATTATGTCAATAGAGAAAGCCTGCAAGGTGAAACATTGACAAAAGAAAGCAAAGGGGAAGCACACACAGAATAAAAGTGCAGGGGGAAGGGGAACACAAGCTGCTCCTTAACAGCATCCCAGTTTCGTACTTGGCCAAAGCGGAGGCATTTCGTCTGCACTGCAGTGACACCTGAATAAGACGCTCAGCGAGGCCTTTACAGCATCACAGAACAGCAAAGCTGGAATGGGCCGAAAAGGCCATGGGTCCAACCTCCAGTTCAATGCAGGACTGCCCGACAGCCAACCCTCCAGGCATATCCCGAATGCCTCCAGCGCAGGAGAGTAAGCAGCCCCATGGCCACACTGTTCCAACAGTCAGGAAGCCCAGAGGCTCAGACAGAATCTGGCTTCCTGTAATGCGAGTCCTGATTATACGCCCTGCATGCTGGGATGATTGGGAAGAGATCCTGGCCCTCCTCTTTAAGTTTGCCAAGATCGACTCATGCATTAGCTATAATTATTAACCCTTACAGCTCACATTTCTGAGCAAAGGTGCTTGAGAACAAGTTACATAAAATGCAACATAAAGCCTGTAAAATAGAAAGCAGAATACAAAACAAAAGCAGCTAACAAAGGTGAAACTGCCCTTCAAAAACAGCCACTACAGTGATGGCAGATTGCCCCAATTGTCTATCTACCTGGAGCCCAATCACCTCTCCCTGCCCACCTATTCCTCCCATTCCACTCACACCAACCACCTTCTCACCTGCACAAGCTGCAAACCAAGAGTGCTTTCTGTTTTGGCCCCTCCAGCCCTTTGCACAACTCCAGGCATGACTCTCTCTCACCAGTCCTTGCTAGCGCCATGGCTGCTCTGCTCTGGAAGCATCCTGCCCTCCCACCGGTTCCCAGAATGCTGCCAGGTTCTTGTGCCACCCTCCCTCAGGACCACCATTGGCCCTTCCCAGGTGCCAGAGTTCAAAGTGCAGCTTGGCTCAACGGGAGTCCTGCTCTGGCGACTCCAGGCGGCCCACCCGGCTTCCCCACCTGGCTCCCCCTCAAGCATGCCACCTAGAAAGCACTGTGCCCCACATACCTTTTGGACCTGCAGCTGTGCCGTGGTTTGGTTTTGCTCCAGGCGAACAGGACCAAGTGCCATCAGTTTCCGTTTTGTCTCGGCCGCCCAGGCAAGCTCTGCATCGGCTGCTTGCTCATACTAGTGCCAAGAAGGAAAGGAGAGCGCCATGCAGTTAGCGAATGCCGCTGGGAAAAGCCGGCATTGGTGCCGCTGCAGCAGGGCAGCCTACGGGACTGCACCAGCGTTTTCTGAAGGGCAGTGGGCCTCCCTGCAGAGCTGCCTGGCTCACTGCAGCGAGCGAGTCGGGATGAGCTCGGTAAAAGAGTAAGCAGCACTCCAGTTCCCCTTAGGCACATAACCACAGTCTGGCTTGCCCATGAGCTTCCCAAAGGCTAGGGCCAGCGGTCCACCTGCTCAGTTAAGTAGCTGCCTTTGAGCAGTGTGTGAGCAAAGCATTCTGTTTCTTGGAGCTGGAAATCCAGAGCCATCTGTCCTGTGCAGGAACAGAAAATTCCTTGGAGCCCTTATGAAGGTTTCAGAGGCTTTGAGACTTGGAACCAGCGTCCCCTTACTCAACCCCAGGCCCCTTGGCTTGCCTGGGACTTCTTGTCTTATCCCAATAGTCTGTCTTTGCGCTGCAACCTCTCCAAGCAAAGTTCTCACAAGAGAAGAAGCGAGGCTCACCAAGAACAGCCCTTGAGCCCTACCTTTTGTGACCGTTGTATTGCCGCATCAATTTCTTCCACCCTTTGCCTGATGGTGTCACTGATCGACTTGTAGCGCTCATTGGTACCGGAGACGAGCTTATCCAGCCCTTCCCGGGCGCGCCAAGGCACCAGCTCCAGGAGGGCCCGACTCACTTCGTTCACCGTGTCCAGAACAAGCCTGTGTTCCATCACCTCTTTCTTTAGCTCCTGGAAAAAATGCCCACCCTGTGACTGTGAACAGGCTGCACTAGAAGGGCCCTGGGCTTTAGTGAGGGGCAGGCCCACAGCCACTGGGTGTGGCGAGGCCAAGGACCCACTTGCTGTCTTCAGGACTGCTCTAACAACTACAGGAAGAAGGGAAGAGTCGCATTTCCTGCTGGAATCAGGACCACCAGCAACCAGAAGGACGAGAAAAGTGAGGCAACGGGGGCGGAGGCAGCCGCCTGCCTGCAGCCCTGAGAGCAGTGCTTCAAAACTCTCCTGGAAATGTGACAGTTGCTGAACTATGCAACACTCCCTCTTTGGGAATGGCCACTGTGGCATTTCACCTTGCTTGAGAGCAGAACGGCTCCGTACCTTCTGCCTCTGCTGGAACTGAGGGATCTGCTCTCCAGAGGGAGAATGGCCTCCTCCAGACACCAGCTCCTCTTCGACCTGTGTCATCCACCCGGCCAGCTCCTCGTGTGCAGACTGGAACTTGCTGGCCAGCTGACGGGCCTGCTCCAGTGTCCGCAGAGCCTTGGAGCTGGCAGCCGTGATGTCCGCGTAGCGGGTCTTGATGCCATCTAGCTTCTCCTGGATCAGCAGCACCTCCTCCCCTGCAGCAGATCAACCATGGTTTAGCTGGAAGAAGCCCTGCTGTCTGGTTTAACTTAGGGATCTTTTTTAAACACTGGACTGTAAGCACTTTGCTTCCATCTCAAGTTCAGCTCCACTGTCTGAAGCCAGAGCAAATGGTGTGTGTGAGCAGGTGAGAGAGGGGGAGATGGCGGAGCTGCCACTGCCACTGCCTGCCTGCATACACAGTTCCTGGGAATCCAGACCTGACCTTTGAAGGGGGCTGGAGAGCACCGGGAAAGAGCAGAAGCCCAGCAGCCTCCCTTGCCTTACCTGTGGTTTGTTTCAGCAGGGCCTGCCCATTCTTAATAGCCTGGTCCACGTTCTTCTTGCGGTTCACGATCTCGTCATTCAGAGCCTGGGCAGGAAGAACAGCCAAGGGTAAGAGCCCCTGGAGGTGCTCATGCCTCCATGGGGACCACAGGCCGGGTCCTGCTCTGAATGGATCAGCCGAGCCTGCACGGGCAGCCCTCATGGGGGCCTGGGCAGCCCTTGGGATGGGGACCCACTCACAGGCCCTGGGCAGCCAGTGCGGCAAACGTGCCTGCGACGGCTGCTGCAAAGGGGTTTCTAGTAGGGTGAGAATGCCCGGAAGCCTTCCGGAGTCCTGGCCTGGCTACTCCTCTGCATTTTCTTGGCACAGAAAGATAGTGCCCTGGGGCTGGTTGCAGTGGAGGCCGGAAGGTAGGAATGGGCCTGCACAGCCCCGGCAGATAGGGCTGTCTTGCCTTATGAGATCCAGGCCTGGGGAAGGACATCCGAGTCACCGGATGTGGCCCTCTACAGGTGCATTTCCGGCAACAGCGGGGAGCAGCAGCCATGGGCTGTGTGGGAACCCTGGCTCAGCAGCTCCCTTGCTGGCTGCATCCAGTGGTGTGACTGGGCAGCCTCTTCACACAATGCAGGGGACTCGGCGCAGGCCTGTGTCAGGATCTGAAGGCCGTATGTCGAGCGGGTTGGAGCAGAGCGGAGAGCAGCACGTCCGGCCAGAGCTGCCAGACCAGTCTCCGAGCGTCCACCGTGGGGGGACATGCCTTCACTTGACCTGCCATTTTACTCTACCATGGACAGGATGCAGCCCCTTTGCTATGGGATAAAGGACGGTGCCCCCAGTGGCGTGGACCTTGGTTCCCTCACACCTAATCAACACACCGAGGGAGGAAGCCGGGGTGGAAGAGCCCAAACCGGCTCTGTTCCAAAGGCTCCCAGGGAGTGGTGGGTGCAGTCAAGGGCCCCACTGCCAGTCAAGGGCAACGTGGCTCCCCCAGAATGCCCACTTCCTGCATGCCACAAAAGCTCCCATGGCAGCAATGAGGGCTGCTTGCTGCACAGGGCAGATGGCATCCACGGATACCGGCAGGGAGCAGCCTCGCCTCTTTTCGGGGACCTCTCAGCCGCTGCCTCCTGAGCCAGAGCACCAGGCAGAGGCTGGCCTGGTTTCTGGGGCAGGGAAGGGCCTTCCTTCACTGGGCGCCTGCCCGCACTCGAGGCCCCGGGGAGCAACGCAGCTGCTCTTCCACTGTGAGTTACAGTCCCTCCTTTGAGGAAAGGCAGCGATGAGCACTGCCCTGCAGAAGCACGGAGGTGTGCCGCCACGTCCCCGCTTGGGTGGCGCCGACAGGGCAGGGCAGGGCCTGTCTAAACAGGCCCTTCCTACCAGGCGGGGCACCACGCAACAGCCCAGTGCAAGCCCGGTACATTTCTGTTCAAAGGCCCTGGTGCCACTCGCTCACTGAACTCCCCGAGAGATGCTCCAGCCCATCCAGCAGGCAGCCAACGTGCCTGGGGAAGGCACTGCCCTGGATGCTCCCCGCCTTCCGCCCATCCACAAATGGAGGCAAGGAAAACTGCTCTACTGCATGAAGTGCTGGTCAGGAGTGCGAACAGGGAAGCACGTGGGGCTCTCTGGTTGAAAGCAACCCCAAAGTGGGATGTTGGAAAGAAACAGAAAGACAGGAAAGCAAATAATAACGGTGCGACATGGAATAGGAGAGGGTCACAGTACCAGCTGCTCTGCATGCTGCCTCTGCAGGACATCCTGCTTGTAATCCTTGACGGACACCGAGCCGAGCTTGTCCTCAACCTCGGCCAGCCAGTTAAGCACCTCCACCTCGTCCTCCCCAAAGAGCCGGGCATTTGACAAAGCCTGATCGAGAAGGGACGCCTTCCTGCCACATTTGTCACAAATCTCTGCATACCGGGCCTCAAGGAGGTCTAGCTTCTCACTCAGCAAGGCCCGCTCGGCAGGGCAGCTCAGGGAGGCCAGAGACTGTCCAGTGCTGACCACCCGAGCCATCGCTGCAGCGTGACCCTCTACCTCTTCCTCCAGAGCCTGAAAGTCCGGAACAATGTTAAAAAAAAAGGAGGGGGGATACAAACAAACAAAAATGTGTGACTGAAAATGGAACCAACACAAAGGGATGAAAATAAATTTAAAACAACCTGAAGAATGAGAATGGCTAAACAGCATACAAACACAAAGATAAAACCTGCCCACATAAGGGTGATAGCACGAATCAAATCAATGGTTTAATAATGAAAAAAACAAACAGAGATATGGATGCGTCTTGTGCCCAGCTCAGGAGTCCAGGGCAGCTCACAGACGGGAATTGTAGCAGAAGCTTCGGACACAGCTCAGGGAGAAGAGCTGCTGAGTTAGAAAGGGAGGGACCCCTTTTCTGCTCCCCATTTGAGCCAGGGTCCAGCCTACCCAGGGATTGCTGAGTGGGGCCCACAACTCTCCCCCTGGCTAGTGGCTGACAGCTCTGACATCACTCAATGGCCAAACCCTGGAAGGCTGCAGTCTGAGACAGCCCCCTCCCCAACCCCATACCCTCCAGAAGTGTTGGACCAGCCGGCATGGCCGATTCCCTGCTGGCTGCAAACAAGGGGTGTCATGGTCCACTGTGTAGGCCTGCACCATCGGAGACGGTCACTTGGACACAGCTACGCTACAGAGGACTCCTGCCCAATCTGGAGGCTTCGGATTCGGACCTCCACACCCTGAATTGCAACCCACCCATCTGGACTAGAAAGCATCTTCCATCAGCATGCCCTCTTCTCTCTTTCCCTCTTGCACACACCTCAGGTTTTTGCTTAGGCACCGTATCCCATGGCCAGAATATCAATGCTTGCCCAGCACTGCCACCCCTCCATGCCCGCCTTTCCTGGCTGCGTTGAGCAACTGCCAGCCAACCTTGTGCCGGGCAATCTGCTGCTGGACTTTGGCTGTCTGTGTTCCTGTTGGCTCGGAGTTGGTCAGCTTCTTCTCCATCATCGACAACCAGTCAGCAATGGGCTCCGATGTCTCATGGAACCGCTGGGCCAAGACAAGGATCTCCTCCAGCTGAATGTGCCTGTGGCGGGCAACAAGGTCGCTCAGAAGCGTGGGATCAGGGTGGTGGGGCAGCGAGGTGCCACTCTCCTGGGGAGCCCAGGACAAGCGAGAAGCTCCAGGCTCACTGGACACACCTCCCTGGTTTCGCACACAGTCTCTCTCTCTCTGCCTTTCGCAACTGTGGCCAAAGGCAGCTTCACCAGGGGGTGGGGGGGCTTGGAACAAACTAGTGGCCCCGTTGCAGTGGATGAATCCCTGACCCAGCTGGGGTGTCCAGCATACATCAGCCTTCCACATCATGGACTCCCTATGCCACTCATACGACTTGACTCTTGGGCAGACCTCTGCGTTTGGCACCTGCAAGAGCCAGCTTCTAAAAATGCAGCTCTCCCACCACCAAGCTGCTGCATACATCAGAGGCAAGGCACTAGCTAAGAAAGCAGCCAGAGCATTTGGAAGTGAAAGAATGGATAAAGCAGGGCAGCAAGTTGGGGGAGATGATGAATTCATTCTTTGCACCAGCCTTCATCACATCCACCCATACCTGATTCCGTTTTGGGGTTGGAAGGAGAAGGCTTGGTGAACTGAATCAAACCGGGGTGAAAAGGGGTGAAATTCCAGGACAAACCAATGTTCAAAACCAGCAAATTGCCCTGCATGCATGGCATTAGCCTGAGAGCACTTAAGGAACATCATGTGAAATCTTAACAAAAACATGACAGTTGTCACAGTTGTCATCAGCCTGCATGTCAAAGCATTAGAGAGCAGCTAACACCAGTATTCAGGGATTGATTGGATGGGAGGGGGCATAGGGGGACTTATAAGCCAGTGTGGCTGACATGTCTGAACACGGTCCACCAAGGAAGAGGAGCCTCTCTCAGGTTCACCCAGTGAAGCCGAGTCAGGACAGACAAAACCAAAGTAGGGCAGCTGCCAGCGGACGGTCAAGAAGCGCCTGGTTGGCCACTGCGGGGAAGGAGCCTGCCAGACCCAGTGAGCCTTCCATGACTTGGTCTTCTGCTGCACATTCACCTGCAGGGCACATGCTCTGGCCCCGATCCTCCTGGCAGCAGCTCCAGGCTTGTGTTGAAATACTGTCTCAGGCTCATGCTCAGAGCAGCCTGGCGGAGTTCTGATTCTGAGGGTTCATCCAGGTGAGTTTACCTTTCCAGAGGTCAGGGATAGGCCCTGTGTATACGACCACATCCCCACTATTCTACATTTAATGCGATTTTCTTCAGTAAAATTCTCCAGTGCAGCTCACACAATATCAAAGCATCCAAAAATACTTTTAAAAATAGGACAAAAACAAGGTCCTAAAGGCAGTCAAAGCAGCATAAAGGCACCAGTGTTAAAGCATTTTTTTTTTCAAAGGCTGGAGAAACAAAAAGGCGTTTTTCACTGGTGTCAGAAGGATGACTGCGTGGTCCCAGACAAGCTTCCATGGGTACAGCAACGCACAGACTAGGGTTCAGCCAGGATGACCACCTGGAGAACAGCATCTGGCAACAGACTTTGTATATGGATCCTCTGGGTGTTATTGCTGCTTAAGTTTCAGAGCGAAGCACTGACATGGAAAACAAGTTCCAAGAGCCCCTCCACAGCGAGTTCTGATGCCAGCCAAGCCCACCTGCAAAAGCCCTTTGCCCAGGGCTTCCCTTCATGTGTGGACTAAGTGGACAGAGCCGCCAAAATGGGGGACCAAACCATGCCCCTCTTATGCCACAAGCTGCTCTGCATCGTGTGTGTGGATCGTCTCTGCAGTCTGGATGTGCAGGGAGCCAACGCATTCGCCTGCTGGCTTACAAAGGCTTGTATCAACTGGAGAGCCTTGGGCCGGCTCCTCTTGCTCACACGCAGCGTGGTCAAGAGGGAGTCCACCCCTCTGTGCCCCGTGTGGCCAACACCCTGCTAGGAAAAGTGGGGAAGGTGCAAGGGGCAGCAGACACTGAGGAAGCTGCGGCGTGGTCCCCCCGTGAACTGCCAGGCCTGGGGCTGCAGGAGCAGGGGTCATGTTCTGGTTTTCACAGAAACACCAGACTTCAGGGCTGTGCAGAAACCTTTATGCACCCACTAACCACCCTCTTCAAGGGAAGGCGGGAGAAGGAGAGGAACTCTAAAGCACTCTAGAAGGCATGTGCAACAGTCCCTTCGCCCTTTTGTCTCTGGTCGCTCCATTCTGTGCCCTGAAACAGCATGAACCTGAGAGCTGGTGGGTGTGGTGAGGAGAGGGCTGGACTGGACACCTGGGAGATCTGGGTTCCAGTCCCCACTTGGCTGTGAAGCTCACAGAGTGGCTCTGGCCCGCCTCGGACTCTTGGACCAACTGACTTCCCAGGGTGGTTGTTCCGGGATAAAACGGAGCTACGCGAAGCAGCCTTGGGTCCCCCACAAGAGGGAAAAGGCAGGATGCTAAATGTAACAGCAACAGCTACGGTTAGTTAGCTATGCCTATAGATACAATAATAATAGATGGAGGAAGCATTCCAGCCAGCCCCAAAATAAAGCCAGTAGTGAGGGGGAGTGGCAGAGTTGGGATACCAAGTGGCTTCCCTGATATACCTGACCCATAGGTGAAAAATCCCCTAGGACATGCTCCCTTACATTCCAGCTGAAATGAGTGGGAGTTTTCTCTCTTCTTGGACAGCTCCAACTCATGGACATATTCCCCAATGTCACTAAACATGAAAGCAATGGCCTGCAGACTGGGCTGGTCCTGAGCAAACCAATTTTCACTGTGGGCCCTGAACAGCTCTCACGCTTTGGCCAGCGCTGCTCAGGATTATGACGTTTTGGAGCATCGTACATACAAGAGGCTATTCCGCAGACCACCTCTACTCCATCCTGTAGTCCTAGAGTTTGTAGAATAGCTGTCTTTGCTTTACTGGATTTGCTGGAAGGCTACTAGAAGGCTAACCCACCTTTCCAGAGAACCATGTGGGCTACTTTATTAGGAAAACCTAATTCCAAATGTTTAATGACAATTTATTAAGAATTTGAAAATGCAAATAAATAATTGTAGTAATTGTGAGGAGTAATAGTATTAAAGGAAAATGAATTCACAATGAATTCTGTGTAGGTGGCATAAAAAATAGCTGTTAAGATGACCTGGATGGTATTCATGGAAAAATCTCAGTTAAAGGTCTGTCACTTGGGCCAAAGAATTATCTGGATAATGAATTGATATGAAAGTGTATTGCTCCAGTTCAAAAGTGTATGGTTTTGCTTATCAGTTAATAAGCAAAAAGATCTATGTAAAGTATACAAATCAGAAAGCTGGAAAATGGACAAAAGCGTTCCTATACTGATTCTCGTGAGTCCAAACTCAAAAGGATTAACTGGTAGCCAAAGCTCAGTAAGACCCGATCTTTAATGCCATTGTCACTGCAGAAAAAATATACAATCTACAGTTGCAGCATTCCAGCCACGCTGCGTGCAGGGATTCTATCGAGCACAGAAAAGCTTCAGAGAATGTGTCCCACAGCTGTTTGGCAATGCAGAGGCAGTGGAGGTCCATAAAAGAGCTCCTGCGTTACGAAGCGGCGGAGGCAGCAGTGCCAAAGAATGCCAAGGATGCTTTTCTGGGGAGGGGGAGCATGCGCAGCAAAAGAGGGCTTCTCGCGTTTCAATGCTATGAGATGGCAGGACTGTGTGTTACCTGGCGGCAGCCTTGCTAAGAAGGCCGGCCCACTGGCTTCCCAGGCTGTCCAGCTGGCCAACTATCTTCTCCCGATCTGCTGGTTCGGCAGACTGGGCTATTCTCCCACCCTCAGCTTGGATCATCTCAACGGTAGCTTTCCGGTCATCCAAGAGGCGTTGAAGAAGCTTCAGAACAAAATATTTGGAAGTAGTCAAGGAATAAATTTTTTCTGATTAAGTAAAATCAGATTAAGATCAGTTCTTTCTGATTATGTAAAATCCTTCTACCTCCAAAAAGGCCAACCATCCCCACTGCCTAGAAAATGACTTCTTCCTCTGCTAAGCTCATGCCCTCTCTCCTCCACTACAATCATGCCCCGCTTCTCCTTATCCCTTTTCTTGGCACCCCTTTCACTCTTCAACATCATCCTGAAGTTTCCAGCCCCACTGCTAGCCCTTCCCACCTGTGGTCACCTTCTCCAAGAGGCAGCAGCTTGAGGTCATTCCGTGTGGAGGCTGCCTCCACAATGGGAGGCAGCTGCCTGTCCTTAATCTCACCCACCGTCTCCCTTCTCCATCCTGTGGAGCCTGCCCACTCTCAGACACCTTCCTGCCTTCCCTTCTCCCACTTCCAAGGCACACAGAGAAGGGAGAGAGAAGGAAGCTGTGAGTGGGCGAGCTGTACAGACATCTAGCCAGAAAAAGCAAGGGAAACATTTCTACTAATGGCAAACCAGCTGCCACCGCCAGCAGAGCTCAGTGTCAATGGCTGAGAGAGTCTACGGAGAACCAGCTTCCCCTGTCCTTCAGAAAAAATGTGCTCTCCCTCTTGAGCATGACTTTGGCTTACCTTCTGCTCTTGGATCTGAGCCTTCACCACTTTATATTCAGCAGATGGGGGCTTCTGATTGGAGATGAGCTCCTCTGTATCTGCCAGCCAGCTGAGCAAAGGCTCCAAGGCATCCTGGAATTTCCCACAGCGCAGCAGGGCTTCTTGCAGTTGTGCAATTCTCTGCGCCACCTACGAGTGGCCCAAACGCAAAGAGAGACACTGATGTGCCACCTGAGTGATGCTTGCTTGCAACCACTTGCACACCCAGCAGGCAGCAAAAACTGCTTCTGTGGCTCACTGGATCCTCACAAGTGCTTTGCAAGGGAGGGCTTGCCTTGCATCGTGCAGATGGGAAAACGCGCTGGCCCAGCCTTCACAGCTTTTCTGTGCACAGAAGTCTACTGTACCCAAACAGTCTCTCTGTACTGTGCAGGGCCCCCAACCAGCCTGCTTCATGCCAGCAGGGCAGCTGCATCCTGTACCCTCCCACCTGCCCAGGGATGCCTCACCTTTTTGTTAAGGGTGTTCCAACGGGCATTGATCCCTTCCATATCATGTTCCAAGCCCTGCACGTCGCAATCCTTCCCTGCGCTCTGGACAAGTCCCTGTCCGAGTCCATTGACTTGCTGGAGTTTTAGCTGAAGAGGGTCAACTTGCTCCTTCTGGAACATCTGAGCAGACACAGAGGTTGGGGATGGGAAAGAATGAGAATCAACGTCCCAGTACAAGTCAGCAGATTCCTTGCCCCACATTTTATTTATTAGGTTATTAGGTGATGTGCAACGGTGAGAATGTTTCTCGATTTCAGCCTCACAACAACCCTGTGGTGTATCTTGGGATTAGCTGAAAGATTCTGATCAGAGCAAGGTCAGGCTGCTTGTCTCCCACTGAGCATGGCTGTGGTGGGAATCTGAGTCTGGGTCTCCCTGGCCCGGAGCCAGTACTCTGCCATTCAGCTGTGCTGGCAGTAAACAGCTCTATCTGCTCAGGCAACCTGGGAGGCCACTGACTATCCCTCTCCTGTGGCCGCATGCCCATTAGCAGGCAACAAGGGATTCTCCTCCAGTGGCCTGCAAGGCCCTGTGAGTGAAGTCTGCAAGCAGAGCCAGCTTGCATCCCAGAGTGAGAATGCAAATACATTCACGGCGTGCCTCATTTCCCTTCTGCAGAAAAGGCTAAATAAACCTCAGAAAGCAGAGGCCAAAGAGAGGGACTCCTCAGAGGGACAGCCGGTGGTGGAAGGCCTTCTGCAGAGAGGCCTGCTCAGTGCCTTCAGTGCCGTCTCCTCTCATCCCCCAAGGCACTTTGGTCCTTTGGCTTTTGTTGTTTTTAAACTCGTTGTAGCATTTTTAATTTGTCATGCTGCAACTGGTTTTTTGGTTGGTTTTACACTGAAGCTTTCAATTTAAAAATATGCATGTTGCACTGGATGGTTTTAATTGCTCTGGGCCACCAAAAAGAGCGTCTGGCTATTCGGTGGTAATAAAAACAATAAACAGCAAGACTGCATTTCAGGCTGCAGGGGGCAACCTTTGGATTCCTCACCAGCCTGCCTGACACAGCCCTAGAGAAGGATCCCTTAGCTGTGAGCAAGGCCAAAATACCCTGCCCTGAGAGGCAAGGCCAGACTTAGGAGCTCGAGCCCCTTTCCTTGAAGAGGCTTATCCAGCTTCTTCAGAAGCACCTCTGGAGATCCCACAGCACGCACATGCCAGCTGCACCAGCGCTTCATATGTGCTGCCTTTCCCACACACAAAATTATCAGTCCCCCCCCCCCCCCGCCAAAGAAACACTGCATTGTCATTTCAAAGGCCAGAAGCCAAAGGAGTCACTGAAAGGTGAGCTCTCCAAGATCTCCCTACAAACTTGTGGGGGAATATTATCTTAAGACAAAGGCACTTGAAAAGGAAGACAGGGAGGAGGCAGAGGAAAGAGGGTTCGTATTAGAGAGGCTTGGCTCTCCCAAAAACAATGTGACAGCAAGCAAAGCGCCGGCAAACACTTGCTCCTGCCTGTCCTCCTCCATGAGAAAGTGACCCACTTGAGCAGCGGAAATGGCAGCAGAACCAGAATGCCCAAAGCAACATTCCTCTGTGGGGGAAGAGAAGGAGCACACAGCCGAGTGGGCACCAGAGATGGAGCAGTGTCCATGGGGCAGGGGGAGACACACCACGCAGCTGGAACACAGTGGATTTCACGCATTGCCAGACTCCTCCACAGCACGGCCTTCCTTGCTGAGATCTGCAGGAAACCTGTATACAGATGGTGGCAGGTAGTTCTCAGGGAGCTGCCCGAGGATGGTGGCAGGGAGCTGTTTGAGGAAGGCGGCAATTTGTGCAGGTGCGCAGTCTTCATGGCATCTGGATATGCACCGAGAACTATGGACATGGTTGACCATGCCGCACGCCTGCATGCCACCAGCACCAGCCTGTTCAGACATGCTTGCAGACTGCTCGATTCTCAACTGGATTACTCCCAGCTACGCTGAACAGCTTGGTGTGCTGTTGTGGTGATCAATTAAAGCAATTGTGCCCCACCTTGTTTAGAGCTACCAAGTGGCTCCGAAGCACTTTAAAATGCAGAAGCTGCAAGTTCACTTGATACTAAAAACAAAACTAAAAGCTCGTTCAATGTGCAGGACCCTGCACCCCAGAATGGCAAAAGGGGCAGAGTCCCACAGCCTTGGCGCCCTGATAAGGAAGCCCCCTGTCCTGAGTCTGCTGCACCCCACATGGTTTAGGAACCTAGAACTGGGTCTCCTAAGAAGAGCATCAGAAACTGGCATCCCCACATGGGAGGCTGTCCCAGCAGCGGCCGCCCTCCAAAGGCACGCTCACCCCTTCAGAGTGAGGAATCTGGAACCCCCAGAAGCATCTTCCCTTCACGTTCCCTGCTTCTCCACTGACCGCTCAGCAGTCTTGGTCTTCTTCAGATTAGCCCTACCCAAATGTGAAGCGAGAGGGAAGGTCTGCAGAAAGATGGTAGCCATGGGCCAGTCCCAGGTAATTGGCAACTAAGCCCACCCAGTCTGGGGCAGGGCCAATGCATGAGGCTCCCTCACACTTCAGGATTTCAAATGCCTGCACCAGGCTCTCCTCAAGCCCTCTGGCTCACTCCCGTGCACATGTGGAGGAAGTGAGTACACATCTCGGGGTCTCAGGGTACGGCTGCCTCAGTTTGCGCATGGTGGAATCGGGAAAGCAGCAGCCCACCGTCCAGGGCTGGGCCAAGGAAGAGAAACAGGAGCACTCCAAAATGCTCCCAGGAACGATACGTGGCGGCGGCAGATAAGGTGGCGTTGTTTGCTCTGGGTTGCTACACAGTGAAGGCCCATCGCCAAGCTGACAAATGGGAGCTTAAAGAGGATTACCTCGCATGGCTCCTCCCGCTGTGGGAAAGGGCAACTCTGTTCCAAAGCTCTGGCCAATCTTCCTCCAATCCCTTCTACCTCATTTTCACAACTGATGCAAACTTCTCATTGTGACCTAAGAGATTTTTTGCAAAGAGTTGCGGTAAATTGCAACGGGGCCTACTGAACATCTAAAGCTCTGCTCAAAGAATCAGAAACATCACCTTGCCCTTAAGACTGAGTAACTTTGTGGATCTCACATTCAGAGGCTCACTTCTCTCACCCCTACAGGACTTTCTTTCCCAAAATCGCCATGCAGTTTATCAGCCCGACACCTAATTCCCTCTCCAGCTGTCTTTCCCACCCTTGCCGCTCTCCTCTTCTGGAATTTCCTTTTAAAACACACGTCTAGTTAACACCCCTTCAGCTTGCAATCGTTCGTACTGCAAGCCTCCATTTCAGAAGGAAGAAAATGGAGCCTTTATGAAAACTTGCACCTTTATCGGGTGCAAGTGCCGACTGCAGCTAGACATCCAGAGGAAGAGCTCCAACCAACTCGGCTAGACGGCTCCCCAAGAGGAGAAGATAGCCAGCCAAAGACACGCTGCGATCAGCTCTGGCTGCACCAAGTTGCACACACCAAGGAATTAAATTCTGCAAATTCTTGTTTAACTCCTCAAGAGCAACTCCTAGTCAGACTTTTGCTACAGGGTGAGATAGCGGGTGCACGACTAGATCCCCTGGGCATCCGATCCATGACTACACAAGGCTGTAAGAACAGCTCACATTCCGAGGAGTTCACATCCACCCTCTGCCCAGTTCCTTGCTTTTCCTGCGGAGGTCGGACACATGGCCTATGCAGGCAAAGCCTCCAGTGGGGCGACCTGGCCCAGTCATCCTCTCTCAATCCGTTCTGCCTCACAGGGCTGTTGTGGGGAGGACTTGGCAGCAGCAGCAGGAGGGGGAAAACCACTCAAACTTATGCTCTGGGGAACTTTAGGGAGACCTGAGTGGGGCACCACAGTGACATCCACAAGGGCCGCGGGACTGCGCTGCTTGTGAACAACCTTGTGCAAATGGAGAAAGTAAAATGTCTTGCATGTGTGGACTGGACGAAGATTTAACAGCCACTTCAAAACTAAGTGTGGCCGAGCAGCTGGCTCAGTGGTAAAGGCCAAGGGGCAAAGGTTGGATGAAGTCGCCGCGGAGGCAGCTGCCTGTGCTCTCTCAAATGTGATACAAGACAGGAAGACCCAGGCTGTGAAAGACAGAGAAATTTTTATTCCCTGTCATAACATTCAGCAGCTTGTCTCCAGAAATGGGAACGTGCCATGATACTGAGTGAAGATGCTGTCCAGAGCCCCAGAGCAACTCGCCAGTTGGAAGGACTGATGGCAACAGCAGCCAAGCCACCTGCCCTTATTTTACAGTATATATAATGCATATATAAATGGAACGGGCCCTCCTACACACGCAGTTGCACACAAGAGCCCCAGACCGATAAGCCAGGCATGTGGGCACTTTACAGGCACATGCTGCCACCGCTTCCCACATGCTTGGGCCATAACCTTAAATGCAAAACGTATTTTTAAAGCCAACACGCAAGAGGACGTGGAAGTATTTCGCTCGGGACAAGCAGATCCCTCCCCCTGCAGTTGCAACCAGGAGCAGCTGTTGTGTTTGGGTAGGTCTGATCCAGAAACCAGAAACAGGTTCAGTGGAGGAGGTTTTAAAAAAGCTAATCAAGCTTAACAACCACCTCAGCAGAAAATATTTGGAAGCATAGCTTTGTGTTTCAAATTCTGCACAAATAATTCCAGAGCATTGGCTAGCAGCTTCCATGTGAACAAAGCTGCAAGCCCACCCGGAAGCAGGAAGAGGCCGCAAGACAGAACTGTGAGGAAAAGGAGTTGGCCATTACTAAACTTCCCAGGAGGGGAGGGCCAGAGGCATGCCTCAGACTTTGCATCAGCCAGTGCAGAGCAGCCACGGAAGTTTTATTCCAACACACAAGACCCAAATTCAAATTCCTGCTCCGACAGGAAGAGTGCAGATTGGCCTTTGTCGAGCTATAGTCCCTGAGTGTAAAATCAAACTCATCTGGCTGTTGAGAACCAAAGGTGAGGTAATGCTATATAATCTGAGCCCGAGGAAGTCTGAAAGCCAGTGGGGAGCAGAGAAGGAAGATGTAATAAACTAGAATTAACAAAAGTGGAACTCATTCCAATAAACCAGTTGTATCAGTAAAGAAGCTAATTGCACATGCATTCAAGAGAATCTCAGAAATTTAGTTTCGCACTTGCATGCATACAAGTCCTGTTGATTTTACTACAACCTACTTCTAAGCAAGACACACCAAGGATCAGGTTCTCCTAGGCTTACTATTTATAACTTGTTCTCTCTTTCCTCCTCCAAATCCTTCCACAAAATCCATCTTTTCAGCTAAGGTGAGATAATCCCTCCCAATGTTTGCACCATGGGACAGAAAACTCTTTTGCATCAAATGGCTGCCCCCACCCCCAGCTGGACAGGCTTTAAAGACCAACAGTTCAAATCCACTTGGCTCACTTGACACTTCTCTTTCTCCTAATTGCAGGCTGGAACTTTATGGCCCTGGGCAGTGGAGGCAGCATTTTTTTGAACAGACAAAACTCAGGCTTTTGCCCATGGCTGGAGATAGTTCTCCACACCTGGATTAACCGTTACTTCAGAGCAATTCTCAAAAGCCTCTGGGTACTTTAGCTTTGTTTTGAAATGTGCAACTGTTTGAAGAGTGAGAAATTGCAACAAAGCCAAGCTGTGATGCTGGAAAAACCCCCAATCATGGCCAGGAAACGAGCTTAGCTGGTTGACAGCAGTCAAAATCAGTATTAAAAAGAAAACAATGCCCAATTATAAAAGACTGATAACACATAAAGCCTCTTTTCCAAACTGCCATTATAGTAGATTGCAAAGAATCTAAGGAAGAAAGTTTTCTCTGTGAATGTCAAAGACCCTTCAATGGCTTTGCAGCATGGCTGTTGCACCACTTTCCTCTCAGTAACATGTTTTTCCCAAATCGGAGTTCTGCAGCTATGCACGCGCCTGAGTGCACAAACATGGATGTTACTTAAATAAGGCTGTCAGTTCGAGGCAGGGGTGGAATAGCCTATGTAAGCCAGTGGATGACACATTAACTCTGCTCCCCACCTCTTAAAAAAAGCACCCTCACCCACTTAAGTCCATCTGCAAAATTCAACCCCAGTAATCAGTAGGAAGTAGCCCTCAAGCTTGAATAGCCATAGAAGTGAGGCGTGCATGGCTTGTCCTCTACAGATTGCTTTAGTCAGTGGGCCATGGATTAACTCCTCAGTCCCTCCTCAGCTCCCTACAAATGATTTAATGTCTGACCTACCAGCATACTGGGAAACAAATACCTCATTATGTGGCACCACTCCACCCATTCCTGCAGGAGGCCCTTGAGCAGCAGGGGAGGAAGCGGGATCCCTTCCCCCATCTGACCCAGCAGAGGGCAGCTGCTCTTCCAGTTCAGGTGCAGCAGAAGCAGGTCCATGGGGCATGTTGTGGCTTGCGTCCCACAGTTCTCCTGGTGCCGGGGGAAGAGCAGCATCTTTCTGCTCTGGAGGATTAATGGAAACATCCAGGGGCAAAAGGCTGGCCAGGTCTTCCATCTTCTGGCTGGCCTGAAGGAGCTCCTCCAAGGAGCTGGGCATCATAACATTGGTCCACCCCTCCAGGGTAGGCAACTCTTCTCTGCTGGAAGCCAGAGTGGGCCTATTTTCCATGCAGAACGAGGAAAATGAAGGAGCAGGGGACAACTCCTCCGTGCTTGGCGGTGCTGGTTTGCGCTCCAGAACACTGGGCAACTCAGTGGCCGCTGGAAGGCTATCTGCAGGGCCAAATTCCTCACTCATGGATAACGTGGGAGTGTCCACGCTGGATTCCCCCATGCCTGGGGTGGGGACAAAAGACACTGACAGTGCTGACATGGTGGAGGGGCTTGCAGCTGCTGGCTGAGCGAGAGCAGAAGGCCCCACTGCCGTGCAGGAAAGTTCCTCTGTGCTCTCCGCCTTGCCACTGGGCGGGGGAGTGACCAAAGCAGCCTCCTCTCTATCAGTGGGGCAGAGGCTCTTGGTGCTGGCCTGTGGGATACCCAAGTCTTCGGCCACGGCCAGAGAGGGGGTATTTGCACGCACAAGTGTGGCATCAAATTCGCTGCCGAGCATGACCTCACTGCTCCCACCCTGCCCAAAAAGCAGCTCCAGGTCTCCGTACTCCAAGAAATCCCTCTCCATTTGGAGACGGTCACCTGCTGTCGCTACCTGCTCGGCCGTCTCTGACCTCTCCTCTTGAAGGCCTGCAGTGCTCACCGCCAGGTCTCCCCCAGCACAGGCTGGCCTTGCCAGCGACACCCACTGGCCACAACTACGTAAGTCTACAGCCTTCAGGTCTTCGAAAGAGCTCGCATGGTTTACACGTTCCTCAAAGTCCTGCACCAAGGCAAAGCCATGATGAAAGGGCAGCCAGAGGCTCTCTGTGACCTCCGTTTCAGCAGTGTGGCCCCCACAGAGGAGACTCTCTTTGTCCAGTTCTGCAATCTCATCCTCAGAAACCAGCTCTGGGACATCCCAATGTGAGAAGTCAGCCCTTTCGGAATTGCTCAGCTCATAAAAAGCCTGAAGCTCTTCTCTCTCTGTACTGACCACGTAGTTTGACAAGTCAAAACCTGGCTGGGAGTCCAGCTCCTCAGCAGGTGTAGCAAGTTCACCATGGTTTGGGGAAATCTCCCTTGCCTCAGAGCTGGTAGCAAGTGGAATTTCCTCCTCCATTTCTTTGCCTTCTCTGAGAACATGAATGCACAGAGATGGTGCTCTCCAGCAAGAGCCCTCAACCATGACCACAGGCTCTCCTGATGCAGAGTTTAGCAACCCTTCAGCCCTGAGGGGTTTTGCTAGTTCATGGGCAGTTATCAGTTCTGTCCCACATTCCTCTGTCTGACTAACTAAGGATGAAAGGGAGTGTTGTGATGCCGCTGGAGGAGTAGCCAACATCACTTTTTCTGAGTCGCCAGAAGTTTCCCGTTCAGAGAAAGATTCTGAGAGGGTAGGTTCTGTTATGCTGGCGACTTGAGAACCATATGTGGCATCAAAGTCCTCCAGATCTGACACGACAGCAGAGTCTGCCATACTGACTTCACGGTGAGCAAAGCAATGCAAAGCTTCTGCTGGATCCTCAGAGGCGCCCTCCAAGTCTTTCTGTGGGGCTGAGCCATCTGAGCACAGGCTAGTGTCCTGTCCCTCCAGGTCAGTTCCTCCTTCACCCTCCTCACTCATGCAAAGCTTTTCTAGTTCAAGGAACATCTGCACAGAATCTGTGTCCGAGAACTGCTCTGGGACAAGATAACCAGTGCAGGCTTCCAAACCAGAAACAAATCCTTCCTCTTCAGGTTGGACTGTAAGAGCTTCAGTGCTGCAGGCACAGCCCTCCACCTCCTCTCGAAGTTCAGTGTTTAAGTCTCGATGCGTTTCCTGGGGAACCAGAGCAGAGCTGACAACCTGCAGCTGTGAGTCATTCCAGATTTCTTGCCAGGGAGAGGGATGGTCAGAGGTCCCCTGGACATCAGCAAAACTCTCCACAGCCTCTATAATGATCATGGATGGCCCAGGTAATTGTTCTCTTTCTTCAGAAATGTCTGTCAGGCAACCATTTCTTTTCTCAACGAGCTTCTCCTTCTCTATCAGCAAGCTCTCCTCCCACACCTCCTCAGCCTCCATCATGATCAGTCGCTCATCCTCTTCAAACCTGAGCTCCGACTCAGTCTTTTCTCGGAGGCTGGGGGTGATGAGGATGTTCATCCCTGGATCCAGGAGCTCCTCACTCAGGCAGGGAGACAGGGGCACCGTTTCTATGACACACTCCGTGTCATCTGCCTCTAAAGTGTCATGGCGCCCCCCAGTAAGGCCAGCTTTGATGGCATTTTTCATTGCTCTTGGCCATGTGGCACTCAAGAGCCGGTGGTCCTGCCGCTTGCCCCCTGTCAAGTCAACTATCACGTCTTCTGGATCTAGAAGGGGCTGGCACTCATTCTGGGAAAACTCACAGACAGCTTCGCTGAGCTGCCTCGCCTCCTGAACTTCTGGAACACCGGACAACTTGCAGACATGCTCCATAGTCAGCGGTTCTGACATCGACTCCCCAGGATTGTCCTGCACAGAGATCTCGGCCAGCAGCACGGCAGAGCCCTGCTTCTCCTGCAAGGATGGACTGGACGCTCCAGCTTCTGAGACTTCGCTCAAGGAGGCCTCGATTCTTTCTGCAAACTCAGGGAAATTGGGTGGCATAAATGACTTCCAAGACCGCCTGTTGATGTTCTCCTTCTTTTCCAGGTTTGGACGCCGCCTCGGGGGTGCTGGTGCTGACTTGGAGACATCACTGCTGAGTTTCAAGGCATCGAAAATTACTCTCTCGTCTAACTTTTTGCTCTCTGTTGCCTTGGATTCAAAGGCACTGGGTGCCCCCAAAGTCCCATTACTAGAAATTGTGCTGCCATCCCCTTTTTCTAAGGTGCTCTTGGAGGGCTGGTTCAGCTTGGACCCCTGGTCAATTTGCTCATTTATCCTCATGGTGTCATAGATGGACCTCTGAGGCACATAGCAGTCTTCTATGTACCCATCCTCGTCCTCACCTTTCCCCAAGCAAGCAGGACTCTGCCTTAAACAGTCAGGCCTGCTGAGTGGCTTGCCCATGCTTCACAAGGAAAACACTCAGAATAATTTCAATTAACACACAATAAAGTAAGAGTCCCACGAATAATCATTCTCCCATTGTCAGCTTTCCATTCTCAGCAAAAAGCCATACATTCTGAAAAATAACAAGAAAGTCTCTAAAATGACTTGGAGGCCGCAGCTTGTATTCCAGTAAGTTCAACAAGATTCCAGCCAGCAAAATCATCTTCTCCTGGAAGGAAAGAGGAAACCACTCCGGGGCTCCTGCGGAAAAGAAGTCAGCGCCGGCAGCGTAAGGCGAACAGGCGCACGTCTCGTCCAGCCGTGGAAGCGCCCGCGGGCCTGCCAGCGACCTCCGCTGGGGCCGCTCCCGCTCAGCTCCGAAGGGACCGCCGGCCGACGGCACAGCTGCGGAAGGCTCGGCTCGGCTCCCCCGCATCCTTCCGGAGGCGCCCCAGAAGCGCGCCCTCCGCGCGGAACAAAGGCACGGCTTCCCCAGCGCCCTCATGCTCGGGCAGCGCCGCGCTCCGCAGAGGCCGCTTCCCCGGCCCCGCCGCGTCCCCGGCCGCGGGGCGGCCGCCGCTGCTGCGCCTCGCCTCGCCCGCCGGCGCGGCTCTGCTGGCTCGGATGGCGCCCGGCGGCGGGCTCCCCTCGCGCTCCCGCGGCAGGAAGTTCCTCATGTCGGGCCAAGTCGGGCGCTTCCTGTCCGCGCAGCATCCTCGGCGGGCCGCTCCAGCCTCCGCGGCAAGGCGCGCCGCGAGTCGCCGCCACGTCCGCGCCGCTCTCCCCGGCCGCCCGGGCTAACGGGCGCGCGGGGGCGCCGCGGGCTGCTCCATGCCGCCCCGGCCCCGGCTCGCCGGGAGGGAAGTTAGTTGCAGCCTTTTGTGCGCGGCGCCGGGGCCCGCCTCCCCGGGCAGCCGAGCCGAGCCGTGGGCTGCATATCAAGCGCGCAGAGCCGCCGGGCTCGCCTCCGCCTCCTCCGAGAGCGGCTGCAGCTGTCACGGCTCTTCTTCGCGCACAAACTTCTTGCCGGGGGAACAAAAGGCTACGCGGCGAGGCCGGCTCCGCTGGAGGGAGGCAAGGCGGGGGGCGACGGCTGGCACGCCGCCGCTCCTCCTCCTAGCCCTCGGAGGCGGGGGCCCGGCCCGCTGGGTCTCGGCAGCGGCCCGCCCCCGGGAGCCGGACGCCGGCGGGTGAGCTGCAGCCCAGTAACGAGGGCTGCGCGATCCGGGCTCGGCCAGCGCGCTTCCAACTCCAGCAGGGGGGAAGCGCTAGCGATGGAGGCGCGGGGGCGCTGGAAGGGAGGAAGGAGGCGGAGACCGGCTGGCAAGGCAAGGCAAGGCAAGGCAAGGCGATCGAAAGCGGAGGGGCGGGGACCGCCGCCAGCGCGCCCCAGGCGGGCCCGGAAAGGCCAGGCGCAACGGCCGGATCGAGGCGTGGAAAGCCAGCCGCGCCAGGCAGGGAGCGGGCGACTCGGCGTCGGAAAAAGCGACAGCCAGCTGAGCCTCGCCGAGCCCCCCTCCTTCCGCCCGCCTCTCCCCCGCCACCCCCCCCACTTGGAGGGCTTTTTGGGGAGACGGGGGAGGGGAGTAGGAAAGGAACCGTGCCCATTGCGGGCGGGGCGGAGCAGCGACCTCCCCTCCGCGCCTCCTCTCAGCCGCCCCCACCTCCTGACTGGGGCAGGGGGCGCAGCACAAATCCCTCGACAAAGAGCAGTGGCGTCCGGTCGCCCTTCCGCGGCGCTCCAGCGCGCCCCCCCGCCCCCCGCCCCGGGAAGGAGAGGCGGTTGCTGCGGTCGGATTTTAGGCGGCGAGCGCAGAAGTGCCAGCCTTGCTTCTGCCATCTTCCAGATCCGCCGCAGATGCAGGAAGGACGCCCTCTCCCGCTCCTCCGAGGAACTTTCCCTGCACCCCCTGCAGGACAAGCTGGACCCAAGGCGGAGCTCGAAAAGCCCCCGGGGCCGGGCCGGGCCGCGCGAAAGGCCACCGCTGCGCCGTCGGCGCGGGGGTCTCCAGTGGAGGAAGTGGGCACCCCTCTCCCCGGAGCTCGGCCGCGGTGAGGAGGGAGCCGCTATGAAATTCGCCTTGGGGACCTCGCAGGAAAAAGGCGCGATATAAATATAGTCGAAGAAGACGGTATCATACCAGGAACGCCGTGCACCCCGTTTTGACTTCAGCAGAGTGCATGGATGCAGAGCCCTGCTCGTGCGCGTCCGCCCCTGGCCAGCTGGCCTGAGGGCACCACGTTGGAGCTTGGAGGCTGAGCAAATGGGGGTAAGGATGACATTGCACATACTGAAAGACCCCCCCCTTTTCCTAGTCCTTTTATTTTTACTATTGAAAACTGCTGAGACTGGATTTTTTTTTCCAGAAGAGGAGAGTATAATAAACCTGCAGATTAATAGGAAGGTGGAGAGAGATCACCTGTCTAACTGCTCCACATCAAAATGGTGCTGCTAGCAAGGTGCAACCTTGCCAAAGCAAGGAGGCAAATCTTTCCTTCATCCTTCCTGGCTAACCAACAGCAGGCCTGTCAGCCCAGCTTGCTGCCCCCATGCCCTGCCTTGCCAATGGGAACAGAAGCATCTGGGCCATGGTGGCCCAAACAAAGCCAGACAGCAGGATGTGACTTTTGAGGAAAGTTTCCATGCATCAGACTGGGCTAAAATTCCACCTTTTGATTTCAAAACCATTTTTCTCAACCCCTCTCTTGGATAACATTTTTAATGAGGGCCAAACAAACTTCTTTTCTCACTGCAGTCTCTTCTTGTCTTAGAAAGCAGTGCAAAGCAAAGCTTTGTTGTGTTTTCTTGTTGGTTTCAGTTCTGGGAGCAACAGACAAACCAGGTGAAGGGAAGTGAAGATCTTATTTATTTATTTTTTATTTATTAACGGATTTATATGCCGCCCCTTGCCACAAGCCTCGGGGCGGCTTACAACCGCAAAAGAACTGTGTGGTGTTTCCCTCTCGCCATGGCTGGAGAGGCACTGAGGACTCTGCTGCCCACATGAAAAGCAGCCCAAAGTGTCCCTGCGGCCACCACCCACGAGGCCACTGGGGGGGGGGGGTCCGTCCTCCTTCCATTAAGGACTGGGCCAGTTCCCTCAGGAACACATGGCAGGGCCTCCATCTGGACCCTACAGCTCAGCAGTATTCCTCACTGTCATGTTAACACAGAGTGCCTCTGAGCATGTGCTCCTTTCTTCACCAAATGAATCCTTTCTGCAGAAACAAAGCCCACTGCAAACAAAGGCCAAGGGGACTAGCTGTACATGCAAAGGAGCCTTTTCGTTTCACTGCACGAATCAGGGGATGATGACTCAATGGGAAACCAGCTGTAGAAATGCTGCGCAGGTGTTTGTCATGCGAGGCTCTGGCTCCTGAATGCTCCGAACACTTAATCATTCCTTGTTCATGCAGAGCTGCCACATTTTTCAAGCACGGGATTCTGCGCTGGGCTTGTACACCAGGCGAGCCTGGCATGCCACAGGGGCCTCCGTGGAGCAATGCAGGACTTCGGCCTACGAAGGGCCTTGCCCAGGCTGCGTCCAGGGAGGCTCTGCCACTGATGTCCAGGACAAGCACTGCCAAAGCCCAGGATTCTGCTAAAAGCACAACTGGAGAGAACATGGGCCCCCTGCAACAGCCCACACTTTGCAGCGCCCCATTAGGAGGCTGCAAAGTGGCCTGTAAAAGTGTGGGTTGGCCCCACCCCACGTGGTGCATTTCCAGGTAAGCACAGGCAGCCCTCCTTCCCCAACAAGAAGCCACCTTCCCATCCATGTAAACAATTTAGAGCACAGGTGTGCTATAAACAGAGAGCAGGTGCACAACCCACACAGCTTGGGGGGAGGTGTATGTGAAAGAAGCCATCCCTGCTCATCAGTCCTGTTTTAAATAGGATGTATTCCTCCAAGGCAAGGGTGGTAACATGGCAACCAGCTGGTTGCCTCTGAAATGGAGGCACACGCAAAGAGCCCCTTTAAAAGAGACAGAGGCCCAAGCCCAGTGATCCAGCGTGCACTCCTGCCCCAGGAGCCACTTTGCCAGCCATGCAGGACGAGAGGTGGATCCCCTTTCACCCGCCCCCCCCCCCCGCTGCCACAGCTGCAGGGCGCATGCAGGCTGAGCAAGACTGCCAGGGCCCTCCCTTCCCAGAGCTTTGCTGCCAACAGTCTCCTTTGCACAGACATTCCAGGAGCCCCTATGAGCCCTTCCTCTGCTTGGCACAAGGGCACGGTAGACGGCCAGACACTGCAGGCGCAGAAGGGAAAGGCTGGGCTGGCTGCAATAATTGGGTGCAGCTGAAGCAACACCCGTCCAACGGCTTCACCCGAACAGCTCCTCCGTGCGCCTGTCCCTCCAATTGTGAGGGTCTAACGCTCCCCAGTCTTCCTGTTGAAAGAATCTCAGGCATTTCATGCGAGGGTTCCCTCCCCACCACACTTATAACGAATAATGTGTTGAGTTTACAGCCAGAAATTCTTTTGCTATTTCCTCACCAGGTCACATGCTGACAAAAGGAGTGCCAACATACATTCCCTGCTTGGGGGGGGGGGGGGAGTATTTTTCTGCTCTGCCCCCTCCTCTGCAATTAAAGAGGGTGACAACAATATAGATGTCCGCCAATCTTTGTCATGCAAATTGACTATCCTGAAATACTTGCTTTAAATTGGCATCACTTCAACCCTCCTAGACAGCCTTGGAAAAATGCCACCATGTCTGCAAGCAACACTCAGCGCTAGCCTCTGAAAGTTGCAGCATTTCTTTTCAGCCCATCCTGCAGTGGTGCCTAAAGTTTTAATTCTGGTAGGCAAGAATACAAAGCATCTTTCCTCCCCACTTCAAGAACCGGTGGGAGAGCCCTTCCCGCATGGGATTCCAGGGCAAGAGGAGCAGGCCTTGACTGGCATGGGTTTTCCAGGGGGGTGTCAGTGACGGGGCAGGGGCTCTGCAGGCCACCAGAGAAGGTTTTGTGCGTAAAGGTGGCCTAAACATCACTCGGACGAACAAACTAAGGAAGCACGGAAGCCTCACTTCCCAACTACTGCAAGTCATTTTCAGCCTACTCTGCTTCCAGCCAGTCTGGCAGCGCTGCCCACCCGCTCGAGAGTGGCTGCTTGTGCATCCACAAGAATGGAAGACAAAATGGAGAGTGAGGGGCCCTTTGCATTCCTGTTCGTAGGAGGTAGGAAGGCACTCCACCTGGCCGGCCCCAGAGCAGAAACTGGACAGTGGGGGAAGCAGGCCCCCTGCCTCCCCGAAGAACATTTTGCGGGAGCAGATCCCGTTCCCTTTTCTGTGGAAGAGGTGTCATTTTCTGTTCTTTCGGACAGGCACAACTGCCCAGGGAAGCTGCCAAAACTGCTCCCACAGGCCTTGTATGCCACTCCTCCACAGTATCCTAAACCACCGGGACAGAACAGATGTTACACCACCTCCCCAACAGAGCCCCCATGAAAGGGCACGGGGGCAAGGCAACAGTCCTCCTGGCATCTGAGAGGCGGTGGCCATTTTGAAATTCCAAGCAGGCATGCAGTCGTTCCTAACTCAAGTGACCCAGGGCCCAAAATGTCTGGCAAAAGATCTCCGGGTCTCTGCCAGAGCCCCCCTCTCCTTGCCTCCCCCCCAGCAGGTCCTCCTCCTCTGGTGTGGACTTCCTTAGGAGGCACACCCACCCTCATGTGAGGGGAAACAAGGGCTGGCCATCACGCGGCCCATGTTGGATCCTCTTGGGTGCAAGTTGGGGGAGCCCAGAGCAGTGGCCAGGGCCACTGGGGTCTTCACTAGATGTTCGGGAGCTGGACGGGGCAGTCGCTCATCCTGGAGTAGGGGCATAAAGCAGATGCTGGCCTTCCCAGGGCTCTGGCAGGACTTCCGTGCAGAGGAGATGAGCAGGCCAGAACTGCCTGCTTGGCCTCAAAGGCCACAAGGCTTTGAGCCTCAAGAGCATTTGTGGCGCACCTTGTCTCCTCTCAGAGCTGACAGGGAGAAAACGGACTCTGGGCTACCAGTGTCGCCCCGCCGAGAGACCCACTGCACTGTGCCTGTGACGCCCAAGGCCCTTGCCAAGAGCAGGCATCACTTCCAGGCTCAGCGCTGGAGGGAGGGCTGCCCCCCACCCTGATGCCTGGATGGCCTGGTGAAGGCAGCGGAGCCGGAAGGAGCAAGGCAGAGTGTTGCGCCGCTGCTTTCCCTCCCCTTCCCACATCAGCCCCGCCGCCCAGCAGGCGGGGAAGCTGCTGCGATGCCCGTCCGCCCGACTCCTCCTCGGCTTTCTCCTGCCTTCCAAAGGGGTGGCCCTGCTCCTGTGCCAGCCAAGTGCTAGCCATGCAGAGGAAGAGCAGCAGTAGCAGCTTGGCCAGAGGGTCTTTGGGCCCCCATGAGTTGCCCCTTCCCAGGGCAGGTTGTAAGGAGGAGAGAACTGGATTTCATGGGTGAGGCAGAGGCAGCCCGTTTGGTTGCTTGCAGCCCCCTGGCTGCTCCCCTTTCCTAATATCTACAGGGGCGTTTTGCCTGGGTGACAGACAATGCTCATCACAAGAGGCGTAGCTCTGAAAGAAGACTGGACACTGATGACAACCTTCCTCGACATCATCCAATGAGAGCCTTGTGGCTGATATAAAAGTGAAACAAATACATACATACATACATAATCACGAGCATCCCTGGGCCTTTGGAAGAGGCTCGGAGGTATGGGTTTCTGACCACCTGGAAGACCAATGCTGCCCAAACTTTGGGAGGCCCTGGCCCAAGTTTAGTATTTCTGAAGCACAGGTGGAAACATTGGTTCATCCTGCATTTTGCTCAGCGGTCTAGAGAAAGAACTACCAAGCAACCAGATGTGATACAAACTATATTTACCTGCTGACAGAGCTTCCAATCTCTCCATCCCTTAGCAACAATTTAGAAGTGTGCCGTGGAAGAACAAGTGGATGGCATGTCAGCTAATTTCACAATTTATTTGTGAGGCTTCACAGCTGGGCTGGTGAGTAAAAAAAACCCAATAGCTAATTCAAGCAAACCCCAAGGCCTGAGTTTACAGCAAAGGTTTTATTCTGTCATTTCATGACATGAAAGAGATTTGTCCTATTAAACCAAATCTGCAGAAGGGGGCTTTTGACAAGGTGTGCCAGAACATGTGTCTGCCCAGTACTCTTCCCCAACTCCAGCATCCCAGGGCTTGCCCAGCCGTGACAAAAAGTAGACCACACAGGTCAGCTTGTATGCTCTTGAACTAAGCCACAGGACTGATAACAGATTCCGGGGCGGAGGTCCAGTGAGTGCTTGGCCAAGCTCATCTCGCAAGCTAAACTGAAACAGGTCTCCATTCTAAACATTATAAAATGCTGGGATCCTTAGAAGGCAAATGATTGAAGGCAAATGATCTATGTGGATAAGTATCTTGGTAGCAATGTTGCTGTCTTGGTAGCAATATTTTAATTAATCAGTTGAAAGGAAAGAATACGTTGTAGTTGTTCCTTGCCAGGTCAGTGACAGACCAGAACCAAAATTGACTTATAAAATAAGCAAGGAGGCGAACTCCATTCATTAGAACGTGTTCCTACAGAGTCCCCCACAGACTGATAGAACCCATTACACTCAAAGCCCTGCTGCAGGCTTTCACAAGCAAGAGTGCTGAAGCTTCCATGGATTCCTGAAAGGCCCTGGATACCCTCCCACACGTTCACCAGAAGCCAGTCTTTCCAGGGAAGCCATGCGCTCCGCCGACGCATGGCCCTTGCACAGGCTGCTGGCAGACCTGTGGCTTCTCACCTCCCATGGAACAACTGCGGAGCAGCTCCTCCAGAGAACAGCAAAATGCTGGCACAGGCAGGCCTCCCAAGGAGGCTCCTTGAAGAGGTATGTTTAGGTCCTGCTTAATACAATTTGGCCGTTGGAAGTAAACAGCCAAGAAGCCACTTTCTTCCCGACTTACTTTCTCAAGTGAGAGTGGTCCGAACTCAGGACTGGGCTCGAGGCTACACACTGCATTCGTTACATGCCCAGACACTTTAATGCATTTATTAATTCACATGCAGAGAGGTAAGGCAGAAAATTTTCCAGTGCTACGAAAAACCTTCCATAGAGGGGCCTACAAGACCACTGAGACCAAACAGCCTCTTGAAGTCTCCTGGGTGGGAGAGCCGCACAGCCGGTGGAGGTAAATGGTTCCTTACTGTACTCCTCTAACAGGAAGTTCTTCCTGCTTTCTAGGCAGAATCTGGACCGCTGAATGATAATGATTAACTTAATATTATTTATTGAATTGTGTAAGTCATTCTTCTCTTAGAAAGACCCAAGGTGATTTAAAGTAAAAGTCTTAAAACAGAAAAATAGAAAATGCCTAAAAGCAATTTCCATTAAAATACCAAAATTTTATTTATTTATTTAAATATTTGTATGCCACCCTTGCAGCAGCCTATCAAGCTGGATTGGATTCTCATGCCCAACCTCTGTCTGCCTGCCTGAGCCATCATCCACTGGCCATCACAAGAAAACCACAAGCTTCTTGTTTTTGCTTCCGTTTGACTTGCAGGGCCACTGTTTCAAAGAAGGGCATGTATGGAGTTGTTCAGGTGCAGGGCATGGAACCAGACACCTTGCTGGCAGCCATGCACTCTTGCTGGCATTAAGGGGATCCCAGTACGGAGCTAATTTAAAACATAATGCTGCATCTAACATACCCTTCTTCTAAGCAAGAGGCAGGACTGGCATAATTTATTTTAAACCCCTTCTGCTGGTGCTCAGAAAACATGAAGAATTTTCCTTATCTTTCCTTCCCCATCCTTGATCCTCCTCCTTCCATCCTTCATCCTAGGCTCCTCCTTCCCAATTTCCTCTTCTTTCCCTCCTCCTCCTCCTCTTTTGCAAGGGGACCCTGCTCCCCTCATCCAGCCAAGAGACACGCAACTTGGCAGGCTCAACGGCAGATTGATTTCCACCACAGGAGAGTGCGACAAGCAGCAGACCATGGGTTGTTTACCAAAGAGCCAAACCCGACATGCACACAGAGCCAGCCTGCCTTTCAGCTGACCAGTCCACTCAAAGGAAGTCCCTGCTACACATCTTGACTCAGCCTCCACCTCAGCTCAATTACTTGCTGCTCCTGAATACTGTACCCGCTGCCAGATGGGAAGAGTAGGAGACGTGGGTGTGAGGGTCCATGGGATACCACGTGAGAAAGACAGGCTGCTTACCTGTGACTGTAGGAAAAACAATGGAAAGGCTCATAATAGAGAGAGATCTAGTGATGCTAGATAGGGAAGGGAGGCTGACAGCCACACAACATGGCTTCCGCAGAAACAGGTCCTGCCAGACAAACCTTGTGGAATTCTATGACAAGGTTTCAAGATGGCTAGATGGAGGGGATGCAGTGGATGTGGTATACCTGGATTTCAGCAAGGCCTTTGACAAAGTGCCCCATGATATCCTGGTGGAGAAACTGAGGAGTTTTGGGATACACCAAAGCACTGTCCGGTGGATTAGGGCATGGTTGACTGACCGAAAGCAGAAGGTAACCATTAGCGGGGAATCGTCGGGATGGCAGCCAGTGACAAGCGGGGTCCCCCAGGGCTCTGTCCTGGGGCCGATCCTGTTTAATCTTTTCATTAACGACATGGAAGAAGGGGTGAACAGTCTGCTGATCAAATTCGCAGACGACACTAAAACTGGAGCAGTGGCCACAACTGAGGAGCAGATACACCAGATCCAAAAGGATCTGGACAGACTATGGAAGTGGGCAGGAGACAACAGGATGGCGTTCAATGTGGAGAAGTGCAAGGTCTTGCACTTGGGGCATAGGAATAGCTGTCATAAGTACAGGTTAGGGGACAAGTGGCTGGAGAGCAGCACTTGTGAAAGGGACCTCGGGGTACTGGTTGACCGCAGGCTAAACATGAGTCAGCAGTGTGATGCGGTGGTCAAGAGGGCGAATGCCACCCTTGGTTGCATAGCCAGAAGTGTGGCTTCTAGATCAAGAGAGGTATTACTACCACTCTACATGACTCTGGTGCGCCCGCAACTGGAGTATTGTGTTCAGTTTTGGGCCCCTCATTACAGAAAGGATATAGCCAGGTTGGAGTCAGTGCAGCGTAGGGCCACAAGGATGGTGGCTGGTTTGCAGGGGATGGGGTATGAGGCGAGACTGAGGGAACTGGGTCTCTTCAGCCTGGAGAAGAGGAGACTCAGAGGGGATATGTTGGCAACATACAGGTATGTGAGGGGGTGTCACATGGAGATGGGGAGAGGCCTGTTCTCCCCTGCAGAGGAAGGCAGGACGCGCTCCAATGGAGCAAAGCTCAGGGAGCCAAGGTTCAATTTGGATGCCAGGAAGCACTTCCTGACAGTTAGGACCCCGAGGGCGTGGAATGGGCTTCCACGAGAGGTTGTTGAGGCCCCATCGGTGAGGGTGTTCAAAGACAGGCTGGACATGCACATGGTGGGCATGTCATGAGCGGAGCCGGCTGGTGCCGGAGGTCAGACTAGATGGCCCAGGAGGCCCCTTCTGACTCGCTCTGTTTCTATGTTTCTATGTTTCTATGACTGCAGTTCATTGGGTGGGCACCTGTGCATTCAGGCTCTGCACCTTCAAGAAGCCTTGTCCAGGAAGCTTCTCTAGCTGAGGAATTTTTGGTGGGAACTCTCACCCACAGTATAAACAAAGACATCTGTAGCAGGTTCCCAACTACATCCTCAGTTGCTTGAAATGGCCAAATGTTGCTTCAAAGATGAGGAAATGACTTGGCACCAACACTGATGCCAAGACAGAAAACATTGACTTCGATCTCAATCGTTGACCTGGAGATGGACATCAAAGTGAGGACAGTGGAGGAGTTGTGCTGAAAGCACAGATGGCCACTCCAAGAACTACAGTTCGAGGCAAGCAACCTGTCTTTCTTCCACATGGTCTCTGGGCATCACCTATTCAGGCAAATTGGCTGTGGAGGATTGGCTTCCTGGAGGTGTGATGGTGTTGCCACAGCAGCACAGAAGGGAGGAGCACCTGGCTACAAGAGTGGACCCCACGGGAGTGCCTGTTTAGTGGCCTGATAAATGTAGATGGCTTGGACCAGATGGCCACTCTGCACCGATCTGGCAGAGGAGTGCTCTTCTCAAATGCAATGGACATGTTAAACATGCCCTTAATGAACCAGAGAGTTCCAGTCTGGATAAGTTAAAGGATGGTCTGGTGGTTTAGGCAAACCAAGACATTAGTTGCTGGGATGAGACAATGCATCATTTCTGTTTACCCTGTAGCACAAAAAGAGTCTGGGAGAGTTTTGAATAAACTCCATTCAAAACTCATGGAGCTTGTCTGACATCAAGAGCCTGCGGGGCCCACTCCAGTGGTAAGTTAGAGGAAGCAGGCAAGAAATATGTCCAGATCCAGAGGAAAGTCTGAGAGGACCTACAGCGGAAATGCCAGATCCAAATGGAGCAGGGCTTTGTCTCTTTGAATGACAGAGTAAGGGGAATCAGCCCAGAGCTCACACAGTTTGCTAGCTCTATGAATGCACAAAGTCACAACAATGAATGCCCCTTTCCAAGGCAGGATCTGAAGACTGATTGTTGCAATCGGTTCAAAACCTATCACTACCAGAGCCACGAGAACCACCACTACACTTCATCAGGGCACTGAAGAATGTACAGGAGGTACCATATTCTACATTCCCCAGAAAAATTGGTTTGCCAATGGGTGTGAGAACATGGGAAACCCATCTATTGCCATGTAAACTGATGAGGAAACATGGAAAGAAGAACACTTAAGGCCTTTGACAAATACAGTGAGAAGAAAATGTAGAAGATACCCAAGGGGTTACCAAATTGAGGCAAAGGATGAAAAGGGAGTCCTTTTGCTAGTATAAGATGATTGTGTGGCTGGCTTCCTAGTGGCGAGGAGAACAGCTTGGAAAGCAGGGCATGATGCTGAGTGCTAAGTCATGGAAGGGTCCTCAGAGCTGTCCATCACAGCAAAAGGATGTCCGGGTCCTGCAGAGGACCCCTCTTTTGAGAGAGTAAGTTTGGGATCAGTGCGAGGCCATAGAAGCAACCTCTTACTAAGCTGAGAAGCAGCGCAAGACATTCTTGTCCTGAAGCCGCTGTGATTAGGATGCTATCTGTTGCCAACTTTGTCGGACATGCGCAATCAGCAGAAAAAGGGGAAGCAAGTAAAATGGACTCCTGTTCCACTGAAGGAGGAGCACTTCTGCCATGGAATCCAGGCCAACCCCTCCCTGCTCAACAGCAAAAGTGCAGGCATGCTGGGCTTCCTCCAGTGGCCACCGGGTCCACTGATGCGAGGCCCCATCAGTCCAGCGCAGACTGGAGTGCCTGCAGGAACAGTCACCACGTGCAGGAGGGAAGAAGAGACTGGCTCAGGAGGCATCCAACTAGATCGCCCACCTGAGCTATGTGAGCAGCCATGAGAAAAACCCTCTTGTGATGCAGCCGTCTCAGATTTTTGTTGCAAGGCCTGAGTAAAGAGCTGATCTCGTGCCTCCTTGTTGCTGGTGCTGCAATCCTCTCTGCCGCCACCTGAACGTACTGATCCTCACAGACCCCCATCCTGAGAGTCCACAGGCCTTGTCCTGCTTCTAGTAGCAACACATTGTGGATGTGGGGATGGGCCTCCCGGGCAGGTGTGTCCCAGCATTCCATGGGGGACACCCCAACTGGTCTACGTCTCAGCCAAGTTCATCTCAGCAGTGCAACTGGGCCAAGAGCTCTGCAGCTTGCCTTATGTCTTGGTGTGTTGCTCTGCTGGTGAGCGAGATGGGTGGATTCCATCCGAAACAGGTGAGCAAGTCCCCTCCAATCATCCAGCAGATATTAAAGAAGAAATCTACCTGCTCCCGCCAAAAAGTCGATCATGGGTCATGATGGCTTGATAGTTGTCCACAAGGAGGTCAAGCAGAACCAAAAAATAAAGTCTCTATTCCACAAAGTCCAGTCAACAGCTGCCCTTTGCAGTTCCTAGTGTTTCAGTTACTGTGTTGCAGTGTTTTCTTAAACATTTGGAAATGTGTGTGGACTTAGAAGGCAGGTAAGTAAAATGAAGAGGAAACTGCCACAAGTTTAGAGACTTGGCAATGAAATAAGAGTTCTACCCATTTTAAGCAATGGCTGCAAAAGGAAGCTGTGGAAGTGACCAACTCTGGCTGGATTTGCTGGAGACTCAGGGAAAGGCTGAATGAAAGCAAGGGTCACTTCAATGTAAAAAAGTTGGGGACTGCCTTGCATGTGGGAGAGATGGCCCTTCTCCTTCTGGAGCACTTCCTACTTATTGGTCATACACTGGGCACCCTAAGTGCAAATATGAACGCTTGCAAAAAGCCAACAACTAATTATGATGGAATTACAAAGATGTGCGCAATTTTCTGGGGCCAAAAATAATAAAATAGAAAATATGACTTCATTTGTGTATGCCAAGGCAACATCTTACTGATCTTTTTAAAAGTGGCAAAGAGAAAGTGGTCACTGCTGGAGTAGAGAGGAGGCCAAAATGAATGGCGTTCCAGGCTCTGCCATGATGGCTGCAGGGATGTAGGATGGAGGACAAAGGGGAAGAATGTGCCAGCTAAGCTGGCTGGTTTCTGAGCATACTGTGGGCTGCTCTGAGAATGCCCTGCAGCATGCAGCTTACTCACAGGGTGGCCTATTGCAACTTGCAGAGGTGACTGGCAGCTCTCTCTGCTTCTTGCTTGCAAGGTATGAACCTTTCTAGTCCAGGAGAAAGGCCACCCTGCAAATCGAACCTCCCACTGGAAGGCCGAGAGTGCAGCTAATCAGAATGGAACAACACAAACTCTCCTGCCAACTCTGCCTTTGGCGGGTCGCGTCAGCCTGGGTTCTCACCACCTTTGGTTCCAGGACTTTTGCTCCCCCGGAACAAGAACGGTGTTGCCTGACTCAAGGCACGCAGGGTCCTCTCTCGACTGGGTATATGTCGCTGGGCGCACGCATGTTTACAGCTTGTGTGTGCTAGGAGGCGGCCCAGGGCACGTCCTTGCCACTGACCTCTCTGCCCTCCCACTGCTGTTTACACACAAGGTGCCATATGTGCATGTGGGGGTGGGGGGAGGCAGGCAAGGAGGGGCAGCATAAGCAAAAACCTAAGTAGTCCCTAAAGGCAGCTGTGGGCATTTGCCCTAATTTACTTAGCTGTAAATCAAATTTAATAAAATCAAAACCCGTCAACCACGCTGGTGCTGGCCGCAAAAAGTGAGCCTGCCGGATGCCTTCCTCAGTGATCAGACAGCCTGTCAGCATGCCCCCCTTCCAAAAAAGAGACACAGAGCATTCACGGAGGCAGCCTAGGGCACTCCTCAGGGACCTCTCATCCCTGCCCGCCCAAAAACCTGGTATCCCTGGCCACCAGAACAGCAACTATTTCACATGGGAACCCCTTAACCACAGTTTAAACTCAGCAGTAAATTACACTGATTAATGCTCAATTGATTTCTGCCTCCTATTGTTATGCACCATCTTGCTGACCCTGCATTCCTGTCTTGCAGGCAAGAACGACCAGCACCAGCAGCACCTTGTTTCTGTGCAGCCCTAACTCAGACTGGCCCCCCCGCCCTGCTCAGGCTCCTCGTGCCTCTGCTGCACAGTGCCCTTGTGATCTCAGGGGCCGAGCATCTCAGTCACACTGAAGTCTGGAGCCTCCCAGGGCCATGTGCGCCATGTCTGAAGGGTCGTGCCGCCGGCTCGGTGCTCCCCAGCCTTTGAGAGCCTGGCAGCTGCTGCAAGGAGGGCCGAGCAGGTGGAAATATGCGAGAAAATCCAGAGTCACCCGTGAGAGGGACAGCATCCGGGATGACATTTGCAAGTCCTGATCGTCATACAAGCAGGAATCACGTGCAAGCCACAGGTTCAAGGCCTCCCAGCCAGTCCGGACTGGAATCCTGCTCCGCCTCCGAACAAGACTGCCCTCAGCCCCAGGCCCAGCGCTGCTCCTTGCTGGCGCTTGCAGAGGCGACACGGCACTCAAAATACCAAGGCCGAGCAGCAGCAACCCTTTACATTAAGTGGGCCTGGAAAACACGCAGCAAACCCCCCAAAATAGCCACCCCATTCACCTCCCACTCGCCCTTCATGTCCCGTCCCCCAGCTGTCCTGAGCGGGACTGGAAGGAGCCAATGCACATCAGAGAAGGGACCAAAATAGCGGCAGCTGAGCAACACTGACAGGGCAGACCAACGAGGACAGAGTGGCGCAGCGACCCCCCTGCCCTGCCCTCTGCTGGACTGCAAGCACATCCTAAAAGAGGCCTTGGGGCAGGAAGTGACCCCCCAAGACCCAATGAAGAAACTCAGCCACCCATTCAGGCCAGGGTCCAAGCCTTTGGTGCTTCAGGCCTCCTCCGGCACAGCACTCTGGGTGCTGGCTCAGACCCAAATGCCTCCTCCACCATAGAGCTTGCTAGGCAGCCCTGCTTAGCACATCATTACTCTGCATGACCCAACCCACTGTCCTGCTGCCAGGGCGGGGGGGCGGGTCTACAGGATACTCTGGCAGGGTGGCGTTCAGAAGAGCCTTGGGGCTGGATCAGACCAAAGGTCTGTCCAGAACCCCGATTTGCAGCATGGGCTTTTGGAAGCGGGAAAGCAGCGCACAAAGGCAACCACCACTCACTCATGCATTTGTAGCAACTCTGCTTCCACACTGAGGGGAGGGGGTTCAAGCTCTGGGGCTGCCTCTGGCCCACTAATACAAGGATCCCCCACCGATTTGCTGCCTCCTCTTCAGAAGCCGCCAAAAGATCAGGCTGCGAGTTCCACAGAATGAGCAACTCTCCTACCCAGTGGAATTTTCTCTTGTCCATCCTGGATTCCCCATTCACTGGCTTCTACTGCATGGCCACAAGTTCTTTTACTGCGAGAGAGGGCAAGCTCATGCGCTCCGAGCCAGGAAGCCCTCAGTTCACACCTCGGCGCATGACGAGCTCAGCACGCTGCCTCTGGCAAGCCGCCCTCTCTCCTTCAGCCTCAGCCTCACTCTTGCAATGGGGGGGGGGTGATATTTATGCCCTACGTTTTAGGCCATTTGTGAGGGTTATGCACAGGCACAATCCCAACATGGCCTTGCAGGAATACTGCAGAGAGGGACACCACAAGCCAGGCTTCCCTGTCCTCACAACAATGCTGCACATGCCCAGACGCAAACGGCAGATGCAAAGGGAGACTGGGGTAAAAGCCCAGCTCAGTGCCGCAGGGAGAAACCCAGCAACAGTCCAAGATGATCGATCCAGGCCTCAGAAACAAGCATCATGTGCACCCATGCTAGGAAAAAGCATGGATGCCCCTTCCTGCCTCCTGAGCAGCACAAGCTGGGAATGATGCATGCCTATGGCACACTTGAGGCAAGACCCAGGCAGCGCCTTTCCTCAGAAGGTGCTGCTTAAGCACTGAAAGGGGCAGCTGGAGGGCAAAAGGTATCCTGAAGCAGCCAGCAAGGCTGAAGAACCCATTTTCAGGAACTGTGGAGGCTTCCTTCAAAGGGTGGGCACACACCAAGAGGAAGCTTCCGGCCCGCTCCTCTTAGCACTGGGTTGCCCACGCACGCCTGCGTGAGTGAAGAGGACGGTGCAGCTGCAAATAAGGATTCCCCCCATTTTGTCTTCTGGCTCAACACCCCAGGGCAAGCCTGCAACCCTTATTTTCAGGGTGGGTTCGGTGGCAGCAGTGAGGTATTCCTTCATAATGTTAATCCCTTTCATTCAAATACACTCACACAAGGAAGCAAACTATCATCCTTCCCATCTTTATACATAAGGAAAACAAGGAAGATTACGGGAGAAGGGGGATCACGGGGAATGTTTTTTCACCCTGCTTGAAAGTAGGACTTCACAGGAGAAGTCAAGAAGCCACCATGTGCTCGCACCAGCCTCGCACACGAGCTGTGTCAGCACAGGATGCGAGATGCTCTGTGGACAGCAGAGCACTGCAACAGCGCTTGCGCCTTTTTGTCTTTGATGCACAGGAGCCTGCCAGTGCCTTCTGGAATCGGAACAGCAGGAATCATTCAGAAAAACCACTGCTGGCTGCTACCGTGGCTGCTTCGCGATGTGCTCGCAAAGGTGATGGGGATGAGTGTGTGCATGTGTGTCCGTGTGTGCACGCACGCGCACTGACTCGAGCCTTTCTTCCTTCTCCCCTGCATCTGCTCCCACTGAATGATTCTATTGTTAGCCAAGCTCGCTCTCTGCCAAGAGCAGGCAGGTGCCTTTCAGCTCTCTGGCAGGATGAAACCACCTGGAAAATCTGCATTCAATTTTGCCCTCCTTCTGGCCAGGGCGCTTTTGTTTCTTTGATTATTTTAAAAAGCTGGCAAAGGATGCCGACCAGGCAGGCAGGCAGGCAGCAATGGGAAGAGGACTGGGAGAGAAGATGGCCTTGTTCACTTTAGGGTTGCCGGCCTGCAAAATCTCATCTCCAAATGGATGTGGTTTCTTTTTTCCAAAACAAAGCTGGCTCTGATCAGGGAAACTGGCTCTTACACAGGAAGCCATTGCCACCCCCCAGACTTTCTTGGGTGCCACAACCCAGGCCAGGAAGAGGTGTGGGCCCTCCTTGTGGGCTTGCAATCTGCATAAAACCAAGGGTGGGGTGGGGTGGGGAGGGGAGGGCAGGGCAGGGCAGGGCAGGGCAGGGGAGGGCTCCGTTGCAATGCTGCAGGCTTGTGTGGCACGCCAGGTGGTCTGTTCACCCGTCCACAGGCAGGCTGGGGAGGTAAGCATCTCGACAAGGCATCAGCCAAAGACCTTTCAGTCACCATGCTTCTCAGGATATAAAGCAGTTACATGAAACCCCTCAAGGTGCAAGCAGAGGAGGGCTCTCTCTCTCCAAGGACCTCTCACGCCCATGGCTGCTGCTTCGACCTGCTCTCTCTGACTGCCGTTCAGTCCAGGGCTACCTCCAGGCCTCCTGTCATACTGCCCCTCCCTCCTTATTCACTGAGCCCCCACAGGACAGAAAGGACCGGTCCTCTTGGGCCACGAGCATCTCCCCACAGCAGTGCTTGTTGTCCCGCTTTGCCTCCTGGCAGCCACAGTTTGAGTGTCTTTGTTATCCTGGAGAGTGCCTAGCACATTCCCGAGCCTCAACAATGTCAGACAACCCTATTCCCAGGCTTGCATGCTGGCACAGAAGGAAGCACCGCATCAGGAATGCGAGGCGGAAAAAGAACGGGCGGAGGAGTGAAAGATTAGCCTCAGCCTGGATCAGCTGCTTCCAGGGGCCTGGCAGGTTGTTTTAGTGTATTTCCTAGTAACTGGTTGTAGCTTTTCCCCCCTGCATGGCAATTTGCACTCTTAATCAAATAATTGGAGTGATTAGCCAATGGATGGTTTGACTGCAGATTAAAAACAGAGCTGCAATGGACTGGAACCAGCCATCTGGGCTCTCTCGCAGCTCTGTCTCAATGGCTCTTCAGGAGCTTCAGCTGACGCAGCCCAGTCTGGCCCCCTCGCAGGCACCCACTGCGGCAGCCTTCCGGGCACGAGGCAAGGCGACAGTTCGGCCTGTCACGCCTGGGATGGACTGGGCCAACAGGTCCACGAGCTCAAGCTCCTGCTGAACAGGCCACCGTGGCTCCTGCCAGAGCGTGGGCATCGCTTCCGCTGCACTACGTTCAGGTGGCAGGAATGCGCAGAGGGGTTTCACTGGGGGCTGCCACAGGCAAAGCGCCCCGCAAAGCCACAAGGTCTCAAGACCATTCCGTTTCAGCAAGTCTTGGTGGAGGAAGTTGAGCCAAGCACAGACTGCCTTTGCCATGCCCTGACCAGCTGTTCCACCCCTGCAACTGTGGGGACAGGAGGGAGGGGCTCCCTGTACAGATGATGGAGACGAAGCACAAGAACGCTCAGAAGACTCCATGATTACTGGCTGAGCTGACGCAGTTTCTAGTTGGTCACTTGATCAGCAATTTTAATCTGAAGTCACCTGCCCAGGTCTTTGAGGCAGACAAGAAATGCATAAAATAGTAACTTTTGGCACAGGCAAGTCCTTCTGCTGCTCTTGGCTCTTCCCAAACGCAGTCCCCGCCAGCCACTCTTCCATCCCAACCGGTGACAAGAAGGACGCTCATCCCGGGAGCAAAGGAGGCTTCAGGACCAGCTGGACCTCCAACCAGCAGCCTTCTGCTCCCTGCACTGGCCCCACCAAGGGGTGCAAAGGGTGTGCTAGCCTCCGTAGCACACCCAACCTGGCTTCGGGCTTCCCTGCCTGTCCCCACCACTGCCTTTTGGGCTGCATGGTCAGCCCAGTCTCACACCCTTCAGACTGACTCCGGCCACAGCTGCAGCTTCCACTGGCCTTGGCGTGCTCCTCTGTCCACAGCCCAGTGTTGGGAGGCGTTCTGAAAAGCACTGATGGCAAAGGACTGGGAGCAGACAGAAAATGCGACGGAGCCAGTTCAAAGACCAAAGGGGAGGAGATCTGACCTGATATTGGCACAGAAGGATGGGCTTTGCTGCAGACACCATGCAGGAGCGCAAGCAGACTGGCGTGGCATGCCCTCCAGTGCTATGAAGAGATGCTCTCCAGAGCAGGGCACCTACTGATTGGAGAACGGCAGTCGGAAGGCTGTGCATTGCTCACACCACCCACGGAGCACCTGTCTCCTCTCTAAATGCAGAGAGATGAACAGCTATTTTGATAGCACTGGAAAAAATACCATTTTCCTCAAAGACAGCCTTTTTCCTCCCCTCTTAGCTCCTCCCTCTAGAATCTGCAATTCTCTTTTGCAGCCTCTAGGAATGCGGGAACAACAGAGCAAGTCCACCAGCTATCCATTCATGGTTCAGGGGTCTCTATACTTTGCTTCACAGCTTCATTCTCCAGTTCAGCAAGCAACAGGGAACCCCAAGACTAAAGCAGATCACAAATAATAAAGGTGGTACAGATAAACCAACATGGCCTCATAACATGGATAGGCAGAAGGATGAGGCCCACTCCGAACCATTGAACGGAAACAGCTGCATCGCTCATTCCGAGCCTTGGTCAAAGGCCCTGTGGCTGTTTCCAGACACAGAGCCCCCGGGGTGTAAATATAGCTGACAGGGACAGATGATTTCCTCCCATTGTTTTCGCTTCCTGTGAGCTCAGTGCAACAGGCATTTCACTCATGCGTGTCCTGGCACAGCCTGTTTGGCGATGGAGCAGCACAGCGCGGTGCTCCTTCTCTCTGCTCCGCTCTCTCCTGTCTCCACCCTCCTGCATCTTTTTGTCAAACAGGATTTCAGGCATCACCCAGATTTGAACATTTACCACGCAAGAAAGGAATCTAGCTACCTGTCACTTATTTCAACAAGCACCTTTCTAATCCTAATACCTGCAGAAATGCTTTGCTGACATGGCCTGCAGTAACCTCTGAAGCTAGAGAGGGTATTAGAAGACCACCTGGCCATCAGGTATGGGTTGGATTTTGGGGGGGCGGGGGCAGGCTCTAATGACCCAGCAATTTATATGGTTATATGTTTCAGTACTGGCTCCTTCAGGGTCCTAGCGCTGACAGCCATTCCTCCTCCTACTATTTGAAAACCTGGATTGTGGAAGTGGAATAAATGATGCTTTTCCAAATATATAAACACATGGGCATAATTCATTCTGATGGATGAGACAGGACCACTCTGGTGTACATCAGGGGTGGGTAGGCGACAGAGGGCGCGACCCAGCAGATGCACAGTCTGTGGTGAGGGATCATGGGAGTTGTAGGCCAAGACCACCAGAGGGCCACAAGATGCCTCTCTCGGTATCACGGGAGGCCATGGCATGCCAATGATTAACGCTGGAAATATGGGGGGCACTCGCCCAGGAGTGTTTCCGCCATAAGATAATCTGTGGGTGAATGGCAAGTGGCCCCTCCAGAGCTCATCCCATCCTGTCGGGAGACTCCAAGACACCTAAGCACAAACAGCACTTGCCCAAGGCAATCAGGCCACCGCTCACTCCTGACTCAGTCTCACCTGGAGGATGCTCCAGAAGGCCCTCCTGATGGGCCTGCCTCCTCCTGCTGCTCCTTGCCACTCAAGTCAGCTGGAGGCTGGCTACTCCCCGATGCCAAGCTGGGCCTCTGATCAAACCCAGAGAGGCCAAGTGGGGATCTGTGCTTGACTCTGTGTCTGCACGGGGCAGGTATGGAAACACTGGGGCCAATGACACAGGGGATTCACAGAAACAGAGCATGCCAGAAGAGGCCTCCCAGGCCATCTAGTCTGACCCCCAGCTCCAGCAGCTCCTCTCATGACATGCCTACCACGTGCATGCCCAGCCTATCCTTGAACACCCTCACTGATGGGGCTTCAACCACCTCCCATGGAAGCCCATTCCATACTCTCGGGGTCCTAACTGTCAGGAAGTACTTCCTGGCACCCAAATTGAACTTGGGTTTCCTGAGCTTTGCTCTGTTGGAGCGTGTCCTGCCCTGCTCTGCAGGGGAGAACAGGTCTCTACCCACCTCTGTGTGACACCCCCTCACATACCTGTATATTGCCATAGATCCCCTCTGAGTCTCCTCTTCTCCAGGCTGAAGAGACCCAGTTCCCTCAGGCTCGCCTCATACGGCTTTCCCTGCAATCTGGACACCATCCCTGTGGCCCTTCACTGCACCGATTCCAACCTGGCTATATCCCTTTTGTAATGGGGGGCACAGAACTGAACACAATACTCCAGTTGCAGGCACACCAGAATCATATAGAGTGGCAGTAATACCTCCCTCAATCTAGAAGCCACACTTCTGGCTATGCAACCAAGGGTGGCGTTCGCCCTCTTGACCACCGCATCACACTGCTGACTCATGTTTAGCCTGCAGTCGACCAGCACCTCGAGGTCCCTTTCACAAGTGCTGCTCTCCAGACACTTGTCCCCTAACCTGTACTTGTGACGCCCATTCCTATGCTCCAAGTGCAAGACCTTGCACTTATTCACCAAGGGCTGTTTGAATGGGTGCATTTGTCCCACTAAGCAGAAACACAGTACATTCAAGCTGGCTGCTGCTGAAAATGAGCACAACAAGGGAGTCAGCGTAAAGCTTTTGCATGTACTGGGAGATTCTCGATAGCAGCTTCCCAGACCGCCAAAAGGCCCATTTCACTCTTGCAAACCAAGGCGACTTGCTTATAAAGAAAGGTGCATCACCCTCAAGGGAGGACCCCCACCCACGCATGTGCACTTCTGGAAGAGCCAACAGCCAGTATCCTCCGAGGATGCATGGGTCTGTCTCATCTGTGCACCAGGAGTGAGCCAATGCAGGACCCCTGCACCCACAGGCGGAAACTAGGAAGGCAAAGCAGGCGGAGACCCCATGGGGAAGCTCATTCTGGATCACGGGGATACTCGACAGCCTTCGAGTATGCCATCAAATTCTCCTTGTGTGCTTGCACTTTTTCAAGGCGTACGGTGTAGGGTGGAATAGCTGTTCTGAAGGGACCCTGGCACAACCCATTTGTCAAAAATGCCATTTGATAAGATCGCTGTGGAAGCTGTTGGTTAAGTGCTTGAGTCAAACTCAACTGAAGTACTGAGAAATAACTTTTCTAAATAAATAAGAAGCAGACAGCTGGGGGTTGCATGCATTCTACCAAACAGGATTTTAAACAGGTACAAAACAGGATTTTAAGCAGGATTTTTAAGGTACAAACTTAAAATGCAATTAATGGAAGACACTCTAAATTTGACCATATGGAGACTCATTTAGAAGAATGATTCAGCCAGGGAGAATGATAAGAATGCAAATTTTCTGCTATATACAACCTTCCAAAAGTGGCTTGTCTGGCTTACCTTGGTAGCTTTTATATGATAAAGAGTTCTAGGAAGAAAATGTGCTATTTAAAAGCTGTATGACTGTGAGAAAGCCAAGGTCAGGCCCAGCACTGGACTCAGTATAAAATCAGAAACTACCTTCCAGAAGGAAAAGTTCTTACCTTGAAATCCAAAAGCTGCTGGTTGATCACATCCACCTCTGTCCCGACCACCCACTGCAATGCTTCACTCTCTTCTGCAGTGGCTGTCATGTAGTTCAGCTCCTTCAGCTTGTTGTAGAAGTCCTTGACGCGAGCCAGCGTTGTATCCACCTGCTCCAGGCGACTTTTGCCTCTTTCAGTCAATTTGCCACATTGTTTATTTAAGGTCTCTAGTTCGTGTTTCAATCCTATGAGGTCGGGGCTTCCTTCATCATCCAACATCTGCCTACATTTCTCTTCGGAAGCATGGATGTCCAACCTCAGCTGCTGAAGTTTGCCCAGGAATTCCTGGACATCTTCAGCTTGGGACTGGAGGCTGTCCATGTCCCTTCCAACAGGGCCCATACTATCTAACTCATCGTCTAGGTCTGCCAGCTGAGAGAACATCTCCCGAACATGATTATTAAACTGACCAATCCCTTCAAGCTTGCTTTCCATAAGCACACAACATTCATTGACCTTCTGTTTGACTGCCTTGAAATCTTGCTGGGCAACCTCAGCTTGGCTTAAGAGGTGGGAGGCATCTGACCCATCTGGAGCATCTTCTACTAGACCTTGAGTGAAATTTCTTAGATAATCCACCTGAGATTCCAGTGCTTGGAGAGCCTCTTGTTGGGTTCTCAGCTTCTCCAAGTTCTTAGCACTGCAGGCCTGAGGGCCTAGAGCCTCGTAGATTTCTAGCTGGTGCTTAGTCCCTTCTAGTTTCTTCTCAATGTTCCGAAGACTTTCTTGGAACTCCTTCAGCCGTTGTGACATTTCTTCAAGGGAACTGGTCTTTGCTCGGAGCTCCTCAGTAACAGCATCCATCTTCTGGTTGATCCGAGCTTTTTCATCCCGGACATCGTCTTCATCCATTTCTGATGCATTGATGAGGATGTCAGCAGCACTGTTCAGCATCTCCAGAAGAGAGCACCGTTTCTCCACATCACTCAGCATGGCCTTTGACCTCAGCAGGGTGGCTTCTAGCTGCACTGGATCCAGCGTGACTTCTAGCTCCAACATCTTTGATTTGCAGTCCTCTACCCATGGGAAAAGGTCTTCAATGTGACGCTGGTATTTCTGGGCCTTCTGCAAGCAGTCCTTGAGTTTGGAATGGCGGTCCACAATTTGCTTGCTTAGCTCCTCCCAGTTTGATTTCAGGTTGATCAGCTGGCTTTGCAAATTGGCTTTTTCCTCCCCAGGCTGAACAGAGAGGAGCAAAGACTCGCCCTCCATCATGATCATTTCGTAGGAGCCGCTGTGCTGGTTGAGGCTCTTCTGCAGTTCCTCCTGCTCCTGGATCTGAGACTGCAACTTCTCCAGCTTGGCAGAGATCGGACCAATCTTTGCCTGCTGCTTCAGCTTGTCATCCAGCCAAACATGAAGCTCATCAAACATCTGCTGGAACTGCTGTGAGCTTGCGAGGGCCGTCTGCAATCGATTCATCCGGTCACCTGAAAAGGGGGATGATGCACCATTAACACTGCATTTCATAAACTAAGGGGGAGCTCTGCTAATGTACCCATGGCACACAATCTCCAATTGCTGGAGATGAGTGTCTTCCAGCAGAAAGGTGGTTTGGAGCACCTTTCAAAGCAAGACAATCTCGGGAACCCATGTGGCTGCAATGTGCCTTGCATTATGGTACTAAGGGCCTACCATGTAGAAAGCTGCAGTATTCCCAAGTCATGATTCCTTAGAAATATATCTCTAAACTTTAAGTGAAGAGCTCAAAACGGGATGGGATGAGATCCCACTTCTTTTCGGCCATTCCTAACTGAGACTGACTTAATCAACCCACTTCTTTTTTCCCTCCGACTTCAGGCATAAAGGGAAATATGAAACCAAATCCAGCCATTTCTGTGGCATTTCAAGGAACCTAGCTGGGGAGAGGCTTTCTCAAGATACACTGGCCTTAGATTCCTCCTTATGGGAAGCAGGAAGAACCTTCTTCAAAATACTTGCTGATCCACAACCTTGACACAAAGAACATTTGAAAGAATGGTCCAAGGAGGCTCATAAAAAACCCAGTACTAACAAAGTTAGTAGCTTTGCCATCTCACATATGAAAACTGCTGTGAACTGCTGTTTTTCCTCCTATAAAGCTCTGCTCATGTGCTCACTGGGAGACTGCCTGGGGCTGAAGGCCCTTTCCACATTTGACAATCTTCAGATGCAGGCGTGAACCATGTGAAACGTCCACATGGCCAATGCACAGCATGACAAAAGAGCACTGACACGGGAGGAGGCCATGCCTGCTCAGGGACACATGGGCTTCACCTGCTCTGCCAGTGCTCAGCTCTCGCCTGACCAGATCCTTCCACAGGGTACTAGTGGCCTTTTGGAACATCTTCCCTAAGTTGTGGAGTCCTGGGCTTTACACCTCGACTAAATAGCACCACTGGACTTTCCAAATGCCATAAAATCTTTTTCAGCAGCTGAGGCCCTGTGTCTTTTCGCCCATACCTGCCAAGTCCTCCAGGCCCTTGAGAGGGAGGGCCACTGTCTCCAAGCGCTTCTTCAGTTCATCCTTGAGGTACTGTTCTCGAATGAGGTCAGAGAGCTCTCCGCACAGGATCTGGGCCTCTGCAATCTCATCTTCCAGCTGCTCCAGGTCAGACCGGATCTCACTGGTTTCCTCCAGCTGTTGCTTCACTGCTTCTGGCTGGGTGCTGATGGCAGGCTGGGAACTCAGGCGCTGTCCCGCAGCCTTCACCTTCTCCGACAGCACCTGAAGCAATTCCTGATACTGGGTGCTCTTGACAATGGCCTGGTCAATCTGGCTGGAACGAGAGTTGAGCTGCTCCATGAGCTTGGTCCACTTCTGGTTCACAGCTTGGAGCTCCTCCTCCACATGGTTGCTGGAGGGAGACGTTTCACTTGGGCAGGTGAGAATTGCTTGGGCCGCCTCATTCAGTTGGTCATATTGGTGCCTGCGAGCTTCAAATTCTTTCAGCATGAACTGAAATGAAAATAGGCATTTTTAACAACAGACTACAACTGGCATGGTTGTCATCAAGGCTAAGCAAGACCAATTAATTGGGAGCATCCAACAGTTCGTTCGTTCATTCATTCATCCTTATGGTTAGGTCACCATTAAGGTATTGCATAGCATTACCAGCCTTGGCTATGTTGGAAGCCACAGTTTTATGAATTCATAAACCCAACACTACAAACAACACATCTGTATTCATGAATGTAATGAAAGCAACAAAGATGCCTTTCCTGCAAAATACACCTGTGTCTTTCAAAGTTCATATCCCCGGGGAACCTTTTTCACACTGATTGATCTGAAAATGATTCTGCACGCATTGCAAGCTCTGTGGCGCAGGCTGGCTTGTTGCTGGCCCCACGGTTGCCTTGCATAGAGCAGGAGTGCTCCCCGCTCCCCCTGGAAGGAGGCTCAGCCATGGACCTCTGACTGAAGGATGCCCGATAGCTGTTCCAAGAAACTCCGGGCCTCCCTGGTGTACCATCTGACCTAAAACATAATTGGCAGCAGTTTAAAAGTGGACCTTCGCCTTCATTCAGGAAGGCGCTTTTAGCAATGTGCAAATGTTAGCTGACGACCTCAGTTACAAGCCGAAGGGGCTGGTCACAGGACTGCAGAGTTAAGCTGATTGACAACATGGTTACAGTCAAGTTTGGCAGCTAAAAGCCATCTGCAGACTTTCTGGAAGGCCTGCAAAGAAGCTGTGGGGATGCGGCTTTTAACAGGATTTCAGCTTTGAGAAAGGCTTTGGGAGCTGGGAGGATGATAACATTCAAAAGGCATTCCATTCCTCTGCCTTATTTGTCCTGCTGTTACTCCCGACCATATAAACAAACTGCACAGGGAGAGTCAAGGGCATCACCCAGGAGATTTTTCTCCCCCTCTGTGTGCTTGGCCCGCTACAGGCTTCTTAGCAATATGATTCAGAATCCCCCAAGGAGAAAGGCAAGTAAAAGAGATTGGCCAGTGCCTGGATGCTTTGAGCACTTTTAAAATGAACCTCGGCCAGGGCTGGCAGGCTGCTGACTGGCTGGAACACAGCTGAGCCGCCGGGGGCCGCTCAGCAAGCTAGGCCAGGGCTGGAAATTGCCAAGGGCCAGGCAGAATTCCTGGACTAGGAGCAGCAATGCTGCCCTCTCGCCCTGTGCAGCGGTGGTGCTGCAGGACCACAGCGGGGCGGCCATCAGCTACCTCCTCCTCGCACATGTGCAGTGCTCCTGGAGCCCCTCGCTTGCTTAATGCATGGCCAGGCCATACTGACCACCATCCTCCCAGCCCAAGCCTGCAAGGTGTATGTGTGTGTGTGTGTGGGGCGGGGGGGAGAGAATGGCCTCGCCTGCTTCTCACCTGGACCTGCTGCTTCTGTGCATTCAGCATGTTTGGATCAATGGACAGTGGGCCCAGCACACTCATCATCAGCTCCTTCTCCATCAGCCAGGGGCGCAGCTGGCCTTCAGCTACCTGGAAGCTTGCCAGCTCGCTGGCTGATTTCTCCAGCTTTTGCTGCCGCTCTGCAGTCACCTGGTTGGTGCGCACCCACCTAGAGTCTGAACACAGAAACACTATGGTTGGGTGTGTCGCTAGTGCAGTGCTCAGGCTGTGCGTGCCCTCACTGGAGGCAGAGGGGCAGAGCCTCGGGAATGCTCCCAGATGCTGCATGGGCAGAGCCGGCCAGCATCGGCCAGGCCCTGTGCCCTGGGCCCCCACTGCATCCTCAAGGGCTCCTGTTTTCCAGGTTGCTCAGCCTGCTCCACAACCTTGATCTTCAACCTGCCCTGGGGTTCGAATTCAAGCACCCCCAGAGGTGTTCCTCCCTGGCCGTACTTGGCAACCCCCCGCCCAGATGGGCCTGCTGCTCTTTGCCTTGCTGAAACAAGACCTCTGTGTCACCCACCCTGATTCCCCACCATTTCAGACACACGAAGCACTATGCTACGGATCCACGGTGATCCGGATGTGGCCCACCTTCTGGCCACCCCTGGCTGAAAGGACACCTCCACCCTCAACTGGTGCCATAGCAGAGAAACTGCAGTTGGTAAAGAGGAACAGACAGAGAATGTGCATTTATTCATTCTTCCCAGGCCAGCTGGTTTCGTAAAACAAATGTGCCTTAAAAAGAGGTCAAGCCGCTTCAGCAGAACTTTCTGGTGGACCAGGCTTCTGGTGTCACACTTCTAACATCTGCCCCTTTATCCCAGTTCCCTTGCTAGTCAGAAGGCACCCCACCCCTTAGTTTGGGACAGGCCCAGGACACAGGCGAGCCCTACAGATCTTCCTTGAGGTCCCCAAGTCACATACTTAAGTCCTCCAACATCTTCTTCCAATCTCCTGCTTCTGGCGATTCAGGGTATTTCTCTAGGAGTTCAGAGAGCAGCTCCTGTGCTTTCTGGACCTTTGCAGCATTCTGCTCCAGCTCGGCCAGAAATGCCTATTGGGAAGAAAAGAGGAAAGCCTATTGGGCACCGCACTGGGGCAGTCACTTAAAGTATCTGAGCTGCTCTTTAAAAAGTACAGCACAGCACAGCACAGCACACCCAAGACGGCTTGCAACCGCGATGCTGGCCGTGGGTCACAGGCCGCCCCCACTCAAGGCAGGTCAGTTTGCATGCATGCAGTATAATTTTTGCACAGCATGCTGAAGTGGGCTTCTGCGTATAACTCTGGAAAATCTAAATCTGTTGGAACCACTTCCAATATGTGTGATCGGACAACCCTAGAGAATTCCACAGAGAACATTTTTGTGGCACTCTATGCTGAAGGTTTCTGTAAAACATACTCTCCCCCTTGTGTTATCATGAACAGCTTCAAACAAGGCAAGGAGGAAAGGTATTGCTGCGTAAACACCAGACCTTGTTATGTTCCGCCTGGGCCCTCATTGCCTCTGGCTTGGTTGGCGAGGAAGACGCCTCGAGTGCCACCAGGGTCTGTTCCCTTGCCTCCAGCCACGCCAGCAGTGCACACGCCTCCTCCTGGGCATCCCTCATCTTTGCCAACATGGCCGACAGCTGCACCTGTCGCCCCTGCAGGACGTCCCCGAGGGCCTCGTACTGCTGGTTCACATCTGACACATCACACTGGATCACCGTCAAGTCTAGGCCAAAGGCAAAAAGGGAAACCAAGCCCAACTTGAACAGGAGAACGAATTTGATTTCCACATCGGTAAACAAACAGAAGACTCAATGTGTTCACTCCATCAAAATGCACTAAGCGCATTTGCTGGGATGCTGAAGTGGGAAGCTCACGTGCGTTTTACTTACAATGTTCCCATCTCACATTTTCTTAAAGAAGGTCATGATTAAAGGCACTAGAAAAGGAGAAAACCTGCCGGCATGGAAAGCAGGCTCAGCCTAAACTGAACAAAGCGAGCATCGTACTTTAAACAAATATTGGGAAAAGGGGGACTTCCTCCAAATTTCTCCATTTTGGATGGACATGGCTGCTCTGGCTGGGAACATTCCATGCATTGCAGGGGGAGGGCAGGTTGGGGAAGGTTGACCCAGCCTTTCTTGGTTGTGAGTCTGCAGCTTGTGAAAGTTCTCGGAGTTTGCTCTAACAGCCGCCATCGCTGACGATCCATAGGCATCGCAGAGAGCTCATCTCCCTTTGGGGAGCAGAGCAGGCCAGAAGTATTGCCAACCAAGATAAGCAGATAGACATGTGACATCTTTTTAGACCTTTGTGGATGGTATCATGGGATATGGTACTTTTAGATCAACATTGTGACAGACCTTGATCTGGTGGACATTATACCTCGATAAACTGGATTTAAACAGTTATCTTAGCAATCCTATGTCATTAAATGGTTGCTGAAAAAGTATGTTGGCTTTCTTTATAAGAATGCTGTATGTAAAAGAACTCTACACTTAGATCACTGTAGATCTGGCTAAGATTTTTATCATGACAAAAAGTTGCATAAGCATTCCTTTAAAATTCAAGGTGTGTGTGCACCTTGCATACAATTCAGACAGGACCATTTGAGATCACGTGATCAGGCAACCTTCTCAGATATAAGGTAAGGTTTAGAAGAGAGTGAGAAAAGGCACTTAGCAAGTTCTTATATTTTAGGACATCGTCTTCTTTCATGCAGTTATTTATTTATGATTTATTAAAACATTTATAGGCTGCCCCATCGCACCAAAGCCTCGGGGCGGCTTACAACGATTTAAAATACAATAAATTAGGACCAATTAGTTAGGACCTGTGAAGTCCCTGGGAGCAGAGTGGCATATTCCCTTTCCCACTTTCACAGACACATTGGCAGTTTGCCTGGATGGCTGGGGACACAATGGGTGTACATACACAGCTTTTATCAACAGGCCTCAACCTCACCTATTTCCCTGTTACTCTGTAGGACAAACATGGCAACACAACAAGACACACTCACAAAAGCATGCGCCATAGGCCGGGCTCCCTCACCTTTGCAGGTGTGATATCCGTTAACGCTGCCTACAGAACTTCCCCCAGTGGGCAGCACAGAACCTAAGCAAAACAACGAGACAGACAGAATGATGGAGACAAACATATTAGTGATACAGATGCTTGCAAACACCTTTCCAGTGAGGATGCAACCTGCTTTATGCAACTGGATCTAAGTGTGAACTGGCCCAGCCTCTAAGAAACTCGATCTGCATCTCTGCTGGCTCATGAGGCCAGGCCACAGAGTGCCCCTTTGTGGCCTGGGGCCAGTTTACACATTACCTTCCTCATACTGGAAAAACAACGATGGAATCAACCTTCTCCATTCCAGCAACTGAAAAGTAGCATGCGCAGCCTGCTGGGCCATCCGGGGCCTTTGGCCTCCCAGAACAGGGGTGCGAGGGAGAACTTCTCCACACCAGGTTAAGTGAGGAGACCCACTAGGCACGGCGGTGGCAGCATGCGCAGTGGGAACTGTCCAGAAGGGGGTGGCTTTCATCCCACCACCCGGTGAGGCGTGTGACCAGCTTAACGTGAATACTTCCCAATGACTTGTGGATGCCCTCATGACCCAGTTCATATTACTCAGACCACAAGGAAGACTCTAAAGAAGCAGTGACAAGTAGCCGGGCTGGAGGCCACAGCAGAAAACAGCCACACAGTCTGGGTAACCCACCTTTGCGTATAAAGCGGGAGGATGACAATGAGGAAATGGCACCTTGGCAGCGATGAGATGGCCAAGAGTCTCATGAACCAGGTCAGAGCCCATCTTACAGAGATGGAGGCAACAGAGGGGGAAGCCCTGGCATGCGCAACATTAGCGAAGCACAGGACAAAAGGACATTCTGCAACACACAACCTTCTGGGACGCTCCCAAGCGCTCTTGCATCATGACCCATGCAAGGAAGCCTCCCGTGGCTGGGCAAGCGACGAAGTGAGAGGCAGCTGCTGCTTTGGCTAGGAACGAACGAAACCTCCAGGTGGTTTGGAAGGTTCCACAGCCCCTGCAGGTATGTGCCTTAATTCCACCTCCAACACTGGTATTGTCCACGCTATAGATTTATATGCAGCAGTTTGTCTGTGCTGTTAATCTGCACTCTGATTCTTACATATTCTTGGATGCTGAGTTATGATCCACACTCTGCAGTGCATTTGAGATGCATGACATGCTAAGCTGCTCTGATGGTCCAGTGACATACTTTCTGCTAACTGCATTCTGCACTTTCATTTTATTTTTGCTTAATCAGCCAAACTTGTCATATGCCTGGGAGACAGGGTTGAATTTGGGGATGGAGAAGGGGCATTCCTCCGACAGTGGAAGGTACGGAACTGGGAGCTGGACAAGCTGCCCAAGGCAGAGGTGGGAGAAAGCCATCCAAACAAGCTGAGGAATCCTGTCTACTTGCCCCAAGGCGTTGTTCATAGAATCAGAGAAGAGCAGCGCTGGAAGGGGCCAGAAGGCCGTCAGGTCCAACCCCTGCTCTTGCGGGATGCTCAGGTACACCATCTTGTTTACATGACAGTCCAAACACTTTTGGGATATCACCAGCGAAGGAGAGCCCACAACTTTCCAGCGAAGGAGGACAGGCCCACCGCCGCCCCAGCCCGGGGACTGACCGGCCGCCGCTGATGCTGCCACTGCTCCGACAGACGGCGGCCATCGTGGGACCAGGACACTGCTGGCCTGCGGCTCCTCCATCTGTGCCAGCGAGTTCTCCGCGGGCCCCGCCCTTGCCCCCCACCCCAGCGTGGGTGGCAGCTGTGCCGGATTGGGGGTGGGACGCAGGGAGGGGCCACGGACTTAACTCGCCAGCCGCAGCCCGAGGCTGGCGGCCGAGGCCTAAGGGTACCAGTGCTGTTTGGGGCCATGCAGGGCTGGGCTGGGCCAGGAACTTTGTGTTTTTTATAGTGGGTGGGCTGGAGGGTTTTAAATTGTATTTTATTGTATTTGTTTTAGTGACTCCACATCTGGCTGCTGTTTTTAAGGGGTTGCCTGGGAGCACGGGGGTGCCACCACTGGGGTGGTTTTGGGCAAAGGGAGAAATGGCATTGGGGGATTAACATGTCGGCATAGAAGAAGGAGGGACAGATGGTTGATACCTTTCCTCCTTCTGGTTATTCCTCCAACCGGAAGGTTCCAGGTAAGCTTGTCAACTGCCCCTCGGGCCTGACGGTGCTGTTGCTTAATGCCAGGTCGGTCCATAACAAAACATCCCTCATCCACAACTTAATTGTGGATGAGGGGGCCGACCTGGCTTGCATTACAGAGACCTGGGTGAGAGAGAGGGGGAATGTAGCCCTCTCTCAGCTGTGTCTGCCTGGGTATCTAGTTTGGCACCAGTCACGTCCAGAGGGGAGGGGAGGAGGGGTCGCTTTAATTTACCGAGCTTCTATTTCCCTCACGGGGCTCCTGTCCTCTCGAGACCGGGTGTAGAGTGCTTATACCTGGCGCTGGGCTATCGAGACAGACTGGGGATTCTGCTGGTGTACTGTGCACCCTTCTGCCCATCAGACTCCTTGCCTGAGCTGACGGAGATTGTCTCGGACCTGGTGTTGAAGACTCCCAGGATGCTGGTCCTGGGGGACTTCAATCTCCATGCCGAGACTGTTCTGACCGGGGCAGCTCAGGACTTCATGGCCTCCATGACGACCATGGGGCTGTCTCAACATGTCAGCGGCCTGACCCATGAACGTGGACACATGCTGGACCTGGTTTTCTCTACGGGGCAGGAAGAGGGTGATCTGAGGGTGAGCAATTTGCGTCTGACTCCCTTGTCATGGTCAGCTCACTTCCTCGTGAGGTTTAAGCTTGGAGATGGCCTTTCCCTCTGTAAGGGTGTGCACCCTATTGTGATGGTCCACCCTCAGAACCGGATGAACCCGGATGGATTCCTGAGGGCTCTAGGGGATTTTCCGGTTGATAAAGCTGGGGCTCCTGTTGATGCTCTGGTTGAACTGTGGAATGGAGAAATAGCCAGAGCAATTGACACGATTGCCCCTAAGTGTCCTCTCCTGCCAAGCAGAGCCCATCCATCTCCATGGTATACATCTGAATTACCTAAATAAATAAATACATAAATACATAAATCCTAAATAAATAAATTACGGGCGATGAAGTGGATTGGGAGATGACTAGAGCATAGGTGGAGGAAATCATGGGATGAATCTGACCAAACACACTTACGTGCTCATTATTGAGCCTATGCTGTGGCGGTGAGGGCAGCGAAGAAGAAACTCTTCTCCACTTCCATTGCCTCCTCACAGTGCCGTCCAGCAGAGCTTTTTCGAGTGGTACATGGGCTGATATACCCTGGCCCTAAGAAAAATCCTGTACCACCATCAATGGGTCACTATGACGACTTTGCACAGCACTTCAAGGAGAAAACTGTTCAGATTTGTCATGAGCTGGACTCCACAATTGAGTCAGATCCCTTAGGGGAGACACCAATGACTCCATCTGGTCAGGTACTAATGGATGAATTTCAGTTAATGCGGCCCGATGATGTGGACAAGGTGCTTGGACAAGTATGTCCTACCAGCTGCTTACTCGACCCTTGCCCGTTGTGGCTGCTGACCAAAGCCAAACACGGGATTGGTTCCTGGATCCTGGATGTTATTAATGCCTTTCTGAGGGACGGCCGGGTGCCCGCTCCTTTAAAGGAGGTGGTAGTCCGGCCAGTCCTAAAGAAGGCATCCCTGGATCCAAAGATGGCCACCAATTATAGACCGGTGGCCAACATCCCGTTTTTGGGCAAGGTGCTGGAGCGGGTGGTGGCGGGACAACTCCAAGCACTCTTGGATGAAACTGATTATCTGGACCCATTTCAGTCCGACTTCAGACCCGGTTACAGTACTGAATCTGCCTTGGTCGCCCTGTATGATGACCTGTGCAGGGAGAGGGACAGGGGGAGTGCGTCCCTGTTGGTCCTCTTGGACCTCTCAGTGGCTTTCGATACCATCAACCATGGTATCCTGGATAGGCTGGCAGGACTGGGAGTAGGAGGCACTGCTTGGCAGTGATTCCACTCCTACCTTCCACTCCTACCTTGATGGCAGATGCAAGAAGGTGGTGCTGGGGGACTTTGGCTCTGTGCCATGGCAGTTATGCCATGGAGTACCGCAGGGTTCCATTCTGTCCCCCTTGCTATTTAATATCTAGAAGCTGGGACTTCAAGAGGGCCAACTTTGGCCAACTGAAGGCCAGGCTGGGGAAAGTCTCCTGGGATAGGTTACTGGAAGGTAAGCAAGTTGAGGAGGGGTGGATGGCACTCAAAAGGGAGGTTTTGCAGGCGCAAGCCCTGACAATACCTCTAGTCAGTAAGGTGGGGAGGCGGAGGAGAGTGCCGCCATGGATGCGAAAGGAGGTGGTTAGGGGGATTAGACGAAAGAGGAACCTCCATAGGAAATGGGTACTGGGGGAAATAGACCAAAGGGTATACCGGGAGGAGGAGAAGGCCCGTTGCAGAAGAATTCTTCGCAAGGCTAAGGCTGATTATGAGCTGAGACTTGCCAAGAATATCAAGAGCAACAAAAAGGGCTTCTTTCAGCATGTAAATAGGAAAAGGAAGGGGAGACAAGTGGTGGGACCACTAAATAAGGAGGAAAGAGATCCAGTGACTGACATGAGGGAACAGGCACAGATGCTAAATGACTATTTTGCCTCTGTGTTCTCCCCAAAGCAGGACGGGGGATATCCGTATAGGAGATTGGATGAGGCTGGGGACTTAGGGGCAGAGATTAGAGTCACCCCCCTTGAAGTCGAGGGGCTCCTCAGGGCATTGGACATTACAAAGGCGCCAGGCCCTGACGGGTTACACCCGACAGTACTTAGAGAGTTGGCAGGGGTTCTCTCACGCCCGCTGGCCTCCATTTTTGAGGCCTCGTGGAGAACGGGTGAAGTTCCAGAGGACTGGAGGGTGGCATCGGTGGTCCCAATTTTCAAAAAGGGTAGTAGGAAGGACATGGGGAATTATAGACCGGTTAGCCTTACGTCCATTGTAGGAAAAACAATGGAAAGGCTCATAATAGAGAGAGATCTAGTGATGCTAGATAGGGAAGGGAGGCTGACAGCCACACAACACGGCTTCCGCAGAAACAGGTCCTGCCAGACAAACCTTGTGGAATTCTATGACAAGGTTTCAAGATGGCTAGATGGAGGGGATGCAGTGGATGTGGTATACCTGGATTTCAGCAAGGCCTTTGACAAAGTGCCCCATGATATCCTGGTGGAGAAACTGAGGAGTTTTGGGATACACCAAAGCACTGTCCGGTGGATTAGGGCATGGCTGACTGACCGAAAGCAGAAGGTAACCATTAGCGGGGAATCGTCGGGATGGCAGCCAGTGACAAGCGGGGTCCCCCAGGGCTCTGTCCTGGGGCCGATCCTGTTTAATCTTTTCATTAACGACATGGAAGAAGGGGTGAATAGTCTGCTGATCAAATTCGCAGATGATACTAAAACTGGAGCAGTGGCCACAACTGAGGAGCAGATACACCAGATCCAAAAGGATCTGGACAGACTATGGAAGTGGGCAGGAGACAACAGGATGGCGTTCAATGTGGATAAGTGCAAGGTCTTGCACTTGGGGCATAGGAATAGCTGTCATAAGTACAGGTTAGGGGACAAGTGGCTGGAGAGCAGCACTTGTGAAAGGGACCTCGGGGTAGTGGTTGACCACAGGCTAAACATGAGTCAGCAGTGTGATGCGGTGGTCAAGAGGGCGAATGCCACCCTTGGTTGCATAGCCAGAAGTGTGGCTTCTAGATCAAGAGAGGTATTACTACCACTCTACATGACTCTGGTGCGCCCGCAACTGGAGTATTGTGTTCAGTTTTGGGCCCCTCATTACAGAAAGGATATAGCCAGGTTGGAGTCAGTGCAGCGTAGGGCCACAAGGATGGTGGCTGGTTTGCAGGGGATGGGGTATGAGGCGAGACTGAGGGAACTGGGTCTCTTCAGCCTGGAGAAGAGGAGACTCAGAGGGGATATGTTGGCAACATACAGGTATGTGAGGGGGTGTCACATGGAGATGGGGAGAGGCCTGTTCTCCCCTGCAGAGGAAGGCAGGACGCGCTCCAATGGAGCAAAGCTCAGGGAGCCAAGGTTCAATTTGGATGCCAGGAAGCACTTCCTGACAGTTAGGACCCCGAGGGCGTGGAATGGGCTTCCACGGGAGGTCGCTGAGGCCCCATCGGTGAGGGTGTTCAAAGATAGGCTGGACATGCACATGGTGGGCATGTCATGAGCGGAGCTGGCTGGTGCCGGAGGTCAGACTGGATGGCCCAGGAGGCCCCTTCTGACTCGCTCTGTTTCTATGTTTCTATCTATATGAAACCGCTGGGAGAGGTCATGAGGAGGCTTGGGCTGCAGAGTCATCAATATGCTGATGACACCCAACTCTACTGCTCTTTTTCAACTAACCCAGGTGAGGCAGTGGCTGAACTGAACCGGTTCCTGGCCAAGGTAATGGGCTGGATGAGGGCCAATAAACTGAAACTCAATCCAGACAAGACGGAGGTCCTGTTGGTGGGTGGTTCGGGCTCCAGTGTAGGTGACTTGGACCTTGCCCTGAATGGGGTTGCAGTCCCTCTAAAGGACAGGGTCCGCAGCTTGGGAGTGCTCCTTGACCCAGAGCTGTCCCTGGAAGCTCAGGTGACTGCGGTGGCGAGGAGCGCTTTCCTTCAGCTTCGGCTAATCCATCAGCTGCGTCCCTACCTGGAGGAAGATTGCCTAGCAACAGTGACACATGCATTGGTTACTTCCCAGTTGGACTGCTTTAACACGCTCTACATGAGGCTGCCCTTGAAGACAGTCCGGATACTTCAGATGGTTCAAAATAGAGCTGCCAGGTTGCTGACAGGAACTGGGCGTTACTCTCACATAACCCCAGTCTTCTATCAGCTCCATTGGCTTCCCATTGAAGTCCGGGCTCAATTCAAGGTGCTGGTAATTACCTATAAAGTCCTTAAAGGCTTGGGACCAGGATACCTAAAGGAATGCCTTTTTCCCTATTTGCCCTCCAGGCCCTTCAAATCGGCAGCAGAGGCCCTCCTCCAGGAACCCTCTGTGAACAACGTTAGGAGACAGAGTACCCAGAGGAGGGCCTTCTCTGCGGTGGTGCCCCACTTATGGAATGCACTCCCCAGAGAGGTCTGCTTGGTGCCATCGTTATATGTTTTTTGGTGCCAGGTTAAGACCTTTTTATTTAATCAATATTTTAGTAAGTTTTAATATTGAATTGTATTATTGTATTTTATTAATTGCAGCCAGAGTGGGTCGTCAATTTATTTACGCTGTTAGCCATCCAGAGACTAATTGGACGGCATACAAATTTTATAAATAAACAAATAAACAAACTTTCCCAGGTAAGAGGTTCCATTGTCATACTGCTCTGTCAGTCAGGAAATTCTTCCTGGTGTCTAGTCTAAATCTGGTTTCTTTGAACTTCAGTCTGTTATTCCTTCTCCTGCACTCTAGAATGAATGAGAAGAGATCTTGTCCTTCCTGTGTGTGACAACCTTGCAGGTACTTGTCATGGGCCCATGACATTCCGATCAGAAAACAAGTTAAAAGTGGGCTGGATGGAATAATCCAGAGGTGGCCATAGCATCAGACCCAGAGACTGCTTCTCAATGGCACCTTCTCATCTCTTGCTGTTTGTGAGCTTGTGTCTGCACACAGCAATGCTGTGCAACGCCCAGGGCTCCAGTGGGTAATAGGCTGGAGGAAAATCCACAAGGAAGGATTCCCCTCATAAAGAATACTTGGAAGCCACAGGTTTGATAACAATCTGTAACCCTACCAGCCATGGTAGGCACGTCATGAGCAGAGCTGGCTGGAGCCGGGGGTCAGACTAGATGGCCTAGGAGGTCCCTTCTGACTCGCTCTGCTTCTATGTTTCTATATTCCATGAAGGTTCTGTGCATATCAGGCCAATCAGGTGACACCTTTGCCTCCTTTGGGTAAGGCATTTCTTAAGGCAGTGAAGAGCACAATCTAATATTTCCTGCTTAAAAGGTCATGTGTCCACAGCCTTTTATCAATTTTTTAAAAGTTGGAATTCATGCACAAAGATACATCTATATATAAAATTATGCAGTACATGATTCTAAAACGATTCTTAAAAAGAATGTAAAATATTAGAAAATGCCTTTTAATTTTATTCATATGTAATGATTATTGGATTTTAAAAGGAAAGATAATAGGGATTTTTAAAGTTATCGGAATAATTATTATTCTAATAGTTAATATATAAAATCTCCTTTTGAAGCTCAAAATGTTTTTAAAAAGCATTCTATAACATTATGCTCTAATCTGATAATTAAAACAAGTTTTAAAGTGCCTGAGAGCAAGTTTGGAGGGACAGATGTGGGGGCAGAGTTCATCCTGTGTGTCTAAACACAAAGGGCTAAAGCATTCTACTGTTATCAGCTGAAGAAAGTCATTTCGAAATAAAGAACAAATGGTATTCAATGCACTGGAAATTTCCCTGTAATTCCGAAAACTCTTTGAACTATTGGAAATGGCAGGTAACAAGTAGCACATTTTAAGCACTGCTGCTAACAGCCCATATTAGAGGAAGCTGCTACCAGAAACAGTCATTGCAAAGAGGGGGCCAAAATTCTGCCTGTAGCTGTGAACATGCAAGAACCTCTGAAGCTTTCTTGTTCCGAGTCAGCCCACCCCGGGGTCCCCTGACTGGCCGCAGCTTCCTGCAGCTTCGGTTGAAGAGGCCTTTCCCAGCCCTGCGACTGGAAATCCTCTAACGGGAAAGCCTGGGGGCGAAGGTGGACAGGTGTGCCACTGACTCCACTGCTGGGGTGTGGGCCCTCTTCGTAAGCGGACACGGCATGGGAATGAGAAGCGGGAAAGGCCTCTGACGTCTGCAGGGACATGGCCAGGGGAAGGCAGGGCAACTCCGCCTCTGCTCTAGCAGCCGCGGGGACACACCTGCTCCGCTCACCTGTCTTGGACTGAGCATCAGGAACGGTAATCTCCACTATCAGGTTCTCTAGGGCTGTCCCTCGGTGGTTTACCTCCTCCACAAGAATCCTCTTCCCTGACCATTCCTCCAAGAGGACCTGTGAGGGAACACGGGCTGCTGTCAGAAAGGGGCCACCCCAAAGTGGGAACTGCAAGCACCCGCGATGGCTGGGCCGCTCTGCGCGGCTGCTCGGCGCCTCTCCGGGGGCTGCTGTGTGGGGCCCTGGCTGGCCCTGCTGGGCTAGGGTAGCAAGTAAGCTTGCTGCACCATGGAAAGAGATGGAAGGAGGAACGGGCAAAATGGGAGCAGCAGGGGAGCTTGCAAGATGCCCCAAACCTCTTGGGAACTCAGTCACACCCCACAAGTAAAACTCCCAGGGGGTTGCCTGGCCGCCAACCGCAGGGGAGGGGGCTTGCTCCTTCTCCTCCACCCTCAGAGCTCCTGCAAGGGTGCGGCGAGGGGAGGGGCAGTGTGTCTGGCTGGGCCTGCTCCAGGGAGACCCAGCTGGATGTGCCGCCTGCCCCTGTGGTGGGAAGAGAGGCCTCCTGGGAGAAGGCTCAGCCCTGCCCGGCCCGTCAGCCCCCCCAACGCCCCTCGCCCTCTGTGAGTGAGCCTGTGCTGCCACACGGCCCTCCGTAGGCCCTAGGCAGGGGTTGGAAGAGGTGCAGGATGGGCACCCAAGCCAGGGCGTCGCCCCATGGGCTTCTTCTGCTGGAGGAGGCGGGCCGGGTGGATGGGGTGGGGGAGACTGGCAGGAGGTGCCCCCACATTTACATACCAACCACCCATGCTGGCTAACACGGGGATCCCCCCAGGAGGAGCAGACCTCCCCCACATGGCACAAAGGGCCACACGCCCCAGCAGAGCTCACGCACGCCCTACCCCCAGCAGTGCCATGCTCAGCTGCACCAGGCAGTCGAAAGGAAGGGGACACTGCTTGCAGGGGGGGGTAAGCCCCCCACTTAGCTTCTGCTCAAGCCCTGTGCTCACCTTCCAAGTTCCAGCAAGGTTTGCCCCCCCCCCCCACATGCTCCAGCCAGCACTGTGCACAGGCCACCCTGCCCTCCAGCATCCGCAGGCCCTGGGCTGGGGGAGCTGACAAGGAGCAGAGGCACAGAGGGCTGTGGGGGAGCTGTCGGCTCGAGCCGGCACCTGGGCAGCCCTCCTTTGCTGCTCTTGCCAGGGGTGGCCTGGCTTCCTGGCCTGACTGTGGCTTAGCGTGCAATCTGAGTTTGGGCAACACACCACGTCATGCAAGGTGGGGGGCAGGTAGCTACACCCACTGCAAGCCAAGCTAGTTGGAGTGGTTTTATGAACCCCCCACGGGGAGATCTAATCCATTCCCTAGGAAGTGGGACAGAGGGTTGCTGGTCTGTTCCCATACACAGTCCTCCATTTTGGCATCAGGAATATAGGAACATCGCAGGAAACGCAGAAACGCTTCCAGCATTGTCTCCAGCTTCAGGGGAAATGTGATGAAGGGCTCCACTGCTCCCCCCGCCCCCCGAAGCAGGAAAGCTTAGGCCACAGACAGTGTCCATATCAGTGTCCTTGCAGCGCCACGTCGTCCACGGCCTGGCAACTCTGCCTTCTCACCCTGGTTCCCGAGCAGGCTCCGGCCCCTTTTCTCCACCCACCTCAATTTGCTGCATCCGCTTCTCCAGCTCATGGCTGCCCAGTGACGTCTCTGTGGCTGGGACACTCCCCTCGGTTTCCTTCAGCCACTGCCTGATGGACCGGACCAATGTGCGGAATTCATCCAGCTGCTCCTGGCAAGACGACGCGCCCTTCTCTCTGGAAGGCAGAAGGAAAAGCAGGCTGTGAGGAGGCCAGCCAGGCATCCCGCAAGAGGGTGTCTCCACCGCAAAGCCCCTACCTCTCTTCCTTGGGCAGAGCACACCGAAGGAGGCCCTCTGGGGATGGCCTTGGGGCGCTGCTCCTGCCCCACCGTCGCTTCCACAAGGAACCCAAGGCGGCTCTCGCGGGCTCCCTCATCTCCATCTCATCCTCTCAGCAACCCTGTCCAGGCCAAGTGTCAGGGACTGGCCCAAGGTCACACCGTGAACTTCACAGCCCAGTGGCAGCCAGGGCCCAGGTCTCTGGGGCCCAGCCCGGCCGCCGGGGCAGCCAGCCACACTGGTGGGTGTAGCTGGTGTTCCTTCAAGGCTCAAGCCCTTGGGGGTTTTGAAAGCTCATACCACTGCTTCGAACTGGGTGCAGGAACGTCCTGGAGCCCGCCCAAGTCACCGAGCGCCGACATAAGCGGCCCCTTTTGGCCAGTCCCCACCCACAATTCTGCTGCCCGCTTCGGATCGGGGGCAGCCTCCCAGCCATTTTTGAAAGCAGTCCCACGGACGACATGCTGCGGCAACCCAGATTAGAGTGCAGGTAACTGCAGCCCGGCTGCCCTGCCACCAGGACCACACATGCCTTCGGCACACCCCCAGTGCTTCAGGGGGACGTCACGCCCCCAGAGTGGGCTGGGCGCCCTTCTTAGTGCTCTGAGTGGGGGGATCCGGAGCAGTCTTGCCCAAGTTGGCACCCTCCAAGGGCGCTGGACTGCAGCCCCGCTGGCCGCTGCCTGGGAACTGTGAGAGCCGCGGTTGGGCACAACGGAAAGGCATGGGCTGGGCCAGCAGCTGGGAAGCTCGGGGCACCTGTGATTTCCTCTTTTTCACAGGACTGCAGCAGTCATGGGCACTGTTTTTGTTTCCAGCACTGTTTAGAATCCCAAGTCTGCAGGGTTGTGGAATTAAAATTGGGAGAATCATGACCTGTGGACCTCTGTTGCACCCTTTCTTTCTTTGCATCCTATTTTGCTCCCTCATATTGGGCCGATTAATCTAACAGCAATTAGCAATGAACACAGCAGCAACAAACAAATACATGTCCACCAATATGGATGCCTCTAAAAGGGGAATGGTCAAATTCAGGGCCGCCACTGGCTACCGCTCCTCATGGTGAGAGGTGACCCCCATGCCTGTTGCTGAGGCCCCTGAAAAGGAAGGCGCAGTGGTGCTCCCCCCACCCCCACCCCCCGTGGGATCCCATGAGCAGCTGTCTGGCTGCCGTGGGGAAATAACGCTAGACCCTCAGGCCAGGGGTCGGGTCCAACAGGCCTCCTCTGAAGGTTTTGGCAATTTTACAGCGCTTCAAAGAGCACTCAGGAATCAGCAAGAACCCCATACCAATACACGATTACTGGCCCTGATCCTGCGAGGAACAGCACCCACACTAAGCCGTACACAGCAGTCTGCAGGCAACTGGTAGTGCTGGGGTGAAGCAGGATGGGGGATGCAGGGGTGCTGGGTGGGGGACACCTGCAGACCACTCCCCGCCTAAGTCATCTCAGGAAGCAGGCTGGAGAGGCACCACTTGAGAGCCAGAACCCGCCTGGGGAAAGCTTTGCTTCCCACAGAGGAGGTGCCCATTCCGTCTGTTCAGCCTCCGGTTGAAAGGGCCTTGTAGAGTTTAGAAGAAATAAAACCAAAGGTGAAAGCCATACACGTGTGACCTGTAGTGATTTGCCTGCCCAGGTGCCTTCCACCCGAAAACCATTGCTTACCTCTGTCCCTTTTTAGCACACCACAGGGCCTGTCTCAGTTTGACTGCATGCCTTTCTGATTGCCTGAATCCCCTGTAACCAGAACCTGCTGCAGAAAGTCCAGCAAAGAACACTCCTTACCTTTCCCTTGCTGCTTTCTGCAAGTGCAAGAAGTCTTTCCGCAAGCTGCGCACCCTCTCCTGATGCAAGGAAGTGCCTGCTGGCACAAACTCACAAGAGCTCAGCTCTGCGGTCAGACGCTCCAAGGTGTCCAGGTCTTCGTGGTGCTGCTTCATCTCAGAATTCAGCTCCTGGGGAAATGGGGGACTAGATGAGGATGAAATGCCGCCTTAAGATCAAAAATGCACATGGCCCAGCAACACCTCCACCGAGAGGCCAAGGAGTCTGACCAGCTCATGCCTATGGCTGCAAGTTGTTTGTTTGGGGGTGGTGGGCCCAGGGACCCTGTACCAGCTGAAGACCTCCATGAAGCATAACAGCTAGGCTATGCCTTGCATGCATTTTGCTAACAAGGATAAAACTGGTAGGTTGTTCTGCTGAGGTTAAACCAAATTCTGCCATATTAAAAGATGCATTCTGTGGTTTGCAGAAATTATGCACATTTCCCAGGACTCTTTACACTGCATAAGTTATGTTCCTGTGAGTGCTGGGCAGCAGCCCATGGAAGAGCCCCTTCCCCCAGGATCAAATGAGAATCTTGCTCCACCACCTGCTGCCTTTGTTAGATTTTATCAGTTTTCAACCACAATGCTAAGGGCCAGAAATTTTCCAGGTTTTCCAATCTGGTGGCCAAGGCTACATGTTGCAGCTTTTCTGCACTCCTGCAGAATTGTGGCATATGCACAATCCTGGGCTAGCAAATAACCTCCATCCGGCCATGTCCTGGCAAGGAAGGAGACATGGAAGACAGGAAGCTGGACGGCAATCCAAGACCTCCTCCTGAGCCCAGGCAGGCTGCGGAGGCAGGGAAGGCACCGCTTCTGCTTGACATGCTCTGGAATTCAAAATGCTCTCCCTGGCTTCTGCCCCACAAGCTCCAGCTCAGCACAGGCCCCAGCACCAACTTCCCTTCACAGCTGCCACAAGGCTCAGCTGTACATGCAGTCCACACCGTGCTTTTCGTCCTTGCTGAAGCCATGAGCCGGCCCACCCCCGGCATGGATGAGCTGCGGGCCCTGGCAAGGGGGCCTGTTTCCTTCCAGAGCAGAGCTCCCACCTCTGCAGCCTAGAGCTGGCTGCCCTAGCTGGCACCGGCTCCCCGTGGGCCACGCACCCCCTGCCTGGCCCCACGCTGCGCCCCCTGCCACGCGGGAGCCTCCCACCTGGATCTGCTGGGAGAAGTGGGCGATGTCATGGTCGGGCTGGTTCCCCGAGGCCAGCAGCCGTGTCCGGCTGTCTGTGAACTGCCGCAGCCGCTCTGAGAGCTGCTCGAACTGCTCCACCTTGGGGAGGAGGCCCTTCAGGCCGTGCTCCTTCCCCTGCTGCCACTGCTGCAGGCAGCCCAGGCGCTCCGTCACCTCGGCCAGCTTGCCCCGCAGGGCCTCGGCCGTGCTGATGTCGGCCGTTTCCATGAACGTGGCCGCCATGCCCCGAGTCATTTCCAGGCTGCTCTTCTGCCTGGCGATGTCCTGCTTCAGCTTCTGTGAAGGGAGGGAAGCACAGGGTGGGGCATGGTGAGGACCTGGCTGGCAGGGAGAGGGACCGTGTTCTGCGGAAGCAGCACAAAGGGGCAGAAGACGCGCTGCAGTGCACTCACAGACCCCACGGCAGCCCACACCGTGGGCAGGCTGGTGGAGGCACAGCCATCGTCAAATACCCAGAAAAGCTGGTCCCACAGTGGGATCCCGGCAGCCCCATGCAAAGTCCTGCCTCACATGCTCGTACTAACTGCAGGTCAATTCACCGCATGCTTTAACAAAAGGTTTGGATAAGGACCCCCCAGACAGGTCTGACAAGGATCTGGGGATGACCGGGTGCCCGTGGCAGGCAAGCAAAGAGACAGAAGTGCCAAAAACAGTCTCCCAAAGGACGTGCCCTCTGCGCCGAGGAAGGGCGTTGCCGCCCCTCTGTTCTTCTCCCACCCTCCTGGGGTTCCAGCTCTTTCTGCAGTAGATTAGACTGGCAGACTCGGATTTCTGCAAGCCCCTATTTCCTTGGTTCACTCCAGAGGTCTCAGACTGCAGCTCTCACTGTTCCAGATCACTCTGTGCTGGCTGGGGCTCATGAGCACTGCAGCTGAACATGTACAGAGGGAGCCTGGTTGGGAAAAGCCAAGCCAGAGAGACCATCAACCAGGTAGAATGGGAGACGCGTGGCGAAGCCCACGGTTGAGGTGCTAGTAATGCAGCCTTGGGTGGTGAACAGACGGGTGGTGGCAGTGTGGTTGCCTTGCTCCTTCCCCAGCAGCATCCCAGGGGATTCCCGGGAGGGATGAGTGTGTCCCGCCGTGGCCACACACTGTTTGGGGCAGCAGCACAGCGCCGATGTGCCCGCAGCCACTCCTGCTCAAGAGGCTCTCCCACAGGAGGCCATCTTCTGGGCTGGCTGGCCAGCCAGCTGGCTGCTCCTGGAACAGCCCCAGCCAGCCAGTCCCCAGGAGCAGCTCAGGGCAATGCCGGGGCATCCACTCCGCTGCAACCGGCCACACGGGGCTGCCTTGGCAAGGAGGAGCAGATCACGGAAATCTTTGCAGGTGCCCGGGGAGGTCTCCCCTGAGGCACCAGCAAGGATGGCTGCTGCACGTCACTGCAGACAGCGAAGCCCCTCCAACGTGTTGCTCAGGCACTCTGGAGCCTGCCTGCCAAGAGTGGGGAGAGAACTTTGCTGCTCTCGCCCAGTGGCTTGCTGTTCACTGGCGCTCACCCACGGTAGGTCATGTCATCTCGGTTTGGACAATGCAATGATCCGCGGTGGGTGCCAACAACCCCGGAACAGCTAGGGTGGGCTGTGTGGAAAAGCCACTCAGCTGGTGACCTGGGCTACATTTGCACAACAGGACAACCCACCTACAAGAACAAAGCAGAAAGACTCCTCGTCTCACCTGAACCAGGCTGATGTGCTGTGTGTTGCAGCTGTGACAGAAATATTAGGACATCTTGAAAATATGGGAATTGGCAAGTTTTTGATGCAGTTCTTTCCAATTTTTATTGCTCTGAGAATGCATTTATGTAGATGAGGAGCGCAAGCTGACATACTGCTGGGACAAGCTCTGATTTTGCAAAGGAAACCAGTGCCGGTAAGCTAAGGAAATGCTCTTACCATGTTTGTGGCGAGAGCTTCTTGCAGGGAGGTGGAGGAGAAGGCAGCCATGTCCTTCTTCTGGAGACTTTCCTCAATCTCTGCCATGGACTGAAGGAGGCTCTCCAGCCCCTCCTGGACGCTCTGAGACTGTGCAATGGACTTCTGCAAGAGGTCCGCATGCTCTGCCATTTGGGCAGACAGGCGCTGGAAGCAGCTCACCATGGAATCTGAAAGAGCACCGGACAAATGGCAGACGTCACACAGGAGGATTAAAGCGGTCAAAGGATGTACAATAAAAAGTGCCAGGGCAAAATCCCGGCTGCAAGAGCTCTTCCAAGAAACACCACCGTTCTCTGGAGCCTGAGGCCACTGGGCACATGGCACGAGAACTCTGAGTATCTCTTTCCATTCCCACAATTCCCTGGGGAGTTCTCAGAGCAAGGCCTGCAGAACAGCTGGCCCCAAGGAAGGTTCTCCAATCTCCACCATTACCTGTGGTTTGCCGAATCCCCCTGCAATCAGGTACAGGTGAGTTCTGAATTTCCAGGAGGGACCGCGCTGCCTTCTCAAGCTTCTCCACAGGCACCTGATGCTCAGCAAGGTCCTCCTGCAGGTGCTGTTCCAACCGAGCAAGAGCATGTGAGAGGAGAGCAGAAGCACCGGGGCTGCACCAAGGGCTGGCAGCTCATTTCCGCAGAGGGACGCACTCTGCGCTACTCAGCACCACCGCACCCCGATCCCAGAAGCGCGCACCCCAGCTGCGGTTCGTCCACATAGAGGAAAACACCCTTTTCCATGCACTGGGATGCCTGCATGCAGACGTCACACGTTCTGTGGCTGCAGAAAGGGGGCAGTCCCACCAAGGCCACGCACCAGCCCCTCCCTGCATGGTAGGCTGGCTGGTAGCCATGTGGCAAGTAAGTCCCCAGCAAGTAAAACGGCAGACATGTGCCACGTGGTCTGTTCTGCTTCTGGGGGTGCTGAGCAAGAAACCCCTGGCACCTCAAAGGTGCCTGACCTGGAGCCGCCTGGCCTCACCTTGGCACTGGTGAGCTGCTTCTGCAGGATGGCTGGGTCTGGGGAGATGGGCTCCAAGAGCAGGTCTGCCACCGCCCCCTCGCTCTCTTGCAGCCACGTCCTGAGAGATGCCACCGCTTCCTGGAACTGCTGGGAGCGATCCAGCAGCACGCTCAGGTGAGAGCCAAAGGCGGAACACTGCAAAACGGGTGGGGGCAGACAGGGCAGGGGCCATGGGTGCCTGACAGCAGGCGCAGGGCGGCCGGTGGCCAGCACAGGCTGCAGGCCAGAGTCCGCGGGCAGCCCTCGCCCATTTCCCACTCAATATCGGCAGCCATCTCTGATTGTCGCAAAGAAGAGGGCTGGACGAGATGGCCGATCTGATGCAGCCGGAGCCTCCCAGGTGCACGTGCATACCTGGGGCCACACTACATAGGCCAGCTAGGCCTTCAGTTACGCAACCCCGGCTGGGCATCCCGCTCTCAAAACTAGCCGGTGCTAGTTCAAGTGAAAAAAGACAAAAACAGATGTAGACCATGCAAGGCGGAAACTCTTTGCCCTCTACCTCTGTTTAGTTTGCTTCTCTTACCCATGAGGATGGCACACTTTGGGGCACACACCTGACAACACACAGGTGTTCGAAGCAGTTCAAGAAAACCCACTGAAACGACCTCATGATAGAGGAGGCTGTACAGACGGACAGCCTCACTTGGTTGTGGGCTCCCAAGACATTAGCAAGCATACCTTCTGACACGTTGCAGTCCTCAAGGCTACCTGCGCAGGTAATGACATGTCGGTGCTCCAACAGGGGTACACCTCAGCATTACCTCAAACCCAGAGTTCCACTCTGGCTCTTCTGGGGCTCACCAGATGCTCCCAGGTTTTTCCTTATTATAGAGGTTGAAATTTAGCTACTGCCAGTAAGACAACTGAGCCACCCTCTTCTGCTCTTTCTGGCCTCTGGCCTGCCCCTTTGTCTCCACCCCGCTTCCCACTCCTGGAAAGCTCTTGATCCCCTGAGGGCTGCTCAGGAAGGCAGCCTGGCAGTGGTTCAGCCCCCCTGCACTCCCTCCCCTTGAAGGAATGAGGCCACACCGTGTGAGTCACAGATCCAGGCCCACAGGCCAACAGCAGAGCCGTTCTGTCCTGATACCTTGCTGTGGAGAGTGCCGTATCGTGTGCTGGCGCTGTCCAGCTTGCTCCTCACCAGGGCCCCCGTGGCTGCAACAGTAGGCACCCACAGCTCTCCGCCCTCGGCAGTCACTGTCTTCTCTGCATCCAGCACCTTCTGCCCTGACATAGTGACAAACCGCAGATCCCCCTTGTGGGAGAGCACATCTTCGGAGAAGCTGCTTTGCTGCTGGAACAGGGGCGGGAGGGACTCCAGGCTGCCATCTCTCTTGTGCATCTGCTCCAGCTGCTGCTCGGCCTGCTCAAGCCAAGCCTCAAACTCCACGTGGTCCCGCAAAAACTTCTGCAGCTCATCACGGAGTGTCTGCACTCGCTTGAGCTGCACCTCTGCCTGAGACAAGGCAGAGGCATACCGGTCCTTGAGCCCCTCCAGCCTCCCCTGGAGGCCCTGCTTGTCCTCTGGCATGAGATTGTGGCTCTGCTTGTCCAGAAAGGCCTGGGCTGACTGTGTGGTCAGAATGACATCTTGCTGCTGAGAGAGCAGCTCTTGGTGGTGAACCTGAAAAACACGAAAGCAGCATTTAATACGGGCACCTCCAAATCAGAACCTGACCCCTCTGGGCCAGAGAGGAAAGCCTCACGACCTTCAGGAAAAGGAGGAATGTCCACAGCTCTGCACATCTCCCAGGCCTGAGTTAATTTGCCCCCCGCTGGTTAAGAAGTCGGTCGTTCATCTGACTTTTGTGTGTTTCTTCTTGCTGACCAGGACAAGTAGGTGATTGCACAGTCAGCTAAATTTTTAGCAGTAGCAATTAAAATCAGGTTGAGCACGATTCAAAATTGTAATTTTTATAGATTAATTTTTTCAAATTTTGGCATTGTTCTATATATATGATGGCTATGTGTTGTCTTCTTGCTCTTAGTATGCTGGTTTTATATTTTTCAGTATTTCTGCAAAGGCATATGGTGAATGCAATCAAAACTTCCTACTCCCAGGCCCTGGGGCTTCTTCCAACTGGCTAGGAAATGTTAAAGGCAAAAGGATTCACAGCTTGGTTGGGATTTTAACCCAAGCCTTTCATGCAACCCTCCATCCATCAGATTCCTCCCACCTTCAAGCTGTCGTAGAGCAAATTGAGATCCTCTTCAGCTCTGTCCATTGCCATCAATTGGCCATCATGATTATCTTGGACTCCTCCATCTCCAGCTACTTGTTCCACAGGGTACAGCTGGCCTGCAAAGTCTTTGCAATGATCCAAAGAAGCCACCCATTGGAGAAGAGATTCAACTTTCCTCTGATTTTCTTCAAATTCTTTGACAGCTCTAACCTGGAAAGAAAAGTTGGGAATGGGCAAATAGATTACAAAGCACACATTTCAATTTTCCAATTTTATTTCCAATTTAATTTTTTCAAATTTCAAAGGCATATTTGTGGAAGTCTTGGGGTTTCTCTGATAAGATAGGATGCTTCCAGATGACACTCTTAGGGTACCATGGTCCAGCCTTGCTCACTCAATTTTACAGGGGCCAAATGGCTCACTCTTTCCCACTCATAACTCTCCCATGTTACCTCAGTGCTCATTTTCTCTCTTTACCACAGAAAATGTGTTAAGAAAGAAATCACGTAATACCTACACGATGCCTTCTCACTTGTAGCACCAGCAGCCCTCTGTCTGGAAACACAGGGAGCTAGACAGAAAAGCTACTAGGTGAAGCCAGAATAGACTGCTAAATCAGACACAAAGAGTGCTCAGCAATGGCACCTGCACAAACCGGAGAATGGCGATGAGGGGGTGCTGTAGGGCTCAGCCCCAGGTCCACTCATGTTCAACACCTTTATGAACGATTTAGATGAGGAAGTACAAGGCCTGATCAATGTATGGATGATACAAAACTGGGTTGAATAGTGACACCCTGGAAGAAAGAATGAAGAGCCAGGGCAATCCTGTTAAGCCTGAGTGCTGGGCTCAAGCAACAGAAGGGGATTCAATAAGTGCCAAGTCCTCCGCCTAGAAAGAGAAACCAAAGGCATCCACACAAGATGGGGAATACGTGGCTCAACAGAACTGAAGAAGATCTTGGTGTTATTGAGGACAACAGGCTAAATATGAGCCAACACTGCAATGCAGCTGCCAAAAGGGCAAATGCTACGTTGGAGTTCATTAATAAAAGTATAACTTCCAAATCACAAGAGTTAATAGTTCCCCTATACTCCTCACTAGTCAGACCTCATCTGCAATACTGTGTCCAGTTCTGGGCACCAAGATTTAAGAAAGATGCAGAAACATTAGAAAGGGTCCAGAGGAGGGCAACAAAAATGATCCAGGGTTTGGAAACACTGCCCTGTGAGGAGAGACTGGGGATGTTCAACCTTGAGAAGAGAAGATGGAGGAGAGGACATAATATTCCTTTATAAAGTCCTCAAATGCTGTCCCAAAGAGGAAGGTCAAGATCTCTTCTTGCTGATGCCAGAGTGCAGGACATGGAATAATCAATTCAAGTTGCGGCAACCCAGGTTCAGGCTATATATCAGAAAAAGCTTCCTCACCGTCAGAGCAATACAACAGTGGAACCAGCTGCCCAGAGAGGTACTAGAGACATTCAAAAAGAAGCTGGACAGCCATCTGAGTGGGATGGTGTAAACTGGTATCCTGCAACAGCAGGAGGGTGGACTCGATGGCCTTCTTGGCCCCTTCCGACTCTGCTATTCCATGATTCTGTGATCAGGTACCTACTGAGGATAACCCTTGATCAATTTGATGGAAGGAGCTCTAGTTCAGATGTGCTGCCTTACAATTTCCATGTTGTTCAGGGATTGTGGGAGTTGTAGTCTAATAGAGTTGAAGGGCACCAAGCTGGATCTTCAAGTACCACAGTACTTTGTGGTCTTATCACAGAAGCATGGCTTCTCCAGCTCTGTGAGCTGCCCTGTCTGGAGGCTCCAGGGGGAAGCAGTGTGGAAAGTGGCTGGGTGGAGCTGCGCAGAGCTAGCAATGGAGGAAGAGGAGCCTGGCCCTTGTGGAGAAGGCCGGGCTGAAACTGATGCTCCAAGCATCATGGTCCTGCCTGTGGACACAGTGGGTGGAGGAAGACTTTCAGGATCCCGTCCCCCATGGGGGCAATCCTGCTCCTCAAACACTATCTGTCCGTCCTCATTTACTGAGCCCCACAGGCCTGGACCACAACACCCGCTGCTGGTGCAACCTGCTACAACTTCAAGCCAGCAGACCACCTCTGGCCTGCCAGAATGTTTCCAATGCCTAAATCCAGGTAGGTTCTTTGTCCTTACACCTGTGACAGACTTTTCTGACTCCCTTCCGCCTGCACTGGAAAAACAAATAAGGGAAGGAAATAGCTGCTGCTGTTTAGCTAACTCAAAGGCATTTCATTTGGCATTCCTAAATTAATTGGTCGATAACGTATCAAAATAAGAGACACTCTCAGTTCAGAAAAAAAAGATTAAATGAAAAATGAGAGGAAAAGTTGGTTTATGGGTCCAGATTCGATGACATGGGTTGCCAGACCCTGAAACCACCAGCAAACAGTTGAGTGGCTGTTCAGCATTCTGCAAACCAATGGCCTGGTATGCCTGATCACAGCGTGGTTTATGGGCACTGTGGCTTGTTAATTACTCTGCATGTGCTTGTTGCAAAATTACCCTCACTGGCTGACCCTCCTCACTGACCCAAAGAGGGTCACTTGCTGGGCTGGTGACAATAACACCCCACATTGTTGCTTGTGGGGCTATTTGTTAAGCACCCCAGCGTGCCACCTTTACTCGGGTCAGATGCCATGGTTTGAATGGACAAAATGGTGCCTAGAGGTGGGCTGTGGTGACTGTGTGAACAAGGTCAATGAAAACCATACTAACACTCTTAGAGAGAGGATGTGACATGCATTAATACAAGGGCATCTGATGGACACACGGCTGGAGAACTGCCAGTTGTATGAGAAATGGTCTGGCTGCGGGGGCCTGTCCATGAAGGAAGCGGGCGAGGGGCACGGCCTCGTTGCTACCTTTTCCGTCTGCTGCTGCACCGCGGAGCTCACAGCACTCTCGAGTTCCTTCTGTGCCACCTCCACCCTCTCCAGCAGGGACCGGTGCTGCTCCTTCGCCTGACCGAGCCCTTCCTGCAAGGATGCCAGTTCCCCAGGATCCAGCTTGCTTCGGTTCTCCTCCAGGAACTCCTCTGCGGCTTTCAAGGTGCTCGCAAAGGAAGCTGCTCGGCTGCGCACGCTCCGCTGGAGGTCCTGAGGACAGTGACAAAAAGAACGACAACCCCTTTATTACCTTTGTAAGACACCTATAAAATACAGGTTTAAGATGCCATTAAAATATAAAACTCTGATAAAAACCCAGCACAATCAAATACAAAAGCATTCACATGATAAAACCGGCACTCCTCCTAACAGTGATTTGGCTCACTTGAGGTTGCTGTTTATCATGAACCCTACCTAGAGTAGTTAAAAATGCCTCTTGTTGTTGTTAGTCGCGAAGTCGTGTCCGACCTATCGCGACCCCATGAACAACATTCCTCCAGGCCTTCCTGTCCTCCACCTTCCCCCGGAGTCCACTCAAGCTCACACCAACTGCTTCAGTGACTCCATCTAGCCACCTCATCCTCTGCCGCCCCCTTCTTCTTTTGCCATCTATTGTTCCCAGCATTAGGCTCTTCTCCAGGGAGTCCTTCCTTCTCATTAGGTATTTGAGTTTCATCTTCAGGATCTGGTCTTCTAAAGAGCAGTCAGGGTTGATCTCTAGGACTGACTGGTTTGATCGCCTTGCGGTCCAAGGGACTCACAGGAGTCTCCTCTAGCACCACAATTCAAAGGCCTCAATCCTTTGGCGCTCGGCCTTCCTTATGATCCAGCTTTCACAGCCATACATTGCAACTTGGAAAACCATAGCCTTGACTATATGCACTTTTGTTGGCAGGGTGATTTTTAGTATGCTGTCTAGATTTGCCATAGCTCTCCTCCCCAGGAGCAAGCATCTTGTAATTTCTTGGCTGCAGTCTGCGTCTGCGGTGATCTTGGAGCCCAGGAAAATAAAATCTGTCACTACCTCCATTTCTTCCCCATCTATTTGCCAGGAAGTGAGAGGATCGGATGCCATGATCTTACTTTTCTTAATGTTGAGTTTCAAGCCAACTTTTGCGCTCTCCTCCTTCACCTGCATCAAGAGGCTCTGTAGTTCCTCTTCACTTTCTGCCATTAGAGTGGTATCATCTGCATATCTGAGGTTGTTGATATTTCTCCCAGCAATCTTAATTCCAACTGGTGATTCATCTAGGCCCGCCTTTCTCATGATGTGCTCTGCATATAAGTTAAATAGGCAGGGCGACAGTATACAGCCTTGCTGAACGCCTTTCTCAATTTTGAACCAATCAGTGGTTCCGTGTCCAGTTCTCACTGTTGCTTCTTGACCCACAGATAGGTTTCTCAAGAGACAAATAAGATAGTCTGGTACTCCCATCTCTTTAAGAACTTGCCACAATTTGGTGTGATCCACATAATCAAAGGCTTTAGCATAGTCAATGAAGCAGAAGTAGATGTTTTTCTGGAACTCCCTAGCTTTCTCCATGATCCAGCGTATGTTGGCAATTTGATCTCTGGTTCCTCTACCTCTTCAAAACTGCCTGCACTTCTGGTAGTTCTCGGTCCACATACTGCTGGAGCCTAGCTTGCAGGATTTTGAGCGTAACTTTGCCAGCATGTGAAATGAGCACAATGGTGTGGTAGTTTGAGCATTCTTTGGCATTGCGCTTCTTTGGGATTGGAATGTAAACTGACCTTTTCCAATCCTGTGACCAATGCTGAGTTTTCCAAATTTGCTGGCATATTGAGTGTAGCACTTTTACTGTATCGTCTTTTACAATTTTGAGTAACTCAGCTGGAATACTGTTGCCTCCACTAGTTTTGTTGTTGCTCAGACTTCCTAAGGCCCATTTGACTTCACATTCCAGGATGTCTGGCTCGAGGTCAGTGACCACCCCATCGTGGTTATCAGGGATGTTAAGCTCTTTCTTGTATAGTTCTTCTGTGTAATCTTGCCACCTCTTCTTAATCTCTTCTGCCTCTGTTAGGTCCCTGCCATTTTGGTCCTTTATCATGCCCAGCCTTGCATGAAACATTCCCTTCATGTCTCCAATTTTCTTGAAGAGATCTCTGGTCCTCCCTATTCTATTGTTTTCTTCTATTTCTTTGCACTGTTCATTTAAGGAGGCATTCTTATCTCTTCTAGCTGTTCTCTGAAATTCTGCATTCAATTGTTTGTATCTTTCTCTTTCTCCTTTGCCTTTCGCTTCCCTTCTTTCCTCAGCTATTTGTAAAGCTTCCTCAGTCATTTTGCTTTCTTGCATTTCTTTTTCTTTGGGATGGCTTTAGTTGCTACCTCTTGTACAAAAATGTCCCTTACACCTCCTATTAAAAATAAATTCCATACCATAGTAAATACATGCATTGACTGCAGGCACCTGCATGACGCATGAAAGCCCACATGTCAGAACACGCACCGTTTGAAGGAAAGGGCAATGTTGCATGTCTGTAAAAAACACCATGTTGGAGCAGTTTGCTGGGACCGATCCACAGGCCATGCACAGGACCCTCCACGGAGCCAAGCCCCCTTGCTCTCCTGGAACCTGCCTGGACAGGCGAGTCCCCGGGCAGTTCTAGCAGTCTGGCCAGTGGCCAAATACCCACTCTTCATATCCTTGCTCCTCGAGGACGGTTACACAAGGCCCTTGTGAGCAGAGGAAAGCCGGAAAGCACTTGGGAACGTGGCTCTGAGCAGTTCAGGGGTCACGTCAAGCACCATGAACATAAGAGGGGCCTGCTGGGTCAGAGCCAAAATCTGTCTAATTCTGTTCCCATTGTGGTCAAAGAGCTGCCTCTGGGAAGCTCACAAGCAGGACGGGGATTTGCACCCAGCACCCTGCTTTGGAGACACAGCCGTCGACAGCCTACTGCTTCAGGAATGTGCTGGATCCCTTTCTTCAAAGCCATTCTAGTCTGGAGCCATCATGGCAGTTTGCCCAGGAACCGTGACCAAGAGACAACAATGTCTCAGGTCAGAGACTGGCTGAACGTGCACGCAAAAGCGCCGGAGCATCCCAGCCAGGCTGCCAGAAGAGGCAGCTTCCTTCAGCCCCTGCTGGCATTTCTGAAAGGCCATGGAGGGGGGCTCAGCCCAGGAACTGAGCATTCCCACGTGCTCTCCGCCCCCGACCCTTCCTGCGCATGCACGCTTGCCTTCACATCATGCCGCCACTGCTCCAGCACAGAGAGGTTTCCTTCACCGGCTACTCCCTGTGGATCCAGCAGCTGCTTCTCAGCCTGATCCATCCAGGCACACAGCTCTTCCAGTTTCTGGCTGTGCATTGCTTCCTGTTCTTGCAGCGTCTGTTTAGAATTGGGGAGTTTCAAAAACAAATAGGAGCCTGTTAAGGCCTCTCAATTACATCATGGAGGACAGAAATACAAGTCAGACGAGTGTCAAAACACAAAGCACTTTAGCAGGAGAAGTCGTGGCCTAAAAGATAAATTGTCCCACTTTCTCTCTCTCTCACCTGCCACTGACTATTTCTGCTCCCAACAGGGTCTGGAATAGCAGTGTGCAGCTTGTTGCAAACTGGGTCATTTGCTATCCAAATATTTTCACCTTCCCTAATTTCCCCTTTTCTTCCATGTTTAGCAACCCATCGTGCAATGACTGGGGCTGACCCAATGCCCGTTCCTTGACTGATACATTCTTACTTGAAAAACAGATGGTAACATCTGTAGGGACACTGCAGGAATGCAAAGGGGTGGCGGAAATGTGGCCTTTCCATAGACTTTCCCTGAAAAGTCCTTGACCATTTTACATACCAAGGTAATGTTTTTCATGTGTTTTTCTCCCAGTGAGGAGAAAACAATTACAGCACTTGAACCTAAGCATACATAATTGCCATGTAGAAAGCAGTGCTGTTTATGCCACCAAGATGGGAAGGTGATTGCCCAGCTTGTGCCTGCAGACTCGTTTCTGCATCCCAGTCACAAGAAGAAAAGATACATGGGGACTTGGGAGGCACGCAAATGACCTTGCAGAACTGCTGTGACCAAGAAACATCATTTCTGGGGTCAAGGACAGCAGGGAGAGAGAGAGAAAGTTTGGGACAGTGTGCCAAACCAAATCCAAATCATCCTCTTGGTGCACAGCCAACAGAGCATCACTGGAGCAATTGAGCATGATGTGTCACCCTGGACCATCCTTTCAGCTAATGCGCCATTTCTCTTTCCCCTGGCGCCTTATGACCACAAAATACAAACGTGTGTCAAACGAGAGAAAGCGCTTTTCTCTGACAGTCTTTAAGCCAAACAACAGAAGCCGTTTGAGGAGGAGAGAAAGAGCGTTTCTACAAAAGCCCTCCTCAGCAGCAGAATGAGTTCTTCTCCCATTAGGGATGAGAATACACTGAATCTGAAAAGGCAAAGCAAACTAGTTAATACAAACCAAGACAAGAGGCAGAACAGGCAGACATTACAGAGGGGCAACTGTTAAACAAAACACTACTTGTATTAATTGTGCCTGATGGAGAAAGGCGGGCATGCGGTTACCGGACGGCAAGAACAGATTATGCAAGCAAGCAGCCTGCTCCACCAAGGTGCGTTACTTAAGGGCAGAAACAGACGTAGTACTGAACTCAGAAGTGTATCGTTTTTCAAAAACATTTTTAAAATCAAGATCACAGGACAAAAGCTGGAGAGACTTCACTCTTCCCCTCTCCCAGTTATGATCTGGATGAAAATCAGTTCCCCACCCGTTGCTGCTATTAGTCCTGGGGAAATGGGGCTCAGACAGGCAGCACCACCTTCCCACTCCTGCCGTTAACGAAGAAACCACTGGCGTGCTTCCCAGAGGCGCAGTTTAGCATTACGTCTAGTTTTGGTCTTTATGTAAAAAGAGGTTTTGTTTGTGTTCCCAACATTTCCACTGCACATCTCTAGATTTAATCAGTAAAAGGAGTTAAAATAAAAGATTAAGTGTCAGTCAAATTAGGCAATTTCAAAGCTGTAATTAACTTTATTTCATGGGACTGTCTCAGGAAATTTTCAAATGAATGCACTGCTGCTTGTGCAAGCTAAGATTCATATGTTGTTTCCAGTGCCTTCATATTTTTCTTAAATGTTTATATACATGGTAAGAAAATGTATACTATGATTATGTCTTAAAATATTTACAAGTATTTTCAATAAAATAATTTCTGATTATTAATAATAATATTCCAATTTGAGCCACAAAAACACTCAAAACACAGTTACCAGAAAGTAAGTCACACTGAACTTAGATGTTCCACATAAACGGGCTTAAGGAGAAAAAATAAAAATAAGGAAGCACACTTGTAGCAAAACCCTAATGAAATATTTTAGTCAAAAAAACATTGAGCACATAGGATTTTAAGTTTAGTCCAGTAGCATGCTAAGTCAGATCTCAAGTAGTGTGTCAGAAAAATTGCCAGAAAAGTTCCAGGAAGGTACCCTACCTCAGAGATTTCCAGACATCCATGTCCCCGCTCCTGACCCTCACTTCTCTTGCCAGCGGGAGGGCTGAGGCAGTAGCCTCTGCAGCAGTCACTGGCGGGGCAGGGTTGGCACCGTCGTCCCCCATTCGCAAAGCGGCCAACGGTTTCGTATGGCGCAGGCCAGGGCTACAAACTTCGGCACTCATGGCTCCCCCACCTCATCCAAAATGGGGCGCACAACACCTGCTGCCACTTGGGGCCTGGCTGCCATGTCTTGGGCAGTTCAACAAATGACCGTCTCTCCCTAGTCCTCATTTCACTACATAATCTCCAGTTTGCTGCTATTAGGATGGACATGCTTTCTTAACTTCTGTTCTTTGTCTCCCTAGGAGCTTGCGTGCACCTTCCCAGGGCAAGAGACAGATATGAGTGACAGGCAGGGGCTGGACCCGATGGCTTTCCTGAGCCCTCCCAACTCTACCATTCTATAATTCATGTGTGAGTGTTAGGAGAGCTACAAGGGTGCCCAGAAGCTGGCATTTTCAAGGAAGCAAAACAGGCATGAAATTGACACCCATTTAACATCCAAACAAACCATTTAGCATCCAAAAACCAGTCCAGGTTTTCCACCAGGAATGCATGCGTGGGCACATTCGACAACCCAAAGTTAGTACATGTGTTTGATCTAAGTTATTGCCTATTGTCTACTGCAGTCATACTTTATATGTGCAGGTGCGCACTTAAAACATCTCTGGAGGACAGCAAACAAATATTGCGTGTGCCACTGCCCAATGACGCTTCAGCTGTTCATGTGCTGGTTTTAAATCTCCCCTTCTCTCCTCCTACTCCACCCAGGACATCACTTTTCCCTTCCTTGTCAGGAGTGGGAATTCAGCCCTATTGCAAGGGCAAAAACTTCTCAAAATGGCCTCTTACCTTGAATACTTGCTTACCCTCCCCTCGCCCAGAGAAAGTTGTCACAGGAAAGCGAGACAGAGAAATTAAGCCTCCCTCTGCATGGAACCAGCAGCCAGTGCACTGTTGTTATGATGGCATGACTTCACTGCAGAGGGGTACGCATGAAAAGTTATGTGCAGAGTGCCAGAGGTGTTAGAGAAGAAAAGGCACACATGCTGGTCCCTGTCAGACGCAGCGCCTGCTGCCCCAGCACCGTCACCTGATCCGTCTGCTCCTCTGGCTGGAGACAGACCTGCAGGACCTCTGCCCGTGCGACCAGCCTCTCGGAAAGCTCTCGGAATGACCCCTGCAGTTTGTTCAGCATCCTCAGCAGCTGCCGGCTTTGCTCAGGGGTCAGGTCTTGAGCATGCTCAGAAATGAAGAACTGGAGGTCAAAGGCTGTTGCCTCGAGCTGAGCTTTTGTCTCTGCGAGGGCCTTTCTCTGCTCCTGACCATGCCGAGAGAGGGCAACAGAAAAAACAGAGTCAACACAAATGCTCCTGAGTCTGCAGCTTCTGCCAGATATGAGGCAACTCACAGAGGCAGAGCGGTGAATCTTCTCCCTGGGAGGCCGGAAGATAATACCCATCCAAAGCTACTTCCTCAAAGCAGTCTTTGGCTCGTTTGGTTTTTTATCAACAGCAGCTAGCCCTGACATGTATGCTGGGCATTAGCCATCTGAGTGAGTGGCCAGGGACTGTAAAGCAGAGCAGCTCCCTGGGAGCCAGTGAGAGGGGAAGGGCCCAACTGGGAGCGGGTGGGTGGCGGGCTGGCATGGTGTGCTAAGCCGGCTGGGGCTCCCAGGCCACGCCCTGCAGCCGTTTAGGCTGGGCCCTCCATGATCCTGCAGAGGAGGGCTCCCGAACCCTCTCTTCCCCCCTTGGCCCCGGGACGCACCCAGGGCCATTGCAGGCTGCTGTGGGCCGATCACTCTTTCCAGACCCTTCCTGTGTGGTGCTGGGAAGCCACAAACAAGCTGCCTGGCCCGAGAGGGAGCCCGTTTCCCCCTCTGACCAAGCGGCTCTACGGCAGGCTAGCAGAGCCTTGGGCACAGCGCATCCTCTGGGTGTGGCCAGCCCGAGGGTGGCCCAGAAGGCCTCCGACAAGCCCAGGCCTGTTGAGAGGGCAGATCAGTCGGCCGGGCACGAGGAGGGCAGGGAGATGTCCCAGCTCCCACAGGAGCCTCAGCTCGCTTTCAACATGCTCTGTGTGTGCATTCGAAAATGAAACGCAAGCCACACTTTACCTCAAGGGGAAAGGGAGCGGCTAGCAGGGCCGCTATTTTCCCAGCCAGGGAAGGGCCTGGCTTCCTAGCCGAGCTTTCTGAGGGGAACCGGTAGCGAGCTCAGGCACACCAAACAGCCTCCTGACGTTCCAGACAAACAAGAGGAAACGGTTTTCAAACAACGCATCAGTCGACCAAATTCATGGCCATAGATGGTTATAACTCGTGGCAGTCACAGACAATGAAAATGCCGTAGGCGGAACAGTGGCGGAGCATTTTGGAGGGAGGAAAACAACCGCCAGGGCAACTGGCCATCAGGGCCTATTTTTAGCCCTGCGCACGCGCATCCTGCAGGCAGCTTGGAGGGCCAGTGTGGAGCAGCGCCCTTCCCATGCTGTCCAGGCTTTGCTAGCTCGCGAGGGGGTCCCACGGCCAGCCAGGGGGCTGGGCAAGGGAGAGGAGATACGGGCTGCTGAGCAGCATCTTGGCAAGCGGCCTCCCTCCCGTCATCCACTGTGGTCTCCAGGAAAGGCCACCCTGAACTCCCCCATGCGCGCTCCAGAGTATGGCGTTGAAAGGTGGCAGCCACCGTCCATTAACGCAAACCAGCATGGTCTTTCTAATGCTAAGAGTGGCTGGAAAGTGCACCAGAAGGGGTCAAAGCAGCTGCCTTCCCTGCTGGCCAAGTGCGTTCTGCAAATATGGAGACGTCAGGGCATGCTGCAGTTCACAGCTAGAAGTGAACACTGAGGGAGCAGCTCGGCCAAAAGTGACGCCCCAAGGGCAGGAAATTAAGCTCCTTGGCTTGGGGTGGGGGGAGGGGAGCCACAAAAGATGTGATTAATGGAGATTCTCCCTGTGGGAGCTGCCCCCCCCCTCGCCCAGCCAGGCTTATCCAGAGGTGTTGCTATGACTACCATGTAGCTCCAAAGGCAGGAATTCCGGCTGCTGGCATCAGTGGTGGGGTGGGATTCCAGACTGCTGAGAAACTGGGAGGTGTCAGCTACCCAGCTCAGCAGCTCCTGCAGTCGGCTCTGCAGCTTTTCATGCCACAATAGGATTTTTGCCTCAAAACAAAAACAGAAATAAAGATTGAAACCAGAATTTGAGCTGAAGGGCAAACCAAGGCTAGCCAAGCTGTCAGCCCTTAACAAAAACTGTCATTTTAGCTGGTCTGTGCCAAGATTACGGATTAACACAAAACACAGACCAATTTCTGAAGCAAAAAGACATCTTCTCCCTGAGGATCCACGTGATTAAAAAAGCACACATGAAGTAAAAAACCTGGTTATTACATTCGGAAAAAAGGTTAAAATAGTAGTATTTTTCAGTATTTTTAAGAACTGCGATGACCTCATTGGGACATCTTTTGCATGGCCATTTTTGTCACATGGGACTTGTGACGTACTGAGGGAGGGGGGTCATCCTGCACAGTGACTCTTACGTTGCATAAACAGGCACAGGGGCTGAACTCAGGGAGCGCCCCAAGCACTGACGGCTCAGGAACTTGGACTTTCCCCAAGTGAGAGGGGGCATTCTCCTCACTTTTTATGTGGAGTCTCTTCACCTTGCCCAGTAGCTCAGAAAATAACAGCCAGCGCTTCATTAGCCAGGCACAGGGAAGCGGCAACAGCCACGTTCCCACTTCAAAGGGAACTTAGCTAGCACCCATATTCCCACAACCGCTAGGCCACCGTGAAGGAAAACCGGAAAGAGTCAAGGAAGGGCATAACTGCGCATTTGCAGAAGCAGCTGTTGACCTGGTAGCACGACCCACACGGCAAAAGCCCCACACGTGGTTGGAGCGCTGCATTTACAGGGATGGCACTTGCTTCGCCCGAATGCCCCACACATGCTTAGCCTCATTCCCGAACCCTCCCTGCCTCCCATGAGGGCTTGACTGAAAAATTACACTGCCCCTTCCTGGCTCCCAAAGCTGGAGCTCATACTTGGCATAGCGGGTGCTCATTGCCATCCTGCACACAAAACAGGGATGCAACCCTGAATCGCAGAATCAGCACTAAAGCTTGAGCACCTTGCCATTTTGGTTACGAGGGGAAGTCACGGACATGACTTAGCACACTGTGCTCAAGGTTTAGCAAGGCCTCACAACGTTGCGCAGTGGCACCATCAAGCCCGTGCAGCCCCTGCTGATTCATATCACCCCCAGAGCCAAACAGTGAAGCCTCTCTTGGACCACCAAGCAGCACAGGCGGGACTGGGGGCCGGCCTGCATCTCTGGCTGCTCTCCCCCTGAGAGAAAAGCCCTACGTACAGATGCCTGCAGGGGAGAATCTGGGACCGCAGCTCACGCGGGGTTTGCAAGCGTGCACATATTGGAACGCTCATGTCCCCTCACCCACCTGATCTATCTTTAGTGGGGGAGTCAGGAACTGCCCTGCGTGTCACAAAACACCCCTCCTGCGTAGCACAGGAACCCTCTTTGAATAAGGCAATGACTGCCTGCCTCCATTCAGCTGCTAAGCTTCCCAGCCCCATGGAATGCAGTACCTTTTCTGCTTCTGCTGTAGCGCGAAGGGTGAGCAGCCACGAGTTCAAGGCTTCACTCACAGAGCCAAAAGACTTTTGAAGGTTCTTGGCGTCCTTCTCCAAGGCTTTCAGTAATTGCTCGGGGACTTCTTGAGGGGGCCTGGCCACAATTGCTTTTGCTGTTTCCAGATCCCGATTCACTGAAGCTGACAGGGCGCTCAGCTCTCCTTCCAAGGCCTGAGGGGCAAGAGGAGGCCATTAACCCAGCATGCAAGCGAGACAAAGCAACTTTGAAAGCTGGACCAAACCCAAGCCTCACACTTCCCCTGCCTGCTTAAGGCCTCTTAACTCTGTCCAGGTCTCAAGTCATTCTGTCCAAGCAGTAGAACTCGCAGCTTTTGGACTTGTGTCATCGTCCAAGCATGAAGCATGAGTTTGGCTGAGGGGCCTGATCAAGCAAGTGTAAAGACGCCAACTGGCAGCCAGTGGCGAAGGGGCTGTACAGATAAACGGGACCCTGGTTCAAGCAGCAGAGGCACAGGCTGCAAGAGAGTGCTGCGTGGCCAGGGGACTGGCGAAGGCAAGGTAGGAGCTGGGCAGGGGAGCAGAGGGCCAGGAGCAGCGGAGAGGAAGGGGGGGGTCAGAGAGGCTGGAGGGGCCAAGAGGGAGCAGGGGGCAAGGCCACCGGCCTGAGGGACTGATAAGGCCACGCTCAGCCACTGCCGGCCCTTTTGGCTCTGGCCTCTTGGCGTTGTCCCTTGTCTGCGTTCCTGAGCTGCAGCCCGGGCTGCCCAGGGACTCCCTTCCCTGAGATGTCAAGGGTTTGTTTGTTTTATTGCTTTGTTTTCCCTTCTTTGTTTGTTTGTTTTTGTTTGTTTTTTGGTGCTGTGCTGTGTTTTGCTTTGTTTTTCCTCCAATTTAAATTTTATTTTATCCATGTTTATGTGTGGGGGGGTTTTTGCCTGGGATAACTGGGCGAGTGAGGGGAACTGCAGGACAGACAAGGCAGGGGACCAAGAAAGGATCTCTGAGGGGTTCCCAATGGCAGGCCAGGAGGTGGCCTGGGCGGGAGTCACGGGTGTTGCTGCTGTGAGAGCTGTGACATGTTTGCCCTTCTCCCCCAGGAGAGGCAGGGCTACACTTGCCCTCGGTGCAAGCGGGTGGCCCTGCTAGTGGAGGATTTGAGGCGCCTGAGGGCCGAGAGAGCTCTCCAGGCCCCCCCTCTGGACAGAGGGTTGAGGGAGAGGCCACGGGAGGAGCAGCCGGGGAGCCATGGAGGCATGTCACCCACAGGAGCGGGAGGCCAGCACGGCCTCCTCCTTCTCCTGGCACCGATCTGGAGCTGGGAAACAGGTTCTCTCTGCTTGGGGAGGCTGGGGCTGATGAGGCCTTGGGGGACCAGCAGGACCCCCAGCCTGGGACGTCAGGCGGCAAGGGGGCCGCTTGCAGGAGAGGAGAGGGCCAGGGCACGGCTGCCCACCAGCACCGGGAAGGTATGGTGGCCGGTGATTGTTGTTGGGGACTCCCTGCTGAGGGGCACTGAGGCGGTGTGTGCCGCCCCAGCCTGGAGACAAGGGAGGTTTGCTGCCTGCCGGGCACACGCATCCGGCACGTGAAGGACAGAGTGGAGAGTCTTGTTCACTCCGGGGGTCACCAGCTGCTCCTGGTGATCCATGTGGGCACAAACGACGTGGCCAGGCAGGGGGTGGTCAGGCTCACCAGGGCCTTTGAGGCCTTGGGGAAGAAACTCCAGGACCTAAAGGTCCAAGCAGCCTTCTCATCTATTTAACAGGTCCAGGAATTTGAGCCAGGCAGGGACAGGAGGGTCACCAAGGTGAATGGCTTAGGGTGTGGTGCCAGAAGGAACACTTCGGGTTCCTCGACCACGGCACTCGGTTTCTTGCCAATGGACTTCTGGCAAGGAACGGGTTGCACCTCACGAGGATGGGGAAAAGGTCCTTTGGAGATGCTCTAGTGAGCTTCATCTGGAAGACTTTAAACTGAGCCAGTGGGGGGTGGGTTCAGGCCCCCCAGTAACGTGTCTGCACTGGACAAGTGTGCGGGGAGGATCGGGGCTCTGGGAGCAGGGCTTTAGAGATACTGCAGGGACTGACAGGACTTCTACAGAGAGGGGCCAGGTACCAGGGAGGATGGGAGGAAGGAGGATGCTGGGCACTCCGAGGAAAGGAAGCGGTGGGAAGGAGTTGAGGTGCATGTACACCAATGCTAGGAGCATGGGTAATAAGCAGGAAGAGCGTGAAGCTCTCCTGGGAACAGGAGGGTATGACCTGGTGGAAATCACAGAAACTTGGTGGGATGAAAGGCAAGTCTGGAATGTGAACATAGAGGGGTATCACCTTTTCAGAAAGGACAGGAAGGGAAAGAGAGGCGGGGGCGTGGCTTTATACGTCAGGGAAGGGATAGGATGCAGTGAGATAGAGTGCAGCACAGATGGGGATTCGGTAGAGGCAGTCTGGGTGACACTTAGGGGTTTTGACAGGGAAAGAGACCTGACAGTGGGGGTATGTTACCGCCCTCCAGGTCAACTTGAGACCCTGGATGATGTCCTGACAGGCCAGATTCTAAGGATATCTTGGGGAAGAGACTCAATAATTACGGGAGATTTCAATCTCCCAGATATTAGTTGGGAGAGTCACTCGGCGGTGACAGCCAGGTCATGTCGCTTCCTAGAAGCTATAGAGGGAGGGTTTTTCACACAGAGGGTCCAACAGGCGACAAGCGGGGGAAACATCCTTGACTTGGTCTTGACCAATAGAGAGAAGCTGATAGATGAAGTACAGATTAGGGGAGCTCTGGATGCGAGTGATCACTTCATCCTTTGCTTTGAGATCAGGGGACTGGGGACGTGCAGCAGGTCAAGCACTAGAAGCTGGGACTTCAAGAAGGCCAACTTAGGCCAACTGAAGGGCAGACTGGGGAAAGTCTCCTGGGATAGGTTACTGGAAGTTAAGTGAGTTGAGGAGGGGTGGATGGACCCAAAAGGGAGGTTTTGGAGGCGCAAGCCTTGACGATACCTCTAGTCAGTAAGGTGAGGAGGCAGAGGAGAGTGCCGCCATGGATGCGAAAGGAGGTAGTTAGAGGGATTAGATGAAAGAGGAACCTCCATAGGAAATGGGTACTGGGGCAAATAGACAAAAGGGTATACCGGGAGGAGGAGGCTCGTTGCAGAAGGATTCTTCGCAAGGCTAAGGCTGATTACGAGCTGAGACTTGCCAAGAATATCAAGAGCAACAAAAAGGACTTCTATCTGCATGTAAATAGCAAGAGAAAGGGGAGACAAGTAGTGGAACTGCTAAATAAGGAGGAAGGGGATCCAGTGACTGATATGAGGAAACAGGCACAGATGCTAAATGACAATTTTGCCTCTGTGTTCTCCCCAAAGCAGGACAGGAGATCCCCACATAGGAGATTAGATGAGGCTGGGGACTTAGGAGCACAGATTAGAGTCACCCCCCTTGAAGTCAAGGGGCTCCTCAGGGCATTGGACATTACAAAGGCACCAGGCCCTGACAGGTTACACCCGACAGTACTTAGAGAGTTGGCAGGGGTTCTCTCACACCCACTGGCCTTCATTTTTGAGGCCTCGTGGAGAACGGGTGAAGTTCCAGAGGACTGGAGGGTGGCGTCAGTGGTCCCAATTTTCAAAAAGGGTAGTCGAAGGGACATGGGGAATTACAGACCTGTTAGCCTTACGTCCATTGTAGGAAAAACAATGGAAAGGCTCATAATAGAGAGAGATCTAGTGATGCTAGATAGGGAAGGGAGGCTGATAGCCACACAACACGGCTTCTGCAAAAACAGGTCCTTCCTGCCAGACAAACCTTGTGGAATTCTATGACAAGGTTTCGAGATGGCTAGATGGAGGGGATGCAGTGGATGTGGTATACCTGGATTTCAGCAAGGCCTTTGACAAAGTGCCCCATGATATCCTGGTGGAGAAACAGGAGTTTTGGGATACACCAAAGCACTGTCCGGTGGATTAGGGCATGGTTGACTGAACAAAAGCAGAGGGTAACCATTAGTGGGGAATCATCGGGATGGCGGCCAGTGACAAGCGAGGTCCCCCAGGGCTCTGTCCTGGGGCCGATCCTGTTTAATATTTTCATCAATGACATGGAAGAAGGGGTGAACAGTCTGCTGATCAAATTCGCAGACGACACTAAAACTGGAGCAGTGGCCACAACTGAGGAGCAGATACACCAGATCCAAAAGGATCTGGACAGACTATGGAAGTGGGCAGGAGACAACAGGATGGCGTTCAATGTGGATAAGTGCAACGTCTTGCACTTGGGGCATAGGAATAGGTGTCATAAGTACAGGTTAGGGGACAAGTGGCTGGAGAGCAGCACTTGTGAAAGGGACCTCGGGGTGCTGGTCTACTGCAGGGTAAACATGAGCCAGCAGTGTGATGCGGTGGTCAAGAGGACGAACGCCACCCTTGGTTGCATAGCCAGAAGTGTGGCTTCTAGGTCAAGAGAGGTATTACTACCACTCTGTACGACTCTGGTGCACCTGCAACTGGAGTATTGTGCTCAGTTTTGGGCCCCTCATTACAGAAAGGATATAGCCAGGTTAGAGTCAGTGCAGCGTAGGGCCACAAGGTTGGTGGCCGGTTTGCAGGGGATGGTGTACGAGGCGAGACTGAGGGAACTGGGTCTCTTCTGCCTGGAGGAGACTCAGAGGGGATCTGTTGGTGATATACAGGTATGTGAAGGGGTGTCACACGGAGGCGGGAAGAGACCTGTTCTCCCCTGCAGAAGAGGACAGGGAGCAAACTCGAGGAGCCAAGGTTCCATTTGGATGCCAGGAAGCACTTCCTGACAGTCAGGACCCCGAGGGCGTGGAATGGGCTTCCACGGGAGGTCACTGAGGCCCCATCAGTGAGGGTGTTCAAGGATAGGCTGGACATGCACATGGTGGGCATGTTGTGAGCAGAGCCGGCTGGTGCCGGAGGTCAGACTAGATGGCCCGGGAGGCCCCTTCTGTTTCTATGTTTCTAAGTGTGACATGGAGCACGGACTGCAGCACATCACTCTCTCTCGACTCAGTTACCCTGGGCTGACGTACCACACAGAGTTGGTATGAGGATGTAACTTATTGAAGACTGAAACTCTTTAGCAAAAAAAGGCAAGTGTGGTAGAAAAGCTTGGCAGCAATGTCTGCTTCAAAATTCAGACAACAGGTACATTCACAACCCGAAACAGTTTGTAACTGGTTTAGGGTTCATACACTACTCCTATCTTTCGTGACCCCACTTGCACTGCAGAGCATTTACTGGAAAGTGGTCAAGGGCAGGGCATGTCTGGCAATGAAGTAGCCCTCTGGGTTCCAGGCTCCGGAGCGGTGGGGTGCTAAAACGGGTTGCTATGTTAGATTTCCTAGGATGCCTTGATACAAGAAGGTCACCCAAGAATCAGGTGCATCGAACCATCAAATCAAGCCAGAGAGCGCTCCAGAGGATTTTAATAACTTCCCCCACCCATGGGAAAGAGTGGAGGCACTTTTCCCTCCTCATTCACCCCCACTTTGGGCAAAAGGTTTCAACTCTTGAAAATTTGGCTTAGCACTGACAGGAATGAGAATGCATTTTGTTTTGCCATATTTATTATGTATCCAGATTGAATACGTAATGCTAACTGAAAAAGTCTTCCACAATGAAAGTCAAAAGCCTGTGGCTAAGCTGAGACAGGACCCTCTCCCTCCCTGGCCCAACCTTCCTCCAACTGGCAACCATGCACATCCAAGTGAAAGTTAAATCTGGTAGATTCCTCTTTGGTTTCCTTTTTGTGCCCATGCAAGAACAGCCAGCCAGCAAGTTTGCATCCCAGCAACTGCCCAGTGACAGCTGGGCCATGCAGCTGCCATGAGCCAGAGACACAAGAGCTGTGTGCCAAGGCCAGGCCAGGGCTCCCCGGCTCAGAGCACCTCTGCTGACAGTGGCCACAGCCAAACGCTCCAGAATGCTCACAAGCAGAGCAAAGTGAGCAGAGTGTATCCCACTGCAAACCGGCCTCTTTAGCTTCTCAGGAGGCTCCTCTTACCACTGCCTGATGAAGCTGGTCCTGCAGTGCCACCAGGCTCAGCTCTCCAAGCTGAACCCGCTGGATGCGCATCTCGATGTCGCGCACCCTGGACAGCAGCACCACCAATTTCTCGTCGTATTCCAGGCAAAGCTGTTTGCTGTATGGAGCCTGTGGGGTCAAAGACATTGAGGGCAGGTTTCAGATTCAGGGGAAAGGGAAGTACGCAATCCCACATTTTTCTCTTGGCAGGATCTTTTACTGCAAATAACTTTATTTAAATTACTAATACAGTAAAACTGTCACAAAAGTGCAGTGCTTTCACTGGAGTGGTTAAACTGGAGCCTTTATCGCTTGCTTGCCCCTTTGATCGACACTAGTGGAAGAGCTACCCATCAGTCTGAGCAGTGAGTGGGTTACAACAGGCTGGGTGTGTGACCCTTTCCCTGGGAGGGCACATGTGTGGGCACGAGTCCAACCTATGGGTCAGCAAGTGGTCACCCTGCTCTGCCCATCTTTTCCTAGCGAAAGGTCCAGGGCAAAGCCAGGACTGAGGGAGCAACGCAGGGTGCAGCTTGTCCCTGCAGGATCTCCATCTTCCCTCCCAGAGAGGCCATCTAGCTGGCTCACTGACTGCACCCATGTGCCACGTAGGGCTAGTTTAAGGAGGCTGCCTACCTTGCTTGGTTTGGAGATCTCCCGCCATCTCTCTTCCCCATCTGAAACCACACAGGATGGTTTGTCAGCGCTCCTGTCATCTCCAGTCATTTTCTGGACCGCATTCTGCTGCATGAGTGGTGTTCCAGAAAAATCTGTCTTGCCTTCTGGAAATTCATTCTCTGGCAGGATCTGTTCTTCTGAACCATCTCTCTCTCCTACTTCAGAATCAGCTTGCCATGTTTCCTCTGCTCTTTTAGCCACAGACGGTGCTCTGACACCAATGCCAAGTTTTTCTCCAGCGACTACCTGGACTGTATCCTGTGGTACTAACAATGGCAAAGAAGAACGGGAGCTAACTTTGCCCTCCAGACTCTCTCTGCTTTGTAGGCCCTCTGTCTTTAGCTCAGAAGGCCTAAAAGATTTTGTATCATCAGCTGCAGCCCCCGTAGACATCCAGTCTTTTACAACAAATGGTTCTTCGGCCATTCTCTGAGATACTTTTTCTTCTAGTATATCTTCCACTTCCAAGGCATCCTGGTAAATTCTAGTCCTTTCTTCAGTTAACTTTTCAGGTGCATCTGTTTTGGGAGTAATGTTCATTTCCTGGTCATCTGCGATAGTTTCTCTAGCCCTGACGCGATGCTTCTCTTTCCTCAGTGCTCGCTGGCCTTGCCTCTTGGCCTCAGCGGGTTCTGCTGGGACCAGATCACTCACCACCCTGCCAGATGTATTCTCCAGGAAGAATTCGCTAGCACTGGAGGTCAAAGTCTCCTCGATTCTTCTCTCCAGTGTTTCCTTGGAATCAGGAAAAGGAGGAGAATGTCTCTCTTGGGAATTTTTTGGTGGAAAGCTCTGCTTTTTACTCCTTTTTGTTTTTTCCTTCTTAGTAACTTTTACACCAACACGTTCAGCAGTGCTAAGATCTTGGGCTCTTAACTCAGTTCCTAGGCTTGGCAGTTCAACTTTGGTCTCCCCAGAGATCTGCTTCGTTGACTCAGAAATTATGGTAGGTACTTTAGATTTTGTATCAACTTTTTCTTCCTGACAAAGTTCCTTGCATGCTGATACTTCCAGAGAGTCTAAGGAAACAGTTTCCTGATCTGCCTTGAGGACTCTTGCTGCACTTTCACTCCCTTCCTGAGAATGTTCTTGCTCTTGGTTTAGCTGGTTCATCACAACAACCTCCTGAGACCGAACTCCTTTCTGCTCCCTTTCAGTCACTTGATCCCTTCCTGCTTGCTTCTCCGACTCTCCCTTCTGGAGCCCTTTCTCCCTCAATTTACTTTTCCTCCTAATATTTTTTTTCTGGCTCTTCACTCTTGTGGCTTCAACTGGGTCTAACATTAAGGTGAGCTCAGGTGTCAGTTCCCCATCCCCTAAAGACTGTCTTGCAAAACTATCCACAACAGAAGTTCGAGAAAGGGAGGCTGGTGCTCTCCCACCCACCTCCCCCAGTGTTTCTTGAATTCCTTTCAAAGAATTAGCAGCAGTGTCTTCCGAAGTGTTGCAGCCCACTACTCCAGAAAGCACACTTTCACTGTGATTCTTAGCATTTTTACCAACGCCCAATATTTCAGTCTTTGAGGTACCATTTTGCAGTAGCAACTCTGGCCGGTAACCATCATCTTCTACCATGCTTTTATGTCCAGATCCATCACTGGCTCCTGGAACACTTTCTTCAATTATGCCGGCTAATTTCTTGCTGACTAGTCCTTTTTCAATGGCTTCTTTTAATGACACTCGTTCTTCACTCGCAGCACCAACAATTCCTCCAGTCAAGAGCTGATTTACAGCAATGGCTTTAGCTGTATTGCCATCCAGCACTTCTTGTTCTAAGGCAGATGCCAGTGACAACCTGTGGCCTGTAGAAGTTTCTATGATGCCACCTGTGTCTGCTTGAGCCTGCAACAGCCTCAAAGCTAGAGTGGGCTCTACTTTACCAAGCCTAATTGCCTGGGAACATGAGAGTGCATCCCCGGTCACTTCATCTCTGAGGTCTCTAAAGGGGACAATCTCAAAGTATCTCTGCCCTGATTCAATATCAATCTTGCTGTCCCTGACCAATTCTGAATAGGGGACCAATCTACAGCTCCCTGGTTGAATAATTCCATGCTTCATTTCAGAGGATATCATTGCTTTTTCCATAACTGGCTTGGGCAATAACCCTCCCTTCACAGCTTTAGTCAATGTAATGTTCTGGCCACAGACAGGATCAAATATGCTTCCAGTTGAAGCCTGTATCTCTTGAACTTTGCTCTGAAACTCTGAGCTGACTAATCCCAGGGATATGGCTTGAGATGAGGATATCGGCTCCTTTGTTTCTGGATGAATATGCTTATGCAGGCACAGATCTTCTGCCTTTTTAAGATCTTCATAGAAGCCTTGGTCAATCAATCCATGCTCCACAGCACCTTCTACCGGAAGCCTCATGCCTGTCTTCTGATGAATAATGCCTCCCATGGCTATTTGTTTGGTCAGGAGTTGAAAGGCTTTCTCCTTGGCCAGAAGGCCCTTTTCTACAGCCTGGGTGATTGTCAAAGGTTCTTTAGTTTTAGGATCTAAGATACCACCTATTTCAGTCTGCAAAGCAATTAGCTTTTCTTTAGTTGCATCATCAACACCTTTCCCCTTAGAGGCTTTCTCTAACTTCCTGAGATCTTCCTGCATGGATTGCTGAATTAGGCCAAGGTTGGAAGCCAATGTGACTGACATTTTTTTGCCACGCTTGAAGTCAATAATTCCTCCAGTAACCACCTGAGCTTCCAGAATCCTTGTAGCAGTTTCGTGGTCCAACAGACCAACCTCAGATGCATCCTTGATGGAGTAAATGGTTTTACTAAGTGGGTCTATAACACCACTTATGGCTCGATCAGAGGCCAGGACCTTCTGCAGAAGTTTCTCACCCATCAGTCCTTCACTGATTACTTCTTCAGTGGTTAATGATTCACAAGTCTCTGCATCAAAAAAGCCACTGAACATTTTCATCTTGCCCAGGAGCTTGACAGCTGTATGGCTGGGCACAACTCCGCAGGCGATGGACTCATCCAGTAGCATCTTCTTCCCTGTCTGTTCATGGACTATGCCACCCGAATGCAGCTGTGCTAGCAACATATTCAGAGTGTTGTTTTCTTCTTGTTTTGTGGACAGTTTTGGCAACACAGAACCATCCATCTGATGCAAACATGCCACTTTTTCTTCTAGCCCTAAGCATCCCTTCATAATATGTTCATCTGTAGTTTTCCCTTCAGCTTGGTAAAGAAAGCCATCTGTTGACCCATTTCCCACTTTTTCAGTATTTAACCAATTAATAGCCTCTTCACCTCCATTTATTGCTGCAAGAGTCACATCTTCCAAGGCATTCTCCTTCAAGTTTTGAGATTCTTCCACCTTCTCAAAATCACCTGTAGACATACTGGCTTCTTTTTCAACATCTTTTCTTTGGATTTTAGAGAACCCCTTGGGGTCTTTCAAACCTGTCTTCTCTTCTGCAAACTTAACATCTTCCTCTGTGACTGCCATATTTGGAGAGTCTGTTTCAAAGCTGGGATCCTTTATGAATTCACATGGTGGCCATTGCATTTCACTCCTGCTTTGGATGAGCCCCAGCTCTTGCTCTTTTTTGGAGCCATCCGTTTCACTATTACCATCTCCCACAGCATCCACATCCTTCTCCTGCTTCTCCACATTCTCACTTCTTTCCTCAACAGTCACCAGAAGAGACCCAATTTCCATGTCAAACATTTCAGTAGGCAGACAAATGCCTGATGACAGATTTCTCTCAAGCTCTTTGTCTGATGCAGGTGAATAAACTTTGTGCTCTTCCAAAGCTAATTCATTGCTAGGCTCTGCTTCCACAGCTGCATTATTGCCTTCTTTGTCATCTTGTGCTTGGGGTTCATCTTCACTACTTTCTAGTGGGAGAGTGTTAGGCCCACCCACATGCACTTCCACAAGAATTTTGGCAAGGCTGCTTAGCTCCTTGTCCACCAGAAGCAATTTTTGGCCGTCGTGGACATTGACATAGCTGTGGGTCATCAAATAAAACAAGACCCTTTCTTCACGGCTTCTTGGTGAGCCTCTGTCTTGGTTCGCATGATGTGCCCGGCTACCTGAGGCAGGGGGGCTCCTATTGAATCTGTTCAGCAAATCTGATAAGGGCATATTTGGCATGATGTCAGGGAGACAGGTTGATTGCAGCTTCTTGGCAGCAGCTCTCTTCAGGATCCCACGGTCAGCAGCTTGGTGCCAGGAAAGGATGTTTCTGGTTTCTGGTATAAAAAGTGCCCTGATGGTTTGCCTGTTGCTAAGGATCTTACAGGCTAGGTCAGGAGACAGGACACCCTGCTCCAGTGCCTCTGCCACAGAGAGAATCTCCCCCGACTCGAGCCACAGAAGACCCATAAAGGACCTAAGGGATCCCAAGGTGGCCACAGCGGTTCTTGATGTCACCAAGCCTCTCCTTACTGCTTCGTCCAGGGAAAGCCTCTCCCCTGTAAGGGCATCTATGATGCCACCTGCCTGTAGCTGCCGCGCCACGAGAGCACAGGCCAGATTCTGGTCAATCAACTGATGTGCAACAGCCTCATCCACAGTCAGTTGGTGGCCACTTCTGGGGTCGAGGATGCCACCAGCAAAGAGCTGAGCTTCCAGTAACCTCAGTGTTACCTGTTTCTCTATCAGTCCTTCCTGAGTTGCAGAGAAGATGCTCACTTTCTGTCCTGATTTTAAGCTCACCACCCCACCTGCTAGCTGCTTGACTGGGAGTAACCTCAGCCCTGTCTCCTGGTGAAGGATGCATTGCTTCATCAGGTCATTCCAGCTGATCTCCTTGGCTGAGTTGGGGTCAATCAAAGTGTGGCGAGATCGCAGGCTAGATTCCAACTTCTGATAAAGATGTGTGGTAATCATGCCTCTTCGAAGAGCCTCTTCTAAGCCAATTCTTTTATGGCTGGAAGGGTCTCTGAACCCCCCAGTGAGAAGCTGCACTTCTGAGATTTCCAGCCCAACGCCTTCGCTGATGGCGCCATCCTCCATTGCAACCACAACTGGAAGAAGTGGCTTGCCTTTGAGGTCAGTGTCATCCACCAGCTGGAGGGCATCCTGTAGTTCCCGCAGCACCTCGTAGGTCCTGCAGTCTATGATGCCTCTGGCCAGGCCTTCTGCCAAAGACAGCTTTTCATTGCTATTGGGAACCACGAGGCTGGCCAAGATCACCTGGGCTTTCAGCAGCAGAAGGCCCGTTTCTTGGTCTAGGAGACCTTTTTGCATGGCCCCAAAAACAGGTAAGACTTCCATTGTGCCAAGGTCTAGCACTCCTGCAACAGTCTCTGTTCCCTGGAGAATGAGGAAGTGGGTGTGGGGGGTGGGGGAAAGAAAGAGAACAAACTCAGGACCAAAGAAACCAGGAGGTTCTAATGCAGAAGCAGCTGACTTCAGAGAATCCCAAGTCCAAGGATGTCTCAGTCTCCTAGAGGCATCTTGAAAACCAGGCTAGAGAGCAGATTGCGGGACAGGCAGGAAATTTGTGTAATGCTGATGGCCACACAGCAAGATTGCAGATGGGCAAACAGCATGTTGCCAGTAGCACTTTGTCGCTCAATCTAGCTACCCAAATGCGGCATCACTGAGACATTTTGGACACCCATCCAGAAGAACAAAGCGGGAAAGGACTCCGAGCAGCCACAGAGCTCCACGTAAAATCAACAGGAAAGGAAGAAGGGTGGCGGGGAGAAGGCACCAGGACCAGCAGCCATGCGCTCACCACAGTGCTGCCTGCGTTCCTCTGTCCAAAAGGCATGGTGACAGTTGCATGAAACAACCACAATGCAGTTCAGCCACATGAAGAACAGGAAAAGAGAGAAGGACGGAGAGGGAGGGACAGAATTTGTCTCCACAGGATTCCTCCAGTTTCCCATGAACTCAGTGCTTAGAATTTGCACAAAAGGTGCAGCAACTTGGACTTGACTGGGAAGTGGCAGCCCCATGGAAGGAGATGCAGCCTAAGGGCGGTCGCCGTTAGGGCCGTTGGGGCCACTTGGGGGCTGGGCTGGCCGGGGACCCTGGCCGGGCTTGGGCAGACCAAGTCCTGCGGGGATGGATGGTGGCTGGGAGTTTTTAAGCCGTTTTAAAGTTTTAATTTGTTTTTAGGGGCCCATCTCTAGTCAGGATAGGAATGTTGCCTGGGGGGCGTGTGGGGGCCACCATTAGGGTGGTGATGGGCAATGGGTCGCTATGGTCACGATGGGGGTTTAATGGCGGGACATGGTTAACGCCTGTCCCTCATTCTGGTTATTCCCCCAGCCGGCGGGTGCCAGGTAGCCTTGTCAACTGCCCCACGGGCCTGACGGTGCTGTTGCTTAATGCCAGGTCGGTCCACAATAAAGCTACTCTCATCCACGACCTGATTGTAGATGAGAGGGCCGACCTGGCCTGTATCACCAAGACCTGGGTGTGGGAGGGGGGAGATGTTGCCCTCTCAGAACTGTGCCCGCCCGGGTACCTAGTTCAGCACCGTCCACACCCGGAGGGGAGGGGAGGGGGGTTACCTTAGTTTATCGAGCTTCTTTTTCCCTCATGGGGCTTCCTGTCCCCTCGAGACCAGGGCTGGAGTGTCTCCACTTGGTGTTGGGCGATCGAGACAGACTGGGAATTCTGCTGGTGTACTGTGCACCCTTCTGCCCATCAGACTCCCTGCCTGCGCTGACGGAGATCGTCTCGGACCTGGTGTTGAAGACTCCCAGGATGCTGGTCCCGGGGGACTTCAATCTCCATGCCGAGACTGTTCTGACCGGGGCAGCTCAGGACTTCATGGCCTCCATGACGACCATGGGGCTGTCTCAACATGTCACCGGCCCGACCCATGAACGTGGACACACTTTGGACCTGGTTTTCTCAATGGGTCGGGAAGAGGGTGCTCTGAGGGTGAAGAATTTACGTTTGACGCCCCTGTCATGGTCAGATCACTCCCTCGTGAGGTTTGAGCTCGAAAGTAGCCTCTCCCTCTGTAAGGGTGCGGACCAGATTGTGATGGTCCGCCCCCGGAGTCGGATGGATCCGGATGGATTCCTGAGGGCTCTGGGGGATTTTCCGGTTGGCAAGGCTGGTGCTCCTGTTGATGCACTGGTCGATATGTGGAATGGGGAGGTGACCAGGGCTATCGACACGATCGCTCCTAAGCGCCCTCTCCAACCAGGCAGAGCCCGTTCATCCCCCTGGTATACACCAGAATTATGGGTGATGAAGCGGGTTGGCAGACGGCTAGTGCGTAGGTGGAGAAAATCACAGGACGAATCTGACCAAGCACATCTGAGCCCAGTATCGGGCCTATGCTGTGGCGGTGAGGGCAGTGAAGACGCGATTCTTCTCCGCGTCCATTGCCTCCTCACAATGCCGTCCAGCGGAGATTTTTCGGGAGGTTCAAGGGCTGATTAAACCTGGCCCCACTAAAGAGCTGGTGCCGCCCTCAAAAGCCCGCTGTGACGACTTTGCCACGCATTTCAGGGAGAAAGTTGCTCAGATTCGTCACGAGCTGGACTCCACTGTTGACACAGATTCTCTTGGGGAGGGGCCAACCGTGCCAGCTTGTCCCACATTGATGGATGAATTTCAGTTTTTGCGGCCTGATGATGTGGACAAGGTGCTTGGATCGGTATGCTCAACCACCTGTTTACTGGACCCGTGTCCATCTTGGCTATTAAAGAGCGCCAAGGATGGGATTGTGCCCTGGATCTTGGAGGTGGTCAACGCCTCTTTGAGAGACAACCGGGGACCTGCCCCTTTAAAGGAGGCGGTAGTCCAACCAGTCCTAAAGAAGGCATCCATGGATCCAGAGGTGGCCGCCAATTATAGACCAGTGGCCAACATCCCGTTTCTGGGCAAGGTGCTGGAGCGGGTGGTAGCGGGACAACTCCAGGCACTCTTGGATGAAACTGATTCTCTAGACCCATTTCAGTCCGGTTTCAGACCCGGCTTTGGCACTGAATCTGCCTTGGTCGCCCTGTACGATGACCTGTGCAGGGAGAGAGACAGGGGGAGTGCGTCCCTGTTGGTTCTCCTGGACCTCTCGGCGGCTTTTGATACCATCGACCATGGTATCCTTCTGGATAGGCTGGCGGGTTTGGGGGTTGGAGGCACTGCTTTGCAGTGGTTCTGCTCCTACCTCATGGCTGATTCCAGAAGGTGGTGCTGGGGGACTATGGCTCTGCGCCATGGCAGCTATGCCATGGAGTTCCGCAGGGTTCCATTTTGTCCCCCTTGCTGTTCAACATCTACATGAAACCGCTGGGAGAGGTCATCAGGAGGTGTGGGCTGCGGAATCATCAGTATGCTGATGATACCCAGCTCTACCTCTCGTTTTCCACCGATCCAGGTGAGACAGTGGCTGTGCTGAACCGGTGCCTGGCTGAGGTAATGGGCTGGATGAGGGTCAATAAACTGAGGCTCAATCCTGACAAGACAGAGGTCCTGTTGGTGGGTGGGTCGGGCTTCGGATTGGGGGACCTGACCCTAGTCTTAAATGGGGTTGCACTCCCTCTGAAAGACAGGGTCCGCAGCCTGGGAGTGCTCCTCGACCCGGAGCTGACCTTGGTAGCCCAAGTGTCAGCAGTGGCGAGGAGCGCTTTCCATCAGCTTCGGCTGATCCATCAGCTGCGTCCCTTCCTGGAGTTCGACTGCCTGGCGACAGTGACACATGCCTTGGTGACTTCCCGGTTAGACTTCTGTAACGCGCTCTACGTGGGGCTACCCTTGAAGACGGTCCGGATACTGCAATTGGTGAAAAATAGAGCTGCCAGGATGCTGACGGGGACTGGGCGTTATTCTCACATAACCCCAGTTCTCCGTCAGCTCCACTGGCTCCCGATTGAAGTCCGGGCCCAATTCAAGGTGTTGGTTCTTACCTATGAAGCCCTTAACGGCTTGGGTCCTGGCTACCTAAAGGAGCGCCTGCGACCATATATGCCCTCCCGCCCCCTACGATCGGCAGCTGATGCTCTCCTCCGGGAACCCTCTGTTAGAGAAGTAAGGCAGGTGAGTACCTGGAGGAGGGCTTTCTCTGCAGTGGCGCCCCACCTATGGAATGCGCTCCCCAGAGAGGCTCGCCTGGCGCCGTCATTATTTGATTTTCGGCTCCAGGCAAAGACCTTTTTATTTAAGAAATATTTAACTGTTAAATTATTATATTGATATTTATTGTTATTTATTGTTTATGTTTATATATTTTTTATTTTTAGACTATGAGATGGGCCAGTTTTAGATTGTGTATTGTTTTATACTGTATTTTTTTATATGTTGTTAGCCGCCCCGAGGCTTGTTTGCAAGGGGGCAGCATATAAATTTGTAAAATAAATAAATAAATTTGAAGCCTGGTTCTGCCTGCTCTTTGACCCATCTTCTCTCCATTCCAGTTCCATAACTGACTAGCCTCAGGCCAGCTCACTAAGATGCCGTCGGGACTTAAGAGTTCCCAGGAAGCCCAGGACTCCAGCCACGCAACAGCTTGGGCTCATCGAAGCTTTGCCAGCACGCTGCGTGGCACTTCTCCACTACATGGAGCCTCCAGGGAGAAGGGCCAGGACAGACCCTGCGCTGGCTGCGCTCCGGAGGGAGTGCACCCAGGCTGCCGCAGAAGCGCAGTGGTGAAGGTCAGTGGTGGGTACAGCTTGCGGGCGGACACCCTTACAACCTCTGCAGCTCCCAAGAAAAGGCGCAGGGAAGCACAGCCGGGCTGTGGCCCTGAGGGGGTTCTCCTGCCCTGTGGCCCAGCAGGACAAGGCTGGAGACTTACTGGAAGAACCTCCAACACCTTCAGACAGCACAGTCAAGACTCCAGACATGCATGTTCAACGATTAAAACAAGCAGGAAAGAGGAGAGGAAAGGGACAGGAGTCATAAAAGGCTTTTCTACTTACCAGAGCTGTGGGGTATGCCGTGAGCAGTTAAAGACACAGCCTTTATGGAGCAGCTCAGCCGTATGGCGCACACAGTGTAAAAGCTGGGGTTAGCATCCGGCATGCGACTCTTTGTTTTGCACAAAAAAGTAGAGAGAACACACACACACACACACACCCTGCAGCCCCCCAACTGGTCTTCATCTCCCACAAGAGAAGTGGTTTTTTGTTTGTTTTTCTGTTTTTTGGTGCAACCTCCCAGTGGTTAGTTTTAAAAAACGACACAAGAAAATTGTAAGCAAGAATGGCAGTTAATTCAAACACTAACTTGACATGAAACAGAAACCAACAGGGACACATCATGCTCAATGCAGAGAGAGTTCTGCCCTTTGGAGAGTTTTTGGTAGGCCATTATCTCCACTCAGCCCAGGAGCTGGGTGTTTTCCACAAGCAAAAATGTTTTAGAGGACCCTCAGAGGCTCCCTGTAGCAATGAAGCACCCCAGGAAAGGTCATTCACAAGTCAACCCCAAAGTACCCATGTGATACCCCCTTTCCAGCCCTGCCTCCCCTCTCCTTGGCAATAATGCCTCCTTCAGCCCCACTTCTGGATGAGCCACCTGCACCAGCTCTCTCCCACTTTGGGCAGCCAGAGCTAAGGCGAGCAGCCCCTGCAAGACACGAGACGAAGCCATGCAGACACATCAGGAGCCCCTGAACTGGATGGAGCTTCTGCTCCCGTGAAAGCCCTTGTGTAGGAGAAGGCGGGGGGCCCCAGGGATGGCAGCTGCTGGATAAAGAGCACGTGGGAAAAAGCTGTTCTTGTGCTCTTGTGCAGAGCCAACCGTCCCGGTGGAGATCATAGCCTGCTGAGGGTGCATCCCAACAAAAATCTTGTTCCCATGTGTGCCTGGCTGAGCTTCAGAACACAGGGAGCCGAAACCCACTGGAACGCAACTCCACACAGGTATACGCATCGCACTGGACACATGGATATCACACTTACATGACACATAAGGTACAGGTATATCCACGGAGGACTCCAGAACAGTAACAAAGGAATAACAGAGCCAAGATGGATGCTCAGAGACATTTTGCCAAGTGCATAAGGGAAGACGGCATAAAGTGGAGCTAGAATGGCTGCGAGAGAAATGCAAGGGAGGAAGACTGGTTTTGATCCACGGGAGCATCACAGAAGCGAAAGGTCTGCTTACTGGGCTAATGTGGATGGACTTCCCATGAAAAGATGCCGGAGAGGACAATGCACCTTCCTCTTATTCACATCTGATTAAACTGTGCTTCAGCCAGTTTCTTAGTTCCCTTTAGTACTTACTACATTCCATGCTACGATATCCCATTTTCTGCTGGTGTTTTCCCTCACTTCCCCTTACATTTGAAGAAGCTGTAAGCAAACAACCTCACTGCAGTGTTGCTCTAAGGGAGCGGCAGCTGCGAAACAGCTCCCTGGAAAAAATGCAGGAGCCCTTTACACACAAGGAAGATGGCAACCCTTGCCAGTCGCCCTCTGAGAACAACAAGTTTGTGAAACTCTGTTGGCTCAGCCTTCAGTAACCTTCGGCAAGAAGATCCTCTGCAGGATGCAACAGTAGGGACAGAACAGAATGGGTGAATGCACACAAGAACTTTCAGAGGCCTCCAGACCATGCCAGAGGGGCACCCCACCCGCCCAGCAGCCTGTGAGAGACCTGCAAATGTGGAGATCCAGAGGAGAAAGGAGGACTACCTTATGGGCTGTCTCCTGGGCCATGTGGCTCTGCAGCTGCTGAAGGTGTTCTGTGGAGTCAGAGCAGAGCTGCGCATAAGTCTCCTTCAGGGTGCTCAGATGGGTCGACATGTGCGCCTTCTCCTGGCTAGAAAGCCTGCAGGGTGGGAGGAAGACGCCTCTTAGCAGGGGCTCAGCAGTCCTGCACCCCAGAAGCAGCCTGGTGGGATTCTGGTGGATCACCTTGGGCACTCGGGTGCCACCTTGGGCGCTCAACAGAAGCATTGACTGGATACAGTGCCCAGCAAGGAGGTGACCCAGCCCAGTGCATCTTGCTCTGTCCAGCTGCAGCTCTCCGAGGTCTCAGCTGCAGTCCTTTGTAGCCTGACCACACAGGAGAATTTAGTAAGCAGAATGGGAATTGACCCCGTGTCTTAGATATGGGAAGCTGGAGGGCTCTCCCTTGCAGCAACGCCTTCTCTTAGGCTGGTTCTACTCCCACCATGCTCTGATCAAAACAATCCACTAGCCATGACACCTGGCAGATCAGGAGGACCTCCATCCTCAACAGCTCCCTCCCTCCTGAGTGCCAGCCCATTCTTCTCTCGAGTCCATGTTGCTACAAGATGGGTCCATCAGATCCCCACCTCCATTTTCTCGGGATAACAATCATGACTCATAACAGCAAGAACAAGCAACGTTGGAACAGCCAAGCTAATTAAACACTAGAAGGGCTAGAATTGCTCTCTCCAGCACTGTCTACACACAACGGCATCCCTTGTAGTTCGTGCCGGGTGGTCTTTACTCACTTGTGGCCGTGCTTTGCAAGGAAGATCTGGGCAGTTTTGACAGCTTCTGAGACCTCATCTTTTTTCACAGCCAATTCCTCATTCAGAACCTCATGAGAACAAAGAGATGGCAGCGTTAAGCAGGCGAGGAGAAGCACATATGCCGAAACAGCCTGAGCACTGGAAGGCTCTGGGGGCAGCAGTTCGGAAGATCAGCCCAGGATAGCTGATCAATCACGGTGGGGAAAGTGTAACGGGAAGCGAGCCTCCCTCTGGCACTTACATACCTGTTGCTCCAAGATAGACTTCTCAATATCTCTCAACTCTTTGCTCTTCAGTGGGATGTTTTTGAATTGCACACTCCGTTTAAAATTTGTGACCCAGCCCAGGAGTTCTTTCACTCTGTCCATGTGCTCTTGCTTCTCTTCCTCCACGACTTTCTGCCAAAGTACAGCAACAATAAAGACGGGAAACAAGCACAGCCTGCAGTCATTCCAGCAATCCCGTCAAATGCTTCTCAGGTGAGAAACAAAGTTAAAATTGACCATTGGTCACATGTCTCCAAGCTCCTGCCAGGCGACTGTTGCAAGGAGCTTCTGCGGCCTCCTAAGTGTGCCTGCTTGCCCACTACAAACATTTCAGAAGCAGCCTGCCGACCAGTTTTGTGAGGCAGATGCATGTGAACCTGGGTGGAGGTGATGTAGGATGGGCTGAGGGGGCAGACGGAGGAAGCAGAAGAAGACTGAATAACATCTGGGGACCAGGGAGACATCTTCTCATCTAGAACTCTGCTTAGTTCATGGAAGGGAAGGATGGGGCAAGTTAAATACAGGAACTGAACAAAAATGAGGCAATTTTTTCCTAGCTGAAAGATCACTGCTGAGCCCTCACCATTCTAATGCCAGCAAGGGTCTGTCTGGAAGGCAGAAAGGGGGCCCCAGACCCTTCCCAAACAGCTGCACAATGACAGATGCTGCCCCCTTTCAGAGTACTTCAGAACAGCCTCCTAAGTCAGGTAAAAACAGGGCTGTGCAGTATTGAGATTTTGGGATTCTGCGACACTTAGCAGCATGTTTCTAACCAGTGCCTCCAAAGGAAGTGGACCAAACCCCAAAGACTGTATGGGACAAATGGCACAGCCTGACTCAAGCGGACAACAATGGATTCACAAGGCAGGCATCCCCCAGTGACAGCCATAACGAGCGTTCTTACTTCCTCCTCTTCCAGGCGACGAAGGGCATCGCTGATGTACTTCACGTGCTGCGTGGTCAATGTGACCAAGGCTGTGTATCGGGTCCGTAAGTCCATGAACTGGTGGGGAGAAGCAAGAAGCACATGGGCCGTGCCCATTCAACACAGTGGCGGCAATACATCGAACTTGCCAATTTGTTTGTTCTCAAGAATGTGAAAACATTCCCACTCGCTACACCAGAACCTGGTGAGGACTGGCCCCTCCACAGAAAGGCCACTGCACATCAGCAAAGGCAAAGATCCGATTCTGTCATTGCACAAGACGTGCTTCTACATAGGTCTACATGTCCGGAAGGCACTGGCTTGGGGAAAGCTGCCACAGGTTAACCTTCCCTTCAGCCACAGGTCTGCTGGTGAAAAGGAAATTCCGTCAGCAGAAGGCAAGGGCCCTGGAGTGGAGGTAGCGCACCAGACGGTTTGAAGATATGTGGCCCTGCGTGACCATTTGAGCCAATGGTCCTACTCCCTGCAGGGGTCAGGGCCACTTGCAAAGTAAGGAAAGGGAGCCATGCAGGCCATTGTGTGCATCCTTTGGAAAAGACCAAGGAAAACAGAGAAAGGATGGTCTGGGCCCACTTCTTCCACAATTCAGCATTCCAAGGTGGATAGCTCAGACTCTAAGCTGGAAGAAGAGGGAGGGCTGGAATTCTTAGCTGAAATCCCAAAGTCAGAGAGCTGCAAGATACGTCAAGCTGCTGACAAGTATCAGAATCTCTCTGGTTCAGGGGGAGACACTGTGGAACTGGGAACTTCCAGGAGGGCTACACATGCCAGTTCTTGAGGCTTAGAGGCTCGATGGCTGCCAGAAAAGCCAGTGGGGAGGAAGCTTGACACAGAGGCTCAGGACAAGGAGGCGGAGGCAAAAGTCAAGTCTGCAGGGGGCTGCCGTCCGGCCGTCAGGGCATCTGTCTGTCTGTCTGTCTGTCTGTCTGCCCGCCCATCCACCCAGGAGCCCACGACCAGTGCGGTCTAGCAAAGAATCACACAGAATTCACCTCCTGTGTGATCGCATCGGAGGAGGAAAGCATGCGCCGGCGCTTCATGGGGGACTTCTGCTGAGATTCCACAAATGCGCGGTACGTCATCAGCTGCAGCTCATAGTCCTGAGGGTATGAAGATGGCAAAATGGAATTCAGTACCCTTGGTCTCAAAAAAACCCATCACCATCACCAGACTCCCAAGCCAGTGCTGTATGCAGGGACGTGTGTGACTGTGCAAGTGTGCAGAGATACACCTGTTTTCTCTGCACACAGGGCTGATCAGCCCAAGGTTTGTGCTCACTGGAAATGATGGTTTGCAACAGGTCAGATCCATCAGCTCAACTGAGCTTCAGTACTGACGGCATTATTTTAAGGAGTTTATGCTTCTCTTATGGCTCAGCCATTTGCACTGAGGTGCTCCCCCAGCACCGAATCATAGCATCGCAAATAAGTAGAGCTGGGAGGGGCCAAGAAGGCTTTGGGTCCACCCCCTGCTGTGTCTGGACACCACTCTATGGTGTCCCACCCAGGAGGCCTCCAGGGTGGGGGACTGGCCTGCCTGCCTGCCTGGACTGCTTGGCCCTAAGTGTCAGAAAGCTGCATTTGACAAGATCAGTACAAGATTCAAGGGCATGCGCTCCCTCAAATGACTCAGGGCGTGTACCCGGCCATTGCCCTTTCCAGCTTCTCCTGCAAGTAGGGGCGTGATGTTAAGTGCGTAAGAACAGCACACATTCTGTGCCCGCAACCCCTGGAAGCATATTGTGGGACCTTTAAGCTAGGTAACCACATCACACTGGTTTAGATTGGAGAACCTCAAAGGGGCAAGTGCACTGAGATTAAGCATCCATTATTTCAGCAGTTTAATTAAGAGGCTAGAAATCAGTCTTCCAGCAGGAGCCCCAGTACGTCCGCCATGGAGTGCATGGGCACTGCGAGGTTTCAAGGTGGTCAGTGGGCCAGGCATGCTGGGCACCACCTGAACCAAGCGTGTGACCTAGAAGCAGTCGGATGTGGGGGAAGGCTGCCTTTCAGGAAGCTGGTCAACTGGCATTGCTGATGTGCTCTTCTCAAGGAGCGCCAGCACTTCCTGGAGCAGAGGCAGGAAACACTTAAGTCAGTGGACAAACTGACTTTGAATTCCGGTATCTCATGCTCAAAAACAATGAATCCATGATGGAAATCAACATTTATCAGACGGCTCTTTCTGGGAATGCCAGAACTGTGCAGACACCGGGCACCCAGGCCTGTGTCACTCAGTGCATCTAAGGCGACCTTCCGCTATGTGGTGCTTTCTAGGTGTGTTGGATTGCAGGTTCCATCATCCCCACTGGGTAGGAAAAAGGTGGTAAAGTCAACTCTATCCCAGAGGAGTCTCATCCTTCACCTGCACTTCAGAGGTGTTTGGTCATGCAAGATGTGCCAAACCAATGTCTATATTCTACATTAACGGCAATGTGGTGTTACCTTGACAGCAGCTGAATATTGCTGAGAAAGTTTTTGACACTGGTCCAGTTTGGTTTGATTCGCCTCTATCTCAGCAAACAGAGCCTTCAATTCAAAAATAAATGCATTGTCAGAATTATGATTTCTAGACTTCTTTGCAAGTTGGTTTTGCACCATTTCCTGTACGGATGCACACCATGGATTTCACACACTCCACTTAATTACTAAGCTAAAGTTCCCAAGTGAACATCACTGCATCCCTAATGGGGCAGGGGCAGTATTCCTTCTGTCCTGTCCTGTCCTGTGCTTCCTTGATGTTCACAAGGGAAACTGGGAGCATCTTGTGGCAGTCCAAGTAAGACCAGAAGTGGACAGGACCTTGGAGAGCCCCTGGTGTGTCCTGCCCCTCCCGCAGCAACAGCAGGATGCTGCCCCAACAAGAGGCAAGGGCACCCAAGGCTGACTGAACGGTCATGTGCTCAGGATCATCCACCCTGACACGCGAGGGCTTCACGAGGCCAGGGAAATGGAGAGCCGCCCAAGAGGAAAAAGGCAAGACTATGTCCTCTTGCTGAAATGGTGGACAGGCGTGTCCTCCAGCCAATGAATGAGGCTCCCCCCAGAGGAGGCCCACCTGTGCCCTGCAGAACCCTCCACTGGACACTGGAAGGGCTGGGAGAGGGGGCGGCGTTACAACCTGCACTTTCCTCCTTCGGAAGGATGCGTGAGCAAGCCGGCTGGGTTCCCCCAGGCCAGCATTTTGCTTCTACAGCCAATCAGCCTGACGCCTGCGGGAAGCCCCCAAACAAGGCGTCAAGGCAAGAGCCTCTCCCACTCCACAGCACAGCAAATGACTCTCCGCTGCTAAACCCAGCACAGCTTTATACACTCCTGCCGAGTCTCCCCTTCCTGGCCATTTCTCTCAGCTAAGAGGCCCCAGTCACTGCAATCTCCTCAGTGGGAGCTGCTCCAACCCCTTCCTGCACCTTTTCTATCTCGGACAACCAGAACTGGAGACAGGATTCCAAACAGAGCTGCACCGCGATTCTTTCGTAGCACAGGGACGCAAATGTGCCACATACGGAAGCGTGCTTCCCAGCACACCATGCTTCTTGGTGTTTATTTTAAATCCTTGTGGCTGCCTAGCAGGGAAGTCAATTTCCAACAAAACTTGGTAGAAAGGTGGTACTGAAAGCCAAACCAAAGAATGCAGTCAAATAGGTATACCTAGATGATTTTGCCCAGCATCTCTTGAAGGAAATAATTACACACAGAACCTGGAATGTCTTCAGTACACTTGTGTGCTTGGAACACCTCTGCAAGCTCTGCAGGGCATTACAGATTCGTGAATGCAATGCCTAAGCTGGGGACATGACTGGACCCTTCAGGCTCCCCGGGGCACTCCATCAGGCTTACCATCTGTTGGCTGAGTTGCTCTGAGAGGACTCGGCTGTCCTCTGCTTGTCCAGGCTCCATCAGTTCCTGCTGGGATGTGGTCTCCTCGATCCACCGGATTAAGGACCCATGGCAGTTTCGGTAATCGCTCAGCACTTGCACAATACTCTCCAGCTCTGATTGGCTGTCGAGAGATGAAAAAATAGTAAGAAAAAATAGGAGAAGGGAAGGAAGTGGAGCAGAAATGAACTTTGGAGGCAAGTTCTTACATCCAGACCATCTAACTTTACAATCAAATATCGTTACTAGTCATGGTGCCTTATCGAGTAAAGAAGGGGGGGCAGCCAAGAGTTTATGGTTCTTGGCGGTTTATTATGGTCCCGGAATGGAGATATCCTGCAGCTTTGGGCATTTACAACCTTCAGGTCAGTGCTGAGAATAGCTACAATTTCAGCGGATAAATATTTAGTTGGCAACTAATCTTCAGCAGGGACCCAGCTTTGGCTCTGATTGCTGGATTTACTTCTGCACAAATCTCAGAATGGACAAAGGGCTCTTTCTCCCCCTCCTCTCAGTGTGAGCAACAGTGGAAGCTCCTGTAAAACTGTCATTGTACAGCACTCCTTTCCTCAGCCTTTTCCTGAGAAGCCCTTCAGGAGAATCAGGCAAGGTGCATCACAAGAAAGTTTGCAGGATGGAGGCACACAGAAGAAGTCCCTAAGGCAGGACTCAGCCTCCTTTCCCCACCGTACAGCCAAAGTGTTGTGTTAAAAGTTTGCAAAACAGAAGGTTTGGGGGGCAGAAAGAAGAGGGCAGGCTGCTTAAGAGCATCAAGGCAGAACAGTGAGAAAGAAGATTTTCTGCATCTCAGATCAATGTTATCTTGAGGCTGCAACAATTTATTTGAGTTATTTATTAATGTTCCAGTAAGTTCTGGGATTTAGAAAAGAAACAACAAAAATATGATGTGTCATCTGTTCTCTCTCTCTCCTGTCTCCTCTCTTTTTCTCTCAATAGTTTGCATTTGCTTACTTACTGGAAGATTCAGGAGGATTTTTTTCTGCTTTGGGCCCAGTAAAGAGCTGGTGCAGGTGGAGAAAAGAAGGGCAGCATGACCCCTCTGCCTACAAACGCCCACATGCATGGACAATGGTCACGAGCTTGCAACATCACAGTCCCAAACTGCTGCAGGGTGCCAGGTTAACGGAAGAGGTAGCCACTTCTGGCCCCTTGGTTCAGGCATTCCTCTCAGAAGCTGCAGCCTTTGCTCTCCCGTATCCCAGCCAAGCGACAGGGGCCCCAGCCCCGCAAAAAGCAGAGTCCCAGAAAAGCAGCTTGCACTGACATTACTCCAAAGGTGAGCCTGCCTGCCGGGCAGCAGAGGGCCCACCTGGAATGGCCAACTGCGAGGAGTGGCCCACGTGAGGACGAACCAAAGACACCTGGCGCAGCCCACCCCCTGCCTCCCATCATACGGAGAGGCTGGCCAGAGTCGCCCCTCAGCCACGCTCACCGTGTCTCGATCTGCGAGATGACCCTCTGCCAGCGGTCCCACAGCTGCACGCCCTTCTCCTGGTAGTGCTCTACATCAAGGCTGCGCTCCTGCTTCAGGCGGTACAGCTGGTCGGCCACGACCTTCGCCCGTGCCAAGTCATCTTCCAGTGTTGCAAAGACGTGGTTCTTCTCCTTCACCTCCCTGACCCATTCCTGCAGCATTTTTCAAGGCAAGCACAAAATTGGCCATCAAACACCTGTGGACCCCACCTGTGGGATTTAGGAAGAAGGGAGGCCGCTTCCAGGAAGGGCTGGAATGCGTTAAGGACTGGAGAGCAGATGCCCAAAGAGGGGCTTGCGCTAGCCAAACATGGATTCTGAAGGACAGCCCCGATACCTTGACTCAAGTGCCTCCCTTCTGTTGTTGAACACTGCCTAAGCAGGAATCAACCACTCGCTAAACCCAATTCCAGCCCTCCCGAACCCGGTGCCCTGCGAATGGGCAATTCATGCATTCACTTCAATAAAAACTCATTTTAATCGCTGGCAAGGAACCCAAGGTGGCTTGAACAGTCCTCGTCTTCTCCTTTTAATCCTCACATTAGCCTTGAGAGGTAAGTTGGGCTGAGAGTCAGAGGTGGGCACAAAGTCCCCCAGTGAGTTTCAGGTCCGAATGGGGATTGGAACCCAGTTCTCCCGCGCCCCAGTCTGGCACTCGTCCACCACACCACACGAGCCCCAAGAATTATGGAAGCTGCAGACCAGAGGGTGCCGAGGTGGGAAAGAAGGCTGCTCCCATCTAGAGGCTCCAAAGCCACTTCCCAGCATGTGGGGAACAGCAACTCTGCAAGCTACAAGCATCTCTCCGGCCACCAACTCATTACCCCAATCTGGGTACCCAGGGAAAAGTCCAGATTCGCCAACCCAGAGCCCAGGGGTGGCGGGGGACAGTCCATGCCTACAGCACCCACACTGGGAACATATTAGGATTCACTGGAATGCCCACCCCACTGCTGCGAGCTGGACCTGTTCAGCGAGCAGTGCGGCATGTGGTTGGGGCGCTTCCTGCCCGGACAGCCGGTGTGGCCTGGCAGTGGCAAGAGTGCTAGACTGAGGACCCAAGGGGTCTGGGTTCTGGTCCATGCTTGGTCATGGAACCACTAAGCGACTTTGCCCAGTCACAGGCACTCAGCTCAACCCACCTCGTACGGCTGTTGCTGTGAGGACAAAATGGAGCTATGGAAGCCACCTTGGTGTGAAAACAACAGCAACAATGAGCATACTTTTTCCCTGTTCTGCCTTGGCCGAGCAAACCCTCGCCTCTTCTCTGCTCCCTTGTTTGGCCAATGTGACCTCTGCTGCTCTCTTTGGATGCCTACTTCAACTAAGTATCCAATCCTGCTGCTGGCCCCTGCTTAATTGGGTGAATCTCATCAATTTCTCCATTCTGCATCCGTCATGTAGACATATAGTTGTCATTGGGCTCGCCTGATTTGATCCAGGTCTTTGACTGCACTAATAGTGGACAGCCCCCCCCCCCCCTTGTGGCAAACCTTGTCTCCAGGCCCAGGATCACTGTGGGCGGGTCAGCTATGCGTGCTTCCTTTCTTTGGTGGGGGAGACTCGTGCCTGGGAACAGGGGGTGGCAACTGCCGTCTATCCCCTGAAAGCGTGGGGGCGGGGGCAGGGGGACAAAGCTCTTTGCAGAAGTGAGCAGGCGCTCGAGGGCAGGGGGACTAGGCTCCTTGCTCACAAGCTTGCTGCAAGCCACATCCGCATTTCTGCTGCCCCAGTGCAAGCCAGCTGGGCTGCCAGCAGAAATTGGCGCTTGGCACGGAGAAGCAAGCAGGGCAGCCTCAAAGCAAAGCCATGGGAGCAGTTCCTGGCCAAGCTGCAATTGCAGGAGACCGGCTTCTCCCAGGGAGCTGGCCGGCTGGCCGAAGGGCACTGCAATGTGGCCCTGGATCATGGGAATGGCTGCTGCTCATGCCTGCCGACAGGGAGCCCTGCCGGGACCACCGACCTGCAACGTGGCCTGATGAGACCGGATGGCGGCCAGGTCTGAGGGCACGGCCTCCTCTTGGCTCAGTTTCACCTCATACCCTTTGAGCACGGACTCAGCACCTTGGGTGTTGCGAATGATGACGTCAATCGTCTTCAGCCTAGAGGACAAAAGCAGGGAATGCAGCTTTGCTCTTCTTGCAGCACAGAGTTTGCCACCCGGCGCAGTGCACTCATCAAGCAAGGAAAATGTTCGGCACCCTCCCCCCTCAGTGCCCACCCCCACCACTGCCTGGTCTTCAACAAGACCCTCTCCCTAGCAGAGTTTTGTATAATAAAGAAGCAACACCATCGAGGGTTGGTCAAAGGAATGTGCACACAAAGCATTTCACTGCACACAGGTGCGGTACCATGAATGCACTCTTCACTGAAAATACACATACACATATACGTACACATGCGTGCGCGCATCCCCCCCCCCCAGCTCTGTGCTTCAGAGATGACGGGATAGGAAAATTGAGCTCCTTTAACATTCCAGTGAACATTCCAGTGTGTTCCCCTCCTTGCAAAGTACGGAAGGTCACCGCAACTTAAGGCACCCCCAAAACTACTTCCGCTCCTGGCCTCTCCTGCATACACCCCCACTCCACATGCAGACCTATGACATGTAATCTGCTTCATTTGAACTCAGCACACTTTTTGAAACCCTGGTGCCAGACATCCCAAGCACAAACGACTGCTGGCTTTGCAAAATCCAGAGAGGTTTCCCCTAGGAATTCTGTGAAGATGGCTGAATGTTCTGGGATGATATGAAGTCCATCAAATCCAGCAAGGTGTTGACAGCTCACCTCCCAGATACTTTTCCCAAATACATTTACTTCCATTTTTCTGGAAGTAAAAATCAGTAGGGCACCTGGTTTGCCCTTCTGGGCTCACCCACGGCATCTTCACTGAGGAAGTTTCCTGGCCGAGGCTCCCAGTAGCCACTGCCCCTTGCTGTTAGAAAACACTGGGCTGCAGGCAGTGGCCCTGTTCCTCTCAGATGGGAAAACATGGTCCCTGTCTCCATTTAAGAATGAGAGCGGACCCTAAGGACTTACTTGTCCAGGTAGACAGAGGAGAGCCCGTAGACATGGTCCATTCTTTCCACCAACAGGTTCAGCTCAGAACGAAGAAGTGGGGTGCTGGATCCCGTGGGAGACTTGTGCAAGAAAATGCTGCACCGCTCAGAAAGTTGCTCCATGTCAGCCTTGAGATGATGCAAGTCGTCCTTTAACCGCTACAGGGAAAAGTGGATATTAGTGGGAACGATCAGAGGGGCAGACCTTTCATCCAGGACCTTCAGAAACTAGCCCTGGGGACACATTAACCTCCACAAAGTTCATCCCAACCTGCCCAGGGATGAGTGGAGATTAGGTGGTCAGTTGCAGGCCTTTCAGTGATGGTGCGCGAAATCTGGAATCCTGAGCAGAGGCGAATTCAGCCTCATCACTGCCAGATCTTGGGCCCCAGGTGAAAAATGACCTATTCCAGCAGGCTCCCCACTGCCCTTTACATGAACAGGATTTGGCAGCTACCATAGAAGATACGGTTGCAACGTTGAACGTATTGTTATTTGTTGGGAGAGTTAAGTCACTAAAAAGGCGGGGAGGAAAGCTCAAGCGTAACGATGCAAACAATCTGACAATGGACATTCACAAGGGCTGCGCTGCAAATTTTTAGGAAAACCATGAAGCTCCACAGGAATGGGCTGGGAGGTGAGTCTTTTGCCCACATAAATCCAAATGGTGCACATTGGCGGCTCCAGCTCTTCACCAATGCAGCCCAAACCCTGCAACGTGAATTTATTGTGAGCGGTTTCACCCCTTCAAGTGCTGCATGGAATCACAACTTGTGCCCGATAGTCTGCACCCATGACATCCCCCATATGGAGGCTTCCACTCCAAGCAGTTAAGGCCAGAGAGAGAGATCTGGAGTTCTCGCATGAATTCTGCTGCGAGATGGCAACCCTGGCGCAGGCCCTCATGGCAAGCTCCAGACACCATCCCACCATCCGAAAACACCCACCTCCTGCTCAGCTATCCGGAACGTGTTTTCCTGCAGGGCATCCCCATCAGTCCTAGTGCTGCTCGCTGTGCGAATGGTGCCCACAAGCCGCTGCTCACACTCCTCCAGGTGAAGGCGGATGTTCTTCAGCTCAGAGAGGTATGTTCGAGAGGCAGTCTCATCTTTGTCTTCTGTTCCCACATACACAAAAGAGAAGTATTAGACGCATTCCAAAACTGCTTTTGGAAATGGTCTGGAAGCTTCAGCTGGTTCCAAACAGGGCAGCAGGAGAGTTAGCAGGGATGGCCCACGGGATGCCAGGGCATTCCCATCCACTCCGGCTGCCACTCCATTTCTGGGCTTCATTTCCACATGCAAAGCCCTCAGCCAGGTGGGGCCGGGCTGCATGAAGCAGTGTCTCTGCCCACACGCGCCTGCCTAGAGCCTAAGAGCGTCACTTGTGGCCTTTCTCTCAGGGCCTCTTCCAAAGATGGGGAGGAGGGTGGCTTCGAAGGAAAGGAGCTTCCCCTGCTGGGGCAGCCCAGCCATGGAATGAGCTGCCCAGAGCGGCTGCCTCACACCCACACGGCGTTCTTCTGGACCTCGGGGCAAGAGCTTTGTGTTTTCTGGAGCCTCTCGGTTTTTCAGTTAGTTTTAAATCCAGCACTGTTGGCAGCTTTTATGTGGCCATGATTTCTGGGTTTAATGAAGTCATTTTGAGCTTTTATATTTTATCATCTTGTACTTTAGGGCTTTGATTTTGTGAACTGCTCAAGGAGCTTTTAGCTGGTGGGCAGTACAGAAATGTGCTAAATAAGCTCCTGTTTGCCCTCTTCTGGAGATGTTCCCATCCTGAAGGTAGAAGCCCCAGTGCAGCCCTGCTCCCTGCCACCTCCAGATAAAGGAACCTCCCCCAGCTCCTGATCCTGGAGAGCCACAGCTGGTCACAGGTGCCGACACTCCGCTGCCGCCCAGCAGGGAGAGCCTTTGACTGCCAGCGTGACCGAGAACACGCAGCGGGGCCCTCACCGACACCCTCAAGCGCAGCCTGGGAAGGGCAGCGGGGGGTGCTGGGAGCAGCCCACCCAGCGGGAGGTGCCCACTCTGCTTTGTGTGCCTCCCCTCTTCCTGGCTGCAGAGGAAGGCAAGGCACCTGATGCAGCATGGCCGCCGCCAGAACTGCCAGGGCAGGCGCCCCTCCTCTGCCACGTGTCCCACGATGGATTCCCACTAAGGGGTGGGAGCTGGGGAAATGCAGCAGGGCTCCCCCTTCTCCTGCTCAGAGAGCTTGCAAGGCAGACAAGGAGAGCATGCCACTTCCTCTGCTCCAGGTTAGCAGCAGGAGCCCCCCACCACCCAGCCAGACGGAGGAGGGACCCTACATCCACTTCAGGGAATGAGTCAACAGAGCCTGGCAAGAAAGGGGCCACTGTGGGGGAGGCCCTGCTGGTACGTTACATGCAAAATCCAAAGGGAGGCCGACAAGCTCATATAACACTGGAAGGACACACTCCTTTTCCCCACGAACCTTTTGCTGCATCCTGATCAGTGTATGATTGAGTCACAGGGGGGCCTACAAAATTGATTTGAGGACCAGGTCCGACCCGGTTGCCCATCCAGCCGACATGGCCTTCAGTTTTAAAATTTCTCGTATTGCTTCGATCCCCTTCCGCTGGAGCCTGACTCAGGCTCCCCCAACATACCATTCTCCATTGACTGCAAAAGCTGTTGGATGTGCTCCTTGCATGAGTCCACGTCCTCCTCCAGGCGCAGCCGGTCAGCTACAGAGAACAGCTCCAAGTCCCGGCTGTCCTCCAAGAAATCCTCGTAGTGCTCCTGCAGGGTCCTTGCAGACTGGTGGCATTCCCCAGGGCCCACTGCCCTCAGCTGCGGGCAGAACACACACAGGCCATGGGGTGGCTACAGGCAACAGTCAGGCATTCCTTCAGTGGTCACTGAACCTCTCACAGCCTTTGCCTAATGGAGGTCCCGCCCTGCATGTTTTCGTTTGGGCCTGCCGTCAGCGCTCAAGATTAATACCAGGGGTGAAGTTAGTGCAGAAGAACTGCTGCTTGTGCATGGAAAGAAGCTAACCAATGTTCATAGAAACAGAGTGAGTCAGAAGGATCCCCCAGGCCAACTAGTCTGACCTTTGGCTCCGCTCACGACATGCCCACCATGTGCATGTCCAGCCTATCCTTGAACACCCTCACCGATGGGGCCTCAACGACCTCCCAGGGAAGCCCATTCCACGCCCTCAGGGTCCTAACTGTCAGGAAGTGCTTCCTGGCATCCAAATGGAACCTTGGCTCCCTGAGCTTGGCTCCGTTGGAGCGTGTCCTGCCTTTCTCCACAGGGGAAAACAGGTCTCTACCCACCTCCGTGTGACATCCCCTCACATACCTGTACATTCGTTCCATTGCATAAATGAGCTGCTGATATTCTGCCCATTTTTAAGTGCAAGACTTCATGTAGAATTTTCTTTCAAGCTCCCTGCACTAGAGAAGTATCTTTTGCACAAGTTGGGAAGGGCTATTATACTGATGGTGTTGTATGAATGCAATGACAAAGCATTATTGCTTTATTAATCTAGGTTTACTAGAAGAGGACTTGGGCTGCAAGACCATGCCTTGGTCCCTCCCTGCTCCCTTAATCTTACACTGCTGGTTCTCCTCCCCATTTCCTGCTCACCACCTTCTAACTTCCTGTCCCGTCCTCCCCACCTGGGAATTGCCTCAGTTTAACCTTGGCAGAAGTACTGCCCTCAGCATTTGCGGGGGTCGCAGTGTTACCTTCTCCATATTCCAGCTCTGCACCAAGGAGATGTCCTTCCTCAAATAGTTCCAGGAGACAAGACACTTCATGTTCACGTGGAGCTGGTGCCACTGGGCCATTACCTGCTGGTACAGCTGTTCCACCCTAGAACAGGAAGGCAGAACACAGCCCAGTGACTTTCCCAGACTTTCCCCATGAATGGAGCCAACGGTATCATAAAATCATAGGACAGAAGAGCTGGAAGGGCCATGGAGGCCATCGGGTCCAACCCCCTGCTCTTGCAGGACAGCAAGCCATACCATCCCACTCAGAGGGCTACCTAGTTTCTCCTTGAATGTCTCCAGTGTGGGAGAGCCCCCCACCTCTCCAGGCAGCTGGTTCCACTGTCGCATTGCTCTGACAGTGAGGAAGCCTTTCCTGATGTCCAGCCTGAACCTGGGTTGCCGCAACTTGAACGGATTATTCCATGTCCTGCGCTCTGGCATCAGCCAGAAGAGATCTTGACCTTCCCCTTTGGGACAGCCTTTGAGGTGCTTATGGAGGGATAAGTGGTAAATTGCCAGCATTGTACACATTGTGCTCACGCATCTGATCTTCTAATCAGGACTTTGTGCACTGCTTCTATTCAAGATGACTGGCTGGGGAGGGATGTGGAAGTCAGGCTTTAAGCCCAGTTTGCCCTTCCTTGAATAATGTCTAGGTCAGCATGCAAATAGTTTTCCCAAATGTGACAGTCTTTGGCTCAGAAAAATGCCAACATGTATTTAAAATGTGCATTTTAGGGTTAAAGGTTTACAAATGGCATGCAAACCAGATACATACGGCAAATCTGTGTGTGTTTAATGTTTTAATTATATATTGATGTGGATCAGAATAAAGAATGAAAGATATGCAGAACAGATGCAGGCCGAAAACAAATGGACCCCCCTCCCCTGACTGATGCTGTTACCCGCCATCACATTCTCCTGACACGCCCCCAGCACCGTCAGAATGCTAAAAGCAGACCGAAAGAGATAGGAACTGCCCCGTCCCAGTCCCAAAGCAACAGCACAACACTGCCAGAGCCAACCCTGTGCGAGACGAGAGAGGCACTAGTTACTCCTACACTCCAGCTTAAAAACTCTGGTAGACTGGAGACGCAGGACATCTCCATTTTCTGTCTCCCTGGGACAGAGGGGCAGAGGCTGCACACATCTCTGCTGCAATAAATTCTTGGGTCTTGGGATTCTGTACCTTTTGGCAGAATTTCCTATTCTGCCTCATCTGCAGACCTAGCTCAGAAGAGTCTCCAGCCCCAGGGAGCTGACGGCAAACCCCCCAGAGACAGCCCTAAGCGACCACTGAGGAGACCCTTCAAAGCTGTGGGGGCATTGGGGCTCCTCTAGGAAAGCTGGGATTACTTCACCTGCCAGCCACGTCGACAGCTTCTTTATTGGGCGGCGGGATCAAGAAGCAGACGGAGGGCACCATGGCCTCGTTCCCAGTGGGACTGATCACCTTCCATTTGGTCCGCTGAGAATTGTCTTCCAGGACGCACTCGTCGTTTTTGCAGATGGTGATCTGTGAAGGCAGCAGAAGTGAGGCAGTGGCCCGGCAAGGGGCCTAGCTGGCCTGAGCTTGTCACAGTCTCTCCAGGAGCTGCTTCGGCATTTTTGCCTGGTCCCCAAGCAGGGAGTTTCCAGTAGAATTCTACTACGCTTATCACAAGTAATTCTTGAAATAAAACTTCGGGTGGGTGAAGGGAGTCCCTGCACTTTACTCTTCTTCCTCACACTGATCCATAATCGACTGCAAACACTGTCTTGCCTCATCTTTGAACAACACTGCCTGATCTTCATGCAGCCTGCATCCTGGCAGTGGCTGCAAGCTGTGCATCCGTGTTCGCTGGGGGAAGAAATGTAAAGCTTCCGCTTGCCGTTTTCTCTTTTCCCTACATCTGATTTGATCTGCTGGCCTGTTAACCAGCAAACCTTTGCACAAGCCATGCTTCGCGTACTGGGATGAAATGCAGCCGTGACTTGCTACAACAGCCACCAGAAGCTAAGCATTTCCTCTCCTCGGGAGCCAAGTTGGAAGAGGAGAGGGTTTGGCATGCCAGAGGCTTGAAACGGTGAGTTTTCATAATGCTACGCTATGACTTTGTGTTGCACCTGATTGTGTTCAAATCGTCTCAGTAATTCATATAATGCATCCTTTAAGCCAGGGCAGGAGTATTAGTCTCATACTGGAGATCCAGGAATCAGGCAGAGGAGCCTGTGAACACCAGCTCTTAAACGTGATTGGCTTGGGAACGTAAAGTGCATGGGCTCCGAAGTCAAAGACATGCATTTCTGACACACAGAATTCACAGAACCCTGCCAGGTAGTTCCGGCAGTTATCCACTCACCTCAATTTGGCGATAGTCACAGACAGCCTTCACAGAGATGGTGCTCTTCAGGACGTGGTCTGGGTTTCGTGGCTTAAGCTGGACAATGCTTTTGGATCTACCCACTAAGCTGGCAACAGAACTCTTGGACTGGATCAGCTGCTCCTTTTCATCCTGGCCAAAGAAAGGCAAAGGACCGTCAGGATAGGAGGGAGACAGCGAGAATGAGCCAGTGCACAAGCAGACCAAGGGACCCCAAGCATGGCTGCAAACCTTGACCCGTGTTCCCTTCTCTGGAGTGAGCATTTTGTCAAGGAAAGGTTTAGCTGTGTGTGTGTGTGTCTATGTGTGTTTATGCATGCACTCACTGCAACTCTTCCAGCTAGGAGAGTGCAAGGAGTTCGGACTCATTCCAAATTTAATGCTATTCCAGATAAAAGGATTTGTTATTTCCTAATTCTCTCTATTCTCCCACCCAGCTAAAGCTGCATGCACACTTAACCCTTTACACCAGACCCAACATTATCTGCACAATACTGAACACTGCAAGACCCAAACCCATCCCTTTTCACTGGAAAGAAAAATGCTCGGTTTCTGTTGTTTGCGAAATAAGGAAATAAAAGTAGCAGCAGAACTGTGTGAAAAAATTATTCAGAATGGTTGATGCATATACTTAAAGAAGTTAAAAACCTGTCAGAAAAATAGCATTGGAAAAATACAGGTGTGATCTTAGATAGGAAAGAAGAAATGAAGGAAAGAAGGAAAGACAGAAAGAAAAGTTCAAAACAAGCTACCTGTGCCTGTCCCAGGGGAGCATGGTTGGAAGAAATACAACTTTAACTCATTCATTATGATCAAGAAAGCAACTCACACACAGGGGCCAAAGCTCTTGTTATTGACTAAGTGTGGAACATGGACACAGTCCCAGTTGCCTCACTGATTCCAGGTCTTTAGCCTGACAAAACCTTTGCAAGACAGAAACAGTGAATGCCTGACGCTGATGGTCACTTTTCCTTCCTTCTTCCAGGCTGGCCCTCTTCTTCCTTGGAGCAATCAGCCCAGGAGGACCACTTTCCAGCAGGCTCTCCTTTGGCTCCTAGTACTGCATCCTCTTTGCTTTGCAGCTTCCCTGGTTGCTGCTCCAGGCATGCTCCCCACAGGGCCGTCTCCCTGCCTGTGTCCTACTGTCTAAGAATCCCCCCGTGTAGATCAACAGGGCCAGACAGGACAACTCCGTGCTTCCTCCTCCGTGCTGGTGAGGAATTCAGAATCTCAATGATCCAAGTGATTCATGGATCTAAACATTAAATCCCAACCTCTGCCCCCAAATAAGGACTGTTCATTGCAGGGAGGCTGTTTTCAGACGTTCTGCATGGAGAGCTTAGGGTGCACTCACTGGCTCTCTGTTTCCTCTCTAAATATCCTTTGCATACATTGCTCTCCCCAGTGCTCACCTTCTTCCCCATTCGCTCCCTTCCCTTCCTTCTTTCATGCCCGCCTAAGTGCCTCTGGCCGCAATGCTTTCTAAACCTTGAAGTGTTTCCATTCATCAAGACCTTCCTCTCTTTGCTAAAGACTGCCCTCCAGTAGATCTATTTTGTCAGCAGTCTCACTATGCCACCCTGATGCTTGCCCACTCCTTGCCCACTCCTCTTGTCCAAAGGGCCCCCAAATGTGGATGCTTGAAGCCCAGTATGCAGGGTCTCCATCAGTGCCAGGCCCTGTGATGTTTCGTCTGCACCAGGTACGGGCTGCTCCTGGCCATCACTGGAGCCACTCTGGGCTGGGTGGACCGCAGGACTGCCTCATGTCAGGTGGCAGGGCACTTGCTTTGCACTACCAAGCCCAGTGTCCCCAGCAGCAGCGCTGGGAAGTGGCTTTCCTGCCTGAAACCCTGGAAAGCCAGGCTGACCAGCTGGGGCTGATGACACAAGGCTCGCGGGACCAGCGCTCTGAGCTGGCACAAGACATCCATGGGCATTCATGGTAATTAGCAGCAGCAGCAGCAGCCACCAGAGGCAGCAAAATGAAAACGAGCAGCACCGGAGGTGGTGGACAGGAGGGCATCTCCTGGTGCGGGCAGGTGGAACGGAAGAGGAGGAGAGGTCTGGGAACAATCAAGAGGAAAACACACACAGTCCCAACTGGTGCGCACATTCTTGCTTTCTTTGTAAGCACAAAGCAGCTTGCAATGCCAGGATCATATAATGTGTCCAAGCAATGGGAGGATTCCAGGACATGTAGGAATGCTACTAACGCTGGTCCACAGCAGCAAAGGTGGGAAGGGGTGTCGGGTGATCGAGGGCCTTGGCACTCCTCTGGTGCAATCCACCAGCCGGCACGACCCCGAGGAAAAGGGCACTCACCATGGAATCCTGGAGCAGATCCTCCAAGCGCGTCAGGCTGGTGTTGCGGTCACAGGAATACTTCCTTTTGATGGCATCCTGAAGGTTCCTCAAGTACGACTCTGAATCTCGGGCATCGCTGAAGAACTGCAAAAATACATTTACCAAAAGATGAGCCAGAGGTTTAAATACAGTCAACAAAAGAATAGCAAGAACAATTCCGTTCTGCCAGACTGCAAGAAGGAAGTATCGACAGACTTGATCAAGGCCTGCTCTGTAACAAGAACATGTTTTCCTTAGGGCTATTCCATTAGAGAAATGTTGGTACAGTCTGGCTTGCATTTGTGTTGTCAGGTACAGAAGAGTGCAGAAAGCCACCAGGCGATGGCAGGATCTTGGCCAATGCAGCCACCACCACAAGCACTAACCCCACAGGCCAAGAGCTGATGTGCTGTCCTACTGGGAGAGCAAGAGGAGGAAGGGAGATGGAGATGGCGGCTGAGGGCACGAGGGAGGGGAAGGCAGCGGCAAATGCTCCTGCTGCGGGCGGGGCTTGGGCACACTGGGGGATGGTCTGCATGCCCAAGTTAACCAGGGCTGTGAGCTGCTCCCGCCCTGAGAGGTCTCACCTTACCTGGAAGTAAGCCGTGTTCTCCTTCACATGCTGATCCACGCACAAGCACAGCTGTCGGATCCACTGCCACTGAGTCTGCACGGCCGCACTATATGCCTGCAGAAACAAAGGAGAGCCACACTGCAGCCCCTCCCCCAGCAGAGTTTCAGCAGGCCGGAAGGCAAGTCCCTCTGGCTCTCGGTTCAGGAAGGAGGACGCTCGATGCCCCCTTCCCTACAGACGCATGCAGGCCATGTCCGTGCTAGCATGGAGCAAGCACACCTTCCGAAGGAGGCGCATCTTGCGGGAGTAAAGCACAGGGCACACACATCCTTTACCTCGACAGTCTGCTTGGCTGGGTGGTTCTCCAGCGATAGCATCTCGGCTGTCTCTTGCAAGGAGCAAAAGACCTCCTGTTTCTCCTCGAGTTCTGTTGTGAGCTCCTGTACCACAGAGACACAAAAAAGGACACGTTAATCTTGCTGCAGCCAAACCAGGCAGTCTGCTTTTCTCTCTCTCGTATCGATGGGAGATGACTGCATGCAGTGCTGTTTGGAGATTCAGTTTAGGAGGGTGGGTATCTACTGTGAAATTCCATGCCAGTTTGGTGCACAGTTGGATGTCTGCCTGGGTTCACTCCTCCCTCTGCCCAGGGGGAACATGTGTCCAGACTTTTGGTCTTGGGCTTCACAGCTCCTCCCAGCCAGTTCTTACCAGCTGAGCATCTGGACAGAGTAGCTGTTGAGCAGCCATTACAGTGGTACCTCAGCTCATGAACTTAATTCATTCCACGACTCCGGTCGCTACCTGAACTGGTTGCGAGCCAAGTCAAATTCCCACATAAGGTTCAATGTAAATGAGATTAATCCATTCTGTAAATATTTGTTTTAATCACAGGGAAGATGGGCATGATCGTGGGTGCGCTCGGGGGGGGGGGGGGAGACGGGCATGATCGCAATCATCACCCAAAGCGGAGTTCACGTCCTGAGTCAAAAATTTTCTGAAATTTCTGTTCACAACCTAATTTGGTCATGAACTGAGGCATTCGTGAGCCAAGGTACCACTGTAACACAGCAAGTGAAAGAGCAGAAAAGAAAAAGGGATAAAGCCCTCCATGGAAATGGGCCCACTCCATAATGCTGCTGGCACTCAGTGCGGTCAGCCTGTCGAAGGGTGCAGCATGGAAGCTCGAGGGACCTCAAATTTCCCAAGAGGAGCTGCTGCCCAGGGAGGCCAAGCCTTAGATCGGATTGAGAGAAAATCGTCCTTGCCACACCATTTCACCCTGGAAGGCTCCTCTGCAGCCCAGGCTCCGACCACGCACCTTCTGGCCAGGGTGCCTGGAGGGGACCCAGGTTCCACACAAACTGCTGGAAAAGGCTGCTCTTGCAGAATGCAGGCTGCACAAGCCTGGGAAAGTGGGACTGACTGCTGGAGTTAAAAGGCTGAGCCTGCCAGAGCTTCCTCCTAGAGCCGGGGCCTGCGGGCGGAGCGGGGAGGGAATGCTCAAGGGCTCTCTAAACTCATCCAGAGGATGCCTGGAATGACCTGCTCCAAGGCAGGGCTACAGAGGGGAAGCGACACCCCAGGGCTCCACTCTGATCCTCCTGTGAGGTGTCATGTTGTGTTGGGGGGGGGGGCATTTATTTTTTTTCAGAAGGCTTGGAGCTCTTCGTGTTAAGCAGTGCCACGGTATGGCAAAAAGGCAGCATTTTTTCCCTTGAGAGACAGGACTAAACAGGGAAAGGGAAGAAAATTGTTGAAGCTAAGAGGCAGCACAAAAGTGAGGCCTGGGGAAAAAGAGATTGCTGAGGAGAGATCTGAATCAGCTCTATCCCAGGCAAAAGCAAGGAATGAGCGGGCTAGGAGGGCCCATGGAGTGCAAGACCGAGGCAGAGCATGTGCTGCCCCTGTGCTGGGAGCGGGGAGGACCCAACCCCGGATGGATGGCTCCTGTGCACCAGATGGAAATGAGCCTTCAGCACCTGACTATAAGTAATTAATAACCCCTAGAACCCAAAGTGAGGAGTTGGGCTGATGCTGGACTGGAGATCCAGTGTGGTACGGTGGTTAAGAGCATGGGACTGGGACTCAGACAATCCGGATTCGAGTCCCTGCTCCGCCATGGAACCAACTGGGTGACTTTGGGCCAGTCACAGACTCTCAGCCCAACCTACCTCACAGGCTTGTGTTGTGGGGATCAGATGGAGGAGGAAAATGATGCAAGATGCCTTGAGCCCTTTGTAGGAAAAAGGCAGGATATAAATTGAAAAATAAATAAATACATAAATAAATAAAGTAGCTTCTTGGCTGGAACACTGGATTTGGACTTGAAACACAGAAGTTTAAATCTTTGTCCATTCATGAACATGTTCAGTTCAAGGCACACAAGAATATGGTTAGATCTTAAACCAGGGTAGCACAACCTGTGACCCTCCACATGTTGCCAGGCTAGGATGCTCATGATCCTGCACTCTCCTGAATCATTCCAAAGGCATCTGGTTGCCCACCCATGCTCACGAACAGAACATCAGCAGGGCTAAGAGCAGAGCACCATTCCACCCATGCTCCCCAGAAACAGGCATGCAGAAGCATCCTGTTGCTGATGCAGGGATGACAAGCACCATGGACAGTCTCACCCTCCACACATTTGTCTAATCCCCTCTCAAAGGCATCAGGGTTGGTGGCCACAACTTCATCATGTGGAAAATTCCTCTCATCTGCCCTTGACGTTTCCTAGGGTGACTCCGGGTTCCAGCACTCTCTCCAGAGAACTCACTCACATTTTGCAAGCGAAAACCTCCCAAAAGCTGCACGCTTTCCTCAGAGGGGCAGTTCTTCCAGCCCCTTTGTTGGTTGCCCTTTGCTGCACCTTTTCAAGGGATGGACGTCCCTCCAGAAGGTGAGCGGTGCTCAGCATCCCAAGCTGGCCGAGGCACAGGCTGGGATAAAGGCATAATGGGATGGACAGTTTCTTTCTCCTTTTCCATCACACCATTTGAGGGATCAGCATTTTCCACTCACCAAGAAATAATTCCGCTTGGCAGCCATGTTGGGGTTATTGTCGCTCCAGTCATATGCCAACTCCTCCTCTTCTTTCTCGTTTAGCCAAATTAACTCGGTTGTTGCTTGGGACACAAAGTCATACAAACTTTGGAGGTGACGCAGGCGGAAACTGGAAGTTTCCTGCATAAAGAGGAAACCATTTTGTCACTTTTCCAGCTGTTCCGGGGACTGCTGGCTGAGCGACTGCCCCCGTTCCCAGGTGCTCTTCTGGAGGAGCCCTACAGACCAATCTTGCCAAGGCCATCTTCTGTTAGGAGGGCTCTACAGCTGCATTTGAGCACCAACAAGAAACATTCACAAGTCCCTTCTCAATAGAAGCACTGATGTTCACAAGAAATGGATGCTGATATTGTTCAACTTTTTAAACAATCTAGCTACCTGTGGAACTGTATGTGCCATGTCTGAAGTAATTTCTAAAACCATTAGATTTGCACAACAAGGAAGAATACAGGTATGCAGGGGAGGATTCCCGTGCTTATCAATTATGAGGTCGAGAAATATATCTAGCAGTTATATATCCAGCAGGTAGGGGCGGCCAGGCTCTCCTGAAGAGAAACCAGTCACAGTCTGTCTTATTGTACAGGGGTCATAGAATCCAAGAATGAAATATCGGCTGCCCAGATGGTGCAGGGCAAACGCACACCATGGGCAGGCGTGCAAGGTGAAGAGGGAGCCAAAAACAAGAATCGCACATCCACTAATCGAGAAATGGAGTTACAACAGGAAGGCCCTCAGGGACATGAGGGCAGAATTCAGGCCACCAGAACTGGAAGGGCTTTGGAGGACTTCACACAGCCTGAACTCCTGTGAGAGCTCATCCTCTCGGCCAAGGAAGCAAAACGCTGCAGGACACACTCACCACCAGCTTGCAGTACTGGGTCTCCAGCTTGCTAAGGGTTTCTGTGTAGCTTGTGCGGAAATTTGGAGACATTTTACTCTAAAAAGAGGAAAAGCAATAAGGACAGGCATGAGAAGCCATTTCAAATTTGAAAGCAGTGCTGAAAATGCACAGAACTCCGTTTGAAATCCCCCCGCCCAGTGCCACCTTCCACAATCCACGTAAACCTAAGATAAAGAAGAGTAAAACGTGGCACAGCTAAGCCCAAAAGCTCCACTTACCCACCTTATCTCAGTCCTCCTTTAGGGCCCTTTCTATATCCTCAACAAATGAAAACACTGTCTCAGTATTCATTTCACAATGCATTTCACCCTTAAGGCAGTACTGCAGGAGATGCAAAGCACTGCTTGTCTTCTCCACATAACAAGAACTTGTGTGAAGGGAAAACAGGAAATAATTACAGTGAAAGAGCACCTTGGTATCACTCTACCTGCTCTATATTATATGGAAAGGCCATAAATAAATAAATAAATAAAGCAAGCAAGCAAGCAAGCGCCCATTCGTACAGTTGAAGCCTTCTCTCCTCCAGTCTAAAATACAATCCACCTCCTTCAGGTTTGCCTCCATCACGTTCTCTAATAAAGTTAGCACATCGAGGGTTGAGCTCTATCACCTCTCTGCCTCCCTTCTACCTCCCTTCTACCTTTCATCCTTGCCAGTTTTTCCAATTGGTGAAATTTTGCCCTAGGCTTGATGTAGGAAACTTCCATGAGTCTAGGGTCTGCAAGGCTGCCCCAGATCCATCCAGATTTCACCCCATCCCCAAAATTGGCTTTGAAAGACTCTCTTTCCACTGCTGCTGCAACAAATTTCAGCAGCAACTGGCGCTATTGCCTTTAAGGACTTCTCCACCTGATGTTTGCCAATGTTGCTGCTTCCATTTTCTCTGCAGCAGAATTAGAGCATCCTTCGAATGCTCTCCCCAGGGGTTTTCTTCGCTGCCTTTCTATATCACGCATGCCCATTGCACAACACAAAGTGGTGCTGTGCTCCTGCAGTGAACAATGGCACCATCTAGGAAAATACCAGGCTTTTCTCACTCTAAAAACAAGTTGTAGAAAGGAGGGAAAACTCAGGAGAGGCCCTGGGCATTGTACGGCCCGCAGGCCACATCCAGCCCGATGGCTGACCCTGACTGGCCCGCATGAGGTCACTGGCAAATTGAAAGTCAATGCAAATATATATCGTCATAATATAGATGCCAGCAACACAACTGCACTGCTTTTATTTTGAAGGATCTGCTAAACTGAATTGAATGTATTGCTTTTCATGTAATGTTAATGTTAATGTTTTTGTGAATATTCATTAAATAGTGTTGTTCTGTGCTCCACATTTTCATTGTATCATTGTAATGTTACTGTTTTTATAGAGATATATATTGAGCAGAGCTGTAAGTGAATTGATCCGGCCCTTAACAACTGTCAAAGTTTCTCATGTGGCCCCATAGGAAAAGTAATTGCCCACCCCTGCCCTGGAGGATGTGGATGTAGTGAGAAGGCCCTGCAGACGTCCCTGCGTAATGGGTCACGGACACAGAGCAAAGGCCCCCATGCAGAAAAGCCCTTAAAAGCAGGCCGCTTTCCTCACCCTGCATCACCACATTTCAAGGGCAGCTCAGTGAAACAGCAGGAGAGCAGGGCCCCCAGAAATGCCCAGGGGACCACATGTAGCTTGCTCTTCCCCACAGCACACCTGACTAGAGCCTTGGCCTCCTAAACAGTCCAAGGTCGTGTACTGTGCACTTCACACAGGAGCACAGGCTATGGCTCAGGTATTCACCAGCAGCAGCTGGGCTGACCGCCTGCAACTTGGATGGTGGTATTCCTGGAGGATAAGGCTAAACAGTGGGACATGGCTGGGAAGACGCCCTTGTGGTCCCATCCTGCTTGGAGGCGCCTCGTGGACTGCTGGCTGGCCATGGTGTGAACAGGATGCGAGGTGAAGCGGCCTTTGGCCTGACTAGCAGGGCTCTTCCTACATTCTTACGGGGATCAGGCTGGCAGTTTTGAGGGGAGGGTCATGCTGAGAAAAGCCAGGCATGCAAAAGTGGGAATTAATTTGTTCCTGTTCCAAAATTATGGAGACATTTCCCGTTTGCAACCCTGCACATGAACGTGATCAGGAATGCAATGCTTCAAAAATTTAGCAATTTCCCCAGTGTATGTTTGTGTCTGGAAGTGCACACTCACTGTTTTTTTTGTGACAGAGTGCACATTTATCCCAATTGGAAAGAATGTGTGGCAATGCAAAGCAAGTGAAATGAGCCTCGAGGAAAACTTTGAAGAATCTGGGTGAGCTTCAGCACAGCTCATTTGCGCACCCCGACACAGAACCAAGCCCTGGAGGGGGCTGCCTGACCGCCTGTCTGACAAAACTGCTGTGTGCTGTGGATGAAAAGGGTGAAAAGATACGCTCCCCGATTATCATGGATGTCACCCAGATTCATAATTCTAGTGTGCATCACTTGTCACCACACACATAGTGCAAACTAAAGTCTATTATGAACATTCATTCATTCATTCATTTATTTATTTAACGATGCATATCCTGCCTTTTTCCTACAAAGGGCTCAAGACAGCTTACATCCTCCTCCTCCTCCATCTTATCCCCACAACAACAACCCTGTGAGGTAGGTTGGGCTAAGAGTCTGGGACTGGCCCAAAGTCACCCCGTTGGCTCCATGGCTGAGCGGGGACTCGAACCCAGACCGCCTGAGTCCCAGTCCCATGCTCTTCACCACTACACCACCCTGGCTCTCCAGTGGCTCTCCGCGGGCTCTCATATTTGTTTTGTTAAGTTTCAAGATTGAAAATAAAACAAATATTTGTAAATAAAGACAGACATTGGAAAATGTGGGAATGTACAGTTTCCTTCCAAATGAAAATAGGCCCAAGCAGGCACTTTCCCCTGGAAATGTTCAGTGCTCAGAGAACGGGGCTACAGATAACGAAACCTCCTGGCCCTCTTTGGAGCCTTCTCAGCACTTCTGCATCTTTCCAAAGTAGGCTGATCCAAGCAGCCATTTTATTTATTTTATTTTTATTTATAACTTTTCTATGCCGCACCCATCGCTGAAGCCTCAGGGCAGCTCACAAGGAAAACAAATAAACAAAGCATAGAACAATATTAAAAATTTGGAGTTCTCGGCGATAATATAAAACCATTAAATAAAACACAGATTAACAATTAAAATATCGTTTAAATAAAAAGGTCTTGGCCTGGCGCCGAAAAACAAATAACGATGGTGCCAGGCAGACCTCTCTGGGGAGCGCATTCCATAGGTGGGGTGCCACTGCAGAGAAGGCCCTCCTCCGGGTACTCACCCTCCTGACATCCCTCACAGAGGGCTCCCAGAGAAGGGCCTCCCCCGCCAATCTCAGGGGGCTGGGGGGCATATATGGACGCAAGCGCTCCATTAGATAACCAGGTCCCAAGCCATTGAGAGCTTTATAGGTGATAACCAACACCTTGAATTGGGCCCGGACTTATGTAGGACCTGAAAGCTTGCACAGTATTTTTGCTCTCTGAATTGAACTTAAGATAGTTATTATGGTGATAAAGATTGGGGCATTTTTCTTTTGGCCAACACAGGTGCCTATTTCTTAACTGTCCTGTGTTGGGCATCTTTCAAGTTGAATATCAACACCCTGGACAACATAAGCGATTCAGTATATATGGATGGTGTAAATAAACAAGTCAACGAAAGAGAATTTCATTCGCACAACCAGGACTTACTTCATACATCCTGGCCTCTTTCACACTGGCACCCAGGTCTTCCACGCTGCTGTGGATCTGGCGCTGGACTTCCAGTTGGGAGTCTACACTTGGCAAGTCGCTCCCCCATTCAGCCCGCTCCAGCCTCATCTGACATAAACACGGGAGAGGCAACTGTTGGGCAAGCACGGCCAAAAGGACAGGCGCTGCTGCCGCAACCTGTTTCGCAAGAGGGAAGCAGCACCCCTGCCCTGGCACGCCAGTCTTCCAGGGGCTGCACGGGCCAAGCCGCATCTAAATTGCTGCGAGCCACCCAACAGCTTTGGCGACTGGGCAGTATCAAAATGCAACGAAATAATGTAAGGACCCTCACCCTCCCTCCCTCCCTCCCACAGAAACTAAACAGGTGCTATGAACTACACCACCTGTGGACCAAACTATCACAGATACCCAGAAAGGTGCTTTTGGAAGCTTTCCCAAGGAGTGGCTCAACCCAGCACCAATTCCTATTGTTGCCTCTGTATTGTCTGGAAGATTTCAAATTTATAATGCTGTTATTTGTGTTTGTAATAAACAGAGTATTTTCCTTTTGTGATTTGCGTGGTAGAAATAATCACAATAATAACTTGCATGGCAGAAATAATTGTGAATAATCACAATTTAAGGGATTTACCATGCTTGTCTTATGTTCCATCACCAAATATTTAAAGTCACATGCAGATGCCCCTCATCACCTGAATTTTGCTCTTGCTTTACACCCTGCCACGCACCTGTATTTCTTCCACCCAAGAGAGCAGTTCGTACACAAACCGGAGGTTGCCCTCATCCTCAGAAGATGAGATGGCCACCAGCTCTGTGCGTGTCATTGGCTTCCGGACCCAGGAGGTGGAGCCAGCTGTGTGCGTCCCCTTCAGCAAGGGCTCAGCCTTAAAGTGCCTGGTGCTCAGAGAGGAAGGCTGAACCAAGTCCAAGGAGGAGGGGGAGGAGAAGTGTCCCTTCCGGTAAAGGTTGGTGCACTCCAGCCTCAAGGTGACCAGTTCATCTTGAAGACGCACGATCCTGCGGGGGAATCGAGAGAGCAGCAGGATTAGCGCAGAATCACAACAGAAAGAGAGCAGGATGTCTCTAGGACACAAGAGAGGTGGGGGACAGCAGCTCCCCTTGGAAACCAAGCAGGCCTACCACGAGGCAACACAGCTGCCACGTGCAGAGGTCTGATCCAGACCTGACCCATACAGGACCGGCGGGAACGTTCTGCAGGAGACCCCGTAAGCACTTTGGGGCTGCCCACAGGTCTCGGATCAGCTCTGCCCACACAGGCCTGAAGGGCAGTTGGTGAATGTTCAGAAGCACTCCACTTGCCGTCGGGGAGGACTTGCTCCCAAGAGGCAACATGCTGAGAATGCCGCGCTTCGTCTCCCTTCGCAGCATCTGCCAGAGCCCCTTTCAAGTTCAACCACACACAAACATGGCTTACTTGAAGACCAGCTCCTCCAGCTGGTAGTAGTTCTCATCCCGGAGGATCTGAACATCCACCTGCAGTTGACGGAGAAGCCCTTCACACTCCTGGAGGTACGTGACAACGTCAGACTCATACTGCACTGGCTGCTCTGACTCCATGTGCAACTCATCCTGCAAGAGGTGATGGAAGAGAATCAATGTTTTCCTCCTTTGGTGGACTTCTAGGATGATGCCCAAAGCAAGCAGGTTTGACTACCCTGGGGGAAAAACCCTCGCAAGAAGCCATCACTTGTAAGTCCTACTCAGCCCCTGGCTGAACTGTTGTGATGCCATGGAATGGTCATCGACACTCCAGCTGATATGGGGTAAGATGCCAGGCAAGGACACATTGTCCAGCCCTAGTTCTTCTGTGAGGAATTTGTGTTTGGGTGCATTTGATGTGGAGCTGCAAATGAGAGAAGCTGCATTCCGGGAGAGCAAGTGGGAGCAAGGAGCAGATGGAATGGTGGAGGCAGTAAGGCTGAGGGACAGGAGGCTGCCTAGAAGAAGCCTCAAACACTGGAAGCCTCACAGGAAGAGGACGAGGTAGCAGAGAGTTGTGGAAAGAAGAGATGAGTGCCTAAGAAGGAAAGCGGAGCTGAGAAAGGACCGAGCAACTCTTCACCCTGCCCTTGGAGGCGGGAGCTGTGTGTGCTTGAAAGAAAACAGGAGGGGGAGGCAGGCTCGCCTTGGGAGCTGGATACTGCATTAAGCCTCGCTGAATCTGAATCTCACAGCCAAACTAGCCCACTCCATGCGGGTTTTTTTCTCAGTCATGGGGACCAAGAGCTTTTGTTGCTCTTTAAAAGTCAGGAGGTGCTGAATGCCTGCTTTTTTCACAATAGGATGTGAAGTTGGACATTCCAGATTGTAGGGGTAGATTTGGGAGATGGACTGGAGACCCTGGGAACGGCCCACAGGGGAAAACTCACAGCGTGCAGCGTGTTCCTCGCCAGAGTGAGCTTCTCCTCACAGCTCAGGGTTCCATTCTGAATTTTGTTTGCTCTCTGTAGCAGCAACTCCAGCCTGCAAGAAAAAAGTCAGAGATACCCCTCAAAAAATCAACACACAGAGAAACAAGGCTGTCACTTCTCGGAGCAGAAGACATCTTTGTTATCCAAGCATACGGATAAGAGAGGACGCATGTCAAGACAGCTGAAACTTGGCATGTGGGCCAAGGGAATGCCGGAGAGGGGGACCTCAGGCCCAGCCGCTCCTTGAAATGCATTAATTAGAATGAATCAGTGTAAATGCACTCATCCGTTCAACACCTGCAGTGCCATCTTCAGTCACTAGGTGGGGGACTTCCTAGTCAGCACACGGTTCTGCAGTCAGCCTGGCCTGGAGGCAGGGGCTGTCTAAGGGACAGAGCTATGTGACCTTCCCCGCTCCTGCTCTGGGGCAGGGACAGACCCCTCCTCCAGGCACCACAGGAGGTGCCTTGCCTCACAGTCCACCAGGCATGGCTCATTCCAGTGGGCAGGCACGATGTGTCCATCTCTGAGCGCTGTTTAGGTTCCGTTGATGTACCAAGCTGTGCACCCGCCTCAGGAAGGGGTGTGCTGAACACACACACCTCCATAGCTGTCTTACTCACAAGCCTCTCAGGACAAGCGTGGATGGTCTTCCTTTGTAAGTCCTTCCCTCTACCCACTACACTGAGACTCAGCCAGCTGGGAGATGCCTTCCCCAGGGTGACGGTTCCCTTCCCCTCCTCCTGCCTGGAAATGACAGAATGCCCAGTGCTCTGTCCGCAGCGCCTACGCTTCTGGTGGCACCCCTTCCCCAGCTCCCTGGAGCAAGCCTGGTCCAACTCCTGAGGCTCACCTGCTGCTTCCACCCACAATATTGAGCCCAGTCTGGATGAGCCTGCAGACCTGCCCTTTCTTCTGCTGGCAAGTCCCATCCCTCCCACCCAAGGAAAGCAGAAGCGCAGCTGTAAGTAGACGCTTTCTCCCTTCTGTCCTGGCCCAAAGCTCTTTCCTCTCCTCCTCCCAGAGCATCCTAGGCTGCTCTCGAGCAGGCCCAGCTGCGGCTGCGGAGGGCTGGCTCCCTCTGTGATCAGCCTGAGGCCTCCCAGGCAGGCCTTCATGCCACTGCACTCCTCCAACTGAGCCGCCTGGCCGTGAGCTGGAGCGCAGCATGGCTTGGCTGGCGGAGCCTGGAGGCCCATTGCACGAGGACTCTTCCAGCCCACACGAAGCCGTGGCCATTTGCGAGCAGTGTGTGCATCACTGCCCGATTTGTTGGCTCATCCTGAACGCCACCAGCTGAGCTTGCTGAGCACGCAGAGTATGACCGCGGCCATGTCCTCAAGAGGCCCGCGAAGGGATGCCGGCGCGCCCCACCTTTCCACGGCCGGCCGCAGCAGCTTCTCCCGCTCCAGCATCGCCAGGATGAGCTTGCCCCACTCTTCCTCCACGTCATTGGGGTGGTAGCCCTGCGGCAGCTTAATGCGGCCAAACTCAATCCAGGTCTGGAAGACACAGAGGAGGAACAGCTGAGTCTCCCTGCCCTGGAAAGGGATTAATCTGTGCCAAGACTGCCCTGCAACTCTCCCCACAACTGCCCCACTCTGCCCGGCCCCAGGCTGAGGTACAAAGTGAGCAGTTAAAGCTCCCCTGGGGAAATAAGAATTAGCAAGTTCCCACCAGGACTCCCCCGCCCCCCACACATGCTTTTTGCGATGTGACCAGTTTAGCACCACAGCTGGGGAGGTTCAGTGGTGGAAATCTCCCACCACTCCTTGCACCCATCATTCTGTGAGGGCAGCATTTCTGGCCTAGTCTCAGTTCTTTGGGTGGGAAAGAAGAGCCCCACTGGACAAAGCCAGGGATCAACCCCAAGCCTAAAAGAGCGTCTGCATGGCTGCAGCCACCTGACCCGGCGGCACGGCCTCCACTCTGCCAGCACCTGTCCCCCACATAGCCCTCTCATGAGAACTTTTGCTTTGTGCAGTAGCGGAGCTGGACAAGCAACTCCTTTTCCATTTGCTGCTGCAAAACTTCACTGGCAACATGTTCACAAAGCCAAACTCAGCAAAATTGCCCATGCTGTAGTTTATGGCCCACACGATTCCCTTGCTCTGTTTTAAAGCATTGTGTATTATTGTGTTTTGTTTGAAGCAAAACCACAGCGATTACTAATAGCAATGATTGTACACAGCCCTGTCCACCAAACACATCTCTCACCTCAAGCAGCTTATACAATTTCTCAATGCTTCCTTTTTCTTGCTGTTTTGCTGGGATTTCTGTTTCCTTGAAGTGGATATATTGGTTATAAAGTGCCTGCATGAACAGAGAGACAGAGAGCTATCCATGGCGTATTCGTACTCACAGAAGAGTAAATACTAAAAAACTATTGGCTCACAAGGTGGAGGGAAAAGCATCACCACTCATATGGAAGCCCCAAAGATTCTATAGCTCTGTGGTTGATTACAGAAGCTGAGAGAGCAGATAGGAGGCCCCCACACTTTTAGGGGTGTGTGGCTTTTCACCACTTCTAAAAAGGATAAAGAGAGTGCTGGCCTTACACAGGCCCTGAGCTGTGATCTGAGCAATGTCTGATCCCAAACAGCTATTTCCAAGGGACCCAGACTTACTATCTGGGGAGAAGACAGCTTCCAGTAATCCTTCATTAAAGGGCAGTAGCAAAAAGAAGGATCCACACTGATGTGACTGGAGAAAATGGATGAAATTTTACCTTGAGCTCTACAGGGTTCTGGGGGAAAGATTTGTCAGACATCATTATCGTGTGCTGCTTGATCCAGGAGATCAGTGTTTCCACGTGATTCTGGTATTCCAACCATCGCGTGTCCACTTCCTGCCGAGAGAGAGAGGGAAGGACCCTTGAGGAGGAGCGGTCAAGAAGTGGCTCCCCCCGCCCCTCCCCCCCCCCCGCAGACAAAGCACCGCAGCGAGAACAGGCAAGTCGGCCGGGAGAGAGATGCCACTGGGCTGCATGTGTCTCGCTTGTTTCTTCCAGTGCTGCGCCTGCTGACAAAGGTGGGGCTCGGCCAGCTTGGGCTCTGATGCGAGCACCCATGCGCGGGACAGGCTTCCACCAGACATGGCAAGAGTGCAGAGAGAGGCCTCCGCAGCCGTGCTGGCACTGGAAGCAGGAAGCAGGCCTGAAAAGTCCCGCCTGAAGCCGCTCCTTGCCCTGCCCCTGCCAAGCAGGCGAGCTGCTTTCCACCCCGTTTCTGCATGGAGGGCACAGAGGCTTTCAGGGGCACACTCCATTCCTCCCACGCTGTGGAACAGCCTCCCACAACCTCGTGCCTCAGAAGTTTTCGATTCATCTCCTGTCAGCCAGCAGCACGGCCGACAGCCAAGGGCGGCAGGAACTGTAATCCAAAAACATCTGGAGGGCACTAGCTAAGAGAAGGTTGCTCCAGAAAGTCACTGCCCAAACGTGGGTCAGCCGAGTTGCTGCGATACTTCAGCACGTTGCCCCCTTTCAGGGGAGTTCACAGGAATCAAGGCGACTTTTGTGAAGAGCTGTTCGCAAAGCACTTCCGAGAGAGGCCACGTCCGGAGCTTGTGCTGCGCCAGGGCGGCCTGTCCAGCCTCAACAAGCAGCAGCAGAACCTACCGTGGCGCTGATCCCTTCTCCTCCCTCCGGGACTTTGGGAAAGGCATCGTAGATTGAAGACACATAAGTTATCACGGACTTTTCATCGGGTGAGGGAACATCGACATCTGAAAAACGAGAGAAAGGAGTAAAACGGTCGAATGCCTGAACTGAACAGAGAGGCAGGACAAGGTGGCAGTTGCATTTTGTGTCTCGCGTGCACAGTCAACATCTAACGCTTTGCCTGTGCTGTCCTTCTGTGAAGCTCGGAGGTGGGAAATTCGGGACAGATGAAAGGAAGAGCTCCTCCACAGTGCACAGTTGTGGCCACCAATGTGGATGGCTTGAAAAGGCGATTACACTGATCCGTGCAAGGCGCTGGTGCAGCTCTGCTTACTTTTGCAGGTCTACCTGAGCTGCCGGGCAGCCAGTGTGACTTGATCCTCTCAGCAGGGCCTGGCTTCTGCTCATATTTTCCTGAGCCAGTGGAACCAAAGCTGCCAGCAGAATGGCTTCCCTTCCTCTGCTGCAGCCCCTGGGTACCCCCAAATCTGCTCTAGGGAGTTGAGAGACTTTCCAGAGCAGATTGGACAGTGCCTGGGGTGCTGCACACAGGAGGAGACCACAGAGAAACCTATTCAAACACGGCTGATTTAGGACTTTCCTACCTTTCATCTTCCAATGCCTGCCTTCCCTCCCTGCTTTACCTAAACTCCTCCATCAAAAGGTAGGCTGCAATTCCTTGGGGCAGTACCTCCCTCTTTGCTTATGCAACTCCTGAAAAGACTCGCAGGAACAGCAGCAGTAGCAATAATGATGAAATGTGTTCATCTAAGCAACTGTGCCCATCCAAGAGAAGCTGCGACAATCCTGCTTGCGTGGCGACAAACACACCGTTTGCTGGCAAGCATGAAAAGTGAGCAGCCTTCCTTCCTCCCAGCCTGAAAGTGGCAGAGCTGGGCGAGGATCTTCCTTTCCCAAGATCTCAGCCATCCCTCTAAATCCAAAACTGGGAGGGAAGCTGAGCAGTTGCTCAGCAGCTGCAGGGCCACAGCTGGACCAAATGGGCAGAACTGCTTCTTTCCAATTGCTGATTCTGTTGCAGAACAAGAAAACATTCCTGTACATAGCGGACCTAAGCCACAGCCATGGCCAACGGAAGCACCACTTCCAGTGGGGGGAGAGAGCATTTTTCAAAATGCGCATTTTTCCTGTTTAAAAAAAATGGGCATTTTCCCCAAACTGAAAAGAAGATGTGGGGGCAGAGGTGCAGATGAGGCAAAATAAGCTTTGAAGGATTCAGAGGATCCCAGCGAGCTCAGGAACAGCAAGCTTGCTCATCCTTCTTCCCCAGGAAAAGGCAGGTAGGGGGTTGCTGGGAGAAAGGTGGGCGACGGCAGGGCAATCGCAGCTGCTGGACTGCCCAACCAAAGTTGCGGCCCAGCCTTTTACGTCGCTGTCCAAAAGAGTGGTCGGCTGAGGAAACGAGGGTGCATGTGAGCGAGTGTCAACCAAACAAACGTTACGCTGGCCTGGGTCTCTATGCTCCGTTTGGAGCCTGAACAGGGAGGGCAGAAGAATCCTGCATGAGTTTAAAGCTCGCTGCCAGTAATGGACAACCAGCCAGCTCCTATTTCACTTCCATGAGTCATCATAGCAAAGCAGACCTTGAAATGCGCAGGCTAAAAAAATGTGCCGCCCCCCTAACTGAGATCCAGCGACTCCGATCCAACGCTCAGCATCAACCAGATGCCGTGTCCAAGCCACCCCGCAGAGCCACCCGTGCGCCTCCTGCTGATCCCCTTCAGTCACCTTCTGCATCCAGCAGCCTGGTGACTCCAAGTCGCTCAGCGATCTCGAAGGCCTGTTCCAGGTTGTCTCGGCTGCTCTGAATCTGGACTCTCTCCATGTCCACCAGATCCGGCCTGCAGGAGACAGAAAAAGCCCACTTGTCTTCTCAGAGCGCTTGCTGCCAGAGAGCTCGGTCCTGGGGCAGAAGCAGCGGCAAACATTCCCTCCCCTTCCCCCTCTGACTAGTGGCAGCCCTAGCATGCGCAGCTGAGTGATGAGGTGATGTGCTTCTGAGCTTGTGCAATGTACTCCAAACTTACAACTTACAATCACAGATGCAAACGTACTGAGTTTAGTGTTTAATATGTAAAAGTCCTGCCTTAGGAACTGGTGTTCAGGGTTCGCTGATTTATCAGGGGATTCACATCACATCAATACCCCAACATTGGTTAACTCTTTGTCCAAGGTTACTGGCATAATCTGAAAATGGGACAAACTTACTTTCCTCTTCATAACTAGGGAGCTCAAAACTCACCTCACAGAAGAAAGATACATGAAAATGAGGGGCAGGGCCCTCACCTCAGACATTCAACATTCTGGATTCAAATTACAAAATGTGAACTGCCAACATTTGCACAAGATTCCACTGCAGCTTGGGCAAGCCTGCAATTCTCTGAGGTTATTCCATTTGATGGGAGCAGGGAGCCCGCGTGTACCTGTATCTGTGGATAATGGCATTGAACATCTTCCCATCACTCCAACAGGATGAGAAGTTGGTGCACTTGACTCCAATGTAACCTGCCGTCACTTTCTGCGTCCACAGAAGAAGCTTCTCTTTGGCAGACATGTCCCCTAACTCTCCGCTGATGTAGATGTCGGAGATCTGGAAAAGAAACCTGGCTGTGAAAGAGCTGCACCACTTGAGCAGAGGCTGGGCGGGAGCGTCAGTGGCAAGGAAGTGCTTGGGAGCACAAGCACCTTCTCGAGTGCCCTGAGTTAAGGCAGTTGCCTTGGGCAGAGAGGCAGGATGTGAGAGAGAAGTGCCTGAGGGCACAGTCCTTGCAGAAGTTTTCCTGCATGCCCCCACAAAGCAGAAATGTGGCGATGCAGCATGTGCTTTGCACGCAAGAAGATACTGGGTGTGACCCCTTCCTTCTCCTGCTTAAAAGGAGAGTCAGGCAACGGGCAGTGAAAAATGTCGCTTGCTTTCTCCCATCCTTCCTTCATCTCCCACTGTCCCTTGATGTTGCAGAAAGAAGACAATACGGAGCAACCTTGACAGATAGTCAGACTGTGCAAAGCAGCTTCATATGTTTGCCCGAGAGCCGCTCTCATTCAGTTCAGTACAGTTTGAGCAGAGAGCTTCCCAAGGTCCTGGGGTCTCATGCCAACTGGAGGTTTTCTGCCTCCATCACCACCGCTGCACAAGTCACTACTGAGAACGATCGCCAGCAAACAGCCAAAGTATCCTATTTCAGACAAGAGAATGAGGAAGCTGGATGCAAAGGAGACACAGAAACACACAAAAACAGAGCGAGTCCGAAGGGCCTCCCAGGCCACCTAGTCTGACCCCTGGCTCCAGCCAGCTCCGCTCACAACATGCCCACCATATGCACGTCCAGCCTGTCCTTGAACACCCTCAATGATGGGGCTTCAACCACCTCCTGGGGAAGCCCATTCCATGCCCCAGGAAGAACTTCCTGGCATCCAAATTGAACCTGCGTTTCCTGAGCTTTGCTCCACTGGAACGCATCTTGCCCTCCTCTGCAGGGGAGAACAGGTCTCTACCCACCTCCATGTGACAGCCCCTCACACACCTGTATGTCACCAACAGATCCCCTCTGAGTCTCCTCTTCTCCAGGCTGAAGAGACCCAGTTCCCGCAGTCTCTCCTCACACGGCTTCCCCTGCAAACCGGCCACCATCCTGGCAGCCCTTCACTGCACCGATTCCAACCTGGCTATATCCTTCCTGTAATGTGGAGCCCAGAACTGAACACGATACTCCAGTTGTGGATGCACCAGAGTAGACACCAAGCTAAATTGCAAAGTGCATACGGAGGAGGTGCCCCAAGGAGACCCCAGGAGGTGTGGAGAGTCAGTGATGGGGAAGGTAAATGGATGCACACACATCACACTCTAACCTGATTTTCCTCCCTCACTTCCAGCAAAGAAATCAGTATGAGTAGAGCCATCCATCCAGTTGTCCCAAGGAACATATTTTTTTAAATCAAATTTGAGTAGCACCTGCTTTGAGCAGGTGACATCCGGCATCAGGGAATGGAAAATGCCTAGATTTACACAGAATATCCCCACCTGTTTTTGTGAGTCCATGGCCCTTTGTAAACACTGAGAAATACTTATATGCTGCTTTTGAAACATATTTTTCCAAGGAGACTTGCATGAAAACCAACCTCCTACATCAATAAAGAAACACCATTTTAAAATAGCACCAATAATACACAGCAGCAGCATAATTCAACATAACACAATAGCGATTGTGTGGCAATTTCCATGGTTTCTTTTCCTTCAACCATGCTTTAAGTCTGAGCACCTAAAGAAGAGCAGGTGCAAAGCCACCCTTCTGAGTGTGTTTGCAAACTGTGGGCTGCATTCACTGTGGTGAGCTATTACACTGCGCTGACTTACACCAAAGCCAAGCGGCAGCTCCCGCTCCCCCGCTCTGGGCCGGAGGCAGCCTTGCTCATGTCCCTGCGCTCTGTGTCCTCTGCCTACAACACATGCATTTCACAGCAGGGCCCTCACGGATTTAAGGCACACTGAATCCCCCCTCAGACATTTCTGCCCCCAAGAGATGAAGGCTGCCAGCATTCCCAGAGGCCTAATTTCCTTCAGGAGAAAAGGCATGTGGCAAACAGGAGAATTAATTCCAGTTTGGTTCGCCCCTGGCTCCAGACTCTGAGGCATGCTTAGTTCACGAGGGGTGAGGTTCAGAAGAGCGTGTCTGAGTTCCAAAGGCGACAGAGAGGCAAGGCGGGGGAAACGGTCCTGGCCGCAGCAGGCCTGGGCTGGGTTTGCCCGGATCACCTTGCATTCCCTAGGCCTTTGCCCAGCCTCCGGCAGGGTCAGCCCCAGCCCCATGTGCCATTGCTTCTGGGGCGCAGGCTGCACCTTGGTTCTGCAGGCCACTGGATGCGCATGCTGAGAGTGGCGAGGACGCAGTGGCCCAGTTTCTGACGAAGAGGGAGAACGTGCGCTGGGGAATGAATACTTTTCACAGGCGCTCACCGGAATGCACAGAGCTCCGGTAACGAGACAGTGCCGCGCATGGGGTGGCCTACCTTCCCTCCACTGCCAGCCGGACTGCTACCAGGACGAAGCAGGAGCGCAGCCTTCATGGCTGACAGAGAGTGAGGGTGCCGGGTGGACCGTGCGCCCACAGCTTCGAGGAGTGTGAAGCATGCCGGAGCCCCCTCCGCCCCCTCCCAGTCTGCATGGCCCCCAGTCAGCAGGGACCGGGTGTGCTGATGCCGGTGGCTCTTTCCAGTGGCCCAGCACTCTAGGTGGCCACTCAGGAGCAGGACCGCCGGAAGCCTGGCTCCGCTGAGGGACAGGGCCTCCTCTCCACACCAGGCCGAGGATTCGGACACAGCGACGCCTCCGCCTCCAAAGTGCCCGCTGAGCTTCTTCAAAGGCCAGCGGAGCTCAGAGATGAGCCCAGCTGCCCCCACCCCCAACACACACGCCTCCTACAGTCGGCACCCTCTGGGCCAGGAGCAGCAGCCTGGCAGCTCATGTGTGCAATGCTGGCCATCTCTTGGCAGGCATGGTGGGCCCTGGGGACAGGGCCCCAAGGTGAGCCGCTTGACGCTAGTGGTGTCAGCAGATGGGAGGTCTGGAAAGAGCCTCTGCCGGGCTGAGCTTGGATCTCTTGCCCCTTCCCTGCTGTGCAATGGTGGGCGAACTGAGTTCCCTGAGGCCCAAGGGGCAGGGAATCACTGGCATCCCCTTTCTCAGCCACACTGGTCCTTTGGGGCGTGCACATGATCCCGAGGGGGCTGGCAGCGACCTGGGACGCATGAATTCATGAGGTGTCCCCTGTGCTTTCCTGCAGTCCCAAACGCTACCAACACCCTGCAGAGCCTCTGAGTCAGTCAGCAAATCCCACTTGGCACAACCAGGTTACTGGGAGCCACCCAGCAGTTTGCCCCGCTTTGTGGGCCCCCAGAGAAGCAGGCGGTAGGGGGAGGGAAGAAGCGCTGCGCAAGACACCCCCCCCCCCCACGGAGCACATCCCAGCCCATTCCTGCCATCTCCCAGCATCCTACACAGAAAGGGGAAGTGGGGGCGAGGCTGATGGCAGCAGTGCAGCAGTCTTAAGCAGCACTCGCTCCCTCCGAGGGGCCCCCTCCCAGGCCCTCTCCTCGCCCTGCCCAGCAGCATCGGAGCCTTGCCTCGGCTGGGGGCAAAAGCAGCCCAGGGGGGCGCCCCGCCACTTGCACTGTGCTGGCCACTTCCTCTCGTGGAGGCAGCAGGCTTCTCACATGCATGGTCACCCTCCCTGAGCTCAGAGCTGCCAAGCCCTGCTCCCTCCACAAATGCTGCTCAGGCTGCGAAAGCCTCGCAGAGTGCACTGCCAGGCACAGCTACTGCCCTCGATTTTCTTCCCTAACTCCAGAGACAGCTGGGGCTGCCGGACACCTGAGGCAGCCCTGGGGGGGGGGGTCCCTGCCGGCACTGCCTGGCACCTGGCAGGCCCCGCGCCAAGGCTGGCTCAGCCAGGAGTGGAGCCCCGTCCTCCCTCCCAGCTTGCGGACACAGCAGGCATGCAAGCAAGAGTGCACACAACTGCGGACAGGCAGAACCGATCAAAAAAGACGAGGAGCTGGCCATATAGGGGGTGACCTCCCGGCCACCCCTTTTCTCGAGCAAAGGACGCCTGCAGTTATGCTTTCCCTTGACAGGCCACCTGTCCAGAAAGCAAAAGGCGTCAAGGGAGAGCAAGGCCAAGAGGCCCACCTGGAGCGAGGGCTGGCAAGCAGCACGCTAGCAGCGGAGACTGGCTCTCGGGGCACTGCCCAGAGAAGGTTTTCCATGTGCAGTGTGACTAAAAGCCAGCCAGCAACCAGCCAACCAACAGTACACAAATACTTGCACACCTTGCGAATGCAAGTTGCTAACCACCGACAGCCCCGCCAGTGCAGGGCTTAGCAGTCTCACCAACAGGGATTGCAAACCTGGCCATCAAACATTGGTCATAGCCACTGGGGGTGGGGGCTGCATGGGGGGGGGGAGCTCTGGCAGGTGAAAGAGGTCTCCAGGCACAGCAGTGAGGGGAGCAGGCCAGTTGGTCCAGCCCAGAGTCCACTGGGCTCCTTGTGGGAAGACTGAGGGGGCCAAGGAGCCAACCACCCCTAGTGACCCCAACTGTCCCAAAAAGTGACCTTCCTGAACCATGGAAAGGCTACAGGAAGCAGCATCCAGAGAAGGCGGAGGGCAGGAAACCTAGCATCAAGGTGAAGTTGGAATTTATCCCAGCAAGACCATTTTTCTGGGTTTGGAGATGCAACAGTGGGCACCCGGCTGGGAGTAAAACGCAATGCATCTTGCAGGAAACAATGCCAAGTATAATCTTCAAGTATAAGCTGATAGGCTCTGAAACGAACCCAGAAGGGATCTTGGGGTTGTAGCGGACAGCTCAATGAAAATGCCACCCCAGTGCAGATGCACTGGGCCTGGGCAGGAGGGTGCATGTCCTGCGTGTGGGTCTTGGTGGGCTGCTGGCTTGCCACGCTTTGAACCATCTAATGCTGCACTGGATGGCATCTAGTCTGAGCCTGCGAGTTCCCTCTTCCCCAACCTGGTGCCCTCTAGATATGTTGGATTATAACTTCTATCAACCCCATCCAGCAGACTGCATCAGATGGTTTCAGCAAGAGCTTCCAGGTGCCCGCTGCCCAAGCTTGCTACCAACAGACTAGCTTGCTTTTTGGACAGAAGGCAACAAGGTGCTGGTGAAGACACACAAATGGAGGCAGAATGGTGCTTGCTGGTGCTGATTCTTGCAGGGACATCACATGCCCCTCCTTCCTGAGGTACCACATTCCTCGCATTGACATCCAAAAGAAATTAGGATGCAGCCTTATATGAGGGGCTAAACACATGAAGAGAACAATGCCATTTTTGTCTTCAGACAAAACAGGAACACTTGCTGCCCATTTTACTGGGTTGCCTGGCTGAGCAAAGCGGTGGCAAACATGCCTGCTGCCTCCTCATCTTCACAATGGTAACGATCCATTGATGCATCTCTGTACATCCCAAAGGCCATCGACCTACTCATCCCTTCCCTGCCTACAGAGTGAAAAGGGGAGACAACAAACTCCTCTACTAAACAAGCTGTTAGTCCTGAAGATCGCCCCCACCCCCCAAAAATGGCAAGCTATAAGGATAAGGACAGAAGAGGACCGGGGGCGGGGGGACACAAGAGACTCTAAGAATTGCCTTGCTGGGCCAGATTCACGTCCTTCTAGCTCAGCTTCCTCTCTCCCAAGAGATGCTGGAGGGAAGCATTCCAAAGAAGGGCATGAGAAGAGGCCTATCCCTCTGAACATGGGGGCTGCCCTTCTAACTACCGTGACTCCCATCCACTAGCCAACAGGTCTCCTGGGATTGGCCTCAAGCAGACTTCTCTGCCTCCCACCTTCCAGGAAGGCTGGCCTACAACTCCCATCACCTCCAGCTGGGTGGGGAAGGCTGTGCGAAGCTACCACAACAACCTAGGAAGTAATTTCCACGTGCTGCCAATGGCTGGGGGAAGGCAAGGCTTGCTCCTTTTCCATGCTGCCACCGCCAGGTTCTGGGGATGGCTCTGGCCTGGGAGACTTTGAGGTGGTGGGCGGGCTTGGCACCTCTGCGCACTGGCCTTCCTTTCTCACGTTCTCCACACCACTCACCGTTCTTATTTACAGACACCAGCAGCAGGTGGGGGACATCCGGGGGGGGCAGCCATGCAGTCCTTCCTGCCTCCTTGGGAGCATCCCGCGTGCTCCACACTGCTGTATTGCAGGTGGGGGTGGGGGCTGCGATGGGTCCCAAGGGGGAGGGATTCTGTTCCAAGGCCCAGTTTCATACTCCCTAGCCCCACCTTACCTGCCCAGAAGAGAGGAGGGGGCAGTAAGGAAGCTAACCACCCCCCATGGTCCATCTGCCCCAGAGAAAGCCCCCTCAGAACTGGAGAGCTTGCAGCCTGTTCTCTCACCTAAGGTGGGACACAGTTCAGGAGCGCCGGTGGATGAATCCGGTGAGCACTCCTCAGCCTCACTCTGTCCATGGCTGATAAACAAAAGTAAAACTGCTCATGCGTGGAGACATTTGGTCTCCTTGCAACGTGTGCGCCTTTCGGCCACTCACCCTGGGCCCCCATTTCCCTTCCCTCGGCCACCCGTTTTCTCCTGCTAATTCAGGTCGGAGCATCATAACAACTGAATGGCTGTTCCTGCCTCTTGAACAAGCCTTGAAGGCCTCCCCAGACCAAGGATGCTTGCTGCGGGGCGGGGCAGCCCCCACCCCCGCAAAAGGCTCTGTCCCAGAAATTATTGGAAGAGGAAGGAGCAAAGATTCGACTGACTCTTACTGGATGGAAACCTGTTACGAAAAAACCCTTGGATGCCGAGAGCGTATTGGACGGCTTGCAAATGCAAGAAAAATATGGTTTCAGTCTTAGGGGAAAAGATGAAGGCACTTAGTAAGAGAATCATGGATACAGGTCGACTCAAATTGTATTGTTTTATATTGTGTTTATTTATTTATTATTGTGAGCCGCCCCGTGGCTTCAGCGAATGGGGCGGCATAGAAGCTTCCTAAATAAATAAATAATAAATACAGAAAAGCCGCCATTCCCAGGGCATCATGAGCAGGTCCTCATCCAAGCAGAGAGATGTCATTCAGGTCCTAATGACCCAAACACAGAAACCTAAAACAAGGCTTGCCTCCCCGAGACAAGAAGAGGATGAGAGCCTGCACAGAACGGCTGCGCCAATTTAATCCTCCTTCTACACAAGGCTGCATTCTCGCAACACACAAAGGTTTTCTAAATACACAAGTTAATATTGGGCAAGGTAGATATAAAAAAATTAAAAACAGAAAAATACATCTCTCCCCTTTAAAAAATCCTGATTAACTCTATATACAGTCTTAAAATTGAATTATAACTCTATCAAATGCATTAAACTCTAAAGGTATTATTTCATAGCAAACCAACATTCTGCTTTACTATAGCAACTTGTTAGCATCCATGCTTCTTCAGAAAATACAGGAATTTCAAAATGGGAAACTGAATTTCACTAAATCAGTATTTTTCCTCTCCAAGACTTAAACCTCGGCCCTGAAACAAAAACCAGAACCACCTCCAGCCATTATGGCTGCAGGAAGAGAAGTCTGATGCTGTTAGAGGTGGTCAAGACTCAGGTCTGGGACCTGAGTGCTCCAAACCTCGCCAGAGCACAGGAATGTACGAGCGAAAAGGAAACAACAAGCAAAAATGCACCACTGTGTAAGCCACTTCAGCCACGCAATCCAGCTCGGCACTGGTTCTCATTTCTCTTCTACATACAAACTCTCCAAATATGCTAAAAGAAATCTGCACTGTGCATCGGTCTGGCACATAAACATTTCAAGTTGGCGCTAGCAAGTGGGGATCTCCTTCCACTTCTGAATGTATTCACTCTGCTTTGGTGCCCAAGCTGGGCAACTCCAGGCTTTCTTTCTTCTCCCTACCATGTCCCCAAACACACAGCACACTCCACTGTGCCACCCAGCCCAGAATTATGCTAGCTGCTGACTTGCAGAAGTGCCCTACCTAAATCAGAATGTTTTGGTCCAAAGGCAAGAACAGCTGTGCTGACTCTTACTGCTTTCTAGTTAGAGAGATAAATGTCCACCATGGCTGCTCATCATTATGACTGTTGGGCATCTTCAAGCCCAGGGGCAGCAGGTCGCTGGAAATGAGATGCCTGGATAGGGACTGTCTTGCACACGGTCGCTCCCTTCACACATCCAAGGCCGCAGACCTTTCTTGCAAAACGTTCTTTATTGACCAAAGGGTTTTCTAGATGCACAAACACCCAAAAGGACACTCTGGCCATGCACAGAACAGTTTGCTGAACCAACTCTAGTATTTACTTCTAGGAACAAAAGGCCCCTCTCTGCACACCGATCCTCTGATTGGGCCATCCCTGAGGCTGCGCCATGGGGTCAAGAGCATCCTCAGCTAATCTCCCCTGCTCCGGGTCCCCTCCTACCAACTGCACATCTTGGTTCTTTCCAGAGGCTGCTGGAGCACCTGGAGAGCCTGGCTTGGAGATGAGCCTCTGCTGCTCTCATCTCAGCGTCTGGAACTGGCCCACATTTCGAGGCCCTCTCCAGCTCTTCCTCTTTCTCCTCCAATCCAAATCAGCAGGGCTTGAGAATGCGCATCAAGAGCAACCCTCCTTCTCTATCCTGACAGGGAGGACTCTTGCCTCCATGCTTCCTGGAGGCGTCTGGCTTGGCCTGTAAAAAGCAGGACGAGGATACAGCTCACCTGGCAAAGATCCTCTGACGTGGTTGTCGCTCCTGCCCCTTCCAGAGGGTGAAGGGAGTAGGTTCTAGCAGGCCCGGTGTCTCCACCCACCTACCTCACAACCTCAGGGTCTTGTAACTCAAATGGACTTCATTCCGTGATGAGGAAAAACTGCCAGTGGAAGGGACAATAGGACCGTGAGCTCTGATGGACAGTGCTTGCATTTCCTCGGGATACCCCAAGGCTTGTAAATGGCCCAGGAGGACCACAGGGCTGAAGCACACGGGACGGAGACGGTGATTTCAGGTAAGGCCACTAACCCCAGCAGCAGGAAGTAGTTCAGACAAGCAATCTCAAAGTGGCTCCTGTATTATTAATAGCTGCTCAGGTATCCCTTGCAAACTATTAGACGACCATGTATAGCTCCACCTCTGTTGGGATGGTTTTTTCGGGATCTGGGGCACTCCAATCTGGACATTGCTAGCATGCTTAGATTTGACACGACAGAATGCACCAATATACGAGGCAGAAAAATGGATAGGAAGATGGCGACTCTTTCACAAACTTTCTAGACCGACAATATGCAACCATATACCATCCTCTTCCACCTGAATTAACATGGATAGTGACTCTTGTCATGCTGGCTAGGAAGCATGGAACTTGCAGCCCAACGTATCATGAAGGTGCCAAGCTGGAGACAGCTGGACTATGGAATGACCTCTGGAGTTTTGTACTTCTTGATTTTCCTGGGCAAGGCACTTCTGCATGAGCCAATCCACTCTGACCTTTCCTCCTTTCATAACCCATTTGGAGAATGCCACCTGGGACTGGCTGCTTCATGCCTTTCTGTTGCTTCCAGCACTGAACTAACACATTCAAGGAGGTGCCACTTCTAGAAAGTTCTGCTGGGCACCTGTGGAAGGCTGAGCAGGGCCAAGGCGAGTCCAGCTGCACTTTGCAGCTGCCAGCGAAGCAGCACACAAGCCTGCTGGGCCCCAGCGCCTACTGAGTGAGACCTGGGTCGCCTGTTCCTCGGAAATTAGGCCAGTCCAGCAGTCAGGCAGTGACGTGCACACCTTTCAAAGGCTTTTCTACTGCAGGAATTTCACCTGCTACTTTTCTAAGGCCTCTGTTTTCACTGTGGAAGGAAAAATGTGCCCTTCTCTGCCTTTCTTTATATACTGTTCACCAGCCACAAGGTACTGCTGCAGCAGAACTGTGTTGGGGGGGTTTAGGACTTCTCATGAGGCTTTTGCTCGAGGATGTTGCAGTTTAAATGTAATACCAGACTTTGTTGGTTTGGAGAACTATAATTATCTTTTCTGCGAGCTTCAAAAAAGTAATAATTGACAGAAAATTTTGGCTTCTTTGGGAATTGGCAGGTTATGAATGTATATGTGATATTTGTGCAAGATCCCTTGGTACTGTTATTTTCTTTTACATTTTTCTTCCTATCTGTACTTTATTTCTTTTATCTTTCTTTTAAGAAAACAATAAAAAATTAGAATGTAATACCAGACATTCTTCTCTCTCAATTAAAAAAAAAAACCCTGCAAAAAGGCTGGGAAGCATGGGAAAAGCTCTGTGGGAGGGACGAGGCATGAAAGAGCTTACAAGGGGTGAGGGGTGAGGGGTCTTGGAACCGCAATGAAATCCTCCTTATCTCTGAGGGCTGCCAGACCCAAGCAGAGGAACCAAAGTATCAGTGAGGCAAGAACGACCTCAATTGGCAGTCTAATTAATCTACTGCTTTGAATTCTGTGGGCAGTAAGCAACCTCGATTCTCTGAACACCTCAGCTCCTTCTAGCATATAACCTGGAGGAACGGATGCACTTCACAATACTGTACCCTGCAGCAGATGGAGGGGCCCGAATTTCATGAACTATAGCAGGCCTGATAAGGCAAAGGTGGCCGGGGGGGGGGGGGGGCAGCACTGCCTTTCCATGTTGCATGTAACTTGACTCGCTTGTCCAAGTGTGTTTGAAGAAATGTGATCTACAAGCCCCCTAATGTATTGCATGCGCCGTCCACAGTCAAGTCGGCATAAGCCAGTCTGGACGCCAGGGTGGGCTCGGCTTTTAAACCTCCCTCAGCTCTTCTCCTAGCAACTGGAAACCGCTTGTTGATGGCCGACCCAGTCCTGCTTTGCAGGCTCTGGAACCACTTGGTTCCAGCAAACAGCCCTTCTTGCTTTCTGCGCTCTCTCCATAAGTATTGGAAAACTGCTGTTGTTTTCCATACCTAATCTCATTTTCTTTAAACTTGCTCTGAAATCCTCCCATCATCATCGATACCTACTTTCAGGGTAGGATGAATAGATGACCCTTGAGTTCCTGAAACCAAACCAAATCAGTACCAAGCTGAATTGCAATCCTCATTCTTGACAAAGAAACAGGGATGAGAGAAGCGCACTTCTGCACAAGGCACAAAGAATGAGGGCTTCTGTTCACATCGCACTTTCCTCATCACAGAGGAAATCCGAGAACATCTGAGAACTGATGTGAAGGGGCTTTCCAGCCCCAGGTATTGGAGGCAGGGAGAGCTGCCTCTGGGTTTAGAGCAGCACCGAGCCTCTGGGTGAAGACCCCGGCTCCCCAGACCCATTCGTGACATGCTTTTAGCACCTGAAAGTAAGAGAAGCCTCTAGCAAGAGAGAGGTGCACTTTTAATGACATCGTGGCCAGGAGACGTATACCCAATGGTTGGGGTGCTCGATCATGGCAGCTTCAGGGCTGGCCGGTACCTGTCCTCCCGAGACAGTCCTTGTCTGCAGGGTTTCCCCTCCTTTCTCGCATGCACACTGCTCCAGATCAGCAGTTCCTGCGCAAAGCAGAGCGCTCCAGGTGTTCTCTGGAGCTCCTGACCATTGATCACTTGGCTGCCACTGCTGGGAGGTAAAATCCCAAACTCCTGGACCAAGACGCACATCAAAGAGCTCAAGGGTGTGCATGAGGGGTGTTCCTAGCACACATGTGCACATGCACGTGCCAGAGAGCCAATGTGGAGCAAGGAAGACACTGACACATAAACTGCCTTTCCAGCTATGGGAAAAGCAATTGCTGCTTGGAGCACAAGCAGCCGCTCAACCTTCGCCTGGGTCCCTGAGGCTGCCCCACAACAAGCCAGGCGAGCCTGCATGTCTGCCCCACAGCATCCTCAGCACCCTTCATCTCAAAGGCAGGCACGCACGCACGGAAGGGGCAACACGGCAAACAACCCATGTCTTCATCCAAACACAGGCCCACCACGTTCCTCCACGGTCCTATGCTGGGTACTGTGTGAGGCCACAGAAGTGGAAGCACCAATCGGCACGCACACCTCCACTCTCTCCTCGCCCTGCTCAGCAACTAAGTTCCATTTGTGTAGAGGGAGCAGCACCCCGCACTCATGTGTGCATCCTCCAGACAGGCAGGAGACTCAGCACCCACCAGGAACTGCATGGGGCACAGGCGGGATTGGAGAGGAAGAACAAACATTATCTCGGACAGGAGCAGCAAAGCCACTGGGACACTGCAAGGCTGCAATCAGTTCAAGGCACCACGCATTCTGGGTGGGCTCAGCTGGAGCCAGCGCCCACCAGGGCCTGTTCCGTGCCAGCTCCGAGGCCGAACCCTGGAGCACAGGGGCGAAACAAAGGCGTGCCCTTCAGGACACGCAGAGCAGGCTGCCTGCAATCAGTTCCAGGCACCTGAAATTCCAGGTGCCCAAGTTCCAGGCTGCTTTGGTTGGCCAGACACACCTAAGGCCAAAATGTTTGCCACCCTGATGACCAGAAGAGCCAGGAGAACACTCTCCTAATTACCTGCTCACCTGGAAGACATTCTGGCACACCCCAGGAAAGCAACCCGCTGGCAAGTGTGAATTAAGGGGCGGGGCCTCTGGAACACGTCCCCTGCCAGGAAATGCCAAGTTGGGGTGGAGGCTTCCAGCACCCCAGTCCTCCCCGGTCCCAAAGAGGAAGAGAAACAAAAGCTCCACTGACCCATCCTTCAGCCAGCCTCGCATTCTCCTTGGCAGCCGCCATCCTCTGCCTGAGGCGCTTTCCCACGGAGGACGCGAGGCCATCTTCGCAGAGCGACTCCGAGTCCCTGCCGGCTCCAGGCTCCTTGGCCTGCTGGTGAGTTGAGTCACTCCCATATCCTGAGGAACACTGAAAAGTGCTTGAGCTTGATTCACTAAAGGACAACTTGCTTTGGGAGGCAGGCAGCTCTGGGCAGGTGCCATCCGCCCACTTGCCAGCACGTGCTTCCTGCACCAGGGGCAGCCGTGGGGGCTTCCCTGCGACTTGCGCGTCTGCCTGATCCACCATGGGGGACGGAGTGGACAGCTCTGAGAGCGTGCCCTTCTCTGCCGTCCAAGAAGCACCCAAGGCACTCGAGAAGCTTTCATTTCCCTCTTCGTTATTCCAGGCCTCGAGGGACTCTTCCGCCACGGTTTTCTCCAGCTTTGGTTGCTCCCAGGACCGGCACACGACCACCACCACGTTGGCGTCATCCTTCTGGGGTCCTCTGGCTGGCGCTTCCCATCGCATAGGCACCAGAATGGCTCTGCTGCTGCCAGGTCCTTGTTTCGGAAAGGCAACTGGCGGGTTCACCACCTTCTCGCGGTTTTGCTCGGCTGGGTTGTCAAACAGGCGGGCAATGACAGTGGTGCCCCCTTCCAGAAGGTCTCCTGGAGTTCCAGACCCAGAGAAGATGTGCTCACTCACCAGCTGAGCTCTCTCAAGCTTCCCTTGGAATCTCTCCCGCACCTGCACAACCTGCCCCGGCTCCAGACCCTCCGGTTCCAAAGCAGGACAAGCCTCCCTGCACGAGGCTGTCTTTTGCTGCAAGCTCCTGACCGTGTCCTTCCCTTCCTTCAGCAAGGGAGACGTGTGCAATGTTTTTGTCTCCGCTTCCTTCTCCTCTTCTCCAGCAGCCATCTCAGCCCCTTTGGAGGGTTCCTCCACCAGCCGGTCAGCCCTCTCTGGTGCCATCCGCTTCTTCCCCTTCTTCTCCCGTTTGAAGCGGGCTTTTCTTTTAGGGGAGAGGGGAGCATTCCCCGCTTCTCTGGCTTGCTCTTTTGGCTCTTTAACACAACCCAGAGTATTCCCCATCTCCCTGGTGCGCAAGACACCAGTGACAATGCAGCTAAGCTGGCACTGGGCTCCTGGATAAATCCCAGCTGCGGCTTCATCAGATTAGATGTACATTTTAAAAGCACACACTAATGCAGGCTCTCCCTCCCTCCTTCCCTCCCCCCTCCCTCTGTCTCACCCCCCCCCCCAAGAGTCTCCCTTTTAGCGGCTGCTGTTTTCAGACAGCCATCTTACGAGGCTGGGAGCTAGAAGAAGACACATTCAAAGCATCTCACTGCAGTTCAGAAATCACTTGACCTAAAAGCAGGCGCAGCCCGGATTGGCTGCAGCTTCCTCTCTCCAAATATGAGGTAATCGGAGTGCTACCCTCCGTAAGGCAACCAGAAAGCAGAGAGCCAGACAGAGGCTGGGAGGTGGCAGCGGGAGGGGAGGGGAGGGGAGGGGGACGCTGAGGGGTGTGGCATGAAGACAGAGAGATGGAAATCAGGGAGCAAAGTTTTGTTCAAAAAACACGCCACAACAGCTAAGATGTCGCGTGAAGGCAGCAAGGAAAGGGAGTGAGAAATAGCAAGTTAAAAAGCCGGGAAGAAGGCAGAAGCGCTGTGCATGCCAACAGAAACCATCTAGAGCTGCTGCGTTCGAGACAGAATGGAGGAATTGATGCAGCAACAATCACGGGCTTTGGGGAGACAAACCTTGGCAAAGCTCGACAGAGAAAAAACCTCCCAAGCTCAGCTACGCCTAAATTCAGTGCCTACATCACGGCATATCAAATCTGCATCCAGCCCTGAAAATCCTTACCGAGATACATTTTGCACCCCCCTCACATGAAGATGCAGCTAAGGCTTTGGGGTGCCCTAGGTCCTCAAGTGGAGGCTGGTTATACCCCAAAACTACTGGATGGGAACTAGAGGTCCCTGGATTAGGAGGACAGCTCTTCAGATGTGCACCCATGACTCGCGTCCTCCTCGGGAAATGGAGGCTCCAGGAGCTCTGGGGAACAGAGGGCCCACTTACGGTCCATTCATGCGCCTGAGGAGCGTTTAGCGTCCTCACCAGGATCTGTGCTCCCCCGATTACTTGGGACAGGGCTTGCCCAGAAAAGGCTGCACATACAATTACAGCACTATATAACATTCTCCCGTTTACATTTTCAGCAATGTTTTAATCTTTTTTTAAATAGCCAGAAACTTAATTTAACACTAATTTAAAAGTTAATTAAAAAAAAAAAGCAAAGCAATCACAAGGTTCCCACAACAAAGATGATACCAAAAGTGTGCTGAGCTTCGTCTGGCCACACAGAGGTGCCAGCCTCCCTCTCCCCCACCTGTGGCAGGTATGCCATGCACCTGGCACAGGAAGAATTTGCCTGGCCTCATTCTCACAGTTTGAAAGGGGCTCCAGATTGTGCACTCATCCTGCAACCTTCCCACCACTCCATCTGTCTTTTTCTTTCCATAAGCTAAAAACTGTTAAGGAGGAAAAGCTTAAAATGCATTTCAACGGTTGTGCTAGGAGTCATACCTGGGCAGGCGGGGTAACGATACATAAAGGCAGAATAAACCAAGAGGAGACATCGAAGGCCGTTCTGCCTAGGAGGACCAGAAGCAGCCTGACACAGAGTTGAACCTTCGGCCCATCTAGTTCAATGCTGTCCACACTCGGTGGCGGCAGTTTTCCAGGGTTCCAGGCACGGGTTATTCAAAACTTATCTGGAGATCTCAGAGCAGTGCCTTGGCACCTTCCTCATGCAAAGCAGGGCTCTGCCACAGAGCAATGGCCTCTCCCATATTTCCCTGAAGAGCCACCCGGAAGCAGCCCTCGTCTGCGGGGTCGCTCTCGGTATGCTGGGCACCAGATGGGACAGACGAGGTGCTTCCCCTCCTGGGCCACAGGGTGGAAAGAGCCTTCTCAGCGCAAGAAGGGCATGCATGGGAGCCGGTTCTCCCACAGTGTGCCTATGCCCACAGGCCCCCTTTTCAGCCCTCCCAAGGTTCTCTCCCAGCAGGGTAGAGACTCCCAAGAAAAACCTCTCAATAAACATTTTTAACTGGAATGCTGACATGCTGCATGCAGAGCCATCTTGGCTTCAGAGAATGCCTCATGTGGCAGTCTTGGCCCAGGCACTCTCATCCTCCTTTTGCATAGGAAACTGCGGGTTCAAAGAGTGGTTTTGTGCTTGGGATCCCAGATCCCCCACCCGCCTTGTTCTCTTTGAGCCTTGCCTGCTGGCCTTTGGGCAATCGCCATCTTGGAACTGGCTGTGGCCATCACAGCAACCATTTTGTGCATGGCCAACCCTGCCAGGGCAGTCTCTTTGTGATAGACATTCCAAATGTGCCCACAAACCCCAGCCATTGGAGGACCTTCATGCAAACCTGCCCTTCAAATGGCCTGTCCTCAGATGCTCGACCAGCACAACACGAACGCAGAGATACTCCAAGGGGAAGGAAGGAGCACTCAGGCTGTTAACGATCAAGCCACTCTGCCAGAGGGAACTCCCTCAATGCTCCACACTGAAGTGCAGCCAGCCACTGGGCTCCCGGCGGAGCTCCCACCCAGGAGCACCCTAGCTTCAGACAAGCTTTGACCTGGCATGTCCTGCTGCTCCCAGACACAGCAACTCCCCTTCTCCCGATTTGCTACAGCCAGGTGGCAGTGCTGATGACGTCCCGCACGGGCCACCGGGGCCCATCACGGGCCCTACCCACTGAACGAAACATGGACGCAAATAGCCTCAGGAAAGCGGCATGCAGCTAATGCGGCAAGCAATGTCTTGCACACCTCTGGGCGGCCCAGAGCCGGCTGCCACTTGCAGGGAGCAGAGCTAGGCGGCAAAGGAGGCTCTGGGCATGGCGCCGTCACAGTTCATGGCCCTCACCAAACTCCACCGGGCCGGCACCTCGGGGCCCACTGACTTGATGGGTTTGTTCTCTTTCATCATGGAAGACAATGCACAGCAAGGGCTTGAGATGGCCACCATTCAGGTGCTGACCAGGCTGCCAGCACACTGATGTCCTCGTGTACGATGTGCCACAGCGGTAGCCAGCGCAGTTCCTTTAACACTGTAATGTAGGCATATCCTGATGCTCCACGGCTCATTCCAGGAGCACCATTCTGCGCCAGCTGTAGGTTCAGCGCTAAGAGCAGTAACACTACATTTTACAGCTAATGCTGAGTTAGTGCAAGGGTCAGTGATCAGGTGACCCTTGTCCAGTAATGGATGAAGTTGCTGCACCGGCAGAAGCTAGCAAGGAGTAACCCAAACCCATTAAGGTAGCCGGGGGCTGCAGTGACAAAAAAGAGGATCCAGGAACACCATCAATGGCAAATCAGTTCCTTCAGAGGAAGCGCAGGGGTCCTCAAACTTTGTGAATAGGCGGCCAGTTGAAAGGTACCAGGGATGGGCGTGGGACGCCAAGGCGGTGCAGAAAGGGGGCACAGGCTGGGGGGGGGGGGGCGTGCGCATGTGCGCATGCTCAGAAACGCAGGGGCATGCATGCACAGAGATAATTTTCTCCCAATGAGTCCAAAACAATCTCCTTGTGAGCAAGCCGGCATCCTGCTGTGCGCGCGTGCACGCGCATGTGCATGGGGCGAGTTATGGCGAGCCAGATCAATGGACATGGTGGACCAGATCCAGCCCCTGGGCCATAGTTTGAAGACCCATGCGCTAACCCGTCCAGGACAGGCATGGCTGCTGCATGCCGCCAAGTCATCCCTGAGGGCAACCCCATGAATGAGCGCCTTCCAGAATGGCCTCTCCAGGACAGCCCCATTCAGTTCCCCCAAGCCGGAGGCGGCGGCTTCCTGTATGACGTCTGTGCATCGCACAGTTGCTCTTCCCTTGCACCTTCCGTCGTCGACTTTCACTGGCATCGTTGCCTTCTCCAGGGAGCATCTCCTCCTCATGGTGTGTCCAAAGTAGGACGGCCTCAGTCCTGCCATTTTTGCTTCCAGCATCTCGTCTGTCAGTCCAGAGCGTTTGCCAAACCCTCCTCCAGCCCCGTACTGACATTCTGCGCTGCTGACCTCAAGCTCCAGTTTGACTCTGCAAGGTGTGCTTCGACCTGGGCTTGTGCTTGGCCCACTTACTGGACTGGCCCATTCGGTGGCCTCCCTTACTGGATGGCTCCACAAGCTGGAGTCTGCTTCAGCCAGGACTGCTGTCCAACTGTGGCATGATCTCCCCACTCAACTTGAACTACAGTGCTCAGGGCTGTTACTCCCAAACACAAGCACTGCACAACTTCCATGCTCTGATGTAAGCATCTTCCTTTTCCCAGGAATTATAGTCTTTCAGTCTCCGCTATTTTAAATCTTTCACTGAATTTTAAGGTTTTGCTCCTAGGTTTAACTTTGGCCTTTACTGATATTTTATACTGTAATTTTAAGCTGTTTAATTTTAGAGCATACTTTCTCTTTTCATTTATATTATTTTTTATTGTTGCGAATCACCCAAAGAATTTTGGGTATTAGGCAGTATAGAAATGTAATACATAAGCTCAAGGTCATGACGGTTTCAGAGTGTGTTGTGATCAGAGCCCTCTCATTTTCTGAGCACCAGCTCTACTTCCAGTTCTCCTTTCATCACAGCAGGTGGATGTGCTAAACGAGTCCCTGGCAGCAGCGATGGACTGGATGAGGCTAACAAGCTGAAGCACAGTCCAGACAAGACCGAGATGCTGTTGGTGGGTGGTTCTTCTGACCAGATGGAGGCAATCCAACCTGTTCTAGAGAAGGCTGCTCTCCCCTTGAAGGAGCAGATGTGTAGCTTGGGGGTGCTCTGTAGGCCTTCTTCTTCCTTGAGGCCCACATGACTTCAGTGGCACAAAGTGCCTTCTGCCAGCTCCAGCTAGTGGCTCAGCTATGTCCCTATCTGGACAGGGACCACCTGGTTTCAGGAACCTGCTCATCTCTCGCCTAGATTACTGCGATGCACTCTACCTGGGGCTGCCCTTGAAGACTGTTTGGAAGCTGCAGCTTGTGCAAAATGCGGCAGCCAGAGTAATAGCAGAGACCAGACAGTTTGAGCATGTAACACCAGTTCTGGCCACTTGCGTGGGCTGCCTACATGCTTCTGAGCACAATTCAGGGTGCTGGTTTTAACCTATAAAGCCCCACATGGCTTGGAACCACAAAACCTGATGGAACAAACACCTCTCCCGGCAGCAATCTACCGAACGCTGAGATCCGAGGCCTGCCTCCCATTGCCACCTCCAAGTTAGTGGCAACAAGCAGAACTCCCTTCTCAGAGGCAGCCCCTCATTCGTCCAACAAGTTCCCCACTGAAGTCCACCTGGCACCAACTTTGATGTCTTGTTGGTGCCAGGCAAGATTGCCCTCTATCACAGCGCATTTTATCAGGTTTGCTGCTTTAAACATGCCTGTTCAGTTTGTATAAGTTATTGTCATTTTCTACATTAGCTCAGAATGTGGTTTTTAAATTTTGTATAGTAACTTTTATGATAGTTTTATTGTTGCCCATATTTTATATTGGATTTCACATGCTTTTGCAAACCACCCAGGGAGCTTCAGCTATTGGGCCATATAGAAATAAAAATAACAACCATCACCACCAGTGGTATATCACAAAGACCAAAAAAGCTCATGCAGTGAGATGTGTCAGACCTTAAGCATGGACCCAAACTTATCTACCAATTATCTACCAACATCTATCAACAATCCCACACTGCACAAATCTCAGGATTTCGAGTGTCCTAGAAAATCTGCTGGCAGGATCAAAGCGGGAGTGTGGCTTCCTTCTCCCAGCCATTCCAGTCTTCATGCTGCACTCCAGAGAGCTCCAAGGCCTCAGGCAGCCTGCCCAGGTAAAGCAGAAGCAAGGCTTCCAAATGCCTCCTGTCCAGAATACGCCCACAGGGCCAGGCGCCATGACACCAGAAATCACCAAGGAGCACCAAGTGTTCTCTGACATCAGCATTTGCTTACTGCCCTGGTACATCGCACACTGTCGTCCTCTTTAAAGGTAGACGTTACCCTTCACACACAGAATTGGCACCACGATGCAGCGCATGCTCCATGTCCGTCATCAGAAGGGACAAGAAAACTGCTTACCTGGAAGTGCAAGATGATAGTCCAGATCAGGCCCAGGGTCAGCTTGGGGTTGCCATCCGTTATGTCGTCATTGCGGATGTTCACCAGCTTCACCTGGAAGGGAACCACATGAGGAGGTGAGCCAAAGGGAAGAGAACATGGGACACAGGTAGACCAGGCCAGAGGTCTTCAGTTCCAAGTCCAGCCGGCGCATCCAGCAAGCATGGCCAGCACTGGCCATCCCCCAGCACATGAACCAAGCCCATCAAGCCACCCCCCCCCCGGGGGACGAGGCAGACCTCCTTCCCAGCCAATGGAAATGCCGAGGACTGACCCGGAGATCTGCCGCATGCAAAGAACCTGCTCTGAGAAGCCACACCTTCACCCCTGCGGGTGCACACTGCCTCCAGCGACAGCGCTGAGGGCTTTGTCGGTTATTCCACTGGAGCTGCTCACAGCCATAGCCAGAGGGAGATGGTGGCCCCAGGCAGGCATCCGCCATCCCTGCCTCTGCAGGCTCGCCCTGCCCTCATCAACGCCATGGCAGCGGGCACCCTCACTCAGCATCGCATGGGAGGGCACTCCCCAAGCCAGCCTTCTCCTGCCCTCCCCAGGCGTGCTCCAAGCCAATGAGGGTAGCGGGGATGTGGTGAGTCGCAACCCGACACAGACAGGGGAGGCTGCTGCAAGTCACAGCCAGTCTGAGATATAAGTGTAACACATATCACATATATTAATACATTACATATATTGCATTATTGTGAGGCTGTGTCTTATTTAGGTTATCGCCTCCCTGAAACACGGTAAAGGGCAGGGCATTTGAAAAATTAAATAAATAAATAATACATAGTAAATAGATGGGGAAAGCACATCCAAAAAGGTGGGCTTCAGTGTCCAAGATCCCAGAACCAGGGATCTGGTTTCAGTACATTTGAAAAGCACTGCCCTACATTGAATTTGAATCATATTTTCGTTGAACCTACTCAGAATCGATTTTGGGAAGCAATTGAGCTCAGTGGGCCTCACAGGAAAATTTATTATTTATTTATTTATTTATTAAAATATTTATAGGCCACCCCATCGCACTGAAGCCTCGGGGAGGCTTACAACATAATTAAAATACAATTATTGTGTAAGCAATATTAATTTATCCCTCCCCCTCCCCTTGCCCTCAGTGCATCTCGGCAAACAAAATAACCTTAAATTAAACCCTAATAAACCCAATAAATAAATCAAACCTACAACCAAATACAACATTAATTTAACATAAACATATAAACAAATAATATTATTATTACTATTATTATTATTATTATTATTTTATTGACATGGAATTATTATTTCATATCAATGCCTCCTAATAACTGGAGCTCTCTTGGTAGTTTACAGTATCTCATAAAATTATGTGATAAAGTACCATATTCTCCAAATGAAAAATAAGAACTGGAATAACATCTGACAGAGGGTGGACCTGGAGAATGCCCAGGAGGGGAACCCTCCTCTGGAAGGCTCTTGGAAGAACCCTGGACCCTTCCAAGAAGCCCTGGTAGGTTCTTGCATGTCTTGAAAAGCCTCCGCAAAAGGGGCCGGGCTGACCTGGTGCCAAGCAGGCCTCGGGGGAAGACCCCTCGCCACAACGGTGGGCAGGGGACCACTCAGAAGGCCTTCCTCCCTTGCTGCTGCCCTTCAAGCACCTTCAGGGCCAGCACATGTGGGGAGGCCCCAGATGTTGGCTGCAGTGTCCAGGGAGACTGAGGCTGGGGCGGGTGCTCAACAAACATCACAGTGCCAAGTGAGAACTTGGAAGCATGCAGGAAGCCAATGTGAGCGGGCTAGAACTGGTCTTACACGTTGAATTTATTACATCAAATTAATTGTATTTCATTTCTATACCACTTAACAGCCAAAGCTCTCTGGGCAATTTACAACACACTCAGATCTGCCAGCCACGGTTATTACTTTTGCTGCCCCATGTTTCACAATCTGCAGCTTCTGAATGGCCTTCAAGGACAGCCCCACGCAAAGCGCACTGCCGCAGTCTAGTGTTACCGGTGCACTGACCAGCGAAGCCAAGCTATTTATGCCTGAATGGGGGTATCGCTGGGCCAGCAGGAGTGATCTGTGCCACTGAGGCTGTAAACGCCCTCTGCCGAATCCCCCTGCCACGCCCCAAACTGCCAGGGCAGATCCCACGCCCGTCATGCAGGCAATCTTGCTGCTCTTCATCCAAAGCCCAAAACCCTCTTCCAGGACAAGGCAAGAAGGGTGGGGCTAGCAGTGGCCCAAGCTCCCGGGGGTGGCCTGTACCCTGTCTGCACACCACTCTGCCACGCTCCCTTCAGCACCGGGCGGGAATGCTGGACCGCTGGCCCCTTGGCAGCAGCAGTGAAACTATGCGACACTGCCCTGGGCTGCCTGGCTCAGTGCCATCTGCCCGGAGATGGAGCCGCCCCCAGGCTCGCCTCAGCCCCGTATCCTGCAGCCCCTGCAGCGGAGGAGCACCGGCTCTGTGCTGCAGCAAATACCTTCCACCTCAAGTTGCACACAGGCAGGGAAGCTTCTGCAATTAGACCAGGGCGTGAGGGCCTGCCTGTGCAAACTGCTCTTCGCCCCCACCCCCGACACACACACAATTTCATTGAACTAGCCAAGCTCAGCAGAGCCTTAAAATGCTGATTCAAACGTCCCTCCTGCAGCCTCTGCCCATGTATTTTAAAGGATGCTGTTTGGTTCAGAGAACTTGTCCCTTCACCACCTCAAACACTGTCTTCTTAGAAATCCCTGCACCACATAAAGTGCAAGTCCAAGCCTGACCTGCCCACACCCTGCCTTGTGCAGGCGACTCGGCTAATAACAGCGCAGAGCACGACTGCCCTGCACTGTGGCGCCGCAAGCAACGCGCTGCCCACACCTGCCTGGCCAGGGCAGAGCATATCCAAAGGCGAGACGCTTGCCCAAGCCCCCCTGCAACTGAGCCGTGGCTCGTGCAAACACTCCGCACAGGGCTGGATGGTTCCCTCCCTTCAGGCCCTCCCCCTCCCTGCCCCACGGCTGGCAGAGAAAGGTCTATCCAAACCACTGAGCCGGAATGTGCCCAGCCGCCACAGAGCCAGGCTCAGCCCTCACCTACCCGATGCCCAGAAGAACGATGGCCCTGCAGAGACATGGAAGCAAGCAGCCCCGTATGAAGGGATCAGGCACAGCGCTTGGGGCTCACATGTCCTACTCCAAAGCCTGTGTGTCGTTTTACTGGCTGCTTTGCTCCTTCTGCTCCCTTTGAACTGAGTGTGCAAGACTTGTATTAACGTTGCTTTGGGATGCTGCTCTCCAGCGCGCCTACCCACCTGTCTGCAGGCCGGCCGCAGCTCTGCCTGGAGTGTTGGACACCCTTCACGCGGTGGCAGGAGAGGCTGCACAGTGCCAGTAATGTTCTTGCCAGCATGTGGCCCTGGGATGTGCAGCAGAGTCCCTGTTCGTTCCTACAGGTGTGGGGCCTGAAGGTACCACCTTTAGCCACTCCTGAGAGAGGCAGCACACCACAAAGAGTTTACCCCAGTCATTTGTCAGACATTCCTGCCCCGCACTGGCACGCTGCCTCGGACAGCTTTGTTCAAAGCTAATCGCCTGCTGCTCTGGGTGGCAGCCGACCCCCCCCCCCCCCGTGTTGAAGACCAGCACATCTTATGCGGGAGGGGCTGGAAAATGTCTCCAGGGAGCCCGGGCAGAAGCCTTGCAGTCTCCTTCCAGGCTGGCTGGATGCTCTCTTGACCATGTGGCCAACAGTCGGCAGTGAGGAAGATTAGTTAGACTCCCTGCCCCCCAACACGCGAGTTGGGTTAAGTCTGGCTTATTCAGAAGACAAATAAAATACAGCCAAGGGAATGAAAAGAACGGAAGGTTGCTGGCCTCACAGACTTGCCTGGATGTAGCCATCAGAGGGGAAGGAAGCACAGCCGTTGCCCTCATGCTGGAAAATGGGTGTTCAGTGCTGGGGGTGCCACAGCCCCCTGCTGGGTTCAGCTTAAATGTGAGCTGGATTTTCACCAGCAGTGGAGTGAAACTGGCCCGGAGGGGTGGCCTGATTTAGGAAGAGCCCTGTGGTTTACGAAGCAGGACACAGTCAGTCCGGGGTGAACAAAGACCAACCAACAGCTGCCCCGTGCAACCTGGATCTGACCATGGACGGGCTGGGAGGACTTGATATAATTCAGGTGATATAAAATGTATAGCATAGTGAGATTCTATATAGAAATCTTGTGTGTATAAAAACATTCAACTCCACAAAACACCCAGTACCGACCATTTCCAAGGATTACTTAAAGTACTCCCAGAGAGAAAGCTCCAAAAGCTACCAAGGAAGCCATTCTGCAGCTATTTGCCTCTTTCACCTTAGCAGACTTTGCTGCGATGCAAAAACGACCTGCTTTGCAGCAGCAGCAAGTGTGTGTGGAGACCCCTCTGTCGGGCCCGTTGTGGATTCTGTGAGGGGAGGGCATCACAGAAGCCTAGTGGGGAGCTTTCCTACTGCTACACCTGGAGGGGGTCCAGGTAGACTCCAAGGGAACTGCCTTGCCTCTGCACACGGGATGCTGCGGCAGGCACTGGCCCACCCTCCAAGGCTGTGGACTCGGATTCCAATTCAGCAGTGCAAGCGGAAGGAGAGGCCAAGTGGGAATTCACAGTTGCAGTGCCAAAGCCAGGACCTAGGCAGTAAGGCTGACAGTCACTGAGGACTGAGCAAGACGTTAGGAGGCAAAGCACCCGGAGAAGGCACCCAACTGTGGAATGCGCTCCCCAGAGAGGTCTGCCTGGCGCCGTCATTATATGTTTTTCAGTGCCAGGCTAAGACCTTTTTGTTTAAACAATATTTTAACAACTTTTAATATTGAATTTTAATATTGTATTTGCAGCCAGAGTGGGTCGACAATTTATTTATGCTGTTAGCCATCCAGAGACATAGGTAATTGGACGGCATACAAATTTAATAAATAAATTAACAAACTTTTGTGCTTGTGGGGCAGCTTTAAGCAGCTGGCCAGGCCCGCAAAATTCTAGGGGCAACATGTAGATGGAGAGCACTGCTCTGGGGCTCCACTCCAGGATGAGGGTGTCCATGGCCACTCTGCACACAACAAGCCTCAATGTGCCTGAGAGAACCACTTCCCTGGCCGGAGGTAGGAGGGCTTCCTGAAGTGCCTCTGGCAGAGGAACATGCTCCCACATGCCTCCAAGCGAGAGGCGTATCATTATATTGCCAGGATGCCCCGGGCCAGGCTGGGCACCAGCCTGTGTCTGAGCCAGCGAGCTCCAGGGAGTCACGGGCAATAATCACGAGTGCTTGAGGCATTCTCGACTTTTGCACCTCCTTAGTGCTTCTCATGAGGTCTGGTTACTTGCAGCAAGAGCGTTAGGCTGAAATACGCTGACCTGCTGCCCGCCCCTTTCAACTTTGGCGCTGCCCACCTGGGAGCACAGCATCCAGCAGAAACCCCCAAGGAGAATGCAGAGCTCGGCCTGGGAGGGGTTCTGCCTCCCAACCCTAAGCAGACCCACCTGAAGTCAGCTCACATGTACTATGTGGGTGTGCCGGTGAAGGCTGCCCAAGGGCGAGTGATGAGCCCAGGCTGACTTCAGAGCAGGGTGGGAGGCTCCAGGGAGTCTGGGAGCTGCTCTCACCCCCAGCCTCACCCGCACAGCCACACCCTTCCTGCTGTGCCCCCAGCATTCAAGAGCAAATTCAGTTTTTTTTCTCATTTTTTGAAGCAGGGTTTTGGTGTGCAAATTTTGGTGGCACAGCGGGGGTATCATGGGCCATACCAGAGGCTTAACCTTAACCTTTTCAAGGGCTTAACCAAGCACTCCATCCAGGCAAGGAACAGGCAGCAGCCACTCAATGGCCACCAGAGGGATCAAAATGGCCGTATGAAATGCAGCCAGCTGAGAAAACTCAGGAAGGAGGTAAGCAGGCACTGCAGAGGGTGGGGAAGGGATGACCGAAGCCCCTCAGCATTCTTACCCGTCGCTGTTTCAGGAAGTCGAGGGCGATCTGCACATTCTGTAGTCGGTGGAACCGCATCCGGCCCTTCTCCCGTGGCTAAAAAACACAAGACAGCCCATCAGTCCCCTCATGCATCAACTCCTCTTTGGCTGGGCTTCTCCTCCATTACTCCAAGAAAACATGAGCTGACACTTGTGTGTGCGTGTGCGCGCGAGTGTGCGTGTGCACGCGTCAGTGTAAGGTCTGGACCCCTTCAAGGGTCAAGCTGCCCCCTTGCGTTCTGCCATGTGTGGCTGCACATGGTAAACAAACAAAGCGAAGCCCCCTAAACAGTCTCCACTTCAAGCAGAAAGCCCTGCCCTAGCTCCTTTCCGGCATGCTAACAAGGGCAGTGCTCCGGGCTGCCGACCGCTGAGCAGCAACCAGCTGAACCCAACCCTGGGCAGAGCCCAAGGTCGTCCATCAGGAAAGGCAGGGGCCAGAGACAAGAGGCAGAAGCCAACCAGGTGGGAGGTCCACAGAGAACAGCAGCCTCCCTGTTGCCCATTAGGGCCCCGAAAACACCCCTCTCCACACCCAGCTCCCCAGACGTCAAGAACAGGTAAAGGCAGTCCAGCAACTGGGCAAGGGGTTGCTTCTGCTGAGCAGGAAGGGCCTGCTCCGGCGTGGATCACTAGGCTACGTCTGGCTTTGGACAGAGCTGCCCACCAAGGCAACCCGGACCACCCGCGGCAACTGGCCCGTGGCTCCGAGGCACGGGGAATGACAGTGTGGGGCTTCTGCCATGAAGGGGCCCAGGCGTGTGTGCTCCCCAGCTGGAGGTCCAAGCAGGATGAAATGGTAGGGAGCCACCTCACCTGTGTCACCAGAGGGCTCGATCCAGACCAGGCCAGGCCAGGGGGCTGAACAAGAGACTGTGGTGCTGCTGACCTAAAAAGTTTTCCCCTTGCAGCTCCCTTGTCGGGAGCCAGCCTTTCCCCGTTGCACATCCAAGGTCATAGGCTGTTCCCTTTACAAAAGCTCTTTGTTCTCTAAGGTACACCCAGCAAGCACAGTCTGCACAGAAGATGTCTCTGAGCATGCACAAAGCAGTTTGCTGAAGCCAATCTCACAATGACTTCTGAGAACCCTCTTTCTGAGTTCCCCCAGGCCCCTCACTCTGGAAGGGCCCCTCTGGAGGTGGCCAGCTGCTTCTCTGCGCACCACCCCTCTAGCTGGCTGGCCCGTCTTTCCCAGTGCCGCATCATGGGGCCATGAGTCACACCGGGCTTGGCTTGATCCTGGAGCAATTCTCCCACATGCCCTCCCTGCAGCTGTAGTCTTTCGGACTATTTCAGGATCCCCTAACACCCAGGAGGGCGGTCCTGAGATGAGCTCCTCCACTTCTCGCATGTCGACAAAGTCTGATGATGCCGGTTCCCAGGGCTCCTTCTCCTCTGGAGAGTCTGAATCTGCCTGACCCCTTCCATTCCCAACATCTCCTGATGAAAATTGCCTCCTACCTCAGGTTGCCCAGTTTGGGAAAACACGTAGGCCTGCAGGCTGCACCCTAACAGGGCAAGCGTCATCTCTGGGCAAGGAGTTTTCAGCTCACTTCCTGCACGCCCCCCCCAGGCGCTTCCAGGTGCCGATTCATGGAGCTATCAGGCTACCTCACTTGTGGCATTTTACAGAGGCCCTGTTGCCACCTCTGACTCCGAACCCTCCTGAGCTTTCCCACTCTTTCTGTCTTTTTTTCCTTACCACAGAAAATCTGCCAAGGAAAGGCAAAGGAGGTGGACAAGAGCTTTCGACTGGCAAGCTAGGACCCCTTTGTCCAGAAGGGGCAAAGCACTGTGCACCTACTCCATCTTTTCCTCCTAGATGGATTTTTCCAAAGAAGAAAAGGAATGTGAGAAGCAGTGGGAAAGCACAGGAACTTCCAAACTGCTGGCGCCACTGCCTGGGCCTCCCATACCCATATCCCACGGACGTCTATGAATGAACCAGGGCAGTAGCACAACAAGGGCCCTGTCTGGAAGCACCTCCAGTGCGTCATCCCTGACCCAGGCATTCCTGTTCTATCCACCAGGCTGGCCACTGATGGATCTCCATCTCCCATATCAAGGAACCCAAGAGACAGGAGTGGGCAACTGGCGGCCCTTCAGAGGTCTTGGCCTACAACTCGCATTAGCCCTGGCAGCACAGCCAATCGTTCCCCACTCCTGCCTTAAGCAAACTAAACAGCCTTTGCAGCAGGACAGAAGAATGAAAAAGCAGGATGGAGCGGCTGGGTGGCTAGCAGAGAGGCTGCAGAACGAAGGACCTGCGCTGTTTTCTGTGCACTGAATGGGGGAAAGGCCTAGTAGCTTTATGGGCCAGAATCACAGCAGGATTGGAAGGGGCCTATCATGCCATCAAGTCCAACCCCTGCTCAGTGCAGGACTCCAAGTTGAAGCATCCGTGATGGAGGGCGCCCACCACCTCCCCAGGTCATGGGTCTCATTGCTGCACTGCTCCAACAGTCAGGAAGTTCCTTCTGATGTCTAGCTGGAATCTGGCTTCCTGTAACCTGAGCCCACCATTCCATGTCCTGGTATTCTGGGATGGTTGATCGTGGCCCTTCTCTACCTGACCATTTTTCAAGTATTTGAGAAGTACTATCCTATCTCCCCTCAGTCTTTTCTTCTCAGGGCTAGCCCTCCAAAATTTAGCCACTGCATTGTGTGATCCAAGAGGAAAGTTCCCAAAATCCCTTGTAATACTGCAGAGGATGCTGGGATCTCGGCTGCTATTGTGCTTTCTAAAAATGTGGCCACCAAATGTGGATTGTCTGTGCTGCTGAACCCCAACCATGCAGGTACGCGTCAAGCAACCCTGCAAGGGCATTTCCTGCACTGTGAGGCTCCTGCAGCAGTGGAGGCGCGAGGCAATCTCAAAAGCCAAGTGAGGCAGAGAAGAAGACAAAAGGAAAAGCTACACATGAAATGACAGACAACTAGCAAACAATGCAAAGCGTCTAACCTCAGATTAGCAGACCACGGGAGCAGACCACGGGGGACACGCCAACTTCAGCTAGAGCGACTGTTTTAGTTCCGCGTTCAGCTAACCACAAAAGGCCCTCAGCAATCTGGACGCATCAGAAACCCATCTGAACGCCCATTCACAGAATAAGGAAGATGCTCCCCTCTGAAGACACTCCACCCGGCTAGAGAAGAGCAGGGCCCATCCTGACACGCCCCACCACACTGACCAAGGTCAAGCAGAGCTCTGGGGACCAGGACGCACATGGCAAGGAACACTCCTGCGCAGAAGCAAGTTACGAGGATAACGCAGCTTGAAAACAGGCGAGCTGACCATATGCGGAGGCGGGGTTTTGTTTTAGTCTTGTGGCAATAAGGATGTAGGCGCGAGACACCTTCTGGGAAGGGTGAGCTGCCTTCCCACAGAAAATCAGGGCTGCTGTATTTGACTTCAGACACTTTCACATTCATCAGACAAGGTAATTTCCTACACGTGAGATGGTGAAAAAGAGACATGACATGCCCATGTACGCATGCCCAGTTGCTCATGCACAACCAACGCCCCAAGGTTACATGTGTGGGAGAAGTGCAGCGCATCTGCGGTAGGTAAGGCAGGTCCTCATGCACTCACACTGTGTGGGTTAGTTTCCTCACACATCCAGTCACAAGCACCAGAAAACACACACTGATAATCCAGTGAATATTCACTATCCCAGGGGAATCCATCCCACACCACTGAGAGAAGGAAAAAAGAGGGAAATCTGCCCTTTGTCAAATGAAAAATCTGTACGGTAGATTGCATGCATTGTGGTTGTGTGCTAAACTATCATGCGCCTATACTTAACTATAATTAACGCTGATTAACAAAAGAGGGGAAAAAATGGAAAAGTCAAGTACGTTTTGAAATTGCACTTGTGAAAGGGACTTCGGGGTACTGGTCGCCTGCAGGCTAAACATGAGCCAGCAGTGTGATGCGGTGGTCAAGAGGGCGAACATCACCCCTGGTTGCATAGCCAGAAATGTGGCTTCTAGATCGAGAGAGGTATTACTACCACTCTATATGACTCTGGTGCGCCCGCAACTGGAGTACTGTGCTGAGTTCTGGGCCCCTCATTACAAGAGGGATATAGCAAGGTTCGAATCGGTGCAGCAAAGGGCCACAAGGATGGTGGCTGGTTTGCAGGGGAAGCCGCATGAGGAGAGAGTGAGGGAGCTGGGTCTTTTCAGCCTTGTGAGGAGGAGACTCAGAGGGGAGCTGTTGGTGACATAGGTATGTGAGGGGGTGACACATGGAGGTGGATAGAGACCTGTTCTGTCCTGTATAAAGACTTTTCCCAGAATGGCTGAAGTGACTGTCTTGCTTGGAAGGGGACGCCTAGCTCATGGCAGCCTAAATGAAACCACTGGGAGAGGTCATCTAGGGTTTTGGGCTAAGGAATCATCAATATGCTGATGACAGCCAGCTCTACCTCTCTTTTACATCTGATCTAGGTGAGGCAGTGGCTGCCCTTAACCGGTGTCTAGCTGGAGTGATGGGCTGGATGAGGGCCAATAAATTGAGATTTAATCCAGACAAAGTGGCGGTCCTATTGGTGGGTGGATCAACTCTCCACATAAATGATCCTTGCCCTGTTCTGGAAGGGGTTGCACCCCCCCCCCACTCCACATGGGACAGGGTGCATAGTCCGGGAGTGCTTCTTGACCCAGAGTTATCCTTGGAGTTCCAGGTGGCTTCTATGGCGAGGAGCACTTTCCTTCAGCTTCAGCTGATCCATCAACTACACCCTTACTTGGATGAAAAGGGCCTTGCAACAGTGACCCATGCTCTGGTAACCTCATGCTTGTAATGTGCCCTACGTGGGGCTGCCCTTGAAAACAGTCCAGACACTTAAACTGGTTCAGAACAGAGCAGCCCGGTTGCTATCAAGGACCGGCAGGTATGAACATATAACGCCGGTCCTCTATCAGTTACACTGGCTGCCAATAGAAGTCCAGGCCCAATGTAAGGTGCTAGCGATGACGTAAAAAGCCCTAAATGGCTTAGGAGCTGGATATTTGAAGAAGCACTTCTTTCCATATGTGCCTGCCCAGTCCCTAAGATCTGGAGCTGAGGTCTTTCTTCGGGAGCCCTCTTTGCAGAAGATCCGAAGAGAGGCTGTGCACAGAAGGGCCCTCTCTGCGCTGGTGCTCCACCTATGAATGGGCTTCCCAGAGAGGTGCACCTGGTACTGACACTTTTTTCATTTCGGTGCCAGGCTAAAACCTTTTTATTTTATAAACATAGAAACAGAGCGAGTCAGAAGGGGCCTCCCGGGCCATCTAGTCTGACCTCCGGCACCAGCCGGCTCTGCTCACGACATGCCCACCATGTGCATGTCCAGCCTGTCTTTGAACACCCTCAACCACCTCCCGTGGAAGCCCATTCCACGCCCTCGGGGTCCTGACTGTCAGGAAGTGCTTCCTGGCATCCAAATGGAACCTTGGCTCCCTGAGCTTTGCTCCATTGGAACGCATCCTGCCTTCCTCTGCAGGGGAGAACAGGTCTCTATCCATCTGCATGTGACACCCCCTCACATACCTGTATGTTGCTAACATGTCCCCTCTGAGTCTCCTCTTCTCCAGGCTGAGGAGACCCAGTTCCATTTTCCCAGCATTTTTAAAAGTTAGTATTGTTTTAATGTTGATTTTATATATTATTGTGATGCTGTCTTATTTATCTATGTTATCACCGCCCTGAGAGACCGTAAAGGGCAGGATACAAAAATTTTAAATAAATAAAATATATAAGCATGCTTAGAAGTAAATTCTATAGAGCTTACTCCTATGTAAGTGGGCATAGGATTGCAGCTGAAATCAGTGGTAGGCATGTCATGAGTGGAGCCAGCTGGAGCTGGGGGTCAGACTAGATGGCCCAGGGAACCCCTTCTGACTCACTCTGTTTCTATGCTTCTAATGCTCAAGATAATCATCTACTCCTCAAAAGTGATCCCAGCTAGCTCCTGCCGAAAACTCAGGTTTGCCTGGATTATCCGAGTGTGTCCCAGTGCCAGCTGGTTATGTTGTTTCAATGTGGGCATCAACCTACTGCGTCACCATCCTCTGCTGCCTCCTCGCATTCTTCGCTGCTCGAGCGACACCAGGATGGTCGCCTCACCAGCCGAAAGCTCTTCTGCCCTGAGAATTCCTTTTGCTAGCAACCACGACAGACAGACAGACAGACAGACAGACAACACCAAATGGGAAAAAATGGCACACACCCAAAAAGAATGGAAAATGCAGCACGCACAAGATGCATGGGAGGAGTTGGGTGGTGGGAGAACGCGCACAAAACATTGTTCTTTGCCCTTCCACTTCCATTAAAATAATCATGCCAGTGGCGGTCACCCTGGATTTTCCCCCTACAAAGATTCCCGGGGTGGCCATGGCACTGGAATGGACCCAACATCAAGACAGAGTCTTGCCTCACATGACAGAATCTTGAGAGAGACCTAAAAGTAATAAAACTCTTGGGTCCTAAGAATTAAACAGTCCATGAAACAGTGTTGAGACCACACATTTTAGCCCACGGCTCAGAGACTGAACATGTGCTTTGCACACAGAAGGTCCAGGCTCGGCTCCTGGCAGCTCCAAACTTCAGAAGGCAGATAAAGAACAAAGCAAAATTCTCTGCCCAAGATTTGGCGAGAAGCTGCTCGTCGGACTCCACAGGGCTGGGCTTAACGGACAAACAGTTCGATCTGACATGCCTCTTATGAAACATTAGCTGACTTTTAAGTGGAATTCTTGCTGCCTAGAAAGTAGGCTGAAGCCTCCAGGAAGTGGGGCGTGGTGCTCCAGGGACGCTGCCTCACACCGAGTGGCTGTCCGACCTCAGCAGGGCTGGCTGTCTCTCCATGAATGGGCATCAGCATCATCGCCAGCCATCCAGTCGAGCCCACCCATTGGCCACTCCATGCATTCCTGCTCTCCATGCTCTCTGCCTCACACTGCCCGTCAAGACCGCCATGTCCTTTATGGTGCCCAGCCAACGGGTGCTGGGGCGGCCCCCTCTCCTTTTTCCACTGATCACTCCCGGCATGATGGACTTTTCAAGTGAGGCAGCTCCCATGCCATGGCCAAAGTATGACAGCCTTTGTTTGGCGATCTTGGCTGGGCAAGCCAAGCACTAAATGAGTGGTGCAGATTGAGACCTACCCAGTGGGGTGACTCTTTCCCTCCCTTCAGCAATTAATGTGCAGCTTTGGTAGGCCCTCATTACTACAGGCTGGTCAAAACTGACAAGCAAAGCCAAGCTACAGCTGCCAGAGCCACCTCGTCATGTGTTCCACAGAAACATTTGCCACAAGAGGGTGCTTCTAACCCTAATGTAAGCTAAAATTCCCAAGGGCTGGCTACTGGTTGAGCTTATCTCCCCTGCATTGTGGGGTGTGGGGAGGGCGCGGGGTAACAGGGCTGCGGGCAGAACCTGTGAGGCCACGTGCAAATGGGGATGGATGGCTCAGTGGTGCCGGGCAAGCGGCCCACAACCTAAAAGCACAGACCAGGCACACACCACCTACAGACTGGGAAAGAAGGTGTTGTGTGCCGGGCCTCTCGTTCAACGTGGCACGATGCCTCATCTGCAGGCCTGCAGCGTCTCACGCCGTTGTCAGAGCTGGGTGTGAGGCCTGGGTGGACAGCAGAGTGGGTGCAGGGAAGCACAGAGGCAGCCCTCTCACTGAGAGCTACAGCTCCATGGCATGAGAGCAGGGGAGCAGAGGCTCCTTCCTGCTTGGGCCACTGAGCCAGCATGCCCTCGACGTTTCTCTATGCCTCAGGGGCACAAGAACAGCCCGCTGCCCACTGGGCTTCCCTACCGCTCTGGCTGGCTCCCAGCAGTGTGCCTGCCACTGTTCAACCCTCCCAAGTCAGGACCTCCCTGCAGTTCTGATCCCTGAGCAGCATCTTTGGGGGATCCTCAAGTCTCAGCCAGGCATGCTCATGCAGGACTCATGTGAGACCAACATTTCCAGTTCCTGGAGTTATCTGGGAAGCTGACAAGATGGTTGGAATTCCACTTAAAGCGGGGGTGGGCAACCAGTGACCCACCAAATCAAATCTTTTGACCTACAGCTATTATGATCCTTCCCCACTCGCTTCTTTGACTTAAAGAAAAGCATGAACACAGTTGCTACAAAAACACGCTGGTGTGACAAGATAAACTTATGTGTGCAATGAAATGAAGACTATCTTCCTGGACAGGGCTTTGGATGATGAGCAGCAAGAAAATTGATTCAATTCCTGAGGGAGGCTCTTGGAAACTCACCAGTTTGACACCTGAAAGGACCTCCAAGAGGGATATCAGGTTGTGACCATCTCGCAGGTCCTCGTAGAGGTCATTGATGTGCTTGCGCACCTGTGGATCAAAGCAAAGGAAGAAACTGTTAGGTCTTGAGGTCTTCTCTGATGGTTCCAGGCACCACAACAGCCCAGCCAAGTGAAAGCGCATGTGGGGTACTGGAAAGATCTCAAGATCTCATGCACAGGCAGTGGAGGATAGGAGACAACCCTGTCCCCTGATACCAGAAACTCAAACACAGCCCCACAAGCAGTTCTGTTCCACTTGGAAGCCTTTTTCTGCAGCAGGAAGGGTTTCTTTATTCAAAATTAGTGCATGCCACAATCTTAAACATGCTGGTCCCCAACATAAGGGTGTATACATCCCAGAATCTATGCAGCCTTCAAAGCAGGAATATTATACCATTGGGCAAAACAAAACAGAGAGAGAGAAAGAGAGCACAGCTCTAGCAAGCTAAAAGTAAAAGGGAATGGTGCTTACTTTCATTAGGTGCTTATTCACCCATTTGGTGAACGTCTTCTTCTGGACACGATCCCTTTCATCTGGTAAAAGAACACACAAAGGAAGACCTGGGTTAGCATTTCCAAAACAAAGGGGGCCTTCTTGAACTTTCCTGCTACCATGTGCAGTTGAACCATCACAAGGCTATTCAGGTCTGAGGCGCAGCCCTAGGATTACCATTATGACACTGCATTTGTATCCCACTTTTCCCTCTTGTTTGGAGCCCAAGCTTACAGGGCTTCCCTCCTCTCCATTTTATCCTCACAACAACTCTGTGAGGTAGGCTAAGCTGAGGGAGAATGACTGGCCCAAAGTCAGTCAGTGAGCTTCACAGCCAAGGGGGCCCTAGAGCCCAGATCCCCGGGGTCCCCAGTCCAGCACTCACAGGGAAAGACGCTGGGGAAGCTGGTGACTCCTAAACCAATGGGCTCCTTATCTATTGCAGCTTTCATGCTGAGCTTTAAAGGAGCAGTGGATGGAGTGAGCCAGCAGCCTTCCCTGGAGACATCCCTCCATGCGCAAATGCACCTTTTGAAATCTCTCCTACATGCATAGGTGTTACAAGGTGCCTAAAGCCACTGCACCAGCCTTTGGCAGGAAGCAGCCCTAAACCAGTGCAGGTTATTCTTTCACTGTATTTGGGTTCATTGGATTTTGGGGATTCAACATTCACTTTAAGTCTTTGGAGGCACCTGAAGAGTTTGATGTTTCTCTCTCCCCCCTGCGCACGTGTGTGTGTGTGTGTGTTAGCCAAATGGAAAGGACATGAGGGGCTCTGATCCCAGCAGAGCTTTATCTGAATAAGCTGCCCACCAATTCTGTGCCGCAGACAGCTCCCCTCACCCCAACGAAACACGGGCTGCTCCCAGACACAAGCCATCCTTCACATTATGCCATGGGTTCTTCCTTTTTGTCGGTGCCATCGCTTAAGGAACTGCAGCACAGGACAGGCATCTGGCTTATGGTTTCAATCCCACCAGTGGGTAGAGGAGGGCAGGATGTGCCCCAGCCACCTATGAATGTGTCCCACCCACTTCAGCTTCTCTCTCCTTCATTGTCTCCACTCCCCACTCAAATGCTCACGCCTGTTGCAGGCATGCATGAAGGTACTTTGCACACCTGTGCCCACTCCTCTTTCAACAAACTAAATGAAAACTCCAGGATTTCAAAGCACTCCAATCTGCCATTCTGAGTCATGAAATTCTCCCCCGAGTGCTTTCCAGAGCCTGTGGCCAAGGGGGCAAGAGCAGGAGTCATGCCGTGCCATGCCACATCTTGGACAGCGTCTGCTCCTTCTACCGGGGACAGCACGCCCACTGGGAGAAATGGGGTCCAGCATGGCATAGGGAACCAGACGCCTCCTCTTCCTTCTCAGAAAGAAAGTGTGCAGCCATTTAACCCTAAGGCAAAGGATAGCGAGGAATATGCCCCTGTGCAGTTTCAGCATGAGAAAGGGAACAAGAAGCTCCATGGCACTAAAGGATGGAAGCCAAGTATCTCTGGGATTGTGCTGGATTCAGCAGAGCTTTTGCAGCCAGGTGGCAGCACCATGGTGCCTGCACAGTGTTCTGCCTACTCTAAAGCAAAAGGACAGGATGCCAGTCCTGCTCTGCCCCCAGGGAGCTCTGCCCCCTTGGTCTCTGAGCTGTGGGAGCTCATGCGAGTACAGGCAGACCCAAGCCTAGGAGACGCCCTCCACTGCCCTTCAATCACTCCCTAATTACGGGGCACTCTGATCTGGGCTGAAATCCGCATTCTGTAGTCACATGTGATTCAGCTGCTAACAAGCTCTGTCTGGTGATTTCCTTAGGAAGTACTTACGGATTCTCAATGCTATGTGACAGAACACAGTACTGAATCCTGCTGACAACCTTCAGCCTTGGCTGAAGAAGCACTTAGCACCACCATCAGGGCAACCGCCTTGCTCCTACAAAGCAAGCTAAGCATTAAGCATTTGGTGCAGCATTTTAGCAATCCTCCCCACCCCAAGGACTTTTTCCTCTTGCCTAAGTATTTCAGGAAAGGTGCTTGACCCATACTCCTTAAAACGTCTCATGCTTTTTCCCGGAGGCCTGCCCTGAGCAGGGGGCTGGACCCAACTCTGCTATTCTGTGAGTACAGAATATACACCAAGCCATTTGCAGAGCTGGATACCTAAATGCTTCTGCAAACAGGGAAAGTCTGCCCATCCCATCGCCCACAGCAAACACTGGAGAGAGGGCATTTTGCTTTGGGATGCCGACTGGCCATTAAGGAGAGAGTTGACCTTCCAGAAGTTAAATACGCAAAGGGCAATGCTTCTGCCCAAGTCCCCGTGCCATGGGAAGTGTGGCTGCCTTGGGGTGGAGCAGGAGCAGCATTCCAAGCTCAGCTCAAGGCGCTTTGGCCACGGAATCTGCTGACACAACCCTCAGGCAGTGCCTCTGAACACGCCACGCAGACATGAAGCGAACTCTGCAACTTCCTGCTATTTAAACAGGCGCTGCACGAGTCACCTCAGCCCTAGCCACTCCCACTCTGTCTGCTTAACGGGGTCCAGCATCTATTGCCCATGACAGCTGCCTCACCTCTCGGCAGAGCTTTCTCTGCTCCAGACCAGTGGAGTTTCAAGATAGGTACATTATGACATGGACCACTTACTGACCAGAGTTCTTCAGCATGGCACACTCTGGGCATGGACTACAACTCCCATCACCCCCAGTCAAATGCTGGCTGGGAGTGATGGGAACTGCCATCTGACACCTCTGGAAGGTGCTAATTGAAGAACTCTGGTCTAGAACACGCAGTCCGCCGTGCTTCCGCATTGCTCTACTCCTTCCTCTGCCTTTTGCCTTAGCGTGGAATATCCATAAAGGAGACAAGGGGCTCTCCCTCCGGCAGTGCTAGGCGCTCTCGGCCAGAAAGCAGCACCGGCTGAGCCACACTCACCAGAGACCTGCATCCAACACAGATGCTCTCCAAGAGCCTCGCCTTCTTCCACACCTCAAGGCCCACACTGCCTCTCAGGCAGCGTCCAAGGCTGTAGCCTGTATAGGGCTTTCTCTGCAGTGGCGCCCAATCTATGGAATGCGCTCCCCAGAGAGGTCCGCCTGGCGCTGTCATTATTTGTTTTTCGACGCCAGGCAAAGACCTTTTTATTCAAGCGTTATTTTAATTGTTAATGCTGTTTGTTTATTTTATCTTTTGGCCAGGGCAACTTAAATTATTCTTAAATTATACTGTTTTATATTTGTTATTTATTTATGATTGTGAGCCGCCCCGAGGCTTTGGCGAATGGAGAGGCATAGAAGTTTTCTAAATAAATAAATAAATAGGGGCGAGCCAACGGCGCATCCCAGCCACAAGTCAGAAAAGGGTGAAAATAAAGGACCAGCCTGCAAGTCAAATAAGCCACACCTATAAGGAAGTTCAGTTTCGTGTCCCTTTCTTCCAAGGAACCATGGTTAAGATCAGGCCGATATTCTCTCCCCTCCCTCCCTCCCTCCCCAGCCCGCCCAACTGAAGAAGGCGTTAAAAGGAGAAGTAGGCCAGGCTATACTAACCGACACAGCACATCTGGCACACCAGGTGGGCATTCAACTCTCTCTCCCCTCTGTAAAGGCGCCACATTGTCCCCTTGGATCCCGGTGCCAGCAGCAGCAAGTCCTCAGTGCTCAACTGCTCTCTTCCATCGTCCAGCCTCCAGAGGGATGCTACCTGCAACTTGGTCCTTCAGCCCGTGCACTTGCTGTCAGCCCCTCTGCCGTGGCCCCTCCCACCACTTCCTGCTTTGCAATCCAAAGAGAGAGCACATGCGCATGCATTTCCTTTTAGAACATCCCTTCGGAAAGCCCCCGCAAACCAGAACACCCTCCTAGAAGGTTTCAAGAGGAAGATTCCCTTTACAAAAAGGCTCCAAAGACTTTTGTAGACCAGAAGCAACTGGAAGCCTCTGATCCAGGGCAAAGGAGAAGGTATCGTGCTCCCGGACAAGCGGGGCGGCAGTGTGGAAGAATATCAGAATGCAGGCACTCCACGCTGGTGACTCAGTTGCGCCAAGGAGACTGGCCAGTAACATCCGGCCTCAGTTCAGAGTGCGGTATCTCAGCTGCTGCAGGCAGCCGCTATCCCCAACTATCCACTTTGCACTCAGGAAAGAAGAAGTGGCCTTACAAATATGTGCAGCGGTATTGAAACAAGCCCGGGAAGCTGAGCTGCACTGCCTGAAGAAGAGAGGAAGAGCGCCTGCGCTTCGGAGAGCAGCAACCCCAGCACGAGTCCAGGGCACTGTGGAACGGCTGACTGCTACTCAGGGATCGGCTACAGAAAGCACATTTTCCAGTTTCCAGCTTTTTCCAAAGCTCCACTCAAGCCCAAGCTGCTATTTTCACCCAGTAAGCTGTATGTGGCAATTAGGAAGTCCACCCAACTCCTCTCCAAAAATCTGAGTGGTGGCGTGGGGCTGCCGGTGCCACTCTCGAGCCTAGTCTTCCAGCAGTGGTGTCAAGTACATGTCAAACAGAAACAACACCAAGGAAGAACAATGGGGCATTCTTTCCCTGTTGCATTCATGCAGGGCCTGCAGTATCTTCACAATGTGTCCAAATCAAAGACAAACCCGTCATCTGTAGCGCAAATCTGCAAAGAAACTGGAAGGAGCTGTTCTGGGCAGGATGAGATCCTTGGGTGCCCACGGCAGAGATGGCAGAAGCTGTTCTATTGCTCTTCTCATCCTTTTCGTGTCCTCCTCCTTCTAAATATATCTCCTCCTCGTTCCCTTTCTGCTGGGAAGAGCACTGTCCCCACGGCAGGCCGAACACGCAGCTTTCACACTGCAGAGACACCCCAGCAGTGACCGGGACTGGCCGGAAAAATCAGCTTCTGGTTTTCTTCACTACCACCCAGGAATAGGTCCAAGAGGTCTCCTTGAAAATCTTTAGCGCGGGAGGGGGGGGAATTCTGGCGAATGCTCTTTTCTCCTCCTGGAGAGTCCTGCTTATCCTTGCATTCTAACGAGATTAGCTCTCCCCACACCCCGTGCGCACCGCCACTGTTCAATCAGCTAATATAAGTCTCTCCTGCCTTCTCACCAGCAACCTTAAGGCCCCGCCAGCTTATCTCCAACTGGTAAATCTTTCTCCGGAGTCCTTCCAGTAAGCAACCTGTTACAGCCACCTCCTCCGCTCCCTGCAGCCACAGAAGCCACTCCAAAGAGCTTTCCGTTATCCTTCCCTTGTCCGCTTTCCCCTCACCCGGCCAGAGATAACCAATCAACTGTCTGGTCTGGCATGAGAGGCAGCAGCAAAGCTGCTATTGTCGGTGACCTGGACTGGCCCAGCAGCAGAAAGCAAGAGCAAAGAGAGCGGGAGGATTCGGGCAGCACGAAACTCCGCCAAGTCCAAGCAGCAAAATCATAAAAGAGTGCTCAACCACTCAAAACGGAGGTGACGAAGATACCCAACAACACCCTTTGAAGTATCTCCCAAGCCCTCTTTGGACCAGCTGGCAGCCAGGCAATCCATGGGAGGGAGGGCCACCAGGAACGGTGTTTTGGGGTTCTGGTCCCACCGGGTTCCAGGCTTCCAAGGGTTTCTAGAGTAAGGGAGCTAGAGGAAAACATACGCTTGGCAGAAGAAAGCTTGACACCACAGAAAGCACTGCCTTATTCTGAGAAAGAAGCCTGGGCTGTCTGACTCAGGATGGGCTACACCAGCCTACCCACCAGATGGCTGGCAGCAGGTTGCTGGAGCTGCCACACAAAGCACTTGCATGGGGAAGACCAGTGGGGACCGAGTGGCAGTGACTCCTCAGGCTGCAGGCAGGAATCCGCCAGATACCACCCAGAGGTCCAGGGGCAGGACCTGGGACCTTCCACGTGTCCAGTCGGCACTCTACTGCAGAACCATGGCTCCTTCCCACATACCCAAAAATATACATAAATATAAATATAAATATGAATAACTGCATGCTCTTACCAGGACTTGAAAATTCCGCTCGCCCACTCGCCAAATGTGAGTGTAAATTCCTTTCTGGCGAGCACAGAAATGCCCTGCATCCCTGTTTGCAAATGGGACCCTAACCGGGAAGCAAACCCACACAGACCCGCACAGGCAGAGACTTCGACACACGTGTGCATTCGCCCGGGCGCATCTGCTTTCCGCGATCCAAGGGCCTGTCTCTCCACTGGCCCTTCTAGGAAGCAGCCCTCTCTTGCTTTAACCCTTAGATGGGCCGCGAAGGACCCCGCCTCCCCCCCATGCTTATTGCAGGCGGTTGGAGGTGGGAGGGCGCGGAGCAGGTGGTGGGGCTCTGGCGTCCTCTGCTCGCCCCCTAAGGCAAGCCCAGCGGCTGCTTCTTGGCCTGAACGGAGACAAAGCGAGGCTGGGGGTCTCCGCCTTCCTGGAGGGGCCAAGCGATGTGAATTGGGAGAGCTTTTCCTCCCCCCGCCCCCGCATCCCGCCATTCCAGTGCATGGAAAAGCTGGAAGGAGCCGGAGGATGCAATGGGGGGGGTGGCAGAGGATCTGGGGAGATGTCTCTGCCCCGTGACGTTGCACACTCCAGGTGGAGAGTAAGGTTTTTGCCTGGCTAGTAGGTCCAGACTTGAAATTTTAAGCCCTGCTCTTAGGATTACATCATCTGGAATTATGTAATTATCACCAGAGGTACTTTAATCAGTAATGTCTACTGCGGAGTAGAAGTACACTCCACTTGAGCCGCCTTCTGTGCATGCACATGTACTGACAAAGGCTTTGTTTGCACAACCAAGATTCACGTGCCCCCCCCCCCAAGAAGAATACCTCTCTAGGTCAGAAAGGGTTTCCACGGCATTGCAGTGCCCTCCCTCCCTGTGGATCACCTTGGGCCACTAACAACTCACTGTCCGACCCTGGAAACTAGGAAGTTAAAGGCATAGAGACACACAAAGGTGCTTCCAGACAAGAGACACTTCAGAGACTTTGGGTGGTTAGACAGAATCCTCCTTCATGGATTTTCTACTGTAAGAGAAAAGATGGACGAGGCACTGGGAAAACACAAGACAGGTAGGAGTGGAAGACAGCGAGGAAGATGTCTGAACCTTCCTGTAAATTCTTCAAAAGAGGCAGGATTTTAATTTCTCATCTGCAGGCACACCTACCGTCCCTGAATCAGTCTGGCCATGCAGATGGAGGTGGGGACTAATCCCACCGGAAAGGAATTTGGAGAGTTTGGAGACGGCATGAAAGTTCTATCTGTGGCACCCTGTTCCCTTGCAACATGTGTGAACGGCTTAAGATGGTAAAACCCAGTCTGGATACCCATAATCCCCGAAACTCAGAGGGTTACAGAAATGATATGCAGAGCAGGAGGAAAGCAGAAATGATCTCTGCCCTGCAAAATTCTCAAACGCTGATTTCACACCCAAGAGTTGGTGGGCAGAAGAACCAGCAGGGTTGGCATCAAGGTAATCCCTGGTCTCCTCCGCTCAGTGCCACCACCACGATTTGCACGTTCAAGCCTGCCCAACATGCACTCATCTGCATTTGCACCTCACTGTAGCTTAAGCCAAGCAGCTCATGTGTTTAATTTCCCCACTGAGGCTTAAGCTCAATGCTGAAGTCATAAACTACATCAACAAGACTCAGAAGATGGCGTGTCGGAGTGTTGGGCCAAGCCCTGTCCAGTTTTGCGCATCTATGACCCAGGAGTACTGGGAAGAGAACTAGGAATGGAATGACAGATTTCCCCCAAATCCAGCTCTTTCTTGGACTTGTCTCCAACCTTGGGCAGAACACACTGGTTCCTTCGTAGGCTGAGAATAAAACATGAAGAGAACTATAACAGTTTTAAAATTAGTAAAGTTAGAGACAAATTCTGACTCCGAGTAGTGCACTACATTAAATTAAAATCAATAAAAGCTGAATTTGAAGGAGTAATTAACCCTCCTCAGAGAGGAGGCCTCCCTGCCCTTTCTTGCATCTTTTCCTTACTCCAAAAATCAGTTAAGGAAGGAAAGCTAGAATGGCTGCACGAGGCCTTTGCTTAGTAGCATTAGGAGTGCTTCTGCCTTTTAATCTTAATGTGGAAGTTCTCTTATCGAGTCCACTGTGATTCTTTTATTGTCTAGCAAACATCTACTCAGAGGACACCACAAAACTTAAAAGCAAAGTTGCTCAGCGACTGATTTTTCTTCCTAACTGCCACAGCAAAATGGTTCGAAATGGAAGGTTCCTGGCACTACCAATCCAAAGGCCTCACGTAAGTATTCCATCTTTTTCTTCCCAATGGATTTTCTGCTGTAAGGAAAATGAGAGAAGCAGCAGCAAAAAGGTACTGGACACATACGAATGGAGAGAGCCACCTGGACCTCACATGAGGAGACAAAGCCTCCAGATGTGGAAAACATGTGTCTAGCTTAATTCCTTGAGGAAGCTTAATGTGTTTCAGTTCTGTGTAATAGATGTGGACCATCTTCAGGGTTCAGTATTTCTAACTGTGCCTGCAAAGCTCTCTGGGGAACATGTCTCCAAGATGCATCCTGCATATTTGTAGAAATACTGGTCCCTAAAGAAGGTCTATATATAGCACACATGGCTGAAATGCATGGAGGGATACACGCAGTTTCAACAATTGGTTGTCTGAGAGGCTTGCCAATGCAACAGTCCGACTGCCTGCAGACAGAAGGTGCACTTGGCAGACCTTGAGTGCTATAAAGGGCCCTAAAGCACTTGGTCTACCTCAAGGGTCCTCCAACTTTCCGAGTAGTGGGCCACTTGAAAGGTGTGGTGACCGTTGCGGGCCGGTGAGGTGCCGTTGGGCGTGTGCGAGGCGGCATCGGGCACGCACGGCGGCGGTTCGCTCGCCTGGAGAGCTCCCAGCGAGTCCAAAACCATCTCCAAGCGAGCCAGCCACCACCTCCCCGCCCGTGCTGCAAGGTAGCACATGTGCAGGGAACAGTGGCACGGAGCAGATGGAAGGCCGTGACGGCCAGATTCATCCCATGGGTCGTAGTTTGAGGACCCATGGTCTACCTGGTCCAGGACCAGGGTGGATAAAAATCAATGTTTTTTAAAAATAAAAATGAAAAAAAGATTTGATTTAAATTGGATGTTTTAATGAAATGATTTTTGAGGAAAAAATGTATAAAGATATAGTTTTCTGTTTAAAATACATTATAGTCCAAAGGTTATCCATCAGGAAATACGGATTAGTTTTTAATTATGTGGCATGGGGCTGTATACTCATGCATTTTTTTGGTAAACGATTTCCATTAATCCATTCACAGGGCCATGCTCTTCTAGAGATATTTAAAGATTATTGTGGAATTTTTCATTCTAGAAGATGTTGTCATAGATGTTTGTTTTTACAAATCTCAAAACTGTGAATTTGTGTCTGCAGACATCACTGGCCTGACATCACTGACTGGAGTGGAAACAGGTTGGGAGGTCTGGTGCGAGCAGTGAAGCCAAGTTGGCCGAGGAGCACATGCGGCCCCTCCCCAGGCATGGCTGAAGAGCCCAGTTAAGACACCTGTGGCACGATTCTTGGCGAACCTGAGTCCTGCTGAAGAAAGGAACCTTGGTGGTGGGGAGGAAAACCCTTTTTACACTGTGACTGATGGAAGCTGAATTGCACCCCCTTGTCCAGGACAAGTTGGCCTCCGGGTGCCGGAAGCGTGGGACAAAGCCGTTTTCCTGTGTAGAAGATACTATTGCAGCTGCTTGGTTTGACAGTGCTCAAAACTCTGAAATTGTGTCTGCAGAGATCATGTGCCTCTTCTTCACAGCAAAAATGTTATACATGCAGAGTTGCGGAAAAAGACCTTCATCCCGTTGTTCCTTTGCAAATTTATGTACACAGAATCAACCCCTCACCTCTTGAGGGCTAAGTTTCGGGAAATGCAATGAATAGAAGAAGACCGTTGGGAGTGGAATAGATCTGCGCAAGAAGCTAAGTGCAAGGAGGGAGGGGCAGGTAGGAAAAATGAGAGCGAACCCTTTTGAGCAGAATGCTCCACTGATCTTCGGATCTTCCTGTGTACAGCCTGAGGTTTATCATTCTATTCTTTACCTGGAGGAGAAACCCTCCGGCCATAAAAGAGACCCAGTTTGGGACTATTTTGATGATGTTCCTCTATCTATGGGTAAGGCAGGCATGCGTGCAAATTACGTTGAAAACCATGATTTAAATCTAGTCTTACTGAGTAGCAATTTAGATTGTGACTTAAATCAAACTGTCTAGGACACAGCTAGACAGTTTCCTCCAGGAAGATGCCTCCAGGAAGATTAGACATGATTGATTGATTGATTGATCGATCGATAGATCGATAGATAGATTTATTTGTGATATTTATATGCCGTCCTATTGCAAAAGCCTCAGGACAGCTTACATAAATAAAATACAAATATCAATATAAATAAATTATAACAAAATATCAACATAAAAATCAACATAAACAAATCAACCCACTCTGGCTGCAGTTAAAATATAATATTAAAAATACAATATTAAAGCTTATTAAAATATTGGTGAAATAAAATTATCTTAAACTGGCACTGAATAACATATGATGACGGCGCCAGGTGGACCTCTCTGGGAAGCGCATTTCATAGATGGGGTGCCACCAAAGAGAAGGCCCTCCTCCAGGTGCTCTGCCTCCTAATATCTTTCACAGAGGGTTCCCAGAGGAGGGCTAGATGCCTCTAGGAAGATCAGAACCAAGGGATGAAGGCAACAGGCCTCCCAGAGAGACGCCCTCAGAAGATGCTATTTAGTGCCAGACTGCCTTGGAGCATGGAAGCTCCATTTAGCGATCCCAGTTAATAGCTGCAGATGACCCTACTTCTATTGGGCACATTTGCCACATCCATTTCAGGGTGGTCTCGTTTTTTATCAGATGCTTTGTTTTAAAAGATAGATGTTGTGGAAAGGGGTATATAGCCCCCAACAAACATGTACATGTAACTGCTGGTAAGGGAATCCCCTGGATGACAGCCCTGATCCCCTCCAATGCCTGCAGTGAGTGGAAGCACGCGATGTGCCAAGTCCTTTCCACCCTGCGGGCTCTGAGCACAACCCTTGCCAGCCAACAGTTGTGCTGCAACGCGGGGTCCCCCGAGTGCAGCCTGTTCCATCCCCACATGGACCTCGAGAGGCTCCTGGCTTCCTCCCAGCCAGCCCCAACTTTTGCTGTGAGCAAAGTCTGGAGGAAGAGAACACACCTCAAGCGAGCAGAGCGAGCACACAAAAGAGCAGTACCTTCATGCCTCCTGGCCCTGGTCCAGTACAAGATGCCAGCAACTCCGAGAACGTGGCCCAAGACAAAAACTGTGGGCGGCAGGAAAGCTCCATCCAGAAGCGGCATTTGCCTCCCAATTTCCAGTCCCTCTGAACTGATACCGCAGATCCCAAGTTTGGAATTCCTCTCTCTTGAGGCCACAAGAAGCCGGACGTGGAAAGGAGAAAGCAAGCGAGCGCGTGCTGCCCCGGAATATCATTGGGAGGGAGAGCGTCTCTCACCAGCAGACAGGAAGCAGGCGATGGGTCCAGTCCCCCCTCTGCTGGTGTCAGAAGCAAAGGAATTTGGGAGAGGGAGCGAGGGTGAGCACATGAGTGTCTGAGTGACTCAGACATCTTTCCTTGGCACCCACCAACATGATGAAGGGAACCGACTTCAGCCTGCAGCCCCACTCCAGGGAGGGAGTGGCACGCTCTTCCCTCGCCTTTCCATTCCTAAGCCTGCTGGAATGCCGCTGTCCATGCAGCCTCGTTCGGAACAGGAGGAAATGCCTGTGCAGCCCGCCCCCTGCACACCAAGCCCAAGTCCCGTGGGACCTCCCCGCCCCCATGGAGGAAAAATGCACGTCTGGTTTGCAGAATCTCAAACAGGGGTAGGGGACCACAGCCAGGGCCTGGCTTGATTCTGAGCGGCCCAGGAGGCAACCAGGCCCGGCACCAGGCATTCCCCACCACAAAGACGCACTTGGAGCCCCCTCTTTATTTTCCCAGAGAACCGCATGGGCACAATTCACTCCGATCAGGAAAACGTGGGCAGGGTGTTGATGAAGGCTGGCGAGCCTTTGTAGATGGGCTTAGCTATTTATATTCCATCCCACAGTTTATACTTTAATGTTCTAAATAGTTTAACAAAAATTCAACACACCTCTTTTACAAGAGAATATTACAAATCTGGGGATTAAAAAATGTACAGTCACCTCAAGTAAAATAAGTTACTGCATTAAGACCAAATGAAACCAAGTAATGGGATAAACCAAAGGATGGGATTCTTGTAAAATATAAAAGGTTGGGCAAATAAAAAGGCCCCGGCTTGGTGCCAGGGAAACAAACGGGTTGGCAGCAGGCAACCATCCTGGAGAGCCTGCTCCAATGGCAGGGTCCCACCACCAAGAAGGCCTTTCCCCAGTCACCTCCCCTAAGCAGCGCCCAGGGGAAGGACTTGGGGGAGGGGCCTGGGGTTTTGGCACAGCCACACAGGGGCAGTCCCCACGGTGAGAGGTGTGTGCACACACATGTGCAGTGCGCACTGAAGTGCAGCCGGGGCGGGGGACGTTGCGCTTCCAAGGGTCCTTGTTGCCCTGCCCCCTCCCCATCCCCATCCCTCCCCACACACATGCACACACCACTTGCCACCGCCATTTTGCTCGTAAAATTCAAGCCCAGAATGCAGGGCCATAAAGCTAATACTGTCTGCAAGGGCAGAGGGGGAACATGGCCATTTTTGTTCACGGTGCCTGTGTTTGTGGTCACTGGGCAGGGTTTGCTCGGGTAGACACTGCGCGATTGTTCTGGGATGCCTCCGCTTAGACACCCCCTGGCACTGTGTGCTCCTTTTTTCAACAAGATCTTTCCACTCAGAGGCAAGAAAGGAAATTCAGAAAGTGCTGCATGAATGCCAAGAATTATATTATTAAAGCCATTATCCCTGTATTTTGCTAACCTGAGTTAGTGTCAGTCAACTGGTCAGATACATTTTTCTCCCATTAATTAGACCAAAACATGCTACTTTGAAAGGATTGTTGGGTTCCTTGCTTTCAGCTTTGGCTGTGCCAAGATACAAATTTCTTCCGAGGCCTTCAGGGACAACAACCAGAAGACAAGCTATTTTAGTTTATTTATTGCATTCATTACATTCCTATATTGCCCAATAGTTGAAGTGCCAATCATCCACGTCCTAGGATAAACTGGATCTCGGCAGTAGATGACCTGAAAGGGCACCTCCCCACAGCATATGAGCACTCGCAAGGCTTCCCATAATCTGCCACCATGTGGGTCAATTCATTTTTGCCTCGAGCCACAAAATACTCGCAGAACCACTGTCTATCATCTTTCAGAATTCACAGAAGGCAGGAGAAGTGCCAGATGACTGGACAAGGGCTAATGTTGTCCCTGTCTACAAGAAAGGGAAAAAAATTATAAACCTGGGAACTTTAGACCAGTTTGTCTGACATCAATCCCTAGAAAAATTCTAGAGCAAATTATAAAACAAACAGGCTGCAAACATCTTGAAGACAGTGCAGTAATGTCATTGGATGGATTTCTCAAGAACAGGTCCTGCCAGACTAATCTAATTCATTTTCTATCTGAGTAACCCCTCATATGGACTGTGGAAATGCTGTGGACATAATCTATCTAAACTTTAGCAACGCCTTTGACCAAGTACCCCATGACCTCCTGATTACCAAACTAGAAAAAGGGGGGCTAGACAGTACAACCACCAGGTGAAGCCACAGCTGCACAACTGGACTCGCTCATCAATGGCACCTTCTCAAACTGGGGAGAGGGGACAAGTGGGGTGCCGCAGGGCTCTGTCCTGGGACTGGTACTCTTCAACATCATTATTAATGGTTTGGATGAGGAAGTACAAAGAAAGATTATTAAATTTGCAGATGACACAAAGCTGGGTGGAAAAACAAAAACCCTGGAAGACAGAGATAAGATACAGGGTGATCTTGCTGGGTCAGAACGCTGGGCAGAGAACAGCAGAATGGAATTCAATAGGGTCAAATGCCAAGTCCTTCGCTTAGGAACAAGAAACCAAATGCACCATCACAAGATGGGGAGCACTTGGCTCAACAAACCTGCAAATGAGGAGGATCGTGGGGTTGTTGTAGATTGCGAGCTAAATCTGAGCCAACAACATAATGCAGCCGCAAAAAGGGCAATTGTTATTTTGGGTGGCATTAACAGGAGCAGCATTTTCCAAAGAAGTGAAGTACTAGTTCTGCTATATTCAGCATTAGCCAGACCTCACCTAGAATCTGGTGTCCAGTTTTGGGCACCTAAGTTTTAAAAAGATGCAGAAAAGCTAGAAAGGATACGAAGGAGTGTCACAAGGATGATCCTGGGACTGGAGGCAAAGCCATATAAGAAGAGATTGAGAGAACTGGCCATGTTCAGCCTCCAAAGGAGACAACTGAGGGGAGATAGGATAACACTCTACAAGAACCTGAAAGGCTGTCACAGAGAGAAAGGCCAAGACCTCAATCCTTCCAGAGTGCAGGACATGGAAAACCAGATTTAGACTAGACATCAGGAAGAATTTCCTGTCAGAGCTGTATGAAAATGGAACCTATTACCAGAAGAAGTTGTGAGCTCTCCCTAGCTGGAGGCATTCAAAAAGCATTTGGGCCATCATCTGAGTGGGACGATGCAACTGAGCATCCTGCCAGAGCGGAGGGCTGGACCTGATGGCCTTCTGGCTCCTTCCAGCTCTACTAGTCTATGATTCTAGATTTGCTGCTCTGTTACATGGAAAAAGGCACAACTCAGTGACCAAGTCCCCTTATACCTCGCACAAGAGCCTGCTTCAGTCCCTGCCATCTGCTCTCTGGCAACAGGACTAGGACAGTGCTCTGCCCAAGACTGTCACAGCTCTCCCAGCTGAACCAGTGGGCTGACTCCACACAGCGGCAGCAGCCCCACACGTGCCTACCTTTACCACACAAGCCACTGCAACCAGAAAGGCAGGTTGCCTATTGCAGCTGCCATTCTTCAAGTGATCATCAGCACACATGTGCAGAGCTCTTTTGGAAAGATTCCAACACTGATCAATTATTTGGTGGGAGCCTGGTCCCTGGGCACACCCAGTGTGTGGGGAGGAGCTCCCACCAGGACTTCAGTTCGAATAGTAAGACTATCATCAGAAATACATCCCCATTCCCATGAGGGTAAGGGAGATACCTCCAAACCTGTGCCAAGATGTAACACTAATGGGGGTGCTGGGTGGGCAAGTGTGAATGCACAGATGACCACTCAAAAATGACAGCTACAAGTGGGCAACCTGCCTTCCTTTGCTGTGCTCTCTGTGCCTCACACATACGGGCCACTGGTGAGGTTGCAGGAGGAAGATGTCACCCAGCGTAGAAGAGGAAAGAGGACGGCCCTCCTGAAGGTGCAGCCCGCTGTAGCTCTAACATCCCACCAAAAAACAGTCGAGAGGTTCGACCAGGTCACGGCTCGACAGAGATCAGTAAGAGACACTCCGGCATACCTGGCTGTGGAGGTTGCTGTCGCTCTGGTAGAGTGTGCATGGATCAGGCCAGTGAGTTGGAGGCCGGAGAGATCATACACTAGGTGGTTTGTGTGAGTTATGCGCTTAGCAAGTGTCTGTGAGGAGATAGGTGAGACTTGAAATGTGCCAGCATAGGCAATGAAACGCCTTTGTGACTTATGACCATTTGCAGAGCGGAAAGTCTTGCCTTTTGCATAGAGTCCATATGGTCATCAATTCTATCATGGGACAGGTTGGCACCATCAAAGAGCATGTCCTCGATTCTGGTTTTTGCCTCCATGAAATGGCCAGTGGACAGAAGCCACACAAAGTGACAGACACCTATGACCCCTGGCGTGTTTCCGGCAACACCCCTGCTTGATTCCCAGAAGTGTGGATTTCATGGTGTGCGAGGTGAAGGTTGTGTGCAGGTGTCCCGGTCAGCACAGAAGGGTCAGGTATGGGATGGAGGAAAATACTGAGTCACCATCTCTTTGGGATCTCTGGATGGCTGGGAGAGGCAGCGGCAGCATGGGATCACTGTGAATGGAGAACTAACTGATCAGAACCCACAGGGCTCCAGTGCGGCACCCCTTGCCTGGAGTTGAGGGAAACTCAGTCTTCTCGGCAGAAATTGGCTTTGGAGTTACACCTGTGGGGCGACATCGGCCATCAGGCTCTACAGTCACAATTAGTCCTCGGAGTGGGACCTGTACCCGCAGCTGCCATGTTCAACTGCAAGGTACACGCTTGGAATAGACGACAGTGAAGTCACACCTCCGTCCAGAGACGACCCGACTGCTGCCGTACAGGAGGAGAGGGTTCCTGGATCTCTCCTTGTGAAAGCGAAGCACTTGGAGCCGGTGGCAACAGTTGGACTGGGAGCTCCTGTGCCGGTCCCATGCCCTGGGAGAAGTGCGACAATGGGGAGGGGGCCGTGACTCGCAGTGCTTCTTTGCGCACTTGCCGCCTTCTCGCCCCTGGAAAGGCTGGGTGTTTGGGGGGCTTTACTTTCCTTTGCTGCCTTTTTGATTTACTCTGATCTGGAGTGTTTTTCCAGAGGAGCAGCAGAAGCCTCCGTGGAAGGGCCAGGGATTCGGCTCCTAATGTGGACGGTTGCAGGAAGCTGCCCATAATCTCACTGTTAGTGGTCCACTTGATGCTTCCTTGCCTGCTTCAGAAACACTTGGCAGTGGAAGCAGAAATCAAAAACATGGGTCTCCCCAAGGCAAAAAAGGGGCACAAGGAATGGTTGTCTGTTGGCAGTAGTCTGCTGCCGCAGTCCATACAGTTACAAAATGGAGCTTTAAGCTCCAGTTTCAAAAGAAGGTAAGGGTAGGATGCCAATCCAAAGTGGGAGGGGAAGTGGGAAAAACAATATATTGGGGGAGTTGGTAGAAAGAAAGAAAAACACAAAGTAGAGCAGAAACCTGAGGTCAGAGAGCAGAGGCAATGTTTGTATGGTAAGTAGCAGAGGAAGAACTTCCTGATGCGCTCACAAAGGTGGCCAAAGAAGAGCTGAGGTCTTGGTAGGAGCCCTCTGCTCAAGCTGGCAGTGCTTGAGGGGATGCACTCCTGCCGAATAATAATGAATCAGCCTTGGAATCCTCCCATCTGAGTTGCAAGCATGCGCATCAAGTCCGCACCTGTGATGCAGAGAGCAGGACAAAGCAGCGCAGTGTCAGGAAGCATGACAGCCAACACGCAAGGGTTGGCACGAAATGCGAGTTAACAGGTTGTCTCAATCCAGCTGAGGTCACAAACCATGGTGAACAACCCACTGTTTACAATTCAACAACAAACCCTGGGTTCTCTTCATGGGTTGCTTGCGGTTACCAAGCTCTCTGACAATGACGCACTCGATGACCCAGCATCCCTGCCTTTCCGCTAGTATCCATTGTTCTACCATCTCCTCTGCCTTGTGCCTGTCAACCATGGCTGCGCGCATGGCACTGCGGCTTGAGTGAGCATTATGAAAATGCCACACCCCTTAAGTGCAGCACAAGTAAAGCAGACCCGAAAAAGTTTCAGGAAACCCCCAGCTCTGCTGCCATCACACTCGCGGGGGTTTTTCCCCCACCCACACATTCTACCTTTGCAAAGAAGGTTGAGGCAGAAACATCACCGGGCAAGTCAGGCGCCACAGTTCCTCAGCCACGGTGCCTCCCCTGCTTGCTGCGCAACTGTTAAATCAAGAAAGCTCTCTCCTTTCTGGAGTGACTAAACAGCAGCAGTCACCACAGTGCCAGGCCCAGAAGGAGGGGCCGGTGTGCACCCGTCGCCCGAATGATTCCACATTTTCTGTACACACGCTACTGCACAGAATATCATGAATAACCACCACAGGGTTCTTGCCCCAAAGGGCAGTTTCTTTTTTCTTTTCCTAACATATACAAACACATAGAAAGAATATAAAATAGAACCTAAAATAAACAGAGCAAACTAAATGAACAAAGTAAGCGAAGTTGCCAAGGGAATTTTAAACAAATGCAAGCTATACATTCAATCCCCCAAACTATCTATATTTCATCTTTCAATGCTCTGTGAGAGTTTAACAGAAAATAACCCATTAATCCATGCAGCAACAAATCTTCCCATCACTTCAAGCCCTTTACTGCTTTTTTTTCCATTTCCAAACTCCTCTCAACTCCCATTAGTCATGATAAAAATTTCCACTTATCATTGAATTCTTCTAATGATCTTCTGCTGACATAGTTAGTGAACTTTGCCATCACGGCATATTCTGTGGTCTATATCTCCATTCTTCAATTGTTGGGGGCTCCACAGATTTCCATTTAGAAGCAATTGTGACTCTTGCTGCTGTTGCCATATGCTTGCCCCAAAGGGCAGTTTCAACAATGTGGGAGAACAGAGAGGGAAGAGGGGGGAAAACCCCATGAGCAAAGACAGGCAACATCCGTTGGGTCTTTCTTTCCTTTCATTCATTGTCTAGGTGGGAGGGAGAGCAACCCAAACCAGAGATGCTGGATGGAAAGTTCACCCAGAACCGCTATACTCTGCCAGAAAAAAAATCCATTTCTAGCAATGCATCATTTCATAAAATTAACTGATATGATCAAGAATTAAGACAATGCATGATTAAAATTGGGCAGATAGGGACTGAAACACCAAATTCCAAAATCAAAGTCAATTAACATTTTTTCAGGTGAATACTACCCCCAGGAAGCCCATATTTGAAGGCACACAATTATTCAGTCATGTGAAAATTGGAGTTTTAAGTGAGTTGTCATTTTTTCCCTTGAAGTCTATATGATGCAAAGGAAACGTATGTTATTGAGCTGTCCATTCTTATTGCTGGAATTAAACATTTAAATCACTAAGCATGGTTTATAGACTTCTCCATACCCTAATCAAACATTTCAGCTTAAATGCTTTGAGCAACTGGAAAAGGCTTTAGGGATAGCTATGAAGCATATACAATTAACACCAGTCTTGTTTGCTAAATGAAAGCCAAATTAGATCTCAGCTGGTGCAGAGGAAGCAGAAAATAGTCCGATTCAAAGTTTTCCTGATAAGCACTTCACTGCTCCAACCCGCCACCAATCAGGGATGAAGGGCAGGCTGGAGGGTCGCAACCAGCACTCCCTTGCTACATGCAAACCCTTGCAGAAGTGGGCAGTGGCCAGTGGCCTGAGCTCGTTGGCCACTGTGCCCCCCTCAAGGCCGGCCCTCCATCCACTCACCACGCTCAGCCCCCACAGTCCACGAACGCGATGAGAAAAGAGGAGCCGGAAGCCCCGCTGGGAAACAGCCCCACACGGCTCTGGGACAGGCACGGAAACAAGCCCCAGGAAGAGGGAGGGCCAAGGCCCAACAGGGGCCTGGGCAGCCATGCCCACACTGAACCCGATCCAGGAATTAGTGGAAAAGCTGGCACAGAACAGCCAGCTGAAGGCGCTGCTCCACTGGCCGCACGCAGCAGAAAGAAGCTGGGCTCCTAGAAGAGGCATCCGAGAAAACGCCGGTGGCCAACCTTGCCCTGCTGCCTGCGACAACCCTTCACCTCCCCTCACAAGTCCTCTCAGTACCCTGCATCCAGCCATGCTGTTCTAAGAGGATTCCTGGAGGGACAAACTGTTATTCTTATTGCATTGCTCTTATATCCCACCCTTTTCCTCTTGTGAGGAACTCAAAGGGCCAGCAGTGACCCATTCCGCAGGCTGTCCAGCATGCCGCCAAAACACCAACACTGGTGAATGGAGCAGCAGTAAATTCGGGGAAGGGGCCACTCCAACTCTGCACAAGCACACACTGCCCTGATTTCAGGGGACCAGGGCCCCGGCTTAAACCCTGACCACTCATGCACAGCAGAGAGACCACCCCAAGCTGACCACTGCCTCACGCCCCACAGATCCCTGGGGGGGTACAACAGCCGAGCTATTCCTTGCCCACAGCATCCCTTGCAGGAGGTGGAGAACAAACTCGGGAAGCTGAGCAAGAGGTTTAGGGGGAGCCAGGTGCAAGAGCACACAGTTCCTTGCATAACCTCTTTGCCCATCTTCACCTCATGGCATAATCCACAGCCTCCCTGCTGCCAGGGAAGAGAACAAGTTCCCCCAGACCTCTCAGAGGAGCGCATTCCACCGCAGAGGCTGGAATGGAGAGCTGCAGTGGCCATTGTCTGCCAAGCTTAGAAAGACAAAGCATTACTTTGCACAGTGCCTGGTCTTTTTCTTTAAAGAACAAGAAGTGCATTTGCTCCAAGTCCACTGAAACATGAGTTAAGACGCTGCGGAAGCCTACGGAGGGCCTCCATCCTCTCCACTTGTCAACAAGCTGGACACCCCAGCAGCACCCCGGAGGGCCCAACATGTCTGTGGCTGGCTATTTATTTATTTATTTATTTTCCGGTTTATATCCTGCCTTTTTCCTACAAAGGGCTCAAGGCAGCTTACATCATTCTCCTCCTCCATCTTATCCCCACAACAACCCTGTGAGGTAGGTTGGGCTGAGAGTCTATGACTGGCCCAAAGTCACCCAGTTGGCTCCATGGCCAAGCGGGGACTCGAACCCAGACCGCCTGAGTCCCAGTCCCATGCTCTTCACCACTACGCCACCCTGGCTCTCTCTTATTTCCATTCATCCACTTGCTGGTAGCTAGCAGGGGAGCGTAAGGACAGAGACACACATAACGCCGCTGTGCTTCTCTCCGCCAGAGGCATGTGACCATTCCATGTGTGCAAAGCAGGACACAAAGAGGAGAACAGCCCTTTGGCCATGTTTGCACAGTTCCTCAGCCAGGCGACACTGCCGCCTGCACTGGAGTCACTGTGCCCTGAAATATCTAACACTGCTACGGAAGCTCCTCTTCACATATAAAAACACAGTGCAAGCTAAATGTAGAACACTCTTCCAGGAAGCTTTTGCAAGCCAAAAAAGGAGGAGGAGGAGGAGGAAGGCCAGTGGTGCCAGAGTTAAAAGTCCAGGGAGAGGCCAGGACTGCACCTGCCAGCTGCTTCCTCCGCCAAAGCGGCAGGTGTGGTGCTGCGGGGCCTTGCTGCTTAGCAGGGGGGGCTACCAGCACAAGGGGTGCCCCACCTCATTTCCTCCCATAGGCTCAAAACACCCCAGTCTGCTCACGGCTGGGGCCACCACAGAGCAGTCCAGACATAGCACCTCAGCACGCTCCCCTGCCCTCACTTACAGGCAGGCTGTGCCTCTTTGCGCCTGGGAAGGATGCCTGGACACAGCACAGGGCGTGTTTGACCTTCACGGAATTCTATGTGGAGTTCTGCAGCAAAGCAGCCCTTGACGGATGCCAGAAACATCAGATCCGGATGTTACACTTATAACTCACATGCTAACCAGTATGCAAGCAACTATGCTAATTTATGCAAATGAGTTTGCTCAGATTAAACTAGTATGGGGTAGTTTCAGGATTTGCAGTAAGGGGCATTCTAGCAACCAGAGAAGTGTGTTGCAGGTGAAGGAGAGAAGCCCAAGGAAGTAGAGTCAATGACTTCAAGTAGACGCAATTAAGGAAAACATGTACCAAGCTGTATTTCTAAGAAATGTTGGCATTTTTCTGGACATCTTCCCTCCGTTTCGTGAGGTGCAGCAACTGACGGGCTGCCTAGAAAAAGGCACTTTATCCATGTTCCATGAGATACTGTCACACTTGCATAGTTCACAGTTAGGTACCAACAGGCCTCAGACAACAAACTACAAGGGCACGGCTGCGTTCTCCATCTCGCATGCACAGACCAAGGCACGCCAGCATGCTTGCTTCTGGATGCCTGGCTGTGCCAGCTGAAAGAGGGGCCAGGAGCAGGAGCCTCCGCTTGTCTGGTCCTTCTGCAGAAGCTTCACAAGCTCAGTGCCTCCTGGGAGAACCCTCCGGATGGAAACATAGAAACACAGGAACAGAGCGAGTCAGAAGGGGCCTCCAGGCCATCTAGTCGGACCCCCAGCCCCAGCCGGCTCTTCTCACGACATGCCCACCATGGGCATGTCTACTGGCTCCTACTCCTGGGTGCTCCCAGAGGCATCACACCATGGCCCCTACCACCACCCCAGACAAGCACACATCAGAGCTCCCAGGTCCTGCATTCCAGTTCACTCTCCGGTTCATCTACCTGGCTAGTGAACCTATCATCCATTTGGGCCCAGGGTCAGCCCTGCCACATCTTCCCAAGAATGAGTGCCAGCAAAGCTTCTCTCTCCCTCCCTCCCTCTCAAATGAAAGTAAAGAAAGAAAGGCAGAAAAGTGATTCCATATTCAGAGCACGGAAGACTATAAATAGTCCATGATTCCGGCTCCCGACATTCCAGCCAGAGTTTAAAACAACACCCCCCTCCCATCCCCTGGAGCCAGCGCTGCAGAGCTCTCCTCTGCCAGGCTCCCCGGCCCAGCATGGCCCGGCCCTCCACGCCGTTCCCTGGAGTCGCCTTGCTCTTCCCCGGGCTGAGTCATGCAGTTCAGCCCAGACCATGTCAGAGCCTTGGGCCAGCCTGCCCCTCTACTGGGCATTTCCGGATGCCTGATGCTTCCCCTTCTGTACTCCTGGGCAGCCCTCAAGTACCATGTGAGGCATGTGAGCCAACAGCCATGCAAGATGAAAAGGGTTACCAGAGTGGAAGAGCTAGTCCCCCACATCCTTCAGCTTCTCTCTCTCTCTCTCTCTCTCTCTCTCTCTCTCTCTCTCTCTCTCTCTCTCTCTCTCTCTCTCTCTCTCTCTCACACACACACACACACACACACACACACACACACTTCATATGAAATGCAAACTTGTGGGTTATTTAACTTATTTATTGCTGAAATCTAGCATAAAGGCTACCTCCAGTGGGCTTGTCACTTCCACTTTCAGCTAACAACCTATGGTCACCCCATTTATACGTTGTTAGTGCAATGTCTGAATCCAGACACACTGAGTTGATTAGGGGTTAAGCAACCTAGAAACCCTATAACAGAGCATTCTAGGAGGCAGTACACAAAATCACGCCCACTTGACCCAAACAAGGGCTATTTAAATCATGCGTTGTTAGGACATGCAAGCCAACTTCATGATTTCCTCACCAACTCAGCTCAGGGGCTCTCTGATCAGGGAAAAAACCATTCTCTGAAAGTTGTGGTTATGAGTGTGAGACAGGAAGGCTTCAGTTCAAAGCTCTGCTGAGTCTCAACGCTCCTATGCTCCCAAGCTCAGCCTTAGTATTCGCAGCATAAGGAGCAGCACTGCTAGCCCACCTTTAGGTTGCTGCCAAAGGAACAGTTGCCACGGACTTTGCGGCAGGGTGGATTTGAGTAAATCAAATTGATTTAAGTCACAATCTAAATTGCTACTCAGTAAGACTAGATTTAAATCATGGTTTTCAACGTAATTTGCACGCATGCCTGCCTTACCCATAGATAGAGGAACATCATCAAAATAGTCCCAAACTGGGTCTCTTTTATGGCCGGAGGGTTTCTCCTCCAGGTAAAGAATAGAATGATAAACCTCAGGCTGTACACAGGAAGATCCGAAGATCAGTGGAGCATTCTGCTCAAAAGGGTTCGCTCTCATTTTTCCTACCTGCCCCTCCCTCCTTGCACTTAGCTTCTTGCACAGATCTATTCCACTCCCAACGGTCTTCTTCTATTCATTGCATTTCCCGAAACTTAGCCCTCAAGTGGTGGGGGGTTGATTCTGTGTACATAAATTTGCAAAGGAACAACGGGATGAAGGTCTTTTTCCGCAACTCTGCATGTATAACATTTTTGCTGTGAAGAAGAGGCACATGATCTCTGCAGACACAATTTCAGAGTTTTGAGCACTGTCAAACCAAGCAGCTGCAATAGTATCTTCTACACAGGAAAACGGCTTTGTCCCACGCTTCCGGCACCCGGAGGCCAACCCCTTGTCCTGGACAAGGGGGTGCAATTCAGCTTCCATCAGTCACAGTGTAAAAAGGGTTTTCCTCCCCACCACCAAGGTTCCTTTCTTCAGCAGGACTCAGGTTCGCCAAGAATCGTGCCACAGGTGTCTTAACTGGGCTCTTCAGCCATGCCTGGGGAGGGGCCGCATGTGCTCCTCGGCCAACTTGGCTTCACTGCTCGCACCAGACCTCCCAACCTGTTCCCCTCCGGAGCGTCAGACTGCATCTCCCACTATCTGCCACCAACACTGTCACTGGCCGTGCTGGCTGGGAATGATAGCAGCTCTGGTCGGAAACATCCAGAAGCCATTGCGTTGGAGAAGCATATCTTACCTGAACAACCAAGAGTGCGTGTCCAGGAATGTACTGGCCCTGGGTGTGAGCTGGTGGATTCCACTTTGACTCCAGAGCCTGCTGGGCCTGGAGGGGGGTGGTGCAGGGAGGGGCCGGGGAGCCCGCCCCTGGCAGTGCACCCTGGATATCCACTTGCTGCACTCACTGATTGTGGTGCACTTTCTCTAATGGAGGGGGAGGGGGAGAGGGGGCACCATACCTCTACAGTTCCCTCTCAACTGCTTCCACTCCCCATGATTTCCAGGTGTCCTGAGAACGCCAAACTCATTGAATGCCGGAATCCTGAATTTGGATCAGATGATGTACAGCATCATCCCGAGGGCTTGGATGAAGTTGGTCCAAACTTTTCCTGGTGAGACTGGAACTCACTGAGTTACGCCCCACAGGCAGGGGTGGGGACCCTGCTTATATGCTCTGCCTCAAGAGGCAGATGGAAAGGCCTTGGGACTGGGGTCCAGCTGAAGCCGGGTCTCACTGTGCAGCAATGGAGATGCAGGGCCTATCAGCTCGATCACACTCAAATGTCCTGCCTGGTAGCACAGAGCCCATTCTGTTCCTTGGCATACCAGGCAGCTGCAGTCAATGCAACAGGCCAGACATCAACGGGGCACCATAATTCCCCTTTGTGTGTGTGTGTGTGTGTGTGTGTGCATTTCCCACAGTCAAAATCCAGAATCCTGTCAAGTTCTTTGCTTTTTCCACATAATGGGAGAATAAAATGCACAGAATAGAAAGCAAACAAAACCACAGGCTTAAAATACACAAAGTAAGCAAAGCTGTGAGTTCTGAAGTGTTCGATCCAACTTGTACAGTTTGATGTAAAGGGTCCCCCTCCCCCCCAGTTTGTTTTAGCTGCAAAGTACGATCCTTACTTTTACCTAAAAAAGTTCATTCCTGGCACCTCATGTGCAGTCCAGGTTTTGGCGATTCTTTCCCCTCTCCACTAGATGGCAATACAAACTGCAAGTCATGCCATCCATAGGTTTGCAGGAACCCTTAAAGCATTTGTGCTCCAGAAACGGGAAAGGGTAGGGAGGCCCAGGCTGCAGGGTGACTGGAAGCAGGGGCTGACCCACATGCACGCAGTCCGTACGCAGACCGGCACGGTGGGAAGACTGCTGCAGAGCGACACGGCAGACCTGCATCGCTTTACTTGGGGGACAGAATGCCGTGGAGCCAACAGTGCAGGGCGTGGGCGCCGGCATTGCTGGGACTGGTCTAGAGGAAGAGGTGACAGACTAACGGCACGGCCTGTTTTCTGACACAGAGGGTCCCTTTTAAAGACTAGAAGGGGAAAGTGGCAAATCCATTCCTCCAACCAGAAATGGAGCTCTCCTGCCGTCACATGGCCACGGCCCCCTGGGATGTGGGGGCTACAAGCCTGCTCCGCTGGGCTAGTGAAGCCACTCCTCTTAATCGCAATGAGAGAGCTGTTGGGTGGCCCTTCTTCTAAAATGAGAAGAGGAGAAAAAGCCAGAGCTTGGCCAGAACAAGATGCCACCGGAGTCTGGCACGCCATCCGGGCAACCACAACGCCGATTTTGACGGTCTCGGAACATGGCAGGCCTTGATTAGCTATTACAGCCAAGAGGCACTGAGTGGCTAACCCTTTCTAAGCTGCACTGTCTCCACCCCTCCTGTGCCAAAGATGGCTATTCAGCAGGAAAAGCAATGGGGAATCTTGCAGCCCATAAAAGAGAGTACATTTGTTATGGTATGAACTTCAGTAAAGCAGAGCAAATGTCCTGAACTGGAGAAGGGAGGAAAAAGGGGAAAGCACTTTGTACATACTTACACACCCACTTAATTTTAACTACAAATATGAATGAAGGTGCTAGCCCCTAACATTAACCGTGGCTGAACTAACAAAACTATGCTCTTGAGTTCTTATATTTATGGCATCTTCCTTTAAAAGAATAAACATAACATCCTCCATCTCAAACCCAAGCTGTGAGAGTCGTTGTTTACATAATCAAAAAGGCACATTCTCTGCACCGGAGAGAGATATTGGCAGGCTTGGAAGAGGCCTGAGGTTGACAGGAGTGCAAAAAAGGCCCGGGTGGGGGGATAGCTTAATGAGGACTAAGACTGCTCAGTGGCCACAAAATGCTGGCCGGGGGGCGGGGGGAGCAACCAACACGCAGGGGGGAGGGGAACGAGCAGCTGGAATCCTGTACAACAGAGCCATGCACTGCAGTGCGGCGCTTCTCTAAGCAGTCCCCGTGCAGGCGATTTCTGCTGAGGGGGGCAGAAATGCTGTTTGCCACCACGGCTCTTAAGACTCGGGGTGGGGTGGAAGCAAAGTATCATCGATGGGCATGCCTGATGTCCTCCCAACCTTCTGGCCTCCCTCCCCATTTGGCCTTCCAAGCCTCCCCCTGCAGGGTGCACTGTCCCTTCTAAGGCACCCCATTCCTGGAAAGCGCAACCTTGTCCTGCAATTGGCGCGGTGAGGCTGGCCAGCTCTGCTAGTCCCGTCAAGATGAGATGCACATAATAATGCATATATTTATGTATCCACTTCCTTTCCAGAATGCACCAAAGTTTGTACTTTGTTTACCTCCACAACAACCGTGTGAGGTAGGCCCTTTCCCTCAAAGATGGAAAAAGGCTGGGAGAAAGGAGGCAACTTGCCCAGAGCCACACAAAGTGGCTGCAGTGGAGGTGGGCCATGGGCCAGGGTCCTGCAGCACCATGCGCAGTATGTGGCCGAGTCAAAGTGGAACCCCAACCACCAGCCCTTGCTGCCATGCTCCCTGGCCCTAAATGTGCCTGAACATGAGCGGGGGAGGCCTGAGGAGACCAGGATGCTGATCCTAATTTCTCGGCTACAGGAAAAATAGCCATGAGATTCCGCAAGAGCGTTCACTCTGCAGAAGGAAACAGATATAAATATCCCCTGCATGAGACATTGAGTCATTCATGCTCCCTCTTGCTCCGAGAATCCAGGCTGCGTCGCGCAGCCCGCAAGCTCGGGCCGCCTTGCTCTCTCTGGGCCGCTTCGTAGCGTGAAACCCAGACAGCCACATGCTGCTGCCCTGAGCACCTGGCAGCCAAACAACCAAATCCCCCCTCCCCACCCATGCAAGGCCACCCGCTAGCAGTTGAACAGCACCTGGTTGCACAGGTCTGCTTGCACCCCACGACCAGCTGCACATGGGGGGCCACTCGCCCTCCACTGGAAGGGAGCACGGGCACAGCTCCACGCCAGCCGGAGCGCAGACGCACGCCAAGATTGCCTGAGTCACCTCCTCGTGCAGCACCCAGACGTCGACCGAGGCAGCTGCCACTGACTGGGCCGAAGGGACTCGCTGACTGGCTGCCAGCCGACCGTGGCGGCAACATCAACTCCCCGCACGGAGAACACTCCTCCTTTCCCAAGAAAGGGTGTGACGGGAAGGAAACCGGGCCGGGCCACCCACACTAGCTCTTTGCCTTGCTTCCCACAACCAATGCTGCGTCATTGAATTATTGTGATCCCCCTGCAAAGTAATCTGCCCCCCACCACATGATACGCAGTGACCTTCTGCCCAGGACAACAGGACTGCTTCTGTGTGCAATGAGAAATGGGCCCCATCTGGCCGCAGAACCCAGCGGGAGAAGATCGCCATCCCGCAGAAAGACGCTCCACCGCTGACCTGCAGGGAGCCGTTCTCCAGGGCAGGAATTACAAAGAGACTCCAGCATGAAGCCCCTAATTTAGAACTTGCCAAGAAGTTTGATTTCTCTCAGGACTGAGCCAAGGAAACTGTTTTACATTGCACAGCAGGTGCTCATTCCTGTGTCTGTTATCTCCCAATACTGTTCTTCTGAATGGTCACTCCACTTACCTTAAGCATGATGCAGAGTTGTCATTGTCTATTTTTTAGCATTTCATTTCCAGCTGACCCCAAGTGATTACAAAGAAGTTTTTCTTAGCTTGCATGCGCACAGGTGCGCATGTGTCTGAGAAAGAGAGACTTCACCTGTGCACACCCCTTGCAACCCATTGGTCCATCTGGCTCAAGAGGTTTGGGGCAGATGTCCAGGAATGACCCTGCGATTCTTTGCATGCCTTGCAAGTACAATGCTGAGTGTTATTAAATCACATTTTACCCCAGATCGATGCCCCTGGGCCTAAAGCGTGCCCCGGTGCCAATGGAAAGCCAGTTTTGAGGCTGGGAGCCCTCAACTTTTAAAGCAATTCAACGGCCACATCAGTGGGATTTTATTTCCTGCCAAAGCTTAATTTGCAGGAGGAGGAAGAGTTCCAGGGGAATGATAGTCCTCCGTGTATGGTGGCCCCCCAGCGCTCCTCTCCACATGGTGCATGAAGAAGTGAAAAGCCACGCCCTGCTGCCAGGGGAAAGATGCTCCTGCTACACTCTAAGTGCTGCCCTGGGCCTCCACTTTGGTTACAGGTGTGCTGCTGCCAGCCACTCACCCTCGCTCCTCTGGCCCAGCCTCCATTACGGCAGGATGCACCTTCCGTCCTGCCACCTTGCAGCCTCCTCACCCTGGTGCCCTCCAGCTGGACTGACTGCAGCCAGCACGGAGATGATGGGAGCTGTAGTTCAGCTCACCTGGAGGCCACAGGCTGGGGAAGAGTGCTCCCATGATGCCACCCTTGCAGAACCGCTAGGAGGACAGGCCTGCCAGCTGTTTGACCGTCTTCATCTTGGACCCTGGGAGCTTGTTTGGAAGTTCTGGAAGGGGAGAGCAGCTATCGTGAGCCCTTGAGCAAAGAACAGGGCACACCTTTCATGGGGGAAGGCCGTCCTCTTCCCCCACGCACACAGCTTTGAGAGGGACACATGTGGAACCGCTAGCGGGGAAGGGACACCCACCCGCCCACTCAGCGAGCAAGATCTGCCGAAGCAGCCCAGCAATAAATGGGTGACAAATGTCACGGCCGGGTCCCCCTCACAGCCAGCCTCTGGCATGCTTATCTTCATAAAGCGTCCTCAGACTGGAGGGGGATCCCGGCTCACAGAAATGACCAGCTACCAGCCTGGGGCTATGCCCAGATCTCTGCCTTCTGGCTGCAGTCCAGACAGGCACGTGCGTGATCTGATGTGGCCACTGACAGGAACACACCCGTCACACCCTCATGCAAGCACAGGCAATGCACCGGAGACACGGCAGGCTGCCCAGGCCCTCCATGTTCCCACCCTGCAGGCAGCAGCCTTGAGAAATGCCGCAAAACCGCAACCTCCCAAGGCGTAAAGCAAAGCCAGGCTCCAGTTGCTCCCTCGCGACCTGCTCTCATCACAAAGCCTCCTTTTCCTGCAGGCAAATCAGGCGCAACTGCCCAAACTACATGCCCTGCATTGCTGCCCCAAGGGAACTGCAACGAAGCAACATGGGGGTCGCCGTGCATTTCGGGCCAGGGGGGCCTTCATAGAGGCGAGTTCGTGCTCACAGCCAAATCCCAAAGGGAAGCCACAGTGACTGCCAGGCATCCAGGGCAGGGGTCCAGCTGCCATGCGGCAGCTACAAAGCCCCCTCCCAGCTCTTCCCTCAGTCTCAGAGGCAGGGATGAGGTGCGAAGCAGGACACACCTGCCAGGGCACTCCCCACCCAGGCTTGTCACACATATCAGAAAAAGAATGCTCCATGAACACGGCAAGCAGCAGTCTTTTAGGGATGGCTGCGCTTCCTCCCCACACTTGAAATTCCACAGCTGAGCTGTAAGCTCCATGGGGCAGGGACTCTTCTGTTCTGCTTATTTGTTTTGTTAAGTAATATTGTGCACCTTGAAAAGATTACCACCCACAGGACAACATAATCTAGTCAGCAGCTCATGATACAAAAGGAATGTCCATTAAAAAGCCACAGAAGTGGTGAGGAGCATGAGAGAGACAGGGTCTGTGGCCAGCAAAGCAGCTTTCCTCCAGAGCCACCAGATGCTAAACCTTTCTCTATTCTACTAGAAGGGCACCAAAGGTAAATGCTTACCTCCCAAAGAATCTCATTTAAGAGTGTTTTCTGAAAAATGTATTGGTTCCACCATCAACTGGTGGATGAGTCAGAGAGAAAACACGCTTTTCCAGCAATGGAGATGACAACAATTTCCTGGCGACCAAGATGAACTCTCTTTCCTTCTGTTTGTCTCTCTCCCTCTCTTGCCCATTTCAGACTCATTCCAGCTGAACCAGCACTCAGAACGCCCTGCCAGGTATCCAGCAAACTTTTCACACACAAATATGAATTCCAAAGAGCCCTGGTGGGAAATTTACTGGAATCAAGGAATTCAAGGAGCTTTGTGTCAGTTTCTCTTTTCAGCAAGCACTTCAAACCAAAAAGATTAATTCTGATTATGCAATTAAAAGGGAAAATTCCTTTCCAGGTTCTTAGGAGAGTAATTAGCCATAAGATCTTTTGAGGGGATAATGTGGTCCAGGGACTCTATTTGGGATGCAGGAGGAGGGCATTTAGAAACCCTTCTCTGATATAAGCCAGGAATTTCCCAAAATTAATGACAGAATCATAGAATTGTAGAGTTGACTTGCTAGTGCTTCCTGACTTGCTGTAACTTGTTCTGAATCCTGCACTCTGGGATGATCAAGAAGAGATCCTGGTCTTCCTCTTTGTGACAACCTTTCAGGTACTTACAGAGTGCTGTCCTATCTCCCCTTGGTATTCTCTTCTCCAGGCAAAACATGGCCAGTTCTTCAATTTCTCCTCACAGGACTTTGCTTCCAGTTCCTGGATCATCCTTTTTGCCCTCCTCTGATCCCTTTCCAGCTTGTCTGCAGCTTTCAACTGTTCGAAGACAGGCTGGACATGCACATGGTGGGCATGTCATGAGCGGAGCCGGCTGGTGCCGGAGGTCAGACCAGATGGCCCGGGAGGCCCCTTCGGACTCGCTCTTTTTCTATGTTTCTATGTTTCGTAAACTGTCATGCCCAGAACTGGACCCAGTACTCCGGATCAGGTCTGACCAGTGCTGAGTAGAGGGGAACCACTACTTCACGTGATTCATGAATGCACTCTAAGATAGCACTTCCCCTTTTGCCCTAGCGGACACTTTGTGATTTTTTCTGGAAAAGACAACACAAATCTAACTCTGCTTTTTTGAAAGTTTCCTAGAATGGTAATCTTCTGTGTAAACTGCCCTGCGAGTGCCTGGCCCTGGAACAGAAGCAAATATTTTTAAGACTCCCTGATTCCTCTTTCTCTGTGAGAATCAATGTGTATGAAAGAAGAGAGGCAGCGTTCTGTATCACTGCACATTGCTTCAAAGCAGATTACGCGGCCTGTGATCACAACAAATTAGGGCGTGCCAGAAGCGAGGGGTTCCTGGAAGCAAAGCTTGACCACAACTGGGCCATTGCTAGAGTGTTCTGAGTCACACAGAACTTGCACCAAGCAGCACAGAAAGGTGGCAATCTACAGATGAGCAGCAACTGCTGAATCATAGAAGAGCAGAGTCGGAACAGGCCCATAAGGTAACACGAAATGTTGCATATTCTTCTGTTAGGATTGTTTGGTCCCAGAGGGCAGATTGCCTGCTCTGTGCCATAATCCTGCTAGAGTTCTGAGAAATGTGGGGAAAGAACGGCCGTACTTGCCTAGTGTCTTTCATAAAGCCATCTTTTCAAACAAGTTTGGCTGGCTCAGACGAGGCACCATCTCTGCCAATGAGGGGAACGGGTGGCGAGTGGCCAGCTTAGAGCAGCCATTTCACCCAGAGCTCCTGGCTCTGCAGGTGCTCTGACGCAGGCCAAGTCCAACCACCGCTCCGTTGGCGCCACTCTGCCAGGCTACAGAAAGCCAACACGCGAAGCCTTCAACTTAGAGGACGGACGTCCTCCCAGGCCCCCCCTTCCCACCTCACGCTCCAGCCAAACATGGGTCCTTGGAGATCCTTTGAGGCATCTGATCCATCCCTCGCAGGGTCGGGGTCCAGAATGTCCCCAACCAGTGCGGCCGTTTTGCAGCTTCATGGGCTGTGAAGGGGGAAGGATGAAAAAGAAAGGACAAAGGTTAAAAGTGGCAAAGGTGCCCTGGCTCACCTGGCCTGGCTGAAAAGAAAGCAAAGGCAGGCTTTGTTGATGTCGGAAGAGATAAGAGGGCCAGTTGGAGGTCAAGGAGCTCTGGCAAAGCAAAGCCGCCTGCCTCCAACCCAATCCTGCCCTAAAGTAAACAGACAAATACAGCAGTACCTTGACAGAACTTTATCAAAGCTCTTCAGGAGGTAAGAGAGGCTTGTGGTTAACCCCTTGGTTGCGATGCAAGCCAGTCAAGGAGAGCCCTCGAATCTCCACGACAACCGCATGCCAAAGATCAACAGGGAATTCCAACCACAGGCTGGGAGACTCTCAAACTCTCTGGCAACAAGCCCTACGGCTTTTCTCACGCTCACTCCAGTTTGACCAAATTAAAAAGCTCCATCAGCAACTTCTTAATCTCCCAAGACCCAACTGGCTCTATTGTTATGAAATCTTTGTGTATGCCAATCTTTTTCTTTGGAGGCTGGAGTCCCGTCAAAACAGCTAGCAGGAACAATTTAGAAGATGAAGTACAAGGAACAATAATCAAATTTGTGGATGATACAAAACTGGGTGGAATAGCGAAGACCCTCAAAGACAGAATGAACATCCAGGGCGATCCTGATAAACTTGAATGCTGGACTTAAAGCAAGAGAATGAGATTCAATAGAGACAAATGCCAGGTCCTCCGCCTAGGGGGGAAAAACCCAATACATCAATAGAAGATGGGAAATTCATGGTTCAACAGAACTGAAAAGCAAAAAGACCCTGGAGTTACTGTGGACAACAGGCTAAATCTGAGCGAACAATGTGATATGATCTATAGAAGGACAGGGCCCTGTAGACATTGAGGGTGTGCAGTGCCATTTCTACAGGTGTGGACAGGGAAAGCTGGTAAAAGTACGCGGAAATGTGTAGAGCAGGGGGCCAGTTGAAAGGTGCCGGTGCCGGTGCGCGGGCCGGAAAGGTGGTGCTGGCGGTGTGCCCAGGTGCATGCGCTGAGGTGGGGCAGGGCACATGGCAAGGTGAGGCGCGGGTGGGCATGCACGGCGAGGGGAGGTGAGGCAGGCGCACGAGGCAGTGGCTTGCTCGCTTGGAGATCGTTTTCTCGTGCGAGCAAACCACTGCCTCGCCGCGCGCGGGGCGAGGTGGGCAGCAGCAGGAGCATGCATGGGCGCAGGTGCGGCGGGTTCAAATGGGCATGGCGGGCTGGATAAATGGGCATGGTGTAGAGATTTTGGGAGAAATGCTGGATCTGGTCCGAGGACTGCCTTATCCTTGTGAAAAATAAGTAATGGTGGGTCTATCCATAAAGTGCATAATTCGCTCACTCTCTAGGAACATGACCTCTCGGGAGGAGTCGCAGGTCCACAATGGAGAGGGGCCTGAAAGGTGATGGACAGCCTCCAACTCAGCACAATGGACTGAACAGGCGGATCCAGGCTGTATAGTTCTTCCAGGAACCATCCAGAAAGAGGATGGGCAAACTACTGATGGAACCTTGGTACTGATGAGACAGTGGATAGGTATAACTTGACAGATGAGAGTTTTAGTCCGTTGCTGTGCAGGCTATGGAGAAAAGCTGAGATTTTGTGGGTAGGCTCTTGGGATGGGTAAAAGGTATGTCTTGGGCACAGACCTTGCACACATCCCATTTTGCCAAGTAGAAGAGCCTCGTGCTTGGTCAAAGTGCTGCTTGCTGTGCAAACTGCACTGTGGATGCAACTCAGATACTGGGTGATCCTCCAGGCCATCGGATGGAGTGTTCACATGTCAGGATGTAGACTCTTGCCCTGATTCTGAGAGAGAATGTCCAGTCTGTTTCGTAGGGGAAGAAAGGTGTGGCCTGACAATTGGAGAAGCCTTGTGAACCAAGCTTGTCTGGGCCACCACGGAGTTATCAGGATGCACTCTGCCTTTTCCCATCTGATTTTTGGCAAGTACGCTGCTAATCAGAGGGAATGGGGAAAACAGACGGAACAGACAGACCCTCCCTGGGACGTGGAAGGCATCACTGAGGAAAACCTTAGCCAATTCCAGCTCAGGAGCAAAAGGCTTTCTATGCCATATTGTTCCGCATTGCAAACAAGTCTGCATACGGATGGTCTGCCCCAGGCAGCAAATATGTCCTCCTGAACATCCCAGTGGAGTTGCCACTTGTGCGTCTCATATGGAGTCCTGCTGAGAGCATCCACTGTGGTGGCGGGTGCCAGGTCAGTGGACAGCCATCTGCATCATGTTCCAGCATCATGAATGCACCAGCCCCATATCTTTCACATGACCATCTTGCACAGGAGTGACGGCACCTGCTGGACAACACATCTGGATGGCAACAGGCTGCACTGAAATATTACACAAATGACGTGTTCAAGTGGCACTTGAAATCCTGAACAGAGAAGTCAGCTGGCCAAACCTGCTCAACTGGCTGAGCCACAGGGTTTGGCAAAAGTCTCCAAGACCAGCTCTGTGGAGAGAGAAGGACCGAGGCAACTTTGTCTGGCCTCCCTTCAGGAACAGCAGGGGCTCTCCTCCGGGAACCCTCAGTGAATGAGATTGGGAGGGTGGGTACCCGGAGGAGGGCTTTCTCTGCGGTGGCGCCTCGTCTATGGAATGCACTCCCGAGAGAGGTGCGCCTGGTGCTGTTGTTATTTGTTTTTCGGCGCCAGGCGAAGACCTTTTTATTTAAATCATACTTTAATTGTTAATTTGTTTAATATTTATATTTGTTAATTTAGATTGTATTTTTAAGGGGTTTTGCCAAGATGCACCGGGGGGGCAGGGGGGCTTAATTGAAGCTATTTGTTCACATTTTTACTGTTGTGAGCCGCCCCGAGGCTTTGTTGCAATGGGGCGGCATAGAAATGTTTTAATAAACAAAACAAAACAAAAACAAAAACAAAAACCACTCCTACGTCTAACATAACTAAAACAATTCTTAATTTCCTTCCTTTTTCTATCTACTTAGAAAACATGTGAATAACAGTTATGTTTTGCAGGTGGGAGGGGAAGAATCATGAGAAACTCTCATTCCTTGTAGTGAGAAGTTGAATGGTCCCCTCATACTGGATGGTTTTATTAATTGGGGTTTCCAGGCAAATCAAGAGAAGTTTGTCAAAAAAAATACAGAATGGAAAAGATAAAAGAAGATCAAGTTTAGTTTCTTTCACTGAAAGCAACAATATCAAAGCTGCAATATTAGTATTGCAGGATTAGGATTAGTATTTGTTTATAGGTTAATTGTGTTTATTTATTTAAATTATGTGGTTTATTGTTTTATGTTTTTGTATTTAAGTTGGGCGTATTTTAAGTTTGCAGAGATGCATGGGGGGGGGGGGACAGATAGAAAGGTTTTAAATGTTCTATTGTATTTTAATATGCTGTGAGCCGCCCCAAGGCTTTGTTGCGATGGGGCGGCATATAAATGTTTTAATAAATAAATAAATAAATAAATAAATAAAAGAAGCACTTAAGGGGGAAGCATGCACTCTGTTGATCTTGAAAATCCTGGTGAACCAGTAGAGACAAGCTTAGGTAGGCAGGCAATCTTTGGAAATACTTTGGAAGCTGGAAGTACTTCAAGGGAGACGTTGGTTCCCACAGTGTGCGCTTGTCTGTTTTGTCACACAGTGGCTCTGGTCAGACAGGTTTTTTAAACCAATACCAAAAACTTGCAAAACCTCTTCGCTAGAAGCACAGTGAATGTACATACCCCTTTTAAGCTGCACTGAAGTGGGAGGGGGGGGAACCATCTTAAATACAGTATGTGGGTGGGTGGGGGAATCAGTCAGGGATTTACAGATGAAAGCTGAGCTTGCCAAAATCAGGCCTGAATTCCTAAATCTGGAATGTGATCCCCAAGGGAGGCCCACCAGGTGCCTGTCACCCATTTTTTTCCCTTTATTTTATGTTTAAATGAATAATACAAACACTCAAATATTCCATCCAATTATAGATATGGAGATTTAAAAATGAATTAAAAATTCTATTTTTTGGCCTTTTCAAAAAGCAAATATGTTTTAGCTCTGAACCTGACATGTTTGGATGCTGTTTAATTTTGTATTTTATATTTTGAAATTGTTATTGTGCTCTTTTGATTTGACGCATGTAAGCTAATTGGAACATTTTCCTGACATGTGAGAAGTAAATAAATCCAAAAATAAATGCAGAGAGCAACAAAAATCCAGGGAGTGCCTGCGCACAGGCAGAGAATGCAAGCCGGACCCATCCATGGAAGATTATCCTTCTTGCACCAGACCCTCAATTCATAACAGACTGCCCAAAGGGCTGCAGGTCCACCAGCTGCTCGCTCAGCCCCAAATCTCCGCTTCCTCTTTGCCTTCAACAGGTAGCCTTGCAGGAGGGGGTCCCCTTCCCCACCTGAACTGCTGCCTGGGAGCATTCCTGGACGCTCAGCAACAACCCCAACCGGCCTTCTCCCTCCCGACCGGCCCGCAGGCCGAGGCCCCGGCGACGCGCGCGCGCGCCCGCCGCTCCCAGGGCGCCCCTCCCCCGTGCATCGCGCCGCCGAGCCCCCCGCCGAGCCCCTCCGCCTTCGCTCAGGCAGCTCCTCTCCGCGCAGCCGCTCGGCGGCGGGGGAGGCACGTGCGCGCCGCCCCCGCCGCGGGCACAGGCTTTGTCTGCGCCAGCCCGGGCGGCGCCCGCCGCTCCCGCCCGCAGAGCTTCTCCCGCGCCCAGGGGCAGGGCTGCCGCCGCAGGGGCATTCCAGAAGCCGGCCCGCCTCGAAGCACGGGCAGCCGCCCCAGCCGCCCACGTGCGAGCAGCCAGCGAGCAGCGAGCAGCGAGCGAGCCACGCTGCGCCAAGGCGGAGCGCCTCCCGCGCCTGGGATTTTCACGAGGCAAGGCCGCGGGCTTCGCAGGATTACCCGGTCGCACAGGCGGCTGCAGACGGACAACAGAAAACCGTTTTTCGTGCAATGTGTGACTAACCTCTGGCACTGGTTTCCGCACGATGCGACAGTGACTGCTTGCTTCGACAGTATGAGCAGAGCCCAATTTATGGAGAGCGGTTCGGCTGAAGCAGGCTGGGCCTGATTCCCGACGGGCACAAAGTGCATCACAGAAGCCCACTAGGGAATGCGGTACCTCTTGCGGTACCTGTCACAGGCTTTGCCGAGTCTTAGGCACCTGGCAAAACCCCTCCTTTTTTGGTGTGCCTATGGTGCAACATAGACCATTTGACTAACAGCGTTGCTTTTTAATATATTGTGGAAAATAAAGTATACTTTATTATAGAAAAGACAATGGAAAAGCTCATTAATAGGGAAAGCTCTAGAAAACCTAGAAGGGGAAGGGAGGTTGGCAGCCACACAGCATGGCTTCTGCAAAAATAGGTGCCTATTTCAATCTCCTGGATATTAGTTGGGTGACAGCCAGGTCAGGTTGCGTCCTAGAAGCTATAGAAGGAGGGTCTTTCACACTGAGGGTCCGAGAAGTGACGAGCGGGGGTGGGGGGGACATCCTTGACTTGGCAGGGAGGAGCTGATAGATGAGGTACAGATTAGGGGAGCTCTGGATGCGAGTGATCACTCCATCCTTTGCTTTGAGATCAGGAGAATGGGGACGTGCAGCAGGTCAAGCACTAGAAGCTGGGACTTCAAGAGGGCCAACTTTGGCCAACTGAAGGCCAGGCTGGGGAAAGTCTCCTGGGAAAGATTACTGGAAGGTAAGTGAGTTGAGGAGGGGTGGATGGCACTCAAAAGGGAGGTTTTGGAAGTGCAAGCCTTGACGATACCTCTAGTTAGTAAGGCGGGGAGGCAAAGGAGAGCGCTGCCATGGATGTGAAGAGGTGGTTAGAGGGATTAGACACAAGAGGAACCTCCATAGGAAATGGGTACTGAGGCAAATAGACAAAAGGGTATACAGGGAGGAGGAGGCCTGTTGTTGCAGAAGGATTCTTCGCAAGGCTAAGGCTGATTATGAGCTGAGACTTGCCAAGAATATCAAGAACAACAAAAAGGACTTCTATCTGCATGTAAATAGCAAGAGAAAGGGGAGACAAGTAGTGGAACCATTATAAATAAGGAGGAAGGGGATCCAATGACTGATGCAAAGGAACAGGCATAAATGACTATTTTGCCTCTGTGTTCTCGCCAAAGAAGGACAGGGGAGAGCTGCATGGGAGATTAGATGAGGCCGGGAACTTGGGGGCACAGATCAGAGTCATCCCCCTAGAAGTCGAGCTCCTCAGGGGACTGGAAGTTACAAAGGCACTGGACACTGACAGGTTACACCTGAGAGTACTTCGAGAGTTGGCAGGGGTTCTCTCACACCCACTGGCCTTCATTTTTGAGGCCTCATGGAGAACAGGTCAAGTTCCAGGGGACTGGAGAGTGGCGTCAGTGGTCCCAATTTTTAAAAAGGGTAGCAGAAGGGACGTGGGAAATTACAGACCAGTTAGCCTTTGTAGGAAAAACAATGGAAAGGCTCATAATAGAGAGAGATCTAGTGATGCTAGATAGGGAAGGGAGGCTGACAGCCACACAACATGGTTTCCTCAAAAACAGGTCCTGCCATACAAACCTTGTGGAATTTTATGACAAGGTTTCGAGGTGGCTAGATGGAGGGGATGCAGTGGATGTGGTACACCTGGATTTCAGCAAGGCCTTTGACAAAGTGCCCCGTGAAATCCTGGTGGAGAAACTGAGGAGTTTTGGGATACGCCAAAGCACTGTCTGGTGGATTAGGGCATGGTTGATTGAACAAAAGCAGAGGGCAACCATTAGTGGGGAATCATCGGGATGGCAACCAATGACAAGCAGGGTCCCCCAGGGCTCTGTCCTGGGGCCAATCCTGTTTAATCTTTTCATCAATGACATGGAAGAAGGGGTGAATAGTCTGCTGATAAAATTCGCACATGATACTAAAACTGGAGCAGTGGCCACAACTGTGGAGCAGGTACTCCAGATCCAAAAGGATCTGGACAGACTATGGAAGTGGGCAGGAGACAACAGGATGGCGTTCAATGTGGGTAAGTGCAAGGTCTTGCACTTGGGGCACAGGAATGGCTGTCACAAGTACAGGTTAGGGGACAAGTAGCTGGAGAGCAGGACATGTACAAGGGACCTCAGGGTGCTGGGTGACTGCAGGCTAAACATGACTCAGAAATGTGATGCGGTAGTCAGAAGGGCAAACGCCACCCTTGGTTGCATATCCAGAAGTGTGGATTTTAGATTGAGAGAGGTATAACTACCACTCTATACGACTCTGGTGCGCCTGCAACTGGAGTATTGTGCTCAGTTTTGGGCCCCTCATTACAGAAAGGATATAGCCAGGTTAGAGTCAGTGCAGCACAGGGCCACAAGGTTGGTGGCTGGTTTGCAGGGGAAGCTGTATGAGGCGAGACTGAGGGAACTGGGTCTTCTCAGCCTGTTGCTGACATACAGGTATGTGAGGGGCTGTCACGAGGAGGTGGGTAGAGACCTGCTTTCCCCTGCAGAGGAGGGCAGGACGCGCTCCAGCAGAGTGAAATCAGGGAACCAAGGTTCCATTTAGATGCCAGGAAATACTTCCTGACAATTAGGACCCCAAGGGTATGGAATGGGCTTCCATGGGAGGTGGTTGAGGCCCCATCGGTGAGGGTGTTCAAGGATTGGCTAGACATGCACATGGTGGGCATGAGTGGAGTCAGATGGAGCCAGGGGTCAGACTAGATGGCCTGGGAGACCCTTTCTGACTCGCTCTGTTTCTATGTTTCTATATGATTATTTTGTCCTGTACTATTTTATTATGATATTTTAAATTGTGTTGGTTTTATCCAATAATATTTTATTAGTATTTGGTATTGTAATGGCCACCCAGAGAGCATGATGCTAATGGGCAGCTTTCAAACAAATTCAATACATAAATAAATACATAAATAAGCCCCTTCCAGAATGCCCAGCAATCAGGTATAATGAAAGTGGAGATCTGCAACATGAGATCTACTTTCTGCCCACTCAAGTGCCAATTAGTGTTACACAGAGGTGCCTATGGATGCCTACACAATACTCACAGACATCCACAATGCAAGGTACAACTGCTGTGAAAAGGCAAAATCCATTTTGGGGATCAATAAGAGGAATTTTCAAAAATCTGCCAATATTGTGATACTGCAATACGGATCAACGGTGAAAACATGCATGGTGCACAGTTCTGGTCATCACATCATAACAAAGAAAAGATGTGATTAAGGGGGTAGGGGGACATGAGGTAGAGGTGATATTGAGAATGTGGACTGGGAGGTCATGGAACCCATGACCTTGGGAGGTGGTGGGCTCTCCCATAGTGGAGGGATTCAAGAGGCAGCTGGACAGCCCTCTGTCGGAGGGATGCTTGAATTTGGGGTCCTGCATAGAATAGGACCTGATGGCCTTCTGGGCTTCTCCCAGTCCTGCTATTCTATGAGTCCGTCGTTTTCCCTCTCTTAACACGCAGGGTGAATCCGAGTAATGGAAGGTGCCAGACACCAAGCATGCACAATTCCCATAGTGCATAGTCGAACTACAGGATTTGCTACTGCAGGAAGCAGTGGTGCATACCAACTTCAATGGCTTTTAAAAAAGATTGGACAAATTCCTGGAGGATAAGACGTATCAATGCAGGTTAGTTATGAGGCTGCCATGGGAGTTCCGTTTGCAGGAGAACAGGAGCAGAAAGGTGCGGCTGTGTGGCTGCCGTGCTCGCAACCCTCAGTGGCCACCAGGAGAGCAGGGCAGAGCGCCGACTGAGAGGCTCGGCCTGATCCAGCACCACTCTCCTTATCTTCCTAGGCAGGCCTCAAGTGCACCCGGCTGCAGCTGTTCGCCCCTTGCGCTCCTGGGCCCTGCCTCGGCCAACCCGCCCTCTTCAGGGTTACGCTGCTACCCATTTGCAAGTTCCTTTTGCAGTCAGGTCCCTGCCCTGTTTAAAGCCAGGGCTGCTCTGTAAAAAAGAAGTACAAACACTTCTTTTAAAGGCACCCTGACACCCCCAAATCGTCTTCCCCACCGAGGCTTGACAGGCACTGCTATCGCTTTGGTGCCTGGTCAAAACTTACTCATTTGCACAGGCAACCTAAAGGGTTCCACAGGCTTGTTTATTTTCTGGACCATTTAATGTTGCAATTTTGCTGGCCGTTTCTATTGTGGCGTATGTTGTTTCTAACAGCCTAGGGTGATATTCTATGATAAAGGGCGGATTGAAAATATACTGGGGCAGACCATAAGCAAACGGTTTTTTAAAGACGGCAGATGCTGACATATAATGGACACAGGAGAAAGGAGAGCATTCGGAAAGAGAGCAGGGAAATGAGGGAGTCATGGAGGCAGACAGGAATGGTGACCTCAACACTGGCCGACAGAAACCAGGGGAGCTTTGGCTGCGGCAGACGTGGGCTGGAGGCAAAAACCGGGGTGAAGATGTTTTAAATGCAGCAGGAAGCGCAGGAAGGCACACAGCAGCAGGGTAGACTGGGGAGAAAGCAGTCCGACCAGGAAGGGGGAGGGCGGGATGGGAATCCAGAAACAAGGGCAGGCAGACCAACCGAGAATTAATTAAGTCCCGAGAAAGGAGGTAGTGTGGCTGGATCCTTTGTCAAGCTCTCAGAGCCTCAAACCCACACAACTAATCTCTGCTTTTAGCAGAGCCCTCAAAGCTGTCAGGATGTGGGGGGCTGCCCCATGGGACAGCCGCCCATTCTAAGGCAAACACTTGCTGCAGCTTTTCAGCAGCGCAGCCCAAGGTGGTGTTGGGTCTTCGTCTCCGAAGCAGCTTGGTCTTCAAAGGGGACAGCCTCCTGCCATTCCACCAGGAGTGTGTGTGCATGTGCATGTGCATGTGCATGTGCATGTGCTGGGAGCTTTGCCCAAAGTGCCAAGCAAAGGAGCATATCCAGGCAAGGTGCTCCTAAGCCAGGAAGGACAGCGCCCCACCTCGTGCTGCAAGCCCTGTGGGCATCGTAGTCCAAGACATCTAGCATGAGGGTGGCTGTGCCAGGGCACCCGCGCTCGTAACGCGCTAGCAGAGCTCTTCCATTCCCCAGGAGGTTTGCTCTCACAAGAGCCCCTGAAATATTTTTATCTGCATGAATAAGTGCTATGCAAAATGGTGCTATGTAAAATCTACTGCCATTCTTTTTTGTGGAAAGTATTCCACAGGTGGCAATTTCATATCCATCTTGCTATAGCCAAAACCTCCTGGTTGCTCATGTGCGTCTGATGAGCAAGCAAGATTAAAAGGCAGGCTGCCTCTCTATATGGAGGTTCCATGGAGCCACATATTCGCAGTAGTCAATAAGCCCAACCTCCATCTTCTTCATTCCTCGTTAAGGCCCCTGAGTTGTGTGGCCCTGTTCCCACCAAGAAAGGGTGACTGAAAGAGGATGCAGAAGCAGGAATTCCTTACTTTGAGCTCAGACCCCATCTACCTGTCAAGTCAAGCAGGAACTTCTTTTTGCCTCTCCCCAAAGCCAGCACTCTGCAGATGCGCCTGAGGATCAGAGTTTTGGGGGGAGTGTTATAGGGAGGACTCCACCACCTTCACCTTGCAGCCTGTCACCCTCTGCCTCCTGCCCCCACCCTTATGCCCCAGCATTAAAAAATCCAGGCGGCCTCCTGCTTTTAAGGAATCCACCTCAAGTGCAGGGCCTCCACAGCCCAAGCCTTGCTTTCCAGCTTCTTCCCACAGCAGCTTAGGAAACAGGAAAGCGCAGAGAAAGGAAGAGGGGGAAGGCAGCCTTGAATGAGAGGGTGAAAAAGGACCTTCTTTGCCAGCCAAACAAAAGCCGCGGTGTCTTCACAAACAAGCCTGTTATTCTAACACCAAAGCCAGAGGCTACTTGGCAGCAAAGGGGAAAACGAAAATGTTAGGCTTGTGGGAAACATCCGTGTTGTGTGTTGTAGCTTCTTTTTTAACATGCTGGCCCTTTCCCTGTGTATTTTCCTGACACTCTCCATGCAAGCAGACCACCCACCTCCAACACAAACACACACGAACACACACGTAAGCGCACAAGTGAGTCACAAACACTACAGGAGTAGTTGAGCCCATGCGCTGTTCTACAGGGGCCGCAAGGGTGAAGGTAAAGCGGGCAGACCATCTGACTAGTTCCCATGGCCCCCTCCTTGCTGGGCAGCCCTGGACAAATCAGCATCTCTCAGCCTAGCCTGCTCCGCCAAGGTGTTGCGAGGTCAAACTCAGGCCAAGCACACATGCCACCTTGAGCAGGTGCTCAGGGTGCGAATAAAATAAACATCGTTCAAACTGAACGGAAACATTTTGCTCCAAATACATGTTTCTCCATTTCCTGCTCAAAGCCAGGAAGAGCTGCCCCTCCCTCCCTCTGCACATATGCACAAACATGTGTATATATGATAGCTTGCAACGGTCAGAGTTTGGGCATCTAGGGAGACCTGAGTTCAAGCCTCTGCTCCGTCACAAGCCGCTACCTGCTACAGGGTCACCAGGGTGATAAAAATGCAATAACTCTGTGCAGACTGGCGCAAATGAACCCAATAAAAGAGAGTTTCTGGAAAGATTTTCAGGAAGGTCTACGAAGGAATGAAAACCCACAAGAGAAAAGCAGCCACTGAAACTGAACAGAGGGCACTCTTGGCAGATTGAGTGCTTGCAAACATGTATACTTGGTTTTAAAGATTTTTAAAGCCCGGCATTGAGCTGGAGAATGCAACTCCTGATGTGCTTCTTCTAGCTTTTGAGCATCGCTAGCACCTCCATGCTTGCCATGTGCTTCAGCTCTTCCACGAGACCAGGAAGGTCTGTCAGCAGATGCCAAACATCACCCCCGCGACAACCTCTTACTCCAAGGAAACAACCATTTGTGGTGATCTGCATGGAAAGCCGGATGCTCTGCTGATTTTCTACAAAAATGGATTTCCTTCAGAAGAAAACCCCTCCATTTTAAATGGTAATTTTGTTAATAGAGGAAAAAATTCTACAGGAATATGCTTGATCCTGTTTGCATCTCTTCTCGTCTATCCTAACCATTCTCCTTCATGGATCACTGCCTTGTCATGGCAAAGGGGCTTGCGTAGCTCAATGAAGCTATGAGCCATCCCGTGCAGGGCCACCCAAGACAGGCAGGTCATAGCAGAGAGCTCTGACAAAACGTGCTGCACTGGAGAAGGAAATGGCAACCCACCCCAGTATCCTTGCCATGAAAACCCCATGGACAGGACCAAAAGGCAAAAAGATATGACGCTGGAAGATGAGCCCCTCAGGTCGGAAGGTGTCCAGTGTGCTACTGGGGAAGAGCGGAGGGCTAGTACTAGTAGCGCCAGAAAGAATGAAGTGACTGGGTCAAAGCCGAAAGGACACTCAGTTGCAGATGTATTTGGTGGTGAAAGAAGAGTCCGATGCTGTAAAGATCTATACTCCATAGGAACCTGGAATATAAGATCCATGAATCAAGGCAAGCTGGATGTGGTCAAACAAGAGATGACAAGACTGAACATCGACATCTTAGGAATCAGTGAACTACAATGGACAGAAATGGGTGAATTTAATTCAGATGACCATCAGGTATACTACTGCGAGCAAGAATCCCTCAGAAGAAATGGAGTAGCCTTCATAGTCAATAAAAGAGTAGGGAAAGCAGTACTGGGATACAATCTCCAAAATGACAGAATGATCTCAGTTCGAATCCAAGGCAAACCATTCAACATCACAGTAGTCCAAGTCTATGCCCCAACCACTGGTACTGAAGAGGCTGAAGTTGACCGGTTCTATGAAGGCCTACAGCACCTTCTAGAATTAACACCAAAAAAATGATGTCCTTATCATCATGGGGGATTGGAATGCTAAAGTAGGAAGACAAAAGATAACCGGAATAACAGGCAAGTTTGGCCTTGGAGTACAAAATGAAGCAGGGCACAGGCTGGTAGAACTTTGTCAAGAGAATACGATGGTCATAGCAAACACTCTTTTCCAACAACCCAAGAGACGACTCCACACATGGACATCACCAGACGGTCAACACAGACGGTCAACTATGTGCTCTGCAGCCAAAGATGGAGAAGCTCTATACCGACAGTAAAAACTAGACCAGGAGCTGACTGTGACTCAGATCATGAGCTTCTTGTTGCAAAATTTAGGCTTAAATTGAAGAAATTAGGGAAAAGCACTAGGCCACTCAGGTATGACCTAAATCATATCCCTGATGAATATACAGTAGAGGTGACAAATGGATTTAAAGAATTAGATTTGATAGACAGAGTGCCTGAAGAATTATGGATGGAGGTTCGCAACATTGTACAAGAGGTAGCAACTAAAACCATCCCAAAGAAAAAGAAATGCAAGAAAGCAAAATGGCTGACTGAGGAAGTTTTACAAATAGCTGAGGAAAGAAGGGAAGTGAAATGCAAGGGAGAAAGATACACCCAATTGAATGCAGAATTCCAGAGAATAGCTAGAAGAGATAAGAATGCCTTCTTAAATGAGCAGTGCAAAGAAATAGAACAATAGAATAGGGAGGACCAGAGATCTCTCCAAGAATATTAGAGATATGAAGGGAACATTTCATGCAAAGATGGGCATGATAAAGGACCAAAATGGCAGGGACCTAACAGAGGCAGAAGAGATTAAGAAGAGGTGGCAAGATTACACAGAAGAACTATACAAGAAAGAGCTTAACGTCCCTGATAACCACGATGGGGTGGTCACTGACCTCGAGCCAGACATCCTGGAATGTGAAGTCAAATGAGCCTTAGGAAGTCTGAGCAACAACAAAGCTAGTGGAGGTAACAGTATTCCAGCTGAGCTATTCAAAATCCTGAAAGATTGTTACACTCAATATGCCAGCAAATTTGAAAAACTCAACAGTGGCCAGAGGATTGGAAAAGGTCAGTTTACATTCCCATCCCAAAGAAGGGCAATTTCAAAGAATGCTCAAACTACCACACCATTGCTCTCATTTCACATGCTAGCAAAGTTATGCTGAAAATGCTACAAGCTAGGTTCCAGCAGTATGAGGACTGAAAACTAGCAGAAGTACAGGCAGGATTTCGAAGAGGCAGAGGAACTAGAGATCAAAATGCCAACATACGCTGGATCATGGAGAAAGCTAGAGAGTTCCAGAAAAACATCTACTTCTGCTTCATTGACTATGCTACAGCCTATGATTATGTGGATCACAACAAATTGTGGCAAGTTCTTAAAGAGATGGGAGTCCCAGACCATCTTATTTGTCTCTTGAGAAACCTATATGCGGGTCAAGAAGCAACAGTGAGAACTGGACACGGAACCACTGATTGGTTCAAAATTGAGAAAGGAGTTTGGCAAGGCTGCATACTGTCGCCCTGCCTATTTAACTTATATGCAGAGCACATCATGAGAAAGGTGGGGCTAGATGAATCACCAGTTGGAACTAAGATTGCTGGGAGAAATATCAACAACCTCATATATGCAGATGATACCTCTCTAATCGCAGAAAGTGAAGAGGAACTAAAGCGCCTATTGATGCAGGTGAAGGAGGAAAGCACAAAAGTTGGCTTGAAGCGTAACATTAAGAAAAGTAAGATCAAGGCATCTGGTCCTCTCACTTCCTGGCAAATAGTTGGGGAAGAAATAGAAGTAGTGACAGATTTTATTTTCCTGGGCTCCAAGATCACCACAGATGGGGACTGCAGCCAAGAAATTAAAAGACGCTTGCTCCTGGGGAGGAGAGCTATGGCAAATCTAGACAGCATACAAAAAAGCAGAGACATCACCCTGCCAACAAAAGTGCGTATAGTCAAGGCTATGGTTTTCCCAGTTGCAATGTATGGCTGTGAAAGCTGGACCATAAGGAAGGCTGAGTGCCAAACTATTGATGCCTTTGAATTGTGGTGCTGGAGGAGACTCCTGCGAGTCCCTTGGACTGCAGGGCAATCAAACCAGGCAGTCCTAGAGGAGATCAACCCTGACTGCTCTTTAGAAGGCCAGATCCTGAAGATGAAACTCAAATACTTTGGCCACCTAATGAGAAGGAAGGACTCCCTGGAGAAGAGCCTGATGCTGGGAACAATAGACGGCAAAAGAAGAAGGCGACGGCAGAGGATGAGGTGGCTGGACGGAGTCACTGAAGCAGTCAGTGTGAGGTTAAGTGGACTCTGGGGGATGGTGGAGGACAGGAAGGCCTGGAGGAATGTTGTCCATGGGGTTGCAATGGGTTGGACATGAGTGTGTGACTAACAACAACAACAACAACAACAAATCCTAACCATTTGTGCTTGAATCCAGGAAACCATGAATCTTAGACACAGTTTCACAAAAGAAGTTATGAAGCACAGTGTGAACATTTTACCATTATGTTTTGGCCATCAAGTTAACATGTCTGACTTTAATAAATTCATTGAAAGTTACAAAAGCTTCAGTCCTGATTAGATGTCCCAGGAGACCTTTTCTGACTCACTCTGTTTTTATGTACCTACTAAGCCAGAATAACCATTATTTCAGATTGTGTTTTAAAGGATTGTGGTAAACTGCCCAGAAAGTGTTGGCTGCTGGGTGGCACAGAAGTAACATACATAGATACATACATACACACACAGAAGGGCATGCTCCCACCATCACATTTGCTGTCAATGGTCTACGGTGGAAGTTTGTAAATGCTGCTAGTGGATCTACTGGGGACTGAAGGGAAAAGGGGAATCAGTCAGGACAATGGCAAGCAAGAGGCATGGATGGAAGCCCTGGATCCCATCTGCCACCTGGGACCTCAATTTGCATTGCAGGTATCAAATGCCCTCCTCTGTACACAGATGTCCCAGCATTCAGGTCGGAGGGCGGGAGAGCAGATGTTAAGGTCCAGATTTCAAACATCCCTAGTGGGGCCAGGCTGTTTTAGGCTACAATCCTCAGAGATGTCCTGCTGCGTTGTTGAAGTATCCCCACTGGAATCAACAGGATTACTCTCGACGTCTGAACGCAGCTCAAAATGACAACGACTGACATGACACAAAGTGGGGCCTGACCTGCGGGGCTTTTGATACAAACCTCCATTGTCATCAAGGAGCCCCAAGTCCCCGCATGGCTGCTGACCCTGAAGATCTGGAGTGGGGAAACCTGCTGGTCAGGCCAAAGTCCAGCCTGAGCGGCCCAACTTCTGCTGGGCCAGTTCATCCGCAGTGTTGCTGGAGTTTAAGGCAACTGAATTCCACACGCACTTGTGTGTGCAGCTGCACGTGTAGGTGGGGAGACGTTCCTGAATACAAACACTTCACTTCAGGGAGAAGCACCCAGGCTGCAAGCCCAGCCGTCCCCATCCACACAGTCACTTGTGTTCATGCATGGCCAACGTGCCAATCCAGACAACCAGGGAACCAGGGCTTGCCCATCACTTCCCGGAAAAGGCTGAATGAAGGAGGCTTTGGCTTGAGCCAACAGTGATCCTCGGGGCCCAGATATCTGTCTGCTGAGCTCTCAGCACCCCCAAAGTGCTGGACAGTCTGACGATTGGGAGCTCCGGATCAGCCCTTATCTCAGTAGTCCTTATGAACAGCCCTGTGAGGCAGACCAGTGTTTTATCACAGTACAGCTGACCAGGTGCTGAGGATGTGATGTGCTTGCAGCTGCCCAGAGCAAGTTACAGAGGGGGCTTCCAGCCCTCCGTAGGAGCCGTGCTGCCACATCAGCTCCTTCACAGCCGCAGGCCGCAAGCAGCCTCGACAGCAGCTGCAGCGATGGTTTTCAAGAAGCAGGAAAGGGCCACTTGGGCCAAGAGTTACTGAACGAGCCTAGTGCGAGACCGCCGCCCCATCTGAGCAGAGGAAGCGCACACTTGCTCTGCCACCCGCTTGTTCCGCCCCGCCCCCCCATGGCTCCGAGAGATCAGCTGGCTGGGCTGCTTATCGCAGGCACACACCTTGGGCAGCCCCAGCTGCATCCAGTGCAAGGAAATCGGCACGGACTGCTCCATCCCAACAATGTGCAAAGCAAGTGCGATCGCGTGGGGGCAGCCGCTCCAGAGCCAGCCCGCTCCCGAACGCCAAGCCCCGGCTCCCTCGCCTTTGCCTGCGAGTCTGTCAGCATTTCTGGTCCTTCCTGGGGCCATTGCACGAGTAGGGGAGAGCTGCCCGTAGCACCCCAGGGCCATCGGCCATGCAGGACTGGGGCGCGTGGGGAGAGCAAAGGGTCCGGAGGAGCAGGGCTTCAGCTGCTTTTGCGGGGAAGAGGGGCGAAAAGAGAGTCATGTGTCAAGGAGAACGCATTGTAGTGCGTGTGACTTACGAGGACTGGCCCACTGTGATACTTTGGCTGCCCCAACCCAGGTCAACTCTGGTCAAGCACACCTTGGAGAGCTTCAAAAGAACCACGAGTCCTGTTCATCTAAAAATGGGACTTTCTGAATACTTGAAGAGCATATGATTCCAGAGGAAATAGCAACCTCAATCTCCCCAGGGCTTGATTTAACAGCAGGGACTGCAGTTTCTCCGGTTGAGGCTGAGGTACCCGCTCCCTCTGCCTGCTCCCTTTGTGCACAGGAGGTCTGAGTGTCCACCCAGCAGTCTAGAAAGATCCTTCAGTGCAGAAAGGGGTGCATGTGTGTCAGGGTGGGGGCCATCACAGCTACTGCCCGGAGCAAGCTGAGGGCTCCGAAGCTCCACCAGCAAAGGCCCCGTCCAAGGGAACAAATGAGCGGATGAGAAAGCGGAGCTGGGCTGCACTCACAAGCCCCTGGGGAAGCAGGGGCCCTGCTGACTCCAGATGGGAATATCCTCCTCCTCCTTCATTCAAACACCCCTGCTTGTCAACTGGCCTAAAACCTCCACGGCCTGCAATGCCAAAACCACTCGGAGGGGGCCTAGGGGGCAGCCCACCTTGCAGGCATTCGGGGAAGGCAGGCACAAGCACGCTGGCTGCTCAGGGCTCCTTGGAGAAAGGGCGCAACACAGATGCAGGATCATCCAGAGCAGGCTGGGGAAACGGGACTCCGAGACTCGCACGAAGGTCAGGGCCGCATGACTGCGGGAATGCCAATCAGAAAAGGAAGGAGATACCGCACGTGCTAGTCATGGGCCACCCAACGGCGGGCCTTCCCTTGCCAGGCCAGCTCGCCACGGCCCCTGCAGCAGGGTGGCCAAAACGCCCCGCAAGTCCTCCTAGAAAGCGTGGATCTCTGCTGGAGACGCTGAGGAGTGCCCCAGGTGCAGGGGGACGTGTGCGGGAGGCCCTCAGTGGCCAGGCAGCACAGCCGGGGGGAGGGGGCGAGTCCAGCTGAGCCAGCTGCAGGGGGGCTGCTGTGGTGTGCAGTGGCGGGCAGCTGCCCCCGACCTTCCCTGGGAGGGGCGGGGAGACGGAAGATATGGGCAGGCGCCTCCCTTTGTGTTGGGCTGCAGCAGCCAGTGTGCTGGCGAGCGTGTCTGGAGGGTGCCTGGGAGGGCAGCTCCAGAGACTCCCATAGCAAGAACAGAAAGAGCGTGGCTTTGAAGGCCCCTCCCTTTCCGCTGCAGAAACTCCCAGACCAGACGGCCCCCATCCTCTTTTCCTGTGGCACCTGCAAAAAATATGGTTACTGTTTTGGCCGCTTTGCACTTGTGAGGTACTCACTGCTATTTATGTTACTAGCACTGGAATGTCCCACGAAGTTTTGATGCATGTGACACCTGGCTTCTGTATATTAACAAGTGAAAATGTCAGTTTGGGGATGGTGACTGACAGCATTTTATCATGAATTTAAAATGTTTCAATGCTGGTATAACTTGAACTGAACTCTCTGTTTGGGTTGCCACACTACGTTCTAGAAAGCACCAGCACGAGATCATTTATTATAGTGAAGCTTTGATGTGCATCTCTTTTAATTCATTGATGTTCCTGTGCTACAAACCACCTGTGTACCTCTCTGAAGTAAAAGGGCATACGAATAACAAACCATATACAAAACATAATATCATATACGGTATAATAAGTACAAACAGCTTGTTAAAGGACAACTAATAGCCACAGCTGAAAATTAAGGTTGCATAGAATACATTCATATGCATGTTTAGACAGAAAAACGACCTACAATTAGGGTTTGGATCCAGAAGGCTTTTTCTGCCCAAACATGCATGTGATTGCACCCTTAATTGGGATCCTCCGCAACGGATAATTTCTAAGTACAGCAGCTAAAGCCAGGATTTCTCTGCCTACTCCAAACAGAGCCTAGATCCATGCGGGCTGGCTGTAATTACCCTGTGGTGTGAAAAAGGCACTCTACTTATGCTCAGAGAAACTTCCTAATTTCTCGCTGGGCATGGATGGTTCCCTCTCAGCAACCAAGCTCTGACTCCAGATTCTGTAAAAAAAGCCTGCATTCCATCAGCCGATGACAATACCAGGTTGGCCACGAGTCCCGTGGACACAGCATGGCAACATTATCCCGCTCTCTCTGGCGCTGCAAGCCCTGCTCGGCTCGCGTAGCGAATCACGCATTGCGTGCAGTCAGGCCAGTGCCTGGGGTGCCTGGCTGTGCTGCACTAACTTGGCCGCAGGAAAAGGGACTGGCCGCGTTCAGAACAGGCACCGCTGCTGGAAGACTCCAAGCCAGGCTCTCTTCCAGGCCAGCTGTGGCAGAGCACGGGCTTGAGGAAGAATGTGGAAAACAGAATCCAGAGGTACAGCCTAACTCTGGGGTGTGAGAAATTGGGAAATTTCAACACCTATCACATCACAATGTCATCATTGTCATCGTCATCATCAATCAGATGCCATTCTCTAAAACAGAGTCAACGTGTCTTACAGCTGAAGCTAAAATGCACACAGAGTCGAAACAATTTAAAACAACGTAAAACAATTAAGATGCCAAGATGTAGTAGAATGGTCTGGGGCCAGGGGCAAGGCTCACTCTGGCCCACTGTGGCAACTGGTGAACTTCACCAGGGAGGGCATGCTGCAATCAGGGGTCACGGTCGAAAAGGCACTCCCCCTTGTTTATACCACAAGTTGAAAATGTTAGCAAAGGCCTTCACTGACTTTGTGGCACGCATTCTCACAATGGTCCGGGAATCGATGCTGAAAAGAAGGTTGCTCCTGGATGGAGCATTCCAAGGACTACCAAACAAGAGTCATTCTGCCTTTTCTGAGTCAAGCAGAAGACTCGCAGTCTGAATTGTGGCATGAGTGTCCTTGGGTTTGGTTCTGCTCTGTCAGATGCACAACACACTATCCATTGCTGGCATATCAGAACACGTAGGTGGGGAGGCCAGAGTGCCTTGAAGTCCCCATTTTTTCATACAACCCAAATGCATGCAAAACAAACACAGCCCAAACGCACAGAAGCAAATTTGCTACCAAATTCCAGTTTGGCGGCTTCGTGCTAGAGCCTCTCTTTGCAGTCCTTCTGTTCAAGCACACAGTTGTGAAATGCGCTGCACGAGCGTTCTGGGGACAACGTATCTGAATACAGTAGGCGGAAAATTATGAAGCAGGAGGGTGGGTTCCTGCAGAACCACAAACTCCAAAGTTATACCAGACGAATCACACGGTAACCCAGGCTTCTTGGGCGCTCTGTCTCTCTCACATGCATACACCGAGAGTGCCTGCATTGCCTGTCTTCAAGCACTTCAGTCTTTCTGTACAGGCTGCTGCAGGGACACAGTGGGCCATTCTCCAGGACACAGAGGCGCAATGCGCAAGGAGCCAAGGGGGAATAATGATCACTGGCCAGAGGTCAATCCGCATCCAGAAATCCAGCGGGGACCCACTAATGCTCTTCCTCTGAGCCAACGAAGATGCAGACTTAGCAGCAGCAGCAGCAGCAACCCACAATGCCAGCTGGGGCCACCCTAGGAAGCACTGAGATCCACCACCTTTGAGCTCTGGAGGCAGTGGCTCCTGGAAGTGTAGGGCAGGGGACAGCTACCGAGTGCCTGTAATTTTTGGAAGGCACAGAAGCTGAAGCAAGAGGGCCGGGCTGGGCTGGGCTAGCCCACCTCCCTGCCACAGCTGCTCTGACAGGGCCAGTGGGGAGGGGGGAAGAATGCCTCCAGGCTTTCGACAAATTCCGGACAGCTGCTCCATTGCCCAAGCCATGCAGGAGTTTGGCTTACATTTGATTCTCCAACACCAACTGCAGAAGATGTGCAAGGACAGAAAAATGATGCAGGACACTGAAGCGGGACACCACCCAACTTTCTCTTGCCTTCTTTTCAGCTAAAGGTGAACTATGGTGCTCTGCTGCATGGCAGGAATCACACAGTCTCTCTGAAATACCTTGAATCTTGGTAGCTGGTAAACAAAAATGCTGACTAAGAATGGGAAATTTAGCTCTCTCTCCCAGAATTAACTCCAGAAACCTGGAAGCAGCAGCACAGCAGGTGGGAAAACAAAAGCAGGAGGCAAGGTAACAAAGGCCAGGACATCTCCAACTATATTGTTTTTATATTGCTATTGTGTTATTTATTGTTGTGAGCCACCCCAAGGCTTTGGTGAATGGGGTGGCATAGAAGCGTTCTAAATAAATAAATAAATAAATAAATAAATAAATAAATAAATAAATAAATAAATTTAATTAATTAATTAAATAAAATAAAATAAAATAAAATAAAATAAAATAAAATAAAATAAAATAAAATAAAATAAAGGCCATTGGCACTCTGCTAAACTAAACATGAAGTTCACCTTTGGTACACAAAACAGTACAACCAGCTGAGCATAAGGCCAGGGGCGGCATATAAATATTTAAATAAAATAAATAAATAAATAAATAAATAAATAAATAAATAAATAAAAGAAAGAAACCGTCTTGACATACAGGGCTGGGTCCTGAATCCCATTTTGACCACAGGAGTTCAGTCCTGAAGTACAAAGACTCATAAGGAGGCAAGACTGCCTCTGAACCACAACTGAGGAGTAGGTACTCCAGATCCAAAAGGATCTGGACAGACTATGGAAGTGGGCAGGAGCCAACAGGATGGCGTTCAATGTGGAGAAGTGCAAGGTCTTGCACTTGGGGCATAGGAATAGCTGTCATAAGTACAGGTTAGGTGACAAGTGGCTGGAGAGCAGCACTTGTGAAAGGGACCTCGGGGTACTGGTTGACTGCAGGCTAAACATGAGCCGGCAGTGTGATGCGGTGGTCAAGAGGGCAAATGCCACCCTTGGTTGAATAGCCAGAAGTGTGGCTTCTAGATTGGGAAAGGTATTACTACCACTCTATATGACTCTGGTGCACCCACAACTGGAGGATTGTGCTCAGTTTTGGGCCCCTCATTACAGAAAGGATATAGCCAGGTTAGAGTCAGTGCAGCGTAGGACCACAAGGTTGGTGGCCAGTTTGCAGGGGATGCTGTATGAGGCAAGACTGAGGGAACTGGGTCTCTTCAGCCAGGAGGAGACTCAGAGGGGATATGTTGGTGACATACAGGTATGTGAGGGGGTGTCACATGGAGATGGGGAGAGGCCTGTTCTCCCCTGCATAGGAAGGCAGGATGTGCTCCAACAAAGCAAAGTTCAGGGAGCCAAGATTCCATTTAGATGCCAGGAAGCTCTACCTGATAGTTAGGACCCTGAGGGTGTGGAATGGGCTTCCATGGGAGGTGGTTGAGGCCCCATCGGTGAGGCTGTTCAAACATAGGCTGGACATGCACATGGTGGGCATGTCATGAGCTGAGCCGGCTGGAGCCGGGGGTCAGACTAGATGGCCCGGGAGACACCTTCTGACTTGCTCTGTTTCTAGGTTGCTATGTTTCTATGAACATGCGCAGAACAGCTTCCTGCAAAGTGCTGGGGATTCACAATCAGGGCTTTTAAATCTGAGAAAACAGCAAGGTTAAGCAACCAACTTCTCTTACAAAACATTCCTGGTCACCCAAAAGCAGTGCTTAAATCGGCATGGATGAAGTGTATGGCTGGCTACCAGCTTGGCAGCATACGGCTGGTACAAGCTTGGCACTGCACTGTCACATTTCCGAAACACCAAGGAAGCAACATGGTCCCTGCTTGGAAACCCCATCACCAGTGCAGGCGTCCTCAGGACCTCACTGACTCCAGCAGGGAGAGGCAACAGTGAGGCCAGGGAAGGAGCCCCTGTACCGAGGCAAGCCGAGGGCTCTGGACCTCTGTGGGAGGCCACCCAAGTTAGCAGGAAACAGAGAGAGAACTAGGCCAGTACGTGCCAGCTAATGAGAGCATGGGCAAGCCAGCGAAGGAGCAGGACTTGTCGCAAACCATGGCGTGCAGCGCCCTCCCCATGCAAGCCCTCATCCATAGTAGGGGCCGAGTCTGGCAGCAGCTCTCCACACTTCCAGACATCGGAGGCAGCCAGGACCAAGCCTGGAAGCATCTGCATGCAGAGAATGGCTCTGCCCTTAAGCTCTGGCCATACGCAGCAGCTCTCCAACTGCCCGCCTGGTGAAGGGGCTCCAGGAGCTCTCTCGGTTGCTCAGGGGGGCTTGTTCACAGCTCCGCCTGGGCTCGCTGCCCTGCTGGGATGCTGCACAAGGATGCAACCACAGGCTGGAGAAAAGGAACTATGGCTGCCAAACCCACCCCTGTGCATGGATGCACAGAGTAGGCAGCAATCCCAGAGAGGCGGAGCACATTTGGGCCACAGCAACCTCTGCAATCCACAGAAGGCCCTCCCCACACAAACAAGAGAAAACGCACCTCCACCAATCATCTCCTCTGCTTGGTCTGAACTTCAAATAAGACAGCATCCATGGTGCCATTTTGGCACAGTGCAGCTGAACAGCAGACAACCTGGAGAATGCGCTGACCATCTCCAGCGTTTTGTAGACAACCATAACACAGAAGTGCTGGGAACGTATGCCGACTCAAGTCATGCCAAGCCACAATCCCGCGTGCCCCAGTGGTTCAACACACAGGCACGGACCCGAAGCAGGCCGTTTGTGGTGCAGTGCCTGCGATCTGCTTCAGGAGGCTAGGGATGACGCAATCCAATGTCCACCCTCATGTTTCCCCTTGGTTTCTAAGATGGAGGTGGGGAAACAGAGCTAAGAATCCTGGAACTGAGTGGAGCCTCAAGGAACGCCCGTCCACTAGGACTCTGGGACTGGCAGATCATGTTCCACAGAACCAACTGCTCCTCTCAGCTGAACAGCCTCTTTTGAGGCAAGAAGCTGACATGCCTCCAAAGCCCACAGCAGAGGCACTGAGGAGCCTCCCTGAAGAGCGGAACCTGGGTGGGGCAGAAACTAGCAGAGCCACTGCAGGCCGAGGAGGCTCCCCTTATTTCCCAAGCCCCCCTCCAGATCCAGCAGGTTTCTCCCTGGATCTCCTCCTTCGTCCTTCCCACAAGCTCACTGAAGAAGGACAACCAGGCAGCTTCCTTCCAAAAGGTGCTTTGTTTAATGAATGTGCAAGTCCTTCCTGGATCCCTTCTACCCTGTAAAGCAGCCACTGCTGGTGAAAGCCAACACAGGAAGTGTGGTACAACTCCAGCAACACAGCCGGGGAAGGCTTCTGTCAACAGTGGCTTTGCAAACCAGCTTTGCAACCTGAAAAGAAGCGAACGTGGCAGCCGTCTTTCCCAAGTAGAACAGGCAACCTGACGTGGGCAGAGGGAGGCAGAAAGGGAAGCTCCACTTTCTCCGGGCTTTAGCTGGAGACGGACGTGCATTACGCAGACATGCAGGTGGGCTGAGCAGAAATCCCTGCAGCACTGCAGCATGTGCTCGGCCCCCTCACGCCGCAGCCAGGAGGCCTCCAGGGTGCTCCACAAGCCGCAGAACCTTTGGCACAAAGGCGCCCCTGGACACAGAATGCGGTGGGCAAACAGCTGTCGCAAATCGCCTCCCCCCAGCTTTAAAACTCTTGGCAGTCTCTTGGCCTTGTTAGCTCATTTTCTCCTCTCCCAGGTACTTTGTTTGCTCTCTCCTGAACGCGGAACCCTGAGCTGGGCTGCTTGGCCTCCAACGCACACGCCAAGGAGTGCAGGGGAAGCAGAGATCTGGTGCATACCTTTCAGGTTGTTCAGCCCATCCAGGAATTTCCGGTACTTCTCCATATTCATCTGCCTGCTGGCATGCGCTCCGCTTCAGCTGGAAGGAGTGGTGACCATGTCCCAAAGCGGAGGGAAATGGATCCCCAATCCACACGGGCAGCCACACTGCTCTCAGCCAGCTCTCCACCCTGCTCCAAACTCACGAGCTGCCACAAACGAATTGCACTTTGGTCACTCTCTCCACGGTGACGTCACCGGCACAGCCTCCCTGCGTTAGGGCCCTCTTTGTGCTTCCTTATTTGATGAAGTGTGCATTAAAAAAAACCTCATTGGACATCCGCCAGACCCTTCCCACACCCACCTCCCTCTTCTTTATGCAAACCAACAGTGACACTGTAGAAGGGCCCCCTTTGAGAGCACATGAGAGGTGTAGGGTTCCACACACACACACACACACACACACACACACACACACACACACACAGACAGACAGGCAGGCAGGCACACCAGTGCAGAACTGCTGGACCAAACCATAAACTGACAGACAGAGAATATGGACAGGCAGCACTGGCCCTGGAGTTCAGGGAGAAGTGACACTGTTGGAAATGATATTTGTGCAGACAAGGGGTGTGAGGGGAACAAAAAGACCCACCCCACCGGAAGTGGTGTTTCCAAGAGGACTTTCAAGCACCCTGACCAGCAAGGTGCTTAGACACTTCCTGATATTCTACATGCAAAAGAAAGGTGGGGAAATGGAATATCGCCCAAGTATGTATACAGATCTTTTCAGCGCTCAGCAGTCCTTATGGGAACTTGGTGTTGTTATATGCTGCCAAGTGGTCTTCGATTTGTGGTGACTCTATGAATGAACACCCTCCTTGACAGACTTGCTCAGCTCTTGTCAACTCAAAGCTGTCGCTTTCTTTATGGAGTGACTCCATCTCCTGCTTGGTCTTCCTCTTCTTCTGCCTCCAACTTTCCCTACATGCTTGTCTTGTCCAGCGAGTCTTGCCTTCTCATGACACACCTCAGTTTCATCACTTTTGCTTCCAGGGCAAGTTCTGGCATGGTTTAGGGACCCATTTTTTCATCTTTTGCAAAGCTCTCTTCTTGCACCATGTTCTGAACACATCCATTCCCCCCCGCCCCCCTGTCAGCTTTCCTCACTGCCCAGCTTTCCCACCCACGCACTGGGATCAGGAATACAAGAGTGTGGATGATCCTGGCCTTGGTCCCCAGGAAAAAGTGCTTACGCCAGATGAACTTTCTCAGTTCCTTCATTGCCACCTTTCCAAGTCTCCATTGTCTTCTCTCTTCTTGGCTGCAGTCTCCGTGTAACACTGTAAGGTTGCTCTTTTATGCCTGAATACGTAACTTGTGGCCCTCCAGACATTTTGGCCTACAAATTCCAGCAGCCCTTTACAGCACAGTCAGTAGGTAGGGATTGTGGGAGTTGTAGGCCAAAACACCTGGAGCACCACAAGTTGTGCAAAGGAGGTGAGGCGGAGGGGAGATGCCTTCACCAGTGCTGCTGAGTGAGTTCATGGCTACAGTAAGATGTGGCAAGTATGCCCTAGTCAGACAGTGGTAGCGATCAGAAAGAGGTTTGTAACTTTAAAAAAAAATAGCATTAACGGTTCACCCTTGTGCTATTTGTTTAAATCCCCTCCCTGTAGACATATCTCCAGCCACCCCTATTAACTGCGGTGGGTTTTCCAAATGCATATATTGCATTGTTGCATCATGTGGAACAGCAGCACAAGCCTCTTTCATTTAGGGAGCATTCGGCTACACATTTAAAGATAAGTGGGAGCGACAGTGGGGCCTGCTGCAAGGGCCGTGGTGAATGTGCTCTTAGCTGCCCCATCAAGCCATCTCGGGGCAGCAGAAAGGGCATGCGCCACTTGCGTAGCGGCACTATTCTTCTGCCATCCTGAAAACGGTCAGATTTTCTCCCATCGGAAGAAAGGCAGAAGCAGCCCTTGAAAAACAGGAGGACAGCAAGACAGGAGCACCATGCGAGCTGGATTGACCACAGTGTGTGCACAAATACAGTGGGGCCTCAGTTCACGGCCAAATCAGGTTGCAAACAGAAATTTCAGAAAAATTTTGCCCCAGGTCGCGAACTCCACATCGGGTGGCGATCACAGTCATGCTCGGGGGGGTGGGGGAGATGGCAGTGATCACAGTCATGCTCATGCGGGGCAGACAGGTGTGATCGCAGCCGTGCTGTGTGTGTGGGGGGGAGATGGCCGTGATCACAGTCACGCTCATGCGGGGCAGACAGGTGTGATCGCAGCCATGCTGTGGGGGGGGGGGGGGATGACTGAGATCGTGCCTGTCCTCCCTGCCCGAGTGTGACCGCCATCACGGCCATCTGTGGCCGCAGTTGCACTCCGGCAGGGAGGACGGGTGCGATCGCGGTCGTGCTTGGAGTGGGAGATGGCCAGTTACAGAACAGATTTAACCTTGTTTACATTGTACCTTATGGGGAAATTTGACTTGGCTCATGACTGATTTGGGTCACGACCCAAGTCCTGGAATGGATTAAGTTTGTAAGCTGAGGTATTGCTGTACATCTTTGTCTGAGATCAGCCTTGGTGAATCAATCCCCATTTACTTGGTGTGAACAAACCAGCCAAAATGCACACTTTGGCCTGCACCTGGGCATATTTCAGCACAGGTTAAAGAGCTCAGGCAAGGAGAGCTGGAAGGGTGGAGGAAGAAGACACAGACACCAATAAAAGCAAAAGGGAGGTGAATTGTTCCCGTCTGCTTGGATACAGGTGGCCACACGGAAATTCCACAGCATCTGTGAAGCATTCTCACATCCTATTAGCGCTTAACATGCGTAGACAAACCCAAGGCTGGTGCCAAGGGCAGGCACGGGCAGGCCTCTGCCAAGGGAACCCACCCCAGCAGGGGCCCACTAGCCAGGTCCCCCAGAGCGGCTTCCCTCTTCTGGGCCACAGCTTGCTTTCCCCGCCTCTTCCTCCGCCTCAGAGCATGGTGGAACAATGGAGGCCGCTGCTGACCTGCCCCCTCGCTCTGCCGGGAGCGCCCGTGAGGAGGAGACTGCTGGTGGCCACGGTGGCGAGAAGGGTGGCTCACTGGGGAGGGGCCCACGGAGGGCGCTTGGCCCAAAGGCTCCTCCTGGCGCCGGACCTGACAAAACGCCACGCGCCTCTTGGACTGCGCAATGGCGCCGCACGGGCCAGAAGCTGCCGGCTCCTGCTGCATGCGTGAACAAGCTTGGGCTCGTGCAAACGTGGCCTACGGTCTCGCCTGTGAGCAGAGCCATGAAGTGCACAGAAAGTGCCAGCTTCCATAAAGGAAATGTTACGGCTTTACAGATTGATATGGCTGCGCATGCCCCTGCCTGCCTGGAGTTCTGGCTAACAAAAGATGGGATAATAACCACCAGGAATAACTGAGATTAATCAATCGGCTCTTCAGCTGCAGGAATCAGATTAAATTTTCTGACTTTGCACTGCATATTAAATGGAAAAAGGTTTGGAGAGATGCAGCGAATGTGCTGAGGACTTGTAGGTTGCTGACAACTTTGTAGATTATGTTACAGAATGTCAACTGCCATGTGTTAGACACTCCACCGTTCTTTCCCAATCTGAGCATCTCTAAATAAGTTTATGCTGGAAACGGGATCTCTATGGAGAAGGGAAAGAGCGAAAGCAAATTACTTAACCCTAAATGCTTTAGCCTTTGCATGAGTCCAAGCCCCAGGGCCCTCTCCACTGCATGCCACAACTCCAGTCCTCAACCACCCAGAAGCACAGAGCTACTGCAAAAGCAGAAGTTCGGGCCCAAGCTCAGCAGCATCTGCACTGCTCTGTGCAAGGCACCATTACAAAGCCCAACAGCTGGGAAGTGCACCTCCCCAAACAGCGGCTCCTCTGCCCACTACATACCTCAAGGCCGTTGTCCTTTGCACACATGCAGCAAGGTTATGACAAAACTAAGATGGACGCCTGCATGTTTGGAAATCTTTTTGAGGGGGGAACAATAAGTTCAAAGGAGACCCAGAGCAATGCAGGAAGTGCAGAGCACCTGAGCACAGCAGCTGTGCACCCTTCCACACTTAGCTCGCGCTCTTAAGCCCAATGAGGCAAGCCTGGCCTTCAAAGGGGAGGGCTTGCTTGTGTAACTGGCATAACCAGTCTAGACTATACGCTGCAGAATCAAGCTATGAGGGAGCTAGCGGGGGGGCCGGGGCTGTGCAGGCCGGCCAGCACCTTCCTGCATAGTGCACCTTGCCTCGGTGGGATTTTCCTGCACCCCTTCTTTTGCCTTCTCCATCAGCCTCCCCCTAATTGCTGCTGGCTGCCTCCCACCCAAGTGCCCCTGCCAGCATTCCAGCCTGCCAGATCACTCCCAGGCTGTCGCCTCAGCAGCGAGAACCCTGGTCTTCTCCACTGGAGCGGCTCCTGTGTGCCACCTGGGAGGGCACAGCGTGCCCGTGTTGCCTTGAATGGAAAGGAGGCCAGGCAAAGCAGCCTGCAGGGCAAAATGGTGCCAGTACCCCGCCCCCCGCCAGGTCTGTTTAGGATTGCTCGTGTGTGGATGCTGCCAGATCTCCTTGTCCAAAGCATGAATATGAAGTACTGCTGAGCGATGTGCTATTTTTATATACCCGAACCAAGGCGTTGCCTCCTCTGCTGCACTTCCCCAAAGGGATTCTCTCCATTAGAAGCCAGTAGAAAGTAGGCCAAACTGGGCAAAATGAGAGAGCGCCAACGGAGCAATGCACAACTCATGCAAGACGATTCACCTCCGCACAGGATCACATGTGAGTACTGAAACCGGCTAGGTAGCATCTTCAAGGTCCAGCCATGACTAAAAGTGAGGAAGCCCCATTCTGTCCAAATCCTTTGCCAGGACTGCAGAGCGTGTGTTCCGGGGCTGAACTCAGGCACACAGGAGCAAACTGAACCGTCTCACAAGCCAAGTGCTACGAGCTCACTAAATGACATTCCCTAAAAGTGAGGTGACACAGGAAGTCAGCTGCGCCTGGAAACTTGCACTCAGAACTAGACTCCCTACAAACAACCCAGGCATAAAGCAGGAGGCTGTTCTCTCCCATCTATGCAGCAAAACTACCCTGTGGACAGTCAGAAGCACGCATCAACACTGTGTGTACGGTGTATGAGGTATTGACAGCAATACCGCTTACCGTAATCTCATGTTTGCTGATGCAGCCGTGTGGGGCCAGCAGACCTCGTGAAGGAGGCTCACGGGATGGGCAGAACACCACCTAGGTGCCATTGCACTTGCCAATTTTTCCTCACATTTCTTATTTTTAGATTGTATTTCGGGAAATGGGCATTTCCTCTGCATTTCCTTTAGCCCTTAAATGTCAAGGCTGAGCCCTTGTACTTATTAAGAAGTGCTCCGGTGCTTAAACTACAGCCTGATATCGTGTTAGACGCTTGGGTGTGTTCTGCAAAATACAGGCAGAAAACAAATGCTTAAAACTCCCTGGGCAGCATGAGCGTCTCTGAGGGTATGCAGAGGGTATAATGACCTTGCCATTGAGCAACAACAAACAGACGGCGCATTCCCAGCAATGCAAAAAGCACAGACAGTGCACTGGAGCGGGCGCAGGTACTTAAACTTTAATTTTTATTCCTCAATATGAACAGGCCTTCAGTCAGTCAGATCTCCTGTGAAGCTCTCATCTTTCTAAGGAGGCCCACAAAGGCAGAAGGATGCAGGAGCACCCGGCACGCCATGACCACCGGATCAGTTTCCTTGACTGCAACACTCGAGTCAGGCACCAGTTGCCGCTCTTTGTCCGCACGACAGCTGTTTCCCTAGGAATCCAAGGGGCACAATTGCTCCTCTGGTTACAGAGGGACCAGGGTGCTTAAGAGCAGGTGCAGCACCAGTGGAAGCCATTCCTGAGCACCCCCACCCCCACCCGTGCCCCACCTCCACCCTTGCCACCAACTAGGGCGGACGCATTGGGGGCCACGTGCGCACTGCAGTCCTCTCTCCCTGGGAATGGCACGCAGCGGGCTCTGCGCATGCTCAGGCCCCAATGGGCCCACATGCCTGGGGACTGAGGAGGCACTGGAGCATTTCCTTCCTGACCCCGGTGCCTGGGACACAGTGTGCCTCGTCCGGGTATCTCCTCCGCAGTGCACCAGCTGTCCACTTGCAGCACGCTGCAGCCCGGAACCAGGCCGGGGCTGTGCAGGGGGGCTTGCGACTGAACGGATGAGGAGAAGGCTCCCCAGTCCCACCCCTGTTCTGTGACCTCTTCACCACAGCTGCTCCGACCACAGGCGTGGACTGGCACTAGCGGCTGCACTGCTCTGCACCTGCGAAGCACACTGGGATTTTCCACTCTCTGCAAGCTGCCTTGAGCGTCTCCAAAGAGCCAGCCAGGGAAGCCAGCAGAGAAGCCCCACTCCCATGGTGAGCTTCTCCTGGAAGGACACCCAGAGCTGCTGCGCTAGCAAGGACAGCAGCTACTACACCGGGGCTGACTGGCACGTCCACAGCAGCACCCGGAGGAGAGGAACTTCCATGCCTGCAAGCTGGACATCTCATGCGGGGTCAAGCAGGACGGAGGCTGGAGCTCTGCTCCATGCTGGGTGGAATTTTTAATGTGTTTTTACCCTGTTAGAATGTTTTGCATTGTATGCTGCCTAGGAAGGCCTCACAATTGCAGGCGGTCTATAAATATAAACAAACAAACAAACAAACAAACTTGCTGGGGAGGAGGTTTTCGCTAACAGCCCTTTCCAAAGGGCAGGCTCTGTCTTTGCTTGGAGTAGGGAAGAGGTTGGGTCAGGAGAGGGAAAGCTGCATAAATGCACCGCCCTGGCCAAAAGGTTCGCCTAGTTAATTTTATTTGATCCAGATTAAGTGATTCTGGTTCACCAGTAGCAAAATCGTTACACAACGTCTTCGCCGCCATATACCAAAACGCAGCTGCTATGCAACCGTCTTTGTTCCTTGGCTCACGCCTGGGCAAAGCCCACGGAAATGTGCTGCCCACACCAAGCCGGCCTGATGGCTGCAGGAGCCCAGTGTTGCGTGGCTGAGTCCCTCCAGGTTTGCTGGCCAGACTGCTCTTCACCCTCCTCGAGGGAATGAGGGACTCGGCCTGGGACTTCTCCCTGCAGAGCAGGGGCCCCTCCTCGAAGGACAGCGCAGGGGCTCGCTGTGTTCAGGGGGGTGGGCCAGCATGGCACTTCATTCTTGCACCCCTACCGCTCACAGAAGGCAAGAGCTGGGAAGAGCTGCCTCCGTGCCATAATTCAGATAAGCCACAGAATCCGGATCAAACCTGGGCCACCCGGGCAGGCGTGCAGCACAGGTGTGGCACTGCCTCGGCTTCTGTGGCCCAGCCACACCTTGAATGTACCCAGAAGGCAGGGGGCCACTGAGCCGCCCTCCTGAGCGCCTGCCAGCCACTCCCGTTGGCAAGGGATGCTGCTGCCCAAAACGCAAGTCTCCAGGGCGACCCTCGGTGTGTTGCTGTGGTGCTGACTGCCACTCCTGGCAGGCATCCCAGCATCACCATGACCGACACTCTGAAAATGGCAACAGCCTCGGGGACTCGGTAGCAGGAGCTGTGGAAACTCCAGGAGCAGAAGCCTTGGAAGGCTGGTGCTCACAGGTTCCCAGGCCAACCAGGAGGGCAGAGATGTCTTAGAAGGCACAGGAGGGGTCCAAGAAGGGGCACGGGAAAGCCACAGCCTTGCCCGGTCCCCTGGCCCCATGAGGAGGCATCAGGAGAGCCCAGCTTGAGGGCTTACGTAGGTCTCACTTGCTGGCCCTTCACCAGTGGGAGCCACCCTGAGGGTAGAGCCCAAGTTACTGAGAAGTTGCTCCCATTGGGGTTCAACACTCTTGACATGAGCAGAGGCTTATTTTCCTATTTACTAGAGGGATTTAAGTTACTTTGCCTTGCAACTACAACGTGCCAATAAAGACCTGCTTTGCAAAGGAACAGGCTGGATCTGGCCTTGTGGGGCCGAAGGGCAAGAGGGGAGGGTGGCTCAAGGCAGCTCCCAACAGCACAGCTCCTCAAATGCAAAATGGGGGACAACAGGGATGGCCATCGGAACGTTGGCAAAGGTGTGCAGGAAACCCTTTCCACTTTTAAATGCAATTAGGGTGCAATTGAACGGCCAATGGATCAATATCAACCTACAATTATCAAATTGGCTCCTACTTTTTCCCTTGATTGGATCTTGCTTATAATCAACATAGTTAAAGATCTCATCCTATCTGCAGACAATAAAAGTAACTAAGGACAATTGCAGGGCTCCTGGATCCCTGGCCTCCAGGGTTCCTACCTCCATCACTAAGTCACCCAATTTTACCTTGTCACCTGTAAAAAGGGAACAATGCCGGCCTGCCTTACAAGGACAAACTGGGGAATACTTGGATAAGTGTTATGAAAAAGGGAGCAGGAAGAGAGGAGCTCCCTCCGTGGCCAAACACCAGCCCGCCCCCACACACCCCTCTCAGCATCTGGGTCTGGATTCCAAGGCCATTTCCTGGCTCTCTCCAGAATCCAGGCTGAGCACTTAGCTGGCCTTCCAAGCAAAAAACAGGCTGGTAGAAGTCCAATCGTGCTGTATTAAAGTGGGAAGGATTTCCCCTCCCTCCTCCTGGTTTTCCTGGATCCCAAATAAAGAGCAGTTGGAAGGAAAAACACTGGCTCCTTGGCAAGTGCGGGAAGCAGATGGCTATTTAAGCAGCACTGCTGTTATTGACCGAGGGAGAGGGAGCTTTTGGCATCACCAACAACCCAAACCATGGCCATCCTACTCATTTTTGTCCCAGCCTGTCGACTGTTTGGGCCTGTGCCCCTAGAGAACAATAAAAAGCAATTTGAAACTTTTCAGCATGTCTTTGTCTCTTTGCTTCACTTCCTTTGCTCACAGGCCCTCAATTGTGAACAGGGAAAGTAGGTCAGGGGCTGGCAGAACCACTGCCTGGAGAGATCAGACACATCCCTGCTGAGCGCCAGCCTCCAGCGGATCACAAACCCCCAGAAAGTGGAGCGGGCAAGCAGAAGGTGACACGGCAGCATCCATGCACAAAACACTCCTTTCCAGAGCAGGAAATGCCACGGGAAGTGCGGGGGAGGGACAAGGCCCTCTGCACGTGCTCCCTGACATTCTTCCCAGATTGCCCTTTAAAGGGCAGGCTTAACTATATCCAAGTACAAGTCTTGCAGCATCACAACTTACTTATAGCAATTTTTCAAGTCTTAGAATAAGTTTAGAATGGGCAGAAAAAATGAGCTATACAGAAAAACAGGCAGAAAACTAGCATTTTGGAAACCAGTCTTGATGAACGGGTATTTCAGCCTTATAGTAGGGTTGGAGTCAAGGACCATGTTAGGGTTTGAAAAACCAAATGGTGCCATCCAGAAATATAAAAATTGGAGCTGCTGTGTTGCAACACTACAAGAACACAAAAGTGGAACATTCATTTTTGTGCTATGGCCTGCAAGGTCACACCACAATGGGGAAACACTGGGTTTAGAAATGACTTAGAAACCCTTTTCACTGCCATTACGGTGATGACCAGAAAGGGGTTTTTTTGGGGGGTGCATGAGGCGTTGCAGGGGATGCAAAAGTAACATTACAGAATGATGGTGTTACACTGTTTCTTTATGGTCTCTTTCATTTAAAAAAACACTTGGGGAAGTGTTGGCGAGGGTGAAATAACATAAAAGGAAGAAATGAGTAAAAAGAATGTCCCTCCAAAGGCTTAAAATGCCCCATCCATGGCCATGACACCCAGCTCCTGGCATGTCAGGACACGGCCTGATGGCACATGTGAAGCACCATTTTCCGTCGGTGGGGAAAGGGGACTTGCAGGGGAACGGCACCGGCCAGGGCCAGGACGCCAAGGAGCCGTCTCTCCGGGAGTTGCCTCCATGGTGATAGACTGGGGCGGAGCAGGGAGCTCCGCTGGGCCGGTCTCGGGGGCAGAAGCCTGGCACAAGGAGACTGGCCCTCTGCTGCATCTCAGGGGATGCCTGTGTCGGCAAAAGGAGAAGCGCCTGTCATTGCCTCTCCTCCTCTTCCCCTCCCTATCTTGCCTTTGGGCTTGTGAGCCCGGTGGCACAGACAGTCTCGCTTTTTTAATCAGCTGGATAAGCAGCCCAGGAGTCTAAGGAAACAGACTCCTGGGCTGGCCCCACGCGTGGAGCAGCCTGAACAGTCCCAGGCCAGGTGCTGCACCAGGTCCCCCCAGCATCTTCTCCAAATGAAAACTGAGAGTGGCCATGCGCCACCCTGCCCCCATTCCCCCGGCTCACCACCTGGAGCCTGCAGCTGCCCTCCCACACCTGTGAAGCTGCCCCACCCCCCAGCCAAGCCTGGAATTCCAGCGCCAGAGGGAATGAGCGAAAGGCAGGCCTGCTCCAGCCGGCCTGGGAAATCCAGGGCTGCCTCTCACAGACAGGATATCGCCTCAGCATCCTGCCCGTGTGCATCTCCGCACGGCTGGAACATGGAGAGAGCGTGCCCAGAGCGCAGCAGCCTGACTTTCGGAATGCCAAGGATCTCCCAGCCCAAGGAGCAATTGACTCCCCACGGCAAGATCCAAGCACGGCACAGATGGCTGAGAGGGGTGCACCAGCCCTGCTGCGGCTTCTCAGAGCCACCAGGCAATGCCGCATGAGGGGAGGAGCCCCCCACAGCCAGCCCCACAAGGACAGATGTCTTGTGTGACAGAAGGCAGCCGTCAGCAGCCCCACGCCCGTTTAGCCTCCACGGCAGATGTGAGCTACTGCCAAACCGGCTGCAATCGCTGGCTCCCAACCAAAGAGCCCGAGGAGGACTGCACACCTCCCTCCCAAGGGTGCGGTGATGCTTGGCAGGGAAGAAAGCAGCCCCTGTGGAAGGGAGCCCTGCCTACATATGCGGGGGGGGGGGGATGACTCCCAGGTGATGCACACATAAATAAATCAAGCAGAAGCTGAAGCAACAATAAAAGAGAAGAGCGGCCAAAAAGAAGTCTAAGTCAGGCCATCGCTGGGCAGGAAAAGGACAAGGACGGGAAGCTGACTCCGCTCAACAGCCTGCCCAGCAGGGCATGGCCACGGACAGAGCCCTTTCACTGCTGGCCAGATCTGCCCCAGAGAAGCCCCTGTGGAGGATCTTCCTTCCAGGCAGACACACAGAGAGGGATGTGGCCCTCCGGTGTAAATAGAATTGCCAACACAAACCTCAGGGGAAAACCGAGGAAACAAAAATAGCCGCAGCAGCTACCCGTGCAGTGAAACCTCCTCTGGCAACACTGAATTGGCCTTGCTTTGCCATCAACAGCAGGCAGGCCTCGCTGCAGAGAGCATTCCTGAAATGGGGTGCCACAACTGAGAAGGCCCTGCCTTCAGTCACCACCCCTCTCCTGGGGGCCTCTGACAGGAGGCTGAGTGCAGGGTGGGTCTGCTTTTAGGCGGCGCTTCTAGAATGCATGAAATGCTTGAGACAGCATCCCAGGAATCCATACAGCTCCCCAGAGGGACACTCCCACTTTTCCTCATGTCAGCTCCTTTCCCAGACCGTCCTGTCTGGGCCTAGCCCAGTTCCCTGCTGCCCACTATTGTTCTGAAAGGCTGAAGGGCTTCTCCACAGGATGGGTTGCTGATCAGAAGAGCTTTGGGCGAAACCATACGCCTATCTTTTAACGTGGGTCTGCTTTTTGGCCTCTGGCCCTGCCCACCACTGCGCCCCAAGCGTATTCCGAGATGGGAGGCTGAAGGACGCCGCGCTTGGCCCAGGAACATCACAAGCTCCTGGCAAAGTGACCTCTGAACCAGGGGCTTCCAGGCATCCTGGACAGAACGTGGCACCAGCTCCGCAGAGGCAGTGCTTGGCAGCAAAGCTGTCTCCTTGCTGGCTCCTCAAGGACAAGGAAAAGCAGGAAAAGCAACATCAACAGAAAGAAGAAAAAGCTTCCTTCATGCTCAGCTCCTTAAATCAGCACACCTGGGCCACACGGGGAAAAGATTAAGACCTTGAGAAGGAGAGTGGAGCTGAAAGTGAATGGGGTGGGCAGGAATTCAGGGGATCTGGGTTTTAGTCCCCTCTTGGCCATGAAGCCCTTTGGATGACTTGGGGCCAGTCCCTGCATCTCAGCGTAATCCACCTAACAGGGTTGTTGTGAGAAAGGGTCCAGCGCAGGGCAACAAAAACGATCCAGGGTCTGGAAACAGTGCCCTGAGGAGAGACTGAGAGAACTGGGCATGTTCGGCCTTGAGAAGGGAAGACTGATGGGGGATGTGATATCCCTCTATTAGTACCTCAAAGGCTATCACAAAGAGGAATGTCAAGATCTCTTCTTGCTAATGCCAGAATGTAGGATGTGGAATGATCAAGTCAAGTTGCGACAACCCAGGTTCAGGCTGGACATCAGGAAAAGCTTCCTCACTGTCAGAGCAATACGGCAGTGGGACCAGCTGCCTGGAGAGGTGGGGGGCTCTCCCACACTGGAGACATTCCAAAAGAAACTGGAGGGCTATCTGGGTGGGATGGTGTAACGTGGTGTCCTGCAACAGCAGGGGGGTGGGCTCGATGGCCTTCACGGCCACTTCCAACTCTACTATCCTATGATTCTATGAGGATAAAATGGATAAGAGAACCATCTAAGCCATCTTCGGTTCCCTTCAAGAGGAAGAAAGTATGAACACAATGTACACAACAACAGTGGCAATAAGAGTCAGAAGGACTTGTGTTGCCTATGTACAACAGAAATGGGGAACTGTGGGGGTCCAGATGCCCCTTCTGCATCCTAGGCACTGCCTCCCCCCCTCCCCCAGGCTGCACTCCTGCTGCTGCTATCAGAATCTGCTGGCAAGGCAGCGGCCGCTCCCTGCCCCCCATCCCCGACTTGCCACCAAGGTTCAGTGGTGAACTATGATGCAGCCCAGCCTGACAAGGGATGCACTGAACTTGCTTTCACACTCCGTGTGCCCCTTCTCAGCCCCCCTGCAGCCTGCCCTGCAATCTGGCTGCACAGTTTGCAAGCAGTGCAGCAGGTGTCCTGCCACCGCTGGATTAGGCTCGGCATCAGGGCAACCAGAGGGCCACCTGCAGGAAGGCCAGTCAGCAGCAGTAGTCAAGTGCAAAGCTATCAGTCCAGGATGGGATCTGCCACCTGCAGGGGCAGCCAAGAAAGTCCTGCAAGGCAGCTGGGAGGTCTCCAGAAGAGAACCCAGAGGATGAGCAAGCTGAAACGCAGCCCAAAGAGCCGAGCCGAGCCGGAATCCAGGTCGGTAGCCCAGTGGCTCAATCACTAGTCAAGGTCAGGGAGCAGGACAGGGGAGATGTAGGCAAGACACGTCAGCGATGGGGAGACTGAAACGCCAGCCTTTCGTAGCCCCATCCAGGACTCAGCTGCGGATTACTGGCCCAGAAGTCCTGCTCCTGAAGACCCAAGAAGTAGGCTGGAGCAGAGCTAGCACGGGAGAGACCCGGGGCTCGGGCCGCCTGGACAGAAGATGCATGGCCTTACCTATGCTCTGAAGTCCTGCCTGTCTCCTGAGGACACCCATTCGTAAAAAGGGTTGCATGGCCTGCAGAGGTTTGGTTTCAGAAAGAAGCCAGAGGCCACCTCACTGAGGGGTTGTTATGCAATGGGGACCACCGGGGACTCCATGCCAAGGTTTCAGCAAGCACCCATGGGCAGTGGGGGCGGGGGAGAAGGCCTCTGGAGAGTGAGGGATCCCGGGGCCAACTGGGGCACCAGCCATACTGGGCCATCCCCGTGTAAGCCCTCTCCTCCTTGGCAGGGACGCCTCAAGGCTCCCTGCTCAGTTCACGTGCAGGGAGGGAGGGAGGGAAGAGCAGCAAGTCTGTCATTCTGCTCCTCCCTGAACCACAAGCAAAGGTGACTGTACCAGAACAAGAAACGCTTCTCAAAAGATTCCTCGGGGAGTCACCTGCTGTCTCTGTAAACTGGCCTGAGCACCCCCTTGCAGGCAAACCAACGGAAGAGGAAGGCTGGGTGGGTGACAGTTTCCAGAAAGGATTTGCTGTCTTAGGTCCTGCTGCCGGAACATCTGAGGGAGGTGATGGGAGCAGCTGCTCCTTTGGGAAGGGCTGGGCTCAGTGGAGAGTCCCAGGGCCTCCAGGCCAGACCAGGAAATCCCCAGTCTGAAGCCCTCGAGCATTCTTGCTGCAGGCCCATATGGACCAACAGGGCAACTCAGCGGAGGGTGGGAAGGAGGCCCTCTGCTCCACTGGGAAGCACTCCAGCAGCTCTCCAGCAGCACTGGCTAAGGATGCCCAGGAGCGGCAGCAGGCCTCTGGGAGCAGCTGCCACAGGGAGGCCACCCTGGCTTAGGAAGCCAAACGAGGCAGCTTCCGGCCTTCCAGATCTGTCATCGTGGCTTGACACAAGCCACTGTGGTACTCCTTATCAGAGTGCCTGAGGCGTGATTTCTCAGCCTCCATTTCCTGCAGGAGACTCCCCACCAACACCTGCATGCTACCTGCACAATTCCCAGTCCTAGGGAACTGAAATGCATGGGGTGGCGGCACACCAGCAGCACCATCTCACTAGCCGCAGAAAGTGCAAAGCCAAGGCGCCAAGCGCGGCATCCTTCCGTGGTACCACTGGCCTTGGGGTGGGGTGGGATGTGGCGCATTCTCAAGGGGCCTGTGTGTGCCTGCCCCAGCCCGCCACTTTGTCTGTATGGCCTTCTCCTGGCTCCGCTTCTCAGCACCACTCTCCACAGCCACAGAACCAAGCAGCCCAGATTCTCCTGGATGCCCCACTTCCAGGCAAGGCCTCAAGGAACACCCAGCTCTCTGCACACGGACACTGAGCACATCAGTACAGTTCAACCAGGCAACTTCCCCAGCGTGAGCTTTCGCCATGCATTCAAAAGGTTGCTCGGGGATGGGGGGAGGACACAGTGTTTGCAAGATAAAGATGTGAAAGCCAGACTGGAAATACAGTTGTCATGTTACCAGTTTAGGGGAGAGGAAGGCGAGCAACAGCAAAGTGTATAACATAATAAAAGAAACCAGAAATGGTACGATAAACCCAAAGAGACCAGGGTAGCTAAAGAAAGGTTGGCGATTCTATCAAGCTTCACCAGCAAAACAAGGGCTGAAATAATATTACAGTGCAAGTTAGGAGGAGACCAAGCAGTCTTGTCCAGCATTTTCAGACACAAGCTAAAGCTAGCAGACAGGGATCTGTGGATGGGAAGAAAATTCAACCCACTGCAAGCAGGTGCCCAGTTGGTTCGGTCCAAGAAAAAAGGCATTTTAATGATTCTGCAAACTGCACAAAGTGCCCTTAGATGTGCCAGCACATGATGGTGCCATGCAAGAATGAGAGAAAACACTGGGAGTGTGGCATCCAATCTACGATTTGTCCTCCAAGACCACTGAGATTCTTTAACAGGAACTAGAAAAACAGCTGGGGAAAGCATGTTGCATTTGGCATCACCACCCCAACAACCCCACACATGGAAAAATCTAGGGCAACGTGCCCTGCAAATATAGCACGGGGGGGGCATTCCCCCTCTCGGCATGATCCGTGCCTTGCTCCCAGCCTCAAGGAAATTCAAGCAGTGCGCTAAACTGCATGCACAGTGGCAGCAGAGGTGGGAGAAAGCCCAGGTGGAACGCCAGCAGAAGGCAAGACCGCGAAGTCACCACTCCACAAGCGGTGCTCTGCTTGGAAGCTCTCCTGCCTCCTGGATGCCTGCCTCCCCGAGCTGGAAACACGCTCTGAGAGCCACTTTCCCACCCCCACCCTCCTCCCAGCTAGCCCCATTCGCAAAACGTTGTTAACACAGGAACATCCTTTCACAGGAATTTGGCTGCGTGCTGGGAAATTGGGATCACTTTGAGCTCGGGGTGCCACAGAACACCTTGCTCCCATGCCACAGTTTTTCATACGGTGTCAGACTCCAGGGTATCTGGGCAGGATGCAAGCCCTGGACTGAAGGAAAACAGGAAATGAACTGGAAGATCAGCTGCATTTCATTGGCAGAAAAGTCAGTAAATTATGTCCCCAAAAAGTCCCAGCTTGGCAGCCAGGAGGAGGCCTGGCCAGGGATTGCAAGACAGTCGCAAGGCACAGAGAAAGAGGCACATGGGACTTGGACTTAGTCCCGGTTCAGCCCCAGACCCTGCTGCCATTGCTGCTGCCAGCATTCAGCCTTGAAGTGTGTAGTGATTAAAGATTGCCTCTGAGCCTGCACAGTGTTCACTACCGAGAAACCACAGCCAATCTGCACATGGTTGCGGAAGTGCATGGAGTATAGAAAGAATCCCAACTTTCTGAGATCAACCATCAGCAAATTAATTGAGCAGCCTGGAGGAGGCCATGCCCCCCACGCCACCCCCCATCACAGCCATTCCCTCTAGGAACAAGTCAGTTGTGAGCCAAGGTTCCTCTTTTGAATGATCACCAGCCACAGACTGCTTTCCATAAATAAATGTACTTTATTTCTTCCAAGCACCAAGCACCCAGGGCAGATTTCTGAGCATGCACAGAGCAGTTTGTGGAGCCCAATCTAGTGTTTATCTCCAAAAACGCTCCTTATGCACATACCTGGACCCCCTCCCTTCAAGAATACGCCTCCTTCCTGTATGCTGCTCATTTAACAGGCCTCCTGTCTCTGGCAACGCCACGGGGTTGACAGTCACGGCCTGGCCCGCCCCTGAGAACTCCTCCTCTGTGGTGGCCCCTCCTGGCCCTTCCAAGTTGCTGCCTGGCTCAGGGAAGCACCTAGCCTGGAGGCACTCAGCACCACTGCCATTGCCGCTGCTCCTCCAGCATCTCAGGAACTTGCTCCAGCCCATCCTCCCCAATTCCACTGCAATCGCATTCACCTTCTGAAAGTGGGAGCGCTTGCCCTGGGTGGCCATGCTTCTTACACCCACCAAAGATGAGGTAAGAGCCAAAGTGATGCACCAGCTAATTCAGCACCCACTTTCCAAAGCAGTCAACCAGGTGCCTCAAGGAAGCCCCCACCAGGGCACATAGGCAAGCAGTATTCCAAAGGACACTGCTTCCATCTAACCGTTGTGACTAACGGTCACCAGCATAGGGGCAGGCATGGATGCAGCAACCCCACCAATTAAGACAACAGGCTGCTTTCCAGCACAAGACACAACCAACGTGCCATCTCGGAAGCCTCCGTGCTGGCAGAAGCTTTCTCAAAGTGTGCTACTCCTGCAGTGTTGCAGAACACTGGAAGCGTCTTGCTGGTCACCAGAATTAAGCTGCTTGTCACCACAGGCAACCTGGCGACTCAGTTTTGAACCGCTGGCCTCCACGGCCACAAGACATTCAGGGGTATACCATCCACTTTTAAAAGGTGCACACAGGGGTACATCCAGCTTTAGAATCTGGACCCCCACACATCAGTAAATCCAAGAAAACAGGGCAGGGGAAACAGTCTCCCATAGCCTCCCTTTCAGGGAGGGCTGGCAGAAGTTAGATTGAGAAGTACGGACAGATCTACTACAAATAACCCAGAGATCAAAAGTTTTTCTGACTCACAACCTTTTAGCAACACAGCAACCACAATACATGTGCATGCACACATCCTACATTATGCCACCACAAAGAGGTATCCAGGATTGAGTCTTTGTGTGCGGGAATTATTGTCTCTGTTCTGTTCTGGCACTCAAAACACATCCCTGGATTCCGAACGATTTAATCCTAAACCTTAATTCTAGCAGGCTGCTGTCGGTGAGTTGTGGAGTTCCGGTAAAAAAATGATGCCAACCCTGAAGTCAGCCCAGTGCTGATCTAGGCAGAACCGTTCCCCATACAAACTCAGGGAAGGCCCAGATGGTCTCCTCCAGGGCCAGCTTTCCATTCATTCTCCCCACCCGCAAGGTGTGACACCAGGACTGGCAGCTTCATGAAGGGAACCCAAAGGTCCTCCACCAAACAGTCACTCCAGGTAGGCTCCCGCAGCACCTGAATGCCACTGCCAGGCAATGGTTGCAAGAGCAATTCAACAGCCCAGCTCCTGACAGGAAGGAGAGGCCCCCAGGCTCTCTGAAGGGAGCCACAGAGCACAGAACTGGTTCTTTGTGTGTGGAAGGGCAGCGTGCTGGCTTTATGCTCCAGCAATCCAAAATCGTGATGCGCCTCTTTCAAGGACTGCTGTGCAGAAGTTCAGCCAGGTACTCAGCATCACTTTAAAGCACGTCACCAGTACCAAGGACAGCACTGAGTTCAGATGACAGAGGCTGCTTTTAAGTTAAAAAGAGGAGAAACGATTCAAGAATCTGATGGTCCTGTTGCAAAGAGATGAGTGTTTGGACCATGAGCACAATCAAGCCTGAAGTTCTGTAAAGGTGGCCTGTCTCCAAGCACAGTTTTCAGCAGATGACAGGAATGAGGGCATGGGCCGTTCATATCCACACTCAGCCACGATTCCCACAGAACAGCTTCACACAGCCTACGCTCTCATGCCCTAAATCTGCCAAATGGGCCACAGGCCTGCCTCACAAGCGTCTACCCCACTGTACCCATTTTAAAGCTCTGTGCACATGTCCGCTCCAAATTCTTCACCACACTTGCCCATGTACCACACATTGCCAAGAAAAGGTTGCTTGCGGGGAATGGCTCAGGTAAGGAACCAGTGACAAAACTCTGAACTGCCCTTTCTGAAGGGGAGAAAAAGAGAAAAAATCTCAGCAACATTCTCATGCGGTTTTTTGAGCAGTTCACTGCACTGCTGCCTAGTTGGGCGAATAGCTGTAAGCCGCACACCAGCAACCCCTTGGCTGGAAGCAGCCACAGCGCAGGGGTGCCTGTGTCTCCAAGGAGGCCCAGGAGCAGCTGCACAAGCACCACAGCCCACCCCTGCAACATGCAATTAGTCCAAGGACGAAGCCTATCCAGGATGGATGCCCACGGCCACAGAGTGGGTGCCAGGAACCGCCGTCGCACTGGGGCACTGCTCACAGAAACCCTCTATAGGGCCAGCCAGGGCTGCGTGTCAGCAGGGCAGAAGAAATGGATTAATGGCTTCGTCCGCTCGCTAGTTCTCGTTAGGGCCTGCCTTTTTCTGGCAAGGAACCTAAAGCGGCAGATCCAATCCTTCCCCTCCCCTCCATGTTATCCATAAAACAACCCTGAGAGGCAGGCTCAGCTAAGCATCAGCAAATGGCCCAACGTCTTCCAGTGGAGCAACCAGAACCAGGGTCTCCTACACCCTCACCTTGAATTCTGAATGCAATCCATTTCTGGATGCACTGCATCTCTCTCCTCCCCCCTAAAATCTGAGCCAAGGATCAGAGCCTGACATTCTAGAAAGACAGGTTTGAAACTATACTTCAGAAATCAGCAGCATCTCAGATGCTGGAGGCAAGAGGGAAACAGCGCTTCTCCCCATCCCATGCATCCACCCACCCCACTGCCATCGCCTCCGCCTCCGTCAACATCACAACAGCCCAGATTCTGCAAGATAACCTCCTATGCGCTTTTTGTTTTTCATGGAGTCACTTGAATCCAAGGCCTCCCTCTAGGCCAGGGTGTTGCAAGCTAGGCAGCCGGAAAGAAGAGCGCCATGGAGAATGCGCCAGATGTGCCACACTTGCCAGAGAACGCAGCAGCCCTGCCCACCTGGGGCCCCAGAGGGGCTCTAGCAGGAATCGTCACAGGCAAGGGTGCTTTCCGGCTCACATCTCCTCCTCTCTGCCCCCTGCCCCACTGCAGACGTCCGTATGCGGCCTGTGCTAGAACTGGCAATGAGGTGGTGCCCAGGGAATGCAGGTGGGCAGCGAGCGCCAGCAGGCAGCCCGCAATACCTCAGCGGGGCACCACGGCCCCCGAGGACGGGATCTGCATTTCCCCGTACCGCAGGAGCTTCAAGGCTCTCGAGGTCAGCGCTCGCCAGCATGGACCGCCACGCAGCAGGAGAAGCCAGCAGAGCGCAGGGGCAGCCGCGGGCCCTGCACAACGCCATCTATGCAGTCCAGCAAGGCGCTGCACACGCAGACTGGAAAGATCCCCAGAGCAACAGTCAAGGGCAAGTTGTTGCATTATTTCCAAAAGTTAGTCGAGAGCTCCCTGAAGAATCCCAGGCAACACTATAATCTGTCCAGTCCAGGGCCACTTGCACAGACAATTCGGTGGGTGCAGCAAAAAAGGAAGAGGCAGCACCACAGAACCCTGCTTCCAAGGAATGTCAGCTTCCTGAAAAATGAAAAATAAGAAGCTGGCCATTTGCCTTCCTGGTTATGACAATACACTCGAAAACATGTGACCAAGAGCTGGTAAAATTTCAAATGCCAGAGGAGCTCCCAGATTAAGATTTTAGCTGCCCCAGAAAGGGTAGAGTGGGTGTGGTGTGATGAAAGTCAGTGTGGTGCAGTGGTTAAGAGTGTGATGTGGGAGCCAGGTGGCTGGTTCTAGTCACTGCTCAGGTGACTTTGGGCCAGTCACAGACTCTCAGCCCAGCCTGCCTCACAGGGTTGTTGCTGTGGGGATAAGATTGAGAGCAGGAGGAGGAGAACAATGTTGGCTGCATTGAGCTTGTTTTAAGAAAAAAAACAAGATATAAATCTAATATATAAACAGAGTGCTAGCGCCTTGCAAGCGTTCCCTATCCACCCTCTCTTCCAAATGAAACACACCAGATAAGAGAAATGCAAGCAACTTGCATCTCTCACACAGAGCATGGAATTCAACTTTTCTTGATGAAGCATAGCCATGTTGCGGGGTTCTAACGCGAGTACAAAAAGCCCCAGCCCTTTCCTATACTATTAACTGTGCCAAGTGAGCCGTGCTAGAAATGGACTCACACTCCCAGCATCTTACCACTTAATTAGAAGCAAACTGCCTTCAACAGGACAGGCCCTTTCTCACCGCTTGGTATTACGCCATCCATTAAACCTGTCAGAAAGCGGAGATCAAAGACCTTCTCAATCAGCTCCTGGTGATGCATGTCCCCTCCCACAGCAAGTCACGCCAAGCCCTTCTGTGCTGGAATTCAGGCAGCACAAAGGCAGGAAATGGGCTGAGAAAGAAAGAATGGGCCAGAGGCCCCTTCCGTGGAGACAGCACCTTCCCTTCCCTTCCTTTCCCCTCCCCTGGCAAGGCGGGCAAGAGCGGAGCTAAGGGGAGAGAAAGGCCCCTGCCACGGTCCCAAGTCCCCGCCTCACAAGCCCAGCATCCTGCCTTCAGTTGCTCCTGAGTGGTGAATTCAGCAGATGGAGGACGCTATGCCAGCGTCACCGGCGATCCACCAACCACCAGGCACTGCTCCAGGTCCTGTTTCTCACACCCCCATCAACCTCCAAATTCAAAGGCCGGGCGTATCTGCTGCCTGTCCCCATTTTTATCCTAACGGCCCTGTGAGATAGCACTGCCCAGAGAGAGGAGCAAGCAACATCCCTAGGGCCACCCAACAAGCGCCATGGCAAAGCTGCCAAAGTCTGGCTTTTGAAATCCTTCGATGACAGGAAAACAGATGCTTAGCAAGCCACCCTCACAACTCTCCTCTCGGTGGGTCAAGCCAGAATCTTGCGCTAGATGTTAGTTCTCACTTCCTTCCAAAAAAAGGCCACTGAACTGGAAAGACAACCAGAACCAGCAAAGACAGGCAGGGTGGCTCCGTTGTCATGAGAAACAGCCATCCATCACATTCCTTTCCTGAGCAAGAAAACCAGATGAGCCTGAAATGAAGTCCTGTGCCAGCAGCCTCCAGTCCCCACCTGAGCTACAGGAGGGGTCTGAGGTGCCCGCCTCCTTCCGACAGCCTGTTCCCAGCTCATGGAGCCATACCCCAGAAATGCCCACGAGGCATCCAGCAAAGAAATTGGCCCTGCTCTGAAGGCAGCCAAAGCATTAGCCACAGAATTCGCTAAACTGCTGCGGGATGCTACCGAATGCAATGTTCTGGGAGCCAGATAAATGAGAACAAGTTTGGACGAGGGCAACAAAGATAAGCAGGGGTCTAGAAGATGGGCAAGCTGAAGGAACTTGAGGCATAGCCTTGAGAAGACCGATGGAGACACGACAGCACTTTGCAAGGTGACTGCTCTCTGTCACCCAAGATTCTGGGATACAAAAGGACAGGCTTAAGTTACACAAAGGCAGATTTCAACTTCGCCTCAGGAGAAATTTCCTAATCATCATGGCAGACAGCAGTGGAACCAGCAACCTTTGGAGGTCGTGGGCTCGCCATCGCTGGGTGCCTTCAAGCACAGCCTGGACAGCCATCTGCTGGGGATACTTTAAGCATGACTTCTGCACTGAACAGGGGTTGGACCCAAGGGTCTAAATAAATCGGAGGATGTTTTGTCTAACTGTTTCAGCAGCCTCCCAGTTCCAAGCAGCCTTGGTTGACAAATGCTCAGAACTGCTCAAAGAATTCAGAGATACGCATCAAGGTCCTGCCCTCCCTCTCCTGCCCTTTCCTCCACTGCTGCCCACAAAACCCCACACCTGGTTCAGAGAGTCAGTGCCATGTGCTGGGCAAAGCAGATGGGAAAAATCTCGACTCAACCTCCCTGCAGCTGTGGCATCCACAGTGCACACCGCTCTCAGCTGAGCCCATCACCCCAGCTGTGTCAGCAGACCCCCCCAGTCCTGCGGTGTGACCCCAGCGCTGCTGAGTCCTCCCCTCCTGCAACGTCACTTCACGAGGTGCAAGGCAGCTGCTTCCCCCAGAAAGCAGCAAGCTTCACAGTTGCACCCACCCAGATCTGCAGCACGTAAAATGCACTTTCCTCCACCCATTGTTCAGACATGGTAGGAAAGGGCAGCTCTTGCCTCAACACACTACCTGTGGGGCAGAGGAGGAGGCCCCCGAGGAAGTCACACCTGCTGGAGGGACAGAGAAGACAATCCCTCCCCAGACAGCGAATGTTGCCAGATGTTCAGCCAGAACATTCTGCAGGCTGAGTTGCCACAAGCACCCAAACACCCACAATTTTTCCTTCATCACCACAAAGGAACTACATTCATCTTCGCAAAATGGATAACAGAGAGCCCCAGGTTGAGGGGATGCAGCCCGTGGAGGGAAGCAAATGCTGGCAGCTTAGGTTCTTGCAATGCCTTGCATGAGGTGGCTTGGTTCTCTAAAAGCAACAAAGGGCAACCCAAACTGTGCCTTGGAATAAATTTTCTGCAATGGATAGACTTCAAAGGGCAACAATCACAGGGCCATTGAATGGCTGCAGTTCTCAGGGAGTTGCTGCAGGACACAGTAGGGCAGGATTGCCATAAGGCCTTGCAAGGAATTGCAAAAGCACAGCAGATGTGGCCCCTTTTGGCATGAGCTTCCTCTTGACACTGGTGCCCTCAGTTCTCCCAGTGGAGAAAAAGCAAGCAAGGGACTCCTGCGCAGCGCATGGCGTGACAAGCTCAGAAGGATCAGGGCAGGAAAGCATTTTGTGCTGCTGGGCACCCAGGCATTGTACCTCAATAAAAGCACACCACAGAAGCACCCAGCTCCAACTCTATTTTATTGAGGTACAACACCAGGCATTGTACCTCAATAAAAGCACACCACAGAAGCACCCAGCAAATTCAAGGGTGATTTGCAGAAAGGCTCAGCAGACCATCCTGCTGCCTTGGATAATTTATTGCGCAGATGCTCCCCTCTTCAAAACCACCCCGCTCCCCACTCCTCCCAGTCTCAGAACATGCTGCTGACATCACATTGCCTGGATTAAGGCTTCTTTCTGGCTGCCTAGACTGGAGCCACAGGTCTCCCCAGACATGTAGCACATGAACACAATATTATTATCCAGCAGCAGAAAGTTGGATGAAACTTCGCATTTGTCTGGAAAATCAATTCAGCTGGATTTCCATCCTGCTGAAGAACTGCAGCATCCAGGCACACAGGACGACAAACTTTCTGCCAGATGGAGTGTGCCGGGAGGGGATGAGTGACACCACCCCAGAAGTCGCCGTCTCCTCCACTCCATGCATGTGGCAAGACGAAGTGATCCCAGGGAACACCAGCCCTTTCCAGGAGCAGGGAATCAAGATCTGCTTCCATCGCCTGGTGCCAGAATTGCTGAGAGGCATAGCCCAGCACCTCCCGGCAGCAGCCTCTTATTAGCGGGGGGCAGGCCCCATTCTGTTCAGCCCAAGCAGAAAAGCCCAGTGAGTCCAGCAGTGACCCAAGCAACAGGCTGCAGCCAGAAGTGGGCCTAGGATCAGGAAAATTCTGCCCAGCCTCTGTGGAGAACTGTTTGTGCCCTTTGGAAAGTCACCTGCCGTCTCCCTCTAAGCTGATCCATACACAACATGGACAAGGAGCTGCTCCCTCCCTTTTCCCCCACACCATGCAGGCAGGCACCACCAGCAGCATTTTAATCTATTTATTTATTATATTTATATCCTCTTTTCCCCCTTCAAGGAAGTCAGGGTGGCTTACATCACTCTCCTTCTGCTGCTCTCAATCTTATCCTCATAACAACAACCCTGTGATGTAGGTTGGGCTGAGAGTCTGCTACTTGCCCAAAGCCACTCAGTGAGCTCCATGGTGGTATGCGGACAAGAATCCAGTTCATATGAATCCCAGTCCCTCACTCTCAACCACTACACCAAGCTGCCTCTCCAAAGGGCTGGCTCAGGGTCAAGCCCTGTAAAGACAGCACAAACTTTGTGAATTAAAAATGCTAACCAAGTGATAACTAGGAGGAGGCGGAGGAGTTCTGCTGAGCAGAACATTTGGTGCATTCCAAAGGAGTGACAAAGTGAGGGGGAAAACAAGGTTCTCATTTACCACCTTACCTGCCACAGCTTGCTCCTTAATTTGCAAAACTCACCCTAAGAAAACTACCTTGGGCTCAGGCATCCTGGGTGGTTCCATTTTGCTTTTGCTTTTTCCAGGGTTGTTTTCCTAAAGCCTGCCTAGAACAGACAACGACCCCTGCCAGAGAGGTGCTGCTCTGGCTAGCATGACACTGGTTAATGGAAGCCAGCCGGTGCCGCGGAATTCACAGGAGTCCCCCCCAGCTGGGAACGATCTTGTTTACAGTGCCTGCCTTCCAAAGGGAAATTAATGTTTAAGCTGTAAAATTGGCTCCCTTCTTCGGTCTCCCAACACCATTATTCCACCTTTGCTCAGAAGTGTTCCACAAGGGAAGGGAACCCAATTTCTTAGGCTAACTCAGCAGACAGATTTGCTTTGAGCAGTTTCTTCTCCCCTTGCCAGTAATAAACAATAGCTTTCCCTGTATAGAGCAAGTTTGCCATCTACTTCCTTCCTTCTCCATCCCATAAACAATTCTTAGTCACACACAGACACATTTTAAAGTTATTCTGCTTAAGGTGGCTTAAAGGGGAAAGCCAATGACGACTTTCAGAAAAAATTCTGAAGTTGCCTTGTGGGGCTTAAATGACAGCACGCATCATGTTCGCTGGTTATCAGTCAAGCCCACTGCTTAAAACCCACAGCTCTCTGCACACAGAGCAGCTCAAGCAACCAGCAGCCTGGCTGGCCTAAAGATCAACATCGTGCCAGGTTCTACAAGATCCATCTAATTTAGCTTCCCATCTCCATGAGCAGCCCCCACCAATAAATGCATAAGAAACAGGGCATGAGGCCATGGATCCCTCCCCAGCATTTGTCCTCAACATCTGTAAGTAGCCTCCAGGCTGAGCTGGGAGCCAAGGGGTGGGGGGGATGGTCACCAGCCTCCAGCAATGTGTCCAGTTTGTTCTTAAAGTGTTAGAAGCCCCATTCCTCATGAACCCCCAGACAGAAATCTGTTTATAATTAAGAAGAACAGTTACTCAAAAATGAACCCAGGAAGCATTTTCAAGTCTGGTAGTATTTACTGAGTTGACATGGTACTTAACTGGCCAAGCCAAAATAAGAGTAGCCACTGCCCAAAACACTGGCCAGCCTCACTTCTGGTGGCGCAGGGGAATCAGCAAGGCTTGTGAGGTTAACAAGATGCAATACATGAGGAGGAGGAAAAAGCTCCCTGGGCTGCTAAAGGCATGGGATTTGGAACACGGGGGATTCCCAATTCATGTGGATTTCAGAACTCTCAGAGAGCTGCTTGTGCCCCAAAACGAAAGAGGCCCCAAGTCCTAGAAACGAAGCACCCAGCAGCAGAGAGCTGGACTGCCTTGCTCAAGACAAAGCGCACCTTCTAAGCCAACCAAGAAATAGCTGAGATGTTCCTCCAATACTTCAATCAAACTGAAAGCTATTGAAGCTTGCACTGACGAGCTACAAAGGGCATGAAGTTCCAAAGCTAGCAACATTTCATAGCAGCCACATGATGGGCTTTTATATGTTCTGTGCTTCTTATTGGGCATTCCTGTGTCTAGTACCCATGTGGGCAGTTTGCAAGCTTGCATTTGATGGGGTCTTCCTCCCTTTCCCTGGCTTGAAGGAGGCATCCGAATGGGGAAGTGGGCTTTGGCAACGAGTGCCAGAGGCAGGATGCCAAGTCAAGGCTGGGTGAGGTCCAGCATCTTCCCTCCACCGAAAACCAGATGGATATTGCTATGCCTGGAAAGCCCTTGACGCTCCAGGGGGGATTTTAATGGGGCCTAAAAAGGCTTAGTTTGGGATGCACCCGGCCCTCCAGTGCACTCACTTCTGTGAAGCCACCGCTCCCAAGCATTGCTCCCACCCCGCTGCTGTTATTTCCCACAGAAATAACAATGCTAAATGGAGTCCCAGGGGAGTGGGTGCTAATTCTGCTCGCTCCTCTGGCAACCCGGAAGCTGCTGCTCTACGTCTAATTGTGGCAGAGTGAAACCAGCACTGTGTTCGGGGGGGGGGGGCTCCCGCTGGGCATGGCCCTGCACATGCGCCCCGGCCAGATCCTCACAGCCGAAGGGGCTGTGCGGCCCAGTCCACGCACTGCCCGCAGGCAGCACACACGCACAGACACAAAAGGATGCCTTCTCGGGCCTATGTAAGGGGGGAAAGGGCAGGGATGCCCTTTTGTTCCCGCCGCCTCAGAGACTGCAACAAACTTGGCTGCCGAACTTCTGCAGAGGGGGGTCTTGGGACCACTGCCCAGGCTCCAGGACGGAGGCGGCCGGAGACCCTGACCGCCCGCGCAGCCGGCGCCGGCGGAGAACGCCCGCCAAGCATCCTCGAAGAGGCCACGCTGCTGCCCCACTCAGCCAGCGCCCAGGCGCCTGGCCCACTCGGGCCGCACGCAGGAGGCCTCCCAGCGACCGGCGCAAGGGGCGGCAGAAGGGACCCGCTTCTTCTGCAGAGGGGCGGCCAGCACTTCGGGGGCGTCCCGCGCCGGCACGTTTCGAGACCTCCTGCGGATACTCGCCGTCCTCGGGCAGCCTCGTTGAGCCGCGGCCGCCGAGCGCCCAGCGGGCTTCCCGCACACCAGCACCTGCTGCCGGCCCTGGGCGGCGAGCCTCGCGAGGCAGCGGCCGGCCGCCGTCCCCTCCTCGGTCGAGCGCGCCGCGCAGGTCAACCGAGCGCCACGCGGCCGCCGCCCGCGCCCGGGCCTGACCCAGCGGCAGCCGGCCGGTCCCCAGGCGAGCAGCCGCCAGGGCGCAGGCAGAAGCAGCGCGGGGGCAGCCGCGCCGCAGGGGAAAGGACGCGGAGGCGCCGCCGCCGCCGCCGCCGGGCCGCGACGCGAGCCTCCCTTCGCTGCAGTTCGCCCGCGGGCCCCGGCGGCTCCCTCCGCTCCGCGGCAGGCGCCGTCAGCCGCCGGGACTCGCCACCGCCCGCGGCCCCTCCCGCCCCGCGCCCACCTTTGTAGCGCTCCAGGACGTCCTCGTACGCCTGCACGAACTCCTTCTCCTGGCTGCGGTTGAGCGGCTGCTGCCCGGGCACGTAGCCGGCCATGGCGCTGCTCCGCGGCCAAGCCGGCCTTTGTGCCGAGTCGCTGCGCGAAGGGAGTCCCGGCAGCAGCAGGAAGTGGGGCGGCGCTGGCCGGCTGGCTGCCCGGCAGCCCTGGAGCTCCTGCGCCGTCGCCGCCTCGTCGTCGTCCTCCTCCGCCTCCGCCGCCGCCGCCTTCCTGCCGGCTCCTCTGCCGCCGCCGCCACTCCCGGCCTAGGCTCCACCCGCCGCTGCTGTCAGGGAGGCCCGACCGGCGCGGCTTGGCCGCTCGCCTTCCATTCCCGGCCCGGCCCGGCACAGCCGCCCCGCCCCCGGGCCCGGCCCGGCACGGCCCGGCGCAGCCCCAGAGGCGGGGACACCCGGCGGCCGCCCGCGGAATTGCGGGGCACGGCCGAGGGGTCGGGGCGGGCGGGCGGCGGGCCTCGGGGCCTCGGATCCCGGCGGCAAGGAGCCGCCACGGCCGGCGGGGGAGACACGGCAGGACTCAGTCGAGCTGGAAGGCAAGCGAGGAGCGACGGGAGCCCCCCCGCGCCCCGAAGCCATGCCGGGGGGAGCCGGAGCCGGGACAGGGAGGAGGAGAGGCGATGTCCCGCCCCCGCAGAGGGAACCGGGGAAGTGGATGAAGAACCAGGAAGGTGCCGGACCAGGTCAGGATCCTTTACATCGAAATAACCAGAAAGTCCGGAAGGGGGGAGGGGCAAAGGCCACCCCCCATCAAGTGTCAGGAGCCTCCAGCCAGTTTCAGGGTCCCCGTTGCCGGTCCAGACACCTCCTGCAGCCTTTTCCCTCCTTATCGTTTTCGGATTTTGTTTTTTGGAAAGAATACAAGATGGAAGTATTGGAGGAAAAAGGACCTGCTACAAGGGGAGGACAAGAATGTCCGCTGCCCATAAAGTCCCGTGTTTGAGGCAGGGGGCTGGCCCAGTAAATAATTGCCTGAAGCACCCTCAGCAAGAAGTCCCCACAGATCTCGGTGGTGCAAACCCTGAACCAACCAACCCACCCCTTCTGCAGCACAGCCCTGCCCTGATCCCCCACCGTGCCTGGCTTGCCAGTCCTGCCTTTGGACTCTCTTTGGACCATTCCTTTTCTTTCCAGTACCAGCGCAGCCCCCAGGATGGCGCCTGTTCTGCGTCTTTGGCCAACTGCCCCAGGAGGGAACGGAGCGTGTGCTCTGCCCCAGCTGTGTTTGCCGTCCTTGCCTGCAGTGCCTGGAAGCGGCTGGTAAGGGCAAAGCTGCACTGCACAGCCCCAATGTCTGGGCTGCTCGGGGAATAAGAGACCGACTATGGCGCCGTCTGGTGGGCTGGCTGGCTGAGCAGGAGGGCCGCTGCCTCCCTGGCATTACGATGCCACACTCCTGCCTCCCCGGGCTTAGCAGCATGGAGGGTCTCATCCTGGTAGATGTGCCCAGAACGAGGCTGTTCTCGCAAGCACACTAAAGCCCGCTCTTGCATTTCCCACCCTCATCCCAAATGCGGAGCTTCATGAACTTGGGAGTGGATTGCAAATGGACTCCCTCCCATTCGTTTCCTGGGGCAACTCCAGTTGGGAGGGCATGGCCGCTGCACTAGCCGTGGCACCCCTTGGCTAGCCCCTCTCCCTAGGGCAGTGAAGGGGAGTGGCAGTTTCGCTACGGCCTGAGCCCACACACCAAGCAAGAGGAGTCCGGGCAGCTTGTTTTGCTGGGGCCAGGAACAGAGAGAGAACTAAGCCCGAGCAGCGAAGCTGCCAGCACCAGGCCTGCACTATCCACTACCCCAGAGGATCAAAGCGAAGTGAAGAGTGTGGGCGCCACCTCGTGCAGAGACCGGAGCAGCACAAGGCAGAAAAGATGCAGAACAAAGAGCGTGGCGTTGGAAGAGGATTTCATGCGCTGTTGGCGCTGGAGGCGGGGTTTTTCATGTGGGAAGCTGTGGGGAACGCTCTTGATGGCTGCTGGGCCCGGCATCTCCAGCTGGAGGGGCAGTACAAAGCGAGGCAAGAGCGAGCCGGAGTGCAGCGGCAAGGCCACCTTCCCAGCCTGGCTCCTCCAGACATGTTGGCCTCCGACTCCCACAATTCCCAGCCACATGACCCTTTGCCAGCAGAGCATTAGGGGAGGTGTAGTTCGAGGCATCTCACCGGCACCAAGCAGAGGAAGGCCATGGCAGGGAAGCCCTGTGTGATAAGCAGCTTTGCTTTTATCACCAGCCCTCGGTGCATATATCTGCCGTTTCCCTTTGCGCCATTTCCAGAGGTGGCCCCACGATGGGGCAAGGCGGATGCTGACCCCCACAGTGAGTAGCGGATTGAGATGGGCACATGTGACCCACAGCGAGGGGGCATTTCAAGGGGGAATTCTCTTGCTCAGGAAACTTTCAGCTGAAGTTGTTGGTGAGCATAGCACCCCATGTACCTTGATTCTCTGCCTTGATCAGCAAGATGGCTCAGGCCACCTGGGGACCTTCAGAAATTAACGGATACTCAGCACGCCTCATCACCAAGATGGTTGCAAGCGAGGGAGCGACCAGCAGGGTTTAAAAACCAGGGCTTTGCAAGGCAACCCTCTCACACGGCAGAGAGCTTTCAAAACCCGGCTGCGGTGGCAAAGGCAGCCCCTTCACCATGCACTGCGACCGGGTACCCTGCTTCCCGATGACAGAGCGCGTGTGTGCACACACTCACCCTGGCCGGGCCTGTAACTATAGCAACCAACAAAATGGTTACTTGGCCCTCGGCGTTGCCCTTCCTCCACCACGCGTCCCACCTCTTCCACACTGGCTGCTGTGGCAATTGCCTCCAGGCACCCCAGCAGCCCCTCCGGTATGCTCGAGAGAGGGGCGCGCTGAGGAGGGCTCGCGAGGTGGCCCAAGGGGGAGCTCTGCAAGAGCGACTGAGGCACAGCGCAGAGGTGCTCCTTTTGTGGCTGGCGGAAAGATGACATGCAGTAACACATGAGAGTCTAACACAGTTTTGCCTAAAGCTGTGCGGAATATGATCTTTTCTGGCTTCCCTATAAAGCAGAGGAGGGACAGAAACTGCACCATGGAGAGGTGGGAGGGGACCCATCCAGGGCCTGGCTCCTCCACCCCACCCACGTGCACAGAGAGTGTCTTTTTAACACTGCTTTTCTCCCACTGGGTCTCTGTGACTGGTAATCCACATTAGGAAAAAATAATTTCCAGAGTGTGGTTAGGAGGGGGAATGCTGGATAAGAGAGATCTCTTGCTATGCACACACATTTGATGGGGATTGTCAGCCCGAGCTGGATCCTGCTATCACATCTAGTTGCATCGGCACGTCTACTCAGAAGTAAACTACACTGTGTTCACTAAGGTGGTGCCTAAGTGCTGAAAATGTGCAACGTGCCTGATCCTGGTAATTCCTACAATTACTCCGTCAAGCAGGTCACATCAGTCAATCCATAGTACAGACAGGGAAATGCAGAGCTCCCCTGAAGACCATTGGCAGTTCGTGCCTGGCTTGGATCCCGGAGGCCACAAGCTCGGGCACAGAGGCTCAGCTGGCTCTCCTGGGAGGGCTGAGCAACGCTTTGCTGTTTTGTCTTCAATACAGCAGCACAATCCAGTCAGATTGGAACACTTGAGGAAAGTCCTTTCCGTGGGTGCTTAACTCTCCCATCGAAGCCGGTATTTTGAAGCACTTTGCTTTGGCTGGAATGTGCCCAGCCCACAGAGCAGGCAAACACTGTCACCTACCCAGAAGGCCTTTGGCTCCATGGCTGGGCTAAGACGGGGTCCGCGAGCATCGGACAGCAGAGCGGAGCAGGACTGCACACAAAATGCTGGTTGGATGCGGCTGCCACATGGGAAAAGGCCATCCCGCCAGCAGGGCCGAGCTATTCCTAAGCTGGCAGGCCGCAGATGGCCAGAGCAGCCGTGGGGCTCCGTGGGCCCTAAAAGCAGGCGGGTGGCAGGGAGGACACCCGGGCAGGGCTGGCCTCCTGCGGGGGCTGCCACTCCCACCATCACTGGCAGAGCGAGCAGAGGCCCCAACAAAGGCCTGCACGTCGGTCCAACCCTCTTTTCTAGCATCCTTGCAGAACAGGCACGGTGGAGAAAGGTGAGCAAACAGGAATGAGAGGGAGGGAGCTTCACACACTTCCCCATGCCCCCCCCCCCCAGAAGCTGGAGCTGTCCATGACCCAGGCCCTGACCAAGTCCCAAGTGCTCAAATCTCTGGACAGCACACCTCGAACACAAGGAAGGCAAACGGGGGCGGCTTGACTGGAACTCAGGGTGGAACGTCCTCCTCTGTGTGACTCAAAGCAGTGACTAGAACAGGGAGAACTGTGGGGCGCACTCCTGGCATGAGCAGTGTGGGGGAGGAGGACAGTGCCCTCTGCCCCACGCCGCTCGCTAGCCTTGTAGCTGTGCACACCACACTGGCTCGCTAAGCCCAGCCTGACGGCATAGCAGGGGAAAGCAGCAGGATCCAGCAGAGGTGCCTCCCCCTTGCTCGGGGAGCCAGAGTGCAGCGGCCCTTCCCCATCTCGTCTCGGCTGAGCTGGGATCGGAAAAGCAGCCCTCCTGAAAGCTGTTCCGGAGGGTCTGTCCCTGCAGGAGGGCCTGTGCTTGCATGCCTCTCACTGGGAGCTGACTGTGTCTTCTGCTCAAAACCAAGTAGTAAATTCTGTGCTCCTGGGATCCAGCCCTTCCGTGGAAGTCCCTTTCCCGCCTGCAGGGGGCCCATTTCACTGTCCCCCTGAATGGGCAAGCGGCCACCGCATTTGCTGCTGGAGAGAATGGCTACACTACATTCAAACCCCAATCATTTTAGACACAGGCCTGGTTTTGCTACAGTTTCTCTGTAGCTCCTGGGGTACCTGAAACCACAAATCTTTACATCACCCCAGGCCCAAACACCCTTTAACAGAAAACTCCCCTTGAGTTCTCCCTGTTTTGCATGTGGGAATATCTATTTCCTTCCCATAAATAAAAATAAAATAATAATAGCTTTTTAAATCCCTCTTACAAAATGCAAAGATATGGGAAAACCTGCTTCTAAACTTACCTCATTTTTAATCTGTATGATGAAATTTTACATACTACTGCAAAATATAGTTTAGATGTTCCCCTGACAGAAGAGACCTTTTCCCGAGTAAGGAAGGAAGGTTTGCACATTGTGAAAGGGTTCCAAGGGAGAAGTCTTCCCCCTGGATCTTGGGCCTGCAGGCTCACCTGTATCCCTGGCTGCAAATAGCTCCTTCCGCTTCATTTAGCACCCTTCCTTTAATTCTGATCATCTGCTTACCCTAATGTCAACTCTTTCAGTACAGTCCAACTACAGCCAGTCACTGTTGCTTCTGCCAGCTGCCAAGCTTGCCCTCACATCAGCAAAGCCTCCGCCTCATCCAGCCAGCACAAGTCTGGCGTGCAGCAGCCCCGCGAAGCGAACGTGAGGAGGGTGTCTGGGCCATTTCAGCCCAGCCGGACCTCAGTGCTCGCTCCCCTGTTGTCTTCAATTGTCTGCATTTTCATTTCGTCTCAGTGGTCCTTAATGACAGCTCTGATTACTTATTTTCATTTCCACGGAATGTTTTGGCGTATGAAAATTTCCTCCTCCTATGCCATGAGCACCTTAAACTGGATTATTTAACCTCACAAACACCATCCAAGGGAGATGACTGGGTTGGCAGATCACCCCTTCCACCCAGGGCTCCCACCAACCACAGCATTTAATAAAGTACTTTATTAAATGTGCGGGCATTTAAATGAGCTAGTGCCATACAAACCACCGCCAGCCAGGAAAGAGCCCGTTGCCCCAGAGGAGAAATAAAAGCACTTCATTCCTTTGCGCATGGGGCTGCTGGCACACATCCAGTCCAGCAGCACTGTGGATATATTAACCAGCATAACAGCAAGCAACACCTGGTGTCTGGTAGAGGAGAGTCCTTCTGGTCCCCAAACACTTCCTTGACCAACACTGCCCTGCCAGTCCTCACAGTCAACCATCACCCCACACTCCACTGGGCCTCCACATCTGAATGATCTGCACAGAAATGCCCAACTCCCTCGTATCCTGCATGACTGAACAAGAGCCTCACTTGGGGCCGTGCTTATCTGCAAAACCTGTGCCTTTTAGAAATCACGAGAACAGAGGAAACACCTTTGGGTGGGGAACTGGTCTACCTTCAGAGGTGCAACTTCTAGGGCCCAGGCAGAAGACATAGCAACGCAAGCAACAACAAGGGGTGGGAGCCCAGGGCTGGGTAGCTCTCACACACACCCCAGCTTTGCTAAAGGTGTGCAAAGAAGCGGGCTGCACGCTTAGCACAATTTTCAGATGCTCTAAGCTTGGGAAAGGCTGTAATTGCTTGGGAGGATGAATTAGGATGCAAACAGTGAGAGGAAATTACCAGAGCTTGATGCAAACGTCTGTTTGCCAGTTGTCCCTTATTTGAAAGGAATGTCACTTTTTCCTTTTGGACAAAATAGAGCTCCCTAAATTGACAACACCAAGCGTTCCGTTCTCTAATATGCAGTGGGACAGCTCATCTACCTCTCATTTGGGCAATGTTGATCTCGGCACTCCTAAAAGTGACCCACCAGAGTCGCCTTCTCTAGCGTCCACTCGTACTTTGCAGCTCCCACCAATTTAACCCCTCTAGAAAGCTGGCCTGATCAATACTTCTTGCTCAAACAGTGTGGCAAGCAACTCTGTGAAAGCCCACGTGCTGTGGGGGTGGGTGCTGGACTGGCAACCCTGCAGATGTGGATCCCACGTCCCCACTCGCCATGATGCTCCAAGGGCCAGTCACTCGCTCTCAGCCCAACCCACCTCACAGGGTTGTTGCCACGCGGATGAAGTGGAGGTACGTAGGCCACCGTGGGTGCCTCACAAGAGGAGAACTGGCAGGATACGAACGCAATGAAACCACAGTAGCCATAGGGATACTAGCAACAGAGCTCCACCAGCCCAGCCCTGGGGAAGGGGTGCGATCAGTGCTGTAGATCCCCATCATCCATCAGTGCAGTCATGTGATGCGGGGAGCAGAGGGGGCAGGCAGCCCTGCCTGGGCAGCAGGTTCAGTGGAGCAGTTTGGATGGCAACCCGCCAGCAGGTGCAAGGAACCAGCTATCCAAAAGCTCAGAAACCAATCAGTTTCTACGCCTGATCTTAGCCAAAAGGCCAAGAAGGTGCCGAAGACAGATCCTGGGGGAGTGTGGTTCTACCTAGCTAGATGAAAGACAAAGTCTGGGAGTGCCACTTACTCAAGATGACTGATATGAACTATGGTAGCAGTATATTGTGTCAAAGTAGTTACTAATCCAACTGGGGTTTTATGAAAGATAACTTTTATTTCCTTCTTTTTAAAAATCTATTTATTTATTTATTTGAATTGAGCTGGTCTTTGACCATAATAATAAAGTTTTATTTATCTAACTGATCCATGCCAGTTTCCTGTATTGTAAACATATTCTTGGATTACTGAAAATTGCACACGCTCGCTCTCCCTCACTGTTCTGATTCTTGATAGCTGATGGATGCTGGCTTCATAACCTTTGATGGGGATGCAGGGATGCAGCAACTCAAAGCAACAGAAACTTGCTTCTTATTTCACCCACTTGTATGGCAGAGGAAGGAAATTATTTAGCAGAAATAGCAGCTGGTGGCCAGAAGTTAGGGGGGAAGATTGAGCTGGGCAGAAAGGCTGCGCTTTGGGTGAGCTTGGGGCAGGTGCTGCCTGCAACGCGTCGGACCTCCCTGGGCCCCATTTGGCACCATCTGAATATCCGCAGAGAAGGAGCGCAAAACCAGCAGAGGCTCCCCATATGGCCTGCACATGAGGATGCAGCCTTATTCAGTGTGTCGCATGGAACTGGGCACTTTAAAGATGCGTGTAAATGCGCTGCAAGGTGCCTTGCCTGTTTTGCCCCATCAGGGAAATTGCCCTTTGGTGGGGCAATTTGGACTGAAAGACAGTATGGGAAGAAAGCCCCCCCACGCCCAACATGCAATTAGTATCCTAAAGGCGTCACTTTAACGTTGTACTTGCCCTTTCCAGCAAAAAACAGAAGATCTGACTACAGACCCACCATGAGAACACTCTCTGACTGGACTGGCCCAGTGCCCCTCTCAGGGTCAGGCTGGTCTCGCTTGCCGAGCTTCAGCATGGCGCCCATCAGCCTGCTCTGCTCCTTACAAGTGGCCATGAACCACGGCAGCTGCTGGAGCCCAGGCCCGGGTGCCATGCGCAGCATGCCCAGCCACACAGTTGCTGGGCTACAATTGCCGTGGTTGGCGGGACCCCCAGGCCACCCCACTCTAAGGGGCAGGGCGAGAGGTGGAGCCAGAGCCACAGGGCCCTTCTCCCTGCTCTCCTGTGCTACTGCAGCCTGACCAGATCCTGGCACGTGTGAAGAGCAGCCATAGGGCTGTGAAGGTGGCCCGGGGGCTCTGGAGCCATGGACAGGCAGGGCCTGTAGCTTGCTGCTCCCAGCAGGCTCAGCATCACCATGCAAGTGGGGTGTGCAGGAGCTGCCCTGGAGAGGAGCGGATAGACTGGAAAGGAAAGGAGGCCCTGCCCGGCCAGGCTTCCTCAGACAAAGAGAGATGCCACTGTGGACGTGGAAATGGGTGGTTCCAGCTGGGGAAGAAATGAAGACAGGAGGACGTACCAGGAGGGTACGGGGCAAAGGAAAAAAGCGGATCCAGCCTCCCACCCGCTGATGTGTTCGTCTCGCACAACTGACACTGTACAAGTGGCTTTGCATAGGGAAAGGAGCGCCACTGTCCTCCTTGCAACACTTCTGCACCCTGGCAAGGCTTGTATCTCTCCGTGGCTGCTGAGCCTGGAATGCAGAGTAAAACCAATTCACACGCCAGGCAACAAAACCAGGTTTGCACCAGACAGGAAGCCTCGCAGGTGTGGAACTGGGGGAGCCAAGCTGCCCCCAAATGCATCAAAACCCCCAGAAGGGGCAGACACAGGAGGCCATCCTCAAAGCACAAAGGCTTCTTGGGAGCAAGTGGCTCCTTCATGCGAGGGGCCTCCTCAGGAGTAGAGAGGCCTTGAAGGGTGGACTTATGACTGCAGCTGGGCCTGGTGGGATTTGGAGTCCTTAACTGTAAGGGTCCCAGCAAAGGGCTGCTCAGCACTGCTTCTTGTCCTTGCTGCCCCTACTGCCTGACCTCCTGCATCACAGGCCGCTGGACCCCTGCACTGGGCATTGCTCTGGGGATCATGCCTGCTCTCAGGCAGCTCCATCGTGCCCAAAGCTGTCCTTTCTTGACCACCCCAGTGCTCATCCGGCATTGTTTTTCTCCTGGCTTGGCCAGCCCACAGCTTCCAGGAGCTGAGCTGAGACTCTGCCAGGTAGCCCAATGACTGGCCCAAAGCCACTGAGCACGTTACAGGGCTGGGCAGGGACCCATCCCTGCCCAGCTGCCTTTGGCAGAGCAGTCTGTACAGTGCAGCCCAAATGTTGCTGGTCCCAGATCTGCCCATGCCAGGTCCCGTTAAGGTGGATTTCAGGCACAGCGAGGCGTATTTAGCAGAATGAGCCGGTGGATCAGCAGTCACCACAGGCTGGCCTAGTACTCTTTGAAGGAGGTGAAGAAATGCACATGGGCTGCAATCCGCTTTACGTCTGGGCAAAGCAGCCTGCACCTCCCATCGTTCCTGGGCGGCGTGTGCAGGGGCTGCCCATTCACTCACTCGCGCACTCACTCCCCTGCAAGTCTCACCGAGTTCAATGGGGATTCCCTCTGAGCAAACAGGCACATTTAGCCCCCTGCCCCGATGCACATGCACACTATGAAGGCTACAGGGACCAGTGCTGCGGAACTAGGGTTTCCACATGGTGGGCATGTCGTGAATGGAGCCGGCTGGTGCCGGAGGTCAGACTAGATGGCCCGGGAGGTCCCTTCTGACTTGCTCTGTTTCTGTGTTTCTAACTAGAATTGCCCAGTTGCCCTCAAGGGAGTCCCTCAGCTGCTTCTGCACAACAGCCACTGCCCAGGCTCACTTCTTTGGAGCCCCGGGGTTCGCGCAGAGCGATGCAGGAGGTGGGCGGGGTCCTTGGGGTCAAATGATTGCCCCCCTTTAACATCTTTGGCTGGGGGATGCTGGGAGTTTAGTCCAAGACACCTGGAGACACCGAGCTGGGGAGGGTAACCCTCCTTGACTTGAGCTTACTTTTATTAAGTAATACTATTTTGGGCATTGGATAACCAGAGAGCAAGGATGGCCCCCTGGAAGAGCTCCTAAAGTCACTTGCTCTGAGCAGGGGATTGGACCCGGCAGCCCTCAGGCCCTCCCAGCCCTACTATTCTAGGACTTCGCTAGACCTGTGCAGTAGCACCACGGCTGTTGCCCTATGTCTCTTTGTTTTGTTTTGTTTTGTTTTGTTTTTTGGAGGGGGTTGTAGTCAATTAAACCCTCAAAGAATTTGAGTTTAGCACTTTTGCTCCTTGGGCTTGTAGGATATTAGAGCACCATGAATCTATCCCTACTAGGAAAAAAAGTTCAGATTTTGGTCCTTGAAGAAACGGGAAAGAGAAAAGCCAATCCTGAGTTCCCACCAGAAAAACCAAGCCAGTATGTTCAATCAGGTACATTTGTAGGAGCTGCATTTTGGTAAAAATCATAGCTGAGGTGCAAGAAAAGCATCATGTGTTTAGATCATGAATGTATGATGTAGCAGACTGTTAGAAGAAACATCCCCTTCTTCTGGGGAGTAAAGGAGAACACCGCTTGTGACAGAGCTCTTTTGAACTGATAAAAATTAATTGGGGGAGCCTTTTATTCTTCATATTTTTAGACACAGCCTTATGACCACTCGGCCACTAGATGACCACAGGATAATTTGGAGCCCCCGCTGCCACCTGGCAGAAGCACGTACACTGAGACCCCACTGCTCTGCCCAGAATGCTGGCAGTGCCCCCAACTCCTCTCCCGATGAGCAGGGCGGAGGCACTGAGATGCCTGGCAAGGGTCCCCTATGTGTTTCGGAGGGAGGGATGGGGATGCCAAGTAATTCTCCCCTTTGCATCCCTTCTGCCCTCCCTTGGATGCTGGCAGTCCTCTGAGTTTGGAGGGCTGCACCAGGCGGCACTTCTACTCATAGGCAAAGGTAAATGCTGTTCATTCGTAAGACACTCTCCAAGCCAGGGCAGCCGGAAAGTAGCCCTCCAGTGCGTTGGGCTTCCATTCCCATAGTCCCAACCATTAGCCATCTGGAAGCTGGTCCAAAACTTCTGGAGGGCTACTTGCCGCCCACCTGTGCTGTGGGGTTGTGCCTCTCCTCAGATCTCACCTGCAATCCCTCATCGATGCCCCACAGAAGTCCTTTGCGAATGGGAAGCCCCCTTCATTGTTGGCCAGACAGCTCCATTTCATTATGGAGCCCTATACCTCCTGGTGTGTGGGGCCAGTTCCAGTTCCAGTCATGGTCTGAAAAACAGCAGCCCTGGAAGACACCGTCTTGCCCTGCTGGCCATGTTGGGCAGCTCCCAGAAGAAAAGTCCAATTTCTGATGTTCCCCTCCCAGGCCTTGCAGGATCTTGGAACATGCTGGCTGTTTGCCTGATCTACCTCAGAGCATGAGCCAGCAGCCCAGGCTGCAGGAGTTGCAGAAATGTGCCAGAAGAAACCCTGTGCTCCAACCAATGTGCAGGTGAACGTAGGAATGCCCACCTTCCACCCACACCCATCTTGCCAAGGAACTCATTCTCTTACCAGCGACTCTGACGACTGCTCTCTCTGCTGGATCCAACACGGAGTCCTGGCTTTTCCGCTTCTTCTGCTCATGAAGGGGTAAATTCCAGGGCAAGGTGTCCCCTGGTGGGCAAGGAGACAGGCTTCCAGACCGTTCACTCCGGTAGGACCGCTCACTTTTGCATGATCGCTCGCTCCGGCAAGACCTCTCACTGAGGGTCTCTTCATCCGAGGAAGACATGACTGGGCACGAAGGAGGCGAGCACAAAGGTGCTGCCAAACCTTTGGAAGCGCTGACCTGCAAACAGACACAAGAGCCAACAGGTGAGAGAGGGGATCAAGGTGGATGGAAATCCACAGGGCTTGGCATCTGGCTCCTAACAAAGATGGCAGCAATGAGCCTCCATGAGACGTGTGCGGCCATCAAGGGAAAATGAGCGGGCAGCGAAATACGGGCGGCTGCTTCCAGAGTAGGCTCTCCGTGCAGCTGTTCTGCCTTCCCTTCCTCCAGCACAAGCTTTCTGGTGAGGAGGAGGGGCCAGGGAAACACAGAAGGGCTGCAAATAGAAGAAGTCAGTACCGGGACCCACGTGCAGTTCTGTGAAAGAGGGCAGGCAGGTGGGCCGCTGCACAATAGAGCCTCAGCCAGGAATCCCCGAGGTCCCATCAAGGACTCTCTTCCACACTGCCTGGCACTGACTCCCCATGGACCTTGCTTCCCACACCTGCTTGGGGACACAGGGGGGAGAGGAGGGAGGAGCCGGCGATGTGAGCCCTCCTCCCCAGAGGGGGCATCCTGCATGCAGCTGCTGCTGAGGACCTTGGGACCCAATGGGCAGCTGGTTTGCCCCTGTGTGTGTGGAGGGCTGGACGGGACCTTGGGCCTGACGAAGCAGGGCTTTTCTCATGTCCTCGGGAGCTGGGAGCATCTGCAGCGAAAGCCTGCGGTCAATGCAGCCTCAGGAGGAACGGATTCCACGAAGGGGTGCCACTTAGCTTTCCTAAAAGAGGCAGATCCTTCCTCGGAACTCAGATGATCGGGGCTGATCAAAGCTCTTTTGCCACAGGGGTATGTTAGGAGGACCTGCAGTGCGCAGAGGCGCAGGGGCCTCTGCACACCTGGGTGGGCCGCCAGACCCCTCCTGGACCAGCGATGGGGGACGGCAGTGCAGACATGGCTTCCACAGCAGGCAAAATCCCAGGCACCAGCGCATGCCGCCTTCCAGGCCAACTTCAACGACCATCTTTTCCATCCATTCTCGGGGAGGAGGGGAGCATGCAGGCATCTACCCCACAGCCATGGTACACAAGCAGCACAGCAACCTCCACAGTAGGACCAAAAGTTTGACATCTGAATAAAAATCACAAAAGATGCGCTCCAAATGGCTTAAGCCATGGGTCCTCAAACTATGGCCCATGGGCCGGATCCGGCCCACCATGCTGATTTATCCGGCCCACTCAGAGCTTTTTGACTCACTTGGAGAAAACGATGTCTGAGAGAGTCCAAAAGCTCTGAGCTGGCGTAGGCTTATTCAGTGGGAAGACGGGCACAATCACGGTCGTGCTGTTGGGGGGGGGATGGCCGCGATCGCGCCCGCCTTCCCTGTACAAGCGCACCCATGACTGCGCCCATCCCCCCAGCGCGCTGCGATCACGCCCGCCTCTCCCCCAGCATGATCGTGCCCGTCTTCCCCCACCCCCAGCACGATCGCAGACATTGTAGCTACGTCCCTTGAATATGGACATGCTCTTTCCCACCTCATCTTGGGCTTCTGCTGCAGCCCAAGCAAGCGGAGCAAACATTTTTTAATTTTTAATTAAATTTTTAAAATTTATTTTAATTTCAATTAATTTTTAATGTGCAGAGTGCATAGGCATTCATTCATATTTTTTCAAACGATAGTGCACCCCCCCCAACAGTCTGAGGGACCGTGAACAGGCCCCCTGTTGAAAAATGTGAGGACCCCTGGCTCAGGCAATCAGTAGTTGCCAGTTCCTTCCCATGGTTTGCGCCTGGAAGGAACACATGCTCCAAGTGTTTGGGTCAAGCCAGTCCCTGCATGACACCCAACTCTCCTCCCAAGATATCAAGCAGTGGGTCTTGTGCATGCATGACATGGCAGCAACACTTCCTGCCTCTCCCCTAACAGTCCAGCTGGGGTTATTCAAGATTAGCGCTAGGTTCCGTGCAGACAAATGGCACCCCTTCACACAGTACGTAATTCATTTTCGGAACATGAGACCGTGAAATCGAGGTGGCTCTAAAAGGGGCAGGCGGGTCCATGGAGGAAGAGGAGAGAGCCTATCAGCAGCCAGGAGTCCCGATGGCCGGACACAGGCTCCAGGGCCAAGGGCAGCTTGCTGCTCAGTGCCAGCTGCTGGCAAGTAATAGCGGAAGGTCTGAGGTTGGGTTCTCCTTCTGGTCCATTTCTGTCCACATCGGTTCAGTCTGTAAGCACTGGAAGGTATGGTGCTGAAAGGCCATAACATGGCAGAAGGAATCCACAAGGGAGGCAAAGACAGCTTTCAGAGCCCTGCTGTCTTTTGAGTCAAATTTCACAGGCATGAGGTCTAGAAACTTGATATTTTTAGGAAAGGGAAAAGAGAAAAAGCTAGGGATTTTTGCACTGCACAGAGATTGATCAGTCTTCTTACACACACAGTTGCCAAAGTATGTCTGCTGCCAGAGACAAGACAAGAGCAACGGAGGCACCAGGACCAATGCAATGGAACTGCAGGGAAGACAGACCAAAGGCAGGAGGGAAACTCCAAATCAGACTGAAGTACAGGCTGAAGTACAGGCTGAAGTAAGGAATCAGGACAGACCAGGAAGGGCAGGAAGGGTGAAGTAAGGAACCAGGACAGAACAGGAAGGGCAGGAAGGGTGTTCGAGGATAGGCTAGACATGCACATGGTGGGCATGTTGTGAGCAGAGCTGGCTAGAGCTGGGGCTCAGACTAGATGGCCTGGGAGGCCCCTTCCGACTCGCTCTGCTTCTGTGTTTCTAAAGATATGGCCAGGACCAAGCCAAGGATCAAGAACACAGAGGGTGAACTTTGGATGGAATAACGGGGCAGGAGACATGGCACAGCGTGACCCATGGCAAGGCAAGATGCACAAGACACCAAGAACCAGGTGCAGCAAGGGTCAGGCAACCTCCGAGGGTGGGGAAGCCACGTTGCCCCACCCAAGGAGCACACCCCACCCTTGCTGGAATCGCCACGGCAGCAGAGACGGTTGCAAAAAGCTGCAGTTTTTGAAAGCGAGTGTGCACATGAGCGAGTGTGCACACGAACTGCACTCCAGAGGAGTTTTGGGAGCACAGTCCGCCTGCAGGAGAAGCAGATCCCTGTGTGCCTCCTTCCCTTACACAATCCCAGCCTTTCTGCTACTGCTCCCACTGCACCTCTGACCGGAGCAGGCAGGCAGCCCATGCCTGAAACTGGTCAGATCAGCACTGTATGTTGGGGTGCAGCAGTTCAAGGGCACTCATCAGTCCAAAGGGCAGTGGACGACACCTCCAATGCAGACTAGCCATAATATCTCTGCATGAGTTACCGTTCAGGCTGCCTCCTCCCCCTCCCATTTAGTCTCTGCTGGCCAAGCAAGAAATCTCTGCTCCAAGACAGCAAAACAGCACAGGAGGCTGCCTGTTTTGTTTTGTACATCTCTGCATGAGTTGCTGCTCACCTTTCAGCAAGGTGTATCTTCAACTTCAGTCCAGAAAAATGCCTGTTAGAGTCTGCCATCGGTCTGGGAAATGCCACCTGCAAGCACTGTCCCCAAAGCCCCAGTGGGATGGAACAGGCTCCGGGCAGTGACAGGAGGCCCTCTGAACATGCCAGTAGCCACACTTTTATTACATCTGTGCGTGTCGGAATGGTGTGCTGGTGCTGCTAGCTGGTTCCTAGGGGGAGCCCTAAATCAGCGCAACTCCATCTTTATGGCTACATCAGGCAACCGCAAAGCTCCAGGCTAAGGAAACCCAGCAGCAGAGGGGGGCCTCACTAGGCAGGACAGAGCCCTGGGAGCAAGCAGCCAGGAGCAACGCAGGTCGGGAGGTGTCTGCCTCCCTTCTGTGTGTGTAAGCGCACATGTGCATTGCTGGAAGCTCCCTGACAAATGGAAAAGGGGCAGCAAACACCTCCCCCACCAGCCTCACTGGGTGCCACATTCCCTGAGGGAGAACCCCATTTCATAGTCCCTAGCTGTGTGGGAAGGAAGGCCCTCCATGCATGCTCAGAGGCACTTTAGGTCCTTAATGCCAGGCAGCAGACAGGTGCCAAAGCCAAGCCACGGAAGGCCCAGCGTGATTCTGGCAGATCTAAGCCATCCGATTTCCATGGAACATAGAGCCGGCTTCTCCATGCAAAAGGGGTTTTACTTGGCCCCTCACCAACTTGCTTCCTGCCCTAAATCCCTCACCATGTGACTTTTCCTTGCAGGAATTAGGGACTCCCTCGCCTGCCTATGGAGTCTGCTTATGGCCAGACTCCAACCCGTGCCACCCACCCACCCTTCCTTCCTTCCTTCCTTCCTTCCTTCCATCCGTCTCCTTCCATCATTCACTCCACACATCCAGCCCACCTGTCTCCATTCATGGCTGAGGCTGCGGGGGCGGGGAGCGGGGCCGTGCATGCTGATGCCTTAGGTGTCCCCCTTCCTATCCCTACAGAAGTGGGAGGGGAGAAAGAGGGAGGAACAGAGAGAAGGAAGTACAGCGTGGGAGGGGGCTTGTCCCCCATTTTGAGCGAGAGAACCTCGATAAGGCCATTTCTCACCCAAAAACAGCATGCTTTGCCTCCTTTCAGAGCATCCACCTCTTCGGATATTTTTATTCATTTTTGAGTGCAAATATCCCGTTCAAAAATACCCTCCCCCCCAAAAAAAAAACCCCTGAATCATCCAGGTGGTTCTCCACCCCCACCCTTGGAAACGGCTTTTTAAAAAGGAAAAATCGACTTGATCTTTAGCTGTCAGATTTAGAATTCCATTCCTACGCTGGGTGATGGAACGCATGCATTTTAAATCCACATGCCAGCAGGGGAAGATTAATTGCATTTATGATCCTGGGATACATTTTCACGTAGAGTCATCGAGAGATGGGCAGGACACAAAATGCGATGTGCTGATAGTAAAGAGAATAACGCCATCAGAACAGGCATCGTAACCAGTCAATCCTGACACTATTCCACCTTAATACTAGAACAATGATGATGTCTGAAGATAATTAAATATGAGGAATCAGAAACAAGAGCCAAGCATCCTATTGGCAATCAATGAAAACGCTACGATAATACCAGAGAACAAAGACATCCGCCCAGCCCCCGTTCAGCAGCCCCCGCGCCGCGCGCCTGAAGCCACACTTTCCCTCACGGAAATACCTCGGTCTCCGTTCACACAGCCTCCACGAGCCCAGACGTGCACACTAATTCACACAAACGGGTCGGGCTGCCACGCGTTCCTCATGCAAGCCCCGTCGGGCTTTTCCGCCTTTTTCGCTCTGCCTCCCCGGGAACACACCCACCGGCAGCCCCCGGGCATTGCTCACGAGGCGCACGACACGCGCGCGACCCGGCCCCCGCAGGCGCAGCGCGAGTCGGCCGTCGGAATCCACCCGCGGCTCGCGCGCACAGCCGGGCAGCCCGGCCTCTCCCTCGCCCGGCAGCGGACGGCGCCTTCCGAGCGCCGCGCCCGCCCCGGAGCCGGGCTGCCCGCAGCAGGTGCCGCCAGGCACAGGCAGCCGCCGAGCATCCTCGGGCGGGGAGCGGCGCCGGCGCGGCCCCCGCCCGAGCCCCCCGGGGCCGCGCCGCGCCCGCCCTTCCCGGGGCCGCGGCCCTGCCTCCGCTCCCGCCCTCCGCTTACCGGGCTCCGGGCTCCGAGCGCCGCTGCGGCCGCGGCGGGCCCTGGACGGGACCTCCGCGCACACAATGGCCAGCCGGGAAGGGAGGGGGCGGGCGCGGGCGCGGGAGCGCCGTCCTTCCTCCTCGCCGCCGCCGCCGCCGCCGCCGCTGCCAGCGCACAGACGCCGCCCCTCGCCCAGGCCGGATCGGGCCCGCCCCGCGCACGCCGCGTGACACTCCCACGGGGCTCCTGAGGCGGCGGGCCGGGACGGCCGGCCGCTTGCTCTCAGGTCCCCTGGAGCGCATGCGGGGCCCCCAGGCGGGGCCACCCCCAGGCCGCCCTCACACCTTCGCTTGGAGGGGAGCAAGCACACCCAGCTGCCCCCGCGAGGGCTGCTGCTCTGAGCGGCTTCGGGTGCCCAGCCCGCCCAGGTCACACACAAGTGGGTGCCTGAGTGGCAGGCTTGCAGGCATTCGCGCCGCCCCCACCCAGACCCACCAGGCCCTTGGCACAGATCCTGCCTGGAAGAGTGCCCTGGCCATGCCAAGTGGGCCCCTTCCTGAGGCTGGTGGCTGGAAGAGCAGAGGGCCCGAGCAGTGCAGGGCGCCCCATCCTGGCGGGGCTCCCCGTGCGGTCGATGCAGCCCAGCGCCAGGCCGGGCCGCCATTTCCGCACACCTTGGCTCCTGCTCGCCCTGTGCCCTGTGCCGGGGACCCGAGCTTGCACTGGAAGCGGCCCAAGCCATGCAAAGCACAGCCAGAATCAGGGCCCTGCCACGGCCCTGTCCTCAAGAGGCAGCCTGCTAGATCAGCCTGTGGGTCCATTGAAGCTTCCCGTTGAACATGCAGCGCAGCCGCCCAGCTGGAACGTCAAACCTCGCACAGGGAGGCCGCCCCGTCCCAGGCAAAGGCCTGCTCGCCCTGCTTCTGTGCTGCAGAGGAAGAGCACTCTGCACATGCACCTCAGCGGCCCTCACTTTGTGTTATCACACCAAGGCCTGGCAAGATTTGCCTCGATTGTAGTCACCTTGGACAGAGCAAGAGCTTCCCTGCCCACCCACCCACCATTCATTCATCCATTCATTCGATTTATATCCTGCCTTTCCCCCCAAAGGGCTCAAGGCAGCTTACATCATCTCTCCTCCTCCATCTTATCCCCACAACAACAACCCTGTGAGGTAGGTTGGGCTAAGAGTCTGGGACTGGCCCAAAGTCACCCCGTTGGCTCCATGGCTGAGCGGGGACTAGAACCCAGATTGTCTGAGTCCCAGTCCCACGCTCTTAACCACTACACCAAGAAGTCACCCTGACACACGAAGGGCAAGACAACTGCCCTGTCTCTGCAAAAGGGACAAGCGGCTGAGCTGCTGGTGAGCTCCTCCTCGCATTAAACAGTGTGGCGGTGACCTTGTTTCCTGGCTGAGAACAGCACATGGCTCATTCGCAGAATGCGTCGTCTCCTTTCTGTGTCAGCGGCAGAAAATGGTTCTTTCTAAAAGCGGGATGCCGCCAAAGCTGTCATTTGGGAACACACAGCAGAAGAGGCTGCTGAACATGGCTTGTGTGGGACGCTGGCCGGGCCTCACCTGGACTGCAGCAGCCTCTGCTGGGTTTCCACAATGCTTCCCCACTGTCGGGCTTTTTTTCCTAAACCAGGTCAATCCAGAGGCAGGGTGTGTGAGCCACTCTGTACCTCAAACGCAGGCAAGCACAGACGTGGGCAAGCCCCTTGTTGCCCAGCGCAGCCGGCACCTCTTTCCCCTGCTGGAACACACGGTGAAGTCCAGGTGCCTACCCACGCATGAACTTGCGCACACAAGCCCTGCGCAGCTCGGGCCTGCTGAGGGAAGCCCACGACCAGCTCCCCACTGCTTATTTACGTGACAGCACCCCCTGGATCGGCACTCATAAAGGACCAGGTGATGCTGATGAAGCCCCCGCCCCCGGGCCCTGGATCGAGAGCATGTCCCCGCACACCGCGGACCTGGAGCTGGCCTTCTGCTGGGCAAAGCCCAGAGAAACTAGCAGGGGCTGCACAAGCCCCCCCCCCCAGCCCATGTTCTTTGTGAGCTGATGGGGACAGCAGGAGAAGGTGCATGCACCTCTTCCCACGAATTGCCTCCCCACCCCCAGCAGCCACAGTGAAAGCGCCTGGTGGCCTTTCTGTGCTCTGAGCCAGTAAGCCTCTGAAAGTCCAGCACTGTGGACAAACAGCCTGTTCTGTGAGGCCACGAAGTGCTGACCCAGCACCGCTTCCCTGAAACAAGCCGGCTCCCTTGGACTGATCGGGGACAGCCCCCTTTCCGCCACTGCGGGGTCAGGCCTCATTGCAGCCACCTCCCTGGTGGGCAACTGATGGAAGCTGGGTGGGCACAGCGCTCCACCAGGCAGCGCACTCCCCAGGGAAGAAGGCTAGAAGAGGGGAGGCTGTAGGCACCCTGGCGCCATCCTCAGCATCCCCACCTAGAGCTCGGAAAACTCCACCTGTTGCCCTGGAAAGCTGCTGTTTGTCAGTGTTGACAGTAGTGGGACAGAGGGACAATGTCTGGGTCACTACAAGTAACTTCCAGAGTTTATGCTACTGTTTAAATCGCGGTGGTGGCAGCAACACAAGTGCCTTTTCTGACACGGCACGTGTGGGAACCACGTGCTTCGCACACATCGTTTTCTCGCTGAGTTTCTGCTTTTCCGCTACATCTGCAGCGAACTCCTCCTCCCAGCAGTGGGGAAGATCTCCTGCTGTTCACCTGCGCCATAGACACCCACTCCGTTATTCACCTTTGCAGAGCTCTCAGGCAGACCAGGGGATATTAATTAATTAATTAAATTTCTATCCCACTTTTTTCTTTTTTTTTAAAGAACTCAAAGTAGCTTACATCATTCTCCTCCTGTGCTCTCAATTATATCCCACAGCAGCAACCCGGTGAGGTAGGTTGGGCTGAGAGTTTGTGTCTAGCCCAGTCACCTCTTTGGTTCCAGGACTGAGTGGGGACTCGACCTCAGATCACCTGAGTCTGAGTCCTGCTCTCTTAACCTCTATGCCACCCTGACTGTCTGATCAAGTGATCAACACTTCCAAGGAACACCAATTCCTCAAACACATTCAAGTTTTACAAATGCACATGGTGGGCATGTCATGAGTGGAGCCAGCTGGAGCTGGCGGTCAGACTAGATGGCCTGGGAGGCCCCTTCTGATTCGCTCTGTTTCTAAATCAGAAGAGGATTTTTAACGAGTACGGATTGGAAAATGTCAAATGTCCTGACTGTTAGATCATACAGCAAAGCAACCCATGACCTGGGGGAGGTAGTGGGCTCTCCCACACTGGATGTTTTCAAGAGGCTGCTAGACAACCATCTGCCATAGACTCATAGAACAGCAGGGTCAGAAGGGGCCGAGGAGGCCCTCAGGTCCAGCCCCCTGCTGTTGCAGGACACCACGTTACACCACCCCACTCGGAGGGCTGCCCAGTTTCTCCCTGAATGTCTGCAGTGTGGGAGAGCCCAGCACCTCTCCAGGCAGCTGGTCCCACTCCCATATTGCTCAGACAGTGAGGAAGCTTTTCCTGATGTCCAGCCTGAATCTGGTGTGCTGCAGTTTAAGTTCACTTTCCATGCCCTACACTTGTGTAGAGCGAGGGGAGTCTTTCCCGTCCTCTTTGTGACAACCTCTGATGTACTTGTGGAGTGCTAGCGTATCCCCGCACGGTCTTCTCTTCTCTAAACATGCTGCGCTCTCTCAGCCTTTCATCACAGGGCTTAGTTCCCAGACCCTGGATCGTCTTTGTTGCCTCCTCTGAACCCTCCCTAGGTTTTCTGCATCTTTTAAAAGCCTGTGTGCCCCGAACTGGACACAGGACTCCAGGTGAGGCCTGACCAGTGCAGAGTAAAGGGAAACTAGTACCTCCCTTGCTCTGGAAGTGAAGCTTCTATTCATGCATCCCAAAATAGCATTTGCCCTTTTTGCAGCTGCATCACATTGCAGGCTCATATTTAGCTTGTTGTCTAGAACAACTCCAAGGTCTTTTTCTTTTTCAGTGCTGCTGAGCCAAGTATTCCCCATCTTGCATCAATGTATTTGATTTTTTCCACCCCAGGTGGAAAACTAGGCATTTGTCCCCAATGAATTTCATTTTGTTGCTTTCCACCTAGTGTTCTAGCTTGTCTAGGTCACACTGGATCTTCTCTTTGACTTCCAGGGTGTTAGCTATTTTGCCCAGTTTTGTGTCATCTGCAAATTTAGTTATCATCCCCTGCACTTCCTCATCTAGATCTTTAATAAAGATGTTGAAGAGCACTGGGATCAGGACTGAGCCGTGTGGCACCTCACTTGGTACCTCTCTTCAGCTTGAGAAGGTTCTGGGATGCTTTAACTTGGGATCCTGCATTGAGCAGCAGGTTGGACTTGATGGCCTTGCAGACCCCATCCAGCTCTGCTACTCTGTTGTTGTTGTAAGTCGCAAAGTCGCATCCGACTCATCACGACCCCATGGACAACATTCCTCCAGGCCCTCCTGTCCTTCACCATCTCCCGGAGTCCATTCAAGCTCACACCAACCGCCTCAGTGACGCCATCTAGCCACCTCATCCTCTGCCGTCCCCTTCTTTTGCCGTCAATTGTTCCCAGCATCAGGCTCTTCTCCAGGGAGTCCTTCCTTCTCATTAGGTGGCCAAAGTATTTGAGTTTCATCTTCAGGATCTGGCCTTCTAAAGAGCAGCCAGGGTTGATCTCCTCGAGGACTGACCGGTTTGATCTCCTTGCAGTCCAAGGGACTTGCAGGAGTCTCCTCCAGCACCACAACTCAAAGGCCTCAATCCTTCGGCACTCAGCCTTCCTTATGGTCCAGCTTTCACAGCCATACATTGCAACTGGGAAAACCATAGCCTTGACTATACGCACTTTTGTTGGCAGGGTGATGTCTCTGCTTTTTCGTATGCTGTCTAGATTTGCCATAGCTCTCCTCCCCAGGAGCAAGCGTCTTTTAATTTCTTGGCTGCAGTCCCCATCTGTGGTGATCTTGGAGCCCAGGAAAATAAAATCTGTCACTACCTCCATTTCTTCCCCATCTATTTGCCAGGAAGTGAGAGGACTGGATGCCATGATCTTAGTTTTCTTAATGTTGAGTTTCAGGCCAACTTTTGCACTCTCCTCCTTCACCCGCATCAAGAGGCTCTTTAGTTCCTCTTCACTTTCTGCCATGAGAGTGGTATCATCTGCATATCTGAGGTTGTTGATATTTCTCCCAGCAATCTTAATTCTAACTGGTGATTCATCTAGCCCTGCCTTTCTCATGATGTGCTCTGCATATAAGTTAAATAGGCAGGGCAACAGTATACAGCCTTGCCAAACTCCTTTCTCAATTTTGAACCAATCAGTGGCTCCGTGTCCAGTTTTCACTGTTGCTTCTTGACCCGCATATAGGTTTCTCAAGAGACAAATAAGATGGTCTGGTACTCCCATCTCTTTAAGAACTTGCCACAATTTGTTGTGATCCAGACAATCAAAGGCTTTAGCATAGTCAATGAAGCAGAAATAGATGTTTTTCTGGAACTCCTTAGCTTTCTCCATGATCCAGCGTATGTTGGGAATTTGATCTCTAGTTCCTCTACCTCTACAAAATCCTGCCTGTACTTCTGGTAGTTCTTGGTCCACATATTGCTGGAGCCTAGCTTGTAGGATTTTGAGCATAACTTTGCTAGCATGTGAAATGAGAAACTGAAACATGAAACTGAGGCTCAATCCAGACAAGACGGAGGTCCTGTTGGTAGGTGGGTCGGGCTACAGTGTAGGGGACCTGACCCTAGTCTTGAATGGGGTTGCACTCCCTCTGAAAGACAGGGTCCGCAGCCTGGGAGTGCTCCTCGACCCAGAGCTGACCTTGACTGCTCAAGTGTCAGCAGTGGCGAGGAGTGCTTTCCAACAGCTTCGGCTGATACATCAGCTGCGTCCCTTCCTGGAACTCGATTGCCTGACGACAGTGACACATGCGTTGGTGACTTCCCGGTTGGATTATTGTAACGCGCTCTACGTGGGGCTTCCCTTGAAGACGGTCCGGATACTTCAACTGGTGCAAAATAGAGCTGCCAGGGTACTGACGGGGACTGGGCGTGGTTCTCACATCACCCCAGTTCTCCGTCAGCTCCACTGGCTTCCCATTGAAGTCCGGGCCCAATTCAAGGTGTTGGTTCTTACCTATAAGGCCCTAAACGGCTTGGGCCCTGGCTACCTAAAGGAGCGCCTGCGACCATATATGCCCTCCCGCCCCCTACGATCAGCGGCAGAGGCTCTCCTCCGGGAACCCTCCATGCGTGATATTAGGAGGGTGAGTACCCGGAGGAGGGCTTTCTCGGCGGTGGCGCCCCATCTATGGAATGCGCTCCCCAGAGAGGCTCGCCTTGAGCCGTCGTTATCTGCTTTTCGGCGCCAGACGAAGACCTTTTTATTTAGACAATATTTTAATTAATATTATTGTTAATTTATGTTTATGTTTTGGTTTAATTTATGTTTAATTTAAGTTTAATTTAAACTTGTTATTTATTTTTGTTGTATGTTTTTATATTTAACCTGAGATGGGCCAGTTTTTAAATATTGGATATGTTTTTTGTATTGTGAGCCGCCCCGAGGCTGCTGCAAGGGGCGGCATATAAATATTTTAAATAAATAAATAAATAAATAAATAAGTGAGTGCAATGGTGTGGTAGTTTGAACTTTCTTTGGCACTGCCCTTCTTTGGCATCGGAATGTAAACTGATCTTTTCCAATCCTGTGGCCACTGTTGAGTTTTCCAAATTTGCTGGCATATTGAGTGTAGCACTTTTACTGCATCATCTTTTAAGATTTTGAATAGCTCAGCTGGAATGCTGTCACCTCCACTAGCTTTGTTGCTGCTCAGACTTCCTAAGGCCCATTTGACTTCACATACCAGGATGTCTGGCTCGAGGTCAGTGACCACCCCATCGTGGTTATCAGGGACATTAAGCTCTGCCTTGTATAGTTCTTCTGTGTAATCTTGCCAACTCTTCTTAATCTCTTCTGCCTCTGTTACGTCCCTGCCATTTTGGTCCTTTATCATGCCCATCTTTTCATGAAATGTTCCCTTCATATCTCCAATTTTCTTGAAGAGATCTCTGGTCCTCCCTATGCTATTGTTTTCTTCTATTTCTTTGCACTGTTCATTTAAGAAGGCATTATTATCTCTCCTAGCTATTCTTTGGAATTCTGCATTCAATTGGGTGTATCTTTCTCTTTCTCCCTTGCCTTTTGCTTCTTTCCTTAGCTATTTGTAAAACTTCCTCAGTCAGCCATTTTGCTTTCTTGCATTTCTTTTTCTTTGGGATGGTTTTAGTTGCTGCCTCTTGTACAATGTTGCAAACCTCCGTCCATATTTCTTCAGGCACTCTGTCTATCAGATCTAATTCCTTAAATCTATTTGTCACCTCTGCTGTATATTCATCAGGGATATGATTTAGGTCATGCCTGAGTGGCCTAGTGCTTTCCCCTTCTTTCTTCAATTTAAGCCTAAATTTTGCAACAAGAAGCTCATGATCTGAGCCAGTTTTTACTAACTCTATACTCCAACTTTGGCTGCAGAGCACATAGTCAATCTGATTTCCGTGTCGACCATCTGGTGATGTTGAAAAAGAGTGTTTACCATGACCATTGTATTCTCTTGAGAAAATTCTGCCAGCCTGTGCCCTGCTTCATTGTGTACTCCAAGGCCAAACTTGCCTGTTATTCTGGTTATCTTTTGTCTTCCTACTTTAGCATTCCAATCCCCCATGATGATAAGGACATCATTTTTTGGAGTTAATTCTAGAAGGTGTTGTAGGCCTTCATAGAACCGATCAACTTCAGCCTCTTCAGCACCAGTGGTTGGGGCATAGACTTGGACTATTGTGATGTTGAATGGTTTGCCTTGGATTCGAACTGAGATCACTCTGTCATTTTGGAGATTGTATCCCAGTACTGCTTCTCCTACTCTTGTATTGACTATGAAGACTACTCCATTTCTTCTGAGGGATTCTTGCCCACAGTAGTATACATGATGGTCATCTGAATTAAATTCACCCATGCCTGTCCATTTTAGTTCACTGATTCCTAAGATGCATTGATGTTCAGTCTTGTCATCTCTTGTTTGACCACCTCCAGCTTGCCTTGATTCATGGATCTTACATTCCAGGTTCCTATGGAGTAAAGATCTTTGCAGCATCGGACTTTCCTTTCACCACCAGATACATCTGCAACTGAGTGTCCTTTCGGCTTTGACCCAGTCGCTTCATTTTTTCTGGCGCTACTAGTACTAGCCCTCTGCTCCTCCCCAGTAGCACATTGGACACCTTCCGACCTGAGGGGCTCATCTTCCGGCATCATATCTTTTTGCCTTTTGGTACTGTGCATGGGGTTTTCATGGCAAGGATACTGGAGTGGGTTGCCATTTCCTTCTCCAGTGGATCCCGTTTTGTCAGAGCTCTCCGCTATGACCTGTCCGTCTTGGGTGCCCCTGCCTGGCATAGCTCATACCTTCATTGCTCTAGACAAGCCCCTTTGCCATGACAAGGCAGTGATCCATGAAGGGGTCTGCTATTCTATGATTCTATAAATTTCTAAGCCTTATCCCAGGACTAGGTAAGCAAAAATCTTACTGGATTCCAGAATATCAACTTAGCTCTGTTGAAATAGCAAATGATGGTTTCTTATTATAAAAACAAACCATTTTGAATCTTAAGCTGGGCCCGTTCCCTGCTGCAAGATCCAGATTTAAGAAGTGCTTGTTATGGTTTTGCAACAAGCCACCATTTGCCATTGTGTCTCAGTACAACAAAGTGCTTCATTCTGTAGTTTCAGATCCTGGTTTGAGAAAAAAAAAATCTAGGCTTTGCACAAACTATAATTTGTCTACTGCCGTTTTCCACAAACTCAAGATGGAAACTTTCCAGCCCCTCTCACATGTGTTGGAGGAAAAGGGAAAGCACGCATAAGGCAAAGGTTTGCCGGCTTCTTGTCCCAAAATGAATCAGGATCTTTGCTCATTAGTAGATCGCTGCAGGGCCATGTTGACAATTTGTGTGAGCAAGCATGACAGAACTTCCATGTTACCCAGTGCCACCTCGCGCACAGTCAGCGGATTCCATTCATGCATTCATTGCCAGCAGTCTTCAAGTGCTGGATCATCAAATAACGAGAAAGTCCTGAAGTATGTGTGAACCAACCAATAATAGTGCAGGGTTTTTTCCCTGACTGTTCTGTTGTGGGGTATGCATGCAGCAGTGAAGTGCCACACAAAAAGAATGCCAATGCAGCAACCTCATGCAACCACATAAAAATGCCTTTTGCAGCGTTCTGCCAACATGCAGAAACGCATCACACGCAGCCTCACAGAGGGAGGAGGAAGCGAAAACAGCACGAAGTGCACATGCTCCAGTGCTGGACTCAATTACAGAAATCCTCTTAGTTAATTCTAGAGGAGTCAAATTTCTGGCAGAGAAGAATGGACAATCACGGGATAATTGAAGTATGAAACTGAAGTACTGCACTCTGTTAAAGCAGCAACTTTTTTGGGAGCAAGAGAATATTTATTTTTTGTTGTCCCCTATCAGCAAATCAGTATGGTAAAGAGGCTAGACAGGGACATGCAGGGTTTAGACCTGGGCAGCTCATCCATGAAATGCCTTCTGGCTGAATGTGGGCAAGTCACCTTTTCTGCACCATGTGTCCTCCCCACTGGATTTCTGTATCCTTCCTGAGCTCCAGGATGCCATGCCAATCTAACAGAACCTGCTTCATCAACCTTGGCTGGGAAAGGATAAGCAGGGAGCAGGGGCTGGGGGCGGGGTGGGGGGTAGTCCAATGCACAGTGCCCCAAACCAACTGCCCCTTTGCCTCTTCCCTCTGCAGTTTATGCCATCAGAGCACACTGGAAGTCCAGGGCATGTAAGCAAAAGAACATTCCTTCATCAATCCCAAAGGGTGATCAATGGAAAATCCTTTTAAAAATATGCATAGAGGCTTTCTGAGGTCATACATTATAAAGCCCTGTTCCCCATTCCTTACTTTCTTCTGGGTTCACTTCAGGGCTTTTGGCATTAGGCAAATCCTGTAATGCTCCAAGAATGCAAGAATAAATGTGGATTAGCTAAACAGAAAGCTAGTACAATCCAAATATTAACACTAGTTCAAATAACACAAGGCAGGAGCCTGCTCTGTGTTCCACTTTCCTCCAGAATCCTTGGGGGAACTTTTCCACCATTCCAGAACTGTATGTCTCTCTGTCTACACTTAGCTTTTTTCTTCATTGCTCTTGTTTATCCCATGAAGTAGACTAAAAAATCAGCATCAACACCTTGTACTGATACTTCCTGCTATGGATCGCCACAACCTGCTTATCTGTCAAGTTTAATGGTTCTTTCAATTTTGGATTGATATAAAGAGTCTCTTGGGAGAAACAAGAATTTTCAGACGTTTAAATATTTCCTGTGACAATTGAACTAGGATTGATCGGATGACTCAGACAGTCCCAAAAAGAAACGATGATTGTATGGGGGCGCGGTTACTGCTTTGATTTGTTCTCTCCCTTGCTCTTAAAAGCATTCCTTTGCTACAGATTGATTTCTCATGCAGACAAACCATTCCCGTGAGAGGGCAAAGCCTTTGAAAGTGCTGCTGCTGCAGCCTTGTGTCCCATCGTATTTCTAAGCACCAGCTCATAATTGATTTCAGCGTCCTTGTGGCAAATGACTTAGCAGAAGCATGAAATGTCCTATCATCGTGATCGAAAACCTGGCTGGATGCCACAAAGATCTTAACCCCAGATTACACTGTGTTACTCAGTGGCAAGGAATTCTGCACATGCGCCAAGGCATCTTCTCCCATGCTCTTCACTTCTCTGGGTATCAAATCAACCCATTTATTTCCTAGGACGTCTGCTTTCCTCAGAGGCTCTGAAGTGAGATTCCAATTGTTTACACGGAGCCAGACCAAGGCTGGGGATTTCACAAGAGGCACTATGCCGATTTGGGTCAGTGGTTATCTATATCATGCACCGACTGCACCAACAACCAGTGGCTCGGCAGGGCTCCTTGATACCCGCTTCTCTGCAGCTGCCTTTGGTGCCCCCAACTCCACATTCTGCTTTTGCATTTTTCTAATCCTCCTGTCAGCAGCTGCCTTGCTCGCAAGAATGGAGAGAAGAGGGGGACTTGATGCGGCAGAGGCTCAAAGGTAATGGGAAGGGGATGGTAGGTGACCAAGTGAGTGCCAGCATGACCTGCTTCCAGGCTGCAACTCCCAGGAACGTAGAAAAGTTGCATACTAGGAATTTTGTGAGAAAATTAACCTTTTTGACAGGATTCAATTTATAGTCCATATGGCTGCAATGTTACTCTGCAGAGCTGATGGCTCAGTAAGATTTCCATGGGCCGGCAAGTGTGCATGGGGTAGTTTCCGTGCCTTGCGTAGCTCAGTGGCTGCAAAACCAGGACAAGATCTGCAAAGTGGTGAACGCCGCACCCAGTTCTGGGGGCCACACTTTCAGAAGAGCACGGAGGAACTGAATCAGTCCAGAGGAAACTGGTGCTCTGCGAAGAACTGGATCTATTTAGCCTGGAGAAGTCAGGTCTGAGAAGTGCCATCACACGACATCTCATTGATTAAAAAAAATCGCCGGGGCGCTGAGGTCTTCCTGGAGCAGCTGGTTGGTCCTTTGCCAGAGCAGGGGGCTATCCGCCTGATGCCCCTATGAAACTCTGCGAGCGAGTTTGTCGTGGAGAATTTACGCAGGCTGCAGAGACCAGGTGCCGATCTCAAACCTTCCACACGCTCACAGGCAGCCCCGCCTGCCCCGCTGAAAAAACCACAGGAACTGCATAGGAAGTCTGAGCTGCCCCTTCGTAGACTCACAGAAGAGTCGAGTTGGAAGGGGCTATGGAGGCCATGAGGCCCAGCCCCCTCCTGAGCACTGGGCAGCAGGCCCTGTGCTCGTGAAAAGCGAGAAACAAAAGAGTTAGGAGCAGGGTTGCCTGCTGTTCTGGAGCAAAACAGAAAATACGAAAGTGACCCAGTGGCGCATTTTGATGGGGTGGAGGCAAGCCCTGGCATCTTCTTCCAAGGAAGTGACACCATCTTTTGTCCAGGTAGAGCTGTGGCTGAAAAGAAACTGGAGCCATTGTATTCAGATGGGTCTGCTCACGAGTAGGCTGCCCATGCTGGATCGCATTTGGGCAGGCCCTAAGCAGAGGTGCAGCACAAAGGCAAAGGGTCAGCCGGCAGTGCTGGGAGAGGGCTCGCCCTCTGAACGGTCTCCTGTTCTGCTCCGTTTCCCAAGGGCCTCTTCCGCTCGATCCCACAGCAGGCGTGCATCTGGGGAAAGGCAGCCTGGCATAATTAGCAGTTTGCTTTCCTTGCAGGCCGCACAGCAATGAGCACACTCAGCCAGATGAGGCTGCCGTGCTGGCTGCTCGTTGTGGGGGAAGGCGCACCATGCCGGGTTTCTGTCCGAAGTGCATCACTGGAGGGATCTACAGTGCCAGCACAACAGAGCCACTGCCTCGCCTCGCCCTCCTGGCCACCACGAGAATTGTGTGTTCCAAAGACATTTCAAACAAAGGATGGTCAGTGTGCCAACAAGCTTCAGCTACTCTGCCTAGCTAAAATTATGTCATCTAAGACAGACAGACAGACAGACAGACAGACAGACAGACAGACAGACAGACATGCAGTTTAGAAATGGCTTCTTTTCAGCTGTATCTGTGCAGATTATAGGACGCACTGCCCACACCCTTTTTTAAAAATACGCTCTTGGAAGAAAACAAGCCACACCAGGGTGAAGCTTTCACAACGAGAGATCCAACACATGAGATCCCAATAATTTTCTCAACCTCCTGCTCGAATGCTGCCTGACCAATTTCTCCTCCCTTGTGAGAAGTTAGAAACCACTAAGGAATTTGAGGGGCTGCTGCGGACGCTGCCACAAAATGGCTCCTGTGGAGGATGTGACCAGTCGCACCATCGCTGCAATGGGAATGGCTAGTCAAAGGACGTGGGTGGGGGCCAGGCAGTGACCCTAGAGACTGGGTGGGAGGGGCACAGCCAGGCAGAAGGCAGATGGGAACAAGCAGGGTTAGGAGTTGTGTGAGGAGACACGACACTAGAGGCAGGGAGTGGAGAGAAAGGGCACAATAAGGAGACGAGGGAGGAGAAAGAGCGAGGCTAGGATGAGCAGAGGGGAGAATCCATGAAGGAGGGGGCCGGTGGCATGGCAAGGGCTGCGGTGGAGAGCAGGAGGAGACAGGCAGGGACAGGAAGATGCTCTTTCCCTTCCTGCTCGCTGAGCAGCTGATTGGTGGCAAGCTCAAGAACAGCAAGGAGAACTTGGAACCCAAATCTTTTTCATGCTTTGTATTATTAAAAATGAAGGGGGTGGGGACCTCCAACAATGCTTTGCAGGCACTTTGGGAGGTCCCAGTGGCCTCTGTGGTCACGGCGTTAAAGACCCCTGCCCAGAATGTCCCCTTCCAATTCTCTGATGAGCGAGTCAGGCACAAAGGCTTTGGAAGGGGCCCCACTGGTCAGTTGGAGGCTGAGGGGCACGCAAGTGCTCCTGCATTCACACAAGCAGCTCCTCCGCCTTTCCCTGAAAACTGCTCAGGCTGAGCCATTCACAGCCTGGTGCCTGCCCTCGCCCATTGCAGAGGCGGCTGGCTGTGCTGCTGAAGGCGGCCAGACATGTTGGACTGGAGCAGCCATCGCAGCTACCCCAGTGCCTGCAGACAACGGAAGCCACAGCCCAACACACGTGGAGGCGTGAGGGTGGGAAGCTTCTCAGAGACCATCTGAAGGTCTCTCAGATGGCAAACAGGTTCACAGGCCAATCCAGCCACGGCAGCGTCAGTCGCACCAGTGTAGGGAAAGGCACTGGTCGGGCGCTGTCAGGCGGACACCAGGCCACCTGCCTGGGCCACAGCGCCCCAGGTGGCACGCACTGCACCTCCCACAGGTCGCACCAAAGGCTTCCCAACTGCCTGTGGAGCTGGAGCCCGAGACCCCCCTGCGCGAACCACAAAGCCATGCTGGTGCCCACCTGCCCTCCCTCCTTGGCTGTCCTCATGGGCAGCCATGGAAAGAGGAGAGCAGAAGAGGCAGCCCGGTCGGCATGACAGGGGTGCTGCTCCGGGCCAAGGAGGGCAGAATGCCACGCCACAGTGGGGGCGAAGCAGCATCTGATGCTGTGGCCAGCCGGGCTCTAGTCAGTGACCCCGAAACCTCTGGCTGACCTTCCATCAGGCTCTCCCCTAGCCTTGCCTTCCACACAGGGTATTTGGAAGGCTAAGATCAGGCACAAGGCAAGTGGGACAGGCAGACAGGTGGACTTGTCCAAAACCACAGGAACAAGAGCTGGCTGAAAACAGCTTGCCGCTTCCAGCATCCGAGCGGCTCTTTATCACTATGTATGAAAGGCCTGGACTGTCCAATAGCCAAGGCTCTCTGGGCAGTTCCTGCTGGATTACACGAGGGGGACTTTCTGCTGGCTGGCCCAGCTGGGCTCCCCATCTGGCCTGCCGCTCTGTGCCCAGGCCCACCTGCCAGGCCTGCCCTGGCAGGGAAAAGCACTCGCTTCTCAGCAGCAGCCTGCCAGGTGGAGCCAAGGGAAGGGGCTGCTGACCAATCCATTTCTGCTTGCCTCCAAGTGCGAGCGAAGTGGACAGATGAACGTTCTGGTCCCACCCGCGCTGCACCAGGCTGTGCACACAGATGGAAACGGCTGGTCTGGAATTGGATTTTCACCCTTACTCTGAAAAAGATGCTCCTCCTCATGAGTTTCCTCCTTTGTGCATTTCACTCTCTCCCAGAAAAGGGCTCTTTGCTCCTTCCTAATCACGACAGCAGAAAACCTCAGTGATCAACATGTAAGAGCCGAGGAGGGATTTTATTCAAGCCCGGGACAAACTGCAGCTTCACTTATCCCACAAGCAACCCGTGCCAGGAAGTGAGCGCAAGACAGTCGGGGCCAGTGGGCTCCCCCACAGCTGTGGGCAGCAGCAGTTCAGGGGTTGGTCTCCGGCTTGCCACTGTGGTAGTCTGGCGGGGTGTATTTCCCTTCCTTCATCAGCTTCTTCTTCTGTGCAAGGACAGTCTTCATACGCTGCATCTGCCAAGGGGAAAGGAAGAGAATTGTGAAGCTGTCTTCTGCGTTAAAACCTGCCCCATTCTGCTGGTCAGAGAACAGAAATGAGCTACGTTCCTGTCATGGAAGGCCTCAGCACTGACTCCATTCTTCCACTGGTGACCTGGAACCCACACATAGATCGCGGGTCACACTGGTGGGACATCCCATTCAGAGAAGGAAAAATGGCAGTGGGGCGTGGGGGGAGAGACCAAGTCAAGACGGAGTTCTTATTCCTAGTACTTAGCAAAGGAAACTTTCCTCACCCCCACATGAAAAGATGCATCAGCCAATACTCCCCCTGCCACACAATCAGAAACACAGAAGCTCCACTATCATAGAATCATACTAAGGCAGAATCCAGAGGGCCCAATTCACCACAGGGCTCCAAGTTAAAGCATCCCTCTCAGATGGCTGCCCAGCTGCATCTTCAATACTTCTAGTGCACAAACACCCACAAACTCCCCAGGCAACTCTTTCCACTTCCGTACCACTCTAATAGTTAGCAAGTTCCTCCTGATATTAAGTTGGAATCTGGCTTCCTACAACTTGAGCTCATTATTCCGTGTCCTGCACTCTGGGATAATAGAGAAGAGATCCTGGCCTTCCTTTTTGTAACAAGTATTGTACACTGCTATTCTATTTCCCCTCATTCTCTTCTCAAGGCTAAACATGCCCCGTCCTTTCAATCTCTCCTCATAGGGCTTTGTTTCCAGTCTCCAGATCATCCTTCCTGCCCTCCTCTGAAGCCTCATAGAATCAAAGACTAGTAGAGTCAGAAGGGGCCATGAAGGCTATCAGGTTCAACCCCCCGCTGTTGCACGACACCAGTCTACACCATCTCACGCAATGGCTGTCTAGTTTCTTTTTGAATCTCTCTAGTCTGGGAGAGCCGATGACCTCACCAGGCAGCAGGTTCCACTGTCATATTGCTCTGACAGTGAGGAAGGTTTTCCTGATAACTAGCCTGAATCTGAGTTGTTGCAGCTTGAACTGATTATTCTGAGTCCTACATTCTGGTATCGGCAAGTTGAGAGCTTGACCTTCCTCCTTGTGACAGCCTTTGAGGGTCTTATAGAATGATATCATGTCCCCCTCAGTCTTCTCTTCTCGAGGCTGAACATGCCCAGTTCTCTCAGTCTCTCCTCACAGGGCAGTGTTTCCAAACTCTGGATCATTTTTGTTGCCCTCCGCTGGACCCTTTCCAATTTACCTGCACCTTTCTTAAATCTTGGTGCCCAGAACCGGACACAGTACTGCAGAAGAGGCCTGACCAGTTCTGAATAAAGAGTTTCCTTGATGTACAGAATATCACAGAAATGAGTTCACCCCTCACATTTTGCAAATGCTGGTTATCACCTACAAAGCCCTTAACGGCTTGGGACCGGGATACCTGAAGGAACAGCTGTGTCCATATTTGCCCTCCCGCCCCGAGATCGACAACAGAGGCCATCCTCTGGGAGCTCTCCGTGAAAGACATTCGGGGGCAAAGCACCCGGAGAAGGGCCTTTTCTGCGGTGGCACCCCATCTATAGAATGCGCTCCCCAGAGAGGTCCGCCTGGCACCGTTATTTGTTTTTCAGTGCCAGGTTAAGACCTTTTTATTCCAACAATATTTTAATAACTTTTAATATTGGATTATATATGTTTTTAATATGCAGCCAGGGTGGATCTGAAATTCATTTGTATTGTTTTATATTATTCTTATTTATGTAAGCCATCCTGAGGCCTCCGCAACAGGACAGCATATACATATTCCAAATAAATAAATAAAATCTTTTCATGTGACAACCCTAAAGAAATGACACTTTGCTACAATGGAAAGTAGTGAGTATACAGCTTTTATAACAGTGTAAATTTGCTGTCCCCTCAAAATAATTCAACACACAGCCATTAATGTCTAAACCGCTGGCAACAAAAGCAAGTACACCCCTAAGTGAAACTGTCCAAATTGGGCCCAAAGTGTCAATATTTTGTGTGGCCACCATTATTTTCTAGCACTGTCTTAACCCTCTTGGGCATGGAGTTCACCAGAGCTTCACAGGTTGCCACTGCAGTCCTCTTCCACTTCTCCATGATGACATCACGGAAGTGGTGGATGTTAGAGACCTTGCACTCCTCCACCTTCCGTTTCAGGATGCCCCACAGATGCTCGATAGGGTTTAGGTCTGGAGACATGCTTGGCCAGTCCATCACCTTTACCCTCAGCTTCTTTAGCAAGGCAGTGGTTGTCCTGGAGGTGTGTTTGGGGTTGTTATCATGTTGGAATACTGCCCTGCAGCCCAGTTTCCGAAGGGAGGGGATCAGGCTCTGCTTCAGTATGTCACAGTACATGTTGGCATTCAAGGTTCCCTCAATGAACTGTAGCTCCCCAGTGCCGGCAGCACTCATGCAGCCCCAGACCATGACAGTCCCACCACCATGCTTGACTGTAGGCAAGACACACTTGTCTTTGTACTCCTCACCTGGTTGTTGCCATATATGCTTGACACCATCTGAACCAAATAAGTTTATCTTGGTCTCATCAGACCCAGGACATGATTCCACTAATCCATGTCCTTAGTCTGCTTGTCTTCAGCAAACTGTTTGCAGGCTTTCTTGTGCATCATCTTTAGAAGAGGCTTCCTTCTGGGACGACAGCCCTGCAGACCAATTTGATGCAGTGTGCGGCGTATGGTCTGAGCACTGACAGGCTGACCCACCACCCCTTCAACCTCTGTAGCAATGCTGGCAGCACTCATACGTCTATTTCCCAAAGCCAACCTCTGGATATGACGCTGAGCACGTGCACTCAACTTCTTTGGTCGACCATGGCGAGGCCTGTTCTGAGTGGAACCTGTCCTGTTAAACCACTGTGTGGTCTTGGCCACCGTGCTGCAGCTCAGTTTCAGGGTCTTGGCAATCTTCTTATTGCCTAGGCCATCTTTATGTAGAGCAACAATTCTTTTTTTCAGATCTTCAGAGAGTTCTTTGCCGTGAGGTGCCATGTTGAACTTCCAGTGACCAGTATGAGAATGAGAGCGATAACTCCAAATTTAACACAGCTGCTCCCCATTCACACGAGACCTTGTAACACTAATGAGTCACATGACACCAGGGAGGGAAAATGGCTAATAATGCCCAATTTGGACAGTTTCACTTAGGGGTGTACTTGCTTTTGTTGCCAGCAGTTTAGACATTAATGGCTGTGTGTTATTTTGAGGGGACAGCAAATTTACACTGTTATACGAGCTGTATACTCACTACTTGATTAGGGCATGGTTGACTGACTGAAAGCAGAAGGTAACCATTAGCGGGGAATCATCGGGATGGCAGCCAGTGACAAGCGGGGTCCCCCTGGGCTCTGTCCTGGGGCCGATCCTGTTTAATCTTTTCATTAACGACATGGAAGAAGGGGTGAACAGTCTGCTGATCAAATTCGCAGACGACACTAAAACTGGAGCAGTGGCCACAACTGAGGAGCAGATACACCAGATCCAAAACGATCTGGACAGACTATGGAAGTGGGCAGGAGCCAACAGGGTGGCATTCAATGTGGATAAGTGCAAGGTCTTGCACTTGGGGCATAAGAATAGCTGTCATAAGTACAGGTTAGGTGACAAGTGGCTGGAGAGCAGCACTTGTGAAAGGGACCTCGGGGTACTGGTTGACCGCAGGCTAAACATGAGTCAGCAGTGTGATGCGGTGGTCAAGAGGGCGAATGCCACCCTTGGTTGCATAGCCAGAAGTGTGGCTTCTAGATCAAGAGAGGTATTACTACCACTCTACACGACTCTGGTGCGCCCGCAACTGGAGTATTGTGTTCAGTTTTGGGCCCCTCATTACAGAAAGGATATAGCCAGGTTGGAGTCAGTGCAGCGTAGGGCCACAAGGATGGTGGCTGGTTTGCAGGGGATGGGGTATGAGGCGAGACTGAGGGAACTGGGTCTCTTCAGCCTGGAGAAGAGGAGACTTAGAGGGGACATGTGGGCGACATACAGGTATGTGAGGGGGTGTCACATGCAGATGGATAGAGACCTGTTCTCCCCTGCAGAGGAAGGCAGGATGCGCTCCAACGGAGCAAAGCTCAGGGAACCCAGGTTCCATTTGGATGCCAGGAAGCACTTCCTGACAGTCGGGACCCCGAGGGCGTGGAATGGGCTTCCACGGGAGGTCATTGAGGCCCCATCAGTGAGGGTGTTCAAAGACAGGCTGGACATGCACATGGTGGGCATGTCATGAGCAGAGCTGGCTGGTGTCGGAGGTCAGACTAGATGGCCCGGGAGGCCCCTTCTGACTCGCGCTGTTTCTATGTTTCTACTTTACATTGTAGCAAAGTGTCATTTCTTCAGGGTTGTCACATGAAAAGATATAATATTTACAAAATGTGAGGGGTGTGCTCACTTCTGTGATATACTGTATGTCTAGTATGTCACACGATTTGGAAGTGGCACTTCCGTTAATGCCGCCCAAAACAGCATTTGCCTTTTTTGCAGCCAGATTGCGCTGTTGACTCATATTCAGCTTGTGATTGACAACAATTCCAAGAGCCTTTTGACTTGCCATATTGTTCCCTATCGTGTAACAATGCACTTGGCGTCTTTTTCCTCGGTGGGGGACTTGGCATCTCTCCCCACTGAATTTCATTCTGCTGTTTTCAGTCCAGCACTCCAACCCATCAAGATCACCTGGAATCTTCTTTTTGTCCTCTGGGATATTATCCCTCCTTTGCGTCAGACCACCGTAGGAAGGGACAGAGAAAAGTGGGACAAGTTATCAAAAAGATGCCTTCATGTTGCAGTCTGGGGTGAAAAGCTGCTCCTAGGACTGTTACATAATGCAAGTCAAAGGGCCTGTGTCTGTTGGCTGTACTGATAAGGAGAGGGCCCTGTGCAGGAGAGGGTCCTGCACAGAGCAGCCTTTCCTTCAGGACTGCCAATTTCTCCTTGCCACAAACCATGTAAGTTTGCCAGGCTCCCGAGGAGCCTGCTCAACTGACCAAGATGCTCCATCTGTTCTCTCTCCACTACAGAAACCGCAGAAACTGACCCATGGAAGCCTGTTTTGACTGCAGCAGACGGTGGGCAGGGGAAACAAACACTTCGCTGCAGCAGCACCTGGCACACAAGGAAAACGAAAAGCACTGAAGACACATTTTAGTGCCCTCCACTTTTCTGCCACTTCCCCAAGTTTTTGGCTATTCCAGAAAGGGGAAACAGAGACTCCCTCTGCTCCTGGCTCCTTTTCGAAGCTCTTACTGCTGCAGCTACTATAAGGAAAAAAATATGCCATCAATCTCACCATTACACCCAATGACTGAACTAGAGGGGTTTTCATTCAATTTAAGGGTAAAATTAAACAAATAGTTCAATTAAAAGATTAGTTAAAGAGAATGAATAAAATGGAGCGATAAAAGCAATGTTGCATAAGAAGAAAATAACTTGGTATAATGTGCTTCAACTAGAAAGCTGGGCTAGAAAATACGTAAGGAAAGGGTTAGATGTACGGAGTATGCAAAATTTGAAGACAAGATTATAGAAAAGGAAAAGCAAGAGAATATGCAGACGAAAGGGATAGTAAGTAAAATTTATAAGATACTATTAGAGGAACAAGATCAGGATGATTCACTTAAAGCAACATGGGAAACAGATTTGAGAAAGAACATCAGTAATGAAGATTGCGGAAATCTTTGGACAAAGATGATACTAAAGTGCATGTCAGTAAGATTAAAGGGAAGGTTTTACAAGATTGCATGACAGTGGTATCTAATTCTGGTGAAGTTGAATTGTATAGATAATACTTGAATTATGTTGGTGTGATCATGAAGTGGATACATATTTATGTATGTTGTAGGAATGTGCATATATAATAAAATTTTGGCAAGAGGTTTTAAAGAGTGTAGTAAAATATTAAATTTAAAGAGATATATGCCGTGGAATTGCATTACACTCAGTATTTGATAAAAATGGGGCTGGAATAATAAGGAATAACAAATTTAATAATTGCAGCAAGATTAATTATAGCTAAGAATTGGAAAGTAAAATATGTTACCAATTGTCTGATTGGTATAGAGAAGTTTGGAATATAGCTATTAATGACAAATTAAAATGTGAGATTAAAGTGAGAAGAGAGCATATGAAGAAAAATAAGTTTAATGAGATTTGGGGTGTATTTATTATGTTTTTTAAAAAGTGGAAAGGATTCGAGCCTTCAAAAGAATCATTGAAATTTTGGAAGACGGGGAACATCCTGAAATGTTTGAACAAGAAGTGCCATTTTGGTCTCAGTAAAAGAGCAAAGTCACAAAAAGTGGACAGCATGGGGTTTTGCCACTCTCACAAGGCGGCTCTGCAGCGGTTCCCAATCACAAACAACAAAGTGGCCCTGTTGGGTTCAGACAACACAACGAACCATTGTGGGCAAGAACAGCCCTAAAACAAGTCAAGCATTCTATGTTGCTTGTTCAAGCAACAGTGAGGCATGGTAGTTAAGAGTGGGGACTTGGAAGATCTGGATTCCAGTTCCCATGCAGTCATGAAACTCACTAGATGATCTTGGACACACAGCCTAACCAACTTCACAGGGTGGTTGTAGGGAGGATATAATGGAAAGGAGCTGCCTTGGGTTTCTTGTAAGAAGTGTGGTTGCATATACGTGTACAGCAGTAATAACAATAGTGGAAAATAAGCCATCCTGCAGAAACTGTTCCGAGTTTCATGACATGACAACACATGATGCTTGTTACCCATGATGTGTTGTGCCACGCAAGCAGATCAGTGTCTGGAACAATGAACTTCATACAGAACAGGCTGGAGAACTTGTGAACTGCCTCTTCCCTCACCACTGTGCAGTCAGCTGGGACTGAAGGCAGCTGCAGTCCAGCAGCTGCTGGAGGATTACAGGCTCCCCAGCCCTGGTCCAGAATAAAGGCAGCCCCCCTACCCTGTGCCACCCACTTTTATTGGAGCCTAATGACAGAACAGGCTGAGAACAGAAGATGAGCAGTGGCTCTACAGAAGAAAAGAAAGCGCCTTCTGCATTTGAAATGAGCTCTCTACCAAACTATGGCCAGATAAGAACAACCACCTATTCTTCTAGTCCCCCTAAAATATCTGCACTATTGCTTTCCAGCATCCCACTGGAAGTGGCATTAAGCTGAGATGGGATCCCCAAGTCTGAGCTGATCATTGCAACTGAATGGGCATAAGAACTTGTTTTCTCTGACACAAAAGCTCGGAAGTCATGAGTAAAACGGCAATCTAGCGTCTCTTCTTCCTCTCACCATTTTTTGCTTGTTCACACATTCATAAAGGTCCTCCTTCTCCTGTATGCACTCCCGGTTTGCACGTGCCAGCCCAATGCCATCGGCACACTCCAGCCACTCCTTTTCAAAGGCATGGCACGCAGCAGCATGCTTGTTGGGCTGTGAAGCACTCTGGATGAGCAGCCATCTATCAAAGTCGATTCCCAGCTTGTCGTGAAGATCAAGAAGAGGCATAGCTGAGGAGAGAGGTGTCAAGAAAAGGAATCAGAACCTGCACAAGGCATGCAACAGAAGAGGCAAAATCACAATAATAGTCCACATTTGTCCAAACCCAACACACATCCCTCGCACATATTAAGTGCAAGCTTGTGCACTGTTTCTTCCCCGACTAGTTAATGCTAGCCATGAAAGGTGACTATATATAAATCTAGACAAAGTTTTAAGACACTTAAACTTTCTTTCTTTCTTTCTTTTTTAAACTATGGTATTGATGGTTGCTATGGTCAAACACTTCCTCCACACCTGCTCCCTTATTTCTACAACCAGAAAGAAACTATATTTAGATGACCTCTTGGTCTTGGTACCCTGATGTTCCATCTTCAGCTGGAATTACCAAATCTAAGGCCACAGCCCTTGTGAATGGCACAAAGAACACGGTGCTGGTGTTGGACTAGGGGAAGAGACCCGCAGATGCTAGTCCCCATGAACGGCCTCTCCGCCTAGCCTGCCTTGAGGAGTTGTAATGAGCATAAAAGAGACGGGGTCCGAGAAGCCACCTTGGATGCCTTGCAAGGAAGTGCAACTGCAATATTAATGTCATCCAGATTCCTGGATGCCAGAGCTCGGCGCGCTTGCCAAAACACGCGTCAGGCGTTCAGATGCCCGACCCAGTGGGGGAGGGGCAGCGCCGCGCCTGCCGCGCTTGGGCGGGGAGCAAGCCGGGGCCGTCCTTCGGGACCCTGCTGCGCCGCGAAGCCGCCGGCGGGAACCTAGCAGTACTGCCCCCCGACTCCAGCACCCATGCCCCGCCCGGTCCACCCACCTCTCGACCGCCGCCGCCCGTCCGCCCTTGCTCGAAAGTGCGACGCCGCTGCGCGCCGGTACTTTTACGACGTCCCGCCCCTGCGCCTGTCGCGGCACCCGTAAAGTGCTCATGCGGCACAGAACTGCGCATTCTTTTAGAATCGCCTCATCGCCGTCGACGGACAACTTCCGGGCTTCGCTTGGATCATCCCTTTGGACCTCCTCCAGGAGGTGAAGCTAGGGCGGCCGCAGAGGCCGAGGCGGACCCGCCACTCTTTCCGTGGTCTGGCGGGGCAAGCTTTTAGGCAACTTGTCATAAGTCGCTTAATGTCCGTGCAGCTCTGCCAGCACCGGCATTCATTGCACCCTCACCCTGGTTTCGGTGGAAAGAATGAACACGGAGCATGGGCGCTTCACTTGGTGGGAGAGTCTGAATGCCTGGCGTGTTCCTTGCCCAGGCCAGGCGCGGCACTCCCTTCGGCAGCTCGCCAAGGCGTCTGCACCAGCCTCAAGGGCAACCCCAGCAGAGATCGTGGCAGGATCGCAGGCTTGAGCGTCACCAGTGCACGGCCACAGTGGCCTAGTGCCGCCCCCCCGGAGAGGGCGAGGCTGCATCCCCAGCCACGGTTGGTGCGAGGCGCTCTGTCCTGCAGAAGCGCTGGGACCCAACAGCAGTGCAAGTGCGGGGGCAGCCCTAGCTCGCCCTTGCTGGTGAGCGGGCAGGGAGCTCCCGCGAAAGTATCCCCCTTGCAGGTGCAGTGTGTTGCCAGTGGCAGGAATAGAAGCAGAAGCAGACAGGCAGATGGTGCCGCTTGGCATGGGGGGCTGTCCAGGGTGTTAAATGCTGGCTTGTTTAGGCCTCCCTGAGTGTCAGGGCTGGCATGGGAATGAAGAGTTCTGGGGCAGGAGGGCCAGCTTAGCTCACCCTCCGCATCCCACTTGAGGAGCCTGTGCCTCTGGGAAGCCCCTCCAGCAGGGCATGAGAAAAGCCCTGCTGGATCAGGCCCACGGCCCATCCGGTCCAGCATTCCCTGCACACAGGACAAACAGGATCCCCAGAGTAGGGCGGGTGCAAGCCCTGCTCCTACCCAAGCTCCTCAGCAAGTGGGATGCGCAGGCAGGCCGCCTCTGGCAAAGGAGGGAACACGTGGCCAGCAAAGCCAGTGGCCACAGAGAACCTCCTCCCTCAGGAACTGTCCAATCCCCTTTGGCCACCACCACTTCCTGTGGCAGCAAATTACACCCTTCATGCTGTGTGGTGCTTTCTTTCACCTGTTCTAAACCTCCCACCAGCTGGCTTCATGAGATGACCCTGGGTTCAAGTGTGATGCGAGAGGTAGGAAAATCCCTCCTGCTCCACCATCTCCACACCGTGCATTATTCTAAACACCTCTCTCATCTCTCCCCTTCCCGCCCTTTCTCTAATTCATGGGTCCTCAAACTACGGCCCACCATGCCCATTTATCTAGCCCGCCTCAGAGGTTTTGGATTCACTGCGTGCTCACCCACTATGACCCCGCCGCACATGCTTGCTCACACGGAGATCGTTTTGGACTCGCTCAGAGAAAGCAATCGCCAAGCAAGCAAGCCGCTGCCTTGTCGCCCACCCTGTCCCCTCACCGGCTGGCCCACGCCCACCCCCACCGGCACCTTGCAACTGGCCCCATTGAAAAAGTTTGAGGCCCCTGCTCTAATTGAACGGTTGCAGTTGTAGCCGCTCCTCACAGGCAGTCCCCTGGTGGTTTCTGTTGCCCTTGATGTTTGTGTCTGCTGTGTAATTGTTAAAGCACCCAACCCTCAGGCCAGCGTCCAACTCTAGCCCACCAGGGGCCTGCATAAGGCCCTCTTCCCTAAGGCTTAGTTACCGACAGTGGAAGGCTTTACATTAAAATACATCTGAGGGGTTGCACTTGGCCGCACACCCTTGTGAGGCCAGCCTTGGGCCACTGGCATTGGCCCTGCATGAGCGGGGTCCCCTGGTGTTCCTCAGAAATCGGACCTGGCCCTTCCTGGCATGGCCGCAGTTCAGCATCCCTGACTCAGTCCTTTGGCCTTTTGGTGCAAAGAGGCATTCTTGGCTGACTTTCCCTTCCTGCAGTGCCTTCCTCTTGAAGGAAGTAACTCAGTGATTGAGAAACAGAGAAGCCAATAACCAAGTGATGAAGCCTGTCTGAATGTGGAGGGGAGAAAAAGATAATTGGCTCAAAAGAAAGTGTGCTACTTCCAATCTCACCCCCCCCCCACTAGTTTTATGAGATGGGTCCTAGGGTGAAGTTAGAGAGGAGTGAACTAGTGAACCTGTAGTTATAGGTAAAGGTTTCCCCTTGACGTTACGTCCAGTCATGCCTGACTCTAGGGGGCGGTGCTCATCTCCGTTTCTTAGCCGAGGGAGCCAGCGTTTGTCCACAGACAGTCTCCGTGGTCATGTGGCCGGCATGACTAGACACCCAAGTGCACGGAGCGCTGTTACCTGCCCACCGAAGTGGCACCTTTCCATCTACTTGCATTTGCATGCTTTCGAACTGCAAGGCTGGCAGGAGCTGGGACGGCGCACGGGAGCTCACCCCGTGTGCAGATTCGAACCGGCGACCTTTCGATCAACCAGCCCAGCAGCACAGCGGTTTAAACTACTGCGCCACCTGCAGTCCCGTAGTTATAGGTAAGCAGGCGTAATAGGTTAATAATTATTACCTCACACACCTTGAATAGACAGTGGGCTAATTATAATGCACATGTGATGCATGTAGACATATGTAATGTCATGAGATGGATGTAGTAGGTGGACAGAAAGACTGTAACCTCCTAGTACCTTATCCAGTGAGGGAAAAGGGGAGAGCTGTGGCGGAGAGACTGAGGAGTAAAAGGAGCTGCTTTGTGTGTTTGTATTTTGGAGAGATTCTGGTAGAGCAGGCTCACCTCTTCTATTGCAATAAACAAAGGAGATGCTCTGTCTTGGCTATTTAAAGTGAGGAGAAGATTTCACAGCTCTTTTGCATAACACTCTGGCAAGCAGATCCCTCACTCACACGAATGCAAGAGGCCCAGGGCCGGGAGGAACAGGGTTTATGTTGCATACTTAAAAACCAGCAGCACTGTGAGGGGAAGGAACCTGCTCCTAAAGATGCAGCGGGAGAAGGAAGGTGCAGCGGCTCTGCTGGGAGGAGGGTCTGCCCCACGCCGGATGGCTGGCATGGCTTACATGATGCTTGCTGGAGCAAAGATGGGGGCAACGCAAAGGGTGTCGGTGATTTCCCAGCCACAGGACAGAGGGGCACACGCGCTCTCCCGGCCATCTTCCTCCTCCGCATGCAGCGGTCTCCCCTTCAAGAGCTGAACCGCTTCCCTGCAAGGCCAAAGGAAAAGGGGAAGGGCAAGCTCAGGCACAGTTCCTGCAAGGCCCAGAAGGCACGTGGGCCGGTCCAGGCAGCTCCCCCTCATTCCCTGCATCTAAACGCTGTGGGACTCCTGCTCCCCAGACACCCACCCCCCACAGAAACCCCCGGCTGCCCCATGTTGAGAGCCCAACTCCTGATTAGGGCTCCTGAAGAGTGCCCAACGTGCCTGACGAGTCCCATTCAATACTCGCTCTAGCAGCCCCGTACAGTAGCTTGGGTCATAATCTAGTTCGGATGGGAGGTCAGGAGAGCTCTGCCTCATGAATTCATGGCAGAGGCAAGGCTTGAACCGGGACACTTCGGCTCTTCCATGGCCACCTGGCTGCACTCACTCACTTCAAGAGCTGCAGGGCTGCTGCTTTGGATACAGCGGGCTGAATCCCTCCGTCCCTCCCTTCCCTCCAGGCGGCCTCCTCCCCACTTTCCCTCTCACCAAGCCATTCTGGACATAGCGCAGTGAATCTGTGCCTGCTGGCCTCCCCTGAGAGAGGTGGCAGCTGGCACGGTGTGGGCCCCCATGTTCTCGAAGAGCAGCCAGTCCCCCACATGCAGTTCGGGGAGTTCCAGGCCTTCTGCAATGCGGTCCAGCCCGTCCCCGGTAGGTCCCCAGAAGCTGCTGCTGTGCAAAGGCAGATCTGGAGAGGGTTTCTGCATGGAGAAAACAGGAGAAAGGGGGCCTGCTGAGAGTCTCTGGCTCTGCCACGACAGCTCCAGACTTCCCTTTCAAGAAAGCCAGCTGATGTTGGCAAGGGTCAAGGCACGGCTGTCTTCCACCACCAGGAAGAGATGGCAGCAGGTGATCATCGTTGGGGACTCCCTGCTAAGAGGTGTTGGGGAAATTTAGATAAATCCTGGCAGAAAAACATTGCTTATATGTGCCTTTGTGTTAAAAAATCAAACCCACACTCTCAAAAGCACTGGCTTTCTAAGCCAAGTCACTGTTTAATATTGCTGTTGCCTTAAGAAGATGGCATTCTTAGCTAGACTGAGAAGCCTCACCTGTGTTCTTATCAGCTGTAGAAAACCTGAAATAATGCTGTTCATTTGTTTCTGAATGAGCCCACCTAAATGGAGGCAAGCTCCTGCTGAGTTTAAGTTGCCAAACCAGACTTCCTAAATGCTTCCTCCATCAGACACATTTGCATGTGTAAACAGACAGACCTGGCTGATCTGAACTGTCAAGAATTTGCTAGACCAACCTATCACAGCAATCAGTAATGTTTTCCACACTACTGTTACCAGTATTTCTGATTGGATTAGAACATTATATCATGCCTAAAGATATCAGGATCCTTTTGTATTAAGATTATCTGGAAGCTTGACACTCTGTATTGGTGTACACCACTAGCAGGTCATAAAAGTGTCTGTATATGGGCTGAGAACTTGCAGTTGAGTTTCCCTCTGCCTGGTATTGCAGTATTGATACTGACTGCAGGTACCTGGGGCTCTGGACAATAGAGCAGCAGAGGTTCAAAGCTGAGTTTTTATTTCCTCCTCACAAATTGAAAACCGAGATTCTGTCAGGGGCACTGAGGTGGCAGTATTCTGCCCTGACTTTGAGGCAAAGGAGATCTGTTGCCTGCCTGCATCCAACAAGTGATGGACAGAGTAGAGCATCTTCTTTCCTCAGGTGGTCATCAGCCACTTCTGGCGATCCATGTGGGAATGAATGACATGGCCAAGCAGGGACTGGCAGGATCAAGAAGGACTTTGCAGCTCTGAGCAAAAAACTCAGGGACCTAAAGGCCCAGGTGGCCTTTTCCGCCATCTTGCCACACAGGGGATTTTGGCCAGCCAGGGAAAGGAGGGCTGCAGAGGTGAATGAGTGGCTCAGGGCATGGTGTCAGAAGGAACACTTCAGGTTCCTCAGCCACGGCACCTGGTTTCTTGTCAATGGGCTTCTAGTGAGTGATGCAGTGCATCTCCCACGGATAGGGAAAAGGTCCTTCAGAAATTCTCTAGCGAGCTTCGTCCAAAAGGCTTTAAACTGAACCAGGGGGGTGGGGAGTTCAGGCCCCCCAGAAAGGGGGGGATAGGCCCAGGTTTTTGGGTCCAGGGTGTTAGAGGTACTACAGGGACTGATAGGACTCCTACAGAGAGGGGCCAGGTATCAGGGAGGAAGGAGGAGGCTGGGGACTCCAAGGAAAAGAAGTGGTGTGAAGGAGCTGAGGTGCATGTACACCAATGCTAGGAGCATGGGTAATAAGCAAGAAGAACTTGGAGCTCTCCTGGGAATAGGAGGGTATGACCTGGTGGGAATCACAGAAACTTGGTGGGATGAAAGGCAAGACTGGAATGTAAACACAGAGGGGTATGACTGAGACTGAGGGAACTGAGTCTTTTCAGCCTGGAGAAGAGGAGACTCTGAGGGGACCTGTTGGCGACATACAGGTATGTGAGGGGTGTCACACGGAGGTGGGTAGAGACCTGCAGAAGAGGTCAGAATGCACTCCAGTGAAGACAAGCTCAAGGAACTAAGGTTCAATTTGAATGCCAGGAAGTACTTCCTGACAGTTAGGACCCCTGGGGTATGGAATGGGCTTCCATGGGAGGTGGTTGAGGCTCCATCGGTGAGGGTGTTGAAGGATAGCTTAGGAATGCACATGGTAGGCATGTTGTGAGCAGAGCTGGCTGCAGCCAAGGGTCAGACTAGATGGCCCGGGAGACCCCTTCTGACTCACTCTGTTTCTATGTTTCTATGACCTGTTTAGAAAGGAGAGGAAGGGAAACAGGAGGAGGCATAGCGTTATATGTCAGGGAAGGGATAGGGTGCAGTGAGATAAGAATGTGGTGCAGTTGGGGATCTGGTAGACGGTTTGGGTGAAACTTAGGGGTTTTGACAGGGAAAGGGACCTGAGAGTGGGGATATTTTACCGCCCTCCAGGTCAACTTGAGACCCTGGACGATGTCCTGACAGATCAGATCCTAAGGCTATCTTGGGGGAGAGAGACAGTAATTATGGGAGATTTCACTCTTCCAGATAGTTGGGAGCCTCATTTGGCAGCGTGGGGCAGGTCATGTCACTTCCTAGATGCTATAGAGGGAGGATTTTTCACACAGAGGGTCTGGGAGGCAACAAGGGGGGAGGGGAATATCCTTGACTTGGTCTTGACCAACAGGGAGGAGCTGATAGATGGGGTGCAGATGAGGAGAGCTCTGATGCGAGTGATCACTCCATCCTTTGCTTTGTGATCAGGGGAACGGGGATGAGTCAAGTGTTAGAAGTTGGGACTTTACAAGGGCTGACTTTGGTCAATTGAAGACCAAACTGAGGAAAGTCTTCTGGAGAGGATACTGGAAGGCAAGGGAGTTGAAGGGGGTGGTTGGCATTAAAAAGGGAGGGAGGCACAAGCCTTGACAATACCTCTAGTTAGCAAGGCAGGGAGGCAAAGGAGAGTGCCCCCATGGATTAGAAGAGAAGTGGTAAGAGGTATTAGGCATAAGAGGAACCTCTGTAGGAAATGGGCACTGGGGCAAGTAGGCAAAAGGGTATACCAGGAGGAGGAGGCCCGTTGCAGAAGGATTCTTCGCAAGGCTAAGGCTGATTATGAGCTGATATCAGGAGCAACAAAAGCGGCTTCTACCAACATGTAAATAGCAAGAGGAAGGGGAGACAGGTAGTGGGACCGCTAAATAAGGAGGAAGGGGATCCAGTGAATGATGTGAGGGAACAGGCACAGATGCTAAACGACTATTTTGCCTCTGTGTTCTCCTCAAAGTAGGATGGGGGATCAGATGAAGCCAGGGATTTAGGGGCACAGATTAGAGTCACCCTGCCCCCTCAAGAAGTTGAGGATGTTACGAAGGCACCAGGCCCTGATGGGTTACACCTGAGGGGACTTAGGGAGTTGGTGGGGGTACTCTCATGTCCATTGGCCTCCATTTTTGAGGCCTCATGGAGAATGGGTGAGGTTACAGAGGACTGGAGGGTGGCATCAGTGGTCCCAATCTTCAAAAAGGGTGGCAGAGGGGACATGGGCAATTACAGGCTGGTTAGCCTTACATCCACTGTAGGAAAGACAATGGAAAGGCTCATAATAGTGAGAGATCTAATAACTCAAGAAAGAGAAGGGATGTTGGCAGCCCTGCAACATGGCTTCTGCAAAAACAGGTCCTGCCAGACAAACCTTGTGGAATTCTATGGATGTGGTTTACCTGGATTTCAGCAATGCCTTTGACAAAGTGCCGCATGATATCCTGGTTGAGAAATTGACGGGTTTTGGGATAGACCAATGCACTGTCTGATGGATTAGGGCAGCAGTGGTAAACCTGTTGGCACATGAGGCAAATTACCCCAGCAGCCGAGTATTGGATAACAGCACACATAGGGGCCATACGCATGCTCAGAAAGGAGTAGTGGTGCAGACATGGACTTGACGCAGATTCAAAATTATAGACCTATATCACTATTAAATGTGGATTATAAAATTTTTGCCTCCATAATGGCAGAAAGATTGAAGAAGTATCTAACAGACTTTATTTGCCCAGATCAAAATGGTTTCTTACCTAAAAGACAAATGAGGAATAACTTGAGAACTATCCTGGACATCTTAGAGTATTATGAGATACATACGGAAAAACCAATGGCACTATTATTCATGGATGCACAGAAGGCTTTTGACAATGTTAACTGGCAATTTATGAAGCAACAGCTAGTTCAAATGGAGTTTGGTGAAAAGTTTATTAATGTGATATCAAGCATCTATCAAAAGCAGTCTGCTAGGATTATAAACAATGGAGAATTTACAAATATTACAGATATACAAAAGGGTACAAGACAAGGTTGCCCGCTATCATATCTGTTATTTATATTGATCTTAGAAGTGTTAAACAGAAATATCAGGGACGATATGGACATTAAAAGTACTAGAATCAGAGATGGAAGCTATAAACTGCAAGCATTTGCAGATGATCTAGTTTTCATAACGGAGAAACCCTTAGTAACAATGTCTAAACTACAAAGGATTGAAGAGTATGGCGAGGTTACTGGGATGAAAATAAACAGAGAAAAGACAAAATTGTTAGTAAAAAATCTCACACAGGAGCAGAGAAAAACTCTGGTGGAACAAGTAGACTTTCAGATTGTTAAAAAGGTTAAATATTTGGGAATTTATCTTACAGCTAAGTGTACCACTCTGAAAGAAGACAATTATGATAAACTATTTAAGGATATTAAGAGTGATTTGGAAAAATGAGCTAATTTGCAATTATCCCTGCTGGGAAGAATAGCACTAGTTAAAATGAATATATTACCAAAGCTTTTGTTTCTATTCCAAATGATTCCTATAAAAATTGATTGAAAATTTTTTGATGATTTAAATTTTCAGATCTCGAGATTTATATGGAGAAAGAAGAAACCAAGGATTAAACTAAAAATACTTCAGGAGGCTAAAGAGAATGGGGGCTTTGGTCTCCCTGATTGGATGCTGTACTATCAAGCTTCTGTTTTAACACGGCTAAAAGAATGGATAACCTTAAGAAATAAGAGAATCTTGTATCTCGAAGGGCATGATTTGCAAATGGGTTGGCATGCTTATATGTGGTATGAAAAGGCTAAGCTACATGGCTCTTTTTTAAGTCACTATATTAGGAAATCATTTATGTCGGTGTGGGAAAAGTTAAAGACAAAATTGTGTAATAAATTACCAAGATGACTTTCACCTATGGAAGCTCTTGTATATCCAAATGCATTGAACTTTGAAGCGATCATAAGATATGATGACATTTTGGATAATGGAGGATTGAAATTAAATCAAGAAATACAAGAACAAGGATCTAATATTTCTTGGTGGCACAAGGTGCAGATACAATCAAGATATGCTAAAGACCATAGAATGTGGAGCTTTTATAAAGATTTAACAGCATTTGATCAGGAGAAGCAGATGAGAAAATGATTAAAAGACTATATAATTTCTTACTAGATAGGAGAATGGAAGATGAACAGGTTAAGGAAACTATGATAACGTGGGCACAAAACTTTGGATATAATATTGGATTAGAAAAATGGCAAAAGCTGTGGGAGAGAAATATTAAGGTAACATTAGCAACTTCATATAAAGAAACCCTATATAAAATGTTTTATAGATGGTATCTGTTGCCAAATAGATAAGATGTTTCCAAATATGTCAAATGGATGTTGGAAATGTAAACATAAATTGGGTACTTTCTATCATATGTGGTGGACTTGCGATAATGCGAAAAAGTATTGGATTAAAATACATAAATGGCTTGAGAAAATGTTACAAAAGTCCTTAGCTTTTAAACCTGAAGTTTTCTTATTAGGCATTATACCTGTTGATATTAGTAAACAAGAAATGTACTTGATTTTACATGTAATTACTGTGGTGAGGATTGCATTTGCTCAACACTGGAAAAGTGAAGAACCACCCACTGATGAACTGATCCTAAAAAAGGTCTTGGACTGTGCAGAAATGGACAGATTGACTTTGTCATTGAAGGAGAAAGAAGATACTGATTTCTATCAAACTTGGGACTCTTTTTATTATTGGTTAGAGAAATGGGACTTCGTATAGATTTAAATATGGTTTAAGTTATCATAAATGGAAAAAAATGTGGGGGCTGACCCAACAGGTCCGATGTTTCTGATGATTGATGTTGTTTTTAGTTTTTCTTTGTTTTAGGGTTATTTTGAATAAAACTTATTATGAAAAAGAAAGAAACGAGTAGTGGTGCCAGGCAATGATGTCACAAACCACAACTCATTAGCCGCAACTCATTCGAGCTTTTGCATGGCCGGTCAGTGCGCTGCCAAGGATATATATATATATTTGCTTGGACTGGCTGTGAGTTGTTTTTTCTAAACTAAAACCTCAGTATTCAGGTTTTATTGCAGTGTTGGCACTTTGTGATAAATAAATGGGCTTTGGGTTGCAGTTTGGACACTTGGTCTCTAAAAGGTTCACCATCACTGGATTAGTGATGGTCTGCATGGCTGATGGACCAAAAGCAGAGGGTTACTATTAGTGAGGAATCATCAGGATGGCAGATGGTGACAAGTGGGGTCCCCCAGAGCTGTCCTGGGACCGATCCTGTTTAATCTTTTTATCAATTACCTGGAAGAGGGGATAACAACTCTGCTGATCAAATTCACAGATACTAAAATGGGAACAGTGGCTACAACTGAGGACCAGGTACTCTGTATACAAAAGGATCTGGACAGACTATGGAAGTGGGTCAGGGACAACAGGATGGCATTCAATGTAGACAAATGCAAGGTCTTGCACTTGGGGCATAGGCATGGGCATCATAAGTACAGGTTAAGGGACAAGTGGCTGGAGAGCAGCACTTGTGAAAAGATCCTGGAGTGCTGGTCAACTACAGGCTAAACATGAGCCAGCAGTGTGATGCGGCAGCCAAGAAGGTGAAGGCCACCCCCGGATGCATAGCTAGTAGCGTGGCTTCTAGATTGAGAGAGGTATTACTGCTTCTCTATGCAATTTTGGTGCGCTCACAGCTGGAGTATTGTATTCAGTTCTGGGCCCCTCATTACAAGAGGGATATAGCAAGGTTGGAATCGGTGCAGCAAAGGGCCACAAGGATGGTAGCTGGTTTGCAGGGGAAGCTGCATGAGGAGAGAGTGAGGGAGCTGGGTCTTTTCAGCCTTGAGAGGAGGAGACTCAGGGGGGACTTGTTAGCAACATACAGGTACATGAGGGGGTGCCACAAAGAGGTGGGTCATGATCTTTTTTCCCCTGCAGTAGAGGGCAGGATGCATTCCAATGGAGCAAAGCTCAGGAAACCAAGATTTAGGGTGGATGTCAGGAAGTACTTCCTGACGGTTAGGACCCCTAGGATATGGAATGGGCTTCCACAGGAGATGGTTGAAGCCCCAGCAGTGAGGGTGTTAAGGATAGACTGGACAATACACATGGTAAGCATGTCATGGGCAGAGCCGGTTGGAACTAGGGATCAGACTAGATGGCCCAGGAGGCCCCTCTTGATTCACTCTGTTTCTATGTTCCCAGGATACTGCTGCCTGCCTGCTGTGGCCGTGCTAATTTTGTCTGAGAGTGCCCAACATTGACACAATGCCTCAAAAGCACCATAGCTGGCAAGTGACCCAGTGTGGGCACCATCTGACCAAAGGCGTTTGCAACTTGCTGCTGCACTGAGACCAGGTGGACTGGCATTAGCCACGACAGAGCCCCTCCCGTGGCCTCATGGCAATTCCTGGACCATGCCCAATCCATTCCTAGCTGGCAGGCCCAGCCAAGCACCAGGCCACTCCTGCCGTGACCCGTTCCAGACTTCAGGCGAGTTGTCCCAGTGCATCTCGTCTTGGGAGCTGTGCACGTGGGTTGCTCCCGGGACCCGGTGGCAAAACTCCTACCTTAAGCAGGACGGGGGTGGGGCAAGTGCTGCTGAAGATGACCGAGCCGAAGCAGCTGTAAACACCCTCATTTATATGGTAGATGAAGCTCTTTTTGCCACCAGGCTCTTCATCTGGAAGAATCAGAGGAAATGCGGCAGGGCAGGGTTGCAGGAAATGGTGCATGTCAGAATGCCGGCCAGCACACCAGCTGCCCCGTGCTCTCTTGATCCAGGGTCTCTCCTGCCCCTTGTGTGTGTGTGGCTATTCTGCTGATTACATGCATCTTCAGAGCTTACAGCCAGTGCCAACAGCTGACCAGGTTGGACAGCTGCCAGATCTCTGGGTCAAGTCTAACAGCTGACTACCTTGACCACGGGTCCAATCTCCAGGACAGCAAGCAATGCTGCTGTAGATACCTCACTTCTACTTCACAGAGTCTATGTCTCCTCTTCAAAGTGTGGAAAGAGCCCTGCTGGATCAGGCCAAAGGCCTTCCTATTCCCAGCATCCCATTCCCCACAAGGGCCAACCAGATATCCCAATGGGAAGCCCCAAAGAAGGTTACAGAGGCAAAGGCCCATGTTGTAACAGATCCTGTCACCCATGTTCCCCAGCAATTGGTGCACTGCTTCTGGATCTGGAGGTAATGCCTACTAATTATAGCAGCCATAGCTGGCCTTCTCTGTGAATTTGGCTTTGAATCACCAACCAATTGGGTGGCAGCCACTACATCTTGCGTTAGTGGGAGATTCCCTCTTGCATGGGATGGAAAAATATGTATGTCACAACGACCCAGAGACTGGTCAAGTATAGTGTCTCCCTGGTGCCAAGATTAAAGATATAACCAGTAAGTTCATGCCTCTCATACAACCCACTGACGAATAACTCTTCCTTTGCATCCATGTGGGAACTAACAATACTGCCAGCAGCAGCTTTGGCAAAATAACGTTGAAGCTCTAGGGAGGAAAATAAAAAACACGGGGGCCCAGAGAGTCTTCTCCCCTATCTTAACAGTACATAGAAGAGGAACTGATAGGGAAAGAAAAATCGTTCAAGTGAATGACTGGCTACAATGGTGGTGCCATAAAGAGAGATTTGGATTCTGGGACCACGAGCTCAGCTTCCTGGAAGACGGACTACTGGCAAATGATGGGCTGCACCTCCCAAAGAACAGAAGGCATGTGTTTGGCCAATATGAAAAAGTTCATCAGGAGTGCTTTAAACTAAAATATGTAAGGGAGGGAGTTATACAGCAACCTGACACAGAATACAAGAGGGGAACCTTGATACTTGATAGTCCCAGTGAAAGCTTCTGGCTGAATTTAAAGGGAGCAAAAAATAAGAAAAACTTAGTTATTGAGGTCTATTGCCGACCACCCAGTCAAAAAGAGGACAAGGGTGCAACCTTTGAAAAGCAACTTTCCAGCATTTCCAAGAAGAATGATATAGTCAACACAGGGGACTTCAGCTTACATGATATATGCCGGGAGACCATTTCTGGCAAACATGGCCCCTCTAAGAGATTCCTGATATGCATTGCTGACAACTTTTTCCAGCAGAAGGAAGAGAAAGGAATGAGAGGATCAGCTATCCTGGATTTAATACGAACAGGGATGGCCAGCTGGACAAACTCTGGAGGAAAGTGGCCATGCAATACTCGAATACTCAATTATAGAGGAGACAAAGGTTTTGTTGTTGTTGTTAGTCGCGAAGTCGTGTCCAACCCATCGCAACCCCACGGACAACATTCCTCCAGGTCTTCCTGTCCTCCACCATCCCCTGGAGTCCACTCAAGCTCACACCAACTGCTTCAGTTACTCCATCTAGCCATCTCATTCTATGCCGTCCCCGTCTTCTTTTGCCATCAATTGTTCCCAGCATCAGGCTCTTCTCCAGGGAGTCCTTCCTTCTCATTTGGTGGCCAAAGTATTTGAATTTCATCTTCAGTATCTGGCCTTCTAAAGAGCAGTCAGGGTTGATCTCCTCTAGGACTGACCAGTTTGATCACCTTGTGGTCCAGGGGACTTGCAGGAGTCTCCTCCAGCACCACAATCCAAAGGCATCAATTCTTTGGCTCAGCCTTCCTTATGGCCCAGATTTCACAGCAATACATTGCAATTGGGAAAACCATAGCCTTGACTATATGCACTTTTGTTGGCAGGGTGATGTCTCTGCTTTTTAGTATGCTGTCTAGATTTGCCATAACTTTCCTCCTCAAGAGCAAGCATCTTGTAATTTCTTGGCTGCAGTCCCCATCTGTGGTGATCTTGGAGCCAGGAAAACAAAATCTGTCACTACCTCCATTTCTTCCCCATCTATTTGCCAGGAAGTGAGAGGACTGGATGCCATGATCTTAGTTTTCTTAATGTTGAGTTTCAGGCCAACTTTTGCTCCTCCTTCACCTGCATCAAGAGGCTCTTTAGTTCCTCTTTACTTTCTGCCATGAGAGTGGTATCATCTGCATATCTGAGGTTGTTGATATTTCTCCCAGCAATCTTGATTCCAACTGGTGATCTATCTAGCCCTGTCTTTCTCATGATGTGCTCTGCATGTAAGTTAAATAGGCAGGGCGACAGTATACAGCCTTGCCAAACTCCTTTCTCAATTTTGAACCAATCAGTGGTTCCGTGTCCAGTTCTCACTGTTGCTTCTTGACCCGCATATAGGTTTCTCAAGAGACAGATAAGATGGTCTGCTACTTCCATCTCTTTAAGAACTTGCCACAATTTGTTGTGATCCAGACAACCAAAGACTTTAGCATAGTCAATGAAGCAGAAGTAGATATTTTTCTGGAATTCCCTAGCTTTCTCCATGATCCAGTGTATGTTGGCAATTTGATCTCTAGTTCCTCTGCCTCTTCAAAATCCTGCCTGTACTTCTGGTAGTTCTCGGTCCACATACTGCTGGAGCCTAGCTTGTAGGATTTTGAGCATCACTTTGCTAGCATGTGAAATGAGTGCAATGGTGCAGTAGTTTGAACATTCTTTGGCACTGCCCTTCTTTGGGATCGGAATGTAAACTGACCTTTTCCAATCCTGTGGCCACTGTTGAGTTTTCCAAATTTGCTGGCATATTGAGTGTAGCACTTTTACTGCATTGTCTTTTAAGATTTTTGAATAGCTCAGCTGGAATGCTGTCACCTCCACTAGCTTTGTTGTTGCTCAGACTTCCTAAGGCCCATTTGACTTCACATTTCAGGATGTCTGGCTCGAGGTCAGTGACCACTCCATTGTGGTTATCAGGGATGTTAAGCTCCTTCTTGTATAGTTCTTCTGTGTAATCTTGCCAACTCTTCTTAATCTCTTCTGCCTCTGTTACGTCCCTGCCATTTTGGTTCTTTATCATGCCCATCTTTGCATGAAGTGTTCCCTTCATATCTCCAATTTTCTTGAAGAGATCTCTGGTCCTCCCTATGCTATTGTTTTCTTCTATTTCTTTGCACTGTTCATTTAAGAAGGCCATATTATCTCTCCTAGCTATTCTTTGGAATTCTGCGTTCAATTGGGTGTATCTTTCCTTTTCTCCCTTGCCTTTCGCTTCCCTTCTTTCCTCAGCTATTTGTAAAGCTTCCTCAGACAGCCCTTTTGCTTTCTTGCATTTCTTTTTCTTTGGGATGGTTTTAGTTGCTACCTCTTGTACAATGTTGCGAACCCCTATCCATAGTTCTTCAGGCACTCTGTCTATCAGATCTAATTCCTTAATACTATTTGTCACCTCTACTGTATATTCATCAGGGATATGATTTGGGTCATACCTGAGTTGCCTAGTGCTTTTCCCTACTTTCTTCAATTTAAGCCTAAATTTTGCAACCAGAAGTTCATGATCTGAGCCAGAGTCAGCTCCTGGTCTAGTTTTTACTGACGGTATAGAGCTTCTCCATCTTTGGCTGCAGACCACATAGTCAATCTGATTTCTGTGTTGAGCATCTGGTGATGTCCATGTGTGGAATCGTCTCTTGGGTTGTTGGAAAAGAGTGTTTGCTATGACCATCGTATTCTCTTGACAAAATTCTGCCAGCCTGTGCCCTGCTTCATTTTGTACTCCAAGGCCAAACTTGCCTGTTATCCCGGTTATCTTTTGGCATCGTACTTTACCATTCCAATCCCCCATGATGATAAGGACATCATTTTTTTACTGTTAATTCTAGAAGGTGTTGCAGGCCTTCATAGAACTGGTCAACTTCAGCCTCTTCAGCACCAGTGGTTGGGGCATAGACTTGGACTACTGTGATGTTGAATGGTTTGCCTTGGATTCGAACTGAGATCACTCTGTCATTTTGGAGATTGTATCCCAGTACTGCTTTTCCTACTCTTGTATTGACTATGAAGGCTACTCCATTTCTTCTGAGGGATTCTTGCCCGCAGTAGTATACCTGATGGTCATCTGAACTAAATTCACCCATTCCTGTCCATTTTAGTTCACTGATTCCTGAGATGTTGATGTTCAGTCTTGTCATCTCGTTTAACCATGTCCAGCTTGCCTTGATTCATGGATCTCACATTCCCGGTTCCTATGGAGTAAAGATCTTTGCAGCATAACTGCAGCCAAACATGTATCCTGGACTTTAAAAAAGCCAACTCTGATGACCTCAGAACAATGATAAGAGACGTGGCATGGCAACACACCCTTAAGGGAACAGGAGTTCAAGAGGGATGGGAAATCTTGAAAAAGAAGATTCTCCAAGCACAGCCATGAACACTTCCATCAAGAAAAATGTGGAGAAGACAGCAGAGGAAGCCCTCATGGCTCCACAAAAAGTTAAGTGACAGCCTGAAGGAAAAAAGAGCATGTACAGGAGGTGGAAGCAAGCCAGGCCACAAAGAAAGAGTACATTGGTACTTTGGCTCACGAACTTAATCCATTCCACAACTCTGGTCATGACCCAAATTGGTTGTGACCCAAGTCAAATTTCCCCATAAGGTTCAATGTTAATAAGGTTAATCTGTTCTGTAACCATTTTATAATCACAAAAATTTGAAACAAAGTTACAAAGAACAGCAAAATAACAAAGTACTACAAAGATTGTGGCCATCTCCCCCCCACCCCCTGAGCATGACCATGCCCATCTTCCCTGCACGAGTGCACCCATGATCATGGCCATCTCCCCACCCCCACAAAGCACGACCGCGACTGTGCCCGTCTTCTCTGCATGAGCATGACTGCGGCCATCCCCCCATCCCACCAAGCATGACTGCGATCATGCAGGCAAGGCAAGCGCTATTGTGATCATCACCCGATGCGGAGTTCACAACCTGAGGCAACATTTTTCAGAAATTTCTGTTCACGACCCGATTTGGTTGTGAACTGAGGCGTTCGTGAGCCAAGTATAAACAAATTGGATGGAGATAACTAGTGGGATGCCATAGGGTTCAGTCCTGGGCCCAGTGCTCTTCAACATTTTATTAATGATTTAGATGAGGAAGTACAAGGAAAGAGAATCAAATTTGCAGACGATACAAAACTGGGTGGAATAGCAGCCTAGATGACAAAATGACGATACAGGGTGATCTTGATACACTTGAATGCTGGGTTGAAAGCAGCAGAATGCGATTCAATAGGGACAAGTGCCAAGTCCTCCGCCTAGAAAAAGAAACCAAAGGCATCGATACAAGATGGGGAATATGAGGCTCAACAGAACTGAAAAGGGAAAAGACCTTGCAGTAATTGTGGAGAGCAGGCTAATTATGTGATCTGACTGAAAAAAAAGGGCAAATGCTATTTTGGACTGCATCACTAGAGCATCACTTCCCAATCTTGTAAGTACTAGTTCCTCTTTACTCAGAAATGGTCAGGCCTCTTCTTGACTGCTGTGTCCAGTTCTGGGCACCAAGATTTAAGGGAGATGCACAAAAATTAGAAAAGGTGCAGAGGAGGGCAACAAAAAGAATCCGGTATTTGGAAACACTGTCCTGTGAGGAGAGACTGAGAGAACTGGGCATGTTCAGCCTTCAGGAGAGACGACAGAGTGGGAACATGAGATCCCTATACAGGTACCTCAAAGGCCGTCCCAAAGAGGAAGGCCAAGATCTCTTCTCACTGATACCAGAGTACAGGACATGAAATACCATCTTTCCTTAAAAAATATTTACCTAAAAATGGAGGGGCGTCTTATACATGGGGGGCTGAGAGGAGAACCGCAGGCACACTCGGGAGGGGAGGAGGGCACAGGCGTGATCGGGGGGGGCGAGACTGGCGCGGGCACACACGTGTGGAGAGGCGGCAGGCACACATGCACAGCAGCAGCAGCTTGCTCGCTCGGAGATCGGTAAAAAAAGTGGGGGGCGTCCTATACATGGGGGCGTCTTATAGTTGGAAAAATATGTTAATCAAGTAAGGTGCGACAACCCAGATTCAAGCTAGATATCAAGAAAAACTTCCTCACTGTCCGAACGATATGATGGTGGAACTGGTTGCCTAGAGACATTCAAACAGAAACTGGATAGCCTTCTGAGTGGGGTGGTGTAAACTGGTGTCCTGAAACAGCACAGGGTGGACCCGATGGCCTTCTTGGCCCCTTCCAACTCTTCTTTGATTCTGTGACTAAAGGTGCCTTAGGCCAGGTTACCCTGGGAGCCCTCTGGGCCGGCCCTGGCCTGGACCCTCAATCAGACCTGCCTGACTTGGAAACCACAACCCCTTTTCTGTTAGCACTGTTATTTTAACTTTTACTGTTAATCTATCAAAGCAACCAAAAAACTAGTTAAAAAGGAAGTTCAGGGGGGATAATGAAGCCATGAGTGAGAATGTCTGGAAAGGAACAAGGAGGGCTATGGCAGCTCAGTGAGAAGGGAGATGCACTGCACACATGCTCAGAGGCACTGCTGTGAGCTTCACAACTTCCTGCCCCTGAAAACCGCTTCTCAGCAGGCCTTGCCCACAGCCTAATTCCACAACTGCTGCAACAGCGCTCAGACGGCAAGCGGAAGATCTTTCTTTGCCTCCTGTGTGGGATCTCTTGTGCACCTCCCAGTCCATGCAGGGACCCTGCCACATTAGCTGACCAGACCTACCGTCGGAGCCTGGTTGATCCAGGGGAACCTCCCTCTTGGCAACAATGTTGACTGCTAAGGTGAAGGCCGAGTCCACATAGTAGCGCCCGAGTTCAGCGATGATCTCCACCCCACAGCCTTCTGGGAAATACAGGTCCAAGGCAGAGCTGACCACAGCTGCAGTCTGGATGGTTCCGAGTGGAGGGGGAGAAGAATCCAAGCCAAGCCATTATAAATGTGCACCATTGCAGTTCTCCACAGAACGTTACACGCAGCCTGCAAAAAAAGCAACTGGGGGCCAAGCTCAGTGGGACATTTGAGCCGGCCCCCTCCCTGCTCAGACCAAACTGGAGGACTCGTACCTCTTCAAAGCGCCCTCTGGACTCCTCGGCACCAGGAAAAACACCTCCAATGTCCAGGAGGTGCATCTTGTAACCCAGCTCTGCACCCATTTCGAAGACCAGGCGAGCATCTGCTATGGACTGAGTGATGATCTGCAGGTCAGTACAGCTGCTTCCAATGTGGAAGCTGGAAAGGAAGGCAGCCACATGCTCACATCCTCTGCTCTCCACCAACCTGTTTCTCAGGCTCCCACTGGTCCCTCGCGTACCTGCTGCTCCTAAAGGTGCCCAGGGACCACGTGCTGGCGTGCATGTGCCCCCACCCAACCACCCGCACCCCCGTGGGAGAGTCCTTGCCCTGCAACAGTCCCTGGCATCTCTGGGTAGGGCTGGGGGAGCGCTGCAGCTGCCAGTCGGTGCTGGCTGCTTGGGACCAGACAGAGCAAGTGGGCGGCGGCCAGCTCCCTGGGTTCTGCCGTGAAGGGGCGCAGCGCCCAAGTGCCCCAGCCCCTCCCAGCCCCCGCTGCTGCAGCGACAGCTCTAATGCGAACTGCCTCAGCCACAGGGTGGGGACACAGCCTGTGCCAGGGGTGCCCCCAGGCATCGGATGGCCCAATACCCACAGGCAGTTTTGCACACTCCCGGTATGCCCTATGTCCTGTGCAAATGTTGGCATAAGCCCCAGAGGTGTGGGGGCCCACTGGAGGGGCTTGGCGCATCGGAGGCAGCACGGACCATGCCCCTTCCTCCCCTGCCACTGAGGAATGCGAGGAATGCCATGGCCCACCTGATGCCAACCACCTCAGCGTTCATCTCCTTCGCTGTCTCGAGCAGGTGTCGGCAGGTTTTAAGGGTGGCACCAAACTTCATGCTCAGGCGGGAGGAAGACCTGGAGTCGTCGGTAGCCAGGCAGAGAACCATTCTGTGAAAAACGGAGGCAGGAGAGCAAGTTCAGTCTGCTGCCAAGTGGTTTGCCATTCCTTTCACGCCAGCAGGGCAGCAGGCACTGTGCGCAAGGCGGGCACACAGACATGCCATATCCTGTGACAAAACCTTAAGAGCAATGGAGGGATGGGGGCCCTCTACCAGTCCTGCATCCAGGGTGAGTTAGAACAGGGTTAGGGTTAGGGCTATAGAACAGCTGAGTTGTAAGGGATCTATAGGCCGTTGGTCCAGCCCCCTACCCAATGCAGGACCACAAGCTAAAGCAGCCCTGCTAGATGGCTGCCAAGCTGCCTCTTGAATGCTGCCAGTGTGGGAGAGCCCTCCACCCCCTGAGGCCAGCCGCCCGAGTGCCAGACTGCCTAAACAGGAAGTGTTTCCTGATGTTTAGCTGGGACCCGGCTTCCTGCAGCTGAAGCCTGTTATTCAGGCTCATAGAAACATAGAAACAGAGCGAGTCAGAAGGGGCCTCCTGGGCCATCTAGTCTGACCTCCGGCACCAGCCGGCTCCGCTCATGACATGCCCACCATGTGCATGTCCAGCCTATCTTTGAACACCCTCACCGATGGGGCCTCAACGACCTCCCGTGGAAGCCCATTCCACGCCCTCGGGGTCCTAACTGTCAGGAAGTGCTTCCTGGCATCCAAATTGAACCTTGGCTCCCTGAGCTTTGCTCCATTGGAGCGCATCCTGCTTTCCTCTGCAGGGGAGAACAGGCCTCTCCCCATCTCCATGTGACACCCCCTCACATACCTGTATGTTGCCAACATATCCCCTCTGAGTCTCCTCTTCTCCAGGCTGAAGAGACCCAGTTCCCTCAGTCTTGCCTCATACCCCATCCCCTGCAAACCAGCCACCATCCTTGTGGCCCTACGCTGCACTGACTCCAACCTGGCTATATCCTTTCTGTAATGAGGGGCCCAAAACTGAACACAATACTCCAGTTGCGGGCGCACCAGAGTCATGTAGAGTGGTAGTAATACCTCTCTTGATCTAGAAGCCACACTTCTGGCTATGCAACCAAGGGTGGCATTCGCCCTCTTGACCACCGCATCACACTGCTGACTCATGTTTAGCCTGCGGTCAACCAGTACCCCGAGGTCCCTTTCACAAGTGCTGCTCTCCAGCCACTTGTCCCCTAATCTGTACTTATGACAGCTATTGCTATGCCCCAAGTGCAAGACCTTGCACTTCTCCACATTGAACGCCATCCTGTTGTCTCCTGCCCACTTCCATAGTCTGTCCAGATCCTTTTGGATCTGGTGTATCTGCTCCTCAGTTGTGGCCACTGCTCCAGTTTTAGTGTCGTCTGCGAATTTGATCAGCAGACTGTTCACCCCTTCTTCCATGTCGTTAATGAAAAGATTAAACAGGATCGGCCCCAGGACAGAGCCCTGGGGGACCCCGCTTGTCACTGGCTGCCATCCCGATGATTCCCCGCTAATGGTTACCTTCTGCTTTCGGTCAGTCAACCATGCCCTAATCCACCGGACAGTGCTTTGGTGTATCCCAAAACTCCTCAGTTTCTCCACCAGGATATCATGGGGCACTTTGTCAAAGGCCTTGCTGAAATCCAGGTATACCACATCCACTGCATCCCCTCCATCTAGCCATCTTGAAACCTTGTCATAGAATTCCACAAGGTTTGTCTGGCAGGACCTGTTTCTGCGGAAGCCATGTTGTGTGGCTGTCAGCCTCCCTTCCCTATCTAGCATCACTAGATCTCTCTCTATTATGAGCCTTTCCATTGTTTTTCCTACAATGGACGTAAGGCTAATCGGTCTATAATTCCCCATGTCCTTCCTACTACCCTTTTTGAAAATTGGGACCACCGATGCCACCCTCCAGTCCTCTGGAACTTCACCTGTTCTCCACGAGGCCTCAAAAATGGAGGCCAGCGGGCGTGAGAGAACCCCTGCCAACTGTCTAAGTACTCTCGGGTGTAACCCGTCAGGGCCTGGCGCCTTTGTAATGTCCAATGCCCTGAGGAGCCCCTCGACTTCAAGGGGGGTGACTCTAATCTCTGCCCCTAAATCCCCAGCCTCATCCAATCTCCTATACGGATATCCCCCGTCCTGCTTTGGGGAGAACACAGAGGCAAAATAGTCATTTAGCATCTGTGCCTGTTCCCTCGTGTCAGTCACTGGATCTCCTTCCTCCTTATTTAGTGGTCCCACCACTTGTCTCCCCTTCCTTTTCCTATTTACATGCTGAAAGAAGCCCTTTTTGTTGCTCTTGATATTCTTGGCAAGTCTCAGCTCATAATCAGCCTTAGCCTTGCGAAGAATCCTTCTGCAACGGGCCTCCTCCTCCTCCCGGTATACCCTTTGGTCTATTTCCCCCAGTACCCATTTCCTACGGAGGTTCCTCTTTCGCCTAATCCCTCTAACTACCTCCTTTCGCATCCATGGCGGCACTCTCCTCCGCCTCCCCACCTTACTGACTAGAGGTATTGTCAGGGCTTGCGCCTGCAAAACCTCCCTTTTGAGTGCCATCCACCCCTCCTCAACTCGCTTACCTTCCAGTAACCTATCCCAGGAGACTTTCCCCAGCCTGGCCTTCAATTGGCCAAAGTTGGCCCTCTTGAAGTCCCAGCTTCTAGTGCTCGCCCTGCTGCACGGCCCCAGTCCTCTGATCTCAAAGCAAAGGATGGAGTGATCACTCGCATCCAGAGCTCCCCTAATCTGTACTTCATCTATCAGCTCCTCCCTATTGGTCAAGACCAAGTCCAGGATGTTTCCCCCCCTCGTCGCCTCTCGGACCCTCTGTGTGAAAAACCCACCCTCTAGAGCTTCTAGGAAGCGACGTAACCTGGCTGCCACTGCCGAGTGAGTCTCCCAAGTAATATCCAGGAGATTGAAATCCCCCATAATTACTGTGTCTCTCCCCCGAGATATCCTTAGAATCTGGCCTGTCAGGACATCATCCAGGGTCTGAAGTTGACCTGGAGGGCGATAACATACCCCCACTGTCAGGTCTCTTTCTCTGTCAAAATCCCTAAGTTTCACCCAGACTGCCTCTACCAGACTGCCTCTAGGCTCCTGCACTCTGGCATGAGTTACACAAACTGATAACATTTTCATCCCTTCTGTTCTCTTTATTTTTTTTCCTCCCACATTTTCAAGATCTAGACTGCCAATGCATTTCCATGATGTGGGCTACCTAAGCAGGGGGTCTTGTGAACAGTGCCACTGCAGTCTGCAAGGAAAGGGAAATCGCATGGCTGAGTGCTCAGCCCTGTGTTTGGGGAAAAAAAAAAAACTCTTAGGGACTGTTGGGCGCCTGCATTCCGTACTTTAACTCTGGGGTCCCAGTAGAAGTAGCTGCATTTCCTTGCACCTTTGTAATGCTAACTGACACCCTTCAGGTGTCTGGGGGCATCAAGGCCCAGACCCTGGCTCTACTTGACGTGAGAAGAGCTCCAAGCATGGAGATCACTGGGTCCTTCAACCCCGCAGGAGATAATCGCAAACCAACGACCCCAGGAGAGGTGTCTGCAGGGGCAGAGTCTGAGTGCGAGAGGTGCCTCTGTCCCTCCTTTCAGAAGTTGCAACCCTGAACCCTTCTCTGGAGGAAGATGACTCATTCAGGAACTGGCAGTAGCCATGCCTCCAAGCCCAGGAGCTGCAGGAGATGCTTTTGCTCTGCTGGAATGCACAACCTCCAAGCAGGTTCCTTCCAGGGAGCTGGGTTTTATTTGGACCTCATTCTGCCAAGTTCTGAGAGCGCCAGTCTGAGAGCGCTGCCAGAATGTCTCATTCCCAGATCCAGCCAAATCCCAAATCTTTCTCCACAGGGAGCTCTCTGAGGATCCAACTCTCAACTGCCTGACCTGCACCTGCCAGAATATTCCCACGGTTTCCTGCCTGGGATGAGTAGATTGGCCTCTTTTTTAAGAAAGGACAAATATGCTTGTTTATTTCATGGCGACTTCTTTAAAAAGCAGTTGGGAAAGAGTTGGAGCCGGCTCTGGGGGTAAAGGTGGGAAAACTGAGCGGGTTCTTTCACAGGCACAAGGGACACTTGGGTCCTGCTGGAAGCTTGAGCGACCATTTCCCTGCTGGGCTTCCCTGGAGGTACACAGGTTTGTTTCAGCAGACAGTTTGGCCCCACTGCTCATATCATGGCACATCTAACTGCCTCCCTAGCACAGCCTTCTCTAGCCTGGTACCCTCAGCCCAAGCCATTGTGCTAAGCATGCCAGGAATACTAATCCAAGATGCCTGGAAGATCCCCGGTGAGGGAAGGTTGCCCTACCACGTCAAGCTGAAGAGCTCTAGCCTGGCTTTCCCTGGATCAACCTGGTTGTTCTTCGCAGCCAACCATGGGCCAGGAACTCTTCTGTCAACTATAAAGCTGAATCTCTCAGGATTCCAGTCAAGGGCTGGGTGTTCCATGGACATCTCATCTAAGGTCCCACTATCCTTTTGTTTGCTGAGGCTCATTTATTTATTTATTTATTTATTTCGGATGCTTCTATGCCGCCCCATTCGCCAAAGCCTCTTCTCCTCATTGCACCAGCCCCGCCTCACAGATTCACCTGCAGGTGCTGCTGGCCTACCTGGCAGATGGGTGGCTCCGGGCTATCTTCCCAAGTTCCACTTCGTTGTCAAAAGTCATCAGCTGCAGCCCTTGGCGAGCAGCATATCTGATCAAGGAGATCTGCTTGCAAGGGCTGGTGCAGATGATCCTGTCAGACGGGACCCCAGTGCTCTTCACCAGTTCCACCTCTGCCTGAAGGATCAGCACAAACATCATTGGAACAACTTGGCTCTCTGAGCCAGGGAGGGGCTCCAACCCGGAGCCCTACAAAGTCACGCATTTCCTGCTTCCTGCACCACTGGGAAGATGGAGGTGGAAGGATGACTGCAGGCCTCCCAAGCCAGGATAAGAGCACCCAAGACGGTTCTGGGAATCCGTCAGATGATCTCGGGGGCCAAGTGGCAGGACTTGCTGCAACCCCACTGAACCCTTGCTGCTACCCGCGGCTGCAAGGCCTGATGCCCTCCAAGGATCACTGGGCAGGTTTGGTCCCCCTTCCTGTCTCTCCTGTGCAGGTGGTTTCCCTGCAACTGGACAGAACCCCCATCCTGTCCAGGCCTGTTGTACCCAACCTTGGAAATGGCGTCTCTATCTCTGGCTTGCTGGTTGGACTACAGCCTCTCTGGCCAGAGACTCTCCTGCTCCAGCACTTGGGGTGGAGGCAATAGCTGGGTTCAGATATCACAGTACTTTCTTCAACACACAGCATTGTGGTCATAACCAGAAGACGGGCTAATAATGTCTAGGCTCAGTTTCTGCATTGCGCTCTGCATGGGGCTACCCTTGTGCCAGCTCTGAAAACTGCAACTGGTACAAAATATGGCAATCAGGGACTTCCGGTATGGCGTCGGGACGAGGCGGCTGTGATGAATGGAGCTCCCATTATCACGCCGGTATTTGTTCAGCAGTGAGCCATGGGAGGCTCATCTAAGCCCTGTCGGGGCAAAGATAAGGTTGTCTGTGCCTTCTTCTAGTTGGTGTGGAGCAGCAACTCCTCATCTACTGGGAGAATATCGGACATTTCTCTACCGGACAATACAGGGGAGATTTATAGCTCCCTGCAAGTCCTCGGCAGTCGGAGAATAGCTTAGAAGATTACATAAGAATTCATCGGATTTATTGGGTGAACATTTCCATCTCCTTTTCGCAATACTACCTGTGGAAAAGCTGTATCTGTTGTTAATTGGCATAAAGAAAAACCCCTTTGATGGAGGGAGGAATTTCACCCCCGCCCCCATGGTGTTCTAAGCCTCGAATGATATGGAGGAGAGGAGTTGAGGTTTGTGTGAAAGTTGAAACTGAAGAGAAAGACTTTGTTTTTCTGACCTCCCCAAGGGCGAAGAATCAAAATAATAACTATTGTGGAATTAAGTGATAGAAGGATATAATTTGTCGGCAGAGTGGCTATTTCCCGCCATCTTTCTCTTTTTCTGGGACTCTTGCCAAAAGCAACTGGACGTTTGCCAAAGTAATTAAGAAAGAATGCTCTTTGCTGCCACCCAGTGGCTATTTGGATTATAGCAAGTACTTTTACTCTCCTATATTTTTTCTGCTGCTGTCTTGTAATTTTTGGTGAAAATTATTACCACTATGGAAGAGCTAAGGATGACACTCCTGGCAGTACAGGAATCCTTAACAGCTTTGCAAATATCCCAAGAGGTGATGTTAATACAACAGGAAATCTTTTCAACTGAACAAAAAGAATATTTTGACAAACTTGGTATTTCTTTTAAGGAGGCTTTGGTAGGTGTACAACCTAAAATTGAACAGAATATACAAAAAATACAACAAGCATATGAAAAAGCTGAAACCGTGGATAAAGAAACGAAATTAGCAAAGCCAATAAATAAGCTATCAGGGGATTCATTGCTATATTAGAGAGAGAGAATCCATTCTGGCTACCAAAAGAAGGAACATTTCTTACAGGGAAAAAAGGAGGAGGGATGGATCCTGAATTAACTACATATTATTTTGAGGAAGAAGAAACAGTGAAGATTGATTTGCAGCAAGAAATACAGTCATTGGAAATGAATATTGATTTACAACAAATGCTACACCTACTGAAAACAAAGCAAGAAATAGTGAATATTGATTTGCAACAAGAAATACAGATATTGAAGAATACTGATTTACAGCAAGCACTACGGCTACTGAAAACAAAGGAAGAGAGATGGGGCAGGGGTGTAAAGAAGAAATAAGAGAATTTCTTATTTTAAAAAGGAATGATTTAAATGGGTTGGCATGTTTATATGTGGTATGGAAAGGCTAAGGTATATGATTGTTTTGTTCTTAAGTTCTATACTAGAAAATTATTAATGTTGGTGTAGGAAAAGCTGTACTAAGGTTTTCTTTTTCTTTCTTTTTTTTTTTTACCCATGGAAGCTTCTCTGTATTTAAATGCATTGAATTCTGAAGGGATTATAAGATATGATCTAAATTGAGCTAAGAAATATAAGAACAGGGAGTTGATCTTTTTCTTTGTTGGTGACATAAGGGGTAGGTACAATCGAGATATGTTAAAGATTATAAAGAGTGGGGCTTCTATAAGGAGTTAATAGCATTTGATTAAGTGATGTTTAAGTTAGATGAAACACTAGTGACTTAGTATTAAGAAAATGTGTATAAAATCTATTATAGGTAGTAGCTGTCGCCAAATAGATTAGCTAAGATGTTTCTAAAGATGTTAAATGAATGTTGTGCATTTAAACATAAATTGGGTATTTTTATTATACAGAGTAGAAGAAGTGGTACAAATTATTCCTAGTTTCTTAAACTGGAAATTTCTTTTTTAGTAGGTATTATATTGGAACATTAGTAAATAAGAAATGTACCGTATTTTTCGCTCTATAAGACGCACCTGACCATAAGACGCACCTCGTTTTTAGAGGAGGAAAACAAGAGAAAAAATATTCTGAATCAAATGGGCACATAATCACAGGCACATTCCCCATCACATCCCCGGGGCTGCACATCTGACAGACTTACTGCGCACACATATTCGCTCTATAAGACGCACAGACATTTCCTCTTACTTTTGAGGGGGAAAAAAGTGAGTCTTATAGAGCCAAAAATACGGTATTTGATTTTACTTGTAATCTTTGTGGTGAGGAGTCTATCTGTTCAATACTGGAAAAATGAAGAATTATCCTTCGACAAAATGATTGAAATGGTCAGACTGAATCTACCAGTGATGCAGAAATGGATAGATTGACTTTATCACTGAAGGAGAAAGAAGATATTGACTTCTATCAAACTTGGGATTTTTTTTTATTATTGGCTGGTGAAACGGGACTTGGCTTAGAGTTAAAGATGTTTTTAAGTTATTATAAATGGATTTGAATTTGACTATAGAATGTTAAAAGATATGTAGTAGGGGGCTGACCCAGTACATCTGATGTATTTGATGACTGATGTTTCTAGTATTAGTTTTAAAAATTTTAATAAAAATCTTTTAAAAAAAATATGGCAACCAGCTGGTCTCTGGAACATCATGGAGAGACCACAGATCCTCAATATTAAAGACTGTGCACTGGCTGCCAATACGTTTCTGGACGCAGTACAAGGTTTTGCTAATTACCTTTAAAGGCCTTCATGGCTTGGGTTCAAAATACCTTCAGGAGCACCTTTGCTCACACATTCTGCCTCTCCAGCTAAGATCCTCTGGGGATAATCTTATGAAGTCTGCTTCTGTAAGATTAATGTCAACTACCCAGAGGACTTTCTCAGAGGTTGCCCCTAAACTGTGAAATGGTCTGCTGGGAGATGCATCAGATATCCGATTGCCGCCTGCCTGCCTGCCTGCCTGCCTGCCTGCCTTCCAGTTTTTGTGTACCATTCAGTCAACCATAGGTCCTTTGAACAGAGAATTAAAGATGCATCTCTCCAACAGGCCTTCCCAGATTAGTTTTATTAAAAATGCTAGCTTCAACAAATATGTTATTGTTGGTTTTAATCTCTTGTAAACCACAGAGAGCCTACAGAAGCAGAGCAGTGTATAAACATCAAAAGAAAGAGAGAGAGAGAAGGCATTTTCTCCGTGAAGCTATGTGCACAGTATTCATGCCTGTGCAAAGTAACCCAATGTTCTTGCCATTGTCGGCCTGCAGGCACTTGTATCTCTCAAAGCAGGCATGCCCACAGCCTCCCAAGGCCAGGGGTCTCGCCAGTCCAGTAGGCAGCTTCTTTCCCTGCTCCCACCTCCTCTGCCAGAGGAGAAAGCTAGAATCTCCAATCAGCACATGATTAGAGATAAGAGTTTTCCCCAACAGCCTGAAAAAGACTTAGCAATTTGAGTGACACTCTACAATGGAATTGCATTTGTTGAGAAACAGGAGCCACAACTGGAGTTGGGCACTCCTGTTTTTCTTTCCCTCTGTGGATAGATTCCTCCCTGCCAAGAGCATCCTTTCACCTGGTACATGAAAAGCAGCATCTCTCAGCCCCCACTGGAGCTGCTTATACACTGCACCTGCATTCTGCCATGTGCCTACCTTGTTAGTGCAGCCAAACCCGGCTCCCAGAGCTGCCAGCATCTGAACCACTCCCTTGCCATGGTTACACTTCAGGGCGTAGAAGGGCTTGATCCGGGGCAAGGCCTTGAGAAGGCGCAGGTGTTTCTTCACCACGGCCTCTAGATCTGCCACAAAAAAGGGCTTGCGGCTACCCTGGAGATGAGGAAGAACAGGTAGAAATTCTGTCTCGGGGGCAACACATCCAAACTCTTTATTAATGTAACCTTAATTCCGCTATTCAGATGTCTCTCAGTGCAATCCAAAAACATTGTGCAGGTATTCCAACTCTACCTTCTTAAAGGATGTTTTGCTGCAAGTGGAAAAATGGAAGACACAGCAGGAAAGCACAGGCGGCTTGCTAGTAGAAGACCCAGCTCCCTGGGCCCTCAGGACAGTTCTGTGCCTGAGGCTGGGCAATGCCAGCATCAACACTTAGGCTAGAAGCACAATGGGTCATTCACCTTCTACAGGACAGATGTGGGTCGCTTCTAGATGAGGCCTTCATCATGCCATTGCCCTGCCTCACTCACAAAATTTTACCAGCGGTCCAGACATCAGCGTCAGCATCCATTTGTGACTCCTTTGTGTTTTCTTATGCTTCTTCCATCTTTCTTCTTACCAGCAAATATCCATTGCAGAAACAAGATCTCCATTGGTAAGCACCAGCTGTCATCCAATCATTGCCCTCCTTTATTTTCTCTGTACTACTGCTACCTTTTTTTCAGGCTGCAGAAACACCTCCAGCTATTATCATTCTAACCAGTGCTTGTTGTGATGTGCTGACAAGTCATCTCCGACTTATGGTGACCCCATGAGCGAAAGCCCTCCGAAATGTCCCATCCATGCTAGTCCTGCTCAGCTCTTCCAAATCCAAGGCTAAGGCTTCTGCTCTGGAATTTAGCCACTCTTCCTTGTCTTCTTCTGCCTTCAACTTCCCCAAGGAGTTTTGCCTTCTCATGATGAGAATTTTAGCTACATAATTTTAAAAAATTGTTCAGTTTGGGCCTCTTTGTCTATGATACATTCACATTAGTGCTTAACAATAAAGGATTCAGGCCTTTAAATAATTAATAATAACGGCCTTTAAACCACACATTTGAGAAATTGTAGTAAAACAAACTTCCACTCTACTTTTGACAGTCAGAGCCTTTTTATCAGTGGGTTTATCGGAGGGGGGATATAAAATGTGTTCAAGCTAGCACTTGAACTTTAAGAGCATTTCCTGCTTTACACACGTGTAAAACTTCATTTTAAGCACTGAGAGGAACAAAAGCACTCAAATGACAAAGCTGCGCCAAGCTGCCCCTTCCTACCTGCAGGGCTGCGCTATCCTGCCCCCTAGTGTGGGACCAACCCCATGGGGGGGGGCGCAGGCCTCCACAAAACACTCTCCCAGAGCACAGTGAGCCATGCGGCCGCTCTCTGCCTCTTACCGTCTGGGCAACATCGAGGAGGAGGTTTTCCAGAAGGTCCCTGGTGGTGAAGCCCTCCTCCACCATCATGACGTCCGATTCGTCCAAGCACCTGGCCATGCTTACCACTGAAGGAGGACGGCACTTCGAAAGTCTCTGTCAGCAGGGGGTATAGTTTTTAAGTACGCAACACGCTGTGGAGGGAAAGCAGCACAGCCCTCAGTCCAGGGGGAGATGCTTGGCAGTACTGCACTCCCTTTCCCATGTGTCCCAGGTTTCCCGCATCTCCTTCTTACTGCCTTTCCTCTTCCCGAACACCAGCCTTTTGGAGCCCTACAATTACGTTGGTTAAACGTGATCATTTGCAATTTTCTCCTGGCCTCCATGACTCCAGACACTTTCCCCACTGTGGGAGTCATTCCAGTGGTCCAGTGGAGCAGGAGGGAAGCACCAGGACCTTTTGAGGAGTGGGGCCATGATGTCATATGCTCCCACCCCCAAGTTTCCCCACTCCCTCTAAGCCTAGCAGCAGCATCACAGCAGCTGGGGAGAAGGAGTACCCCCAGCAAAAATGCATCGTTCTAAAGTGAGCTGCCCAATGCGTGCATGTTTAATATGGAGAGGGAGTGGGAGAGACGGTGTAATGCAGGGATCAGTGCTACTACCTGCCTTACCTGAATGCTCCCTGAGGGTGAGGCTGTGGCACTGTCATGAGGAGGGCCACCCATCAGCATTTGCCAGCACCCCACCGACAAAAACAAGGGCAAATATTTGCATTTCATGTGGGCTCACAACTCTGCAGGCTTACATCACTTTGGCCCTCTGGTGTGAGCCAAAGAGCGGCTTGGGCTGGCCGTCTCGACACAAAACAGCCCTCCATGTTCACCCACAGCGATGCCGCCTTTGCTTACTGCCGGCCCAGGCTCCATCTGTTTAAAGATTTGCCTGATGATTTAAAAAAGCCTGCGCGCTTATTCTTGTCATTATTTCTTCTTATCAGTATTTCGCTTCACTCTAAGAGAAGATGTGGGAGAGCTCAGTGTAATGGGAGAATTGTCGAGGTGAAGAGGACTCCATGTGCTATCTGCAAGGACCCCAGCAGCTATCCTGCCTTTTCTTTCTTAACGGAAATCCACAATAAAGTGGAAGAACAGGTGGGAAATAGTGGGATGAGGAGTGGAGGACCAGATTGTCTGGGCCTCAGTCAGATGCCATGCATGAGGCAGGGCAGTGGTGCCGCTAAAGCCTTGTTGGAAGCATGTCTGGGTGCTCCTACTGAGGTGGCACGCCAGCTAGTGGGCAGGACGAGGGGTTACAGCAAAGGCTTTCTAGAAATGGGAGCAGCAGGCTTGGGAGGAAAAGGAGGAGTTGTGCTCCCGAGTGCATCTCCACTGACGGGTCAGCTGCTGTTCCGCCTCACACCAGCCAGCGGGCCCAGTCTCCTCCGCGGCACAGGCAAAGTTATGGATCTGCTCCAGACAAGGACGCCTCCAGGTGCCAACCGACGCCCACTTCTCCCCGTCTCTCTGCACTGGGCTGGGCCTGAAGGCTGCACCCACATACCTGGGAGCAAGGCCCAGTAGACCCAGCCAGACTTTTTGGTAAATGTATAGGACTATGCTGTCAATATTGCAGGTCCAGCGAGAACCATGTACATTGACTTCAGCTCCTTGGAGGTTAGAAAAACAGCTAGTAACCAGAATATGGAGATACCCACACCCATGTAGGAGCTTTCAGGAAAGGATCAAGGCCATCAAGGAGTCACAGCCCAGGAGTGGCACATATGCCTTAAAGAAGGTCTTCAGTTCAATTCCCACACATCCTGCTCACCTCAGAGTCCTCCTGCTTGCCATTACATAGTGAGTCAGAAGGGGCCTCCCGGGCCATCTAGTCTGACCCCCAGCTCCAACCAGCTCCACTCATGACACACCTGCCATTTGCACGTCCAGCCTATCCTTGAACACCCTCACCCTTACCCTTATTCTGCTTTGCAAGACTGCCTGACCAGCCTCTTCTTCTGGACTCTTTAACATTCTTCCCCAATAATCAGCCCCTTCTAACCTGCAAGAAATGGCCCTTTCTGGGTCTCCTCCACATGCACCCCAACTATTCCTCTTTCCCAGGGACTTACCCCACCTCTGCCCCAACGGTTGCATTCAGATGTTCTTGCAGTTCTTTAGCACTAGCTGTGAAGTGCCAACTAGAACAGGGGTGTGCAAACTTTTCAGCCCCAAGGGCTACACACAATGCTGGCTCAGGGGTGAGGAGCGGGGGCTACATATGTGTGTCCTTCCCAGTGATCCTGAAGATCAGTCTTTCCTTGCTGCTAGTACCCTCAATTCCCTCCTCTGGTGAGCCTGAGAGCAGTTGGTGGCTGCTGTTACCAGTGAGGAAAGAGCTGTGTGTGTTCAGACACTGAGGGAAGGAATTCTGAATGGATGTGCAGAGGATCAGGGCAACCTTGGGGGCTGCAGATAAGCCCCTGGGGGCCAAATGCGGCCTGCAAGCCAGGCCACACGCTGCCCACCCTCGCTCTAGAAGGGCAATGGGGAACATTGTGTCTTGTCTTTTGCACACAAGCATGAACACGAAGGTGTTCTGTCTGCCCTTCCTCATGAGGCTCATTTTGAACAGCTGATGGTATGTTCTAGGATAATGCAATTGTTTTGGACTTTAGCACTCTAAAATCTAAAAAACAAAATCATATCTAAATCTAAAAATTCTGGTGTTAAAATCTTATCACCAGAATCAGGCTGCTGTTGTGAAGCTGATTCTTTTTGACTATTTGAAAACAAAACACCAGTGCATTGCTTCTCCTTGCTGCCTACAAAGATGTTAAATGTATTTGTGCATTGCCTGTAAAATTAAACAATCTATTGCAGTTTCTTATATCAAAAGAAAAGGCTTGGGTTGTGTTTCTGGCATCCTTGTGGGACTGAATGCGAAAGGAATGCAATAGATGGCAGGCAGAAAAGAGTTTCTAGCATCATAATATATGTTGGTGGTGGAGCCAGGTGTTTTGGCAGGGACCTTGGTCCAAGATGTCTACTTGCCTTTTGAAATATTGGGTGGGACATGTTTGCATCCACTGGAGTGACTACAGTAAAAATGCACGTCGCAAGTGGCCACCCAAGTGTACTTTTTCCAGAAAAGATCTGTAAACAAGAAAGTTAGATTCCCAACATATTTTGACCAAGCAACTTTCCAGAAAAAATAAAAACCTAACTACATGGGCAGTTCTAACACTTGCTTTTCTTGTAGTGGCCACAGAACACTTGCGGTCAGAGAGAGCTGGCTGGCTGCCGGCTGGCCTTCCAGGTAGGCCACTAACTGCAAGGAGAGGCTGCTCTTCTCAGGAGGTGAGCTGGGGAAGCCTTTGCCTTAGAAAGGGAAATCCATGCTGCTGCTGATGCTCACAGGTTCCAGTCTCCACAAAAGTTTGCATATCAGTCCACATGCAAAGTCAAGAAGCTGAAAAAAGGCGCTGCTGCACAGGAGGCAGCGGAATATGCCAGAAGAAGGTGTAAGTCCATCCTCTTGCTGAGAGAACGGGCAAGAGAATGGCAAGGAAGAAAGCCTCTCTGGTCCAGGCCGTTGCCAGATGCCACAGAGCCAAAATCTAATCCTCATAGCCAGAACTGATTCATCCACTCCCAGGCTGGCTCCACAATCACATGCAGAAATGCCCTATTCCCTGGTTACCTCAAGCACTGAAAAAAAATCTGTCTGACAAGGAGAGTGCTAATCGGGTCAAAGGCATCTCAGAGGGTGCTTGTGCATGTATGCTTTTTGAAACACAAACCTCTGATCTCTCCCCTCCCTAGAAAACCACAAGGTCCCCAACCATCTTGGCTGTCCGGCTGCAGGGAGCTTTCCCTCCTTGCCTCCTGATGGATTTGAAAGCAAACATGCCTTGCACAATCTCTGAAGCCATCAGGTGGTACTTACAGTCAAGGTGGTTAAGGAGTCCTGGAGTTTTCAGCGCCCTTTAAAGGTGCATGGATAAAATAGACTGTATGAAATTAATATTTCAAGAGGTTTCAATCAGGTGTAAGTCACATTTTTGCATACATAATCTCTCTCTCTCTCATATAAAAGAGAGGGAAAGGGGGTTTAAACACACCATGCCCTTCATACTGAGGAAGCATGCTCCCCTCCTCCATCCATTCAATTTCCACCAAATCAGGCCTCACCAAGTCCCGAAGCCTTCCTCCTTCCTGGATGGCTAGGTGTAATGCCAGGGGGGTTCTCCGGTGAACTCTGAGCTTTTGCAACACCCCGAGGCGCAGTTGCTGCTGGGGATCCGAGATCTCTGCAAGGGGAGGATATTTTGGGGAGGGAGGGATCGACTTGGTTACCATGATGCTCAGGCAGACAGGCATGGAAGTCCTCTCCTACCCATCCTTTCCCCCACCGCACATCTCCACTTCGCCACGCACCCCCTCCCATGTCACCACCCAGTTTCTCCCTCTACCCACCTTAAAAAGCATTTAAACGGATTTTGCCCATGGGTCTCCCAAGAGTAAATATAGGCTTCGGCAGTGGCTCCTCCTCCTCCTCCCCCCACTCCAAAGCCTACACCATGCAAAGCAGCTAATCTTAGACACAGAAGGAATGCCGCTCACTTATATATAGGCAGCTCCCTCCCCCCTCCCTCCTTCCCCCATCTCTGCTCACAAGAGTCACCTTGGCAACCAAACACAGCCATCTGATTGGCTGAGAGAGATCAAACAAAGCTCAAACATTCCATCCTCCCTGCTCCCTCCCCTCCCTGCTTGCATCTTCTGTTCACAGGTGCAGCTCCAGGTTTCCAACCAAGGCTGGGAGTCAAATTCCAGAGTCTGGGAAGGGAAGGGGCAGGGCAGCTGCAGGATGCTTGTGCATGGGAATATTGTTTTCCCAACAAACAGAATTGAACAACATTTGCACAAATGACTGTGTTGCATAATCCATCCACTGCTGCTCACCTACATGACAGGAATGATCCAAAGATCAAAAGGTCCGATGCAGCAGTCGCTGTGGGCAACTGGCCTTGTGTCAAGCCTGCTTCTTTTGGGGCTCTCATGAGCTGTCTGTGCTTGCAAAAATAGCAATAGGTTCTCCCCACCCCAAGCTTCAGCAACAAGGATTTGATGTCAATCATTTCCACACTGGACTGAAGAAGGCCCTGCTGCTGGTGACAAACCTGCAATTTGGGGCCAGCAAAACATGCCCACCCCAGGTACTCCAGCATCACTGACTTCAGCAGCCCCTTGTGCTCACCAGAGAAACGTCTCCAGAATGTCAGGTTATGTTAGTCGCAAAGATGTGTCCGACCCATCACGATCCCATGGACAACATTCCTCCAGGCTCTCCTGTCCTCCACCATCCCCCGGAGTTCACCTAAGCTCACACCAACTGCTTCAGTGACTCCATCCAGCCACCTCATCCTCTGCCATCCCCTCCTTCTTTTGCCATCTGCTGTTCCCAGCATTAGGCTCTTCTCCAGGGAGTCCTTCCTTCTCATTAGGTGGCCAAAGTATTTGAGTTTCATCTTCAGTATCTGGCCTTCTAAAGAGCAGTCAGGGTTGATCTCCTCTAGGACTGACCGGTTTGATCGCCTTGCGGTCCAAGGGACTCACAGAAGTCTCCTGCAGCACCTCAGTTCAAAGGCCTCAGTCCTTCGGTGCTCAGCCTTCCTTATGGTCCAGCTTTCACAGCCATACATTGCAACTGGGGTCTCCAGAATGATAGATTTCCAAAAGCAGTTACTCTTGGGGGGAACAGACTTGTCTTTATCCAGGAGCTGCCACCTGAGGATGCCTGTGTGGAAAAGGGCAGGCACTGCCTCTCAGGTCATGCCAGAGGTGGTAAAATGGGAGTTTCTGATCATCCAACCCCCAGGAGGACAACTCAGCACCCTCCAGATGTTGGCGTGCCTTGGGGATGATGGGCTTGCCCCACTGCAGGTGTGCCCAAGCAACAAAGTGCAGGGCCCTGCTTGCCCACGGAAGGCTGCTTTGTGCATACAATAAGGCATGCAGCCAGCGCAGGCAGTGGTTGGCGTGCTGGCCTGGGGTCTAGGAGACCTGGGTTCGAGCCCCCGCTGGGCCACGGAGCTCACTGTGTCACAGACTCCCAGCCTGACCTGCCCCACGGGGTTGTTGTGAGGGAAAATGTACAGGCGGAAAGGGAGGGTTATGTCAGCGGCTTTGAGAAGGCAGGATAAAAGTGTGACCAGCACAGAGTCCTGAAGACGCGAAACTCTGCAACCTTCCCCTCAGCGCGCTCAGAAGGACCCGGCAGACGATTCGGGGCGCCAACTCGGACCTCGCCCCGGAAGAGTAGCAGCCGCGCTACCCGGCCGAGCGCCGCCTCTCGCGTGCGCGGCGGCTTCCTCCCGCCCCGAACGACACGTCAGAGCCGATCCCGCGCACGGCCATTGGTCAGCAGTCACGCTCGTCAGCGTCGGAAGCATCCGCGTGTGCTGCAGGCGTGCACAGGCTCGGCGGTTCGCGGCGATGGCTCCCAAGGTGGAACGCGAGGAAGGAACTCTCGGCCGCGGGGTCCGGAAGGGCGTCCGGGCCGTGCTGCTGGGGCCGCCCGGGGCGGGCAAGGGGACCCAGGTGAGGGACCCGGGAGTCCGAGAAGGGGCGCCCTTTCCCCTCTCTCCCCGCTCGGAGGGACCCAGGCGTCCTTGCCTGAACACGGGCCTAGCCTTTCTCTTCCCCTCTCTCACGCTTTGCTAAGGAACCCAGGAGTCCGGGATTCGCAGGGTGCGCTGGAGCCAGGAGTGCGCGCCTGAGTGAACTCGAATTGACCCTCCGCCCCCCAAGAAATCGGGGGGGGGTGCCGAGCTTTTTTAGGGCACGGTCCGGAGAACCGGGGCGGGGGCGCTGGGATGGGGATCCGGGAGATGCGGGCCCTCGTCCCCGCTCTGCCACGGCGCTCACGGGGTGCCTCTGGGCCAGTCGCGGACTCTCAGTCCAACCCGCCTCACAGGGTGGTTGTTGTGAGGGTCAGATTGAGAGGCAGGCGATAATTATGCAAGATGTTTCGAGTTCCTTGAAAGGGAAGACGGGTGGGGTCTAAATGTAATGAATAGAAATAATTAAAATCTGATGCATGATAGGACAGCAAAAAGTCCAATGTCTCTCAAGCTGACTGGGCATACTGGGGCTTGTGGGTCTCATTTCTGTCTAAATGTGCATCTGATTGTCCCCTAAGATCATGTGGACAGTGGTCGTGTTGTCCTTCTGGGTTAACTCTTCTCTGTTCCCTCCCCTCCTCCACCTAAGGACATGCCTCCAGCCGTGGGGTGTTCTTTTCCCTTCTTCGATCCTTCCCACAGTTTTTTTTACCTTCCCTGCAGAGTCCTGAGGGGTCTCTGGCCTGTCTCTCATGCAAATGCAGTGCTCCCAAGTAGTCCAAGCTGTCGGGTACTCAGATCCATCTGTCTGTGTGCAGAAGGTCCCAGACTCTACCTCTGGTGTGGGCCATAAATGAGCTTTAAATAGCTGCTTTGGGAAGTACTTCTGGCCTGGATGAACCAGTGGCTCTGCTTGGTATTCACTGGGTCTTAGGGCAGAAGGAAGATGCCAACCTACAAGTAGATCTCTGGGTGCTTTGTGGCATCAGGCAGTTGATGGTAACAGCAGCAAAGTGAGTCTAACCCTGCCAGATGTTACTGTTGAATTGAAAAAAGCCTGAGCTCTGTGAAGTTTTTGTATGTCACAGGAGCACTCTGAACTCCATTTTGTTCTGGTAGTTAAAACACGTTCCTGGCTCAGCATTTTTTCAGTTTTAAGTATACGTCTTTTGCACCAGGCTGTGACTGATGGATCTCAGGGTTTGAGTAAAAATGGTAGATCCAAAATGGCAGATGTACATTTTGTGTGTCCCTGTGTCTTTCTTGCGTTTTCCAACACGGAACTGGTAGTCTGGGTAAGAAATGCATGATGTGTATAGAAGCCTTGGAACTGGCATTGGATAAAACTATGGTAGCTGGGGAAAGAGGAATCCTCTTGCCCAGACACATGACAGAAATGGAAAGTTTTTGTAAGGAACCATGTCTTCATGAAGTGTTTTTGCTTGCCCTCTTTCCTTGGAGGGCAAGGTGGGTGCATCAGCCACAGATGTTGCAACACCTGTAAGCGGTTGCTGTCAAAATCAGGCCTTCAAAAACCACAAAATGCTTGTCAGTAGGAAAATTCCCCTACCCCCACCCTTTCCTACCTTTGCTTTGGACCAACTATGCTGGCGTTGGCTTTGTTCCATGGCAAGCTGCTTGCCCTTTGTACTGTACAGGTAGGACAGATTTGTAGGTCTGAAATTGTCAAGTTTTTAAAATAACTATTGCTTGCTTGCAAAACTGGCTTCTCTGCAGGTTCAAGTGCAGTGCCCATTGGTGTCTTAACCTTGCAGCGATTCCAAAACTGGGCTAGGGCACGGCCATGAGAGAATGGCTAGGCTGGTGCAAGAAGAAAACAAATTAAATCAGCTCTCATAAAGATATTCTTAGTGGATGCCCTTCAAGCCTCTGTGTGTGTTACTGCTTTGGCTTTGCTGTCCTGGAACAGGAGGGATGTTTTGCCTCCTGCCTGTGCTGGCTGCCATTGTTGATGCTCGGGCTTCTTCTAGTCAGTCCTGAAAATAACAGGGATGGGAGGAAGTCTGTCTCAGCTGTTCAGATTTTGGGGAATGCTGTGCTATTTCCTAATTGTGTGGAGAAAGTTGAAATTTGGAGGAATCCTAAGATATGCAACTTCTTCAGAGCCACTCCAGAACCATCTTTGGCTTTCCTTGCTTGCTTCTTGACTACCACCAGATTTCTCTTGTCATTCTCTTTTCCATTCTCAGTTCTGCCAAATTCTTACCCACCTGTTGAAGATTAAGCTCTCTGGCTATGGGGGACTACAGAATGCAGTGCAGTGGCACAAAATATTTTATTCAATACATTTCAAGATAGTTAGAACTTCTGTATGAACTACCTACTCCGAAAAGTTTAGTTGGATCAATTTTTAAAACTTTCTTAAATGCTGGCGCTGAAGATGTAAAATGCAAAGCAGCATGAACGGAGTTTTTCACAATCAAAAGGCCATCACTGAGAAACCTTGTCCCTTGTGGATGCCAATACAGCAGTTCAGACTGGTGGGTGTATAAGCAGAACCTTCACAATGACTTAACATAGAAACAGAGCAAGTCAGAAGGGTCCTTCTGGGCCATCTAGTCTGACCCCCAGCTCCAGCCAGCTCCACTTACGACCAGCCTGAGGGACTGATAAGGCCAAGCTCAGCCACTGCCAGCCCTTTTGACTCTGGCCTCTTGGCAGGGCAGCAGAGGCACAGACTGGGAGAGAGGGCTGAGTGGCCAGGGGACTGGCAAAGACAAGGTAGGAGCTGGGCAGGGGAGCAGAGGGCCAGGAGCAGTGGAGAGGAAGGGGGGGGGTGAGAGAGGCTGGAGGGGCCAGGAGGGAGCAGGGGGTGAGGCCACTGGCCTGAGGGGCTGATAAGGCCACGCTCAGCCACTGCCAGCCCTCTTGGCTCTGGTCTCTTGGCGTCGTCCCTTAGCTGCGGCCTGGGCTGCCCAGGGACTCCCTTCCCTCAGAGGCTGAGGGGTGGTTTTTGGTTTTTTTTTGGTTTTGTTTTATTGTTTGTTTTTTGTTTGTTTGTTTTAATTGCTTTGTTTTTCTTTGTTTTTGTGCTGTGCTGTGCTTCGCTGTGCTTTGCTTTCCTTTGTTTTTCCTCCAATTTAAATTTTATCCTTGCGTGTGTGTGTGGGTTTTTGTCTGGGAGAACTGGGTGAGTGAAGCGTACTGCAGGACAGACAAGGTGGGGGACCAAGGTAGGGTCTCGGAAGAGTTCCCAATGGCAGGCCAGGAGGTGGCCTGGGCGGGAGTCACGGGTGTTGCTGCTGTGAGAGCTGTGACATGTTTGCCCTTCTCCCCCAGGAGAGGCAGGGCTACACTTGCCCTCGGTGCAAGCGGGTGGCCCTGCTAGAGGAGGAGCTGAGGCGCCTGAGGGCCGAGAGAGCTCTCCAGGCCCCCCCTCTGGACAGAGGGTTGAGGGAGAGGCCACGGGAGGAGCAGCCGGGGAGCCATGGAGGCGTGTCACCCACAGGAGGGGGAGGCCAGCACGGCCTCCTTCTCCTGGCACCAATCTGGAGCTGGAAACAGGTTCTCTCTGCTTGGGGAGGCTGGGGCTGATGAGGCCTTGGGGGACCAGCAGGACCCCCAGCCTGGGACGTCAGGCAGCAAGGGGGCCGCTGCAGGAGAGGCGAGGGCCAGGGCACGGCTGCCCACCAGCACCGGGAAGGTACGGCGGCGGGTGATTGTTGTTGGGGATTCCCTGCTGAGGGGCACTGAGGTGGTGTGCTGCCCCAGCCTGGAGACAAGGGAGGTTTGCTGCCTGCCGGGCGCACACATTCGGCATGTGAAGGACAGAGTGGGGCGCCTTGTTTGCTCTGGGGGGTCACCAGCCGCTTCTGGTGATCCATGTGGGCACAAACGACTTGGCCAGGCAGGGTGTGGGCGGGATCACCAGGGACTTCGAGGCCTTGGGGAAGAAACTCAGGGAACTAAAGGCCCAAGTGGCCTTCTTGTAGATCTTACCGGTCCGGGGATTTGGGCCAGGAAGGGACAGGAGGGTCTCCAAGGTGAATGACTGGCTTAGGGTGTGGTGCCAGAAGGAACGCTTCGGGTTCCTCGACCACAGCACTCGTTTTCTTGCCCATGGACTTCTGGCAAGGGACGGGTTACACCTCACAAGGATGAGGAAAAGGTCCTTTGGAGATGCTCTAGTAAGCTTCGTCTGGAAGACTTTAAACTGAGCCGGGGGCAGTGGGTTTAGGCCCCCCAGAAACGTGTGTGCACTGGACAAGTGTGGGGGGAGGATTAGGGGTCTGGGAGCAGGGTTTTAGAGGTACTGCAGGGACTGACAGGACTCCTACAGAGAGGGGCCAGGTACCAGGGAGGATGGGAGGAAGGAGGATGCTGGGCACTCCAAGGAAAGGAAGCAGTGGGAAGGAGTTGAGGTGCATGTACACCAATGCTAGGAGCATGGGTAATAAGCAGGAAGAGCGTGAAGCTCTCCTGGGAATAGGAGGGTATGACCTGGTGGAAATCACAGAAACTTCGTGGGATGAAAGGCAAGTCTGGAATGTGAACATAGAAGGGTATCACCTTTTTAGAAAGGACAGGAAGGGAAAGAGAGGTGGGGGCGTGGCTTTATACGTCAGGGAAGGGATAGGATGCAGTGAGAGAGAATGCAGCACAGATGGGGATTCGGTAGAGGCAGTCCGGGTGAAGCTTAGGGGTTTTGACAGGGAAAGAGACCTGACAGTGGGGGTATGTTATCGAATTATAGACCAGTTAGCCTTACGTCCATTGTAGGAAAAACAATGGAAGGGCTCATAATAGAGAGAGATCTAGTTAGGCTAGATAGGAAAGGGAGGCTGACAGCCACACAACATGACTTCTGCAAAAACAGGTCCTGCCAGACAAACCTTGTGGAATTCTATGACAAGGTTTCAAGATGGCTAGATGGAGGGGATGCAGTGGATGTGGTGTACCTGGATTTCAGCAAGGCCTTTGACAAAGTGCCCCATGATATCCTGGTGGAGAAACTGAGGAGTTTTGGGATACACCAAAGCACTGTCCGGTGGATTAGGGCATGGTTGACTGACCGAAAACAGAGGGTAACCATTAGTGGGGAATCATCGGAATGGCGGCCAGTGACAAGCGGGGTCCCCCAGGGCTCTGTCCTGGGGCCGATCCTGTTTAATCTTTTCATTAACAACATGGAAGAAGGGGTGAACCGTCTGCTGATCAAATTCACAGACAATACTAAAACTGGAGCAGTGGCCACAACTGAGGAGCAGGTCCTCCAGATCCAAAAGGATCTGGACAGACTATCTATCTATCTATCTATATATCTATCTATCTATCTATTTATTTAGAGTTTTTGTATGCCATCCCATCGCTTAGCTTCGGGATGGCTCACATAAATAAATAAACATAATACAAAATACAATTAATTAAAATCTGGAAACACCCTGGCTGCACAATTAAAACCTATAGCTATTAAACGTTATTAAAATATTTTTTAAATAAAAAGGTCTTAGCCTGGCACCGAAAAACAAATAATGACAGTGCCAGCCGGACCTCTCTGGGAAGTGCATTCCACAGATGGGGCACCACCGCAGAGAAAGCCCTCCTCCGGGTACTTTGCCTCCTGATGTCTCTCACAGAGGGCTTCCGGAGGGGGGCCTCTGCCGCCGATCTCAAGGGGCAGGAGGGCAAATAAGGAAGCAGGCGTTCCTTCAGGTATCCAGGTCCCAAACCGTTAAGGGCTTTGTAGGTGATAACCAGCACCTTGAATTGAACCCAGACTTCAGTGGGAAGCCAATGGAGCTGATAGAAGACTGGGGTTATATGAGAGTAACGCCCAGTCCCCGACAGCATCCTGGCAGCTCTGTTTTGAACCATCTGAAGCATCCAGACTGTCTTCAAGGGCAGCCCCACGTAGAGCGTGTTACAGTAGTCCAGCCGGGAAGTAACCAGTGCATGTGTCACTGTCGCTAGGCAGTCGTCCTCCAGGTAGGGACACAGCTGATGGGTTAGCCAAAGCTGAAGGAATGCACTCCTCGCCACAGCAGTCACTTGAGCTTCCAAAGAAAGCTCTGGATCAAGGAGCACTCCCAAGCTGTGGACTCTGTCCTTTAGAGGGAGTGCAACCCCATTCAGGACAAGGTCCAAGTCACCTACCCCGGAGCATGAGCCACCCACCAACAGGACCTCCCGTCTTGTCTGGCTTGAGCTTCAGTTTATTGGCCCTCATCCAGCCCATTACCTCGGCCAGGCACCAGTTCAGTACAGCCGCTGCCTCACCCTGATTGGTTGAGAAAGAGAGGTAGAGCTGGGTATCATCAGCATACTGATGATTCTGCAGCCCACACCTCCAGATGACCTCTCCCAGCAGTTTCATGTAGATGTTGAACAGCAAGGGGGACAAAATAGACCCCTGCAGTACACCATGGCATAGCTGCCATGGCGCAAAGGTATAGTCCCCCAGCACCACCTTCTGGAATCGTTCATCAAGGTAGGAGCGGAACCACTGCAAAGCAGTGCCTCCTACTCCCAGCCCCCTTAGCCTATCCAGAAGGATACCATGGTCGATGGTATTGAAAGCTGCTGTGAGGTCCAGGAGAACCAACAGGGACGCACTCCCCCTGTCTCTCTCCCTGCACAGGTCATCATACAGGGCGACCAAGGCAGATTCAGTACCATACCCGGGTCTGAAGCCGGACTGAAATGGGTCCAGATAATCAGTCTCATCCAAGAGAGCTTGGAGTTGTCCTGCCACCACCCGTTCCAACACCTTGCCCAAGAACAGGATATTGGCCACCGGTCTATCATTGGCAGCCATCTCTGGATCCAGGGACGCCTTCTTTAGGACCAGTCTAACCACTGCCTCCTTTAGAGCGGCAGGCATCTGGCTGTCCCTCAGAGAGGCATTGATGACGTCCAGGATCCAGGCACCAATCCCGTGTTTGGCCTTGTACAGTAGCCACGACGGGCAAGGGTCATGTAAACAGGTGGTGGGATGTACTTGTCCAAGCAGGACAAGGCTGCAATAACTAGAACTCATCCAACAATATGTGACCAGACGGTAACATTGGTACCTCCCCTGAGGGCTCTGAATCACTAGTGGAGTCCAGCTTGTGACGAACCTGAGCGACTTTCTCCTTGAAGTGCTGGGCAAAGTCGTCACAGCGGGTTCTTGAGGGTGGTACAGGATATTTCTTAGAACCTGAATGTATTAACCCCTGTACCACCCGAAAAAGCTCCACTGGACGGCACTGTGAGGAGGCAATGGAAGTGGAGAAGAATTTCTTCGCTGCCCTCACCGCCACAGCATAGGCCTGATAGTGGGCTCTTAAGTGTGTTCGGTCAGATTCATCCTGAGATTTCCTCCACCTACGCTCTAGCCGTCTCCCAACCCGCTTCATTGCCCAGAATTCAGGTGTATACTAAGGGGATGAACGGGCTCTGCCAGGTGGGAGAGGATGCTCAGGAGCGATCCTGTCAATGGCTCTGGCCATTTCCCCATTCCACAGTTCAACCAGAGCATCAACAGGAGGCCAGCTTTATCAACCGGAAACTCCCTCAGAGCTTTCAGGAATTCTCTGGATCCATCTGGCTCTGAGGGTGGACCAAAACAATAGGTCCGCACCCTTACAGAGGGAAGGGCCACCATCGAGTTCGAACCTCATGAGGAAGTGGTCTGACCATGACAGGGGAGTCAAACATAATTGCTCACCCTCAGATCCCCCTCTTCCTGCCCCGTCGAGAAAACCAGGTCCAACGTGTGTCCACGTTCATGGATCAGGCCAGTGACATGTTGAGACAGCCCCATGGCCGTCATGGAGGCCATGAAGTCCTGAGCCGCCCCGGTCAGAACAGTCTCGGCATGGAGATTGAAGTCCCCCAAGACCAGCATCCTGTGAGTCTTCAGTACCAGGTCCAAGACGATCTCCGTCAGCTCAGGCAGGGAGTCTGATGGGCAGAAGGGTGCACAGTGCACCAGCAGAATCCCCAATCTGTCTTGGTCTCCAGTGCCAAGTAGAGGCACTCTAGACCCAGTCTCAAGAGAACAGGAAGCCCCGCAAGGGTTAATGAAGCCCGATGAACTAAAGTGACCCCCCCCCCCTCCCCTCCCCTCCGGGCGTGACCAGTGCTGGACCAGATACTATGGAAGTGGGCAGGAGACAACAGGATGGCGTTCAATGTGGATAAGTGCAAGTTCTTGCACTTGGGGCATAGGAATAGGTGTCATAAGTACAAGTTAGGGTACAAATGGCTGGAGAGCAGCACTTGTGAAAGGGACCTTGGGGTACTGGTTGACTGCAGGCTAAACATGAGTCAGCAGTGTGATGCGGTGGTCAAGAGGGCGAACGCCATTTGGTTGCATAGCCAGAAGTGTGGCTTCTAGATCAAGAGAGGTATTACTACCACTCTACACGACTCTGGTGCGCCCGCAACTGGAGTATTGTGTTCAGTTTTGGGCCCCTCATTACAGAAAGAATATAGCCAGGTTGGAGTCAGTGCAGCGTAGGGCCACAAGGATGGTGGCTGGTTTGCAGGGGAAGCCGTATGAGGTGAGACTGAGGGAACTGGGTCTTCCAGCCTGGAGAAGAGGAGACTCAGAGGGGATATGTTGGTGACATACAGGTATGTGAGAGAATGTCACATGGAGATGGGTGGAGACCTGTTCTCCCCTGCAGAGGAAAGCAGGACGCGCTCCAATGGAGCAAAGCTCAGGGAGCCAAGGTTCAATGTGGATGCCAGGAAGCATTTCCTGACCGTTAGGACCCCGAGGGTGTGGAATGGGCTTCCAGGAGAGGTCGTTGAGGCCCCATCGGTGAGAGTGTTCAAAGATAGGTTGGATATGCACATGGTGGGCATGTCGTGAGCGGAGCTGGCTGGTGCTGGAGGTCAGACTAGATGGCCCGGGAGGTCCCTCCTGACTCGCTCTGTTTCTGTGTTTCTATGCATGTCCGACCTATCCTTGAACACCCTGGGGCTTCAACCATCTCCTGTGGAAGTCCATTCCATACTCTTGGGGTCCTAATAGTCAGGAAGTCCTTCCTGGCATCCACCCTGAAAGCTAACAGGTAGGATTGCATAGTTGAAAGCAGTCCTTCAGCTAACCTGATCCCAAGTTTTAAAACTTGAAAGGCAATAACCAGCACTTTCAAGGTAACTGGTAACCAGTATGATAGGCACAAAATGAGTGTTGCATGCTTAGATTTTCAAGCCCCAATCTACATTATGATAGATGTAGGCATTTACTTAGTATTCTGTAGCCTACAAGTGGAGCTTTTCTAGATGCAGTAGGAATCCCATTCCCATCAGCCCCAGCCACCTTGGACCATAATAAGTGACATCTGGAGGGCCACAGGTTTCCGAGCCCTGCTATAGATAGTTTATGTATACTAGTATGAAAAACAGAAGTCTTTTTTTCCCCATCAATCCAACATTACTGATATGGAGTGGGTGATATGTAAACTTCTGGGATGCAGGACATACCAGCTTTTTACTCAAAGAGTTCTGCGTAATTCAAAAAATTTGCAGTGGATCTACTAAAAGATCATACTGGTCTGCTGATTCTTTTCTCCAGTGAGCATTACGTGTGATCACCTAATCTTGGAGCTGGTTGCTGGATAGTCCAGTAGTGTTGTGCTGCTGTTTTTGCATCTAGGAAAGCCTGCGAGCTTTCTGACTTACTGCCCCTGGAACGAGGGTCCCCCTGGGCTACTTGGGCTGATGCCCATGTCTCTGATTAGTCCACAGTTACACCAGAATAAACTCCTTAGTCATTCCATTGTCACAGGGCATGGTTGTTTCTGCTGTAATAGGTTAATATCACTGGATTCACCAAAGTGATTCTTTCACTTTTCATGGTGGGAGAGGTAGTCACTGAACCCAGTTTCATCCAGGTGTTATTTTTCCTTGTAGGACTCAGTGCAAGAAGTGTGTCCATACACTTTGTGCAATAAAATTTCTCCAGGATCCTCACTCTAATTATGTGTGAATGGCCTCATAGCAGAGTTGTTTTCTTCAATGGTGCCTGTGAAATTGTTCTTGGAGTGTGCCGGCTTTGCCATCCCATTCTGCTCCTTTATAGAATCATAGAAGAGCAGAGTTGGAAGGGGGCATGAAGGCCATCTTGTTCAACCCCCTGCTGTTGCATGATGCCAGTTTATACCATCCCACTCAGATGACCATTCAGTTTCACCTTGAATGCCTCTAGTGTGGGAGAGCCCACAGCTTCTCTAGGCAGCTGGTTCTACTGCTGCCTCACTGCTCTGACAGTGAGGAACCCTGTACTGATATTTAGCCTGAATCTAGATTGTCATAATTTGAATTAATTATTCTGTGTCTGGTGTCAGCGAGAAGAGATCTTGACCTTCTCTGTGACAGCCTTTGAGGAACTTATAGAGGGGTATCATGTCCCCCCTTAGTCATCCCTTCTCAAGACTGAACATGCCCAGTTCTCTCAGTTCCTCAGGGCAGTGTTTCAGAACCCTGGATCATTTCTGTTGCCCTCCCCTGGACCCTTCCTAAATTGTCTGCGTCTTTCTTACATCTTGGTGCCCAGAACTGGACACAGTATTCCAGGTGAGGTCTGACTAGTGAGGAGTATAGTTACTGCTTATGATTTAGAAGCAATACTTATGTTAATACATCCCAAAATAAAATTTGACCTTTCTGTGGCTGCCTCACATTGTTGGGTCATATTTTAGCCTGTTATCCACAGTAACTGCACATTTTTTCCTCTACAGGCTCCTCGGCTTGCTGAAGCCTTCTGTGTGTGCCACTTGGCGACAGGGGACATGCTGAGGGCTATGGTGGCTTCTGGCTCAGAGCTGGGGAAGAGACTGAAGGAGACGATGGATGCTGGAAAGCTGGTAGGTGGAGAGCAGCAACTGCACTGTGCCACTCCCTTTGGTCTCATCTCTCAGGTAACATGTACTGCTCTGTAAACTGAGTGAGGCAGCTGCTGCCTTTTGACTTAAACCACGGGGATGGTCTCAGGCCTTGTTTCTTTGCCTGAAAGTTGGGAACTAGGGGAATGTCTTAACATGCCCACAGAGGTTTTGAATAAGCACAGAACCTCCCAGGGCCCATTCTGCTTTGATTTATGGAAGCTTTCCATGGGGGACAACTACATTTCCTAGCTATATTGCCTCTCAGTTTTTGGGGAAGGGCAATTTTCTTTGTTTTCTTACCTGCAGATATAGAATATCTCATCTTTCTTCCCCCCTACATATTCTTGATAATGGAACTTAGGTTTTCTGACTACTGCAATTCAAGGCAGCCCTGTTTAGATTTGCTGAATATATAGAGAAAATGCTGCAAAAGAGATCTTTGCTCCCTTTCCACTAGCTCTTCCTGTTCAATGTTTGAGGTATTTCCTATCTCAAGGCTTTGTGAAATGCCATCATTTGAAGAAGCTAGAAGCATTTCCATTCATGATAGTTCAGCTCTTCCCCTGTGCCCTCCCAAGTTTGTTTGAAATCCAAAGTGTGCATTCTCTAATTGTAAACCAGAAGGAGTTGGCCTCACAAAAGATCTTGTTTGCCTATCACGTCTCGCTTGGAACCAGACTCGTTGTCTTAAAGGCTCCTGTCTGTTCTCTGCATTTTGTTACTTTCACCTGGCAGCTCCCAAGGAAGGGACTTGTGGCCTTAGAGCAGGATCGTCATAGGTAATGCTTATCTGCAGCCTTTGCTTCAAACCTTCATAGGGATATATGTGAACTAGGATGTGGCAGAATACAGCGGACATGCCTGTACATGCTAGATAATGCAAGGAAGCCATAATCTGCCCTGCCTCTGCTCTCCACCCAGGTCTTGGTGGAGGGGAGATAGAGGTGGTGGAGGCAACAGCAGCCAGTTACCTGGGTATATAAGTTAATGTGATTTTTGAATGAACTGAAGCTCAAAAACTGAAGCTTCTGTGAAAGTCCAAGGCGGAAGGGCTCAAAGGGCCATCGTGACGAGGCTCTGGCTGTGTGGCCAGACCGCTGATCTGGTACTGAGCCTGCACAGTTATTTAGACCATGGTGTACTTGGTGCAGAGAGCCCTTCCAAAACATGCAACTCAAGCTGGAGTGCACACCTGAACCAAGCCGTGTGCCTGAGATCAAGACATCTTCTGAAATCGAATGTGACAAATTGCATTAGGTTGTAAGTAATCTCAGAGGCATTGGTGCATTCAGAACACAGGAAAATGCCTTAAATGGGTCTTCCTGCAATCTTGCTTTCTGCTTCTCTGCTGTATTTGCCTTCCTATGGTCAAACTTGTTTCATATCTGTAAGGACTTCCTGAAAACCAACAAAACAGAATTTTGGATTTGGTGATGGAAGGAACCTTGTTTTCCTTGTGGTGGGCCAGGCGTTTGTCACTATAATTATCACTTGTTGTATCAAGACTAGCTTTTCTTGTTTATCCCTCCTTGCATGGTAAGGTGAGCGATGAAATGGTGGTGGAGCTGATTGAGAAAAACCTGGAGACACCTCCCTGCAAAAACGGCTTTCTTTTGGATGGGTTCCCTCGGACGGTGCGGCAAGCAGAGATGGTATGCACTCCTTATTGGAACTGGGGATAATAGATAAACTTCTCACTCTAATCCCTAACTCTTAGCTATATATTTTTGCATATTGTTGAGTATTATGTATTTTGGTATGCTTTGTTTAAGGGATGTGGTGGCACAGTGGGTTAAACCGCTGAGCCACTGGGCTGGTTGATTGAAAGGTCGACAGTTCGAATCCGCAGATGGGATGAGCTCCCATACTCTGTCCCAGCTCCTGCCAGCCTTGCAGTTCGAAAGCATGCAAATGCGAGTAGATAAAAAGGTGCCACTTCGGTGGGCAGGTAACAGCGTTCTGTGCACTTCGGTGTTTAGTCATGCCGCCCACGTGACCACGGAGACTGTCTGGGGACAAATGCTGGCTCCCTTGGCCAGGAAACGGAGATGAGCTCCGCCCCCGAGAGTCAGGCATGACATGGAGAAATCTTTACCTTATACTTTGTTTATTTTGTTAATTTATTATATTATGCACATTATTATTTTTTCTTCTTCACAAAATATAAGTTAAATAATAAATAATAGCTGCAATGCACAGAGTCAGAGTGATGCAGCAAGTTGAGCCCCGGGTGGATTTCTCCAGGGAGGGGCTTCTGTACCGAGGGGCTGTAAGTGAGGAGGCTTTTTCTAAAGGCTTTGGAATGAGGCCACATTAAGGCAGGCCTCTGTGGTTGCCCTTATGGGCATGTATGGAAGGAGACAGTCCCCTGAATTCCAAGATTAAAATGGGAAGAGGGCCGGGTTGAGCTTGCGCCTCACTCCATTGCTGAGCTCCAGGGCCAGTGGCTTTCCTTGTAACTCTCACTCCAAAAGGATTTGCTTTAGTTAGATTGGAATTTGCTCCTCCATGTGTTTTAAAAGTAGCCTCTTCCTCTTGTTTTCATCCCCCTAAATTGCTGCAGCTGGAGGAGCTGATGGAGAAAAGAAAAGAGAAACTAGATTCTGTCATTGAATTCAACATCTCTGATTCCTTACTCATCCGGAGAATTACTGGAAGGTAATAGCCACTTCCTCTGGAGAAACTTGAGAGATCTTCTGCAGTGTTTCAGGCTATCCCAGAAATGTGACGCACTGCGTGTAACAATTCCTTGCAAAGGAGAACTAGAAAATAGTACTGGACAAAGGCCACATGCATGCATCATGCCCTTTAAAAATTGTTTTGATCATATGGTTATATGATTCTCTTCTGCCATCTGGTGCCCTCCAAATGCACTGGACTCCATCTGCTCTCATCCCTAGTAAGCATGAGGGGCTGGTGGGCGTTGTAGTCAGCACATCTGGAGGGCCTGATGTGGAGAGGGCTGGTTGGGGAGGGCTGCTCGACCGTGTCTGGCCTTCTTTTTCAAACTTCTTTCATAGCTTTAAGCTGAAGATGAGCAGGTGTTGATGTGGCTGGATGAGAGGCCCCTCTGAGCCCTGGGAATGCAGCCTTCAGTTACGGCAAGGCCAAAAGAGGGCATAGAAAGATTGTGAGCAGTGCATTCCTGTCACCGTGGGCCCCCAGGAGCCTTGTATCCAAGAGAAGTCGTCCACACCCACCTTGATGCACTGATGCGGCACCTGGTGCCTTCAGACCATTTGCTGCCACTGCCACCCCTTTGATCTCCTTGATCAGTGCAGCAGCTCCTCTGTCAACGTGTGGCGTGCCTGCCACGGGCAGCTTCTGCCCTCTTCACAAGGTCCCCGAGGGATGCCTCCTTTGCTTGTGCCTAATGCCAGGCTCTTTGGTGATCGTGATTCTGAATAGATGCTTCTCCATAGGCCTTCCCTTTGACCAAGTCTGAGATGCCCTTTGCTGACTCCTGTGGTCTCTTCCAGGCTGATCCACCCAGGCAGTGGCCGTTCATACCACGAAGAATTTAACCCTCCCAAGGTCCACATGAAGGACGATGTAGGTAACCCTGCCGTTTAGCTGGTCCTCCTTGGGCTGTGCTCAGATTGCCTTGGATTGCTCTGCAGCTGCTGAGGGCACCGTCAACAGTGGGCAGAATGGCAGCAAAAGGGGCTGTTTCTCCCCACTGCGTTGCCAAAGTCAAATGGCCTTTCTCACTCATTTTATGGATTTTGAATACTGCTGCTAGAATCCCCCAGTGGACTTTCATATGTCACCGGTTAGCAAGTGCACAGCCTTTCTTTGGCCAGGGAGGAAGTAGAATCCATGTGATCCTTGTGCCTAGCTGATCGCTTGTCATAGAGAAGATGCAGGAAAAATTGCAGGCCCGCACCCTTCTCTCTCGGGAGAAATGCCTGAAAGTATGTAGCACCATCTCAGCCCCTTGGACCAGCTAGTGGTGTCAGAATAAATATGTAACGTGTGTATGTGCATAGAGAGTAGGGGCCTGGAACTCTTTATGCAGTTGTCCATTTATGCAACTTGCAGAACTTTATACAGGTTGCAGGATGCTGCTGTTCTTGGCACAAGATTATTTTGAATACGTTTTCATTGTGAACAGCCTAAGCCGAAGGTTGTGTCCCAGCAGGCACCCGGCTTGCTGGGGCACGTGCTGTGCTTGCTAGTGGGCGGGATACCAGGTGTCACCCACCAGTCTCTTTCTGCTTTGGCTTCTGAGCAGAAGAGGGACCACAAGAGCGCCTTCCTAGCCCATTCTTCTCTGCAGAGAGGGAGTGGCAGCAACCCCAAATGGTGACTGGCTAGTAAGTTGAGCCAATGCTTGCATTCCTTTGCGTCTTGGCACAGGGCAAAGGATCCTGGGACACCTCTGGTTGTCTGGTGCCTGCACTTGGGGTGATTCTAATCAAGACCCCATTTCAGAGTTTTTGGGAGTCCGTCATTGCATCTGTGCTGTGAGCCGAGCTTTTCCCTTCCAGCAGTAACAGTCTTGCCAGGGCTTCTTGGCCAGACACATTTATTTTACACCCAAGTCTCTGAGCATACACCAAGCAAAATGCTGAACCCTCTCCGACATGCTTCACCCAAAGCTTTCCTTATGCATCTGTCCCTGAGGAGAGGAGAGCTGTAGGATGGGGTGTGCCTGCGCTCCTCCCTCAGAGATCCCAGTTGAGCCACCTTCTGACTGTGACGACGGACTGTCCGGCCCACCTCCTCAGAGGCTGGAGTTCCCCACCCGATAGACTCCCCTTCTCTAACTCTTCTCCCTCAGCATGTTGCCGCTCTTCCTCTTCCTGGCCCCTCCGCTGCCTTTGACCTAATCTCTCCTGTATCGGGCACAGGCAGGTGCGCAGGGTCTTGGGCTGCCACTGGGACCGGGACCAGGTCTGTCTCAACACTTGTCTCATTATCAGTCTGCTGTCAGAAGTTTCCCACCAGAAGAGGGCAGCTCTCCTGCCACATCTCACCATTGGGATCCTGAGCTGCCAGTCCAGCCAAACCGGTCAGCCTCTCAAGTGCACCCCGAGGCTTGTCAGGCTGCTGCATCTGATTCAGGGACTGGGATTCTCACCGCCAGATCGCATAGCACTGTGATGCTCGGGCCATTTGAGCCCGTGCTCCAGAGCACATCTTCATGTGTGCTTTGCTCTTGCCAGGTTACCGGGGAGCCCTTGATGCGTCGAACAGATGACAATGAAGTAGCACTGAAAACTCGCTTGAAGGCTTACCATGACCAGACAGTGCCCCTGGTTGACTATTACTGCAAGCGCGGGATCCACACAGCCATCGATGCTTCCCAGTCCCCTGATGTGGTGTTTGCCAGCATCCTGGCAGCTTTCTCAAAAGCAACATGTAAAGACCTGGTGATGTTTATTTAGAGCTCTCCTGTCTGGCACTTCTTTTTCCTTTCCTGTTGGTCTTCTGGGGTCAGCAAGCAAGCAAGAGCTGTGGGAGTGGGTGCAAATTTCCCAAGAAAGAAGGCTGCTTAGACTTTCCATTAAACATGCACACAACTCTCATTTGTATGTATGCACGTTTTGCTCTACAGAAACATGTCCCAGCCTGTGTGTGTGCTGACAGCCTGCAGGGGGTGCAGTGGACCAGCGCTCACCTCTCTGGAATCCTGAAAGAGACAGGATTACATCTGCTCAGTCGGTAGTGGAAGTGTTTTCACATTTGTCAGGGAGTCGTGCTTAAATTGGAAAATGGCAGGCGTTTCTCCTCTGCCTGCATGGCGGCTAGCCTGGATAGGGGTTCTGAAGGTCACGGATATGTGGTCGGAAGAAGGAAAGTGCCTGGCTGGCCCAGTTGTGAGTCCTTGACTTTCTGAAGGAAGTAAAATGCTGTGTCAGGTTAAAAGACTATAAAAAGTTGGATGTCTGCACCTTATGGAAGAACAGGCCTCAGGTAGCTGCTTCTGCTTCCTGCTTTTTTCTTCTCTCTCTCTTTTTTTTTTTTGTCTGTGCCAAGTGCAGGTGCAGCCACAAGAGCACAGGAGCTCTCCAGAGCATTCCATGCTCCTTATTGTCCATTATCATGGTGGAAACATGAGCACTGTTCACTACCTTCTTTTTTGCTTCCCTTATTTTGAAAGCTTCTAATGTATGTGACCATTAGCAGTTTTAAAAACAGAATGACATTGGTCATGGAATAAGTCTTTTTATGCTCTTCGTGGCTAATAAAAAACCAACAAATTACATGCAATAGAGTAATAGGTGAGGTTTTTATTGTGAAAGCACCTTGCCTCAAACCTGGCATTTTTTCTGGTGGTCTGGGCTGCCACTTTAGTATGCAGCCCTCTCAGGTTCTTTCCCCAACTCCTTCTGTCTCTTCTTGCCAGAAAATTATCAGTTAAGATGGCCCTTTGCCTTGCTGTGCTGGCAGCCTCCTGTCTGGAAGCGCCTTTGGTTTGAGGGGGCAGATTTCGCGTTTAGAAACAGACACAAAGAAATGGGCCTTGCAAGTTCTTTGGCACGGAAAACCTCCTTTTGCTTCTGCCTCTGAGACACTGGTGATGTCTTCCAAGCTGGGATTAGGAACCCTCCCTCGAGCATGAGCAGCTTTTTCTGCCCCAGGAATCCTCCGAGGTCTGTTAGAGGAGAGAGGGGAGTGCTTTCTGTGCCCTGGCAGGGGTGGAGAAGCATCTCAGCAGTGAAGGAGATGGTTGCTGCCTTGCTAGGTCTGGCCAAGGTCCTTTTAGCCCTTCGTAGCAGGTCCAATGTCTCTCGTTCTCGTTCTCTCTCGTACACACAGCCTTCCAGATTTACTGTGTTTTGTCTCAATTTATCATATAAACTCTTCTGGGGAAAATATTGTGAAGGGTGGTAGAGAAGCCCCTTAAAAAAGTCGCATCGCTTTTATATCTCTGCCTGCCCTGCCTGCATGATCCATTTTGTATTTTTAAGGACCATTTTTTCTCTATATTTGTCTTCATTGCAGCTGCATGAATCCAGGAGGCGGCCAGGACAGGACAGCATCAAGCACTGCATCACTCCATCCTTTTGCCCTCCAGACAGAGGGGGTGTGTGGGAGGGAGGAGGCATGATAGGAAACATGATACGACACGGGAGGGAAGGCTGCAGGGCGTTGGGCGTTTCTCACCAGAATCTCTCTTGAGAATATCTGTATTTTAACAAGGCAAAATGGCATTCATGAAAGAAAATATGCAAATCATGTTAAAATGGGTCTGAGGGGTGGATGGCTTTGCTTGGAAGTTTGAGTACACAAGTTTGTACTGTGAAATCAATTGTAAAGGGGTAGCAAAAGGGGTGTTTTGGGGGTTTTTAATCATCTCAAACCCAGGTTTTTTTTAAAAAAATCTTTCCAATGATTTAGAAAACTTTTTGCAAAGGTCTAGGCTTTCCCAGCCTGGTGCTTGCTAGATGCCTTAAGTGGCAGGTCCCATAATTCGCAGCCCACAGAATCTGATGCACTGGCAGCGCCTCCAGCCAGGCAGGAATCACAGCTCTGGCCTTGCCCGCTCCCATGCGGGACTGGCTCATTCGGCATCAGGTGTGAGTAGCTTTTTCCATCACTCCTGGTGCAGAGATGCTGCAGAATTCGGCACCTGCGTTTTCGGGCAGGCATGTCCAGAGTGCTGACTCAAGTGGCAAGACAATTTGGGGATAACGGGGAGAACCATGACTCCAATTTTAATTTGGGTAAAGTTTGCCTTGGCTGTTGGGACAGTGCCATTGTGGGGAGTGCTTCTCTTTTCAGAAAGCCTTTGGGAATCGGTATCGGAGGCCTTCCTCTGGATGTGGGGTACAAAAAAGGCAAGGCCAAGAGCCCCTATTCTCACTCTTAATGAGACCTCTTTGGAGAGCACATTTGCTTCTCCCAGTTTTTTCTCTTGCCGTCTTTGAGAGACCACCTGCTGCTTCAATAAAATGGTTGTCGGTTTTGGATCTGAGCAATTTACACCTTGACTTTGGGTGTCTTTATGTGTTGAGGAGGTGGGTAATGTGACAGAATGGGGAAGATTGTGCTAAAGACTTTTGTTTCTGTTGGGGTCCCCATTTCCTCAGTTGCAGACAAAGGATTAAAACACGGATGGTGGTGCACTCCATAGAGGGAAACTAGAAACCATTATTAACTTCAAATTCAGAGTGGGGCATCAAGGGAAGGAGGGATGGAAGAAAGGAATAATATTTCATGAAGGATTCTTAAGGAAGTATAATAGCAAATGCTGTGAACAGGGTTAAATTCCCAGCCAATCACCTCTTGGTTTGTGGGGAGTCTGTTGTCCTTGGCAAATCTGCCACAGCTCTTTTCTTTGTGTCCACATTTTAAAACTGGAACTGTCCTTGAGTGTCAGTTGCAAACCTGCTGCATGTGGTGGAGTGCCTCTGAGCAGATGCGGAACACTTTTTAGGAGGAAGAGTTAGCAAGTTGGAGAACACTGCTTCACGAACTCCTTGACCTCGTTTTAGCATGGACATGTCTGGGCTAGGGCATTTCCTCACTAATGAGTAGTACACAGGTCAAGAGTGAACCAGAAACCAGGAACTTCAGCCTCAAAGCATGTATTTCATAATGTCAGTAGGTGGCCAACAGCCAAGCCCTTTTCACCAGCAGCAATGTGGAAGCGATAGGCCAGATTTGGCTGAGAGCCTGTTGCAAAGATGACATACATTAATAATAATTTGCAAAGTGCTGTGAAGTCGATACACAAATGCTTTCATCAAGGAAGAAACCTGTTGGTTAAGACTTTGACTTAACGAGGTGGAAGAAAACACCCCACCAGCCACACATGCAGGCACACTTCTGCATTGGATTCTGTGAAAGTTGTTTCCTTATTACAGTGCGGTTCAGATCATTTCCTTTTCTGGGCACCCCCAGTGACCAAATGTTGCTTGTTCCCCTAGTTTGGCAGGCAGAATGTGGCAATGCCTTCAGATTGGTGACCCAGCAAAAACCGTCCACACATTTTTTGGGTATTGTTGGCCCTTTGAGAAACACGGATTTTCTTAATGGCAGGTTCTGTTCCTTGATCTCTCTGAACTTGTGGATTATTTCCCCCAGTAACTATGTGGGGAAGGGGGAGCATAGGCACTACCACCCCTGCCCCTTGAGATCCAACCTGCCAGGTAAGATGGGCTTTTTCACATCCCTGCATTCATTTGCACCACTTCTGTTGTCTACTAGTAGTAAAAAATTAGAGTGTAGGAAAAGCCATGATGGATCAGGCCAGCACTCTGTACACACAGTGGCAAACCAGCTGCCACAGGATGGTGCAAGACTCCTGCCCAAGCTCTTCAGTAAATGGTGTGCAGGGGCATGCTGCAATGCTCATGGCCCACAGGGCCCATGGCTACTGACTGTCTCTTCCCCATGAATCTGCTCAGTCTGCTTAATGCCCTCCAGATTGGGGTCCACCACCCCTTCCCATGGCAGTGAATTCTGAAGAAGTACTTCCCTTTGTCCTAAACCTCCCACCAGTCGGCTGCATGGGATGACTGGATTCGAGGTGTTCTGCAAGAGGGAGAAACAGGTCTCCCATTCTACTGTCTCCGCATCGCGCATTCTTCTGTACCTTCACTTGCCTTTTTTCTAAGCTGCACCACTCACAGGGAGCTGCTCCAGCCCCCTGATCATTTTCATTGCCCCTCTCTACTTTTTCGAATTCAGTGATGCCCCTTTTCAGGTAGGATGACCAGAACTGAACACAGTATTCCAAGTGCAGTCACACCAAAGATTTGTGTAAGAAAACTACTATTTTGGCAGTTCTATTTTTTGTTCTGTTCCCAATTATGCTTTGTGTGGAGCTTGCCTTTTCCATGGCAGCGGAGCACCGAACCAGCATTTTCATCGATGTTCGCTACTGCCCCAAGATCCTTTTCTTGCTTAGCCACTGCCAGCTCAGATCCGCTCAGTGGATGCCTGAAGTGGGGATGGTTTGCTCTGAAGTGCATTCATTTACACTTGCTTGCTGCATATGCCATTTTGATCTGCTTGGAGAGATCCCTTTGGAGCTCCTCACAATCCCTTTTGCTTTTAACTACCCTACAGTTTAGTGTGATCAGCAAACTTGGCCACCTCACTGCTTACTCCTAATTCCATATAATTTATGAAGAGTTGAAAAGCATGGGTCCTAATACAGAGCTCTGTGGGACTCCACTGGTTGGTCTGCCCCCAGAGTCGGATGGATTCCTGAAGGCTCTGGGGGATTTTCCAGTTGATAAGGCTGGTGCTCCTGTTGATGCCCTAGTTGAACTGTGAAATGGGGAGATGATCAGGGCTATTGACACGATCGCTCCTAAGTGCCCTCTTCCTCCGGGCAGAGCCTGTTCATCCCCCTGGTATACACCTGAATTACAGGCGATGAAGCGGGTTGGGAGACAACTAGAGCATAGGTGGAGGAAATCACGGGACGAATCTGACCGAACACACTTAAGAGCCCACTATCAGGCCTATGCTGTGGCTGTGAGGGCGGCGAAGAAGAAATTCTTTGCGTCCATTGCCTCCTCACAATGCCGTCCAGCAGAGCTCTTTCAGGTGGTGCAGGGGCTGATAAATCCTGGTCCCAAAAAAGATCTGGTGCCACCCTCAAAGGCCCACTGTGGTGACTTTGCCAGGCATTTTAGGGAGAAAATCACTCAGATTCCTCACGAGCTGGACTCTTCTATTGACCCAGATTCTACTGGGGAGGTGCCAACGACGCCTCGAGTCCTCCATTGATGGATGAATTTCAGTTACTGCAGCCTGATGATGTGGACAAGATGCTTGGACAGGTACGTCCTAACACCTGTTTACTGGACCCGTGCCCATCTTGGCTACTTAAGAGTGCCAAGGACAGGATTGTGACCTGGATCCTGGAGGTGGTCAATGCCTCTTCAAGAGACAGCCGGGTGCCTGCCCCTTTAAAGGAGGTGGTAGTCTGGCCAGTCCTAAAGAAGGCATCCCTGGATCCAGAGGTGGTCGCCAATTATAGACCGGTGGCCAACATCCCGTTTTTGGGCAAGGTGCTGGAGCGGGTGGTGGCGGGACAACTCCAGGCACTCTTGGATGAAACTGATTATCTGGACCCATTTCAGTCCGGCTTCAGACCTGGATATGGTACTGAATCTGCCTTGGTCGCCCTGTATGATGACTTGTGCAGGGAGAGAGACGGGGAGTGCGTCCCTGTTGGTTCTCCTGGACCTCTCAGTGGCTTTCGATACCATCGACCATGGTATCCTCCTGGATAGGCTAGCGGGACTGGGAGTTGGAGGCACTGCAATGGCCGATTCCAGAAGGTGGTGCTGGGGGACTATGGCTCTGCGTCATGGCAGCTATGCCATGGAGTACCACAGGGGTCCATTTTGTCCCCCTTGCTATTCAACATCTATATGAAACTGCTGGGAGAGGTCATCAGGAGGTGTGGGCTGCGGAATCATCAGTACACTGATGATACCCAGCTCTACCTTTCTTTTTCAACCGATCCAGGTGAGGCAGTGGCTGTACTGAACTGGTGCCTGGCCAAGGTAATGGGCTGGATGAGGGCCAATAAACTGAAGCTCAATCCAGACAAGACAGAGGTCCTGTTGGTGGGTGGGTCGGGCTTTGGAATGGGGGACCTGGGCCTTGTCCTAAATGGGGTTGCACTCCCTCTGAAAGACAGGGTCTGCAGCCTGGGAGTGCTCCTTGAACCCAAGCTATCATTAGAAGCTCAGGTGACGATGGTGGCGAGGAGCGCTTTCCATCAGCTTTGGCTGATCCATCAGCTGCGTCCCTTCCTGGAATACAACGGGGAGGGATAAATAGTGAGGGGAGGGATAAATAGTAAGGGTTGATGATTTTATTGTTATATTAATATGTTGTAAGCCGCCCCGAGGCTTTGTTGCGATGGGGCAGCATATAAATGTTTTAATAAATAAATAATAAATAAATAAGACTGCCTGGCGACAGTGACCCAGGCATTGGTAACTTCCCGATTAGATTTCTGCAACGTGCTCTACGTGGGGCTACCCTTGAAGACGGTCCGGATACTTCAATTGGTGCAAAATAGAGCTGCCAGGGTGCTGACGGGGACTGGGCGTTACTCTCATATAACCCCAGTCTTCTATCAACTCCATTGGCTTCCCACCGAAGTCCGGGCTCAATTCAAGGTGCTGGTTATCACCTACAAAGCCCTTAACGGCTTGGGACCTGGTTATCTAAAGGAATGTCTGCGCCCATATATGCCCTCCCGCCCCTTACAATCAACAGCAGATGCCCTCCTCCGGGAACCCTCCATGAGGGAGATGAGGGTGAGTACCCAAAGGAGGGCTTTCTCTGCGGTGGCGCCCCACCTATGGAATGCGCTCCCCAGAGAGGTCCGCCTGGTGCCGTCATTATTTGCTTTTCGGTGCCAGGCAAAGACCTTTTTATTTAAAAGTTATTGTAACTGTTAGTTATAAATTCTATTTATAGTATTTTAACTTGTAATTTGACATGGGCCAGTTTTAAAGAGTTTTAAATTGTTAATGTTTTTGTATTTGTTATGTTGTGAGCTGCCCCGAGGCTTTGTTGCAATGGGGGCGGCATACAAATGTTTTAAATAAATAAATAAAAATATGTCCACTGGGAAAAGATGCCATTTATTCTCACCCCGTCTCCTTTAAATGGTTAGTGGTCCTCTTAAGGTCCCCTCTTTTATTTCATAACTGATTAGTTTTCTGAGGAGCCTTTGGAAGGGGACTTTGTCAAAAGCCTTTTGGAAATCCAAGTAAACAGTCACTAATTGGACAGAAATGCCTGTTTCCAGGGTAGAAGAACCAAGAAGGTGATGGCTCAGATCTTGGGTCTTTGAGTATCCATGGGTATCTCTTAATGTGCCTTGCAATGGGAAAGGTCACATCCTGTGCTTATTTTCTTAGGATGAAGCCAAAAATGATAAGGCTGCCTGCCAGGCCAGTGTGTATAAGATTCAGGGACCCACACATCAAGGCAGAGCTTGAGTCACTGGGGTGCAGCATCAGAGACAAATGCCCTGTCTTAGGATTACATTGCCCTGATATTACAGGCAGCTGGCTTGGAAATCAAGTCCATGTGTGGGCCTTGCTCTAACATGGTGGACTTTGAAATACAGTGGTGCAGAAGATGCATCTCCTTATGCATATTGGTTGTCCACAGTTTAAAGGATTGATTAGCCATCTGCTTTTAAACTGATTAAGTTGATTTGAATCTTGTCCTCGCTCTATATCGGTGCTCTCTTTGAGTAATGAGGGGAGTCTGAGCTTCCTCAGCAGTTGCTGCCATCCTGAAGAACAATGGGGACCCTTTGGCACATTTGTTCTAGTGCCCTATTTCAGTGTCATGCCAGAACCAAAATAAATGAGTCGCTCACAGCTTCACTAATTAATCCCCTGAAGCTTTAACCAATTGATTAAAGCCAGCAGCCTGATGCACCTTTGTGATGACTTAACCTCATGTGTCTGTCACAATCAGACAGATTGCATACACCTCGCCAATAGCACAAGATAGGGAAACTTGCTTTAAAAATGTCAGCTTTGGTGGGGCAAGGATACAGGCCCACAGAGATCCCTCCGTATGATTCATAGGGATGCCTATGAAGGAGCTTGTTCCATGGTGGTAGCTGCCCTGCATTTCCAGATGGGTTTGGCGTGACCCCACAGTGTGGATTCTGCTGCACAGGCTGCAAGAAGCCCGCCAAGTTGCAGTCATAGCTGGTGACTGAGATGTGAGGACCAAAAGATGGAATTGAATTTTAATTTAATAAAACATTTCTAACCCATCCTTTACAACAGCATATCAGGACAGCATACAGACAAAAAATCCACAACAATGATAAAACATTTCATAACACCATGATAATAATAAATAATTGGCAATAATACATACAATCAATAAAATAAAATAAGAATACAATCTTACTGTATTCCAATCTTATTGGAATCCCCTCCCCTCTGTTACTAAAGTGACTGTTTCCATGGGAACAGCAAAGAAACAGCATACCCAGAAGAGCACTGTGATGGAGAAGGTGTCATTGGCTGAGCCTAGCGAATGGCATGGAAAGGGGTGGAGGAAGTGATGTGAGAATGGCTATAGAGCAGGTTGCCCTTGAGAGAGAAATGGAGCGAGTCAGGAGGGGCCTCCCGGGCCATCACGTCTGCCCCCCCACCTCCAGCCGGCTCCACTCATGACATACTTACCATGTGCATGTCCAGCCTATCCTTGAACACCCTCATTGATGGGCCCCCCACCCCTTCCCTTGGAAGCTCATTCCATGTTCTAGGATGAAAAGGGTGAACAGAGTGCCTGAGAGACTCTGCTCATCACTGGTTGCCATCCTGATGATTCTCTGCTGATAGTCACCTTCTGGTTGTGTCCCATCAGCCTCATTCTAATTCATCAGACAGTACATGGATCTATTCCAAAGCTCATTAATTTCTCAGCCAGGATATCATGTGGTATCTTGGTGCTGAAACCCAGGTAAACCACATCCACTGCATCCCCTCTGTCTAGCCAGCTTGGAACTTTGTCATAGAATTCCACAAGATTCGTCTGGCAGGATCTGTTTTTGTGGAAGCCGTGTTGCACAGCTGCCAACGTCCCTTTCCTATCCAGGGTTTCTGGAGCTTTCCTATTATTAACTTTTCCATCATCGTTCCTGGAATAGATGTTAGGCTAACTGGCTTGTAATTCCCTTTATCTTCTTTGGTTCCCTTTTTGAAAATTAGGACCACTGATGCCACCCTCCAATCCTCCAGATCTTTTCTTGAAACGAAAACCAATGGATGCAAGAGTACCCCTGCCAATTCCCAAAATACTGTCACATGCAACCCGTCAGGACTGGGTGCTTTTGTAACATCCAGGGTCCTGAGGAGCTCCTCAACTTCCAGGGGAGTGATTCCGATGTGTGCCCCATAACCCCCCCCCCAAGAGTTCTTTCTCAACCTGCTTTGGGACAAATACAGTAGCAAAATAAACATTTAATATCTGTGCCTGTTCCCTTACCTCAGCTACCAGATCTCCTCCTCCGTTTTTAAGTGGCCCCACTGCCTGTCTCCCCTTCTCCTACTATCTACATAAGAATAGAAGCCCTTTTTGTTGCCCTTGACATTCTTCCCAAGTCTCACCTCCTGATCATCCTTAGCCTTGTAAAGAATCCTTCTGCAATGGGCCTCCTCTTCCTGGTATATCCTTTTTATGTACTTGCCCCAGTGTCCATTTCCTGTGGAGGTCCTTTTTTCTTCTAATCCCTCTTGCCATCCATCTTTGCATTCTCAGTGGTGCCCTCCTGCACCCCTCCACTTTGCTGATCAGCAGGAAAATTAAGGTTTGCATCTCCAAGACCTCCTTTTCTAGTGCCATCCTCGCCTCCCGACTCCCTTGCCTTCCAGTACCCTCTCCCAGGAGACTTCCCCTTCAATTGATCTAAGTTGGCCCTCATGAAGTCCCACCTCCTAGAACTTGACCTACTGCTCATCCTTGTTTCCCTGATCTCAGCAGATCCTCCCTGTTGGTCAAAAACAAGCCTAGGCTGTCCCCCACCTCCCACACCCCTGTTGCCTCCTGGACCCTCTGGGTGAAAATCCCTCCCTCCAAAGGCTCTAGGAAGTGACAGGACATTGCTGCCACCGCTGAGTGATCTCTCAGCTAGTACTGGGGAGGTTGAACTCTCCCACTACAACCATGTCCCTCCCTGATATATCCTTCCAATCTGGCCTATCAGGGCATCATCGTCTGGGGTCTCAAGTTGACCCGGTGGGCGATAACATACCCCCACTGTCAGGTCCCTGCCCCCATCTAGACTCAGATCACCTCTAAGTGGCCCCCTTCTACCCTGTCCCCATCTCATTGCATCCTATCTCTTCCTTAACAATAGCGCCACACCCCCTCCCTCTTCCTCTTCCTAAACGGAGCATATCCTTCTATGCTGACATTCATCATGTTTCTGTGATCCCCACCAGGTCATGCACCTATTCCTAGGAGAGGCGCAAGCCATTTCTGCTTGTTTCCCATGCTCCTAGCATTGGAGTACATGCACTGCAGCTCTTTCCTGCGAACCCCTCGCCTGGCTCCCCCAGCCTCCTCCTTCCTCCCGTCCTCCCAGGCACAGCAGGAATCCTCAGTGCAGCAGCCATGCCAGCCCCTGAGGACTTGTTCTTATTCCTTCACTCAACTAGTTTCTGGGAGTCCTGGTCCCACTCCATCCTCACCCCCAGGTTCAGGTTAGAGCCTTCTGGATGAAGCTCGAAGGGTCCTTTCCCCATGCTGGTGAGGTGCACCCTGTCGCCGCCAGAAATCCCTTGGCAAGGAACTGGTTGCCGTGATCAAAGAATCCAAAGTGTCCCTTCCATCACCAGGCCCTCAGCCAGCTATCAGTCTCCCTCCATGTCAGTCCATGTCCACGGATCAGCAAAAGTGAGCAAAAGGCCCCCTGAGCTTTCAGCCCCTTGAGCCTCTTCCCCAAGGCTTCAAAGTCCTGAGTGATCCTGCCTAGCTCCGTGCCAGGTGCGGGTGTTGGGAAAATTTGGATAGATCCTGTCTGAAAAGCACTACTTCTGTGTGCCTTTGCCTTGTGGGATCAAATCCTGTCCTCCTTCTCAAAACCAAGCTGTCACTGTTTAAAATGGCATCCCTCCCCCGCTCCTTTCTCTCACCTTTAGCTGTGGGCTACAGCAGACAGGCCATTCAGGCCAAATACACATTGTAAATAGTCATTGTTGGAATTCAGTTTACAAGGAAGTCTCTTTTGATAGCCCAGAGGCTCCATGTACCCTGGCCAATTCAGAATGTCTAGAGTAGATAAGAGTCTTGAGTTCATGCATAGTTTCAGTAGCTTGAATTTACATGTCTAAGCGGACCTGGAGATGAGTTCAAGCTACCGAACTAAAGTGTCAATACAGGCAATTAGAAATATTGTAATCTCATTGTTACTGTGTAATTGACTGACATTTCTTTATCTGTTCTGTATGTGATGACCTCAGAATCTTATTGTAATCTCTGCATTCTGTCATCGATTGCCCTGTACCTGTGTACCTATAAATGCCCTGCAATGGTATTGAAGCTTTGCAGCAGAGTTCACCTCTGCCTGCCTGGCAATGCATGCATTATCGAGTACCGTGGGAACCTCGGGGTAAATACAATAAAGCCTCAGATGGTCTGGACGCTTGGTCTTTCCCACGAACCCGAGTTTTATTCCCTCTTCTCAAATTGAGATTCCGGGATTCTGACATGGGCAACACAAGGGGCTTCTTCTTGGAGTCGCCTGTTAACAGGCTGCAGGGACTCCTTTCTGTTACGTCCCCTGCTGTTGTGTGAAAGCACGTGGGGGCACTGCCTGATCAGGGCTGTGAAATGCCCCCTCCCACTCGCGTGCGTGTGCGCACACAAGCGCAGGCTGCCTGCGGTTGCAATAGCTGCAGCAAAGAGGCCATCTTCAGTGGAAGGGGTGGGAGGAGGTGTGCCTGGCTGCTTGCACCCCTCTGCTTAAATGGCCCCTTGCGATCCCACCTGAGCCCTGCCTCAGTCTTGGTGAGGACGGCTGCAGTGGCCCTTCCTGTTGGAGGGAAACTACTGCATCCAGCAGAGCTGGATGTCAAGCAATGCACAAGCTGAAGAGGAGGGGATGCAGCTGGCCTCCCCCCCCCCGCCAGCATAGCATCACCCCCAAAAGAGGCAGGGCCCAGAGTTTGGGTATGCACCCTCTGTACCAGCAGCCTCCTTTCCCAACCTTGAGGGCACCTGTTTCTGGCCCGCTGTATAGATGACTCGGTCAGGGCAGGAATCTCAGTTCAGGGTGCACATGTGGCTGAGAATGCAAAGGTAGTTGGGACGGGGCCTGGGGGGCGCTGGCTGCCTCTTTGTACCCTGTGCCCTTGTGATAGCAAGAGGCTCAGAGTGTGGGAGAGCTTGCGAGGGCTGAAGGCAGGAGTCTGCCTGTGGTGTCCAGTTTTCTCGGTGCTGTACACTGGGGAAGTATGAGTTTGCTTTGCAGTGCCTGAGCTGCAGCCACCACTCCTATTAAAATGCTTAGCATTCGTACAATTTCTGCTCTGCATGCGTGTCCGTAGGGCTATAAGCTGGGTCAGGACTTTTATCTAAATTGCAGAAGTGGGAGAGGTGGAAGTGGGGCTGACAATAAGAAATCATTCATTTCTTTGCATAGCACTTCCAGGGAAAGGAGCGCCCAGTTTCTCTGGAATTTTATGGGCTTGGCTGTGCAATGTTTTTTCCTAGGGGAGACGGGGCCAACATGCAAAGCGTGGGTCTTTGACTTCCTAAAACACTAAGAGAGATTAAGTTTTGTATGTAACAGTCACACCTTTTAATGCGTAAGTGGTGGTTTTGCTAATACAGTTTTCATGCACTTGGTCCCAGATCAGTAATGATGTTTAGAGAACCTATCAGCTGTCCTTTCTTTTCAAATGTTTTCTCAGACATCTGTATGGATCAGAAACATTGCTTTTTGGGACAAAAGATTCTTAGAGCTAGTTCCAGCTTATGGGATTTTGAGGATGTGATTAAACCAGCAGAATGGTTCTCAATGATTGTAAAACCCTGCCAGTTTAAGACCAAAGCTGAGCTTAAGTGGACTCCAGGGGATGGTGGAGGACAGGAAGGCCTGGAGGAATGTTGTCCATGGGGTCGCGATGGGTCGGACTCAACTGCAGCAACAACAACAAACAACAAAGGCTTTCTCATGTCAAGCTCCACAAAGCCAGGGAAATGGAAGCTAAGGCTGATGCCTTAGCAGAGATGTTGTGCGGTGCTGCAAATTGTGCTTGATTATAGCTTAACCCTCCATGTGTCCACTTCTCCTGGGTCTAAGGCCCAAATCTAGCTGGGAAGGGTGGAGTGCCCAGGACCATCCAAGACACCCCACCTGGTCCTGCACCAGCTCCCTGCCCTACTGTCTTCCTCGAGGAGACCTCCTAGTTGATCCATGCCTATTTCTTAACTGTAAGCAAGTACTGACTGTGTGACATTCTGCAGCATAATTAGGGAAGGCTTGCATGTCTGTTAACTGTTTGCATTAGCTTCCAGTTTTCCAGCTTTGTAGAGACTGAGCCAACATGAGATAGCCTTAGTGCTGAGCTTGGACCTGCTGCTGTTTTGATCATTCTATTTCCTTCCTCAGTTTTTAATAAAGATGTGTTAAAGATGTGTTTCTTGGAAACACGCAGTTAAAAAACAAACGTAACTAAGAGGAGTGTACAAAGGAATAGGTATGTCCCTGAAGGTTCAGAAAGGTGCACCACTGAACAAGCCTGCACAGAATTCCAACATATCCGTCCCCTTCTTCATCAGTGAGCTATCAGTTGCTGAGTGATTCACCCAGCCTTCAAAACTACCCCACTCTTATCCCAGGGCACAGTTTCCTGCAATCCCTCTGCTATCCCTTTGGGAATGCTGATGGGAGGACTGGGATTCCTCTCCAGGCACTGGTCACTTTTGCTGGGTAAAACAGAGCAAAATGCCTGGCACTGCTTTGCTGGTGTGGTTGCTGCCACAGTTCATGGAGTATAGCTTTGATACTGCTGCTCAGAATGAAACCCACGAAGGCAGAGCTCCTTGAAATAAAGTGCATCAATAATTTCCCACTGTACTTGAAGGAAGTTGCAATATGCCAGGCTTAGATGCCAAGCTTCACATTAACAGTGAAACAGGTGCCATTTATAATTGACAGACTTTTAAGAGTTATCACGGAGCAAACTGCCTTTAAGGGGCACTCCTCTGCCCTGCTTGTCTAAAACAATGGACGTCGCAGAACCGGGCTTCTGCAAAATGGCTGCAGCCCCTGCACACACCAACACCCCCATCACCAAATTTCTCTCTCTGCTGGCTTTCCAGTGAAGATCCTGCTGTTGCCCATAGCAACATGAAGGGCCTCGTGGTGCCCTCCTTCCCACAAAACAGCGAGGCTGTTAACTGCAAATCATTTTTGATCAAGCAGAATCTCGTTTTGGTGTCTCAGCCTGGGAACAACCAGCACTTAGAAGCTAATTTATAAAAGGAGAGATGCCCCCAGAACAGAAAGCTGAGCCCCCAGTGCATGTACTGCCTGAGGAGGGGTGGACAGGCACCCCCTGCACACAGCCCTGCTGCTGGAGGCCATGCTCTGGTGCCCTGCTCTGGCCCAGCTGCAATGACCAGCCAGAGGCCGTTTGGTGGAAGAAGTACTGGGTCTATCAGCCACCTAGTAAAGCCCCACTCTCCTGCAGGTTTCTTCCAATTCAACCATTGCTGCTCTGTGCAAGGAGAATCCTCATTCTGAGCAGGAAAAAATTATAGCATATTCTTGGTGTTTTGGGGACTCTTTCTTTCTCCCTCAGGTTGGAAAGAACCTGGAGGAATGTTGTCCATAGGGTTGTGATGGGTTGGGCATATCTTTGCGACTAAACAAACAAACAGGTTGGAAGGGCCTAGAGCCTCCATCCATCATCCCTGGGGTCCTCTTCTTAGCCACAGCCATTTGGAGGACAGCTGCCATGGAGGGGATACCTGGTGGCTCCTTCCATGGAAGGGCGAGGTGATGCAGCCTGGTGTGCAGGGACAAACTGGCAGGAGAACAGTTTAAGCAAGTTGGAGTTGAGGGACAGTCCATGACCCCAACAAGGAGCAGCAGATGTGGGCGAGTAAGCAGTGCTCCTCTCTACTGGATGAATGATCAGTGAGAGGAGGGAGCTGATATCTGCGCACTTCCCTGTCCTCCACCAAGGGGAAGCAGAGTTGCAAAATCTGAGGATTGTCCTCCCACAATTCTATGAGGAAATATCTGGACAAGCTTCTCACTTGGATTTGGGCCATAGATTGCAACTGCTGGCTTCAGATGGTTGTTGTTCCCAGTTTTAAAAAGGGAATACAATAATTTCTTCCGGAAATGCTTGAAACACCATTAGGCTTTGAACCACATGGCAATCTTCCTAAGTATTTCTGTGCTTTGGCTGATGTGACTAATCCAGTAACAGGGAATATATTTTGTTTTAAAAGTGGCAGGAGGCTTCAGAGGGGATTTTCTGTTAATTAGGTTACAAATTAAAACAAGTTGGCCTTGCTAGGGACAATTGGATGGCACTGTATACAGACCCAGAGCCAAGAAATGAGGATGGGATCTTCTACCAATGCAGATCATGAAACTGTATTTGTCTCTTCCATCAGACAGGACTCACTGGATTGCTTCTGAAAACATCCAGCTGTTTCCCAAGCATTTGAACTCCTTGCTTACCCTCTGGATTTCTGTGAAGCCACCTTTGAAACATTTATGGCTGGCTTCAGACTTAGTCAAACTTAGAGTAGACCTATTGAAATCAATGGGACCCAAGTAAGTCATGATGAACTTTTGACCCAATTCATTTTAATAGCCTCCCTTCTAAGCATAACCAAGTCTAGATTCAACCCATAGCCCAGCCTTCTCCAGCCTCCAAGGCAACTTCTGTTACACCGAGCCTGCCAGCATGGCCGTGGCCACAATGCAGAGAAGCCTTTGCACAAATGGGTCTGGGAGGCAGGCAAGAAGAATCAACCCTCCAGCAGGTCATGTGCAGGTGCTTTCAGTGCCAGGGTTCCTCCCAGAAAGTGGAATGCAGCAATCATATTTTCCCTGAGCATGGGCAGAATGCTACTCCCATTCCACCGATAAGCCACACTAGTCAGGAATTAGCTATATGGTTTGGGGCAAATAATGCAAAGCTTCAAGCACTTCTCATTTGGGAAATGATGCGCTCCTCAAGCAACTCAGGCCTAACTGGATTCTGAGAGCTTTCTTACTGGAAGGTCGAAATATGCGTAAGTGTTGCCCAACTATGCAAGAGGGTCAACACACGCACCTTTCAGGTGGCAGCTGCTGCTAAAAAGTGGGTGGAATGGAGGTATTTAAGTTGCAATTGGACAGCTGTCTGTTGAGATGCCATAGCTCTGGGTTTCCTGAGTCAAGGAGGGAGTTGGACTATCTAGTCCACAAGGTGCCCACAAAGCCGCTAATTCTAAGGTGGAAATTCTATATGCAAGTACATGGGAATCTGTCCTGATGAACTGCATGAACCTCACCCACCAGTTGTGCACAGAGTTACATTTTGTTTTAAACATCACTGAAAGTTGGCAATTCTTTTCCGCTCAAACAGGTGACCTGATAACATGCAAAAATGTCTCCTCCCTTGCAATCCAGTTCGAGGCCACACCTGACAGCTCCAACTGCAAATGTTCAGTGGAGCCTGCCAGAATCTCCTCCCAATAGGGCAGGCCCACAGCTGCAGCTGCACTTTCTGGGATCTCTTGCAAGGTCACTGACCACTGCTCTGAGATATCTCACAGCTCTTTGGTGCTCCTAAAATTATTTCCTACCCAGTATTTGCGTTACTTGTGCATTCGGGCCATGAGCTGTCCTGCCTGAAGCACAACCTCAAATGGAGAGAGACAAAAACATGCAAGCCTCTTGTAACTGGCTGGAAGAGCAGAAATCTGGAGCTTCACACATGCATTCTTCCTGCATTAAGAACAATTGTGGGAGCTCTTTGAGCTTTGGGGTCCTGGAATCCAGCCCCAAGGCCCAGCCTTAGCCTATTCACAGGAGGCCCACCGTTTAACATCAGTGGCTACCCAGTCCAGCCTGAACAAAGAGAACAGAGTTACCTCCATCTTCCAAACCAGCCTTTACAATGAAAATGATACGGCTGGCTGGGGAGGCCAGGGTCCTGCAAGCTTTTCCTGGCCAAACATGCACAGCATGATGCCATTAAGGGGGAAGCTCCTCCTCCACTTCCTCTTTTACTGCTTCAGGTGTCAAGAGAGATGCAAAGTCCTGGCTCTTATGCTTCTGGCGGCATCAACCATTGTAATGTGATGCTGTTGTGGGGTGTCTTTGATGACTCCCCATCTTCCTCTGGCTCTGCCTCACACTCTTCAGCCTTCTCCTCTTTTTGCCCATACCTGATATGCTGCGGACTCCCAAGACATTCTCTCCAGAGGAGCAAACCACTTTATTTACTGTCTTTCTATATAGTTAAATTAAGCAGCTCTATCATGCCCTCTATTTCTGATGTTTGGGCGTGAATGCCAGTGCACATGTAGATAAAAAGCCACACACACACAAAAGAAAAGGTATCTGCAAGCTTAGCAGACCACTGCAAAAGTGGAATAAAGGATTTAGGGGGAAAACACTGGAGTGAATACCTCCCAAGCTTTCCAATGAGCATGTTGAGTTTGTTTGAGGGAAGGGCACCGTCAACCAGCCAGCAGGCTAAACACGAGCACACCCTACTGCAGTTTCCAGTTGCCAAACCTCGCTTTTTACTGCTGAGCGACTATTACTTTAAATGAATGTTTAGGCGTGCTTCAAAGGTAGAACGCTTTTTAGTAATGCTTTGGCACAGCGCTTGTATTTCAGACATACAGAACGATCGTATAACACGCATACGGTTCGACTCTGCACATGCTCAGAAGCGTTCTTTTCACGCTTCAGGGCTTTGCCCAACAAGATGGGGTTCAGTCTTTGGGACCATGAGAACATTGCACAACCGATTCGTTTCTGCATGAGCCCGCGGGCGTACAGAGCCCTGGGCGTGAGCGAACGCGCGTGCGCGTGCGCGTGCAAAGCAGGCGCACGCAAAACGCCTATTCCGCCCACTCAACGCTTCCCTGCGACGCATGCGCATAGCGAGAAGTGCGGGGACGGTACGGTGCGCAAGGAAAGCGAGGGGCGTGTCTGGACGCGCTTGCGCTGGCGCAGGCGCGCTCGAGGGACGGGGCGTCCGTTGGGTTACCTCAGCAGTCAGTCAGTGGCTCGGTTGGTCGGCCGGCCGTTCGCGCATGCGCGCGCGGCGACCTGCGCCTCCCTTCCTCCCTCCCCTCGGCGTACCTCAGAGGCGGCGCAGCGCGAAGCGGGCGCCGCCGCCGCCGCTGCCGCCAGTCACCCTCGCGATGGGCTCGGAGAAGGACTCGGAGTCTCCGCGCTCCACCTCCATCCACGCGGCCGCCCCGCCGGCGAAGTGCCCGAAGAGCGGCTCGGGGCAGGAGGGCGGCGGCAGCCCCGCCGGGGGAGGCAGGAGCGGCGGCCCGGCCGCCTCGGCCTCGGGCTCCGGCCGCGGCCGCCGCCGCCTCCTCAGCTTCCAGAGCGTCTTCTCGGCCGCCGCCTCAGCCGCGTCGTCCTCGGCGTCCGGAGCCGGGGTGCGCCGGCGCCGGGCCAAGGCCAAGCCGGAGCCGCCTCAAGCGAAGCCCGCCCCGGTGGTGGAGGAGGAGGAGGAGACCGGCCCGGCCGCGCCGGCCGCCGCGAGGGAGAGCCCGCCGCCGCCCTCGGCCTCGCCGCCGCCGCTCGCCGGCGAGGGCCATGCCAGCGCCGCCGCCGGCTCGCCGCCGCCGCCCGGTGCGGAGGGTGAGGAGGGCGAGGAGTCGCCGCCGTCGGAGCTGGAGTGCCCGCTGTGCCTGGTGCGGCAGCCGGCGGGCAACGCGCCGCGCTTGCTCTCGTGCCCGCACCGCTCGTGCCGCTCGTGCCTCCGCCAGTACCTGCGCATCGAGATCACCGAGTCGCGCGTCAACATCAGCTGCCCCGAGTGCAGCGAGCGCCTCAACCCGGCCGACATCCGCCTGCTGCTGCGCGACTCGCCGCACCTCGTCGCCAAGTACGAGGAGTTCATGCTGAGGCGCTGCCTGGCGGCCGACCCGGACTGCCGCTGGTGCCCGGCGCCGGACTGTGGGTGAGCGCCTCGCTGCCCTGCGGTGCCCGGGCAGGCACTGCCGCGGCCGAAGCGGCGGGGAGGCAAATGGGGGCGCGGGAGCGGGTGAGGCGGAAAGGGGCCTTCAGCTCCCAGAGTGCCCCGGCCCGTTGGGAAGCTGCAGGCCCTTCTCCGAACCTAGTGTGTGCGCTTTCTTCCCAGAGGGGAGATAGACGCCTTCACCAGCGGGTTCGTGATGCCAGATTAGTTCTGTATCATATCAAACTTAGGGTAAGAAGCGATACTAATCTTCGGTGTACAAGCCTTCAGGATGAACGTAATGTCTTAATCAAATTCACACACACACTTGGGAGGGAGGGGGAGAGAGAACGAGATTGCGATTCTTTTTAAGGACCGTTGTGCTGAGTTTTGTGCAGTGTAAGACATAAAGGTATTTTGGTGGTGCCTTTGCATTTGCTTTTCTACCTATAAAGTATGGAAGAACTTGAAAGCACGCACAATAATTGCAAAAAGAGCGAACTAGTTTCAAGATGCAGGAAAAAAGTTACTCTTTAGGAAGTCCAACATGTTTTGGCCTAATATATTATTCTTCAGGAAAATTCTAAAGGGTGCTGTATTGGTCCTCTGAGGTATGACCCTGTCCTAACAGAATTATTGGAAGGCTTCTTAAAAGAATTACCTTGAGAAAGGCTGGTACTAATATTTTGGGTCCAAATGTATTGATTTTCCTGAAGGATAAAACCCGTTTTACAGCATCTTGGGGCTAGTTCTCTCTTTCTGGATGTCTTTGCAGCATTGCCTCTCTTTTCTAGCAGGTTGCATGCATGGAATATTAGAATAAATCAAGTAAATAAGGCATATTCTTTCCATTAAAAATGCTGTGTTCTTACTGGCATTTTAGTTTGTAAACTTATGTCTAAATTGGCATTAGGGGGGACATAGAGTGAAGTAGCTGAAAAACAAGAGATGGGTATGAAAGTAAATGGCTTTTTCTGTTGGGGATAAGGATGTGAGGAATTAAGCCCAAAGGTTTTGTGGGAGAGATGAGTTCTGCAAATAGAATTAATATTCTGTTTAGTTTATACAATAGGTCACTCAGGAAGTAGCACAGCATAATGTCTGAGCCCCTTTTGAACCAGTTCAGGTACTGCTGCTTCTGTGAGCTCACAGAGTAGCCTTATGCAAGCTACTTTGCCCCTACACCTTTTTTGTAACATTAAAATATTCATAAAGTAACTCTTTGAATACTTAAAAGCACTATATAAATGCTAATAATTAATCATTTTATGGTTGCTCTCTGCTTTCTTTAGTGACTAGTATATTCTCTGTATTAAGGGTAATATAGGGGGCAGTACTTAGAACTGGTGGTCAAAGGCTTGTTGCAAAGGACGGCATAGAAATGTTTAAATTAAATTTAAATTAAACTGTTGCTAAATTTTTCCATTGTGATATTAAAACTGAATTTTGAAGCATAGTCAGAAATAAAGTCCCAGTAGGAATATGCTTAACTCTCTCACCCTTTAGAGACTAAGGAAAATGATTTCTTAGCCCCCATATGGCAGCTACTTTGGTGACTTAATCATTATAGTTTTAAAAGATTGAATGAAAGTTTTATCATCAAAACTGCTTAAAATTATGAGAGACTATAATTACAGATTTACAGATTTTAAAATAGACATTTTAAAAACATTCACCTTGTCTGCAGGTTCACAGTCTAAAATTTTATGCAGACTGAGAAGCTGCACCTGTGAATGATCCCTTACTTTATATGGCTTGAAGAACGTTGACAAGCTGAAGGCATGAAAGAGTACCTGTTTTACAGACAGGGTTTCTGTAAGATCAGCCTTTTCATTATAGATGCAGACTCACTTTGCATGCCATGGCAACAGTCCCTGAGCTGTTCAACCCAGAAATTGGGGAAACAGGTGGAGCTCACAAGCTATGCATAAACCGTTTCTGCTTCAAATTAATCCAGGAGCCAATCCAGACTTTTCAATTGGACATGATGAAATAATCCAGGGTCCTGGATTGTTAAATAAAGTGGAAATGGTTTGCAGATGCTGCTTGTCTCATAATTTCCTGGGCTAAACAACCCACAAATTGCAGTTGTCATGCAAATAAGGTAAGACACATGCTTTACAAGATTAATATGTCCTTTTTCTGGTTTTATTAGACCACATCCTCCTCTTTGCTAATGGAGGAAAAATGTGATATTAAGTTGTGCATATGTAAAATGCATGAGTCTGTAAAAAACACCATCTGTGCTTTATATCACTTTGCATTTAAGTGGGACATAGAAATGAAACATTCTTCTAAGATGAAAAAGATCACTCAAGATATTTCATTATACTTTGATAATGGAATATGGAGTACTTAGCCTCAAGAAGTGTGATATGGCTCATCGAGAGAGATGGTTGGTTGTGGTGGATCCTGGCAAATGGTAATCTAAAGATTATTCTGTGACTTAAGTCCTTGACAGGAAGGGTCCCTGCTGTCAAGGTGATCAGCTGACCTGGCCCTGCAGTGAAATGTGAATGCTGCTTTGTGTAGAATAGTCTTACTCCTTTAGTTCTAAGTAGGTTTTGCACTAAAGCAGTTTTCTCAGTAAAAGTCTTCCTGAGAATCTCATTTTAAGCATCTATGGATATTTAACTTGGTGGGAGGTGATCCTTAGAAGTTTGGCCTAGTGAACTGAGATGTAAAGCTGCTTCAGCTATTCTTAAAACAAACAAACTCTTTAGTACTCTGTGTTACTTAGGTTTCAGGCTGTGGTGGTAAGTAATTTTCTGAGAAGTGACTCTTAAACACCAGTATGGCTCTTTCTCAACCCTCATCGTAACATTCTGTTTCATATCTAATAGTTGACCTCTGAATTAGAACATGAAACTGCTGGCAGACCAGAATGTGTACAGCAGTGAAGTGGGAAATGTTGAATCACTGTCATTCAACATCCGGCTATGGCCTGGCTGTTGGTAGAATAACAAGGAGTCTTTTTCACTTTCACTTCTGTTTTACTGTAAATCATCCTCCTTAGAGTTTCCCTGGTACAGCGCATAGAATAAGAGACAGGAATGTTAAGTCTTAAAAATTTAAGCTATTCCAGGATTTCTTCATCATTTCCTGGAAACCATCAACTTAAAATGATAGTGGAAGCTATCAATATATTTGGCCTTATAGTTAAGCCATCATGACTGCCACATATTACATTGATTGCTGTCAAACATTCAGAAGTTTGGGGAGCATCATCAATTGCCAGTTCAAAGTTACAGGACCTCATGAAAAATTGTGCATTTGATTCTGGTTCATAAATGGTAACAAGGTAATGGAGAACAGAATTAGAAAGTTAGGCAGGCCCACACCCTAGTACCACTAAACACTGTAACAGAAGGCAGAATCTGGTAACCACACAATTGTCTGCCCTCTCTTCAGCTGTTGCAACATTTTTCAGATGGGTAGCAGTGTAAAACACCTTGGCTTTGAATTGGTGCCTTCAGTTTGCATTTTCATGGTAATGATATTCTTGTGGCAAGTTTCTGAAGGTTAGTGTGTTATTTAGCCATTTGTAAAATAGGATATCCCATTTTGGTCTCCTTGTTTTCTTATCCACTGGTTTGTACATGATGATTCTGTAAACCCCTCAGAAAATTCCAGAGGAAGCTATAATGTTGCACCCTCTGTTGCAGATGTGAGAAAATTCATCAAGTGGATACTTAATGTCAAGTCACCTTTGCTAAGCTGGAAAGACCTGGACCTGCAGCAGGGTGGTGATGACATGTGGAAGCCGAGCTGGGATTGGACCCAGTGGCCTTATAGCCCCCTTCCAATTCTATTCATAGCAGTGCTGAAGGTCATGCTGTGAACTCTCAGAATCTAGATTTAATTTTATTAAAATGCTGTTTTATTTTATGGCTGCAGTGATTTAAAATAAAGTGGCACACATACAAAATGATTAAAAACGGGGACATAACGTGGTGAAAGTCAAATTCAGTCTAACAAATTTCAGTACCACTTCTTACAGTTGTAAATAATGGTTTCAGAATATAAGTGGCACCAATCCAGCTATAGGTTTTGCATATCAACTGCATAAACAGTAGGTGCCATTTATTAGGTGATGAGGTGTAAAATATTTTTGGAGCTAATGCTGAGATACTTAATGCATTCTGGGTGGATAACTGTTGCATATGAACAGTGACAGATGATTGTAGTGCCAAGGTGGGTGCTTTGTCCAGAGTGTGGTACCTAATAACTGTCAGTGGCTTTTGTTTGTTGTTCAATGATAATTGTTGGTTTCCTAATTAGTTTTGTGTATGCTTTACACAGAATCTTTCTCCTGTTGGTTTCATAGATCATTTTCTCTGACATGAGGGCAAAATCATATTCAGGAAAATGTAGCATGCAGCACTAGGAATGACTTCAGCATTCCACCAATACTTTTAGTATCTTCATAAATTGACAAGCTATTCTGCCTGGGGAAGTCAGCTGCAGACATAACACACAAGTGTGTTTCCATGGTAATGCTGGTCTTCTAGAGTACCATTAGATCTGCATACAAATCTGAAAATATCTTTTTCGCAGTAGCCAGGTTATACTGCTGTGTGGCATTTAGTTGTTGATTTGTATTTCAAACCATTTAAATGCATCATGTTGAATGGGGAAAGTAGAGCATGAAGAAGGTGAGACATGCTTTCAGTTTTCAGTGAGTTGAAGCAGAGGATGGCAGTCGTCTTGGTTGCTGAAACCAGGGTAAGAGCAACATCCTATTAGCAAACTCTTTCTCCAAGTGTTTATATTTATGTGGTCAAGATAGCAAGGAGTATCCACAGTCTTGGGATAGTAGTGAGGGGGAACTTCAAGATTTGCAGAAGTGCAAAAATGGTTTAGAAGATGTGATTGTGGTAGAGTGAACCCAAAACAGGTGGAGATGGAATGCTGAGTAACTGCTTGATGGGGAAAAACCAAAACCATGAGGAAGTGAATATCCCAGAAGAGGACATTGCTGGCTGGCTAGAACTCATATCAAGGCATTTTGTCCTGCATCATTTTTTTCACAGGCGCCACTTGTGCATTCTGTTCTCAGATTTCGAGTGCGCACAAAAAAAGCAAAGCAGCTACCTTTGCAATTGAGGCTTCATCTTACCAAAAAGTGGTTCACTCAAAACTTGGTGGCATAGGCCAAATGGGAGTAAATGTAATTCAGTAAATGCTACGTGTTGAAATCTTGAGGTAATACAGGTAGGTTGTTCAGAAGCAGAACACAAGAACATTAAAGCAGACTTGACAGTCAACTCTTGCTATTAAAGAAAAAACGGTATTTCACTAATTCTATGTCAGTGAGTTTGTGGCAGTCAGCTGTCTTTTTAAATCTGGTTGTGAAATAGAATACTTGTGGCACAACTGTTGTCTGGTAGGCTGAGATTGCTAGAGGAGGCATGCCAGTAGGGACTCTTATGATAAGCATTGGAGAATCTATGTGCTGGATCATCAAAACTTCTTTCTCCACCTGTTAAGAGATTATTAGATTTACAAAAAGGCAGTAGTTCACATGGATGCACCAACAGCTGCTTACAGGTTGTGTGCAGACCTATATGGATGTGTAAGCTATATGGAGATACTTGTAATATAAAACTAAACTCTGCAGCTTTAATATGCTATGCAGATTTGCACACTGTAAGTAAATTAACTATGTGTTATTTCAGTTGCATTTTCAGGGATTTTCCTTTCTGCGGAATCTGACAAAGTTGGAAGAGTAATAAATTACTTGGGTTTTGATGCAGTTGACAAGGAATAGAAATCACAGGGAAGGTCCGGAAGTTGTGCCTCCTAACAGTGGAAGTTACTTCTGAGCATTTAGTTGTACTCTTCCTAGGACTCATTTTTAAATACTTTTCTAGTACTCTTTTTAAAAGTTCTTTTTTGTATAACCTTAGCTAGAAGGTAACAGATTCATAAAATCCATAACTGTGGGTGGAGAAATTGATAAATCTTTGGACTTGCAGTGTTGTGACCATATATTTTATCTCCCAGTTTAAGCACAACTGTTATTGAGTCCTGTTGAGTGGCAGGACTTGAGCTGCAGTATCCTGCCATGAATGGAAAGTTATCCTTGTGGTCAAAGATGACTTTAGTTAATATTTTACATTTCTTATCTGTGTCAATGTTCTCTACTAGTGCTAGGCATTCTTGTGTACTAAAAATATAGATCATGCCTATGAATATGTATGTACATCCATTTCTGTCTTTCGGCCTTGTGTTTTGGCAGGTACATGAGTTATATTTACTTTTAATAATGGCATTGTACTTGGATAGAACAAAGTTGCTTAAGTTTTCACGGGATGTGATTCATGTGAACTATCCCAGTGTTTGCATGTTGCTGTGTCTGAGAAATGGTAATACAACCTAAATTACATGAATATTAAGTTCTGTGTCTTTGTTAGTGTCACAAAAAGGAAAAACCATTTTCTTTATCCTTCAGATCATTAGGTTATGCAAAATTGTTCCCCTTCTGCTGCTATTCTGTGAAGCCAGTTGTAATCCATCCATAAAATCATAGAATAGTAGAGTGAAGGGGCCATGAAGGCCATCGAATCCAACCCCCTGCTGTTGCAGGACACCAATTTACACCATCCCACTCAGAGGGCTGTCCAGTTTCTTTTTGAATGTCTCTAGTGTGGGAGAGCCCACCATCTTTCTAGGCAACTGGTTCCACTGCTGTATTGCTCTGATAGTGAGGAAGCTTTTCCTGATATCTAGCCTGAATCTTGACCTTCCTCTTTGTGACAGCCCTTGAGGTACTTATAGAATGATACCATGCCTTCCCTCAGTCTTCTCTTCTCAAGGCTGAAGATGTCTGAACTTTTAGTTATTTTCTTATTCACTTTATTCTTTATGAGGCATCCTGTAGTTGAAACTCTCTTGGTGATTATTGAATAAAAGTAAACACGATTAGACCAAATCAAAATACCTGAAACATAGAAACATAGAAACAGCGCGAGTCAGGAGGGACCTCCCGGGCCATCTAGTCTGACCTTCAGCACCATCCGGCTCCGCTCACGACATGCCCACCATGTGCATGTCCAGCCTATCCTTGAACGCCGTCACTGATGGGGCCTCAGCGACCTCTCGTGGAAGCCCATTCCACGCCCTCAGGGTTCTGACTGTCAGGAAGTGCTTCCTGGCATCCAAATGGAACCTTGGCTCCCTGAGCTTTGCTCCATTGGAACGCGTCCTGCCTTCCTCTGCAGGGGAAAACAGGTCTCTATCCATCTGCATGTGACACCCCCTCACATACCTGTATGTTGCCAACATGTCCCCTCTGAGTCTCCTCCAAGCTGAAGAGACCCAGTTCCCTCAGTCTTGCCTCATACGGCATCCCCTGAAAACCAGCCACCATCCTTGTGGCCCTACGCTGCACTGACTCCAACCTGGCTATATCCTTTCTGTAACGAGGGACCCAAAACTGAACACAGTACTCCAGTTGTGGGCGCACCAGAGAGTGGTAGTAATACCTCTCTCGATCTTGAAGCCACGCTTCTGGCTATGCAACCAAGGGTGGCGTTCGCCCTCTTTACCACCGCATCACACTGCTGACTCATGTTTAGCCTGTGGTCAACCAGTACCCCGAGGTCCCTTTCACAAGTGCTGCTCTCCAGCCACTTGTCACCTAACCTGTACTTATGACAGCTATTCCTATGCCCCAAGTGCAAGACCTTGCACTTATCCACATTGAACGCCATCCTGTTGTCTCCTGCCCACTTCCATAGTCTGTCCAGATCCTTTTGGATCTGGAGTACCTGCTCCTCAGTTGTGGCCACTGCTCCAGTTTTAGCGTCGTCTGCGAATTTGATCAGCAGACTGTTCACCCCTTTTTCCATGTCGTTAATGAAAAGATTAAACAGGATCAACCCCAGGACAGAGCCCTGGGGGACCCCGCTTGTCACTGGCTGCCATCCCAACGATTCCCCGCTAATGGTTACCTTCTGCTTTCGGTCAGTCAACCATGCCCTAATCCACTGGACAGTGCTTTGGTGTATCCCAAAACTCCTCAGTTTTTCCACCAGGATATCATGGGGCACTTTGTCACAGGCCTTGCTGAAATCCAGGTATACCACATCCATTGCATCCCCTCCATCTAGCCATCTTGAAACCTTGTCATAGAATTCCACAAGGTTTGTCTGGCAGGACCTGTTCTTGCGGAAGCCGTGTTGTGTGGCTGTCAGCCTCCATATTATGTGTAATGTTACTCAACAGAAATCAGTATTTAAAAGAGATAAAGGAAGTTTATTTAAAAATTCAACATTGTCCTTGTTAAAAATAAAGCAAACAGATTAATTGTTATGGTCCTGAAAGAACAAAAACCATTTTTTCCGATGCCAAGGTAGTTGCCAAGTGGAGTTCACTAGGAAAAGTATTCCATAGTTCGGAGGCCAGTGCTGAAAAGCCACACTCAGATGTAGCCACCCACCAAACCTTAGTATAAAGGGGCATTTGAAGTAGGGTTTCCAATGAATAAATGGACTTTTCAAGGCTTATCACCGATGAGGCTACCCACCTATGCTTTGGGAGGATGCTGTATAAACTAGGTGCAGTCTCAATCAGTCTACAGCCTTAATGAAAACTAGCTTCTTGAATTGGGGCTAGGAATGCACTTTTGACCAGTGCAAATGGAACAGTATCAGTGTGTCATGTTCCAACTGCCATAGGTGACTGGACAGCTGCCTTGGTACCTGTTGAAAAATCCAGGTTCATTCTAAGCATAGACCCATGTTGTCTAGTCTGGATGCAGTTAATGTATGGATTTTTTGTTATGTGCCATGAAGTAATCTCTGGCAACCTCACAGGAATGAATGTCCCTCAGAATGCCCTAACCTTGACAGCCCTGCTCATTTTTTGTAAACTTAAGGCATTGCCTTACTTTATGGAATCAATCCAGCTCATATTTGGTCTTTCCCTTCTTCTGTCTTCAACATTTGCTAGCATGACTGTCTTCTACAGCGAGTCTTACATTTTCATGATGTGCTTGAAGTACAATAGCTTCAGTTTCATAATTTTTGCTTCCACGACAACTTCTGGTTTGATTTGACCTTGGACCTATTTGTCAGTATTCACAAAGGTCTCCTCTAGCACACATTTTGAACACATCGATGTTCTTCATGTCAGCTTTCTTTACTGTCCAGCTTTCACCCATAAACATACATGGTTATCTGGGATACACTGGTATAGATGATCTTGGCCTAGGTTTCCAATGAAATGTCCAACTAGATGATCTTCTGCTTCCTTCATTGCTGCCCTACCAAGTCTCAGCCATCTTCCATTTTTTTGGCTGCAGCCTCTATTTCAATTGATGACTGAGTCAAGGTATGTATAGTCTTCTATAAATACAATTTCTTCAGTGTTTACATTGAAGGTGTGTAATTCTTTTGTTGTCATAATATTTTATTAATGTTCAGCTACAGTTCTGCTTTTGCACTTTCTTCTTTCATTTTCATCAGGAGTTGTTTCAAGTCTTTGCTGCTTTTTGCCAGAAATATGGTATCATCTATATACGATCAGGTCATAGCAGAGAGCTCTGGCAAAAGGTGATCCACTGGAGAAGGAAATGGCAACCCAGTCCAGTATCCTTGCCATGAAAATCCCATGGACTGTATCAACAGGCAAAGAGATATGACGCCAGAAGATGAGCCCCTCAGGCTGGAAGGTGTCCAATGTGCTACTGGGGAAGAGCAGAGGACTAGTACTAGTAGCACCAGAAAGAATGAAGCAACTGGGTCAAAGCCAAAAGGACACTCTGTTGCGGATGTATCTGGTGGTGAAAGTAAAGACCGATGCTGTTAAGATCTATATTCCATAGGAACCTGGAATGTAAGATCCATGAATCAGGGCAAGCTGGATGTGGTTAAACGAGACGACAAGACTGAATATCGACATCTTAGGAATCAGTGAACTAACATGGACAGAAATGGGTAAATTTAATTCAGATGACCATCAGGTATACTACTGTGGGCAAGAATCCCTCAGAAGAACTGGAGTAGCCTTCATAGTCAATAAAAGAGTAGGAAAAGCAGTACTGGGATACAATCTCCAAAATGACAGAATGTTCTCAGGTTGAATTAAAGGCAAACCATTCAACATCACAATAGTCCAAGTCTGTACCCCAACCACTGGTACTGAAGAGGCTGAGGTGGTCTGGTTCTATGAAGGGCTACAACACCTTCTAGAATTAATTCCAAAAAATGATGTCCTTATCATCCTGGGGGATTGGAATGCTAAAGTAGGAAGACAAAAGATAACTGGAATAACAGGCAAGTTTGGCCTTGGAGTACAAAATGAAGCAGGGCACAGACTGGCAGAATTTTGTCAAGAGAATACGATGGTCATAGCAAACACTCTTTTCCAACAACCCAAGAGACGACTCTAGACATGGACATCACCAGAAGGTCAACACAGAAATCAGATTGACTATGTGCTCTGTAGCCAAAGATGGAGAAGCTCTATACCGTCAGTAAAAACTAGACCAGGAGCTGACTGTGGCTCAGATCATGAGCTTCTCGTTGCAAAATTTAGGCTTAAATTGAAGAAAGTAGGGAAAAGCACTAGGCCACTCAGGTATGACCTAAATCATATTCCTGATGAATATACAGCAGAGGTGACAAATGGATTTAAGGAATTAGATCTTAGAGAGTCCCTGAAGAACGATAGACGGAAGTCTGCAACATTGTACAAGAGGTAGCAACTAAAACCATCCTGAAGGAAGAGAAATACAAGAAAGTAAAATGGCTGACTGAGGAAGCTTTACAAGTACTATGTTTCCCCGAAAATAAGACCTATCACGAAAATAAGACCTAGTTGACTTCTCCCGATGCTGTTATCACAGCCCAGGATCCCGCTTCGCCGGATGAGTCTCATGTTTCATTCACGGAACTGATGGCGAGGCTTGTCCAGGCTTTGGACATTGATGCAGTTCAACGTCCTGGCCCATCGACGGACAGGTTTTATGACGTTGCCCGTGGAGAGCAGTCCACCTCCATTGTCCTCCCATTGATCACAACGCTCAGACAGGTGATGACCCAGCCTTGGGACTTGGCCTCCCACCCTCAACCGACATCATGGAGGTACGAGACGATGTATCGGGTTCGGGAGGAGGATATCCCCTTCCTCCTCCGGCATCCTAAGCCGAATTCGATCATCGTCGAGTCCTCCCAGGGTAGGGAGGCCAGAGGACATATCACGCTGCAAGATAAGGAAGGGAGGAAGATTGACTCCCTTGTCAGGAGGGTGTATGCGGCTTTGGGACTAGGACTCCACATCTCCAACTACAAGACGACGTTGGCGCGATACCAATACTTGTTGATGCAGCGCCTCCTCAACGTCGCCTTGACCCTTCCAGACCACCAAGGAGATGTGGTCAAAGTTCTGATAAAGGAGGCCATGCAAGTGGCCGTTCAACAATTATCCACAGCCAGGCACCACATGGACACCAACTCGAGGGCACTCGTTGGTGCTGTCTCCCTGCGCAGACATGCTTGGCTTCGGAACTGCCACTTTCCCGAGGAGACCAAGCGCAGAATTGAAGAAATGTCCTTTGATGGGTCTGGGCTTTTCCATTCACGCACGGACCATAAACTCAAGAAACTCCATGAGTCCCGGATGACGGTGCGTCGGATGGAGTTACTGCCGCAGATAAGACGTAAGTGGCAATGGACTCGCCCCACCTATAGGCAGCCCTTCCAGTCCAGGCAGCAGTCCCACCAGAGACAGCCGCAACAGCAGCGCTGCCATCAGCAGCCTCAGCAGCGCTACCAACAGGCCCGACGCCGATTCGACACAGACAGGCACCAGCGTTGATGGGACGGGCGGACCTTTCTTCTGTCCTACCCAATACCCACCCCTCTCTCATCTGGGGGCCGGCTGCAAAGCCGACTCCCCATTTGGGAGTCCATTACATCTGATAGGTGGGTGTTGTCTATCATACAGCACGGCTATCGGATAGAATTCAATGTTGTTCCTCCATCAAGCCCGATACGGACTTCATCATGCTCACCGGTTCTGCTTGATGAAATAAGACAACTTTTCGTAAAGGAGCAATCTGTCCATTATCTTCATTTGGCGGAATTCATGGATTCTACTCCAGATATTTTACTGTCCCGAAACGGGATGGTGGTCTCCGTCCGATTTTGGACTTAGGTTCTCTAAATCGTTTTATCCAAACTAAGAAGTTCCAGATGACCACCCTTCAAAATATTTTGCCGTTGCTCAGGAAAGAGGACTGGTTTGCCTCATTAGATTTGAAGGACGCCTATTTCCGTATCTCGATCCACCCGAGTTATAGACGTTTCCTTCGTTTTGCATTCACATCCAGTCTTTATGAATTTATGGTCCTACCGTTTGGACTGGCCACTGCTCCCAGAGTCTTTACCAAGTGTATGGACCCAGTCTGTGCCTTCCTTCGACTCCAGGACGTCCACATTTACCCATACCTGGACGATTGGCTGCTGGATCTGGCCTCTGACCTCTCCGCTCATGACATGATGTGGGCCTATCTTGACGATCTCATCCACATGATGTGCACCTTGCTGAACGACTTGGGCCTATGCATTAATATGGAAAAATCTTCTCTCATTCCAACGCAGACGCTTACCTTCATCGGAGCACGCCTGGACTCGACCACGGAAAAAGCTTTCCTTCCCTGGGACAGACAGGACATGCTTGTTTACATGTTCTTTGGATGCGACGGGACGGTCTCTGCAAGATCAATTCAAAGACTACTCGGTCATATGGCTGCGTCAGTAGTAGTGGTGCCATACTCCAGACTCCGTCTCCATCCTCTACACTTCTTTTCAACAAGTTGTTCCACCCACAGAGGGAGCCACAATCCAAGCTGATTCGAATCCCATCCTCGGTTCTTCACTCTCTCCTTTGGTGGACGGTACAAGCCAATCTAGCTGTGGGAGTTCCTTTTCAGCACCCATCCCCATCGGTAACAGTCACTACCGACGCTTCCCTCTCCGGTTGGGGAGCGATATGTGACGGTCTCCGTACCCAGGGCATATGGAACCGTCCGGAATCCATGGAACACATCAACTTTTTGGAACTTCTAGCAGTGTTCAAGACCATCTGTTCCTTCGAGGATCTTCTCCATCATCGAGTAGTTCAGATAACATCGGACAATACTACAACTGTCTTTTATCTGAACAAACAAGGAGGAACAAAGTCTCCGACTCTGGCCAGGCTTGCGATGCAAATTTGGGATTGGCGTATCCCTCGGAATATTACTCTTGTAGCGATACAACTGGCTGGTGTAGACAATGTTCAGGCAGATCTCCTCAGCCGACACATGTTTGTTTCCCACGAATAGGAACTAGACCCTCGGATCCGCAATGAACTTTTTCATCACTGGGGGTTCCCCGAAGTGGACTTATTTGTCACCCAGCAGAACAAGGTGTGCGACCCATTTTGCTCGAGGGCGGGAATCGGACTCGGATCCCTAGGGGACGCCTTCATGATCTCTTGGAGCAACCTACATTTTTATGCTTTCCTGCCGATTCCTCTTATAATGAAGGTCGTGGTGAAGATAGTATGAGAAGGAATGTCGGGTATACTAATTACCCCTTGGTGGCCACGCCAAGCTTGGTTCACTCCACTTCTATCAATCTCTCATGGGGAATTCCGTCCTTTTCCATTGCTTCCGTACCTCATAACTCAACAAGCAGGTACGCTTTGACATCCGGACCTGAGGTCCCTGAAATTGACAGCCTGGCGAATCCGATAGTCCCTGCTGTCCCATCGGTACCGACGGCTACTTCTGCTGCTTTGAGCATACAAGTTTCTGAATCCTCTGCTCTTAGTACTGCTTCTTCATCGGCTCTGTCGGCGCCCTTGGCTCCAACCACCGCTTCGTCAAATCTGACAACCTTGGATCCGTGTATCTAGTACATCATAGACTCTGCTTTAAAACTGTCTACACGGAAGTCTTATGCGGCTAAATGGAAATGTTTTTCCACCTTCGCCAAGTCTCGCTTGTTCTCTCCAATGGAATCATCCATACCCCAGATCCTTCAGTTCTTACTAGATCTCTACCGTTCAGGACTGAAACCATCTTCAATTAAAGTATATACGGCAGTGATTGCCTATTATCGCGGGCTGCTGGACGGATCCTCCATTTTTGCCCAGCCAGTTGTTAAGAGGTTCCTTGAAGGCCTTCACAACCTTAATCCCATAATACGAACAGTGATGCCTACTTGGAGTCTCTGTGGTCCTACAGGCTCTAACGAGAGCTCCTTTTGAGCCATTGACAACGGTTGACTTACGGCTGGTATCATGGAAGACAGCCTTCCTTGTTGCCATTACCTCAGCTCAGAGGGCCAGTGAGCTCTGTGCACTCCGGATAGACCCTCCATACTTGAACTTCCACAAAGAGAAGGTTGTTCTAAGGCTTGATCCTTTTTTTCTCCCAAAAGTGACTACATCTTTTCATCTGGGACAAGACATTGTTTTTCCGTCGCCAACAACGCCCCTGGAGCGGTCACTACATTCTTTCGACGTCCGCCAATGTTTGGCTTTTTATAGGTCTAGGACTGAGTCCATTCGACGCATGAATAGACTTTTCATTAAATATTCCACCGCAGATCAGGGCAATCCGATCTCTCCCCAGGGACTCTCTAAATGAATAGTTCATACTATCACCTTATCTTACCAACTTGCCAAGATCGATTTACCTTCAATCCCTCGAAGCCATTCGACCAGAGCTGTTGCTGCTGCTTCTGCTTTTGCATCGGGAGTCTTGCTGGATGACGTGTGTCGGGCTGCTACTTGGGCGAACCCTTGCACATTTGCAAGACATTATCGTCTCAATGTTCAAGCTCGACAGGACTGTTCCTTTGAAAGAGTTGTCCTCTCATCGGTTCTTCACTAGAGACACCTCCCCTCCTCCTTAATGGTAAGCTTGTTAATCTACCCATATGTGTGATGCACAGAGGCCACGACGAAGAAGAGCAGGTTGCTTTCCTGTAACTGATGCTCTTCGAGTGGCCATCTGTGCAGTCACACAACCCATCTGCCAGCCCTGCTCGGTGTCGGTGGGTGGATGCTCTGGTTGGTACCGAATTTTTTCTTCTTACCGATGCCGACCCTTCACATTCAGTTATTCCTCGTTAGCCGTATGGGGGCGCATGTTCGGTTGCAAAGACTGAACAAAATGGCAGGCGCTCTGCTATTTATAGTCCATGGGGGAGGGGATCGGAGCACTTCCCGCCAAAAACCGTTAGCTTGCAATCTCTGGCCAAAGGCACTGCACAGGCGCAGTACCCATATGTGTGACTGCACAGATGGCCACTTGAAGAACATCAGTTACAGGTAAGCAACCTGCTCTTTCAGTCACTTTCTGGATCCCTTACCAGTTCCATTTCAAGCTGAAACAAGGTGCTAATTCAGGGGTCCTCAAACTTTTTAAACGGGGCCAGTTCACTGTCCCTCAGACTGTTGGGGGGGGGCAGACTATAGTTTGAAAAAAAATATGAACAAATTCCTAGGCACACTGCACATTAAAAATTAATTAAAATTAATTAAATTAAAACATAATTTAAAATGTTTGCTCCGCTCACTCGTGGGACATAGCTGCAATGTCTGCAATCACGCTGGGGGGAAGATGGGTGCAATCATGCAGCTCATTCCCTCCCCCAGCACGACCACAATCACACCTGTCTTCCCTGCATGAGTGCGCCCGCAATCGCAGCCATCTCCCCCACCCCAAGCACTATCGTGCAAGGAAGACAGGCGCGATCATGGTCATGATCATGCAGGGAAGGCGGATGCGATCGTGGCCATCTCTCCCTCCCCAGTACGACCGCAATCGCGCCTGTCTTCCTGCACAAGCACAATTGCGATTGCATCCATCTCCCCACTGAGTATGCCTGCGCCAGCTCAGAGCTTTTGGACTCTCTCAGAGATCATCTGAGCTAGTCCAAAAGCTCTGAGGTAGGCTGGATAAATGAGCATGGTAGGCCGTATCCAGCCCGTGGGCCATAGTTTGAGGACCCATGTGCTAGTTGAACATTCTGTTTCACTAAAGGATGGATATAGGTCTGCAGACACAGGCTGGGGAACTTGAAAGTGAGATTCAGTGTCCTGCCTCTGGGATCCCATAGCTGGTCACTGGTGAACATAATAATGCTGAACTAGTGGGACCAGCCTGACTATTCTTATATTATCCAATATGGTGTTTCTTATGATCTTAAATGAAACAAGCGGTAATTGCAGTTTTTGTTTGTTATTGAAGAATCTTAGTAATAGAGGGCAAACACACTGTGTATAAACATGGTCCAGACCCAGCCAGTAGCCAACTGCACAGGAAGGGGTAGCCATATCCTGTTCTTCCATGGGCAACTTAGCACTGCTGTTTGTCAATACTTACCTTAGAAAAATAACCTATGGAAGTTCACATCTTATCTTTAACCTACCTAACATGAGTGATTGCAGTGCAGCAGCCCAGGCAACTATGGATAAACACAGATGCATATGGTGTGGCAGTTTTCCATGAAAAAAGTGGGTATTTTCCACAAACAAAAATACATTTTCCAATTTGAAATATTTTCTGTGGAAAATGTTCTGCTCCACATTACAGCTTAAGGCACTCAGATGTTCTATATTTAATAACTTTTTCAGTTTGTTTATAAGATACTTCACCATTCTATATGCCATCTTCACTCACGGCAACCTTTCTGGAGCTTACAAGCAGGCAAGTTTAACCACAGTCCTTTGTAGGAGTGCAGCAAAGAGCCTGGTCTTAAATCATTTAACTGAGCAGTAACATAGCATATCTTCCACTCTTTGTGGAGTGGAGGAGGGCTTTCATGCACAAGGATATAGCTGCATACTTTCTATCTCTGCACTCTGGTTGAAATGATTTGTCAGGTGTATTCACACTCTCCGAACTAGGAAGCTTACTTGGTAACAGGCATCTCACATTCAGAACGCCTAGGGGTGTTGTATATATTTTAGAAACGAGTCTGTCAGGGTTTTGCATTGGCCAAGCGTTAGTGAGGTCAGTTTGATGTGTACTGCATTAAAGAAGTTAACTACATTTCTGTCCACATACAGATCATAATGTAAATTTACAAGAGAACTATGCCTAAGTGTATGACAACTGAACTGAACAGCAGGGCTGAGTAGGCATACATTGTGCAGTACAGTGGTACCTTGGCTCATGAACTTAATCTGTTCCAGGACTCTGGTCGTGACCCAAATTGGTCATGAGCCAAGTTAAATTTCCCCATAAGGTTCAGTGTAAATAAGGTTAATCCATTCTGTAACTATTTTTTTAAATCAGAAAAATGTGAAGCAAAGTGACAAAGAGCAACAAAGATCGCAGCCATCTCCCACCCTGCCCAGCACAGCTGTGATCGTGCCCATCATCCCTGCACGCACCCGTCATCCTGGTGCACTGGGAGGGGAGAGATGGGCGCGGTCATGGGGGGGGAGATGGGCCGCGATCGCAGTTGCCACCCAATGCGGAGTTTGCGACCTGAGTCAAATTTTTTATGAAATTTTTGTTCACAACCCAATTTGGTCGTGAACTGAGGCGTTCATGAGCCGAGGTACCACTGTATTGGCAATATGAGTTCCAAAGAAGACTGCCCCCATTTGTTTTTGCCTAATTTAACTATATGGGCATCCACTTTTTCCCCACAGTTATGCTGTTATTGCATATGGATGTGCCAGCTGCCCCAAACTGACATGTGAAAGAGAAGGCTGCCAGACTGAGTTTTGTTATCACTGCAAACAGATATGGCACCCAAACCAGACATGCGACATGGCCCGCCAACAAAGAGCACAAACTCTGCGGGTACGGACAAAGCACACTTCAGGCCTCAGTTACGGACAAGAATCAGGACCAGGTATGCATTAGCAAGTTTCTTGCAACTGTGGTTATGGTTGAAGGTCTGGGGAAGAGATTACTCTCTTGATGGTGAATTTTCTGGGATAAAAGTGTGGCACCTTCATATCTGACATGGAATTTGGTGACTTGGTGCAATCAAGTGTCTCTTGCATGACTGCATCTTCATGACTTCTGTGCAACATGTACTTCTCTTCCTAATCTGTTTGGCCTATTAAATCAGATATTAGTATTTGTTAGTTATAAAAGTTACTACCAGCTCTTTAACCCCAGAATTCTCATTAAAAGCCTCACAACTTTTATCCCAGTTGCTTTGCCCTAATTTTTTCCTGACAATGTTTTGCTGACTGCTTTTTGGTCTGGGGGTGATTCTTTTGGGTCTTGGGGTTTTATATTTGCTCATTGGAAAAGGCTGGAGCTATGAATAGTTGCGTATCAGGGTATTTATCATTATGGCCCAGCTACCACTAGATTTAAGTAATATTTTAAGATTATTTCTAAAGGTCTATATCCATTCAGGGTATAAAAACGGCAACAAGGAAAACTATGATGATTATTAACATGTCATTTTTCCAAGTTAAAAACTTTTAAAAAAAGTTGCTTTGAGTTCTGTGGAAGAAAGGCAGGATAGCAGTATAATAAATAAAAGCTTCCTTTCTCTGTATGTAGTTTGGATTTTTAGGTCATGAGCTGTTCTGGTTGCTGCTGCATTAAAAACCTTCTACCTACTTACAAGATTTCAGTTAGCCTCCTAGTAGATATCACATCTCAGATGTATTGTTACCATACTGTCTTTGAGAAGCAAAAAAATACTCACAGTACTTTAGGAATTACTGCAGTAAACTAGTATGGTCAGGTAGAGATTCCCACTATAGTGCATGCTAATATGCCATCTTTGGTGTAAATTAATTGAATTTCTACAACTATTCTGTTACAAATTATAAACAAAAAGGTCATTAAATACCAAGTTATTTTGAGGGAATTCTGAAACATGCTGGAATCTCTTAGCAAAAACACTAAGTTAAAATCAAGTTTTACTCTTAGTTCTGCATGCTAACAACTGCAATGCACTCTGATAGTTTAGAACATGGGGAACTGCTATATACTGGGTCAGATTATCCTCAGTCTAATCTATTATTGTCTACTCCAACTTGCTTAGCTAGAAATCTTTGTATATCATCTGCTACCTGATTCTTTTTAGATATGAGAACTTGTGCTTAGGAGTATGAGAGGTATTTGTACTGCCACCAAGCTATGAACCTGTGCGGTTTTGCCTGTTCTGTCTAAAATAGGTATAACCATCATGAATAATTATTTGTTAGGTACTGCTTTTAATGACAAAGACTATGATCTTATATGGGTAATTGTGTTGAATTAATCAGATTTCCATGTCTTGGGCAGCCAGATCATTTAAATACTGATTTTCCATTTGAACCATTATGGTTAGTATTATGAGCTGGAAGCTTCAGGCCATACAAATCCATCTTTCCTGCAATAAAAGATCTTGCTGAATTTCAGCTGCTTTTAGGAATATATTTTAGGTGTTTACAACTTGACTACTTTTCCTTCTTCACTTCTACAGCAGATGATATCAAGCCATGTCCACGTTGCAGTGCCTATATCATCAAAATGAATGACGGCAGCTGTAATCACATGACCTGTGCTGTTTGTGGCTGTGAGTTCTGCTGGCTCTGCATGAAGGAAATCTCTGATTTGCATTACCTCAGGTAAGTCAGAAAGCAAAATGCAGTAATTCCACTCTGTCTTAGTAAGCTGCAATTGCTGATGCATGGTTGTGACCTCAAACCCATGCCAGCCAAAGCACATGGTATCCATCATGCTGTGAGTACAACAGAATTGATACAGTGATTTGTGTTCTTATACTGAGAAACTGCGTCTTGATTAGAGAACAATACTGAGGAAGGAGGGAAAATGTTGCTCACTGGGTAACCACTTGGTTTCTTCAGGCACTTCTAGTTACATGGAAAAAGAGGTTTATTAGGACCTGCGTAGGCACACGTCCACCTTTGCAGTGTTTGAACTCTGTCCTCCTAAGGGCCAACTATAAAATCTCTTGCAGTCCTTCTGGTTGCACATTCTGGGGCAAGAAACCATGGAGTCGTAAAAAGAAGATTCTTTGGCAGCTTGGAACATTGATTGGTGCCCCAGTGGGCATTTCCCTCATTGCTGGCATCGCTATTCCAGCAATGGTCATTGGCATCCCTGTTTATGTTGGCAGAAAGGTAAGCATAAAGGTGCATCTTTTGAAGTAACATTTGCAAGCTTGCATGGATGAATGAGTGAGTGTGTATGAGTGAGAGTGAAAGAGAGAGCTCATGCACGTTTCTGTGTGTAAACTGCCTTCAGTAGATTAGGAGGAATCTGTTGTTCTAGAAAGGGAACTAGCTTAATAATAATGAAGGGTGTTGCATTAGGAGACTTGAGGCTGCTCCTCTTTCCCCAGAACAGATGTGTAGTGAGCACAGCATTTATGTATTGTTTTAGAAAAGCTACTTTCTCTTGAGTTCTTTGGGCATTGACACTTGTTTTGCCCCTGCTTTGAATTTTGCCACCTTGAGCAAATTTTTAGCATAGTGAGGCTTGTTATTTTTTTCAGAGCCTTTTCACACCTTTCCTGTAACTCTTCAGAGCTGCACATGTGGCATGTTTTTCTATTTAATTTACAGCTTTTCTTTATCCTTTTTCATGTTAGATTCACAGCAGATATGATGGAAAGAAAACTTCCAAGCACAAGAGGAACCTTGCCATCACTGGTGGCGTAACCTTGTCTGTGATAGCATCACCTGTTATTGCTGCCGTAAGTGTAGGTAAGTAGATGAGTGCATGGTGATTTGACTTCCATTATAACATGACAGGGATTTTAAAAATATCTATCTCCCACCCCCCTTTTCATTTCATTTCATTTCTTTATTTCTTTATTGCATTTATAGCCCACCCCTCCAATTTATTGCTTGCATTTATATACCACCCCAATAGCCCAGAGGGCTCTCTGGGTGGTTTACAAACATTAAAACATTAGACAGATGGGAAATGTATTTAGAATCAGGATGTGCAAATTTCCCAGAGCTTCTCAGGGTGTTGATGTTGCTGTCTTTCCCCTCAAGCAGAGAGAATCACATTGTCTCTGCATGCTGTGAAGGTGTAGAGGGAAATACCTGCCCACTTGGTTCTCTTGTAAGCACTGCAAAAGTCACTTTGCTGAGGTCTTCCTTGAGGGAGTCAGGGGAACATTTCTTAGGTTTTCCTTGACACCTGTGGTTATACTGTTTTTTCTGTTCACATAATCTACAATTTTTGCTGCTCCTGCATACACAACTATGATCAACCATTTACTTTAAAAATGTAGTGGCAGTTGGGGTACATTTGAAAGTTTTCATTGGATTCATGGGGTTTGCAATTCCCATGTTGAATCTTCTCCTTTTTTCTTACACATTCTACTATGTCCTTGACCTCAGTTTTGATTATAACCTTTTGATAGTACTTTGACATCTCCTCATCATGAAAAATGTTCTTGTTTTGACTGGGTTGGTTTCTGAGTTGGTCCTGAGATGGGAGCTCATGTAACTCAACCAGATCATGAAAAACCTGAAGCTGATCTGAGAGCCTGTGGGGCTAAGAGTGCAAGATTGGGACACAGGTAGTCGGGGTTATGGTCCCTGTTCAGTCTGGGTGCTAATTCCCACTTAGCCATGGAGCTTTCTGACTGGCTTTGGACCAATCGCAGACCCTCAGCCCAACCAGGATTTTTGTTGTAAGAATAAGATTGAAAGGAGAAGAGTTATGTAAGCTGCCTTGAGTTCCTTGGAACTAAATAAATGAATTGTTTGATTAAAACATTTATAGTCTCCCTTTTCTCCAGAGAACTCAGGTTAGTGAACAACAAAGATGAAAGATACAAGCCAAAAATTACCCAGTAAATTTCTGTTACAATGTGACACTGAACACTTAAGAGGAGTAGTAAACAATTATTTAAAAACAGGAAGTTAAACAAATAATTACAAACCAGGCATGTTTCTAAAAAGGATTTTTTAAAAACCAACTTATGAGGTTGTCAATGAAAAGGAGAGACAGGGTACCTTTAGATGCAAGTTACAAAGTTTAGGGGCAGGCCCTGAAAAAACTCTCTTCCTGGTCTGATTTAAATGTATTTTTAAGGTGCTGGCACATGCCAAAAGATGTTAAGAGGTTATCTCTATAAACAGATAGGTTTATACAGAAAAGGGCAGTCCTTCAGAAATCTTAGTCTAGAACCATTCAGGTATCATCAGCAGTAGTTTAAATGGTTCCTAAACACAGATTAAAAGTTAGTGCAGCTGTTTCAAGAAGGGAGTTGCATGGTCCATATCTTGTCAACAATCAGGGTGCCATATTCTGAACCCTTTGTAGTTTCTGAACACTCTTCAAAGGCAGCCTGAAGTGGAGAATATTGCAATAATGGAGACATGATGTAATTAAGTTGCATATTATCATGCTCAGATCTGCATTCAGCAGGAACTAACCAGTCTCAGCTGGCAAAGCACCCCCCTTTGCAGCCAAGACAGACACTCTGAGTCAACGCAACACCCAGAAGAAGCCAGACTGCCAATCTGCATTTATTAATGCCACATTTGGAATAGCTTTTCTCCTGAGTGGTGTAAGAATAGCCATGGCCAGGTATGCTAGCCTAATCATCCTTTGGCTGTGGGGCAGCACAGAGAGTGCGAAGAAGAAAGTCAGGTTGTGTCCATGTAGCTTCTGTTCTTCCAGGTGGTCACCTGTGCAATTAACACAACCCCTCTTCTTCCTGGCTGCTGACATCCTTGTTTTATTTTGAGGAACTTCTGTCATGCTCAGAGGATAGCCAAGTGGTAGGTCACTCTTACTGGCTTCTTGGCATGCAGAGATAGGCATGCACATTGGCACAGCTTGCCTAGCACTCTAGGAAGAACTGTAGATACTTTCTCCACAGGTATTGGACTCGACCGGTAGCACAGATGGCCCCTTGAGAGTAGAGTCAATCAGTGTTCTGTATCTGTAACCACGGCACATACTCAGTGTACTCTCCTTCTTGGTATAAGGGACTGATTGTTTCCTATAAAAGACCAGTGACAGTACTTGAATGGATGCACCTTATGCAACACTGTCTTGTGAAGAAAATTTCCTGCTTTTCCTGATAACACTCGTCCTTCCACCCCACTCCCAGGAATTGGAGTCCCTATTATGCTGGCTTACGTCTATGGAGTTGTGCCAATTTCTTTGTGCCGTGGTGGTGGTTGTGGAGTTAGCACAGCCAATGGAAAAGGAGTTAAAATCGAGTTTGATGAAGATGATGGACCAATTACAGGTATAAAGCAGCAACTCACAGCCTTTTAATCTTGGGATGGAAATTGAATGCAAGTAAGGCTGTGCTGAACAGGCAATCTTGAATGCCTGTTTTGTTTGTTGTTTTTATGTGTTTTAAAATTTGATGTTATTTTATGTAATATAGTTATAATCCACTTAGAGTTATTGGACTAGTTATAGCAGAATATAAGCTGAAATAAATGATGATGATGATGATGATAGGATTGGATTGGATTGGATTGGATTGGATTGGATTGGATTGGATTGGATTGGATTGTTCTGTGGGGTGAATCTGTAAGTCCATGCCTGAGAGTCAGTCAGCTTTTTTCCTTTGTGTGTACCCACAAAAGTGGTAACTTTCCTTAAATGGATTTTTTGTTTCCTTCTGCAATTTCAGAAAGATGAAAATATTCTTAAACCGCACAGCTATTTTAATATCACTGTGTTGTTTCTGTGCCTGTAGCTCTCAGTGGTTTAATGTAGAGGGATGCGACTGTTTGATCACCTGTGCCTCATGCTTCTTCATATATCTTTCTTGGACTAGTGGCAGATGCTTGGAGAGCTCTGAAGAACCCCAGCATTGGAGAGAGCAGCATTGAAGGTCTTACAAGCGTGCTGAGCACCAGTGGTAGCCCTACCGATGGACTCAGTGTCATGCAGGGCAACTACAGTGAGACAGCCAGCTTTGCTGCACTCTCGGGGGGCACCCTGAGTGGTGGAGTGCTTCTGGGTGGGAAAGGAAAGTACAGCAGGTAACTTCATGGCCACTGTGGTGTGTGTACGTTGTGTGTATGTGGTTAGCAACTTAGTCATAATTTAGAACACAAGGTGCTTCTGCACAACCCAAAGTGGCTAGTATTATGCTATAATGCTTTCTGTTCTGATGCTGTGGTTAACTTGCAGAAATCAGCATTTATTTGTTATTTGACAGAGTTAAAAGGGTTTCTCTGTCCTCTTTCATACAATACCTTTTGATACCCTACTGGTTCAATGACTAGAGAGATTGCTGCTTGAATCATAAGGCTGCAACTGCAGTTTTTTCCTCTGAACAAACTTCTAAGCCAGGTGGCTGTGTATTCCCCCTGCCCCACCCCCACACTCTCTTTGTAGCCCAGGTTCTGACTATATAGCATGTACAAAAAGATGTGTTATGCAGGAACTGTGTGAGTCATAGATCCAAACATGACACTAATGTGCTGAAGAGAAAAACAAGTAAAATGAAGCTCGACTAAAGCTCAAGGATGCTTGATTCTGATGTTTGATTAAATAACTTCCTGATGTAAACAAAACATTTATGTTTTGGTGTGTGTTTTTTGTTTAAGTGAGATTTGGGGAAATCACACTGGCATATGAGCCTTTAATTACTGTTTCTTTTCTAGGCTGGAAGTGCAGGCTGATGTGCAGAAAGAGATCTTTCCAAAAGACTCAGTCAGCCTGGGAGCCATCAGTGACAATGCCAGCACACGAGCGATGGCAGGCTCCATCATTAGCTCTTACAACCCCCAGGACAGGTATGTCCATCCTAGCTGTGGGGTAGTGGGGTAGAACCAGTGGAGTCAGAGGCTAGCCCGTCACTTCAGGTTCTGATTCTGTTAGCGCAGTTAACAGAATCCCAATAATGTGTTTTTAATATACAATTTTGTGGGAGGGACCTTCCCTTTGGCATACTTATATGGAAACAGAATGAAACCTGTGTACTCTGTAGAACAGCCACAGTCAGGAAGTTTCCACAACTGAGCAATCAGAAATGGTGCATGTGGGTTGTCCTAACTGTTGGGACCTTGTGGGCTATCAGGAAATTCTGCAAATCCAATTTGGGTATGTATCTGTAAATACAAGGTCTGACTTTGTAATGTCTACTAAAAAGCCAACTAGAAGCTAAGATACAAATCAGTTAAAATGCATGTGATGCCTACTTCATTATTTTGATCCTAATTTCATGAGGCACTTTACTTTTCTGAGACCTATTTTGCCAATTTGTTTTTCTTCACTTTATATTTGTGTGTCAATCTACTCCAGCTGTTAACTTGCTGGGTTTGGGGCAGGTGGTGAGTTACCAATACCTTTTGCATGAAGTTTTGTGGAGTGCTTTCAAGATCTTTTAGTTCTGCAAGTGAAAGTAGATCTCCAGATATTTTGGACCTCATTTTGCAGCATTTCTAACCATTGGCCATGTAGGCAGGACTCCTGGGAGTTACAGGCCAAAATATTTGAAGATCCCATTCTACATAACCTTGATCTAAATGTAATGAAGATACTTGAAATGAAACGGCAGTTCAAATACTTGCAGGAGTAACACATTCCATTTTGTACTGTTTGTAAAATATATTACAAAGAACTGCTTTCTTTCTATGGGTCTAGGGTCTCCTGCATGTAACAGAATGGTGGTAGGGAGGTGCCACACTGCTGGTATGGTATGCCCCCTGTGATGATATAAAATAAGAGGAGATCTGCTGAATCAGACCAAATTCCCCTTTAGTCCTGAGATCAGCAACAGAAGGCCTCCTCCAGGAACCCTCTGTGAAAGACATTAGGAGACAGAGTACCCGGAGGAGGGCCTTCTCTGCAGTGGTGCCCCAACTATGGAATGCACTCCCCAGAGAGTTCCGCCTGGCGCCATCACTATATTTTTGCGGTGCCAGGTTAAGGCCTTTTTATTTAATCAATATTTTAATATGTATTAATAGTAATTGGATTTTATTGTTTGTATTTTATTAATTACAGCCAGTGTGGAATAGTCAATTTATCTATTTTATTCTGATTTATGTTGTAAGCTGTCCAGAGATGCAAGTAATGGACGGCATACAAATTTGATAGATAGATAGATAGATAGATAGATAGATAGATAGATAGATAGATAGATAGTCCAGCATTTCGTTCTCACATTTGCCAGCCCATGGAAGGTTCAAAAGCAGGGCATGAGTACAGGAGCAACCTCCTGCTTGTGTTTCCCAGCAAATGCCATCTTGGTAATTGGAGCAGAATATCCTTTTTATTTCTTGTGCAGGTTGAAGATCACAAGTTTGTTCCACCGTCTGTAAAAGTAAAATACAAATTTGCTCTGCTGTGTCAGGTAGATGGCAAAACTACAACTATTCTTCCTGCCATACCAGCTTTCTACTTGCCAGGAGGCTTATTTGTAAGGGAGGATGTAAATATTCAGTTCAGATTCCAAATCATGAGAAGCAGTAGTTTCCCTATACTCCTCACTTGTCAGACCTCATCTGGAATACTGTGTCCAGTTCTGGGCACCAGGATTTTAAAAATATGCAGAAAAATTGGAAAGGGTCCAGAGGAGGGCAACAAGAATGAGCCAGGGTTTGGAAACACTGCCCTCGGAAGAGAGACTGAGAGAACTGGGCATGTTCAGCCTTCAGGAGAGATGACTGATGGGGCACATGGTATCCCTACATAGGTACCCCAAAGGCTGTCCCAAAGAGGAAAGTCAGGATTTCTTGCTGATGCCAGAGTGTAGAACATGGAATAAGCAATTCAAGTTGCGACAACCCAGATTGAAGCTGGGCATCAGGAAAGGCTTCCTCACTGTCAGAGCAATATGATGCCAACCAGCCAAAAGAGGTGGGGGGCTCTCCCACACTAGAGACATTCAGAGAGAACCTGGGCAGCCCTCTGAGTGGGGTGGTGTGACTTGGTGCCCTGCAACAGCAGGGGGGTGGACCTGATGGCCTTCATGGCCCCTTCCAACTTTGCTACACTGTGATCTGGTTCAAGGATGGCTCCCATCTGTAATTCCTGCCAGTTTGAATTGGTCCTCTCCATAATGGAAAATAATATGTATGTGTGTTTGTATGTATTTATGCATGTATTAGGCCTTTTAAGAACTGTGTTAGTATTTTCAGTTTGCTGAACACCATTTGGAAAGGGCAGCTACTCCTGAAAGCAAATGTTGTAATCTAGAACTTACATTGTGTCCTTTCTCTGCAGAGAGTGCAACAACATGGAGATTCAGGTGGATATAGAGACCAAGCCAACCCATTACCAGCTTGTTAGTGGAAGCAGCACAGAGGATTCTCTCCATGTTCACACCCAGATGGCAGAAAATGAGGAGGAAGAAGCAGAGGAGGAGCAGGGACAGATGTGCAACCACCAAAGCTGTGAGCAGAAAGACTGTGTGGCCAGCAAAACCTGGGACATCACTCTGGCACAGCCGGAAAGCATCCGCAGTGACTTGGAGAGCTCGGACAGTCAGTCGGATGACGTGCCCGACATTACCTCGGATGAATGTGACTCCCCCTGTCCCCAGACTGCTGCCTGCCTGCATCCTTCCAATGCCAGAGGTGCTGAGAGCCCAAGTGCCCGTATTGGCCAGTGTGCCCAAGCAGAGGGACACCGGCCCGAGGAAATAGTCTCTGTGCTAGAGTGCATCGAGGCCCGAGTATGAGGCTGTTCCCTCCTGAGAAGCACACTGATTGCTACTGCCTCTACTGTGGTGAGGGCATTATGTCCTTGTTGGCTTTTGTTTCTCATTCCCCAGACTGCTGCCCTAACCTGCTTCTGGGGAAACGGCATTTCTTACATGATGGTAAAAACCTTGATCTTTTTTTTTTTTATTTATTGGTTCAAACGCTTGGTGATGCTCTGTGAGTTGTGTAAGAGTGTACATAAACGTGTGCGTGTACATCGTATGTCTGCCAAACATACGCCTAAAGAAAGCCTTTAATAAAGATTTCTGTTACCATTCAGAGTGGATCCTGTGCTCCCTTTCCATGTAACTAGTAAATTCTTCTGCATTTTCTCTTGCACTGCTTTAAAATCTTCTGGGTGTGGCAGGGAGAAGTTGTTTCGGCAAGAGTTGGGCAAAAGAATATTCATTTGCTGCCCTCAAGAGGCCTTTTTGATCCCTGCAGCTGCAAGTTTGCTCTGGACCATTGATACTGTGCAGAATGCGAATGCAGGGTTTCTTTTCCCTACCATATGGTCTTGGTGATTCCACAGTTGATGAAGTGATGAGGACATTTGATATCTAGCCATTTCTGATTTCCACTTGCAGAAGTAAATAATACATTTGTGTATCATATGAAGAGGCTAGAAGCATCATTTGAGTACCTGATGAGGGCTGCTTCCCCCCGCCCCCCTTTACTTGTTTTGCTGCATCAGATCACAACACATCTTAAGCAGACTCTAGTTTAACTCCTCTGCTGCAAGGAAAACCATTTTCTCTGCTATTACTACAGAATGTGCAGCAGCAGCTAACTGAACCCAAGATCAAGATTCTGTACTGAATATTAAACTAGAGGCCTGCAAGCACTTGCCACTTTGGCGATCTTTTTGCAGAATCAAAAGCCAATCTCATTTTTGTTGCTGATTTTACTCATCACTAGTTAGTTGGTTCTCATTCAGGAGGCAGTTCCTGGTGGAAATGAGTCTTAAGGCAAGCTGGAGGAGAGTTGAGAGTATTGCGGTGACAGGCGGGATGAGATGGAACCCATGTGTCGTGTTGTAGAGTCTGTCAAATGGTATGACATGGAGGAGTGCAAAAGGGAGCAAAAGGTGAAAAAAGGGAGTGCAGGAACTCCCAGGAAATGTGCATTGGTGTTTCTATTCTTTCAGCTTTTGTGTTATGGTTGTCTAGTCTGCTCTGCTATTGAACCCCCCCTTTATCTAGACCATGGGTCCTCAAACTATGGCCTGGGGGCTGGATCCAGCCCACCATGACCATTTATCCGGCCCACCTGAGAGGTTTTCAATGTGCTGCGCATGCACCCGCATGCTGCGTGCGCCTGCCTCGCCCACCCCCCCGCACAGGGAGGTGGTGGCTTGCTCACGAGGAGAAAATGATCTCCAAGTGAGCAAGCCACTGCATTGCGCACCCGCCGCTGCATCGGGGTGCGTGCCTGTGCCCGCCCCCGCCTTGCTTCACCTCCCCTTGCCCGCGCCTGCCCACTCGTGCCTTGCCCACGTGCCCTGCCTGCACCGCCTTTCCAGCCCGTGCCCAGCACTGGCCCCTTTCAACTGGCCCCCTGGTGAAAAAGTTTGAGGACCCCTGACCTAGACTCAAGTGCTCTGGGGTGGTTTAGATAAATGACCTCCTTAGAGGCCAAACTACCTCTAAGGCGGATTGATTGATTGATTGAATTTGTCTGCCACCCCATAGCCCAGGGGCTCTCTGGGCAGCTCAAAAAAACAAAACAACATAGCTTAGTAGAATAAAACAATAACATCTAAACCACGTGAAAACCAAATAATGTAAAGTACAAAACAGGATAATATAAACAATAAAAACAATAAAACCAGCAGTGAACATCAAATAAAACAATGATTCTAAGAGCAAGTACTAGATTAAAAGTCTTTACTTGGTGGCAAAAGTAGAATGAGGGTGCCAGTCGCACCTCTTTAGGAAGAGAGTTGCAAAGATGAGGTGCGACAACAGAGAAGACCCTTTTTCTTGCTAATTCTCCCCTCACTTCATGGGGTGGGGAGTTAACGAAGGACAGCCTTTGTTGAAGATTTGGGTGGTCTGGTAGGGATAAATGGAGACAGGTGCTCTCTTGGATATCCCAGTCCCAACCCATTTGGGGCTCTGCAACCATAAGCACCTTGAATTAGGTGCAAGTGATAATAGGCAGCCAGTGCAGTTAGTAGAGGACTGGAGTGATAGGTTCTCTAGAACCGGTCCTTGTTAATGACCATGTTGCTCTGTTGCAAACATTCAGGGAACATTTTAAATTCAGAAATCAGGAGCCCTAGCATTCCATGTATTATTTACATTTTGGCCTTCAACATATAATTCTACCTCTTGTATTCTGAAGTAGTTTTGGTGTTTTATTGTAAGGAGTAAACTCCAGTAGTGACGATATGGAGGCAAAGTACCAAGCAGTTCAGTTTAATTTGTTCTTGCAAGAGCAGGCGCCCACCACACAGGCAGTGCGCCATTTACACACAAGACATTGCTTTTTATTCCCTTTTCCCGGCTCGTGGATCCTTCCTCTTTTCTCCCATTGGCTGGGTTACTAAGTTACAATCTTCTCCATCCGCCTACATCATGCTACCCCTTGATATGTTCCCCCTCCCACTCATACATCCCATGTTCATGCTAATAAGCCCATTACCTATGAGAGGTGTGTCAGTTACTATTCATGAACCTATTAAGTGTGCGCAGTACCTTCTAAGAGGTCAACAGGCCGGCTTGGCCTTGTAGATTCTTACTTGATGCCAACTTGATGCATGTCATGAGCGGAGCCGGCTGGTGCCGGAGGTCAGACTAGATGGCCCAGGAGACCCCTTCTGACTCGCTCTGTTTCTATGTTTCTATGTAACTTGTTTCTTAAATCTTGTGGGAGGATGAGATAGGATGAACAGGCCTTCTTCCAGGCTCGTTATGGCCAGTTGTAAAAGGTAAACAATTGCCTGCTCTCTTCCACTGAAGGTGACAGTTTTACCACTGTCCTCCCAATTTTTACCCTCTCTGGCATTTTTCAGGACTGATGTAAAAAACACTATTACTTTTAGTGCAACTATTTACATGTTTCCATCCTCAGGCCTTTTAGCCTTAAGGGACTTCGATGATCCTGCCCTAGCCCCGTATTTCACCCATTCTTTGGTTTTCACCTTACCACTTAGTAACAGTAACATTTCATTTCTCACACTATGAACTTGCTCTGAGTTGTTTCTCAGTAACATAGTAAATTTCTCTTCCAATGTCTAGGTAATTTTTGCCATCTGATGTTCAAATTGCACTGCCTTCAACAACTCTGGAAGCACACCTGCTTCTGCTCAAAAGACTGCATCCTTGCAACACAATTCAGGGCTAGTCATGCGGATGCTGATTTCACAATATAAAATACATGATCAGTATGCTTTGTAGGCTTCTGTTCCTGTAGCCTTATGCAAGATGCCCAACTGTTAAATTGCTGTTTGAATTTCTAAACATTTCAGCTTGTTCCTTGTAATGAGCAGAGCAGTTAAACCAAGTGCAATCAAGTAGAGGAAATAACTGTCATTATGTTTCCATTTTAAAATTATAGCAAACTTCTTCAACATGATACCCTCCAGATATTTGGGACTACAATTCCCAGCATTCCTAATGCTTTGGCAATGCTGGCTGAGGCTGTGAGAGAGTTGGAAGCCAAAGCATCTGAATGGCACCAGTTGAGGGCAGGCTGCTGCAAAGCAAGACTAGTTTAATAGTTAAGTACAGAATTGGGTGGGCCAGTCAGAAAATGACTTTTGTTTGATGTTCTGATGGCTGCTAAGTTTTGCAGTAATGCAGATACTAGACTGTTGGTTTCTTACAGTTTTGAAGGTGTGAAGGAAATACTGCAAACACTGTAATTAAACCATTTAAAATGTCCAGACAGAATGCTGAGAGCTGGTTGTGCATAAGAGAATAAGGCCTGCAAACTACATGCTGGATTAGTCAAAAGGATACATCTGATCTTAGATGAGCATGCAGTTTCTAAGTGTGCATGTGTGCCTAAAGGAAGGCACTACTTAAACATTGCACATGTGCAGGTATGTGAGGCAGAGAGTAGCAGTTGCTGCTAGCAATGTAAGCATTATCTGTTACATGCTCCTGGCAAATAGCCATATTGGCAAATAGCAGGAGTGTTATCTTTGGCACACTGGCACTTGGGTGCCCTTCTTGGATTAGATAATTTACCATGGCAAGGAAACTTTCTTGATTAGGATTTTGCTGAAGCAGCACACACAGGGTGGGTGTGTACTTCTCCACAACCTACTGTTCCTTGCTTCTGCGGGAGAGAAAGCTGCCCAAGGGAAGGCAGGAGAGCAGGAGCTCAGCCTGGCTGCGCTGAGGACACCCCTGCAGATCCCAGACTCTCTTAGTGCATCCCAGGCAAGCTCCCCCTTCTCTGCTCCTCCTTGGGCACAACAAGCAATCATGGGTGTGGGGATGGATGCAGAACAAACTTTTTTTCTTTCTGTGGACCAAACTTACCATGCTGAAATACCACAACTTGGTTTAGGTGATCAGCTAAACAGCAATTTTTAAAAAAGCAAGGCTTGAGCTGTGTAAACCCAGTCAAGTTACTGGTTCCTAGAAATAGGGAAAGCACCACATGCACACATGTGGAACACTAAGCTCTGCCTTTTGTAAACTAGGCCCAAGCCTGTAGGACACCTCTATGTTTATAGAGGAGGAGCTAAAAGTCCATCTTGGCTCAGCTGGAAATGAACCACTCCCTCCCAGCAACATTTTGTCCTCAAAGATGTTAGCAAACTGTCAGTGTGCTTCTCTAAACTACATTTTACAGCCAGTTTTCACTTTCAGGGTTGGCTGAAATCAAAAGGAGATTGAGCAGGCAGGCTGCAGCTCTGATCTGGAAGCCATTTTCTGAAAACCCAGAAGTATAGATTTATTAGGTCTATTTGTTAAGTTGGAGGAAAAGCATTCTTTCAAACAAAAGGACTTAAGAAACTTACTCTAAACTTTCTCTGAATGTAATGTTGATAGGAGACCCCCCCCCCTTCACCCACCTGCATTGCCTTCCCTCCCTGTCACTTCCCAGCATGAATGCTATCTGAAACCTGTAGCAGCAGGTAACTTTTCATTCTCTTTACATTCCTTTCCTGCCCCACTTCTGGTTTAGAGCTGCAGCAAAAAAGCAGATGCAGAGTGTTATCTGCCTGTGTCCCCAGAGCTGTCGGACAGGCCAAACAAGAAAGACCTGTCTGATGCTCCTCTTGGCCTTCTGTCATCGCTGGAAGGGGACTAGTACTTGATGTTTTGAAGCAAACAACAGGGGATGAAGATGGTTCTGCTGTGGGAACCTATTTTTCTGTATAATTTCAGTCCAGTACAGTTTCCATGAACTTTCTGTATCTCGTTAAACTTGTCAACAAATTATACATGTCAGAATAAACATCCTGACTGTAAGCTACAATGGATTGGTTGGTTTGCAAACAACCCATGGTGTACTGGACAATTGAGCAGGCCCACTGTGGGTTGCTCTTCCCACTTGGTCCTTCGGCCAGTTTGACAGGAGATTTGGTGGCTGCAGCTGCCTTGTCTCCTCTCCTGCCAGTCATGAGCCATTATTTGACTTGTTGCAGGCCTCCCTCCCCTACTCCCTTTTGGGAACGGAGACTGTGGACAGCAATCTCTCAAGAGCTAGTGACAGCCCCACCAATGTGCTCAAGAGGCACATGCAGAGGCTGCCAATATGTCCTCCACCCCTTTAAAAAAGTGCTTCAAATGCGCACGATTCCTTTCTTTGTATTTTTATGTTTCAAGTTGAACTTGGGTAAGTTTAGAAGTGGAAGTGCAGATTTCTATGGGTTCAGAATGGGAGGTCATACTTGGACTGTCATGGGTGAACCTACTATGAAAGTGCCTCCCATTTTGGACCTGTGGAAGTGTGTTGTCACACTTCAAGTTCAAATAGAAAAAATAAGCTTTAAAAATTACAAAATAATTGGAGCAATTTGGAATAAACATTAAATTAATTTCTATATGACCCAATAGTCAAGACTACCTGGGTAAAGGTAAAGGTTTCCCCTTGATGTGAAGTCCAGGCATGCCTGACTCTAGGGGGCAGTGCTCATTTATTTACATATTTATATGCTGCCCTCTTGCAAAGAAGCCTCGGGGTGGCTAACAACAATAAATTAATACATTAAAAAAAAACCAATCACACTACTTAAAAACTGGCCCATCTCAAGATCAAATATTAAAAATACAATAAATATACAAAAATAAATTAACAAATTAACAATTAAAATATCTCTTAAATAAAAAGGTCTTCACCTCATCTCAGTTTCCGAGCCAAGGGAGCCAGCATTTGCCCCGAGACAGTCTCCATAGTCATGTGGCTGGCATGACTGAACACCGAGGTGCACAGAATGCTGTCACCTTCCCACCAAAGTGGCACCTTTTTATCTATTTGCACTTGCATGCTTTTGAACTGCAAGGTTGGCAGGAGCTGGGACGGAGCAACGGGAACTCAACCCATTGTACAGATTCGAACCGACAACCTTTTGATCTACCAGCCTAACAGCACAGCGGTTTAGACCACTGTGCCACCTGCAGTCCCTCTGTCTGGGTAGATTGCAACAATAAATACATTGTTTTAAAGCAGGCCAGTCAGGTTCTTACAGCCTTGTTGTCACTTTCCATTACCCACAATGAGTTTAGTCACCTGGGTTTGGATGACATGACAACCTAGGGCAGCCCATCGGTTCTCAGGGTGGATTGTTGGTATTGTCTGTATTTGGGCAACACTACAACTCGCTGTGACTGTTTACCCACAACGAGTTGATGTGTTGTGTACTGGGGAGTTAACATTTCATTGTTCTGGAAAAAAGTATCTATGAAATTGGAATGCAATGAGATTATGAGGAAATAGACTTCCATCCTAGATCAGCCATGTTCCTAGGGCAGCTCTGTGTGCTTAGTGCTTGTTCACACTCATGCTGGACATGCACATGGTGGGCATGTCGTGAGCGGAGCCGGCTGGTGCCGGAGGTCAGACTAGATGGCCCAGGAGACCCCTTCTGACTCGCTCTGTTTCTATGTTTCTATGCACTGTGGCTGGAGTCAACTACAGCCAGGTCTCTACAAGCGTCTCCCTACAGCACACCTGCTCTTTGCTCGGGATGTCTTGGGATCAGATGAAGGGCAGGAGCAGCTTGTGGGGTGGATGACGCTTTGGCCAGAGGGTTACACTAGGAATGTTGGCCCTTGCTGGTTCTTTCCCCCTCTGATCCTGTAACATCTGTGCTTTCCATTGTGCAGGGTGAAAAGAAAGCAAACTCTCATCTGGCCTGTGTAATAGTTCGACAGTTAAAGAAACCAACTAAGGAGGCACTGACAATCCCCGAACATGGAGCACAAGGTACTCCCGCTGCACCCAAACGCCTTTGCAGTCCTGCTCTTCTGTTCACACACAGGCCACCTAGCAGCCCGTGGAAAAGGTGCAAGTAGAGGCAGGAAGGCTGAAAGGGTGGTAGAGGAGGGGTGCACTTCATTCTCTCTGTGTCTGTTCAATCAGCTTAATCTAGGCATAAAAGAAATAAGTTAACAAGATAAAAGGAACAAGGCTGCTGGTGAAACAAATGGGGGACTCTTGGTTTTGGACAGGCTTACACTGCCCTAAAGCAGTACTCCCATGAGGCTGTGGGCCCCCCAGCCCTCCCCTCCCCATCTTTGTAGACAGTTCCAAAGGCAGCCCTCCAGTGTTTCCACAGAGAAACTGACCCTGTGAAACAGGAAGAGTGAGTAGGTTTTCTGAGACAGTCAAGATACGGGACCAGCATGCTGTTCCACTCCAGCAGCAACACCTGTGAGTTTGTTGCCGCAAGAACTAGTTATGTTGTCACAAAGGAGAAGTTGGTACCTCTAAGAACAGGTGCATAGGTTCTTTTGTCTGTTGCCCCTTGCTTTGCATTCTTGATGCATCAAGAATGGCACAAGTCAATACATCAAAGGTTATAAAAAATGTGCAAGCTTCTGGGATGTCCAGGTCTCTTCTTCAGTCAAAATGTCAGAATATGTGGAAAAGGGTAGAAGAGAAGTTGAGCGGCTGTTATTATCTGGATGATATTGTTGAAGGGGACCTTTGAAGCAGACCCACGGTGAAGCCCCCACCCAGCCGTGAAGCTGGTTCAGCCATTCCAGCCTGCCCTGCAGGAGTGTCAAGAAATCCAGCGGGGTACACAGTGTTGGTCCAAGGAGCCAGGAGACCAAGGAGGTCCCTGAGTGACTAAGCCAGCCACTCTCTCAGCCTAACCTACCTCGCAGGGCTGTTGTGAGCTGAACTTGCAGCCACACGAGCCACTTTGGGCTCTTCACGAGAGGGACGAAGGTGGGATATGAATGCCATGCCACAGTAACGATGCTTCAGCTCGGGGCACCTGCGCTCCTGCGGCTGCGATCCCGAGCAAACGCAGGCGAGCTGACACAGCCGGCCGGCAAGCCGGGAGCGCCCGGAGCCGGAGCCGGAGCCGGAGCCGGAGCCGGGGCTGCGGCGCGGGCGGGCCCCGACAGATGAATCACACTTCCTGCGGCGAGGGGAGGTGGAGCGCACCTTGGTTCCGGAGCCTGGCGAGCAGGGCGGGCAGGAAGGACGAGGGACACGGATGCGGCGCGGCGGGCGAGGCGCCTAGAGGAGCCGGGAAGGCTCGGGAGGCCGGGCTGGCTGCGCCCATGAGCCGGCGGAGGGCGACGTGACTGGCGGGCGGCCCGGGGCGCCGGCCTGATCCCTCGCCGCCAAGATGTGTCGCCTGGGTGAGTGGGCCGCAGGCAAGGCGTGGAGCGGCCCGGCTCGGCAGGCGCACGCCTGGCGGGGCTGCCGGGGCGCCGCTGCGCGCGGGGGGCGCTCGCCGGACGTTCCGCGCCCCGCCGGGCCGCCGGGCGTCAGCAGTACGGCAGCAGAGCAGGGCGCGGGGAGCTCGCAGGGGTGGGCGAGGCCGAAGCGCCGCGCCGGGAAGCGCGCTCCCGCGGTGCTTCGGGGCGGGAAAAGGGCTGCGCCGCCCAAGTAAACGCCTTGCCGTGCGTGCCGTGCCGAGCCGACCCGAGGGAAGAGCGCCTTCCTTAGGGGGAAGAGCGCGCACCCCTGCCCCAAGGAGCCGGCTGCTCCCCGCACCTCTTCAGCAGGCGCGGGTTCCCTTTGCAGCTCGGCGCCCTCGCGGCGCTCCGACCCCAGATTCCTGGCCGGTCGAAAGGCGGGACACACGAAGTCCTCCCTCCGTGCAAGAGGGGCTCTGCTGGGTCACTCCTCAGGCGGCCTTGGCTTCAGCTTCTTCCCGTGTTAGGAATTGGGCACTGCAACATAGTCTGTGGATTACAAAGGGAGCTGAAATCGCTCTGCTGTGATTCCTCCCCCCTCCCACCCGCGCTCCGGGATTCTTACACTTGTGGATGAAAAGACACAGGTCTGGATTACATGCATGCACCGGAGTGCCTCTTTTTCTCTCGCTTTAATTCAAGGGTGCATCTAAGGCAGTACTGGGGCTTTAATCTTTAATTACCAGTCCTAACTTTGGTATGAGGAGTTTCAGGAGAGATTCAGACTGGACATACCCTCTGCAAAACACGCACACGTGCTTTAGAATCTATTGGTTGCATTTCCATACTGCTCCACATCTAAGCAAATTCTAATGCAATTAAAAGATTAAATAATGCAACAATATTGTAAAAAACACAGATCGGTCAACCTGGGTGGTCAGTGAAAGAAGGTGACCTGAAACAAATGCTTTCATGTGTGCACAAGCAGGAATGCATCAACCCATGAACTGTAAAGGGTTAATGGGGGCTTGGCGGAGCGCTTGCCAAGCTGACGTAGCTGCATCATTTTTCTCAGGAATCTGAGGACGGGGTAAGGAGGAAGACTCAAGTTTGTTGTTGTTGTTGTTAGTCGCAAAGTCATGTCCCCATGGACAACATTCCTCCAGGCCTTCCTGTCCTCCACCATCCTCCGGAGTCCACTTAGGCTCACACCGACTGCTTCAGTGACTCCATCTAGCCACTTCATCCTCTGCCGTCCCCTCCTTCTTTTGCCATCTATTGTTCCCAGCTTCAGGCTCTTCTCCAGGGAGTCCTTCCTTCTCATTAGGTGGCCAAAGTATTTGAGTTTCATCTTCAGGATCTGGCCTTCTAAAGAGCACTCAGGGTTGATCTCCTCTAGGACTGACCGGTTTGATCGCCTTGTGGTCCAAGGGACTTGCAGGAGTCTCCTCCAGCACCACAATTCAAAGGCCTCAATCCTTTGGTGCTCAGCCTTCCTTATGATCCAGCTTTCACAGCCATACATTGCAACTGGGAAAACCATAGCCTTGACTATATGCACTTTTGTTGACAGGTGATGTCTCTGCTTTTTAGTATACTGTCTAGATTTGCCATAGCTTTCTTCCCCAGGAGCAAGTGTCTTTTAATTTCTTGACTGCAGTCCCCATCTGTGGTGATCTTAGAGCCCAGGAAAACAAAATCTGTCACTACCTCCATTTCTTCCCCATCTATTTGCCAGGAAGTGAGAGGACTGGATGCCGTGATCTTAGTTTTCTTAATGTTGAGTTTCAAGCCAACTTTTGCACTCTCCTCCTTCACCTGCATCAAGAGGCTCTTTAGTTCCTCCACTTTGTGCCATGAGAGTGGTATCAGCTGCATATCTGAGGTTGTTGATATTTCTCCCAGCAATCTTAATTCCAACTGGTGATTCATCTAGGCCTGCCTTTCTCATGATGTGCTCTGCATATAAGTTAAAAAGGCAGGGCGACAGTATATAGTCTTGCTGAACTCCTTTCTCAGTTTTGAACCAATCAGTGGTTCCGTGTCCAGTTCTCACTGTTGCTTTGTGACCCGCATATAGGTTTCTCAAGAGACAAATAAGATGGTCTGGTACTCCCATCTCTTTAAGAACTTGCCACAATTTGTTGTGATTTACACAGTCAAAGGCTTTAGCATAGTCAATGAAGCTGAAGTAGATGTTTTTCTGGAACTCCCTAGCTTTCTCCATGATCCAGCGTATGTTGACAATTTGATCTTTAGTTCCTCTCCCTCTGCGAAATCCTGCCTGTGCTTCTGGTAGTTCTCGGCCCACATACTGCTGGAGCCTAGCTTGTAGGATTTTGAGCATCACTTTGCTAGCATGTGAAATGAGTGCAATGGTGCTTTCAAGTTTAGAATATGGTAAATTATGTTATAGTGCTTTACCTGAAGGCACTTTGGTTTGGAAGGCACCAGTTTGAAAAAGGCTGCCTTCAAGACACCCACCTGGCTGCCTAATATCATAGGCCCCTCATGTTACCTAGAATCTGCACGTGGGGATGTTTCCCTATCTCAACTCTCTTTCTTTCTGGATGTTCATTTTTCTGACCTGTTTTAGGCACTCCTCCATGCCTGGATAAATTTTTTTCAGCTCACAGTCAACATACATTTGTAAGAGAGCAGGTGAGCACCAACTATATGTAGTAAACCAGGGGTCCTCAAACTACAGCCTGCGGGCCAGATCCAGCCCACCATGCCCATTGATCCAGCCCACCTCAGAGGTTTTGGACTCACTCAGAGAAAACAATCTCTGAGTGAGCAAGCTGCCGCCTTGCACACTTGCCACTGCCTCTCCTCGCCTTACCGTGGGTGTGCCTGCCCCTGCTTCTCCTCGCTGCAAGCCCGCCACCCCCACCCCCTCGCTGACCCACGCCTCTCCGACCCACGCCCTCCACCAGCACCTTTCAACTGGCCCCCTGTTGAAAAAGTTTGAGGACCCCTGTCGTAAACCCAGGTGGGGATGGGGTGGGTGGGGCTACCCCCTCTGGCCCCACTTTGGAAATGCTGATCAGGGAGGCCATCTGTCCACGGTCTTGCACCTGGTGATTCCCAGAATAGGATCGAGAAGCGCCTCCCTATTGACACTGCTGAGAAATGGTCTTGGCTACACACCAGCTGCGTGTCTTGGTGCTCCCCCACCCCTGCTGCACACCTTTGATGTCTGTGGACTTTGGGCTGCTCTAGCAGGAAGAGGTCCTTGCCTGCTGTTTGCAATGAGTGAGTGGATCATCTTTAGGGACACAGTCCTGTTTGGAGAGGGATTGCCATGTTGCTCGGCGATCCCTCGAGGTACTTCTTGGGCCAACTGGCCTGGTCCCCGCCCGGCCCAGTGGAGGTTCCAGCTGTGTTCTGCTGGCTCTTAGCCCTGAGCTGGGCAGGGCCACCCTTTTGCATTCTTGGGGCACCTGCAAAGGTTCCTGCAGGGACAGCCTGTATCTCGGTCGCTTCCTGCCTGTACAGGTCCATTCCACATCTTTGCATTGCCCCCTGCAGTGAATGGTGACTCATGGGCATGCATGGAGAGAATGGAGCAAAGTCCATTTCATTGTAGGGCTTGATGATACATTGTGTAACTTTATTGTCCAAAAGCCCTGTCTTTCTCCAAACATTGAAGCTAACAGTGTAACTACAACATCACTATAAAAATTAAGCAGCCTGATTCAGGGCACCAGCAGCCCTGATACATCTCAGAGCACATGTGCTGGACATACGCATGTTCAGTTCTGCTGCGCACACACCTGGGAGCAGGGCTTTTGCTGTTCCTCAGAGCAACCTTCTCCAAACTGGGCCCGGCACTGTGCTTGAAGTGGGCCCAAGCTATGTTGCTGTGTGCAGCACGGAAGAAGAGGGTGTCTGCTCCCATTCTGTGTTCAGAGGTGACTGGACTGGTAGTCGGCCCCAGCAGCTTCCAGCATCTTGACTGGGAGATGGTGGGAGTTGAAGTCCAGTGTATCTGCAAGGTACCAAGTCTGAGGAGGTTGCCTTGGAAGCATCCACCTCGGCAGGCAGCCCGGCTTCCTGGCATCCTTACCTGAGCGTGCATCCCTGGCCTACACCAGCATCCTGACGTTTGGAAGAGTTTATGCGTGCCTGTGGTAATGGCAGCTGTAGCCCCGCACAGGACTTGAAAATGAAGGGTGACCCAGTTTGATAAATGTAGTGATATAATCTGCATTAGGGTAATGAAAAAATGGATTATTACATGATTATAACATAATAATTATAAATTTGCATGTATACATATAAATTAGCATATGCAAATATTATGCAATCCCCCCTATTTTCAGGTGGCACTCTGGTCATCCTGGTCAAGATTCTGTTTTCCCAGCATTGATCTATATTCTGATGGGTTCTCAAAGGGCTACAACTAACCCACAAGGAGACCCTGGTTAAGTCTCACTGGGGAGAGAATGCAGTGGAAATGCTGGCCAAGTGAGCAGCAGCTGTAAAAAAGGCTCTGCTTGGGTCTGTTCCAGGAACTGCTAGGGAAAGGATCGTGCATCACCTTATTTATTTATTTATTTATTTATTATTTATTTATTTATTTTACATATTTGTATGCTGCACCCTTGCAAAAAAAGCCTCAGGGCGGCTAACAACAATGAAAAATGCAATTAAAAACACAATACACTATTTAAAAACTGGCCCATCTCAGAATCTAACTATAAATATATAAATATATAAATATATATAAATAAACAACCAAATTATATAACAAAATATATAAAAATAACAATAATATATAAATATAACAATATAAAATTAAACTTAACAATTAAAATATTTCTTAAATAAAAAGCAAATAATGACGGCGCCAGGCGAGCCCCTCTGGGGAGCGTATTCCATAGGTGGGGCGCCACCGCAGAGAAAGCCCTCCTCCGAGTACTCACCCTCCTTATTTCTCGCACGGAGGGTTCCCGGAGGAGGGCTTCAGCTGCCGATCGTAGGGGGCGGGAGGTCATATATGGTCGCAGGCGCTCCTTTAGGTAGCCAGGACCCAAGCCGTTGCCAGTGTCCAAATGCCCTTGCGGTGTGTGGGCACCCTTGGAGCACCGCATCCCGTTCTGATGCTGAATCTCTAAAAGAGTATGGCGGAGCGGAGAAAAATGCTGGCCAGGACGACCGACAGGACTGTGGGGCTGGAGCAGCTCTGGCGTGGGAAGGGCTTGTCCCGATGTCTGCATGCAGCCACGTTGGCGGCAGCGTGTCCCTGACTGCCTGCTGGGCCAAGACCCCGGGAGGGGGCACGTGGCTGGGGGCTTCTGGGAGGCCCCTCTCTGGCCACTGTGAGAAGCAGGTTTCTGGACCAGGTGACTCCTCTTGGAGTGACCTAACAGAGCCCCTCTTGCACGGAGGGAGGACTTCGTGTGTGCCCTAAGTGGAGCATGCTGTGCTTTTTGCACGGTGATGCTTTATTCTCCAGTCTCGGATGTTTTTCAAACCAGCTGGCTCCTGCTCTGGAAATGGATGTTACTGCAGTGGTGACCTTCCTCTGAAGGTGGTGCTGGATGAAATGCACACGCTGTTTCCCCTTTTCAGATAACCTGGATGCCAGCAGCACCCAGAAGCTATTGATGAAAACAGGACTCATCTTGATCGTCATTGGCCACCTGAACTTCATCACTGGAGCCCTGGTCCATGGCACGGTGCTGCGCCACATCGCCAACCCCCAGGACACCATTTCGCTGCAGTACGCCATCTCCAACATCATCATTGTGGTCTCCGCCATTGTGGTACGCATTGCACTGCTGCAGTTCTTTGCTTGAACTGCGGGAAGGGCCAGTGTGTCCAAACAGCCGCTCCCCATGTGGGCACAGGGCAGAGCAACATGTGGTTGTCCAATCTTTGCTTGAACACCTTACTGATGCCTCCCCACCCACTGCGGAAGCCCATTCCATATCCTACGGGTCCGAACCGTCAGGAAGTACTTCCTGACATCCAACGGAAAACCTGGTTGGTTGAGCTTTGCTCCACTGGAACACGTCCTGCCCTCCACTGCAGGGAAGAAAAGGTCCCAGGCCTCCTCCACATGACATCTCCTCACATACCTACAAGTCACTAAGAAGTCCTCTCAGAGTCTCCTCTTCTCCAGCCTGAAAAGACCCTGTTCCCTCGATCTCTCCTCATAGACATCCCTCCCAACCTAACCACCATTCTTGTGACCCTCAGCTGAACTGATTCTAACCTATCTATGTCTCTCCTATAATGTGGAGCCCAGAACTGGGTGCAGGACTCCAGCTGTGGGCGCACCAGAGCCATGTAGAGCAGTGCTAGCACCTCCCTCGATCTGGGAGCCACGCTTCTGGCTATGCACCACCGCATCACACTGCTGGCTCATGTTTAGCCTGCAGTCAACCAGCACCCTGAGGTCCCTTTCACAAGTGCTGCTCTCTAGCCACTTGTCACCCATCCTGTACCTGTGATACCTTTTCCTGTCTTCCATGCAAGTAAATGGTTACCATCAAGTGCTACATTTCAGAATGAAGTAGAGCACAAAACTCTCCCACTGCTTCTGCAGTACCCCTGGCAAGAACACTGCAGAGGCATGCACCCCATTTCTCTGCAACATTTTCACCCACCCTTTTCCCTACACAGGAATCTCCGTTTGTTGTGGCCGAAGTTGAGCAGTCATTGGCTCCAAAACCTGAGCGTGGCAGCCTTGTGCATGCCCTTGCCAACTGCCGAGGAGTCCTTTTTGCAAAGGCAATAGCCAACAGGATCATGGAATCATGGACTAGTGGAGCTGGAAGGGGCCAGAAGGCCATCAAGCCCACCCCCTGCTGTGGCAGGACACCAATTTACACCACACCAGTTGGGGCTGCCCAGTTTCTTTTGGAATGTCTCCAGTGTGGGAGAGCCCCCACCTCTCCAGGCAGCTGGTCCCACTGTCGCATTGCTCTGACAGTGAGGAAGCTTTTCCTGATGTCCAGCCTGAATCTGGGTTGTCCCAGCTTGAATTGATTATTCTGTGTCCTACACTCTGGCATTAGCCAGAAGAGATCTTGACCTTTCCCTTTGGGACAGCCTTTGAGGTACTTATAGAGGGAAATCATGTCCCCCCTCAGTCTTCTTTGCTCAAGGCTGAACATGCCCAGTTCTTTCAGTCTCCCCTCAGGGCAGTGTTTCCAACCCCTGGATCATTTTTGTTGCCCTCCGCTGGACTCTTTCTAATTTACCTGCATCTCCCTTAAATCTTGGTGCCCAGAACTGGACACAGTATTCCAGGTGAGGTCTGACTAGTGTGGAGTATAGAGGAACTACTACTTCTCATAATTTGGAAGTAATACTTCTGTTAATGCATCCCAAAACAGCATTTGCCCTTTCGGCGGCCGCCTTGCATTGTTGGCTCCTGTTTAGCCAGTTGTCCACAAGAACTCCAGTGGGATCAGGGAATGTCACTGCATGTCCTCAGTTCACCCAGAGCATAACCTGATTACAAATCCTGGCTTGTTGGCATGAGTGCACTAGGCGATGCGGTTGGCTGCTGGTTGTCTTGGGGTGCCGTTCTCAGGGCATTATTTCTTGATCTCTGTGTTCCTTTTGCAGACAATCTCCTGTGGAATAGCAGCAATCACTCTCTCCAGATACACGTCCCAGAAATTGCTGGTAGGACATCTATCTCCTGCGGTATCTTGGGGTGTGGTGATGTTTCTGAGCCAAGGAACCCTTCCAAGCTCTCAGTTACGCCCAGCGTTCTGCAGAAGGCCTACCTGCACTCTTGGTAAAGGACAGTAGGCTCTGGCCTTGAGGCTGGCTGAAAACTCTGCCTTTCTTTCCTTCGGCCCCCACCCTGCCCTGAGCTCACCGTCTTAGGGTGCAGGCACCCTGCCTGTGTGCCCCACCTGGGACAGGAGGTGGTGGTGGTGCTGCCCCTGTGACAAGCCCTCCTCTGGGAGCTGCTTCCTGGGGGGAAGCTTTGCACAGGGCTGCCTGGTTTCCTCCATGGGAGTGAGGGCTGAAGGGAGAAGCCAGGCCATAGGGTCTGGCACAGCCCATCTTGCACCCGGCATTTCCAGATCGTGGGCGGCCAGGCTGGAGTGGCTCAGTGGACTGGCGATCAGACGCCCTCAGAGCGAGGCAGCTCTTTGCGCCTGACGGGCACGCGAGGCCTGGCTGCATCACCTGCCTGCCAGGCCTGGGGCCAGGAAGGAAGGCAGTGGGCACATTTTCCTTCCTGCCTCTGGAAAGCCACACTCAGCACCATCTCGAATAGCCAAGCCGCCAGGGTGGGAAGCGAGTTTGGAGAGGGCATTAGAAGGCTGGACTGGGGCTAGGAAAGGGCTCTGGTCACCTCTTGGCCATGCAGCTCACTGGGGGCTTGGGGCCCAGTGGCGCTTGGTCCCCTGGGGCGTCCTGTGGGGGAGGGAGGGGCGCCGTGCCCTGACGAAGGGACGCACGCACAGGCCTGTTCTCTCCGTTGCAGCGATGGGCAGTGCTCTCCTTCAGCACAACCAGCGCCCTCCTCTCGCTGTTCTGCGCTGTGGGGCTGGTGGTTGCCATTGCCGCCACGTTTGCCAACAAGGGGCGCGCCCTCCTGGCCGTGTGCACCTTTGCGGACATGGACTTCATCCAGATTGCCCACGAGTGCCCCTTCGACCCCACCCGGGTTTATGTAAGTCTGCCACAGGCACATGGCATGCGTGCCGTGGGGTGCGGGGCAGGGAGCCGAGCCAGGACGTGAGCAGTCCTCTCCCAGAGAGGTTGCGGTCCTGGGGGGTGTTTCCAAGCTTCCCACCACCGGGGACCTTCCAGCATCACCTTGTCTGCCTGTGGAAGCCGAGGTTGCGCAGGCCTGTTTGGGGGACGCTCCCCCGCCCCTAAGATGGGACGGCAGTGAACCTCAGCCTGAGTGGAGCAGGTTGCTCTTGGCCAGGGGTAGGGGCTGGAACGGACTGATGCCCTGCCCCTTCCTGCCTCTGCCCATCTGAGAAAGCTGGGGCCACGCTCGGGAGGTCTCACGTGGCCCTCCTCTTGTCCCACACCCCAGAGTTCTGCGCTGGCCCTCTGGGGCCTCTCTCTGCTCCTGGACGTGGTGGAGATCATCTTCAGCATCCGGTGCTTCCTGGTCACCCTTGTGCTCCTGAACCTGAGGCTCTGCCACAGGAGGACCCGGAAGAAAAAGGTGAACCCTGCCTCCACCCCACCCCCCCGTGGTCAAGATTCCCGTCCTTGTGATCTGGCCTTTGTTCCGCATGCGCTTTGGAGGAGGACTGGATGGGCCCCCTCTGCCCCCAGTACCCTGGTTATGTCCCCATACAATGCAGGTGCCCCTCACGTTCTCAGGCTGCAGCTCCCACGGCCCCTCGCTGTGGGCAGTGCTGGCCCAGCAGGCTGGGCAGGCCAGTGTCGCCACCCCTGCCACGCCTTTCCTTCTTCCGGACCGGCGGCTTCCTTCGGCCGGCCGCATGCTCCAATCTCAGGAGAGGCGAAGGCAGAAGGCCCTCGAATGGTCCCCTAGGAAGGAGCCTGGCGGTGCTCCTGGCTCAGGCTGTATCCGGGAGGCTCAGACGAGAGGCGCTGCCCGCCTTCCTGCCAGGGTTTTTGCCAGCTGCAGTCAGTCGAGACAGGCATGACAGGCCGCCGAGCCGTGCTCCTGCGCTCTCGTCACAGGGAGGGGAGATGGACACTTGCCCATGCCCCGTCACGGGGAGCTCCGTGGTCCCCCAAGAGGCTTCCTTGCTGGGCGCAGCGATCACCCTGAGAACAGGGCAGCCCTGAAAGTGCCTGGGGCCCTCGGGCACACGCAGAAGCCGCCTCTCCTGCCAGGGCTTGAGGGCACCTGCTTGCTTTCAAGGTCTCACTGCAGCTGTACACAGCCGAGAGGAGAGACGCCTGCGAGAGCCGTGACCTCCTGAGGGGGAACCGCGCGGAGGCCGTGTGGCTCTAGGGACCGCCTGGCTGTACCCACACAACTGCTCACGGCAGCGCCTTCTCCAGCGCCTGGCGGCCCACCTCAGCTTCACTGTGGAGCCTCGCTCTGGCTGGGATGGGGCAGTCGGCACTTGGCCCGTGAGTTGCTGCATAAGGAAGGGCCCTGCTTCCTCTCCTTGCCAGAGGCTCAGCCACTGGTGCTCCAGTGCTTCGGTCTGGAAGATCTTCCCCGGCCTCTCCAGTTCTTCCGATCAAAGGGAAGAGCCGAGGCTCTGGTGCCTGCGAGGTCTACAGTGGCTCTTGGACTCCAGGAAAACGTTTCCCATTGACGTTTTAAGAGGCTAGCCCTGCAGGGCAATTCCCTGCCCTCCCCACACTGGCACACACCGCGATGATGGCCGAAGTGCCGGAAGAGTGCGAGCCGGGCTGCGCTGGTCTCCAGAGCACAAGGGCAACGATCCCCTTGGCCACGAGCAGCCAAAGTTGCCGCAGGCTCCCCAGCCAGCCAGCCAGCCAGCCTCTGCAGGGCTACCACAAGGGCGGAGATGCTGGGGCAGGGGGAGGCAGTGACTGCAGCCCCCCAGGCAAAGTGGGGGGCACTCTGGAATGGGAAGCAGGGAGTGTCTCGACGGGAAGCACTGCCATCCTGGGGGACGCAGGCTTCAGCTATCGTAGCTTTAACAGGCGATGGAAAGGGGGTCGGAAGTGCAGGGAGCCTGTTTGTGGAACAGAATTCAGCCTGGAGTCTTCAGTTTGGCCAAAGAGTGTTTGAACTGATGTTTTATAACTATGCAAAACTATTACATTAAACAATCAATCGTTAAAAAGAGAACCGCTCAATAAGCTAAAAAGGTTGTCTGAGGCTGAGACCACTAGACCCAGGGCACCCCTCCCAGCTTCCTAATTTGCAGTGTTGGCGCCAGGCGAGGTTGGCGTTCTCTGTCGGCTGCTCCTGCGTCGGCCTCCAAGGCCTGTTTGGAGGGAAGAAGAGCTGCGCATAGGCCCACCCAGCATGGCACTGGCAGGCCTGTCTGCACCCCCCATCTCGGCAGCCAGCCCCAGGGAGCCCCCGCGGGGCCCTGCCGGTGCACCCTCCCCACACACTGGCACTGTGGGCACTCTGCCCTGAACCGTGGCCCAAAGAAGCGTGCCCCCCACAACCGCAGAAGCACCTGCAGGCACCTCAGAGTGGGCTTGCTCTTTTGGGCAGGATGTCTAAAGGTGTCCTTTGGGTAGGCTCAGCACCAAGACCTGACGGGGGCAGAGTCCCAGGTTGGGCATTGCACAACCTCAAGCTGGAGCAGTTGGAAGCCCCCCTCCCCCCGCCACCACCACGGGAGATGGTTATCCTTTTGGATCTCACCTGTGCAACAACTAGCGGGGGGAGCAGGGGCGGGAGGTGCACGAGGGCTCTGCTTCCCACTTGCCCACCCATGGTCTCCACAGTCTGGGAACCCTCAGGTGCCTTTCCCTCATGGGGCCGGAACTGTGACACGGTGGGCACGTTTGTCAGGAGCAAAGAGAGAAGCCGGCGCCTGTCCCAGGCCCCAGTCCATAACCGCAGAGCTGTGGTATTGAATGGGCTTCCATGGGAGGTGCCTATCAGTGAGGGTGTTTGAGGAAAGATTGGCCCACCACATGTTGGGGATTGCATGAGCAGAGCCGGCTGGAGCCGGGAGTCAGACTGGATGGCCCGGGAGGCCCCTTCTGACTCGCTCTGTTCCTGTGCTGTACAAGCGAGCACATGCATGTGAACTGAAGATGACCACGTGGCAATCGCCTGGTTCCAAATGTCGCGTTTATTTATGTGCATCACTCGCACTCCGCCTTCCGGGTTAGCACGGCCCTCCGTGGCACTGCTGGCAGGGAGGTGGCAAGGCCAGGCAGGCCTGCGTGAGGAGCCGCGTGCAGCAGCGGCTCCCCTGCGTGGCCTTCAGTGCAGCAGCAGGAGTGGTCGTGCTCCCCATCCCCCGGCCTGCCCTGCATGGCCCAAGAGCAGCCACGGCCTGCGCTACGCCCCCTTAACTCCTGGAGCAGGGGGCGCAGGCGCCTTCCACACGGGCCCTGCCGCGCTGGTGAGCAGCCCCCCCGGCTGGGCAACCCCTCGGGGCCTGGACCCAGCCCTCCTCCTGCCCCCCAGTCTCATCTCTGTGCTCTGTAGACTGGGTGGCTACCTTCCTTACGGGGTGCAGGTGAACGGCAGCAGCTGTGTGCAGTGAGGGTGCCGCAGCACTGCCCGAGTGCTGGCTGGCGGGCGTCTTTCCGCAGCCCTCCCCTTTGGCAGTGCAAAGAACCAGGAGAGGTACTTGGGTGGGGTGGTGGAGCAGCCCCCCCCCCCGATTGTGCTTCGCCTCAGGTAATTGCCCAGGGAAGTGGAGTCTTGACTGTGTCATCGTGCGCACAGGTGGGTGAGAAGGTGCACCAGGATCTACCCGTTGGTCCTGCATGACCTGCAGTGGGCCTGCCAGGCTTCCCCGCTGCGTCGCTTAACGGCTGCTGCAGCAAACGGCACCCCTCACTTCTGCTGCAGAACGCGTTGCTGAGATGGAGTGGGCCTGGCGCACGTGGGAGGAACGCCGAGTGGCTCCGGGGGTCAGTGCGCACATTCCTGGGCTTCGGGCACTCCAATCGTAGGGGAGGCCCTTCTCTCAAACTCTGCTCGGAGAGTCGTAGTCACAAAGGGGCCCCTCCACGCCAGGCTCTGCCCTCCCTGGGGACCTGCCTCGCACGTTCCAGGGCTGGGTAGTCTGGACTGCGTACAGAGGGGTGGTGGTCGCCAGGCTCTTCATCTGGGAGGTGCTTGGGCTCCCCCCACCCCCGGATTGTGCTCCGCCTCAGAAACAAAAGGCCTAAGAAAGATGCATCTAGTCCAGGCTGGCTGACCCTACATGAGGCCTGCGGATGCGGTTGCGATTCCTGTTCTGGGACGGGGTGGGGTCTCTGGGCGCCCGAAGGCCCATTTCAAAGAGGGAGGACGGTCTGCATGCAAGTTCCCGGCAAGCAGGTCACCCCCTGCCCTTACCAGCCGCCCGGGTAGCCCACGCTCTGCTGGAACCCCTCTGCTGCCACAGGACACCATTCTTTGGCATGCCTGGGCTTCTTTGACACTGCCTTCTGCTCAGCAACGGATTGGGACCAGCAGCCACGCTGCAGGCTGAGCGGGTGGCTGCGATGTTCTCCCCTGTGGCCCGCCCCCACCCTCGGCAGCTGCAGTCTCATTCACACACCTTCGGGTGCTGCTTTCAGGGCCCTGAAGGCCTGGACAGGGCCGGGGCCTCTGGCACGATCACGCTCTGTGCACATGGAAGGCATGCTGCCGCGAGAAGCGTGTGCCACAAACCAGCAACGTGGACGTGCACCGCAGGGAAGAGGCTGCTGGAGGTGGGAGGCATTTTGCCAAACCAAATGCTGGGGGCTCGCAGGAGTGAACCAGCCCACCGGGTTCCCCTTGCTGCTCTCACACCACCCCCGAATTCTGTAACATTCACACAAAACGAGTGTTGGGGAAGGGAATCGAGAGACCTGTGAGTCAGAAGAAAGAAACAGGCTGGCAGTGCTCAGGGCTATGCTGGGATCGGTCTGCTTTCCCACAGTGGAAGAAGGTGATCCGGCTGCCTCCCTGGGGTGGGGACAGCGTGAGCCCTGCGAGGGCGGGTGGAGCTAATTCGGGAGGCCGCCTCGTCTTGCTGTCTGCTGCGTATGGGTGCTCAGAACTGCGAGGCACTGCTGGGGTCGCACTGCAGCAGCCTCACGATGGAGGGGTCGCTCTTGGCTCCTCTGATGAACTCCTCCAAGGACAGTTTGCCTGGAAAAGAGAGCAGGACCCAACATGAGCCCTCCGTTCAGCAGCAAGTGTGTGGTGAAGGATTTGCACTCAGGACTAGGAGAACAGGGTTCGGGGCCCACGCCATTGTGGTGGAGCTGCACAGGGCTGGTGAAGAGTCTGCGGGCCCTCATTTTTGCAGCAGGGCCATGATGGAATTCCTTGGCACGGAATACTGGTGGTCTCCACGCTGCCTATTCTGCATGCAGTTAAAATGTTTACGCAGGTTTTCAATCTTTCATCCACAGCTGCATAATAAAATCTCTTCAGCTGAAATACAATGGTCTGTTTCCCACTTTATTCCAAAAAGGGAGCTCAGGGTGGCATCTGGGTGCTGAGCATCCCCAGACCTATTTGGCTTTTGCTAGGTTGCTGCAATGAGTATTTTCAGATCCCAGACCTAGGACCCAAAATGTGGAGTGGTTGTTGGGGTTTTTTTATTTTTTCTGAGTTGGATTTTTTTTTTAAATAGAGAAACAGATTTGCAATGGCCTTTCCAAATGATATTCTTATGTCTGCCCTTCTGAGGACTTAGCCATGTTATTCTCTCCCTTTGTCACCTAGTGATTAAAGAGGAAGAGTGAGGCGGAGTGTGATCAAAGCCCGCAAGTGCTTTTCACGACTCAGTCGCCCATGTCCCACATGCATGCAGAGCATCCTTGCACAGTAGCAGATTTCAAGCCCCTTTTGAAGCAGGTGTGTCATGTTAGAGGTCAGGTTTTGCTTTGCACTCCTGTTTCACTCATTCCAGGCAAGGTGAACCACTGGGCTCCTCCTCTCCCAGAGGAAGGTCTGGCAGTGGCCATATTCACACAGTTCCTTCAGTCAGGCAATTGCCTGCTGATTGGCATCTGCATCTTTGGTTGGAGGAAGGACGTGCCCTTTGAAGCCAGTGGGACGGTTAATCCATTCCAGGTTTCAGCCTGAATGGTCAAGGGAACCATGGAAGGTGCTCAGCCTGTTTCAGGACAGAAAAGACCCTGGAATGGACACACCACCCCACAAGCACGGGAGCTGGGCATTTAGGCAGCTGGAGCCCTGCACCTGCTGCACAGAAATCACGTGGCATCCAAGTAACATTGACCTCTTCCCAAACCAGGGAAGGTGAGCTTGTTTCAAAAGAGAAGCACTTTCCAGCAGGGTTTTCCCATAGCCTTGGAAGGATCATCCCGAGCCATAGCCAGTCAACATGCAGGCATTTGCCGCTGGACAGCCCTCAGAGGGACGGTTTGACTGGGAGCCCTGCACTGAGCAGAGGGTGGACCTGATGGCCCTCTGGCCCCTTCCGACTCCACTAGTCTGTGATTCCATCATCAGACAGGTTTCCAAAGCCTCATGCCCAGGACCATCTGTTTTCCAGAGGGCCCCAGTAGGGCCCTGCCTCTGATGCTTTCAGGCTGCAAGGGTGTCAAGAGAAGCATGACCTCGGACTGCAACGAAGCTTTGATGGGCAGGTTAACAGCCATCAAAGCTGCATTGTGGCTGGCAGTTGCTCCCCTTCCACTGCCCCGCACGTGTCCCCGAGGCCGTCACGGCACAGCACCACCAGCCTTGGCTCCCACTTTTCCTGCATCTCTTCAGAGGAGGGAGAGCTTACTTGGCACTTCCCGAGGGGGGCGGGCTGAGAGCTTTATTTGCTTTCCTTATTGAGCACTTTGTAACAAGTCTCCTCAGCTGCTGCTGCTCCTAGCACAGCTGTGCCAGCCACATGTCTGCCTTGCGTCTGGCGAGCACGTGTGCAAGTGCGATTGGGAAGCGATACGAGGAGCCACCTGGGAGGCAGGGTGCGTGTCCCTGCCTCTGTACGCAGACACACGCATGGGCCTGCAGGCTGGCGGGGTGGTGGCCATGGGACGGCACTTGGCAATGCACCAGGGCACCTGTGACCCGGGTCAGTGTCCTCACGGCTCCCTGAAGATTGGAAAAGTCCCTCCCGCTTGGCCCCCTCCAGGAAGATGTGTGGGGTGCTGCCGGCCCTGCCGTCTCCACGGGAAGCTGCCCAGGCCGGCTGTTTCTTCACGCGTGCGACGAGTCTCTCCTGCTCCTGCGGCTGAATGTCAACAAGCGTTCGTTTCTCTCCAGATCCACTCGCTTGGCTCATGTGGCTGCTCTCGCGCAAGAGACTCCAGCGTGGAAATGCCGTCCAGTCTGGCTGCCACGACACCAGCATGTCACACCAGAGAGCAGAAGAACACATGTGCATGCTCCGCAAATGCTACACTCCTGGCATATGCGTGTTTCCAGATCAGTGTAGGGAACATCATGTGTGGCAGGCCCTGCAGGCCCCAGTGGACAGACTGAGCCTGCCTCTGGCATGCTGTGTGTCTGTGCACCAGCCTTTGCAAGCGACAGAGCTCATCTTGGGCAGCTCCGACTGTTCCTCTGCATGCAGCCTTGTTGTCTGTCTTGCTCGTTCTCTTTCCACACAGCTGTGCAGTACTATTTGATTTGCCCAAAGGGGCAAGAGCTCCAATTCTGTTTCCCTCCTTGGATTCTGAGGTGGGAAGGTTGCTCTGATTAACCTATTACTGACTATAATTTGCATTCTCTGCTCATTAACCTTTAAGCAAATCATTGTCTACATCACCTGCTGCCTTAACGTTTGTTTTCAAGGAAGCTGGAAGAATGTGGCCATTCATGGATTCTGCAAAGTCTGCAGGTACTATTCTGAAGCCATCAAGTCTCCTCAGTTGCACCGGGATTATTTTTTGCATCAACTCAATATTTTTAAACATCTACTGTGTCTTGTCCGCACTGCAGGGAGAGTTTTAGAACATTATGTGCAGTGTCACCACCATCAGCTTCTAGGCTGCATGAACACTCAGTCTGCACTGGACAGGAATGATTCCCCACTTGGTCATGCCTTGTGATGTCCAGGACTCCATGAGGATCTTGCAGGATTTGCTTATCCACGCTGTTGTGTTATCTGCACAAAACAATTCGAATGTTTTAAAACATGGTTTTGCCACATTTCCAGGTGCAGGCCCTGTCCGTGCTCTCAAGTCCTCTCATTTCCGCTGGGAAGCCAAGACCACAACCATTGGCATGACGGAAGGTTAGAAGCTGTGGCAGTAGAGCAGCAACAGTTGTCAAGAGCGAGGCCGAGTGAAATCCATCAAAAACTGCCCTGTTCCCAGGGAGGCTGTCGGTCCACACAGCAAAGCAGAGCTTGCCACGTCCAAATGGTCTGTGGTAGCCCTGGACGCCCTTTCAGCGAAAACCTCAGCCGGCATTCCCACCACACTGCAAAGCCGTCCTTGGCTGGGCTGCCCGGGAAAGGGTCACTGCTGGTGGTGAGGGGGGCACTCCCCTTCAGTGCAGAGCTCCTCATGAGGGTGCGCCACCCAAGACTGGAAATAGCCGCTATGAGTTGCACAGCGCTGCACAAAACAATCCATGCGAGGCATGGAAATGGGCTTTCAACCCCATCGCAGTGCGTGCTCTGTAGGGCTGACCCGCAGCCCACCCAGGCTGATCTTTTCCATGTGCCGGGGGGGGGGGGCGCATAATGTGGTTTGGGACTGCAATACCTACTGGAGTGCCTCTCCCAGCACCAGTCTACCTGGACACCACATTCAGCCTCTGGGTCTTCCTTCAGGTGTCGACCCCTCGAGGGGCTTGGACAGGAGTAACTAGCGGGAGGGCCTTCTTGGTGATGGCCTCCCATCTTTGGAACAATAGCACCATATTTGCCATTTTTTGTCACCAAGCTAAAACAGCCCTCTTTGCAGAGGCCTTTAAAGACCTCCTTGATCATTCAGGGGCCTTTAGCCAGGTGCCTTTCTTTTACTCTTGGCTGAATCTTTTAAATTGCCTCTTATTGTCTTTTAATGTTCTTTTAAATTGTTAATTCTTAATGTTTAATCTATTGTATTTTATTGTTTTTATACTTTGCTGTAAACCACCCAGAAAGCTTCAGCTACGGATGGTAGAGAAAATGATGATGATGATGATGATGTAGTAGTAGTAGTAGTAGTAGTTGTTGTTAAAACAGCAGTCCAGAGCTATGCTTTCGCCATTCATGTTCGGGGGTTTTCACGGACTCGTAGCACAGTGGAGCCAGAAGTGGCCAGAAGGCCATCAGGTCCAGCCCCACGAGCCCATGCAGCCTTGCCCCCTGCAAAGATGGGTGCCCACCGCCATTACGCGTTGGCCAGCATGGCTCCTTACCTTGCTTTGGTGTCTCATCCATTCGGAGTGGTGCACTATTCTGACCCTCCTCCCCAAAGCAGCCCCACATGGCTGTACATGCCCTTGAGAATGACCCCCAAGGTCATAACTGAGCATGGCAGCCCGCTCGGCCCCCATCGCAGTCCACATGCCTCCTGTGCTGCCACAAATAAGCGGGGGTGCCTCGGCTGACCACACGCACGATCGATCGGCGTCGTTCCCCGACGGGAGGAAGCTGCCCCTCGCCAGGGTCCCCCCGTGGCATCCCTCTGCCAGCCAGCCCCCGTCCCTCTTGTCCCTCCCCCACTGGGGCATGCAGTCAGGACGCCTGCCTTTCTGCCAAAGTGCTCCGGATTTAGTGACGAGCTTGTGCCTTAATCTTTTCTATCTCCTCCTTTACCATCGTTATTGGTATCCATCTGTCGGAAGATTTTTTCCGTCCGTTTCTCAGGAGTCGACTCATCCTCTGGCATCTTCATCACTGATGAGACCATTTTGTAGATGGCCTACAGGGAAGGAAAAGTGAGCTCGGTGAGAGATGGGTCCCCAACAGCGGCCCTGTGGAGACAGCTGTCTTGCTCGGGGCTTTTGGGCCACAAGCCCTTGGGAGCCCCCAAACCTCTCCAGCTCTGGAATGGACACATAACGGCATAGGAGGCCGTCAAATGGGAGGAACCGGCTTCTCCTGCAAGTGTGCAAACACAGCCAGCCCCGCAGCACCTGATCTAGTGGGGCAGCAGATCCTGTTCCTGTTATTTAACAGCTCCTGGCAATCCGAAGCCGGCCTGTGCAGCACTGCACAATGCAAGCCGTCTTTCTCTGGCATCTGATCGTAGCAAAATTCCTTAACTAGCTAAGCGGGAAGGCAATGCAGGGAGCTCCCCGAGTCCTTGTATGGCTTGCAGGAAGGGAGACCTGGGCTGGTGTGGGAGGGGTCCATAACAGCCCCCCAGCCCCAGGAGAGTCTGGGCTGGCTCGCTGCTGGCAACCTCAGAGCCATTCAAGGTTGCCACTCTGTGCTCCAGTGCTGTCCCAGAGCCTTCATGGCCACTGAATGTGCAGCCCCAGCCTGCGTCTCTGCACCCTTCGCAGCCAGCCCCAGCCAGATGGCCTTGAAGGTCCCGGCTCTGCAGGGACGAACCCACCTTTGCCCACATCGCCGAGTACCCAGAAAGCCAAAGGAGGCGAACAGCCTTGGCGAATCCAAGGCGGCATTTCAAAGCCAGCCAGCCGTATCCCAGGAGGCCACATGCTTCGCCTGGTTGAAGACCTGGTGACCAACACCTGGTGATTAAATGCTGGGGCAGGTTTCTTTGGGGGAAACACTTGCTTCGCCCCAGGCCCTTCTCAGCAAGTCCTGCTCCCCTTCCAACCCCAAGCTCAGCACAGGGCAGCTCAGAAAACACCGCTCCTGTTCTAGGGAGATTCAGTCCAGCAACAAGAACAGCAGCAAGTGACCTCCCCCAGCCCCTCAAGGACCTTTCAGGAGTAAGATGCAGATAAAAGCGAAAAGGGGTGTTCTGCAGACATGCTGTTCTGTCCTGCCTCCAGCAGAGGGCACCACAGCACTCTTTACCAATCGCAGTTCCAATTGATTGATTCTGGCCCTTGGCTGCCAACAGAACTCCTTCCAAAGGCCACCTAAGTCATGGCAACAAAACCCATCAGCTGATTCTGCCAGGTGCAAATTACAACAGTGCATTTGCTGGCCTTCTTTTTTGTCATTTAAGGTTTCTAAGTGACCATGAATTCTAGTATGAGGCAGGAAGGGCTTGTGTCTCGCTGCCAGATCCCCGCATGGCTCATCCTTTTACTGCACCTTCATCACATTCCCACCAAATCTGCTTCTCTGCAAATGAAAGCATTTGCCTTCAGAAATCACCAGTACCCAAAGGCAGAAAACCAGCTTGTTCGGGGCACATCATCACCAATCTGCAACCTGCCTTCACCCACAGCAGGCTTCCTGGAAGTTCCTTCCTGCCACCCTCCTAAATTGAAATTAATAGTTGATGATTCATCTGCTTTGTGGCATTTTGGGATTCAGGCACGGCTGATTCCACTTTCTGGAAAGGCTTGCCCAAGGACTGTCAGGGAATCTGCAGTGGCAGGTCCCTGGTGCAAATTTCTCCAAGGCTTGAGCTGCCGTGTTTCCACACAGGTCTGACCGCTTGGCCTGAAAAGAGTGCTGTGGTTGCTCCCACTTGAGGGAGCCTTCGCAGAGGGCAAGCTCCCAGCTGACAGCCTCAGCAAAAATCCACCTGGCTCAAACTCCACCTTCCCAGGTGTTCCCATTTCTCCCTGCCAAGGGCACTTTGCAGCTTCAATTTATAGATATCCAGGACCCAGTTAGGAGAGTCTTTGCCCGCCCCGCCTGTGATTCACAGCTACCTCTTGACAATCTGGACTAGTTTTTGGGTTCTGTGGGGAACACAAGAAGCAGGTGCTTTAAAACTGAGCTAAACACCATGTTTTTCTCAGTGTGGAAAAGAAGAAATTCCTCAAACACAAATTCATTTTCTTTGCTCATTATGTTTGATGGGTCCAACTGCTTGAGCAAACCATTTATCCAGGCTTCATTTGCCCTGCAGACCCCGGCGAGGATCAGGGTTCACGTCTCATTTTCTCCCCCTGGTGGCAAAGAAAGGGAACAGCTGCTCAGCAGCTGTCTCAGCCCCTCTCTAGGGAGTCAAGGCGACCTTGGGCAGTGGTGCTAGGTGAGCATCTGAGTGTCATGGAAGATTCCCAGAGGGACTGTCACCCCACACCCTATACCTCTGCTCAGCTGCTCCATTTGCTGATAAAATCCCCTGTAAAAACTGCTCTCCAATCTGTTCCTCAGAGTGTCCCTTCCTTTAAATTTTGTAGCATTGCTGCTTAGAAAGTGAGATTGACTGGGGGTTAAGAGATGGCAAAGAAGGCTCAGACGAGGGCAGTCAGCTCTTCTCCCACGGTGCCCCCCATCCCTTTTCTTGCCACCAAAGATCCGATACGGAGGGAACACACGGGCCCTTTTGCTTGGCAGCGCCAGGAGCGCCTGTGGCCCCAGCTGCCTCGAAACACTCGGAGGCAAAAGCCACAGTGGCCCACAAACCACCGAGGCCTCCAGCTTCCCCTGAGCCATCGTGGCTGCCCTCCTCAAGGGAGTCACGCTCCTGAGCCCGAACACAAACTCTTGACCAGAAACCCAGCTCAGAGCATCCCGAATCTCATTCCTACTCTGCTCAAGAGCCAACGCTCTCCAGGAGGTTTATGACAGTTCAAGCAAGAGACTTGCTCTCTCTGCAGATATATACGCTGCCATCTTTAATCAATTTAATCAGTAGATTACATTGTTGGTACAGACATGAGGTTGGAGGCCCCTTTAAAGGTGCCCACTCAGACACTGGGCCCACAGGCTCTAATCGGTGTCATCAGCACATTAGTCAGCAAGGCTTCCATTGATTAAACAGGGAAGAGCACTTTCCACTCGCCGCCTGTGTGGACAGGGAGCACTGGAAGCTGCAGCTGCTCGTTTTGGGACTGATCTTAGTCCTCCTGGGGCAACTGCTGAGTGGCTGAAACAGGAGATGTTCAAACTGGCCATGCCTTCCAGCAGTTAAGGAGCAAGTGGTGTTTCTTCTCAAAGAGCTGAATGCGGAGTCGCATCGCATCATGGCAAGAATGGATTTATTTCAGGTTTTCCCACAGTGGTCTCTCTCTGAACAGTGAACAATTATTCAAAACCACATCAAACTATTAACATACCCACAATACTCATAAAAACTAAAAACTAAACAACAATAAACCCAGGAATTCCTGGGTTGGCTACCTGCGGAACTGCAGGAACAAGCCACGTGCATGGCCAGTTACACTTTTAATTAGCCACCCAGAACAAATGCTGGCCAGTGGCCACATTACTTAAAAGGAGATGTTGAGCAAGAGCTGCAGAGCTGAACGCCAGCAAGGGGCTGAGAGCCCCCAGGGCCTCTAGGAGCCACTCCCTGCCCCAGGGCCAGGCAGTGGCCAAAGCGCCTTGCCCTCCTCCCACCCTGATCTCCCTCTTGGCCCAAGCGGCAGGCCAGGGTGCCGCTCCAGCAGCCACTCGCCTTTCCCGGGCAGCTGCACCAAATGCTCAAGCAAGGTGCACATGCCCTGCGCGACTTTTTCTAAGGGCTGGCGAACCAGCCACAGTCCCTCTGATGCACCGCTCCTGACTCGGGAGGGTGTCGCTGGGAGCCAAACCAGGCACTGTGAAAAGCGCCTGGGGGACAAAGCCCCGCAAGTGCAAGGGCTCAGCATCACACGGGGGTGAGGGGGAGATCCTGCTGCAGAGTCCTGGGGGAGGGAGGGGGCTGCCCACCCACAGTGAACCTGCCAGGAGCAAACCGAGCTCTCACCGGGCTTGTTTTCAGAGCAGGGCATGATCATTATCAGCACAGAGGGTGGCAAGCGGGGGGGACTTTCTCTGCATGGCCCCCTTATGGAACAGAGGCCCCGCTGTGGCCCCACTGGGCCAGATTTCCCTCTGCACCGAGGCTTTAAAGGACTTGTCTGGACACCAGAGGGGCTTGCCCATTCCAGGTGTCTTACAGAGTCTTTCTTTGCTATGGTTTGGCCTTAGCTGTTTAAAACTTTTTAATGTTTCTCTGATGTTATCTATTATTGCATTTTATTATCTGTTGTACAGAAAGTGGTAAGCCACCCAGAAAGTTTCAGATGTGGGATGGTATAGAAATGAAAACATGAGTGCTACTGCTAGGGAGAACGGCGCGTGAGCCCACCCAGCCGGGGACTCCGGCCAGCTCTGAGGGGAGGCACTGGGGAGAAGAGGGCAAGGCTGTCAACCAAACCTTGGTGCTTCGTTGCCATGGCTGTTTCTAGGAGCTCACGGATCCTTGTCAGCCTGTTTGGGGGATTTCCAAAATTCCCTTTCCTTCTCACTTCCAAACAAATACCTGCAGTGCCCCCACGTATGCAGAAATCACCACCCTGTTTTGGGCTGCTTCCCTTCAAGCCCCGTGGCATGGAAGCGCCCAAACACGAAGCCTCCTTTCCTAAGGGAAGGCCAGGCACAGCCTTGAGCTGTCAGCCGGGGGGGCCTGGATCCGCCCCGGCTGAGGAGAAACCCTCTCGTGCGCAGCCCCACTGCCTGCCCCAAGACACCTGCAGCAGCCGCACCACAACCTTTGTTCCCCAGGGGCTCCTTCTGCTGGGGCTTTAAGGAAAGGAAAGGAGGGGAAAGGAGCTTGCCCAACCTGGAAAATTCCGGTCCTACAGGTGGCTTTGAAGATCTGGGAATGCCTATAGCTCACTCTTTACAGCTGTTAGCTCAGAAAGAGTGAGTGAGGGAGGAAGGGAAGAGGTGTATAAAGCAATGCATAATGTGGAGATTAAACTGCAATGTGGGGTCATCCCCTGAAGCTGAATGGTGGGAGATTCAGGACAGATCAAAGAAGGACTTGTTCACACAGCACTTAATTAAACTGTGGAATTCACCACAAGGTACAGTGATCGTTACCATTCTGGATGGTTTGAGAAGGGGATTGCCTGAATTCACTAAGGAAAAGCTGATCAATGGCTTCTAGTCCTCATGACTCCAGGAGCAGAGGCACTCCCCTCATGTACACCAGTGGCTGGGTGGGAGGGCACCACTGCACAGGCTGCTTTTGGGCCTGCCACTGGGACATCTGGCTGGACTCCACGCCCCTCCCCCATAACTTTTTGCTGGGCCTCTGACCCTTGAAAATCATGTAACTCAAAACACCCTGTGGCTCCTCTCCAAGGTTGGCAGTTTTGGCCTACCCTCCTCCAAAGCAGCCGGAGCCGAGGTCAGGCAGTTCTGCCCCCATCTCACACCTTCCTGCTGCAGACGCACCAGAGCTACCTGCCTTCGGGGAGGTGGCCAGCTGGACCTCTGCATGGTTCATCCAGCACAGTATTGTCAGCTGACTCACAACAGCTTTTTTTGGGGAGGGGGGCACAGGCTGAACTTGATGTGAGGGCTGTGCTCCATTTAGGAGTTGCGCTCCCTCTGCAAAGACCCTGCAACCAGGAGACAGGCCCAAAGAGTGACGCGCCTACAAGCGCCGGGCAGGCTCCCCGAGCAACTCCGCCTCCACCTTCGCCAGGGATGGCGTGTGTGGCCCCGGCCCCCAGTTTCGCCTCACAACAGCCGCACGTGAGGCGTGGCACCAGTGCTCCCCATGAAACCTGCGTGAGTGCGTAGAACCAAGGCCAGGCTCCCCGGCCTTGCAGCACACAGTCTTTGCTACTCCAGGGAGCCATGAAGGGACACTGCCTGCCTAAGACGGAAGCAGGCCTCCGGCTGTACGTCTGGCGCACGGGGAGCCTCTGGGAAGGGATCCCTACGGAACACTAGGGGAAGGCGGGGAGGGCAGGGCCAGAGCAGCCCGGCCAGGCTACCTGCACAATTTCCAGCATCTCCTCCCGGCTGATGTAGCCGTTCCCGTCGAGATCGTACATGCTGAACGCCCACATCAGCTTCTGCTCCAGTTTCCCCCGCGAAGTGACGCTCAGGGCAATGATGAATTCTCGGAAGTCGATGGTGCCATCGCCGTTGGTGTCGAAGGTGCGGAAGACGTGCTCTGCGAACTTGGAGGCGTCGCCGTAGGGGAAGAAGTTGGCGTAGATCTTCTTAAACTCTTCCACATTGAGGATGCCGGTGGGACAATCCTTGAGGAAGCCTTTGTACCACTCCTGGAGCTCCAGGTCTGAGAACTCAGTGTTCTCACGGAGATCCTGGAGCATCTCTGGACGCAGCTTGCTGTTCTGCTTCCCCATGGCTGGGCCCGGGCCTCAGTCTGAAACAGCAAGCAAGAAGGAGCTTGGCATGGCCCACGCACAGGGGGCCCAGCGGGCATCTGCCGGCCCACAAGGGCAAGTGTGCTCGCTCCAAGGACCCTTGTTGACCAAGCTCTTGATAGGGCAGGTAGCTGCAGCCCGAGCCGGTTAATGGGCTTGTGTACACAGCCGAGAGGGCTTGCAACTTGCTCCCATTGTTTAAAAGCACAGGATCAGTTTACTGAGAAATCAGAATCTACATGCCTGCCAGAATTCATGCTGCTTGCACAGAACATTGACAGTCCTGGCAGTGTGTTGATACTTAAAGAAGTATCAACACAAGATGAGTATAATATTAAAAATGTTCTGTGGCATCACCAATGTTACAAGATAGAAACATAGACGCAGAGCAAGTCAGAAGGGGTCTCCTGGGCCACCTAGTCTGACCCCCGGCACCAGGCGGCTCCGCTCACGACATGCCCACCATGTGCATGTCCAGCCTGTCTTTGAACACCCTCATTGATGGGGCTTCAACCACCTCCCAGGGAAGCCCATTCCACACCCTCGGGGTCCTGACTGTCAGGAAGTGCTTCCTGGCATCCAAATGGAACCTGGGTTCCCTGAGCTTTGCTCCATTGGAGCGCATCCTGCCTTCCTCTGCAGGGGAAAGCAGATCTCTACCCACCTCCGTGTGACACCCCCTCACACACCTGTATGTCACCAACATATCCTCTGTGTCTCCTCTTCTCCAGGCTGGAGAGACCCAGTTCCCTCAGTCTCGCCTCATACGGCATCCCCTGCAAACCAGCCACCATCCTTGTGGCCCTACGCTGCACTGACTCCAACCTGGCTATATCCTTCCTGTAATGAGGGGCCCAAAATTGAGCACAATACTCCAGTTGCGGGCGCACCAGAGTCGTGTAGAGTGGTAGTAATACCTCTCTAGATCTAGAAGCCACACTTCTGGCTATGCAACCAAGGGTGGCATTCAGCCTCTTGACCACTGCATCACACTGCCGGCTCATGTTTAGTCTGCAGTCGACCAGCACCCCGAGGTCCCTTTCGCAAGTGCTGCTCTCCAGCCACTTGTCCCCTGACCTGGACTTGTGACGCCCATTCCTCTGCCCCAAGTGCAAGGTGGTTCTGATCCTTAAAACATGCATGTGCACATGCAACCCGTGAGAGTCTCTGCGGGGGAGGGGGCTTAATCTTGCCTTCCTCACAGGGCTTTTGTTCACTCAGAATTTGACTCCAGAATGTAGGTAAAGCAGAACACCTAAAGATGGCGCTCTGCCTCTACCTCATCCATCCCACCGGGATGAAGCCAGAGCTCTTGCAGACCCCTTTGCGGAGAAGGGCCCTTCCACACACGGCCACGAGCTGCCTGTTCGGTCCTGCAAAGCATGGCCGCCCCATTCAGCTGCTCAGGTGCGCAGGACAAAAGAGGCCAGGGCAGGAGTCGTCAGGGCACGCAGTGGTGGCTGCCATCGGAGCGTGGCTTCTCCCTCGCTGCCGGCTCATCAGCAGAGAATGGCAAACACACAGAGAATCCCTGCGAGAGCAACTGTGACTTCCCTCCCTGCACAGCTCATGTCTCTGACATGAAGCGCTCGCATGAGGCGGTCTTTTGGGGCCGGGGGCAGCTTCCCTGCACAGGCTCCCATGCTCAGCCCGCCTGCCGGCCTCCCTCCCTCCCTCCCTCCCTCCCAGCAGCAGCTGCACCACGTTTCACACGAGCCCAGCGGCAAGCGCAGGATGCCGGCACAGATGCAACCAGCGCTGCTGCTGCGCCCTGGTGTCGCAGAGAATGGGAACGGAGGTGCCCCGGGATGGCTGGGCCTCGGCACATGCCCCAGGGGTCCCTGTCAAGTGGAGGAGGGTAGGGAGGAGACGCTGCGCCTCCAGAGCGCAGCACTTTCCAGAATAAGAAGGCTCCAGGACAGAGCGAGGCCGATGGGCGGCCAGGGAGGCTCTGAGCAGGGGGTCGCTGCAGTGGTTGCTAGCTGACCCGTTCTCCAGCAAGCTCGTGATGGTGCACACAACTCCCCCGCCCACCATGTTGTCCTTGTTACTAGTATTGTTACGGTACAGTTACACCTCACTTTTCTTCCTCTTGCGAAGAACCCAAGGTGGCACCTCCAAGCACCCTGTGAAGTAGGTCAGGCTGAGGCACCATGACTGGGCCGAGATCACCCGGCGAGCTTCCTGGCTGAGTGGGGACAAGAACCTGGCTTCCCCGGCCCTCGGCTCAGCACGCCGAACACTCTGCCACGGGGGAGCTCTCCGTGCTGGAGGGAGCGCTGCCCCTCGTGCCAGGGTGGCCCGCGGGGGAGCAGCCTGGCCATGCGCCCCCCCCACCTCGTGCCTGCCAGGGTCCTGGGCAACGAAGCGCCAAGCGTTTCCATTGCCCTCTTAAGCTGAGACAGGGAGCGGGGCTGGATGCTGGCTCCGGCTGGGCGGTGCTGATGTCCCCATGTTCCTCACGCCCCGTCCCGCCACCACTCGCCCTCCCACTGCCGGAGTCGTGTGGGGTGCCCCTGCTGCCACCCCACCACGAGAGACCAAAGCTGCTGATGCTGCAGCCCCCCTTCTCCCCCTAACAAGCCAGTCAGGGGCCCGGCCCCTTGCCCGCATTGCCATGATGGGCAGGGGCTAACCAACGCCACCCCGGGGTGCCACTGGAGGTGACTCTGGGGCCCTCCCCGCATGAGGGCCTCCCTGGGTCAGGCAGCACCGGGATCTGGACCCGACCTGCCTCCCCGCAGCCCCGCCAATGCTGCACTGCTCAGAGCTTGCACGGTTCGCTCCTCCTGGCTGGCCCACGAAAGGCCTCACCCTGCCCCATTCTGCTGATGGTCAGCCAGGCTGCTTCGCTCTTGGTGTGACGTGCCCAACAGAACCAGTGGGGAGGCTTGTGGGCACTTTCTGGGGAGCCTGCCGCATCGGTCTCCACTGAGCCTGTTTTCCCGCTTCTGTGCGCCCTCCACGTTTAAAAACAGAAAGCCTGATGTCTTCAAATCTCCATCCTTCCAAAAGAATGTTTAGGAAGCAGGAAAAGCCGAGAGACAGACTGCACCGCTGGGTGGGGAAGCATCACGCCCAGGGGGCCACCTCCTCGGACCTTCCGGCCACCAGCGGCCTGCATTCTCCTCTTCCCCCCACCAGTTCCCACAGGCCAGGACTGCTGCTCGACCCACACTGGCTGCCGTGTGGGGGGACACTTCCTCGTGCCTTTACTTTCTGTGCCAGATCACCAGGGCTGCATTGGGGATGCATTTTTAAACTGCTCTTTACAGTGCTGATAGTTCCTGTTCCAACAGGAACGTTTAATGTAAGCCCTGCTCAGTTGTATGGATGGGGTGAAACAGGCTTAATTAGAGAGGAATCCAGTTTACTTTTGATTAGACCCCCCCCCCCACCCCCGGCAGCCAGAGCAGCCCTTCATCGTCAGCACAGAAAAGGTAGGCTTTGCGGGGAGGGAGCCTGGCCTTTTTGCTGCCCGGCATTGTGAACACCGACTGGTCGCGTCTTTCTAGTGTTTCAGGTGTGCTTTTTTCCTAGTTTTTTCCTGGACATGTGGGCGACTAAACCCGGATTCTTTCTCGTACACAGCAGGGGCTCTCACAGCAGGGGAAAGGTCCTTTTCAAAACTCTGTATGCACAACTGGAACGCAGGCATCTTTCTACCCGGCCTCAGTTGCACTTCCTTTCCTTTGTGGATTCCCATGTTCAATTTTAAATTGCTAGTTTCACAAAAAAGAAGTTTGCAGAATCAGATCGAGACTCATCTCCCTCAGCTTCCCAAAGCAGGTCTGCACATGTGCCTGTGAAGAAGCCATGGGGAGCCCTGGAAAACAGCCCGTTTAAAAGGAACTGGCAGTTTGACAGTGAGCTGTCAGGCCTCCACAATCCAGCGAAAGGGATGGGCTGCATGTTCTGCCTTTCTCAATATCTATAGCCTTGGGGCAAGGAGGGAGGCACTGGGATCCATCAGGGGAAGAAAAAATACTCCAGGTGGGGGATCCTCCCCCGCCCGCACTTTTTGCACCTTTGCTTTGAACTAACCTTTTAACAGCTGTCAAGACTAAGCAAAGTGCCAAAGCAAAAGACACAAACAGAGAATGCTGGGAAGCCTCTCTGGGTCGGCAGCCATGGTGGGTCCCCACCACATGTGCTGCCACCCCAGGACACTTCCTGGGCGAGGCTTCCCATTCTTGCACCACAGAAATGCCTCACTGCAGAGCATGGCCCTGCCCCTTCTTCCCTGGGAACAGGACTGCTAGACCAGCAGGTGGGGCAGAGGCCAATGCCAAGGGCAATGGGTTATGGCAGCCACATGGGACTTGTGTTTGGAGGTGGAACAGTTCTGGATTCCAGGTGCAGGCCTCAGCCAACCAGGAGGGGTTCTGGCAGCTTCGGGCTGTCCCCTGCTAGGCACAGGGTGCTGGTCTAGGTGGGCCTTTGGGAAGCTCCAGCTTCAAGGCTCTTCTGAGGGTCTTACAGAGCCCGGCAAACAAAAATGCTTTTTCTGGCCCTGTTCTAGTCTGGGGCCTGGAAAGGTCAGAATGGGGGGATGCCTTACTGTGGCAGGATTGTATCTCAAAAGTACAAGGCACTTCGCGCCCTAGGGAAATGCTAAAATATATCCATATGGTGGTCTTTAAATGTTCGAACGCTCTGCCTGCCAGAAAAAGCTTGCAAACACCTCCACCACTCCTACGCACAGAACAGATTCAAAGGAGAAATGCAGCCCCGGAAAATTGGAGAGTGTTCCGAAAAGGGGCCGCGTGTGGGCAAAGCAGCTGTCTGATCTTCACAGCGGAGCTCTTGGGGCATGGGCCTTCAATGGTGGGGACTACAGTTCCCATCCTTTCTCATTAGTGGCGGCACTGGCTAGGCCTGATAGGAGCTCCAGTCCAATGGCCCCCAGCCATATGTGGCCATGGAGATCCATGGCTCTTCAAATGTTCACAGCAGCCGATGGGAAGAGGAAATTTTGGCTAGTGGAGCTGAGGGGGCATCGCTGAGGAGCAGGGCACTTGCTGAAGCCACCACTTCTGTGGAGAAAGCATGTGAGGAGGCAGAACCTGCCGCCTCTTCCCGGGTGCCTGGCCACTCTGAGGGCCTTCCCGGAAAAAGACTCGCCCCCCCCACCCTGCCTGGAACTGCCCCTGGATGAGTGGAGCACTCGCTTAGACGCCTGAGCAGAAGTGGGTCAGCTCCGTCTGCAGGAGTGGTTGATTTTCAGCACAGTGAGAAGCGAGATCGCAGGGAGGTGCCTGATGCTCACTAGAGCAATGAATACGTCACTGCCCATTTCCAGCTGCGGGCGTCTACAGCCACGGCCTGAATGATCGAGGCTTTAGAAAAAGAATGGGACAGTCTCCTGCGCTTGAATGGGCCTGGCGCGAGGTGTCAAGCGTTGCGGCTCCCCACCTGGGCGCAGGGTGCTTACCTTAAGCGCTTTGGCTGTTTTGCTCCAGAAGCCGGGGCTGGCCGAACAGCTCCACCCAGTGGGCAGGCAAGTCAGGGTGCCTCACCCGCGCGACCTCAAGAAGCACCAGTCCACTGTGCCTCCTGCAAGATGGAAGAGCTCGTGGTTCACATGGCATGGAATGCTCCAGGCCGTGCAACTGCTCTCTGCGAGTCCACGGCGGGAGAGACTTGGGTTGTGCTAAGATCCTGCATTATCGCAACTCTTTCCGACAGTTTCGTAATGGTATGGGCTGGACGAAGGCTTGGGGTTCGGGGCCTGGGATTGTGCGTAGCCTGAATGGGCCGAAGGGCCACCTGGGGGTCCTGCCTTTGGGGTGGCTGCCAGCAGCACTTGCCACTGGGACCACAGAATCCCTCGCTTGAATCGCTGCAAGGGCTGCCTCTGAAAACTGCTCCGGATCCACAGCGGAGTGAATCTGACTGAGTCTAGAGGAAAGAAACTCATCTTGCTTGTTTCCAGCCACCCACACCAACTCCTGACCTCTTTCCAAGCACAATTCAAGATGCCACTTTAACCTTTAAAGGTAAAGGTGTCCTCTTGACGTTATGTCCAGGCATGCCTGACTCTAGGGGGCGGTGCTCACCTCCGTTTCCTGGCCAAGGGAGCCGGCGTTTGTCCGCAGACAGTCTCCGTGGTCATGTGGCCGGCATGACTAGACACCCAAGTGCACGGAGCGCTGTTACCTGCCCACCGAAGTGGCACCTTTCCATCTACTTGCATTTGCATGCTTTCGAACTGCAAGGCTGGCAGGAGTTGGGACGGCACACGGGAGCTCACCCCGTGTGCAGATTCGAACCGGCGACCTTTTGATCAACCAGCCCAGCAGCACAGCGGTTTAAACCACTGCGCCACCTGCAGTCCACTTTAACCTTTAAGTGGCTTGAAATCCAAGTACCTGAAACACTGCCTTTCCAAATGCACCCAGCCTGGATGCACCAGCCAGGTGGGGTGCTGATGGAAAATGGGCGTTTTGCGGACGACATGCAGACCCCAGAAAGCTCTCCTCAGGAGGCACTGCTGGCATCCAGCCCATCCCTTTTGGCCCCAGGGGACGGCCAGGCATGTTGGAGGGATCGGTTTTACCCACTTCAGTGTTGGAATCCCATCTGCTTATTTGGGTCTTTTAAAACAAATGTTGTTATGTAATTGTCATCCCTCTAATGTATGTAAGCCACTTTTGGAGCCTTCTGATTGAAAAGTAGGTAACATAGCTACTGAATAGCATTCTCCAGCCCCCCCCCCCCCCGCTTCAGTGTATCCATGTCATGACTTCCCCAGGCTGTATGTACCACTTGTGTTCCCCTATCTGTGTTAGAACACAAAGGATCCTGAGAATCCCAGCTTTCATTCCACTTTACTTAAACGTTTCTAAATCTCATGATTGCAAAGCTAACATTTAAATATACTTTTAAGAAAAGAAATACTGAATGATTTGGTGTATTTCAGGTCTCTGGAGGTTGGCATCACATTTCAAGGAACCCTGGAGACCTAGAAGGATTTATTTAAGCAACGTCCTTCCAAATAACTTCTCAATTTTTTTCAGTGCCTTGTTTTGTTTTTCACAGGGTAGAGCGTTTACAAAGACCTGTGCCAGCACCTGGAGGCTACCTTTTTCTGCCTCATGTGTGAAGCAGCTCTAAGGGGGCTCGCTCACTTCCACTTCGCGCAAAGGGGCCAAGGCAAGTCCGGCATAAAACCTGCCACGTTGCGTCAGGTCCCAGGTCTTAGGGGCCCAGCTGATCAAGCATCCAGGGCTTTGCTTGGTTCTCAAGACCCATTCCCCCTCTGCTGCCCCAGAACCCCTGTGCTGTACTGCCACCTCTTCCCAGTACTCACCCACAGAAGAGGAAACCCTGGAAGAAGGTCCCAGAACTGCCCAGAAAGAACTCCAGCAAGAGCGCTGTTCAGCACCTGACCACAAACGGCCCACAGGCCCCAGAGCGTCCCGCCCAGTCCCTCCTCAGCTTCATGTCTCCTGCACGTAAATCAAGGCAATGGGCTCCAGGGAAGAGGCGGCAAGACTCGGCCCGACAGAAAAACTCCTTCTTAGGGCCAAAAGCATGAGGGCTGCTCCCTAGAAGGCAGGCCAGGAACAGAAAGCCTGTGAATCGGGTTGGGGCCACATAGCCACTCCAGCTGCCCCCCCCACCCCCATTCCTAGGGAAGGGCTCATATGGGGGCAGAGAAAAAACAGCAGAGTGCGGCAGAGGTTTGGGCCACCGGTCCCGCTCCCTCTGCTCAAAATGGTCCTCCTGGCCAGAAGTGGTCCAAAGGCCTACCAGGCCAGTGTCCCATTTGCATCAGTGGCCGACCCGAGGCAGCACGCAGCTCCAGCACAAGGGACAGAGCTCTCCACTGGGCCCGGAGCCCTTTGGATGCGTCACAAGACCGCTCCCATCAGCCCCTGCCAGCACGCCTTCGCTTTCTTGTTACGTGTGCATCCCTCTTTTTCCCTCTGGCAAGGCATTCTGGCCAGGTCCCGTGGTCCTCTTTCTTCCCCTTTTATTCCCGCAACAGCCCTGGGAGGCAGGGGAGTTAGCGGTGGGCCCAAAGTCACCTAGCGAGCTTCTTGGCTGAATGAGGATTAGAACTGGGATCTCCCAAATCCCAAACCAGCACCCGAATCACTGCACCACATGGGTTCTAATGGCCATGATCAGGGATGATGGGATTGCAGTCCAAACACTGGAGGCAGCAGATTCTGCCAGGTCTCTTTCCTGCCAGGTCCCTTTACACAGCAGCAGCTGTGCTGTGGCAGCCCTACATCAAGGTGACATCAGGAGTCATCCAGATGCAATCCTTGGAGCACATCTGCACAGGAAAATGCCATCCAAATGCCTATTTGCTTTTTCAACAAGTGCAGAGCACTATCCGGCAGGAGTTCAGTATCCAGATCGTTCTTGGAGAAGCCTCTGGGAACCACTGCTCTGGTCAACATCTTCTCGTGCCAATGCCAAACACCTTCTGATGCTCCTCCATCCTGGCAGCGAGGCATGTCCCACTCTTCAGCTCCCAGCATTTGTTCAGCCTCGGCCCTTCTGGACAGCTCCATGGGAGCATTCCAGCACAGTTCCACCAGTGTGAATTGTGTGCCATGTGAGAAGTTTTGGGATTGAGGGTGGGGGAGAATCACATTTTAAAATATTCCCTTATGTCTGAACCACAACCACCTTCTGTCACATCAGGGAGATCCGGCGGCCCAGCCCCCTCTTGGATGCCACAGTTGACGCCTGTGCAGGCAGGAGGCTGATGTTTTACATGGGAGATCACTTCTGAAATGATCTCCCCACAAGCAGTTTGATGGCACAGTCCACACTTGTCACAGGAGCCAATGACTTCATTCTGCCAAACACACAGAGCAGCCTCCAGTCGCCACCATGGGCAAGAATTTCCAGCGTTCTTCGCTTCGCTTCTCTCCTCCAAGGCAGGACTGGAAAACCATTTCCTCCTGCCAAACTCTATTGGTCAGCCCCAAATTCTAGTACATGGAATTCTTCCAGCTCTCATCCAAGGCTTTAAAACTACATTGTGGAGACCGGATGTCCTCCTTTTTTGAATAAAGTGTGCAATTGTGCATTGACATCAATGCACGCGACACTTTAACGCACAAGAAAGAGATGACAAACAGCTGCTGCCTCAAGGAGTCCACGGCTGCCTCTTCCGGGGAACTGGGAGCTGGAGCTGGACTGAAGGGGCTCCCCTTTAGGCAGTTCGAAGTGCCTCAAAAGTCAGGAACTTTGGAAGTGTCCTGACCATCCTTACCTCTTAAGCCTACCAGCTGCAATTGAATAAGCATGCACAGTTTGAGTTCTACATCTCTAGCCTACCTCACAGGGTTGTTGTGAGGATAAGATCAGGAGGAGAAGGAAGGTTCTGAATGATGCCTTCTGTTCCTCAAAGAGAATGCAATGAATAAATCAGTAGAAATGGAGGCGGCCCCCAGGAATGATCGGCCCATATTGATGAGGGAAGGCTGGAGGAAGCTGTTGCCGGCTACCCTTTCCCACCCCCCACTGGTCTGTGGCCTCTGCCATGAGGTACTGGCATGGAAAGGCCAACTGACTGATCAGACCAGAGGGGCCCTCTTCCTGTCTATCCCTCCAGGGCTCTGTAGGCGGAGTCCAGACCGCAAGAAGAGCCCTGATGCCTGTATCCCCCAGCACCGCACTCCCCCCAGAAGCAGCAGTCAGTCTGAGGCCTCCAGGGCCACAGCCCTCCTGAAGGGGGCCTCACACAGCTGGTCCAGCAAGCAGCCACCACGGTTGGCTCCTCTCAGTGCCACCTGGCTCAGCGGCCGTCGCCACTCATCTTGCGGCAGTCGGCTCCAGAAATCAAAGGGGCCAGCCACTTACCCATTCCACGTTATGTCTGACCCCCAGCCTCTTCCAGGGTGTCCCTGGGCTCTGGCATTGCTAGGGCAGGTGGCCCGTGTCGCCTGCCACTCCCTTCGCACCGTGCATCCTTTGGCACACTCCTGTTGCTTGTCCCACCCCTTGGTGGCCCACCCTCTTCTCAAAGCCACAAAGCCTCAAGCCATCTTTCCCCCCAAGGCAGCCGCTCCTGCTCTGCCATCTTTTTGGTTAGTCCTGGTCGGTGCCTTGTCCAGTTCTGCCAGAATGCCAGCGGGGAGGGGGGGCACAATGGATTCATGCAAAGGCAGTTTGAACCCAGCCCCGTTCCTCTTGAACTTCAGCAGAAGTCACCTTTTCCACAATTGCTACATGACTGGACTGCACATAAAGGTGGCAGATGTCCCCCACAGCATCTTGCCCTCAGAGATACACCACCTTCATAAATGTTGGCTCCCTTAACCCATTATGGCATGTTGTCAGTGACAGAGGATGTGGGCGGAAGTCATGTCATATGGATACCCACTGAAGCTAAGCAGGCAGGGTTTGGTCAGTTCCTGGATGGGAGACACCCTGGAGCTGTACTACAGCAGCTTTGGATCCACAGTGCAAGAAAGATGAGGTTTATAACCAAGCACAATAAGTAACAGACTGGCTTCTTACAGCCTTCAAAGCTGGGAGCTTTCACTGTGTCTTGGGGTGATGAAGCCCAATAGTTAACTATGTGCTGTAAACATCTGGTAAGGCACACCGCCAAAGCCCATGTGGCCAAGACTGGAAGCGCACTGTGGCCAAGACTGGGGTTTTGCTTCTTTGCTGGTGATGCAAAGCACTTCATACATGTAGAGCAATAAACGATAAAATAAAAATTGCAACTGAGACACATTCCCTGAAGGGCAGAGTAAAGGGGCTTAAGGAGAGAAGCATCTGGAAGTGCACAGACTGAGGAGTGAGAGTTCAATTTGGGGTTCCCCCGTCCCCCATTTCCTTTTGTTTGTTTTAAGAAAGGAGGAATATCTGAACCAGCACAGTGGCTGGGAAGACTGAAGAGCCATGCCTCTGGAAAACTGCCAGCCGGGACCGACCCCCCCCCCAATCTCTCCGCAATGGTATGCAGCTAAGCGGGGGAGGGGGGGTCAGCAGCTCCAGCTCCAGCTATGTGTGCAGAATGCGGTCTCCTTGCATGCGTGTATGTGCGCGCGCGCGCGTGTGTGCGCGAGAGAGAGAGAGAGAGAGAGAGAGTCTTCTTCCTCTCCCTCCCACCTCCCCTCACTCTCCAAGCATCCGCAGGTGGGTGGGCTGCGTCCTGCCTTTTCTCACCCCCACCCCTGCCAAGCAAGGAAGCTGTGCAGAGCGCGAGGGGCTCCCTTCCCCCGTCCCGGTCCCGTGGGGCCGCTGCGCATCCCGCGGGTGGGCCTGCCTCATCTTCCCAACCCTTGGGCTGTGCCAGGTGCACTTGCTTTCCTACCCTAATTGAACTGCCGGGGGAGGGAGGATAAATCTCTTTCCCCTCCTTTCTCCATGGGCACCTTCCCGGCGAGGAGGCGCTCCCCTCCCCGCCGCTGCTGCCACCCAACTTTCCGCCCATCTCCGCCTCGGGCTGCAATCGCGGGCGAGCTGGCAAGGGCGGGAGGGTGCTCGCGGCTTCCAGGGGATGCGAGCTCCGCGCCCCGCCCTCACTGCAGTCCCAGGGGGCGGAAAGCGCCCCCGCGCCGCCCACCCAGCGCCTCTGCATTGATCGCGCGCTCGAAACGAAGCCGCGCTCGGGAAAGGGGGCTCGCACGCCCCCCACCCCGCAGGGGCTCCCGTTCTCCGTGCCCCGCGCCCGCCGCGCTGCAGGGCTCCCCGTCCCTCGGCAGCTCCCCGTCGCGCGCCGGGCACAGGCTGGACGGCGGCGAGGGGCCGCGGCGCCCGGCTCCCTGCGCTCCCGGAGCAGCCACCCGGCGAGCGAGCCGGGCGCCCGCCGCGACCTACCTGCCGCGCGGCGCGGAGGGTTCCTCGCCCGGGCCGCGGCTGCCGCTAAGCCCGCCGCCTCTGCTCTCGCTGGTGCTGCGCCTGCCGCCGCCGCCGCCGCATCCCTCGCCGCTCCCCATCCACGGCCACGCGGCGCTGCCTGCCTGCGCGGCTCCGCGGAGGTGGCGGGGGGGGCTCCGGATGCCGCAGGGCCGGGGGGAAGCCCCTCAGGCTCCTCCCGGGGGTCGCCCTCCCCGCCCGGCTGCCCCGCCCCCTCGGCTCTTCCCGCGCCTCGCTCTGTCCCCCCAGCCGCGCCGGCAATGCCGCCGGCGCCCCCACGCGCCCCCCGGTACTCCCCCGTTTCTCCGGGCCAGGGTGGTACGGCCCGGCGGGAAGCCAGAGGCGCCCAAGCCCCCGGGACTTGAGCAGGAGGGGGGGGGCTGATTGACGGGGGGGGCTTCCCTGCAACCATGCGGAGGGGGGGCGGGAGAGCTGCTTGCAGACGTTGCGTGCCTGCGTTTGCTCGTGGGGAAAGGGGAGGGGGGCGGGAAGGAAAGAGGACCGAGGTTTGCATGAAAGTAAATGAGCTATGTATATGTATGGGTCAAATACAGAAACAGTTACTGCGACTGAAATAGAAATTGCAGGATGTCTAGCCATGCTAGGAAGGTGAGCCCTTTAATCTTTGAACTGGCCTGGCTGAGATAGCCCTCAGTCCTCTAAAGCAGGACACACGGCCACCCTCTTAGCAGTCTGGGCACATTCAGTGGTCTTGGGTCAGTTTGTCCTTGTGTGCCAAGCTTAGGGTTGAGAAAGGAAGAGGTGCTCAGGGGAGCGAGTGCTTCCCTGGGCGGGCAGTTCTCGCACTGCCTCAGCCTGGACAGGGTTATCTAGGAGTGACGAAAGGAGCAGATGGCCAGGACAGATGGGAGGAAGCAGCTTCCTTGCTCTAAATTACACAAATAAACATTGATAGAGGGATTAAAATTACGGCCCCTTTCCCTATTCGGGTGAAACCATAACCCTTTGGAATGTTTCAGGGCAGCACCGAGGAGATTTTGGTGTCGCTGAAAACAAATACTCAGAGAATGAATGCCGGCACTGCCTCACTACGGAAAGCGGGTGCCCGCATGCGTCTTGCAAGCTGCCTTCTCCCTGGCCTGGATCAAGGGGCTGCTCAGGCTGCGTCTGCACTGGGCAAAGTGGGCTGCAAACCAAGAGAGGGGCTGCCAGCCCACCCTTAAGGGCCTGCAAAACTTTGCTGCAATAGCCTCAGAGGAGTGCCCCGTGGGGATTGGAGGGCTGCAGTGCGACTGAGCCTGGCAGATGCTCAGAGGACAAGTCCTCTGCAGCCCTGATGGCAGCCCGACATCTCCCCCACTTTCTGTATTTTAAAAAACCTTTAAAAACATGTCACAGAGTGAACTCAAGCCAGCTTACAAAAACCAGCCTCTCTCTCTCTCTCTTTATAACATTTGTATGCCATCCAATTACTAACGTCTCTGGACAGCTAACAGCATAAATAAATTGACGACCCACTCTGGCTGCAATTAATAAAATACAATAATACAATTCAATATTAAAACTTACTAAAATATTGATTAAATAAAAAGGTCTTAACCTGGCGCCAAAAAACATATAACGATGGCGCCAGGAGTACCTCTCTGGGGAGCTCATTCCATAAGTGGAGCGCCACCACAGAGAAGGCCCTCCTCCGGGTACTCTGTCTCCTGACATCTTTCACGGAGGGTTCCCGGAGGAGGGCCTCTGCTGCCAATCTCATAATAGCATAAAAATAATGACATAGCAAACCAGATAAAAAACAGACCATGCAGGGAACAGTGTTAAGACTAAGACGGGATGCCGGTGAAATGCCTTCTTGAAAGGGATGGCTATTTGCACTTAAAGGAAGGCCCTGGCTGGTGTCAGTGGGGGATTCCCCCTCTTGGCACAGATGACACCTTGGAAGAGGGATTTTCTTCAGAGGCAGCTGCCTGCTGGGATCCCTGCAGCAGATGTAATGTGAATTCTGTAAAGCTCCCTTGTCAAACGTAAAGCGGCCTCTGATTCAGGCCCCGCTCTCTCTCGGCTGCCGTGTTCTGGCATGCCCTTGCAAAGGGGAGCCTGGGGTGCGTGAAACGTGCAAGCTGAGAGAGGGAGGCGCTGCATGGCAGCACTTTGCACCGGGAAGGAGCCTCCTGGTACATGGCTGTGTGTCGAAAGGCTCATGCTGATGAGGGGCAGCTGCACGGAGTGAGGCCACACCCTGGAGCCAGCCTTTAGCGCCAGCCGCAAGGGAAGCGGTCCAGCCTGCCCCGACATTGTGCAGCCTAACCAAGGTGATGTCCCCAGTCCCAGCCCTGCGCTCCTTTTATGGTGGATTCTTTTTTGATACTGGCATTGGAATTGCACCCTCCACAACATCTGAAGCAACAGGCTAGTTTAGGGAGGGGTCGTATACAAGTCCCCCCCTCAGAGTGGAACAGCTGCAGAGTTCATGACAGGCTGCGCTGCCACCGCCCCTCAGCATCTGCCGCCTGAGCTCATTGCTCCATGTGTCATGTTGTAGGGCAGCCTTGGAAACATCCGTCCCACGGTAAACATTCAGGTCGCGCACCCAGAACACAAGAGGCTCCAGACCAGAGCACATGACCAAGTGGCTTCCTGCAGGCCTTCACACCTGGGCTCTGCTGAGCACCTTCTATTCTGCATTGCTAAGCAAAGCAGATGCTCCAAGCAGCTTGGTGAGAAATGCCTGCTGAATCAACCTTAAATTGTTTTTATTACTAAGTCCCATGTGCCCCAGCAGTTCAAACACACATCTTGCTTGCTCATTGTATCTTAAAGCTACAGGTTTTTCCTCCAGGTTTGTCCCTAACAGGACACAGCATAAACAGGTGCGGCTCCAGCTCTTCCGGCAGTGCTTACCAGTCCCCACAGGGCTGTCCAGCTTTGTTGTCAGTCACGAAGTTGTATCCAACCCATCGCGACCCCATGGACAACATTCCTCAAGGCCTTCCTGTCCTCCACCATCCCTCCGAGTCCACTTAAGCTCACACCGACTGCTTCAGTCACTCCATCCAGCCACCTCATCCTCTGCCGTCCCCTTCTTCTTTTGCTGTCAATCGTTCCCAGCATCAGGCTCTTCTCCAGGGAGCCCTTCCTTCTCATTAGGTGGCCAAAGTATTTGAGTTTCATCTTCAGGATCTGGCCTTCTAAAGAGCACTCAGGGTTGATCTCCTCTAGGACTGACCGGTTTGATCGCCTTGTGGTCCAAGGGACTTGCAGGAGTCTCCTCCAGCACCACAATTCAAAGGTCTCAGTCCTTCGGCGCTCAGCCTTCTTTATGGTCCAGCTTTCACAGCCATACATTGCAATTGGGAAAACCATAGCCTTGACTATATGCACTTTTGTTGACAGGTGATGTCTCTGCTTTTTAGTATGCTGTCTAGATTTGCCATAGCATTCCTCCCCAGGAGCAAGCGTCTTTTAATTTCTTGGCTGCAGTCCCCGTCTGTGGTGATCTTAGAGCCCAGGAAAATAAAATCTGTCACTACCTCCATTTCTTCCCCATCTATTTGCCAGGAAATGAGAGGACCAGATGCCATGATCTTAGTTTTCTTAATGTTGAGTTTCAAGCCAATTTTTGTACTCTCCTCCTTCACCCGCATCAAGAGGCTCTTTAGTTCCTCTTCACTTTCTGCCATGAGAGTGGTATCATCTGCATATCTGAGGTTGCTGCTATTTCTCTCAGCAATCCTGATTCCAACTGGTGATTCATCCAGCCCTGCCTTTCTCATGATGTGCTCTGCATATAAGTTAAATAGGCAGGGCAACAGTATACAGCCTTGCAGAACTCCTTTCTCAATTTTGAACCAATCAGTGGTTCCATGTCCAGTTCTCACTGTTGCCAACATGGTTATCAGGGATGTTAAGCTCCTTCTTGTATAGTTCTTCTGTGTAATCTTGCCACCTTTTCTTAATCTCTTCTGCCTCTGTTAGGTCCCTGCCATTTTGGTCCTTTATCATGCCCATCTTTGCATGAAAGGTTCCCTTCATATCTCCAATTTTCTTGAAGAGAAGTCTGGTCCTCCCTATGCTATTGTTTTCTTCTATTTCTTTGTACTGTTCATTTAAGAAGGCATTCTTAGCTCTTCTAGGTATTCTCTGGAATTCTGCATTCAATTGTTTGTATCTTTCTCTTTCTCCCTTGCCTTTCGCTTCCCTTCTTTCCTCAGCTATTTGTAAAGCTTCTTCAGACAGCCATTTTGCTTTCTTGCAGTTCTTTTTCTTTGGGATGGTTTTAGTTGCTACCTCTTGTACAATGTTGTGAACCTCCATCCATAGTTCTTCAGGCGCTCTGTCTATCAGATCTAATTCCTTAAATCTATTTGTCGTCTCTACTGTATATTCATTAGGGATATGATTTAGGTCATACCTGAGTGGCCTAGTGCTTTTCCCTACTTTCTTCAACTTAAGCCTAAATTTTGCAACAAGAAGCTCATGATCTGAGCCACAGTCAGCTCCTGGTCTAGTTTTTACTGACTGTATAGAGTTTCTCCATCTTTGGCTACAGAGCACATAGTCAATCTGATTTCTGTGTTGACCGTCTGGTTATGCCCATGTGTAGAGTCGTCTCTTGGGTTGTTGAAAAAAAGTGTTTGCTATGATCATCGTATTCTCTTGACAAAATTCTACCAGCCTGTGCCCTGCTTCATTTTGTACTCCAAGGCCAAACTTGCCTGTTATTCCGGTTATCTTTTGTCTTCCTACTTTAGCATTCCAATCCCCCATGATGATAAGGACATCATTTTTTGGAGTTAATTCTAGCAGGTGTTGTAGGCCTTCATAGAACCGGTCAACTTCAGCCTCTTCAGCACCAGTGGTTGGGGCATAGACTTGGACTATTGTGATGTTGAATGGTTTGCCTTGGATTCGAACTGAGATCATTCTGTCATTTTGGAGATTGTATCCCAGTACTGCTTCTCCTACTCTTGTATTGACTATGAAGGCTACTCCATTTCTTCTGAGGGATTCTTGCCCACAGTAGTATACATGATGGTCATCTGAATTAAATTCACCCATTCCTGTCCATTTTAGTTCGCTGATTCCTAAGATGTTGATGTTCAATCTTGTCATCTCTTGTTTGACCACATCCAGCTTGCCTTGATTCATGGATCTTACATTCCAGGTTCCTATGGAGTAAAGATCTTTGCAGCATCGGACTCTCCTTTCACCACCAGATACATCTGCAACTGAGTGTCCTTTTGGCTTTGACCCAGTCGCTTCATTCTTTCTGGCGCTACTAGTACTAGCCCTCCGCTCCTCCCCAGTAGCATATTGGACACCTTCCAACCTGAGGGGCTCATCTTCCGGCGTCATATCTTTTTGCCTTTTGGTACTGTCCATGGGGTTTTCATGGCAAAGATACTGGAATGGGTTGCCATTTCCTTCTCCAGTGGATCACATTTTGTCAGCGCTCTCTGCTATGACCTGTCCGTCTTGGGTGACCCTGCACGGCATGGCTCATAGCTTCATTGAGCTATGTCAGCCCCTTCGCCATGACAAGGCAGTGATCCATGAAGGAGGTCACTGCTTTGGGCACCATCATGTGAGCTACTGCATTGTCCCACCTCTAATCTCAGAAAAGCACTCTGAGGGTGGAGCTGGAGGGCCCGCCTTGTGGCCCCCGTCCTTGCGGCCAGAATGGTTCTTTCCACCCTGGCTGGTTTTCAAGTGGAAGGCTGCCTTTGGCGCTCATGCAGGGGGCATTGCAAGGCGTGGGCAGGGAAGAGTGAGGGGCTCTCATCCTCTGAAGAATCCCAGGGGGCCTCAGCTTCTGCAAAGACTGCAACTGCAAACACAGAACCCAAATGATGCGCATTGCAAAAAGGACAGAGCTTTTGCAGAAAATGTTTAAAAGACCTGCTGTTTATAGATGGAAAAATAAATGAAACAAAATTAATACTGTGTTCATCTTAAATTGGACGTGAAATATGGATCAAATTTGCCTAGCTTAGACCTCGAAGGTACACCTCAACATGTCATCTGGTGTCAGAGATTCCTGGATGGGGGAAGAACTCAAGTCCCTTCCACCCAAGCAGGTGGCAACACCCCCCACCCCCACTGATCAGCCATTTTAATCTTCGGCTGCATGAATGACAGCAGCATGACTGACACAGAGTGATTAGAGTGCTCCCCATTTCTGAGTTGCAGAAACATTTCCTAAGCCATGCTAATCCCTGGGGCGGGGGCGGGGAGGATGGATTTCAGGAAGGTGCCTGCTGCCGGCAGTCTGAAAGCGAGAGCGTGGCTCAAGCCTGGAAGCCCTGGAGAGGGCGGACACCCGGCTTGCTTGTCTCAGAACAAGGAGCTGCTCAGGTGGGCTTGTGGTTTTGGGGGGCTGTCCAGGCCTCGGAGCCCAACGTGAAATAGCATGGCCCCCAGAGACGCATGGCTGTGCAGTCCAAAAAGACAAAACAACACACCCAGGAGTCGAAACAGTACAGGTCTGCTCAAATGTGCACATAGGTGTAAATCAGGTGGGCTTAACGTAAATTGCAGTGCGGTGCCTTGTGCTGCAGCCGGCCTGCCCAGTCTGCCGACGGTCGGTGGATGCCCCCACGGCCCCACTGCTCTCTCCCCTTGCCATTCTTTAACTTTTGAAGCAGGACCTGAACTGGCCGACCCTCCAGCCAGAGGAGCCCTTCAGAGGAAGGAGCTAAAGGAGAGGGCCGAGGCCAGGGGCGAGGCAGCCCTCTGCGCACAGAAGCTGGAAATCCAGAGAGCTGCTGCCGCCAGTCAGTGCTAGCAATGCTGGGCGAGAAGGACGTCGTCTGACCCAGCACAGGGCAGCTTCCGACGTTCCCGGCTCCATGAAGCAGGGCAAAAGAAGGTCCGCTGAGAATTCACTGCAGAAAGATGCGCAGGAAGTTGCTATTGCCCCTCTGCCACGGCATCTGAAGGTGGTTGCGGCACTTCCACTCACTCACGTTCCCTAGCAGCCGCTGGCCAAGGCACTGCAGGCTGATTCAGAAGCAAATCCCAATAGGTCGGTAGGAGTTCCTTCCTAGGAGGGGGCCCTAAAGAAACCACGGAAAGGGCCTTCAGCTGCACGCTCTGCTCATGACCCGCCCCCCAGCCTCTCAGCTGAGATGCTGCTGAGGAAGGACACTGCATGAGGCGGTCAGTCGCATCTGGGGCAGCAAAGGGGGGCATGTGCAGGGGGCATCTTCCTGATGAAGGCCACTAAGGGTTGGCTTCTGGCCTAGGCCATGTTGCCTGTCAAAATCAAGGTCCAGGAAGCAGGGAAGGTTCAGGCCAAGGCTGACCAAATGTCGGAGATCTGATTATGGTCCTTCAACTGGAAGAGAAATTAATCATTCTCTCTCAGAGCCGCAGAACACTGGAATACCCAAGCAAATGGAGGGCCACCTAAGAGCGCACGCAAGGGGTACCAAGCATAAATCAAGCTGGACATCTGGAAGGAAAGATGGACATCCCTGCTGAATACCTTTCTCCCAGGTGAAAAGAAATATGAGAAAAGGATGGTGGTTGTAACTCTAGCTCTGGGGTCGAATGTAGCATTTTGACCTATTTCAGGTGTTCTATACCTATCAAAATAATAGCTGCAGTACTGGCTCACACAGTGTGACAATCACTGTGTCCTCCCCAAGAAGCTTGTCCAGCGAGTTTTGGAAAAGATCCTCCCAACAGTAAAAGGAGCAGCGAGCAGGTGCCGGCGGCATCCATGCTCAACGCCGTTGCTGGCACTGCAACCGCGACCCACCGGTGTGAGGCAGGATGCTTGCGCCGGCCCATCCTCTGCACGCTATTTCTGCCCAGCCCAGCATTTCTTCAGGCCGTGTGTTGCATGCTGCAGCTGCAGTGCATCTATGCGTGTGCTAACCTGAGGACTGCTCTGTGGTGGGGGCTGGTGGCTTTGGGGCACTGCGGGGCCACCTGGGGGGAGCGACTGCCCAGGGCTTTAGTGAAGCAGAGGCAAGGCAGAGCTCCTTTGGGTACTTTGCCCTCTCCCGTGTGCATCACTCAGCCCCTCTCACTCTTCCCCTGGAAGTGCCCCCATTCCTTTCCAAGTTGTTCTGTTTGCTCCTCTGTCCTCTTGCTCAACAGACAAATAGCTGAAATGCGGGTCTACCTGGAAGTAAATCTGAGTGTTGCTATTGGCCTTAACCACAATGGTGCTAGTTTGTGAGATGGTCTGCCCAGGAGGGGTGGCATTTGCTTGTTGTGGGTTGTTGATTTGGGGCGCCTTCCCCCAGCACCACCAAGAGTGTTGATGCACCCTGGGGTCCTGGGGGCCCTCCCTGAGCAAACGCTGCAAAATTGGAAGCATTCCGCCAACCTGCCCATGCTGGCCACTTTGGGGGCCGTGACGCGGGGGGGGAGTTGGGAAAATTTGGATAAATCCTGGCAGAAAAACATTGCTTGTGTGTGCTTTTGCATTGTAGAATCAATCCTGCACTCCTTCTCAAAAGCACCAGCTTTCCAAGCTAAGTCACTGTTTAAAATGGCCTTCCTCCCCTGCTCCTTTCTCTCACCTTTGCCTGTAAGCTACAGCACACAGGCCATTCAGTCCAAATATACATTATATACCTTCACAATGACTAAATAATCCTTGTTAGAATTCACAGTTTACCAGGAAGTATCTATTTTGCTAGCCCAGAGCCCACCATGTGCCCTGGCCATTCAGAATGGTGCGGATGCATTACTTGGGGTCTGAGTCTAGATGGGCTTATGAGTTCATGAATAGTTTCTCAGTAGCTTGAATTTACATGTCTAAGCAGACCTGGAGATGGGTTCAAGTTAATCAACGAAAGTGTCAATACACTGCAATTAGAACTATTGTAATCTCATTGTCACTGTATGATTGGCTGATCTTCCTTTATCTGCTCTGTATGTGATGGCCTCAGGATCTTATTGCAAAGTCTGCACTCTGTCATCAGTTGCCCTGTACCTGTGTACCTGTGTGACCGGGAGGGTATAAAATACCCTGTAGTTGTACTGAAACCTCACAGTGAGTTTACCTCTGCCTGCCCGGTAATGCATTATCGTGAGTCTACCATGGGAACCTGGGCCAAATAATCAAGCCACAGATGGTCTGAACACTTGATCTTTCCACAAACCAGAGTTTTATTTCCTCCTCACAAATTGAACTTCTAGGACTCTGACAGGGGGCACTGCTGGTCCCACTGGCTTCACCTGGTGGGGGTGGGAGGACAGCAGCGGTGCCTGTTCTCCTTCTCCAGGACTTTTTGGGAGATAGTAGGAGGGGGTGTTGACTGTTTCTCCCTTTCTAAAAAATATTGGTGCACCTTTGCATAGGTACTTCAGCTAAAAGCCAGACAAATGGGAACCCAAGGGCCGTAACGGGCAGTTTCGCTTTCCCAACGCCTCCCGCTCCCACTTCTCTCCAAATGGCATGGTCAAGGTCTGTGCCCCACCTGAAATGAGTGCAGAGATTTTGCAGCGATACCATGACCCAGCTGCCCTGTGGAGGGAAGAGGCTCCCATGGAGATGTCTCCTCAGGCCATTCTGTCTGCCTTTAAAGCCATCTAAGTTTAGCAGGCTCCTGTCTGTGTTTGATAAATCCCACCTGGACTAATCAAACCAGCATTATAAATTGTTGCACTCTGTCTGGCAGAATGGCAGTTAATATTTGAATATCTGCATTAATTAATGAAGTTGATTGATAGTGCAATAAATGTGACCTTTCCCAGGTTTGGGAAGTACTGGAATATTAGTATCATTTAATGCTGAAGGAAGGAAGCCTGGTTCAAAAATGTGATTATAAAATGAAAAAGCGAAGGAATGAAGAGGTTTTATACTCCTCAACTGGAAGTCCAGCTGGATTGGATAATTTCCCTGCAAGCGTATTTGTCAGGCTTTCATTATTTCATCCATATGCCAAGAAACAAAACATTGCTATTTGTAAGTAACTCAAACATGAAAAAGCCTCCATATGAATCAGAATAAAATTCTAAAACTTGTGAGTTTATATCTGTGGGAGAGGTGTACGTCAGAGCACGCTCATCTTTGTAGGTGAACCGACCTTTCTATGTTTGTGCTGTTTAGGATGATATGCCAAAATCCTATGGGGCATTCCCGTTTACTCAATATGCCTCTTGCAAACAGATTCGAATTCTGCCTGCTACAAAAGTGTATTATTTCACCCCTATTTACAGATAAAGTTGTGCAGCTGGGCAAATGGAAAATGCTTTGAAAGAGATTTCAATTTATTTCAAGGTATTTGCTGCATTTTTCAGAATCTTCTAGGAAGCAATTGGCTGGCTGGCAAACCTCATTCTGTCTCCCGAGTTTACGTGTTTGGTCCAGTTGAGCTGAGTGAAGCCTGAAGTGCCAGGGATGAAGAAATGGCTCGGGCTTCCCTGGCTGTGCGAAGGCCCAGACAAGCCCTCCCAGGACCAGAAGGTTGCTGGACCAGGTGGCCCTGCCCCCCCGGGGGCTGCCTGCTTGCCGCCCACTTTCCTTCCCCACCCTCGCTGAGGGGAAGCACTTCTCTCCGTGGTTTTGTCCTCCGTGGCTACGAGAGACTCTCCCTTCAGCAGATGCTCTGACTGCAGCAGCCTCTCTTCCTCAGGGAAACCTGCAGGTATTTCCTCAAGTTGCCATGGCAGCTGAAGGGGAATTTCTTCAAGCCAAAGCACCCAGCCTGTCGCAGACTCAACCTGTCTCCCTTGGAAGGCCCCTCTCCTGACTGCCTGGGTGGGGAGCACAGGGCAGCGCAGCCCCCACCTGGACATCCTTCGGGAGGAGCCCTTGCAGTTTGCCAGTGGCACCAGTCCTCACTCAAGTGCAAGGGGGCCCCACAGGCACCTCTGACCACCAGCTCCTGTGGCTGGTTTGGGCAGCCCCACAACCAGCCAGGGAGAGGGGGCTGCACACACCCAGCATTCACGGCATTTGGCAAAGCCAGAGCGAGTCCTCGGGGGCTCCAGCGCAAACAGGCAGCCCCGAACTCTTCTCTTCTTGGAGGATTTCCCGTGATGGGGAAAATGAGAAAAGATAGCAACTTGCTGCCAATGGGCTTCCTTTGAATGGGGGTCACTTCTGTTTAGAGTGATGCTTTCCAAATTGTGCCTGTGGATTTATGGCATGGATACCTTTGGGATTTTACATGCATGCTGATGCATGCATGTGCACACGCACTGCCCAATCCTCACATCAAACTAGGGAGGTCAGGAAGGCTGAGAGGGAGCCGCCTGGTTTGTATGGGAGCCATGGGTGCCAGCTAGCATGTCCCGCCCACATGCCAAGGGCTGCCCCACCATCCAAGCCCAGCGCAAATGGCTTCTGCAAGGAGGTTGTAGGGGTGTGTGAGGGTGCCTGGCCTGAAGTCCCCAGTGGGTATCATGGCTGAGAAGAACTTGGAGCCCCCATCCTGCCCACAGCACCTCACTAGCTTTGCTGGAAATGATCACAAAAGCGACAAAATACTGGCAAGTGTGCAGCAGAGTGTGCCATATGGGGTGGGGGGCAGCTTGTTGAGGACAGATTTCTGACAGCCAAATTCTGCCACACTGAATGGTGGGAGGTCTTTGAGCAGATCTACTGTTCGCTTCTGAAGCCAGTCTGGTTCGCCATTGCATGGCAGGGGGGGGGTCATCCATTCCTTCCACAACCACCTCGCAAATCGCAGCCAGCCAGGTGCGGGGCAAACAGGAGCCTAGTGGGAAGGGTTGAGAAGCGACTGCAGTCAGGAAGCTGTCAGGGCAGAAAGAGGCAGCCTTGCCCCCCCCTCGCCATCTCCCTGGGGCTGAGTAACCATTCCAAGAGGTGGGCTATCCAGTCATGGGGTCTCCCAGTAGTGCACTTGGTTGGCTCTTACGAAAGGGTTGCCAACTGTCCAGGAGAAAGTGGCTCCTGCACCTTTTGTGCCAGTTTAATCTGTAGAAGCTGGCAAAAGTTCTTGCAACATGGCAATGAGCGTGACCTACCGCCTGCCAGGGAATGCCATTCAGGCTATTATGGAAGCTGGGAACCTTCCCCGGAATGCCAGTTCAGTTGTTTGTTTTCCTACCCTAAGAGAGCTGGTTGGATGCCCAGAGGTGGTGGCGGAGGCAGGGATGCTGTGGGTTTTGTGTGCTATTGTAACCCCAGGACCCCTGCTCAGCCCATGCATTTGTAGATTTGTTCACAAACGTTGCACATCTCCACTGCTTAAGATGCTCCGGTGCAGCAAAGGGGCTTCCCCCACAGCTCTCAGAGTAGGCAGGAGGGGGCTGTTCTGGCAAACGCAGCTTTGCATGCAGGGCTAGGTGCAGGAGCACCTGTGTACCCCCCCCCCCACAAAGGGTAAGGAAAGCAGGTACCTCAAGAGTCTCAAACCCACCAGTTTGTTAGCTTGATGGTGCCAGTCAAGCAATTAATCACATTTCTCTCCTGGTCTTCAGTCTAGTGTTCACCAGGGCACCTCACAGTTTCAACGCAAATGTGCAATGAGCTAGAAATCCATCACTCCCCCACCCCCCCAAAAAAGTCAAACCAGGAGAACAAAAGCAGCAACAAAACCAGAGAATGCAACTCCACGGAATGTGAAACTCCAGGGAAATCGGAGGGCCTTTCCCTGGCTTCCAAAAATGTCAGTGCCGCATCAGTGGGGAGAGCGCCATCCCTGGGGAGAGTCACACAGACTTGGACACTGCAGCCTAGTTGTCTTCTCCCCAGGCACCATCCCTCTGCCCCGGACGGCAGAGACCCTGGAGGAGGCCCCAAGGGGACTGGCGTGCGGGCAGACCTTCCAGCAGGCACCCCACGGGCAAGCTGCCGGGGGCCTGAAAGGCACACCCCAGCACAGGCTCACGCATGTGAGGCCAGTGCATTTCTTCCGGCCAGGGCAGGTTTGTTCCCAGTAACTCGTTCCCGGTGCTGCCCTGGCGGCTCCCTTCCTTCTAACTGGTTTCTGGGAGTGGCCCCATGTGTGCCACGCTGCAGCAGCCCACAGAAAAGAGGCCTGGAGCATGGGCAACGGTGGCCATGCTGGCTCAGTTCAGGAGGGTGCGCAGTTGCCAACCCAGCCTCCACCAGCGGAAGGTACTTTGCAGCACCGAGGATGCTTGGTGTCAAGCGGGAAAGCTGGGGTGTTCCTGAAGGCCCCGCCAAGGCGGTGAGAGCCTGAGCCAAACAGCCCTTCCCCAGACAGCTGAGCCCCGGCGCACTCCAGCAGCCCCTCCACGACGGCAGTGCAGAGGCTCTGGGTGCCGGGCATGGCTCAGTGTCCTTGCAGCTCCCCTGAGGGAAGAGCCAAGCCCCAGGTGGACTCAGCCACGCTTCCATGCTGATGCCACTGACTTGGAGCGGCCAAGAGAACTTCCAGCAGCCAGGAAGGATGGCTGATCCACTGGGGAGAGCTGGTTGCTGTTCTCTCTGCCCCGGCCAGCCATGCTAACATAGGCATGTCCTGAGAGGCGGGCAAGTCAGACAGGAAGGGAAGGAGAGGTGGGGGTAGCTTTATACGTCAGGGAAGGGATAGGATGCAGTCAGGGAGAATGCAGCACAGATGGGGATCTGGTAGAGGCAGTCCGGGTGAAGCTTAGGGGTTTTGACAGGGAAAGGGACCTGACAGTGGGGGGATGTTATCGCCCTCCAGGTCAGCTTGAGACCCTGGATGATGTCCTGACAGGTCAGATTCTAAGGATACCTCGGGGGAGAGACACAGTAATTATGGGGGATTTCAATCTCCCGGATATTACTTGGGAGACTCACTCGGCGGTGACAGCCAGGTCACTTCGCTTCCTAGAAGCTATAGAGGGAGGGTTTTTCACACAGAGGGTCCGAGAGGCAACGAGGGGGGGCAACATCCTGGACTTGGTCTTGACCAATAGGGAGGAGCTGATAGATGAAGTACAGATTAGGGGAGCTCTGGATGCGAGTGATCACTCCATCCTTTGCTTTGAGATCAGGGGACTGAGGCCGTGCAGCAGGGCGAGCACTAGAAGCTGGGACTTCAAGAGGGCCAACTTTGGCCAACTGAAGGCCAGACTGGGGAAAGTCTCCTGGGATAGGTTACTGGAAGGTAAGCGAGTTGAGGAGGGGTGGATGGCACTCAAAAGGGAGGTTTTGGAGGTGCAAGCCTTGACGATACCTCTAGTCAGTAAGGTGGGGAGGCGGAGGAGAGTGCCGCCATGGATGCGAAAGGAGGTGGTTAGAGGGATTAGGCGAAAGAGGAACCTCCGTAGGAAATGGCAACTGGGGCAAATAGACAAAGGGTATACCGGGAGGAGGAGGCTCGTTGCAGAAGGATTCTTTGCAAGGCTAAGGCTGATTATGAGCTGAGACTTGCCAAGAATATCAAGAACAACAAAAAGGGCTTCTTTCAGCATGTAAATAGGAAAAGGAAGGGGAGACAAGTGGTGGGACCACTAAATAAGGAGGAAGGCGATCCAGTGACTGATACAAGAGAATAGGCACAGATGCTAAATGACTATTTTGCCTCTGTGTTCTCCCCAAAGGATGGGGGAGATCTTCATGGGAGATTAGATGAAGTCAGGGACTTAGAGGCACAGATTAGAGTCATTCCCCTAGAAGTCGAACTCGGGGCATTGGACATTACAAAGGCGCCATGCCCTGACGGTTACACCCGAGAGTACGTAGAGAGTTGGCAGGGGTTCTCTCATGCCCGCTGGCCTCCATTTTTGAGGCCTCGTGGAGAACAGGTGAAGTTCCAGAGGACTGGAGGGTGGCATCAGTGGTCCCAGTTTTCAAAAAGAGTAGGAGAAGGGACATGGGGAACTGCAGACCAGTTAACCTTATGTCCATTGTAGGAAAAACAGTGGAAAGACTCATAATAGCAGGGCCTGGGTGGGGCTGCCCTCCCCTCCTCTCTGGCAGAAGTCAGGCTGTCGTGCTGCAGGCGGCCCCAGGAGAGAGACGCCAAGACCCACCGAGGTAAAGGGTCCAGGGCTGCGCAGTGGAGATCCCAGAGCATGGAACGAGATTTGCGGGGATGAGTGGAGGAGCAAGGGATTAATGGCAAGTGCCCAGATAAGGGGGATCTCTGCGCATGATTTAAATCTCTAATGAGGTTTCCTGGAACACAAAGCTTTGTGATGCCTCCCTTCTCATCTGATAGAAGCTCTGTGGCTTGCTAAATCTAGACTTACGCAGTTTCAGTTGCAGGGTCGTGGATGGATTCATTTTAATAATGGACAGTGCCATCAGGCACAAATTTGTGCGCACACATGCCGGACGCTTCAGTTCTGCTTTGAGCTCAGGGGAGGCCGAGGTCAGAGCTGGAGAGCAGGCTCTGAGATGGGAAGGTTCCTTCCAAAGCGGGGAAGCAGCTGAGACGAGGAAGACCTGGGGCAGCCCCTCCTGCTGCACACGCCATTTGCTGGATGGGAGGCGGATGGATTTCTCTGCTCAGTTCCGAGAGCCACTCTAGTCGTTAGTGTCCTCTCCATCCTGCCCTCCTCACAGGGAGCTCCCGGCAGCGTGTGGGGTGTCTGGAAGCTCGCCTCCCCCAGGTTTCATCCTCACCAGTGAAAGGCAGCCTGCAGCTCGACGGCTGCACAGCCCTGATCCTAGCGAGCAGGGCTCTCGTCCCGGGTTCCAGGCAGCCGGTGCTTTGGCTGCCTAGGGTCTGGGGGCTGAAATGGCACTGAGCCAGCAAAGCACCTATTTCCACCCTCATGCACACCCACCCTGTACTGTTCAGGCCACCCAAACTTGGATATTTTTGGGGTGGAGTGAGAGCTGCCCATAGTTAAAATGCCAGATGAGGACAGGTGAGGCATGCATATAGTTGAACCAGCCATGCATGCAAAATGCAGGATGACACTAAGCCTCCTATGAGAGATGCTGTCCAGATTGAGTAATGGGCCTTTAACTAAGGCATGTATTCACTTATTAAACTTGCATTCCACTGTATTGGCTCCAGTGCCCTCTAAGCGGATTACATGAGATCAAAACATACCAGAACAATGAAAACAATCAATTAAAACACACAGCAATAAACAATAAAACAAAACTGTACACAGCTGAGGAATAATAATTTAAAACCATATAGATTAAAACAACAATATCACTAACATTATTGGCATAAAATCAGTTTTGAAAATGTCTAGAAAATAAAGTTGTTTTTGCCTGGTGCTGAAACGATTGTAATGAGGGTGCCAGGCGAGCTGCTTTCTGGAGGCTGTTCCACAGGTGGGGTGCAACTACAGAGAAGGTCCTGCTTCCATTTGCCATCCTCCTTACCTCCTTGAAGGACATCTCTTTCAGAAGGGCCTCCAAAACAGATCTTAGGGGCAGGATATGGGAGCAGGTGGTCCTTCAGGGCTTTATCTGCTAAAATAAGCACCTTAAATTGGACCCCGAGCTCAGCTGGTAACCGATGAAATGATGCAATATTGGGATCACAGGGGCATATGGTCTTGCTTGTACCAGCAGCCATGCCACCCTGTTCTGCACCAGTTTAAGTTTCCGGACAGTCTTCAAGGGTAGCCGCACATAGAGTGCATTGCAGTAGTCCAGTCGAGAGGTTACCTGAGTGCAGGTGGCTGCAGTTTGCTCTGCTTGCCCAGGTTGGGCCTCAGTTGGTTAATTAGACATAGCTGAAAGGAGGCTGCTTGGCCTCTGAGTCTACCTGAGACTCAAGAGCACCCCCAGGCTGCGGACCCTGTCCTTCAGGGGAGTGCGACCCTGTCCAGCCCTCGAAGTGATATGGGTGCTGAACCAAGTACCCAGGTGGGCAGAGCTGGGAAAGAGGACCCCCCCACTTCTCCCCCCCCCACTTCAGTAATACAAACCAGGTCACTCCCCCCCCCCCCCGATAATCATGTGCTAAATGAGAGAGGTTTATCTGGAGGCAGGTGAGGAGAAGACCTTGTGGAAATGGGAGTCTTCACCATCAGCGAGCGAGCTTGCCGCGTCTCCTAAAAGCTGGGGGGGGGGGTGAAAGCCTTGCGTGCAGCCTGGACATCTGTGTGGGTTCTGGACACGTGGCCACTGTGCTGAGGGTTCCCGAGCCAGAGGCCATTGCCAAACAACCCGCTGAACTGTGGGGTGCAGGGATGAGCTGGGAGCCGGCCCAGAGCAATCCAAGGGGCAAGAAAGTCATGACAACTTATCCCCTGCTGGTTTAGATGAGTCTGCTCTGAGCTGGGATCAGATCCGCGTGCTTGATCTCCATGCACTTAGGTCCCTTCATGGTTGTTATGAGCATCTAAGCTGTTTTACAGCTTCCTGAATATAAATGTGTGCAGCTGTCAGAGCGCAGCACCCGGTGTGGCTCTCCACGTGAATTCTCTGACCAGGGAGGTAGATGGAGCATCATGTGGGAGACGCTGTCTGGAGCCACATACTCCTGCACCAGCCCAGTGCGTAGACAAGAACAGACAGAAAACCCAGCCGGGCTTCTGGAAGGAAAGCTTGTTTCCTAGAAGAAAAAGCTCTCTGGCTGAATAACCCTCCAGCTGAAGCCAGAGCAGAAGTAGCAGCTGCAAATTAGCTGGGGAGAGGTGACAAGGAACTTCCATCTCGCCCCTGGTCCACTGGGAGCTGAGGCAGGCAGGCATGTTTTATTCAGCCCTACTCGGAAGCAAATGCCTGGTGGGGTCCGTTTCAGGGCTGGTTCGAGCTTAGGAGTTCCAGCAGGAGAGAGAACACTGAATGATCTCATTTGAGGCCAGGGATAAACAGGGAGCGAGCGAGGCAGCAGGAGCTTCAGCCCTGAGCCAGTGAGTCTCTGCTCTAGCAGGAGGCAGCGTGGGATGAGGCTTGGAATAGCTGCTGTCTCTTCTCGTGGGCTTTGTTCTCGAGAGGGCGTTCTTCCTCGGTTACATGGAAGGACTTTTGCAGGCTCCTAATAGAGGTGTGGAGGTTGATCTGTGGCTTAGCTGGGGATCTTTTTGTGGTGGGAGAAGAAACTGGCTCCATGCAGCAAATTGAGCTGAGGTGAAAGGCACAGGAGCAGAGGCTGATGGAAACGCGGGCAACCCTCTCTCTGATGTGCCCCTTTCCAGGCATTCACACCCAAGAACACCTCCTGCTCTCTTCCAAGCTGCTGTGGCTGAAGAAGAGGCTGCTTCGGCCTAAATCAGCCTGCAGAATGAATCCATATGATGTATGGATGGTGCGGCCGACTTGTATATGTTTGCCATGCACAAGACTGGAGGGTGGCGTCAGTGGTCCCAATTTTCAAAAAGGGTAGTAGAAGGGACATGGAGAATTACAGACCTGTTAGCCTTAGGTCCATTGTAGGAAAAACCATTGAAAGGCTCATAACAGCGAGAGATCTAGCAGTACTAGATAGGGAAAGCAGGCTGGCAGCCACACAACACGGCTTCCACAAAAACAGGTCCTGCCAGACAAACCTTCTGGAATTCTATGACAAGGTTTCGAGATGGCTAGATGGAGGGGATGCAGTGGATGTGGTATACCTGGATTTCAGCAAGGCCTTTGACAAAGTGCCCCATGATATCCTGGTGGAGAAACTGAGGAGTTTTGGGATACACCAAAGCACTGTCCGGTGGATTAGGGCATGGCTGACTGACCGAAAGCAGAAGGTAACCATTAGCGGGGAATCGTCGGGATGGCAGCCAGTGACAAGCGGGGTCCCCCAGGGCTCTGTCCTGGGGCCGATCCTGTTTAATCTTTTCATTAACAACATGGAAGAAGGGGTGAACAGTCTGCTGATCAAATTCGCAGATGACACTAAAACTGGAGCAGTGGCCACAACTGAGGAGCAGATACACCAGATCCAAAACGATCTGGACAGACTATGGAAGTGGGCAGGAGACAACAGGATGGCGTTCAATGTGGATAAGTGCAAGGTCTTGCACTTGGGGCATAAGAATAGCTGTCATAAGTACAGGTTAGGTGACAAGTGGCTGGAGAGCAGCACTTGTGAAAGGGACCTCGGGGTGCTGGTTGACCGCAGGCTAAACATGAGTCAGCAGTGTGATGCGGTGGTCAAGAGGGCGAACGCCACCCTTGATTGCATAGCCGGAAGTGTGGCTTCTAGATCGAGAGAGGTATTACTACCACTCTATACAACTCTGGTGCATCCGTAATTGGAGTATTGTGCTCAGTTTTGGGCCCCTCATTACAGAAAGGATATAGCCAGGGTAGAGTCAGTGCAGCGTAGGGCCACAAGGTTGGTGGCCGGTTTGCAGGGGAAGCTGTATGAGGCGAGACTGAGGGAACTGGGTCTCTTCAGCCTGGAGAAGAGGAGACTCAGAGGGGATCTGTTGGCGACATGCAGGTATGTGAGGGGGTGTCACACGGAGGTGGGTAGAGACCTGTTCTCCCCTGCAGAGTAAGGCAGGACAAGCTCCAACGGAGCAAAGCTCAGGGAACCCAGGTTCCATTTGGATGCCAGGAAGCACTTCCTGACAGTTAGGACCCCGAGGGTGTGGAATGGGCTTCCACGAGAAGTTGTTGAGGCCCCATCAGTGAGGGTGTTCAAAGATAGGCTGGACATGCACATGGTAGGCATGTTGTGAGCAGAGCTGACTGGTGCCGGAGGTCAGACTAGATGGCCCGGGAGACCCCTTTGGGCTCACTCTGCTTCTCTATTTCAAAGACTGCAGCCTAAGCAGACTTTGAGAACTTTTCCATTCTCATCTGCCTCTAATTAAAGGGCGATGCTTTCCCGGTTTTACACTACTGTCGGCTTTGGTTTATTTTGGATTTTGTGTGTTTTGTTAAAGCTGTGGGCAGGGTTTTATTCTTGAGGGCTGCTGCTGAATTTTTGTCATGCACAGAGAGTTCGGCAGAATCGTCTTGCTGGGCGGCATCTGGGGACAATCCAGTTCTCCCCCTCCCTGCTCAGGGCAGGCCTTGCAGGATGTTCGCCCCACAGGGCACTGGCACCTGCTTCCCTGCCATTCCCGCCTGCTGGTTCCAGGCCCGCCCCCTGGAGCAGCAGCGAATAACTCTGGTCCATCTGTTGCACGACAGATGTTAAGACAGTTGAAGCCACAACCTTGCTTCTGCTTCACCTGCCCTTCTGCAGCTACCTGCCTCGCTCTTTCAAACATTCCTCATAGGACTGGGTCTTCACCCCCCCCCGCGCCCCCGCCCCCAGCTGGTCACTCTTCTCTGGCAACAGGCTATGGATCTTCTTAAAACGCAGCGCCCTTAACTGGCACTCCTAAGGCAGCCCGACTAAAGCCGAGCGATGGGAAAGGCCGCTTCAGTGTGGTTACTGCTTTAAGTGATGCTTCTGTGCCTTGCATTATTGCAAGCCATTTTGTGAAGGCTTGCTTTAAAAAGTGGGAAGGTGGGGAGGCAGGCTGTCCCTCTCGTGCCTTGTTTGGAAGCTGTTTTAGGGGTGCTAAAGTAATGCAAGCCACTGCATTTGACCAGAGAAGGCGGGGGGGGGGGAGAAAGTTACAGTGCAAGCCTGGCTGAGCTGGCCACTTCCGTCTCCTCTGACCATACGCGAGAGGCAGGTACCTCCTGCTCTGCCTTCAGGCACTGGGGGCTTGCCGCTGAAACACTTTCCTGTTGCCGGCAAAGCAAGAACAAACCATCTTGTGGGCCCTGCAGCCCAGTGGGGTGGCAGGCCACCTGACCCCCAAGCCCCACCGCCAGGGCCCCCTGCCTAAAGAAAGGTCTCCCTTGCATCTGGGCCCCTGGATGAGCTGCTCTTATCCCACTGCCCCCGCCCCCAATCTTCCTGCGTGGGTTTTTTGAAAATGCAGTGCCCTCCCTGCCCATGCGTCCCTTCTGGGAAGCTGGTCCTTTGGAGATACACCACGGAGGCAGGCTTTAGCACAGCTCCATCAGCCTGTGCTTTCCCTTTTCCATCCGGGAGCCTTGGGTGCCCTGCACCCTTCCTGCCTCGAAGAGTAACAAATCAGTTTGCATGCCAGGAAGGACTTCCTGACAGTTAGGATCCCTGGGGTACAGAATGGGCTGCCACAGGAGGTGGTTGAGGCCCCACTGGTGAGGGTGTTCAAGGACAGGCATGTCATGACCAGAGCTGCCTGCAGCCGGGGGTCAGACTGGATGGCTCAGGAGACCGCTTCTGGCTCACTCTGCTTCTAGCTTTCTATGATTCTGTGTCAACTCCTCCATCCATTCTTCCTTGAGGTTGCTTCTTCCCTGCTTCAAAGTAAGGTCGCCACTTCCGCATGCCGAGAAAGCTCCTGTGCCATCATGAGATGTCCACTTCAGGGAACGTTGCCGTAGAAGCTCCCCATCTGAGCTGCAGTGATGGAGAGACGCTGCGGATGGAGGCATTTCCCTTTTGTACAATACCAACCATTCCAGAATCACCCCCACGGCTGCTGTCAGACTGCCAGGAATCGTGCTTAGCACTGCGATGTCGCAAAGCAGGGATGCCCAGGCAAGACCAGCCCCTGGCTGCCTGCTCTGGAAGATTTGCCACTTGCTCTGGTCCCCAAGAGCTGGAATCTGGGCAGCCCCACACGAACTGTTGGAAGGGAAGAATTGCATCACCCCAGAAGAGCAACTTGCACATTTAGAAACAATTGCTGCAAAAATAGATGGATGGACAAACAAGACAAGGATGTGGAAAGGGTCTCACGAGTGGCCAAGGGCTCTTGCTCGACTGGATCCCCTTTTACTGAGGCCTGTTTGCTCAACGGGTCACTCTGGGACAGTCACAGACTCTCAGTCCAGCCCACCTCACAGGGCTGTTGTTGTGAGGATAAAATGGAGCTCTGTGAACTGCCTTGGATTCCTCACCATGGGGGAGAGGGAAGACAGGATATAAACGCAATGGAATAATAATATCAGCCATTTCGTGCCCAGAGAGTTGCTCAAGTTTTCGAATGCACTCACAGGCCGAGGACTGCCGAGAGCAGTGCGTGGCCTGCCCTCTAGTCACTGTGGGAAGCAGCAGCTCAGAGGGAGGCCGGTGGCAGGACCAGAAGGGCCAGCAGCACAAGGTCCATGGTCCGCTGTCTCGTGCATCTGCAGACAGGGCTGTGCTTTGTTGTGCGCATAACAAGCAGCACTCTCCATCACCCAAGATGAGTGCGTGCCGCTGCCTTCGCACCGCAACACAGTATTGGTTGGGCACATCTCCTCTGACCTGCACCTGGGCTCCAAGTCCCCAAGCCTTTCTCAGCTCCATCTGGACACACGAGCTCCTTCTGCAGGAGCTGCCGGGTGGGGACTGAAGCTGGACGTGAAGCATGTGCCCTCCATTTGGCCTCACCACCCACCGTAGTGGTGCACTTGTGGTGCCTGCAGCCATTCAGAGTTCCACCCTGGGGAGAGACACGCAGGATCGGGCCAGAGGCCTCTCTTGTCCAGGACCCGGTGTCCCTGCAGCCAGCTGCCGGGGCCTCAGGGAAGCCCACAAGGAGGGCTCTGTGGAAGAGACTTGTCCCACCTTGTTCTCCAGCAATGACATCATGCGGTTCTGTGGGGATTCAGGAACCTGGAAGAGCTGTGCTGGGGGGGGGGGGGTGCTGCAGAGCCTGCCACCCGCTGCTGCCACAGCACCTGAGCATTCCTCCAGCGAAGGAGGAAGTCTGGCCCTCCCTCATTGTGCAGAGGTTTCTCGAAGGTGTGGCCGGAGTGGGCTTCCCGCCATGTCCCACAGCTGCTTTTTGTCTTGCCCTCCGGAATGGCAGATAACAACTCTGGTCCATCTTCCACAGGACAGGCATCCCAGTATTTCAAGGCAGCTCTCAGCCTGTGCTTAGAAACATAGAAACAGAGCGAGTCAGAAGGGGCCTCCTGGGCCATCTAGTCTGACCTCCGGCACTAGCCGGCTCCGCTCATGACATGCCCACCATGTGCATGTCCAGCCTATCTTTGAACACCCTCACCGATGGGGCCTCAACGACCTCCCGTGGAAGCCCATTCCACGCCCTCGGGGTCCTAACTGTCAGGAAGTGCTTCCTGGCATCCAAATTGAACCTTGGCTCCCTGAGCTTTGCTCCATTGGAGCGCGTCCTGCCTTCCTCTGCAGGGGAGAACAGGCCTCTCCCCATCTCCATGTGACACCCCCTCACATACCTGTATGTTGCCAACATATCCCCTCTGAGTCTCCTCTTCTCCAGGCTGAAGAGACCCAGTTCCCTCAGTCTCGCCTCATACCCCATCCCCTGCAAACCAGCCACCATCCTTGTGGCCCTACGCTGCACTGACTCCAACATGGCTATATCCTTTCTGTAATGAGGGGCCCAAAACTGAACACAATACTCCAGTTGCGGGCGCACCAGAGTCATGTAGAGTGGAAGTAATACCTCTCTTGATCTAGAAGCCACACTTCTGGCTATGCAACCAAGGGTGGCGTTCGCCCTCTTGACCACCGCATCACACTGCTGACTCATGTTTAGCCTGCGGTCAACCAGTACCCCGAGGTCCCTTTCACAAGTGCTGCTCTCCAGCCACTTGTCCCCTAACCTGTACTTATGACAGCTATTCCTATGCCCCAAGTGCAAGACCTTGCACTTCTCCACATTGAACGCCATCCTGTTGTCTCCTGCCCACTTCCATAGTCTGTCCAGATCCTTCTGGATCTGGAGTACCTGCTTCTCAGTTGTGGCCACTGCTCCAGTTTTAGTGTCGTCTGCGAATTTGATCAGCAGACTGTTCACCCTTCTTCCATGTCGTTAATGAAAAGATTAAACAGGATCGGCCCCAGGACAGAGCCCTGGGGGACCCCACTTGTCACTGGCTGCCATCCCGACGATTCCCCGCTAATGGTTACCTTCTGCTTTCGGTCAGTCAGCCATGCCCTAATCCACTGGACAGTGCTTTGGTGTATCCCAAAACTCCTCAGTTTCTCCACCAGGATATCATGGGGCACTTTGTCAAAGGCCTTGCAAAATCCAGGTATACCACATCCACTGCATCCCCTCCATCTAGCCACCTTGAAACCTTGTCATAGAATTCCAGAAGGTTTGTCTGGCAGGACCTGTTTTTGTGGAAGCCGTGTTGTGTGGCTGTCAGCCTCCCTTCCCTATCTAGCATCACTAGATCTCTCTCTATTATGAGCCTTTCCATTGTTTTTCCTACAATGGACGTAAGGCTAACCGGTCTATAATTCCCCATGTCCTTCCTACTACCCTTTTTGAAAATTGGGACCACCGATGCCACCCTCCAGTCCTCTGGAAGCCTCCTCTTCTGCAGGCTAACCCTCCTCAGAACCATTCCTCCCAGGACTTGCTTTCCAGACCCCTCCCGATCTGACTCATGCTTCTCCCGCGGGGACCCCAGTTTGCCCCTCTTGAAGGTGTGGGCCCAGAACCAAACCCGGTACTCCAGATGTGACCTGACTTGCCCAGGACCAGTGGAATGTAGCTTCCTGTGGCCAAGGCGCTCTTATTTTTATTTATTTATTTATTTATTTATTTTTGGATTTATATCCTGCCTTTTTCCTACAAAGGGCTCAAGGCAGCTTACATCTCCTCCTCCATCTTATCCCCACAACAACAACCCTGTGAGGTAGGCTGAGCTGAGAGTCTGTGACTGGCCCAGAGTCACCCAGTTGGCTCCATGGCTGAGCAGGGACTCGAACCCGGATCGCCTGAGTCCCAGTCCCACGCTCTTCACCACGACGCCACACTGGCTCTCTCTTCACTCTGTGAAGCCTTGTTACCGCACACACTCGGGGTGCCAAGGGCAGTCCTGCACGTGGCGTGCATGCAAACCCGGTGGACACACGAGGGGTCTTTAGCATTGAGCTCCGGGTGAATGGAGGAATCTGATGGCCCAGTGGTACCGACCTGGCCCCCAGGCTACAAGCCTTGTGCTTTTTCTCAGGTACACTCTTCTGCCATCACTTAAGATTGCCGGGTGTTGTCCAATGGAACATAAAGCAGCACGGAGACAGGTGGAGGGGAGCCCCCCTGGAAAATAAGCACACAAGCAAGCAAGCGTCTGCCAAACCCCAGGAAAGCACCAGGTTCCATGCCTCAGGCTGTGAAGCCCACCCTGCCTTTCAGACCAGAGCAACCCCCTTGCAAAGGCTCAGCACCGCTTCTCTGCCGCTATCCCCCTGCCCCCTTGAGGCTGGGAAACACAAATCTGAGGAAAAACCCTGCACAATTCTCCCGCAACACACACGGAGAGAGCAGCCTGGTAAAGCCTTGGCCACTTGTCTAGGACATTTGTCACAGGGAAAAGGACTCAGCAGGAGTGGCTTTTCTGTTTTATGCACAGCAAAGTCGGCACACCAAATTCCCCTTTGTGAGGCAGCAGGTCAAGGCATGGGAGCCTGGTTATGGCCACCCTCTGATTTGCTCACACCAGTTGCTTGCAGGTGAATGCTTCAGAAGGCAACATTTAGATCTGAGAAAACCGCTGCAGCTCCAGGGACCCAGTGGAGCCCTCGTCGGCATGCCCGCTCGGTCCCAGCATCCCGCGGAATCCCAGCCTGCTCCGGGGAATCAGGGCTGCGCTATGAAAGATGCCAAGCGCCGGAGGGGTTCCCTGGTGTGGCGGGATGAATAAGCAGGGTTGTCATAGCAACCACCTTCACCTTGGAAGGATGTGCATTCTCAGATCACAAACTGCTCAGGATGGCCACCTTTGAAAAACTGGCTGCAGCAGCCCGGTGCGGCTCTCCTCACCAGGAAACGCTACCTGGTGTGGCCCCAGGTAGGTTCAGGCAGAGTGCCCCCAACCCGCAGCATTCTCCAGCCAGCCACGGAGGGAAAGCGTCACCTGTTCCGTGGCGGCTGGGGAATGCTGGGAGTTTTAGGACTTCTTGCCGGTCCAGCCTGCATTGCAAACCGCTGTTCCCACATTCCTTTGCTGTGATCTTGGCGCTCCCCCTTCTGGCTCTTGCGGGGAGAGTCAGCATGATTCCCTTCACCTTCTCGCATGGGCATGGATTGATTTGGGGATCAGAAAAAGCAGAACATCATGAAAATGGCTGGAGAGACAAGGAGGCACATGCACTTAGTTTGCAGGCGGTGTCAACATCCATTGTTGTGAGCCGCCCCGAGACTTGGTCGCAAGGGGGTGGCATACAAATTTGTAAATAAATAAATAAATAAAAACATCCATTAAAATGCTTTTTTGCAAAAGGCAATCAAGGTGGGCCGGTGGTGGTGGTGGTGGCCCCACCTTGGGGGAAGCATTCCACCCTGCTTCTGAAGAAGCCTCCAGCAGCCTGTTTTTTGGTTGGCATTTGTATTAAAATAGTCTATTTTTTGTAAAGCCTGATGCCTGATTAACCAAGGACACCAGCTTAATTCACCGAAATGCTTTCCAGCAGTACATAGGCACCCTTCCCATCACAAAACTCGAGGATGCAGAAAGCACTGTAAAAACACAGTGAGTCAAAAGGGCCATCCATGGACACCTGGCCCCAGCCGGCTCCTCTCACATAATGTCCAACATGTGGGTGTCTGATCTTTCCTTGCACACCCTCCCTGATGGGGCCCCCACCACCTCCTGCGGAAGCCCATGCCATGCCCTAGATGTCTGAACCATCAGCAAATACTTCCTGCCATCCAACCTGACACCCTGTTTCTTGAGCTTTGCCCCATTGGACCACATCCTTTCCTCCACTGCAGGGTAGAACAGATCATAACTCTCTACCATATGATACCCTTTCGCATACCTCTATGTCACTAAAAGATTCCCTTCTTCAGGTTGAAAAGACCCAACTCCCTCAATCTCATCTTATATGGCATCTTCCTTGCCCCCCCCCCCCGCCAAATTTGGCTATCATCCCTGTGACCCTGCGCTGAGCTGACTCTCATCTATCTATGCCACTCTTATAGTGCGGAGCCCAGAAATGGATGCAGTATTCCAGCTGTGGGTGCACCAGAGTCTTCTAGAGCAGCATGAACACCTCTCTCTCTCTCTCTCTCTCTCTCAGGAAACTACACTTCTGGCTATACATTCAAGCATGGTGTTCACCCTCTTAACTGCCATGTCATGCTGCTGGCTCATGTTTAGCCTGCTGTTAAAAAGCACCTTGAGATCCCTTTCACAAGTGTCACTCTCCAGCCATTTGTCCCGCATCCTGTACCTAAGGCACCTATTCCTGAGTCCCAAGTGCAAGTCCTTGCACTCATCTGCATGGAACACCCTCCTGTTGTCCCCTGCCCGCTTCCACAGTCTGACCAGATCCTTTTGGATCTGGAGTACCTGCTCCCCAGCTGAGGTCACCACCCCTACTTTTGTATCGTCTGCAAATGTGGTCAGCAGACTGGTTACGCCTCTTCTTTTTGAAGATTGTGGCCACTGATGCTACCCTCCAGTCCTCCAGTACTTCTCCTGATTTCCACAAGGCCTCAGAAATCAAGGCCAATGGATGCGAGAGTACCCCTGCCAATTCCCAAAGCATCCGCAGATGTAGCCTGTCAAGACCAGGTGCTTTTGTAATGGCTAGGGCCCTGAGGAGCTCCTTAACTTCTAGGGGAGTGACTCCAATCTGTGCTCTCATAACCCCAACCTCATCTGACCCCCCAGGTAGATCTCCCCACAACCTGCTTTGGAGACAATAGCAAAATAATTGTTTAACATATGTGCCTGTACTCTTACATCAGTTGCCAGATCTTTTCCCTCACTTGCAAGCAGCCCCACCGCCTCTCCCCTTTTCTCCTACTATCTACAAAAGAACAGAAACCCAAGTTGGCCCTCATGAAGTCCCACCTCCTAGAACTTGACCTACTGCTCATCCCTGTTTCCCTGATCTCGAAGCACAGGATGGAGTGGTCACTCGCATCCAGAGCTCCCCTAGTCTGCACATCACCCAGCAGATCCTCCCTGTTGGTCAAAAACAAGCCTAGGCTGTCCCCCACCTCCCACACCCCTGTTGCCTCCTGGACCCTCTGGGTGAAAATCCCTCCCTCCAAAGGCTCTAGGAAGTGACAGGACATTGCTGCCACCGCTGAGTGATCTCTCAGCTAGTACTGGGGAGGTTGAACTCTCCCACTACAACCATGTCCCTCCCTGATATATCCTTCCAATCTGGCCTATCAGGGCATCATCGTCTGGGGTCTCAAGTTGACCCAGTGGGTGATAACATACCCCCACTGCCAGGTCCCTGCCCCCATCGAGACTCAGATCACCTCTAAGCGGTCCCCTTCTACCCTGCCCCCATCCTATTGCACCTTAGCCCTTCCTAAACATATAGCGCTACTCCCCTCCCCTCTTCCTCTCCCTGTCCTTCCTACACAGAGCATCCTTCTCTGTGCTGATCAGCGTGGCCCTATCTGAGACAAAACAATAATAGAGATTTGTAGTGAAATCTTATACCTGGTTGGCCAGAAGATAAATCCCATGCCTCTCACCATACTTGATCCAGCCATATTGGCTGGAGCATCCTGGGAAATGGAGGACTGTTCTTCTGCCTAACCATGCATAGAATTACACGTCTGGGACTGAGTCTTGCACTTTACATGGAAAAAGGAACTACCTTGGGAAGAAGAGACATTTCATATGAGTCATAGGTAAAATTTTTACAGGACTTTATTCAGATGATAGCTCAATAATGTAAGCAATATTTATAAAACAGGTCCTGCCAGACAAACCTTGTGGAATTCTATGACAAGGTTTCAATATGGCTAGATGGAGGGGATGCAGTGGATGTGGTACACCTGGATTTCAGCAAGGCCTTTGACAAAGTGCCCCATGATATCCTGGTGGAGAAACTGAGGAGTTTTGGGATACACCAAAGCACTGTCCGGTGGATTAGGGCATGGCTGACTGACCGAAAGCAGAAGGTAACCATTAGCGGGGAATCATCGGGATGGCAGCCAGTGACAAGCGGGGTCCCCCTGGGCTCTGTCCTGGGGCCGATCCTGTTTAATCTTTTCATTAACGACATGGAAGAAGGGGTGAACAGTCTGTTGATCAAATTCGCAGACGACACTAAAACTGGAGCAGTGGCCACAACTGAGGAGCAGGTACTCCAGATCCAAAAGGATCTGGACAGATTATGGAAGTGGGCAGGAGACAACAGGATGGCTTTCAGTGTGGATAAGTGCAACGTCTTGCACTTGGGGCATGTTGTTGTTGTTGTTAGTCGCGAAGTCGAGTCCGACCCATCGCGACCCCATGGACAACATTCCTCCAGGCCCTCCTGTCCTCCACCATCCCCCGGAGTCCACTCAAGCTCACACCAACCACCTCAGTGACTCCATCCAGCCACCTCATCCTCTGCCGTCCCCTTCTTCTTTTGCCATCTATTGTTCCCAGCATTAGACTCTTCTCTAGGGAGTCCTTCCTTCTCATTAGGTGGCCAAAGTATTTGAGTTTCATCTTCACTATCTGGCCTTCTAAAGAGCAGTCAGGGTTTATCTGCTCTAGGACTGACCAGTTTGATCGCCTTGCAGTCCAAGGGACTCGCAGGAGTCTTCTCCAGCACCACAACTCAAAGGCCTCAATCCTTTTGCGCTCAGCCTTCCTTATTGTCCAGCTTTCACAGCCATACATTGCAACTGGGAAAACCATAGCCTTGACTATACGCACTTTTGTTGGCAGGGTGATGTCTCTGCTTTTTAGTATGCTATCTAGATTTGCCATAGCTCTCCTCCCCAGGAGCAAGCGTCTTTTAATTTCTTGGCTGCAGTCCCTGTCTGCGGTGATCTTGGAGCCCAGGAAAATAAAATCTGTCACTACCTCCAATTCTTCCCCATCTATTTGCCAGGAAGTGAGAGGACCAGATGCCATGATCTTAGTTTTCTTAATGTTGAGTTTCAAGCCAACTTTTGCGCTCTCCCCCTTCACCCGCATCAAGAGGCTCTTTAGTTCCTCTTCACTTTCTGCCATGAGAGTGGTATCATCTGCATATCTGAGGTTGTTGATATTTCTCCCAGCAATCTTGATTCCAACTGGTGATTCATCTAGCCCTGCCTTTCTCATGATGTGCTCTGCATATAAGTTAAATAGGCAGGGTGACAGTATACAGCCTTGCCGAACTCCTTTCTCAATTTTGAACCAATCAGTGGTTCCATGTCCGGTTCTCACTGTTGCTTCTTGACCTGCATATAGGTTTCTCAAGAGACAAATAAGATAGTCTGGTACTCCCATCTCTTTAAGAACTTGCCACAATTTGTTGTGATCCACACAATCAAAGGCTTTAGCGTAGTCAATGAAGCAGAAGTAGATGTTTTTCTGGAACTCCCTGGCTTTCTCCATGATCCAGCGTATGTTGGCAATTTGATCTCTAGTTCCTCTCCCTCTTCGAAATCCTGCCTGTACTTCTGGTAGTTCTCGGTCCACATACTGCTGGAGCCTAGCTTGTAGGATTTTGAGCATCACTTTGCTAGCATGTGAAATGAGTGCAATGGTGCGGTAGTTTGAACATTCTTTGGCATTGCCCTTCTTGGGGATCGGAATGTAAACTGACCTTTTCCAATCCTGTGGCCACTGTTGAGTTTTCCAAATTTGCTGGCATATTGAGTGTAGCACTTTAACTGCATCATCTTTCAGGATTTTGAATAGCTCAGCTGGAATGCTGTCACCTCCACTAGCTTTGTTGTTGCTCAGACTTCCTAAGGCCCATTTGACTTCACATTCCAGGATGTCTGGCTCGAGGTCAGTGACCACCCCATCGTGGTTATCAGGGATGTTAAGCTCTTTCTTGTATAGTTCTTCTGTGTAATCTTGCCACCTCTTCTTAATCTCTTCTGCCTCTGTTAGGTCCCTGCCATTTTGGTCCTTTATCATGCCCATCTTTGCATGAAATGTTCCCTTCATATCTCTAATTTTCTTGAAGAGATCTCTGGTCCTCCCTATTCTATTGTTTTCTTCTATTTCTTTGCACTGTACTTGGGGCATAGGAATAGGTGTAATAGGTAGAGGTTAGGGGACAAGTGGCTGGAGAGCAGCACTTGTGCAAGGGACCTCGGGGTACTGGTTGACTGCAGGCTAAACATGAGTCAGCAGTGTGATGCGGTGGTCAAGAGGGCGAACACCACCCTTGGTTGCATAGCCAGAAGTGTGGCTTCTAGATCAAGAGAGGTATTACTTCCACTCTACATGACTCTGGTGCGCCCGCAACTGGAGTATTGTGCTCAGTTTTGGGCCCCTCATTACAGAAAGGATATAGCCAGGGTAGAGTCAATGCAGCATAGGGCCACAAGGTTGGTGGATGGTTTGCAGGGGATGGGGTTTGAGACGAGACTGAGGGAACTGGGTCTCTTCAGCCTGGAGAAGAGGAGACTCAGAGGGGATCTGTTGGCGACATACAGGTATGTGAGGGGGTGTCATACAGAGATGGGTAGAGATCTGTTCTCCCCTGCAGAGGAAGGCAGGACACGCTCCAACGGAGCAAAGCTTAGGGAACCCAGGTTCCATTTGGATGCCAGGAAGCTCTTCCTGACAGTCAGGACCCCGAGGGCGTGGAATGGGCTTCCACGGGAGGTCGTTGAGGCCCCATCAGTGCAGGTGTTCAAAGATAGGCTGGACATGCACATGGTGGGCATGTCGTGAGCAGAGACAGCTGGTGCCTGAGGTCAAACTAGATGGCCCGGGAGACACCTTCTGACTCACTCTGTTTCTATGTTTCTATATCCCATTTTTCCAACTCACAAGACTAAAAATTATCATATAATGAATGAAAACAATATGCCAGTCAAAGAAGCAGGGCCTAGGAGTTGACCACACCATCAGCATTCTGGAAGAGAAACACTTTGGCCTGGCGCCTACAGCCCGTGGTGAGGGATGCAGCCTCTCAGGTCTCCTGGGGCAGGGAGTTCCACTGGCAGGGGCCAAAGGCTTGGCTCTGAATGGTGGCAGCAGGTGGGATGTGGAGAAGGCCTTCTGTGGAGATCATCTGGATGAGCATTGTGTGGTGGGAGAAGGAGGCCTCCAAGCACTCTCTGCTCAAGGCTGGCAAGGTTTTCATGAGAAGAAGCAGCATTTTGGTCTGGGCTCGGGGGACTAGCCAGGAAACCCTGGTCCCCAAACAGCTGCCCTGCTCGAGGGGTAGCTGCAGCATCTCAGGCTGGCTGAAGTTTCTGAACCTAGCTGATCTAGAAGGGTGCTGGACAGATGGGTAGGAGGGACAGGAAGAGACAGAAAAAGAAAGTCCATTGGCCTTGTGGGGGTGGGGGGAATGCTAGCAGGGTGGTGGAATTGAGATGAAGAAGAATGGGGCAAAACTAGACCCATGGATGGATATCACTTGGGTCTCAGCAAAATGCCTTCCCTTCAGCTAAATGACAGAATTTGCTCCCTTGAGATGTGGTGACGGCCATCAACTAGGGTGGCTTCGGACCACTTTATGGAATGTCCCATGGAAAGTTATCAGTTTATTTGTAAATTAAATGGTAAATTAAGTTACATTGTAAATTTTAGCTTTTTATAGGTTTATTTATAGTTTTAATTTGGGACTCTGAGATGGGCCACTTTTAGACTGTATAATTTTAGATTGTTTAGTGTGGGTTGTTTGTTATGTTTGGTTTATGTTTTTGTTTTATATTATATTTGTTGTGAGCCGCCCCGAGGCTAGTTGGCAAGGGCTGGCATAGAAATTTTTTCTAATAATAATAATAATAATAATAATAATAATGTCTAACAATGGGCTGCTCGGTGCAGCCCCCAGGATGGGGACCCTGCACGGCTGTGTATAGAAGCATAAAAACATAGAAACATAAAAGCAGAATGAGTCAGAAGGAGCCTCCCGGGCCAACTAGCCTCCAGCTGGCTCCGCTCATGGCATGCGTACCATGTGCATGTCCATCAGTGGCAGGATGCACGGCGGGGGTGCAGCTGTACTCGGGCCCTGTGGGTGGGCTTCCCACAGGCAGCTGGCTTGCTACTGTGGGAACAGAAGGCTGGACGGCTGGACCTGGGTCCTCTGAGCTTGCGTGCCCTTTGGTGTTGGGGCTGATCTGCCAAACTGCAGCGCTAGCCTGCAGTTTTGTAAAATGCCAGTAGAGGGCAGAAACCCCTCACGGTTTGTGCCTTTTCCCAGTCAGGATTCTGCCGGTGGGGTCACGAATGTCCCACCTTCTGGCAGGCCACCCAAGCTGCCCACCTGACCACAAGAACCCATGGCTTGCGCCCAGGATTGGTTGGCTCATCCCTAAATTACAGCCCCTGCGCGATCATTTTCTTTTCGCAGTCTTTTTTGACTGGTGTTCTGATTGTCGCGTATTTCGTCCAGCTGTTCTGGGTTCCTTGCGGCAGAGGCAGGGTGCATGCTGCATCCCAGGCGGTTGCGGTTGCTTGAACTCCGCCAGTGCTTCCAATAACAGGGGCAGCTCAGACGCTGTAAAGGCAGTGGGGCTAAACCTGCGTTCCAGGAGGTGCTTCAGCGGCATCTACCCCCACGCAGCCACAGCCGGCTATTCATATTCAACACGCCAGTTAGCAAATGGCCACAACTGACCATCGGGACCAAGAAGCTGATCCAGAGTGAAAACCAGCCCCTTCATCGAAGTCCGCCAGGCAAATCCCTCAGTCCAGATTTCCCCATGCAGATCATGTTGCATGTGAAAATACGCCCGATGGCGGAGAGACACCAAACTGTGCCCTGACACTCTGGCTGCCACTGCTGGGGGAGGCCGCTTCTCCAGCGTGGCAAGATGAGATCCCCGTGGATCCACCTGGGGTGAAGGTCTGGAAATGAGCTGACTGGGGAGACGAATCTCACCTAAGTGGAAGAGACCAAACTCGAGGGCCAGTTGGCAGGTAGGCCTGCCGGTGTGAAGGAAAGGTCAAGGTCCCCCCCGCGCCCGCCATGCTTGGCCGGAAAGCGCCGCCTCCCCAGGAGGCTGGCGAAGGGCTGGCGCTGCTTGTGAACACCCCACCGATGCTCCGGCTGTCACCTGCCCAACTGACTGTGGCCCAGGCTGTGTGGGCCGACTTGGATGTGCAGTCCGCGTTTTCTTTTCTGGCCTCCGTCCAGCGAGGCTCCCTTTGCTCTCTGTCTGCACGTTCTCTGCGACACATGGGCAGGTGCATCACTTGTGACCGCTGCAACCAAAGCAGAGATGGGCTGGGGGACAGAAGCATGACCCCTCCAGGTGCCTCTGTGCTCCTGGCTGCATCACGGAGCTCTGCATGTTGAGCACAGAGTTTAACATGTTGGCAGACTGTGGAATTTGCCACTGTGGCAAGTGGCGACAGCTTGCAAAGGGGATTGGACCGATTCACGAGGGAGGAGGCGAGCAGTGGTCGGCCATGTGCTCCCTCCTTCGGCAGAGGTGGCCTGCCTGCACACACCAGCTGCTGAGGAGTATGGGCAGGAGCAGGGCTTGCACCCATCCTGCCTGGGGAATTCTGTGGCCACCGTGTGTGCAGCATGCCGGGCTGGACAGACCCAGCATGACATTTCGTATGTTCCTGTTATGCCTGACAGGCTGCAGGCAGTGGCTACTGCACAGCTGGGGAAGGCTGGGGGTGTGGAAAGCTCACTGTGTCCGGCAACCCTTCCTCCCTGGGGCTGCCCTAGCAAACCTCAGGCTGAACATGGGCTGCTGTGGGACAAAAGGGAGGCAGGCGTGTCCCCCCTCCCTGCCTGTTGGCATTCCAGAAGGATTGTCTGCTATAGAAACACAAGAACAGAGTGAGTCAGAAGGGGTCTCCTGGGTCATCTAGTTTGACTCCCAGCTCCAGCTGGCTCCACTCAGGACACGCCTCCCATGTGCATGGTCTGTTAGGAAATGGTTTTTTCTGAATGCTCAGCATTGTCAGGGTCTGCACCAGCCTTCCCCAACCTGGTGCCCTCCAGACATGCTGGACTGCAGCCCATCATTTCTAGCAGGCATTGCCAAGCACCAGGATGGCCAGCACTTCTGCATGTCCCCCTGATGCAGAAGGCTTCCTTGTGCCTCAGATCGCCAGCAAACTGTGCCACTCCTACACATGGTCAGCCCTTGATATGTCTGGATCATATACCCTGAAAGCTCTGTGTGTCTGCCTGCTTGATCCAGGAACGCTGCTTGTTTCCCCAAGTCCAGCTTCTCAGGATCTGCTGCCCTGGCTCCAGGGCATGCTGGTACCCATGCACGGCCGGATTCCTTTCTTGGTGCCTGGCTACCTGCCCAAACATCCTCCCTTCAACCAGCCAACCTCCCCTAAGTTGGTACACTTTCTTTCCTGCGACTGGATGGGTTTGTGCTGGTGTTGCAAAGGCGTTCTCAGGCCCCACCTCTGCCTTGCACTTTCAGGCAGGTGACATGTCTCCCCTGGAAGCCCTCTTGGTTGGGTCTTGGCTCCGTCACTCCAATGGCAGATGTGCTCTTGGCCCCCCAAAATTTGCCCAGCCCTGCTGTGTATCATCGAATTTCTGCCCCCCTCCCGTGCCAAGTCCCTGGGCCTGCTGTGCCAGGCGGGTTCCTTGCTCTCTGCCTCCTGCCGAAGCATCCTCTGACTAGCAAAATGCTGCCCAGCACTTCCAGAAACTCCACCCCCCCCCGCCCCTGGCTGCCTGGGCTGTGGGCATGTGGACGGTTCTTCCAAGCACGGATGAATGCTGGGAGAGCCGGAGATTTTCAGGATCTCCAACCAAATCTGAGGTCTGGGCATGGATCAGTCAGTGAGGTAATCAGTTTCCCTCTAGTGTGTGACTTGACTTACTTGCTTGAGTAACCTGCCAGCTATTTGGGTCATGATGTGCCTGTGACATACTGTGAATGTCTGCTTAGTTCTCCCACTCCCTCTCCCCACTTTGAAGCGGACTTTGTCCACTGTTAGCAAAACACAAATGTTCTAAAACTGCTCACAAAGCTCTGTCTGACCATCACTGCAGCTCTAACGATGCATCTTGTAATTAATATTGGGTTTGTAATGCACCATCAAGAAAAGCCGTAGGAGGGCCATGGGAAGATTGTCATCACAGATATTGGAAATGGGTTGAATCTGACAACTGAAATGGGCTGTGAGGCTCAATGGTCAGCTCGTTCTGGGGATGGCTTGGGGTTTGTTCTCAGTTGACTCTATGTGGCTTTCTGGCCAGGAGATCTTCTGCAGGCTGCTCAAGATGAGTTGCCCTCAGAGGGTGGCTTTTGGCACTCCTTAATTAGAGCCACCAGCTTTAATCTGTTTAATCAGCAGATGAGCCAGCTATGACTCCAGTTGATTAATTAGCCTCGACTGGTTTTAATCAGGGAGGGCCAATTCTACTTCGATCTAGGGCTACAAGTTGATTTTTCTAGGTAATTGCACTCCCCATGTGATTACTGCATTAGGGGACAAAAATAACAATGGGAAGAGAGTTGAGTTTATCAAGAGATAAATTATCTTCCTAAGATTATGTTTATTAAGATATAAGTTATCACACTTTCTTCTGTACACTAGTGATATGAATGAGCCTTCTGTCAGCTGCTAGGGCTTTTCTGCATGAGGCATCACTCACGCACTCATCCTTCTCTAGTTACAGTTGTTTATGGTTTCTTTAGATCATGATGCCATCTTTCTTCTTCTACTTTCACTTCTGTGTCTAATAGGCACTTCTGATGACGGGTTTTTTTGTTTGCTTGCTTTTCATTTTTATGGAAAAAATTATCTATTTCTATAATGCCCAGTAGCCAAAAGGCTTTCTGGTCAGTTCACAAAGTTAAAAAGCACATATAACAACAACAACACAATATATAATAATCAATGTGGTATTTAATTATAGAAGTGAACGACAGTGTGATTTCATCTGATGTATTTGCTCTATTCGGCTATACCATAGTGCCATCTAGAGGTTATGCATCAGAAAAACAGGAAAGCAAATGTTCTAGTACTCAGAACTCAATTCTGCGACAAAACTGAAAGTAGATATAGTGGATTAACACCTGTTTAGTCTTGTGAAGAAAAGCTTCTAATCTGCTGTACCTACTTTCAGTTTTATTGCAGAACTGACACACAAGCACTACATATGGAGCAACATCTAGGTGGCACTGTGACGTAAAAGAATAGTGCAAATACACAAAAGGAAATCACACTTCCTTTGATGTCCACAACTAAATGCTGCCTTTTCTCTTCTCTAAAAATTCTGGTCAAAAGTGCTGGTTAGGCACTGAAGTAAAACTGGAAGGTAATGATGCCTGCTAAAGAACCCCGAAACAGCCGTGAGTAGGAAAGAATCCGTGCATGGGAGACGTCTCACATAGAAAGGCCTCTTTCTGGATGCCAGAGAAGGGATGGCCTCGTAGTTGTAAGTTCCATCACCACACTGGAGGAATCTTTCCCGATCTGGAGCCCTCCAGACGATTTTTGACTGTAGCTTCCAGCAATTCTGAACATGGGCCACGCTGTCTGGGGTTGGTGGAAGCCCGAAACACCTGCAAGGCACCATGCTGGGGAAAGGTGCCCCGGAGGGTTGCTGTCAGACATCACATAGATGCAGTGCACGAGACCCGCTCCTCGTGCCCAAGAGTTTGTGTTCCTTCGACACGCCAAGAGTGGCTCCTGTGATGCTGGACCCAGCCTCTGGCCTGCCTTGCTGCCGTCACCAGCAACTCAGTGAAGATGAGGAGATGTCCACACGCCTGCCCTGCGAGGTCCCAGGGCTGCCCAAGCCCGGCATGAATCTGGCTTTACCAGCGGCACCCTGGAACCAGGGCGGGATGGGGACTGAGCTGGACTGCCACTGGTTCCTCCTCCAGATCCACCCACCAGCCCCCGTGGGTCTTTCCCCCCCTTAGTGGTCTACAGCATCGTGGTGCAGAGCCCATCTCTGCTTCTTGGGAGGCAGCGGTTCTGCTTCTTGTACCCCTGCCTGCAACGGGTACCAATCTCTTGTAATTCCTGCCTTTCCAGCAGGCGCTGCAGCACAGAATGTGGATCAGAGCCATGCCACTGACCCTGTGCAAGAGTCCCCCAAAATCTCCTCTTGCCTTCTCATCCCCTTTCCTGCATGTGCATGCATGTCTCTTTTTTTAGACACAGTATGGACAGGAAATGCCTTGTTTACTGCTATCGTATAAGCCACTCTGGGAGCCCTTTTGGCTGAGGAACGGGGTGCAAATGCCTGAAAATAAATAGCACATGGGATTCACAGGGGCAAAGCCTCCGTTCCCATTTCTGCCTCCGCTTCCAAGGTTTCTGCGGCGCATGTTGCTGGTGCCAAGGACCGGCCTTTCCCCCTCAGTGACAGATTGCTTGACAGCTCATGTGTGAGACTGGAAAATTGCTTCTCTTTCCTATCAACTAGTTCCCATAAATCAGGCCACTGCAAGTTTAATTAACCTAAATGCACATTAATTCCAGTGCCCCATCTAATACTCAAATAACTCTGCATTTAGAACATTGCTTCTTGCACCAGCTGCACCAATCCTTCCCAAGAGACTGCTGATGTATCTCGGAAGAGTTGTGATCAGCAGCTGGGACACGACACATTCTCACAGTCAGCCGGAGCACAAAATAGCTCGTGAGAATTAGATAATCTGATTCAAGGGGTGGAGAATGGGCTTGTCAGACTGGGCTCTAGGCCAGGGCCGTCTGAACAGCATGATGGGTCCCAGGCAAAGCAGTGCACTGGGGCCCCTACGACAACCACAACTACTGTGAATTTTGGAAATTTTGCAATTTTCCAAGGGTTAACATACACAGATTAGGATGGGGCCCACGGGCACGTGCCCATCAGGCACACGCATGAAGACGGCCCTGCTCTAGGCCTTCCCTCTGCCAAAGATCCACTGAGTAGCCTTCCTTGCAAAGTCCGCCCACTCCTCTGCTGGTTTGTTGGAAATGTTTGCATCCCATCTTTTAAAGATGCTGATTCGGGTAGTCCCTGCAAAGTGAAATGGTGGAAAGAGAATGACAACGGCCACAGTCTGAACCAGCAAGAACAGCCAGAACAGGCCAAGCAGAGCAAACCACACACTCCATGGCGAGACGTGCAGCAGCTTGAGCCGAAAGTCTCCTGGCACGGAGCCAGGCAGACAGACCTGCGGAGGGGAGGGAGCTGTGGTGCCCCGGCACTGGGCGGCCCGGATTTCCTCACTCCATGCTCAGAGATGGGGAAGGGCTCCCCACCGGCCCCTCTGCATCACTCCCCATCTAAACAGGGGCACTCGTGCCCGTCCCCCACTGCTGCTGTGACAACTAACATTAAAAACCACTGCCACCAGTTCTGGAACTATTTTGGGAATGCAAGTACTGTGGAAATGGTTGAAGCATTTGGAAGGTAAACCTCTAGAACAGCGGTCCTCAAACTTTTTCAATAGGGGGACAGTCAGAAGGCTGCAGTGACCATAGCAGGCCAGTGAGGTGGGGTTGCCTGGGAGCGCGGGGCAGTGAGGTGCTGTCAGCGCGCGAGGTGGCATCAGATGCGTGCAGCAGTGGCTCACTCGCTCAGAGATCTCTCAGCGAGTCCAAAACCATCTCCGAGCGAGCCAGCCACTGCCTCCCTGTCCGCACAGCAAGCGCGCATGCGGGCGGTGAGTGGCGGCACGGGCCGGATGATGGCCATGGTGGGCCAGATCCGTCCCACGAGCTGTAGTTTGAGGGCCCATGCTCTAGAACAATCCCCTGGCAGAAATGTGGGGATGACAAACTGTGCTAAATTCTACGTAGGATTGGGCCAGTGGGCCACTCTTCTCACCTTTCCCTTGCCCACAGCAAAGGGAAGACTAGCCTGCTTGGCCTGCACATTCTGGGAGAGGAAGCAGCAGCAGGAACTTTGCCCAGCCCTGTCCTGCCGCTCGGGACACGTGGCGTCCCCGGGCCACAGACTGGCCTGGCTTCTGGCCAGAGAACCCAGCAAGTGCTTCGTGCCAAGAGGAGGCTGCCCATCCACCTGCTGGGGAAGGAGCAGCTGCTGGCACTTGTCTTGCCCTTCCCTGCCCGAAGAGAAACCTGCACAGTCTTTGACACTATGGGCTGGTTTCAGCCTGAGTTTTCTGTGCTTCCCCCACTGCCTTGCCTCCCAATCCCGTCTCCTTTTGCGTTGCATCTTTTCAATTATAAACTTGAGAGAGCAGACCCGCTCATCATTAATCTTTGGAAGCTGCTATGGGAGCTTTTTCTCCTTGTATAACAAATGAGTATAAATACAGACTATAGCAGATAAATAACTGAACAAATAAGGCAAGCCTTGGGCTTTATGAATTGGGGTCAGTCTGCTGGGCTGCCCACAGGTGTGCCCAAGGGAGCCAGCGGCCCGAGACTGGGGGGCGCAGGCTCTCGCCTCATCCTCTTGCGCGTGGTCACCAGAGGGTGCCGGTGGGGCCTTGTAGGCCCCTGGCAGTTGCCAGGGGACCCTCGTCGCACTGAGCTCTGTGAGCCGCGGGGACCATCGGGCTGCTGCGTGATGCCTCGGTCCAAGCAACTTCTGCCTCCAGCAGAGAGCAAGCGGTGGCTGGGTGCCTGGCCGTGTCCACCCGCCGTCCTGCCCGTGAGTCTGACGCTGCCCTGCCACTGAGGTGACCTGCGCGAATGGCTGGGGAGGGCACCTCCGATGGGGCCACAGAGTACGTGGCGAGGTCTGCGCGTCTCTCTCGCGCGACGGCTGCTCTGCCGCGTCGCGGGCCTGAAGGATGTGGGGGTCTGGGAAGGCAGCTCCGCAGGACGCTGCCCTGCCGCGCTCGCCCCCTTTCTTTCCACAGTGACGCAGCAGCTTCCCTTCCCGCCCTGACCCCGTTGCCAGAAGGACCTCCCCGACGGCCACTATAGGAGTGGGACTGGGAGCCTGTGCCCCCTTCCCCCCCCCACGCTGGGAAAGTGGACGGAGCACTTGGCTCCGGGCACTTTTCGGAGCCCCCAGCCCGGCCCAGTGGAGATGACCTTGACTGGCCCCGATTCATCTGCCCTGGAAGGGGTCGCGAGCTCCGGTTCTCCCGCGCGGACTTCCGCGGCCTCTCCCTCCGTGCTTGAACGGCGAGGGCGGCTGGACCGGGACCCTCCTCACGTTCTCGGCCAGTTCCGCTGCATGCCTGGCCCCACCTTCTCGCCCGCCTGCCCGGTCCTCCTCCTCTGCCCGCTTCCCCATGCGGCGAGGCTGGAGGGGCGAGGGCGGGCGACCTGGGCGGGCTGCATCTCGGCCCCGCGCTCCGTCTCCCCGGCTTCGCCCAGCCCGGCCCCATGCGCCGGGCTCGGTTCCGCCTCTGGATGCTGCTCCCCTTCACCGAGCCCGCGGCACGGCCATGTTCCGAGGCCTGGCCGCCAGCTGCGCTCGCCCTCTGCCTGCAGCCCGCTGCCCGTCCGCCCGGGCTCGCCGCGGAGCGGCCCCCGGAGCGGCAGGGCGCCATCCAGGCTCGCCGCCGCCTTGCCGGGGCGCGCGGAGGCGCCCGGAAGGGGCTCCCCCGGCCGGCCCCGTTTCCCCTTGAAAGAGCGCGCGCGCCCCGCCGAGGCGAATGAGAGCGGGGAGGAGGGGCCCAGGACCCCCCGCGCCGCCGCCGCCGCCGCCGCCGCCGCCGCAGGATCCCGGCGCGCACAGCTCCGCGGGGGAGGGCCGCGAGACCCGGGCCGCGAGAGGCAGGCAGGCAGGCAGGCAGGCAGGCGCGGCCGGCGCTTCGCAAGGGCGGCGGCGAGAGTCGGGGCTTCCGCGTCCTTCCTCGCCCGCCCGCTCGCCCGCCTGTGAATGGAGCTGCCCGGCTGATGGTGCTGGAGGCGGCGGCGGCCCAGGGGCGGCGGCACGTTTGCATCTTGCGGAGACCGACGAGCCGCCGCCGCCGCCGCCGCCGCCGCCAGCAGCAGCAGCAGCAGCAGCCTCGCCGCCGCCGAGAAACTTTGCCCGGGCCCGCCGAGAGGCAGCGGACCAGCCCGGCCTGCGGAGCCCGACGCGGCGGAGGCGGCGCCGGCGCCCGGGAGCTCTTCGCGGTGCTGAAATGTCGGCGCGGGCTCCGGGCGCCTGGCGGAGGGCAGGAGGTCGGGGCTCGCTGGCTCCCGCCCGGCTCTGATCGCGGGCCGGCGCCGCGGGGCAGGGGCGCGCTCGACCGGGGCCGCTGGCGCTGAACTCGCCCTCCCATGTGGATGCAGAATGGACCCGCTCCGGACGATGGATCGGCTGCTGCTGCTCGTGCACGCAGCACTCCTGGCTTATTTCAACGGGGCCAGCTTGTGTCTGGCCGATCCAGGTAAGCGTGGGGTGCGGGGGGGGGGAGCCGGGGAGAAGCCGCTTCTGGGGGGCATTGAGCTGGGAGCAGCCAGCACCCTCAAATCTCCCGTCCACTCCGGTGAGCCCGAGCAGGTGCATCTCTTTAGGATCTCACCCTGAGCCAGCAAAGGCGTTCTCCAGAACTTGCCGGACCTGTTGTATTCTGCACAACCTTTGACCATCCTTCGATCAGTAGCTTTACTCAGTGACCGTGGAAGCTCACAGCAACAGAAGGGACTGGCAGAAGAGAAAATGTGTGCATCAGCTGTGGAACTCCCTGCTCCATGATTCCCAGAGGGGAATCCTGCCACCGAAATGTTTGACAAAATTAGTGCAGGTTAGCCTGGAGCAGGTATGGCTGTCAGCCCTGCTCCTCGAGCAGCAGCCCCAGCCTCAGTCCCCCTTCAGCCAACAAGAACTGGAAGGCCCTAAGGGAGCTATTGTGATCTGAAGGCTTGCCCCCCTCAGTCCGGGCAGGCTCCACTCACTGGGCTGTGCTTCGTCCCAGAATGAATCTTCTTATGTTCCTAAAAAGACTCTCACTCCACATGGGACTGCTGGAATTTGCAGGTTGTATGGGGGTGGGGGAAGGCAGAAGTGTCGACTCCATTCAGAACTGCCCTCCTGCAATGCAAGCAGGAGCAGCCCCGGTCCAGAGGACACACAGACCACAAGACCTGGGAACTGGCACTAGGAACCAAACAGGGTGCCCAAATAGCTCAAAACTGGCTCCCCCAGTTGCCAGAAGAGTCCCATAAACAGAGCAGGTATTGCGGGAGGACCCCACACCCTCCCCACCACTCCGCCACGTTTGTGCTGCTAGGGGGAGCCTCTGAAAGACTCCATCTGTTGAGAAATCCTCTGATGAGAACCAAGTTGGAAGGGCCAGAACAGAGCCAGAAAGGGGGGCCCTGTCTGTGGCAGGAACACTAACCAATATCTAGCATGAGAAATATTTAGGAGAGGTAAAGAATGGGCCAAGGTTTGAGGCTGTTGTGGCGATTGCATGTGATAGTGGATCATGCTGCGGACCACAAGGTCAAGAGTGTTGTTACTTCCCTTCTTTCTGAGGGGGTGCAGACAAAAGTGATTCTGGATCAGGACTTCTGGCCTGAGAAGCCTTAAAAAGGCCCATGCCAAAGACCACACCGAGAGTGTTCCCTTCACCCCGGACCTGGACTGCTTTATCATATGAGTTTGTGGCTCAGTCTCTTACTACTCTTCAGGTGAAGCCCTGAATGACAAACAAATCTTTGAGTGACAAACAAATTTAAAATGGCTAAGGGGCAGCACAGACCCAAGAGTAAGACAATTTAAAATCCCCCATCTTAACAAGCCTGGGCAAATAAAACCATTTGCACCTGAAATCAAAAAGACATTTGGTTAGAGCCAGGCTTAGTCATACCTATAGCAGACCTATCACGAACAATGGGGCTTCTGTCAACCAAGTCTAGCTCAAGTCCCCCGACTTTAATGGTTATGCTGTATGCATGCCTGAGCCTGGATCCAGCCCATCCATTTCAACACTTTCCCTGGTGAAAGTCAGGGGAGCAAAACCATTGTGCTCTAAATGGCTGAATATTATGTGACAATATTGCAATTTCAAGGTTTTTAATCTTTGTAACCTGCCCAGAGAGCATCAGCTATTGGGTGGTAAGGACAATTAATGAAATAGATGAAAATGGAAGGAATTTCAGTGCAGGTTTGTGTAGAAGTTGGCAGCTGCTCAGGCTACCTCAGAGGGGCTAGAGAGGTGAACACCAAGACCGTAATGGGAGCCTGGCTCATCTCAGGTGTGTCAGGATGAGCATGTGGGTTCAGGTAACAGAGCAATCATCAGGTTGCCAGCTCACTGGGGAAAAGGCCGCACAACAGCAGTGCTCCATGCGGACCTTACAAGTGGACCGTGGCTATTCCAACCCCTGAGGAACTTCATGTGATCCTGCCAAATTTTATTAAGTTCCATCAAAAGGAAAAAGAAATGTTTAGAGTTGCAGCAACAGCAATATTCAGTGCATGGCAGTTCCTTCTCTCCTTTAGTTGGGCAGGTCATTCATGGGCTGGCTTGCTGCTCCCCAGTCCCCATGGCATGGAGCTGCTTGTGCAGCCATGTGCCATCCCAGCTCCTAGTGCACAGCAAGAGGGAGCAGCGCACCGGCCCAGGCAGGCAGGGATCCTGTTGCCCACAAACAGCCTCTGAAAGATCGGAGCAGGCAGGCCACATCGACCCAGAGAGGCTGGAAGTCAGGCTCCAGGTGAGCAGGCTGAGCTGGGGACCAGAGGCAGGTGACACGGCCGCTGCAGGCAGGTCAGGTTCCACCAGCAGTCTCCACTGCAGTTCTGCGGGCAAACTTCGAGGAGCAGGGGCAGCCCTGGGTGCCTTATGAAAGGCCAGTAGAATGGATGGCGGGCAGGCCGGGTCTCCGCACTCAGGGTGGTGCTGGGGAGCAGCAAGGCTCAGCTCTTCAAACAGTCCTGGCAGAACAGCAAAAAAGAGGCCGACACCTGCTGCCACTCGCCAGGGCAGAGCCTGTCAGTGCCCCATGCTCAGGCTGCTTCTGGCAAGCAGTTGCAGGTGCAGCGGGGCCCCTCCTGCAGGGCCCCTCAGTGCCTCTCTGTGAGCTGTCCCAGTGATGCCTGTCCTTTGACTTAAGCACCTCTTTTTGCCCTAAAATGATCAGCCTCTCTTCAAAAGTCCGGAGGACTCGGGATGACTGGGCCCCTTGCAGCTTGCAGGGGACAACGGCATCTCGCTCGGGAGGTGGCAACTCTTTGGACCAAGGGAGCTTTTCTGCTACTGCTGCAGCGACAGCCGGGTGTGCCACATAACCAGTGGAGGCGAGACGTCCAGCGACAGATGCCTGGTTCCCATAAAAGATATCAGGCCAAGAACATCCTTCTGGGTATTGTCTGGGGGAAGCCATGGCAGTGAGCTCCTCGGAAAACAGTTGAAATGTTTATTAGACGGCACCAAATCAGATCTCAGCTGTTCGCATTCCACACTCATCATGCCATGTGGATTCCTGACAGAGGTGTTTTGGCCCCTGATATAACATATAAAACAAAACAAAACATCTCAGACAATTACGATTTAAAATTATTTCCACGGCAAAAACTATGAGGACTTCTGCAGCTGCAACTGGGCTGGAGTCCGTGAAGCTGCAGACCACAATCCAAGTTGTTAGTCTTTAAGCTGCAGCAAGAGCCTTTATTGCCTTCAAGTGAGTTCTTAGTCCTCTTGGCCAGACTGGACTTAACTGGGGTATGATTTGGAATTATTTCATTCAGAATGGAAAAGCAACATTGAGTAATTTCACAACATACTACATACATTAAGCACACTTCTACAATTCCAGGTTTCTCCTATGCAGAGAATTTTCATTTCTTTGGCCTTAGAATGGAGACATTTGTGCCACTTGATTAGAGGTGCATTTGGCTTTGAGCTCTTTTTGGTGAACTTTTGCAAAACACAGTGAATTTTGCACAATTATATCTTACTTTAGGGTAGAAGATATAATCTGTCGGGTGTCGGTTTCAGCCTCACATTGAGTCCTATGGGTATAATTCTGACATGAGTTTAATCCTTAGATAAACAGGTTTTGAAGTTCCAGCTCATATTACATATCCCATGGAAGCCTTATTTCCTGATTCCAGGAAGGTGGGTATGTGGTTGTATTTAACCAGTACTGGGGAAAGCACTTTGCACTTGCTCAGCCGTACTTTCTTCTGTAAAATTGTTTTGCATGTTCCAAGTTCTGGAGTTAATCCAGGACAACCTCCTTGCACAAAATGACTAAGGCCCAGCTCTGATATGTGCTGCCCACTGACCCACAAATTAATTCATCCACCATCCCAATGGCTTTGCCCACTCATGCAAAGAAACACAAACTAAAAGCACCATGCTCATTTGCTGGCAGCTGACAGCAAAGGCAACTGTGGCTTTCAAAAACTGCAAGACCTCTCAGCTGACCAGCAGCCCCAGAGCAACGCAAGACTGCCACCAGCTCTTGCTCTGCTGAATGAGGTGACTCAGGTGCCCCCCCACTGCTGGCTCCTGCTTTGCCTTTGCCAAGTCCACCTGGCTTGTGGCTCGTGGCTGCCCCCCAGCCAGCCCCAGCCCAACGCCTTTAGGCATGGTGTGCCTGCCTTTGGCAATTCCTGTTATGAAGGACTGTGGGACTCCAGAAGTCACATTGTCTGGGAGACACTGGTGGAATTCATGAAGGTAAGGTGGGGTAGGGTGTGCAATTCGAATAGGCACTCGGTTTTTCTTCCCAGACCTCCTCCTCTCACCTTATCCTTAGCTCACCTCAGATGCAGGAGGCTGAGACAGGCAAGGAGACTGGAGTGAAGGACCAGGCGAAGGCCGGTCTGTCTTCCCTCGGCTGCCCCTGACATACATGCCTGTGGGGCCTGTGATGCATGCTTGCTCCAACTGTGGGTGGTCTCCAGGAAGGCATTTTGAGGGAACCCAAGAGTCATCCCTTACATCCATATGTGCCCGCCCGCCCCTTGAGATCAGCGGGAGAGGCCTTTCTCCAGGAGCCCTCCATGAAGGACATTAGGAGGGTCCAGAGGAGGGCCTTCTCTGCGGTGGCGCCCAATCTATGGAATGTGCTCCCCAGAGAGGTCCCCCTGGCGCTGTCGTTATTTGTTTTTCAGCACCGGGCCAAGACCTTTTTATTTAAACGTCATTTTAATTGTTAATATTATTTATTGATTTTACATCTTTGGCCAGGACGTCTCCAATTATATTATATTGTTATTATGTTGTTATTTATTGTTGTGAGCCGCCCCGAGGCTTCGCATAGAAGCTTCCTAAATAAATACATAGATACATAAAATAATCCCATCCCCTGTTCCCGTAAGCACTGGAATTAACACCAGGAAGTGCCTCTGCACGTGGGAGCAGGCGCAGTGGCCATCCCAGTGCCCTGGATCCCCACCTCTGTTGCGGTTTCCCCTTCCTCACACCCCCAGGGGCCCTTTCGCCGGAAGGTTCAGGAAGGCAGCAGCGTGGCTGAGGAATGGCAGGCGCCAGTCCGACACGCCCTCCCCGCCACACACCTCCTCTAATCAAGCAGACATGGAACCACATTGCACAATGAAGGCACGCGCAAAGTGCCTCTTGCCCCTTAGCAGGCACAGGCTACCAGGGAAGACATGTCCCTGCCCCCAGCAGGATTTGCGTGGCAGCATCTCAACGCAAGAGTCGGGACACGAAGTGCAAGGCACGGAGCGGCGTTGTTTCCAGCACTGGCTAGGCTAAGTGGAGGACTGATGTGGGCAAGGGCCCAGCTGCAGTCCACGACAGTCCTCTGGCAAGAGTCCTACCTATCTGGCGGCATTTCCCCTCGACGAGCCCTCCAGCTAGGGGGAGCCGTCCAAGCACTGGCCTGGGGCTCAGGAGACTCAGGCTCTGGCCTCTCCTTGGCCAGGGAGCTTCCTGGGTGCCTCTGGGCCAGTCGCGCTCTCAGCCCACCTTCCCTCACAGGGTTGTTGTTGTGAGGATAGAATGAACAGGAGGCTTATGAAGGCCACTTTGGCTCCCCTGCAGAAAAATGTTGTACACTGGCAGGTCTCGGATGCTCCTGATTCCCAAGAGTGTGTCCTCCTCCTTCCCCAAGGATTCCTCCGCAGCGGCTTGGCAAACTTTAGAGGATCCAGAAGTGTATGTGTCCTGAATTTGGACTGCTGCATCTTTATTAATCAGGAGTCCGAAGAGAGACCCTTGGTCCCCCTGGGCAACCGTCACGGCTGAGACTGGGAGGGAACTGACCATGCAAGGCCCAGCTGGCCAGAGAAGGCTCTCCCCCACTCCGCATGCCCGTCGACCTCGTTCTGTGCAAAGGCTGCGTTCGTGCGCCAGCAGGCAGCCTCCCTTCTGAGCTCGCATCAGCTGTGGGCTCCCCACTTGACCTTCGCACAAGCCGCTCCACCCGGTTCACACCATTCAGCGCACAGCCTTGCCCGCCTGGGGGGCGGAGGCCGTTCCTCCAATACTTCCCAAAGAAAAAGGCTTTCTGTGCTGGTAACACCCCTTTCCTCACACTGCAACACCCTTCTCACTCTTCTCTGCTCACTGCCGGCGGCTCTTGCCTAACTTAAGGGCCAGTGAGATGAAATAATAATTGGAAAGATGGCAAATGATACCCTGAGAGATGTCATTTTGCACGCATCTCTGCAAAAGAGAAAGAGGGTGAGGCTGCCGTTGCAGGCAGCAGATCTGGACTATCTTGCAAAGGTGGCAAATGGTTAGCTATATAATCCATTGCTGTTCTGCTTCTGCTGCCAGAGAAAAGGCACTTGTGGGATTTTCTTCCTTATGTGCCAAAATAACTTGCCCAGCCTTGGCTGGCATATCACTGCTGCTTTTTGGTCAGCAAAGCATCTCGGGCCAGCCTTACCTCTCACCTGCTGCAATACGCTGAATTTTCCTTACATATGTTATGGATAGTGAAGTTGCAACATGAGCTTTGCAAGAACGCACCTGCATTTTGAAGCTGGAGCTCCACAATGCATTGGCCTGTGCAAGTTTAGCATTGCCAGAGGTCAGCTGCAAGCTGCTGAAAGCTGGTGCTTCCAGAAACAGAAAACAGAATTTAGTGGGTTTGCTCAGTCAGAAATATGGATGCTTGCTTTTTAAATTTCTGCTTGAAAACAGACGGTCTAGGCATAAGATCTTTTTCCTGAGCTCAGTCTCAGGCAAATGAACTGCTTTTGCCAATACTTTGTTAGAATCTAGTCCCTTGAGGAACAGGTGGTCTGATTCTCTTAATCGGAGCAAAACACAATCCAACGCAAATGCGTGGGGCTAGGGGGGTTCTGGAGTTCACAGGCAGCAACATTCCCATCAAACAGAAGCGTATCAGAGAGAAGCCGTGTGCAAAGAATCCCCGCTGAGCTCCCTGCTGGGGGACTCTCTGCGGGACTCGCCCTCCTTCAGGGCCCTTTGCAAAGTGGAGTCAATCAAATTGTTTTCTTCTTTGCCAACATCACAGGAGAGGGACCCTGAGACCCCAGGCTGCACCATTGCCAGCATTTCCATGGGGATGATGACTCCCGGCACCTTGTATTTCCAGTACGCAGCTGCACATGCCATCTGCTGCTCTTGTCCCAGCCCAGCACGCGTCTCTCGTGGCCCCTGAGCTTTCACTGAATGTGTGCGTGAGGTGGGACCAGAAAGATGCTGTGCGCACACCTTCTGCAGCAACAGTGGTGAGGCTTGCACCTGGCTCACCGGATGTGTCGTGCTACTGACACTGTCTGCCAGTGTCCGTTCTGTCTTTTCAGAAGAACAGGAGCAAAATGATGGGAAAGTCCCTCCAGAGTTCAACGTCTGGAAGCTTGGTGGTGGGGCAAACAACAGAAGGCAAGCCAAAGACGCGGCAAGGGGAGTGAGGGAGCCAATGGAATTACAGGCAAAAAGCTGTTTCTTGGATAGCATGAGAACAAATGGGGTAAACCAAACTTCTTGGGAGCTTCGAGCATTTGAAGACGGATTTAAAGGAAATGATGCAAGGTAGATGTTTTGAGAGGCAATCTCAGGCAAAGTGGACATTGAGGTAGAATGGGCAGAATTGTTTAAGGCAAGGCAAGAAAACTTCGGGCATGTTGAATCCACTTTGCCTTTTACTAGGACCCCAAGATGCACTGGCCATGGCCAGAGGCAAAATGCAGGCACTTGGCATTAAAGAAGGGCTGTCCATTGCCCCGCATTCTCAGCCTAGGAATTTGTTTTTAGTGCTGAAACTGGTCTGAGGTTGCCCTCTGGGTGTGGTGGGGGGCAAATGGGTGCACTCCCCCCAGCCTATGTTTTGCTCTCCCTGCTTCTCAGATTTATTAGGGAAATAGTCCTTTTATGCTGTGACATGAAAGGCAATCACACCTTTGCTTTAAAGAATGACAGCTTGATGTATGAACAGAACAATTTAAGAAAAGGACTCTGAAAACTTCTGTGCGCAGGGCAGGGCGAGTGCACCACCTGTGCCCCATCTGGAGGAGCCCCCCAAAATGTGCACATTCGACACTATCTCTGACTGAGGTACATTTCTGATGCTCACAGCTGCCCTGCGACAGCTGAAATGGCCCCAGGCAGCTGCAAGGGCCTGGGCCCTTGAGGCGTTCAATGTCTGCGCTTGTTCTCATGGGCTTGAGTTGGAGCTTCCACCACAAGGAAGCGTCTCTTGTGTCTTCTGATTGCTCTTGCTAGGCAAAGCAGCTGGTGGGGCCCTCCCGCCTTCCCTTCCCTGTGTCTTCTAGCCATTCTTGCAGGGTTGGAGAGCCATGGCGTTTCAAGCAGAACAAAAGCCTTGTATGTGGCTGCAGATCCAGTCTGGTGCAGCTTGACCACTGCTTGGTTGATGGGATATGTAGAAAGGCAGAGAAATGCACATTCCAGGGGGGAAAACTGCTCGTGAAGGACGCGGTTTCCTTCTCCGGTGCAAAGGGAGGAAGAAGCCTTGGTAAAGCAGGGGGTTAAACCAATTGTTTAGCTAGGCCTTTATATAGCAATTAGTCAAAAAGCTGAGAAAACCAACTTTGCACCAGGCTTTTAACTTCTTGGTTGTCTGCTTCACACCTTCTGGTGTGCCCCTGCTTCTCTGTATTCTCAACATCCTTTTTTCGTATGGATGCAGTCACTCCATTCCCGTGTCCATGGAAATGTTCTGCTAACTTGAGCGTTCTGTGGCTGATTATGTCAGTCCGCACACACTTCCTTCAGAGTGGCTTGGCAGGCCCTGTGGGCAGCTTGTTGAAAGCGCTCTGTGGCTGCCAGACAAGGGCAGGATGACCGGGGCCACTCTGTGCAAGTCTCGTAGTGCCGCCTGCATCCTCACTCGCTATCTGCCCTTCCTCTGAGGTATCAATTAGAAATGCCACATAAGGATTTCCTGTATGTGTTCATAAGTATTTAAAAATGTGTTTCTTTCTGGCTGCACAAGTGTGCCTGGAGACGATGTGCAGTCTTGAGCAGAACCATTGTCAGCCCAGTGGCCCAGCTTTGCACTGTCCCCTCTCTAGTCCATCCTGAAATGACTCCTGTCAATTCATTCCTTCCCAGGCAGTGACTCTTTCTTCACCATCTGGGGGAGGTACATGAATGCAGACTCCCAGCTTTCAGGGAAATCTGTGCACACTCAGAAACTGCTGTGCTTATTTGCTGCACGGCATTTATTTGCAGTAACTTTTTCACTTTAGCAAATTTCCCTGAAAATAAAGAAGAAAACTCAAAAGTATGCAAATATTCCAGAAGGCAAATATGGAAATTCTATCACCTGCCCCCCTCCAAAGCCAAACCCAACAAAGCCAAACCACACCAAACTGCTGCAACATGCAACTCTACTCACGAGGATGGGGAAAAGGTCCTTTGGAGATGCTCTAGCGAGCTTCATCCGGAAGACTTTAAACTGAGCCAGTGGGGGGTGGGTTCAGGCCCCCCAGTAACGTGTCTGCACTGGACAAGTGTGCAGGGAGGATCGGGGCTCTGGGAGCAGGGCTTTAGAGATACTGCAGGGACTGACAGGACTTCTACAGAGAGGGGCCAGGTACCAGGGAGGATGGGAGGAAGGAGGATGCTGGGCACTCCAAGGAAAGGAAGCAGTGGGAAGGAGTTGAGGTGCATGTACACCAATGCTAGGAGCATGGGTAATAAGCAGGAAGAGCTTGAAGCTCTCCTGGGAATAGGAGGATATGATCTGGTGGGAATCACAGAAACTTGGTGGGATGAAAGGCAAGTCTGGAATGTGAACATAGAAGGGTATCACCTTTTTAGAAAGGACAGGAAGGGAAAGAGAGGTGGGCGTGTGGCTTTATATGTCAGGGAAGGGATAGGATGCAGTGAGATAGAGTGCAGCACAGATGGGGATTCGGTAGAGGCAGTCTGGGTGAAACTTAGGGGTTTTGACAGAGAAAGAGACCTGACAGTGGGGGTATGTTATCGCCCTCCAGGTCAACTTGAGATCCTGGATGATGTCCTGACAGGCCAGATTCTAAGGATATCTCGGGGGAGAGACACAGTAATTATGGGGGATTTCAATCTCCCAGATATTACTTGGGAGACTCACTTGGCGGTGACAGCCAGGTCACGTCACTTCCTAGAAGCTCTAGAGGGTGGGTTTTTCACACAGAGGGTCCGAGAGGCGACGAGGGGGGGAAACATCCTGGACTTGGTCTTGACCAATAGGGAGGAGCTGATAGATGAAGTACAGATTAGGGGAGCTCTGGATGCGAGTGATCACTCCATCCTTTGCTTTGAGATCAGAGGACTGGGGCCGTGCAGCAGGGCGAGCACTAAAAGCTGGGACTTCAAGAGGGCCAACTTTGGCCAACTGAAGGCCAGGCTGGGGAAAGTCTCCTGGGATAGGTTACTGGAAGGTAAGCGAGTAGAGGAGGGGTGGATGGCACTCAAAAGGGAGGTTTTGCAGGCGCAAGCCCTGACAATAGCTCTAGTCAGTAAGGTGGGGAGGCGGAGGAGAGTGCCGCCATGGATGCGAAAGGAGGTGGTTAGGGGGATTAGACGAAAAAGGAGCCTCCATAGGAAATGGGTACTGGGGGAAATAGACAAAAGGGTATACCAGGAGGAGGAGGCCTGTTGCAGAAGGATTCTTCGCAAGGCTAAGGCTGATTATGAGCTGAGACTTGCCAAGAATATCAAGAGCAACAAAAAGGGCTTCTTCCAGCATGTAAATAGGAAAAGGAAGGGGAGACAAGTGGTGGGACCGCTAAATAAGGAGGAAGGAGATCCAGTGACTGACATGAGGGAACAGGCACAGATGCTAAATGAATATTTTGCCTCTGTGTTCTCCCCAAAGCAGGACGGGGGATATCCGTATAGGACATTGGATGAGGCTGGGGACTTAGGGGCAGAGATTAGAGTCACCCCCCCTTGAAGTCGAGGGGCTCCTCAGGGCATTGGACATTACAAAGGCGCCAGGCCCTGATGGGTTACACCCGAGAGTACTTAGAGAGTTGGCAGGGGTTCTCTCACGCCCGCTGGCCTCCATTTTTGAGGCCTCGTGGAGAACAGGTGAAGTTCCAGAGGACTGGAGGGTGGCATCGGTGGTCCCAATTTTCAAAAAGGGTAGTAGGAAGGACATGGGGAATTATAGACCGATTAGCCTTAGGAAAAACAATGGAAAGGCTCATAATAGAGAGAGATCTAGTGATGCTCGATAGGGAAGGGAGGCTGACAGCCACACAACATGGCTTCCGCAGAAACAGGTCCTGCCAGACAAATCTTGTGGGATTCTATGACAAGGTTTCAAGATGGCTAGATGGAGGGGATGCAGTGGATGTGGAATACCTGGATTTCAGCAAGGCCTTTGACAAAGTGCCCCATGATATCCTGGTGGAGAAACTGAGGAGTTTTGGGATACACCAAAGCACTGTCCGGTGGATTAGGGCATGGTTGACTGACCGAAAGCAGAAGGTAACAATTAGCGGGGAATCGTCGGGATGGCAGCCAGTGACAAGCGGGGTCCCCCAGGGCTCTGTCCTGGGGCCGATCCTGTTTAATCTTTTCATTAACGACATGGAAGAAGGGGTGAACAGTCTGCTGATCAAATTCGCAGACGACACTAAAACTGGAGCAGTGGCCACAACTGAGGAGCAGATACACCAGATCCAAAAGGATCTGGACAGACTATGGAAGTGGGCAGGAGACAACAGGATGGCGTTCAATGTGGAGAAGTGCAAGGTCTTGCACTTGGGGCATAGGAATAGCTGTCATAAGTACAGGTTAGGTGACAAGTGGCTGGAGAGCAGCACTTGTGAAAGGGACCTCGGGGTACTGGTTGACCGCAGGCTAAACATGAGCCAGCAGTGTGATGCGGTGGTCAAGAGGGCGAATGCCACCCTTGGTTGCATAGCCAGAAGTGTGGCTTCTAGATCAAGAGAGGTATTACTACCACTCTACACGACTCTGGTGCGCCCGCAACTGGAGTATTGTGTTCAGTTTTGGGCCCCTCATTACAGAAAGGATATAGCCAGGTTGGAGTCAGTGCAGCGTAGGGCCACAAGGATGGTGGCTGGTTTGCAGGGGATGGGGTATGAGGCGAGACTGAGGGAACTGGGTCTCTTCAGCCTGGAGAAGAGGAGACTCAGAGGGGATATGTTGGCGACATACAGGTATGTGAGGGGGTGTCACATGGAGATGGGGAGAGGCCTGTTCTCCCCTGCAGAGGAAAGCAGGACGCGCTCCAATGGAGCAAAGCTCAGGGAGCCCAGGTTCCATTTGGATGCCAGGAAGCACTTCCTGACAGTTAGGACCCCGAGGGCGTGGAATGGGCTTCCACGGGAGGTCGTTGAGGCCCCATCGGTGAGGGTGTTCAAAGATAGGCTGGACATGCACATGGTGGGCATGTCATGAGCGGAGCCGGCTGGTGCCGGAGGTCAGACTAGATGGCCCAGGAGGCCCCTTCTGACTCGCTCTGTTTCTATGTTTCTATGTTACTCCTTGCACTCATTAATGGAGCTGAAGCTGTGCCATGAAGGCCCATGAGGCAGAAGCAGGTAGGAGAGGAAGAGGGAACAAACCACAGAGCGCTTGACTGTCTGTCAAGGTCAGTGTGGGTTAATGACTGCACAGTCCGCGCACGCGCACCCGCAGCTTCTTTTCAGCTGGATGTGTGAACGTTGTGCGTGGCCAGGTTCACCCCATGATGGAGGGGAAACAGTGTGTGGAGGGTTATTGTTCCTCTCTGCAAGTGCTGGTCACAAGTGGCTTAATTCTCACAGGTATTCTCACCAGGTATTGGCTCTTGTGACATCTGAACCCAAAGAGGGCAGGTGGTGAGGGGGATGCCCCAGCCCCTCTGGCGGCTTGCTCTGGGCTCTCAGGGTGCTCTGTAAGCCTCTCCAGCAGCCACGCTGGCCTGATTTATTTATTTATTTAGAGTATTTGTGTGCCATCCCATCGCATAGCCTCAGGATGGCTTACATAAATAAGAAAAAATAAAATAAAACATAATACAAATAAAATCCAGATCCACCCTGGCTGCAGATTAAAACCTATATAGCGGATGTTAAAAGTTAGTAAAATATTGTTGAAATAAAAAGGTCTTAGGCTGGTGCCAAAAAACAAATAACGACAGCGCCAGGCGGACCTCTCTGGGGAGCGCATTCCATAGATGGGGTACCACCGCAGAGAAGGCCCTCCTCCGGGTGCTCACCCTCCTAATATCCCTCACAGAGGGCTCCCGGAGAAGGGCCTCTGCTGCCAATCTCAGGGGGCAGGAGGGCAAATACGGAAGACGTACCCTTTAAGTATCCAGGTCCCAAGCCATTAAGGGCTTTATAGGTAATAACCAGCACCTTGAATTGTGCCCGGACTTCAATGGGGTGCCAGTGAAGCTGGTAGAGGACTGGGGTTATATGAGAGTAACGCCCAGTCCCCGTCAGCAACCTGGCAGCTCTATTTTGAACCATCTGAAGTATTCGGACTGTCTTCAAGGGCAGCCCCACATAAAGTGCATTACAGAAATCCAACCAGGAAGTAACCAATGCATGTGTCACTGTCACTAGGCAATCTTTCCCAAGGTAGGGACACAGCTGATGGATTAGCCGAAGCTGAAGGAAAGCGCTCCTCACCACCGCAGTCACCTGAGCTTCCAGGGACAGCTCTGGGTTGAGGAGCACTCCCAAGCTGCGGACCCTGTCCTTTAGAGGGAGTGCAACCCCATTCAGGGCAAGGTCCAGGTCACCTACCCAGGAGCTCAAACCACCCACCAACAGGACCTCTGTCTTGTCTGGATTGAGTTTCAGTTTATTGGCCCTCATCCAGCCCATTACCTTGGCCAGGCACCAGTTCAGTACAGCCACTGCCTCACCTGGATCGGTTGAAAAAGAAAGGTAGAGCTGGGTATCATCAGCATACTGATGATTCCGCAGCCCAAACCTCCTGATGACCTCTCCCAGTGGTTTCATGTAGATGTTGAACAGCAAGGGGGACAAAATGGACCCCTGCAGTACTCCATGGCATAGCTGCCATGGTGCAGAGCCAAAGTCCCCCAGCACCACCTTCTGGAATCGGCCGTCGAGGTAGGAGCGGAACTACTGCCAAGCAGCCCCTCCTACTCCCAGTCCCACTAGCCTATCCAGAAGGATACCATGGTTGATGGTATCGAAAGCCTCTGAGAGGTCCAGGAGGACCAACAGGGACGCACTCCCCCTGTCTCTCTCCCTGCACAGGTCATCATACAGGGCGACCAAGGCAGATTCAGTATCATACCCAGGTCTGAAGCCGGACTGAATTGGGTCCAGATAGTCAGTCTCATCCAAGAGTGCTTGAAGTTGTCCCGCCACCACCCGTTCCAACACCTTGCCCAAAAACGGGATGTTGGCCACCAGTCTGTAACTGGGGGCCATCTCTGGATCCAGGGACGCCTTCTTCAGGACTGGCCTGACTACTGCCTCCTATAGAGGAGCAGGCACCCGGCCATCCCTCAGAGAGGCATTAATGACCTCCAGGATCCAGGTCCCTATCCCGTGCTTGGCTTTGGTCAGCAGTCACAACGGGCAAGGGTCATGTAAACAGGTGGTGGGACGTACTTGTCCAAGCACCGTGTCCACATCATCAGGCCGCAATAACTGAAATTCATCCAATAATATCTGACCAGACGGAGACATTGGCACCTCCCCTGGAGGATCTGAATCACTAGTGGAGTCCAGCTTGTGATGAATCTGAGCAATGTTCTCCTCAAAGTGCTGGGCAAAGTCGTCACAGCAGGCCATCGAGGGTGGTACAGGATCTTTCTTAGGGCCAGGATGTACCAGCCCCTGTACCACCCAAAAGAGCTCCGCTGGATGGCACTGTGAGCAGGCAATGGAAATGGAAGAATTTCTTCTTCGCCGCCCTCACCGCCACAGCATAGGCTCGATAATGAGCTCATAAGCGTGCTCGGTCAGAGTCATCTCGTGATTTCCTCCACCTACGCTCTAGACGTCTCCCAACCCACTTCATTGCCTAGAATTCAGGTGTATACCAAGGGGATGAACGCGCTCTGCCAGGTGGGAGAGGACGCTTAGGAGCGATCCTGTCAATGGCTCTGGCCATTTCCCCATTCCACAGTTCAACCAGAGCATCAACAGGAGCACCAGCTTTATCAACCGGAAACTCCCCCAGAGCCCTCAGGAATCCATCCGGATCCATCCGGCTCCGGGGGCGGACCATCACAATCTGGTCCGCACCCTTACAGAGGGAGAGGCCACTCTCGAGCTCAAACCTCACGAGGAAATGATCTGACCATGACAAGGGTGTCAAACATACATTCTTCACCCTCAGATCACCCTCTTCCTCCCCCGTCGAGAAAACCAGGTCCAAAGTGTGTCCACGTTCATGGGTCGGGCCGGTGACATGTTGAGACAGCCCCATGGCCATCATGGAGGCCATGAAGTCCTGAGCCGCCCCGGTCAGAACAGTCTCAGCATGGAGATTGAAGTCCCCCAGGACCAGCATCCTGGGAGTCTTCAACACCAGGTCCGAGACGATCTCCGTCAGCTCAGGCAGGGAGTCTGATGGGCAGAAGAGTGCACGGTACACCAGCAGAATCCCCAGTCTGTCTCGGTTGCCCAGTGCCAGATAAAGGCACTCTAGACCCGGTCTCGCGAGGACAGGTAGCCCCATGAGGGAAATTGAAGCTTGATAGATTAAAGCGACCCCCCCCACCCCTCCCCTCCAGACGTGACTGGTGTTGGATCAGATACCTGGGTGGGCACAGTTGAGAGAGGGACACATCCCCCACTCCCACCCAGGTCTCTGTAATGCAAGCCAGGTCGGCCCCCTCATCCACAATTAAGTTGTGGATGAGGGATGTTTTGTTATTTATTTATTTATTTATTTATTTAAATATTTTTATGCCGCCCCTTGCAGCAGCCTCGGGGCGGCTCACAATATTAAACAAATATATTATTAAAAACATATACCATATTTAAAAAACTGGCCCATCTCAGGTTATCATATAAAAACATACAACAAAATATAAATAAGAAATTTAAATTAATACATAAATTAAACATAAATTAAACCAGACATTAACTATTAAAATATTGTCTAAATAAAAAGGTCTTCGCCTGGCGCCGAAAAGCCAATAACGACGGCGCCAGGCGAGCCTCTCTGGGGAGAGCATTCCATAGATGGGGCGCCACCGCCGAGAAGGCCCTCCTCCGGGTACTCACCCTCCTAACCTCACGCACGGAGGGTTCCCGGAGGAGAGCCTCTGCTGCTGATCGTAGGGGGCGGGAGGGCATATATGGTCGCAGGCGCTCCTTTAGGTAGCCAGGGCCCAAGCCGTTTAGGGCCTTATAGCTAAGGACCAAAACCTTGAATTGGGCCCGGACTTCAATGGGAAGCCAGTGGAGCTGACGGAGAACTGGGGTGATGTGAGAACCACGCCCAGTCCCCGTCAGTACCCTGGCAGCTCTATTTTGCACCAGTTGAAGTATCCGGACCGTCTTCAAGGGAAGCCCCACGTAGAGCGCGTTACAATAATCCAACCGGGAAGTCACCAACGCATGTGTCACCGTCGTCAGGCAATCGAGTTCCAGGAAGGGACGCAGCTGATGTATCAGTCGAAGCTGTTGGAAGGCGCTCCTCGCCACTGCTGACACTTGAGCAGTCAAGGTCAGCTCTGGGTCGAGGAGCACTCCCAGGCTGCGGACCCTGTCTTTCAGAGGGAGTGCAACCCCATTCAAGACTAGGGTCAGGTCCCCTACACTGTAGCCCGACCCACCTACCAACAGGACCTCCGTCTTGTCTGGATTGAGCCTCAGTTTATTGGCCCTCATCCAGCTCATTACCTCGGCCAGGCACCGGTTCAGCACAGCCACCGCCTCACCTGGATCGGTGGAAAACGAGAGGTAGAGCTGGGTATCATCCGCGTACTGATGATTCCGCAGCCCACACCTCCTGATGACCTCCCCCAGCGGTTTCATGTAGATGTTAAAAAGCAAGGGGGACAGAATGGAACCCTGCGGAACCCCATGGCATAACTGCCATGGCGCAGAGCCATAGTCCCCCAGCACCACCTTCTGGTATCGGCCATTGAGATAGGAGTGGAACCACTGCAAAGCAGTGCCTCCAACCCCCAATCCCGCCAGCCTCTCCAGAAGGATACCATGGTCGATGGTATCGAAAGCCGCTGAGATGTCAAGGAGGACTAACAGGGACGCACTCCCCCTGTCCCTCTCCCTGCATAGGTCATCGTACAGGGCGACCAAGGCGGATTCAGTGCCAAAGCCGGGTCTGAAGCCGGACTGAAATGGGTCCAGATAATCAGTTTCCTCCAAGAGTGCCTGGAGTTGTCCCGCCACCACCCGCTCCAGCACCTTACCCAGAAACGGGATGTTGGCCACCGGTCTATAATTGACGACCACCTCTGGATCCAGGGAAGCCTTCTTTAGGACTGGCCGGACTACCGCCTCCTTTAAGGGGGCCGGCACCCGGCCGTCTCTCAAAGAGGCGTTGACCACCTCCAAGATCCAGGGTTCAATCCCGTCTTTGGCGCTCTTTAATAGCCAAGATGGGCACGGGTCCAGTAAACAGGTGGTTGAGCGTACCGATCCAAGCACCTTGTCCACATCATTGGGCCGCAAAAACTGAAATTCATCCAATAACGAGAGACAAGCAGGCATGGTTGGTCCCTCCCCAAAAGAATCTGTATCAAGAGTGGAGTCCAGCTCGTGACGAATCAGAGCAACTTTCTCCTGGAAATGCGTGGCGAACTCGTCACAGCGGGCTTTCGAGGGTGGCACCAGATCTTTACCGGGGCCCGGTTTTGTCAACCCCTGCACCACCCGAAAAATCTCTGCCGGACGGCATTGCGAGGAGGCAATGGATGCGGAGAAGAATCGCTTCTTCGCCGCCCTCACCGCCACAGCATAGGCTCGATAGTGTGCTCTAAGATGTGTTCGGTCGGACTCATCACATGATTTCCTCCACCTGCGCTCTAGCCGTCTCCCAACCCGCTTCATCGCCCGTAATTCCGATGTATACCAGGGAGACGAATGGGCTCTGCCAGGTTGGAGAGGGCACTTGGGAGCGATCATGTCGATGGCCCTGGCCATCTCCCCATTCCATGTTTCGACCAGGGCCTCCACAGGAGCGCCAGCCTTGTCAGCCGGAAAATCCCCCAGAGCCCTCAGGAATCCATCCGGATCCATCCGGCTCCGGGGGCGGACCATCACAATCTGGTCCGCACCCTTACAGAGGGAGAGGCCACTCTCGAGCTCAAACCTCACGAGGAAATGATCTGACCATGACAAGGGTGTCAAACATACATTCTTCACCCTCAGATCACCCTCTTCCTCCCCCGTCGAGAAAACCAGGTCCAAAGTGTGTCCACGTTCATGGGTCGGGCCGGTGACATGTTGAGACAGCCCCATGGCCGTCATGGCAGCCATGAAGTCCTGAGCCGCCCCAGAAAGGTCAGTCTCGGCATGGAGATTGAAGTCCCCCAGGATCAACATCCTGGGGGTCTTCAACACCAGGTCCGAGACGACTTCTGTCAGTTCAGGCAGGGAGTCTGTTGGGCAGAAGGGTGCTTGGTACACCAACAGAATCCCCAATCTGTCTCGATCGCCCAACACCAAATGGAGACACTCCAGCCCCGGTCTCGAAGGGACAGGAAGCCCCGTGAGGGAAAAAGCAGCCCGATAAACTAAAGCGACCCCCCCCCTCCCCTCCAGGCGTGGTTGGTGCTGCACAAGGTACCCGGGCGGGCAAAGCTCCGAGAGGGAGACATCTCCCCCCTCGCCCGCCCAGGTCTCGGTGATACAAGCCAGGTCGGCCCTCTCATTGACTATCAAGTCGAAGATAGTATTAGCCTTATTATGGACCGACCTGGCATTGAGTAGCAGCACCGTTAGGCCTGTGGGGCAGCTGACAAGACTCCCTGGTGCCCGCCGGTTGGGGGAATAACCAGAAGGAGGGACAGATGTTAACCATCTGTCACGCCTTCTCCTAGGCGGGAACGACCTGGCATTAAGCAACAGCACCGAGGGGCGGTTGATAAGCTTACCTGGAACCTTCCAGTTGGGGGAATAACCGAAAGGGGGAACAGGTGTCAACCATCTGTCCCTCCTTCTATGCCAACACATTAAACTCCCAATGTCTTATCAACCGTTGCCCAACACCACCCCAAAGGTGGCGCCCACGCGCTCCCCAGGCAACCCATAGTAGCAGCCAGGCATGAATCCATTAAAACAATCTAATAAAATACAATTAAAATACAATAAAACCCTCCAACCCACCCAATTACAAAAGCACACACACACACACACACACACACAGCGTCTCTGGCCAGCCCAGCCCCCGCACGGCCCTGAACGGTCCCTAACAGTGGTGCCACCCTTAGGCCGTCACCCTTCAGCCGTGGCCAGTGAGTTAACACTGCGGCCCCTCCCTGCACCCTGGCCCCAATCTGGCGCAGCTGCCACCCACGCCGGGGTGGGGGGCACGAGCAGGGCTCGCGGAGCACTTGCTGGCAGGGTGGAGGGCCCGCAGGCTGGCAGCGTCCCGGTCCCGCGGTGACCACCGTCTGTCCTTCAGGGCAGCAGTGGTGTCAGCGGGTGGGTCGGGGTCTGTGGCGGCGGTGTGGCCCTCATGACAGCCTGAACAATTATGCGTGTCAGGTTGCATGTGTGGGGAGGGAAACAGCCATCACGAATCCTTTTGCTCCTGCGATGGTATGAGACTGCCCTTTGGGCCAGTCAGGGATTGGGTGGAGACCCAGCGAGGGGCCAGTGGCCAGGAGGGCTGCTCATCTTTGCAGCGTTGCATCCTGAGCCCAAGTTGTGAGGAAGATGAGGCATTTGTCAGGGGCTACATGCTCCCTCCAGCTCAACCAGCTAATCAAGATGCCCACCAAGCAAGGTGGCTTCTGGGACAGCCTTCCCCAACCTGGTGTCATCCAGCTCCCCTATCTCTCTCTCTCTCTCTCTCTCTCTATTTATAAAATTTGTATGCTGTCCAATTACCTATGTCTCTGGATGGCTTACAGCATAAATAAATTGACGAGCCACTCTGGCTGCAAGTTAATAAAATGCAATAATAAAATTCAATATTAAAACATATAATTACAGCGCCAGGTGGACCTCTCTGGGGAGCGCATTCCACAGTCCCAACCTAGAGGGCCCCAGGTTGGGAGGGCTGCTTAACGATGCCCCATTGGCTATCCAGAAGGCTTCGAGCGGCCCTCTTCTGTGCCAGTCTCTCTTAGGAGCCCGCTGCTTGGTGGAGCCTTCAAGAACGCCAAGCTTCTTTCCTGCAGCTTTGGCCCACTGCCCCAGCCTCACCCACCGGCAACCTCCTGAACCCCTTGACTGCAGAGCCCTTTGTTGCCTGAGCTGTTGGGCCTCTGCTGGAGCACAGTCCTTTCAAGAACTAAAAGCTGTCGGGAGGCCCTGTTCTCAGAAAATGGCAGGTGGTTCAGCAGCTGTCCAAGGCTGGCTTTTCCCACCACTGTATGTATGACTCAAGGCCCTCTGGCAGAGGTGGGTCCGGGACTATTGTGTGCCTCTGTGTAATTAGCGTGCTTTGGAACAGGTTTCAGCCCTCGCTAAAGCCCCATAATGCCGGCAAGCAATTAGGCTCAGGCGGGAGCCCCACAGAGTGAGCAAAAAGGAGAAACTGAATGGCAGAGTGGGGAAGTGGGCAAAGAAACCCTTTCTATCTACACCTCCGCTTTAAGTAAAGAAGAAAGGGCCCCCATAGTCCTAGAGAATGAGCAAAAGGAGGGTGGCCAAGCGAGGGAGAGGGAGAGAATGAGCGCTGTTGGGAAGACTTAGCAGCAGCAGGCCGTGTTCTTAACGCCTCTTATTTCTGCAGGAAAGGTCACTGTGTGGAGAACAGAAAGCAGCTGCTATGCAGCCTCTTGACATTGAGTGTATCTGAAAAGCAAAATATCACGTTCCAGGCAGTTCTGCTCAGCTATGCTTGGAAACGGCCAACTGCACCCCCATTTGGAGCCAGAGCTGGGACTTGAAAGTGGCGCGAGGGACTTCCCAGCCAGGGACGTGAGGCAGGGACCCAGCCTGCAGGAGCTCCTTTGCCACCAGAGCTCTGTCCTTGCAGGGCTGGGTGGGTCTGTCCCATCCTGATAGGGACCTGGCTTGGGTTTCCTCCTCCATAGCTCCAGGAGAAGGAGGCGCTGGGTCCCTCAGGGCAGGACTTGAGGACAGATGCAAAGGCCAAGTTAAGAGAGGGCAGCACAGCATGTGATCCCCTAAAGTCTTTGTGAGAGGGACGTGCAGTGTCCCAGGTTCCCCCTCCACATCCGGCATCCTGTATCCGCAAAGCGCCTTCATGCAGGAACTGCGAAGGGGTCGCTTGCCTCTTGAGTGCCCTGGAATGGAAGGGGCACTGCTGACCCAACTCGTTAGGCTGCAACATCTGTCAAGGTCCCCAGGTGGAAGGGCAAGGGCCCACACTCTTCCTCCAGCCAGCCTGCCTGCCTGCCTTCCCCCGCCCCGCCCCCTGCCTCTGCTTCAGGGCAGCAGAGCCCCTGTCACAGCAGCAGAGAACTGCAGTCTTCCACCCTCCCACTGTGCCTCCAGGGCCACCGCCAGGAAGGATGAGAGGGAAGGAGGCCACGGGAAGGGAGGGAGCACAGGGGAAGGCAGAGATCTCTTCTGGCTGAGGCCAGAGCACAGGACACAGAGTAATCCAGCCAAGCTCTGGCAACACAGGTTCAGGCTGGGCATCAGGGAAAGCTTCCTCGTGGTCAGGGCAATGGGACAGTGGAACCCGCTGCCCGGAGAGGCGGTGGGCTCTCCCACTCTGGAGGCATTCAAAAGGCAATTGGTCTGAGTGGGATGGTGTGAACTGGCGTCCTGCACCAGCAGCGGGTTGGACCCGGTGACCTTCATGGCCCTTCCAGCTCTACGGTTCTATGATTCCATAACGTGACTACGCTGTATTCAGGGACTGCTTGCTTTGCTCTTTGCAACGGGCTGCCCACACATGCACATCTGTCCTGAGTGGCATGTGCTTGTGTGTGAGAAACAGAGCGGGGGTGGGGGTGTATTTATGACCGCTGCATGTGCACGTGGAGAGAGAAGGAAGGGATGGGCACCCAGAGGTCACCCCAAAGGCCTCCCTGCTGTGACTCCTGGCCTATTCTTAAAAACCTCCAGGTGTCTCCTGACCTTTTGCAAAGTTCTGCAGTCTTCGTCTGCTGTTTTAGTGTTGTGGAGGCAACAACCAGACAGGAATAAAGCGACCTACACAATCTTAACTGCTTGGCCTTGATACAAACTTCCTAGGACTCCGTGCTGTTCTCCGTGCAGCTCAGGGAACCTGAGAGCACTGCCGCCATTCTTCAGTCCAGTGGACAGCCAGTCCAGGCGTGCCCCTGGGGTGCAGCAGCTGTTCATCCCCGGGGGCTGCCTGCCACAGGACAACCCCCCCACCCCCGGCTGCCTGCCACCTTCCAGCTGAAGCCCTGCTCCCGCCTACCTCAGAGCAAATCCTTTGCTTCGGAGCAGATGTGGGCATGCCCAGCTCGGTCCAGCCAGGTCAGGTTTCCTGATTACCTTTAGCAAACCATCCCAGATCAGACATTTACCAAACAATACCAGTGCAAAGATAACGCACTTAAATAAAATGCACAAAACCCAAATCATAGACAAGAAGCTTAAAATTCTGGCTAGCTAAAGTAAATCAAATTACAGAAATTTATTTAAACTTACATACAGTCATACATAGATCTCCCTGACAATGTACAGCTGGAAGAATTTTTCAATCTGAATGCTGTTTTTGCAGCTACAAATCTTATGTGCCTGTGAAGCAGAGAGGGCCATTCCCATGGACTGAGTTCCCCTAAGAGCCAGCCAGAGAGTGTCCCTTGGCATGGGCGTTGGCAACCGGGGAAGTCTGGGGGCCATTCTTGCTCACTCCCCCAATTCTGAACACGAGAGGAACCTGTTGCCTGAATGCAGCAGCAACGCACCCAGTGGGCCAGCAAGGATTTGCTTGCTTGTGAGAGAATCGGGCTCTTTGGAGCTCTGCAGCCACGGTGGACACAAGCTTGAAGTAGGCGAGGAGCAGCGGGGGTGGGGGAGGAAGAGAGACTGTGCTTGGGGAAGGTGGCCCAGCTGTGCTTACAGAGACGATTGTGATGCTGCCCTGTATTTCAAGGGCTGTCCATCCCGAGTCCTGTAAAAGGGTGACCAGCCATAAGAAAGGGGGTAGCAGGGAGGTGGGGGGCCTGAAATTGGCCCCTGTAACACTCTGAGACAGCAGCCTGCATAGCTCTTGCTGCTCACATCCTTTCCCATATTGCGAGATGTGTGGCTATTTCTACTTACACGACAGTCCTTGCTTCCAGGTTTGCCTCCATTCATACCAATTACTTGCTCCTACATTAGTGTTCAGTGCAACCCCATATGCTAAATAAATAGATAGACAGATGGACTGGGATGGTGCGGAATGGGATTCAGAGGGACCCTGGCAGCATGGCAACACCTGCCTGCTTTTGCGTCACAAAGGAGCAGGTGGCCGCGTGAGGGGGGCTGCCTGCTGACCGCAGAGCAACTCAGTGGTCCTCACCCTGGCCAGTTTTGCTCCCTCATCCTCGGAGTCCCTCCGTCTGGCACAGGAGCAGCGGCTTCGAGAAGTGGCACGACCCATGAAGAGAGGGCACAAAGGGGCACAGCGGTAGGGCAGATCAGGACTGACCCTTCAGTGGTTGCAGCCTTGGGAACATCTGGATTGAAAGTAGGGATGAGGATTCATTGAGGTGGCCTGGAGTGGGTCAGGTCTGGAAGATGGGATCTGGTGGGAAATGAATTGGGAGGAGTTAAACAGTGGGAAGGATAATGTGTGTGGGGCGGATTTGCAAAGAGAGAACATCCTTTCAACGGGGGTGGGCACTGAGTGCAGTTGCAACACAGACCCCGGGGGGACCAGGTGCCTGCCTGGTCCAGCTGCGGATTCCCCCCAGCAGGACAGAAAGGTGAATTGCACCCCTCATTGTCGCAGAGTCTGGTATTCAAAGACACCCTTGGAAGAGTGCTGGGCTAGGACGGGGGAGAACTTGGGTTCAGAGCCCGGGCAAGCAATGAGTTCCACCAGCTGACCAATTGTGCAATCTAACCAAGCTGTCAGGAGGAAGAGGAGTGGGATGAAGAGCCTGGGGCATCCTGCCCTCAGCTAGATGAAAAGGACAAGGACTGCTTCGCCCTTCTCGTGGGGGCTTCTAAAGCTGTGCTGTAGCAAGCAGGAAGAGCGTTGGGCAGGTGGACGGAGGGCCGCGATGCAGGTGGGCCTGCTGTGCCAGGCGGGGCTTGTATCTCCCCACTCCCTGGGAATGGCTCCTGTTCCTCCCTCCTTGAGGCTCGGAACTCTGCGAGCATCTGTGTGTTGTGCACCCTGCCCCTTTGGCCAAGCAGCCCTCTTCTCCACTCGCTCTGCCCTGGCCCTCCTCTCTCCCTGCAGACAGCCCTTCTGCTCCTGTCAACGTCACCGTCAAGCTCCTGAAGGCCAACTCCGCGGTGGTGACTTGGGATGTCCTCGAAGAGGAAGTGGTCATAGGATTCGCCATTTCCCAGCAGGTAGGAGTCCTGCTGCTCTGTGCTGCCGCCGGCCATCCCCACCTCTGCTTGATCTGGGCCCCTCTCAGAGCACCATGCCACTCTCCAAAACATGCATCTGGCACAGGAGAGCCCCAGTCCCCCTCCACCCCGAGTCTTTCCCCCATTCCTATTCAAGAAGAATTAGAGGCTGCTGTTGTTAGTCGCAAAGTCACGTCCAACCCATCATGACCCCATGGACAACATTCCTTCAGGCCCTCCTGTCCTCCACCATCCCCCGGAGTCCACTTAAGCTCACGCCGACTGCTTCGGTGAGTCCATCTAGGCTAAACCAGAGTTTAGTTTGATGGGAAGACATACAGATTCCACGGCTGCATGTGTCCCTGTTCAAAAGCAGGTTTAGTTCTATCAAAAACCCTGTTTTAAAAGAAACCCTTACTTTAGACAGCTGTTGAAAATAACCGCTCCTGTAAATGGCTTCTCCGCATTCAAGAGCAAAAAGGTGGAAAAGAAGGAAGACATTGAGAACTGTCACTTCGAAATTCAAAATCCAGGGAATCTCACTGCAAAGGGGACAACTTTAATATCCGTTTTCGCAAGCCTTTGCTTTGCACTCAATAGCTTGCAGTTTGACAGCTGTCAGATGAAAGCAAAGTAATGTGTTTGAAACCTGGCTTTGTCAATATCCAGGGATGATGCCGGCTCTGACAGCAGGCTTCTCACCAGGGCATTGACCAGGTGAGGCTTCAAATTTTGGGTAGCTGGATTTGTGCTCTTGCCCACTCCTGCCCCCACCCAAAAAAAAAAAAACCAACCCTGGGAAAAACCTGAAAAGTGACATCTGAAAAGCATTGAAAAGAGGGGTGGGGAACATCTGTGGCAACACCAGAAGTCTCACAACCAGGACAAGGGAGCCAGAGGCTGCTGCTCCAAAGTGCTACCCCAGCCTCTTGCTGAGGGCTTGCTTGCTGCTTCCCAGAACGCGCCATGGGTCAAACCACCCGACTGAGTGTCTGTATGATCTGGGGAAGCCACCCTGTGAGGAATGGTCCAGGTGTGCACAACATGACAACCCACCATGGCTACCCACCCATGCAGGACTGTCGTGTCATGCAAACTCCATCAGTTGTCTTAATTTCAGAAAGCAGAGGAAAACTAATATTTTAGCTCATGTGAATCCAAGCTTTGTTAGCTGTTCCCTTGTCCTCTGCCCCACCAAACCTGGAAGAGAAATCCAAAACTAGAAGTGTCTACCTAATTTTCAGATTTCCCTTACCTCCTTCCACCCTTTGTCAGAGTTTTAAAATCATCTGAAAACCTGTTCTGAGAGCAGATTGCTTAATTCTGGCTTGGCACGAGAGCAGACATCGCTTTCTGGGCATGCCTGATTGAGGTCAGATGTTGTGGGCTGTGAACACGGTGCAGAAATAGCCTCCTGTGCTTGCCGGCTTGTTTTTCGGCTCAGGGGTTTGGTTATGGGGAATACACAACCCTTAGTCGGAGCAGAAGCTCCACGCTGCCTAGGAGTCTACCCTGTAGTAGACCTGAATATGAGTTTCATAAAGTTTTGAAATGTGGTGGCATTTCAGATTCTGAAATTCAGATTATGATGGCTAAATTTGATTTGAAAGTTGACCTCTGCATTGTGGAATTGAAATGTGACTGTTTGGATCATTTATGTAGTTGATACAAATTTTTAAAAACTCTTGCAAATGATCTTTCAGAGCCTTTTAACTGTTGATTGTTTCTGCAGCTCAGCTGTCATATGTTGTCAAGTGTCAGCTTAAGGGATGTCTGGATACCCAGTTCTCAGACACTGTAACGTTGAGCATTGTTGCAAAAACTTAGGATGTAGCATTATGATGCTGCTTATTCGATATCCAGAGAAAGCGCATTCTGCACATTTGGAAGCACTAGGATAAGATTGACATTAATAGATGCAAAAGAGAAATTTGAGGGGAGGTTTTCGAGCCATGCTCAGTGGAGTTCTGCATTCATGGAACCATAAAATCTCATCAGCAAGTGTTTGCAAGTGCCTGGAGGAGGAGAGAGATGACTTGGTGCAGGCCATGTCCCCCCTTGCTCTAGGACCACCCCCACCCTTGCACACTGGGGCATGCCCAGGCTTAACACAAGGGACCTGTTGCCAGCACCACCTTGACCTTGACCTTGGTCCTGGGCGTGATTGCGCATGTGCTTTCCGCCCCTCTTGCTACAGAAGAAGGATGTGCGGATGCTGCGCTTCATCCAGGAGGTGAACACCACCACCCGCTCGTGCTCCCTCTGGGACCTGGAGGAAGACACGGAGTACATCGTCCATGTGCAGTCCATCAGCATCCAAGGGCAGAGTCCGGCCAGTGAGCCCGTGCACTTCAAGACCCCCCGGGAGGCTGAGAAACTGACAGCCAAGAACAAAGGTAGGCGGGGAGGGGGCTGGGTTAAAAAATGGCTGCAGGGCCAGAGAGCCTTCGGCTGCCCCGGGAGCCCAGCTGAGCCACCGGGGCCATGGCGGAGGGGGCACGGGGTGCTGCGTGAAGGCGGCATCCTCCTCCCACGCTGCATGCCATGCCAGCAGGGAGGGCCCACCGGCGGGGCCTGTTTCAGCAGCACGGCTCCAGAGCAGCAGCGGCTCGGCCCCCCATTACTTCCCGCCTCCCCTGCCTGTCTTGCCTCCCCAGGTGCTCAGCCAGACTCCTGGCTTCTGTCCTGGGGCTCCAGGGCCACCCTGGGCTGCTCTCCTAATTCAAGCCTGGTGAGGGCTCAGTGGGAAGGATGGGAGGCCCCAGGGCTCCAGCTCCCCAGGAGCAGTCTGGTGGATGGAGAGCAGGAGGGGATGAGACGGCAGAGGGGGGCAGCTGGCCAGCATCCCAGGCCAAGTGCAGATGGTGACAGCCACAGGTGGGTGAGTCACGCAGCCCCTGCCAGGAACTCCCTGTGCCGCTTCCATCACATCACCCGAAGAGGGGAAGAAGGTGCACAGGAAGGGGAGCAGAAGTGGAAGAGGCAGGCCGGGCATTGGGGAGGCTGCGGGCTCATTACAGGAGCTGCCAAGCATCCTGTGAGTCTTTCTTTGGAAGAAACACCTGCCAGTAAACTCCGCCAACCATGCATTTTAGGAACAGAGGCAAGGCTGGCCCAAAAAGTTTGCTGCCAAGGGGTGCCATTCTCCACGGTTGTGTGTGTTTTCTTCCCTTCCCCTTTTATTGTGCAGGACAAGAAGAACCATTCTTTATTGTGCCATTGAAGCAGGGGAAAAGAGAGCAGAACTTAAACATCACATTCTTGAGTGAAATCCAAAAAGATCTGTGCAACCAGATATACTGGTTGCATATGCTTTGTATATCACTATATATTAATATATATCAGAATGTACTACCATTATTAAAGATAATTATGCATATATTTCAACAAAGGCACCCAAAATATCAATATATTTCTCCATTTGTAGATTACACCTAAAGGTCACCTGTTCAAAAATCAAATGTTTCATTAAATCCTCCACTCATTATGTTATTGCAGGGGGCCATTAATCCTTCCAGTGTTGTAATATTAGTCTTTTAGCTGTCAAAAGGGCATGGAAAATCCATTTACACTGACCTTGCATTAAATTCCAAGAGATGGGTAGGTAATTGGATTTGTGGGCGTGTGTGTGCATCTGTGCACGACAGCACACGGCACCATGCTGCTGGCGAGGGCTGGCCTGGCGAGGGCCCTGTCACGTGTTCCCAGGCTCCCCCGCCACAGCCCATGACTGCCCACGGATGCAGTCCCGAACTTTCGGGAAGAATTCTGCCACCTCAAAGCCTGGCAGGCATTTTATCCCGGTTCCTGCCCACTGTAGTCCTGGGATGGGGACTGGAATGCAAGGTGCAAGCTGGGTTATCTCTCATCCATCAACCTGCATGTCAGTGCTGTGGGTTGCTAACCCATTTCACAAGCAACACGTTTGAAAGCGCTGGTTTGTGAAACACGGACGAAGTAATTATGGAGGGGGTGGCTTGGTACGGGAATTGCAGCTCCTGCTGCCTGGGCCCCTCGCAGCACAGGAGGCATTGCCTGCAAAGCCGGTCTTGTGATCGCCCAGTGGAGGGAGAGCCAAAGCAAGTGCGACAGCACGTGGCGAGCTCCCCTGCAGCCAGAGCACCCCTGGAGGGCCCGCTGCAACAGCGCAGCGGTCGGGGAGGGCTCCCTGGGGTGGCCAAGTCTGTCGGCTCCCTTTACCTCCCTCTTTCTGCAGATGAGGTGACAATGAAGGAGATGGGGGAGAAAAATCAGCAGCTGCGAGCCGGAGAGATCCTCATCATCGTGGTGGTGCTGTTCATGTGGGCAGGTCAGTGGGAGCCCCCCACCCCCACCCCTCCACATGCGGAAGACCAAGGCTTCACCCGGATAAATCAGGGCTCTCTGCATGTTACTAACATGCACACAACAACCGATGCGGCTGCCCCAGCCCGCAGGTGCCAGTCATATTGTTCCTGCCATTGGTCCTGCCGGCCAGGGCTGGTGGGTGCTGAAGCCCCAAGCGCCTGAACAGCATCAGTAGAGGAGGCTGGTCCAGTGTGTTTTCCGCCTCAGGAATGGTTCTGCTCACTCGGTGCTCTGCAGAACAGGAGCACCCCCCCGCCATTGTGTGTGTCCTCTTTGGCTCCCCCTCTACCGGGCCACAGGCCTGGTCTCCTGGCAACCCCCTGTGCATTTGAAGTGGAGCAGTGCCGCCAAGGGGTGATGTGCCCTCCACAGCCCGCAAAGCCAGAGAACAGACGCGGAAGGCGGCACTGGTGGCAGAAGCCAGCTCCCTGGGTCCAGCTGTCCCTCTGAGCAGGGGAGGCCATGCTAGCCTTCTGGCTACAGGAAGGTGCCCGAGCATGTGGGCGAGCTGCCTGCTGGGCGTCTCCGGATGGTGAGCAAACCGGCGATGTCGCATGCAATGGGCTGCACAGCGGCTTTGTGGAGGGCTGAGGCAGGAGGACACTCAGGGCAAAATCTGGCACAGGCCAGACTCTGGGGAAGCAGGGGGGCGATGGCAGGGGATAAACAGGGGGACTGCAATCTAGGTACATGGGGTGGATTTCAGTGCAGCCACCTTTCCCAACCTGCTGCCCATCAGATGTGTTGGGCTACAACTCCCAGCATCCCCCAGCCATAGACATGGGAGTTGTAGTCCAACACATGTGGAGGACATCTGTTTAGGGATGGCTGCAGTAAAGTATGGAGGAATGTTAACACGCAGGTTTTATAAGTTTCCTGGGGATGGGAGGGGACAGGAGCAGAAATAAAGGAAAAACAAACCAGCCACCCCCCTGCATCGTCCCAAAGGCCCCCTGACTCTTTTGCCCTCATTTGTCTCATCCGAGCTTGTAAAATACCCAGCAAACATGAGTGCCCCGAAGTTTCTTCGTCAAACTTGCAAGAAGACAAAGCTCGCAAGCCTAGTGTAGAATTCCCGCCTGCTGGCTCTCTTGCAAACCATTCTTGGTTCTCTCTATTTAGGTTAGTTCATTTAGCTCACTTCTAGCCCATTAAGATAACAGAGCAATTCATGAAATAAACTGGCTGAAACATAAAACAGGGTAGCAATAACGCCGATCCCCTGACGAGGAGCGGCGGCGGCAGAGCTTCCCGCCAGAGAAAGTGCTCTCTCGGTGCCGGTGCCGGTGCCGGCGCGGCCACCCCAGCAGGGGGCAGGAGTTCCCTGGAAGGAGAGGCCCATCAGCTTCCCAGGCCCGCGCCCCCTGCCCCCGCCGGATCCCCGGCGGCCGAGCACCGGGCTTCCTCCTAGAAGCAGCGCTACCCTGCGAGAAAGCTGCGCAACTGGGCTGCGCTGGGGGCCGCCAAGGCTGGTCCGCACACGGCTCCCCTCTTTGCCAGTGGATCGGCCAGCGGCCAGCACTGGCTGAGGCCCACAGCAGCTGCAGCAGAGCCCATCCGGAGAAGGCCGGATGGGGAAGGCTGGCTTAGGGCCCGAAGTGTGGGCGGGGAATATTCCCACCCTCGCATACTGGCCCAGCAGCGGGTTGTCTGAATGAGCCGTTGTGACAAGATATGTGACTTGTGTGCTTTGCACATGCCCAGAGACTGCCGCTCTTCTTCTCGTGCTTCACATACTTTAGATCAGCCTTCCCAAACTGGGGCCCTCCAGATGTGTGGGACTGAGGCACGGGTGTAGCACTTTATGAGTTTTTGAAATGACTTATTTGCACCAGCTTAGTTCTCTGCACTTCAGCAGCTCCAGGCAGGAGCTCCGTCTTGTTCTTCTTCCCCATCCAGACTGCTGAAGTTGTGGGGCTTGTCAGAGGCGACAAAGGGACTCCATGGCAGAGCCGAGATCTTGCTGTGAGCAACTGCAAGGCAGCAGCTCCAGACTCATGAAGGCCTCGTCGCCTCTTCTTGGCATTTTGAGAACAGGTTGTGGGGCTGGGGCTGCCCTCCACATCTGCAGTGCCTCGGCCAGTAAGGCGGGATCTGCCGAGCTCAGTCTTGCAGGCCCTCGGTATTCCTCGTGCGCCCCAGTCCCGTTCTGCGGCTGCGTGTGCTCCCTCTGCAGCATGAAACATTTATGGAAGCAGAAAAGCTCTCCGCAGGAGACTCGCAGATGCTTTAGCCGGAGGAGGGAAGCAGGGGCCCTGGGATCGCTGGGAGCGAAGGCCGTTTCAGGTGAAAACCAGCACGTAGCCAGCTGTATAATTCATTCTTCATTCTTTGCCGGGGAAAATGTCTCTCCTCCCAGTTTACTCCTCAGTCTCCCAGCCAAAGAGTGTTCTGGCTTATATCGGATCATATGTACGCAGTTCTGGCCGGATGGTGTGAGAGAAACCAGCCCAAGGAACGAACTGTGTTGAGACCTTCTGTGGATGCAGAATGGTGCACCTGAACAGCCGACCCCAGTTGGAAGCCTTGGCAAGCAGGCCTGCGAGCGGCCCGTGTGCACGCTGAAGCGATTCCTCAACCGCTACTGCGCCCAGCGCTCCTGTTCCAAACTTTGGATCCATAATCGGCATGCAACATTCACCCCATTACCTGTGCCACTGGGAGGAGTAGTGCATGTGCAAATCAGTGGCACAGGTGATGGGGTGAACGTTGCATGCCGATTCTGGATCCAAAGTTTGGAACAGGCTACAAATGCGATGAAGGGGTACTCATTTTTTATTAAATTTTCTTCTAAAATACAACCAAAAAAGATTAGAAATGCCATCATAACAAATAAAATTAAACATGCAATTAAAAGAATTGTTAACAATACGGTGCCCCCCACCCCCCGATGATAGGAGACATGCTACAGATAAAAAGAACTCACTCGAGCATTCTTTTGGGACAATTTCCCCATCCACAACTGCATTGTTTCTCTTGTTGGTTCAAATCCTTTACCTTTTCTGTAAACATACTCAAAAAATGTGTCCCAAATCTCATTAAACTTATTTTTCTTTATATGCCCCTTTTTCACTCTAACATCACAGGATAATTGATCATTTGTAGCTATACTCCAAACTTCTTTATACCAACCACAGAAGTGATAATCATATTTTACTTTCCAGTTCTTAGCTATGATTAATTTCACAGCCATTATTACATTTCTTATTAATTTTTTATTATCCCAACTCCATTGTTTCTTACCAAATATTGAAAGCAATGCAATCTCATGGCATATTTCTAAATTTAAACTTAATAGTTTACTGTTCTCTTTAAAAACTTCTTTCAAAACTTCATTATATATTGACATTCTCATCACATATGAAAATAAATACCTACTTTGTCACCACATTTCCAACATATTTGTTATTTATACAATTCAACTTCACTGGAGTTAGGTACCACTTCCATACAATTTTATAGAAAGTGAGGAAAAAATTAAAAGATGGTATAGATCACAAAAGATAGGGGGACTGGGCATCCCCAGCTTGAAGTTGTATTACATATCTAATCAAGTGAGGCATATACAGGATGTCATATTACAACCTGATAAGGTAATATGGCTGAAATTAGAATCTTCTTAACTAGAAGGATCCTTGATAGATCTTATTTTTAAATATGAGAATAAAATATTATTAAAAGGTATACGATCCTTTCTTTAAAAATGCATTACACATTTGGAATAAGCATAAGGGAAAATGTGTGCCAGCAATCTCATCATCATGCCCAATTACTGAATTAGAAGGGTTTCCATTAAATCTGAGAGATTTTAGGGGAAATAATTAAAAAATAAATGATTAAAAGATTGGCCAGATAAAGTGAATAAAAATGGGGAGATAGAAGCAATGTCAGGAAAGCAGACTATAACTTGGTATAAAGTTATTTCATTAGACTGTTGAACTAGAGAGCAGATAAAAGAAAAGGGGCAGATGTGGGGAGAGCACAAAATGTGGATACGATTATACAAAAAGAAAAATGGGAGAATGTGCAGGTGAAAGGGATAGTAAGTAAAATTTATAAGATACTGTCAAAAGAACGGGATCAATAGGATTCCCTTAAAGCAGCATGGATTTGAGAAAGGAGCTCAGTAATGAAGATTAGGAAAATACTTGGATGAAGCAGAAACTAAAGTGCATGTCAGTAAGAATAAGTGAGCAAAAGGAGGGAGGGCAGGACTGCTCCTCGCCACGTCCGTGGCCAGCCCTGCCCACACTGCTTCATTACCTCTTGCCCAGGGCTCCATCTGAATCTTTCTGGGGAAATCTTCCAATTATCATCCACTGCAGCTGGAATTCCAGTTTTGCCTTGGATGCCAGAATGCTGAAGCCAGAATTAAATATTCCAAATAAGAACTGAATGGTGGGGGTGAACCGATTCATTCGCTGGTCATGTTAAAGGTTGCTTCATTAAGCGTTCCAGCTAACATTGGTTTATTTACGATTTATTTATGATTTTGTATTTATGCTTTCCATTTGTGTGCCACCACAATAGGTCATTGTTGAGCTCCCTGAACAGCTTTCAAGGATTAAACAACATAATATTTTAAAATCGGTGATACTAAAAACCATCCCAAACATCAGTAATACAAAACATAACTGAGCAAATTAAGATCATTACATAAAGCTTAATGTAAACAATTTTAAATAAATAATACACACTAAGATAAAACCATAAGTCAAGGACAAGTTAAAATCAAAATCACCATTAAAATCAACAGTTCAAATAGTCGGAGAAGAGAAACGTCTTGGCCAGCCCCAAAATGAGAGCTGCAAGGCACCAGGCACACCTCTCTGGCGAGCCCCCTTCCTCGCGGATCTGCGGATCTGAAACAAAGAAAGAAAATGAAACAAAGAAAGAAAGAACAGTGTTACCGGCTGGAATAACTGCAACTTGCAGAACTGAAACCGGCTTTCTTCAAGCGTTCTCAAAATTGCTCTCAGCAATTAACTTTAAAAATCCCCTCCTGCTCCATCATTTTTTGATGCTCCCGTCTTCCCCCATTCCAGCAAATTGCTCTTGCCAGCGAGAAACTTACTTAGAGAAACCTGTGCCATGTTCTGTAAACTGAAGGAATTGTTCATGTCATAGAATTTAGTCATTCAATCCCAAAAAAGCCATTTTGGCTTAGTGCCTTTAGAGATGGGATAGAAATGTGTTTGGTTCATATTAGACCAGATTTAGAACAAATCTAATTAGCACTTTCCAAACTACCATGAAAACAACGGCACAGTTTTGTGTTTTTCCAAAAATGTATAATCAGCTGAAATGCATGCCAATTATGTGGATTTGTTATTAAAAATGTCCAAACTAATGCAGAAATGAAACAGAAAAGCATATATTTCAGCAAGTTTAAAAGCTGTAAAAACAGAAACAAACAGATATTGGTCTATCCCTAGTTGTTGTCACAACTTCTGGTTGCAATGATTTCCAGAGAAAGGATATTGTTGCTCTATATCCTGAACTGAACTTGATGGAGACTGTTTGTTATATAAATGTGCACAGAAAACACACCCTCTGCAGAGTAATAAAGCCAGGGTGGCATAGTGCTTAAGAGCTCAGGTTTGGGACGCAGGAGCTCCGGGTTCTGGTTCCTGCTCAGCCATGGAGCCCACTGGGCCACTTTGGGCCACTCACAGATGTTCATCCCAGCCTACCTCTCAGGGTTGTTGTTGTGGAGATAAGATTGAGAGCAGGAGGAGGAAAATGATGTAAGCTGCTTTGCATTCTTTTAAAGAAAAAAAGGCAGGATATAAATGAATAAATAAAAATTAATAAGCAAACAAAGACATCTGTACATGAAAGAGCATCTAGTCCAAATTATAACATTGGAGCAGCTAAGGAAGAAGGAGAAGCAAGGCAAAGATGTGGAGATGGGCGCAAAGCCATGTGCAGGGACTTGCCTTCCATTTGGGGTGAAAGAGAGCAGTCCCTTCCTCATGCTCAGCCGCTCTTGGTATGGCAGGGAGAGCCATTTTAGCAAAGTCCTGCAGGCACAGACCAGGGCTCCGCTCATCCTGATGGGACTTGTAGTTGGCCAGGGGAGCAAGCGGTGTGCAAAGTGGCGCTTTTGGAAAGCTCTTCCCGGCAGCCTGGCCTGAGTCGCTCTTTCTTCCCCACAGGGGTGATTGCCCTCTTCTGCAGGCAGTACGACATCATAAAGGACAACGAGCCAAACAACAATAAGGAGAAAGCCAAGAGTACGTCTGAAAACAGCACCCCCGAGCACCAGAGTGGAGGGCTCCTGCGCAGCAAGGTGAGAAGGACCGGGCGGGGTGGGGTGCAGAACTCCGAGCCCTCCGGCAGAGCTTTGCACCCCTTGCAGAAGCTGCAAAGGCAGGTGCTGCTGCTCTGTGCAACCCTTCCTTGTGGAAAAGGCCTGATCCGTGTGGCCGCCAAGAGCTTCTCTGAAAATGAATTAGGCTTTGGGCTCAAAAGAGATTCTGCGCTCCTGTTTTATAGCACGGAGCAGGTCATGTGTGGGCAACTGTGGAGGCCAGGAAGTGCCCTTCAGCCCCCCCAGTGCCTGCGCGGAGATTTGCAGGACCCTGACGCCTTGAAGGCCGACCTCTTCCCACGTTTCCTCACGGTCAGTGGGACCAGCTGCCCGGAGAGGTGGGGGGCTCTCCCACACTGGAGACATTCAAAAAGAAACTGGGCTGCCCCCTGAGTGGGGTGGTGTGACTTCATGTCCTGCAAGGGTAGGGGCTGGCCCCGATGGCCGTCAGGGCCCCTTCCAGCTCTACCTTTCTATGATTCCATGGAGTGAAAGGCTGTGGGCAGCAATGCCATTTTATCCCTGGAAGGAAATGTAAAGCGCCAGTGAAGCAAAAGGGGAAGCAGGAAGCTGAAAGCTCAAAGAAGTAACAAGTAATATCCTTGGGGAGGGCATGTTCTTCTACCCCCTCTTCCCTTGGCTGCAGCCTGAGCTTGCCTCTGTGAGATCAAGCTTTCAAATCCCCTCCTGCTCCATCTATTTTTGGTGTTCCTGTTTTTCCGATCCCGGCACACTGCTCTTGCCAGCTAGAAACTTATTGACTTTAGATAAACCTGTGCCACGTTTCACAAGATGCCACAGTGCCCTCCTTGCAGCAGAAGTCACTTTAGGACCCACAAGGCTGCCCTGCCATTTTGGGAAACTTCTGTCTTTCACTGGAGGGAACAAGGCAGGCCTTTAGGAAGTGATCTGAAGTTGACGCAGAGTGAGAGAGTGTCCCATCTGCGGATCCGTTCCACAGCAGCTCCAAAGGTCATGCTGACATCAGCGTCCCAATGTCCCAAAGGCAGGCTTAATGCAGGGCAGTCTGCCTCCCCTGTTCCAGATGACGCAGGCCTGCGCAGACTCCACCACCTGTCTTGGTGGGCAGGGGGCTCTTCCATGCAGTCATCACTCTTGGGACAAGTAGCTGCATGCCTGGAACTGTCCGTGCAAACTTTAACCAGCGTCTTTTTCTGAAGTAGTTCTGGTCCGTAACTGTAATAGAGACTGAAAAGGGGCAGAGAAGGTTTGTTTTCCTTCAAACAGTGGCCTGGTTTGGACAACACGGCAGCCCAGCGTGGGTCAGCTGACCCATGGGTTGCCACAGTGTGTGTCATTCACCATTATGAGTATGGAAGCCCCAGCCATGGGTGGCCAGGTCGTCCAAACCTGGACCATGGGGGCTGTTGGAGAGGCAAGCAACCCTCGCAAACCAGTTTGCTTTAGAATTGTGCAAGGCGCTTATTGCCCAGCGGCCCTGCCAGATGCTCAGCACCCTGGCGGCACTGGGCCAGAGCGCTCCCAGTGGCCACACAGCTCCTCATGGGTGAACTGGCCCTCAGTGAGCTGTCGTGTCTTGCAAAGTGGTGCCGTACGGATTAGCTTGCTCTTACTGAGGCTGCAGTCCAGTGCACCTTCACTAAGGTGTAAGCCATGCCAAACATAAAAGGACTCACTGCTGAGTAAGTATGTATTAGGTTGCACTGGCAATTGCAAATAATCTCACACTTTCATCAATATTAGAGGGAAAACCTATAATGAGATATTGGTCAGGCTACATGATTTAGTGGATACATTAGATAGATTTATTGATTAATAACCTTTTGAGTAATTAAAAACATCCACGATTAATCAGGGGATACAAATTTATATCCTGACTAATCACAGCTACCGTTGCAGTTACTCAAAGGATTGTCCCCGCTTTGATGAACTGGGTGTTTCTTCTAAGGCCATCCTGCTGGGCGGGCGCCTTCGGAACCCAGGACCAGTCAGCCCTTGCCATTCCGTGGGAAGGGGGGAGGTGGGGAGGCTTGGCAGCCACTGCTTTGCTTGGGACAGGCAGGACCCTGGGCGGGGGGGGGGGACCCTTTGGAGTCCCACCCCAAGGCGGCTGGCGTGTTTGCTTACGAGGCGCCGCGGCAGGCACGGTTCCCTTTGCTTTCCCCTCACCGATGTGATGAGAGTGCTGTGAAGGGAGTTGCTGCCTGCAGCCGCAGCGGTTCCCCATATGCTGCTGGCCACCCAGGGTGGCCCTGCCAGGCCTTCGCTGACCATGGAGTGCTGGCGGCAGGGTGTCTTCCCATTCACTGGGCCCGGCAAGAACCCCGAGCTCTCCTCACTTGCCCTGGCTGCAGCCAAGAGCGACTGGACACTCACCTCAGGCTCTCCCGATTTAGTTACTTAGCTGATGCACCGCTCGCACTCTGCTGTTGGCAGCGGCTTTCCCGCCACATTCCCTTCAGGGTCCTTTCCTTGCTCACCAGCAACTGCAGCTTCTCAGAGGAAGGCCCTGGCAATCCTATTCCTCCTGTCACAGTAGGGTTGCCTGCCAGAAACTTTCCAGCACCCGCTGAAGCCACCCTAAAGTGACACCAAATGACCCGTCAGATCCACCCCTCCCTTGCACTTAATTGAGCGATTCATGTGGCAACAGCCCTAGGACTGAGGGCCAGGTTCTGGCCATGTCGAAAGCGACCTTTGATGAAATGGATTCATCGGCTAGTTGAAGGAGTAGCCAAATATGCTTTCACTGGTCAGCCACCTTCACCTTCACATGGTCAAAGTCTGCCTTGGCAAGAGGGCAACCTGGCAGGTTGGATGAATCCACCTTTTGCAACGAGGTACCCAAGAGTGGCATTTTGTGTATGCAGCCCTGCAAACGCAAACTTTGGTCAACGGAATGCAGCTGAGGTTGGCTCAAGGCTAGTTTGTTTCCTCCTTTGTGCTGCAGAACAATGTGAAAGTAAAATACTTACAAAGCCAGACTTGCTGTGACCTCTAGCCTGTCAAACACGCACCTCTTTAGCCTGTTTCACATCCTGTCCAAACTCAATATGCTCATCTTCCCATGTGGTGTCGTGTGCTCACATTCTCAGCTGCAGTCTCTCTCTCTCTGTTTCCTAGTTTCCCAAAAACAAGCCTTCAGTGAACATCATTGAAGCATGACAGCCTGAGGGATGGACTCCGTTTCTCCTTCCTGTGCTCACTTTCGGTTTCCCCCTCCAAAACTGGGCAACTGAAGAGGTGAAACATTGCAGGAGCTGTTTGGAAAGCGTCCTGCTCAGGCTGCAGATTGCAGGTTCCAGTGGCTCCATTTCTGCCCCGGAGAAAAAGAAGCCCCTGAACCCAAACCAACGTGGATCAAAAGAAGGGCAAATATATATTGCAGCTGCATATCGAGAATGGAACATTTCCACCAAAATCATCCCGATGATGACTTGGGACCCATCTTGACTTCTTGAACTGTGCTGTGCTGTACTCAAACATCTGGCCATTCATTGATGGAGCTAGCAGGGGTGCCATCTTTCACCTTGACTGTCTCTCGCCATCTCGTCCTACAATCTTAATCTCCCCAAAAACATTTCATCTCATTGCTGGTTTGCTTTCTGCTCACTGCAGCTGTTTTTCAGTAGGAGATGCTGTCCTGGTTTCCAGATGCCAACTGCCTCCATCTCTCCTCTTCACGAGAATCACGAGAACACCACTTTCCTTCAACCACAAGCCAAACAAGGACTTTAGCTCTCAGTTCCAGGCGCTCAGTCTTGCTGTTTGTGTGTCAAACACAAACAACAATTTGCGGGGATTTGATCTTTTTTCTTTAAAAAACAGAAGCACATAAGCTATTCCACCTGGGTTCTCTGGACTCCACTAGCTGCTTATTATAGGTTATTTTGAACAGTTGTTGAGTTTCCTATTTTCCTCCCTAGTTTGGCATGTTGTGCATTGTTTTACCTAACAGAGAATGCAAAAAAAGAAAATCCCTCCAGCTCTACAGAACAGCGAAGTTCGACTTTACTCATAGCCACAAAGCGAAGCATCTACAGCAGTCCCAGGGGCTGGGAGGGCTGTTCAATGCCCTGCCTACACCACAGATCTAGGTCAGTTTTATTCCACTTCCACTTCCTTGGCTTCTTTCGGAGAATCCTGGAAATTTTAGTTTGGGGAGGTGCTGAAAACGATAGAGCTTTTCTTCAGGAGGCATTGATCACGTGCTCATCCTTCCCTGCTCACAGTTGTTTCCAGGTTCTGTAGATAACATTGGGAGCCTCCAGTTTTGTTTTTGTGTCCACTGAGCGCTTTTGGTGAGTTTTTTGCAGTAGGAAGAATGCTGCATTTAATTATGAAAATAGGAAAGAAAGCTTTTTCACTTGCTCATTATTTCACTATACAAAAGTGCCACCTAGAAGTTACACAGCAGAAAAGCCAGAAAGAAAAAGCTTGAAGTGGTCCTCGGGGGGCAGTTCCGTGATGAACCCAAAGGAGATCTGTTGCATTCACAGGCGTAAGAAGAGCCCCACTGGGTCAGGCCAGGGACGCCTCTCCAGCGCTCCTCCTCCCGCCATTGGCCAAGTGTATGTTCCTGGGAAACTTGCAGGCCGCCCTCGTTTGTCCCTAGCCTGTCACCCTCTGAGCAGCATCCGTCGTTGGTCAACGCCCCATGACCACCTTCAATCCTTTCTTAGGCCCTCTAGGCTGGGGGCCATCATGAAGTCTTGTGGCTCTAACTGTCCCAGCCAAAGGGCCCATTTAGTGAAGAAGCCTTTCTCCTTGACTGCCTGGAACGTACTGCCGCTTTTTGGAGGACCCTCCAAGCACGCCAAGCCCCTTCCTCACAGAGCCACCGCCCCAGTGTTCCCCGTACAGCTTCATTTCTTCCTGACATTTCGAGTCAGCAGAGGTCCGATGTCACCACTCCAGCAGCTTGATCCATCTGTGAACCACACCATGGCCCCAGCTTAATCCTGGCCATCCTGCGGTCCCCCCAAAGTGAGCTATGGTTGCACTGCAGTGACTTGCACCAAGAGGTGGGCTGTTTGCTGTGGACCTGCATGTGAATGCGGAAGAGACCTGTGGAGGCCAAAGCCCCAGAACAGAGCTGAAATTGTTTTGTGCAGAAAGACTTTCAAGTAAAATCTCACTCAACTTTGCTGCAAAAGTTCAAGCAAATTGAATGGGTGCTGTGGGATATAGAATAGCGTGTTACTGGGGAGGGTGTAAAATTCAAAATTTGTCATTACTTAATGTCACTGCCTTAACGTGTCTTTCCAGCGAGTCTTATTATGTTTTTTTAATCCCTTAAAATTGACTTCTACAAAATCAAAATGTGAGGAAAAGCTTTTCAGTTTGGTTGTTTTTACCCCCATTTCCCTGCATCCCCCACAGGCAACCCACTGACGGAGCTGCAGCCGTGCGGGCCCTGGGCCAGCAGGGAGCTTGGTGGGCGATGAAGGCTTTAGACTAGCGTTTCCCGGATCCAGGCCCGACACCTGGCCCTGGAGGATGTGTGCAACTCATGCATGTAGTGGGGGCAGAGGAAGCATGTGCCCCCCGCAGAGTGATAGCTGCAGACAGTGGTGCTCCTGGACTGGAATGCTGAGGACTTTGCATACGTCAAGTGGAATTAGCATGTGCCACAGCCTGTCCCCCCTGATACGGCAGGGCTGCGGGGGGTTTGTGGGCTTCAGCACCTCCATTTGGCTTGGTGCCCTCCAGATGTGCCAGACTGCCACTGCCATAGGTGGCCCCTCAGCTTGGGGATTATGGGACCTGTAGACCAACAGATCCAAAATGCCAATGTATGGGTCGATCTGAGAAGGCTGAGCGCCTCCATCTCTAGCCACAGGAAAACTAAAGAACTGGCTCAAGACGGGGGCCACCCCAGGCACCACTGGGGCTTTCAGCTCAAGGCCAGCACTGTCCAGAGGTTGGGAAGAGCAGCACGAGATGCAGCATGAGCTTTCTGGCAGGGAAGGGGCTGCCAGCCTCCTCACTCTGCTTCTGGGCCTGATGCACATGCCTGGGCATGATTCTCTCTGGGGACAGGCCTAGCCAACCTTTTCCTAAGAAGCGGTGTCTTAATGCCTACTCAATGGACATAGCTTACATTACAGTGATTAAACATATTCATTTAATCACATAAGGAAAGGAGTTAAGATGATTAACAGTACATCTACAGCCCTGTTTTCATGCCAAGTCCAAGTTGCACATGGTCAAGATGGGCATTTCTTCATTTTGGACCCCGAGAAGGTTGGAACCACACAACAGGGACAGGCACTCCCATCTGGTGTTCCCAAAACCAGAGTTGAAAGTGGTGCCATCCCAACTCCTTTGGGCTATAAAAGGGAGGGAGGCAGGATCCTTTGCAGCCCATTGGGTCAGAGGGTGAACGAAGGCTGCAGAGGCAGGGAAGGCTGAGAAAATGAGGCACGGTGGCCGTGCATCTCGCCTTCCACCAGTGACGAGAACCACTGAGGGGTCCCAGCAGGAGTCCCTCAACTCCTAGAACCTGGCCTCCATATTGCCATACTCCTGCCCTTTCCACCACATGGTCCACTGGATTCCCACTTGCCTTAAAGTGGTGCGCCGGTTCCGTTCCCCTCGCCTGGAACCTGGGCTGGCTAAACGGAAGCCTTGTGCCAAACAAGGCCCCAAAAATTGCGCCCCAAAAATTGCGCCCCAAAAATTGAGAATTAGTCCAACTTTGCAGCAGTATTTGCACGTCTGCTGAAGGACTTTCCAGCACTGCTCTCTCCTTGGGAGTCCTACCTGCCTTTTCCACATTCAAGCATTCACACAGCCCTCCCCCAACTGCAAAGGGGAGGTGGAGGGGTGCACATGCTCTAAATCATTAGCCTCTGTAATTGCAGGCTTTAAAATGTGCCATTAGCAAGTGAAAACAAAACAAAGCCTACAAACGATTCCACACTTCATAGGGAGGATTCAAGCTATGAACAGCAGCCACCATTTCTCTGAAAGGGAAGCGATAAAGGAGAGGGAAAATAGGAAGAATACACTATGGCATGCAAGGAGTTATGCGAAGGGGAGACAGACAGATGTGACAAGCTTAAGACACAGATAGTGTTGCTGCGTCACCTTAGAAGGGCATGTTCCAGGCTGGATCACGGAAACGGGGCTTTACAAGGCTATGAACAACCCAGAGAGTAACCAAAATGGAACTGGAATCGCTCCTAGCTTCCAGCCTTTGCCAGAGCTGCCTGTATGGGAGACAAGCTCTCCATGCTCGCTTCGCTTGTGCAGATGCTTACAGGAGATACAAGAGAAGATGTCTATTTTTTTCTTACCAAATTATCGCTTGAGCAAGAGGCTGCACCAAAGACAGTGCCTGGTGCATGGCCCGGAGAAGCACACCTTCTTCTCGGAGGGTTTTGGTTGCTTCTAGATGGACGCATACCCAGGCAGCCCATTTGTCGCTAGAGGAAGGGCCACGCGGGCAAGGAGACCTTTGAGGCTCCTTCTGCTAGGAACCTGCAACCGACCGGAGCATTTCAAGAGAGGGTGAATCACTTCCCTTGCTCGTCCGCCTACCTGGTCCATTCCGTCTCTCATCGCCAACGCCTTGGGAGCAAAGCACACAGGCTGCCTCCACCGCAAGGCGCTGTTTGCAGTCACATGAAACGCTTGCCTGCAGTGCCAGGTGGGCATGCAGCCAACTGACAGGCACGCACCTTGTGACTTCCGAAGGCATGCAAATATGCAACAAACCAGGATCAAGAAAACAGCCAACCACTCACTGCGGGAGAAGAGTGTATGCCACAAGATACTTAAAAGGCACAAACATTTATGAAAGTGATCGAAGTGCATCTCAAGCAGAAAGCTGAAACTTCCAACATAGGTAGTGAGGAAATTCAAGGAATAAACAAACAAATATTTCTATCAAAAACACACGCTAACTGGGGTTTAACGTTAAAAAATAATTATACAACAACATAAAGGTCAGCAGGCTGAATGTCAGCAGCTAGGCTACTTCTAAAGTGCAGGATAAAAACACAGGCAGTGGCAAGGCTCCCCTAGCCCAGGGCGGTGCTTCGCTCAAAGCAATCGGGGATCGCAGCAAACCGGCGGACGTTGCAGCTGTTCCTTTCGACCCACTGCTGAAGGCTGAATCGCTGGACTGTGCAATTGCTTCGCTGGGCAAAGTTCCTGGATGGGGCAGAGAGGAGAAGCTGAAGTGGGCAGAGAAAAGAAGGAACTGCAGACATTTCCTGCCCCCATCCAAGCTGCTCTTGCCAGGGTCTCTCCCACTTTGCCTGCTGTGGCAGACCAAATGTTTGGATGCAGCCCACTGATGTGCCAGCCAAGTGTGGCTGGCAGGTGCAGACTGAGTACCAAGCCCCCCTCACACAAGCAGTCGCTTTCTGCACCTGGCATTTGGAGGTATGGGACCTGCAAAGGGACCCTTTCACTCCTGCAGATAACAGGCTGATCACCCTAGAGTTTTACCTGTTCTGTTGCAAAACTATGATCTAGAAGGCAACACCTCATCTTATGCAAGCCAATTCCTTAAGAGAATTAACTGTTCTTACTGGATATATGAGGAGAGGCATATTAAATAGCAAAAATATCTTGAGCAAAATCCAGGGCAGTATCAGGAAACCACAGCAAAAGGAATTTTTGGCAAGCATTTTATTTTATTTTATTTTTGTGCTGGAAAAGCTTTTCCTGTCAAGACCCCACAGCTGTTTGAAGGATTCTTCATGCATGACAGTTCGACTCTCCTGTGTCAAGGGAAGGATTCCTGGGAAACATCGATGGTTTCATTTCAGTGCTGTTTGGGTCAACTGGAAACTGCTCCCATCCCTACTGTTGGGCATGTCAAGAACAGGGCTGCCCTTCATGAGAAGCCGCAGCTTTGCCCCCTGGGCACTGCTGAGCAGAACAACCAGCGCACGCAGAAATGGAAGTGGCAGCTGCACCGACAAAGAGCCGCCTCGCTCTGCTGAAACTCCTCTGACCAGAGGACTGGCTTGTGAGGGTCCAGCAGATGCTCAGGGACACAACTTTTCAAGGCATTCCTGGGAATCCACAACGTTTTTACAGCCTTCAAGTGGAAAACAGCACTCTTCCCTTTCAGTCAGAATTCACAAGCCAGATTATCTCCTCCCCACCTCCCAAACCACACACATTTCTGTTTTATTACATAGTTCCCTCCTTTGCTTAAAGGAGGGGATAAAAGCTTTGGGGGTACCCATGTTAGTTAGCAAGGCCAGAGCAATGACGCAACTACAAGTTATTGCTATTGTGAAATTTTCATTTTGTGGTCATTTGTCCCCAAGGTGTACACTGAGCCGGTGTGGTGTAGCGGTCAGGAGCACCGGACTGGGACTCAGGCCATCGGGGTTTGAGTTCCCGTTCAGCCATGGGGCCAACAGAGTGTATCTGGGACAGTCACAGCCCAGCCTACTTCACAGGGCTGTCGTTGTGGAGGCAAGACGGAGAAGAGGAGGAGAATGATGTAAGCTGCCCTGAGTTCTTTGCAAGAAAAAGGGGGGATATAAATCTAATAAATACAAATTCCCCCCTCCCCACTGTGCTTGGGGATGATACATGTCACAATGGACGAAGCTGACCCAGTGCAGAAGAGCTTGTCATGATATGCTTTTCCATTTTTGCTTGCGATTCTCAAGGTTACCAGGCTGTCGAGCAGTTTAAGCAACTGCTTCCATCCCGCAAGGAAGCCCGCAGTGGGGTCCACTTTTATTCTCAGCTAGGGCAGTGCAGTACCTCACAGTCAGGTCGGTTGGATGCTCGAATCTGGGTTCTCGGCTCTGAGTGGCAACCTTCCTCATCAGCTCATGCAATTCATTGACTTCGCCTGAAACTGGGCACAGAAAGAGGTTAGTGGGCGGGGTGGGGGGGATGCAATCCAGCATGGCTGCTTGGCTATAACAGAGACAGGCCCTTCCCCTCTCGAGTCCCACCAGCAGCAGCATTTCTCTGGCACCAGGAAGAGCCTGTCTGCTGCAGGCGAATCTGCTGAGGCCCCACCAGGCTGCTTTGAGGCAGCACATCCGCAGCACAGTCGAGATTTATGCACCTGGTCGAACTACGGCAGGAATCCAGATTCAGTTTCCCTTGAAATAGACACGTCATTTTGAGAATGGACTTTCCAAGTTGGATGAGGCATGTCATAGCTTCCTGACTGCTAGGGCACAACGGCAATGGAGCCCATGGCCTGGGGAGGTGGGGGCACATTCAAGAGGCAGCTGGCCACTCTCTGCCAGAGATGCTTCAACTTGGGAGTCCTGCACTGAGCAGACTCAGGCCACGTGGCCTTACAGGCCCCTTGATTCCATGTAAACTCCAGAGGTGCAAGAAGAGTTTTGCTTCCATGTGCCTAACTGGAGCAGACATGGAGGACAATCGGGGCTTTCTTCAGATATTGCCTTTACTCGGGCTGAGACACTCAGAGGTGCTGCTGGGCACAATTCTGGTACCACGCAGAGGGCCTCAGCAGGCCGGGTCCCAAGGAAATGCGCTGCTCAAATGGGAACACTTCAGAACCAGGAATCTTTTCTTTCCTAGACTGGCCCCTAATTGGTTTCCATTGAGAAGTGCAGCCTGCTAAGAGCTTCAACCGGAACTTGGCAAGGCCAAAGGCGTCAAAGCTGCCGCTCGCTGCCAGTGCATCGCTGCAGCTGGACCACAAGTGCACTGAGCACTGAGGGCTCCGCCAGCGCATGGCCTTAGGGGAGAAGAGCCACCCCCACGCAAATCCTCTGGACTAAGCAAGCGACCTCTGTGCAAGCAACGCCACCTGGATGCCAGGCGCAGCACCGCGGGTGGAAAGGCTCAGCTACGCAGCTGATGACCGACCAAAGCTCATTTCCTGCACGGAGGTGTGGACATGGAGAGGCAAGAGGCTGTTCCACCGGTTTATGCTCCTCCCTGCTCACTGGCGCAGAGCAGACGTCATGCTGCAAAGCAGCACAAGAGCCACTTGTGGTGAGGTGCTGCAGGAAAGCGTTCAGCATCCCTGCAGGCAGCGTTCCAAGCGCCATGCGCAAAGTGGGCAAACGCCAATTCGACACGCCAATGGCCAAAAACCAGGCCCAGGCTCAGCAGGCGAGATGCACCAACCACCTTTCTGACCCTGGCAGCCAAAGCAGACCCCCATACTCGTTCATGCTGACAGGCAAACTCCAGGCCCGTGCATTTCCTCCACTGTATTCTAGCGCCATCTGCTAGCAAACAGGAGGAAAGACTCTGGCCCTGCCGGACAGGACTGGAGGAACGCTCTTCTCCTACTGGACATACGCACGGTGAGACAAGAGCCACGTGCACCTTGCAACCTCGCCAGCACACAGAAGAAGCGGAGCTCAGAATGTGGCCTCGCTCGCAGGTTTGCTGCCCAAGCCATGCTCATCTGCCAGAACCCAGGTCTTAAGTCAGAACTGCTTGAGCAAATACTAGCCACATTGTGCCCCAGTGCGGCCTCAGCTGGCTGGTCACCCAACCAGCCATTCTATGGGTCTGGAAATAGTGGCTTGGCAATCACGGCAGCTTTGCCATTCAAAAGTGAAAGGCAGAGAAGCATGAATGGGATTAAGAACAGAAGGTGAAGGTTCCTCACACAGCTGCAAGTATCAGCCTCACAAGGGGCTCAGAGATGCACACGGTCTACAGAAGGAGGTGCAGAGGTCCCATTCTTGCTCTCTAGAGTCGTTTTTCTGTCCAGTTTCCAAGGCTGCTTCGACCTCGGCCTCCATTTCAGCAGCTACTGCACGCCTACCCAGCCAGGCAGCCCATATGCTAATCACCCTCGGAAGCCCCACAGGAAGCATGAAATCTAGCCCAGGCAGATGGGGTGTCCTTTGGAGAAAGCTGTGAGATGCTCATTCCACCCACACCTGTAAGTTGTCAGGTAAGAGTCCATTTTATTTATTTATTGAAAAGGTTTATGCACTGCCTTTCAAAATACAGCATTTTCCTAAAGCAGCATATAAAATACAATAAATCAATTCATAATACATAACAGCAAGCAGAAAGTGCCATAACATATGTCATTTCATTCCAGCCAACTATTCTACCATAAAATCTAAAAAACAGGGCAGTAAAAACACCCTACAAACCTAACCCATCCTTCTCAATCAAAAGCAGTCCAATAAAGCAGCTTTGCAGATCCCACCCAAGGCAGGGAACGGGCTGATCTGAGGTTCTAAGAGGGGCCCACAAGCGGACCATTTTGGCCTGTCAGTCCAACTTTGGGCAGGCCCAAGCAGAGGCATCCAGTGCTACCCACCAGATGGCCTTGTGCTGCACTTGTGCCCGCCCCTCCTTACGAGACCTTTTGCAGGAAGGACGACAATAGCAACGTGTCAAATTGCATGCACGACGGCCCCACGAGCGCCCATTCAGGCAGCACCCCGCTCCCCGATGGGCAGATGAACAGGCCTCAGGCAGGCTCGGGTGGCATCGGCAGTGCTTTCAGTTCATGCTGCCCACACCTCCTTCACTGGACTGTCCACTTACAGCTCCCCACCCATGAGGCTGTCCATGGGCGCCAACAGGTTACCGGAGAATCCTCTCCCTTAAACCTCATCTCCCTGTAAACAGAAGTGGCAGACCTCCCACGCAAGCCCAAATGTGCAGGGTTTTAATCTGCCTCTTCTCCCTGGAAAGCTGCTGGCTGATACTGAGTTCAAACCTCTTTCCTTCTGTGTGAATGGATGAGGTTTAGCTGCCCTGCTCATGAAATGCATAGTAAGATTAAAGGCACAAGCAGCCCCTCGTCACCTTCTCTCCACATTATGTCTCCCCGATGAGGATGCTAGAAACTGCCCACCAGGTGTGCACCTGTTCGCACTGAATGCACAGCGAGACAGAAACTTTGGGCAAGAAGCAGAATTGCTGATTTCCCCAGGAAAGCCTCTTCATCTACCCAAGAAGAAACCAGAAAACGAGTCACAATTGTGAGCCTGAGGACGGTCTTCCAGTTCTGGGGAGTTCTTGTAGACTCAGCCCTGGCTGAAATAAGAGGCATGCGGCCCATCCCCATCTGCTTGCCCCTCAAGGCAATCAAGGGGCACCCATGATGCGCTCCATGCTGTACCAGCGCATGACAGAAAAGAGCCCTGGAGCAGAATGGTTGTCCAGCGCACTCACGGCAGCCAGGATGACATAGCAGATTTGTGACTATGGGTACCTAAGTTCAATTCCACTGGGGCACAGAACCTTTGAGCAGACTCAGGGACTGCTGTTCTTCCAAGTCGGGGGGAGAAGCCTGCACCCCCACGGTGGCCGCCGCTGCCCAGCTGCTGAATTCAGGGACAGGAGGATGGTATGGTGCTTTGGCTGCCACAGAGCAACTGAGGGTTGAATTTAGCTGGTTCACGTGCTATGTATAAGCGTCCCACCATTTCATTGTGTGGAAAGTGTCAAATGAAGCCTGCAAGCAAGATTACGTTGAAGACCTTTAGCTCTACAGAGCTGTTTGCCACCAAACTTCCACGACAGCCAGCCAACCTGTAGCATGAAGCTTGCATGTGTGAATGCACAGGTGTGTTTGGGAGCCAAAGTGGTCTCCAGGTCTGCTGCACTTGCCCATCCTGCTTGAAGTGAACCTACCACATAAAATTATTCAGATAACCTCCTCAAAACAACCCAAGCTCCTTGAAGAAAGGCTGATTTGAGTGCAACAAATATAGACAAGGAAAGGAAAGATGGCCTAATTGGGAAAGATTCCTTCCTAACCTCAACTAAAATCACAGTAACCCCCTCCCAAAAAAGCCCACTTGTACAAAACTCCACACCACCTGGCCCCCACTCTGGCCTGGAAGGGTAAAAGCCAAGCAAGGAGGACATGCTTTCTGAAAGCTACCCCACCCAAGGGGAACCTTTTGCGGCAGACCCAAGATTCCCCCAGATGTGCCCATGTATGGGTTTGAGAAGGAGGCAGTTCCATGACCCTGAAAGACAAGACTAGGGGAATGCGTGAAGTTTTCTTTTCTCTTGCTTACATTCCTCTAAAATGTGCTAAAAAGGGAAGCATTTTTTTCCCCAGGGCTCCACTTCGCCTACTTTGTGCACGGAGACCATTTTTCCAACTCACACCCTGGAGTGCTTGATTGGCTAGTGCACACGTCAGGACCAGATCCCACTTCTGTAGACTACAGCTGCAGCGACTGAACTCCAGCACTTAGCCTCCAGCATGAGTTGGGTCAGGCTTCTGCCAACCCTCAAATGTAGCAAGTTCCAACAAAACGTACCTGGTCCAGGTGCAGCACAACGAGCATGGTTAAGGACAGCATAGATGTATTTTTCCTTGCTCCGCTCAAGGTCTCTTTCTTGGATGCATATCCGTGTAGGCCTTAAAGGAAAAGAGGAGGAGAGAAGCATGACAAAATTGCTAATTTCTTACAAGCAGAGTCAAAGTTACAGAGAGCATTTGGGGCCAGTACAAAACAGCATGACCTCAACGAGGGCCGAGTGCCTTACAATCACTGTCCCATCTTTGGGAGGATGTGTGCCAATTATTTAACCATCAGGTCTCCCACATTTATATTCACAGAAGCTGAACCACACTGTTAGAGATCAAAAGTTCTCGGAAACACTGTGATGGGGGGTGTTTACCCTGAAGAATTAAGAATTTAATTGGTTTTAACATTTTTCTTTGCACCTTAATCTGTTCATGAATTGCAGATGTGTAAATTCTTCCCTCAGAATGCAGGGAAGAAAGCTAGAATTTAAGCAGCACTACAGAGGATTGTGCAAAATAAAACACATTTCTACAAAGTTAAATCAGGGCCATAGGCAGTCTGTACCACAACCTGCCATCAAACGTATGGAAGATCTCTAGATAATCTCACATTTCTGGTTCTGATAAGAACATTTCCACCCTTCTGACCATAGCAGCAGGGTTTAGTGCCATCTCCCACTGCTGAGATTTTTTTGTCCCTGAAGAACTGGAAATTGGGGGGATCTCAGCAGAAACAAAGGGATGCAGAAAAGAGCAGAAAAGATGAATTTAGATGACTATATGCAGACATAAGTATCTTTTACACCACACAGGAGCAGCGGAGTCTACACAAAACCTCCTCAGTAGTCAAACTGAGTGCTTTTGTACCAGCTAGAAGCAAAAGAGATGCAAGCTTTGGCACTGCCTGGAGTGGCATGCCCCCCACCCCCCATGCAACTCCCCAAGTTCCCACAATTAATCTAAGCTGTGCAGAGCAGCACATGGGCAGGCAGAGCGTGGAACTAAAAAAGGCCCGGATGCCAGCCTGGCCGCACACAGCACGGTGAAGTGTTCAGACCTCTTTGGCTCTCTGGTGCAGGGAACTTCCTCCCGAGCTTCTCTGCTGCCATCGGCAGAGTTGGGCAGTGCAGCCTCCTGTGAGCGGACAGAGCCTGATGGTCCTTCGGTCTCGTGCAGCAGGCCGGCTGTACTCGCTCTTCCTCGCTCTTGCTGCTTTGAGGAAGACAGCCCTTCAGCCACCATGTTACTTAAATCACACGCGGCCACCGGCTGGCGTACAGCTTGCAGATTCTCTTCCACAGCCTGAGCAGCTTCCTTACCCATCACCCCAGACACAGCTGGAGCCGTTTCTGCAACTGTGGGACTGCTGCAACCTAACCCAAGTCCAGCTGGAACTTGAGAGCTCATGTTCAAACAGTTCCCACTCTCCTGGCTCCCAGAGTATTTCCCGCAAGCACCACCACTTGGGGAGGCTGGAGGGCCAGCCAGAGGGAGAGGCTCTGAGCTCAAGGCCTTCTCCAGTCCCCTGGGAAGCTGCCCTACTCTAAGAGATGCTACCAAGCAAACATGCTCCACTTCCTGTGCAGGCTGCCCAGATATTACAGAACCTGGAAAATCCTCATCACTGGACAAGAGTTTATCCTCATCTTCAGGGGAAAGTCCGGTGGGCGAGTCCAGTTTTTCCCCATTCGAGGGCTCCAGTAAGGTGTCATCCAGGTTACTATAATCACAGTCCCCACTGATGGCTGGAGAACTGACAGGAGAAGCTGCCAGCCCATTGCTTGGGGAAGGAGGCAGCAATGGTGACACGGAGGAGGAACTGCAGGTTTCTGCACAGCGCGGTCTCTTCACATCTGACCAACTCTCCTCAAGCTCTTCCAAGGGCCTCTTGCTCCTGCAAACTGAATCATTTAAGAAAGTGACTTTAAGATCACAATGGGGCCCAAAAGTGCAGGAGCGGAAAGTATTGCTTGCCATGATGCAGCTTTGCTGGTGTCTGTACACTTTCTTGCTTTCCTTCTTTCTTATGTTTTAAAGCTAAGATTGGGAGGTGCTACACTCAATCCTTCCTTTCAGTGAAAACACTTCATTACCTGCGAAAAGAAAAGCAAAGCAGTCTGGCTGAAGGGATCTCTCCCTCTGCACACCGTCTCTCTCCACCCTCAACCTCGCCTCAGCACTGGAACAAATTCACCCATTCCACTGCTCTGCGCTCTTCCCTCACGAAGACTACATTTGCTGGGGAGCAGCCTTCACCCCAATTCAGGAGTTTAGTTTAAATGAATTCTGTTAGAAGCCACAGGCAAGGAGAAAAACCTGTCCAGAACTTACTCTCTGGGGATGTAAACTGTGAAAGCTGCTGTAACCCAGAGCTAAATGCGGGAGATTCTGGGGCAGAAGTGCATCCAAAGAGAAGTCAGTTCTCTAAAAGCTTTAATAAAATATTAGGAGGAAATATGCCAGCATCTGCAAAGTATTCTATAATAGTTTTGATTCCTAAGCCTAAGAAGGATTTGACTAACCCAGAGTCTTAAAGACGTTTATCAATGATAAATTGAGCCGCAAAATTTTGACAACAATATTGGCAAATAGAATAAATTTAATAAGTATATTAAAATGGAACAAAGTGGCTTTATAGTAGTGAGACAGATGGCAGATTTGACCAGAAGAGTTTTGAACATATAGGTTATAGGCAAAGGGAAATCCAAAGCTGGCAGAATATCCCTAGATATTTTTAAAGCTTTTGATTGTGTGGAATGGTCAACAATAAAGTTAATAGGATTTGAATGATACTTTGCTAACAGTAAGGGATCCACTAGAAGCCATGGATTAGGTTAGATTACATTTGGAAGAATATGAAGAAATATTAGGTTTGAAGGATAAATTGGGATAAATTAGAAATGCTATTTAACAGTGATAAAGATAAAAAGGAAAAAATTAAGACATAAATTCAAGGGTAAGATATCTAGACTTATTAAGTATTTAGGTATTACTAAAAATAGAATGTTTAAAAAGAATAATTTTGATAGGTTAAAAAGAAATAAAAGAAAAAATGATGGGATTCAGGAAAAATGGATTATCTTGTTTTGGTAGAATACTTATTTATGATGTTCCTGATTAAGATGATAAAGAATTAAAAGAATGGCAAGATATGAGCAATAAGTTTTGTAAAGCGGGTAAAAAAGCAAGGATAAGAGAAAAAGCTGGTATGGATCACAAAAGATAGGGGGACTGGGCATCCCCAATATGAAGTTATTAGGGATAATCACATGGCTATAATCATATGGCTAATCAATTGAGACATATACTGAGTATTATATTACAATCTGATGAGTTAATATGGCAAACATTAGAATCTTCTCAATTAGAAGGATCCTTGATGGGTTTTGTTTTAAAATAAGGAAATAAGGTAGAAAATACTTTCCTTAGGAAAACATTACAGATTTGGAAGAGGCATAAGCAAAAATGTATGTCATTATTCTCACCATTATGTTCAATTATTGAATTAGACGGGTTTCCATTAAACTAAAAGGAGGAATTTAGAGGAAAATATTAAAGAATTAAAAAATAGTTAGATTAAAAGATTGGTTAGAGAAAATGAATAAAAATTGGGAGATAAAAGCAGTACTGGGAAAGGAGAATATAACTTGGTATAATGTGATTCAATTAGAGAATGGATAAGGAAAAGAGAAAGATGCAGGGATTACACAAAATTTGAAGATATGATTACAGAAATGGAAAAACAAGAGAATATGCAGATAAGATAGGAAGTAAAAATTATAAGATATTCTCAGAACAGGATCAATATTTTAATTGTTAATTTATATTTGTTTATATTTGTTATTTTAATTAATTTATATTTGTTTATATTTGTTATTTTAATTGTTACTTTATATTTGTTTATCTTATTTATTGTATTTTTATCTTTACCTCGAGATGGGCCAGTTTTTAATATTAGTTTTTAATGTTTTGAATATTGTTATTTTGGATGTTTTATTTGTTGTTGTGAGCCGCCCCGAGACTTGTTGCAAGGGGCGGCATACAAATTTATAAATAAATAAATAAACAAGATTCACTTAAAGCGGCATGGGAAACAGATTTAAGAAAAACATTAGTAATGAAAATTGGAAAAATATTTGGATGAAGAAGTTATTAAAGTGTCTGTCAGTAAGAATAAAGAAAAATTTCTACAAAATTGTATGGAAGTGGTGAAATTGAATTGTATAGAGAATAAATACTCCAATTTATGTTGGAGATGTGGTCCTAAAGAAGGGACATAGGTCAATATGTAATGGGAATGTGAATACATAATGAAATTTTAGAAAGAGGTTTTTAAAGAGTGCACTAAAATACTAAGTTTAAACATAGACATTTGCTCTAAGACCACAATACTTTCAAAATCTGATGATAAGAAATAAATAACAAATTTAGTAAGTGCAGCAAGACCAATTATAGCTAAGAATTGGAAAGTAAAATATGGCTACCAATTGTCTGACTGCTATAGAGCAGTTTGGAATACAGCTATTAATTACAAATTAACATGTGATATTAAAGTGAGAAAAGGGCATATCAAATAAGTTTAATGAGATTTTGGGTATATTTATTATGTTTTAAAGAAAGGGAAAGGATTTGAGCTGTCAAAAGAATCATTACAGTTTTGGAAGTGGGGAATGTCCTGAAATGTATGAAGGTTAAATTTAAAAAAAAACTGGCATGCATCCTTGGTCCTGGTGGTAGGGAGCACAGCAGTATAGCAATTAGTTTTGTTTGAATTTTAAATATAGTATTATTTTGCTTGTATTTTACATTGGAAATTAATAGAAAATGTTTTTTAAGAGATGTCAGTTCTCCCTCAGCACAAGATGAACAGCTCTGATAGCAATAGAAATGGGAGAAGTACTCTGCAAAACTTCGGCTGCACCCTCCACCCTGAGGCAAGTCCCACTGAACTCCATGAGGATATTTTCAGAGGGAAACATAGAAACAGAGCGAGTCAGAAGGGGCCTCCTGGACCATCTAGTCTGACCCCCGGCTCCAGCCGGCTCTGCTCACGACATGCCCACCATGTGCGTGTCCAGCCTGTCTTTGAACACCCTCACCGATGGGGCCTCAACCACCTCCCATGGAAGCCCATTCCACGCCCTCGGGGTCCCGACTGTCAGGAAGTGCTTCCTGGCATCCAAATGGAACCTGGGTTCCCTGAGCTTTGCTCCGTTGGAGCGCATCCTGCCTTCCTCTGCAGGGGAGAACAGGTCTCTATCCATCTGCATGTGACACCCCCTCACATACCTGTATGTCGCCCACATGTCCCCTCTAAGTCTCCTCTTCTCCAGGCTGAAGAGACCCAGTTCCCTCAGTCTCGCCTCGTACACCATCCCCTGCAAACCAGCCACCATCCTTGTGGCCCTACGCTGCGCTGACTCCAACCTGGCTATATCCTTTCTGTAATGAGGGGCCCAAAACTGAGCACAATACTCCAGTTGCGGGCGCACCAGAGTCGTGTAGAGTGGTAGTAATACCTCTCTTGATCTAGAAGCCACACTTCTGGCTATGCAACCAAGGGTGGCGTTTGCCCTCTTGACCACCGCATCACACTGCTGGCTCATGTTTAGCCTGCAGTCGACCAACACCCCGAGGTCCCTTTCACAAGTGCTGCTCTCCAGCCACTTGTCACCTAACCTGTACTTATGACAGCTATTCCTATGCCCCAAGTGCAAGACGTTGCACTTATCCACATTGAACGCCATCCTGTTGTCTCCTGCCCACTTCCATAGTCTGTCCAGATCCTTTTGGATCTGGTGTATCTGCTCCTCAGTTGTGGCCACTGCTCCAGTTTTAGTGTCGTCTGCGAATTTGATCAGCAGACTGTTCACCCCTTCTTCCATGTTGTTAATGAAAAGATTAAACAGGACTGGACCCAGGACAGAGCCCTGGGGGATCCCACTTGTCACTGGCTGCCATCCTGATGTTTCCCCGCTAATTGTTACCTTCTGCTTTCGGTCAGTCAGCCATGCCCTAATCCACCGGACAGTGCTTTGGTGTATCCCAAAACTCCTCAGTTTCTCCACCAGGATATCATGGGGCACTTTGTCAAAGGCCTTGCTGAAATCCAAGTATACCACATCCACTGCATTCCCTCCATCTAGCCATCTCGAAACCTTGTCATAGAATTCCACAAGGTTTGTCTGGCAGGACCTGTTTTTGCGGAAGCCGTGTTGTGTGGCTGTCAGCCTCCCTTCCCTATCTAGGATCACTAGATCTCGCTCTATTATGAGCCTTTCCATTGTTTTTCCTACAATGGACGTAAGGCTAACTGGTCTATAATTCCCCATGTCCTTCCTACTACCCTTTTTGAAAATTGGGACCACCGATGCCACCCTCCAGTCCTCTGGAACGTCACCCGTTCTTCACGAGGCCTCAAAAATGGAGGCCAGTGGGCGTGAGAGAACCCCTGCCAACTCTCTAAGTACTCTCGGGTGTAACCCATCAGGGCCTGGAGCCTTTGTAATGTCCAATGCCCTGAGGAGCCCCTCGACTTCAAGGGGGGTGACTCTAATCTGTGCCCCTAAGTCCCCAGCCTCATCTAATCTCCTATACGGATATCCCCCGTCCTGCTTTGGGGAGAACACAGAGGCAAAATAGTCATTTAGCATCTGTGCCTGCTCCCTCATATCAGTCACTGGATCTCCTTCCTCCATATTTAGCAGTCCCACCACTTGTCTCCCCTTCCTTTTCCTATTTACATGCTGAAAGAAGCCCTTTTTGTTGCTCTTGATATTCTTGGCAAGTCGCAGCTCATAATCAGCCTTAGCCTTGCGAAGAATCCTTCTGCAATGGGCCTCCTCCTCCTCCCGGTATACCCTTTGGTCTATTTCCCCCAGTACCCATTTCCTACGGAGGTTCCTCTTTCGCCTAATCCCTCTAACTACCTCCTTTCGCATCCATGGCGGCACTCTTCTCCGCCTCCCCACAAGGACAGAGGCAGTATGAAGGACTCAGCTGCACTGCCACAGAATGGTCAGGCGCTTGTAGGCCGTATCAGGGTGCCTGCTCACCTCTGAATTGAGGCTTGGGGAAACCCAGCACAGAGGGGAAGGAGATGCAGAGGCGAGACGCTCAAGGAGAAACTGGGCAGCCCCGAGTGGGATGGTGCAACATGGTGTCCTGCAACAGCAGGGGGTTGGACCTGATGGCTGTCATGGCCCCTTAGCAATGGGGGGGGGGGTGCTATGGCCCCTTCTAACTCCACTATTCTATGATCTATTATTTTTGCTTCCACAGCCCTCCTGAGTTGCATAGTTGGCCGTCTAGTCATCAGAGTGGGGAAGAGGTTGGAGCAGGTTCAGGACATCTTGTCCCCAGCCTCCCCAGTCCCTTGCTCCCCCTGAAAAGACCCCCTTAGTCCTCCCCCATTGCTTTCCCAACCCCAGAGAGCAGTGGGCGCACTGGCTCAGTTGGGGTGCACGAAGGCAATCAGAGCTCTATAGTAAGAGCACCCTTTCCAGGCCCAGAGCTGGGAACATAAACTATCCAGTGACCCCACAGACACAATGGCCAAGTGTCGAAGGAACATTCCCTACAGATATAACATTTCCAGAAATTTGGAGACCATGAGGTAGACTCCCATTTATTAGGGCTGGTATCTGCCTGACCTTCTGAGCCAGGAAATTCCATCAAAATGGGGCCACCATGCGGAAAGCCCTTCTCATCAGGCCTTGGTTCTGTGGAACCACCAAGAGAATGCCTCTATATATTCTAGCACTCCATATATTTCTGCTCTGCTGTATTTAATTTTTTAATTGATGGCTTTATCAAGTTGCTTTAGATTTGATTTATAGTGCAAAAACCTGAAATTTCCTGCAGAACAACAATATACTGATTAATGCAATGCTAACTACCATTGCGTCATGCAAGGGCTTGAAATGTGTTCAGCCTTACAGAGAAGAGAGGAGCAAGGAGCACTAAGAAGTGAGCACACTGTCACGGAGGGGATGAGGCGATGTACAAAGTCAGTGGACATCATGGAATACTTGATTGTCTTCAGAAGCCCCCGCCCTACATCAAATATTAGTTCTCCTTTTGTACTTTTTCAAGGTTGTTGTGGGGATGAGAGGAGGTGAATGAAAGCCATTTTGAGTCTGTTAGAAAATGCAGGATATAAATCTAGTAAAAAAGGCACTGCTCGTGTTCATATAAAAGCTCATATAAATGACCCTTCTGGATTTGTCCAGAGGACACTCTCCTCGCAGTGCTGCTGATTCTTAATAAAATTCTGATGGGCTGCAGCTGACAAAATTGGCTGATGAGAAAAAAAAAATCCTTTCACACAGGGATTTCAGTTTTTGTTTTGACTGTACATCATACTGGAAACAATCAGCTGAGTGAGACTGTAAAATGTGCTTTTTAGAATACCATTAGAGTAGAGCAGGCACGGGTAACACTGTATGGCCAAAGTGCCTTGGTGCTTCGTAGCACTACACCTCCCACTGTTTCTTCTTGGCAGCTCGGAGCAAAGTAACCCATCTCCAGCTGTTCCCACCTTCTTTCCCTGTGAATGGCTGTAGGTCACATGTAGAATGCAGAGGCATGCTCAGAAAGGGGAGGTGGCAGGTGGCTAGAGGCCTGATGCTCTCCTCTTCAAGGTGTCCATTTTGTGGCCGTGTCCAGGGAAGTGGCTCAAATGGCAAAGTGTGCCTGTGGACCCGAAGAGGATGCCCCCTCCCAGAGCAAGTATCAGAATGGGGTCATTTCCCTGCGAGGTAGTGCCTCCAAGCCACGGTGGAGGAGCCACGGTGGAGGACCCACAAAAGGAGCCAACTTTCCAGCTGTATGGAATGGAAGCAGCTGCAGATGCTGGTTTACATACACAATGGAAGCCAATGGTGATCACAACAGAAAGTAAGGAGACTGGAAAGTAAGGAGACAGGGGGATGGAACACTTCTCAAAAAGGCTTAAAATGAGCACCTTTGTGAAGTCTGTTTGAGGCACCTTAAAGACTAATGGATTTATATGACAAGCAAATTAACAATGGCCACAAAAAACTGTGTCAGATTAAGTGTATTAGTCTTTAAGTGCCACAAAACTCTTCGTCACTTTTTTTCTTAAAAGGGGAGAGATGTTGTGAGTCCTGTGGAAGCCACCTTTTCTACTTTTGGGATTGCACATCAGGTATTCATATGGCCCAAACCTGAGATGTGCACTGACCATTCCACCCTCAGGGTTGACATCCGGTGAGCTCAGAGTCATAACTTATGACATTCCACACAGGTTGCGCCTATCCACTAAGAAGAGACCAAGCATGGCCTGACAGGGGGCAACAGTCACAGAAAAGGTTAAGGGGCTCAGAATCACCCCACCACCAAAAATCTAAGGGGACACAAGTATCTCACTATGTGTTGCCCTCCTACTGTGTGGACCGCAGGGATACCCACTGCCAGGAAGAGGAGGCATTCAATGTGCTCTCTGGTTAAATGATTCCTCCTGAGTTGGAGAGGGAGACTGCAGCCCCCAACACCTTGTAGTAACCAGAAGCCCTCCTCCTTCTGCACCTCCATCACCCAGAGAAATTAAGGCACTGACCTCACATCTTGCCAGTTTAATTTAGCCCAAGGATGTTTAACTGCTCTTATCCTCTACCTCTTCCACTGGAATAGAATAGGGCTGAGTCAAGCCACAGCTGGAGGAGGGCGTCGGGTCCGACCCCTGCCCGATGCTGGGCCCAAGCCTCGCATCCAAATATCAGGCAGGCCTGACCCGGCTTAGCTTTCGATATTAGGCCGGATCAAGCACGGCCCCCAAGTTGAACTACAGGTTCAAGCAGGACCTGCCCCGAGCCCAGTAGGCTAGGGATGCACGTGCCCTCCCCGTCTGGCGCTCCCGAGCCCCTCCTGCCTCCCAGCCGCGGCCGCCTCCGATCAGAAACTTTGCCGGGACGGCTAAATGAGTAAACGCCCCCCGGCGCCGCCCTTTACGACCGGCCCGGCGGAGGGCCCTGCTCCGGGAACGAGCCGGCGGCTCCTCCCGCCCCCAGGAGGCGGCGCGGGCTCGCAGCCCCGTCCTCCGCTCGCCCAGACGGAGGGGCCGGCCCGGCCCAGCCCGCCCCGCCCACGCAGCGGGAGCCGAGCTGTCGCAAACCCGCCCGGCGGCCGCCGCTCCTCGTCCCCTCACCCGGCCGCGGCCGCCGCCGCAGGGAGACGACACTCACCCTCCGCCATCTTGGCCCGAACTGCGAAGGGGCCGCCCCCGGCCGGCAAGGCGCGCAAGCCCCGCCCCGCCGTCGATTCGCTCGGCCCTCGACGCGGGGGGGGCGGGGCGGCGCCAGGTCGCGGAGCAGAGCGCCGAGAGCAGGGCGGCTGATGCAAGCGGGAGTGCAGCCGGTGAGTGCGGCGGCGGCGGCGGCGGCGGCGGCGGCCCCCGCTTCGGGCGCAGGCGGGCGCGGGCCTCGCTTCCAGCGCGGGCCGATCACCCCCGCGGGGCCCCTCGGCCGGGCCCAGGCCGGCTCTTCCGAAGCCGCCGTGCCTCACGGCCTGGCCGCGGGCAGCCGAGCGCACCCTCCTCGCCCGCGGACGCTTGCCTCTGGGGACCGCGCCGGCACCTTCCGCCGGGCTCCGGCGCCGGCTCCTCCCGAGCGCCCTCCTGCTCCCCGGCGCCGCCGCCCGCACCGCTTTGCCTCGCGAGGTCCACGCGGGGCCATTCCAGGAGCCCCGAGGAAACAGCTGGGCGAAGGGGGGGGGGCGCGTCCTGGTTCCTATAACTTGCCAGATTTGGGTGGGCGTAGGCGACCCCCGCGTCACATCGGCCACAGGTGGGGATGCCGCGCAATCCCCCCTCCCGTCGAAAAAGATCCGGGAATGCACGGAGGCTCTTGGCTCAACCATGAAGTGGTGCTTCGCGCCCCCGTGCTGTGCACTGCAGCCATAAGAAGGCGCCTAAGATGCTGTCCTTCTGTTCTCCTTTTCGAATCCTCTCTCCCCCACTAAAGGAAAATCGGCTACTGGTGGGAATGCCCTGGGAGGAAAGAGGAGGACAGCCTCTGCTGCTCCTGGATGCCCCTGGATGCCGCTGTCCACTCAGTACCTACTTTTCCTTCAGCTGCCTGCATTTTGTTCACTTTCAGTTTGTAGGAGCTCTTTGGCAAGGGAGAATCCGCTGACACCATGGGACATCAACTGACAGCAGAGGAGAAATACCACCTGATCACCCGGAATTTGCAGGTGCGTTGACTGGAATGGCTGAATAAGAGGTGGAAATGGGTTCACGTGTGCAGAATGAGCTGCTTGTACCATTCTCCTTGCTAAAATAAGGTTTGCTCCTGCAAGCTTAAGCTGGAAGTGAGAGATGGCAGCCCAAGATTGACAGACAAATGGTCAAGGAATACCTAGGTGGAATAAACACTTTCAAATCTCCAGGGCCTGATGAACTCCATCCCAGAGTCATAAAGGAGCTTGCAGAGGAACTCTCAGAACCTCTTGGAATCTTGGAAAACAGGAGAAATGCCAGACAACTGGAGAAGGGCTATTGTTGTCTCTATCTTCAAAAATGGGGGAAAAGATGAATCAGGGAACTATAGCCCAGTTACATCAATCCCTGGAAAAATTCTGGAGCAAATTATTTTAAAAATTCTTCTGCAAGCATCTTGAAGAAAATTCAGTGATTAATAGAAGCCAGCATGGATTTATCAAAAATAAATCCTGTTAGACTAATTTAATCTCATTTTTTGACTGGGTAACTTCCCAAATGGACAGAGGGAGCACTCTGGACATAATCTACCTAGACTTTAGCAAAGCTTTCGACAAAGTGCCACACGACATTCTGATAAGCAAATTAGCAAAAACTGGACTAGATGGAAAAACTATTAGGTGGATCCAAAATTGACTGCTAAATCTATCACAAAGAGTGCTCATCAATGGTACCTTCTCAAATTGGATGCAGCTAGTGGGGTGCCGCAGGGTCCAGTCCTGGTCCCAATGCTCTTCAACATCTTTATTAATGATTTAGATGAAGAAGTACAGGGAAAGATAATCAAATTTGCAGTTGATACAAAACTGGGTGGAATAGCAAACACCCTAGAAGACAGAATGAAGATCCAGGGCGATCTTGATAAACTTGAACACTGAGCTGAAACCAGCAGAATGAAATTCAGTAAGGACAAGTGCCAAGTTCTCCACCTAGGAAAAAGAAACCAAAGGCATCGGTACAAGATGGGGAATATGTGACTTAACTGAACAAGAAAAAGCTCTTGGAGTAATTGTGGGCAATAGGCTAAACATGAGCCAACAATGCGATGCAACTGCCAAAAGGGCAAATGCTATTTTGGGAGGCATTAACAGAAATATTCCTTCCAAATCACAAGAAGTAGTTGTCCCTCTATACTGCTCATTTGTCAAACCTCACCTGGAATACTGTGTCCAGTTCTGGGCACCAAGATTTAAGAAAGATGCAGAAAAATTAGAAAAGGTTAGAGGGTGACAAAAATGATCCAGAATCTGGAAACACTGCCCCGTGAGGAGAGACTTGAGGGAACTGGGCATGTTCAACCTTGAGAAGAGGAGACTGAGGGGGGACATGATATCCCTCTATTAGTACCTCAAAGGCTATCACAGAGAGGAAGGTCAAGATCTCTTCTTGCTAATGCCAGAATGTAGGACATGGAATAATCAATTCAAGTTGCAGCAACCCAGATTCAGGCTAGACATCGGGAAAAGCTTCCTCACAGTCAGAGCAATGCGACAGTGGAACCACCTGCAGAGAGAGGTGGTGGGCGCTCCCTCACTGGAGACATTCAAAAAGAAACTGGACAGCCCTCTGAGTGGGGTGGTGTAACTTGGTGTCCTGCAAGAGCAGGGGGTGGGCTCAATGGCCTTCATGGCCCCTTCCAACTCTTCTGTACTCTGATTCTAAGCTTTTGAGTCACATAGGATTCTGTCTCTCACTGGCTGTCATCCAGATACATCCATAAACTTCCCAGTACTAAAAACAGAGAGATCCTTCTTGTTACTACATTGAAACATTTGAACCACTGATCTTGGGCGTGTCCTGATTGGGGGAGGTGCCCAGAACATTGACTCGTGCAAGGGTGCACAGGCACTCTCCCTCAAGAGCAGTACCTCTGCAACCAGGGCGTCTGCCTGACCTGGGCACACCGAGTCTGGTGATGGAAGGGACAAGGCTGGCACAATGTGGAAAGGCTTCCTCTATTGGTCAGTCTCAGGCTTGGGGTGGGGGTAATTACTTATTTCTCGTGGGTGGAGAATTGCTGATTGCATGTTTTACTCACCCATCTGCTCCATTTTTCACTGGCACCAACTTCTCAGTCCTTATCTCCTTTTCTGGAGAGGTGCTGAACTTGTTTCTCTCACCTGTAGGAAGTTCTTGGAGAAGATAAGCTGAAGGCCATCTTGAAAGAGCGTGAGCTAAAGATCTACTGGGGAACAGCCACGACTGGCAAGCCTCACATAGCCTACTTTGTGCCCATGTCCAAGATAGCGGACTTCCTCAAGGCTGGCTGTGAGGTACGGCAGGGCCCGTCTCCTTTCTGCTTCCCTGGCTGCAGAGAAGTGTCAGCACGGCCTTCCTCCTAGGCAGGAGCGGCAGTGGAGTCTCAGGGACCTCTGAGGAGGCAGGCAGCACCCTTCCCTGCACTTCAGGCGCCAGCCTCTTGCGACTCCATATTCACCCTAGAGGCCTGCTGACACTTGGCTGCCCGATCTCAGAAAGGGGGTGCTAGCGTGCTCCCGGGTTTCCTCCTGCACTTCAATGTGGCTACCCTCCTGGGAGGTCGGACAGAGGGCAGTTTGGGGCCTTGTGGGTATATGGAACAGGAAGAGGGAGGGGTCTGGTATCAGGTGACCAGCTTGTCTGCTACAGCTTTGACCATTAGACAAAACACCAGTCAAGCAAAGGCTGGGTTATCTCCTGAAAGAAGGGGAGGGGAATTTTGGGAGTAAGGCCAAACTAGGCAGTAATCCTAAGCAGGTTTTCTTGGGAATATGGGCTCCCCAGGGCCTAACTCCAAATAAACGTGTTCTGTAGTCTGAGTGTCCCTCTGCCTGCCTCCTCCTCAACTTGCTAGCTCTTTGTGCAGCCTTGCTGTCCCCTGGGAGTGGTGGGGTTAGCCTGAAGTCAGGCACGGGGGTGGCTCCCACTGCATTTGCCTCTCTCTCTTAGGTCACAATCCTGTTTGCTGACCTCCACGCATACCTGGACAACATGAAGGCCCCCTGGGAGCTCCTTGGGCTGCGCACCCAGTACTATGAGCACGTCATCAAGGCAATGCTGGAAAGCATTGGGGTGCCCCTGGAGAAACTCCACTTCATCCGTGGGACTGACTATCAGCTGAGCAAGTGAGCCTGTTTGGGGGCGTGGCAGAGCCACTCGGGCTCTGCAGCTGCTTCCTGAATCCCCATGGAGGGAACCCCCGGCTGCCCTAGCGCTTCATGTGAGCCAGCCATGGGCTTGGAGGGGTGTCTGCCGTGTTCTGTGGAATGCCGGCTTGGTGCCGCGGCACAGAAGCAGCCGCGGCTGCCCGTTGCGCATTGCCTGCGGGCGCTGCTCTGGAGAGGCCCCGTTGCCTGGCCTGCCAGCAGCAGAGGCTCGTTTGGTGGAGCACGCCACACCTGCATGGGGGAGGGGTGGATGCTGCACGTGGTGCCTCGGCATGCAGTGCACGGCTCCTCCTCGGTGAGGGCAGTGTGCGTGTGCCCACACGAAGCGCACGGGAGCTGCCGTAGAGGCGGCAGGAGATCCAGCAGGGTGGCCCGCGTGACAGCCAGTGGCTGGGGCAGGCTCAGATGTGCATCTGGGTGGCCTGTGGCCCACAAGCGCCCTCGACTGTTTGTCGCGCCCCAGTGCAGTGATGACCTCTCCTCTCACCCTAGGGAATACACGCTTGACGTTTACCGGTTGTCTTCCGTTGTCACGCAGCATGACGCCAAGAAAGCCGGTGCAGAGGTGGTGAAGCAAGTGGAGCACCCACTGCTCAGCGGCCTCCTCTATCCAGGACTGCAGGTCTCTATCGCCAGCTTCCCCTCAGTTGGGGGTGTGCGCATGATTCTCAGTATTTATTTGTATTTTATTTATTTATTTTACAAATTTATATGCCGCCCCCTTGCAAACAAGCCTTGGGGCGGCTAACAACGTATTAAAAAAATACAATATAAAACAATACACAATGTAAAACTGGCCCATCTCATAGTCTAAAAATAAAAAATATATAAACATAAACAATAACAATAAATAACAATATAATAATTTAACAGTTAAATATTTCTTAAAGGGTCTTTGCCTGGCGCCGAAAATCAAATAATGACAGCTCCAGGCGAGCCTCTCTGGGGAGCGCATTCCATAGGTGGGGCGCCACCGCAGAGAAAGCCCTCCTCCGGGTACTCACCCTCCTCACTTCTCTCACAGAGGGTTCCCGGAGGAGAGCATCAGCTGCCGATCGTAGGGGCAGCCCACCTAGAACATACAGAACCATGCGCATGTGGTTTGCACATACACATCTTTTCTGCTTTTAAAACATGGGGCGAGAGGGACACTCTCACCTGGCTGTGTGTTTACTGTAAGTTTGTGTGCCCTGTCATTTTTGGGGCAGTCCTGCCTTGTGTAACTGGGTGTCCATGGGGCGGAGCTGAGCTATGAGCCTGTTTCTCAGCCAACCGGTTTTGTGCAGCTGATATCCTGACACTGGGTCACCACGTTCCACACGAGTTTCAAACGTTCCTGAGACTGCCTTAGTACCACATCTAAGAGAGTCCTTGGCATTTGCATTCAGCCTTGAGTCTTTGGGATAATGGCTGAATAAAAATCCAAGATAAGAAATACCTGGGGTTGCAGATTGATTGCTGTATTAAAATCAGTGTGTCTGTAGAGAGTCTTTCTGCACCTGTAGGCACTGGATGAGGAGTACCTGAAAGTCGATGCACAGTTTGGAGGAGTGGATCAGAGGAAAATTTTCACATTTGCAGAAAAGGTGAGCGTGGAGGTTTGTTTGGCCCTTCGGACAGTTGTGCCATCAGCTCTGAAAGCTTCAGGGATGGTCAGTCTGTGCCTACGAGACCAAGCTCTGTTTCCTTTACCCTTGGCTTGTTCAAGGCATTTTGGTGTCCAAGGCAGAGAGTCCAGACAGAACCCTCCTCCCTGTGCACCACGTGGGCATCCCTGAGCCGAGCACCACGGGCTGTGCAACCGCACGGTGGGAGGGGTTGGGCAGGGGAGGGGCCATGGCGAGGCCGTGCATCTCCCCACTATTTTCAGCCCTCGACTTGTTTAGAAAGAACCCCTTTCCCTCTTTCTCCATCCTTTGCCCCACTGAATCTGCGTCTGTGCCTCGACTCCCTGGTTCCTGCCACTGCTGCACTGTGTGTGGCTCATGTACATCTCTCTGCAGTACCTGCCGTCCCTGGGCTATGCCAAGCGCATCCACCTGATGAACCCCATGGTGCCAGGACTGACGGGCAGCAAGATGAGCTCCTCGGAAGAGGTCAGTTCCTGAACTTGACTCTTGCCCTGGACAGCCACAGCCTGCTGCGGGGATGAAATCTTAAGCTGGCGGGTTCCCTTGTGTACTGACTTCACTGGCATTTTGTTTAAGTTGTCTTTAACAGAGAATGCTTTATAACGCACCACTGAACTGTTTGTTCACATGCCAGTGCATGCAGACAGTCAAGGGGCAGATGTGCAGCACAAGCCTGTGTTTAGGTGCTCAGAAATAAGTTCCAGTGATCTCAGCCTAAAAGTCATAGATGGATTGATCAGCTTTTACTGGGAGGCAGCAGAATGCTGGTGCCACTTGCTGCACTGAGAGCGCCAGACAACTGGAGTGCGAGTGGATGCTGAACCAGGGAGGCAGCCAGCCTGCCTTCTGTGTGTCTGCAGCTCAGACAGGCTGTACTGCTCCCCACCGGTGGTACCGCAACCCGCTCCCTACACTTTTACAGCCATGTAGGCCTGCCCACAGCAGTCCTCCTTGCAGTTTCCAGTTGTGCGTGGAAGAAGACAGCAGAGCCGCCTGCACAATCCCCATCCCCAAGGAAGGGAAGCTCAGGGCTTTGTTGAGTCAGTATGAATTGCTGAGGGCGGCTTCTGTGCTTGCCCCGCTGGGCACACTAAAAGGGCGTCCTTCAGACTGAAGGCACAACAGTCTGAAATTTTCTCCTGCAGCCATGGGGTTGTTTGAAGTGCATAGTCCCCTTTAGTGTGGATTTTGCATGCCTCAAGGGGACCAGCGTGTTGCTGAAACCTGCCAGGTTCAGTTTATTTTCTGTATCATTTTTGTTGATTGATTACTTCTCTTTATTTCCAGTTTGTTTATCATTTTTATTAATGGAATAATCAATATTTTGTGGGAAAGGGAAGAAGCATTCTGTCCTTTTTGGGTGGTGCGTGGGCGACTCACTGTTGTAGAAGAGGCGGTCCTTTCTCTCTGTTACATAGAAGGGAATCCATTTTTTGTGCTCTGCTATCCACAATTGTTGTAAGTATGTGTGAGACAGTTTAAATGAAGATCTGTGGGCCAGTTAATCAGGAATTTGAAAGGTTTACACAGCGCTGCCCAGTTGGCTGTGCACACTTCTGCTCCTGAGCCCTTCCTTCGCTGCAGCCGTTCCTTCTCCCATTCACGCTCAGGCTGGCCCCAGAGCCTCTTGGCTGCCTGTGCATGGAATCTACTTGTGGCAGTGCCCCTGCCCCTCTCTTTCAGGACTCCAAGATTGATCTCCTTGATCGTAAGGAGGACGTGAAGAAGAAGCTCAAGAAGGCTTTTTGTGAGCCAGGAAATGTGGAGAACAATGGCGTTCTGGCCTTCATCAAGCACGTGCTCTTCCCGCTCAGATCAGGTAATGTGGGGGGTGGGCAGGCTTGGGCTGGGATCCTGCTGGTGGGACAGAGGCATTGCTGGCACCATGATGACCCAGCCTGAGGGGAGGGGCGCCTGGGGAGCAGCCCCTTTGCCTTCCTCCTCGCCCCTCTTCTGCCCACTTCTTGTCACAGCCGAGACAGAAGCCCAGGAATCCAGCCCCCTTCCCTGCTGCAGCACTGAGCACCCGCCCAAGCTGGCACCGCCTTCTTGCCCTGGGAGGGCGTCCGTGCATGGCTGCCTGCCTGGCCAGTTGCCTGTGGACCAGGGTCACCCTCGTCCGAAAGAGAAGGCACATGCTGCCTGCCTGGCAGGAGAGCCAGCCCAGCAGCGTCAGAGCGGCAGGCCGACGCGCTCCACACTGATGCCAAGCTCACGAGCATCCTCTTGCCTGCAGAGGGCCGGGGGGGGGGGGCGGTCTGGCCCTCCCTCAAATGCTGTCCTGTATCCCTGGGTGAGGAATGGGCTAAAGTCAAAGCTGAAGGGCCGAGGAGCGTGACCTGAGGGGACCACGCCGGCTGGCTTGGATGTGCACAGCTCATGCTCCTGGGGAGCCTCACAGCTCTCCTTCCCCTTGCAGAGTTTGTGATCCTCCGAGATGAGAAGTGGGGAGGGAACAAAACCTACACAAACTACTGGGACCTGGAGAAGGACTTTGCTGAGCAGGTGAGCCGTTGAGTCTGGGGGTAAAGGGGGGGGTCCCTTTCCTTTACACTTGTGCAGGGAGTGGCCCAGCCTGCCTGGCAGGCTGTGAAATGCGGGGTGGGAGGAAGGCAGCTTACCTGTCTGCTGGTGGATCCCAACAGTCCATGAAGGGGAGTTGAGTCACAGTGGGGGGACTCCGGCCTGACATGGAACCGTGCAGGCCAACTGAACCATCATAATGCAGACCTCAGGCGTTCCCAGACTTTCCACAGGTTTTATGTACAAAACACCAATTCTCATTGCTCTCTTTAAGAGAAAGGCCTGTTGGCCACCATCTGCAGCCTAGTAAAGGCCTGTTGACCTGAAAGGTCTTCAGCCAATCCTTCGCTCCAATTTGGTTGTGCACAACGGAATTGCCAGGTGGGTGATGCCCTTTGCCGGGAATCAGGGTTGGGGCCGAGGAGAGGCCACTGGGAACACACAAGGCAGCAAGGGATCTTGGGAACACACTGTGACAGCAGAGAGATGCCAACCCATTCTCCATCTTCCTTTTGCATGGCAGGCTGTCCATCCGGGAGACCTGAAGAACTCTGTGGAGGTGGCCTTAAACAAGCTGCTGGATCCCATCAGGGAGAAGTTCAGCAGCTCGGAAATGAAGAAGCTCACTGGTAGCGCCTACCCAGATCCGTCCAAAGCAAGTGAGGACTGAAGGAGCTCGCAGGAAGCCCTCCCCAAGCCACTAGTATTCCACCCTTTCTGCTTTCCCCCCTTTGGGTAGGGAAGCCACGTGGCCAAAACACTGTCCCAAGATCCTCCTGCCCCTGTCAGAGGAGGGGGCTGACCGGCTTGCTTAGCTGTGTGCAGTGCAGGTGGGGCCTGTCGGGAGCCTCCACGTGGTGCCTGGACTGACCACGGGGAGGCTTCCGACAGGACTGACATGGCCAAGCTGACTTGCAGCTTTGCACTGCAGCCTTGTCCTCCCTGCTCTTCCTTTTGAAGTCTATGCAAAAGCAAGATCTGGGCCTCATCAGTCTCTCTTAACCTGGAAGGAAATGAGGAGAAGCGGTGCCAATAGCAGCAGATTCGCTTTCATCGTTTTCTTCTTGCTGCTATCCAGGTGTTAAGATTGCCTGCAATTGTTCTAGCAGGAGAATTTCCTTGGTTCCTTGAATGCTTTGCTCACTTTAACTCTCCATTCCTTCCCAAGCAGAGAAGGCTTCTCTGTTCTTTCCCTCCTTTTCCCATTGTTTTTATCTACTGCAGTCTTCTCTGCCCCGCCCCACCCCACCCCCTTTTGCTCTTTCATCTCCTGTTTTAAATTGCTGATTCTCCACACTTCTTGGGACTGCAGGTGGCACAGTGGTTTAAACCGCTGTGCTGCTGGGCTGGTAGATCGAAAGGTCACTGGTTCGAATCTGCACAACGGAGTGAGTTCCCGTTGCTTGGTCCCAGCTCCTGCCAACCTTGCAGTTCGAAAGCATGCAAATGCAAGTAGATAAAAAGGTACCACTTTGGTGGGCAGGTAACAGCGTTCCGTGCGCTTCAGTGTTTAGTCATGCCGGCCACATGACCACGGAGACTGTCTGCGGACAAACGCTGGCTCCCTTGGCTAGGAAATGGAGGTGAGCACCGCCACCTAGAGTCAGGCATGCCTGGACGTAACGTCAAGGGGAAACCTTTACCTTTACCACACTTCTGCTCAGGAGCTGAGAACAGCCGTTCCCCCACTCTCTTGTCCCATGAGGCCAGTGCAGCAAGAGGGCAGCGCCCTGGGTGTTCTTGGGGCTTCTTGCCATCATATCCGTAGAGCTGAGTGCCTTCCTTCCCTTTCTGCTGCATGTGCAGAGCTTGCTGCGAAAGGCCCTGCAAAGAATTCTGACCCTGAGGAGGTGGTGCCTTCCCGAGTGGACCTCCGTGTGGGCAAGGTGCTCTGTGTGGAGAAGGTATGGTTGAGGGTCCTGCTGCTCTTGGGCATGTGCAGAGCATTGCCTCACCTTGGGTCAAGGCTGCAGAGAGCAGTTCCCCAACTGCCGGCAGCCCACGGCCCCACAGGGTCGGGTCCGGGTTCCCTGACAGCGCCCTGCTCACGTCCGCAGCATCCTGATGCCGACACCCTGTACGTGGAGAAAATCGACGTGGGGGAGCCTGAACCACGGACGGTGGTCAGTGGCCTGGTGGCGTTTGTACCCGAGGAGCAGCTGCAGGACAGGCTGGTGGTGGTGCTGTGCAACCTGAAGCCCCAGAAGATGAGAGGGGTGGAGTCCCAGGCCATGCTGCTCTGTGCTTCCAGGTGCGCCAAGGAGAGGCGGGTGCAGGCGGGTGCTGGAGCTCTCCTCCGCTTCTTGGGGGCAGCACAGGGGGCAACAAGCAGCATCTGCGTGCCAGGCTGCCTGTTTCCTTGGGTCCTCACCCGAGGAGGCTGCTGCAGGTGGACGTGTTCTCTCCTTTGCAGCAGCGGAGAGCTGTGCCACATCGAACCCCTGGACCCCCCAGCAGGCTGCTGTCCAGGGGAGCGTGTGTTTGTGGAAGGCTACGAGAGCGGCCAGCCTGACGAGGAGCTGAAACCCAAGAAAAGGGTCTTTGAGAAGCTGCAGGTGAGCAGGGAGGTGTTTGCTGGTGGCCGATGCTCGCAGAAGCAGGTTGTGCCTGCTGGGGTCACAACTCGCCACGCCATGCCACGCTGCCCCTTGCCCAGGCCACGTTCTGTAATCCTGAGTGGCTGGGGGAGGGGCTGTTTCTGCTGCCGGGCCACTTGGAGGCTCCGTGTTTGCACGTCTCTGGCACAAACGATGCTGATGTGACAAACAGGGCTGCTTCTGCCTCCAGTTGGTGCAAGGCCTGGGAGTCCCTCCTCTCCACTTTGAGATTCTTTCCTCACTTTTTGGGAAAGGGTTGGGGCACTACTAAGGGATGAAGAAAATTGCATGAGCACACTTTCCTCGATATTGGGGTTGACGTAAAGGTAGTCCCAAGTGCGAGACGATGACTGAAGCACTTGGAATGGTAGGCGACTCCTCAGGGAGTGGCTTGCAGAAGCACTTGGAGTGGGAAAGTATTGCTAATATTTCCTATGGGAGTATTGCTCCGTCCATCCAGTCTTTGCCAAGAATTACTCGGGGGAGGGGGCAGCTCCCTCCACGTGCCTTCAGAGCCGGGCTTCCTATGCCGCCATTTAACAGAGGCACTCCTGGCAGCTGCATTGGGTGCCACCTTGCCTTTAGCAAGGCGGTTGGTTGCTCTACCCATTTATTGCTGGCACGAGGGACAGGGAGCCCTCCAAAGTTAGAGCTGCAGCTTGCGTCTTCCTTCCCCACTAGGCATGCTGGCCAGGACTGATGGGAGTTGCTGTCCGAATGGTCCCTGCTTCTGGGGTGCACTGATTAGGAGAGGGTCTCTGGGGGTGGGAGATTGTGTCTCCCTAGAAGTACCTACATACCTAGAAGTTCCCAGGGCCAGAGCTGTGATCTTGTGTGTTCATGGCAGGAGCGTTCCCACCAGGCGAAGGTCCTTCCGTATGCCTGGGCCGCGAAGTGTCCTTGGCCACCGGCTGTGATTTGTCCTCTTTGCTCTCCCCAGGCGGACTTCAGGATTTCAGAGGATCTCGTGGCCCAGTGGAAGGGGAGGAACGTCATGACCAAACTGGGGGCCGTCACATGCAGAAGTCTCAAAGGCGGCAGCATCCACTAACCCCCCTCCCCCGCACTTCATGCCAGTGCCTGCCTGCTGGTTGTACGTCGCACGTCCCTTGTTCTCTCAGTCCAGAGCTCAGCATAGCCTCATCCAGCTCATGCAATCATGAACGGCTGTGGCTTCTGGGCTTTGATGTGGACAAAACGCGGCAAGGTACCTGGAAGCATCTGGCAGGGCGAGAGGCCCCTCTTTCTCCAATGGCCATGTCATTTGCATCGATGCGGGTGAGGAAGGAGACCGTTGACTACGGTTGACTGACTGCCACACATGGTGGAGACCTTTTCACGTGTGTTGGGAGCACGGAAGCACTGCAAAAGCATCTGCCCATTCGGAGTGCATGTGCACTCAGCTGACAGCGGAAGGGCCTGTAAGCACCATTTGATGCTTATGCCAAGCTTGAGTCCCGGCTGGTGAACGCTGGCAGGAGAGGATCGGTCAGGTTAGCAATCTGTCATTATCAACACCGATTTCTGGATTTGTCATCCATCTCCAAATAAAATGCTCCTCAATGTGGTCACAGCTGTGTGTCCTGAAGGGAGGGAATTTGCTTTGGAAAACGACCGCAGAAGGGGAAGACTGCCATGTGGTTTGGTTGGGGCGGCATCTCTGGCACTTTACACTCCAGGTGATTCAGCTTGGCACAAGTTTTTGTGGACCTTCTCTGCCTCATCAGACACAGAACTGGCAGTGTTAAAAGCCAGGCCAAGGGTCATGAAAAGCAAATTGCCTTTGTATGTGAAACGGCCATCCATTTACTGTTCCTCCGCTTTATGCCTCTGCAAGTTTATCTGCCTGCTGAGAACTCTATACGCACCTTGTTCACCAATGCCCCATGATAATGGCATGATTAAATGTTAGGCTGCTAAGACAGCCTGCATTCTAGGTGCACCCTTAAGTCAATGGGAGCACGTCACTCACCTCTCTGTAACATCACAGCCCTTTGTATGGCCATCCTGGGGTGGGGGGGGGGTGTTTAAAGCCCCCTCTGCAGGCCTTGAGGAGGGTCCCTGCTCCTTCAGAATGGCACACCTGCACAAGCTATATGCATGTACTAATATATGCAGCTGAAAAAAGGGCAAATGCAATTTTGGGATGCATTAATGGAAATTTTATTTCTGAATCATGAGTAGTAGTAGTTTCCTTATACTCCTCACTAGTCAGACCCCATCTGGAATAATGTGTCCAGTTCTGGGCACCTAGATTTGAGAAAGATGCAGAAAAAAATAGAAAGGGTTCAGATGAGGGCAACAAAATTGATCTAGGGTTTTGAAAAATTGCCCTGAGGGACAGAGAACTGGGCATGTTCAGCCTTGAGAAGGGAAGATTGAGGGGGGACATGATATCCCTCTAGAAATACTTCAAAGGCTGTCACAAAGAGGAAGGTCAAGATCTGTGCAGGACTCAGAATAATCAAGTCAAGCTGCAACAACCCAGATTCAGGCTAGACATCAGGAAAAGTGGAGCAATACGACAGTGCAGTGGGTGGAGCCAGCTGCCCAGAGAGGTGGGGGGCTCTCCCACACTGGAGACATTCAAAAAGAAACTGGGGAGCCCTCTGAGTGGGGTGGTGCGACTTGCTGTCCTGCTCTTCTCTTCTTTGATCCTACTGATGTGATGGGTGCACACGTTCAAGAAAATGGGGGGCAGGCACGTTCTTTCCAGAAAGGCCAACTAAGCCACAAGTGGTAGGGCAGCTTGCTCACTATCGCTTGGCCACCACCAGTGGGACAGGGGGAGGGTTGCTTGAGAGGATGCAGTTGCTGCCCGATACCTGAAATCGGCAAGTAGAAATGAGGAAGAATTTACCCAAGCTTGTCCATTTCTTAATTCCTATAATTAAACAAGGACCCACATGGAATCTGTGACTGGGAATCCCCTCTTATGTACTTCTGATCAGGGTGCACTTTCAAAAACTTCTTGAACAGGTGCATTTGAGAAAAGCAGATACTGGCATGAGGGAAACAGGGATGCCATCAGGCAGGAACACATCCAAAGTGCAGACGAAATGACGCTGTTCCCAACTCCAGTATAAAAACATAACTCAGCTGCTGAGATGGAAGAACCCTGGAACACTAGACTGTTGCTAATTCACATACACGACTGGTATGGATTTTGGAACTCTGCTTCCTGAAAGCCATTGCTCTAGCGAGCCTCGTGTTTCCTTGCCCCCTCCTTCCTTCTCCCACTACATGCACAACAAAGCCAAGAAATAAAAGAGTCAGCAAGCAAGCTTTAATCATTCAACTTTCCAAAGACACTTTCTTTAAAAATGGAGTTCAGCATCATTTTTACTCCCTTTTTCAAAGGCAGATTTCTTCTTTCTCTTCCTGTTTCACAATCATGGAAATCAAATCAAATGACCCCAGGACTTTAAAGTATATAAATCTGTCATCTAACATTTCTAGAGAGCAGGAAACAAAGGTGGTGGGGGAATGGGAGATGTTTGGTCTCATTTTTAAATGCTGCGCCCAAAACGCGTTGTCCCCCTTTCCCTTTCCCTCCCTTCAAAGTGCTGTTTGCTCTCAGCCAGTGAGGGGTGGGGAGAGCTTCCCCTTGCAGGCTAGCCATCTTGGGCCTCCCCGGGGCAAATTAAGACACTGTGTGCGTGCACACGCGCACACGCACGCACCCCGCTTGAGTGGCAAGAGGAGAGACTGGGCTGGGCAGCGGCTGCGGCTGGGAAAGGGCCGCTGTGGGGCTTTGCAACACCAGGCACACACGGTCAGTAGAGCAGTACCAGAAGCAGAGGAGGGACGGCTGGACAGTCCAGCCTGGCAGCAACTCAGGGGTCACCCTGGCAGGCCCACCTCTTCCTAGACACCATCACAGGGTGCAGTTGGCCATATTGGGCCGATGAGAGCAAATGCTGAGCACTACTACTGGCCACGGCAAGAAGGGTCACTCATTGGCACACCCAGAACACGCTGCCTTCCACATGGGACTGCCCGGAGGCTGCCCTGGTGGTGGTCCTCCAGCCTTCCCAGAGATGCCAGGACAGTCCACATGCGAGCCAGGGCTGCTCCTCTGCTTGCTGAGGTTTCTCCGCCTCTCCCTGCAGGAACGACTGGCTGCCCTAGCAGCCATTCCTCTGTGTGGTGGCCAGGAATGGCTGATGAGCACCGCCAAGGACCGCACACAGGCAGAGCCCAGTTCTCCAAACACGCAGCTACAGAGGAGCATTCCAACCTGGACCACAGAGTGGCCCCCTGGCACACGGTGACACCGCCTGGCACGCCCTCCATGACACGGGGGCTTTCCTGGCCAGGGCCTCGCAGGGAGAATGGCACCACCCTCGGCCTTCCCGTCTGCTGCACCAGGCTTCACAGAGCTGGGGAGAGAGGCAGCTCCGACGTTTGCTTTAGTAGCCGGGGCACCAATGTAATTTGGCCTTGCAAGACTTTCTATTCCCTTGGGTTGGGCCGCAGGTATGAGTGGGAGGAAAAGCATTTCCCGGTATTTCAGGATGGCTTGATCTGAAGAAAAGGCTTGGACAGGGTGCTGACGCAGAACAGCAGTGGCCCACAGTCTTGGACTCTCCCTGGGGACAAATTATGGGGCCTTCCTGCTGAGCACCCCTGCACTCAATTCAGCATTTCAGCCCTGTCTGCGTAGCAGCGCCAGGGCAAGGAAATTAATATGCACACCCCAAAACAGCAGTGCTGCTGCTGCTGCATTTGCAGCCATTTGCCTCCAGCCTCCTTCGGTCTGCATGGCACATGGGCCATGCTGTCCACCTGGCTTCCAGGCAGAGATGCATCTTGGCTCCCCGAAGAGCTGGGATGGACCACTGAGTTCTTCCAGCAGTCCTCTACTGCTGTCCCTCCCTTTGCTGCCCTCTTAACCCTTCCAAGAAGCGGCCAGGGAGCCACCACAGAAAATGCAACTCCCACTACCAAAATCACACGGCATCCATGGGGTGGGGGCCTGGGAGGGAGCGGAGGGGGTGGGCTGCAATGTTAGGCAGACTTAAGATTTATTATGTGAATTAAGTGAGACTTAACATTGGCCTCAACCTGGAATGCTTGTAGGATTGCAATTAGAAGAGCTCACTAAGTTATGGAGTCTGTCAGACTCAAGGCAACATCTCTGGGCCTGGAATGTTCTGGTGCACAATGGACCGGCCCAATTTTGGCAGTGAGGAAACAAGCCCACCGCCTGGGGAGCAGGATTTCCTAAGGCGCTCGGCACCAGCTCCTCCTGGGCTGGGCAGCCCGGTCTCTTCGGAAAGCGCTCCCTGCGAGCCATCTTTGCCGCACCGCCACCCCGGCTGACCAAGGACACCCGAAACCTCAGGACGACACTTCCAGGCACAGAGACAGAGGAGACTGGTGCAGTTCTAGGGCTCTCCATGCAGTGCGCCACCTCCCTCCCATGCTGTGCCCCAATCCATGCAATGTGGAACCGTGCCAGGTGCTGCCCCAGAGTGAGCCATAGGAGTCCTCCTTGCTCTGCCTGAAACCCAGAGAACCCCATGGAGGAGCCTGCCTGTGCTGCGGCCCTCGCGGCACCTTTGTAACAGTCCAAGGTGGAAGCAGTGAAGAGCCGGGCTCCTGGGGAAGGGCAGCTGTGGCTCTCTGGTGGCTGATCCAGCCGGCTCTGGCATCCGCTTCGACTTTGCACCAGGCCAGGCATGCACACGCTACTCTGTTCTCACTTACAACCAGCAGACAACACAATTGTGACGAGGGGGGCATCCTCTGAAGAGCACGCCAAGCGGATGCAGCTTTGTCTCGCTCTCTAGTAGGTGCCTTCGGGCAAGCCAGTGAGAGACACCGCGGTCTCCTCTCTCACGCACTCTCTCCAAGCCTTTCCTCCCGCACAAAATCTCCAACGGGAAGCGCAAACCACCAGCAAGCCAGCCAGAAAAGGCTGCTCCAGACGGCACCCCTCGAGGAAGGGAAAGGGGGAGGCGGCAGCAGAGAAGGCTGTTGTGCTACTTTGTCTTCAGATGTAAAATAAAGCTGTATTGTCAAAAAAAGTGAAGCCGACACAATTTTTGCATAAATATCAAGGCCATCAGAGGCTAAGGCGGTTTCTCTTCTCACCACGTCCAGGATCATCCTCTGGCCTGCGCAGGTCCCTGAGATATTTGTTTTAAAATTCCTGTGTCTGGGGCAACCGTACCGCAGGGTCTTCCTTCATGCTATCTCCTCCCGTAACTCTGTAACAAGAAGAAGGGAATCAGTGCAGCTTTCCGGATCTGGTGTGAGCCTGGGTTCAAGTTTCACCCTAATGGATAGATAGGCTCACCCCAGCCTGCAGTGTTCTCTCCATCTCAGTTCCTCAACTGTAAAATGGGAACAGCCAGCACACAACAAACCCACAAATGTTCAACGCTGTGCATTTGGGCAATCAAATTTGGGGGAACGCCCAGTCTCAGTTATACAAACTTGCTCAGTGCTGTTAGCTTGCACTCTCGGTTTCGGTTTCAAGAGTTACTGGGAGGGCCGAGGCCCTCAAGGCCCATCCCTCTGGCTTCGGAGGTTTCATCGGGTTTCAACTGCCCTCATGGGGCAAAGCCATTCGGCCACTGTGCATTTGTTCTTGGGTATAATATGGCTGATTTCCATTTGGGCATTGGGTTATTTGGGGTTTAGAGGCTGTTCAGGGGTTCGAGTGGCCACAAGAGGCACAACAGGTTGGTCCATCACTAACAGAAAATCGTATTCCCTTTCTGATGGGCTAAAAGTTTGAGTGGGGGATTGGAGCAGGAAGATGGGTGAAGCTGGCAGGCAGGAAGCATCGAGAGCAAAGGAGCAAGAGGCAGCACGAGAAAGAATGGCAAGGACCAACCTCCTGGGAATCAAAGAAGCTGACCCAAAAGCAAGGCTGGAAGGTGCACCAGCAAAGGACGGCAATAGTGGAAGAAACTGCTCGTGTTACCAGGACTTGGGCCAACAGTGAGGTGGCGAGACGAAGCTTAGACAAGCCCACTTTTCCATATTGTTTGCACAGCCTCCTTGCTCTTAGTTAACTAATAAAACCGTTTTGAGATGGTTTTCCCACTAGAAATAGTCTAACCATTTCTGCACTGCACAGCATTTGCAGTTTTCCCATGTAAAGCAACCATTTGAATATTTGATGCAGCCACTTTTAGTCGCGTAACCTTTTTAATTCCATTTTGAATAGTACCCTGACCTCTGTAGGTGCAAAGAGGTGCCAAAATAACCTTGCTATGTAAATAATTCCACCAGTCTGCAATACCTGCCAGGAGCTGCCTTGGGAGGGCAGACATGCACCCGGAGCACTTGCAAAGGCAGGCAAGTGAAGGACAGGTGCTGCCTCCAGGCTTCTGCTGGCCTGACTAGACAGCGCCTGCCAGCTGCTGGCTGGAAAGGTCGCCTCGCACACCTGGCTCCACAAGGGAGGCCCATCCACTGGTCCCACGCGCAGGCTCTTTGCCGCTGCAGCAGCATCTCTGGGGCGGCCTTCAAGGAAGGGCCTTCCAGCTTCCACCTGTCTTAGCAACGTCACTACTTGGCTGCCCCAGCAAGGAGAGGACAGCTCCCACTCTGCTCATTTGGGGGGCAGAGGTTGCTAATTTTGCCGACTTTCTGTCTTCAGGTGACTTCATTTTCTGTTCCATTACAGTTTACTCAGTTATTGCCATTTCAACTGCTTTTCATTATCACAATGAAATGCTTTAATTATTTCATACAGGATAATGTTATATTAATATTGACCATAAAGTGACATTGTTAAAAATTAGAAAGTGGTTTTAAAAACCACTGGGGGGGGGGATGGGACACTCAGGACCTCTGAAAAGCCCTTGAGCGGCACCAGATGGGGCTGAATCACGCCTTGTGCCCAGCTTCACGCAGGCGGCCCTCTGCCAAAGGCCAAACAGGGCATGCTGCCCCCGACTTGCCCCTTCTTTGCCCAGAATAACCGGTCCTCTGTGCTGGAGATCCCTTGTGGGCACCAGGTTGGCAAGAAAAGGGCTGCTGAGGCACTGGGGGACCGTGGGCCAAGGCACTGCTCCGGGCTAGCGGAGCCGCCTGACCTGCCCAAGCAGGGTGTGCTGCCACTGCCAAAAGGAGGTGCCCCGCTTCCCACACCCCTTAGCTCCTTACCTGGTGCTGGGGGGCTCTGCAGAGGTATTTCCGGCCCTGCCGGGAGGCTGCCACTGTTCGCCCTCCCGCCAGAAGCCTGGTTGCCAGGCCCCTCCTTCCTAGTCCTCGCCCCAAACGCAGGCAGGAGGGAGCCCCGCTCCTCGGCTCCGGGTGGTCCTGGGCTCCAGGGTGACTGCGGGTGGCTTGGTCCAAGCGAAGGCTTCTTGGCTATGGGAGGGGGGACCTTCTGGGGCTTCTGGGCCTGCCCCGAGGCAGCCAGCGAGTGCTGGCCGGAGACAGTCATCAATTCAGCAACCAGGTTCTTCTTCAGGCTGGCCTGGGCTTCCGGAGAGGACGTGGTCTCGATGACCAGCTTCTTCGAGCTCTTTGCAAAGATGAAACTGGCTGTAGAAGCTGGGGATTTGTGCAGGGGGGACACCTGGCCGTCCCTGGGCTCGCCGGCAGGAGGGGCCGCCGCTGTGGAAAGGGCAGGCTGGTGGCTGGCCCTCCTCTCAGCCATTCCGAGACTGGGCGCTTCCCGGGAAGACAAGGCGGAGGCCTTCAGGCGCACGGCCTCACACAGGGCGTTCGTGGAGGTGGCCTCTTTTGATGCAGATAGGGGCACCCGCAAGGAGAGTGACTTGCGGACTGGCTTCTGGGGGGCCAGCTGCCCCGGCCTGCCTCCACCTCCCGAGCCGGGCCCATTCTGCTCTGGTGGAGACATGGCTGCACCAGCACTCGCCATGGGGCCGTGCGCATCCATGTTGACGGAGCGCAGCCGCACCATCTGCAGCAGGGAAGGCGTGACAATGGGCAGGCTGGCGTCCTCCTTTGGCACGCAGCCGCTCTTGCTGCGAGTGGCCGGCTCCTTTCTGAGGTCAGGGTGAGGGTCCCCGGCGGGCTTCTCGAGGCTCGGCTGGGCCTGGGCGCTGGAGGGCGGGGGGGCGGCCGGCACAGGCGTCGCAGACTTCCTGGGGCTCGGCTGTGAGCTGGAGGGATCTCCTGCCACAGGGAGCTTGGGGGGGGCAGGTGGCTCAGCCTCTGGAGCTGGCAGTGGCGGTGCGTCCAGGGCTCCCTGCCGCTCAGTCTTTGAGGGCACCGTCGCAGAGAAGGCAGACGAGACGATGGGCGCGGCACTTTCTGTGGGGGGTGCTGCTCCCCGGCTGGCCAGCTGCTCCCCGGCTAGGGCCACCCCTGTGGCTTCCACAGAGGGTGTTTCCACAGCCGCCGGCTGCATCCCTGGCGGGGCCAGCGAGAAGTAGGCCTCGTCCGGGGGAGGAAAGTCAGCCATGGAGAGGTCATGCTCGTCCGGAACAGGTGGGGGCGGCGGGGGCCACAGCGCATCCAGAGAAGCATCCAGCTCAGCTGCCGAGGGGGCTGCAGTGGCGACCTCAGGACTCCCACCAGCCATCTTTGCTGGGGGAGGGGGTGGGTGGTAAGCTGGAGGGGGTGACGGAGGGGGTGAGCCGTTGCTGGGCCTCATGAGGGCACCAGCCTGTTCAGGGGTGAGCAAGGAGATGGGCGCGGCAGGGCTCCTTCTGGGCTCGGGTGGCGGGGCCGTGGTGGGCGGGGGGATGAGCGCGGCAGGGACATTGGTGGGGGGTAGAGAGACAGGGGCCGGCACCTTGGGGTGTGGAGGAGGCACGAACCTGTCCACAGGGGCAGCAGCGGGGGGGGCGCCAGCAGGAGGCAGAGCAGGCGCCTCAGCTGGGGCCGGATCTGAGGCGGATGAGGACAGGGACGTCAGGGAGGAGGAGACAGAGAGCCCCGGGGACTGGAGGGAGCAGACCCGCTCGGGTTTCTTGGGCTGCAGCCGCTTCTTCCCGGGCGAGGAGGCCTGCCCAGCCAGGCCCCTGGGGCAGAGGGTGGGTGTGCCACTCTGGCTCGAATACCCGCTGGAGGGGGACATTGTGCGGCCGGGGGAGCTGTGCTTGGAGGGGAGCTCCGGAGCCTCGCTGGCCCGCAGCCCATCCACCTCGTGGAGCGCGTCTGCGGTTACCGGGCCCATGTGGGAGAAGTCCGGGGAGCAGGCCAGGCTGCCGGTCTCGCTGGGTGAGGGCGGGGAGAAGACCTCGTCCTCGACTGCTAGGCGGGGGCCACCCTGGTGAGCTGCGGCCCAGGCCTCGCCACTCTCCCGTGGGGGCCTGCGCTCCGCCCTGGGGGGCAGGCCCATCGCCCTCGGGGCTCCCTCCATCTCCAGCCGCTGGGCCTTCTGGTGCAAGGAGTACGTCCTCCGCGGGGGTGCGGGGGCTTTCTTCAGCTTCCGGAGGGAAACGCTTCGGGTCGAGGAGCGGTCGCTCCGGACGCTCACGCTGTCTGAGCCGTCCGCCGTGCTGCCGGTGCTGTAGGCCGGGGAGGCCCGGCCACCGCTCCCCGCCGGCCGCACCATCAGGAGGCTGGGGGAGGCGGGGGCCACGCTGGCATGGGTGCAGCCAGTGCTGGTACCGCTCACAGAGCTGTAGGTACTGAGCTGGTCAGGCTCTGGCCGGGCCACGGCTCGGGCTGGGTCGCCAGGCCCCCCCTCCCCCCGCCTGCTCCCGCTGGTGCCCCCGTGCGACGAGATGGTGGAGGTGTTGGAGACGATAGTCTCTGTCGACTGCGAGTGGCTCCAGTTGTCACTGGAGGAGGAGTGCTCCCGGCTGCGGGGGGCCGCAGGGAAGCGCCCCACCGAGCGGGCCGAGGGGGCTGGACTCGCCGTGGCCAGGCTGCAGCGGCTGAGCGTGCGCACCTTGTTGCAGGAGAGTGCGATGACGTCCACCATGGGTGGCAGGACTGCGTTGGGGATGATCTTGGACAGGTAGGTGCCCTGCGGGGAGATGGACAGGACCGGCGGGCTTAGCAGCTCGGGGGAGGCAGGCCGGGTGGTCATCCACGGAACGGCCAGGGACTTGGGCCTGGCCAGAGGGGACAGCTTGGCGGCCGTCTTGCGCCCCACCAGCGAGTCGTCGTAGTAGACATGGTCGATGTGGCGCTGCAGGGACATGTCGGCCGCCTTGGCCTCCAGGGCCTGGAGTGAGACGCGGGCGCCGCCCTTGGGGACCACTGCCGGCTGCGGCTTCCCGTCAAAGGTGGGGATGCGGAGGGTGTCGCCGGGCAGCCCTCCTCCGTTCCTCAGGGGCTGGGAGGCAGGACTGGCTTGCGCAGCGATGCTGCCTGGCCGCTTCTTCGCGTCGTACCCGTTGCTCAGGCCTGCAGGTAGAGAAGGGGAAAGCTGCTGAGTCAAAACAGTCCAGAAGCAGCGCGTGGACTGGACAAGTGAGGGGCGGCAGGGGAAGGGCGGACTCGAGTTCAGAGCCCTGCAGGCAGCTGGGAGGGCCGTTCCTCCCATCTTGCTGCACAAGTCAGGCTGATTAAAAAATAGCACAGCATGCGTGCATCATCCCTGAGTGGCAGGGATCACTTGAGCAAGAACAGCCTGGCCCAAACCACCCAAAGAGAGACAGAGGAGAGCTCACTCAGCCACACAAAAGGTATTGGCCTTCCAAACCTTAGTTTTGCCTTGAAACACTTCCAAAGTGAAATGCTGGCACAACTGTACTGAACTGCTGGAGGAGACCACATTTCAGAACTGCGAGGTCAGGGATGCATTTAAAATCTCTCTCTCTCTCTCTGTCTCTGGTATTTTTATCCTGCATTCTGGCAGGCTTCTCAGATTGGCTAAAGCAAAATTAGCATGCCTGTGACTAGATTCATATTCACTTATATTCGCAGTGCACCCTTTGAGCTTGACTAAATCTGGATTGTTGTTGCTGTTGTTAGTTGCGAAGTCGTGTCTGACCCATCGCGACCCATGGACAACATTCCTCCAGGCCCTCCTGTCCTCCACCATCTCCCGGAGTCCACTCACGCTCACACCAACCGCCTCAGTGACTCCATCCAGCCACCTCATTCTCTGCCGTCCCCTTCTTCTTTTGCTGTCAATCGTTCCCAGCATCAGGCTCTTCTCCAGGGAGTCCTTCCTTCTCATTAGGTGGCCAAAGTATTTACGTTTCATCTTCAGGATCTGGCCTTCTAAAGAGCAGTCAGGGTTGATCTCCTTTAGGACTGACCGGTTTGATCGCCTTGTGGTCCAAGGGACTCGCAGGAGTCTTCTCCAGCACCACAATTCAAAGGCTTCAATCCTTTTGTGCTCGGCCTTCCTTATGGTCCAGCTTTCACAGCCATACATTGCAACTGGGAAAACCATAGCCTTGACTATACGCACTTTTGTTGGCAGGGTGATGGCTCTGCTTTTTAGTATGCTGTCTAGATTTGTCATAGCTCTCCTCCCCAGGAGCAAGCATCTTTTAATTTCTTGACTGCAGTCCCCATCTGTGGTGATCTTGGAGCCCGGGAAAATAAAATCTGTCACTACCTCCATTTCTTCGCCATCTATTTGCCAGGAAGTGAGAGGACCGGATGCCATGATCTTATTTTTCTTAATGTTGAGTTTCAAGCCAACTTTTGCACTCTCCTCCTTCACCCACATCAAGAGGCTCTTTAGTTCCTCTTGACTTTCTGCCGTTAGAGTGATATCATCTGCATATCTGAGGTTGTTGATATTTCTCCCAGCAATCTTAATTCCAACTGGTGATTCATCTAGGCCCGCCTTTCTCATGATGTGCTCTGCATATAAGTTAAATAGGCAGGGTGACAGTATACAGCCTTGCTGAACTCCTTTCTCAATTTTGAACCAATCAGTGGTTTCATGTCCAGTTCTCACTGTTGCTTCTTGACCCACATATAAGTTTCTCAAGAGACAAATAAGATGGTCTGGTACTCCCATCTCTTTAAGAACTTGCCACAATTTGTTGTGATCCACACAATCAAAGGCTTTAGCGTAGTCAATGAAGCAGAAGTAGATGTTTTTCTGAACTCCCTAGCTTTCTCCATGATCCAGCGTATGTTGGCAATTTGTGAAATGAGTGCAATGGTGCGGTAGTTTGAACATTCTTTGGTATTGCCCTTCTTTGGGATCGGAATGTAAACTGACCTTTTCCAATCCTGTGGCCACTGTTGAGTTTTCCAAATTTGCTGGCATATTGAGTGTAGCACTTTTACTGCATCTTCTTTTAGGATTTTGAATAGTTTAACTGGAATACTGTTGCCTCCACTAGCTTTGTTGTTGCTCAGACTTCCTAAGGCCCATTTGACTTCACATTCCAGGATGTCTGGCTCGAGGTCAGTGACCACCCCATCGTGGTTATCAGGGACGTTAAGCTCTTTCTTGTATAGTTATTCTGTGTAATCTTGCCACCTCTTCTTAATCTCTTCTGCCTCTGTTAGGTCCCTGCCATTTTGGTCCTTTATCATGCCCATCTTTATCATGCCCATCTTTGCATGAAATGTTCCCTTCATATCTCCAATTTTCTTGAAGAGATCTCTGGTCCTCCCTATTCTATTGTTTTCTTCTATTTCTTTGCACTGTTCATTTAGGAAGGCATTCTTATCTCTTCTAGCTGTTCTCTGAAATTCTGCATTCAATTGTTTGTATCTTTCTCTTTCTCCTTTGCCTTTCACTTCCCTTCTTTCCTCAGCTATTTGTAAAGTTTCCTCAGACAGCCATTTTGCTTTCTTGCATTTCTTTTTCTTTGGGATGGTTTTAGTTGCTACCTCTTGTACAATGTTGCAACTCTCCGTCCCTAGTTCTTCAGGTGCTCTGTCTATCAGATCTAATTCCTTAAATCCATTTGTCACCTCTGCTGTATAGTCATCAGGGATATGATTTAGGTCATACCTGAGTGGCCTAGTGCTGTTCCCTAGTTTCTTCAACTTAAGCCTAAATTTTGCAACAAGTAGCTCATGATCGGAGCCACAGTCAGCTCCTGGTCTAGTTTTTACTGACTGTATAGAGCTTGTCCATCTTTGGCTGCAGAGCACATAGTCCATCTGATTTCTGTGTTGACCGTCTGGTGATGTCCATGTGTAGAGTCGTCTGTTGGGTTGTTGAAAAGAGTGTTTGCTATGACCATCATATTCTCTTGACAAAATTCTACCAGCCTGTGCCCTGCTTCATTTTGTACTCCAAGGCCAAACTTGCCTGTTATTCCGGTTATCTTTTGGCTTCCTACTTTAGCATTCCAATCCCCCAGGATGATAAGGACATCATTTTTGGTGTTAATTCTAGAAGGTGTTGTAGGCCTTCATAGAACTGGTCAACTTCAGCCTCTTCAGCACCAGTGGTTGGGGCATAGCCTTGGACTATTGTGATGTTGAATGGTTTGCCTTGGATTCAAACTGAGATCATTCTGTCATTTTGGAGATTGTATCCCAGTACTGCTTCTCCTACTCTTTTATTGACTATGAAAACTACTCCATTTCTTCTGAGGGATTCTTGCCCGCAGAAGTATACCTGATAGTCATCTGAATTAAATTCACCCATTCCTGTCCATTTTAGTTCACTGATTCCTAAGATGTCGGTGTTTAGTCTTGTCATCTCTTGTTTGACCACATCCAGCTTGCCTTGATTCATGGATCTCACATTCCAGGTTCCTATGGAGTATAGATCTTTGCAGCATCGGACTCTCCTTTCACCACCAGATACATGCACAACTAAGTGTCCTTTCGGCTTTGACCCAGTCGCTTCATTCTTTCTGGCGCTACCAGTACTAGCCCTCTGCTCTTCCCCAGTAGCACATTGGACACCTTCCAACCTGAGGGGCTTATCTTCCAGCGTCATATCTTTTTGCCTTTTGGTACTGTTCATGGGGTTTTCATGGCAAAGATACTGGAGTGGGTTGCCATTTCCTTCTCCAGTGGATCACGTTTTGTCAGAGCTCTCTGCTATGACCTGTCCGTCTTGGGTGGCCCTGCCTGGCATAGCTCATAGCTTCATTGAGCTACGCAAGCCCCTTTGCCACGGCAAGGCAGTGATTCATGAAGAAATCTGGATACCATTACAATAATAACTACATGTAGCAGACATTGAAAGCCAGAAAGCTGATGTTCTGCTGGGAGGGGCCGTTCCGGTACTGTCAGCCTGCCTCCCGCACAAGATCCTGCAGGGGTCCAGAAGGCTCAACTTGTGCTTGCTGCCCTCCCACATTTTCCTAGCATGGAAAATCCCGCAGAAAACCCACTGGGGAGAAAAGTGAAGGAATAGCTGCAGAAGGGCTTCTGATTATTTGTGCTTGGAAGCATCCAAAGCCTGGCCAAGGCAAGGGGACCACTTAGCTGGCCAGGTGTGCCGCAGCAGGAAGGGCCTTCCCAGGTGGGAACAGGCAGCAGGCTCCGTGGCTGAGCACAGCAACCCACTCTCAGCCTCCTTCTCCCTCTCAAATCACTGATAGTAACAGGCACTGCCTCACACAGTTGTCGGGCAGCCAGCGCTAGGACCTGAGTGCTTTCTGCACAGGATGGCCTCAGCAGTTGTAGGCGGCCTATAAATACATGTAAAAATCAATCAATCAGTCAGTCCAAAGCGCTGTGCAAATCCTTTACATGCATTTAGTCAGGCGTTCCAGTTTGAGTTTGGACTTCTGTGGCACTCTGGAATCAACTCTTAGGTCACCTTCCTCTCCCTGCACCCCACTGTCACATGCTCGTCAAGGCTAGCTCCCTAAATTATACAGCCAAAATCCACCGTGCGTGAAGTGAGGGCAAGTTTTCCTCAGTTTCCATCTGTCATTTCAGCTGAAATGTTCCAGCTCCTGAATGCAGATTCTGGAGTTCCATTTTCCCTCTGTTCAGCAAATCCCACTTCCCGCTGAGCCCAGCTTACCGAGCTCCTTCTGCACATGTTGCGGGAGGCCCAGAACAGTCGTCCTCCGCTCCCTTCTCCTCTTTTCTCCCTTTCCGGAGGATTTGGGGAATGAATCATGAGGCCGAAATGTGGAGCCTGAAAGGCAGGCAGGTTCAGACTGAATTAAAATCAGCAAAAGGAGCATAAAACGTTGTTACAAGGAAAGGGCTGCAAGCTGCTCTCATCGAACAAAACTGCAGGATGCAAAATAACCAACTTTAGTTAGAAGGTGGCAGATTTTGGAGAAACTTCGTAACAGAGAACGACTGGGGGCAGGGGCAGTTCCCCACTGCTGGAGGAATTCGAGCCCAGGCAGCACAGCCATTGGTAAGGGATGCCCTCAGCTGGACTCCTGCACTGAGCCAGGGACGGGACCTGATGCCCCAAGTAGTCCCTTCCAACACCGGGACCCCAAGAGGCTGGCAAAGGAGAGCTAAAGCCCAGCCTCACCAGCTCAGCCCTGCAGCAGGGCTGGGATGCTGCAGAGGCAGGCCCCTCCCACACATGGAAGCTTTGCAGCATCCAAAGGCCAACTGTTTGCAGGGCAGAGACGCTGCTGCAGCTCCGCTCTGCACTGGCCCTTCTGCTTCTTCCAGGGGATGCGCCAACACTCTGCAGAGGTCTCTGCAAAAATGGCTGCAGTTCCCCAAGCTCCCCCGAAGCCCAGGTTCCGGCCCCCTCGGGTCACACGACCCTCCCGCCAGCGCCCAGCCAGGGCTGCCACATCCAGTGGTACCTTTTCGCTGTATCATCTCTGAGCGGATGGAGAGGGCATCGTCGGAGGTCATCTCTGTCGTGCATGATGGGGCCTGGCTTCGGATCGAGAGGTCATCGCCATCCGTGGATGAGCAGGAAGACTGCATGGCAAGCAGGGGAGCACAAAGGGAGGTGCAGACCCTCCGAAGTCCCTACAACCCCTCCATGCCCCAGTGATGCCTTTGTCTTGCCTTTTTCTGGAGGCAAGAAATGGGTTGTGGCTGTAGCAGCCTCTCACCCTGACCTGCTTTCCCCTGCCAGGACTGCTGCTTGGTTGGGTGCCATGCATGTGCAGCCCACTGGGCCCTGCCAGGGGTACTTCCCCAATGCAGCAGGTGTGGAGTTCTCCTGCCTGTCCACCAGGTGGTGCTACTTGCCAACACAACTTGAGTGGTTGACCCAGTGCGCCCAAGAGCCTGCTTTGCACGGCCCTCAAGGTACAAATTCCTTTCTGCTTAAAGGGCCTTGAAATCAGCAGAAAGAGCGCGTGAAAGTCTGCTTGGGCACTGCCAAGTCCTGGAACCCACCCCGCTGGTCACACTCTGATTCGCAAGCCTCACCCACCAGGGTGCAAGTGCACAGTAATATTTCAGATGCCCAAGCAATGGGGCTTAATAATATTTCCAGGTTTGGGCAAAGGGAAAGAGGCACTTCAGTGCCCTGCAGAGTTCCCTGGGGATCTCCACAGGGGAGCCAACATAATTATACAGGTTTGCTTCACTTGAGTGATTTACGTAGCTTGCAGAAATCAATTTTAGGACAGAATCGGGACCACTATAAGATTCAGGACTCCCATAATCAAGGCTCTTGAATACAAGGCACTGATGTGGCCAGAACATTCCAAGGAGCTCCAGGTACCTTTCTGCATACAGAGATGCTGCAGGACCAAAGGAAAAAAGGGTCTAGTCCTAAAGGATGGTGATTCACTGTTAACGGGTGTGTGTGTGGGCGGGGGATGCGCTTAAAATGGAAAAGACGGATAACACTGGCAAGAGCATGAGCTGTGCTGAGCACTGCCATGTCTCAGTCCGATACAAAAGCTGAGCTGTGGGACGGCAGCAGTCCAGGCTGCCTGGGGGGGGGGGCAGCTACCCCGTGGGGCTGCACTCCCCAAGCACCTTGGCAGAGAGGGGCAGGCAGCTTTCTGCTGAAGACCCCTTTTATTTATTTATTTATTTAAATATTTTTATGCCGCCCCTTGCAGCAGCCTCGGGGCGGCTCACAACAGTAAGCCTTTCCAGTCGGAGGACCACACCCCAGCTTCCCAACAGCCGCCTGGCTCGCTGGTTGCCTCCCTGCCTGGGGGAGAGGGGAGCTGCCCGCACAGGGAGGCAGGCTGAACCAAAGCTCCTCCCAGAAGAGGCACCTGGGAAGGGAGGCAGCCTTGGCTGGGGGGTGTGAGTCGGGAAGGGCAGCTGCAGGCAAGCTTGGGGCAAAGTACAGCTGGCTGCAGCCAAGATAAACAGACGTGGAGGAATCAGGCAGGGGAGCCCTTCCCTGCGCCAAAGCCCCGTGCCGGAGGGGGAAGCATTTTGCGGACTGAGCTACTTCCCTGGACACGCACTCGCAAACCCCCTCAGCCGAGTTCACAGCAAAGGTGCTCACGCACAGAAGGAGTGGGCCCCGTTTCGAGCCATGGCAGGGCGGGGCTCCAAGAGCCACTGACAGCCTGGCAGAGCCCCTGGCCACGGGGAGGTGGAGGCGGCGCAGCAACTGGCTGGGTTCCAGCTCCCAGCGCCTCCGGCCAGTGTCCGCATCCAGAATCCTCCAGGACGAGGGGGCTGCTCCCCCAGGGAGCCCACTGCAGTCCCGCAGGCCACGTGAGGCCACATCCCGATGCGGCGATGCTGAACCCACCCGCCGCTTCGAGGGGGCGGCTTACCTGGATGCTGCCAGCGTCGCTGCGGTCCCAGCCCCACTTGGCCTGCTTCTGCTTCTCTGAAAGGCAGCGACAACAAGGCTATGGCCGGCCTTCTCGGGAAAGCCGGGGGGCTCAGGCGCCCAGCCAGAGTGCCGAGAGTGGTGGGCCACAGCACAGTGAGCAGCCCGCCCCAGCTCGCCCCCCCAGCTTCCCAGGAGACCTCTGTGTGCCTGGCTGTGCCCCAGAGCAGCAGCTGAACACGGGCAGCCCTTTCGGTCCGGGGACACTGGACTCTGCTTGGCTGTGGCCTCACCTCCCCATCCCATGCAGAGGCAAACACGCCACCCGGCCTCTGATTTGGCCCCGTTGGTCGCGGGGAGTGGGCAGGCCCACCCAGGGCCATCCCTCTCTGTCCGACAGAAAGGCGCTGCTAGTACGATGAATGTGCGAGTGCGTGTGTGTGGGGGGGTATATAAGGTGCCCACAGCCCTGGTGCTGCCAGACAGTGCCCGGTTCCTTGGAGGCAGCCTTCGCTTCCGTCCAAGTGGGGCAGCGACACGCTCGCGAGCAGCACGGAGGGGAGGGCCGTTTCCCCTTCCCCAGAGACGTGGGGGCTGGTGCGGTTATTCCGCAGAGGAAGGAGCAGGCGTGTCTGCAGCAGCAACTTCCAAAGCCAAGCGCAGGCTTTCCCAACAGACTGTGGACATGATCCGTGGCTCAGGTTCAGGGCGACTGCAAGGGAGCCCCCTTGTGGGGGGCACCTGGCACTTGTAATGCAGCACCCAAGATTCTGCGGGCTTACATTCAAGCTAGATTTTAAAACAAAAGGTAATGACGATCTTTCCCGTATTTTTCTCTTCATTTCAGCATCCCACCAACATCAATGCAAAAAGCACTCGACCAGAAGATGCTTCGCGCAACTCCAAGCCCGGCTGGGCTTCTGCGTGGAGCCCTGGGGGGGGGGGCACTGCCAGAGGGGGAGGAGGCAGAAGGGAAAGTAGGCAGGGCCCACAGATGCAGCTGGAAAGTGGGCAGACACCCTGCCCCACACAGGTCCTGCAACACTCAGGTCAGGGGCTAGCCAGATTCTTTCCCTGCACGGGCCAAAAGGCTGGTGGCAAGGGAGAAGAACAGTCCTTGTTCATTGGCAGTGCTAGAAGCAGGATGTAACACGGCCTGTGTGTGCAATCTTTACCTCTGCCTGCAATGACAATCACGGGTAATGCGCATCCAATTTACAAGCAGTCTGCAATGCACTTTTCAGACACTCCCTGGGGCTCGGAGTCTCCGAGCCCATACACATTACTCAGTCTAAAGTGGGACTAAAATGTCCGCTGGCCTTTAGATGCTGCATGCCTGGATGGCACAGCAGGGACACTGGCTTAGATTGGACTGGAATCTTAGCTAACACACAGCCGGGATGTTTGGCCTTCATGTTGTACTGTGTGCTTTTTAGCAGTTTTGGCTCCCCACATTCCCACCTGTTGCCTTTATTCTGGTCAGGCAGCAAGGCAATCTCCAAGACAATTCAAACAAGAGAGGCTCACAGACCGAAGGGGTCCGTGCCCACCCCCCAGCCCACGGAGCAAGGGGCACCTTGGCTCTGCAAAGACTTGAGCCCCGCCTGGGCCTGGATGTGCAGCTCCTCCAGGTGTGGTGGGCGGCTGCTGGGGAAGAAGACATTGTCAGGCTGCTCCTCCCCAGCCTTGTACTGGACACTCAGTCGCTTCTCATGCTCCGCCTTGGCCGCACCTGGAAGCAAACACAAGAGGCCTGGCTCAGCCACCCAGGGGCCTCACCCGCTGGGCATCCAGTGCACCGGCTGATCCGACGTGCTGCTCTGAAGCAAGCTCCACTGGCTCAGCGCCCCTTTCTCCCGAGAAGGGAGGGGAGCAGTGGGCCCACTGCGGTGAACAGGTGTGCTGGGGTGAGCCACACTGGACAGCAGGTAAGATTCCTGCCCATGGCTTTGCAACCTGCGCACACGCCTGGGCCCGTCACCATGGCAGCCCTACAGCTCTCTGCTGACTGGGGGGCCCACACCAGCATTTGCTCCCCCACATCCCGCTCAGCGGCAGAGGCTTTGGCTGGTGCATTGTGAGCCTGCGCCTTTAACCAGGGCACTGAATAAGCAAAAGCGCCCCAGGGTGACATCACATGACTGATTCCAGAAATACCCGGGCACCTTGCACAGCACACCAAGGCAGCCAGCTTAAAGGGGCCATGTGCAGCACATGCCCCCCCCCGCCCCCTCACCAGCCACTTCCAGATCTGATAGAGGTAACTGAGGGGTGAGGGAATGGAGCAGAGCCAGATCAGCTGTGTTCACACCTGCCTTTGCAAACCGGCAACTCCCATCCATCCATGGCTGGAAAAGCACAGAGCACTGCCTGACGGAGGCAGGCGGCTGGTCCACCCAGTTCAAGGTGACCCGTTCTGTCGGTGGCTCTGCGGGGCCTCAGGGAGGGGTCTCTCCCCACCCTACCTGGTGATGTCAGGGCCTGAATCCAGGGCCTTGGCATGGATGCAGGTGCTTGACTGCCACCTGCTGACCTGGCTATTTGAAATGGGGAGGAAGTGGCTGCTGGAGGGCTGCTTTCTCCTTTCTGGCACTGTGAGAAAGTGAAAGTGCACTGCCTTTTGAGAAAGGCACTCTTCACATGCACATCAACTATTTCCCAGGCCAGGTTGCTCTCTGGAGCTATCTGCGGGGCTTCTTTAGTGTGTCCGAGACCAGAATCGGGTCCTGTAACAGTTGGTCCTCTTTCAGACCAACCTCTGCTGCTCCAGATGAACCCACCACCAGAAATTCTTCTGAGCATAAACCAAGGAACAGCTGCCAATGCCATGTGTGGGAAAGGTGCCCACCCTGAAGGGAGCTTCTTTTAAAAGAGTGATGGCCCCCTGGGCAACAGGGTTGCGCAGAGGCTGCATCCGACACCAGCACACAGTGGCCAACCAGGGGCCCGTGGGAAATCCCCAAGCGACACCACCCTCCTGTCCAAGTTCCCCAGCAAGCAGGGGAAAGTAGCAAGAACCCATGAGGACGAGTAGCTTTCTCTCCCATGAATGTATGTATTTATTTAATGTGTATCCCGCCTTTTTCTTTTTGAAAGAATTCAAAGTGGCTTATATCATTCTCCTCCTGATGCTCTCAATCTTATCCCCACAAAAACAACTCATGCTCCCCATTGAAGTCCGGGCCCAATTCAAGGTGTTGGTTCTTACCTATAAAGCCCTTAACGGCTTGGGTCCCGGCTACCTAAAGGAGCGCCTGCGACCATATACACCCTCCCGCCCCCTACGATCTGCTGATGATGCTCTCCTCCGGGAACCCTCCGTGAAAGATATTAGGAGGGTGAGTACCCGGAGGAGGGCTTTCTCTGTGGTGGCGCCCCATTTATGGAATGCGCTCCCCAGAGAGGCTCGCCTGGCGCCGTCTTTATTTGCTTTTCGGCGCCAGGAGAAGACCTTTTTATTTAAGCAATATTTTAATTGTTAACTTATTTATTGTATTATATTGTGGCTGTTTTAATTCGGACGTGGAGATGGGCCAGTTTTTAATGTTTGTGAATTTTTAATGTTGAGAATTGTTGTTTTGTTGTGAGCCGCCCCGAGGCTTGTGGCCTGGGGCGGCCTATAAATTTCCAAATAAAAACAAACAAACAAACAAACAAACAAACTCTGTGCGGTAGGTTGGACTGAGAGTCTGTGACTGGCCCAGAGTCACCCAGCTGGCTCCAGGAAATTATCCAGTCCCTTTTTAAAGCTGGAACGGCTGCTGCTGTGATCACCTGCCCTTTTAAGCTGACACTCCGGAGCACCTAGCAGGTGTCCTTATGCCTTTATCACGGGGCTATGTCCCTTCAGGTGCCCCTGGAAGCCGCCATGCTGGCCCCAGGAAACTGCAAGGCCCAATTCAGATGCCCAGCACGTGCTGCTCAAGAGGCAGCCTTCGCTGCATGGAGTCAGAAGCAGCTCTGCGATGAGAGCGAAGCTTCCTCAGAAACCAACCCAAGCCGCTGTTTAAAACTCCTCTACAAGAGTTGCACTTCCACAGCAGAAGGCTTGTTCCAACCCTCCAGGAAACAGACTGTTTTCTTGAAGAAGGGCTTGCAGTCCTGCAGAGGCACCACCTCTCAGCCCCCACTTCCAGGCTGGACCCAATACCACTCCTCTATCAAGTCACCAGAGCACAAGATTCCAACATGAAATGGTAACTACTCTACACAAAGAGGTATCACCATGCTCCCCAGCCTGAGGCCTTCCAGAAGCTTTGGGCTGCAATTCCCATCAGCCCCAGACAGCACAGCCAGCGGTTAGGAATGAGGGTGACTGTAATTCAAAATATCCAGAGGGTGACCGGCTGGCATATGGAAAACCTAATCAGCAATGAATACGTATTTCTTTTCAAGGGAGATTCTTGCTTGCTTGAAAGCACCACTCCACCCTTTCACCTGTCCCAGAAGGACCGGAGTAGAGACCAGACAAGTGAATGGGTGACCCGAGGTCACCCAGAGCCCTGCAGGCCGGGAGAGCCTGGTTCCGCACTGGCTCCGATTCTGCCCTCGTGCTCCCCATGGCACCCCCAGCCTTGCTTTCAGTTTCAGGACATGAAGCTAGGGTCACGGCACACCTCCTCTGTGAAAGCAGAGCTCACCCAGCTAGTCTCTCTTCCCAAGGCAGGCAAGCGCAATCCCTCCATTTCCTCTCTCCAGGAGGCAAGGAGAAGCTGTCTGCAGGGCTTGGCCAGCCGTGGATCAATGGAAAACGGCGGGAGGAAACCCAGGGGCCAAAATGGTCCCAGAGGCAGGAGACCGCCAGAACAGTATGACCATGGGAGCAATGATGCGGGGCAGTGGAGGGCTCTTGCACACGGGAGGCATTCAAGTGCGGCTGGACAGCCCTCTGGCAGGGGTGGGCTAAGTTGGGCTCCTGCACTGAGCAAGGGGTGGGACCCACTGGCCCTCTGCTCCCTCCCCCTTTACGATTCTAGGGAGCAATGCAGGCTTTACTTGGGCCTCTTCTTAGAGGCCAGTCCCAAGCACTTGTTTAGTCAGCATTTCCTCTGGTTAACTGATTAAATATTTCTTCTTAAAATGCTTCTGATTAATCAGGCAAATATGCTATACATTTTTCTGAATACATCTTCTCACTGGCTACAGGTGACTTGGGCACAAGAGCAGCAGACCATGCCAGTCTGAACAACCCTGCATGATGCATAACCCTGAGCCTTAGAACTGTCTTATGCACAGTCATCAAAAGGGGGTCCTGGCCTGCCTTTTTTCCTGTAAGGAACCCAAAGCAGCTTACCTGGTGAGGTAGGTTAGGCTGAGAGTCAATGACATGATCCCAAATCACCCAGGGAGCTTCATAGCCTGGCGGAGGCAGTCCCCAAGTCCGAGTCCAGCCGTCTGACCACTAGGGCGCCCTGAATCTAATTCAAGCACTTCAAAGTCTCACCAAGGACTTGGCTCAGATTACTTAAATGCTGAAGCCTTTTCGATGCAAACCAGTTCTGAGTGCTGGTGTCCTCCTCGAGGACAGCCCCAGCAAGCCCCGCTGAGGTCACTGGACCAGCTGCAGGACCAGGGCACAGCTGGGCCTGAGACTTGCCTAAGCCCTCCCCTTCTCCAGTGCAGCATCTCTCTAGCAATGCCCCAAAGCCAATTGCCATCCTGAAACGTCCACGTGAGCGGAGAAGAGGCAGCCAGACAGCCTGTGAGCAGTATGAGAGGCTGTCCTCAGAGCCCCCTCGCTCGGACGTGCCTCTCCACTCTTGCCTGTCCTCGACTGCTATTCTGTGCAGGCGGCGACTGAGAGGGAAATCTGGATCTTGCCCTCCAGGAGGGCCACGGAGGAGGCAGGCCTGGAACCCAAGGCCCTGGATGCTGGCACCTTTCCCTGAGAACGGGCGCGTTGGCACCCAGAGTGTGTCACTGGTGCTATGCATCCATTCAAGCAGGTCGAACATCAGCTACTGGGTGGTATAACAGTCACATGGAGACCCTCTGCAAACAAGAGCCCAAGAGCCAGCTCCCTCTGACCTCAGCGGGGCCGCTCCAGATGCAACAACGCCTGGCGTCAGTTCGCAGCCCAGCTCCTAAGTGGGGCCAGTGCTGCCACGGCAGCTAAGCCCAGGCTGCTGGGGTCTTCACAGCCAAGGCAAGACTCGAGCAGGGGATGTTGCTCGACGGTGACCCCACATATGGCCCACTTCATCCTCCAGGGACCCACAGCGAGTCCTCCTCATCTCCATTCCATCTTCACAACAATCCTATGAGGCAGGTTGGGCTGAGGGTCAGTGGTGGCCCAGTCACCTAGCCAGCCTCGCCCCCACCCGGTGAGTCCCAGGCTCCTTGGACCACCGGCCAGGCCCCAGCTCCGGCCACTGCAGCCAGCAGGCCTGACCTTGCATTTCCCCTCCCCGCCCTGGCGGCAGAAAGCGAGCCGGCGGGCGGGCGCGTGGCCACTACTCATCCCCTCGGGTCCTTTCCAGAAGAGAGTCGGTCGGGAAGGACAAGAAAGAGGGGCTGGCGGGCGGGTCCGTATCCGAGAGGCTGCAGGAGCGCCCCGAGCGCCGCCCCGCCGGCGCAGGGCCCCTTCGAGCACGAGTCCCAGACACCTTCCCGGCTTCAGGCGGCTCTCGCGGCAGCTCCCAGCAGAGCGAGCGCCCCTCCCCAGGACCAAGGGGCGCGCGAAAGAGGCCCGCGCTTCAGCCGCAGGCAAAAGGCAGCGCTTCGCGGGAGGGGCAGCCGGCAGGCACACGGGCCTGAGGGAGATGCCCCGTCCAGCAAAAGCCGCTCCGCAGACCCCTCCCCCGCCCGTTAGGTCAGCAGATCCCAAGGGCGCCGAGCAGCGGTTGAATGACATACCAGCGCCGCCCCCCCGCCCCGCGGCCGCGCAAGGCGACCTGACCACCCGCAGCCTCCGGGTGGTACCGCGACGCCTCTCCCGCTCCACCGGGGGCGTAGCGGGCGCCGCAGCTCACCGCGAGAACCTGCGGGACTTGCTCCCGAGGAGTCCCCGTGCACACGGAGGCGCCAGCGCGGGAGGTCACGGCCGCCTGCGAAGCCGCGGAAGCTCGCCGGGCCGGCTGCGAGGGGCGACACCGCCCGGCCATTCGAAGGGGCGCACGGGCGCGCCCCCACCCCGCCGGCCGCTCCCTCCCGGCGCCCCGCCAGCCGCTCACCCCGCTTCTTGAAGAGCGCCAGCAGCGAAGGGAGGTTGCGCCCGAGGAGGACCACCATCGCGCCGCCGAGGTCCCGCGCTCCAGCCCGGCGCGCTCCGAGCGGAGAGGACTGCGGCTCCGCCTCGACGGGGGCCGCCTCGCCGCGCGCTCGGCCGCTTTCTCCTTGAGCATCGCCCGGCCGCCTCCCTCGCCGGGGCGGGCAGGGGGGAGGGACCAGCGCCGCGGCTCCGCGCGGGAGGATGCGGGCGCTGCAGCGGGAAGGCCGGCGGAGGCACAAGCGCCCGGAGGAGGGGGGCCTCTCGCGCGGCCCCGCTCGCGGCAGCGAGATCGGGGCCTCCGCGCGCCGTGGCCCCCGCCTCCCGGGGAAGCCCATCCCAAACGGCCGCTCGCGCAGCGGCCACACGAACGCGCGGCCGCCAGAGGCGTCTCCCGGCGCCGGTGCTTTGTCCGGCGGGGCACGGAAACGCTTCAGCCGGGAGTTGCGCTTGGACCCCAAGCAGGGCCCGCCCCGGCCGGCAAAGCCGAGCGCCAGGGATGGTTGCCCTTCCAGGCCCACGGGGCTCTGGTGGCCGCCGGGCCCCACTCCCGCTATTTCCCCGAAAATTACAATTTGGGGGGGGGGGGAGGACATTTTGGTTGCATCCTGCAAACTGCTGGCAGCTTCGAAAGGACACGCTTGGGCTGCCGTCGGCGACTTGCCTGGGCCGCCACTAGGCCGTTTTCGACACCCAGATCCCCCGGACTTCGTCTCCCTTCCCCTGATCAGCAGCCCCAGGCACGGGGTGGACTGGCGGGCGCAAAAGGCTGCACGTGTTTGCGTAGGCCTTGCGTGTTCTTAGAGGCACACTTGGCACCGCGAGGCTGCGTGAAGCAGCAGCCCCTGCTGGTGAAGCGGGCACGGGGCCCGCCCCCAGCCCAGGGCGGGAGCAAGAGGCCACCTCTGGGAGCGAGGGGAGGTTTCCCTGGCGACTATGAACCAGTCTGCCCGCAACATGGTGCCCTGCAGATATTTAAGACTACAGCTCCTATGAGCCCCTACTGGCTGGCACTGATGGAAGCTGCGTCTGAAATACTTGGAGGGCAGCAGGTGGGGATGGGTGGTGGCGCTACCCACAACACGGCTCGATCAGGTTATTTGGGACTCAGCTGCGCCTTTGTAGCACACCCCAGGCCAGGAACTGAGCAGTTCCCCAGGCTGCAAAGCGGCTGCTCTTGGGGCAGCCTTCTCCAGGCTGGTGCCCCTCCCCAGTGTTCTGGACTACATCCCCCAGACCCCTTGACCACTGGCCATACTCTTAGGGCTGATGAGAGCGGGAGTCCAAAGTACCTGCAGGGCGCAGCCGCCTCCACCTGCACTTGCTCTCCTGCAAGATGCAGAAGCAGGGGCTCAAGGGCAGGGTGCCCCCAGCAGCACCAGCTGCAGCCATCCGGGATACAAATGGCCCTGGGAAACAAGGTAGGTCTCTTCACTGGTCAGGGCAGCTGTGGCCGGGGGGGAGGGGTCTGTGTTAGCATGTGAGAGACTTTTGGAGGGGGGCCTGGCAGAGCCACTAAGGAAGATCTGCAAGGGGCCACTCCGTGGTTAACTGGGGAAAGCGGCAGCTGAGAGTCGGTGTCGGCAGTGGAGAAGCACGGGTTGCAAGCAGGCTGCGGAAGGGCAGGGGTGCCTCCGGGGCGAGCAGCACGGCGCCCACGTGGAGGCTGACTGCCTGCCCTGATCTTTCCACTGCCCAACACAATCAGCACTTACTCCTGGGCCTCAACCTCTGGCTGGGGTGGAGAGACGTCTGCCCTGCCAAAACCTGCGTAACTGACTTATAACTCTGAATCACACAGCCACTCTGAGAAAGGGGCGATTAAACCTGCCTTCCCTAGCCTGGCATCCCCTAGTTGTACTGAATGGCAACTCCCGCCAACTGATGGGAATTGTAGTCCCAATACATCCGGGGAACACCCCACTGGGGAAAATTTGATTACAACACCTTTATCCCACCTCTGTGGCCAGGCAGGGCTTTTGAATGGTGCTGCCCCACATGACGCAATGTAACTGCTGCTAAGCATGTGCAGGGTGGACTTCTCTCGCCGCAACTGAGCCGCCAGATTTCCTGAGTCCAACGACAGGGCCTCTGCACATGCACCTTAGGCCGGGTTCTCCCAGACTCTGCTTGTCAGTCCCTCTCTCCCTTGCTTCTGCATTCTTTTGGAAGCAAATTATACCCATTCACTGCCAGCCGGCAGGCCCTCCTTTCACCCCTCTGGAGCACCCCCCTCTCCCGCTGAATATTCATCAGGCCACTTAGAAAGAGAGGACAGGCAGGCAGGTCAGGCCAGCACCATCTGGCATGCAGCAAGAGGCCTGGAGATGGGGAGCTGCCCTGTCCTTTTAGCACAGCAGTCCATCCAAAATGAGAGGTCCAGATCAAGGAGCTGAAATGCCCTGGGGCTGCAGAGAGAGGACCCCCACACCAGCATTTCAGCGCTGTGCTGGAGGAGTGGAAGTGCTCAGGCGCACCTGTTTCCAGGTTCGCACCTTTCCTACCTCTCCCCTTGAAGGCTTGCTCTGCTCTACCCACATGCTTTAATTTCTCACTCCATCCAGCAAAACTCAGTAGGAGTCACTCTCGGCACTTCAAAGCCCACTGCTCCCAGAAGAGCTCCATTTAGGTTAATAAATATATTGGAAATATGCTGTCCATTATTTTCGCTTCAGGTTTGCTGCCTTGTGTGGGCTTTGCCTGAAAAGGTAGCCTAAACATACTGGACCTCAGTATGGTCTGGACAGAACAGCGGCATCCTGCAGTCCAAGTGTCCAGAGGGTCTCCAGTGGCAAAGGACCACGCAGCATCACGCAGCACTGGCCTGGGGCAGGGCGGGGTCTCGGCTGTGCCCGCCTCAGATTGTGTGCGAGTGTGGAAATGCGCTTGCAAACACAGGCCTGCGCCCAGGGACACGGAAGAGCCGAGGCTCTGTGCGCAGCGTTCTCTTGGGCAAGTCCGACCTTGTGCAAAAGGCCTTTCAAGGGCTTTCCCATGAGCTTGCCTGAGAAGAATCCGCACTTTGGAGTTCTGTACCCTTTTAAAGAGCAACCTCTTCCAGGAAACCTCTGAGGCAGCTCCACAGACCTCATTCCAAAATGATCCCAAGTTTAAGGTGGTGTCTAAGCTGGCGTTTGGGGGCAGCGGTGGGGAAAGCAGTGGGCCTCGAGCCTTGAGGATGACCTGACATCAGCCTGCATGCTCCACTGTTTTGGCTACAGCACCATGAGCAGGAGTGGTTGGGGTTTGAGGCCCGTAATGCAGACTGCAGTAAGAAAGATAGGAGTGTTCGAAATGTGGATTTATCACAGGATGTTATGAAGATCATGGACTGCAAGGATGACCAACAAAGCTTTGAAGAGAATGCATAAAGATCAAGGCATAATAAAACACAGCAACCAGACTATTTTGGTCACTTAATGAGAAATGAAGAATGTTATGCAGTTGTCCATGGGAGCAGGGGGAGGAGGTCTTGGTGGGCAATCTAATACACTGTTAAGGGAGGCCATCTCTAAGAACAGTCTAGCCATGGCAATATCCAAACTTCCAGGAGAGAAATAAGAACTGCTCAGTAAAACACACCAGGGTAAGGCTCCAATGATAGAAAAACTGCCTTGGCCCGTAGACAGAGTGACCATCAGCCTCGGATTACACATGGGAATGCCATTCTCTCCATCTCTCTGACCCACAGATTTGAGGTCTACAACCCTGAGCATAGTGTAGCACAAAGAGATGCAACCGAGGCTGGGCCTCCACTTTGCAAATTCTGCCTGTGGCATCTGCCAGGGATGTTACCAAAGGGCACAGGCTGCCAAGGCAAGCCCTGGCAGTCCCCAGAGAATGGACTGGAGGCCAAAACCGCTGTTCTTCTGCTATTCAAAAGGGGCAGGAGGCTCTCTCCCGCTGAGGGACACACAAGGGGCACCAGCCATTCCTGTCCCCTTGGCTGGCGCCGTTCCCCGTGACTCAGATGAGTTCTCTCCTGCCCTCTTGAAAAGCCTTTGTGACCCTTTGAATGGTGCAGCTGCTCTCAAGCTGAAGCTTCTGGAATTCTGGATCCCTCCTGGGAGCAGCTCGCCCCTGCGGGCTGCTGCCCCCCCACACCTCCGCAGCACGCCACTCGGTGGAGAAGCAGCTCTGCTTTCACCCGCAGGAAGCTGGTCTCCAAGACTCGCCGAAAGCTGGTCATTGCCTCTTCTCAAAGGTGCTGTGAATTTTAGGTTGGGGAGGCAGGGAGGAGAAATCTAGCAGATACAGTGGGACCTCGGCTCACGAATGCCTCAGTTCACGACCAAATCGGGCCGCAAACAAAAATTTCAGAAAAAATTTGCCTCAGTTCACAAATGCCACATTGGGTGATGACGTTGATCGTGGCCATGTTGCTGCATGAACACAATCGCAATTGTGGCTATTTCCCCCACCCCCAGCACGATCGCTGTCGCACAATTTTGGTTTGGACTCTCCCGCCAAACAATAACCTCCCCCACACCTAGGGTAGTGTTCTCTACTGTGCTGTAATTTGTTGTTCTTTGTTACTTTGTTTCAAATTTTTGTGATTAAGAAAAATACAGAACGGATTAACCTTATTTACATCGAACCTTATGGGGAAATTTGACTTGGGTCGCGACCAGAGTCCTGGAACGGATTCAGTTCGTGAGCCAAGGTACTGCTGTACATATCAGCCCCCACGGCAAGCTACAGCTTCCAGGGTTGCCTAGGCAAGCTATGGTCTATACTTCTGACAGGCCATTCAGTATCAGCCACTCCCTTTTCCAGAAGAAACGACCCTGGAAAGCTGCACTGCCAAAGGGGGAGCAACACAGTTGTGTGAGAACCCCTCTGCAGCTCGCCTTCCTTTGCAGTTGCCCCTTGGAGAGGCATCAGAGGAAGGTCAGGAAAGGAACAGGACAAGAGGCGTCCCTGGACTTTTCTGCTTGGCTTGCTGCCTCTTCAGCCGCCCGCCCCATGCCTGGGGAAAGCAGCTGCCTCAAGGCAAATCCACCCTTTTGCCCCAACCCGACTACTTCTGGGCCTCGGCCATGGCCACAGTACCCTCAGCTCGCCGTGGCACAACAGCCCAGTCTCCGGGCTCTGATCCAGGTCAGGCAGGCAGCAAGCTCCCAAGGCTGCCACAGGGCTGGCGAGTGACTCAAGACGTCTGTCGCTAGTCCCCTCAATCTGAATTGCGACCTTAACGCACAGCTCCCTGGCAAGGCTGTTAGTGGGATGAGGGGTGCAAAGCAGTATTTACGCACTGCCTCAGAGTGGTGGGGAGAAGACAAATACAAACTTGGGGTACTGAAAATGTGTCATACCCATACTAGGGGTTCCGTTGCAGAGAAGCCTGCCGCCTCCAAGAATGTTTCAGGACAACAGAAGAGCCATGAACAGAAGAGGGATAGCCTCAAAGTCATGAAAAAGTTTTAAACAGATAGGCGAGGTCCCTGGCAGCAAAGCAGCTGCAACATCCACTGAGCTGACTTGGCCAGAGCCTCTTGGGCCTGCAGGCAACGGGCCTAGGGACAGCCTGGCTCTCTCCCCGTGCCAGCCGGCTTTCTGTTGTACTTTATGAAATACAAGATAATGTAGGTTTTAGAAATATTCCCTTGGTTACCAGGGCAAGTAAACATGCTTTTCAAATGACCAGAAAACTGCATTTAATTTATTTTTATTTTCAGTTATTTTTATCCTGCCTTTAACAGAAATAACCAATGCCGCTTAAGAAAAATATTCAAAAAGCTAAAGCAGATCAAATATAAAGAGAACAGCTTTACAGCCAGAATGAAACAGATGGTTTATTAAAACAGCCAATGTAGTGATAGAATGCCTTTTGGAAGAGAAAAGGTATTTTCAGCACTGACTAAAAACAGAAAGAAGGCAAGTCTGGCAGACTTCTCCAAAGAGAGGATTCCTCGGCTGTCCCACCACCGGGAAGGCTCTGAACAGGGTCTCCTATTAAGGCTTGGGCGGGTTCCTAGTGAGACTTGAAAATCGTTTGCAGCTCTTTCCTTCCTGCCATGGCCATACAGCCAGATGGGCTTTGGCGAAGCTTAGCTAGAGGGGAAGGGCAGGGATGCAGAGCTCCAGCCCTCACAAAAATGGGCCCGCTTGCACCTGCTGCTCATCACTTACTGTTGCAGCCAGGAGACAGACCGACCCCAGGGCTCAACCCTATGCGGATACCCCACTGAATCCTCTGAGCAGCCATGCATAGCTGTGCACATGTATGAACCAACCCTGGAATTTCAGATCACTTTCTCCCTTGCTCCAGAGACATCCCGCTGTCCGCCCTTTCCCCACTTTTGCCCTGCAGACACCAGTGAGGCACTGTGCATGGCTCCTCCGTTGCCAGGAGTGTGCAGTGCCTGCCTAGAGCGCATGAGCAGCCAGGCCGACAGGAGGCAGGAGCCACCTCCCAACACATGCCTTTTTGCGCCTGCAGGGGGTGCACTTGCTCCCGCACAACAGGGCATGGGAAATGTGAGTCCCTCCAGAGGCTGTTGGACTGCAGCTCCTGTGATCACTTGCCACTGGCTCTGCAGGCTGGGGATGATGGAAGTGGCAGGCCAAAACATCCAGAGAGCCACCCTTCTGGAAGAAGCATCTTGTGTTCAAATAGGTACAGGCACCAGTGCACATCGCGTGCCCTCTTTACGGACATTTCCATTTCCAAGTGTGTGTCATCTAAATGCATATGGGATGGGCTTCCACAGGAGATGCTTGAGGCCCCACCGGTGAGGGTGTTCAAGGATAGGCTGGACATGCACAAGGTAGGCATGTCACAGGTGGAGCTGGCTGCAGCCAGGGGTCAGACTAGATGGCCCAGGAGGCCCCTTCTAACTCACTCTGCTTCTATGTGTTTCTGTATTCTAAACAAGAGCAATTTGGTATGCACACACATGGCTGCCTGAACTCTGCAACCCAGCTCGGCTCTGCAGCTCTCCCAGCACATTCCAAGTCTGGGGCATCACAACACTCGGATCTGGCTGGCTCAGAGCGAGCGACAGCAGCAGATGCCGGGGGCCAGGAGCAGCAGTGAATGCGCGGAAGCTGTGGCCATCAGGAGGGCAACGGAGCCCAGCAGTCCCTCTGCTGCCGCCACACAGGCAGCTTCCAGCTCCAGAATGGGCTCTGGCACGGGCAGAGAGGCTGCTGCCGGAGGTGGGTGCGACGCAGCCACTTTCCCTAAATAGCTCTGGGAAAGGTTTGTCTCAGAATTGCACCACCTATTTGGCGAGAGTGGCTGGGCAGCCCAGAGGCAGGAGGAAGGGTACCTGCACCCCGAAAGGGACTCCTCCCTCCCCAACCAGTTCCAAGTCTTAACAGATCATCTTTGGCCTCCTCCACCTCCACAATGCTTGCAGAAAGTCATCTCCAGAGGGGGGACTCAGGGAGCACCCCTTCTCCCAGGAAAGGTGCTCCGGCCTGCTGGGTGCCACTCCTGCCCTCCCCCCAACTTCATCAGAAAGGCAATCATCAGTGGGATTCCTGGGACTCTGTCAGGGCCGCCTATGAATCCAGACAATGCAGGGACCATCAGTGAATCTCAGATGGAGGAGGATCTTCTGGGGGCAAGAGCTAAGAAAATGTTGCAATGCGAGGATGCTGTGGAAGAGCCCTGCTACAGATGCGCACCTACCCCCAGGGGCTTGAACCAGAGGAATGGGGTTTTGTGCACCGCATGTGCTAACCGGTTTACCCAGTGCCACTGTGCTCGTTACTGGCAACTGCTGCATGTTGAATTACCATTAATCATAGAGGGATTGTCTCCATCAGTACTTTCTGCACAGCATTTCCTCACTGCTTACCGTTCTCTTCCCCCACCCCCAGTGCCACCATATTTACTGTATACAAATTGAACCTCTATCATAGTCTATACAACTAACCAAGTTGCAAACTTTATCCATGGAAGCTTATGCCAGAATAAATATATTGGTCTTTAAGGTGCTACCTGAGCTTTGCTGTTTGCTGTACTAAGGGAAATGCTTTCAACAACTGGAATTGGTTAAATTAGCAACAGAAAACCAGAGTCTTCAGCCTTATGATACCAGCAGCCCTGAAGCTGCAAATGCTTAGGGACAAGTGTTTAAGGACAACTCAGGGAGTCACTAGAAGGCTGGCTCACTCCACAATGGCTTGAATGATACAGACGTAGAAAGATGGAGTGGCCAGGCAAACCCCCAAATTAGTAACAACAACAAGAAAGAATTGGCTAATAGGACTGTGAAGTGAGCCAAAGAAATTGGCAGCATTGGCCTAACTTGTTACACAACACTGCTCTGCAGAATGAAGAAAAAAAGGCTTCCTGGGGGTAGGCAATTTGCAGCCCTCCAAAAGTTTAAGCTTCCAGCTCCCATCAGTCCTAGCCAGCCTGGCCAATGGCAAGGAATGATGGGGGGTGTAGGCCAGGAAATCTAAGCCTCCACAGCACAAAAAGAAGCACAAGGGAAAGCTGGCCGGGTCGGTCGAAATGCGCGTGCCTGGGCGGCTGGCCAGACGGCATTCACACCCGCACCCCAACCACCGCCACGTCACGTGCCCTCGGCTCCACCTTCTGCTCTGCAACTCCACTCACCCGCTGGCCTGCCCACCCTCACTCCCTTGTTCGAAATGCTACCAAACAGGTTTGTGCAAAAACAGAGTTTCCAGGTTGGGGGGGGCGGGGGACACGCAGGAGAGCAGCATGGGAACCTCCATGTCAGGAGAGGTGGCACCCGGCCGGTGAGAGCAAAGGGGGTGTTCGAGGGAGGGAGGCGAGGCCTCTGGGGAGAAGGGGCCTTGGGGGCAGCTCAGCAGGGGCCACCCCCCCCCCAGCACTAGAGGGCATGTTGGGTGGCAGTGGGGAGCAGAGCCCCGCTGCACCAGGCGGGCAGGGGTGCTTCATCACTGGAGGGACAACGCAAGTCCCAGCCTCTTCCCAGTCTTACAGAGGGAGAAGGCAAAGCAGCCAAACGACCAGGAACTGGGATAACAGCCTGAGCTATGTGCAACTGTCTGGAGACAAACCATAGGCAAATCCTGGATAAAGCAAGAATCAGGCTGGATTGGGCTGGGCTGGATCCATGCCAGGGTGGGTGAAAATCAATGCTTTTGTAGAAGTTTAAATTGGATTTTTTAAAATAAAATGCTTTTGAGGAAAAATCTACCTCAAGAAAGTTTTCTACTTCAGATACATTGTAGTCTAAAGGTTATTCATCATGAAAGAAGAATTAGTTTTTAATTATGTAGCATGAGGTTGCATATACATGCAATGTTTAATTTTTTTAGTAAATTAATTCTATATCCAGGTTTCTGTAAGCTTATTGGGCAATTTTTCTTAGAAGATATTATCACAGATGCTCAGTTTTACAATTCTCAAAAGTATAAATTTGTGTATGCAAAGATCACATACCTGTTCTTCACAGCAAAAATGTGAACATACAGAGTTCAGAGAAAGACCTTAATTGCATTGTTCCTTTGCAAATCTATGTACACAGAATCAACCCCTTGCCTCTTAAGTGCTTAATTTCAAAAATGTCAACGAGTAGAAGAGGATTGTTGGGAGTGGAATAGACTTGCACAAGAAGCTAAGTAGGAGGAGGGAGGGGCAGGTAGGAAAAATGAGAGCAAACCCTTTTGAGCAGAATGCTCCACCAGTCTTCGGATCTTGTTGTGTACAGCCTGAGGTTTATCATACTATTCTTTACCTGGAAGAGAAACCCTATAATGGCAGCAGGCCATAAAAGAGACCCAGTTTGGGAATATTTTAGTGGTTCCTCTATCTACGGGTAAGGCAGGCATGTGTGCAAATTATGTAGAAAACCATGATTTAAATCTAGTCTTACCAACTAGCGATTTAAATCAAAACCACCCTGACCTATGGTCATAGGACATTAGTTATTGTAAGCAAATTGATTTGTGGCCCAGAACAAGTAGAAACAATAGTTTTTACAGTTGTGATACAACAGAGCCAGTGTTTTCACTCGTGTTTTCTGTCCCACTCAACTCTCAGATCAAATGGGTTTCGCTGCTTTTTCCTGCATGTTAAAACACTGTTCAAAAAACTGCCATGTTGTTTGCAAAGCCTGGGGCTTCTTTCTACTCACTGCTCTCCGAAATGGCCTCTGCACCTCTTTCAAACCCATCCATGGCTTTTAGCAAGGCCTTTCTGAAGCACCCTTAGGTGGGACCCCCTCACCTTCCTCAGCAGCTCCCTGGCCTCCCTGCACCCCCTGCCCACTGCAGTTGGCCTGCCGCAGCCCTGTTTGTCAGGTCCAGGCCTGAGCGATGCCAGGCCAGGCCACACTGACGGGACCAGCACCCGATGACTGCCAGAGCGGGGGGGGGGGGGATATCCGTGTCCATGAGTTAGCACATGTAGGTTAGAGACCGCAATCAGAACCTCTGCACAGCAACGCATCTCAACACGAGCCTTTCCCGGAGGAATCCATTCACACATCCGGCAGATGGCAGCCCTGCATGTGCGAATCAGTTCAGAGAAAGATTGCATCACGACGGCCCGTCCTGCCCCACACGCAGTCCCACAGCTCAGCGACCCAGACCAGACCTCGGCCGCACTGCACGGTGATGGTGCATGTAGCAGCACCGTCGGAAAGGGGCCCTGCCTCTGGGTCCCTTTCGGTGGCGCACTTCCGAAAGCACAACGAAGCTGACCCGCCATGGCCTGGAGCTGCCTGCTTCCACTGGCGACGGCTCTCGGAGTCACGGGCAGAAAAGGCTGTTCTTCCCCCGCTTCGCTCGTTCCGAACTTTTAACAGGAGGCACCTGGAGTTGGGCCTGGACCTTCAACTTGCCCAGCATGTGCTCTGCCACTAAGCTGTGGCCCTCCCCTTGAACCACAGGCATCTATTATCTGGCTTCACTTAAAACAGGAGTTGTTTCTACATCGAGAGGCAGGATGGTAGCAAGGCAGGACAAGACGTGTTTGAATTGCACAATAGCGACGGATCTCCCACGGAGCAAGGCCCATTAGACATGCCCATGCGTTTGGAGGAGGGCTGTCGAGTTCTCCTTCCCTGGCTCTGGAGGCAGCAGTGAAAATGAGGCTGCAGTTTAAGGCAGCGCCAGGAGAACCAATCTGCAGACCCAGTCCAGGTCTTTCGCTCCAACGTTCTGCCACTGCTTGTTCACAGATTGTCAGAATGTGCTGGACCTTGAGGAGCAAAGGGGGACATGCCCATCCAGAGGCAAGTCTGGCACATCCCTGAAACAAATTTACTGCTAACCAGCAGAAAAAGGAGTAAAACGAAAGCGATCTCCCATGCTTACAAAATCAGGTCCTAACTTTATGCAATGCTCTCTTTGCTTCATTAATTTTAACACTGTAAGTGCATATCCCATTCCAGCCCATAATAAGGGGAGGTGCTGCAACACACTTGCCTTAACCAAGCCCCTGGAAACACTCCCACCAGGCTGAACAACGGGAAGGAGGGATCCTTCATGCTCAAGCATCAGGATTCCAGCAGAACCAGCCATGTCCGGGGGTGCGAGGGGGGCTCTAGGGAAGCAGGAATCCGCAAGGAAGCGGATTCCGCAAGGACCTGGCCTTGGGCCTTGTTCCACCAGGATGACTGGCAGGCCAAAGTGCCTATCCTGGTGAGGGAGCAATCCATCTCCCTGTTCCTCAAGGCCTGCCCAGGCCCCGCTCTGAGAGAATCCCGGCTCGGCTTGGCCGAGAAGGGCAGGAGAAATGCACCCCGATTTTGTGTGGGCAGCAAGCACCCCACAAAGCCGGTGCTCTGTAGAGGCACCCCTGGATCTGCTTGGCAGTTTCCATTACAAAACAATAAATAGATCGTGCCTGGGGCACCAGCCTTGGGGGCAGGGGGCTCGGGAAGAGAATCCAGCTGCAAAGACGGGCAGGCACACAATGAAAGGGACATGTTGCAGTTGCCCAAAGGGAGCCAAGCAGATAAAAGAAGCCCCAGTTCATCTTCCCAGGGCACTGCTATCCAGGATTTTATTTGGGTTGGCTCCATCTGGTAAGGAATTTCCAAAAAAAAGGAAGAGAGGGAGGGAGGGAGGGAGTGCCACAGAGCCTGTGCAGAGCACCTTTCTTTCATCACTGCCTCCAACCAGCCCCACACCACCTGGTCTGGCAGGCCACAGCTCCTGGGTCTGACAGCACCACACCTGGGCATGCTGGGGGCCAGCAGTCCCTGCTGCTCACCTGCACAGCCACTGAAGTGAATGCACCTGCCTGGGCTAGAAACGGAGTGCAGGATGGTCCTGGCCATGCCCAGCAGCTCATGTGCTGGCTTGCACAGCACCCCCCCTCGTTCCCCCCGGCCCCCTCCTGGAGGAGACGCAGTGGTGTAAAGGCACTGCTGTGCAGCACTGCTCATCACTGGCTCATTGTGTGCGAGCAAAGACCTGGCGAGGGAATAGGAAGTGGGCCCTGGCTGAAGGAAAAGTGTCCCATGGGGGGCGGGCAAGAGAAGTGCCAGGTCTTACCAGGAACTGCTCCTGGGCCAGATCCCAGGCCAGGGCTCAACTAGCCACACCTGAAGGGTTCAAGCAGGAAGTGCACCTGTCAGCAGGTACATCAGTGCCATCACTGAGACTTACTGGACTTCCATCGTTTTCGCCACAGGCGGCACTTGGACAGAAAGTCTCTCTGGGTGGCTTACAAAGTTGGATCATATAACAAAACACAAAAGTAGCAATATCAGAGTAAAACAATAGCAATACCCAACAAACAGGATCATAAAAACAAACCCAAGACAACTAATCAAATCAGCACATAGGTACAGCAGCAGTATCTATTTAAGCCATATTAAAACCACATATTTAAATATTAAAATACCTGGAGAATAAAAAGGTTTCCACCTGGTGCTGCAAGGAGAAAAACACAGGCACCAGGCATACCTCTCTGGGAAGCTTATTCCAAAGAAGGGGTGCCACACATGAGAAGCCCCTTCTCCTGGTTGTCACCCCCCCCCTTACTTCCCGGGGGGGCACCCCTTGAAAAGGACCCCAAAGGATGAACTTAGGGCCCAAGTAGGTACATACGGAATAAGGCCCAAGTTCCTTATATCCTGGCCCAAGCCATTTAGGGCATTGATGTCAGTCCAAGCACTGTGAATTGGGTCCAGACTTCAACTGGCAAACAGACCAGCTGAAGGAGAACCTGGGTGATGTATCTTGTAGGCCAGTCCCCATTAACACCTGTGCTGCCCTATTTTGGATCAGCTGAAGTTTCTAGACCATTTTGAAAACTGTTCCCAGCATTATCATCTGAACAACCCCCAATAGGTTGTAGGTGGGACAGGCCCAAGATCACCAAGTGAGCTTTGACTTGAATTTGAGTCCTCCTAGCCCCAGCCTGACACTTTCACCACTGTGCAGCACTACTTAGTATAGTCACAGCTGGGGTGACCCAGCCACATTGGAGGTGAGCATAAACCTTCAGGAGCCACAGCACAGCTCGGTGCAGCATGCACACACAAACACAACCTTCCACAGCCCCCGTTCATGTCAATACCTTCCCAAGTGGCCCACAACCTGCAACAAAGGGGACACCCACTGCAGCTCTCTCTGAAGCAGGGCCTGCCCATTCTCCGAGGTCTGAAAAGCGGGGTCTCATCTCCACCGCCTCCCCTTCCTTGCGCAGGGGAGATCTGGGCCTCGGGCAGCCCCAGCCCTCCGCAAGGGCGCACGCCCTGCCCCCACCCGTCACCCAGCCGGAAACGCTGAAGCCACACAATGCAAATCCCCTCGCTTTGTGGCCTCTGGTCGGTTGCCATGGAGCCGGCAGAGCGAGCCGCGCTTCCTGGGCGCCCTCCTGCCCCAGAACCTCTCCCAAAACCGACTGCTGCCATCCTGCATGTTCACACCTGCAGCTAACTCTCACGGGGGATGCATCTTGTTACCACAACCCACACAGCCATGTTGCTTCAGGTGGTGCTTGCTGAGCTGAGCTAAAAAAGGGGGACAGAATGGGACAAAAACGGCTTTGCCTGGCTCTCTCCTGCTGACTGGATCAGGCCTCGGGCTGTCCCTGGGAACTTAGCACTGCCTCCTTTTTCATAAGCATGCTTTGAAATTCTCTTCCACAGCATCAGGTCCCAGAAATGCTTCAGGATACCCCTCCGTCCTCTTAGCCTCTGGGGTCTGTAAGTGTGCTGGCAGGAGTGAGACTTCACAAGGTACTCCTGCCTGTAAAGCGTTCCGGGAACAGAGGGCACAGCCTTATGCTGCCCACACTGACTGGCAGCCGCTTCCTGGGCTTTCAGAGGAAGACTGACCCCTTCCAGCCCTACTTGAAACATGGGAATGCAGAATGGGGCACGGATGCCACGGCCCTTCCCTGAACGGGGGCAGGGAAGCTGTGCCTTGCCTGTGAGGGGCTCATGTGGGCTTGAAGTATTTCAAAAAGCCCCAAGAATCCACACGGTGCTTCACAACACTGGCAAAAAGACTGCCCCTCTCTCCCAGGGAATGGTCTAGAGCTGGGAGGCTTGGGCCCAGATCCTGTTGGAATCACTAGATCTTGGCACAGGGACAAGAATGGTGACAGGAAAGGCTTGCCGATGAGAGGGCCAGAGCTGTCTTGGCGGGCTGCAGCACCATCAATTCTCCAAAAGAAGCAAAACAAAAACCCAACCAGAAACAAAGCTCGCCCTAGGAATGTCTCTACATATAATGAAAGAGCATCTCCCTCACCGGTGTCCTGCCCAGGCCCACAGGAAGAGACTTCCTAGCCTGGAGGCAGAAGGTCCCACAAAGACGAACCTTCACCTCCTCCTCCACGCAAGCACCAGGAATCAGAAACGTGCTGCACCCGAGGCTGGCCCAGTTTGGCACACCGGCACCACATCGTGCAGCCCAAAGGGCAGCCCCAGGACAGAAATGCCCGGCAGCTCCGCTAAGCTAATACAGGGCGTGCTCCGCTGGGGTGGCACCTGGCCAGCCAGGCTCCTGGCAGCTTGCAAGCCCTTCCTAGTGACAAATCCTGCAGGCAACTGGCCAAGTTAGTTTGGGGCTGCAGCTGCTCACAGGCGCCTATAAAATCAAGGAAATAAGCCTGATCAGCCCCAAAGTGGGCAAGAGCTTAGAGCAGGAGTGGCCAGCATATGGCTCTCCACATGTCTGGCTAGCAAATCCTGACCAGCATCACCAACGGTGAAGGCTCACAGCCGCTGTAGGCCAAAACATTTGGAGAGCCAGAAGTTGCCCACCCCAGTCTAAATTAGAAGCAATTGCCTCTCTAATCACTCCAGCAAAGAGCTGTCCTTTAAAAACACTTTTGCAGAAAGGAATAATAACTCGAACTGGAATGCAGCTAGAAAGAACTTGAACCAAGGGATGCCACTGATTGCCAGGATACCTGGGCTGACTCACTTAACCGCCACTGACTGGCTTTTTTGTAAAATTGGGAATGCTCAGTCACCAGTGCAACTTCTTTGAAGTGACAGTAAAAGCTGGGAAGACTAACAGGAACTATGAAGTTTATCTTTAATCCTATTCTTTCCTCCCTTCTCAGTCCTCTGCTCTTGTCTTCAAGGTACACTGCAAACAGAAGCTGAAAATGGGACACCAGCCAGGTATTTTGCTTCTTCTGAATGAAAGTGAGGCAGAACAGAGAAAGCCAGAAACTAAAACTGTGTGGGGTTTCTTTGAAGCCTTTGTTACAAAATCTAAATACACATTCAGTCTTTCAATTAAGGAGCTCAACATTCCCAAAGTCACTTCGAAAAAACAGCTATTAGCATTCTTGCTTGAGGATGCAAGAAAGTGTGCAGGGAAGTGAGAGGTTTGCAGGCCAAGAAGCCAGTCCATCGAGCACCCAGTGGACACAGGCTGGCTACAGTTGGCCAGTCGCTCAGAGAAACAGCAACAGCCAACTGCTAAAGCTCTCTCCTCTTTGACACCCCCTCCCTCACATCTGTAATACTGGGATAATAGCACTACCTTATAGGACTATTGATTGGGTTCACATATCACGGTAAGAAGCTCTGCATGGGTTCCACAGGGCCTGGATTTTTGCCTGGATGAACCTGATCTAAAGCAGGTTTCTAAAGCAGCAGGGCTGCTTCACTTGGTCCTCCTGCTGCCAACACAAGGCAGACTGGGCACAGTGCTGGATACTCAATCTCCTCAAAGCTACTGCTCTGTGGTAGTTGTGCCCCAGGACTGCAGAAACCACGATGACAGGGTTGGACAACTGGAGAAACCAGGCGAAGCTTGGCACTGGCTCTCACCGTGGTTTCCAAAAGCCAAACGCACCATGCAGAGAAACATGGCAGACCACCCTGCGCAAGAAATGGCTGTGGCATGTTTGAACAGTCAAAAAGCAAGCTGTGCACGTTTCCAGAAATGCTTTTCTACTGTTGTTCATAACATCCACCTCCTAACCAGCTTTTACTCAGCAGCCCAGAACCTTTGACCCGAACATGACTCTCAGATGAAGCTCTTTTCCCATTCCTGCATCTGCATAGCCTCCTGAACTTCTGCCACAGAGAGAGAGAGGGGGGTCCAAGGTCAGGTCCTAATTAACCCCAGCTCAACTTCTTCTCTCATTCAGCTCTGCCCTGCTCTTCTTCTGCCTGATATCCCCATGACTTCCACATGCTAGCTCTCAGGCTTCCTCTAACCTGGGTTGACTCCCTGTGCCATTTGGAGGCAAGAGCTTTGAACTGGGTCCCACTTCCTGGTTCACCTGGCTTGCATGGCTGCTTTGCATGAGGCCACCCTACAAAAAAAGAGAGCAGGGCTTCTGTACCTTCAATCATGGTGCAGGTACTTCAGCAGCTGTAGCTTTGCTGACAATTCCCTATAGTATAGCTCAATTATTAAAGTTGCAGGGGCCGGGCACACCTGGCCACCCTACCTTTTAGCCACCAGCCTCATCTTGAACCCAATCTACATGCTGATGGTCGACAGAGAGAAGGCAGAATGGAGGGACCGGACAAACAAGAGGATGGCCTTAGATGTCTCCCCCATGGCAGGCCCCCTGACTTCAAGGGGCAGGCCAGGGTGAAAGGATGTGGGTGCAGTGCCAGACCAGATCACACCTCCAGCAACAGTAGCCACATTTTTTGGAAGTACACACAAAGCATGGGGGAGGGGGGAGGGGGGAGGGGGCGCCTGCCCTTGGGTCCTTTGCCTTCCAGCAGCAATCGGGCCCCATGAGCCACGCCTTGAAGTACCCACAGACACTCGCAGGACCGTGAATGGCCTCCAGCTGCTCCTTTATTCCAGACACCCCCAGTGCAGTGCCCTGCAGATGTGATGCACTGCATCTCCCATCATCCCCTGCCTGCCTGAAGGCTGTGCAAGCGATGTCACCAGAGCAGGGCTCCCATACCTTTAACAGGTGTGCAGAAGAAGGAATTTTAGCAAGCACACCTATTTTTCTCATGGCCCTGCAGGACAACCAGGCTGCACTTGCTCCAATTCCCTTTTCCACACCAGTATGGATAGAAGCCCCAGCCTCACTGTCCCCCTCGGCATCTGTTCACCTGGACCACGCATCTGGAATTAGTCGTATGACTACCAGGCTGGGATAAGTAGACTGGCATCATTTGCATCCTGGAGTGGACAGGAACAACAACCTCCCCCCCCCACACACACACACACTTTTCACACACACACACACACACTGCTCTGGGTGCCTTGGAGCCCCATCGTGGCTCAAAAACCCAAACACTGGCAATACAAAAGGTCCACTGCCAGGCACTGCATACAATATTTTCCCAATTGCCTCTTGCAAAATCCCTAACGGGAGAAGTTTGACACAAGAGCAGAGCAACTCCTGCTCCATGCAAGAAAATAGTGGCGTCGTCTTGGCCAAGGTCACGTCATGAAGAGAGTTCCCGAATTCAGGCAAATGAAGCCTGCAGGACCTTGCCAGACCCTCTCCTGGAGTTCCTTCTGCCAGGGCCACCCGGGAGTTAACCTTGAATGCAATGCGCATGAAGGCACAAAGAGGCTTGGTTGCAAGCGGCAACTTTGAATCTGCACTGACAGCTTTTCCATTGGCCCAGCTCTTGTGCCTTTCACCATCGCTCAAGAAAAGCTTTTGTCTTGGAAGGCAAGCTTCGCCTGCAGTGCTTTCGCATGTCAGGTTGCATTTTGAGGCACTGGAGCAGGAAAAACAAACTGATCACACGGCTGTGGATTTAGCCAGAAAAACAGGACGTAATCTGAGAAAACGCATGCTCAGCCCTGCTCGGCATGATCCATGCCAAGGGTCAGCCTGGGAAGCAGTGCTGCTGAAGACGGCACTTGCACATGTGCGGAATGCCTTCTCTCCCCGCAGTGAGCCACTGTGGCTACCCTTGCATATCCCTGAACCTCTCATTTTAGAAACGAGTTACCATTAATTCAGATAAAACGAAAACGATGGAAGAGTTAGTTGGAGTTTTTGTATGCCGTCCCATTGCTGATAGCCTCGGGACGGCTCGGGACAGAGTTAAGTAATAGCCTTGTGAAAAGACAGATGCAATTAAATATTTAAAAGTTTTCTAGGATGGTTCCTTTTAGCAGCCGAATCTATTGGGAGCTTGGCAGGGGGCTTCATGCAGTGCAGAGGTGCAGGGGGGACCTCAGGAGTGACGTGGCTGGGGTGACACCAGCTGTGGAGTGGCAGCCCGGCCAGACACAGTCTAGCACAGGGTTCCTCAGACTTTTCCAGCAGGGGGCCAGCTGAAAGCTGCTGGTGCCGGCAGTGCACGTGGACCGGCACAGGGGTGGCACGTGCGGGCGCGCATGGGGCACACGGCAGGCAAGGGGAGGCGAGGCGCGGGCGGGGGGGTTGCAAATCACGAGCAAACCGCTGCCTCCCTGTGCGTGGGGCAAGGTGGGCAGCGGCAGGTACAGGTGCACACGTGGTGGGTCCAAATGGGCATGGCAGGCTGGATCTGGCCCCCGGGCTGTAGTTTGAGGACCCACAGTCCAGCCTCTGGCCTCCTCCAGCTCTTCCCAAATGCTGCACTATCGCAGAAGAGCTGCTGAGGCCCACACAGGGCTGCCCCGGGCTGACGAGACCCCACATGCCAGTACGGGGGGGACAGAGGCCCGGTGTGTGCTGGGGAGCACCCCCCACCTGGCACGCCACCCACCTTGGCATAAGGGCTGTGGGTGGACCTTCTCCTTCTCCGGTGTCTCCAAAAGCCAGCCTGGGGAAATGGCACAGCAAGGAAGAACTTGAGTTATTTGCCCCTGACCCCTGGGAAGAACTTGAGTTATTTGCCCCTGACCCCTGGGAAGAACTTGAGTTATTTGCCCCTGACCTCTGCCCGGGAGGAGGAAAACAAGCTTTGTTGTTAAGTGGAGAGGGATTGAGCGTGGAAAGGGGAGAACATAAGCAATTAAGGATCTGAACACGCCTGTTTATATGGATTGTCACCACCTGTTTATGTCAAGGTTTTCGTTCGAACCTAATAGAAACCTCTGCTTTGTGAAGCAGGGCTGGGAGACCTTGCACTTCCCTGAATCAGCAGCTACACCAACAACAACACCCATCCCACCCCATAACCCAGGAGCGCTGCCCTCCCCCAGTCACATGTTCTGACAGCAAGACCAACAGACTGAAAAATAAAATGCACTTTGGGGTCCCTAATCCAGCCAATATTAGGTAGGTAAGAGAATTTGTACTACCAGGCTAGTAGAATAAGTGTGTTTTCCAAGCAACACTTCCAGCTTTATGTTCCTCCCAGCAAAAAAAATCAGTGCTTTGTACACTTAGCACTGATTAGCTTGCTCTTAATATCTTTGAAACAAGTTGCTTGTGATTTTTAGCTAGTCCTCTGTTCAAACGCATGAACAAAAAAGCCATAAAAACAAGACATCCATGAATACACAATCAAGATATTAATTCAAATTATTATAATAAGCCATCAATGCAAACAAATAAGGATGAGTCTCAGTCCTGTGGAACTTGGAGATACAAAGATAACAAGGGGAGACTAGCAGTAAATGCTGTTCCAGGGAATCACTGCTGTAGAAAAGCTTCATTAGATGTTTTGAGTCAAATAGCTGACCAGAACTTGGCTCCTGGGTCTTTAATAGTAGAAGTCAGCAGGTCAACTGTTTCACAGCACAGCAGTAAGAATTATATACTGCTCATATATGTAGATAAAATTGGTTTTTAAGGTGCAGACACAGGAATTGGTTCCAAGGTCAGCAAGCTTTGTTTTGAGGATCCATTCTAAGACATTTGAACAAAAGTGTAGTTTCCGTCACTGACCAAGCCAGCGCTATGATCTCATGGATGCAGAGGTTCTTGTCCACTCACACATCAGGAAAGGCACAGTCCTGGTTAGTCAACATGAGGACTGCATAGGCGGTGGTGATCTTAACTAAGCTACTGGCCACAGAAGCCCACAAAATCATCCCACGGAATGTTGCAAGCCATGCCCACCAGTGCCCCACACCTGGGGTGCAGCAGCAGCACTTCCCAAGTTTTTCTGAACCCAGAAGGGGAGCCATCAGCTCTTCTACAAGCTGCAAACCGCTCCTGGCATCAGAGAGAAGCAGCGGCAGGCCAAAGAGCCCCAACGCCACAGGGATGCCAACAAGCCAACTGCTGAGGCCCCTTTGCTAGCCAAACAGAGGCAGCAAAATCATGTAAAGACTATTTCATTAGGTGTTGGCAAGTGATGGTGGCTTAGCCCTTGCCCTCTTGCTGTGGGTGCAACTGTGCCTAAAATATGGAAGGAATATGGATAACCCCTCCCCCCACTTTGGAGATGGAAACTCCTCTCACACATTGCACAGCAACAAATGAGTCCAATGCATTTTCTTTTCTCTCTCTTTCCTTTTACAAGCACCTGTTTCCTACATTACACTATCAATGTACAAGGCAGAGGATAAAAGTTGTCCTTTTTGTACACATACAAACTTGGGGTTCAGGTCTGTCAGAAGATGCAGCCTTGTGTTTTGCATGTGTGTGTGCGGTGAGGGAAAGGCCTCTGTTTCACCTTCTAGGAAGGTATGCTTCTTTTTGCCATTAACTCTTGAAGGTATGAAGGAGTGAGGGGTGTCACTTTTTCTGGCCCTGCTCTTGTGTCTTTAACTCCGCAAGAGACAAATGGATCAAGCAGGTAAAGCCTTTCCTGCCATAATGATAAAGTGATGGGAAAAGCCTCGGCTGCCCAGTGTTTTCATTACAGGAGGCGGCTGGGGCTCCAGGCCCCAGAATGTGAAGATAGCATTCTGTAAGGGCTGAAGTTTGGGCTATAAATCTCCAGAACTCTGGAACCCTGAAGCTCCACATCCATGTTCAGCACTAATGGGAAGTTTTCCTTTCTCAAACTCTGGCCAGTGGTGGGGGAAGTCATTGTGTGGAGCAGGGAATTCCAGCACTAGCCGACATCCAGGCTCATCTGAGAAACCTGATGAAGCACCTGTGTTTACACAGCCGTTAAAGCAGCAGCAGCAGCTTAGACCATCTGGCCACCCTACATTTTGGAGACTGCCAAGGCCAGAGCTCTTCTAGAAGGCTTTTAGAAATTTTATTTGTTTGTTTGCTTGTTTGTTTTTAAAAACATTTGTATGCTGCCCCCATTGCAACAAAGCCTCGGGGTGGCTCACAGCACAAACACACACAAAAACATTAACCATTTAAAACTATTTAAAACTGGCCCATCTTGGATTACAAGCTAAAACACTATAAATACAACTTATAACTTAACAATTAAAATAACTTTTAAATAAAAATTTGGGATTATTTCTAACTGTGGCCGGGTGCCCTGTCACCTGGCTGCCCCTGGATTTCTGCTGGATTGTTCTTCCACCACTGTTGTTTTAAATTCCAGTACATTTTTGCTGAAGCTTTTTTTGCTCATCTTACCCATTTGAACATGGAAAGGAGGACTGTCAGTGTACTAAATACACAAATAAATCAAAACCTGAAAGTTGGTTTAGTTGAAGAGCTGCAACGAGCACCTCAGTTTAGCTTTGTGTTTAACCATTAAGATCTCAGCCAGCATTCTGGCGAAACGGGGAGGGAAATTGGTGGTTCCGAGGCCTCTTGGAGCGAGTGCCTTGCGGCGCCGACAGTGTCTCTCTGCTCTGAACAGCCAGGATTTATTCTGCTCACCTGGGGAGGGCTCTATGTAGGAGGTGCCAGCCGGGGACTCCACGGCAGGGAGCACAGTGGGGCATGCATGGGCAGGCTTCCCCAGAGGCCCCAAACCCTGGAGCAGACCCAGGGCCCTGAGGGGAGCCTGGAGCCCATCTGAGCTGGATAAGAGCAGCCGGGCGTCCATGCCAGCACCACGCCACGCCTTCTGTGCAGGTGAATGCAAGAATGCCACGGAACAAGTTTCCCGACAGCCGCGGAGCCACTGCCTGCCCTGGAACTTCTGTGACTTGGGAATTTCAGGGCCGAAACACTGATCACAGCAAGGCATCTGCACAGAAGCCGTGCCGCAGCAGAGCGATCCTTTGAGGAGGGCGGCAGAGCCAGCGGTGCCCTCCCCACGGTGGCTGCCCTGAGGAGCATAAGGATGGACGTGGGCCCGGCTAGCCCAGGGCCTGCTGGCATCTGCCTGGCCCCACCCTCGCCGTCATGCCCCGCAAGCTGCCCGCTCCCCACGTCTCTACCTGCCTTCCACCTGCCAGCACGGCCGAAGTTCCAGAAGGAGCAGGGTTTGCCCCGCAGGGGATCCGGCTTGCTGTGTGCGCTGCCCATGGAGCCTCCAGGAGCAAGGGCTGCTCTCCTCGCTCAGGCCCTGCTCTGCCCACCACGGCCGGGTGGAGCGAGGCCGGCCGCCTCTCCCTGGCCTGCCTCTGACGCGGCATCCCTGGGTCCAGCAGTGCCCACAGCTCTCCCCCTCGGCTGCGTGCAGAGCCAATCACTGTTGACCGGCCAGAGGGGCCGGGGCTGGCCTCCTGCCCTCCTTCGGCCCCTCTGCCCTTGCTGCCTCCCAGCTCCCTGGCTCTCTCACTCGCATGTGGGGCTGCTTGTCCCTGGGGCTGAACTTCCAAAAGAGGAGAGATGCCCGCGGGCTTGTTCAAATGGCTCTGCCTTGCAAACAAGAAGAGCAGTCTGCATATGCTCCAGTGGGCTGTGATTGCTTGAGGGGGTCTAGGGCCAAGCCTGGCACAGATCAAGTCCAGGCTGCCTGAGTTCACAAGAGGGCTGGACTTTGGGAGAGGCCAATGGTTCCCAAGAGGCCTCCCTCCCACCGCTCATCCTCTCCTCTCTTCCACCGTAATTATGACGGTGACGGTGACAGCCCCGCATCCACATCCTGCCAGGGCTGCTCTTGCGAGGAACTCGGGCTCGGCCGAGCCACAGCACTGCACCCGCCTGCAGCCTCTCCTGTTCCACAAGCGCTTTCCCCACCACGTACCTCTGCTTTGATGACTATGTTTGTTTGCTTGTGTTCATTGTATTATATCTCTATACCACATAATAGCTAAATTTCTCTTAGGGGTAAAACCTTTTTATTTTCTTGGTTTTATTTTACCCTCCTCTTAAATGCTGAACTATTTGTTTGTTTATTCGGTTTATATACAATCCCATAGCCTGGAGGGCTGTCTGGGCAGTTTACAATCAAATGCAATAAAATCAACAACACATCAATAAAGCAAATCATACTTCAATTAAAAGCAATCAAAAATCTGACAGTTAATGGCAAAAAAGAAGACGGAAGGCACGGAGCAAATCAGAAATAAAAACTATGCCACAAAACAATTTAGCTGCAATAACACCTGGAAAAGAAAAAGGCACCAGCAAGAGAGCGGCGACACCGCCAGGTGAACCTCCCTATGAAGGATATTCTGCAGGTGAAGTGCAACCAAAGAGAAGGCCCTCCTCCTCACCGTCACCCCCCTTCTCCCAGAGAAGGACCCCTTCAAAGCTCTTAATGACCAGGTAGGGACCAGGTAGGCGACAGGCACCCCTTCAAGCCTTTCGGGGCTTTCTGTGCTAGCCGCAGCATTTGAGCCAAGTATACTCCTGCAGACCAGATGTTGTCACTGGCTATTAGGTAGGTAGGCAGGCATGATTTTGCTAAAGACTGCAGTGAAACTTAAATGCTTGCATGTTCTAGACCAGAAAAGTTTCACTGATAAAAGGCACTTTGGCTCTCCCAGGTAGCCCCCTTTCCAGCCCACTGTTTCACGACAGCTCCGATCCCATGCAGCTCCCTCCTCGGTCAGCCACAAATGTTACGGCTCTGCGAAGACACTGAGGGGCAGTCGCTCACCTCGTGGCAGATGCTTCGGAGGCTGTGTCTCAGCCACGTGGCGACGTTGCCACCCCAGCCTCCCCCGGCACACCCCTTCCCCCCTCCCAGGTCCAACTGCCCACTCAGAGGGGGCCAGCTGCAGGGGGCTTCCCAGGGCCTCGGCAGTCAGGCTCCAAAAACGCCTGGGGGTCTCCCAGGCAACCACGGAAGGGGCTGGGCGGCACACTGCCCACATGCGCCTTGTTAGCCCTCTGAAGCCTTCATGCAAAGGGCAAAACCAAACATAACCCTTTTCCACCTGGGAATTGGAGTGCAATTCCAACTCCCTCTGGGCAGCTGAGAAAGTGAGAGCACACGTGTGTGACACTGACTCCCTCCACCATCGGTCACCGGCTGGCACAACAAGCCTCCTGCACACTTCCAGTAAACCGGCTATGATGAATTCATGCTCCCACAAGCACAACTCTCACATTACTTTAACCCTTCTCATGCCCACCCATTTCCACACATGTCTAGACCTTCAGTATAGCTGGGAATACCCCATGTTTTTCCTGCAATATATTTTCTTCCAGCCATCATAGAAATAAAAGTATGGATACTTTATACTTAAAGAAAAGTATAAAGTATCCATACAAAGGCACCAGATTTCCAAAGGCATTCCGTGTGCGCAAATGAGCGCACCACGCATGACCTGTGCTCGCTGCATCCTCACTGTGGCAAGCGCGGCCCGAGGGCTGCCCTCCGTCCGCCTCAAAGCACTTCCTCGTGCTCCCGTCAGAGGCGTCAGGGCACCCCATACTCTCCCCCATTCTCAGCAACAGGGCCAAATTCAGGCCAGCCGCTCATGGATGGGGCCAGTCCTGCAGCGGTCCCGCATGGCCGCCTTGAACTGGATCAGACCGCTGGCCCTGACCTGTCCAGAAAGGTTGGCACTGCGAGTCCAAGGGGCTGGAAGCAGCAGCTCAGCTGCGGAACATCCTGCAACGATGCGCTGGATTGGACTCTGGTCCTTCTGCATTGCGAGGCTGTTGCTCCACCACCACTGACCTACGGCCCCACCCAGCAATCACAGGAACAAGGCTTCGCACAACATACCGCCGCTGTTATACTTTGACCCTGGTGCTTGCTGCCCCCAGCCCACACTTCTTCAGAGCTGCCCCATCCTTTCACCCTGAAAAATAGGATCTATGAAATGCAAAGCTTGCAAATGGGCAGGTTTGTTGCACCCTATGCCTGAGGTCAGGATTGGGGAGTTATTTAACCAAGCCTCTGATGGAAGTTGCTCACCTTCCTCCCCTCCCCAGGCTGAAATCTGTAAAGGGAACAGAAAGAAAGCTTAATGAGCAAAGCTGATTAAGTGAAACTCCTGAGCAAGTCATGGGTCACTGGGGGTTAGTTGCTGAAACCAAGTTTTGGGAGGAGCCTGAGTAGTTTGCAGAGGAACCTTAAGAAGGAAAGGAAAACTGTTCTGCACGAAAACAAAAGCATCAAACCAAAAAATGGAAGTTAAGATCAGGAATCATTAACAGAAATAAGTGTAACTGTTGTGAACGCGTTCCTTCCTACTAAGACCTGCTATAGGGCTTCAGGGCTCGGTCCGCTTCCTGCTGCCTGCTGCACTTGCAAGTGGCCCCACCAGCCAAAACAACAGAAAGTGACCCATTCCATGGGCCCTGGGCCTGGCCATGTTTGTGCCAAAGATCCACTGGATCTGCTTCCAGGGAAGGATGCATCCAATGGCAGCGTCGCTGAATCGCCCCTGCCCCTCGTCTGAAGTGAGAGAAACCCAAAAACCCCAAGGCTCCACCACCAGTCTGACAAGTTGATTCCTTTCTAATTCATATTTGCTCAGCTCTTCAACTTCATCTCTCTCCCTTTGCATTGCCAGAGTTGATATGAATGATCGTATTGTCTTATGAAAGAAAACCTTTCTTATACACGGAAATCTGACTCCCAAACAATTTAGGATGCTTTAAAATCAGATTTGAGATTATCTTATTTGCAAAAGTATTTCTTGAAGCTTTCTCCAGGTGGAGCTGGGCTGGCAGACACACCTCTCTTTGTTTAGCCAAGTGGCTCACCATGGTTTCCAGCTCAAACCAGACACTGGATTCCTGTTGTTCACATTTTCTAAAATGTCACTACTGGCTTTCTGAGTTCTGCAGATTAACAACCTCATTTCACACACACTTGGAAACTACTTTGGCAAGTAAGGTGAAGAAGGGCAACAGTGGGTTTGGTATGGCTGAAGCAGCAGAGGAATGGCTGCAAGAATTGGTTGTGTGTACGAAGGGGGACCCCCAACCTGGCCCTCTCCAGGCACTGGCCGGGGATGCTGGCAGCTGACCCGGGCTGTGCAGAGCAGCTTCTTCGACTGACGCAGGCTGAACAGGCTTGGTGCAACTAGGGCCTACTTCATCCCAGCTGGAAGCTCATTCATATGAGCCACTGTATCAGTGGCCTGCAACCCAGTGCCCGCCAGAAGCTCTGGACTACAACTCCCAGCATTCCTATTAGCAGAACTGAGACCAATGGAAGATGCAGTCCAAAACATCTCAAGGGAACTGGGTTGGAGACAGCTGTGCCATATTTTCTCCTACAGTACAGAGCTAATCCCACTGACTTCCCTCCGGCCTTCACTGGGTTCACGCAACATGATAATCTGTGGCGGCTTATAAACCACGGGTAGCTGGCCCTGTTGAGTGAACTCAGCATGGTTGAGCATGATGTGTGATGTGTGGCACAGCATCACGCAGCTGAGCTGCCTTGCCCTGCCTGGGCTGCGGGGAGAGAAAGAGGCTCTTGCAGGACTCAGGCAAGGTGGAGGATGCCATCAGCTGGATGGGACAAGGGAGAGGCCGGGGCAGGGCAGAGCAGAGCAGAGATGCCGGGGGTGGCAGCTCAGGCCCTCTGGAGTGCCACCTCCGAGACGGATGGATGGCCCTTCGCCCACAAATGGAGAACACCTCCGGCGTGCAGCGCTGCTCCACTTCACCCCATTTCGTCAACACCAGCCTTCCAGATGCGTTGGGTGACAACCCCCAGCGCTGGTCCTGCCGGCTAGACTGACGGGGGTTCAAGGCATCTGGAGGGCACCACGTTGCTCAAGCAGGGCTTTGCCACGCAAAGGCCTACAGGGTTCAAACAGGGTCCACCCCCTTCCTGCAGGCATGAAGGCCCAACCCTGACACTTTGTGCGTGCAAAGCGGTGGCTCTCCAACCAAACAGGCCTCTCCTTTCCCAACATCATACTCTCCACAATCTCTGCCAAAGGGCGTGTTCCCTTTGGCAATCTCTTTGCAATCCTTTCACAGGAAATCCAACCTTTTCCCTCCAGGAGTTTTGCTTTGGTCAAAAAACTAAAGTGCCAGCATAGTGTTGGCTGTGCCAACCTGCGAAGGTGGGATCTGTCACCCAAGAGCGGGCTGGAGACAGTCGATGCAAAGTGGCGCTTCCGGCATGATATGCAGGGAAGGCAAGCCTCAGCACCTGGGCCCTGCGGATGACAGGCGGCTGTGGGCCCCAGGAAGACCAGTGCACGTGCGTCCCTCTTCTCTGCTGTGCTGCACGTGGGGTCTGCTCTTCTCCAGCAGGCACAAGCCATTTGGCAGGTGTGGTGCAACGCAGCTTGTCCCATGACGTGGCTGGAGCGATGGCGTCCTGAGTGCAGCAGGGGGTGATTCAGGAAGAAAGGCCTTTGGGCCAAATCCACAAGTTTCTTTCATGCCCAAGCACTTTTTAGATTGTTTGGCTCCTCAAATTTCTGGCCATTTCAAGCAAGGCGTGTCACACCACTGTTGCTCCACGGTAAGTATCTAGAGCTCCCAAATTCCCATTTCTGTGCTGGCAGGTGCCTGCAGGGGTGTGAAGCTGGGGAGGGGGAAATGAGGGAAGGAAAGGTCTTCTTCTGGAGAATGCATTTGCCCAACCAGACTCACGATTTAAATTCTGCCTTTTGCTGAAGGGTTAACTAGACACATATAACCCTCCCTGCCTGAGATTGCAATGGTCCAATTTACTTCTTTTGATAAACAGAAGAGAGAAACTCAGCCAGGTAGCTGTAGGGAGAAATACTGAGCGATTTCGATTTCAGCGCAGCAGTTGGGGAAAATCTTTGTATAAACAGGGAGGGTCCCAGGCTGTTCCAGATCTTTGAAAAGGAAGGAAAAATATACCAGCAGGCTGCCTGGAGGAGGGAAGGGCTTCAGGAGCACCACGGTGGGCATGTCTGCTCAGAAGTCATCCCTCAGGGTGCAAGGGCCCCTGCTTCTGGGAAAGAATGCACAGGAGTGCAGCTCAAATCAAAGGGGTGGATCTACGGCACAGTGGGCACATCTTTGGGGCCAGTCATAACGCCTCAAAGGGAAGTCCACAAGAGAAGTCCATCAGGCCAGCCAAGGAAATAGTGGAAAATATGGTGCCTTATGCTCTGAGGCTCCTCCCAAGATCACACCAAGAATCTGTGTCTGCTCAGGCCGCAGCACCTGCCCAGCCACTCCGGCCCGCATTTTCCAACACACCTTCTTGCATATTTTCTGTTTATAAACACCAGGCCAACCCTTCCTTTGCCAATGGGAGCAGCTGGATTGACAGTAGCAAAGCTTTTTCAAAAGCACACATGAAGAATTTAGGGAAAACTAGAAATTATGCTTCCCTTAAGCAGTGGGGTCACTTCCAGGGGAGCCCAAGAGGCTTCCTGACACCTTTTCCCAAGCTGGTATCCTCCAGCCACACAGGACTACAAGTCCTAGCATTCCCAACCAGCATAATTTAACCACATATTAGGCATAGCTGCCTCAGTGATGCTGGGAATTGTAGTCCCACATGTCTGGAGGGTGCTAGGTGCTTTAGGGGAGCCATGCGCTCCACATCGACACGGGTGCTCTTTCTTTTCCACACAGCCAGCACCCACGTGGATTCACCCATGTGACATGTCTGACCCAGAGCCAAAGAAGTGCCAGTACCGGGTCTGAGGTTCCAGGGCAGAGTAATTGGACACAGCCACTGTGAAATCTAGAATGAGCTTCTCCACTGTGCAAGGTTACAGCTTGTAATTCTAACGCCCACCTTTCTGGAGATCAGTTTGTATAGGGTAAGGGTGATTGAAAAGATGTTCGCAAGCCATCAAGTATTTGACATTTAATCAATAACATTGCAATAAATACCTGAATTGCTACCTTGCACGGCAGGCACCTTTTTGCAGAAAGCAAAAGGATCAGGTGGCCAACTGCACCAATCCATGCGAGCCTGAGAGCTCCAACAAAGTGGATTTGTTACTGCTGCAAGCACTCAGTTTGTGGGGGCACAATTCGGGACCCTTAATGGGACCCATCAGAGTGGGGTGCAAACCCCCTCAGTCAAATTCACTTTCAGACCACCTCTGCCGGGGGAAGGATGCCCTCTCAGGACTGAGGCCAAAGGCAAGAGGGAGCAGGGCCAGAGCAGTAAAACTAACGGCTTACTTTAGCTTAAAGCTCATGGGAACCAAGAGCTAAGTTTGCATTACAGGGGTCTCCATTTATTAAGCTCTCCGAGTACCTTCCTGAGCAACCTCCTGGACCAGCAGTGACTTTTTTTTGAATGGCAGGAACAACAGAGAGAATTTAACCCAGTACTTCATGCACGAACACGTCCCGAGTCTTCGTGTTGGACAGCTAAGCCAAGAAATCCTGTTTTATGCCTGGGCTGTGGACAGACAGTATTGCTGAAATATATCTGCAGCTCTAGGCCACGCTCTCGTGCATATAGCCTTGGACACTGGGAATCCGTCCCAGATCAGAATCAGGGTGGAGCCGTGGAGAAGGCACTGTTCTTCCCCAGGCTCGAGCTCCTGCTCATGGGGGACCACCCTCTCTTGGCCCCACAGAATGGTTGGCAGGTGCAGCCAGCTAAGCGGGGCACGCTCCTCCACACTCCTGGGAGGGCACGGGATCAGCACAAGCCAGTGCTCACAGCTCCCTGTCCACGCTTATTATGGATTTATTTATTCACTAAACGTGTATACTGCCCAATAGCCAAGGCTCTCTGGGCAGTTCACAACAATTTAAATCAATGTAAAACATTAAATACAATATGAGATACAGCACAAAGATTTAAATACTTAAGACAGCAGTATAAAATAAGAGTGGAAACTAGAATAAAGTTGACAGCGGCACAAAAATTTAAAATACAATGCAGAACCTTAAATCAATCTGAAACTAGAATGCCTGGGAAAATAAGGCCTCCCCCTGCAGCCAGAAAGAGTACAATGTAGGTGCCAAGAGGGCCTCTCCGGGAAGTTCACTCCACAGCCCAAGTGGCACAACAGAAAAGACCCTTTCCCTAAACCTCATCACCCTCCGTTTGCTTCCCTGGGCAGGAGGGACTGCAGACAGACTGTGCTTTGAGCTCCCGTTCCCCTGTGGGCAGTATCCCGGCAAGCACAGGCCACTCTGCCGGGGAAGTGGGCAGCTGCGGCAGATCAACAAGGCAGTGCCTCGGTGTGCAGAATGGTGCCAGTTCCCTCCCCAGCATCCCCAGGACTCTTGTCCCAAACTCATGGCAGCCACTGCCAGCCCATGGGGAGGTGGGCACCCTGGTCCCTTCCAAGGCTTTTAGATGACAGTGCCCATCATGCTGGCTGGGGCTGATGGGGCTGTCACTGAAAACATCTGGATGGCTCCAGGTTGCAAGTGAAACAGACCAGTGCTCTGACTTGGTATGAGGGGGGTTCCTAATGGTTTGGCTATGTGGACACGTGAGCAGGTCAAGACATGCGAGGCGACCAAGGTTAGCCAGCAGGCCGCGAGAGCTCCCTGGGAGCAGTGTCTGCATTCAGCCCTTGCAGGTCCCAGCGGGTTGTTACAGGGACAAGCACAGAAGTGCTAATCGCATCCTTCAACCAGCCACTGGGAAACCTGGAAGAACCCTGGTGACCAAAGCAGCCCTGGGCCTGGAGGGACTGGTTTCCCACCTTGCACACATCCTAGGCGTACACCCACCTGCTCTCTTGCTAGGCCCAGGCCTGTACCTGATGCCCAGGGCGGCCTTTAAAGGGAAGGGTGAGGGGGCACGATGCTCCCACTCCAGGCAAGCGCTGGGGGCGAAAGAGGGCTGCACATGCCAATGGCTCGCTCGCGTGCTCTGTGTCCCATGACTGGATGTCCTTTGGAGCCTGTCTGGCTCCCGTCACCCCCCGCCAGGGAACCGCAGAGCCAGATCCCACAAATGTGGAGCTCCGGAAGGGCTTGCAGCCACTGAGCTGAGAGGTGCCAGCTGGATTCTGCCCATGCGCCCCACACCCGGCACCCAGTTCAGAGAGGGCAGCTCGGCCAGCCAAGAGAGGCCTCCGGGAGCCCAACAGACAAGGGTGGAGCAGGCAGAGGCTCCCGAGTGCGGCCCATGAAGGGCAGCCCAAGGCACCCTGCCACCTGACCGAAAGGGCAAGATGGTCTCCCCAGACCGGCCAAGCCTGTGACTTCAGCCCTGGCAGTGCATCAGGGTCCCCACCACACCAGGGGCCGCAGAGCACGCACGGCTCTTTCCCCAGCTTGGGATGACAGCCGGTGGGCCCCACAGCTTCCCCACTGTCCTCTCCCTGCCACCCAGAACCTCGCTAACCTTGACCCTCACTGCCCTCGCTGCCTGCAGCCCGTCCTCAGTTGCCCAGAGCGGAGCGCGACTCCAGGCACGTGTGTGAGAGTGGCAGAGGGAAGCACGACTTTTTCAACAGTCCGAGCCTGCAGGGAGGGTGTCCCTCGTGCCTGCTAGAAGCAGGGCCCTCTACACTGGCGCGTCACGGCTGTCAAAACCAACTGGCCCTGCACGAAGCACATGGCTGGGCTCCCGGTGCAAGCCAGTGGGGACTAGCAGCTTCTGAGAACCCAGCTGAGACCAGGGACGACTGCGAGGCCGCCTCCACCACAGACTCGTTGCATAGCTCTGGGCAAGTCCACCTCTGCCCTGCGCAGCAGTAAGGAGGGCACCTGCTTCCGGGGTGTTCTGTGAGCAAGGCGGGCCGCAGCAAGGGGTGGTGGTGGAGAATGCCAGTGGCGGGGTGGCCGCCCTCCTCCTCAGCGCTGGCTCCAGCCCAGGCAGAGCTGCAGGAGGTGAGCTCCCCTCAGCAGGCTGCGGCGAGCCCAGGCTGGCGCTCCGGTGCCAGCTGGCAACTGCACGCACAGCCAGCCAAGCCTTTTCCGGAGCAGGCCGGGTCTGTGTGGTGGCAGGAAGGCGCATGCCAGCCTGAGGCAAGAGGATCCCGGGCCCCAGAGGCCTTTCCTAGGAGAGCAAACCATCCTGGGCCAGGGGGGCCTGTGGTCCAGCTCCGTGGGCACGTTTGCCCATCGCACTGGGGGGCAGTTTGTTGAGCCACTCCCACTTCCAGGAGGAGATAGCTGGGTTAATCCTGATTGTGATGCTCCAATGTGGCAAGGCGGCTCCATTCATCGTGACCTTGGCCGCAGCACCTAATCTGGATAACATCTTGAATCAGCCTTGCCAGACAGAAATCTGAGACCAGAAATGAAATTGAAAGTGAAATCAAGGGGCAGAAATGTGGAAACAAGAACTGTCTGGGGGACCAGACAGTCGAGGTGGACCCAAAACCCTGCCTCATCCCTCAGCTTGGAACCCACGGGCCGCCCCGCACATGGGCCGAGGGCTGCCTCCTGCTGTGATCGCCGACATCATCCAGCAAGCCCATCGGTCACGGCTGACAGCCTGCAGCCCAATTCCTACAGCGCCACACAGCCGATCTGTCGCCACTCGAGCCAGGATCCGCATACGCTGCAACACCCCCATAGCCAAGAAACTAACGAAAGTCCAATGATAACAACCACCCCACTTTTTAGAGCTGCTTTGCTCCACTGTCGAAAGCCAGCCTGCAGGGCCACCCTCTGTGTGCAACCCAGGAAGGCAGCAGCAACCAGCGAGCGCCGAACACCTGCAGCCTCCACGTGGCCAGCGGCCGCCCGGGAAGCTTGGTTCCTGAGCCGCGCATGTCAGGACACGAGCAGCTGTGCGGCTGGAGCAGAAAGGGTTGAGCAGGGCGGGTCCTCCTACATTTCGACTCTTGGAAGCAAAGGCTACGCTGAGCTAGCAGGAGCAGCCATTTCACCCAGCAGCGGCTCCTGGGACTCGGGATGACGCCCTGCAAGGCTGAGCAGGGAAGCAAGCGAGGGGTGGGGCAGGGCGCTTCTTCCGCCTGCCCGAGCGGCTGGGGCAGGCGCCTGTCTGGGCACCCTCCGGAGCTGTGTTTTCTTTCTTACGATTTGTGTCTTTGCACAGAGAGGCGAGCATGCCACGGGGCAAAGGCCTGTCTCCAGCCCCATCTTTACAGGGGGTGAAAAGAGAGGTATTGTGCTCCAGAGCTTAGGACCCACCTCTGCCTTGGACTTGGTTTCTTGGGCAAGCTGCTTTTCTTTTTTCCAGAAAACAGATACTCTATGACCAGCTGTGCCAACCACAGCAGCCATTTTGTGAGCGTGCCCTTGACACACTCAAAATTCCAGATGTGCCCTCTGTCCCATAAAGGTTGGGTACCCTTTGATTAAGAGCAGGATACGGTTACAAGATCAGGCTCAGGGTCCTATTTAGGGCAGTATTGGGACAGAACCAAATGATGACTCTTCCCGATTACATTTCCATGGCATTTCAGGCACAGAAGTAGCTCTTCAGAAATACTGACTTGGTCCCTGTGAAAAGGTGCCTGTGACAGGGAAATTGCACGTGGAGGGAGAGGCCTGGCCGGGCAGTGGACCCGGAGAAACCGGGCCGGCTCGCCTGCAGCACTTGCAGAGGTGGTTCCGCTCAGTCAAGGTACATCCATTCCCGTTCCGGCAAGGGAAGCCGCCACCCCAAGGCCAGCCATGCCCTCCACACATCATGCAGCAAGCCGGCGGCGCCTGGGGCTCCCGGCCTCTTGGGAATGGGCAGGGATCTGTCCTGGAAGCTGCAGCTAACCTGCTTTACCGTCCCATAAAGTTGGCATGCTTTGTTTTATGAGGCCCTGATGTGTGTTGTTTGCTGTGAGCTGCCTCAAGCCTAAAAGAGCAATCAAAACGGAGACATTGCCACCTCTTCACACTGTGCAGGCACTGCACAGAGAGGAGCAAATGGACCTTTTGTAGAGGATGATGTTTTCTTAGTGCAGGAATGGGTACCTTCTGTGGGTCAGGGGTCCACATTGCCCCAAACTCCTGTGGGGTCTGCACCCTCCCCTGCCAAATTGCCACTGAGGGGGCAAAAGTCATTTTGCTGTGAAATGTTGTATATTCAGTGGCGTTACACAGAAGTGGGGGCTGCATGCAGCTCTTGGGCCACTGTAGCCTAGTGGTTAGAGCATGGGACTGGGACTCAAGAGAACCAAGTTCTAGTTGCTGCTTGACCACAGATGGCTCTGGACTGAACCACTTCAGCCTAATCTGCTTCATGGGGCTGCTATTAGAATAAAATGGAGAGGAAGAAAACCATGAAAGTTGTCTCAGGTTCCCTACAAAAGGAAAACAGCGCAGACACAGGTGCCACACAAACTCCCAGTTTTCCCCAAGGATGACCCCAGCCTTGCATGAAGACCCACAGCTCTCCAGGAAATACTGTCCCATAAGATTTGAGTTCAAGTGTGACTTCCCTGCTATGGACTCCTTACTGCTGCTGGTCTCTGCTATGGTCTCCCTGCCTCAGCCTCTCTTATGCAATGGGCACAATACTAGCACACCTCACAGGACCGTTGTAATGCAGGCAAACCTGTTAACAATGGCAAAACTGCTTACAGCTTGGAAGCACCATACAAATTGTAAACGGTGGTAGTGATCAAGTTCTCCATTGTCCTTTGTTTCACAGTAACAAAGTGGAAAAAGATCTTTCAGGTGACTGTGTCCTTGACTAAAGCAGAACCTATAAAATCCTACATGAACCTACTGAAACTTTCAAATCAGCTTCGGAGGCTCTGCTGTCTGGTCCATTATAAGAGATCTTGAATTGACAGGTAATAGAGACAGGTTCTTTTCACTGGCAATCCACAGACCCTATGCAATCAATCCCTCCCTAGGAAGTAGATTGTTGTTTTTAAGGGACTTCTTAAGGTGTTTTATTTCGATCTGCATTTGAATAATTAGTGGGGCTCTTCTTCCATTGCTGTGGGTCAGGGTTAAGAGTGGCTTTATAATGCATTATGCTTTGAATACAATCTATGTGTGTGCCACTTTGGGAGGATACCGGCCCTGATATTTTAAGTCCTCCAGTACAATGCTAAACGCATAGACCAACAGGCAAACAACCAGACTCAAAACCACCACTCTGGGTGGGTTTGGATGCTCCTTTGCAGTCCTACTTAGACAGAAAAACTTTGTACAACTCCCAGCCTAACTAGGTAAATCCACCCAATGAGCTACCCAGCCAAGCTCTATGGGGGCAGAGATGCCACTGTAGCCCAGGCCGCCCAGCGCCTGGCCACCCTCCTCTGCAGTCCCAGCCAGATGGGGCAAGAACCTCTTCCACATCTTGTCAACAAGTGCAGGGAAGAAACCAATCCAGGTCCTCCTGAGCACAGTGCTTCACGTATTTTGAGAACAGCGATCAGGTTCCCTTCTCAGCTTGTTCTGCTTCCCCATGCTAAGGAAGCCAGTGCTTCGATTGCTGGATACTGGCAGGAACTGGCAAGGGCTACCAATGTTTGGGAGCATCCCAGGTGGGCAAATGACCTGCCAGTGTGGGGAACTGGTCGTCAGACTAGCTGGGACACTGGTGGCAAGTCGGTCCCTGGAAGAGGTGGCATTCAAGCCATTGGGGGGGGGGGTGCAGCTGGCTGTCAGAGGTTGCACAGCAGTGGGCTGCCCGGGGCTTGCGGCGCAGGGAGGGAGCAGGTGGCCGGAAGAGCAAGCGCCCCCCTAGAGCACCTCGCAGGGTGTTGGAGAAGCGAGCTGCTTCTGCCAGGAAGAGGGGGCTTGCTGCTCACACTGCACGTGCCAGGGGAAACTTCGGGCCAGACACGTGCGAAGTGGACATGGGTCCACAGCAACTTCACAGAGGCCCAGGAAAGAAGAGCGCTATTCTGTTGCTGCTGAGGATGTCCAGGGCTGCTGAGAGAACAGAAACGGAAGCAGACAGCCGGCACCCAGGGAGTTCTGAGATGTCCTCGTTAGGCCCACTCCTCTGGATCAACTCTCGTTGCCGGCAGCTGCAGTCTCAGAGGCGGCCAGGCCACCCTCCGACTGGGGCCACCGCTGCCGTAAGGCATCTGAGACTGCAGCAGGCTCAGGCCGGCAAGTCCGCTGGGTCCATTTTGCCCCTGGGTCCAAGGTGCCCTCCCCGCCTGCCTGTGGGGACCATGCCACGAAGAGCCCGGGTCTTGGCTGCCCGGTGTGATCCGTTCTTCCTGGCTGATAAGGGAGACCAGGCTGGTCCCGAAGGTTGCCAGGAAGCCTTTCAAAACAGCAGATTTCTAGTTAACATGTAACTAGAAGCAGTAGTCCAACACACCTGGAGGGCACCAGGTTGGGAGATACATCCCGGCAGAGTGCTTCCCATGCACGCTTCTCTGGGCAAGGTGTGCGCATTGTTTCGCCTCTCACTGGAGCCAAGAAGCAGCCTGAGCAGTTAGGGCAGGGCGTGGCCGCCTGCGCTTCTGTTGGGCCCCAACCGGGCACGCCGCAGCCACTGGTCACGCCTGCCCCACGGCTTCGCCAGCCCTGGGTGGCCAGTGTCCCTCCCACTCCACTCAGACTGCTTGCACAGACCAGCCACGCAACCCACTCCTGCACCCCTCGACTGCACCTCCAAATGAATGGGGCAGGGGACACTTCTGGCAACAGAGCCACAACCTTCGGACGGGGCCTGCGTGGAGCCAGCGCTACAAGGCCCTTCCTGGTCTGGAGGCACCTGGAGCTGCTCCAGGCTTCCCTCTCATGCCTGCGGGACCAGCAGTGGAGTCTGAAAGTGGGTGCTGGGTGGGCACACTGAAAGGAATCGGCCAGGGCCAGCCGCCCATGAGAGCCCAGAGCCCCACCCCCACAGACTGCCTCGAAAGTGGATGGTGCTGGTTGCATTCCACGCTGGCCTGGAGACCTCCGGAAGAAGGTCCAAGGGCTGCCCACAGCTCTGAGCAGGAGCCCACGTTCAAAGCACAAGACTCTCCAGGATGGGGGTAGGGAGCCAGGAACTGGCCCTCCCTCTGGAAACTGCAGCCCCCAACAGCTGTTCAAGCAGGTGGGCTGGCCAGGCGGAAGGACAGAGAGGGAGGGAGGAGGTGGCTGCTGGGACAGCACCGGGGCTCCTTCTCCGGGGATTACCGGGCACCCAGTCCCACCAGGGCTGGTCCCCGCGACTGGGCATTGTCCCGGCGCACGGGAAGCACGAATACTCAGCAGAAACCCCGAGCGGAAACGGGCCGATGGAAGCAGGCGACGCCTGGCAACGAAGCTTCACCTGGAACGCGACTTCCAGCAGCGAGACCACGGTGGGGAGCCCGGGCTTTGTCACTCAAGAGCAACTCTGTTCATGCGCAGAGTGGAGGCTGGCGATACCGGCTGGGAGCTCCACACCCTTTGCCCCCGGGACACGCTTGCGGCCGCACTCGGGCGAGCGGGTCGCCAGCTGGGCGTGGGGCGCTCCCAGCGCAGGGCCGGCAGCCCGAGTGCCGCACCAAAACCGCGCCGGGGACGCCACCTGACCCCGGACCTGGCTGGGAGCGGGCGCGCCGGGGACGCGCGAGGCGCGGCCGGGGCAGGAGCGCGAGCGCGCGCGTGTGCGGACGCCCCCCCCCCCGCCGTCACCTTCGCTAGGAAGCCCTACCTTTGCCCTTGGGGCGCTCGTCGTGCTTCTTGCCCTCCGCAGGGGGCGCTCCGGGCGGGCCCTTCGGCTTCTTTTTCCGCCGGCCTCGCAGCCAGCTGAAGGCCCGGCGCAGGCTGGACGAGCCGGCTTTGGGCTTCTTCTTCTTGGGGGGCGAGCCCGCGGGGGAGTCGCTGCTCTTCGCCGCGGGGATCCAGGTCTCCTCGCGGGGATCCGCCGACGCAGGTGCGCTCTTGCCGGACATCTCCGGGGCGGGCGGGCAGCAGCGAGGCGCGGGAGAACGCGGGAGGCACACGGCGCCCCGCGCCCGCCCTCTCCTGGGCTTAGTGGCCGGGCGGAGCCGCCGCCGCTGGCGCCGGGATGCCCATGGGAAGCCCCTCCCGCCCTCTCCCCGCGGCCGGCACTGCCGGGCGCCGAAAGGGGCCCCGCGGCCGCGCCCCGACCGCTCGCGCCGCCCTCGGGCCCTGGGGAGCCCGCGCCGGCCCGCCGCGCCCCGCTGCCCGCACCCCTCGCCTGGGGTTCGCGCTTGGGAAAGCCGCCGCCGCCGGGGAAAGTTTCTCCGGACGGAGGGGGTGTGGGGCTGCCGGGCGGGGCCTGCGGAGCGCGCCGGGGTGTGGAGGGCTGCCCCGCTCCTCCTCCGACACTCCGCCTCCGCGGCGCGCTCGCAGCAGCTCCCCGCCTTGCAGCCGGCGCCCCGGATCCGGGTAAGCGCGCTCGCCAGGTGAGTCCTTGCCGAGGGGCGGCATCTAGAGGCAGACCGGGCCCCTGCTCTTGAGGAGGCGATCCCGAACCCGGCTGCCATGCCTGGGTTCGGCGTTGCGCCTGTGCGGGAATAAAACCGAAAGCGCTGAGGAGCGTGTGCAGAGTTAAGCCCCGGCTTTGCACCCTGTTGCGTGCACCCGCGATCCATTTGCCTGCGGCCATACCTTTTCCTCTCCGTTTTCATGGCGCTCCCTTCCAGGCCCAGCGTGTTTAGGATCGTGGCCGGGAGCTGGCAGCGTGGCATAAAACCGGCACCAGTTGCACGCTGGTCCTAGATTGAGGCTGGGAACCTGTTTTCGATCCAAGAGAGCTCTGAGCTCTGGGTATTTGCAGACATTAAGAAGCATGCGAGCACATGCAGAGTACCCTTTCTGGACATGCAATCTGGAATCACAGAAACACAGAAGCGGAGTGAGTCAGACAGGGTCTCCCAGGCCATCTAGTCTGACCCCGGCTCCAGCCCGCTCTGCTCATGCCATGCCTGCCATGTGTCTGTCTGAGAATATGGGAGCTCTAGGCAGGGTCGAACCAAGTGCCGCTTCCTTCCTCAAGCCGCCCTTGCCACACTGCGAATGCCTGACGATCACGTCACATGGAATTCAGTAGGTCTGGCATGGGCTCTTTCCTTCTCCTGAGCCTCTGCAGTGTTGCCTGCTCCCCACTGAGACGCAGGAGGGGACGCCCCAAGCAGCTACCTAGAACCAAATCAGGTCTCGGTCCATCAGCTCGCCAGCATTTCAGGCACGCAGCAGCTTTCCCGCCCCTCCAGAGATGGGGGGGGTCAGCCCCTGGCCCATCTGTGTGTGAAGCAGGGTTCCACGCCCTTCCTTGAGGCTGCACCTGTGACCCACCTGGTCAGCCGACACAGAGCATGACTTGACCTCTGTACACATACCTTCCTTTGGGAAAGCTGAAAGGAAGCCCAAGCACACCTGGCTTGTCGCTACCAAATTTAGCCCTCCTTTAGATCCCTCGACACTGAATCAACATCTAGTATGAAGGGGGGGGGGGGCAGAGAACCCAGAAGGGCCCTCCAAACTCTGTGATGTTACCTTTAATAGAGAATTCCCCTAAACAACAATTCCTCCCCAAAACCTTCCTGCCCTACAGCTTGGTAGATTTCTTGGGGGAATCACAGCCTTCATACTTCCTGCACAGACATGCTCAAAGAGGTTTACCTGCACCATTTCTCTCCCCTGCCCTTTCCCTCTGCTCATGCAGAATAAAGAAGGCATTTTTCTGATGAGCCACATGAAACATAGAAACTGAGCAAGTCAGAAGGGGCCTCCTGGGCCATCTAGTCTGATCTCCGGCACCAGCCGGCTCCGCTCATGACATGCCCATCATGTGCATGTCCAGCCTGTCTTTGAACACCCTCACCGATGGGCCTCAACGACCTCCCAGGGAAGCCCATTCCACGCCCTCGGGGTCCTAACTGTCAGGAAGTGCTTCCTGGCATCCAAATGGAACCTTGGCTCCCTGAGCTTTGCTCCATTGGAGCGAGTGCGTCCTGCCTTCCTCTGCAGGGGAGAACAGATCTCTACCCATCTGCATGTGACACCCCCTCACATACCTCTATGTCGCCAACAGATCCCCTCTGAGTCTCCTCTTTTCCAGGCTGAAGAGAAAGTCTCGCCTCAGTCTCGCCTCATACAGCTTCCCCTGCAAACCGGCCACCATCCTTGTGGCCCTACACTGCACTGACTCCAACCTGGCTATATCCTTTCTGTAATGAGGGGCCCAAAACTGAACACAATACTCCAGTTGCGGGTGCACCAGAGTCGTGTAGAGTGGTAGTAATACCTCTCTTGATCTAGAAATACCTCTCCTGATCTAGAAAAGCAACCACTGTCGTCCCTGGGTGGGCATGGAATCTCTGTACATGGAATCTCTGTATTTTCTGTGCCCCTTCCAAAGGGCCTAGCGCATGGCAGCCCAGTTTGGGCCTGCAGCAGCAGTTCCCCCAGTGAATTCTCCACAGCATCTTTTGGTAGCAGATACCAGAAGCGGCCTCATTCTGGCTCAGGGTTTTCCCTGGCTTAGTGACGTCCCAGATAAAGCTCTCAGCCCCCAGTCCTGGCTGGAGACATCTGGGACTGAACTGGCACAATCTGAGTGCTTCTGTCAGGGAAACTGTTCATCCTAACAACCTGTGGACCACAGAAGCACAGCCCTTCAGGAGCCTCTGTCTGAATCCAGTGCAAGCAAATCAAGGTATGCACAGCTGCAGCAAGCTGGAACATGCGGCATTTCTCACTGCTCCCCTCGCGCCACCAGCTCGGCTAATAAACAGGCAAATGGCAAGCTCTCGAGGAAAAGGGATGTAACGAGAAAGTTGGCCAAGAGAGGTTGGGAATGAGAGTGGAGTGCGTGGTGTGGTTGCCCTAGCAGGCTGTTTGCTGTTGCAGCACAGCAGGGCCTCTGGCCCAGCTGTCAGTGCAGCCCGCAGCTTGGGGTGCTTCTATATTCCTCAGAAGCACTTCTTATTCTCAGTGTTGGAAACACTTTGAGCACACAGATGTGCCATTGGTGGCCATTTTTCATCACCCAGCCACACAGGACAGGATAGCCAACCTTTTGCCACATGCAGCTTCTCGATTGCCTCCTCCCCCATTCTGATTTCTCTGTCGTGGTGGCCCAGGCGCGTGGAGCAAGTGCTGCTCAGAGGATTGAGTAACCCCAAACCTGAGTGACGCTTGGGCAAGAGATAAGCTGGCAAGGGCCTTTTAGCAGCTGTCCAGCAAAATGTGCACATCTAGATTAAAAGCTCTTAGACCTTCCTTGAGGGTGCAGCAGACTGGAGTGTTTCTGTGGATGGTTGCAGGAGATCAGATTTCTGCGTCGGACTTCAGAGCAGTGGCCCTTTGCTGCACGACCTCTTGATGTGCCGAGTCCCCTGCCCAGTCACAGTGGGGCCTGCCACAGGCACCGGTGGGGCGGCTGGGGCTCCAAGCAGCTGCTCCAAGAGTGGCATCAGCATCTGGGCGACATGGGCTGAAGCCGCCTGCCACCACACATTCCCCCCCGCCGCTATTTTCCAAACTTCTTACTGTGGGACGACCAGCTGGGCAGGTACATGGTTACAGATAATTGCTCTGAAAGGTTCTTGACTGCAAAATGCAGTTTGATTGGTTCTTTTTTTAACATCGGAGTTGGCAGGTGGTTTGTTTTATGGCTTTTTACACTCACCCATCAGGGAGGTAAAAGCTGTCGTAAGGCATGGCATGTGGAAGGGTGGTGAGTACAGAAGAGAAATCTTAGTTGGTGCCTCACATTGGAAGTAAAACACAAGGCCCACCAAGGGCCCCCCTCAAGTCTAAGGGTCTGCACTTGCCTAGCAGCATCGCTGGCTGACACAAAGGGCTGGCACACCACTTCTTTCTCCTCCGGGGATGTTTGTTGGGTCATCTTCCTTCCGTAAACTTAACAATAGAGCATGTGGGTGCCCCAGAAGGCTGGGCTTAGCACACATCCCAGGAAACAAACACGCTTTTGCCAGGCTGAAAGAAGCACCGTGCATGTGAGGCGGCTGCATCCGTACTGGTCCCCACCCTGTTCAATGGGCTATGCCAGGGGTCCTCAAACTTTTTGAACAGGGGCCAGTTGAAAGGCTGTGGTGACCCCCGCCGGTGAGGCATGGGTGCCTGGGAGTGCAGGCCGGTGAGGTGCTGTCGGGCACGCAGTGGCGACTCGCGTGCTCGGAGAGCTCCCAGCAAGTCCAGAACCATCTCCAAGCGAGCGAGCGAGCGAGCCACTACCTCCCTGCCCTCGCTGCCAGCACGCACGCGGGTGGCAAACAGTGGCTCAGGCCAGATGGATGGCCATGGCGGGCCAGATCTGTCCTGTGGGCCGTAGTTTGAGGACTCATGGGCTATGCTGTCTGGAGCATCCTGGGAGTTGTATGCTGTTTTTCTGTCTGAGCTTACACAGGATTGTGCCTTAAAATTGCCCCACTTTTAGAATAGCTGGAATGGAGTATACTTCAAATAAAAAGAGAGCTGCTGTCAAACAAAGCAGTGGTGTTCTCAGCATTCCCATGGCGTCTGCAAATCAGCCAGTGCCCTCTTAGAGGGAGACTCTTCCTGGCTGAGGGATTTCGGATGTGCAGTATTCAGATGGGAGGCTGTGTGTACAAAATGTCATGCTGCTGACTAACTCTTTGCCTGGAAATTGAGCACCAAGTGGAAACGGCCCGTGTCAATTTCCACTGCCTGAAGTTGCAATCCTGTCTTTCCTCTTGCAAGTCATTGAACTTGCTGCTCCAGAGCTCAAGACTAGGGAAGGCGTCACTGACTCTTTGTTTCCATAAGAGGCCTTGGCAGCCAGGCCTCCTTCCAGGTTTGCCCTCTGGGCCAGGTTCTGTCAGTTTTTAAGCCTGTGGGCATTTCTCTCTGCGCCACGGAGGCAGACTGAGAGCAAGAGAGGGCATTGGTTTCCTTCCCTCAAAGGATCCGGGGAAATTTGTGCCCTCCATCTCTGATACATATTTGGCCAAGGCTGCTTTCCTCTGCAGGAAAACACAAGGATGCCACAGGGGTGAGAAGCCATGGGCAGAAGTTCCCTTTGGAAAACGGTGGTGCTTCTGCATCATTTGTCATGCCGTTGTTGCACACAAAGCCTGTGAAGGCAGCTCTGGTGCTGCCGTGCAGCAGATGAGGCCGAGAGCGAGAGGGAGAGCGCGTGGCTGGCCCAGAGCTGACGCACTCCAGTCGCGAGGCTGGCCAGGGCTGCCTCTGTCTGCTGAGAAGGGTGCTGGGCGTGACGGAGACCCCCGGGCTTGCTGGGCTGCACAGCTGCAGCCATGCTTCCCCCTCCGTCCCAGAATGCTGTGCTGAAATCAGCAACTCAGCACTTTTTGTTGCCGCCAAGGGCAAAGCTCCTGCCCTTGAGGGCAAGGGCGCCCCCACATCTCCTGGAGAGGGCCCAGCCCTTTGGGTGAGCAAATCTGGCCGGTGCTGGAATGGAGTCCTTGCCTCTGCAGGGACACTGGATGCTGCACTAGCCTCAGCATTGCCCTCTGGAATAATCGCTGAACAGCAGTGTTGTGGGACAGTCCTTCTCAGCAGGTGTCTCCAGATGGATGATGATTATTGCGGGGAACCTAAGGCCGCTTACAAGGCCCTTTTCCTCTCCATTTTATTCCTGAAACAACAACCTTGTGAGGTAGGCTAGACTGAACTTCACTGACAGGCCCATAGTCAGCCAGTGAGCTTCAAGGCCACACATGGAGCACAGAAACGGGATCTCGCAGGTCGCAGGCCAACACTGCCCACAGTGGCCCACACCGCATGGGACCACAGCTCCGCCAGCCCATCACTTCTGGAGGGAACCAGGCAGGGAACACTGGTGTAAACGATGGGCCGCGGCTGCTCTCCACAGAGGGGGCTGCGTTCCATGTCTTCCAGCAGGGCTAGGAAGCGCCCCTTTTGCACACACCACATCAGAAATCAGGCAGGCCACTGGGGAGCGGTGGCCTTTTAAGGAACCCCAGGCGGTTTACATAATCCCCCTCCTCTTCTCAGCCTTATCTTGCAGCACCATCCCTGTGAGGTAGGCTGGGCTGGGAGGCGGTGACCAGCCCAGAGTCTCCCAGCAGGCTCCATGGCTGAGCGGGGGCTCGCACCCGGATCTCCTGAGTCTCAGCCCCACACTCTGAAGCACGGCACCCCTGCACCTTTGCTGCTCCGTCCTCTGCACGTCCACTCTGCTCTGGGCCGAGAGGGGACCCCACCCGCCCACGCCTCATGGCTTGTGAGCACCCGGCTCGTGCTTCTGCTCCGGCCTTCCGCAGGCCTTGCCCCGGCAGTCTGGCGTGGTGCGCAGTGATGTGGCACCTCCGCTTTCCATGAGGTCACGGCAAACTCGACCTTGCAGCTGGAATGCATGAATACGGTCGGAGACTCTGGAAGGAGCTGGGGGAAATCCACCTAACTGCTTCTGTTAATTTTTACCCCGGCGGTGTGTCAAAGGCGCCATTCAGTGTGTCGCCTGCCTGGACACATTCCGGTGCTCTCCCAGCAGCCCAAAGACTGCAGCAGAATGGCTGGGCTCCCAGCCCTTCCTGAGCCAAGCCTGTGACTCATGGCCACGCTGGGCACCCATGAGAGCAGCTTGCAGGCCTGGTGGCCTGGAGGAGCGAGCAGCTAGTTGGCAGACACAGCTGCCAATGAGGAGGTGTCTCCCAAAGCCCTGCAGGAGCTGCCTGCTTGGATTCTGCTGCTGTTTCCCCCTGCCCAGATCAGAGGGTCCACAGAGACTGCCTTGTTCCCAGCCATCTTGGGGGCCCCGAAACCTGAAGCCTTTGCATCACCTGGCAGAGCCCACCTCGAATGCCTGCCGTGTCACTCCTCCATTATTGACTGAAGGCTCAACCCTACATTAGTTTGGACAGAAAAGCCCCCCCCCCCCACTGCCAGCAAGCCCCAGCCACCCACCCGTTGCTGGCTAGATTTGCACCAGGTTGCTCCCTGTGCTTCTGCCCCTGCAGCCATCGGCTGCCTTCCTGCCCCCACCTTGGTCCCCCCGACAGATACTTGCCTGATAAAGAGATCTGCCGGTTTCCACAGCTGGCACTTCTTTCTGTGTGAGCCTGATTTAGGTCTTACACTGTCTGCTCTTGGAATTGTTATTGGAGCCAACACTTGTTTTTTTCTAAAGAGAAAGAAGTTTGCACCCAGTTCCACTTACAAAAATAAAGCGGTGTTAATTCTGAGAAACGGGGTCACCCTCTCCATGCCGTCTGTCGGCTCTGGTGTTTTTCTGTAGCATAAAGATGTGCTCACTGGCTGCAGTGCTGCCCCACAAAGCTCTCAGTGCTGCTTGAGTGATGCGCAGCCCAGGGTGAAGGCCACACACACATCCGTCGGGCAAATGCACTTCTGCCCCACACCACTTTGGAGGGTGCAGAAGGCCGCTAGATCTGCTAACACAGCAGAGCCTGCCACAACCCAGGGAGATCCGGCAATGAAGCGAAGACGTGGGCTTAAGCTCTGCCAGCAGAATCAGCACCTGCTTGAGCCCTTGTGTCCACAAGGTGCCTATGCTGGGATGCACAACCCCTGAGCGCCCCAAGGGCCCCGAGCCTCCCTCCCCCTGCTGCTGTATTTCCTCTGCTGTAATCTGCACTGCTTCCCCAGAGCTCCTCGTAGGTCGCTGGGGGGGTGCGCACACGGGGCCTCGGCTCCCCATCCTGTGCCGTCCTTGGATCCCTAAGGCCTGTGGGCTTGGTCCATAGAGCACTCCCCACCCCCCGGTGCTTTTCCACAGCTTCTGTGCCCTTCAGGAACTCAAGGTAGGTGCTGCTCCTGCGCGAGGAGTCACCCCCTGCCCCGCCCCGCCAGCTCTTGCTTCTTCGCGTGTGTGATTAAGAACCCCGTATCAGTGCTACAGACCCTGTTGCTTCCTTTCCCCGCCTCGTAGCTACTCTGGGGTGGGAACCTATTGACAGCCTTCCTCTTGCTAACCAGCCAGGCTGTTCAGTCAGCGATACACAAAATCCCTGCCTGGTGAGGTCCCCATTTATCCCTATGTAAGTGCTCTTCTATTGTCCTGGCTCCTGAATCCTGGCACCAGCGTCCTCTGAATTGCCTGGGCCAGGCAGACAGGCAGATTAGAAAGGAATGGCCTCCATCTCTGCACAGGCGCGTTTCAAAAGACCGGCAGAGAGTACAGCTCTTCCCAGAATCCTCGGCTGCCTCTTCTCTCGGATATGGGCAAGTCCAGTACCTCCCAAACGCTTCAGTGCAGGTGGCTCTTTTTCGGTGGAGAGATATTTGCTGCTGTCCCTGCTGCTTCCACTTCTCAACACATGATTTTGGGATGTATGAATTGCACTGGAGCAACATAGCAGAGCCGTTCAAAGGCAAAAGCTGCTCTTCTCATTCAGCCTGGGCAGGAGCTGCCACTGCATTGCACTGGCCAGATGCATGGAGGGCTGCAGGCTCCAGCAGCTGGGCCCAGGGTAGGTCAGAGACTCGCATGCATCTCCCACACTCTGATCGCCTCCCCTCAGTCTGCTCTGCGTACCAGCCAACCTGTCCAGCCCTCCTGCAGGAATCACCTTTCTGAGCGACTCCACCTTCCATGGCTCCAGAGCATGCAGGCAGCTTTGGGAGCTTTGCCCCCTCAAGTTTTTAATGGCAAAGCTGCTGCAATCCGTGGGGTCTGGCCACACCTGCTGAAACCTCTCTCTCGTTGCCCAGTGGACCGCTCCTGTCAGCTCTCCAGAGCCAGAGGAAATCAAGAGGATGGGCAGCTGTGTGCAAGAGTGCAGCGCTGGCAGAGGAGCCCACAGCAGATGCTCGCGGCTTGTTGGCCAGGCCCTTCTGGGAACAGACACCTGAGCGACGATGTTCCGGCCCTCTACATCAGTGAGCAAGAGGAACCGCGGTGGCCTGCTGGGTCAGCAACTTCATTCTCGTGGCAGCGAAGGGACATTTTTAGTGGAAGGGAAACGAAAAAGGGAGGCCCAGGAGTTTAGTGTTTGGCTTCTGGCTATGCAGATGTTGTTATTCTTCTATTCGCCCCATTAAGACCAAATCTTAATCCAGGGCAGGGGACACTGATTAAGACACAACTGATCAGATGCATCCAAGAAAGCCCTTTGGCAGCTAGATGTCTTACTTTGCTGGACCTAACTCTTCCTCATTTCTTCAAAAAGGAAATGAAAGAAATGAGCAAATCCCAAAAAACTGCAAGGCATTTTTATCCTGTTAGGATCATCCTGGGAGCAGAAGATGCAGCTTACAAAATGGAAAGATGCATCTACTCCACATCTGGATGGAATAACCCTGCAACTGTTAACGCAGCGCAGATAAACATTCTTTGGCAGAGCTTACAGGCAGGCCGAAGGAATAGCAGATCTGCCAATCGCCACATCTCCAGTGTCTAACATGACTCCTCTCTGTGCATACAGGTTTTCACAGCTTTCCGCAGCAGCAAAAGTTACTGCTTGACCATCGTGGTTAGAATGAGGATATTATGGCAGATGATATATTATGGCAAATCAAAGTCCTAATTACTTTTCCCCTGCCTTTTCCAACCTGATGTTTCTGTGTGTTTTCAACTTCAACCCCCATCAGCCCCAGAGGGCAATGTCAGGAATGCTGGGAGTTGTCATGCAAAGCACCCGCAGGAGCCCAGGTTGGAGTGGGCTTCTGTAGACAGACGTCTTCCTACTCCCCACTCAGCCATGGAGCCAACCAGGTGACTTTGGGCCATGCACAGACTCTCAGCCCAACCTACCTGTTGTTGCAAGGATAAGGCTGAGAGTAGGCAGATAATTACATTAGCCACCCTGAGTTTCTTGGAAGAAAAAAAGGTGGAATAGAAATATAAAATTAAGATTGCACCAAGGATCTCGGATGGATCGCGGAGGCACTTCTGAGGTGGCCCCTCTGCAGGAACCCCCAGCCCCAGCCTGCGCCTGGAGCAGGCAGAGGGCCACAGGGGCTTGCCTCCCGCCAAGTTTTAACAAACACTTGCTTTCACCAGATGCTGCCTTTACAACCAGGTGAATGGCCACCAGGGGGCTGTCCAGCCACTCCCCAAATCACCCCTTGGAAGCACCTAATGAAGTGGGCAGCCGCCGCCCCCCGCTTCCCTCCCTTCTGATGCAGCAGCTCTTGGGCCATTTCCCAGCTTTCCAAGGCCAGGCACATTTCTGAGCAAAAGAGGAGGAGGATGGGCTCACTCAGAGCCTCTGCCCCTCCCCTCCCCTCTGTGGGTGCCTGGTGGCAGGCACCCACTCCAGCACCCCAGTTCTCTGGTCTGCCTTGCCCTTGGCTTCTGCGGCTGGGAGAAACCCCTCCCAGGCCTTTGTCCTTCAGAGCTCTGAAGCGACCAGCAGCAGAGATAAACTCAGGAAGGCAGGAGCCCGCAGGCGGCACAGAGGCCCCTGGTTCTCTGGGTGGGTGTGCAGCGGCCCTCCATAGTGGCTCCATTGTCAGGAGAAAGGACTCTCAAGGCCCTCCGAGACATGGGAAGCGGCGGGCGGTGGCAGCCCCCGGCCTGCGCATTTTCATCTTTCTCCGCCAACGCACGGCGGAATCCTCACTTCACTTTTCCCTTCAGGCCGTGCCTGCGCTCTTCCCTTCAGCTCCTGCTCCTACTGCTTGAAAGCAAAAAGCAGCTCTAAGTTTGAGGATTTGGAAAGGGTCCCTTGTTTGCTTCACACGTGCTGGGCTTCCAGGATAGCGACAGCCACCCCGGGGGCTTGGCAGTGAGGGCCTGGCCCAGCCCCAGCCTGCACTGATGGTTGGCATGCTTTGCCACAGCTGCTGCAAAGGAGCCCCGTGGCTGAACCCGGAGGGAGAGTCTTTCCCCAGAGCAGGCAGGAGGGGAAGCTCTGCAGAGGGCGGCGATCAGGATGGCACCCTTCACATTTGCACACAGCCGCGGAAAAGCCCTGCAGGGCGTGGAACTGGGCACAGAAAGGGGCACCTGCCCCATGATGACTGTAGCCCCCATGGAGGAAAGGGCAGACTTGGAAATCAGAAAGGCTGGGGCAGAAGTCGGGAAGGGGGTGATCTGCCAGGGGCGTGTGGGTTGGTGCAGCAGCAGGTGGCCACTTTTGTTTGCAGAGGAGTCTCTTGCAAGGGTGATCCTGCAGTCCAGGCAGAGTGGGGCCCCCGTCGCACGTCTGATCGAGGGGAAATGCGTCCCTTGCATGGCAGCCCTTCCGGCTGCTGCTGGGCTGTGGTCAAATGCACCGTCTCGCCAGCACACCCACAAAGCTCACCAGGCCAGCCGGGCATCTACACGGAGTTTCTTCGATGCAGGAGGCTGGAGGCATGTCTTGGAGGGGAAAGAGCTGAAGTGCAGGCCTCTGAAAAGACCAGAACTGCTGAGCCAGGCTGGGGCTTTGCCTCTGAGCTCCTCTGAAAAGAATGGGGAAGGAATCGATGGGGTGTGAGCCATTTGGTGCTTTGAGCCAACCCAGAGGCCCCTCCCACCAGCCCGCTCAGGGCCGGCTTTGTGGTGCTTCTTTCCCAGCCCAACTGGGAGGAAAGACCCCCCCCTCCCCTCGTCTGGTCTGTGGCATTGTCTGTCGTGATGCTCAGACGCTTGATCTGGGCTATTTTGCAAATGATCCAAGCTGCATTTAACTCCCCACAGCATCAGACAACCTGAAATCAGAGGCAGTCAACACTGTAGAAACATGCCCATCCCGCACGCAGGACTGCTGACTGGCAGATTACTCTGGCCTGAGCAAGGCTGAGAGAGGCAAATATCACAGTAACCCCTGTAATTCAGCCAGGGCAGGTCTTGCAGGGCAGGATAGGGGGGATGCGGCAGCCTCCTCCTAGGCTTGGGTCCTCTGGATTCCGGGGCCAGGCGACTGTGATGGGTGTGCGGCCTGCCCGCTCGCCCAGTTGTTGTGTCTTCCTCGGTCCCTTTGGTTGCAACCTACCCATGGAGACTGTCTTCGGGTCCCTTGGGCTGAACTCGGGGACCTAGTGGAATGAAAAGGCCGTATCTCGGGGAGGTACCGTCTCAGGTGGAAGGCGCAGGCGGGGTATCCCCTCGTAATGTTCCCCAGTGTTAATGTACATGTACCGATCCTGAGGACGCAAGACGGACTGCTGTTGCCAGGCCTGTGCCCAGAGAAAGCAGCTCAGGCAAGTAACTGTTTGGATTGATCCAAGATTTCTGGAGGGCAGTGAGCTGGGGAAGGCTGTTGCGGCCAATGCAGGTTTTATATTCAGATTACTGATCACACAGTGCTGAAAAGAAGTCCACCGCATTCATTCCTCTCTCAGCCTGGGGGCTACGAGCATCTTTCCTGGGAAGCTGGAGAGCTGGAGGTGGGCAACAGAGGAGGAGGCTGCGCCAAGGCTTTCCTCCTGTTCAGGAGCTGCTCCGGTCTCCCAAAAGCGGGTGGGGAGAGACCTGAATCAGGCCGCAGGGCAACTGCCCCACGAACAGCTCTGAAGGGTCAGGGAGGCTGCCTGTGCAAGGCTGAGTTGGCTGGGCCATGCTTGCCATCCCGTTTGGTCCGGGCCACCAGAGGGCAACTTGAACAGCTGACCGCTTGGTGCTCTGAAAGTGGCCGGCCTCTTTCCTTGATCCTGAACCCTGAATGAGTCTTCAGCCTCTTCCCACAAAGACCTAGGCCGTGTGCTTTAGTGGGGAGGGGGAGGCTCACAGGGGGGGGGGGCATTATCAGACACATCAGTGCTACTTGAGCAATGGGGCATGCGGCCCAAGCACCACCGGCCACCAGCTGTGCTTCCCCAAGGCTACGGGGGCTGCAGCTCCAGTCACTTCCAGGGGACCAAGGAGGCCACGTGGGTTTTACCTTGGGGGCAGCAGCTGGCTCCGGCATTGTCCTGCCTGGCCGGGCCTTTGCTTTCGTGGCTGCTTCTGCTGGGCCACCAAAACTGGCCACGGCTCCTGTGGGCTGCCGTCCCACTTCATCTGGCGGGCACAGGGTTGCCCACCCATGTGACAATAAGTGCTCTGTTATCCAGCATTTTGCACATTTCCACCCCTGTGCCCCTCACTCCATCTGGTTGCAGCTGGCTAAATTTATCCTGCTCATGGAAAGTAGATAGCGGCAGGAAGGGGCAGCAGGTGCCAGCTGGGGTGCCGATTCCTCCCTGACTCTGGGAAGTGGAGTGAGGCCTCTTCTGATGTTGTTTGTCTGTGTGTCCGTGCTCTCATTTTGTGTCTGTACTGCCCCACGGCTGAAGCTCTCCAGGCAGCTTGCCAGATGCTTGGTTGCTTGCAATCTGTGGCAAGACAGGCCTGGCCAAGCCCATTTCGAGAGACAGCCTGGATTCCAGATGCTTCGTGCTGCGAACCTTATCAGCCCCACTCAGTATGTCCAATAGACAGGCATGCTGGGAGTTGTAGTCCAGAGAATCCGGACTGCACTGGGCTGGGGAAGGCTGTCCTGCCCCCTGGCTCGAGAACGGCAGCCCTTCTTCTGCAGCTGCTCTTGCTTTTCCCCTTACCCCACCCCCACACAGCATCTTGATCCTTTTCTATCTTCCAAAAATTCTCTGGGGAAAATGTGTTCTTCTTAAAACAGCACAGCTTTTTGAGTGAAAAATGTGCCTGGCCTTGTGCCTGTCCCAGACGCGCCGAGCTCTCCCCAGCTTTCTGAACCACTCCCCCCCCCCCCCGCTCCAGTGGCTGCATTCATGCAATACAGCAAGGAGCTTGCACAGGTACCCTGGTTTATGGTTTAGTGTCACCATCTTCCAGACAGACGAGCACATGGTTTCTACTTTATTGTGGTTTCCTAGTCCTCCCACTGTTGACATGCATCCCATCAGCCAGCATGCCTGCAATTCATAGAAACATAGAAACAGAGCGAGTCAGAAGGGTCCCCCCGAGCCATCTAGTCTGACCCCCGGCTCCAGCCAGCTCTGCTCACGACATGCCCACCATGTGCATGTCCAGCCTATCTTTGAACACTCTCACCGATGGGACCTCAACCACCTCCCATGGAAGCCCATTCCACACCCTCAGGGTCCTATCAGGAAGAGCTTCCTGGCATCTAAATGGAACCTTGGTTCCCTGAGCTTTGCTCCGTTGGAGCATGTCCTGCCTTCCTCTGCAGGGGAGAACAGGTCTCTGCCCACCTCCATGTGAAATCCCCTCGCATACCTGTATGTCGCCAACATGTCCCCTCTGAGTCTCCTCAGGCTGAAGAGACCCAGTTCCCTCAGTCTCGCCTCATACGGCATCCCCTGCAAACCAGCCACCATCCTTGTGGCCCCACGCTGCACTGACTCTAACCTGGCTATATCCTTTCTGTAATGAGGGGCCCAAACTGAGCACAATACTCCAATTGCGGACGCACCAGAGTTGTATAGAGTGGTAGCAATACCTCTCTCGATCTAGAAGCCACACTTCTGGCTATGCAACCAAGGGTGGCTTTCGCCCTCTTGACCACCACATCACACTGCTGACTCATGAACGCCATCCTGTTGTCTCCTGCCCACTTCCATAGTCTGTCCAGATCCTTTTGGATCTGGAGTACCTGCTCCTCAGTTGTGGGCACTGCTCCAGTTTTAGTGTTATCTGTGAATTTGATCAGCAGACTGTTCACCCCTTCTTCCATGTCGTTAATGAAAAGATTAAACAGGATTGGCCCCAGGACAGAGCCCTGGGGGACCCCGCTTGTCACTGACTGCCATCCCGACGATTCCCCGCTAATGGTTACCTTCTGCTTTCGGTCAGTCAGCCATGCCCTAATCCACTGGACAGTGCTTTGGTGTATCCCAAAACTCCTCAGTTTCTCCACCAGGATATCATGGGGCACTTTGTCAAAGGCCTTGCTGAAATCCAGGTATACCACATCCACTGCATCCCCTCCATCCAGCCACCTCAAAACTTTGTCATAGAATTCCACAAGGTTTGTCTGGCAGGAAGGACCTGTTTTTGCGGAAGCCGTGTTGTGTGGCTGCCAGCCTCCCTTCCCCATCTAGCATCACCAGATCTTTCTCTATTATTATCCTTTCCATTGTTTTTCCTACAATGGACATAAGGCTAACTGGTCTGTAATTCCCCATGTCCCTTCTACTACCCTTTTTGAAAATTGGGACCACCGATGCCACCCTCCAGTTCTCTGGAACTTCACCCGTTCTCCACGAGGCCTCAAAAATGGAGGCCAGTGGGTGTGAGAGAACCCCTGCCAACTCTCTACGTACTCCCGGGTGTAACCTGTCAGGGCCTGGCGCCTTTGTAATGGCAAATGCCCTGAGGAGCCCCTCGACTTCTAGGGGTTCCTAGAAGTCTAATCTGTGCTCCTAAGTCCCCGGTCTCATCTAATCTCCTATGCACTCCCACCTGTGCCACCTGCCTCTTCCTCGTGGCTCCACACCGAGGGACTACATGGCTGGAGTAGCTCCTGCAGTTGCCATTCCTTTTAGAGGACTTCAATGCACCCCAGGGCTGTGGAAACTACAATTCTGGGTTCAGACAGCACGGCAAGCTATGATGGTACAGAGAAGCCATAGCACGAACTCATTCCCCCGGCACACGATGGCTGCCTCAGTGTCCTGGAGGTGTGCTGCCTGCTTCTCCACGCACCCGTTCTAAGAGGGTCTTTCTGCATGGAAGTCGTATCCTGGGCACTGCACTTCGGATGAGGCACATAGAGGGCTTGTAAGGTGAAATGGGAAATCCTGCAAGAAAGCCAGCTGCAACTGAGCAGAATAACCACCAGCCGGACCCCCACGCCTGAGCAGCCTGGAGAAGGGGACAGCCCTGGGCCAGCCTCCTTGCAGAAGGCGCTCCGGGGTGGCTGGAGATGCCGCATAAGCAAGCCAGGCCTTGCCTCTGGGGGCCCCCAGGAAGCCTTGCAGAAAGGCCACAGAGGGGGGTCTCCCTCCCAGCCATGCTGCCCAAGCAGCCCCTGAATCAGGCCAGAGCCTCCCGGCGGCAAGTGCCTAGTACGTGCTCGTTCTAGGCAACAGGTGAGGGGGCAGAGGGTGGCCAGGCCTCGTGGCAGGGCTGACTCGCAAGGCAGGCAGAGAACTGGGGGATGAGCACGCCAAGCTGCGGGGCAAGCCATGGGGCAGTGCGCAGACTGAGGGCCTCGTTCATCTCAAGAGCGCTAGCTGCATGACTAAGCCTGGCACAGCCTCAGCCTGCAATCTGCTCCCCCCCCCCAACCTCCTCCCTCCCCGGCAGAGCGGATGTTGCGTGCTGATTGCACAGCAAAACTCTCTGGTGCCAAGGCCCAAAAGCAGAAAAACCTCAACCCAACAACACCCAAGAGCAGAGAGAACAAAGGAGCAAAGGGGTGCCACGCCCTGCGATGTGAGTCATCCGGCCCATCCGCTCCCCACACAGCACTCCGCTCTGCGCGCCTGCCTCGGGGGATCCTGGAGATGCAAGAGGCCTGGGCATCTGGGGGGAGGAGGGAGGCCCACCCACACAGCCCAGGGGAGCCACGGAGCGTGCGGAGAGTGCGAGTGTGGCGCCATGGCAACGGTACACACACAGATGCAGGGTCAAGCGAGACCAGTAGACAAACATCTGGCAGATACACAGGCAGGGAAATGCAGCCGTGCATTTCCACAGGAACCTGTGACCTGGCCGGAGAGGAAGCTGGCCGTGTCCATCAGGCTGAGCCAGTTCTAGGGCTATCGGGCTTCTACTTGATAATGGACCATCGAGTCAGGGGCTGCCTTTCCCATTTTCTTTTTGAGTCTTCAGTCCAGAAATTGCACAGCTGGTCCAGGGCTGACTCACCTTCTGTGCAGCTGAGTTTTAGCAAACTGGCTTGCTCATCGATGCTTCTACAAGCACCGACTAGAAGTGAAGTCCAAAGAAGAGAGCTGCTTTTTCCAGACAGACGAGAGAGTCATTACCGAGTGCACTTTTTGCCTCGAACAAGTTTGGAATTCTTGGAAATGCCTGCAAAGCCTGTTATTGAAAGGCATGGATGGGCACAGGAAGCACGACTGGAGACAAGTGCTCCAGCAGTTTATTCACACAGTGGGCAGCCAGATCCCCACTGGAGACCCCCCCAGCGGCCAGGAGCACAAGTGTTCTCCACTGGCCTGTCTCCCAGCAACTGTTGGACACGGGCAGGCGGCCTGTCACTGCAGGCAGCATGGAGCCAAGCGGGCAGTGATCACTCCTTGTGCCAGGGAATCCCCTGGTTCACCTCTGCACTGCTCCTTCCATCTGCCCTGAATTTCCCACCCATCAACTTCATGGCATGTCCCTTTTGAGTCCTAGCATGATGGGAGAAGGAAAGAAAGGTCTCCCTCTTCTTCTGCACACCTTGTCTGTGTTCTGTGCTCTCTGCCATGTGGCCCCTTATCTGCCTTTTTCCCAGGTGAAGCGATCTCAACTCTCGCACCCTGTCACTGCGCAGGAAACGCCAGATTTATTTATTTATTTATTTAAACCATTTCTATGCTGCCCCATTCGCAAAATGCCTTGGGGCGGCTTACAATATAAATAAACAATTATATAATTAGACTTTAAAAACCGGAAACATCTCAGCATGTACATACAGATCCTTTCACTTGCCCTTTCTTGCACTTTTCCCATCTCTACCATATTCTCTTTTTTAGATGTGACAACCAGAACTGCACACAGCATCCCATCACCTGGTTTTAACGTATTGTCTGTATTCTAATACCCATTTTAATCTTTTTATTGTTCACTACACTGGCATTGGTCTCAATATGGAGTACATGCAGAAATGCCATGAATGGATGGATGGATGAATCCTACTACCTTCCAGGACAGTTAAAGATTGCAAAATAAGGAGCACTTCAAGCCTGGAACATGTTCTCACGTCACACTCAGTCACCAGGAGAACAACCAACAATGGGTTGGCTGTTCACTGAACAATCCACAGTGTGCCCGGCAGAGACTGGGCTGGCTGTGGGTTGTCTCTGCTGCTTCCTTCTCGGCCCTTCCTTCTGCCTCCCATATCCCAGGGCACTTGGCAGCTAAAGCTTGCAAACCTTTATTGCTTGCCACAACTTCCCCCATATTTCCAAGATCACAGCCAGCAAGATCTCCACAGTGGCCAAGCAGTGCATTGCCTATTTCTGTGTTCATGTTATAAAACCCAGGGAAGTCTGTCAAAACCCCTATTTTAAAAGGGCACTGGAGACTCCTTGCTCCTGTAAAGGAGCTGCCTTGTACTTTTCACTTCCCTGAGCACCCAAAGTCTCATGAAAGGGTAGAAAAGTGCAAGAACACCGGGGTCCACCTCAAAAAACCAGATCACCACAAAGGGGGCGATTACTTTCATGAGCACGCCTCGTTCACAGCCTTGCCTTCCCTTCTGTCTCTTCGACAGCTGACAGAAAGCAAGCAAAGAGGAGACATACACCTCTTTGCAGCCTCCGCAGAGCCATGTCTGTACTGGGTGCTGCCTGCACTTTGACAAGACTCCTGCCAGAGCAAGCAAGGCCATTTTTACCCTCCCCCCCCACACACACACATGTGCACCTGCACACCTGTGCATGCCTGACTGCAAAAGAAATAATAGTAAAGCACCAAAAGATTGTGCAAACAAGCCAACCTGTGGGAAGCGGCCTGGGAACACACGGGATGGCAATCCAGCATGATTTTCACCCAGAAAGGGTGGCCACACCCTGCAAACACAGTCATTAGGTCCTATATAAATCCTAAGTCCTCTCTGGCTGGGTTCAGAGAACGTTTCAGGAATGTGGCTGATGGGATATATGAGCAGCAGGATGGAAACCACAATAAAGTGGAAACTGCTTGATGGTCTAGTAGACTGTGGGGAAAGAACACAGGCTGTGGTAACCCTGCCCCGGCTCGCCTTCTATTGATGCAGCCTCTGCCTGGAGCCAGATCCGCATACATAGCAAGGCGAGTCCCAGCTTTTCAGTAGACTCTGCTCTCCAGGAGGCCAGCATGGAACTGCAGACCAGTTGTTCAAGGGTGCCTTGCACTGCTGGGACTTCTTGAGTCTTTCCTGACTCCCTGGAACTGTGAACTGGAGGGGTCCCTTGATAAGGACTCGCACATGCAAAACAGGCACTCCTCATGGGGTCAGAGCAAGCCTCCCCGCCTGCTGCCCCCAGGCCCAAGAGCAAATCGGTCTCACCCTCAGTCCACCCACACTGGCCAAGGGGGCAGCTGGAGAGGGGAGCGAGCCACTAGACAGCAAGGGGGTGCCTGCAAAAAGTGTGGGGCTGTGTTACCAGCTCATCAGCCACTGTGCTAGGGGAAAGGGAACAGAGACCTTTAAACGGACCACCCTGGAGTAACGCCCTGCAATCCTGCCGGCCCCTCACCAAGAGGACCTCATCCATACCAGGCTTCAGGCCGAGAGGCTGCTCTCGGGCGCCCCCCACTGGCGCCAGGGGCACGATGCCCCACCTGCTCGTCCAGCTCGCTCGTCGGCCCTGCGGAAACCGGCTCTCCTGGCGCTGCCACCGGCGCTGGCCGCCCAGCCAACCGCAGCAGGAGCGCTTCTTTCCGGCGGCAGCGCCTTGGATCCGGTTCAAGGCAGGTCACGGAGCAGGAGGCGAGTGGAACAGGCTGGGGCCGCACCCAGCCCGGGAAGGCCGTCAGCGGGCTCCATCGCCTTTTTCAGCCGGTCGGCCATGCAGAGGCCTCGGGAAAAGGGACAGGGAAGGAGTGCGTGACCCGGGGGCGCGCAGGGCTGCTTGCCTCTCCCTGCGAAGCGCCCAGCACGCCCCAGATGGTTGCTGTCCGCGAAGCAGAGCCGAGCCCCGCACCGTGACAGCGCCTTCCAGACCTTCCAGACCGTGACCGAAGGTGCAAGGTTGCCCTCCCTTCTGCTTGGGCCTGAAGCCACCGGCGTGGCGGGGGGGGGGGGGCATCTATTTCTCCGCCTTTATTTATTCCCATTTTGTCCGCCTTTTCTCCAAGCAGCTCAAGCTGATGCACATGGACTGCCCCTCCACTCTTTGCATCTGGCAACAGCCTGCTTTCCTTGTTCGATGTGACACCCACCCTTTGAAGTGCGCGTCTTGCGGGGAGGCGGTGCACAGTGCCAGCCGCCCCCACCGTGGAGCCAGGCCAGGGGAAGGCCAGGCAGCAGCCTCCCTGGCCCCATGCACTGCAGCACGCAGGGAGCCCAGTAATGATCACGTCAACAGCAAATTTGCACAGATGCCTGGGATGGGCATATCTTTGGTTCCACAAGAAAAAAGGATGTGAAGGACACAGAGGAGCACAGCTCTGGAGGGCGGCACCTATTCGCTCCTCTCTGGCTACAGAGCTGCCTGCAAGGAGTGAGAGGCCCGCCCAAGTTCTCCGGAGGTGGCTGCTGGTCTTGGGCACCGGGCTGGCTGTCCCCCTCCCCACTTGCCCAAAAGTGCAAAGTTCTCAGGAAGAGCCACCCCAGTTGCAGCATTGTATCCTTTTTTTCAGACTAGAAGAACATGTGTTTATAGGGCTTTGATTTGGTTACAATATGGTGAGTAGAGTATTATTACGCTGCATATAATAATGAAACCTAGTGGGACATGGAAAGCCCAGAGGTCTGGTCAGGGGACTCGGGAGACCTGGGTTCTAGTCCCTTCTCAAGCAGGAAACTCAGGGGTGACTTTGCTCCAGTCACTCACAGCCTAGCCCACCTCGCTGGGCTGTTGTGAGAATAAAAGGGAGTGAAGGAGCACGATGGAAGCCACCTTCGGTTTCCCACACAAAGAGAAAAGGCACGCTATAAATGCAATGTAAGAAGGATGATTTCCTGGCCTACTTGCCAGAAGGGTTCAACATCAATTGGTTTGTATTCCAAACCAACCGATCAAAGTCACATGAAACTCAAAAACAACTTCATAGAAACATAGAAACAGAGCGAGTCAGAAGGGGCCTCCCGGGCCATCTAGTCTGACCTCCGGCACCAGCCGGCTCCGCTCATGACATGCCCACCATGTGCATGTCCAGCCTGTCTTTGAACACCTTCACCGATGGGGCCTCAACGACCTCCCGTGGAAGCCCATTCCACACCCTCAGGGTCCTGACTGTCAGGAAGTGCTTCCTGGCATCCAAATTGACCCTTGGCTCCCTGAGCTTTGCTCCATTGGAGCGCGTCCTGCCTTCCTCTGCAGGGGAGAACAGGCCTCTCCCCATCTCCATGTGACAGCCCCTCACATACCTGTATGTTGCCAACATATCCCCTCTGAGTCTCCTCTTCTCCAGGCTGAAGAGACCCAGTTCCCTCAGTCTCGCCTCATACGGCTTCCCCTGCAAACCAGCCACCATCCTTGTGGCCCTACACTGCACTGACTCCAACCTGGCTATATCCTTTCTGTAATGAGGGGCCCAAAACTGAACACAATACTCCAGTTGCGGGCGCACCAGAGTCATGTAGAGTGGTAGTAATACCTCTCTCGATCTAGAAGCCACACTTCTGGCTATGCAACCAAGGGTGGCATTCGCCCTCTTGACCACCGCATCACACTGCTGACTCATGTTTAGCCTGCGGTCGACCAACACCCCGAGGTCCCTTTCACAAGTGCTGCTCTCCAGCCACTTGTCCCCTAACCTGTACTTATGACAGCTATTCCTATGCCCCAAGTGCAAGACCTTGCACTTCTCCACATTGAACGCCATCCTGTTGTCTCCTGCCCACTTCCATAGTCTGTCCAGATCCTTCTGGATCTGGAGTACCTGCTTCTCAGTTGTGGCCACTGCTCCAGTTTTAGTGTCGTCTGCGAATTTGATCAGCAGACTGTTCACCCCTTCTTCCATGTCGTTAATGAAAAGATTAAACAGGATCGGCCCCAGGACAGAGCCCTGGGGGACCCCGCTTGTCACTGGCTGCCATCCCGACGATTCATGGAGAGATTCCTGTCAGAAAATAGAAGAGAAACAAGCTCAGGGTTATGGGTCCTGGAATATGTTTCTCATCTGGATGATGGAGGGCTCAGGATTTAAATTCTAGCCTTTCCAGGTAGACCTTGTTGGAGACCTCAAAAAGACATCACCACACACCATATTGACAATTCTTACCAGACAGATCAGCTGGTGCATTTCTTTGGATGTGAGTTTCCCAAGAGAGGCAAGGGACCATTGGATTGTTGGATACAGGTGGGAAGGGGCAGGAAAAGAGTGCGGACACGGAAGCAGAAGGCCAGGAGGGGGAGGGACCATGCTAGGGGAATAAGAGAAAGAGAAAGCCAGGAGGAGGAGATGTTGGAGAGGAGCAGAGACAGGGAGTTCTGCATTTATGCCACCATTGTGTGTGTGTGTGTGTGTGTGTGTGTGTGTGAGAGAGAGAGAGAGAGAGAGATTATTACTACAGAGCAGGCCATCCTTCTGCAGTGTGAGGACTTCCAGATGTTTTACACTACAAACCCAGCATGCCTGACCAGGGGCTCTGCTCCCTGAGGCTGATGGGTATTGCATTCCAAGACAGCTGGAGGGTATGCCTTTGGGGAAGGCTGGAGCAGGAGAAATATATGCGGGACTACGTAGTAAAAGCTGATTTACGCAGCGAGAGGGCCCGTCCCGTGAGCCGCGGGGTTGTCCTTCAGCCCCCAAGGCCCGTGTCCTCTGCTGCATTGTGCCAGTTGTTACGTATGACGAAACAAAACCGAAACCGCGCTGCGAGCGCCTCGGCGGGGCGAGCGTGTTCGCAGCGGCCTCTCGTGGCCGACGGCTGCCTGCTTTTCCCGGAGCGCGTCTGGGCCACCACCCCGGACACGCTCATTCTCCTTTGCCCACATGTGGTCCTCAAGGGAGAGCCGTCCTCCCGCGGGGAGAGGGCGCAGGAGCGGCGCAGGCCCATTGTCATACTGCAAGAATTAGACCGCTTGCAAATATTCCCTTCTTTGGAAAATCATCACCCGGCAGCCGGGCAAAGGTGGTGATTCAGACTTTCCCTCGGAGAAGGAGCATTCCTGCTCAAGAGCGCCTTTCCGGGCCGGCTCCCCCTCCCCGATTCAGCTGCGGCAGGGTCCCGGCTCCAGCCAGCTTTCCACCTTGGTGCCTTCTCCCCAGATGTGTTGGAATGCATTCTCACTGTCCCCGCCCAGCAGGGCTCTGCTGGATGGGGATGATGGATGCTGTGGTCCTCCCCATCAGGGTGGGGGTGCTGGGCTTGGGGTTGCCCCGAAAGGGTGCACACTGAGGCAAGTGAAGGGCAGATGAGCAAAACGGGTAAGTTTCTGCCTGGCAGTTGATTCTGCCCCCGCTGGCTCGCCCACCCCGGCCACGCAGGCAGCTGGTTTCCAGGAGCTTCCCGGAACACACGTGGAGTTTCCCCCTGCCATCCCTTCTGCAACAGAAAAATCGGAGCAGCTTTCAAGCCCCTAAGCAAATTTCTCGTGCGTTGGAGATCAGCTCAGCCCTCTCTTCCCTGGAACCCTCCAAGTGTGCCAGGCTGCAGCCCCCACTGTCCCTGGCCTGCCACTTGGCCCAGGTATCTGCGGAGGATGAGCAGTTGGTTGAGAAGAGCTGCTTCAAGCCAGAGTTGCTCCTGGCACGTGCTTGGTGTCCTCAAGGAATCCAATTCTTCCAGCAAAATGAGGGCACCAGGACCTCCACGCGGGCCACAAAGCGCATTCTGGGCTCCAGCCCTGACCTCCTGGTGCTGGCATCTGTGGGGCTGCCAAGGGCACAGTGAGGCAGGCAAGCCCCACAGCAAGCTGCCCTTTGTGGACCACAAAGAAGCAACAACTTCTTTGTGGCATTAAGAAGCAACAACAGGGAAGGGGGCTTTGCAAGGCCAGTGCCCGAAGACAGGGAATTGGTCTGCTCTGGAGGCACATGTCTTACACCACCTATCCATTTTTTGCCATTTAAACTGTCACAGCTTGAAGAGTTCTGATGAAGATTACAGTTCCCAGCATCCCCTGGGTGGGCAATTAATTGTTGCTTAACACTATCCTATGATTACTCTGCAGTAAGCCCGGCTGACTCCCAAGTGAGTGCGAAGAGCAGCACTCCCCATCTTGAAGCCCTGCACAGGGCTTGGCCTACAGCTCCCAGCATCCCCGACAGCAGGGACTGGTTGGCATAGAACTTTCTCCCCAAGTACGTGGAGTAAATGCTCCTGAAACATTGTTTCTGGGGGTGAACTGCCCCTTGTGTCTAGCATGGCATTCGGGCTCCTCACCGAGTAACTTCAGCCTTTGATAGAGCATGAAGGCTTCAGCCTTCCAAACCTGTTGCCCTTTAGAGGTATTGGACTACACTTTCCATCATTCCCAGCTCCCCATAAGGAGCTTAACAGGTTGGAGGTGGCCGGAGCAGGGTGTGCTGAGCCGCCCCAGCCAGGCTGCGGCCGCTCACCATGCACCAATGCAGCCTCTTCTGCCGGCTCCCCCAAGCACATGGGAGGGCATGCCTGGGCAACATGCCTGATGGGCCTTTCCTCAGGGGAGTAGCCCAGACCGGGCCTGTGGCAGCACTGGAGAGCACCCACAAAGTCCCAGGGGAGCAGCACAGTGATGGGAGCACTACCTGGAAGCCACCTGTCCCCGAGTCTCAGGTGCATGGAGGTTCCCAGAGCCTACATGGCACTTCAGAGCATTCCAGGCTCTTGCAGCATGCACTGCTTCCCGGCTTGCGGCACACGCAACAGCAGCGGGGTGTGCCAGGCGCTGGGCACATCCCCGTCTTGCAGAGCAGGCTGAGAAAGGGCCTAACTCCACAGTTGGGTCCAGAGACCAATGCTTGGCCACTTCCCCCCAGCAGCTCTCAGGACCTCTCCATGGTCACAATTCAGGCCTAAGGCCTCGTCTGCCATTGCCAACCCTGCACCTTAAGTGGCCGGCATGTTTAAAGAAATAAAAAAGAGCCTCTAATGGATGGCTGAGCTTCCATTTTCGCATCCAGAGTAAAAGGCTCCAGCCAAGTGGGAGTGAATCATGCTGAGTTTCACTGCCAAACTAACCGTACGGCTCTGAGAGGGTCCGCCTGCACAACAGCACAGGAGCAAGGCAAGAGCCAAATTGCCCGGAGTGCCCCAGGGAGGGTGGAGACAGCTGGGGCAGACGAGCCCTGCAGCAAGGGAAGTCTGCTCTCCCGAAGCAAGTGAGGAAGTGAGCTAGACCCCACGGGCACACTGGGTGGCACTGGCTGAGAATGATGGTGGTTGTAGTTCAAAACACCTGGAGGGTACTGCTTTGGAAAGGCTGGCCTGGGATAAGGGCATAGTCCATAAGGAAGGCTGAGCGCAAAAGGATTGAGGCCTTTGAATTGTGGTGCTGGAGGAGACGCCTGCGAGTCCCTTGGACCGCAAGGCGATCAAACCGGTCAGTGCTAGAGATCAACCCTGACTGCTCTTTAGAAGGCCAGATCCTGCAGATGAAACTCAAATACCTAATGAGAAGGAAGGACTCCCTGGAGAAGAACCTGATGCTGGGAACAATTGATGGCAAAAGCAGAAGGGGATGGCAGAGGATGAGGTGGCCGGATGGAGTCACTGAAGCAGTCGCCGTGAGCTTAGGTGCTTAGGAGCATAGGTGGACTCCGGGGGATGGTGGACTTCATGATGCTCACCCTGCCCAGTCCCGGACCTGCAGCCTTAACCTTCCTCACTGGATTGTTGTAAGGATGAAGAGGAGGTTGCAGGGATTGCGTGTATTGCCTTGAGCTCCTCTGAGAAAAATGCTGGACATTAATGCAACAAATGCACATAGTGAATTGCAGCGGCCCTGAGACAACATGGATACAGAAGGCCTGTGCAGAGCTGCCCTTCAGATTCTCTCCGGCTTTGGCAATCTGGCAGAGGGAAGCTGGCATTAAGGCCAGTCAAAAGCACCAAGGAAGAGGTGTCTGGATGGAAAACTCCACATCCTCCACCTGCGATCAAGGTCAATTTGGAGGGAAGGAGGGAAGCAAAACGTTTCCATCAGGGCATCCTGATGCAGCTGGAGTGCTGGCCAGCTACGCCTGGACTGGTTTGCTTAGTGACCCGGAAGGCTGGAAGCGGAGCTTGCTGCAGGCAGATGCGCGCTTCAGAAACAGAAGAGGGAACATTGGCGAGGGGAGAAAACAGCAAGCCCAACAAACTCCCAAATGACACGTGCCGAAAAGGCCAAATGCACTTGGGATTATTCATCCCAACGGTTTGCTGGAAATCTGGGTAAAAGGGTCCTGTTTTAGATAGCCCCCCCACCCCCAGTGCCTGCATGCTGCCATCTCCCCAAGGAAAGGCCTGCTGGAGCAGAGCGGGCAGACAACAAGGGAGCCCCCGGGCCCTCTGCATCACCGCCCCGTGGGCACAGCCCTCCCACCAGCATCCCAAGGCATGCGGCTGTCACAAGAACATCTGCTTGCCCCCAGGAGCTGCACTGGCCCCATGAAACTTGCCAGGCGTTTCTTCGCTACAGCCTCCCGGATGCAGACCCTTCGGAGCGGCTTCCAGGCGACAGTGGAATGCTCGCTCAAACCCCAGAGCATCGGCATGCAGTGGCCAGCGGGGCTTGGCAGCCCTGCGGGGGAGACCCAGCAATCTTTGCGGCCCGCCTCTTCCTCACGGCCTCCTGACACCCCCGTTGCCACTCCCCTGCAGTTCGTGTTGAGGGGCTTGCTGCCTCTGGGGCGTCCTCTGAGAGACGCCCTGCCTGGCAGGCTGCATCGGGTGCAAATGAAAAAGCCGGCAAACATACAGCGCACTTTCTACCGTGGATTCGTCCTTCAGCCACTTGTCGAGAAAGCAGCTTTCCATGAAGAGGGCTCCTTTCACCTGGGACAGAAAACCAGCTTCAGGGCTCACATCCTGCCTCTCCAGGGTGCTCAGAAGAACAGCGCCTTTTCCCCCAGGCCCCAATTCCTGGCTTGCCATTACCCAGCTTTCCTGCCGTATTTCCCCTATTCTGAAAGTTGCAGTGCTCCTGTGGCCAAGTGACCGGCTGCAAGAGCGTGGCGCTAAATTGGGCTTGCATTTTTGAGTTTGGGGCTCTGCTCCTTTCCTTCAGCCCCCCCCCACATGGAATCCAGCTTTGGGGAAAGGGTCTCCTCACCTTTTCCCAGGGATGCCCAGCCTAATGGAAGCTCAGAGGTAAATGTCCATTAGAACTACTGCCTGTCACAAGGAGCACCTGAGCACCAGACTGAATATGCAGTGACTCTGGTCACCTGGTCACAGACTTTTGCACCCTGGTCAGAGGGACTGTATTTATCTTTAAATTAGAATTATTTCTAAAGTTGCACCAATACCTATTCTTTAACACAGGCACTTTTTGAACCTCTGCATCCTCTTTTGCTCTCCTCCTTCATGGATGCGCTTCCTCCTTTTGTCTCCCTCTAACAACTCCCCCACCCATGGCTGGGGGAGCCTGCTACAACTCCTATCACTCTATCAAGAGAGTTCCAAATGTTAAGTCCATTTCAGGATGTTGCCAGATGGTTTAAGCCTGGGTAGAGCCCAGACCGCATGACCCTCGGATGCTGCACTTACAAATATGGTCTGAATTGCACTTCACTATTGGATGTGGTAAATCTGTACAATAATTTTACATTGATGAGCTGTGGGCAGACATGTGTGTTGGCAGAATGTAATATTGTTGCTGAAGGGAAAACATAAAAAGTTTAAGGGCAGGCAAGAAGTTAAATAAAGACAAGGGAAAGAGAAGTCATCAGATCCTTGTGCAGTGTTTTTCCCAGTGCTGTGTTGAGCTATTTTTAGCAACTCACTAAGTTAGCTGCAAGAGAAAGCAGAGGAGAAAAATCCAGGATGCGGGGAAGGGTCTTTACACCTCGCAATATGTTCAGAACTGTTCTTGGCCTTTCTCATGAGCTCACTGAGCACCTTGCGCAAGGCTCACATGCACTGGCCACAGAGGCAAAGAATGACTGGGGTGCGTTCCAGTCGTCCATTCGCTTGCCTTCTAGGGAGCAGAGCCCAGGTGTGGCTTGGGTCTGCCAATGCTTAAATCAAAACTCGGTGCTTAGGAGGCACCCTGGGGGGAGCCCACCAAATCCTGGGGCTGAACCCAGCTGCATTGGGCAGGTCCAGGAACAGAGATGGAACCAAACCCTTCATTAATCGAGGTCAGGGGTGGGCAGCCAGCAGGACACATGCAGTCCATGCACCTTCTGGCAGGCTCCACAACGCCTCAACTTCCAAGGCGGAAAGGGGGCACCCACTGTCAGCCAGGATGGACTGGCATTGGAGGCAGCCACAAGGGGAGGCTGCACACTGCCTTCAGCAATCCTGATGCAGCTCCCCCTGGATGTGTGGCGGTTGGGGGGCATTACATGAGGCATCATAGGGGGCCCCCATGGCACCCAGTGGAATGTGGCCCTTTGGGGTAAAAGGGATGCTCATTTCTGATAAGCTGCACAGCAAGGACATGACTGCAATGAGACGAATTCATTATTAACAAGGTCATTTAGCAGGGTGGGAGCACTAAGGAGAAGAATGGCCTAGGAAGTAGCCCATGTTATTCCCACAACAATCCTGTGAGGGTGATGAGGCTGGGAGATGGTGGGCTTCCCATTCAACCCAACATCTGCCTTGATGCGGTGGGGTGGAAGATGCGCTTGCAAATGGAAGTTCTTCTCTTGAGCGTTCTGCTCCCATGGAAGCACACAGCTCCTGCTTGAGGCAAAGGATTTGGCAGGGTGAGAAGAAAGAAGCTGCAGGGACAGGTCTCCACACATGCCCTGGGTGGTCCCCCTGCTTGTGCAACCAGCACTGTGGGCCACACAAAACACACATGCAACACAAAGGGTTCTACTGTGGATCACTCAGCAAGACCTTTTTGCCCAATAGCAAAATGCTGCCCCCCCCCCCCCATTTTCAACCTCTGGCAGCCCGACAGGCTGGGAAGGCTTTGCCCAAACCCTGGAGAGGCAGACAACACTGAGCAAGTGGGACCCGTGCCTTGGCTCAGTGTAAAGCAATGTGAGATCTGGGGCACTTTTACCCCAATAAGGTATTGCCTGAGTGCTGCATAATTTCTGATAGCAGGCCAAGCAGCAAAATATGTGTGTTAAACATGGAGTTGAGAGCCCAAGCTTCAACGCTCTAGGAGCTATTTTTCTTTAAGTAAAATCTAAAAAGATGAAATTTATTCCATGCATGCAATAGACATCATCTATTCTGCATCTTTCTTGTGATGCCCCACAAATCGGCAAGACACTGTTTTTCTCTTCCAGTTATTTTGGCCCCTGCTGGGCACAAATTAAACAAACCAAAAAAGCAAAAAAATTGCAGAGGGAAGAGATCTACCATAATGGCAGAGACTGAGCTGGTCTGCACATCACAATGGCTCACAATGAATCGCTGGGAACAAGCAGGCATGCTGGCAGGAGCATGGCGCACTGCTCTTGGGTGATTTAGCACTGCGCCTGAACCCAGATGCTCACCTTGTCAGGGAGGGACAAGCCAGGCGAACAGCCCTGCAGCAAGCCATGCAGCATCCCTAGATTGTCCTGGTATTCCCATGCTCAAGCGGGAGTGGCCAGGCAGCAAGCACCACACTCCCAACATCCTGGGATTTAACCCAGAGTGTGAGCCAGGCCCCGCTGGGCTACCACAGGCCTCTTTTTCCAAGTCGTCTCTCCAGACCCCTCCAGGCCTCTGCTGCCTGACTCAGCTATCGCTCTCTGCCCCAGGCCAGCTCCAGGTCTCTGGAATGTCCTGCTCTGGGCCTGCTGGGACAAGCTGCGTTGACCTTGGAGATGGCCATCCCTTTCCACAGGCTCCCCCTTCCCTGCGCTGGCCACACCACCAGCCTGTTGCCTAGCTGTGTCCACAAACAAAAGAACAGCAGGATGACTTCAGGCCCTCCCCTGGCATCTGACAGCCACCCAAAGGCATCCCACACCCTCCCCTCGCCCACCCAGATACTTCCAGGATAAACCAGAAAGAGGCGCAAGGGCTCGCCATTCCAGAAGTTACCACTTTTTTGTTATCTCCATGCCATAGAAGGCGCTTTTCGACCAGCTGAGCTGACCCTCGTGTGTAACCTTGCTGGCAGTTTTTACAGCCAGACAGATTTAGGTGGGTATTTATATATACACACAACGTCCTTCCAGCTAACAGCATTCCTGCCCTACTGAGTCAAACACCTCTCCACAAATAGAGGGGAGCAGCACGGGGGCTGGACGGCGTCTCTGAAGAGCCATTTCGAAATGGCCTTTCTTCCTTTCGGAGCCCTGCCTTTCGTGATGGTCCCCGGGAGAAAGTGCTGGCGGCGCGGCGACCCAGGGAGCCACACCGGGCCCTGGCCCGCCGCGCGCCCCTCATCCTTGCACCAAGCGCCGGTAGAAAGAACCGGCGGCGGCGGCGGCGGCGGGGCGAGCGGGGCCGCGCGGCTCCGGGCCGCGGCTGCGCTGAGGAAGGCCCTGCTGGGGCCCGTTCGTCGAGGTCGACGGAGCCACCACGGCGGGCGGGCGCAGGCCCACTTCCTCCTCCTCCGACTGCTTGGCCAGCAGCCCCTGCGACGGCTCTGCCCCCTCGTTCCTTCCAGCGCCCGCAGCTCCTGCAGCTGCCGCCGCTCTTCCTCAGCGCAAAGCAAGCGTTAGCCACGATCCCATGCATACTTTACCTGAGAGTAAGCCCTGCTGCCCTAGGGGGACTTGCTGGAGCGCACACGCGTTACAGCAATGTGCTGGAGGCGCTAGAAACGGCATTTGCTCCCATCCATCCATCCATCCGCGGTTGCCGCCGGCCTCAGCCCCTCTTCCCCCCGCCCGGGCGGGTGTGGGGGCCAGCGGCACGGCCAGGAACGCCCCCTGCGAGCAGCGGACGCCCGAGCGCCTCGGCAGAGCTTGCCTGCTCCGCTCAGGCCGCCGGGAAAGCCCGCCGCCGTTCCTCCTGCCGCGGCCCCAAGCGGCCCCAGCCAGCCGCCCTCCGACCGCGCAGGCGAAGGGCGGGCGGCCGCCTCCGCGAGGCAGGGCCGCAGCGCGTTCGCCTCGGGCAGCCCTTGGAGCGGCGGGCGGCGCCTTCCGACGCGGTTGGGAGACGACCTCGCGGGGGCTGCCGGGCGCCCGTCGGCGTCCACGGCCCCCTCGCGCCTCACACTTTCCCTGCGGAAGGCAACGTCCGCCCAAAGGCAATGGGGCTGGCGCAAAGCGCGGGGGCCGAAGACGGCCCGCTCGGCTCGGCTCGGCCCGCCGCCAGCCTCGGTGCCGCCAGCCCCAGGAGGCCGGCGTCCCGCCCTCCCTCCGTTCCCCGCCTCTCCGGCGCGCTCCTCCTCCCGGCGCCCGCTCTCCGGCGGGACCTGGGGGCAGCCCTGCGCGGGCATTGCAGCTGACTCCGGAGATCGCCGGGGGGGCATCCCGGGGGGCTCTGGCTGCGCGCCCTATTTATTAATAATCCCAATCACGCCCATCCATGCCAAACCCGGTCCAGCCCAGCGCACACGAGGAACTGGTTTCCCGGAGAGAAAGGTAAGAGGCGCTACAGAAAGGGCTCGATTCAGTGGTTCCCCTTTCTTGAGGGGAGGGTGGAAAGCGGCTCTTCCCAGCCAGCGAGCGTGCTCACGCCCTGCGGGGCTGGAGGCGAGGGGTCCCGCGACCTCTCCGAGACCCTTCGCGGGAGGATCCGGGTGGGGCTCGCCGTAGCTTCTCCATGCAGCTTCAAGAGCTGGCCAAGGCAGCCGCTTTCTCGAGGAGAGCTGGCCGTCGCTCGCACGGCAACAGGCGGCCGGGAAGGCCACGCGCGGAAGGGAGAAGTCTGCAGTCCCCTCCGTCTCCACGCGCGATGGCTGCGTTCGTGTGGGGCGGGGTGGCTTTGGCTAAGCGTGGAAGAGCAGCCTGGATGGGAAATTGCGCCGCCACGGCGTGGGAGAGCTGAGGTCGCGCGAAGTCGCTGTGAACCTAGTGCGACTCAGCCGTCGTGCCTGGGGGAACGCCTCCGTCGCTGGAGGAAGAGCACTGGCAACCGCCGCCGAGTCCTAATTCAGAAGTTGCACCGAGCCATCTGCACGTGTCTTCGCCTTCACAAGCCTCACGCGCAACTGCGAGGAGGCGGCGGGCAAGCGAACCGCGGGGGGGGGCAGCCTGCAAGGTGGGGAACCGCCTAACTTGAGAGAAGGGAAGGTTTCTTTCCGACAGCCTTCCCGAACCACCTCTGGAAGGGGCCCCGCCCGGCCACAGCCCCAGATGGAGCACCAGCCCGCTGGTAGTCTTCCCGGAGGAGGGGGACCCCGGATCCCACGCGTGCGTCCAGGCCACGTATCATGGCCTGAGCCAGCATACACGGGCTCCTCCCTGGGCAGGCTCACCGCAGGCCTCCTTTGAGGGCGCTCGTTGCCCTCGCCGGGGGAAGACAAAGTAGGGCGGAGGGAGGCAGCTCCTCGTTCGTCCAAATCCGGCTGACCAGAGGAACGTGCCCCAACTGAGTTTCGAAAGCCCTGCCGTGTGGGGTTTCAGCCCCCGCCCTGCTCCAGCGGTCCCGTCCAGACCCCGGGATCCCCCTCTGACGCCCCCCCGCGCGGCCCATCTGCCCGAGTCAAGTGTCGTGCTGAAAGCGCGCCACGCAGCCGCAACAGCTGCAGTTCTCAAGTCACACCACCTTCATTCAGGCATGACTCTACAATACTTGCTCGGAAACCGGAGCCCTTCCCTTGCCCCCCCCACCCCTTTTGCCCGCTGCGATATTTTAATACATCCCCGGCCATCTTGCAGAGGAGGCCCACAAATTTATTGTGGGCACTGTTCTCGAGATCGACTGCTGGGCCAGCTTTTTCGGTTAATAAAGAAGAGGTTGCATTATCAGTTTTTAAAAAAATGAAGCCCACAATATGATTTCAAGCAACAGATCCGCCCCACTAACTGGCCCTTGCTACTTCAGCCAGGCAAAAAACACCTCCAGCTCAGTTTCTCCGACTTATTGAGGCAATGCGATTAATTTTTAAAATACTTACTTTATGCCTCTATTGCAAACCGCATGGCTCTACCAGAGTTCCCATCACTCCAAATATTTTCTAGAACACACTTATGAGCATCTATGTTCATTGCAAAGAATAGGAGAGCAGACTTCTGCCCCACAGAGGTTACAGTCTAGAAAAAGGCATAAAGAAAAATATGGAAGGAGGAGGGATTGGAGGCAGAGGGGATATGGGTGGGTGCAGTTATTCCCTGGAGGGCTCCTGGTGTCAACAGAAAAGTGTTGCCTGGCTGTTCCACCATTTTCTTCTTGGCACTTTTTCAGAACTAAGAGAAAAGATGGAAGAAGTGATAAAGTGTGTGAAAGACGCTAAGCGTCTAGGCTACATAAACCTCTGCAAACAGGCAGAAAGATGACATCATAAACAGGGCCTCACTTAAACAGGGAGACCTAGTTTGCTGGAGCTCAGTGGGTTCCCTGAGCTTAGCCAAGATCAGAAACATGCTGAGTGGGGAGGGGGGTTATCTTTCAGATGGGCTGCAATTCACATGCAGTGTTCAAGCTGCTAATGGAATTTGCACCTGAAAGCCAAATGGGACTAGCCTGATGAGCGCAGGATTGGCTGGTTTGCACAAACTGCTGTCCCATGAGAGCCCCCCACAGGGAGCTTATTTGCACCAGTTTCACTTAAAATCTATGCTTGCTCCTTGGGTGGAAAGCTGTGACAAATCTAGACAGCATACTGAAAAGCAGAGACATCACCCTGCCAACAAAAGTGTGTATAGTCAAGGCTATAGTTTTCCCAGTTGCAATGTATGGCTGTGAAAGCTGGACCATAAGGAAGGCTGAGCGCCAAAGGATTGAAGGCCTTTGAATTGTGGTGCTGGTGGAGACTCCTGCGAGTCCCTTGGACCGCAAGGCGATCAGACCAGTCAGTCCTAGAGGAGATCAACCCTGACTGCTCTTTAGAAGGCCAGATCCTGAAGATGAAACTCAAATACTTTGGCCACCTAATGAGAAGGAAGGACTCCCTGGAGAAGAGCCTAATGCTGGGAACAATAGATGACAAAGAAGAAGGGGACGGCAGAGGATGAGGTGGCTGGATGGGGTCACTGAGGCAGTTGGTGTGAGCATAGGTGGACTCCAGGGGATGGTGGAGGACAGGAGAGCCTGGAGGAATGTCATCCATGCATAACAGAACACTTAAAATGTGCAAAGCATGGTCTATGTGACAGAAGTCCATGGCTAGTTTAACCCCACTGCAGCACAGGACTACGGAGCCAGGGTCCTTCACATTCTCCCCACCGCATCTTGCACTTCCCAGGCTATAAAGGGCTCATTGGAAGCATTCTTATCACAGAAAGGGAAGGACATGGCAAGAAGAGCTTCATGGAGGAGGAGAGTTGGGGGGTGGGGGAGTTGAAGGAAAAAGGAAGGCGGCATTCCAGAGACAGCCCAACCCAGTCTTAAATTCTTGGGATTAAGCAGATGGTTATGGTATAATTAGATACTGTGAAATAATTTGAGGACCCATTAATGTGATAAGGTTTTGTTTTGTTTTATCATACTTCCAGTGGGGTTTAGTTCATGTTTCAGTACCAAACTGCATTAACCACACTTAATTTTATATGGGATTATGGCCCTTATACTACTACGTATATAAGTGGATTCCGGGGGCTGGTGGAGGACAGGAAGGCCTGGAGGAATGTTGTCCATGGGGTTGCGATGGGTCAGACACAACTTCGCGACTAACAACATTGGCCCTTAACTGCAAGAAGGAAAGATGGAAAAATAGCACACATCTCATGCAGCTGTCCATTGCTTTTATCTACTGAAATTAATATTCCAGTATCAAAACAGTTACTGCAGCCTCTTCCAACTGATGCCCTCCAATTGCACTAGACTACAAGTTCCAGAATTCCCTAGCAAGGATAGGCAGGGCATGATGGGGAACCCAAGTACAAAACATCTTGAGGCTGCCAGGTTGGGAACATATGTGTTACTGCTTAGGTTGCCTCAAGAAAGAGCTGCTACTTTCCGTTAAGGTGGGCACCGTTGTCTAGGTGTCAGAATTGGAAAGCACCCAGTTCAGAGCTAGTCTCAGCCCTGTGGTGCTCCCAGACTAGACTGCTATTGTGCAGTGGCACAGTCTCATCCACAGAATTGCACCAGTAATGTGCATGACCATCATCCACTTGTAGCTCTCCCACTGCCATTTTTGTCTTTTTTCATACCACAAAAATCCATTCAGAAGAGACTGAATTGCTGCAAGCCCTTTGGGGTGGGTGATCCTGGGAGCCCTCCACCTCAAAGTGCCTCTGGGCATGCTTGGCAGCCTTAAGCAATCCACAATCGCTTTCTGGGCCAAAGAAGGCACCTGGCAGAAGGTCTGTGATTAACTTTTCTGCTGTTTTTTAGGAGTTTAAGGTAGCAACTAGAGAGAGGCTCAGTTCAGTGGGAAGGCAATGTTGAAAGGGGGGGGGGTCTTCCTCATTAAGCCCATTAAGTTGCTCGTATGATTTGTCCCCTGCAGAGGCATATCTATCACTACAGCTACTATTAAAGTTACTGTGCATTTTTTAACAAGCAGGATATCTAACCATGTCTAGTTTAGAACTCAGTATTTGTAACATGCAGAAAATAATACCAACCACCTTAAAGATGCAACCATGGTTTAAGACTTTATTGGGACTAACTAAAAGTATTTTGTGATGCTTCAGACCTGTCCTGAGAAATGGTATGTATAACTGTAGATATTGGACATTGTCAGTTTTTCTGATGGGCCAACAAGCTTGTCTAAAACTTTCCTCTTCCTTACATGGGTGTTGAAAGGATTGCAGAAAGATAATACGAAGCACCATATAAATGCACATCCTTGCTCATCGTTCCTTATTCAGACCACGTGGAAGCTGTTCGGTAGCATGCCTCCCAGATCCGCTTATGCAGTGCATTCACATGTCAGAATTTCTCCAGGGATTGCTGTCCCCACTGGATACAAACTGCCGAGAAGTCACAGTGGCACAGCGGGACAAGGCTGCTTATAGCACCGCCTTTTTCAGGAAGTAGTCCCGCTCTCTAGGGATGAGGGTCGGAGCCCCTGGGATCAAAGCGTGGCTGCCACGTGCAGGAATACCCCTCGGCGTTTTGCTGTAAAAATAAGGTTAACATCGTATCCCGAGACACTGTGTCCAGCTGCCCCCACAGGCAGTGCCCTTTCCTGAAGTGTCCCTTCCACCCTGCTACTGGCACTTCTCAAGAGCTACAGCACATGAGCAGGCAAAGCATCGGTTTCATGCACATAACTTTATATCCATGTGCACTGGAGGATACAGACACTCGCCACGCAGAGAATTAACTGCTTGCCACTTTGAGCAGCAGCTCAGTAGCTTGCCGTTTTTTAAAGGAAGTGTCTGCTACAGCAAGGGTGGGGCACCTTGGCCTGCGGCACAACTTCATGCCGCTCTCTGGGCCCCTTCCTGCCCATCAGCTGTTCAGCGGGAAGCCACTCAGCTTCAGGGCAAGAGACGGTGCTGCACCTTCAGCGCCGTACATGGCAAGCAGCTCAGCAGAGAGGAGAGCGCGTGCACGTGCGCGTACGTAGGTGTGGCTCAGCCGGCACTGCCATTGCGATGGAGTGCGAAACCCACTGCGCAATCTGCTTGGCGAGTACGCAATTGCAGTTCCTTCCTCTGCAAGGAGATCTGCTGCAGGAAGTAAGAAAGCTCCGTCGCAGGAAGAGGGAGTGCCGCGCTCCTCGCCATTTGCGTCTTTGGCCCACTTCGCATGGCAGGCCCTGGTGCTTTCATCAAAAGGCATCTTGCAGGTGTCCCATGACCCCTTTAGTGGGTTTTCTGTTGTAAGAAAAAAGACAGGGATAGCAGTGGGAATTTGCAGGAAGGTTACACATGCAAAATGTATGAACCTGCAAAATTCTGTGTTTGAGGTGGGGCAATGCTCATAATGTCTGGCAGTTCCCAAGTTGCAAAATTAGCGGCTGAAGAGAGGAGGCAAAGTGTTCTAGGTTCCCTTCCCCCATCAAAGCAGACGAGGAAATGGCTCAGCAGAGGTAAGTGTCTGGCTTCAGTTCCTTGTGAATATGAAGTTTTCGTGCATTTTCCAATTGCATGCATGCAGCGTGTGGGGAGGAATTGCATCTTGAAGTCTCTGGCTTTAAGGCTCAACTGAGACAGTGGAACAAGACATGGCGCTGGTTTACCAGGGACAAATATCAGAAAAGAGGGGTCATCCCTGGGAAATGGGGACTTGAAGCAGGGGTGGGTCCAGTGGGAGGGCTCCTGGCACTCCTACGCTGAATTAGCACTGTTAATGGGTAGAACCAACATCAAGTATATAAGTGGCTGCTTGTGTTCTCACGCCTGCTCTCTGCCAAGACGGCCTGGGATTTCTGTGGATGGGACTCATTCTGGATAAAGCTGCCGCCATCTCATGCCCTTAGCCTCCCTCGCCACAGTGGTATTGTGCTGCCAGCGAAGAACACACCTGCCTGGAAGAACACACAGACCGGGAATCAGGCCAGTTTTTCCTAAGGCCCAAACCCACTTTTAAGAGTGAATGGCAGCTGCTAGCAGTTCGTATCATTTGCTGCATGCACACAAATTTTAGAAGATTTGTCCCACTTTTCTCTTGATGGCCCTCATTGGGAGCGGTTTCCTAGGCGCCCCCTGCCCCCCAGTGCATGGGTCAGTATTCCTCTTCTGGATCTCTCTTCTCCCAGCATGAAATGCAAATGGTTTCTTCAGGGCTTCTAGGATGATGTCACGCTTGCCCTTATGCCGCCTGGGTTGGCTTTGCACAGCTCTTGCCACAGGAGAGCCTGGAGGGGCACTTTTCCCTGGGAGAGCAGTTGAAGGGCTGGGATCCTGCTATGGAAACTGAGGCAGGGAGAGCCCGTGGCCAGGTACGAATTCTAGGGGCAAACCTCATTCTTCTCATCATTGCTTTGTACGTCCTGTGCTTGGCTGCAATGTCAGCCAGCCAGCCAGCCAGCCATCTAACTCCAAGCTACTCTCTGGAACCTAGTTTTGCAAAATAGAGATTGTGACATCTAGAACGCTTATCTCAAAGCAGTCACAGCTGATGAGCATAAGGTATCTTAGAACTGTCAGAAATTGCCATGCAATTCTGTCTTTCTAACAAACTGTATTACTGAGCAATATGCCTGGTTTAGGTCCATCTCTGGTTTCCTGACATTTGTATGGTTGAGTTACAGCATTTACTTGGTGTTGGAACAACAAACTTGCTCTCCAAAAGCTTGTTTACACTTGGAGCAGCCATCGCTCAGGATTCAATTTGTAGGTTCAATTTACAGCTTGCTTTTCATTTTCAGGACAGCGATGGCAGACTCTGAGCCTTCTCTGGAACTGGATAATGAGGAAACCTCTTTGGAGCTCAGTGCTGGGGATGCAGGAACATTCCTGGAACTTGATGGAGGAGACTCTTCTGGGATGCTGTATGTGGATCCTGTCTATGCACCATTCTCACAAGATACAGGAATGACAGGTCTCCCCGCAGAACTGCAGGAAGCCATGGCAGACCAGGAATCCTATGCTGGGGATGCAGGAGCATTCTTGGAGCTTGAGGGAGGAGACCCCTCTGGGATGCAGTACATGGACCCCATCAATGTGCCATTCTTGCAAGGCATGGGAGTAATGGGCTCCCCAGTGGAGCTGCAGGAAGCCATGGGAGACCAGGAATTGTATACTGCAGAGCCCGAACCGACAAGCATGGAGGATCTTGGAGAACGTTTTCAGAGATGCATTGAAGCAGTAGAACAGCTAGAAAGGGAGAGGGACCGGCTCATCCAGGAGCTTATGCTCCTGCGGGAACCAGCTCTTGAGGAAATCAAGCAAGCCCATGAAGAGATCCTTGAAGCCTACCGACTGCATGCCAAAGTCGAGCTCGAAAGGAGCAGCCTCAGGGAGGAGATCCGGCAGATGAAGCGGAAGCTGTTCAGGGTGACGCGGGAGTGCGTGGCCTGCCAGTACCAGCTGGAAACCAGGCGGCATGATGTGGCCCAGTGCGCAGTCTACCAGGAAGAACTGGAAAACAGGGTCATCCAGCTGTCAGAGGAACTGTCCCAGTTGAGGGAGAACTGCGAGAGGGAGAAGGAGCAGTTCAGGCAGCGGTTGGAGGCTCCCAGGCACCGGTGGGACAGATGCTACCTCCAGGAAAGCCGGCGGCTCTCCATGGAGTTCGAGAGCTTTGTGTCAGAGAGCCGCCAGGGCTTGGAAGAACATTATGAGCCCAAGTTGATGCGCCTCTTGGAAAGGAGAGAAGCCAGCAGTAAGACTTTGCGAAAAACACAGGGTGAGATCCACAGGTTAAAGGAAGCCCTGAGGCCGCTGCAGGGAGAAGTCAGCAAGCTACAGTTGCAGAACAGGAATTTAGAGGAACAGATCTTGCTCATTAAGCAAAAGCGGGATGAAGATGTTCTCCAGTACAAGGTATGTCTTTGGGGGTGGCTGAGTTTTGAGATGGTGGGCACCTTTGAAACATCACAGAATGGGCCTCCACTGGAAGCTGTCCTTTCACAATGCGACTGGCATGGTAGGCATGGCCCATCACAAAACACTCACTTCCCAGAAGGAAAACTGACGAGACTAAAAGTAACATATCCAAGAACCTACGTTAAAAGCAGTTCCAAAACACAAAGGCACTTTTTTGAACTCCGTTTTCTGCTCCGGTACCCATTTCACAGAGAGCAAACTGGAGAGGCTCAGAATGAAGCCAACTGGTTGAGAAAGGCAGGGGCAGAGCCTGAGTCCCAAATGCTAAAACATTTTACCAGGCATAAGGTAAATCAAGGCCTGAATTTACCAGGCATAAGGTAAATCGAACTGCTGACACCCAAAATACCCACACATACTTGCTGGCAAGACACTGGCCTATACCATGCAGCTGCACCAACACCCCCCACAAGCCCCAGGCCACACCTGCCCCTTGCACACCACCAAACAAGCTAACAGGTTGGCTGGGAGAATGCCCGCTTGCCTCCTGCCCTCCCCTCTTTCCCCGCTGGAAAGCTGCCTCTGACCCGACACATTTGCTTTCTCTGAGTGGACTACAAAATGAAGCTGCAGCCCACACAAATCAAGGCAGCAGGAGCAGGTGGGCAGCTTCCCAGTTAAAAAGAAATAGTTTAAAATATTGTTTGTTGGATGCATGTTTATTTTACTCTTCAGTCAAATAGCTCCCCATGTGGCTTAGAGGAATCAGGAATTAAGCAGTCCTACCATCAGGCATAGAGTCTAAAAAGTCATGAAATTCAAGGAAAGGGGTTGTGAACTGGGAGGAAGGAAGCACAGCTGCTTCAGCTTCCCAGCTTCTGCCTGCTCCGGGACCACTGGTCCTCAAGGTTCTGGGCTACCATGTTCTTGGCTAGGGTTATTTTGGTTATTCTGCTCCTATTTAGTCCCTTCTCCCGTGGAGCACTCTGCTTTTGAGTTCAGCCTTGGCCCTCATCCACTCAGGGCGGGCATGCCTGAGACATCCATCCAGGGCCAGGTGGGGAAGAGCGCAGCCACCCTGGAATGTAGGTGGTGGCAGCATCCTGGCGTATGCCAGTGCCAGGCAGTGCATTGGGAACCTCAGCCGTGTGACTCCTGCGTGAGAGCATGGTGCAAGTCCCAGAAACTTTGAGCCAAGGCACTCCCAGGAGAACCAAGAGGCAACACCTGTGCACAACTTCAGGCGAGGAAGAGCTCTCTCGCGCTTAACTTCTTTCAACATTTAAGAGATTAACACGTTGGAGAAAAGACTAGGCTGCAACCACCTTTTCTCCTAGTATATTTTGTATGTCAGCTTTTTCATACGCAGGAGTATTCAGGGAACTAATACCCCACATGCAATCCTGAATATCACAAGCCCCCAAGAGCAGCATGTCCTCCATGCTAATTAGCAATTACTAGCAAGGTAGAACATGTTCCTACAAGCACCTGGCTTTCAGCCTGTCACATGCTTTAAGCAATCTTTTGTCACACATTCAGATTCTTACAAAATACAGCTGAGGAACAAGCTTTACATTCTTAAAACAAATGCATTTATTGAGAACTCAGCTTTGGGGGGAATTACTCCCAAGATGTAAAACTGGGACTTCTTTGGGAGTAAATTATCAGCTGGTTCAGTAGAATTTTCTTGCCAACTCCCTAGAGACATCCAGATGCTCACTATGGGAAGCAAAGCATCATACTATTTGGAAGTTTCACCTAATCCAGGAACACAGCAATGTTTGGAAATAACTTTTTGAGCTAGGACTAGCCTTCCTTTAAATTGAAAGTTGCTTCTCAACAGGTAGATAACCTAGCCTGACTGGCACACCAGGTTTCCAGCCTAACCAAAAGCCTCTCAGGTCTTTCTGCTGCACCAGCAATAACATCTACATCAGGCTTTGGCACCTCTCTCAAGAGAGGAAGATTGGAAAATGTGAAAATGCCTGATTGGTGCCCTATTAACAGAGCAAACTTGGGAGAGCTGAGGCACAGGAACCAGAGGTGGGTGCATCTGGCCCCTTTCCCAACAATTTGTCTCTCAAGATCTTTCAAGAGCCCAATTCTGCAAGTCTCTCCCTTCTTAATGTGACAGTCTATAGGTATGAGGGCAACAGATACTGCGGTAGGAGTGCTATAGTTTTATTTCTCCCTTAGATTATTTCCTTTTCTGTTTAGGATTCTAGAGGCTTACTGCTGGTCATTTTTTCTTGAAAAATCACCCCCTCCCTTTACTGTCCCTGAGTTTCGCTTGGATACACACCATCAGAATTTTCAGGAGCCCACACAAAAAACTTTTCCATGGCAGGGAAGCCAAGAAGCATTCTATGGACAGGACTGGCCTGTTACTCCTTCTTCTAGTCCAGGGGTTGGCAACCTTTTGGACCTGTTCCCCACACAAAAGAAAACACTGGGAGCCGCAAAACCCTTTTGACATCTAAAATGAAGATAACACTGCATATATCGTTTTTTTACCTTAATGTTATGTATATCTTCATTATGATTTAGCTGCAGCTCTTGTTCAGTCACTAAAAACTGTTATTTTTAATCTTACATTATAAACTAGTAGGACTCCTTTCATATATTTTGAATAGGAGAACAGCTTCCTGAAGAGTCAAAGTCAGTGGTAAAGGGCTGCATGCATTAAACAGCAAACCCCATGTTTGTCAGCAGTACAAGCAAATGAATCTACCCATGTATCATTAAACGTTTGGTTTTCTTCAGGACCTTTTCTTTGATTTATCCATGGTTGGCCTGGGGGGGGGGGGGGACAGATCCCAGCTGTGCCAGATATAGGTGTGTTTAGTGACTGATTAGCAGATAAATAGTCAAGTGCTGTGAATTGTGACAGGTCCCAAGCGCAGCTTTTAACATTCAGATGAAGGAGATTACATTGGGACAAAGAGAATCTTCTCAGCAGCATGAGAGCCTGCAGGAAGCTTGTTTAGCAGAGGATTGTAGCAATTTACTTAACTAGCTGATTTACTTAACTAGCTAGCACTATGTTCCTGAGTGGAGCTTCGAGCAGATCAGTGGCTGTGCTGGTGCGTTTTGAGCAACGGAGCCACAGCAGAGGGGTTCAAGGGTCACGTGCGGCTCTGGAGCCACAGATTGCCTACCCCTGGCCTAGAGGACCCCGCAATCCTTGACTTTCCAAAACAAGAGTAGCTATGCAGTTATGAATGGGATGTACATGGGCCAGAACTTTTCTCAGTACCAGGCCCGAGTCCTGCAACAGAAGAACAGTAATATATGAACTGCATATGGACACCTCCATTCAGAGCACGCAAGTATCAAGAGTGTTCTTTCCATGCCGCCTTCAAGGGATGCAGTGTTCCACATTTGAAGTTCCAACTCTGAGGTCACAGGTGCTGGGATTCCAAATAAACCTATGGCCAAAGCACATTGCCTCAGTCCCAAGAAACACACAGTTCTGCTCTCAAGAGAGCCCATGCTGTAGATAGTGGAGCGCTGAACCTGGCAAGTTTTACTATACTTTCTACTGTTTTCTTAACATGAACTTTGAAATGTCCCTTTAATGAAACCACCTAGCTGTTGTGGCAGCGTATAGGTCTGGAAGTGTGCTGGGAAGATCTCCAAAGCCAGTCAGGGGCATAGGAAGGGTTCTTGTGGTCAGGGGATGAGGCAAACAATTAGAGAATGGAAAGACACTGGCAAGTTATTCGAATTCCCTTGTGTAATTTATACCAGCTGTAATGCACTTCTCCTGCTTTCCTGTTACCTTGGCAAACAGAATTTATTTTTAGCAGAGTTCACAATTAAGTTGGAACCTTTGAAGACACAGAATTTTATCAGACTTAGCCCGTTCCTGAAATTTCCATATTGACAACAAAGTAGGAAGTCCTGCATAGCCCTTAGAACTGTGTATACACATTGCCTTTGAGTGCAGCTGATGGCAATCAGGAACAATTGCAGGTTGACTTCCTTTCCAGGATCTTTTGACAGTTAAATGCCAGTGCTTTTCCATCCACAGGAACAGGTAGAAGAAATGGAAGAAAGGCTCAGGGAACTGAAGAAAGAAGTAAAGCTTCAGCAGCGAAAAAATCAAGAATTGGAAGAACTGAAAGCCAGCTTACATCAGGAGTTAGCCATTTACAAGTAGGTTTTATTTACTTTTTTGATCACTAACCTCATACAAGCAAAGGAAGGAAATTTTATTAGTAACCAAAGGAAGGAGTTATGCAATTCATACAGTGAGAAACTGTCAAGATGCATTGTCATAGGAGACTATTCGTTTATAGAACAGTTAGGAAAGGAGCCATTTCTGTGGTCAACAAGAATAAAATTCGTATTTAACTATGCTTCTGCAGTATTTAAGTATTTTAACAGTTTCCAGATAAGCCAACTGACAGTTACATTAAAATCATTCAGGTACTTTTTTTTTAACAGCAGCATAGCAATTTTTAAAATAAAGTTTCAACTTTTTTGGTGGGGGGGAATCCATGCGGTGTTTTTCTTGCACTCAAGTCTTGAAAGAAGTGGTCTCTTTTAAAATATTTCTAGTCTCATTCCACAACATGCAGCTTTTTAAAATTTAGATTTGCTTGTGGAACATTATCCTGAGCCACTGGTAATCCAGCTTCAATCCTCACAGAGATTGCTTAGAAATCTATGGACAACTCTGCAAGTCAGAAGCGAAACAAGATCACGATTGAACCATGGATGCCTATCTTAGGAAAGCAGTCGCCTTTCTGGAAATGTAGAACTGCTCTTTGCAGCTGGCTACAATGTAGTTGCCAATAGTCAGCCTGTTAAGATGAGTGTCACATTATGTTAAATGCAGTTGCAGAATGATCTTCTGAAATCTGGTACTTACACTGGACAGCTATCATGTGAATAGAGCACACAAATGTGTTATGGACAATGCCGTAAGAAGATTGTATACAACATGTTGGCACGTTTGTCAGTGTTGCTTTAATGCTGTTCTTCTGTATAAAACCTGAAAACAGGATTATGTGATTCTTTAAACTGTTTGTGTAAAGCTTTGACACAGTATGGATAGAAAACAGAAATTATATTCTAATTGTTTGTATACATGCACATGCCCAGAAAGCTTTTAAAATACTATTTCAAGTAGGAATAACTGCTTATACTTTGGTAATAGGACTAAAGTGACTGGAAACTCAATTTAAAACTACAGGCCAATACAGCCACCACTGTTCTACACAAAGAGTTTGAATCAGGTCTGTCCCCATTTGCTGTACCTCCCAGGCACATAAAAGCAGTAAGAACGGCTAGTCCCTAGTTTCAAGGTAGTCACTTCCGTACCTCTACATGGGATAGAGGCAAGCCAAAAAACATCAGAGATGTTATAATGCTCACTTCCATGCAGACCTAGGCTTTTCACCAAGGATGATTCACAGACAACTCTTTCAGAGGGTTATTAAAAAAAAGTTGAGCAGATGAAGGGGGAAAGGTCATCCCAATCTAAAACAAATCCAAGAGTGGCCTTATGAAACAGAGAGCAACAAATGTGCACAGAGAATGAACTGCTACTTATGGATCTCCCATCTCATCAAGTGTTCAAATGTGACTTCCTGGCAATGTGTCTTTTTCCTGTGTCATGCTGAGATTGTTATCAGGGTGACACCGTGCGATTAGACTTGTAAGAGGCAAGTAACAGCTCTTGAGAGCCTGTTGGTACCAGCACCTTCCTCGAGATGCAGAGTACCCATATGCTAGTTTACATTACAAATTCTGCTCATGCTTTCAAGCCCCTCCATCTTTGCTAGTGGCATTTTTCAAAGCTTCCATTTTGTAGCATATCTGCCTGTCCTTCCCTCCAGCAGACTTGTACTTGGTTAGGAATTTAGAAGCCAGACAGGTAAGCTTAGGCTTTGGTTCCAAAAAATGAAATTTTCAGTTGAAGAAAAAGGACAAATCACAACCTACATAGAAAATTTATTTCAGTTGTAGCACTTGTTCAGGTTCATAAAGAGTTAAATGGGCTAATGGACCCACACAAGAGATGTACTGATACAAGAGAAAGAGCATGTCAGTCACATCCATGTGTGCCACCTGCCAGTGAGATTCTGGTTAGCTGGCAATGCCATCATCCATGGTTATCACTCAGTGGAAACAAACACCTTTTACAACTTGGTGATCACCCAAGTTAAAACACAAAAACAGTTCACAGAAGTGAAACAGAACACAGTTCAAGAAACACAAGAGAGCAAAGTGATGTGCAATTATAAGCTACTACCATACTCATATCCACATCCTAAATTGCCTCATCAGAATAAGATAGGAGGACTAAGGTGTTATGCCAAAAAAACCGGGAATTATCTGGTGAGATGGAATCATTCTAATCACCGACAGCAACTAAAAGTGAGAATAGATGACATTGCACTGAAATTACCTGCATGTGAAACCACAAGTCTAAAGACCTGTGCACATAAACATATCAGAAGGACCAAAATATTAATAAAAGAATCTTCTCTGTACTTAAGTTCCTCATAGTATAAAACACTGAGCTCTTACCAACATTTGTACTGAAACAATTCTGGCATAGTTTGCATTCAAAACATTAAAAGGAAAATTTATTCTGTAGAAGAGGCAGCAGAGTGGGTACACCAGCTCAGCCAACTAATATTTAAGAGAAAAATGGCCAACCAAAAAGCCACTGTGTGATACTAGTTCATGTCAGGTCAAATCCTCAATTTTCAACAGCAATAGTTCACTTTCTCAATTAGTAGCAAGGCTGATGGATAGTATCTACAGATGGGCTGTGGAATGCATGGTGTATTTGTCTCTCTCAAAAAGCAGTGTGGATGATCTTAGAAAAGTTGAGAGAACAATGCAGGAAGAGGACAACAGGAGGAAAAAGAAGTCGTGGGGGGCAAGCATCTAGGACCCTTGCCCTTCTGGGTCCACACTTCCTTCAGGATCTTCATCATTGTATATGTTCTCTGCCTGTAAAACGAGAGCAGTGTGTAATTATGAATATTAATTTGATCGATGAACACAGTCCCACCAAGGACAATGTCGAACGGCTGCAATGCCAGCAGCACTCAACTAAGCAGCAAGCCATTTCAAAGTGTACCAACGGCTTTGCACTCGTCAGACATACTTATTCAAAATAATCTCCCCAAATAGTTTTGTAATAGTGCCCCTGGCATGGTCTGAGATGTCTTGTAGGCAGCACTGAATCTTAGTCACCATGAGCACCTTGTGCTACACCAGGGGATGTTTCTGACCTTGTCTACACATCTACAGAAGAACATACGCACTTGTGTGTGCACTGTTCATGCAAGGTATGGCTACAAGAGGAGGGTCACAAATTTGATCCAACAGCAGCACGTTCACTCTGTTGTAATTACTAGACAGCCAGTTTTGGATGCAATTTCCCCCTCAAATAATGAACTAAGCACTTACCATTTGCCAGACTTGCATAATATTGTCTTCTGATACAGAACAAATTACCCAGGGTTCATTGGGATTCCATGAGAAGTCAGATATCTTTGCAGTGTGACCACCATGAATAAACTAACATTGAAAACAAGGAACACTGATTGAAATACACAACACTGATGGATACATACATCAAGAACACCATTACAATAATACACATCAGTGAATTTCCAATATATAACTCAACAACCTTCAAGGACTGCACTCTAAATCAGTTTTAATATAAAAAGCAATTTTAATAAAACCTCACAATGATACTATAATCCATTTTACTTTCTTTTAAAATTATATCAATGCCAGCAAAAGTTCAACTAAGGGTGCATAAGCCAACATCATTTTCTACTTTCTCCCCTTCTCACTTTGCTATGCACTCATCCACTTGTGCCTTCTGTCAGGAATATCCTCAAGGTAACTAACAATAAACTTCAGGTTTATGAAACTTTAAATAAAACCACATCATAGAAACAAATCTGTTGCCCTTCTTTTCCCACAATAGCAAGACTTAATTCATAGCTAATAGGAAACCCTCAGAGGAGAAAAGGAAAAACAATAAAACATCTTCCCATTCCATTGTCATACATGCATCGAATAATGGTGCCAGCAAAATGGAAAAGCGGTTTAGAAATGGGAAAGAAAGTTCACCAGACAGATTTGCATTCTTGGTTAAGGGGGAAACAGTGCCACATGCATGCCAAGCAACTTATCCTTCAGACTTGCCCGAATCTGAGCAACCATTGTGTGCTCAAGAATCGCCCTCTCACCAAGCTGAATGTTTATAAAGAGTGCAGTTTTCATCTAGATTTTCACAGCTGCATAGGGGAGGAGGAAGAAAAGTTAAGGCAGGACCAATACATTCCCCTTACCAACAGCTCAGGTGGGCCATCTTCTGCATCTTCAGGAGACTGTTCTTCTCCAATTTTGCTGAAACAAAGAATTGGGGACACATAAAATTCATTTCTGGTGAAACTTAACCCCTACACAATACTGCAACTATATGGAACTCACCTCAAATCCCAGACGTTTAGCCTGCGATCAGTACCACTGGAAGCCAATATAGTTTCATTATGTGGCGACCACTGAACCTGTATCCATTAAGATGACACAATGTTTAACCACCATTAATTTCTAGCACTGATGTGATTCTTACATATAAAGCAAGAATTTTTCATAAATACCAGCTATACTAGTCTCCCTTCCCTTACATAACTCTGCATGCTACATAAAAGACTGAACAGCAGGTAGTTAGAGAAGACTTTAACCAAAGATCTACACTGAATCAATTTTCCTTTGGAAGCAGGATTATAAATTTTAATTCTGGGAACAACTAAAAAGGAGCATAGTCATAAAACAAAGGGTTAAAACAATTTTGTCTTACCTATTTACATTTCCTTTCTTTAGGACTAAGAACAATTCTGTTTAACAAGTGCTTCATAGAATGCATCAAATTGGACAGCTGCTTAGTGAATTCTAATGCCCATAAAGGCCAATTCTGGAAGCATGTATTTCAAAACATGTTATCACAAAAAACCCACATCACAGCCCATCATGTGAATTTACCTGGAATATTTCATCTTTGTGTGACTCAAAGGAGTGCAGTTTCAGTTTCAAGTTTCTTAGATCCCACAAAGCAACAGTCTGACCAGAAAGATTAAAGTAAATTTAAAAAGCATTAATTTCTCATACGGAATGTAATCTTTATTATTGTCATTACTTGCATGCTTTCAAGTACATTCTTTATCAACTTAACAGATATGAGAGCCACTCAACACAATTAACGGTGTAAGATACCAGTTCAAAGAAAAATATCCTTAACTCGCAACCATGAGTTTAGACAAGAGCACCTGGGCATTCTGCACATATACCTTATCTGCTGATCCTGTAGCCAGGATGAATTCACTGTAAGGATTGAAGGAAAGGCAGTTCACTTCAGCAGTGTGAGCATCCACAGAATGGCTCGGCTTGGAAGTGTTGTTTGACCGGGTGTCCCAGCTAAGAAGAAACGGGCTCAGGATGAGAAACTATATTGATGGACTAAGTAGCCTACACTCGTTTCAAGTGTGGTTGTTAATAAGGGCACCCCTCCCCTTTAAGGACGAATGAAGTAATTCAATGTGAGTAAAGATGTTCTGCTTACATCATGAGTTTCTGATCATCAGCAACAGATCCAAAGAGAGATTCATGGAGCAAATGCCAGGAAACATCTTCCACCACAGCTGTGTGGCCTGTGAAAATGGTCTTGGCATCCACCACTTTCCCCTCTTTCGGAACAGCACTTATGTCCCACAAGCAGATAGTCTTAAAAAGGAAAAGAAGGAAAGACATTCAGACAGGAGACATAACGGCCTTGACAAATATAATATGCATGCACAACGGAACTAACTAAAACTATACTACTCACATGGTCATCAGATGCACTAAGCAAATGTCCACTAAGGTTTGGATTCCAAGATAGCCCATAACCTTCCTTCTGATGCCCACGAAGGCGCAGATCTGGATTGCACTCACCAGAAGGGTCTGGAAAGAAGAAATGTAAGAGCAAACTTAGAACAGTAGCTCTTCCTCCAGTCTTGGAACCAGAAATTGAAAACCTTGTTGCCTAGATTGGGGTGGGCAACTGCAGGAGGCCCAAGGGCCATTTCTGTCCCTTGGCAGAACACCTCCCCATGAAGAAATAATAAAAATACATTCATCAGCAGCCTACCCTGAGACTGATAAGTTCCCCAAGTCGCTCAGAGAAGCCTCCAGACTTAGAACACCATGAATTTACCTGGTTGTACAAATGGTCATTTTACAGTCCTGATCCAGATTTAACTACTGAAGCTAAATTAAATATGCAACTACCCCTCACCAAAAAGGGAAAAAGGATAAGTTAACATCATATATATGAGCAATAAACAAATGCTCAAAACAAAAAAATATATTCCCAGCATACATGACATATTAAAGGCCTATTTTCTTATTCCTAAACTACCTAAAGGTAACAAAACAAAAACAGGCAAATACCTGGCTTAGATGGATGTTTGGTATAATCAAACACAAGCACATCACTGGATGGAGTCTTTGTGGCAATGATGCATGGATTCTGGGGCATGTAGCGTGCTCTGTTAACTTCTCCTTCATGGTTGATCTTTATTTCAATTTCAATTTTCCCACTAACAGACCCAAAACCTCCAAACTCTGAAAATGAAGATGGCACATCTAGTATCCTATCTTGTTTGTATTATTCAAACACGGAAACAAAGCTTTTCAGATTAAGAAATTGTCTGATGAACATTAAGGAGCTTTAACAAAAGTGGGGAAATAAAAGGCAAAGCACCTCTTGAATGCTATAAAGCTGTATCAGTGTTTAACTACAGAAACAAAACATTACAGAATTCTAAATGGTCTTTTAAGCAATGGGGCATTAGAAGGCTTTGCAACTCTGTCGAGATACTTAACTAGCAATGTTCTGAGGTCCTATATTAACTGTCCCCAAACTGTATCCTCTTGTACCAGCATATTTATCTGATTTCTATACCTCTTTTCCTTTTAGAAAATTAAAATAATGTACAATAACATACACAAGCAATTTAAATCCATTAAGCATTAAAACAAAGATAAGTATCAAATAGCAGGTACATTTAATTATTTATTTGTTGAAATTATAAGCTGTGCCTTTAGCCCTGCAGGGCTCTCGGGCTCTCCTTACAGCAAATATAGTACAACTATATTTAAAACAAAGCCTCCAGTAAATTACACCACTAAAAATTATTTATTGAATTGACTAGTAATTTATCCAGTCATCACTGACTCCATTAGGGAAGCCACAGACTTGAATGTGGAAGAGCTGGGCGGGGCTGTCACAGATGGGACATTATGGAGGGCTTTCACTCATAGGGTTGCCATAAGTCACAGATGACCTGACAGCACATAACAGTAATTTATCTGCTAGGTTGTAGTGCTTTGAGAAGCAGTCTTCCAAACAAGCATGTTCAGCAAACAAAAGCTCTATTAGTACATTTGTCGATTCTTATTTTTATCTTGACCAAACACTGTTCACATAGCATGTTTACTTAACAACAAGAGTTAGGGTAAAATGTTGCCAGAGGGATTAAAAAGAATCTTACTCTTATTGCACATTTTGTTCTCTTACCTCCTTTCTCACTATCATAATGGGAGGCATCAAACTGAGCATCATCATTAGGGAGCTGAACACTGGCTATCACAAGGTGGTTTTGTTCATCAGAGGTGTGGGTCCCAAGAACTAACCGATGAATACTGAAATCTTTGCCTTCAGGTCTGCAAAGAATGAGATGAAAGGTTTTGTGGGTTTCTTTTTCACTAGGATCTCTTGGTGCCACTGGCGCTATCAGCATCTGTAATATTCTTGCCAATAAGAAATCCCTTATTCTATTTCAGGTGGAATTTCAGCCTAGAGAGTCTCATTTTCCTTGTCTAACAATACAGGATATTATAAGCAAAAAAGGGTCAATAATTTGAATTATAGCAAACATTTCTATCGTAAGATATGTCTGCATTAGTTTTCACTTAGTTGAAATATTTCTTGCTATTCAGAGAAGCTCACATACAAATTCAAAAAAGTTAATGCATTATTCTTTTAACAGTCTTGTTCTTACATTAAAGAAAAGAAGCATGGATGTTAAAGAACAGGTGCCTACAGCTGGAAATATTTATGTACCTGACCACAATAACAGAAAAGCTAGCAACACAAAACTTATTCAGGAACTGTTTCCATACATGGAACATGGGGGTTATGAGTACATACAGCCGAGCATTTTCAGGGTGCAATCTTATGTGTGTTAAAACACAAAAAATGTTCTATTTTCCAGCATTCCTCTAGCCAGCCTTGCACATGCTGGGAATTATAGGCCTAATTTCTATCTAAACACTGAATGACACTTACAGACCCTTAATCCAGAAAGGGCTCCCAATCACAGTATGGTTTTCAAGTGTATTCAGCTGGGAGGCTATTGTGTCAAATAAGCAAATATCCTTAGAAGCTTGAGACACAAAGTCTATATGCAAGACATGCCAGCCAACTGTGGATTAATTTACCTGCAGGGAGTTGCAATGCATGTCAACCAAACTATTCAAGGTCCAGCAAGGTTGCTGTGGCATGCCATTCAAACCCTGGTAGAGGGTATTATTTGAAGGCCACACTATGATTCCATAATCCTAAAAGAGACCATGGTTTATACAAGAGTTGTTTAACCTTCAAATGATTGCCAGTGTCTAGTTTCAGATAACAAGCCATGATATTTATATTGCATATTCATAATGGTGGGGGTTTGGCCAAATCACCCCTTTAACCCTCCTATCTACAGAATGAATGCAGGGCTACAATTACAGCATAAAATTATGTGTGTTGCTCAGAACTAACTGCAAATATGTTCACTGAACCATATCCACATATGTTTAAATTGCCATCGTGAAAATTACCTGGTTACATCAGGAAGCCATTGAGCGGTCAAGCTGGGCCACTCCAAGGCATGAGTCATTACAAGATCGTAGAGAAATGGGGTGTTCTTTTTCCATATTTTATATTCTTCATTAATAACTCTCTCTTCCACTGCATCATCAAAGGCAGCTAGCAATTGTAAGAGAAGTATACAAAGAATTAACACTGACAAATGAACCTGAAAATCCATGGGCAAGTGTCTAAAAAGCTGCATTTACTTTAATAAGCATACAGCATACAGAAACCTTTCCATCCTCCTTACAAGTCATACCAGTCCCATTGGGGGAAGAGGGGCACAGCAGGCCTGCAAGATCAACTAAGAGTTAAGACTGAGATGCTACTGAAGCTAGCAGTTTGTTTCCATGTTCTATTTTCCTAAAAAAGTAGGAATTACTTTTATTAGGCCAGTAGAAGCCTAGCTCATCAACTATACATTGTGGCACTATTCTAAGTGCATGCACACACTGCCCATCAAACACAATGCAGAAAAACTGCTCTCACCATAAAGCATCAGAACTACTTGTATTGTACTCTGCTTTAAAGAAATGATAGAACAAGGAAAAGCAGTTTGAGTTCACAGTAGCAGCTACAAGCGTGAAATGGGAAATTCTTGGTCCAATGTTTTTTTCAGACACCAAGTAGCCTCCATCTCAGCCTCCAATCACTAAGACATAGAACCTTTTGCATGATCACTGTAAGAATTACTGAGCTGTAAACCTTATCCCCCACTCAGATCTCTCATAAACTCATTCGATGTTTAATTATGGCACTATATTCCTATCCTCCTAACTGCAAGATGCACTATGGCCTAGTTAACATAGCTGGTGTAGCTATTACTGAAATAAAGTACAAAGGCGCTGGACAAACCGGAGCAGAAGATGGACTAGGGCTGAACGCTGTGATGAGATGTAGTTTAGCAAGGGCCTCACGATCATCAGCTGGGCAATGACAACAAAAAGCCCCTTTCTAATTAGGCTGCTGGGACAAAACCAGCAGGTTCGCGGGCGAGCCACGAATGGGGTTCTGCGGGAAAGGTCCGTTTTAGCCTGGCGCTGAAACACAATGGTCCTAAAGCGCTTAGGGTTCGGAGAGCCTCCGCCTTCACCCGAAGCCTCTACCAGCCCCCGAGCGACCATTTGCATCCCGAGGGTCTGAGAAAGATGCCGGCCGGCCCGCGGAACCAGCCGCTCGAGGAGCCCGCCGAAGCCCTCAGCCTCACCCATGGCTGCGGGGCGGGAAGGGGGCCACGTGCGCGGCCCTGAGCGGGACGGAAACAGAGCAGATGATCTGCCAGGCCAGCCCAAGGCGCGGCACCCGCAGGACGCCGTTCCCGCCGGCGCAGCCGCGCCTCCCCCTCCCTCTCCCTCTCCCTCTCCCTCTCCGTCTCGCCTGGAAGGACTTCGCCGGCGGAACGGCCGCCGGCCCCGCGCGGTAAGGAAAGAATCCGGCTCGCCCCCGCCGGCGCCCACCTGCGCCATCCTGCAGCCCTCCCCGCCTCATCACAGGGTGCCGTCCGGAAGCCGCGCCGCGGGCGAGACGGGCGGGCGGGGCGGGCGGAGGCGCGCCCATTGGGCGGCTCCCGCGAAGCGGGGCGGGGCTGAGCCAGCGCGCGCGCAGATTGGGTGCGGGGCTGCCCGCCAGGGCGGGAAGGGAAAGCGCGAGCGCGGCCTAGTCGAGCCTCCGGGCTGTTGCCGCCACTCCTCCTCCCTCAGGGGCACCCGCTCGTCTTACCTTCCTTATCCGCCATGATGCCGGCTCGCTTCAGCAGCGCGGGCGACGTTGCGGCTTCCTGATTCCCCTCAAGACTCGCCGGGCGCAGGCTCGCTGGCTGGACGCTTCGCTCTCCCCGGAGCCGGCCAGCCGCTCGGCGCTCCTCTATTGTTCCCTGAAACCGCCTCCTCCGCCCCTCCTCGCGATTCACTCAGGACCACAGCCGCGCGCGACGGGTTCGCGCCAACGCCGGCCAATCACAGACCCCTCCGCAGCGAGTCTCCTGGCGAAGCAGGAACGCGGGGTGGAGAGGCGGGGCGGAGTGGGCGGAGCTAAGGTGGCATGGTAGCGCATGCGCACTCGCTCTTTCCGCCCCCGCCCTGGAAGGGAAAGACGTCTGCTCTGAGGCTTCCTGTTGAACCGCCATTTTGTTTTCGGCGAGGTGGGTTAGGCGTGCGCTGGACAGCGTGTTAAACGAGCTGGCCGTGTGACATGAGCTGGCCGTGGCGAGCTTGTTGTGAAGAGAGGCCGTTCCTCTTGACTGAGATTTCTAGAAGCACTGGTCGGCATCGTCTCTTGAAGGACGCGCGGCCGCCTGAGCAGCCCCCCTTGCAAAATGGGAGCCACAGTGAGGCGTCCATTTCGTCAGGGCAGTGACAGGCTAAGGTCAAGCTAAGTTTTTCTCATGCTTGTCATCTTACAGTTATCATCGCAAAGGAGAAACAAGTTCTTATAATCGTATGAATTGCATGGGTAATAAAAGTGAAATGGCTGAAGGATGCTAAAGGCACCATCCTGGGGTGCATTCTTCACAGTTAAGCCCCATTCGGCACAGTGGAGCATTTCTGAATCAACATGCCTGGTGTTACTTGGTTTGTCACCACTTCAGAACAGACACTCATGTCAGAGTAAACGCTGTGGCAGCACTTAGCATATTGCACATGGTTCCAGGCACCACAACCAGAAAAGGACACCATTGAGTTGGGGAAAGGGCAGCTAAAGCAATCAAGGAGGAACTGCTACAGCAACTGGGATAGCGTAGCTCAGAAAAAGGGCAAGAGAGGAGTTCGAATTCATGCACATCATGAAGAAGTGGGCTGGGAGTCCTTTTTCTTCTGTAACACTCGATCCTAAAGGGGTCATTCCATGAAGCTGATGCGTGGGAAGTATGCATCAGAGGTCCTTAGCGCAGTTTGACTCTGGGATCCACTCCACTTTTCCTGTCTCTGGGCAGGGGGCTGCGCCCTCAGGCTGTTGCTGCCTCTTTCTAAGTACCATTTTCAGACAGGGACCAAACAGGCCTTGTGCCTGTAACATCAAAGCACCTTTTTCAGTAAGAAAAAAGCTGAGTATGCTGTAAGTTACAGGGCTGGCAGACGAGAGGTGATAGACTCTGACACTTCCATGCGAGGTTTTTCTTTTACAATCACCCTGCCTCGTGCACTGCAGGGGCCAACTCTCCTCTTCAGGTCACCAATCGGCCAGAAAACTGGCTGGGTAGGCCCGTTCGAGGAAGGGGGTGCCGGCTGAGCTCCTTGGAGGAAGAGTGCTGTGCATATGAAATCGAAATACATGAAGGAAAGCAGGACCATCGGCGCAGCATGCTCGGTAGAGACCCAGCGGGCCACCCTTCCACTTGCATAGCAAATGCCAGAAGAAGCTTGACCGGCTGAATCTCTGCCTGCTGAGCGGCGGGAAGACCCAGGAATCCCGACCCGAAATGCTTCAAAGCGGCTACCCTCGCGGAGAAGCCGCAGCAGCTCCGCCTGCGGATCGGCGGGCCGGGACCCCGAACTACGGCGGCGCGCGGAAGGAGGCGGGGCCGAGGGCCGGCCTACACGCCCCTGCCGGCGAAGCCGCTCGGCGGAAGAGGCCCGGCGCTGCTGCCATGTCCCACGACGCGCGGGACCTCGGCCTGACCGAAGCGCAGAAGGCCGTCAAAGCCCGGTACCCGCCCATCCAGAAGAAGTACGAGTGTGAGTGGCCGCGGGCGCGCGGTTTGCTCGGTGCCGCTGGCCGAGGCCGGCGCGAAGGGGGGGGCGGGCGGTGGGCCGCCACTGCTCCGCCGCGCCCCGGTTCCGTCCGGAGCGCGGAAGCGGTGGGGGGGGCGCCGCTTCCGCGGGTCGCGCGCCAGGCTGGGGAGGGGCGCAAAGGCGCCCCCCTCCTTCGCGCGGCGCGGCGGGGCGGCGGCGGCGGGCAGGGTGCTCGGCTCCCTGGGGCGCTGCACTTTGCCCTCCCGTGGACCGAACGTGATGAGCGAGCTGCCGCTTCCCAGGCAGGAGCTGCTTCGTGGGGAACCAAGCGAAATCTCTCTCTTTAGTCACGACGTTTCTCCACTGCTCCACAGCCGAAGCTCCCTGGGCAGTTTGCAAGAACAAAACAGAACTAAGAATCCTTGCCATGGAGAGTTAGTACGTTTCTGTGTGTTTACTTGGTCTTCACTTCCTTGTCGAGCACGGAAACCTGCCTTGTGCTCACTTTGTGAGACCCGGAATGATGTAACACGCATCATTGCGTGGCTGGAGTATTATTATCCTGGCCACTTACTGCCTTGCTCCTCTCCTCATTGTTTAGATTTGTTTTTGAAATCAAAGGACTCCTTTAAATGGGACAGGCGGTCTGATCACTTTTCTCTCTTCTTAACCCCAATTTAGATCTGGATCACACAGCTGATGTGCAGTGAGTATTTCCTTACACAGTCCTGCCTCTCTTACCTTCCACTGGACATGAAGGGGGAAGGAAAGGCATCAAGAGAGTCCATCTCCCATTCTGCCCTTCTTAAAGGAAAGGCTTCCCCAGTTTTCAGCCGCTACAATCCTTCCCCTGACCTCCCTTGTGATCTGTGGGAATGCTGTGGACATAATATATCCTGATTTCAGCAAAGCTGTTGACAGAATGCCCCACAACATCCTGATCAGCATGGTCAAGCTGATCCCCTTTCTGGTGCCCTGTGGGAAAGCCTAAACAGCTGAGGGCTTCTTTGCAGGAAGGCGTGCACAGCAGTTTTAACGCGAAGTTCTCTTTAGGTTGCATGCCTGGGGAGATACCTTGGAAGAAGCCTTTGAGCAGTGTGCTATGGCCATGTTTGGGTACATGACAGATACGGAGACAGTCGAGCCTCTGGATACAGTCGAGGTGGAGACAGAGGGTAAGACGGTTCTCTCAGAAGCAGGGTTCTCCAACCTGGTACCTTCCCTTTATCCCCAGGCAGTGTGGCCAACTTCTGAGTCGAAGTGGCCATATGACAACGTGCCCTTCATTTGTCCGGAGCACATGGCATTACATTACTGTCTTGTCCAAGGCAAAGGGGAATGTATCACTTGACTTTTACTTGCCCAGAGTAACTTACTTATTCAGTTTCCAATATTTTTAGGGGAGTGGTACACTGAAGGTCCAGAGGTGTTACTTTTCAGAGTGTATTCAAAGACAAGTTGACTGCAGGCTAAACATGAGCCAGCAGTGTGATGTGGTGGTTAAGAGGGCGAACGCCACCCTTGGTTGCATAGCCAGAAGTGTGGCTTCAAGATCGAGAGAGGTATTGCTACCACTCTATACGACTCTGGTGTGCCTGCAACTGGAGTATTGTGCTCAGTTTTGGGCCCCTCATTACAGAAAGGATATAGCCAGGTTGGAGTCAGTGCAGTGTAGGGCCACAAGGATGGTGGCTGGTTTGCAGGGGATGCCATATGAGGCAAGACTGAGGGAACTGGGTCTCTTCAGCCTGGAGAAGAGGAGACTCAGAGGGGATCTGTTGGCGACATACAGGTATGTGAGGGGATGTCACATGGAGATGGGTAGAGACCTGTTCTTCCCTGCAGAGGAAGGCAGGATACACTCCAACGAAGCAAAGCTCAGGGAACCAAGGTTCCATTTGGATGCCAGGAAGCACTTCCTGACAGTCAGGACCCCGTGGGTGTGGAATGGGCTTCCACAAGAGGTCGTTGAGGCCCCATCAGTGCGGCTGTTCAAAGATAGGCTGAACATAAGTTTCTAAATTGCCAAACTTTCTAAGTTCTAAGTTTCTAAGTTGCCAAACTTTTCATAGCAGCTCCATAAGAACAAATCCTGAAGCCTTCACCTGTGGGAAGCAGGCAGGCAGAGAGTTCGGCTTGAGATGTTCCCTTGAGTTCAATAGAGAAGGAGCCACTTATAATGTGCTTGGCTGTTCTGTTGGTCCCCACACAAGAGCTTGGGAAAGGGTCCAGCAGGTGCTTGGGAGAGCCTTCCATGCGTTGGGGGATTCTGAAGGAAAGGAGCATCTGGGGACGCGATGTTTGCTCCACTCAGCTTGCTCTCTGCTTACTTCTGATTCTCTTTAACAGGACATGACATGCTTTCTCTTCTCTTTCATTTTCTGGATGAGTGGCTTTATAAATTCAGTGCTGATGAATTTTTCATTCCGAGGGTGAGTGTGACTTGATTTCTGCCTAATTAAATGAGGTATTACTCCCAGTTTTGGTTGGTTGCTCATCAGTTGGCTATACCCATCACCAAATGCTCGTTCTCTTATTTTTACTGTAAATGTTTCTTTTCTGCAACGAGATGGTGCTGATTCCCAAGTGAACATGTTCAGCATCATGCAGTAGTAGCAAATGCAGTATCATTCCTGTAGTCATTCCACTATGATTTGTTTGAGCTTAAAGTGCAAAACTACACATGCCCCGTGTATCACTTTTAAAATTAGGATCAGCAAGCCTTGCAACAAATAATCAGGAATGTAAATATTAGAATGGCGGGGAGGTAGAGACAGAAATGTTAATTGTCCTTCAGAATTCAAGTAATACACAAAGCATTTAAAGGACATCTCCATAAACTGCGCCACTGTGTATAAGCCTTAAAGCGGTGATTCAGGAAGGCCTTTGCAGAGTAATTTGGTTATTTGAGAAGCTAAAGGTGCTGAAATGGAAAAACGAAATACGAGCAAATGTACCTAGTAGATGTTGTTTTGTTTAGTCGCAAAGACATGCCCAACCCATCATGACCCCATGGACAACATTCCTCCAGGCTCTCCTGTCCTCCACCATCCCTCAGAGTCCACCCAAGCTCACACCCACTGCCCCAGTGACTCCATCTAGCACCTGGTAGATAGATTCAAACATTAGTTCTCCTTGTTTTCAAATGTTTTTTTCTCTTGATGTACCTCAGTTTGTGTAGATAGTTGGGAATTAATATTCTGCCTGGAACTAAGAATATTAATTCTCAGTTACTTTTGTCATGTTGCTAAAGCTATGTGGAAGTATATGCCTTTTAAAATCACAAAGAATTGCTTATTTTTCTGTTCTTTGTAGGAAGTGAAAGTGCTCCATATTGACCGGGTAGGATTCAGAATAAGGTCTATTGGGTAAGTAGAATGATCTGATTTAAAACAGAAATGTTGAAACCCCAAGTGGAGGCCCTGCATAAAAATTTCCAGAAACTGCAAATCTTTGATGTGATTGGCTGAAACTTCCCATTGCCACAACACATGTGCTTTAAACCTGGAGGGGTGTGATGAGGAATTTCTCTTCTTCCAAGAGGATGCATGTTCTCCTTTTGATTAAATGGCCTTCTTATACTGACTGAAGCTAAACCCAGGTTTTTGGGAAGGATGTGCTGCTTTGAAGATGATGGGAAATGTACTGGCCTTCTTAACCTGGCCATTCTCACCTGGACATGCACAACTAAATCCATGCTGCCCTCTGAGGGTGGGCCATTTAGGCTTTGGGGTAGAGCTGCTTCTGTATGCTATCTAGCTGCCCAGGTTTGTTGAGGAAAAATCATCCTGGTACAGTTGATATCATGGTCTTCTCCTTCAGAGCACATTTGTTGTTGTTCCACTTACCTGCCTTAAATAACCAGGGCTTGTTCGCTTTTAAACAAAAACTGCTGATTTAATTCAGTCATTTCCTTTCAAAAAAACCCTTCTACTTTTCCTTTTAAGGTGGGGAGAAGAGTTCTCTTTGTTGAAGCATCCTCAGGTATGTCATGAAAGTTGTAGTATTCATTCTTCAGTAGAGGCCAGAGATAAGTCTGTCTTAAATAAGCACTTCTCTTAGTTCAAATTCTCATGGTCCTGTATTCTCTGGCCTGCTGTTGGTTGCAGCTTGCACTCACGAAATTTCTGCTAATGCCCAGACTGGACCAAGATCAGCTGCAGCAAATATTCACAGAAATGAACAGTGCAACTTCCAGGACAGATTCTTCCAGGCAGAGGGCAGCATAAATGAAAGGCTTTCCCTGGGAAATCAGTATTCCAGCTATGCTGTTGTCTCTGTGCTAGAGCAGTTCATGCCAGCACAATGCAGTTTACGTTAGCCATTGGGCCCCATTGATACTTCCCAGCATCTTCTGAAGCTGGCAGGTTTTTGCTGCCAGCTGGGAAGCTGTAGGATGACATGATGCCTTTGTTTTGAGCCTTAACTTGGAGAAAGTGCTCACTGTGATTAACCCACTTTTCGCAACCTGACTATGAATGGACATTCATGAATACCCTACCAAAACCATACCTCTCTTGTTGCATGTGCGGAGTCTTTGGCCCAGCATTACTCGATCACGGGCACTGCATGAGCTGGCTCTTCTCTCCTACCCTTGCTTTTTCCCTCCTGTGGGGGCTTTCCTCCCTGCTTTGGAAATAGTAGTAACTGCACTTACTGTTTTGCTAGCCATCATTCATATCAAACCAGAGTTGGAAAACCTGCTTCTGACCATGGTTTCAGCCAGGTTCAGTACTAACTGGTGAGTGAAAACATAGGTACATAGGTACAGACAAACATAGGTACTGTGCTAAACCTAACTGTTTGTAAAACAAAAAGGGAACGGAAAGGGGAGAGGAGAGGAGAGCCTGAGGCATCCGTATCGTCAGACCATGGTTCAAGACTGAGCAGTGTTCCATCTGCAGCAGTTCTTGGGTGCTTCTGGATGAGGCTTTCCTTATGTCATTGCCCTGCCTCAATCACAGGATTTTACGAGGGTCCAGATGATTATGCATTTCACTCCAACCTCTCCTGGGTTTTCCCAGTACTTCTTCCATCTTTTTCTTACCGCAGAGAAAAAGACAAAACTGTAGCATTCTGGGTCCTCTGTCTGAGAGCATGTTTGGAGTGTTGGAGAGGCTTTGGGCCGGTTCAGATGATAGAGATCATGGCCTGAACAGGTGCAATCTTGAAATGCACCAAAGAGTCGACCACGGAGCGAATGCAGCTATGGAAAGGCTACTTCGGCTGCAACACACGTGTTGGTGTCGCAGAGAAGTTGGCCTGTCACGCTGCATATGGCTCTGCGGGCCAATTCATTTTGCTTTTCTTGTTCCTTCTCAGGGCACAGAAGTCAAAGCAATCACCTATTCAGCAATGCAGATCTGTGATGGTGAGAAACCTGAGCTCTTTGTCATAATTGATATCTAAGCAGAGAAAAGCGCACTGCTGAGAAACTGCGCTCTCCTCACTTGCTCTCTCCTGAGTTCTCCTGGAAGTGACTCAGCCACGGGCTAGATGAACTGTGCTGCTGCTGGGGACATCGTGGTGGCTGTGGCATCTGGACAGGATAATCCAGGGAATGTCCGGGCTGCTCTGGGGTACTGCTGCTGCAACACTAAAGAGAGAGTGCATGTGCAGAGAGCTAAACTGTAGGCAAAGAGTAATTTGGTGGTGCAGCCTGTAATATTGTGTGTACTGTTTCCAAATGCAAGATTCTGAGATAAATTAGATGAAGTTGGTGGAAGAATATTTTTGATTAAAAAGAGGTGATAGTATACGACATGAAAATCTAGGTCTTTTCTACTTTTCTCTTCATGATACTACCTCTTCTATTGCCTCTGTTGTCATTTAGAACTCTTTGTAAAATGATATTTTACAAATAATTTTTTGTGCAATACTTTCCTCCAGAGAGGATCTCCAGAAGTTTGTGCCATAAGTGAATCTGGTACATCAGTGGCCTGGCTCAGACATGGCAGTATCGTTCCACAGTTTGTCAAGCACAGGTTGCTTATAATGAAGAGGGCGTTAGTGTACATGCTGGCCCTTGACTGCCCACCTGCTCCTGCTGGGCTAAGCAGCAACCCTGGGATACTCCTTCCCAGGGTTGATTATCATGACATCTGAACCTGGGATTGCAGGTTGTAAAACAAAGAACAATCCAGCCTTGTAACCCAAGAATAAACTATGGATTACAACTCAGCAGGGGCATATGGGTAGCCAGGAGCTCACACACTCCCGGGTAGTAGTAATTTTCTCATTCACTTTAACTTTGGTTTGTTTATGTAAATATACTACTGCTTAGTCATAAAGCCCTCACTATTAAAACAATTGAAAACTGAAAAAGATGAAAGCAGAGCTCTTAAAAGAGCCCCTCTAGAATAATAAAACCAGCTGTCAACCCTTCAAAATCAATGAATGCTGAGAAAACAGAAATGCCAAAAGCTGAACGATGATGGAGCTGGTCTAACCTCCTCAGAGAGGAAATCCAGGTGCTCCTCCAGGAAATTTTGGTTGGGGCATCTTAAACCGGCTCATTCATTGCCCCTTCCTCTTCATCTCTCTGAGATGGTAGTATACAAGGGGTCTTTTTGTAAGGCAAGGCACTACAGGAGAGAAGAACCCTAAACACCATGCACTGTGCCAATCGAGGTATGATTTCAACATGTCTCTGCTTACCTAGGCACTTCCATGAGAACATTCATGCAGTGATGTGATTAGACGTTATTTTAAATGCAGGTATATACAAATGACAAACAGATGGAGGCTTGCATATTTTAAATTATTTTTGATTATAAATAAAATATAAACAACATCCATTTTTAAAATGTTACATGTTCACATGTGTGTGGATAATGAATTTTATTTGTTTGAGATAATCTTTTGCAGTAGAAACAATGAATGGAAACCTGCAACAGTATGTTCCATAATCCATGTTCAGGGTTCACAGAGATGGGGCCCATCTTTAACCACAATAAAGGGGCATATACATTGAGGGGTTCCACAATCTGGGTGTAACCACTGAAATACCTTCCTGTTTGATAGCTTGCAAAATTGAGCAGAACCCTATCTGGGACAGAAGAAGACATGGAAGTGGAAGGGTTAGTGTTCACCATGGCCCTCCCAGTGCTGTTTTCCACAAACAGGTTAATGCTGAACTGTTCTTTCCACTGCCATGATAAAATCAGTGGTGGAGCTCAGTTGCACCTAAGTAAACATGGCAGCACAGCACCCCAACAAGAGAGACACAAGGGAGAGAAAAGGCATCTGAACGAGCTGATCTCTTAGCATAGTTGGCTCCCTCCCTCCCTCCCTCCGACTTCTGCTTGCCATGCATTCTGCAGGGAAATAAGGCATTTCATGGAATCAAAGCATAGTAGAGTTTCCAAGAGGGCCAGAGGGCCACCAGGTTTAATCCCTCCTCAGTGCAGAACACCAAGCTAAAGCATCCCTGTCAGATGGCTGCCCAGTTGCATCTTGGATCCCTCCAGTGTGGGGGAGCCCACAACCTCCCCAGATCATGGGTTCCATGGTCGTACTGTTTGGACAGGAATTTTTTTCCTGCTATCTAGTTGGAAGCTGGCGTCTTGTAACTTGAACCCGTGATTCTGTGTCCTGCAGCCTGAGGTGATCATGAAGAGATCCTGGCCTTCCTCTTTGTGGCAGCCCTTGGAGTACTTGGAGAGTGCTCTCTATCTCCCCTCAGTCTTCTCGAGGCTAAACATGCCCAGCTATTTCAATCTCTCCTCATACAGCCTTGCCTCCAGTCCCAGGATCACCTGTGTTGCCCTCCTCTGAACCCTCTCCAGCTTGCCTGCGTCTTTCTTCAGCTGCCGTGCCCAGAACTAGGTGCAGCGCTCCAGGTGAGGCCTGGCCAGTGCTGAGTGGAGGGGGACTGGCGCTGCAGGTGATGCTCCTATCAATGCAGCCTAAAATAGTATTTGCCCTTTTTGCATCACATTGCGGACTCATATTCAGCTTGTGATCTACTGCCATTTGCAATGGGGTGTATTTATTTATAATTAGACTTATATTCTGCAATTTTCCTTTTTAAAGAACTCAGAGTGGCTTACATCATTCTCCTCTTCCTGCTCTTCATCTTACCCTCACAACAACAGCCCTGTGAGGTAGTCTGTGCTGAGAGTCTGTGACTGGCCTGAAGTAACCCAGTGAGCTCTGTGGTTGAGTGGGAACTAGAACCCAGGCTGCCTGAGTCTCAGACCTGCACTCTTACCAATAAGCCACATTGGCTGTCATTGAATACCATTGAAACGATCCTTTATCATCTTTATCCAGTGTGTAATTCTATATACTGAAAACGGGATAGATTACTGAATTGCTTTGCATGGATGGCTAAACTGAAAGGAAGGAATTGGAAAGTTTAATGCTTGCTATTTGATGAGTGAGCATGTCCCTAAACAAAAGCATCAAACAAGGATAAATTCACCAATCCGTAACAAGTGATGGTTACGACAGGCAGGCAGGAGGTACTCTGGCAAGAACTGATCAGAGAGCATAATTTCTTCAGCCCAGACATAATTTATTTATTTTGCAAGTGGTGCAAGGCAGAACTTGTTAGAACCTGTATAATATTTTAAGATACAATGTAATTTGAATTGTGATGTACTTCTAGGCCTTTTTCCAACTACAATTGTGAGCTAATTTGCCTCGAGTTCCTGGAGGAAATAGAAAAGCAATGTGCCCAAGTATGTCAGTGGGAAAATACGCTGGTCCTCCAAACAGAGCCAGGCGATGTATTTACATAACAGAACGAGTGTGCTTTAACAGCCAGGCCCTGCTCCCATGTCATGTAGGGAGTCTGTATCCCAACGTTAAGCATACACATACTTCTAATAGGTCCAGCAGAAATCCAGATTGTGTCACAGGCGCAAAATGGGATCAGCAGCCATGGATGGGGTGGCAGGTCACTTGCAGCTTCAGCTGCCACTCCCTAGGGAATGCTTGTCAAAGAGATGCTCTCCCAGGCCACCCCAGGGCGCTCCCAGGTGCCTCAGGTCAGAAAGGAGGTTTCCCAGCTGCTTGATGGTCTTCACCTGCTCTGTAGGAAGTCACAGAGCTGTGGGGAGAGGGCGAGCAGGGAAGCGCGAAAGAACGGCTCTGGACAGGTTCCCAAAAAGCAGATGGCATTTCAACCAGACCGCCTTCCCTGAGCCCTTGATCTGCTAGCAGCCCTCCCACAAACAATTCGGCACACTCCAGCGCCAGAGTACCAGAAGGAGCAGAACAGTGAGAAAAGGGACCCTGAGTCAGCAGTGTGTGCAAGCAAAACCTGCGTTTGTTTCTTTGAAACTTTTCTATACCGTCCTCTTACCAAATAGCCTCAGGAGGGTTTTACAATACAATAAAGTAAAACACAGCATCATTTCTGTGTTTATGCTAAATTGCTAAATCGTAGCAATTTAAACCTTAAACTATTGGGAAAATAAAAAAGTTTTTGCCTGACACTGAAGAGACTAAAGCGTTGGTGCCAGGTGAACCTCTCTGAGGAGCATATTCCACAATTGGGGCACCACCACCGAGAAGGCCCTTCTTTGGGTAGCCACCCTCCTAACCTCCTTCAAGGAGGGCTCCCAAAGAAGGACCTCCAACCCAGATCTTAAGGGGCAGGCAGCACATATGGAAGGAGACACTTCCTTCATATGTGCAGCTTCTAAGCCATTCAGGGCTTTGTGGGTCATCGCCAGCACCTTCAATTGGGCCCAGACTTCAATTGGCAGCCAGTGTAGATGGTGAAGGACCGGCATTATATTTGCACATCTGCACATCTGTCCGTTAACATCCTGGCGGCTGTATTCTGAACCAACCGAAGTATCCAGACCGTCTTCAGGGGCAGCTCCATGTAAAGCGTGTTACAATAGTGCAAGCAGGAGGTTACCAGAGCGTGGGTCACCGTTGCTAGGCTCTGCTCATTCCGGTAAGGGCGCAGGGATGAATCAGCCGAAGCTGCAGGAAAGTGCTCCTCGCCTCGGCGGCCCCCTGGAACGCCAGGGACAGCTCTGGATCAAGGAGCTCTCCCAAAGTGCACACGCTGTGCTTTAGGATGAGTGCAACCCGGTCCGGAACAGGGCTAGCATCATTTATCCGGAAGTCTGAACTGCCTGCCAACAGGACCTGCACCTTGTCTGGATGAAGCCTCAATTTACTGGCCCTCATCCAGCCCATCACACTGGCCAGACGTCAGCTAAGGGCAGCCACTGTCTGCAGAAGATTGAAGAGCCGGTCTCCAGCATCACTACCAAACATGGCTGCACAGCTGCTTGGCTGCCATGCAGAAAGTGCTGGGCTGCAGCAGCCAAGAGAGGCATCCACCCCTCCAAGTCCTCTCCTCCAGCCAGGAGCCAGTGGAGCCCTAGTCTGGGCTCTGCAGTGCCCTCTCAGACCGCCTGGTTCCTCCCTCCCCCACAAATATCCATCCAGCTGTCTGTTTTGCTCTCCAGGCCCAGGTCACCTGCATGCACATCCCCATGCTCTGCAGCCAATTTGTGCACGCTCTGATGGCCCTCCTGGCCCCTTCCAGCCCTGCTGTTCTGCGATAACCAAGCAGCACAGTTTGAGACTTCCGGACAGACGGCTTTCACAGGGCAAGTGGGATGCGAAGCAGCCACAGTCCAACTGGATGAGAGGAAAGAAAGCAGTTCATTCACTTGAATGTCCTGAAAGATGATGGCTCCGCCCTCTGGCTTTGGGATTTCAAGACCTTCTCCGCACATCCCTCTTTCTCGGGGGACTCCTCCTTCAGGAGCACGGCGTTGGAAATAGCAAGACTGGGAGAAAAACGGACTGCTACAATCCACGGGAGCATGTGATGCCGCACTTTTGCTACTGTTTTCCATCTGTGGGAAAGGGTCGACAAAGGGAGGCTGCCGTTTTCTCCATTCTTTGCTGTCAACCTCTGGACATAAGTGTGCAATTTGACCATTGATTGAGAACATCCAGTTAGCAGTTTTACAGAGAAGTGGCAGCACCACATGCCTGGCCTCCTGAGAGTTGTAGGAATGTTCAGTTCATGTCAACATTCACAGCATGCCCAGTGCTTCTCGTGATGTGGCTCGTGTCCTCCTGGATAAAAGTGACGGAGATAAACAGCTCAGCCTTTAAGTGCCGCCATGGTCTGATCTGCGCGTGGAAGCTGTGGGCACAACTGCTCTTTGCAGTGAGCTGCCAGAAACCCTGGCCTAACATTGTAAGATGCTGTTGGGAAAACCAGGGATGGGATAGAGGAGAACCTATAGGCAGCGTCATAGGAGAACCTCCTAACCTTTTCTGGATTCTCTGGCATCAGTAGACCCCCCGGCCCAGAACACTTACAGGGCCACCATTTCAGTTTTCCCAAATGTAACATTTCAGGGCATTTAGGAGAACGTAGAATGGTGAGTGGTGTGGAGCTGCCAGCTTCCAGATCCACACAGGACCAGCGAGAACATACACGTAGGAGGGCCCAGTCCAAAGGACCCCGTACGTGCATGGCCACTGCCTGGCCCTGCCCCACGCACCAGCAGCCCTCGCTTCAAGGGTTCGCATTTCTCCCAGGCTGGGAAGGCTTTCTCGAGCGCCCCACCAGCTCAACCAGCATTTTTGAAACAGAACAGACCCAAACAGATGCCAGAAGCCCCCTGGGCTTTATACCTTGACGGAGAAGAAGTGCATCAGCCAGAGAGGAGGATATGCTTTCTAAAGAGCAGCCGTGGCCGCCTGGGGTCGGGCGGGGGGGAGCGGCGGCAAGGCTGCTTCCGGCCGTCCTCGTGCACGTGCTGTGGAGCCAGCTGCAACAGGGCGGCCCTCCAGGAGAGGGCGCCCTCGCCCAGCGGAGTGGGGCACGTGCAGCAGGGCTGTTTCCCCTCCAGGGGGCGCTCACCTTCGAGCGATGCCCCGCGCGGTCACCAGCCCAGCCGCAGAAGCGCCCCCGAGACTGAGCCCGAGGGCAGCTTTCTGCGGAAAACGGTTTCCTTGCCGGCTTGCTCTTTGCAGGAAAGAGCTCCACGAGGGCAAAGGGGGGCAATTTCCGGCAGAAAGCAGGTGTGGGGCCTGATCCAGATCCTGGGTGCGCATCTGTATTTGCACAAAATAGAAGCCGCTGGCTTAAGTGTGTGCGTGTGTGTGTTTAAAAATGTGACAAAAGTGGCCTGCACTTCGGCCTTGGGGAGGCTTGGCTGCAGACTGGTGGCGCAAGCCTTATGTCCTGGCCACAGCGCCCAGGGAGGGTGGGCCCCGTCAGGTCCTGGGCCCTGGTCACAGCTCCCGGCTTATCCGCAGGGCTCTACGCGGACTGAGCAACCAGCATCTTCTCTGAGTCCCGTGTGTGTCATTCAGAGGGGATGTGCCCGGCCCCGGACATTGGTGCTGCAGGGAGGGAATCCCTGCAGGGGTGCGCACTGCGCTGCCAGGCCACTAGGCAGAGCAAGCAGGCCCGGCATGGCTGCCCTAGCCTGTCGCCACCCTCCTGCTTCAGGCGCTCCCTCCCTTCTTGGCCACGCCTGCCTCTGGCTCCCCTGCCTCGGAGCAGGCGACATTACCCCCTGCTCCTCTAGCTTGGCAGCCTCACCAGCTGAAGATATGCTGGCATTTCCCAAAAGTGGCCATCTAGCTGGGGCATTCATTTCAGAGGGGGAGGGAGGGAGGCTGGAAAGGCGTGTCCTGGAGCCTCCATTCTCTGCCTCCCCCTCCCCACCAACGGCACTTCGCCACCTCCCGCCAAGGTCACCTTCCCCATCTAGGGGGGCAGCTGGCGTGGCCGTTTCCACACCCGCTGCGTGAGGTGGGGCCAGAGCGCAGGCTCCTGGCTGTGGCCCTGGAGTGCCATCGCCATCACCAGCCCCAGACTGTCCAAGGGCCACCTCCAGATCCTCTTGTGGCCAGGAGACCGATCGCTTTACTTATTGAAGGCTTTTATAAATGGTTCAGTTAGCAAAAAGCTCTCAGAGCAGCATACTAAGAATGAAAACCATATAACAGCATAACACAGAATACATGCAGCGGTCAATAGGACATCTCAACATTCATTGAAATATAACAATATGAGCAGCAATAACAAAATAATAATAGCAGTAGTCGTAGTAACTCAAAAACTAATACCAAATCTACAGTATGCCAGTGACAATATAAATCAAAACCAACATACAACTGAATATTAATATCTAGCAATTAAAATAATGAGAAAATAAAAAGGGTTGCCATGGATCCAAAATACATAAAGAGACGGCCCCAGGAATGCCCTTCCTGAGGGACTTACGTCTTTTAAGGGTGGCTCCTGGAGAAGGACCTCCACAGGTGACCGTACAGTCCAGGTCGGTGTGCAGAGGAGGAGATGTTCCTTCAGATGGCCAGGCCCTAAGTCATTTAAGGCTTTCTATGTCAATGTGAGCACCTTAAAGCAGGCCTGGACTTCAATGTTCAAATTCAGCCTTTCCCTCCTTTCGATTGCCTACTCCTCCTTTCTCTCCTAACCCCACTGATGCTCTCTGCTGGCCTGTGCCCCCTCTCCCAATGCTGGCGTGCGCCCACTGCTCTCCCCTGGCATGGGCAGCGGAGCTTCCCTCCTGACAGGACCTCCTGTCGTGACCTGGGGGAACACCAGCAGCCCACGAGCCCCGGGAATTCAAGGCAGCTGAGGAAGTGGGCACTTGCTGTGGAGAGGCAGACATAACTGGCACACAGCTCCGGGTCCGCCAGCTGGTGCACAGCAGCCTCGCAAGCCACGTGGTAGTTGTGGCGCACCTGGGAATCCGTGCTGGTGCTCATTCTGAAGCTAGTGGGCGCAGTTTCCCCAGCAGAATCGGGGTCACTCAGAGCTCGTGTGTCAAAGGCTTCCGCCACCATGGGGGGCCACACTCGTCCAAGCAATGCAACCAGGCTGACCTAGGTAGGAAGGAAAGAAAGATCTCTTTGTCCCATCTTGGGTTAACAGGGCTCCCGCGCCCCTTGCACTGGTGAAAGGGGCAGGGCTCCTCAATGATGTGGCACAAGGGTTGCCGTGGCATCTGAGAAACAGGCTGGTGCTGGGAAACCAAGCAGCAGAGTGAAGTGGGAGTGCAGGATGTCCGACAGAAAGACCACCACCAGGACTTCCAGGTGAGGCCTTACGAAGCCACTGCCCTGCCTCTTTTGCAGAACGTCCCATCCACTTGTAACCCTCCCATGCTTTCCATCACTTGTTCCTCTCCACCTGTGGCAGATAATCCCCACATGCGCAAAAGGCGGGATGCCTCATGCTGCCTTAGGCCCCATCAAGGGAATCGTCACTTTCAAATCACGTGAAGCAGTTGCTCCCCATTACTCAGCACTGGCCAGGCCCCATCTGGAGCATCCAGTTCCGGGCACCCTAGTTGAAGAAGGGTGGCGACCAGATGGAAAGGCTTGGTCAGAGGAGGGCAACATGGATGACCCAGGGACTGGAGACACAGTCCCAGGAGGAGCTATCGAAAGAGCTGGACACATTATGCCTCAAGAAGACAGAGAGGAGATAGGGTGGCTCTCTCCAAGTACTTGAAGGCTGTCACGAGAAGGAAGGCCAGGATCCCTCCAAGATCACCCCAGAGCTCAGGACACAGAATCACAGGCTTACTTTATAGAAAAGGCTAGATATTGGGCGGGGGGGGGGGGAATCCTGACCATTCAAGCAGTGTGACAATGGGACTAATTACCCTGGGAGGGAATGGGTGCTCCCACACCAGAGGCATTCCAGATGCATCGCATCTCAGGAAGATGTTTTTTAAAAAGTAGGCAAACCCTATAGACTTCGGCCCACGCAGTGGGACTTCCACTTTCGACCAAACAAGTAAATTTTCTCTGCAGCCTTTTGCTTCAGATTTAGGGGATGCACAGGGGGGACCACAGCAAAATACACACGGAAGTCTCAGTGGTGACTCCTTGCTCGTCATGTATTCCCACCTTTTGTCAGTGTCACAAGAGAATGGCTAGGAAAAACTTCCATCCATGGTTGTTTGCATTTTTTCCAGGAACGTGATCCTTTGCTCTTCCGTCTAGAACTGAGTCCTCTTGTAGCCCAAAGGAAAGTTGGTGTATTATAAATGAAGAGGGGGGTCCTTGCTGTGCCCGCTGAGCCCTGCACACGCCATCCCAGGCCTCAAGAAGCTCCTGCCCTGTGTGGGTGACCCAGGAGGCTGCCCAAAATGCGGCTGGTTGTCCTCTGGGGATCGCAGGGCCTCCTGCAAGGGGAAGGGGGGCCATTTCCCCGGCCACCGTCTGCTGAGCAGCGGCGTCCCCGTTTCCCTCTGAAGCGCCTCCCGGCCTCCCTTGCAGCATGTTCCTGCTCCGAGCACAGGACCAGGGCTGTGAAGACAGCCGCCCACCAGCCCTCCTGGCCAGGATTTACTGCTGCCGCCCCCCCAGCCACGTTCACTCCTTCAGCAGAGGATGGCCAGGCGGATGTGGGGGTAGTGGTGTGAATTCCTCGCGGGGAGAAGGGGGGACCCTGCCCCCTAGAGTCCAGGAAGGCTGGCAGGCCACATGGAAACTCGGCAAGCTGCGTTCAGCTGGTGAGCCGGGGTTGCCCTCCCCCCACACGCATCGCCTCTGCTCCTCACAGCTGTTCAGCCTGGCAGTGCAGGCAGGCTGTTGCAGGCAGGCCCCTGGGCCTATTCAGGGCCTCAGAGAACATGCGCACGGGCTGCTTCATGGACCACGTGGAGCGGGCAGGGCAGCGAGCGAAATGCTCACAGCCCCGCAGCTTCCACAGGGCCCGGGTGCCCCCAGGTCTGCCTCAGCTCCATTCCATGGCTCACTTCTTTGTCATGGCTCGGAGGGGGGGGGGTCTCTTGTTCTCTTAGGCTCTGCCTTATACTTGACTCAGGCACAGATTGGAGGAAAGGTCACTAATGTTTTGATTTTGTCGTTCACAGCAGATAAAGCTCCATGAACACTTTTGAGGCATAGAAACATTGCAGGCTTTGGAAATCAATAAAGTTGGCTTTGGAACACTTTTTTTGGCGCTTGAAACATTGTGCACCATGTCCCAACGCATTCTTTGATCAGCATGAGACTGGCTGCCAGGGAGGGATGGGGCGGGCCAGCTGGATCGGGGCTGGGCCTCAGAACCCCAAGGGGGCTGCCCTAGACTCACTTGCCTGAGGGTAAATCCCATAGCGGTAACTTTTGAGCTGGAAACAGGCAGGATTGCTTTGCAGATGTTTGGGTGTATGTGTAAAGCCGCTATGGCTTTTCATACTTCCAATGTGTCAGACAAACAAAAGCCTTGCACGTGCAAATACTTTAATAAAGTAACTTACAATGAAGTTGTTAACTTTATTTGAAGTGCTCTGCAACATTGAATTTTTCTTTTTTTGAGAAGAGATCCATTTTATACTATCAAAAGTTATAATTGGTGCGGTTCAGCAAATAATTGTTCATACATGATACCATCTTGGGATGGATTCTTCTTTATGCAACAAAATATTGATACTTCTGAGTAACTAAATTCAAAATAGACACAATGGCATGTCCATAAATGCATGCAAGTTTAGCCCAAGTCATAGAAAAGCCTATATAATAGATTGTGTGTGACCCACAAGCCGCTTAGGGCACCACAACCACCCACGGTGCAGCGGTGCATTGGGAAGGGCTCACCGTGACACTTGCCGTGGCCCCACCCCCAGGAAGAGTCCAAGAAATCCAGCAGCTCTGTGGATGCACCGCAAGCAACCAAGTCCAGCAGGAGGCCTGTTGCACCGGCACTGGCTCATCGTCGCCCGCGCAAGACCGAGCCATCCCACACGGCTGGCATCCCACCAGCTGGCGACAGGCTGCTTTCAGGAAAGTCAGTGTCTCCGGTTCCTGTGAGGACTGCAGCTTCGCTCCGGGGGACCAGAGGAACCACCAGTGGGAGAGAGCAGAGGACACCGGGGCCCCTCTGCTTGGACCTAAGTGCAGGCGCCGTATCCCTGCGAGCCCAGCTCTGCTGTACACTGCATAGGGGCAGGGAAGTGGCCTCGCTCCGAGCCAACCCCTTAGTCCATCTAGCCCAGGACGCATGACACTGGCTGGCAGCAACTTCCCGGGGTTTCAGGCAAGAGGCTTTGCAGCCCTACGTGGCAAAGCTGCCAGGGCGTCAATGGGTGGGAGTCAATGGTTAAGACACGGGAATGACAACATAAAGGGGGAACTTCATCGACATCAGTCCATTCGTGACTACCTAATGTTCGGTTTTATATCTTTTTCTTCGGCTTCATCATCACTGTCATCTACTTGCTGGATGACCAGATCTGTTGAACCGTCCTCTACAATTTCCACATCAGATCTGTTGTCTTCGCCATAGTTCCAACTGGAATCCTTGTCCTCATCCAGTGGGAATTCGGGGGGCGGCTCTGTGTCCAGATCGATGCGGATGCTGTCTATGCCTGCCTCGGAGAGACACTCGTTGCAAAGCCTGTACCGCCGGGTCCCTTCCTGGACCACCTGCCCGGTCATTTCAGTCACATGGCGCTTGCACTTCCGGCAGATGGGCTTGCAGGCCTGGTGGATCTGGGGAGACGGAGAAGGATGAGGGTTGTGCGAAAGGAATAGCGCAAAGGCAGTCTGTGCATCTAGTCTGGTGTGCATTTGGCACATATATGGGAAAGCTATCTTTATGGTTGTGAAGAAAAGCTGAGCCATGCCTCTATGTGAACGCAATGCAAGCCCTTCCAACAGCTCTTTATGGTTGGCATCCAGTGAGTGTTTCTACATGCTAAGAAAGCAGAGTCTTAAACCAGATACATTGAAGAATCACTTACACCATGGATCGCTAAAAGGAAAGGAAGCTGGCGGTTTACTGCTTACTGATTTATGGTTTGAGTTGTCCCTTAACTTACACTTAAAAAAAAATACAATTTTCAATAGTCCCTCTCAAGCATCTGTTGCAAAAGGCCATGAATTCCATAGAAGATGGTCTGACTGTATGACCCACAACTTCCCAGATGTCTTAATTATGTGGAAGTGGATGCTTAGATTAAGTCAAGTGGGAAGTTAGACTGGCACAATACTTTACAGAGTATATATTTTATTATGTTACTAGGCATTTTACTTCTAGTTTTGTTTCCAGCTGAAAATGTAGGACCATCTGCCTTTAAAACCCAGGATGAGGCAATCTAGAATTTCTGCTGAAATAATACAGAGCACAATCCAACCAAAATTAATCACTCTGATGTTCCATTTATCCAAGTAGGAAATATTTAAGCCTCTGGTCAATGCTCCCATTAAAATTAAAAGCATTTCAGAGTGCTTCAGTGAAGCTGGATCATGCCCCTTTTTATTGTTTTATTTGAAGACCCTTCCACCCCCTTCATGGATCACTGCCTTGTCGTGGTGAAGGGGCTTGCGTAGCTCAACGAAGCTATGAGCCATGCCGTGCAGGGTCACCCAAGACGGACAGGTCATAGCAGAGAGCTCTGACAAAACGTGATCCACTGGAGAAGGAAATGGCAACCCACTTCAGTATCTTTGCCATGAAAACCCCATGGACATTACCAAAAGGCAAAAACATATGATGCCGGAAGATGAGCCCCTCAGGTCGGAAGGTGTCCAATGTGCTACTGGGGAAGAGCAGAGGGCTAGTACTAGTAGCGCCAGAAAGAATGAAGCGACTGGGTCAAAGCCGAAAGGACACTCAGTTGCAGATGTATCTGGTGGTGAAAGGAGAGTCCGATGCTGCAAAGATCTATACTCCATAGGAACCTGGAATGTAAGATTCTTGGACGAATGTTTGATTTGGCTTTCTTAACTGATGGCAACATCTGAACATGTTGAATCTAAGATTGCAGGGGAAAGGAAAGCTTGTGTGTGACATATATTCTGAACTGAAAGCTTTGGAGCAAACATTTTAGTGAAGCTAGTTAGTGAAAGTATCTTTTCAAACTTCTCATGCTGCAATGAACTAAAATTTGAGAAGGACGGAAATTTACAATTCAGGGTTGAAAGGCACATCAAAGCACTGACCCTCCTGCAGGTGGAATTCCAGAATAGATCACGGATTGCCAGAAGCATGGAGAGGAAGTACGACTGTTTCAGAACACGTTTCAACTAACAGCAGAAGATGAAAGTAACTTTTTTCAGATGGAACTACCTGATTTGCAAACCAGTGGTCATCTCAGAGACATTTACAAAGAAAACAATCTGTTAGCTTTCAGATGTGGTCTACCTGGTATACTTATCAGCCTGGAGACAACTGCTGCATGCACACGCACAAGCTTTGGCACCACACACATCTGTGAACAAACATTTCCCAAGATGAAAATGGTGGCATTCAAGTGCAGGTCAAGGCTTACAGAGGAACATTTACATGGTGTCTGTCACAAACCTTGACTTGGACATGAATGCCTTCGCTAACAGAAAGCAGCCACAAAAATCACACTGACTAGGTAAGCATGTGTAGCTGGATAAAGGGATTCCAGAGTAAAATATTGCTCCAAATGCACTGCATTCAAGTTAATATTTCTTCATTCCCCTCTGCATGTTTACTTTTGATCCAAATTGGTAGGTTAATGATTTTCTTACATTTTGATTTAAGGTGTGGCCCTCTTCAGGCACTGGGAACGCTAATGCAGTCCTCGTGTCCCAGAAGGTTGGGACCACTGCCCTACTTAGTGAATGAGGATCTGACGGAAAAGCCCACTGGTCTGAAAATACATACTGTTCGAAAATGGCTGCTCAGGTGATCGAGCCGGCTGAACCTCTTGCCACACGCCTCGCACGGATACGGCCGCTCTCCGGTGTGGCAGCGCAGGTGGCGCTTCAGGTCTGCCTTCCGTTTCACCACGTGAGTGCAAAACGGGCACTTGAATCTCATCCTGGGCAGATCGTCTGCAAACACGAGCAGTTCTTTTAAAATGTGGCAGAACTGTAGCACTCCCAGCAGGACGTTGTCAATAGAAAGCAAGCAACTTTGCCCCGCTGTGAACGCTGCCTTTGTCTGTTTTAAGTATATTTACTGTATATTCTGCAATATGTGTGAATTCCATGGATTACACACATCTGCACCTGCGTCCGCTTGTTTTGCCTGGGTTTGCTGACATAAGTTACACCGAATTGCATCAAACTGTGCAAGAGTCGGAGGCCTTGCCCCCCCTCCTGGCCAGAGGAAAGCCTCCCAAAGAGGGACCCCCCCCCCCGACACACACACTCTCTCTGGGTCGTGAGGCCTCCACACCTGGAAGCCCGTCTGCAGCCACGGAGACGTTAAGGGCACCCTCTGAGGTAGCAAACGCTCCCGCAGCTCCCGCATGCCCCCACCAGGGCGCTGAAGTGCGCCTCAGACTGCATGTGCTGAGCACTGGTACTTGCAGATGCGGGACTCTGCACTCAGTGCTCCTGCACAGGGCAGGCCGGGAACACACGACGCACGGCTGCAGGGCCTGGCGAGCCCCCCACCAGCTCACGAGGGACGGACACCGCCAAGCAAGCCTCCTGCGTGGCACGGTAACGCGAGCTGCTTCAGGCAGTGGGATTTCAGGGCCCCGGCCAGGGTGGAACGGACACCTCAGCAGGGCAGCAAGGCCTTCGACGGGCTTCCCCGGTGCAGATGCTGGGGCAGGAGGGCAAGCCTCGTTTCTCACCTGCAGTGCTTTGGAAAAGGCTAAAGCCAGTCTGACTCCTCTTTGCAGCTTTTCCCTTGCAGGCACCGTGGAACAGAGACATGTTTCTACAAAACACCCTACAGGAAGGAGCAGCAAAATGCACCCGCTCCCCAGTCCTTCCCTACAAGCAGAGGGCTCTGGAGGGGAAGGAGCTAGTGGCCACAATGAGTAGCAACTGGCTAGTAAGGCAGGCCTGTGGGCCCCAGCCTGGCTCTCAGTAAGGACAAGAAACAGGTTTGCAGTGACCAGCTTCCCTAGCTGGGTGCCTCCTAGACTGGACTGCAATTCCCATTAGCAACAGTAGGATGGTGGCAATTGTAGTCCGACATATCTGGAGCACACCTGGATTTGTTACATGAATAACTGACAAAAGCCTCATCCTGGGGGGTTCACACCTTATGCCATTTTCAATTATGACAGAAGCTGTTTGCTCTAGTGCTGCTTCTCACTCAGAAAGCAGGATGAGAAAAATAAAATTCACCAGAGTGTTTTCCTACATGTTGTTTAACATGAATGCACCATGCATAATTATAGCAAACGTGTATTATTCCAGGCAATGGATGGCCATGCAAGGCACTGCTGAGAACTTAAGAGTGCTACTGGCCAGGCAGGTAACGTGGGGGGGGGGGGGGCAAGGGCAGCAGAGGGTGCCTCGGCTGGGCAGGGCAGCGCCTTCAAGTATCCCGCCCTTGCGGGGCTGGCTGGGTTGCTCCCTGGGCACTGCTCTGGGCAGCAAAAGCCTGGGCCCGCCATGTGCGGCACCAGACCAGGCCTGGGTGGCTGGCTGCAGCAGTGCAGACAGCAGGTTTGACCAGCCCGCAGCTCCACAATGTCTCAAGTTTAGCTCCATTTTCACCTACTCAAAAAAGAATTAGAATCTTGCAAGCTGCTACACATGCAACTCCCTCTTCAGTAAAACAGGAAAGCAAAAATATAACTTTTGAAGCATATTATGCATCTGATGAAGTAGACAATGCCCAGGAAAGCTTAGGCCAGACACAGGTAACTCTGGAGGGCCTGGGGGCCATTCTGCCCTTCCCCACGAGGCCACCACTTCTGGCCACACTCTGGCAGTCGAAAAGGACACATGTGGGAAGCACATGCCCCACTTTGATGCAAGAGCACAGAAGCTTCCCCCATAAGCATCTCTCGTGTGCTTTAAAGGTAAGTGTGGGGTTTCTTGCTGCCACTCTCCACTGTCGAAATTTAGCAGCAATTCTTGTAAGTCACTTAGAGGTATTTTAGATATATCCAGTGATATATAAGCATATGGGATAATTTAAAAACAATAATTTATTCACCCCCACCATCTACAGTAGAGCTACAAGCTCAAAGCGCATTGTTGTGCTCAATAAAACCTATTCCTGTAGCCACCGGAGTATTCACTTCCCGTGAAAAACTGTGAGCCAGAAGTTCCTATGTCCTGCTTTTTAGTTCACAACTGATAGGAAGTGATAGAATTAAACAGTTAGAAAAATGTTAACATGAAGAGTCAGTAAGTGATAGAGCTATTTTCCTTACCATCAGCCCAGCTCCCCATGACACCCAGAACGGAGGACATGCTACCGTACGGCTCATCCCCTTTGGAAGATTTCGGCTTGCCAGCGGAATGTGAGGAGTCATGTTCCTGCTGTGAGACGGACACACCTCTCGGGACCGGGTCAGCTCCCTGGCCGTACTGGTAGCTCCCATGGCCAGAATCACCTTCCGAGTCAATCTGGACATCCTCTTCAGAGGGCGTGGCATGGCTGGCCGGCTCCGAGGTCCGGTCCTCGAGCTTGCTGGACTTATAGTGCGGGACATCTGGCGGCTGCGGCAGTCCTCGGTGCCTACCCGTCTTCGCCAGGGGCTCTTGCCTTTGGTCATGCTTGGACAGCTGCTGGGCGTTTCGCTGACTGGCTGGGTAGTAACTGAAATTGGTCCAAGAGTTTCCACTCACTATACACGTCCCTTGGTCGGGGCTCAAGTGCGGATGGGGCGGGCTGCTGTCAGCTCTCCAGCCAGCGCCGTATAGGCACAAGCTCTCCACCCCATTCGAGTTCACCTCCTTGTCCGAGAGACTAAAATAGCGGTCTTTTTCCTTCTCACTAATGTCCAGGGAGGATTTAATGAATGTCTTGCAAACACTAATTACGTCCGTCATCTGCAGATAGCTGGCAGCTGACATGACCTCGATCACATTCTGTCCCGTGAGAGAGAGTTTGCCTGAATACACGAAATCCAGAATCACCGAAAACGTTTCTGGAGAAAATGCCTGGAAGGTAGCCGTGGTGGGCTGGCTGGGTTCCTTCGAGCACTGGGAAAGAAGCATTTTGAAATAGCCGCTACTAGCGAACAGCACATTGCGGTGGGCTTTGAAGACCTTCCCCTCCACCAAAATGCTGCAGTCACAGAATAAGTCTTGCCTGCGCTGCTCGTTTAACTGCTGTAGGAGATGGAACTGGTGGGAAGAAATCTCCATTCTAAGACTGGGTTGTGTTACTCTACAAAAGAGAACAAATTGTCTCTATTTTCTGCATACAAAACCCAGCCGCAAGAGTTTTAGGATGGGGGTACATTGCAAGACACCAATACAAAGCGAGGTGGTACAGCACTCACGTGCCCGCAGACTGGCAGTGACAAGCTGCCCTCAGGCAACCTCACAGGGGAGTGAGGGCCACATCAGGTGAGACATACATGACATGTGAACACAGGAAGGCGTCTCCAACCAAGGCCAGACCGCTGGCTTCATTTTGACCAAGACGCCAGGAACCAGACTGGGCAGCTTCTGGAGGCAAAGCGGGGACTCAGACACTGGGCTGTGGCCCTCCCGCTAAAAGGAGCCCAAGTCTCCAGCCTTCATGGTTCCAGATCCAGTGCTGATTTCAGTAAGGGCACAGGAAGCCACCTTGTACCAACTCCACCATGGGCCCACCTAGCTGAGGCCTGTCTACACCAGCCTTCCCTGCCTGTAGGCCTCCCAGCATTCAGGACCAAGCTAACGGAGGCCGACAGAGGTCAATGGCCAAAGTATCTCAAGGGCGTCATGCTCAGGAAACCACGTCTACACTGGCGGGCAGCGGTTCCCCGGGGACTCAGGCGGGTTCTCTCTCTGAAATACCTGGAGTCACTGGGGCACTGGGCGGCAGTTCCAAGAATCTCTCTCCTTTGAGGCTGTCTTTGTTTCACTTTCATGTAGCCACAGGAGGCAAATGCCAAGCTGAATGTAGCAGCAGCAGGAGGGAGCTTAACCTTTCCTGTGAATTTTTCGCAGCGCAGGTTTCTCTCCTTGTAGAGGAAAGATGAGGAAAGGACGTCTCAAGCTGGGAAAGCAGCTTCAGGCACAAACCTGAGCAGAAAAATAGCCCATGGGAAAGAGGCAAGTGTGACCTCCAGCCGCACTCCACATTTGCTCCTCACCCACTCCTTGCCCTGCTATTAGGGCAGAACAGTGTAACCAGGGGGTTCGCGGGGCAAAGCAGCCCACCCAACCCCACACTTCCAGACACTCTGGATGAGCAATCCCAGCTTGCCTCCCGCTTGGCCATGCTAACTGGGGCTGATGGGCACTTCATCCAACACATCAGGAAGGCCTCAGGTTGGAGACGTCCACACTGGAGGTTCATACCAGGGCTGGGGAGATGCAGGAGGGGGGCAAGGACTAAAAGAACACTGGGAAACTCATCCTGTGTCTCCACGGTATGTGTGGTTTAAACTGAGTCCATTGCAGCTTGAAGCGGAGAGCCAGTGTGGTGTAGTGGTTACAGTTGCGGGACTGGAATGGGTTTCCATGGGGGTAGTTGAGGCCCCATCAGTGAGAATGTTCAAGAAAAGACTGGACAACCACATGTTGGGGATTACATGAGCAGAGCCGCTGGAGCTGGGGTCAGACTAGATGGCCCGGGAGACCCCTTCTGACTCACTCTGCTTCTGTGTTTCTACTGGGACTTGGGATATCTGGGTTCTAGTCCCCACTCAGTCATGGAGCCAACTGGGTGACTGTGGACCAGTCCTAGACTTTCAGGCCAATCTATCACACAGGGTTGTTGTTGTAAGCTGCCTCAAGTTCCCTGAAAGGAAACAAGAGGCTAGACAGACATAACTAAAGCCTGAGATCCTTCGGGAGTACTTTTGAGAAATCACATGTGACTCGGGTCCACAGGAAGATCTCCAGTAAAGACTCTTCCTGCCACTCCTCCACATGAGCTGTGGCTCTCCGGCCTGGGCAGGCAGCATCCAAGAAATGCCACGCCCCCTTTCCAAGCAGGGCGTGTCCACACAGACCTGGGGCAGCGCCAGCAGCCCTTGCCAGAAGCAGACAGTCCAGCCTGCAGAAGTCGCGTGGGCCATACCCTGCCTCACCCAGCCTCACCCAGGCGGAAACGTGGGAACGAGCGAGCGCTGTGCTCACTGCCATGGAAACCCGCGTCGGGACCGCCCTGCCCAAATCAGTGCCCTCCGGATGTGCGGGGCGGCTGGGAGCTGCTGCCCGGCACATCAAGGAGGGCGTCAGATTGGGGTGCCCCGCACCCACTTCGCTCTGCGCTAAGCCAGGCAGGGGCCACCCAGCCGACACAGATGCTGAGGCATCTGCGGCTGGAAGGGAAGCGTGTCCCTCCTGACCCCCAGGAACTTGTGAACATCAGCTAGTCCACGGATCCTCCGATGTGGGTGCTATTTGGGGTGTGGTTTCCCACTGACAGGTGCCACGCTGGCTGCCCAGCAAGCTCAGGCCACGCCAGTGGAGCAGGAGCAGCTCTGACCCTCAGCCAGAGCATGGGGCCCGTCCTCTCCGCTGGGCTCTCAGGCAGGCCCCTCAGGCTCGGACTTTTCTCCCTGTCTGGCTCTTCACACTTGCACAGCAGGTAAGGCGCTGGTTACCAGCTCCCACAAAACATTTACTCCACAGTTAGCGGGCTGGTTGGGCGGCTGTTTCTTATTCATCACGGCTGCATCCAGCTCTTCTTCCAAGAAGATCAAGGGGTGCGCACAACCCCCCTCATCCCCCCCACCACAACCCTCTGGGGGAGGCTAGGCTCGGAGGTCGGACTGGCCAGAGATCAGGTGGGAATTCCAGCCTGCGGGGAGTCCGAGCCCAACGCTCGTGGGAGGCCTACAACGCAGCGCCCCACCCGCTGACACGTTTGCTTGCAGGGGGACCCGACCGCCCGGCCCCGGAGATGGGGGCACAGCTGCTCCCCCGCGCCAAATGCGGCCGGAGAGAACGCATCTCACCGTGCTGCCAGCTCGAGCGCACGCGAGGGGTGCTGGAAGCGGCGCCCGGGCAGCGGCGCATGCCGATTCCTGCGAGGGAGGCCGTGGGGGGGGCTCATCGCCCTCCTCTCTGCCCCGCAGCCGCCCTCGACGCCGCACAGGGCCGCCCGAGATGGGCTCCGACGACCGGGCGGGCGCTGCAGCCGCGCTCCGGCCCCCGCCGCACGCGCGGGGCGCCGCGCCGCCACAGGCACGCGGCCTCGGGGCGGCCCCCCGACTCCCCGAGCCGCCGCGGGCGCGCCTGGCTGTCTGGCAGCGGCGACAGCGCCCGCCCGGCGCGCCGTCCTCCCCTCTCCGCCCAGCAGTGCCGGGCCCGGAGCAATGGCACGCATTGGCAGAGGCCGCCGTCAGTCTCGGGCCGCCCGCTCCGAATTGGACGCTCCGTCGCCGGCAGCCAGGGACGCCCGACGGCGCTGGAGGCGCGCCCGTCAAGTCGCCAGGGACCAGCCTCGGCGCCCGGGAGGCTCGGGCGCCGCGCATGCCGCCGGGCCCCCGGGAAGGGGAGCAGCCCGGCGCACGCGCGCCCGCCCGCCCGCCGCTTTTCCTCGGGGGGCGATGCGGCATTCCCAGCCCTGCGCCTCTCCGGGCCCGTCCCGCCGTCGCCGCTCCCCGCCTCCGAGGCAGGGCGCGGGAATCGCCCCTGCAGCGGCCCGGCGCGCACGGAGCGCCGCACGCGTGGCCGGGAGGCGCCCATCCCTCGCCAGCCCTTTGTTGCGAGCCGAGCGCCGCGCCCGGGGCGGCGGCGGCGGCAAATGGCGCCTGCCCGCTGGGGCTGCCCGGGCGCTGCCGCCCGGGGCGCCGCGGAAGCGGCGGCGGCGGCGCGCCCGGGCACCCTCGGCCAGCGGGAGAGGCAGCGGGTCTCCGGGCGCCCGCCCTGCGGCGGCCCCATCTCAGCCCGCAGGGCGCCCGCTCGGCCTGCTGCTGCCGCTGCTGCGAAGGCGCCGCTGACTTACCGCTCGGCAGAGGCGCGGGCTGGGCTGCAGCTCCGGGGAGGCGGGCGAGGGCTCGGCGGTGGCAGGGCTTCCCGAGCTGCGCTCGCCCGGGACTCGGCGGGACCGGCGGTGCGGAACGTCGCGGGCTCCGCTGCCCCAGAGCAGGGAGCAGCCCGACCGGCAGAGAAACAAAAGGTGGTTGCTGACGTGGGCGTTGGAGAGAGACGCCCGAGGGCTGGGGACACAATTAAAGGGGCAACGCACCGAGCGCGGCAGCAGCCGGGCGCGCACGCCGCTCTCCGCCTGGCTGCGCACGCCCGCAGCCCCAGGAGCCCCAGCGGGGACCCGCCGGGCGCCCAGCCACGTCCCCCTGCCCCGCGCCCCCTCGCACGGCCGCGCGCGCCGCCTCGCCACCCACCCCCGGGCGCTGGGAGCTGGTCCTCTTGACGCCCTCTCGCAGCGAGGGGCGATGACGCGCGGCCGCCGCCTCCTGGCCGCGGGAAACGGGCGCTTCCCGGCCCCGCGCCTCCTCCCTCGACGGCGCTCACCGCGCCCCGCCGCCCACTCGGCTCGGCGCGAAGGGTTGCTGGCTGCCTGCGCGCCCCCTCCCGCTCGGTCTGGTGCGCCCGGCAGCCTTGCCACGGTTTCCTGGAGCCGGCCAGGCTGCCTGCGCTGCGGGCGGGAGGACCTGCTCGGAGCAGGGCCGCCGCCGCAACGGGCGCCGCCGCCGCCAGACTGGGCTTCCGCGAGAGCAAGCAGCGCGGGAGGCCCCCGCGGAGCAGGGCCGAGGCCAGTGGTGCCTCAGGCCGATGATCCAAAATCCCCGGCTCCCCTAGCGGCCTTGGATGTTGTCCTTGACCTGCCCGCTTGGGAAGCCCAAAGTAGAGCCAGCCCTGGGCCGGCTGCGCACCTCGGTGGCGCAACGGCAATAAACTTCAGCGCAGCGCAGAAAAGGCGGACGCCAGGCGGTCTGCAAAAGTGTGTGCCTGCCTTGCAAGCCCTTTCCCTTGACGTATCTGAATTTTTGTATGAACTCTTTTCAAGCTATTTGGGCGCTGGCAAAAGGAGTTCTGGAATAATTACCACTACTACGTTTTTGTCAAGGGGTTTCCTTCCAGCCAAAATTCCACAGTCGCAGAATAAGTACTGACTTGACTGGACAGAGGCCAGACTCACCTTAGCCTCTGTGGCGTGGCCTCAGGCCCCCTTTTAAAAGCATGGCTCTCCAGTGGTGGGCTGCTGCAGGTGCCCATCACCGCACCACCACCACACCCCCCACCCCCGTGCGCTACAGTTGAAACTGTATGTTTGCATCGGCCTGCTTGCTGGGCCCAGCTGAACGTGGAGCAGGTGGTGGGTCGCACTTTCAGAGGTGGCACCCACTGCCCATGCCCACAGAGGGCTGTTAGCATTGACAGATCCCCTTTTCCTCCGAGCAGATCAAAGCAGCATTTTACCCACAGGCGCCTGCTGACAGTCGCCAGGCCCAGGAGGCACTCTGGCCCAATACTCTCCGGTGAAACTTAGCTTGGTCCCACGTGGAGACAGACGCAAGCGCAGCATCGTTGCTGAAGGGGTGAAGAGGCCCAGCAAGCCACTGTCATGAGGTCGGCCACCCTGAATCAGCCACAGTGCCCTCGAGCACCTTATGCAGGAACTGGGCACATCAAGCAGGACATCAGCAGGAAGACACCCGCAGAGTCCCACGGCCAACGACACTGAAAAGCTGCCCACACAGCTGACTGCTGGGCAGAGATCCCACCCTCCAGTGCAGCAGTGCTGGAGAATTCCCATCTGAATGGATTTGGACAGGAGGGTCCGGAAGTGTCCATGTTGATACTCTTGGAGGGATCCCTTTTCCCTTTTGTGTAAACACAAGTCCAGAGTTTGCCTGCCTGCCTGCTGCTCTGGACCTCCCTAAAGGACTTGGCCACAGAGGTTCCTGGCTCGCTGCAAGCTCAGTGTTCCTGGCTGGTCCAGTTCGTTCCCCTTCCATTGCTGAAAACACTGCTAAGCCACGGAACTCGGGGCTCAGCCAGAGATTTCTGCCAACCTCGCTTTGCCTTGGCTCAGCTCTTGCTCAAGTGAAGACCTGGAATGCAGCATCCAAGATGCAGCATCCAGCACCTAAGACTCTGGCCTGGGCACAAGAGCTGCTCTGCACCCAGCCGTCTTCAGGAACTCTGACTCACCTGGTCAGTTTCTATAGCCTGGCAGGAAGCCTACATCAGCCCTTTGAACCCAAGCTGTTAAGTACAATAACCCTCAGCATTAAGCTAATCTCCTCACCTTTTAAGCACAGTATGTGGACTTGGTTTGGGTCTGATGGGCTTAATATGCATAGGCTTCCTTGACCTAATCATTTATTTCCTCCTGAAGATTTTGCATGTTTGGTGCCTCCTTGCATATTGCAAGCTAGCTAATTCCCCAAATAACTAGAGGATACATTCTGTGATCCTTGTGAATTAAAACACCCAACCCCCTTTGGAACTGCTGTGTGTGCTGGTGTTTATGATGCCCTAATACAGATGTAACCTGAGTGGGCAGATGCTTTCACACCTATCTGGAGAATGCACCTGTTAACAACACCCTGCAAAGCAGGCTGAGCCAGAAGTTAGTTTCTGGTGCACTGTCCCCCAAAGATGCGTGGCTAAGTGGGAGTTTGCAGCTGAGCCCACCCAGTCCCAGCCCAGCCCAAATCCGTTCACCACACTGACTCCAGGCAAATGCCCAACATTCAGAGAAGGGCAGAGAGAGAAATTTTGTGATTACTTTTTTGCAAAGCGGCAAAGTGTACACCAGGATCACTACTTCTGCAGTTGTCCACATAACTACACCCGCACAGGATCAAGCCATGATTTCACTGTTACCTTGATATTTATTTGCTATTTTTTCATGTTTTCAGCTATAAAAGTCCTAGACTACAACACTATAAACATGTATGGCACACAAACAGTTTAAACATACAAGACTTGATAATGCACCACTGTAGAAACAAAATTACAAAAACACTTTCAAATGTTCTCCCACTGCCAGGGGGCTGGGGGAGCACCAAGGTGCCTGCTGCAGGGGCGGCCGTCGCAGATTCTCTGCTTCGGTTTCTGAGCCTTGCCCCCTCCGGCACAAATCGAAATCAGGAGGGACATGCTGAGATCAGGCTGCCCATGATGGCACTGCAGCATTACTCTCTCCTTCATGACCTGCAGGAAACATGCCGTGTCTCCAAGCGTCTCGCTGCACGACCACTGCTAACAGCCGTTCTTTCTTCTTCCATGACTTTGCAGATTGCATTTCTTTTGTTCTAAGTTTTGGTCTTTGAGGTAAATCGGAAAGCAATGCCCCGTTTAGGATGCAAAATAATTTGGTCTTTTTTTCTTATGATATTGTACCTTGTCTTGTACGTGAATGGTGCTGCGTCAGTGACATGTGCATTAGTGTTGGTGTCACACTTACAAACATCCTAGCTGCCCACTTCCAAACACACACTTAGACCACACCCACAGTGTGATGCCGATGGTGACACACACAACAGCAGGAATTCGGGTGCCGCTGCTTGCTGCAGGCATTCACCGACTTCAGTGGCTGACCCTAAAGTCAGACGCAGTTATACAGGGGACCGGAGGAGGCCATGTGCCGCCTGTGAAAACAGGGCACTGTCCGCTTGCAAGTGACGGTGTTCTTCTGATTGTGTCCTCACAGCCGTTTGTTTTGCTTGTGCTTTGTTTGCAGGGGTGGATTAAGACTTGAGAATTAAAAGGTCCCTCCCAGCACACAGGGTTATGTTCTTAGATGAAACTAATCATAACATTTCATTTGTTAAAAGAAGCCTAACAGACTCTGCTGTCCTTCATTACAAAGCAAATTAAATATACAATTTTCTCACAGAATGAACCTGCAAACCTAAATGAATTTGCAAGCAACTTTTACAAAAAATCAATGTAAATTAATTTCAAGCAAGCATGCTTAGACCAGAGTAAGATTACGGGCAAGGAAGTGTTCTGCCAAGGAGAACTATGTGCCATGAATATCCCAGCTGCAGATTCAAGTGAAAAACTGGGACCAGTAAAAGACTGGCTCTTCCTCTCCACAACGGAGTATGCCAAGTTTAGGCTGCTTCTTGGTCTTTTAGAAAATGTAGCAGGTCAATCATGCGACAACTCGGATGGGTTCCATTTCTTCTTCTAAGTGTCTCTTGAACATTTCCAAAAATTGCAGCATGCCTCTCCCTAAGCTTTGTTGGGCCTTTTATCATGGATTGTTGCAAAGAAACATCATCGAGTGGGGCAAGACTCACTGCTTGTACTGATCGGCAAGAACATCTTCCACAGACAAGCAAGCAAAGCATCCTTCTCACAAAGAAGCGCAAGGAGCAGACGGAAGCCTCTTGTCAGAAGAACAAGCAACCTTAGGGCCATTTCAGAACAAGAATGAGATTGGAATCTCTCCCCCCACCCCACCCCCATTACCTAAAAATACAGAGAGCCATTCTCTACGCACAAGATACACACAGAACCTCTACGTCCACATGAAGTGCTCCAGCCACATCTCACACATCCCTTTAAATCTAGAAGGGTCTCACATGGCCTCATAGCTCTGCTAATACGCATTGGGGCACCACTGCATATTGTGCGAAAACAGAAGACAGCAGCAATAGGCGTTCTAGCATGCTCGCCACGGTCATCCCCCTGGTCACCAGAGCTCTTACGTGGCCTCTTAAGCACTCACAGGAAAGTCAGGACCCCGAGGAATAATGACGAAGACGGGAATCCCAAATGCTCAAAGTTACCTGGTTAAGCTCCCTAGTTGTGTTCCCACCCTGATGTCAGTGGGATGCACAAGTACAAGGAATGCTCAGCCAAGAGCCCCAGGCAACCCAGGATTACTTTGTAAACCCAGCTCTTCGGAAAAGCATGACTAAATTTCCTGGGGTGGCCCTCTTTGACTTGAGAGCTATTTTATGATGCAGTTTTCCAACGGGAAAAAACAGGTCACATATGAGCCTGTTTTCCTGATAACAACACCAGTCTCGCCATTACAGGATATATCCCGTGGAAATGATGATGCACACAAAGGCCTGCTGGATCAGACCAGAGCTCCATCCAGTCCAGCATGCCGCATACACGGTGGCAAACCAACCATCCACAGACCCCTCTGGCAGGGTGGGTGCAAGGCCTCCGCCAGCCCAAGCTCCTCAGCAGCTGGTGTGTGCGAACAGCTGGAAGCAGCTGGCCAGCAAGGCTGGTAGCCACCAATGGCCCCTCCCTCAAGATCTCAGCGTTTTAGAGCCTGGTTCTTTTAAGGAAAACAGGATTATAAAAATTCACTTTTTGCTACATAACTATGATTTTGAAAAATGATTATTGCTTCTTCCCTTTCCGTGTTTTCATTTGATATACTCTTGCAATGACAGAAAAATGCTACGTTTATACCATCACAATCCTTTCCACTGTAGGGTTTTGTGAAAGCACAGCTGGACCGGTAACTTCATTTCAGAGGAGCAGGTGGGAAACCTGGCTAGTAAAGGTGTGTAGACACCATCCATCTCTCCCAATTTTGTAAACGTTCCATTTCATTACTGTAGAGGTTATAATAGGCCCCGCATCCTGTTAAGGGAGGCTGTCTCACCCCCATGAGATTGATGACCATTTGTAACGTCCATTTTCCATCCAGGTCACCATTTATGTACAATCCCAAATACCTATTTATAAGTAAGGTGGCTACAAACTGCTGTGTAAAGTTTTGCATCTTGACTCTCATTGAATTGTTTGGTTTGGTATCTTCTTTATCTTCTCTGCACAGACATTTCACAGTTTTCCAGCCAATCTAGTAAGTTAAACAAATTCAGTACTAGAAAAGTAAACCGAGTAATGCCACTTTCTTCAAGACGCCAAAGTCCTGCTTTCCATCATCCAACAGAAAGAAGATGAAACCCAAAGGTGGGTTTGTTAACAGGGAACACTCCTTAGGGCAAATTCAAAGGACAGCGGAAATGCAGAACTACTCCAGATGGTCTGGAATGCAATCTCCATAAGCCCCAACCAACATGGCCAATGCTTGATGATGGGGGTTGTAGTTGAAAGCATCTGGAGGGTGCCTACTCCTGACTGACTGTATTCTCAACATACAAGGTATTTCATTCATTAGGGTTGCTCTAGATGGGTTGTGAGGGATTAATTCCTGTTGTTGTCATTCATACCTTGCTCTCCCATGGCTTAGAACTATCAGGAAGTGCATTTCTGGAGCTCCTTGAAAGGTATGCAGGACGGCTTTTGTTTGCATTTGTTCTTTAAGAACTTTTCCACAAGAGGCTATTATCATGTACATGTCAGTCCATTCTCACAGTTCTTTACATGTTGTCTAGACAAGGTGGTGACCTTCTAGTTTAGTTTGCATGTCAAATGAGCATTTTCGGAGCATGCGTGTGTGGGGGGGCTAAGGGCAGGGAAAATGCAGCCTTTTATTGTAAAAGAGAAAGCACTGCTTTTTTCACTTGTGTATTTATGCTGTTCCACTGTAGCATGACAGTGCCACCTAGAGGTTCATCTAATGCGCTGTTCTCAACTCTGCAATGAAACTGAACATGGATACAGTGGATTAGCAGCCTTGCATAGGGCATCTCTCACTGGCTTACACCTTGAGAGCCACATCCTCACTGACTGTCTAAACAAAAGAGAATAGCAGGCTGTGCGCCAGAACGTCCTCCAGCCAGATCAGCAGCGAAAGGGCATGGCTGCAATCCTCAGGACAGCAGGAAGCTGCAGCGGGGAGGCAAACCGGCGCCCTACAGGGCCCATTCCTGTTTGCCCTGGCTGCCAGCAGGCCTTTTCCACCACCTGCATCCCAATCCCTTTAGCTAGAGATGGTGAAGGAACCGAGGCCTCCTGCAGATCAAGCAGACCACGCTCTGCCCTCAAAGCCCCTCCCTGCCCCACGAGGCATCCTGAAAGGGACCTCCCAATGCAAGCACTGTGAAACAGTTCGGTGCTCACTTTTCCGGAGCTCTCAAGGACATCAGAGGAGCCCTGCTCAGTCAGACCAAGGCTCACCTGCTCCAGCATTCTGCTCACCCAGGGGCCAACCAGTTTTGCCCCCTATGGATGGGTCTGATCCCTTTTTACAGCCATCCCTGCATCTTATGGAGGTGAATTCCATCACTGAGCTCCTCGGGTTGATGAAGCCCTTCCTGAGATCTGTCCTGAACCTCCCACCCATCAGTGCGGTGGCACGACCTCTCTGGCTTCCCATGCGGCGGGGGAGAACAGTGGCTTCCTCTCCATGCGCTCCACAGCAGGCAAAATTCAGCACAACCCAATCACGTCCCCACCTCTTGGCCTTCTCTCTAAGCTCAGCCATCTCAGCTGTTGCAGCCGCTCCCATTGCAGGCTCCCTGTGGTGCACCGTCTCCAGCCCTCCCACACCCCCTTTGCAGGCGCAGTGTCCAGCCCCTGCACAGTATTCCAGGCGAGGCAGCACTGTTGGTGGTACGAGGACGCGTGGCGTTGGCAGTCCCATCCCTTGATTCCTTTCCTAATTACGCCCCACTTGGAAATTGCCTTTTCCATAGAGCCAACTGCTGGAACACTGTTCTGCCACCATCGGAAGCAACAGCCCCTCTGCGTCTTGCCTGGATCTATTACCCAGATTCTCGAGGGCAAACAGAAGTGTCAATCTGTAATTTTAAAAAAGAAGGTGCCCTGAACAATTGCAATAAATCGGAGCCATTTCTTCATGGCTGTTTGATTTGATGTTGACCATGATTTGCCGATAGCAGTTTTCAATAGTGGAGCTTCCATCCGCTCAGTGTTGATCAAGAACCATTCCCCATTTCCAAGTTTAGAATGGAGGATCAAGAAAACCTCAGAGAAAGGAGACTGCTGCAGCTCTAGAAAAGTCCAGACCCCGATCTCTCCCAGAAGAGACCTCAAAGCCCAGTGCCCCAAGGACAGGCTGCAGAAAGGGGAGAGTCACCATGTTGCAAGAGCATGGCAGATTCTAGGTTCTTCAGGGGCTCACTCATATCTTGGCTCATGTCCAAAGGACCGCACGAGATCGCCGGGCACGTCTTCTGCTCACCTGGGACGTAACATTCCTCTCAGATGTGGCACATGCCCAAACAAATTAAAAAGACATTTCTGGATTTTGATAGTCCAACAATTTCCCTCTGTTCTAGGAAAATGGAACTGAATCTCATTTTTAAAAAACTCTGGATAAATATGCCGAGTCCAGCTGTAAAACGCTGACTTTGGCGCTACATAAGTGCATTGCCTCGGTGGAGTCCTGGCTTGTCATCAGGATCCGGGTCTGGGTCATCATCTTCGGGCGGATCGTTTTCGTCGCCAGATTCCACGTAGATGGGCCAGTCGTTGTCTGGATCACCCTTTTCCTGACCCTCTGACGAGGGCTCTATCAGGCTGAGGTTGATGGGCATCGAATCCTCGTGTGTCGTTGTGACGCACGTGCAGCTGTCACACAGGCCGAAACGCCGCAGCCCTTGTGACAGGCTGCTCGTGAACGTCCTCCTGCAGCCTTTGCAGATGATTGGCTTGTTTGACCGATGGACCTGGAATGCCAAACAGAGCAGGGTGAGTGCCGCTCAGCCACCCCTGTGGAGCCGCTGCCCCCCCAGGTGGGGCACCCCGAACCCCTTGTGCCGGCAGAGGGAGGGGAGCCTTACCCAGTCTACCAGCAGTTCCCTACCCGAGTCCCCTGGGATCAGTTCTTATCCACCACAGGCCACTGTTGGAAGCCAGTGATCGCTTCGGCCGCTCCCCCACGGCCCCCTCAAAGGATGTCCTCTGCCTTACGCTGCCTCTCGGCACGGCACTCCCCGACTTACACTCAGGGCGTGGCTCCGAAGATGCTCCTGCCGCGTGAAGCGCTTGCCGCAGGTCTCGCAGGGGTAGGGCCGCTCGCCCGTGTGGGAGCGGATGTGCCTCTTCAGGATGCCTTTCTGCTTGGCCGTGTACGGGCAGAACGGGCACTTGTGCAGCTTGATCGGCACCACCAGCACATCACCTTTGGAGACAGAACCGTGGCAGAGTGCACGGCCGGCCCTTGGAAGGGGGCTCCGGATGTTGAAATAACAGCACCAATGAGCGACACCCGCACCTAATTTTATGTCGTTTGGGTATTGACAGAAGAGGAGATGGTGGGTCCACTAATCACAAAGCAAGTTGGAGCCACTCGACACGTCACTTTCTGTCACATTTGCTGCCATGGCCGGATGGCGGCTGGGGAAGCCGCTCAGCAAATGTGCCACTGCAGCCTGAAGGCCGGGAGTGTGCATTGTCCTTGCGACCGAATCACTCCACTTGAGGAAAGACCACTGAATCCTGCACAGAGACTGAGCACCAAAGATATTGCCCAGAAAGTGCATGGAGGCCACCTCTGGGGAAAGGGCCTAAGCCTCACCCAGGTCTGGCTCACACACCGCAGCAGCACCGAGCTGGCACTGAGCCGTCAGCCTGTGTTGAACCATGTTATCTGAAGCGAGCTGCACTAAGTGTCCGCAGCTTCCTCCCCTCAAACAAACCATGAGGCGAACCGAAGGTCTGTTGTTGGGTTGTGAACCGGTGTTGTTCATCACGGTTTGTTCAGACACCCAGGTCCAGACAACACAACAACACATTTCAACAAAGATCTATTCTTTAGTGCTCAGCTGGAGGGTGTGCTGTCTCAATCTAATCTCCGAGTCCTTCCCTTGGTCCATCAAGCCCAGGCCTGGGAAGTCTGAGCAGCAGCCGTGGCTCTCTGGGGTTTCAGGCTAAATCCATCCTCACCCCTGCCAGGGCCAGGGCAGGCTGGGGCCTTCTGCCAGCCACGCAGGGGTGCTCCCACCCGCTGTGCTCCCCACCTGCTCAAGCTGCAGTTGGAGGGAGCATGAGAGTCGCGCCCAAGAACAGAGCCTCCTACAAGGAGAGAATGTGTACAGCATGGAACGGGCAGAGCCAGAGCCCAGAGCTGTTTTTGACCTTCTGGAGTTTTGCAGGCGGGGAAAGTTTTACTGCCTCCATCCACAGCCCGTTAATTTGTCTGCCTACTAGCCCACAGCCACACATCATTGGTAGCATCACATGGCTTCCGTCTTACAAAAATGGCCGTGCCTGCTTGCTGCGGTTCCATTTATTTGCCCAAACAAGCGAGATTTCAGGCCTGCCACGAGTGCTGATGATTTCTACCAAAAGGCTACAGTCAGGCAGCCTTGCTGGTAGGTTCTGCATGCACAATGTGGACATGCAAACGGTACTGTAATTTAAGCCCAGATTTTCAAAGGCACAGTACTAGGATCACAGAGGGCCTTACCTATCAGGCTCAAGTGTGAAATTGATGCAACATGGCAAAATGGAAGCCGTCGTAGTTCGAGCGCATCCTGAGAAGGCAAGGCTCCCTGGAGGAGGCAAGCATGCCAGGGAAAGTTGTAGACAGAAGAGGAAGAAAGCTGAGCAAGAGGTGTATCGACTCCATGGAGGAAGCCACAGCCCTGAGTCTGCCATAGCTGAGCAAGCCTGTCAAGGGCAGGACATTTTGAAGGACGCTCATTCCAACGGTTGCCTTAAGTTGGAGACAACTTGTCTCTGGACAAATTGACAATACATGACAGCGACCGACATGGAAAAAGGCAGGGCTCTTATCTGTAGGTGCGTGATTGCAAGCCAGGGCAAAACACAAGAGGGATGGTGGTCTGTGACCAGTCTCTGAAACTGGTGTGTCAAGAGGCCTGGTTTGAAATCTGCCTCTCCTGTGAGCTCTCTGGGCAGGCTGCTCTCTAGACCGCTGCTCTCTCTCAGCATCAGCCCAATACACAAGTTGAAAGAGAGTTACCAGCGGCTTGTTTTCAAGACTGTTGTAATGACAACAGTGAGGACACACCGGGATGCTTTGGACACAGGAAAGCACGCCACACTTCCTTGCAGTGCCAGAGACCTGCTTTTTCTGTGTGACATACTCAGGTTGTTGCAGCTGGTAAAGACCAAAGCCCAACCCAGTAGCAACGTGAAGCCTGGTACAAACCTTAACGGCTACCCAGGGCCCATTCACCCACAGGCAAACCAGCTGCCCGCAGGACCCCTCTGGCAGGATGGTGCCAGACCTCCTCCTGTCCAACTCCTCAGCGACTGGCGTGTACAGGAGCTGCCTCTGGCGATGGAGGGAGCACGTGGCCAGCAAGGCGAGCAGCTGCAGAGAGTCTCTTCGGCATGACTCTGCCCAGTCCCCTTTTACACCATCCAGATCGGTGGCAGGGACTCACTAGTTTAAGTACGCTGTGTGAAGAAGCCCTCCCTTGGCTCTGTCCTGAGTCTCTGCCCATCAGCTTCATGGGTTCTTTATGGGTTCTGTCATAACATTAGAGCCATTTGGGTTCTGGCATTATGGCAGAGAAAGAAGAATGCCTCTCTCTCTACACCTACACAAGCTTTTAACCTTCTGGTCCTTGTAACAGATGCGGGGTACTTCTGTCACTCCCTTCCGAATGGGCATTCCAAAAAGTCCAAATGTAGGGCAGTGATTCTATTAGAACCAATCGGAATGCTTAAGAAGTATTATAGCACTAAGAAAACTATGATAACATGGACACAAAACTTTGGATATAATGTTGAATTAGAAAAGTGGCAAAAGCTGAGAGAGAGAAATATTAAGGTAACATCAGCAACTTCGTATAAAGAAAACCTGTATAAAATGTTCCATAGATGGTATTTGTCGCCAAGTAGATTAGCTAAGATGTCTCCAAATATGTCAAATAGATGTTGGAAATGTAAACATAATGTGGGTACTTTTTATCATATGTGGTGGACCTGTGATAATGTGAAAAAGTATTGGATTAAAATACATAAATGGCTGGAGGAAATACTACAAAAACCCTTTGCTTTTAAACCTGAAGTTTTCTTGTTAGGCATCATACCGGAAGAGATTAACAGACAGGAAATGTATTTGATGTTACACTTAATCACAGTGGCGAGGATCGCATTTGCTCAATCCTGGAAAAGTGAGGAACCACCCACCGATGAACTGATTCTAAGAAAGATTCTGGACTGTGCAGAAATGGATAGATTGACTTTATCACTGAAGGAGAAAGAAGACACTGACTTCTATCAAACTTGGGATTTTTTCTGATTGGCTGGAGAAACGGGACTTGGTGTAGATTTAGAGATGTTTTTAAGTTATTATAAACTGATTTGAATATGATTATAGAATGTTAAAAAATACGTAGCAGGGGGCTGACCCAGTAAGTCCGATGTAAGTGATGATTGATGTTTTTAGTGTTAGTTTAAAATTTTAATAAAATTTCTTAAAAAAAAAAAAAGTATTATAGCACAAACCGATTCGGGCTGTGGGACAAGAGAGGTCATGTGCAGTGACAGAAGTTGGCCTTTCACGTTGGGAGCAAATATTTCAGGGCATGTTTTAATTCCTCAGCAGGGCAACTACATAGCACCTGAATGAAGCCTGGAAGCTCCAGCTGAGCAGAATTCCCAAGGATTTCAAAAAAGCTGAAAATAAATTATCCTTTGGCAATTCTTTCTCGGTAAACCCAAGGTTTCTGCAGCCCTGATGACAAAAAATGCTTTCGCACAACTGTCAACTTGGTCTGTATTAGCAAGTCTAAAGCAAAAGGTATCCGCCATCTTTCAAAGCTATCACTGAAAACTTGGAATGTCTCTTGAAATCTAAAATGTCTTGAGACTGTTTTATTTTATGGAGAGCCCCTTCTTACGGCTTTGTTACAGTTATCTGAGGTGCAGGGGAGAAAACCTGTTCAGGCCCTTTCCCTGAAGCAAGGTCTTTTGCAGCCTGGATCCCTGGCTGCAGAAAGATACTCTCGCACACTAAACAACATAGAAACATAGAAACAGAGCGAGTCAGAAGGGGCCTCCCGGGCCATCTAGTCTGACCTCTGGCACCAGCCAGCTCCGCTCATGACATGCCCACCATGTGCATGTCCAGCCTGTCTTTGAACACCCTCACCGATGGGGCCTCAACGACCTCCCGTGGAAGCCCATTCCACGCCCTCGGGGTCCTAACTGTCAGGAAGTGCTTCCTGGCATCCAAATTGAACCTTCGCTCCCTGAGCTTTGCTCCATTGGAGCGCGTCCTGCCTTCCTCTGCAGGGGAGAACAGGCCTCTCCCCATCTCCATGTGACACCCCCTCACATACCTGTATGTTGCCAACATATCCCCTCTGAGTCTCCTCTTCTCCAGGCTGAAGAGACCCAGTTCCCTCAGTCTCGCCTCATACGGCATCCCCTGCAAACCAGCCACCATCCTTGTGGCCCTACGCTGCACTGACTCCAACCTGGCTATATCCTTTCTGTAATGAGGGGCCCAAAACTGAACACAATACTCCAGTTGCGGGCGCACCAGAGTCGTGTAGAGTGGTAGTAATACCTCTCTTGATCTAGAAGCCACACTTCCGGCTATGCAACCAAGGGTGGCATTTGCCCTCTTGACCACCGCATCACACTGCTGGCTCATGTTCAGCCTGCGGTCAACAACGAGGCGTGCTTTGCATGCAGAAAAGTAACTGGTGTGATGCAGAACTCTCGTCTCACCTGTATCCTCTCCATACCAGTCGCTGTGAATGTCCATCATGGAACTCATGGGCACGCCTGCATCCTCTGGCCTGCCCTCCAAGCCGCGGACAAAGTGGTGCACCACCTCCTCCTTCCTCTGGGCCGCACTGTTGCGCAGCAAGGCTTCCAGGAACTGCTTCATGTGGTAGTTGTTGCAGGCCAGATCCATCGCCTGGCCGTGGTGAAGCCCCTCCTCTATCTGATCGATCGTCAGTGCGGCGGGGTACTGCTGGAGCCGCTCCCCGACTTCCCCTTCCACTTCATCCGCATCAAACTCTACTTTGGGTTCTATCCCTTTTGGCAGAGAGGAGTGCGTGTCCTCCGGGCAGTCGCTGCTGACAGGGTCCCTCACCACAAGCTCACTGGGGCGGCAGCTGCCACACTCCCCACAGGGAGGATCCCGCTGACAATCAGGAGCCCTTTCCTTCTCCTGCAGAGACGAGACTGATGCCGAGCACTGACTCTTCACACCACAGGATGCGCTCTCTCTAGTTGAACCGGAGCTCCCACTGTCGGCCTGATAAAAGGCCGCTTCTCGCTCTATTTTCCTGCAGATATCCAGCGATGACCGAATGTATGACTTGCAGAAGTTGACGACATCGGTCATCTGCAGATAGCTAGCTGCAGACATGACCTCAATCACGTTTTCCCCACAAAGATCCAGCTTACCTGAATAAAGGAAGTCCAGGATAATGGAGAAGGCCTCCGACGTAACAATGTCCAAGGACGCGGTGCTGTGCCGACCACTGTCCTGGATGTAGTGGATCAGCAGAGCACGGAAGTAGCCACTGTTGGCAAAGAGAATGTTCTTGTGGGCTTTGAAAATCCTCCCCTCGACGATGATGCTGCAGTCGCAGAAGAAGTCCCTCTTCCGCTGCTCATTGAGCTCTCCCAGGAGCTTGGTGTAGTAAGACTGCATCTCCATGGCTGCCGACGCGCCACAGAGCCACGCTGGACTCTGCAAGGGAAAGCGGGGACAGGACGTCAGAACAGAAGGGCCCTCTCACGGGCGCGGGGCCAGGGTCAGGACCACAGTTCCCCCGCGGTGGGGGATGCCAAGACGTGTCTGCACCGGGGGGCTGTGTCTGGGACAGGACGACATCATGCAAGTGACTCCCCTTCTTCCATCGCTCCCTTTCCGGGGGCATTTCTGCTGCGCTGTCCCACAGGGGGTGGCAGTCCACAGAGCGGCCATGATCCCAGGGGAGTGCCTGGCACCGTTGCCCCCTCTGTGCATTCTTCTGTCCAGCTTTTGTGCCAGAAGCATGTGGGATGCCAGCAAACTACCGCTAACCGTGCCCAAGGGGCAGCCCATGCACCAGCTCTCCCTTGCTTTGCCCACACAGCTCTTACAATGCCTAAGTGGAACAGGTACTATTCTGAAAAGAGAGGTGAAGAATCCAGGCTTCTAAGGGGAGACCTAACAATTGAGAAGTAAAACTCTTCAGCAGAAACGGAAAGCAGGAATGTCCTAGGAATTCCACGTTTTCGTTGGCCTTCCGCCTGTGAGAGTCCAGAACGAATGCAAGGTGACCCTTCTGCGGAGGGGGCGTTAGGACCTCAGCAGACTCCCGCTCCCTTCCCACCATGTGGTTTTTGTAGCATAAACCTCCAGGGGAAGCCAGCCAGTTCTAGGAACAAAGAATGTTCAGCGCAGCCAGCAGGAGAAACACACGCCCCAGATGTGAGTGTGTGGATAAACACCCCAAAACCTGGAATGTGCAGGTCACTCCTCTTTTCCTGCCCTGCAATCCTGACATATTTCTGTCAAATAAATTTCTAAACCCCTTTGCCTTCCACAGCCCTCAGCCTTCCCAGCTTCCTCTCCTGCACCCCTCATTCTCTTCCACTCTCCTTGCCAATCTGTGCCAACAGGCTCAGTTCCCACTTTCCTTTTTGCCCATCCGTTCAGCATGAAACCTGCTTTTCCTGCAAATTAATTGCAAGAGGGAGTCCTTGTCACTTTAGGCAAGAATAAATGGCAGAACAGGGTCTTCAACAGTCAACGTATCAATCATTTATTATACAAGGAGCAGCTGACAAACAAGGGGTGGGGGAGCAGTCTTTCTTCGTCACTCCAAAAAAAATTAGTTGAAATGCAGTTTTGCCCTTGCACCCATTTTGGAGGTAAGAGAACTGAGGTACAGTGGCAGAAATTTCTTTTAAAGCCAGAAAGCTTTAACTGTTAGGCAGTATAGAAACACAATAATTGCAATATTTCATTCTACAAAATGCCGCACTACTTTCTCTTTGAATGCAAACAGAGCTACATCTACTTTAAATTAGGGACCGTGCGATGAGAAGACACCCCCGACCACCCAGTAGATCAGCTTCTCATGTTCCCTGTCTTCCATCCCCTCCTTGTGATGAGAAAAGAGCAGGAATGGACCCTTCACAAAAATGCAAATAGATCCATACATAGGAGCTCAAAACCTAAGGATAAACTTACATCTTGCCCTTAAAAGGCAAGCCTCAACAGCAGTAAAGCAAGTGCTTCTAAGCATGTACAGAGTGTATTTCCTTTACTACCAAATACCAACAAACTACTCACACTTGGGAATTAACCACTGAAGAACCCCCTCCATGACCATCCAACAGAGAGCAACCACACTGGGGGTGAGCCTGCTCCCTTCCAGTGTTTTGAATTGGGACCAGCACCTCGGAGTCAGTGCAGATCTTCCTCCCTTCTCCACAGCCCACCTAAGCATACCTGGGCTAAGAAGTGGAGTCTGCCAAGTCGTGGCAAGCTGGCCCGATCGCTGCAATGACCCCGTCCTTTTGAGGCAAGGAAGCCGCTCAACCTGCTGGCATCTCTTCCAGCCTCACACAGCAGCCTCCTTCAGCCTCTTTCAAGGCTCAGCCCAGACAGCCAAAGCCAGGGCGTAAGGACGACGGGAAGGCTTCCTGGGCAGGTGCAGAGTGCATTTCCCTGCGCAACTGCAGGGTCACGGCTGGAAGAGGAAACTTCCAAACGACCCTGACCCAGCATCTTCCTGGCGCTACCAACTTCGCCCGGTGCCAACGAAGAGCCTCTTTACCTGCGCGCGCGCGCACCCCCGGGTGATCGGGGCGTCCTCGCCCGCCGCGAAAGCTCCCGCGTACTGCTGAGCGCGCCTCGAGCTGAGCCCGGGAAAGCGCGGGGGCCGATCCCGCGAGCCCCGCGCGGTCCGTGGGCAGCGCTGCCCGCGTCGCGCTCCGCGCGGCCCCCGGCTTGCCGCCGCCGGCCTCGCCCGCTCTCCTCTCCGCCGGTCCCTCGCCCTGCGCGCCGCTGCCTAGCCTGGCACGCACGCGCTCGCTCGCCCGCCCGCCCGCACGCCGGCCCTCGGCTCGGGGAGCCGCCCAACCACCCCCCGCCGGCGCCGGCCTCCAATCCGGCCTCGGCCGCGCGCGGCGGAGAGGTGGGCCCTCCCGGCACGTTCCGATGCGCCGGCCCCCCGCGAGCACGCGCCGCTCCACGGGCTGCTGGGGGCTGTAGTTTCCCCCGAGCGAAGCGGCTGCGGGAGCGCCCGGCCGGCGCGGCGCGGCGCGGCGAGGAGCAGGTGCTGCGGAGCGCGCGAGCGCCGGCGGGTCGCCCCCGGGGGCTCGCCGCGCGAGGGCAGCGCCGCGCCTTGACGGCGGTTGCATCCCGAATCGCAGAACAGCAGAGCTGCAAGGGGCGGGAAGGCCATCGGGGCCAAGCCCCCGCTGCTGCAGGACAGCGCTGGGCCTCGCTCCTCCCCTGCGTGAGGTCGGGCAGCATAGAAACAGAAACAGAGCGAGTCAGAAGGGGCCTCCCGGGCCATCTAGTCTGACCTCCGGCACCAGCCGGCTCCGCTCATGACATGTCCACCATGTGCATGTCCAGCCTATCTTTGAACACCCTCACCGATGGGGCCTCAACCACCTCCCATGGAAGCCCATTCCACGCCCTCGGGGTCCCGACTGTCAGGAAGTGCTTCCTGGCATCCAAATGGAACCTTGGCTCCCTGAGCTTGGCTCCGTTGGAGCGTGTCCTGCCTTTCTCCACAGGGGAAAACAGGTCTCTATCCATCTGCATGTGACACCCCCTCACATACCTGCATGTCGCCAACAGATCCCCTCTGAGTCTCCTCTTCTCCAGGCTGAAGAGACCCAGTTCCCTCAGTCTCGCCTCATACAGCTTCCCCTGCAAACCGGCCACCAACCTTGTGGCCCTACGCTGCACTGACTCTACCTGGCTATATCCTTTCTGTCATGAGGGGCCCAAAACTGAGCACAATACTCCAATTGCGGATGCACCAGAGTCATGTAGAGTGGTAGTAATACCTCTCTCGATCTAGAAGCCACACTTCCGGCTATGCAACCAAGGGTGGCGTTTGCCCTCTTGACCACCGCATCACGCTGCTGACTCATGTTTAGCCTGCGGTCAACCAGCACCCTGAGGTCCCTTTCACAAGTGCTGTTCTCCAGCCACTTGTCACCTAACCTGTACTTATGACAGCTATTCCTATGCCCCAAGTGCAAGACCTTGCACTTATCCACATTGAACGCCATCCTGTTGTCCCCTGCCCACTTCCATAATCTGTCCAGATCCTTTTGGATCTGGAGTACCTGCTTCTCAGTTGTGGCCACTGCTCCAGTTTCAGTGTCATCTGCGAATTTGATCAGCAGACTGTTCACCCCTTCTTCCATGTCGTTAATGAAAAGATTAAACAGGATCGGCCCCAGGACAGAGCCCTGGGGGACCCCGCTTGTCACTGGCTGCCATCCCGACGATTCCCCGCTAATGGTTACCTTCTGCTTTCGGTCAGTCAACCATGCCCTAATCCACTGGACAGTGCTTTGGTGTATCCCAAAACTCCTTAGTTCTCCACCAGGATATCATGGGGCACTTTGTCAAAGGCCTTGCTGAAATCCAGGTATACCACATCCACTGCATCCCCTCCATCTAGCCACCTTGAAACCTTGTCATAGAATTCCACAAGGTTTGTCTGGCAGGACCTGTTTTTGTGGAAGCCGTGTTGTGTGGCTGTCAGCCTCCCTTCCCTATCTAGCATCACTAGATCTCTCTCTATTATGAGCCTTTCCATTGTTTTTCCTACAATGGACGTAAGGCTAACCGGTCTATAATTCCCCATGTCCTTCCTACTACACTTTTTGAAAATTGGGACCACCGATGCCACCCTCCAGTCCTCTGGAACGTCACCCGTTCTTCACGAGGCCTCAAAAATGGAGGCCAGCGGGCGTGAGAGAACCCCTGCCAACTCTCTAAGTACTCTCGGGTGTAACCCATCAGGGCCTGGAGCCTTTGTAATGTCCAATGCCCTGAGGAGCCCCTCGACTTCAAGGGGGGTGACTCTAATCTGTGCCCCTAAGTATCACATCCCTAAGTATCCCGGGCTGTGGCCATGGATGCAAGCAAGGAGCTTCGCAGCGCCTCCATCTCTGCTTCCTTCGGATTGTGCGGAATGCCAGCCCTGCACCCGGGTTTGCACAACGCACTGAGACCATGCAACTGGAAGGCACCCTCAGAATGATGGCCGGTACATGCCACTGCACCCTGGAGACTCATAACCTGCCGTCCTGGTGTTCAAACTGGCTCGGTGCTGGGCTCAAAAGAGGCATTTGGACATCATGCTTTGGGCAGCCAAAGGCTTGAGGAGAGGTTATTGTTGAACCATGGGTATCATGCTGCCTGGACTCAGCTGTGGTTAACAAGCCATGGTTTGTTAACCACAAACAATCCACTATTCACAGCCTTGTTAACCACAAACAATGCACCATTCACAGCCTAACAAGAAGTCATGGCTTCTTTTCATGGGGCCATTGATGGTTAGCAAATCATGGCTGGTTATTTTCTTGCATTTCAGTCGCAGCATTACTCATATTTCAACACAAGTCCATGGTTCACTGACAGCCAGTACTCAACTCAGTGAGCTTTGTGCCCAGTGGGAATCCACAGCCAGAAATCCTTCCTCAACGTGGAGCCCTCTGCTGGAATGATCCTTTGCTGGATGGAGATGGTGGGAGTTGTTTCCCACGCATCTGGAGAGCACTAGATGCGGGAAGGCTGCACTAGCCACTCTCCAGGCCACCCCACCTCACTAGTGGATTTTCTGCAGGATAACCCCATTGCATTTCTGGGGCGCTTTTAGCAGGCGGTCATCCCACAGAGGCCCAGGCACCATAACCTTCTATTTATAATCCTCCCCTGATTTCCCACCACAACTTGATTTCGTAACAAAAGCCAATAATAGCTCAGCTTGGTAGCATTTCGAGGCCGTATGTCTGGAAGCACCCTGAAGCTTGGGTGGGGGAGCCCCTGCTGTCCACCACATCAGGCCATCTCACTCCTTCCTGCCTGGCAAAGGCTCTCCAGGGGATGCGGTATCAGACAGGGCTCTTGAACCCAAGGCCTTTTTCTTGCAAAGCAGGCATTTAGCCACAGGAAACACTTTCAGTATTTAAGGATGTGGCATCAGCACATACAGAGCTTCCATATGCCCTGAGGCGACCGATCCTGCCTAACCTTGGGAGTTAAGCAGAGTCAAGTCTAGTTGAAATCTGGATGAGTGACTTCAATATTGTCAGAGAACTTTGGCTATGGGCAGCACAGAAGTGGGAGGAGCGGGAGGAAGAGGAGGAGGAAGACATGACATTCAAAGGGCTGTTTGCTGTTTGGGCTGCTTTTGCTGGGCTGCTGGAAGGATAAATGCACTTCCTATGTAGTAATTGCTATGGACGGATTCAGATCCAGGCATGTATAATAAAATGGGAAGAAATTAATGGTTTAAGGTTTGTGCTTTCCTGCAGGTACCACACTGGGGACCCTTTAACAGGCACCGGCGGAGTTCCCACGTTCACTGTGTGGCCTTAAGCACTTGGGGCCAGACGGCGTGCCCCTTTCCCGTTAGCTGAAACCTTCATTGGAGGCCTTTTCTGTGCAGGTGTAGACACTGCACTTCTATGGGGCCCTCTCTCACGGGAGACCCACCTTCTGTGACACCGTTAGAAACAAGGCACATTCTGTCCTGTTTGCTCACACCCTCAACAGGTAACTATTTACAAGCTGTGTTTGTCTCTGCTGTGCATTTTGAGCCGCTGTCTTTGGAAACGTTTTGCTGCAATTCTTACTGGTACATCATGATAACGATGGGTCCAGAACATGGCCTGAAGGCACAGCAGGCAGCCATCATGTCGAAGCTGAGCAGGTGGAACCGGCTGCCCGGAGAGGTGGGGCTCTCCCACAGCAGAGGCGTTCAGAAAGAAGCTGGGCAGCCCTCTGCGTGGGGTGGTGTGACGCGGTGCCCTGCAACAGCAGGGCTTGGACCCGATGGCCTCCGTGGCCCCTTCCAGCTCCACTGTTCGGTGATGCTATGAGGTCTGGGGCCAGCCTGAGCTTGCGGGGGAACTGCCCAGGAACCACACGCCGCCACCTCGAGTTCCACAACAGGGGAAAGGTGGGATATATATATAACAAAGAAGAAGCTGCTCTGTTGTTGTTGGTCTTATTATTATATTACATTTCTATACAGCCCCATAGCTGAAGCTCTCTGTTCTTAACGACTTTCTGCTGTGTGTTACCTAACAATCTCCTGCTATTTGTGGGTTCTGGAAACTGAACCAAGTGAATACAAATATGCATTTCACTGACCTGCTCTTACCTCAGTGCCACTGAATGGGCGAAAGGCAATACACACTGTGCGTAAGCAGGTGAAAACCAAGCACAGCCTCCCATCTCCATACGTTTGGTTTTCAGCATGTGCTCGATGCCAGCCTAGGTCTTTGTCAGCCAGGCCCTCTTATGCTCATATAAGGCTTGTGCTATTTATAGAGAAGGGTACATATTCCCGGTCCTCTTTTCCTCTCTCATCGCTCCAGCCCTGCTCCAGAGGGAATTTCCAGAGGAAACATGCTTGGCTGATAAAATGGCCAACAAACTCACACCATCTGCTTCCAATCAGTGGCTGTCTGTGAGCTGCCTTTGCATGAGTTGATGGGTCCAAGTATTCCAGCGTGAGAGTACTTTGTACCTACATGCAAAGAAGAACGGTCCTTCATGCAGTTTCCCTGCCCCCTGCAACTGCATCCTCCCCTCCCTGCTCTGGAGCTCCAGGGAATTAAGACGGGCCGGTAGTTCGGAGAGATGCAGAGCACCACCTGGCCGGCCCGCCAGGGACGGTGGCTGTAGCACTGCTGCCTGCACCCTGAGCTCCACTCTCTTGCACATCCAGGGCGCAACGGTCTGTGCTTTTATCTCACCAGACATTTGATAACAAAACCAGTTCATGTTGCGATATACATCGCAGAGCCTCTTTGTTCAAAGTGGGATGCCCCCCACCTAAATCTCTCCCCACCTCCTGTGGCCTGGAATCTTTCTGGGGCAGCAGCAAAGGAATGCAGTGGGCCCAGGTGGGATTCCAGGGGCAGGATTTGCGGAGGGGCTTCTCTGCCATCTGTTCCAGCTGCTGCCTTGGCAATTCCCTTTCCGCCACCCTTGCTGGCGCTCACCTCACAAAAACGGCAGTGCTTATTTCTGCCAGCACTTCAGAGCAAGGCTGGGGCAGTCTGCATCTGTTAGCAGATCCCTGGGCAATTCACAGTGGATCTGCTATGATCCCTCCCTCCCTCCCTCACCCTACATTATTCTGGCGAAATGAGGAAAACTTGCAGGAGTGGATTTATGGGCAGAAGTGCTGTTTTGTTCCGCTACTCAGAACACATTCCACAGTTTTTTAAATTCTAAGTGCCTCTTTTTTGCACCAGGATCTGGGGGGGTGGGATCTCAAGGCTTCCAGGAAACACCCCCAAGACAACCTTGCAAGCAGGAAGCCTGCCCACTCATGCCTTGGAGAGGTCAAGATGTTCCACACACCTTCAAGCTATTCTGTAAGAGTCTGACATTATTACCTGCATGTTGCAGGCTGAAAACAGCTCCAATCCTGCTTGAGGCCATCTAGAGAGTTTGGGGTTGGGACTGGAAATGAAGGAGAGCCTTCTCAGCCCACAGGTTACCTCTCAACCACCTAACATGATGCTGCACCAGCCGCAGGTCCACCAAGGAGAGTAAACGTGAGCTAGATCCAGGCGGGCAGATTCAAGTTGCTTTCAGGTAAGGGTATGTACAGAAAACCCTGAGAGATGGTCAGAAGGAACCTTCTGGGTTGCTCAATCATGGCAGCTGCTCCTCAGCAGTGGCCTCTGGCAAGGGACACAGTGCACCGCACGAGAATGGGGAGAAGATCCTTTGGAGATGCTCCAGCAAGCTTTGTCCGGAAGGCTTTCAATTGAGCCGGCGGGGTTCAGGCCCCCGCAAAAGCCTGTCCTGATTGGATAAGTGATTGCATAAGGATCAGTGTTTCAGGGTCAGAGCGATGGAGGCAATGCAGGGGCAGGCGGAACTTCTGCAGGGAGGGTTCCAATACCAGGGAAAAACAAGAAGGTTGGGGGACCCGAAGAAAGGAGGTGGTGGGAGGGAGCAGAGATGCATGTATACTAATGCTAGAAGCATGGGAAACAAGCAGGAAGCACTTGAGGTTCTCCTGAGAATAGAAGGTATGACCTGGTGGGGTTCACAGAAACATGGTGAGATAAAGGGCAGGATTGGAATGTAAAAATAGAGGGGTATGTCCTATTCAGAAAGGACAGGAAGGGAAAGAGGGGCGGAGGCATAGTGTTACATGTAAGGGAAGGGATAGGATGCAATGAGATAGAGGGTGGTGCAGATGGGAATCTGGTAGAGGTGGTCTGGGTAAAACTAAAGGGTTTTAATGCGGGGAGGAACCTGACAGTGGGGGTATGCTATCATTCACTGAGCCAACTTGAGGCCTTGGACGATGCCCTGACAGACCAGATGCTAAGGATATCTTGGGGGAGGGACACGGTAATTATGGGAGATTATAATCTCCCAGATATTCATTGGGAGACTCACTCGGTGGCCATGGCCAAGTCACATTGCTTCCTAAATGCTATAGAGGAAGGGTTTTTCATGCAGAGGGTCCAGGTGACAATTTCCCTGACGTGGCTTGACCAACAGGGAAGACCAGGTAGATGAGGTGCAGATTAGGGGAGCTCTGCATGCGAGGGATCACGCCATCCTTTGCTTTGAGACCAAGAGAATGGGGATGAGCAGCAGGTCGAGAACTTGAAGCTGGGACTTCACGAGAGTCAACTTTCATCAAGTGAAGACCAGACCGGGGAAAGGGAATTGGAAGGCAAGGGAGTTCAAGAGGGGTGGATGACACTCAAAAGGGAGGTCTTGGAGGCTCAAGTCTTGATGATACTGCTAGTTAGCAAGGTGCAGAGGCAAAGGGGAGCACCACCATGGATGTGAAAAGAGGTGGTAAGAGGGATTAGATCTAAGAGGAACCTCAGAAGGAAATGGATACTGGGGCAAGTAGACAAAAGGATATACCTCGAGGAGGAGGCCCACTGCGGGAGGAATCTTGACAAGGCTAAGGCTGATTATGAGCTGAGACTTGAAAAGAACAAAAAAGGCTTCTATCAACATGTAAATAGCCAGAGGAAGGGGAGAGAGGTAGTGGGATCACTTAATAAGGAGGAAGGGGTTTCAGTGACTGATGTGAGGGAACAGGCACAGATGCTAAATGATTATTTTTCCTTTGTGTACTCCCCAAAGCAGGGGGAGATCTACATGGGGGAGGCCAGGGATTTAGGGGCACAGATTAGAGTCAGCCCCCTAGAAGTCGAGGAGCTCCTCAGAGCACTGGATGTTACAAAGGCGCCAGGCCCTGACGGGTTACACCTGAGGGTACTTCAGGAGTTGGCAGGGGTACTCTCATGCCCGTTGGTCTCCATATTTAAGGCCTTGTGTAGAATGGATGAGACTCCAGAAGACTGTGGGGTGGTGTCAGTGTTCCCAATTTTCAAAAAAGGATAGTAGAGGGAACATGTGAAATTATGCCCATTCTAGGAAAGACAATGGAAAGGCACATAATAGCGAGAGATCTAATAACTCTAGAAAGAGAAGGGATGTTGGCGGCCCTGCAACATGGCTTCTGCAAAAACAGGTCTTGCCAGACAAACCTTGTGGAATTCTATGACAAAGTTTCGAGGTGGCTGGATGGAGGGGATGCAGTGGATGTGGTTTACCTGGATTTCAGCAAGGCCTTTGACAAAGTGCCCCATGATATCCTGGTGGAGAACTAAGGAGTTTTGGGATAGACCAATGCACTGTCCGATGGATTAGGGCATGGTTGACTGAACAAAAGCAGAGGGTAACCATTAGTGGGGAATCATTGGGATGGCGGCCAGTGACAAGCGGGGTCCCCCAGGGCTCTGTCCTGGAGTCAATCCTGTTTAATCTTTTCATTAACGACATGGAAGAAGGGGTGAACAGTCTGCTGATCAAATTTGCAGACGATACTAACACTGGGGCAGTGGCCACAACTGAGGAGCAGGTACTCCATATCCAAAAGGATCTGGACAGACTATGGAAGTGGGCAGGAGACAACAGGATGGCATTCAATGGTCTTGCACTTGGGGCATAGGAATGGGTGTCATAAGTACAGGTTAGGGGACAAGTGGCTGGAGAGCAGCACTTGTGAAAGGGACCTCAGCGTGCTGGTTGACTGCAGGCTGAACATGAGTCAGCAGTGTGATGCGGTGGTCAAGAGGGCGAATGCCACCCTTGGTTGCATATCCAGAAGTGTGGCTTCTAGTTCGAGGGAGGTATTACTACCACTCTATACAACTCTGGTGCAACTGGAGTATTGTGCTCAGTTTTGGGCCCCTCATTACAGTAAGGATATAGCCAGGTTAGAGTCAGTGCAGCACAGGGCCACAAGGTTGGTGGCCAGTTTGCAGGGGATGCTGTATGAGGCGAGACTGAGGGAACAGGGTCTTCTCAGCCTGGAGGAGACTCATAGGGGATATGTTGGCGACATACAGGTATGTGAGAAGGTGTCACACAGAGATGGGTAGAGACCTGTTCTCCGCTGCAGAGGAAGGCAGGACGCGCTCCAATGGAGCAAAGCTCAGGGAGCCAAGGTTCAATTTGGATGCCAGGAAGCTCTTCCTGACAGTCAGGACCCCGAGGGCGTGGAATGGGCTTCCACGGGAGGTCGTTGAGGCCCCATCAGTGTTCAAACATAGGCTGGACATGCACATGGTGGCATGTTGTGAGCGGAGCCGGCTGGAGCCAGGGGTCAGACTAAATGGCCCGGGAGGCCTCTTCTGACTCCCAGGGGAGCATTTAAACATTGCCTCTGAGACTTTAAATCTGCTGGTATTGTGGTCCGTTCGCTCCCCAAGGTGCAACAAACCTCATTTGGCCATATGTCCCCTTTCAGGCCAGGCTTTTAAGATACAGTTACCCTGATCCATTCATGGAATTTTCCAAGGGGTTCAGGTTACATTGCCCCCCCCCCCAATTTGTATTCCTCCGCATCTTCCCAAGACTTTTTACTTACTACAGAGGATCCATTAGTGTGGCAAAGCCAGAAGCACTCCTGACGCCCTTTGAGTGGGAGGGCTAAGAGCCGTCCCACTGCAAGTGCAGAACACGTAGGACCAGCCAGTCCTGGGATCATGTCAGACTCCAGAGGAACTGCACCTCTAAGGCAACAAGTTTTTAAAGAGCCAAGTCTGCAGCTTAACATATAGCAGGGGGTAGTCAGACCGCGTTTTTCTCTTCTTTGCCATTTGCCACCAAATTGTCACTTTAAACCCCCTATTGCTTTGTGCTTTGAAACTGACTGACCTCCCCCCCGCCCGTACTTTTTCCCTGAATTCCTCACCAAGCCTTTATCCTATTTTCACCAAAACCTAGACCAAGTGCTTTGCGTATGAAAGGCAGGAGAGCCAGGAGGGGCACATCGCCTTAGCGGTCATTGTTGCACCAAAGAAGTACATTACACAAGAAAAACTGTAGTCTAGAGAAACACATCCAGGTAGGCATTGCAGAAGTTGGAGCACGGCTGCACTCTGGAATGTCTTATCAGGCACATAGCAAGGCCATATTATGACTAGGTAAAACAAGTTGATGGTAGAATGTGTAGCTGGCTGATAGGCTATTTAGAATTGTATACCCCCTTAGAAAAGATAACTGACCTTGAACAACGGGAAGTGGTGTGCAGCTTCTCTGTGGCTTGAGCCAAGGCTTCACCCCCACTGCAGCCGGTTTGTAACCAAGGTCTTTTGGGCCAAAAGTCACCACTGGTGTTGTCTTTAGAGACTGGGGGTTGAGTCCTTTCAGGCAACAAACAAAGTGAGCAAAAATTTCCACTACGTCACGCCCACACTCGCTGGCAGCCAGGATGCATGCAATGTTCCAGGTAAAGCCAGGACCCAGCTGGGCTCCCCAAAGGACCCAAGAGGGTTGCAGGGAAGCCCGAAAGAAGAGGCCCAGGTGGGATCCTTGGCCAGGCATGTGCCGGGAACTGAGAGCATGTGCTAATGGGGTTACTGGGCCATTCATTCGCAGTAGTGGCAGCTGGCACCAGTTGCACCAGGCCTGGTTGCACCCGCCGGAGAGCCCAGGGGCCAGGTCACAGCATATGCACGTCATGTCAACAGACAAGAGAATCCAGAGGATGTCTGCAGACATGAGTAATTCCTTTCCTGCATACAGGGACGGCTGCCATTACATGGTGTGTGGACTGTTAACAGGGACTGGCCAATGTGAGCAAATTATGCCAGAACTTCACCATCCTCACTGGCTGCCAGTCCATGCCAAGCCCAGTTCAAAGGGCCGCTTTCAGTCAAAGTTCTAAACACCTTCCTGGACGTTACTTTTCTGGGAAACCATTCAAGCAAGGCCAAGTGGGGGTTAAGAAGAGGGGCATTTCTTGTGTGGCATGTCAGTTGTGGAAAGAATTTCCCAAAAGGAAAATTCCTGCTGGACACCTACCCTGTGTTCTGTGTGGTGTCAGGTTAAGGCTTTTCTTCTCTTCACAGGCATTTGAGTCTCTTGGAGTCTGTCTTAAATCTACTATTATATGTCAGTCCTTGCATTGCCTCTGCTTATTTATTTAAAACTTTTATATGCCGTCACCACATGCCTCGGCATCTCAGGACAGCTCACAAACATACAACTAAAACAATAAAACAGTAACAAATTCCATAAAATTATATGAAAACAAAAACAAAAAACAGAACAGCAACTGTTAACTTTAGCTTGGTTTTCACTTCTGTAGTGCAATTTTAGATTTGTATAGGGTATCTTGTATTTGCTGCGAACCACCTGGAGAGCTTTGGCCGTAAGTGCAATGCCAGCGCAGAGAGGACGGTGGCCTGATCCAGTACTAAGCTTTTTATGCTCGGAGGTGATGCATTCGGAGGATTGTAAATGCAAATTTCTCTAATGAAGTGGAAGGCAAATCCTTTTAATAAACTGGAGCTGGCTTAAGAGGTATTAGATTTGCATAGGTTAGTAAATGCAGATTTTGCATAGGATTTCCTACTCCCGCCCTCGCCCCACCCCGAGCCAAGAAGGGGCGAACCCCGTAGGGCGAAGGACAAGGAAGCCCGCATGCGCTGCATTCCAGCTCGCTCGACCCTCGACGCCGGCCGTGCCAGCCCAACTTATGAATCCGAAGAGGTTAGACATTAACGCGGGGGAAGAGCCTCACTTCCGGCTACCGTTCGACAGCCCGTGTGTGACGGACAGACAGGAAGAGCAGGGACATCAAAAGACATCCTGAAATAGCCAGGCTATTGCTACTTTGACGCGCAAAATATGGAAGACACTCTAGACGTATATCTTTATGGTGCCTTATGCTAAACTGTGATTGGCCACTGTCCGTGTTCAATAGGCAGTCGAAAGTATCTCCAGGACTACTCTGAGGCTGCGTCTTTCCCTCCTGGGAAAGCAGGAGGCTGCCGGAAGTGATGACAATGTTTGTCCCTAAGGGGCGGGGCTTCTGCAGGTGTCAGAGTTCAGTAAATATTGGTGACGTCAGGCGGCCAAGATGGCGGAAGGGTAAGCCTCGCAGGGCGCACTAGGGGCGGCGCTGCGGCGAGAGGGGGCCGCAGGTCGAGCCGCTTAGGGGCTGGCCCGGCAGCGAAGAGCTCCCCTGGCCATGCGAAGAGTGTCTTTCCCTCGGTCCCGCTGGGCCTCCTCCCTTCCCAGCCGCCTTGGCTCTTGGCACGCCTCTCCTTAGCATGAGCCGCTGGGTTCGGTGAGGGGGCGACCGAGCGGGTCGGGGGCCTCTCCAAGGGGCGGGCCGCCGGGGCGGGAGAGGCTCTGCTGGAAGAGCAAGCCGGTCGTTGCCTGGTGCAGCAGCGCTTGTGCGCAGGCCGGGGGCCGAGGGTTCAGGAACGGGGTAAGGCCTCAGGATGGTCACAGCGGTGCGTTGCTGGGAACAGCGGAGGAGCGTCTTGAAAAACACTTTAGTCCCTTAGACGGGATCTGGTTCAGGCTTTTTGGGAGCAACGAAGAAAACACTGTGTTGATACCTGACCCATCTCACAGGCTCCTTGCCCCGATAAAAAATTATTAATTAGCGACGTGCTTCCCAAGAGGGGCACAAATTGAAAATGAGTAGCTTACTTCCCAGCGATTTATTGTAGAGGGATTTGGACCCAGATTTCCTTGACAAGCCCCTGGTATGTTGCTGGGAGGCTTTCAAATTCTATGTTTACTGACAATTATTGCTAAATGATAATAAAATTGTTTCCACATTGAGATGTTCCTTAAGTGTAGTGAACAGGGAAATTTGGATTAAGAAATGCTGTGTATTCAGAGAGCAAAATACCACAAAATCAATTTTTTATTGTCACCTAAACTAAATTACCTGAATTAAATAGATCTTTCTAATTGCTTGCTTTTGAGGTCGAGGACACTGGTGCTATTGTTCCTAAAAGAGCCCTTTTTGAGAGATGCATTGCAAATACAGTAGAAGATTGGGTTTATAACAATCACAACTGTTTTGGTTCTGGTTTTCTATAGTTAATTCATGCAATCACATATAGGCAATACTATCATTTTTGATGGCTATCTGTGTTCTTAGCATATTCTTTAATCTTTTTACTATATGACATTTCTGTTTTGTCAGTGCTGTGTACCCTATGCTAAGTATGTTTACTCAAAATCAAGTTCAGTGGGATATACTCGTAAATTGGTTCTGGATTGCTACCCTACCACAATAACTCATATTCACATCTAAACAATCTCAGACTCTATTTACTTATGGCTTGCTAAATGGAACCCTAACATTAAACCTAATTTCTGCTGACTTTTTGAAATTTTTGCTCTCTTGTTTTAAATAATTATATTGAGAGAGGGAAGAAGTGGCGATAAATAGCAAATATCTTGACAGAAGGAAGGGCCTTGTGCTGCCTTGGTGCTTAAAAATGTAACACAAGTTGCGGAAAATGTGATCCTGGTACCTAGGAATTTAAATTGCACATATGTAATTTTGATTCTGAGATCATCTTGTGGTTTTCAGATGATCTTGTGATCATCTGAAAGAGGACTTTTGAATTCTAGTAAGCAAAATTTTCTTTAAATGCTTTAGAGAAGTGTGGACTGTTGTTGGGCTTGTTGCAGTACCTGGGTGTTCCTAAGGTACTTATTGGCTTGAGTTTATAATCTAAAATTCCCACTTTCAGCTTCATATGTTTGTCCTGTAACAGGGAAGATGGAGGCTGGTGGCGGAGCTGGCTACAGCAAAGCCTTCAAACTGTCAAAGAGAAGGTAAGCAGATCTGCTTCTTATGAGAGAGACATGAGCGGGAGCGTGTCTGACTGTGGGGAGCTTCTTTTGGCCCTAAGATAGGATTTAAGTTGGAGAAGCTTTCAAGTCCATTCCACTGATGGGCAGAGATAAACATGCAAAAATAACAAAACGAAACCCAGCATGTTGTAGCTCAAAGCTTTTATTGCCAGTAACGAAGCCTTTGGAGAGGCATATCAACCTTTTTCCCTTTTAGACATTGAAAAACTACTCCAGAGCCTGGAAAATATCTAGTAGTTGCTGGAGAGGATGGGGCAGGGAAAAAGGGTGCTGGGGAACCCTGGTGGGCCAACTTTTGCTCTGGTACCTGAGACATCTCCTTCTGGTGAACTAGACAGAAGTTGTCAAAATTAGTTCAATAATGGTGTGGGAGGTGGCCATATGTGTGAGCTATTTCCATATGAGTGTTATTTATTGGGAGTGTAGTTATATTTGTTTGCTAGTATCCTCTTCTAAAAGAAGGTGGCAGCAATGTTATTGAACTTCTGTATTCCTGGTCTGAAACTGGTTTTACCAGCAAGCTATTGTGAGGGAGTGGGTGTTGACAGTGAGTTGAGACAGGTGTCCACCCTCTTGAAATTGGCCTGCTGGCAAGTAATAACTACTTGCTCTGTGCCATCCTGCCCATCGCTCTTCCCTTTCCACCTCCAAATCATTTTAACACCAGAATGGCTCCCTGGGCCCTGTGAGATGTCAGTTGAGATTCCTGCTTGATTTGACTTGCCAAACAGCCTTGAACAACTTGCTTGACTACACTTCACTTCCTTTGTTATTAAAGTTGATACAATTCTAGTATCCCACCCCACACATTTGTTATGCAAACAAACCTGGTAAAGACTGTTAATTCTTTTGGCTTAAAGCTGCTACTTTAATTACTAATGAAACTTTACCTGCCAATATTTTATTGCACGATCACACTTCAGGTGTTTTCTAAGAATCAGTGGGATAATAGAGAAAAGTATTAAATTTGAATTGTTTTAATAGGTTTTATTAAACGCTTGTTGAGTTAACTGCATATCGTTGGAAAATGAGCTGAGAATTCCCTAAAAGAGTTCAGGCTTTTAGCTTTCAAACTATGGCTGAAAGCAGCATGACTGTGTTTCTGAGCAAAATCATTGGAGCTACTGTAGGTGAGGCTCCTTCTTTGGGGTACACTTGCCTCAGTTTACTTGAGCTTTTTCAAATGGAAGTTAAAGAAAACATGTGTCTGTTTACACACTGACATTTGAGTTGCTTGTTTTTTATATAACTCTCCCTGTTCTCTCAATCTCAAACTTGTAGTTATTCCTTGTCGGCTGAATGTGATCCCAAAGAGACAAGAAATGTGTGGCATACAGATGAAGAAAAGATCCTTGGATTAGAGGAAGGTGGGGTGAGGAAGCTATGGCCCTCCAGCTATTGTTGCACTACAACTCCCATCAGCTCTAGTTGGGTTGATGGGAGTTGTCATTCAACACTATCAATAGGGCCACAAGTTCCCCATCCTTGTATTAGAGAATGACATGCTTGCTTGGGGGTTTTGCTATGGATGGGTGGGTTTGCTAATACCCTGGAAGACAGAAATAGATTTGAAATTGATCTTGAAAGGCTGGAGCACAGGGCTGAAAACAACCAAATGAAATTCAGTAGGAGAAATGCCAAGTTCTACACCTAGCAAAAGGGAACCAAAGGCATAGACAAGGAAGGGGGATATTTGGCTCAGCAGGTACCACAAGCAAAAAGGATCTTGGAACAGTTGTACATCACAAGTTGAATATTAGTCAACAATGTGATGTGGCTGCAAAAAAGCTAGTGTTCTCTTGGGCTGCATTTATAGAAATATAGTGTCCAAATTACTAAGGTTCTGGTTTGCCTCTATTCAGCACTAGTTAGGCCCCATCTTGATCACTGTGTCTACTTCTGGGCCCCCATGTCAAGAAAGACGCAGACAGACTGGAAAAAGTTCAGAGGAGGGCAACAATGATATTCAGGGGACTGGAAACAAAGCCCTGTGACTGAAAGAACTGGGCATGTTTAGCCTGAAGAAGAGAAGGCTGAGGGGAGACATGATAGCTTCTCAAATACCTGAAACACTGTTACGCAGAGGAGAGCCAAGATCTATTCTCCATCATGTCAGAGTGCAGAATACAGAATAATGGGTTCAAGTTACAGGAAGCCAGATTCCAGCTAGGCATTAGGAAAAATGTTCTGATGTTAGAGCAGTAGGGCAGCGGAAGCAATTGTCTAAGGAGGCTGTGGGCGCTCCTATACTGGAGGCATTGGCGTGGCAGCTGGGGAGCGCTCTGTCAGGGATGCTTTAATTTGGGTTCCTACATTAAGCCGGGAGTTGGACTTGGTGGCCTTATAGGCCCCTTCCAGCTCTAATGTTCTCTGATCCTGTCATTCTGCATAAGCACTTGAACTCATGTTTTGACACAGTTTCTCCTGGTATGTGTTTGCACAAGCTCCTTTGCACAGATGCTCAAGTGATTTTAGGTTTCCTGCTGCCCCTGTGTGGTGATGTCCTGTTGCCATGCATTCTATCTCTTCAGATTTATTTATTTCGCTTTTATACCACCCAATAGCTGAGGCTCATATGTTCATCCTCCTGCAGGTGCTTAGAGATGTGAAAGCCTGGGGCTAAAACCGCTTTTTCTCCCATTTTTTTTTAGCCAGGAGTGTGTTTAATTTCCTCTACCTCGCACCACAAGGATTCACATGTATTGAAATCCTACATTCATAGTTTTCTAGGAAAAGCCCAATAGGCCAGTTGTTGGTTCGCTAACAATTGACAGTTGCTGAATCAGATTAAGACCCCCTCTTTGTGTGTGGTGCCCATGAGTGTCAGAAGCTGAGAGAGGCTGTTGCCTTCATGCCCTGCCTAGGCACTGGCTCAGGCGCTGCTGGAAATAAAATGTTCCACTGGATTGGCCCGCCTTTTTCTGATCCAGCTGTGCAACTTTTGGGTCCAGAGGAACAGAGTGCAGTCTCACTAAAGCCTCCTCAGGCAGTACAGACTCCGGGCTATGGAAAGGGAGTGGGGCCAAGCAGTGTTCTGGGGCTCAGGCTGCCATTAGTGAGAAAGTTCCAGGTGTCTGCCTGAGTGCATTTGGCCAAAAGCAAGAAGGTGCCTGCTTCATACCTCCCTGGTCAGTGCTGCAAGGCCAGCGGTGGAGCATCAGGGACAGTGGGGACGGGTATCTGGCTCTGCTCCTTCCTTTCAGGGTGAAATTTGTCCTCCGTCATTCCCATATTCTGTCTGAGATCTACTTCTGTCATTCCTGTTTGCAGCCAGTTTCTGGGATCTGTTCTTGGAGTTAGACCTGGCACTCCCCTTTGTTAGATCCCCACATATATTTAAAAGATACTCTTGGGCATGCTAATAAGCTGTTGGGACAGCTGAAATGCTCTGATGATCGGGAACCATCCAACACCTGGCTATTTGTAAATGATGTAGCTGTTCAACTGGACCTTCCAATGGCTGCAGGTTTGGCTCTCTGAGAGGTTTCTGGTTCCAGCAGCATCTGTTTTTCCAACCAGTCTAACCAATGTACCCATCTGAGATGAGTATCCAATTGTAATGTATTCTCCTGTCATTCTGCTGTAGTCCACAGAGGCCTTGGAGTTCATGAAACGTGACCTGACGGAGTTCACACAGGTGGTCCAACATGACACGGCTTGCACCATCGCTGCCACTGCCAGCGTGGTCAAGGAGAAGCTGGCTGTGAGTGGGCATCAAGAGCTAACATGCAGAGTGAGACTGGAGTGGGAGGGGATGCATGGCACGGGAACGGTGCTCACAGGTTTTTGTTTCTTTTTACCATAAAGCTTTCCCTTCCCAATACATTTTTCTTTCGTTGTTTTGCTTTGGCATTCCAAGTCCACACTGTAGCAGACTTTGTAGCATGTCGCCAGCTCTGGTTCTTCTGACTTAGATTTGTTATTTTCCTCCACTGGTTCTTTCTTTGCTTTTGTGAAGACGGAGAGTTCCACAGGAGCCACAGAGAAAGTGAGAAAAGGGCTCTCCAACTTCCTGGGAGTCATCTCAGACACATTTGCACCTTCGCCAGATAAGACCATTGACTGTGACGTCATAACCCTGATGGCGACCCCTTCTGGGACCACGGAGCCATACGATAGCACCAAGGTACCTCCACAGCCCTCCTCCTCTGTCCCCACCCCAGAGCCGCTGCCACTGCCCTGCTGCAGGCTTCTCATGCTGAGTGCCATCTTTCTTCCAGGCTCGGCTATATAGCCTTCAGTCTGACCCAGCCACCTATTGCAACGAACCTGATGGTAAGTTGAGGGCCAATCAGGTAAGAACATAGGGGCGGAGAGATTAAGCCCTTCCAGAAAGAAGGCAGGCCATGGTGAGAAGGGCAGTCTGTGGAATGCTGTTTACTTTCACAAAGCAAAACTAGGTGGGTTGGCTTAAATTTTGAAATGTGTGTCCTGCAACAAGAGAAAGTAATCTGCTTGCCTTTCAGGCTGCACTGGAAAGGTTAAAACCAGGTGGGATGACGGGCTGGAGAGTGGTGTGTGGAGGAGCAGGAGAATCTTATGCTGGGTCTGCGTCACTGTTTGTATCCCCCTTTTCACTTGCTTCAGTGGTGTTAAAAGGGTTAGCCAAACCCATGGTTTATTGTGCATGCAGTAGCAAAGCCTGAGTAGAGAAGTGGGGTGCAAAAGGGGTCTGTCCTGTTCGCTTCTGTGTGACCCCCTTAGGGTCTGTCTTCGGGTTTGCAGAACTGGAGCTTAAGAATTCTTGGAAGACTACATCTCGTCCTCACAATCTGAGCAGAGCAGTACGACTTTGCATACCTGAGTCTTCCAAGCCTCACCCAGATACCAGGCTTCATGAAATCATTAGTCGAATCCAGCAGGACTGCTCTTACAGTCCTGTCATTCCAGCTGTGGTTCTAGAGTTAATACTCTCTGGCTATGCATTACTGCAAAAAAGCCCATGTACTTGTTATCTCATGAGCGAGATGGTGGCAGGAGTTCAGATGTCATAACCACAGGGAACAGAGCACGCTTCTCAGGAGAAAGTTTGTATAATGTTCAGCACCCCATGTCCACATTGCAGTGTCTTCAGGCCTTGGCTAATTCCTGCAGGAGTTTCATCCAAGTCTGTGCTGCTCATTTGTATGTCTGCTCTCATTTGATGATTTTATTTCCTTTCCTCCCACAGGACCCCCTGAGCTCTTTGAGGCTTGGCTTTTACAATTCAGTCTAGAGGAAAAGAAAGGGGTGATTTCAGAGTTGCTAGTGAAGAGCCCTTCCATCCGCTCCCTCTACTCCAAGATGGTAAGACAGCCCAGCATGGCTTAGTCCCCTGATTTCCAGAACCTTGTTCTCAGACCAGATGCTCTAGGTCAGTTGCTTAGATCAGAGCTTTGATGAGGGAGGAGAATTAAAATTAATAAAATAAAATAATAAGCAAAATTAAAAATAGCATTCTCCCTAGGATGTTGCTGATCCCTTTTCAGAAGTAAAAGGCAGAACTGCTCATTTCACTTAAAGATCAAAATGTGAAACAGACTCTGTTGCAGCCGCTGGGTGATACTTTTACAACCTGATTTCTGTCAGGACAGTAGCTAATCTAGTGGTTTCTGCTCTTAGAATGGTTGAAACGGGGTGCTGGAAATGGTGTACTTCAGTGGTTGAGGAAATACACTGAACATTTGTTCAGTTCAGGGACCTGCTGTGAGCCGCCCCGAGGCTAGCTGGCAAGGGGCGGCATAGAAATTTTTCTAATAAATAAATAAACAAACATTTTTATTTATTTTTTATTTATTTTTCGATTTATATCCTGCCTTTTTCCTCAAAGGGCTCAAGGCAGCTTACATCATTCTCCTCCTCCATCTTATCCCCACAACAATAACCCTGTGAGGTAGGTTGGGCTGAGAGTCTGTGACTGGCCCAAAGTCACCCAGTGGGCTCCACGGCCAAGCGGGGACTAGAACCCTGGTCGCCTGAGTCCCAGTCCCATGGTCTTAATCGCTACACCACACTGGCTCTCTTCTTCACTCATACATCTTCACACATTCACCAACACCAGGGGGATCTTGGGCTTGAGAGGCTCTGTCCCAGGGCAGCTGCTTGGCAAGCGCCTGTGGCCTGTAGGGCACCTCCATGTTGCCTGCGGGGGGCGTGCCTGGCACAGGCATCTGCAGGGAAAGGGTGACGAATGTAGCCCTAACTCATTGGTTGAGCTCAGGCACCCCTTGCTGACTGTGCCCAGAGCCCCTGGCTCATGCTGGTGTTCCCTTCCATGCTGCAGGTGCCCGTGGCTGTGTCCCATTCGGAATTCTGGCAGCGCTACTTCTATAAAGTCTTTCAGCTGGAGCAGGTGAGTGTGCAGAGGTCTTCCGGTGGGGTGAATATGCGGCTGTGCTCGCTCCATTCAAGGATGCCAAAGGAAACGGCATGCAGTTGCTTGTAGAGGGGGTCTCAGTTTCTTCACAAAGTGGTCTTTCCGGTCCTCTTTCAGTGAGAACCCCTTTGTGCTGCAGAACACTCAGGGCCCATGTGTCTTTACTGCACGAAGACCAATCCCCGCTTCATCTCTTACCACGCTTTATTTAGATGTCAAACCCTTCTGCTTTTGCCACTTCCAAATATTCTCCCCTAAGCCGATTGCCTCTCAGCCTTCCCTGGGATAATGGGATGGTGCCCCGGTAAGGGACCGGCACCAGGAGAACTCCTAGGCTTTCCCTAACCTGTCAGAGCACACGCCTTCAGGTTGCCGGCGTTGCACGATGCAGTGAGCTGAATAGAGCAGCTGGGAGAATCTAGCTTGCTCCTGTGTCAGGTGACTCAATTCTGGATGTCGCTTGGAACTCAGAGTAAGGAAGTGTGTCAGGAGCTGCCGTTGTGTAGGGGATTGCCTGCCTGGCCATGGTGGCACATCCTAAGCTGAGTCTCTGTTGACCAAAGAGGTTACCTGCCAGGCCTACGAGCAAAGAACACACCTGGCAACCCTGCAGACCAGAGCTCAGGTCTGAAAAGCCTGGGAGCTTTACATGGAATCCTTGAGGAGAAAGGGGGGCTACCTGGGGGGTGTTGAGTCATCTCTTGTGAAAGGAAGAGCTTTTCAACATGAAAGTTGTACAGTTGAAGGGATGCTGTTTCCTTTTTTCCCCTGGCCTATTCTTTTTTTATTTCTCTGCCCTGTTTGGAATCCCCCTTGTTCAGCAGTTCTCGGCAACTTGCCCTGAATCCTGTCCCCAGTGTGGCCCTGCCCCAGCTCTGGTCACATTCCTGGGTTGTAGACCCCTCTTTGTTTCCTCTGTTGCTTTGTGAGTGGCAAGTGCCAGGAAACCTCCCAGCCCAGGAGATTCAGACTTGGGCCTCACGCTAAGAATATTCACAAAAATGCCTTGCTGGAAAGCCACGTGCAACAGTGTCCCCAGTCTGCGCAGAAGCCGCTGGAGCAGCTTCTGACCGCTGTGTGCATTCCTTTTTTGCTCCAGGAGGAGGTCCGGAGGGAAGCCCTGAAGCAGCGGGCAGAACAAAGCGTTCATTCCGAGGAGCTGGGCTGGGAAGAAGAAGAAGGTCAGTGGACTGCAGTTGCTTCCCAAGGGTAGCAAGTTGTTATTGGGGCCTCGCGGTCCTTTTATTTGGGGCTTTCTGCATTGACACTCAGCTTATCTCTTGGAAAGGTGTGTGCTCCACCTTTCTATCAGTGATGCCCAAGGCAGATTGAAACAATACTGGGATAAATTACAAAAGATGACAACTAAATGTCGCCACAGAATGGACCCTGTTTTGAGAACAGGTAAAATGGGTGAATACTGTAGCAACTGGTTCTTGCCAGAAGTCTGGAAGAATTTTAAAAAATGATCTGGTTCCTCCAAGGCAAGAAACTGGATTCTGGGCAAATAACGGCCTTTTGTCATTGGTGTAGTATAAAAGGGAAGGTCTTGCCTAAAATTTGAAGGCGGAGGTACCTGGTACCAGACCTTGGCTGATGGGCTCAAGACAGGAGCTAGCTCATTTGAGAGCAGTGGTCTTCAGGTGCTGGAGCGGTTCCAGGCTGTGTATAGCTTTACGGGATCAGCTTAGCAGGCTGAATTCCCCTTGAGAAAAAATGGGAGGCTGGTGTGCCTTGATCAGGTGTCTGCTGCCTCCTCCACCCCACTCTGCACATTCTGGATCAGCGCAAGGCAAGTGGGGCCAGGACAGAGTAGGAGAACTTGTGGGAAAGGCCGTTGAGACTCGGACGCATGCAGAACCGTTTCCCATTCAGTTCTCTTATGACAGACGGAGAATAGGGCTGTTTTTCTTGAAACAGTTTGGTTAGTGTATGTGTTTACTTTCTGAGCATTGCTTCATTGCTTATGAATGTTAGTGAAACCCCTTTTGCCTCTCCTGCCACAGAGGAATTTCTTGGGTCATCATCCCCCCACATTCACGTGCAGTCTCCCCAAGAGGTGAAACCAGCTCCCCCTGGCTCTGCAGCGGCAGCTGCCCCGACCCCGGAAGCATCCATGGGAAGCTGGGCTGGGCTGGGCCCCACCCCAGCAGAGGCAGCCCCATCCGAAAGTAGCGAGAGCATCTCCTCGGTGACGCAGATCGCGCACCCCATCACCCTCCCCGCCTCGCCTTTGCAGACTGGAGCCCCACTCTCTGGGGCAGGAGGCCTCCCTCTGGGGCACCAGGAAAATGCCGTGGGGGAGCAGGCCTCACCACCGGAGGCAGCAGAGCCCATTCAGCCTTCTCCAGCGCTGCCTCAGGCGAAGCCTCGTCCAGGGCAGCCAAAGGAGCAAGCAGAGAGCAGAGCCACCAGCAGGACAGAGACTCTGCGAGAGGACGGGCCAACGGACTTGCGCCTCTTTGAGCTCAGCTCAGACAGTGGAAAATCCACTCCCTCCAACAATGGGAAGAAAGGTGGGTAGGATGGAGATCGTGGGATGAGCCCCACCCCCACCACTCTCAGCATGCACATGTCGGAAGTTCCCCAGGTGACCATTTTGTTCACATGCTCCTCCTAATCCTTGATAACTCTGGGAAAATACTCATTTGACATGCACAGAGGCTTCTCGTGAGCCAGTAGTACACACAGAGGCCTGTAAGGAGGCATCGGTGGTGCTTCAGTATAGCTAAAGCCAGCTGAACATGGCCGAACCTCAGACGTCTTAGGAAGGGAACAGCCAGGCTTTGCTGCTTATTGTTGCAGGCTCAAGCACAGATATTAGTGAGGACTGGGAAAAGGACTTTGACCTGGACATGACTGAAGAGGAAGTGCAGCTGGCGCTCTCCAAAGTGGACATTTCTGGAGAGGTGAGTCCTTGTAGCTAACCAGTGGTCTGACTTGGCTGTAGAAGTACCAAAGAAAGCCGTTCCTTGGCTTCCTGTGTTGATAGAGGAGTAAGCTTTTACTTAAGCTTTCCTAGAATAAAAACAAATATCTTGTACTTTGTTTGTTTGTTTGTTTGTTTGTTTTTGGCTTGATTGCTGTTCCCATTTTAGTGAGAGGAAACTCAAGCTGGGAGGCAGAAATTACCCAAAGCTGCAAAATAACGCTCTAATTGAACGGAGACATGATCTTAAATCCTAGTTTTATAACCCACTCTTATTTACTCAGCGATCAGTCCACTTGTCAGAGGAGCTTGCTGCCAGGACTAGGCGTGTGGCATTGCAGCCCTGAGAGGGTCTTCAGTGGGGACACCAAGTTTTTCTTTTTTCTTGCATACATATTTGGGATGCTGCAGCAGTATGTTCCTTGTATGTATGTTGGACGCATGATAGTGCTCAAGTTTGTTAGAAAATATTATGCCTGTTCTTCTGTAGAAAAAGAGCAGCTGCGAACTTTAGGGGAGCACCAGGATGCTTTTGTGCTCTGCTGAACTGGCAGCTTCGAACTAGTGCTGCGCATCTTCGGAGCTGCCTCCACATCCATCCAAATGACTCCAATAGGGTTTTTCCTTCATCAATTCTGCCTAAAATGGGGCTGAGGGCGACAATAGTTCAGTTTGCATTTTTATGCACGCTACTTGAACCCTTGCATGAACCACAACACAGCTGAACACTGGTATCATAATTTGCAATCAGACAATGCATGCAACATGTGCATAGTGCAAAAACATTTGCAGAATGTTCTGTCTTAGGAGAATTGCCCAATAAAGCATGTAACTTGGGAAATGAGATAAAATGGGTACACTTTGCATTCCTGTATATTTCTGTGTCCAATTTTCAAACATGAGAAAAATTGACAAACTGATGCAGAAATGGGACAGAAGTTATTTTGGAGACAGAACAAAATTGAGCTTGAAATATTTGACCGTCCCTTGCCTCAGCTACAGATTTAAAAAAATCAGGTTGCTGACTGATTCTGAATACTGTCCTTATTCTACTGGAAAGAGACGGCTTGTGAAGGCCCCCAAAAACACAGAACAGGGAGGGATGGCCCTCCATCAAGACAAGGAGTGTCTGCGTGCATGAGAGAGAGAGAGAAGGAACTTGCTTCTTGCTTCTGCTTGCTTGGTGGGCTCTGGAAACTTTGCATCAATTTCAGTAACAGATGAATAAACTGAACTTTTAGCCATCTTAGGAAGTAAGGTAAAATATTAGCATTGAACTTGAACACTGAGTGTCAAGAGCGCACTAACTTGTTTTGGGGAGCCATTTATTTCCAAAGGAATAAACTGACTTGCATAGTCAGAGATAAGAGGCCATCTTTATTTTATTTTTTCTGACTCTTAAGTGGTTTCTGTTCATAGTTAAAATCTACTTTTGCATTTTCAAACAGGTATCAGTACCAGACTTCTGGAGGTGGCAAATTTATCTAAATGGAATCGACTGCTTGGGAGGGTGATCAATTAAAATTCTTCGGGCAGCCCTTTATATGCTACTTTCGGAGCTTTGAAGCAGGTTTCTGGACGTGGGGCCCAGTGAATAGCCTGTGGGAAAGGGTGGTGCGGGAAGCAGCATGCGGGTGGGTGGATCTTGCCAGTGCCTTGGATGGGAAAACATATGAACATTATACTTTGCCTAAAGGCACCTGGGCTTGGGTGTTAATGTTGCTGTGCATATGAATTGAATTTGTTGGCACACAATTGATCAGCATGGCTGGCTGGGGAGTGCTTGGAATTGTAGGGTGTTTTCTGCCTAAATATGCATAGGATTGTGCCCTTGACTGACTGACTGACAGACAGCTGTGGGTCTAACTGTATACGCCATGTGGCCCCCCTCTAAAGCTCTCTCCTTGTATTCTCTGTCACTCCTTTCCCCCTGCAGATGGAAGATGAAGAGTGGGAGGACTGGGAATAGTGAGGGCCGTCGCTTCCCCTGCAGTGCATCCTGGGCTCTTCCCTCGTCCCCTGCCCCCACCTGCACCATCCAATGTGAATTAAACCACAGAGCAACTGGTTCCTTTTTCCTGTGTAAATGTGTTCCAGGCTGGCTGAATCTCATCTCTGCTAAACGCCCACTGGGGATTGTGGACCGCAGCCCACAGCCATGGATCCTGATGGTGACTGGTATTGCACAGGGTGCCGAAGAACCATGTTGGGAGGAGAGGGGGCAGAGCTTTCCAGTAAGGCCCCTGGACTAATAATTCCAAGAGCTGTTCCAGTGTGATTTTGTTTTCCTAAGTCCCCCCCCCCCCACGACTTCTGGCTTGAGGGTGGGTGTCAGGTGATGGTGGCTTTGGATAGAGGTGGGGAAAGTACCTGGTTTGACCAGACCCTGGGATGTGTTTGGCATTGTTATTCTCGCCCAATCTAGGCTGGCAGCGCCTTCTTCCATGTGCCTGTATCTGCAAGCCAGAAAGCATCTGGGCATTCACAGCGGCAAATCCTCCTTTGTTTTCCACCCTATATCGTGTTAAGAGAAACTCTCCAGCATGGCATTTGGCCATTCTTACTGCCACCCTGATTGGAACCCAGGAGCATGAACAGTCTTTTTGCTCCACGCTCACACATCCGTTCGAAACCTCTCCTCCGCTGTTTTGGGAATTGAGGCACAGAATCTGAAAAATAGAATTCTTGTGCTGAATCCTTTCTTGGACATGCAGCCACAGTGGGAGCATCTCCTGGGCAAGGTCAAATTAAATGAAAGAAAAATATGTGGAAAATGTTCCGTGATCTCAAAGAGACATCTTGGCTAGATGTGGGTAGCAGTTTTCATGGGGATAATTCTGTCAGTTACCTTACTAGGCAAACTCGCGTAGCTAGGTCTGCATTCAAGGACCAGCATTTGCCAAAGCCTCATGCTCCTCGTTCGTTTTCCCTTGTGCTAAGGCTGCTCATTAACCTCTGTCAGCCCCTTTCTATGGCATTTGGCTGTGCGAGCCTGCTGGAAGTTCTCCCTTGTGGCAGGTCCCACCTGTCCTCGAAATTTGCCAAGAGTTGTTGGGTTGACTGCACCTGATTCCAATTGCCTGTGGATCTTCATTGCTTCCTTGCCCACATCCCTCTGGCTGGCTTACGGAGGCACCATCCCTTTCTCTGGGGGGAGAGGGGATTGCCCCCTGCCATCAGAGTTGCCCCCAATCTGGTCTTGGCCGCATTGTAGTTGGGGCGAAGAGGCTAGAACCAGCTGCTTGTGCCTGGCCTCAGAACTGATTGACTTTATCGAGGCTCCAAAAATGGCTCCCAAAGGGAGATTATTCCCTTCGGGACATAGCCCTCCTGGCAGTTCCTCATGAACTGAGTGCTACCTGGACAAGGCCATGAAAGAAGAGGACACCCTCATGTTTGCCCTGGCGGTACGAGCTTTGCCTTTCCTGGGACAGGTGGGAGGTTCATCCTGGAAGGGGCAATTGCAGTTTCCGGTGCCAGAAGGCTGTCCAGCAGCTGCTACCGCTGCCCATACATGCCTCCCCCCCCAATCGTGTTACCTGGCACTGTTGAAGTGCCAGAGAGGAATGTGGAAGCCGTCCTCGAGGAAGTGGCCAGGCGCTGCTGGGATGAGAAGCGAGCACTTGGCACCATGCGGAGACTGGAAGGCAGCTCTCCGCAGGGACTGTACCAGCTGCCAGCCAGCGGCTGCGCCTGCCCCCTGGAGGAGGCTCTTGCATTAGCCACCAAGCAAGCAGCGCTCCCTGGTTGGGACACAATGTAGAAACCGGCCCTGAGAGCAACTGCATTTACGGGAAGGGAAATGCCCAGGTTTCTGAGCGGGTGTGCTAAGCAGAAGGCTCTTTGCTGGGCGAGTTCTGGTCCAGGTGAGGCCTTTGCTTCCGGAATGGGGATCGGCAGGTGGCACACGCTGTGCATGCAGCCATTCGCTGGTCACCTTCAGCTGAAAGGGTTATGCTCCTTCCATCCCAATGAGCTGCTGCTGGGCAAGAGTAGGCAAAATTCTGGAGAGGTGGGCGGGCCGTCTGTCCTGCTGGACCTCTAAAACTGGCAAGTGGGAGCAGGCATGTGCAGTGCGCACAAGCAGCTGCTACCGTTGACAGCGCCGGCATGGTGCTTCAAGTGAAGGCCTGCATCCCAGTGAGGCAGCTGCTCCTTGGATGTGCTACGGGGTCTGTGTGGTGGCCCGGCTAGGCCACGAAACCAAGATGCTCAGGAGGATGCGGACTGGGAAGGGAGTTGTGTCCTGAGGCTTCCCCCCACCCTCAGAGGCAGGTGCGTGAGGGCCCCCTGCACCTGCTGCTGCTCTTGCTGCGGCGGTGATGTCCGTCGAGCCTCTGCCATGCTTTGGGGCCAGAGCTTCGTGACATCGGATCGGCTGAGCAAAGGGTCGAGGAAGGATGGTGCTGAGGGGGGACACCTGGGGGGCCAGGCCAGCCAGCTTCCTGGGGTGTGAAGCTGGGGCAGAACAGGGAAGCACAGAGCCAAATTCTTTTCCAAGGAGGCATCTCCCGAGTGCTGTGTTCTGATTTTCTCATAAATCTCCTTAGCTAATTATTTCTTGGTTGTGCAATATTTTCTCATTTTTAAATTATATTACATCCCCTGGACTGTTTTCTAGCTGGGGTGAATAAGTGACTCTAACAGCTGTTAGTTTTGTAATTACGACTTTTCCTGAACCTTTTACAGACTTGCCGTTAACAGCGATTAAAGGAGTTCTACAGTAATGGCCTGCTCATGTTCGTCTCCCTTGACTTTTTCCACCCACAAGAACCTGTTATGAAAGTAGGCTAGCAGCCCCACTTCTGAAGCTTGCTCTCTTTCAGAAACCCCACCAGCAGACTGCTGTCCTGTGGGGGATGCTGGGCAAGGCTGCTGCTTCTAGATGTTGCCACTTGTTTGTCTTTGGGCTGCAGTGGACCTAGGCTGGAGGCTCTCTCCATCCCATGAAAGATGGGATGGAGACCCCAGAAACGAGTGGTTGCTCTAGACAGACAAGCCCTCTGGTGTGGTTTAAGGGAGCTTCTTACACTCCTCTTAGAATCAGACCTCCAGAGTGACACTCATTAAAAATAGTGTCATTCAAAGATGGCACTGACCCACTTCCTTGATTCCTGATGGACCATTTCTCGGATGTGAACTTGAAAAGTACTGTATGAGTGAGAAAGAGAAAGGAAAGGCTTTGGCCCAGAAGCATCATCTGACTATTGTGGGGGCCTGCAGTTACTTCCAGACGCCTAGCTCTCTGTCAGCCAGTGCTGCATTGGCTGTACTCCTCAACAGAAGAAGCAGGACAACATGTCTGCCACTCTAACCCTTCTTTTCCCCACCCCTTTTCAGAGCGGGCTAGGGTAAAGATAGACGAGAAACAGAGCATAACATTAAAATATATGTGAGCATTTTGGAAACAGCCTGTCCCCTTTTATTTGGGGAGAGTTTTGACACGGTCCTTTCTCAGGAGTTTGCTAACCATGGGTGCCAACTCACTTCTTCAATGGAAGGTCTCAGGATCATGTCTGGTTCCAACAGGCTTTTGAGGAGGTCCTGGCATTCCTCAGAAATCCCCAAGTGGCCGGGAATGGAGACCCCTTTCTGCTGGTGGCAAAGCATCTTGGGGATGTCTGTGTCGTCAAAGGGCAGGTTTGCACAGAGCATGACATAGAGCACCACGCCCATGCTCCAAATGTCCCCTTTCCTGCTGTCGTGGGGCACACCCTGCAGCACCTCAGGAGCAGCATAGGCCGTGCTGCCGCAGAACGTCTGGCTTAGCTCCTTACGGTTCTTGGGAAGCAGCTTGGCAAATCCGAAGTCAGTCAGTTTCAGGTTGAAGCCCTGCAGGAGGGCGTTCTCGCACTTCAGGTCACGATGTGCCACACCACAGCTGTGGCAATAGCGGATTGCTTCCACCAGCTGGCGGAAGAGCACTTTGGCTCGGCTCTCAGGCAGTGGCCCTCCCTGCAGAACACAGTCGAAGATGTCCCCATCCTCCGCCAGCTCCATCACCAGGTAGATCTTCCCATCTGTTGACTCTAGCATCTCATACACCCGGATGATGTTCTTGTGGTCCAAGCGTTTGACAATCTGGAGCTCCCGAGGCAGGAATCGCTCGATGAACTCTGAGAAAGAACATTGCAAAGTTGGCCAAGACATACAGGGATTGATGAAATCAGCTTGTTGGGGAACTTTACATTCCTGGCACCCATAAGCATGTTTTTCTTCACTGAAGCAATGAGTTTTCTTTGAAGACATTGATCATACTGGGAAAGTGTGTGCTTCTTAAGTAATGCCAATGAGTGAGATGGTTTTCTCTAGCACAGTGTTCCCCAAGAAGATGACTGCCAATGTTTTTAGACCTTAACTCCCATCAGCCCCAACCAGCCTAGCCAAGATTCAAATGTGATGGGTGTTTCAGTCCAAAGCATCTGACAGGTACCAAGATGGGGAAGACTGCTCTAGTGCAAAACCCTTTAGAGGTGAAAGAAGGGTGTTCTTCCCCTGGTGGTTGTGGTCCCCTTTCCAGATTTTTAAAGGTTGCTACTTTGGGGTCATTGTGCACAGTGCACTGTCAGTTGTCCCGCATTCCGTGGCGCATAAATGGCTGCTCCTAGTGGTATTGTGAAGAAACTGGGCACATGTGTGCTCCTAGAATCTGAAGGAAAACGGCAGCCAGTTCCCATGGTGGAGCATGTTGGCTGCTGCCAACCCAGCAGCTCTGTGACAAAAGACAGGGCATGCAGGGAGTTGTAGGATTTTTCTGTCAAAATATGGATAAGGTTGTGTCCAGAGAGGTTGGCTTCCCACAGACTGTCCTCTGAAACATGCATCAGATTGTGATCACACTGCCTGCACACTTACAAAGGCTATTAAATTCGCATCACCATTCATATGAGCAGCTTGAAATGGAATGTCTAGTTGGATCATGGGTGAAATTGCTACTGTAAAATGTGTCCATGATTAATTGGACAAGTTTTTTAAAAACAGCCTTTTAAAAAATCATTTAAAAAAGATTTAAAGTTGGGCAGATTTTTAAAATGCAGGTGCATCTAAAACCCCGAGCACTTCTGGTGGCAACTGCATGAGCTGAAGAAAGGTCACCTGGCACATGCAGTCCCGCCTCTCGGATTCTTTGTGCTGCGACATGCGTCCACCTGGCAAAGGTCAGGAACCTGCATCACAGCCAGCGGTGTAACCATGTGCACATTTTATTGATTTATTAAAATGCAGATGGATTAAAATTTCCTCAGTGGGTCCATAGCCCAGTTATCAATGCAGAAGTCACACTTTTAAGCAAAGAAATTAATGCGTGAGACATAGAAGTTAAATGCAGTCATTAGTCTTAGCATGGTGCCCAAACTCTCAGATGCATTTCAGAGTGTGGGTCTTTGAGTGTGGGTCAATGTCACCATGGCCACCAGTAGTCCTGGGAAGAGCACCTCGTTCAGAGCAGCAGGAAGTAGCACAAAGAATTGTGGCCAGGGCAGCTGTCCATCCCCGGCAAGGCTGGCCCTAGTCATGTTGGTGACAGGAGCCAGAAAGTTCTTGCAGCCTCACTTCACTATAATGCTTAAATGCTTCTAGTTTAAGGATTTATATTCCATTCCTCAATGTAAATATTTCCAGGATGGGCCTAGATAACTCCTAAAACAACAAAGCAGGCCCTAAAATATGTTGTTGTTAGTCGCAAAGTTGCGTCCGACCCATCGCAACCCCATGGACAACATTCCTCCAGGTCTTCCTGTCCTCCACCATCCCCCAGAGTCCACCTAAGCTCACACCAACTGCTTCAGTGACTCCATCTAGCCGCCTCATTCTCTGCCGCCCCCTTCTTCTTTTGCCATCTATTGTTCCCAGCATTAGGCTCTTCTCCAGGGAGTCCTTCCTTCTCATTAGGTGGCCAAAGTATTTGAGTTTCATCTTCACTATCTGGCCTTCTAAAGAGCAGTCAGGGTTGATCGCCTCTAGGACTGACAGGTTTGATCACCTTGCGGTCCAAGGGACTCCCAGGAGTCTCCTCCAGCACCACAATTCAAAGGCCTCAATCCTTTGGCGCTCAGCCTTCCTGATGGTCCAGCTTTCACAGCCATACATTGCAACTGGGAAAACCATAGCCTTGACTCTATGCACTTTTGTCGGCAGGGTGATATCTCTGCTTTTTAGTATGCTGTCTAGATTTGCCATAGCTTTCCTCCCCAGGAGCAAGCATCTTTTAATGTCTTGGCTGCAGTCCCCATCTGCGGTGATCTTGGAGCCCAAGAAAATAAAATCTGTCACTACCTCCATTTCTTCCCCATCTATTTGCCAGGAAGTGAGAGGACCGGATGCCATGATCTTAGTCTTCTTAATGTTGAGTTTCAAGCCAACTTTTGCACTCTCCTCCTTCGCCCGCATCAAGAGGCTCTTTAGTTCCTCTTCACTTTCTGCCATTAGAGTGGTATCATCTGCATATCTGAGGTTGTTGATATTCCTCCAGCAATCTTAATTCCAACTGGTGATTCATCTAGCCCTGCCTTTCTCATGATGTGCTCTGCATATAAGTTAAATAGGCAGGGCGACAGTATACAGCCTTGCCAAACTCCTTTCTCAATTTTGAACCTATCAGTGGTTCTGTGCCCAGTTCTCACTGTTGCTTCTTGATCCACATATTGGTTTCTTAAGAGACAAATAAGATGGTCTGGTACTCCCATCTCTTGAAGAACTTGTCACAATTGGTTGTGATCCACACAATCAAAGGCTTTAGCATAGTCAATGAAGCAGAAGTAGATGTTTTTCTGGAACTCCCTAGCTTTCTCCATGATCCAGCGTATGTTGGCAATTTGATCTCTAGTTCCTTTCCCTCTTCAAAATTCTGCCTGTACTTCTGGTAGTTCTCGGTCCACATACTGCTGGAGCCTAGCTTGTAAGATGTTGAGCATCACTTTGCTAGCATGTGAAATGAGTGCAATGGTGCAGTAGTTTGAACAATCTTTGGGATTGCCCTTCTTTGGCATCGGAATGTAAACTGACCTTTTCCAATCCTGTGGCCACTCTTGAGTTTTCCAAATTTGCAGGCATATTGAGTGTAGCGCTTTTACTGAATCATCTTTTAAGATTTTGAATAGCTCAGCTGGAGCACTGTCACCTCCACTAGCTTTGTTGTTGCTCAGACTTCCTAAGGCCCATTTGACTTCACATTCCAGGATGTCTGGCTCGAGGTCAGTGACCACCACATTGTGGTTATCAGGGATGTTAAGCTCTTTCTTGTATAGTTCCTCTGTGTAATCTTGCCATCTCTTCTTAATCTCTTCTGCCTCTGTTAGGTCCCTGCCATTTTGGTCCTTTATCATGCCCATCTTTGCATGAAACATTCTCTTCATATCTCCAATTTTCTTGAAGAGATTTCTGGTCCTCCCTATTCTATTGTTTTCTTCTATTTCTTTGCACTGTTCATTTAAGAAGGCATTCTTATCTCTTCTAGGTGTTCTCTGGAATTCTGCATTCAATTGGGTGTATCTTTCTCTTTCTCCCTTGCCTTTTGCTTCCCTTCTTTCCTCAGCTATTTCTAAAGCTCCCTCAGACAGCCATTTTTCTTTCTTGCATTTCTTTTTCTTTGGGATGGTTTTAGTTGCTACCTCTTGTACAATGTTGCGAACCTCCGTCCATAGTTCTTCAGGCACTCTGTCTATCAGATCTAATTCCTTAAATCTATTTGTCACCTCTACTGTATATTCATCAGGGATATGATTTAGGTCATACCTGAGTGGCCTAGTGCTTTTCCCTACTTTCTTCAATTTTAGCCTAAATTTTACAATGAGAAGCTCATGATCTGAGCCACAGTCAGCTCCTGGTCTAGTTTTTACTGACTGTATAGAGCTTCTCCATCTTTGGCTGCAGAGCACATAGTCCATCTGATTTCTGTGTTGACCGTCTGGTGATGTCCATGTGTAGTCTCTTGGGTTGTTGGAAAAGAGTGTTTGCTAAGACCATCGTATTCTCTTGACCAAATTCTACCAGCCTGTGCCCTGCTTCATTTTGTATTCCAAGGCCAAACTTGCCTGTTATTCCAGTTATCTTTCGGCTTCCTACTTTAGCATTCCAGTCCCCCAGGATGACAAGGACATCATTTTTTGGAGTTAATTCTAGAAGGTGCTGTAGCCCTTCATAGAACCAGTCAACTTCAGCCTCTTCAGTACCAGTGGTTGGGGCACAGACTTGGACTACTGTGATGTTGAATGGTTTGCCTTGGATTTGAACTGAGATCATTCTGTCATTTTGGAGATTGTATCCCAGTACTGCTTCTCCTACTCTTGTATTGACTATGAAGGCTACTCCATTTCTTCTGAGGGATTCTTGCCCGCAGTGGTATACCTGATGGTCATCTGAATTACATTCACCCATTCCCGTCCATTTTAGTTCACTGATTCCTAAGATGTCGATGTTTAGTCTTGTCATCTCTTGTTTGACCACATCCAACTTGTCTTGATTCATGGATCTTACATTCCAGGTTCCTATGGAGTATAGATCTTTGCAGCATTGGACTCTCCTTTCACCACCAGATACATCGGTAACTGAGTGTCCTTTTGGCTTTGACCCAGTCGCTTCATTCTTTCTGGCGCTACTAGTACTAGCCCTCCGCTCTTCCCCAGTAGCATATTGGACACCTTCCGACCTGAGGGGCTCATCTTCTGGTGTCATATCGTTTTGCCTTTTGGTACTGTCCATGGGGTTTTCATGGCAAGGATACTGGGGTGGGTTGCCATTTCCTTCTCCAGTGGATCATGTTTTGTCAGTGCTCTCCGCTATGACCTGTCCGTCTTGGGTAGCCCTGCACAGCGTGGCTCATAGCTTCATTGAGCTACGTCAGCCCACAACAAGGCAGTGATCCATGAAGGAGCCCTAAAATATAAGACTGCTTCAAAACTAGGGGTGTGCCCAGAGGGAAGAGCTTTAGCACTGTAGACTGGAGAAAACAGAGCTTCAGTTCCTTATGAGGAGGAGGTGGGTGGGATATGAAAGTGTGGTGGTGATACTGGTGCTGCTTGGAAGGCATTTGGGCAACTTGCTTCTGTTTTTCCCCTTAATGGATTTTCTCTGGAAAGGAACAAGATGGAAGAAGTGGTTGCAAGATGCAGGGCTTTCGGCAACTGCATCTGGACCACTTGTAAAAACCCTGTGAATTGGGTCACGCCATGGTGTGATACAAGTATAAATTATGTACTGTTTAAAGTATAGTAAATTGCCCGGTGCCCAAAAGACGCGGCGGGGGGGGGGGGGGGTTGGCGGCCAAGTCACTGTGGAGGGAGAAGTTCTGAAAAAGACCATGTTCCTGGTTGCTTTTTCACTGGCTTCAGCAGACATTGGAGCACCCAGAGGAGATGGGTGGGCAAATGCAGCAGGAGACATGTCTCCAGGCACCTAGGACCTCACCTAGCCTTTCTCAGCATTCCTTATTTGGAGTTTTCCCATCTAGATGGGTTGGGTGGCAATTCACATCCCCTTGCTCAGCTCACCCAATCATTGAGCAGACTGGGAACTATGTTTTAACGGCCCTTGAAATTCTAGACAAAAATGTGGATTGGGCTGCCCTTGGCGGTTCTAGGACTCTTTAAGCTCATAGTTCCTGGTAAAATGGCTGCAGAAGGGACAAATCCCACAAAGTAGTAAGCATTTCGATACATGGTTTTGTACTGGTGTCCTCCAGAATGTTTGGACCAACTTCCATCAGCTCCAGCTTACATGGCTTATGGTAAGGAATGCTGGGAGTTATAGTCTGAAACATCTGAAAAGCACCAGATTGGGGAAGGCTGATGTCACAGAATCCAACTTCCTTTTCACGGTGGGACAGTCCTCTTGCAACACATCTTTCTGCATCTGCCCAAGAAACCTCCGCTGCAATGGAAGCATTCATCAGAAAAACCTGCCCCTGGAAACAGATTGGATATTTATGCCTAGGTAAGTGTGTGACTGTGCCGGGCCTCATCTATCTTTCCTTTAATTCTTCTCCCTGGTGCTTACCTTCTGGTCCTCCCATTTTGTCTATAATTTTCACAGCCACTTTTCGTTGGTGTTTTTTCGAAAAAGCTTCTTTGACCTTTGAATATGTCCCTTCTCCAATGGTTTTGCCCATCTGGTAACCATGGGAGAGAAGAAACTCCTCCATTTTGTCTTGAACGTGCACATCTGTCATTCTCAGGACATCATGTCATCACAGAGTATATGCATCGCTGTCCTCCTCCCCTCCTTGACCGCGGTCTGCATGGGGTGCAGCCCGGGATGCTAGATCATTTTCCTGCCCAGACAAGGTCCTTTGATGAGGGGTGAAACTGAGGTTGGACATCTTGAAACTTTGAGCTTCCATTGTGATGCAACCTTGTGTTACCCAAGGACCACGGACAGGAGGTAGTGGTTTTGCACCAATGGGAGGAGGCCATTCATCTTCTCCAGGGCAAGGATGGCTCCAGTCCTCAGCTCCCTGCAGTGCCCTCCAGAGGGGTGATGGGTTGACCTGCCAAGAGGCCTACAAGTGTGGGGCCTTGGGTAAGAGATATTATAGTTCATGCTTTAGTGTAGGTAGCACAGTTAGCAAGATTAGACATGGGCATTTAAGCTAGTCTGTTTTCCCCACCATGGAAGTCTGCTGGCTTGAGGTGACTTGGCAGGCTTTGGGTCTGGCTCCATCAGACAAGTCTTAAGAGTAAGTATTCCAGTTCCTGTGATTCCTTTCTTATTTTGTGAAGTGATTGTCTTCAGAGTTCTACCTGTGGAAGATCTGGGGATCAGGCTGGACTTTCACCCTGTAACATTTATACCTTTCTTGTAAACTGCCTTGTGTAAGCACCATGTTCTGAAAAAGTAGGTTGAAACTATTTTCAGTCAAATGGATTATTGAAGAGTTCTGAGATCAGCAACTGGAGTGCTGATTAGAACAGAGAAGTCCAATGTGTGACCAGAGAGCTGGGTTTAGAGTCTCCGCTTACTCATGAAACCTGAAATCCTGGTTCAAACCACAAGCCACATTCAGCAGGTGCTTTGGGCATGTTTTGCATCTTTTAAACTGTTGTGAGCTCCCTGGAGAAAGGGAGGGATATAAATCAAACCATAGCAGAAACCATGAGTGGACTGTACTGGCTGCTCTGATGTTGGCCATCTAATGCGGACTTCCATAATCACAGCTCTCCTCAGCACCAGATGCAAGGTCAGTGGTCAGGAATGCTAGAACTGTAGTCTAGAACATCTGGAGGGCATCGGGGTGGGAGAGCTCATTCAACAGATCAGCTTTCCACTGCCAGGACACATTTTCAAAAAAGATGAATACAAGAACTGTTAAGAGGGGTTGAGTTATTTTGTCATCCAGCTTGACACGGATTGGCTTCAGACAACTCAATAACACATAAGTGAGGGTTGAATGTAGGTTGTCTTCGAACTGTGGGTAATCCTGTTGTCTGAAAACAGCCAAGATAACCAACTATGGTGACCAACCCACAGTTCACGGTCCAGCGACAAACTATGGATTTCCTTTGTGATTAAGAAGCCATGGCTTCTTGGTGCAGCTGGCTTCAGACAATATGATAACCCATCCTTCAATATTTCAACAAGCTGCAGTTCAGTGACAACCCCTGCTCAACCCTTGTTGGAACACGTATTTTCCAAAGGACTAATTGGCAGCATCCACTGAGACAGAAGCAGGCCACGGAGGGGCACTTCTATCCCGCATGGTATTTATTTAGTCCCACAAGATGTGCTCGCCAGAGATCAAGTGCCTGTGAACGAGAAGATGTGTTTCTGTCTGTTGTGGCTGGTAGCTATTCAAAGTATGTTCTGGAACTACTCCAGTCCTAAAGGGCCGAAATGACTCAGTCTAGGGTTGAACACATGTGCTAAATGTTTCTCACAAGAGATCCCCAAGCCCCATGTCACGTTTGGAAATGTAGATGTGGAAACTCATCTTATTCACAGTAGCCACTCTGTTTTTTGCATGAAGCTAAATCTTTCTTAAGTCACTAGGTAAGGCCTGATGTTTTTTTTTCCAAAATAAACCCACTGTGCTTATGGATACAATTTCTGCTTGTCGTCTTCTTAGCCCTGCATTCTACAAGAATAGGCTTTCTAGCATTGCTGGACCTTCTGGAATTTAGTGGTCCAGGAGAACCAGCCATCTGCAATCCCAGAGGGATGGGGGGCATAGAGTGGGAAATGCTTAGAGTTCAGCATCTGGGAGCCCCAGGAGGAGGTGGGTAAGCCTTTGCACTGATGGGGAGTGAGCACACTTTGGCCTGAGAGCCATGGGTGTTGGCCTTGGAAAAATATTCCTTCTCGCTGGCAGGGACTAGGCGCTTGGATTCTAGACATAAATGAGAGCTCACCCCACAGCAGCATGCCTGTGGAGGCCCTCACGGGAACACTCGGGCCGCACCCACAGCGGAAGCGTTCTTGTGCGGCAGTGGTGGGGCAGGCGCCCAACCCGCCATGGCGATGTCAGGCAGCTGCCAAACCCATTTCCACGGGGCAGGGAGGGCTGGGCTGGGCTGGGCTGGGCTGGGCTTGGCTTGGCTTGGCGTAGCGTGGCTTGGCGTGGCGTGGCGTGGCTTGGCTGGGCTGGGCTGGGCTTGGCTGGGCTTGGCTGGGCTGGGCTTGGCTGGGCTTGGCTTGGCTGGGCTTGGCTTGGCTTGGCTTGGCTGGGCTGGGCTGGGCTGGGCTGGCGGGCACCGCCCTCTCTGGTGGAGTCCTCCGCCCTAACCTGAGAGAAGGCCAGGATGCATTGTGACGCGTGCGCTGCCCTGGCGGGTCACAATGCTGCCCAGACACCGCCTTCCTCCGGGCTCTGTCCCAGCCTTCCCTTTGCAATAGGCTCTTCAAGCTGCCCAGTCAACTCTAGGGAGACTCCTCCGCCTTTGATAGGTAAGGCTGAACCCCAGAAGCCGAGGGCAGGAGGCCCCAAAGAGGAGAAACTGCTCAGCCTGGGACCCCACATTCCTGGCATCTCATGGCGGGAGGGCGGGGTGTCCCTGAAAGAGGGACTCATCCTGAGGTGGGGCTGCTCTCTGGGATTCAGCCCTGTTTCCAGGCTGCGGCGGCAGGGGGATCTCCAAGAAAAGCCCATTCTGCTCAATGTTGGGCTGCCATTGAAGGCCTTTGGCCAGTAAACGCCTATTGCAGCTACGCAGGGACAGCAGCACGTCTTCCACAGAGGTGGCTGGGCGGGGAGTGGGGGCAGCATTGTGGCTGCTGAAGTGTGGGTGGGCGTGCCTGGGTACTGCAGGTCCCAGCAAGGGCTGGCCCACACGTGCTCCTAAAGGTGGAGGTGCCAGGGACGGGGCATGTACAGAGGCTCCACTTCCAGCCCCAAACACACTTCAGAGCTGCCTCTCCAAGTCTGCGTTCTTGCCCTGATTTCCCTGTTCCCACAGATTGATATATTTAGGGGTTCTCTGAGCAATTTACACAAACACTCTCCAAAGAAGAAAGCTTGGGAACCTCCAGCCGCCATTCCCAGTGGGATAGCAACTTCAAAGGGAAGTGTAGCTCAGCTGGACTGCCAAAAGCCTCCAGAGAACGACTGGCAGAACCATCCTAGCAAATACCTTTGGCAGTCAGAAACGCACATGTCCAGGTTGGGATGTTCTTTCTCTGCCCATCCAGTTGACATGGGCTTGCCCTCTTTACTCTTCTGCAGCCTCCCCATCAACTTCTTGTTCCACTAGAGCGTGTGTCTTACAGAGTTGGCACATGGATCTGACTCAGGGCACATGGAGTGTCTCGCTAAACCTTTCCCTCTTCCTTAGACAGGTCTGGGGCTCGGACATGAGCTCCCAAGAGACCCCACAAGCTCGGAGATTTCCAATAGAGGCAGGAGATTCTCCCAGCCTGGCGACTGCCCCCGAAGCACAGGAGCCCGTTGTCCCTGAGCGCACTGCACCAAGGTAAGCGAAGGGGGTGAAACAAGCGAAACAACCGGAGCGCCCTCTCTCCTTGTGGAGTGTTGCGTGGCCCTCCCTAGCCTCTTGGCCAAGCTGGCTGCGTACGGCGGGGCTTCTGGTCCAACTTGTCCAGAGGGTGCCAAGACAGGGAAGGCTGCTGCAGTAGATACCCTTTCTCTGCATGAGGTGTGCATCGTGCGCACGTTATTCCTTATTCCCCATTGCTGACGGGTTGTTTAGACTGTGCTGCGGCCCTCCAGTTTCACTTCTGTTTTTCAATGGCTCCATTTCTGTTTAAAGCCAGGAAACTGGAGATTTTTTCCTGAAAGGGAATGCTCCACTTTTGTAACTGCAGCATGCTCCTGTAGCACATGCCACGTAAAGGCTTTGTAGTGGGAAGCAAGAAAGAAAAGTGTCCATGCGCACGGCTCAGTCTCACTTCCGGGATGAACCAAAAGCGGTGGCAGATGGTGGCCTGATGTAGAGAATCCCTCAGTGTGAGGGAATCTGCCTTTGGAAGTAGAGGTGAACCAAAAGCATTATACACTATTCTCAATTCATTGACATCAGGCATCCCAGGACAAGTGACAGGAAATGAGTGCCAGTGTTTAGGACCAAATTATTTTGGTCAAGTGCAAAAGCAAACAGAGAAAATCCAGTGGCATGCACGCACCAGATGAAACTGGCCCTTGGCAAGTATATGAGAGGATGTGGGGAAGCTGGAGAAGACATTAATATATGAGGCATGGGAGCAATTAAGAAAGCAAAGAAGGGGTTTGTTGCACGTATTTTTTAGGACAGGGAGAAACAGCGCTGGCGATACTGAATGTCCAGGGAAAGGAAAATGTTTATACCAGTACTCAATGCTCTCACGGCTGGTTTGCAGCGGAGTTCTTTGAGGCTAGTTGCATCAGGTTTTATATATATATAAAATAAAGGTTATATATAGGTTATCAGGTTATAGGTAATAGCTAGTTGCTAGTTGCAGCACTGCCCTGGCAGCATCGGTGTTGGGGGGTGTCCCCACTTAAAATTGTACTGTGCTCTATCAGTCATGTGCGTGGCCCTTCCAGAACAGTAAATGTTTTGAGGGGAAGCCCCCAGGCTCAAATGTTCTGAAGTGGAAAATGCAGGTCTTCCCGCTGTTTTCTGTGCCTGCTGATCAGCACAGGTGCTCTTGCTCACCTGCTGCTTCTTGCAGCGGGTCTTGTGCGGACCTGGCCCCTCACTCTGCTCCCTCCACTCATAACACTGCTCTGAACCTCTCCCTGAGGTTTGTGCAACAAGTGGGGGCCCTCCCATCTGTATCCAGGACATGTTGAAACCGTTCTTGATGGATTTATGTCAGATTGCAACTTCCAGCATCCCCATCTGGAAGGCAACAGTTGGGGAGTGCTGGACCATATGCTGGCTGTGGATGATGGGGATTGTATTCTAATGCCTGTGGAGGGCACCAGGTTGGGGAAGGCTAGATTAACAAAGTGCAGAAAGTAACTTCAGCCCGAATGGGAGCTGGGAGCAGGGTGGGTTTTAGGTCAGAATGATTCGGGATTCCCCTCTGCAGAGCCCCTGATACATGCGCGGACTCCCCCTGCTCCTCTCTGTCTTCTGGGCAGGCAGCTGCGAAGATGTCCAGGGTGCCACTGCCTGACGTTGCCCAACGTCCCCATTGACGTCTACATTGCCATGGGCGGGAGCCACAGGCCACGAACCACCTGAAGGCTCCCCCAGGTCGGGCTCCAGTGCTGAGGCCACGGCGGCTGTCCCAAGAAACACGCTGACAGCCGCACAACAGCAGAGCAAGCCACACAGAACAGTGACGCACATTTTAATAAAAGGACACCTTAAAACGTTTCTGTGGCTGTTCTTCCTGGACCTCTGCTTCCTGTTCCTCCACAGCAGGCACCCCCAGCAGGAAGCTCCAGGAGCGGAGTCAGAGCTGCAGCCAGAACATGCTCGGGAAGCCTCGGCCCGAGTCTGAGCTCTGGGCTCAGCCCTGCCACAGACGAGTGGAGACCGACATGGGCAGCCATGTCCATGGCCGGCGCACCAGACCTGGGTTGAGGAGGCCTTGGCGAGATGCAGGTGGGGCAGGGGCAAGCCGAGGCAGGTTCCCAGCAAGGCATAGCGGGGCTGGGGAGGATCCTGTGCCTGGCACAGCCGGGCCAGACCAGAGGCGAGCCTGGCGGCTGGATCAGCAGCACAAATGGGGCCCAGTTGCTGTGGCCGAGCTGGGTGGTCAGGGAAGCCTCTGACAGCCTTCCAGCACACGGGGCCTACACAGGCTCCAGCCCGCCCTTCACGGTCCCCTTGCCAGGGGGAGCGGTGTCCCTGCCTCAGAGCCTGACAGAATGCAGCCAGGAAGGCGGATGGGACCTTCCCCTCACTGCCAGAATAACCACAGCCAGTTGCTGCACACGCACCCCCCCCCCCCCCGCAGCCTCTGGGATTTGGAAGGGAGCTTCCGAGTTGGAAGAGCCTTGTTTTTAAGACAGAGCAGGCATCTCGCAAAAATTTAATGCAGTCCAATCCTGCACACAACTTCATTTAGAAGGAAGTCCCAGGTTGTCCAGCGGGCGGGCCTGCCATCAGCAGCCAGGACCCTTGCTCAGCTGCAAGGGCCCAGCAGGGGCCAAGGGGCTGATGCCTGCACAGGGCCTCCCATGTAAGCAGCGGAGGTGTGCCAGCTCAATTTCCCACAATGCCAGCTCAATTTCCCACAATGCCCTGGTGCCCAGGGGGCTTGTGGTAAATGCTGGTTCGGATTGCACAAGCTGCGAGGCAAAAGTTGGTCTTCACGCCTGGACTGGGCTGCACTAGGTTTCCGGTAATGGTAAAACAAGTAGGGCCCCTCCGCCCATCGGGGTTGCCCAGCACTTAGGTCAGTTGCACTCTGCATGCAAAGCCAGCCTGAGGGGACCCCAAGAAAGCATTTTGTGAATTTGAATGGACAGGCTGATCTCGACTCTGGATTAGCATATAGGCCCCATTGATGTCTTCCTGCCACTCTGTGCTGTTAAATACTATTTGCCAGCTGTGCTGAAAGGCATTGGCTGCAACTGAGACACCCGTTAGACCAACATTCAGTGCTCCTGCTTTCACGACTTCAGAGCCCCCCACCCTTCAGTACGGGAAGTACTGCCAGAAGCTCGGCCGCCATGCCTAGCCACAGCACCCATCCACGGATCCCTATTTTCCGGGGAAAACTATGGTAGCCAGGGTCTTAAGCAAGGTGGGAACAATGATCGTAGTTTCCTGACAGATCACTTTGCTGTCATCTAAGCTCCAAAAGGATAATGGATAGTTATGCTTAATTAATAAAAATGACCATGTTGCGTCTATTAGATGCCATATAGGTGTCTCTAAATCACTCAATTGCTGGAGGTGTAAAGCAGCTAAGCCCTCTCAGTCATATAGTTTGCCAATGCTCCAGAACAGCTTCTTTTAGAGAAGAGGTGATACTTTGTGATGGAAAGTTCTTTAATATTTAGGGAAATGTATATTATTTTGAACTATTTGCCTTTTTCTTAGAACTTTAATGTAGAGTCAATGCAAATTGATTACCATGCTCTTTTGACAGCTAATATTGTAACTTTGGAAAGATAAATGGCCACTTTCCATAATACAATGGGTTGAGGACTTGATAGAGCTTTCAGTTTTTGAAAGGGAGCTTTCAGGCATAATAATTTGTCAGTCACTGGACAAATATATGGAGCTTTAGGCTGCCTTTTTGAAGGCTATGCATAATTGGGCTTAAGAGCAGTACTATCTTTTGCTATCCCTAAAATATATAGTGGCACATAATAAATAAATATTCACTGCAATAGAGTTATTCAAATGTTATTTAAGTAAAATTATTGCTTTGTTTGTTTTTGTTTGATTTTTGAGGGGTCTATTGAAACTTACAAAGTCATTCTTATGGTGTGTGAGTGGAGAGCTGCCGCCGCCGCCTTTGGTTTGCCATTTGTAAAGCACTTGCCTTGAGTTGCATTCACTTTGTGGACTTCATGCAAATCGGGGGGAAATGGCAGCTGCTCACCTCTAAGGCAGGCGCAACTGCCAGCCATTCTGTGATCGTCCTCTCAAGTGTGTGTGCCAGCAGTGCCAGCGCCAGCTGCTGCGGGGCCTGGGCAAGGCAGCTTCTTTACGGCCAGGTCACCAGGCGCTGCTGCCCTGCAGCCTCTTTAGCACTGTTCCCCCCAGCTGCTTGCGCGAGAGGTTAAGTGCCAGCAAACAAGCAGGCAGAGACGTCTGTTGCCTCTCACCTCTGCCACCATTGCCCGGGCCATGGCTAGAGCCTGGCAAGCCGGCAGTTGATGAGGGAAAGGAGCAGCAAGTCCAGCGGGCTCCTGCTGGGTGCCTGTTATGCCTGCCTGTGACCCAGCCTGGACTTGAGGGAGGAATAAGGCCTCTTCCCTGATCCATCAGTTGTGTCCCTACCTGGAGGATGACTGCCTGGCGACAGTGACACATGCACTGGTTACTTCCCAGCTGGATTTCTGTAACGCGCTCTACGTGGGGCTGCCCTTGAAGACGGTCCGGATACTTCAGATGGTGCAAAATAGAGCAGCCAGGTTGCTGACAGGGACTGGGCGTTATTCTCATATTACCCCAGTCCTCTACCAGCTTCACTGGCTCCCCATCAAAGTCTGGGCTCAATTCAAGGTGCTGGTTATCACCTATAAAGCCCTTAACGGCTTGGGACCTGGTTAACTAAAGGAGCGCCTGCGTCCATATTTGCCCTCCTGCCCCTTGAGATCGGTGGCAGAGGTCCTCCTCTGGAAACCCTCCGTGAAAGATATTAGGAGGGTGAGTACCTGGAGGAGGGCCTTCTCTGCAGTGGCACCCCACTTATGGAATGCGCTCCCCAGAAAGGTCTGCCTGGCGCCATCATTATTTGTTTTTCAGCGCCAGGCCAAGGCCTTTTTATTTAAACATTATTTTAATTAACTGCTGATTATTTATTGGTTTTATATTATTTGCCAGGATGTTTCCACTTTTTATGTATTTGTACTGATATTTATTTGTTGGAAGCCGCCCCGAGGCTTATGCGAAGGGGGCGCCATACAAGAATTCCAAATAAATAAATAAACACTGAAGACCACAAGGGAAGCGAGAGAGTGGGGGCTGGGGCGGAGGCCTCCCGAGGCTCAGCCCGGCATTCTAACCATGGCACCACACGGCTTCAGTGTTGCATCCCGAGTGGCTGCACAGAGATGCAGTTGCTCACCATGCAGTTGCTCACCAGCAGAGCCAATTCTGCCTAGGTGAAAAGCATAGCCTGACACCGCCGCCACCGACGAGCCGCCCACCCCGCCGTCGGAGGAGGCCGTGCCGCGCCTCGCCGGAGCCGCGCCACTCCGCCGTCGCCGTCGCTCCGGAGGCCACCAGAGACCCGGGAGGCCCCGCGACGGGCACCGCCGCGCCGCTCCACCGCGCCGCGGACCACCGGGCGGCCACCGCGACTCCCGCCGGCTCCCGCTGGCTCCCAGGCCCTGCTCCGAACCCGCCCCCTCACGCGGTGAGTGGCAGGCACGCCGAGGTGGGCGGGCCGGGGCGAGGCCGGGGCCGGAAGCGGAGGCTGCGGGGCCGGGGCCGGAAGCGGAGGCCGGGGCCGGTCGCTGCCGTTAGGGCCGTTGGGGCCTTGGGGGCTGGGCTGGCCAGGAACCCTGGACCTCGGCTGGTGGATACATACTCTTGGCCATGCGGCTGAGAGGGTAAGAGGGTGGGGGTTTTAGACTTTAAATTTTTAATTATTTTAGAGGCCCATCTCAGGTAAGCAGTGCAGGATGTTACCTGGGGAGTGCGGGGGCGCCGCCATCGGGGTGGTGATGGGCAATGGTCGGTATGGCCGCAATGGGGGTTTAACGTTCCCGCTTAGGAGAAGGCGGGACAGATGGTTAACATCTGTCCCTCCTTCTGGTTATTCCCCCAACCGGCGGGCACCAGGGAGTCTTGTCAGCTGCCCCACAGGCCTAACGGTGCTGCTACTCAATGCCAGGTCGGTCCATAATAAGGCGAATACCATCTGCGACTTGCTAGTCAATGAGAGGGCCGACCTGGCCTGTATCACCGAGACCTGGGTGGGCGAGGGGGGAGATGTTTCCCTCTCGGAGCTTTGCCCGCCTGGGTACCTAGTGCAGCACCAACCGCGCCTGGAGGGGAGGGGAGGGGGGGTCGCTTTAGTTTATCGGGCTGCTTTTTCCCTCGCGGGGCTTCCTGTCCCTTCGAGACCGGGGCTGGAGTGTCTCCACTTGGTGTTGGGCGACCGAGACAGATTGGGGATTCGGTTGGTGTACCGAGCACCCTTCTGCCCAACAGACTCCCTGCCTGAGCTGACAGAGGTCATCTCGGATTTGGTGTTGAGGACCCCCAGGATGTTGGTCCTGGGGGACTTCAATCTCCATGCTGAGACTGACCTTCCCGGGGCGGCTCAGGACTTCATGGCTGCCATGATGGCCATGGGGCTGTCTCAACATGTCATTGGCCCGACCCATGAATGTGGACACACTCTGGACCTGGTTTTCTCGACGGGGGAGGAAGAGGGTGGTCTGAGGGTGAAGAATGTATGTTTGACACCCTTGTCATGGTCAGATCATTTCCTCGTGAGGTTTGAGCTCGAGAGTGGCCTCTCCCTCTGTAAGGGTGCGGACCAGATTGTGATGGTCCGCCCCCGGAGCCGGATGGATCCGGACGGATTCCTGAGGGCTCTGGGGGATTTTCCGGCTGACAAGGCTGGCGCTCCTGTGGAGGCCCTGGTCGAAACATGGAATGGGGAGATGGCCAGGGCCATCGACATGATCGCTCCCAAGCGCCCTCTCCAACCTGGCAGAGCCCGTTCGTCTCCCTGGTATACATTGGAATTACGGGCGATGAAGCGGGTTGGGAGACGGCTAGAGCGCAGGTGGAGGAAATCACGTGATGAGTCCGACCGAACACATCTTAGAGCACACTATCGAGCCTATGCTGTGGCGGTGAGGGCGGCGAAGAAGCGATTCTTCTCCGCATCCATTGCCTCCTCGCAATGCCGTCCGGCGGAGATTTTTCGGGTGGTGCAGGGGCTGACAAAACCTGGCCCCAATAAAGATCTGGTGCCACCCTCGAAAGCCCGCTGTGACGAGTTCGCCACGCATTTCCAGGAGAAAGTTGCTCTGATTCGTCACGAGCTGGACTCCACTCTTGATACAGATTCTTTTGGGGAGGGACCAACCATGCCTGCTTGTCTCTCGTTATTGGATGAATTTCAGTTTTTGCGGCCCAATGATGTGGACAAGGTGCTTGGATCGGTACGCTCAACCACCTGTTTACTGGACCCGTGCCCATCCTGGCTATTAAAGAGCGCCAAGGACGGGATTGAGCCCTGGATCTTGGAGGTGGTCAACGCCTCTTTGAGAGACGGCCGGGTGCCGGCCCCCTTAAAGGAGGCGGTAGTCCGGCCAGTCCTAAAGAAGGCTTCCCTGGATCCAGAGGTGGTCACCGATTATAGACCGGTGGCCAACATCCCGTTTCTGGGTCAGGTGCTGGAGCGGGTGGTGGCGGGACAACTCCAGGCACTCTTGGAGGAAACTGATTATCTGGACCCATTTCAGTCCGGCTTCAGACCCGGCTTTGGTACTGAATCCGCCTTGGTCGCCCTGTATGATGCAGGGAGAGGGATAGGGGGAGGGACAGGGGGAGTGCGTCCCTGTTAGTCCTCCTTGACATCTCAGCGGCTTTCGATACCATCGACCATGGTATCCTTCTGGAGAGGCTGGCGGGATTGGGGGTTGGAGGCACTGCTTTGCAGTGGTTCCACTCCTATCTCGATGGCCGATACCAGAAGGTGGTGCTGGGGGACTATGGCTCTGCGCCATGGCAGTTATGCCATGGGGTTCCACAGGGTTCCATTCTGTCCCCCTTGCTTTTTAACATCTACATGAAACCGCTGGGGGAGGTCATCAGGAGGTGTGGGCTGTGGAATCATCAGTACGCGGATGATACCCAGCTCTACCTCTCGTTTTCCACCGATCCAGGTGAGGCGGTGGCTGTGCTGAACCGGTGCCTGGCCGAGGTAATGGGCTGGATGAGGGCCAACAAACTGAAGCTCAATCCAGACAAGACGGAGGTCATGTTGGTAGGCGGTTCGGGCTACAGTGTAGGGGACCTGACCCTAGTCTTGAATGGGGTTGCACTCCCTCCGAAAGACAGGGTCCGCAGCTTGGGAGTGCTCCTCGACCCGGAGCTGACCTTGTCAGCAGTGGCGAGGAGCGCTTTCCAACAGCTTCGGCTGATACATCAGCTGCGTCCCTTCCTGGAGCTCGATTGCCTGGCGACGGTGACACATGCGTTGGTGACTTCCCGGTTGGATTATTGTAACGCGCTCTACGTGGGGCTTCCCTTGAAGACGGTCCGGATACTTCAACTGGTGCAAAATAGAGCTGCCAGGGTACTGACGGGGACTGGGCGTGGTTCTCACATCACCCCAGTTCTCCGTCAGCTCCACTGGCTTCCCATTGAAGTCCGGGCCCAATTCAAGGTGTTGGTCCTTACCTATAAGGCCCTAAACGGCTTGGGCCCTGGCTACCTAAAGGAGCGCCTGCGACCATATATGCCCTCCCGCCCCTTACGATCAGCAGCAGAGGCTCTCCTCCGGGAACCCTCTGTGCGAGATATTAGGAGGGTGAGTACCCGGAGGAGGGCTTTCTCTGCGGTGGCGCCCCATCTGTGGAATATGCTCCCCAGAGAGGCTCGCCTGGCGCCGTCGTTATTTGCTTTTCGGCGCCAGGCGAAGACCTTTTTATTTAAATGGTATTTTAAATGTTAATATTATTTTAAGATTAATTTATTGGGTTATTTATTATGCTGTATATTTTTATATTTAACCTGGAGATGGGCCAGTTTTTAATATTGTATATGTTTTTAATACTGTATATTGTATATGTTTTTTAGTATTGTGAGCCGCCCCGAGGCTGTTGCAAGGGGCGGCATATAAATATTTAAATAAAATAAAATAAAATAAATAAATAAATATATTTGGGTTGACTTTGTACTTCCCTCCAATGATCAGGCTTGCCTCTGGGAAGGTGCAGCACTAGCCTTGGCTGGAGGGCTTCTTGCCGCTTAGGCTAATGCCCCAGTGACAACCCCATCACCTGGACACTGCTACATACATATGTCCGTGTCTCACCCAGACTGGACTGCTGCAATGCATTCTGGGTGGGGCTGCCTTGAACAAAGGCTTGGAAATGTCAGTCAGTGCAGCCTGGGGCATGGCCGGGGTTGTGGCTGGGGTCCATTTTAGGGAGCACATGACTGATACCAGACTCTGGTCAGGTCAGAAATGCTGTTGAAGAGCTCAGTGGCCTGAGGTGGGGGGACACAGCGTGTCCTTCCCCAGGGCCTTCTCTTTGCACACTGCATTCCTCATCTGTGGGGTCTCTGCTGCATGCCACATGGCCACTGCCAGACTGACAGGTGGGGATGAAGCGGGCAGTGCCTTTCCTGTCCATTCATGAACCCAAACATTTCTGGGCTCTGCGTTACAGGACAGTCACTGGCGGTGTCCAGAGAAGTTCTACATACAAATATAAACATACAGCATGAAATGCAGCCCATGATCCAGGGCAAGTTTAAAAGAAATGTCAGGAACTGAATGGACAACCAGCAGAGATCCAGTGTTGGTGCCTGCCTGAGTTTAAAGTGAAACCATTCCAAGGGAGAGCGCCACCCTTTCCTGCTTGCTGCCAAATAGACCTCTCTGCACTCAGACCAAGCGATCTAGCATGACAGCAAGGCATTCTGCATTCTTTTTATACACGCACATTCCTATTTTCTCTGTCTACTTACGCATCTGACCAACTCAGTTCTTTATGGCCAGGGAAACCCAGGTAGATTAACCTCCTTGAAGCCGAAAGCCACTGCATTTGCTGCGGCAGCCTTCCTCGGCTGCCCTTCGAGCACATCGCCAGAACATGCCGACGCGTCCTGTGTGACTCTCAAGCCGGCGCTCGCTCCCTAGCCCAGCCGCGCTTCCTCGTAACATTGTGGCCTATCCGCCCCGCCCCCTCGAGCTCCTCGCCCTTTAAAGGGGGCGTGGCCAAGGAGGAGGCGCGCGGCCGGGTTTCATGCGGCTTTTCTGTCCGCCTTCGGCCACCGTCCTCTCTCGCCCAAGCTCCGCCCCCGGTTGGTCTGCTTGGCCCATTGGCCCGGCCCGCCATATTGTCGCCGCCGTCGCTGGAGCGAGGAAGGGCGAGCGAGCTGTGCGCGACACAGGCAGACATGGGTGAGGCGCTGCGGCGTGACAGGCCGGGCCGGGCCTCCGTCCTTTCCTCTGCCGCCCCCTGTCCGGCGTGCGGCCGGCTCCGGCTTAGGGGCGCCCGTGCTCCGGCCGCCTCGGCGTGGTCCACCGCGGCTGACAGCCCCCGCCGCCGCCGCCGCCGCCGCCGCCGCCCTCTCCCTCGCTTCCCCTGCGGCTCCTGGAGCGGCCGCCGCCTCCCTTCGGTGGGCTGAAGCGCCCTGCTGGGGCCCGCCCGGCGCTCTCCGCGTGAGGCGGCCGCGGACCAACGCGGCAGGCCCTCCCCCGCAGGCCTCCTCGAGGTCCCCGCGGCCCTCGCCGTCCCCCGCCCCGGTCTCCCCTGAGCAGCCGAGGGCCCTGCGCGCTCCGGTCGTCGGCCCGCGGCGACTTCCTCCGGCTTCGCCTCCTGCTTTGGCGCGCCGCTGCTGAAGCGGGCCGCCTTTGGGGGTTTCTACAGTAGGAGCCCCAGTAACAATTACAGCGGAGGCATTTATGGACGTTGGGACTGAATAACAGCTGTGGGATTTCTCCCCCCGCCCCTTAAGGCGCAATCCTATGCAGGCTGAGACAGAAAGAAAGGCTTACAGTTCCCAGTTTGCCCCAGACAGAATGGCCGGCGGGGGCATGCTGGGGATTGTAGGCCTTTTTTGTTTGTTTAAATTTGGAAAGCGTTCTCTTTTAGCTCCCCTGAAAAAGGTTGGGCTTCTCCTGCAGCGTGCAGGAGATGTTGTTAGCTGCTTCCACTTGTTCCTCTGCGGGTATTTTGAGCATGGCATGTATGGGCTTTAACTTGTCCTGCAGTCTTTCTTACTTTTGGGGTGGGCGTTTTCCCAGGTATTCTTAATTCAGGAAAGTTGCAGTAGTTCACATGTCGAGATGGTGCCAGTTTTGTGTGGGGATATTTGGGGTTTCCTTAGCATTTGGATTTGGTGAATGTGTTCTTCTCATAAAATGGTTTTCTGTTGTGCTCTGTAATTTTGCCCCATTTGGTGAGAAGCCTTCCTCGTTGTCCTCTGACTTCCAGATTTCTGGTGCATTAGAAGATGAGTCTTTAGGATTGCCTGGCAAGTTTTTGAGAGAATGGACATTCCGCATTCTCCGTGCATTTTAGTCAGTCATGGCTTGTATTGCAGAGGATGATGACATCAATGTGATTTAATGATAAACAATAATTCTTTAAGTTGAATTAGCTTTAATGAATAGTTGTTTTATTTATAACTTTTACACAGGCATGCAGACTGCCTCAAGTGTGTGCATGTTGGCAAACTTGTTGTTGAGTTAATACTGCAGAGTAGCAGAGTATCTCGAATAGCAAAGAATGGTTGCATGTATTGCCACCCTAAGATGGTTCTGATATAGTTCAGGATGATTGTTGAGGGTTTCTGGATTATAACTGTTTATTAGTAACACCAAAATGACTCCCCACCACTGAAAAAAATGACTGCTGCAATGAAGACTATTTGGGGCAACCAGGAGTGGATTTTGGTGTGGAAGGACTGTGGACTCAGCTCAGGTTTTCCACTCAAAACAATATGCTTGTGCTCAGCAGCTACTCAGGCTCCTGGTTTAATTTTATGTCTGTCTCTTGCACTTGTCTTAGGGAAATGGTGGTTTTATTTATTTAAAAAATTATTTTATTTATGAAGTGGAAATTAAATCACACAAGCCTGCTGGCTTCAAAGGTTAAAGGAAATTAGCTTGTTTGCATCCTGTCTTATAGGATATGTGAACATGTACAAAAAAGGAAGGAGTTGCTTTATTTGAATTCACCAGACCAGAATTTTTAAGAATCCTGGCTTAGCAGTAACAAGCAAAATGCCTGTCAACAGAGTGTGGTCACTGCCTCTTGGTTCTTCCTGCTAGTCTGCATGGCTAACGCAACAAGGAACATATCAGGGAAAGCATAGCCTTAATATTCAAACATTGACACTGACTATCATCTAACAAAACAGAATCTATATATCAGTTACAAATTCTAGCTAGTTAGAGGAAAGACAAACCTGTGGTCTGGGTTCAGATGCAATATGGAGCTCCCAAGTTTCTGATTGGTTTAAATATTCCATTTGCAGGAGGAGGCAAGTGGGAATGGATCAGATGGTGTGTGCTGTCATCCTTGTTAAAATTCTGGCTTAGCTTTTGTTCATGAAGTACATTTAGGACCATTAATGAAATACGTGCCTTGAAGAAAACCTGATTTTGTGGTTGTGAGAGTTCAAAGGTGTGACCTCCTACCTCCATAAACTTTTGACCTCTAAAAATTTCTGGTCTATCTTTTTTTAACAAGTTAGTCTTAGCTGTTTATAGTATATTGACGTCAAATAAAGTAAAACACTGGACCAACTTTTCCAATTCATAGTTTTCCTAATGGAAGAAGATCATTGCTTTATACAAGTAACCTAATAAGTTACTGTTTACAAGCCTTGCAAAAGGTTTGGAGACAACAATTCTTAGTATCTGAAGTCCACACAGTCCCACTAGGAAAAGTTACTGTGCATGTTAAATTATAGGCTAAACTCTGATTTAATGTAAGGGGGAAAGTTCTTATTTGTGTCTAGTTGGAAGGGCTGATGCACACAGTTCTGATTTTGGGGATGAATGTGCTGCCTTTTTACATTAATGCATGTGTTGGGAAATGAGTGCTTTTGCTTGAGACCTTGCAGTTGCACAGAGCAGTCTATATTGGACTGGCGGGAACAGTGTTCTGTCTTTGTAGGGCAATTATTCATATATATGTTTAAAGGATGGCTCAGTCATTGCTGGTTCCCTTTCTAATTCGTATGACTAGTGAAGTCCTGTAGTATCGTCTTTAAAGCATGAATTTCTCTTGCATACATTTTTGCTATGCTACCTGAACTCCTGATTGTGCTAGGAGCATGAAGCATGGAAAGGAAACATGGAGGAATAAATGCTGTGATTACCTGAGGCCCATTCTTGGAGTTTCTTTAGCATCCCAACTGCATCTCCACTTTTGTATGGAGAAGTCTTTTTAATCTAGCATGTGGCTTTATTCCAGGGTTCCATCAGGTGCAAGACTATTTAAGCCCTGCTCTTGGCGCTTAAAATTTCCCCCAAAAGTGTAAGAAACAATTATGTGATTCATGTGATTCATACCCAAGTGCACATCAAACCAAAAGCAAGATGAAATCAAAATTAAAACAGTCAGTTCAACTGTTGGGCTAAGCAAAATGTTGGGGTACTTAGCAGTGCAATTGGCTTGCTAGCAGAAATCCCTGTTACTCAGCTATTCATGTAGTGTTGTAGGTGATGGAACATGCAGTGCTCTCCTTCCCCCTCCCTCTCGATGTAAATGAATGTCTTGCTAGCTTCAATAGTTAATGCCTTTTCTTTGCAGCTTACATTTGGAGCAAGGCATGAATATATATTCTGGTCCTGGGTTGAGCTCTAGCATTTTCTTATGTGTTACTTTCTAATCATATTACACTGAACAGTACCAGGCTTAGCACCAGGTATGGGGAGGCCCTGCATTGGCGGGTTTACCTGGAGGTAGGCAGAAATAGCATTCCAGTAAGTGTGCCCCATTGGCAGTCTGCTTGCCACCAGTTCAGTTTGTCACAAATCAGTATTATGCTGATTGTTGGAGGGAGTCCAGTAAAGTAGCAGCCCAGCGTCAGTGGCAAAACGTGATGCCCCACTGGTCCCCTGAGAGTCCAGCTGTGCAAGGATGCGCTGAACCCCCAACACATTAGTTAGATCACTTCTTACTGCAGACTTGGCTAACAATTCTAAGTGCTAGCAGCCTATCTGAGATCTGACCACAGGGAACCTGTAGTAATTTCAAATTCCTAGATGTCAGAATCCAGCGTGTTGATTCATTGGCGATGGCTGGTAATAGATCTGTCCACCATGCATTTGTTTAATCCCCGTGTTAAACCATCTTGTAAACTTAATGGTGGTCCCATTCCTTCTGACAGTTGATGCTGTGAAATAAGAATTAAAATAAGATTTTAAAGGGAGTTGATTGACATGCTTATCAACAAGCATTGGAGAGACTGGCTAGTAGCATTCTATTAAAATGTAGCATTCTTAAAATGAAACATTAATATCAAAGTCACCTATCATCCTATCTGGCATTAGAACATATTTTTTAATTTAAAAAAATGCTTTTTGAGGAGATCTGGGTAAGATTGGCAGGTCTAGATGGGGACAGGACCTGATAGTGGGGGTACTATCAACTTGAGACCCCAGACAATGATGCCCTGATAGGCCAGATTGGAAGGCTATATCAGGGAGGGACATGGTTATAGTGGGAGAGTTCAACCTCCCCAGTACTAGCTGAGAGATCACTCAGCGGTGGCAGCAATGTCCTGTCACTTCCTAGAGCCTTTGGAGGGAGGGATTTTCACCCAGAGGGTCCAGGAGGCAACAGGGGTGTGGGAGGTGGGGGACAGCCTAGGCTTGTTTTTGACCAACAGGGAGGATCTGCTGGGTGATGTGCAGACTAGGGGAGCTCTGGATGCGAGTGACCACTCCATCCTGTGCTTCGAGATCAGGGAAACAGGGATGAGCAGTAGGTCAAGTTCTAGGAGGTGGGACTTCATGAGGCCCAACTTGGGTTTCTGTTCTTTTGTAGATAGCAGGAGAAAAGGGGAGAGGTGGTGGGGCCGCTTGCAAGTGAGGGAAAAGATCTGGCAACTGATGTAAGAGAACAGGCACATATGTTAAACAATTATTTTGCTATTGTCTCCAAAGCAGGTTGTGGGGAGATCTACCTGGGGGGTCAGATGAGGTTGGGGTTATGAGAGCACAGATTGGAGTCACTCCCCTAGAAGTTAAGGAGCTCCTCAGGGCCCTAGCCATTACAAAAGCACCTGGTCTTGACAGGCTACATCTGCGGATACTTTGGGAATTGGCAGGGGTACTCTCGCATCCATTGGCCTTGATTTCTGAGGCCTTGTGGAAATCAGGAGAAGTACTGGAGGACTGGAGGGTAGCATCAGTGGCCACAGTCTTCAAAAAGAAGAGGCGTAACCAGTCTGCTGACCACATTTGCAGACGATACAAAAGTAGGGGTGGTGACCTCAGCTGGGGAGCAGGTACTCCAGATCCAAAAGGATCTGGTCAGACTGTGGAAGCGGGCAGGGGACAACAGGAGGGTGTTCCATGCAGATGAGTGCAAGGACTTGCACTTGGGACTCAGGAATAGGTGCCTTAGGTACAGGATGCGGGACAAATGGCTGGAGAGTGACACTTGTGAAAGGGATCTCAAGGTGCTTTTTAACAGCAGGCTAAACATGAGCCAGCAGTGTGGTGTGATGGTTAACAGGGCGAATGCCACCCATGGCTTCCACATCAAGAGAGGTGTTGGTACCGCACTATAAAACTCTGGTGCACCCACAACTGGAGTACTGTCTCTAGTCCTGGTCTCCTTAGTACAAGAGAGACATAGCTAAGTCAGAATCAGTTCAGTACAGGGTCATGGGGATAGTAGCCAGATTGGGGGAGATGACATAGAAGATGAGATTGAGGGAGCTGGGTCTTTTCAGTCTGGAGACTCAGAAGGAATCTTATTGCTTGATGTGATGTGATCCATTACAATGGAGGGTACACAGCAGGGTAGCCCAAATTGGGAGGGAGGGGGGACCTAGTGTGGCATGGTGCAGCTCCCTGCCCGCTCCTCCTCAACAGCATTGGTGTTCCTCTCATGAATGCAATACCGACCAAGGATGAGATGGAGAACGTGGGGGTAGGGCACAGCTAGCCCCAAGCTGATCTGGCTGGGTGGTGCCTCTAATAGTGACATACAGGTAGGTGAATTGATGTCACATGGTAGAGGGCCATCACTTGTTCTCCCCTGTACTGGAGGAAAAGACACTGGGTTTCAGGTTGGATGTCAGGAAGTACTTCCTGATGGTTAGGACCTCTAGGATATGGAACAGGAGGTGGTGGAGGCTCCATCAGTGAGGATGTTCAAGAAAAGATTGGGCAACCACATGTTGGGTATTACATGAGTAGAGTGGGGATCAGACTAGATGGCTGGGGAGGCTTCTATATTTGATTTGTAACCTAAAGACAGCTTACAAAGTAGCTTACAAAAATAAATAAAGTTTACAGTAATAAAACAGGAATAACACTGCATCAAGATAGGATAAAACATAGCTGTAGAACATCCAACCCAGCAGACCCACTGACATACCAAAGGCCTGCGAAAAGGTCTTTGCCTGACTGTAGAAGTACAGAAGAGACAGTGAACCTAGTCTCCTGTGGCTGGGAGACCCATTCTGTCATGAATTACATGTTTTTATCTTTAAGGTACCACAAGACTCCGTGTTTGCTGCAATGCACTAATGTGGCTTCCTGGTATTTTCAACAACTGCAAATTAGTTTTTCCTCATGTTGCTGGGGTTGCAGGAGGCTGAGGCTGAAAGAATTACTCTTATCTCTTTCATCATACCAACTCTTGGTCATGGGAATCCACATGGGGAACATGGATTAATGTTAATTATTATTTTTAACACATATACTCTGCCAGTGTTGTCAAAGACAACCTGTGGTAGATACTAGCACACAAATAATCCCACCATTGAATACAGCAAGAAGAAAATACAATACAATGAGAGAAATTGGGAATGGTTCTCTACATGGTGCATCTCCCTGAGGTTAGCATTGGTCACTTCCCAAACCGAACTGAAGCAGGAAATGCCAGTCAAACCACTTGATGCTTGATGTTTGTACAAGCCAGGTGGATCTGTTTCTGAAATCTCTAACATGCTACCTGGAGAATGGAAAAAATCCCAGAGATCCAGATACAGTGGTACCTTGGCTCACAAACACCTCAGTTCATGACCAAATCGGGTCACGAACAAAAATTTCATTAAAAAATTGAATCATAGAAACAGAGCGAGTCAGAAGGGGTCTCCTGGGCCATCTAGTCTGACCTCCGGCACCAGCCAGCTTCGCTCATGACATGCCCACCATGTGCATGTCCAGCCTGTCTTTGAACACCCTCAACCACCTCCTGTGGAAGCCCATTCTATGCCCTCGGGGTCCTAACTGTCAGGAAGTGCTTCCTGGCATCCAAATGGAACCTTGGCTCCCTGAGCTTTGCTCCATTGGAGCACGTCCTGCCTTCCTCTGCAGGGGAGAACAGGTCTCTACCCATCTGCATGTGACACCCCCTCACATACCTGTATGTCGCCAACATGTCCCCTCTGAGTCTCCTCTTCTCCAAGCTGAAGAGACCCAGTTCCCTCAGTCTTGCCTCATACGGCATCCCCTGCAAACCAGCCACCATCCTTGTGGCCCTACGCTGCACTGACTCCAACCTGGCTATATCCTTTCTGTAATGAGGGGCCCAAAACTGAACACAATACTCCAGTTGCGGGCGCACCAGAGTCGTGTAGAGTGGTAGTAATGCCTCTCTTGATGTAGAAGCCACACTTCTGGCTATGCAACCAAGGGTGGCGTTCGCCCTCTTGACCACCGCATCACACTGCTGACTCATGTTTAGCCTGCGGTCAACCAGCACCCCGAGGTCCCTTTCACAAGTGTTGTTCTCCAGTCACTTGTCACCTAACCTGTACTTATGACAGCTATTCCTATGCCCCAAGTGCAAGACCTTGCACTTATCCACATTGAACGCCATCCTGTTGTCTCCTGCCCACTTCCATAGTCTGTCCAGATCCTTTTGGATCTGGAGTACCTGCTCCTCAGTTGTGGGCACTGCTCCAGTTTTAGTGTTATCTGTGAATTTGATCAGCAGACTGTTCACCCCTTCTTCCATGTCGTTAATGAAAAATTAAACAGGATTGGCCCCAGGACAGAGCCCTGGGGGACCCCGCTTGTCACTGACTGCCATCCCGACGATTCCCCGCTAATGGTTACCTTCTGCTTTCGGTCAGTCAGCCATGCCCTAATCCACTGGACAGTGCTTTGGTGTATCCCAAAACTCCTCAGTTTCTCCACCAGGATATCATGGGGCACTTTGTCAAAGGCCTTGCTGAAATCCAGGTATACCACATCCACTGCATCCCCTCCATCTAGCCATCTTGAAACCTTGTCATAGAATTCCACAAGGTTTGTCTGGCAGGACCTGTTTTTGCAGAAGCCGTGTTGTGTGGCTGTCAGCCTCCCATCACTAGATCTCTCTCTATTATGAGCCTTTCCATTGTTTTTCCTACAATGGACGTAAGGCTAACGGGTCTGTAATTCCCCGTGTCCCTTCTACTACCCTTTTTGGAAATTGGGACCACTGATGCCACCCTCCAGTCCTCTGAAACCTCATCCGTTCTCCACGAGGCCTCAAAAAAGGAGGCCAGTGGGTGTGAGAGAACCCCACCAATTCTCTAAGTAGCCTTGGGTGTAATCCGTCAGGGCCTGGTGCCTTTGTAATGTCCTGTGCCCTGAGGAGCCCCTCGACTTCTGGGGGGGTGTGACTCTAATCTGTGCCCCTAAGTCCCCGGCCTCATCTAATCTCCTATACGGATCTCCCCCGTCCTGCTTTGGGGAGAACACAGAGGCAAAATAGTCATTTAGCATCTGTGCCTGTTCCCTCATATCAGTCACTGGATCTCCTTCCTCCTTATTTAGTGGTTCCACCACTTGTTTCCCCTTCCTTTTCTTATTTACATGCTGAAAGAAGCCCTTTTTGTTGCTCTTGATATTCTTGGCAAGTCTCAGCTCATAATCAGCCTTAGCCTTGCGAAGAATCCTTCTGCAACGGGCCTCCTCCTCCCGGTATACCGTTTTGTCTATTTCCCCCAGTATTCATTTCCTACGGAGGTTCCTCTTTCGTCTAATCTCTCTAACCACCTCCTTTGGCATCCGTGGCGGCACTCTTGTCCACCTCCCCAACTTACTGACTAGAGGTATCGTCAAGGCTTGCACCTCCAAAACCTCCCTTTTGAGTGCCATCCTCCCCTCCTCAACTCGTTTACCTATCCCAGGAGACTTTACCTATCCCAGTAACCTATCCCAGGAGACTTTCCCCAGTCTGGCCTTCAGTTGGCCAAAGTTGGCCCTCTTGAAGTCCCAGCTTCTAGTGCTCGCCCTGCTGCACGTCCCCAGTCCCCTGATCTCAAAGCAAAGGATGGAATGATCCCTCGCATCCAGAGCTCCCCTAATCTGTACCTCATCTATCAGCTCCTCTCTATTGGTCAAGACCAAGTCAAGGATGTTTCCCCACCTCGTCGCCTCTCGGACCCTCTGTGTGAAAAACCCTCCCTCTATAGCTTCTAGGAAGCGATGTGACCTGGCTGTCACCGCCGAGTGAGTCTCCCAAGTAATATCCGGGAGATTGAAATCTCCCATAATTACTGTGTCTCTCCCCCGAGATATCCTTAGAATCTGGCCTGTCAGGACATCATCCAGGGTCTCAAGTTGACCTGGAGGGCGATAACATCCCCCCACTGTCAGGTCTCTTTCCCTGTCAAAACCCCTAAGCTTCACCCGGACTGCCTCTACCAAATCCCCATCTGTGCTGCACTCTATCTCACTGCATCCTATCCCTTCCCTGACATATAAAGCCACACCCCCACCTCTCTTTCCCTTCCTGTCCTTTCTAAAAAGGTGATACCCTTCTATGTTCACATTCCAGACTTGCCTTTCATCCCACCAAGTTTCTGTGATTCCCACCAGATCGTACCCTCCTATTCCCAGGAGAGCTTCAAGCTCTTCCTGCTTATTACCCATGCTCCTAGCATTGGTGTACATGCACCTCAACTCCTTCCCACCGCTTCCTTTCCTTGGAGTGCCCAGCATCCTCCTTCCTCCCATCCTCCCTGGTACCTGGCCCCTCTCTGTAGGAGTCCTGTCAGTCCCTGCAGGACCTCTAAAACCCTGCTCCCAGAGCCCCGATCCTCCCCCACACTTGTCCAGTGCAGACATGTTACTGGGGGGCCTGAACCCACCCCCCACTGGCTCAGTTTAAAGTCTTCCGGATGAAGCTCGCTAGAGCATCTCCAAAGAACCTTTTCCCCATCCTCGTGAGGTGTAACCCGTCCCTTGCCAGAAGTCCATTGGCAAGAAAACGAGTGCTGTGGTCGAGGAACCCGAAGCGTTCCTTCTGGCACCACACCCTAAGCCAGTCGTTCACCTCGGAGGCCCTCCTGTCCCTTCGTGGCCCAAATCCCCAGACAGGTAAGATCTACGAGAAGGCCACTTGGGCCTTCAGCTCCTTGAGTTTCTTCCCCAAGACCTCAAAGTCCCTGGTGGTCCCACCACACCCTGCCTGGCCACGTCATTTGTGCCCACATGGATCACCAGGAGCGGCTGGTGACCCCTGGAGCGAACAAGACGCTCCGCTCTGTCCTTCACGTGCCGGATGCGTGCTCCCGGCAGGCAGCAAACCTCCCTTGTCTCCAGGCTGGGGCGGCACACACCGCCTCAGTGCCCCTCAGCAGGCAGTCCCCAACAACAATCACGCCGCCGTACCTTCCCGGTGCTGGTGGGCAGCCGTGCCCTGGCCCTCGCCTCTCCTGCAGTGGCTCCCTTGCCGCCTGATGTCCCAGGCTGGGGGTCCTGCAGGTCCCCCGAGGCCTCATCAGCCCCAGTCTCCCCAAGCGGAGAGAACCTGTTTCCCAGCTCCAGATTGGTGCCAGGAGGAGGAGGAGGCTGTGCTGGCCTCCTCCTTCTGTGGGTGACATACCTCCATGTCTCCGCAGCTGCTCCTCCCGTGGCCTCTCCCTCAACCCTCTGTCCAGAGGGGGGCTGCTCCCGGGGGGCCTGGAGAGCTCTCTTGGCCCTCAGGCACCTCACCTCCTCCTCTAGCAGGGTCACCATCTTGCACCAAGGGCAAGTGTATCCCTGCCTCTCCTGGGGGAGAAGGGTGAACAAGTCGCAGCTCTTGCAGCGGGTCGCAAACCTGCATTGGGTGTTGACCGCAATCTCAGCCATCTTCCCACCCCCATGCTGAGTGGGGAGATGGCTGCGATTGTGCTGGGGGTGGGGGGGAGATGGCTGAGATTGTGCCCATCTTTGCTGCAGGAGCACAACCACGATCTTGGCCATGTCCCACCCCCCCAGCACAATCACACCCATCTCTCCCCACCGAGCATGCCCTCATTTGCGCTCATCTCTCCCTCCCAGCATGCCTGTGTTTGCGCCCATCTCCCTCCCACCCCAGCGTGCTGGGATGACAGGCATGTGCAGGGATGACGTGTGCGATCACGGTCGTGCTGGGGGGGCAGGGAGATGGCCGGGCTTGTGTTTGGAGTTGGAGGGGGGTGGCTGCAATCTTTGTTGTTCTTTGTCACTTTGCTTCTTCACATTTTTCTGATTAAAAACAAAAGTTACAGAACAGATTAACCTCATTTCCATTGAACCTTATGGGGAAATTTTACTTGGGTTGTGACCAGTTTGGATCATGACCAGAGTCCTGAAATGGATTAAGTTCATGAGCCAAGGTACCACTGTACCTTGGTGTTTGGGTGCTGTTGCCAGTGCAGGTCTTATTGGTTGGTACTTGAAATACTGGGACTGTGGTCTTTGTTAGAATTATCTTTGCTGCTCATTGGGATGACAGGTAGAGAGGCAGAGTGGGAGGATGATAACCTAGATTTCAAAATGCTTTCCCTTCCTCCCTTGTGTGGGAGGCAGCTTGGTCAGCAAAGTAGCGCATTCCGTGGATGCTTGTATGCTGCTAGCTTTTGTGAGCTTGTTGGGTGGGCGGGCGGGAGTGAGCAAACCGGCTATGACCACCATACCAGGCAGGCCAAATGAACGATCAGGATATTTTGCCGGCACATTGTGTGCTGTCCAGAAAGCTCTCTGCTCTGGTGATCCATCTTATTTTTGGGATAGGTCCTGGTCCACTCCGTGTGTTCATCCATTTTGATATACATTACCAACTCTGAAGACCTTTGGGAGAGTTTTGAATATGCTGTACTAAATCTGTCTCAGAAGAGTGCTACTCAGCAGTCTGTGTAAATTATGCAAATTTGCATGCAGTGTGCACTCAACCTTTATTGCATAGTTCTGGGGTATCTCATTATCGGCTTCTGGAGGACGCACTGTGTTAATTTGTGGCAGCAAAAACAGCAAAGAATTTTGTGACACCTTAAAGACTAGTATGTATTTATGCATCTGATGATGTAGATAGTGTCCACAAATGCTTATCCAGAATAGATTTGTGGTGCCACATGATGGCTTTTTTTATCATTAACAGAGACATTTTAATGCCAATAAAATAGACATGAACCTCTGCCTGGTGTCCCGTCTTGCTGGCAGACTCACTTCAGTGAGGGATTGGAGAAGCAACGTTTCCTTTCTCTCTTCTCCCCCAGTGCCTTGCTAGCAAGCCTTTCACTGCTTGCACAAAAGGAGTAACAACATAGTCCAATAGCAAAGAGTAAGGGTGACTTTTGCAGGTTGGGTGCGGCTTCCTCTGTTTCAGGACTTGAAGCAACAGATTCTGAACAAAGTCCTACCTGTGTGGGCACAGCTGGAAATAGCTTTCTTAGTAAACTTTGCAGAGAACTTTAGTTAGTGGGCAGCATAGAAATTTAATCAGTGAAAGAAATGAAATGAAACTGAAGGCCTGTGAGGTAAGTGGAGAGAATAGATGGGGAATCGATTTTGACATATAAACTCTGCAATGGATAGGCAACAACACAAACATTCATAGAACTTGCAGCCACTGGGTTCTTCGAACAGATCTTCAAAAGGATTGAATGAGAATACGGAGTGTGGTGTTCCTCCATCCTAAAACCTGAGCACCCACCTGAGGGTTTCCTCAGTGGCCTTATGCACCACTGCTGCATTTCCCCTATAGTGCAGTGGACAGGCATGGACAGGCATGCCCAGGTGTGCTGGCATTCTGCTAGTTCACACGGGCCAGCAGCAACATCTAGCAGCATGGCCAGTGTTTGTTGTGAATGAAGTGTGAACCCTCAAACATGCTGCGGAATCCAGGTAGGACTCTGAATGCCATCTAGCAGCTTACTGGGGTGTGCAGTGTTTTGGAGTTCTAAGAACATTCTCTGAGTTTGCAATTTAATAATTATACTCTAGTGGCTGATGTCTGAAGGCTCATCTTGAATTTGTTCTCCATGGTTCCTTTTCAGGATCCCCTCCTTTATCTTGTTTGATCTTCACTGCAAGGCCTGTGGGCCACTAGTGTGTTGCCTTAGCTCAGGCAGCAAAGCTGGCCAGGGCATTGTGCACTCCTCCTGCACCAAGGAGACCCTGGTGTGACTGAGCTTTTTCCCTTGCTGCCACCACTGTATGTTCCGGTCTACCTGTAAGCCACAGCAATGCTCTGCAGATCATCTCTGAAAGAGATAGCAGGCAGCCATGCTTTCTGAAGAGCTGGGCCAGCCACGAAAATGCCCTGCACAGTTCTTCAGAGAGGCAGCCACACCCAGCTGCCTGGCTTCGAGGCACCGTGGGAGGATGGGTGTCCCTGGAGATAGTCCTTGCCACAGAAGACTCAAAAGGATGGGATTTCTCTTATTGTTTCCTTGCATCTTCTTTGTGCTCTCTTCTGTTTTTCTCCTTTGGGCAAGTACTCCGTTTTCCTGAAGGAAGCCTTTTCTCTTTTGGCTTCTTGACATTGCTTGTTAATCATGCTGGTGGTTAACCTCTTGGACTTGGTGGTAACTTTCCCAACTTGTGGCTTGCATACTATCTGAGCTTTTCTTATTGTAGTTTGAGAGATCTCCAAGCATTTTGAAGGCACTTAAGCCTCTTGCCCCCTACCCCTGCCACCCTTTCAGCTTCTTTTTAACTAGTTTCCTCATTTTAAAAAAGTTTCTTCTTTTGAAGTCAAATGTGTCTGTGTTGGACCTCTTTGGTAATATTCACTTGCATGTACCATGGTCATTGTTTCCTGTGGTTCAACATTTACATCTCATATTGGATTTTAGGCACACTGCCCCATTAAATCCAGGACTACCTCCCCTCTGGTCAGTTCACTGAGCATCTGTTTTAAGGCACAATTGTTTAGGACATCAAAAAAATGTAGCCTCTTCATTGAAACTAAAACATGCATTTATCCAGCTCTATTTAGGTACTTCTTCCTCGTGGCCTCTGTGCATCACACCATATGGGTACTGCACCTGTGCAGTGCCTTTGGCCGGAGATTAACAAGCTAACGGTTTTTGGCGGGAAAGCTCCGCTCCCCTCCCCTCCCCTCCCCCCTAGGCCTATAAAGAGTGGAGCGTCCGCCATTTTGTTCAGTCTTTGCGACCGCCGTTCACTGTGCCTCATGCCGCTTTCGACTATCGCTCTGACTGTTACTGTTGGCCTTGTTCTTCTCCTTCTCTCGATTGTTCTCCAGGTTATATTCCCTTACTCGTTGTACTTGTCCTTCGTTCTCTGCTGTTTTTCTTAAACTTCTTCTTTCTTCCTATATAAACAAAAAACAAAAAAAACCCCAAAAATATATACTTACCCTCTGCACTGTCTTCTATTTCTTCCTTTCTGCAATGGCGCAGCGAGCGGCCTTCCGCAAATGTGTGGAGTGTGGCTCAAAGATGTCACCCGCTGATCTGCACGAGCTATGCCTCCTCTGCCTTGGAGAGGGGCATAGAGTGGATAAATGCTCGCATTGCCTGGCCTTCTCTAAACAGGCCAGGAAAAACTGCGAGAACTGCTTGTGAAGGCTGCTGTGGGTTTGGGCTCTGATGCAGTCCAACCCACTGGTGACTGCCCCGAAGCTGGGCTCGTCTTCGGTGGCTCCACCTAAGCGCCCCTCCAACGAGGGTGTACCTGTTGGGTCTGCCCTATCGACTTCTCCCAAGAAGAAAGCGGAGAAGCGCAAGCATTCCAACTCTGGGAAGCCTGCGACCCACAAGAAGTCCAAGAAGGACAAGGGGCAAAAGCCTTCCAAGCACCCTAAGGATACCGGGTGCCCTCGTCAACAGGACTCAGATCTGACGACCCCGTTGGTACCGGCGCCTCCGACGGTCCCGACACCACCGAATCCAACGCCACAGGAGGTGATGCAGGTTACCCCGTAGGGCTCCCCGCGCCGAGCTCCCGATTGCCCCTCTGAGCCTCTTTCAACGCTTCCGAGGGGTTCCATGTCTGACGGGGAGATCGAAGACTACCCCCCTAGGGCTAGATCACCGACCCCTATGCCCTCAGTGACGGTGGATCCGACTATGGCAGTCTCTCCACCTCGGGCCCATCGGAGTCATTCCATCAACCGGCCACCGACCGATTGGCCCCTCCGCTACTACGATCCGTGGCAGGAGTCAACTTCAGTCGGCTATTATCCACCGCCTCGGGGTCGCTCTCCATCCCGTCATGATCAGCCTTGATCCTCGGGCCTCAGGCGTTCGTCTCCACTGCCTCCGAGGGATGAGAGTAGCCGATCTCTCTCCCTGGCGGAGTCATCATATTCTGCCCCACCTTATTTCGCTCCGGATTCTGAGAACTCGGAGGTGGACTCGATTTCCCCAGACGTGGTCGTCTCTTCGCAAGGACCCGCCTCACCAGACGAATCCCATGTCCCGTTTGCAGAGCTTATGGGGAGGCTAGTTCAGTCCCTTGAGATTGATGCAGTTCAACGCCCGGGCCCCTCGATGGACAAGTTTTAAGATATTGTCCACGGGGAACAGTCGACCGCTATCGTTCTGCCCCTCATTACTACCCTGAAGCAGGCGATGATGCAGCCATGGGACCTGGCCTACCCCCAGCCTACCTTGAGGCGCTACGAGTCAATGTATTGGGTCCATGAGGAGGACATACACTTTCTCCTCCGTCACCCAAGACCCAACTCTGCCATCGTAGAATCCTCCCAGGGCAGAGAGGCCAGAGGACACACCGCTCCCAGGGACAAAGAAGGGCGGAAGATCGACTCCCTGGCGAGGAGAGTCTATGCGGCCTCAGGCTTGGGGCTCCGCATCTCGAACTATGAAGCGATGTTGGCTAGATACCAATACTTCATTCTACAATGTCTGCACAATGTCGCCTCTACTCTCCCAGACCACCAGGGAGATCTGGCCAAGGTCCTCATAAAGGAGGCGATGCAAGTCGCTGTCCAACAGCTGTCCACAGCCCGGCATCATGTGGACACCGACTCGAGGGCCTTGGTCGGAGCCGTCTCGCTGCGGAGACATGCCTGCCTCTGCAGCTGTAATTTCCTGGACGAGACGAAGCGCAGAATCGAAGAGATGCCCTTCAACAGATCCGGCCTCTTCAATTCACGCACGGACCATAAATTGAAGAAACTGCCGGAGTCCAGGATGACGGTGCGCAGAATGGAGCTTCAAATGCATCCATGACGTAAGTGGTCCTGGTCCTGGTCCTGGCCGCAGTACCGCCAATCGTATCAGCCCAGGCAACAACCTGAACACCAGCCACAGCAGCAGCAACGCCAACGCCAGCAACCCCAGCGGCGATACCAACAAGATCGCCGCCGCTTCGACAACAGGTGCCAAAGCTGATGGGACTGGTGAACCACTCCTCTCTTTCCTCAAATACCCACCCCCCTCTCATCTGGGGATCGGCTCCGAAGCTGACTCCCCTTTTGGGAGTCCATCACATCTGATCGGTGGGTATTATCCATCATAGAGCACGGCTATTGGATAGAATTCGACATCATTCCTCCATCGAGCCCAATCCGGTTTACACCATCCTCGCTGGTGTTGCTCGATGAAATACAACAACTTCTTTGTAAAGGAGCGATTCGTCAAATACATGAATCCGAGGGACTTCATGGATTCTATTCCAGATATTTTACGGTCCCTAAGGGAGATGGTGATCTTCGTCTGATCTTGGACTTACGGAACCTCAACCGTTTATTCTAACAAAGAAGTTTCGCATGACCACTCTTCAAAGCATTCTGCCGTTGCTCAGGAGAGAGGATTGGTTCGCCTTCTTGGACTTAAAGGACGCCTATTTCCATATCTCGATCCATCATATACATAGGCGCTTCCTTCGCTTTGCTGTCGGATCTAACGTTTACAAATTCGGTGTTTTACCGTTTGGACTGGCCACCGCTCTGAGGGTTTTTACCAAATGCATGGCTCCAGTTTGTGCCTTCCTTCGCCTCCAAGGCGTACAAGTCTACCCATATCTCAAGGACTGGCTTTTGGTCTCTCACTCGAGAGTTGGACTCCTTCGATCAATTCACACGACTTGTGCCCTTTTGAATGACTTGGGCCTATGCATTAATGTGGAAAATCCTCTCTTTTTCCAACACAGACACTTACCTTCATCAGAGTTTGTTTGGTTTCGACGGTGGAAAAGGCCTTCTTCCCTCGGGACAGACAGAAGACCCTCGCTCGACATATCCACTGCATTTGACGAGACGGGACAGTTCCAGCAAAGACGGTGCAAAGACTTTTGGGGCGTATGGCTTCCTCAGTGGCAGTAGTACCCTATGCCAGACTCCAACTCCGTCCACTTCAGCTACTCTTCCACAAGGGATTTCATCCACAACGGGATTCACCGTCGAAACCGGTTCGAATCCCCTCTTCGGTACTTCATTCCCTTCTGTGGTGGATGGTTCTGAGACACCTCTCCTCTGGGGTCCCCTTCAGGCCCCGGCCTCCATCGGTAACCCTCGGTGCGCCTCTACTGGGCTGGGGAGCAGTATGTTCCGACCTTCGCGTCCAAGGCATTTGGAATCGCCAGGAATCCATGAATCACATCAACTTCCTGGAGATGCTGGCAGTATTCAAAGCCCTGCGGTCTTTCGAAGATCGACTTCATCATCAGGTAGTTCAGATAACTTTGGACAATGTTGCCACGGTCTTTTATCTGAACAAGCAAGGTGGGACGAAGTCTCCAACCCTAGCCAAGCTTTCCATGCGGATCTGGGATTGGTGCATCCCGAGGTACATTACGCTCATAACCGTTCATTAAGCAGGCTCGGACAATGTCCAAGTGGACTTTCTCAGCAGGTGTATGCTAATTTCCCACGAATGGGAACTGAATCCTTCCGTACGAGCCCATCTCTTCAATCGTTGGGGGACTCCGGACGTGGATTTATTTGCCACCCAACAGAACAAGGTGTGCAATGTCTTCTGCTCGAGAGCAGGGATCGAACAAGGGTCCCTAGGGGACGCCTTCATGATACCATGGACCAGTCGCCGTTTCTATGCATTCCCTCTGATCCCACTTATAATGAGAGTGGTAGCGAAAATTATATACGATCGCTCCGCAGGGATTCTGATCACCCCTTGGTGGCCTCGACAATCTTGGTTCGCGACTCTTCTGAACATTTCGGTGGAGCATTATCCTCTCCCTCGGCTTCCGTATCTTATAACGCAACAGGATGGCATGCTTCGTCATCCAAACGTGTTATCCCTACGCCTAACTGCCTGGCGCATCCGTTGATCCATATTACTTCATCGGTACCACAACCGACTTCTCCTCCGAATCCTGCCTCTGCATTTGGGGCAGACAATACCGAGCCCTCTGCTACGTCTCCTTTGAATGATATTATGCTGTTCTACCCGGACATCGTTTCGTCTGATCCAACACCCATTGGCCCGGATATCCAACACATCTTGGACTCCGCATTAAAGCCTTCCACACGGAAATCTTATTCCTCCATACTGATTCCTGCGGAATCGACTCTTTCCTAGTTAGCGTGATTTGCCAAAAGGGAGCGTACGTTCGGTCACAAAAACTGAACAAAATGGCAGATGCTCCGCTCTTTATAGGCCTAGGGGGGAGGGAGCGGAGCTTTCCTGCCAAAAACCGTTAGCTTGTTAATCTCCGGCCAAAGGCACTGCGTAGGCACAGTACCCATATGTGTGACTGCACAGATGGCCACTCGAAGAACATCAGTTACAGGTAAGCAACCTGCTCTTTCTGTGTGTCTGCAGGACATTTAGCAGGGGAAAGAACCATGTCCTAAGAGAACCTTCTGGAGAATGCTGGCTGGCTCCAGACAACAAAATGCTTGTTTGGTGGCCTGATATAGCATGATTTATTAAATAAATTACATTTCTCCCACCAATTTCCAGAGGGTAGCCATAATTAGTCCATTATAGCAAAAGCAAGTCTTGGTTTTTATCCTTCTCTTCAAAGCACTCAAATGGATATACCTGGTTCTTCCCTTTCTATTTCATGTTTGCAACAGTTCTGCCAGAGAATTTGGGCTGACAGTGTCAGACCCTTTGGGCTCTGGAGGAAGTAGCATGATCCAGAGCTTCCCTTCACGCATGTGCTGCTTGTTATCTCCTGCCTCCTTCTTGACCTCTGCATGTTCCGTGAGGTCTGAAAGGGGCTTGTGGACTCTTATGCTGAACGTGCCGAGGTGGCCACATGCTCAGTGTGCAACTGGAAGGAAAATCTGAATGGGGCTTACATTTTTCATAATTCAGAGAAATGACCAAGCGGAAAGAATCTAATAATACATAGTCATTCTCTAGTGACTGCTGCGTGTTTGGCACAGAATGAGGCCTTCACAGAATGCCCCTGCTGAATTCTGGACTTCCAAAGCAGGCCTGGCACTTTACTTGACTGAAAGAGCCTTCATGTTCAGCTGCTGATGTCTGCAGGTGGTGACTGCTGCCAAATGACTCTCTGACTCATGGTTCTTCTTAGCAATCTGGCTCAAAGATGGCATGTACACTGCCTGATTTAACTTGTGAGCCAATCTTGTGGTAGTGGTTCTGTCCTGGAACTGCAGAAGGTTTTCAGATACACATCTGTGTTTCTAAGTAAGAAGCTGAAATCTGTGCTTTTGCTCCAGCTCTCCACTCCACATTTGTTTGTTTGTTTGTTTTAATAAGTTTTATTCAAAATAACCCTAATACAAAGAAAAACTAAGAACAACATCAGTCATCAGAAACATCGAACCTGCTGGGTCAGCCCCCATATTTTTCTATTTATGATAACTTAAAAACATATTTGAATCTATACAAAGTCCTGTTTCTCTGGCCAATAATAAAAAGAGTCACAAGTTTGATAGAAATCAGTATCTTCTTTCTCCTTCAATGACAAAGTCAATCTGTCCATTTCTGCACAGTCCAAGATCTTTTTTAGGATCAGTTCATCGGTGGGTGGTTCTTCACTTTTCCAATGTTGGGCAAATGCAATCCTCGCCACAGTAATTACATGTAAAATCAAGTACATTTCTTGATTACTAATATCAACAGGTATAATGCCTAATAAGAAAACTTCAGGTTTAAAAGGATTTTTGTAACATTTCCTCAAGCCATTTATGTATTTTAATCCAATACTTTTTCGCTTTATCGCAAGTCCACCACATATGATAGAAGGAACCCAATTTATGTTTACATTTCCAACATTCATTTGACATATTTGGAAACATCTTGGCTAGTCTATTTGGCAACAAATACCATCTATAAAACATTTTATACAAGTTTTCTTTATATGAAGTTGCTAATGTTACTTTAATATTTCTCTCCCACAGCTTTTGCCATTTTTCTAATTCAATATTATATCCAAAGTTTTGTGCCCATGTTATTATAGTTTCCTTAACCTGTTCATCTTCCATTCTCCTATCTAGTAAGAAATTATATAGTCTTTTAATCATTTTCTCATCTGCTTCTCCTGATCAAATGCTGTTAAATCTTTATAAAAGCCCCACATTCTATAGTCTTTAGCATATCTTGATTGTATCTGCACCTTGTGCCACCAAGAAATATTAGATCCTTGTTCTTGTATTTCTTGATTCGATTTCAATCCTCCATCATTATCCAAAATGTCATCATATCTTATGATCGCTTCAAAGTTCAATGCATTTGAATATACAAGAGCTTCCATAGGTGAAAGCCATCTTGGTAATTTATTATACAATTTTGTCTTTAACTTTTCCCATACCAACATGAATGATTTCCTAATATAATGACTTAAAAAAGAGCCATGTACCTTAGCCTTTTCATACCACATATAAGCATGCCAATCCATTTGCAAATCATGCCCTTTGAGATACAAGATTCTCTTATTTCTTAAGGTTATTCATTCTTTTAGCCACGTTAAAACAAAAGCTTGATAATACAGCATCCAATCAGGGAGACCAAAGCCCCCATTCTCTTTAGCCTTCTGAAGCATTTTTTAGTTCAATCCTTGATTTCTTCTTTCTCCATACAAATCTCAAGATCTGAGAATTTAAATCATCAAAAAATTTTCTATCAATTTTTATGGGAATCATTTGGAATAGAAACAAAAGCTTTGGTAATATATTCATTTTAGCTAGTGCTATTCTTCCCAGCAAGGATAATTGCAAATTAGCCCATTTTTCCAAGTCACTCTTAATTTCCTTAAATAGTTTATCGTAATTGTCTTCTTTCAGAGTGGTACACTTAGCTGTAAGATAAATTCCCAAATATTTAACCTTTTTAACAATCTGCAAGTCTACTTGTTCCACCAGAGTTTTTCTCTGCTCCTGTGTGAGATTTTTTATTAACAATTTCATCATTTCTCTGTTTATTTTCATCCCAGTAACCTCGCCATACTCTTCAATCCTTTGTAGGAGTTTAGGCCTTGTTACTAAGGGTTCCTCAGTTATGAAAACTAGGTCATCTGCGAATGCTTGCAATTTATAGCTTTCCTCTCTAATTCTAGTACCTTTAATGTCCATATTGCCCCTGATATTTCTGTTTTTAACACTTCTAAGATCAATATAAACAACAGTGGTGATAGCGGACATCCTTGTCTTGTACCCTTTTATATATAATATTTGTAGATTCTCCATTGATTATAATCCGAGCAGACTGCTTTTGATAGATGCTTAATACTGCATCTTCCACGGGAGGTCGTTGAGGCCCCATCGGTGAGGGTGTTCAAAGACAGGCTGGACATGCACATGGTGGGCATGTCATGAGCAGAGCCGGCTGGTGCCGGAGGTCAGACTAGATGGCCCGGGAGGCCCCTTCTGACTCGCTCTGTTTCTCTGTTTCTATTGTATTAATGACCTTTTCACCAAACTCCATTTGAACTAGTTGTTGCTTCATAAATTGCCAATTAACATTGTCAAAGGCCTTCTGTGCGTCCATGAATAATAGTGCCATTGGTTTTTCCGTACGTATCTCATAATACTGCACTCCACATTTGTGAAGTGCCAGTCCTCTCACCAGCGGCATTATCTGATTCCTTCTGATGTGAAAGCTGTTTGGCCCCAGGAATTCTACAGAGCTGTGCCGGGCTTGAAATGCTGCAGTTCTAGGTAGAAGTCAAAGCTGTGAAAGTTTGTAAAGGGAGTCTGTAGGCCTGGTTCACATCTGTTCCTAAGTGGGAAGGTTGAGCGGGAACACCAGGGTGGAAGGCATGTGCAGAAGGTAGGCAGCATACATTTGCAGACATATTGTAGGAGGACTTTGATTGCCAACTGGAGATCTGGGTAGGCCTGTTTTCTGACCCGCTGGGTTGCGGGCTTCGGACATTGCTATGTTACGTAAGAGCAGGATGTGCAAGTTGGTTCCCAGCAATGTTACAGTTATAGTATAGCCTTCATCTTCTACCTGGAAGTTTCACACATTTCTTAATTGTACAATCTGGTCATACTTCCTGGGCACAGTAATGGAATTCCATGTTTCATACTTGACATTGTGGCTGACTATTGAAAAGTATGAGGTGCAAGGGCATTCTGTATTGTAGATAATACTGCTGGTCTCTGAGGCCATTGCAGATAATGGTGCATTTGTTACCAAATGCATTTGAGGTGCAGTATACAGTGTCTTTGAGTGTTTGCTTTGTGAGGGCTATATCAGTGAACCTGTTAAGGACCAGCAACTGGATGCCTCAGGCAGGACCAGTTTCAGTCTTCTGTACGATGTCAGTCAGCCTTTAGTTACCAGCCTGGAATTATATGATATAGCAACAGGCATCCCTGGAAAAATAACTTGTGGGTGTCACTTTTGAAGAGGCTGGTATTGGTGTACATGTTAGTCATTCTTTGAAATGGCCTTCCAGGGAAAGTTAGCTGCTAATGAGTTTTATGTGGTCTTTCCGAAGTCTTCCTGAATTCTTGCTGCCCAACAGCAAGTGGAAAACAGCACTGGGAGCATGCCCCTTGCCTTATGCCATGCCAGACCGACCCATCACTTGCTATCCTTTTTTGCTTGGCTCTTTAGTGACACTTTCATTTTCAGCCTGCCAGGAATTTACAAAGAATTAGATCATCTGATCAAATGCCCTTATTTACATGATACTATTATTTAAGTTAGGCCAGATAATTAAAATATAATTGGCAACTGCAGCACACATTTACACACACATATATATATATATAAATTGATGATTTCAGCTCACCTCTCTCCTTTTTCTGCTTTTCACCTAATCTTGGAAATAGAATCCTGTCTATTGGAACCCGTGAAGTTACCTTGTTTCGTGCTAGATTATTGGACCATTGAGCTCAGTTTTCTCTATGATGACTGGCAGCAGCTCTGCAGAGTTTTCGACAAGGGTCTTTTGTGGCCTAACTGGGAATTAGGAACATAAACAGTCTTTTATCAAATCTTTGTTCCACCTAATCCAGTGTTGTTCACACTGACTGGCAGCAGTGGCTTGCTAGGGTTTCAGGCAGGATTTTTTCCAGCTCTAATGGAGATGGAAAAGGGACTGAACCTCAGACCTCTTGCATGCAAAGCACATGCTGTTCCACAGAGGCATGGTCCTTTAGTCCTGTATGCACTTTTGACTCAGCAATCACTAAGGTGGAGACAAAATTGCATGCGTCATGCACCAAGTGTTGATAGCCGATTAAGACATTCTTCCCCTTGATTTCTTTTAGAAGATGAATCAGAATGGGACAAAAGACAAAAATGTTTACCCACACAGAGTTGAATATGCTGCTGCTTCATTTTCCCTTGGTGTGACCTTCATGCACAGCATGACAGCTTAGATACTGTCATTATGCCCACCTGTGCACTACACAGTCTGAGATTGCCTGGCATCTCCAGTGTGACTGTTCTAAGGAAGTAGACCTGGTTAGAAAATTGGAGTAGCCACTGAAGAACATTTGTGTGGTCACAAACAAGGACAAAGAATGACGACTATTTTCAGCATTAAGGGGCTGTATGTGTAGAAATATTTCCTTTCGCATGTCATTCTGTCCCTACAGTTGAACTTTTTGTGCACCCCTAGTTCTTTTTAAAGTTTGGCCTAATGAGTAGATGTTTTTTTGATGTAAGCCCTCCTTCATTCACTATCTTACCTTGAATGGAAGGGGGTGGCTATGAGAGAGGAGCCTGTTAGCAGTGATAATCTCTGGCAGTATTAATGACAGTTTTAGTGCCTGTAGTGGTGGGGGGGGGAGGCGGGTTGAGCTGACACATTCATACTGTATTTTATTGTGTTGGATTTGTATGTTTGGAGTTTATGCCAGGCTGTACATTAATAGAGCTGTAACAAACTGAAGCAATGCTGGGTTATAATTTACGAGCAATGTTCTTGTACATGCTGCCTGATAGCAGCTGTTTAGGAACAGCTAAACAAATCCCAAACTCTCCATCCATGGTTTAGGATTACATTCAGCCCGGGACCCTGGCTTGTTGGATAGACCAGTTCAGATGTAAATATTCCACAGAGGGAGCATCTGTGGTATATTGAGCTATTCCTTCTGGTTGCAGGAATGAATAGGGCAGGCCATTGTGGGGTTTTTATTGAATTATAGTTAGATTTAAATTGGTTAGTACAACACCTAGATAAATTGTTTGAGTCAGCTAATAAATACAAATAATAAATTTGTGAGATGGTGTAAAATGATGACCTGCAACAGCAGGGGCTTGGACCTGATGGCTTTCTTCACCCCTTCCAACTTTACTATTCTATGATTCTACAATTCTAGGACTCTGTGAAGTATCATCTTAGATAATGCTTGAAAATGGGTGACTTTTCTGTACCTAGTGTACTCACGTTTGTTTTTATCCAGTTTTTCTGACAAGCATTGCTGCTTGGGCCTCCCGTCTGTGGGATGCTGTTTCAGATTAAAACACTGCTGCATTTGTTTAGTCCATTAGGATAATAGCTTCCCTGTCAGCTTTCGCCTCTGACTCAGCAGTGAGAGTCCTAGTTTTAGGCATGTGAATTCTGCAGTCACTTGGCAGAGCTTAGCAGTAAGGTACGAAACAAAGGGGGTGATGCACAGAGTGAAGGGAGAATGAGAGACTGGAAGTCCATGGCTGAACTTTGAACCACTGTACTTCCAGAGTCAATTTTGGTAAAGGCTGCACCCTGTTCAAGAATAGCTGGGCCTTTTGACCTACATCAAGACTTATTTGTATAGTAAACACTGTAGACCTGTCTCCGGGGCTAAGGGTGTGTATTCCTCAGTAAAAATAAAAGCTTGAAGGTTGGTAGGGGAAGAAACAGTGAATGGTGACAAAGGATGAGCAAATGCAGCTGTACATCCTTAGATTTGGAAGAGGTTGGGAATGAAGACTGGGGCTTCAGTCAAAAGCTTCATAGCTTGGGAGTTTGCAGAGGAAGAGAGGCGTGTGTGACATCTTCCAGATAGTCTAAGAAGTTGGTCCAGGCAGAAAAGGGAGCCAAGGGAGAATGGAAGCATAGAAACATAGCAAGTCAGAAGGGCCATCTAGTCTGATCCCTGGCCCCAGCCGGCTCCACTCATGTAATATCCATCATGTGGTGTTCAATCTTTCCTTGAACACCCTCACTGATGGGCCCCCCAGCACCTCCCATGGAAGCCCATTCCATATGCTAGGGGTCCTAACTGTCCTGACATCCAACCCAAAACCTGGTTCCTTGAGCTTTGCTCCATTGGACCACGTCCTTTCCTCCACCGGATCATGAGAACAGGTTGTGACCCTCCACCATGTGACACCCCTTCACGCACCTGTATGTCTCTATACGTTCCCCTCAGAGTCTCCTCTTTTCCAGGCTGAAAAGACCCAGCTCCCTCAATCTCATCTCACATGACATCCCTCCCAGTCTGGCTACCATGCTTGTGACCCTGTGCTGAACTGATTCTAGCCTATCTATGTCTCTCTTATAGTGATGAACCCAGAATTGGATACAGTATTCCAGTTGTGGATGCACCAAAGTGTTATAGAGTGGTATGAGGACCTTTCTCGATCTGGAAACCACGCTTCTGGCTATACACCCAAGCGTGACATTCGCCCTCTTAACTGCTGTGCCCCACTGCTGACTCATGTTTAGCCTGCTGTGGACAAGTCCTTCAAGATCCCTTTCGCAAGTGTCTCTCTCCAGCCACTTGTCCCCCATCCTGGGTACCTACCTATGGCACCTGTTCTTGTGCCCCAAGTGCCTTGCACTAATTTCCATTGAATGCCATCCTGTTGTTCTTATAAAAATAAGAAAAGACAGAAGAAAAGAATCCCTTACAAGTACTGAGAGTGGTAGAATTTGAGGAAAGGGGGTGGTGGCCAGGGGAGAGCATGTGGATTGTACTGCTGAAGAATTTTAGCCCCATTCTTTGGCTCATTGCATTTTAGAATTTTGCCTGGTGATGGTATTTGTAGTCTTCCTGAGCTTTTTCTTCTGCTTGATTTTGCAGTGAAGTCACAAACCCCATTTTGTGACATACATTGTTGCCATGGGAATGAGATGTCATTGTCATCTGTCCAGAGAGCTTTGGCTATTGGACAGTATAGCAATGTAATCAATGAAAAAAATGAAATGAAATTCACCCCTTGTTATGACATCATAGGTGAAAGTTGTGGAGTAGGAAGACAACTCTGGGAAAGACCCTGGACAAAAGGTGGACTAAAAGTGTGATTGGAAGTTCTACATCAGCTAAAGAGGTCTCTGATCCTCTTTGTAATCAGCTGAAGAGGTGCATGAACCTATCTGTAATTTATGGAAACTGGGTTTTTTCTCTGTGTTCCTTCAAATCTTCCCTGAAGTAGTTCAGCGTCTCAGCAATGTTTCTTGAATCTAATGCGCTTTGCACATCTGCAACTAGGCAGCTGTGGAATGTTCTTTCAGCTCGAATCTTTACAGTATTCCTGCCTGATGTTCAAGAAGTGCTCTTGGATTTTGTAAATTGGGAGTAAAGCCTCTAGAGATCTCCCTGAGGCAAGCCTGGCTTTGGAGTAGACAGTGGTCATGATAAATACTATTTGTGACTGATACCATGCTATCCTTGTTTTACCTTGCAATAAGTTGCTGCTCACCTTCTCTTCTGGCCTGTTTACTGTCCTTTAGAAGGATAGTTTGTGTATCCCCACGTTCCCACAGATTCTAGAGTTGAACAGGGTTTAATGCCTTTAATCTGTCAAAAGGACACCCTGGTCATTAATACAATTGCTAGGTTAATAAAAATCTGAAATGCTCTTCTAAGGATCGGGGACAGTTGCTAGAAATGTAGCTGTTCAGTGAGAATGACCTCTGTTCTTAGGGACAGAGGAGGGGTGTGATGTTTCCTGATGTGCCCTAAAAAATCAGCTTCTGTGCTTTTCTCCCAGGGCAATGGTTAATGATAGATATAGAAAAGAGTTCAAGTCTGTATGAAATTTAATGTGACTTTTTATTATGTCACTGTAGAGGTGTGGGTAATTGAAGTGGTACCAAGTGTTTCTAAAAAAAATCCTTTATTTCCTAAATTGTAGGAGTAAAGTCCTATCTAGTCACTTTGTTTCCTGCTGCATGCTGTCTTAGCTTGTGATCTGCCCTTTCCGAAAGTCTCAGGATTGGTATTTGACTTTAGCAATATGTACACCACATCATACCTGGAAGCTAAATATGGCTTTTAAAAATTACAAAATACTAAAATCTGTAACAGGATGAGTGGGGTGTGCCATCCATGTATTGCTATAGCTGGTTCAATATCTTGAGTTCAAATGGCAATAGGATAAATTTTACTGACCAACTCTTAAATTTGTTGTTGTTGTTAGTTGCGAAGTCATGTCCAACCCATCGTGACCCCATGGACAACATTCCTCCAGGCCTTCATGTCCTCCACCATCCCGCAGAGTCCACTTAAGCTCACACTGACTGCTTCATTCTCTGCCGCCCCCTTCTTCTTTTGTCGTCAATTGTTCCCAGCATTAGGGTCTTCTCCAGGGAGTTCTTCCTTCTCATTAGGTGGCCAAAGTATTTGAGTTTCATCTTCAGTATCTGGCCTTCTAAAGAACAATCAGGGTTGATCTCCTCTAGGACTGACTGGTTTGATTGCCTTGCGGTCCAAGAGACTCGCAGGAGTCTCCTCCAGCACCACAATTCAAAGGCCTCAATCCTTTGGCGCTCAGCCTTCCTTATGGTCCAGCTTTCACAGCCATACATTGTAACTGGGAAAACCATAGCCTTGACGATAACGCACTTTCGTCGGCAGGGTGATGTCTCTGCTTTTTAGTATGCTGTCTAGATTTGCCATAGCTTTCCTCCCCAGGAGCAAGCGTCTTTTAATGTCTTGGCTACAGTCTCCATCTGCAGTGATCTTGGAGCCCAGGAAAACAAAATCTGTCACTACCTCCATTTCTTCGCCATCTATTTGCCAGGAAGTGAGAGGACTGGATGCCCTGATCTTAGTTTTCTTAATGTTGAGTTTCAAGCCAACTTTTGCGCTCTCCTCCTTCACTCTCATCAAGAGGCGCTTTAGTTCCTCTTCACTTTCTGCGATTAGAGAGGTATCATCTGCGTATCTGAGGTTGTTGATATTTCTCCCAGCAATCTTAGTTCCAACTTGTGTTTCATCTAGCCCCGCCTTCCTCATGATGTGCTCTGCTCTTAAATTACAGAGGGGCAAAAACTAGTTTCAGAAATTGGTACTCAATTCACCAGTATCTTTTGTTTCATGTCTATCATAGTGTGGGGTTGTGGGCAAGGGAGTATATTATTATCTAAAATCTGTGTGCAGCACTTAGTAAATTTCAGATACTTTTTAAATGATTTTCCCAAGTGTGTTTTTCTGCGTTAGTTTTGCATCCTTTGCTTTGCTTCTTTGAAACCTCAGTAGTCTTTAATTTCACTTTCAAAATCCCAGGAGGTTATTTCTTATTGGCTTGCACTCTTCCTACCTGAAAGGTTGTCACACAGAGGAAGGCGAGGATCTCTCCTTAATTATCTCAGAGTGCATGATAACATGGAATAACAGGCTCAAGCTACAGGAAGGCAGATTCCAGCTGAATATCAGGAAGAACTTCCTGATTGTTAGAGCAGTACAACAAAGGAACCAATAACTTTAAGAGGTTGTGGATTTTCCCACATTGAAGGCATTCCAGATGTACCTGGAAAGCCATCTGAGAAGAATGGTTTAACTGAGAGTCCTGTACTGAACAGGTGGTTGGACCTGATGATATTCTTGTTGCCTATAAATTATGTGATTTTAATACTGAAAATTACTGCAGAATTTGAGTTCTTGTGTAGATAGAGTGCAGGGATTCATCTCATCCACATGCAATGGCCTGACTGGCTGTACATCACTGAGCAATTCATTCTGTTCCATACCTGTAAATAGATTGTTGAATCATCTCACAGTTTATACATCACAAGTTTTTAAAAAAGATACTGGATCTTCCTGCCCAACTGCCCCTGTTGCAAGTGCAAGAGCCTAACCAGTTCAGGGAGGATTCTATGGATTAACAACATACTGGCTTGTGAGAACAGAGACAAGGCAAGAGGTCTACCAGGATTAAACAACCAGGAATGGTGATTCATTTAATTGTTTAGCCCTTCCTGCTTTTGCAGGAGCAAAAGAACAATGGAAGTCAGCAAACTTGCTTGTTCACAATAACCCAGGATTTTTAACCCTCCCCCCAGTTGTTACTGTTTTGTTGGCACTGTTTGTACCTTTTTTCCAAGCATTGCTCAGCACCAATGCATGAAGGTACTACCTTGTTTTCTTTGGAATGCATAAAAAATCAAGAGATGGCATTTGCTTTTCCTCCTGTCCTCTCTCTGTAGAAACCATGGCGAGCCCAGCAAAAGAGAACAGCTACAGAATGAAGAGTTACAAAAACAAAGCATTGAACCCTGAGGAAATGCGTCGGAGAAGAGAAGAGGAGGGCATCCAGCTCCGTAAACAGAAACGGGAGCAGCAGGTAATTCTTGTGTGGGTAATAGATGGCATGTGCATGTCTGCCTTGGCCAGAAAGGTAGCCTAGGTCAATTGCTTCTGCTTATAACTGATTTTCCATGTCTGGAGTGTAGGGGACATGGTTTGCCTTGTTTAAATGGATCTTTTCTTAGAGCTTCACTGGCATTCTGGTACCTGGTAAGCTGTACTTTGCAGAGCAGCCTTGAAGATTAACCCAGAGTGGTTTAATCAGTTAAGGGACTAAAGCTGTAGTTGTTGGACCTGGACTTCAGTTTTAATTAGTGAACTTAAGAGTGAAGGACATCCTTGTGTTTTTAAGCTTAGTTCTCATAGGCTAGTATAATAGAAATGAGAGAGAAACTACTAGAGAACCTTTCCTTCTAATAAAGGGGAAAATGTTACTGCTGTTTCAGTATCTGACGAAGTCCTCTATGCAATTCTTATTACATGTGCATCTATTACATTTTTAAAAATGCAAATAAATGACATTCAAATGGGGGACATCTATGGCAACCTAAACATTCTGCACAAGAAAGGGAGGGGCAAAAGATCGATCAGGATTCACTGACACATCTCTGGGTGATTTGCAGTAGATATTATCTAATAAGGGCAACAACTAAACTCCCTCTAAATTGGGTTGCTGAAAAATATCTTTTCAGTGGTAGACTGTGCATGCCTTTGTGCATGAATGGACTAGTGAGTTTGGTTCTGTTATTGATTACATATCCCTGAATTGAGCACAAACTTACACCCTGTTCCCAAATTCTTAGCACTCAACCATCTGCCTGAGCCACTGTTTTGCACCATGTTCCACTTGGTGGGTATTCTAGTCAAAAGAAAGTAGATCCTAGGAGACTGAAATCTGCCCAGCCTTGGTAAATGGCACCAGCATTTTCTGATGAAGAGTTATTTGACTTTTGAAACTAGTCAACAGGAAGGTACAGTCCTGTAAATTGAGTGCTTAGCCCCACCTATCTCAGTTAGTCTTAACCACAAAATACGCAAACCCCTCAGAATTTGTAGATCATTATGTTTGGGTCATGTGTTCAAAGTCAGGAAAAGCAGTGTCTTTTGCCAGGCTAAAAAAGAGCCTTGTTGGCTGAAGACATTTTGACATACTAGAAGTGCTTCATTGCTAAAGATGCACACATTCTTTTTCCTAATTTGCACTGCGTTATTGCAGAATCTAGGGACTGCAGGTGGCGCAGTGGTTTAAACCACTGTGCTGCTGGGCTGGTTGATCGAAAGGTCGCCGGTTTGAATCTGCACACGGGGTGAGCTCCCGTGCGCCGTCCCAGCTCCTGCCAACCTTGCAGTTCGAAAGCATGCAAATGCAATTAGATAAAAAGGTACCACTTCGGTGGGCAGGTAACAGCGTTCCGTGCACTTCGGTGTCTAGTCATGCCGGCCACATGACCACGGAGACTGTCTGCGGACAAACGCTGGCTCCCTCGGCCAGGAAACGGAGATGAGCACCGCCCCCCTAGAGTCAGGCATGCCTGGACGTAACGTCAAGGGGAAACCTTTACCTTTACCTTTTATTGCAGAATCTGGGGCAACATTCATAAAGTTGTATCTTAAAAGCCAAGTTTCTAACTCCTGTGGCTGCAGACAAGATGTGGGCAGTGCCTGACAAAACCTCAAATGATGTGACAGTTGTGGGAAGAGATGGAACACAGCTTTGGAAGTACTCGGGCTTCAATGACTTCAGACATCTGCTTATGGCCAGCATTTGCAGATACTGTTTGTTCCCTTATGTCTTGCTCCATCTTTCATTTCAGCTCTTCAAAAGAAGAAATGTGGAGCTTATTAATGAAGATGCTGCTATGTTTGACAGCCCCCTTGTAGACTCCTTTGTTAGCTCAACCACTGGAGGAGTAAGTAATCTTGGGAGCTGTGACACATTTAATTGGGGTGGGGGAGACTGTGCAGCAGCCTGTGGTAACAGAGATATCAGAAATCCATTTGAAATACTTCATTTGCTCTGAAGGGTGGGTGCTGGGACTGATGTGTGGGTGTTCTTTTCAGGAGGGCATGATCACAAGAGAGATGGTGGAAATGCTGTTTTCAGAAGACCCTGATCTTCAGCTAGTAACCACCCAGAGGTTTAGGAAACTTCTTTCGAAAGGTAAATGCAGTTATAGTTCTTAATTAGCAACGTTAGTAATCGTGTGTTTCAAAAAACAAGCCTCTTGTCAAGCGTACCTCTATAATGGTAAGCAAATAATTTTAGCATGCAGTCATATGGCATTGGCCTATGCAGGGGCAGGTAGCAGAGGCAATCTTTGCATCACATCCTTCTGTCCTTAATTTTCTGCAAACTGTTTTTTTTTTTTTTTGTTCTGCCTAGCTGGAGCACCTTGGAAGGGGAGAGAAGGAGGCTGGAGCACTATCAGGACGGCTTATACACTGGTTGCCTCCATCTCCTCCCCTTTCCGCACCCTTCTCTTAGGCCACTGTCCTGACTTCCAAGAACAGCCAGTGCAGTTCTTTCCATATTAACTGGGTGAGGGAAGCAGAATCAGACCTTTGATTCCCAACTCCAGGTGCTGTCCGTTTACTGAGATCTGCAAATCTCAGGGCTCCTCAAATACTGTCTAGGGCTCATAGGACCGCTCCTCCCTGCAAAACTGATAATAGGATTAAATTATACATGAAAGGAGGGGAATAAAAAATAAATAAATCGAAATCGAACTGAACATTTTAGTTTTGGAGAAATGGGATTACACTTGCCTACATTTATCTGGCTACTGTTTTGACCTTTGTTTCCCTCCTCGCACTTCCTTCCAGCAGAAGCCAGGGATTTGTCCAGATAAAGGCTGGCCTTATATATAGGGTGTAGTAGGACCCTGAGAACCCAGCTGTCAGAGGGGCAAGTTTTTAGCCCTCATGTTAATAGTGGAGGGAAACATTAAAAGGCAGAGTGTCAGTTGTTTACAGATTAAAGACCTAAGGGCACAATGCTATCAGTTGTACCCTCACTGACTGTAAGCCCCTGAACTTGGAGGCTTATAATTATTCTATGCTCAATGGGAGGCGTGGCAGAGGCAATCTTTACCTCTCCATCCTTCTGCTCTGTGTTTTTGCCCATCTAGCAAGGGCATTTTGGAGGGGGAGGGACAGTGGTTGACAGAGGCTCAGGATAGCTCATATCTTAACCTCTCTGGTCTCCTCCTCTCCCCACCCACCAAAACACCCCCTTTTGTCCCTCTCCAAGGTCACTCTTCCAACCTTGGAGGCCAGTCAGCACTGTTCTTTCCACACCAGCTGCAGGGATTGCTTGACTGCCCCAGCCGAGGTTAGAGCACTGTCTCCAGCCTTGGAGAGTTGATTCCGAACCCTCATGTGGCCCCTCAGAAGCTGTTCTGGGGCCATAAGGTTGCTCTCTTTGTGGGATTACATCAGACCACATGATGTCACAGATAGGGCCCTTTGTGTTCTGACTTGCTGTCATAAAGATCATTCTTTCCTTTAGAGCCCAACCCTCCAATAGATGAAGTAATAAGCACTCAGGGAGTGGTGGACAGGTTTGTGGAGTTCCTAAAGAAAAGTGAAAACAGCACCTTACAGGTAAGGAGGAAGGCAGTCTTTTTTGGCTCTGTGTTATCATTGTAGTCGAGAAAGTTGTACATGGCTCTCTGCAAGTCAGACTGGCCCAGGTGTGACAAAAGTTACTCTTTGCAGTGCTTGTGGGATTGGTTCTGGCTGCAGCCATCATTTTGTTCTTAGTGCATCGAACCACCAGCTGGAATGTAATATAAAATCCTGTTACGTGATCGGTTGTCCAGAGGTTTTGGACCGCAGTGATCAGGGGGGCTGGAGCAGTTCCCCTGTGAGGAATGACTATGGCAACTGGGATTGTTCAGCTTAGGGAAAAAGTGAGTAAGGGCATTTAAAATAATGCTTGGTGGAGAAAGTAGAAAGGGAGACCTTTTTCTTCCTCTCTCATAACACTCACACCCAGGCTCATTCTATGAAGCTGATCAGTAAGAGGTTTAGGCCAGAAAAGGAAGCACTTCTACACACAGCATATGGTTAAGCTGTGGAATTTGCTGCCATGGGAAATGCTGATGGCTGCCAGTCTGGATGGCTTTAAAATGGGATTGGACAGATTCATGAGGGAGGAGGTTGCAAACTTGCTGGCTAAGTGCTACCTCTCCTTTACCAGAGGTGGCATGCCTGCATACAGCAGATCTTGGGGTGGGAGGAGGTCTTGCAGCCATCCTGCCGGAAGCATCCTGTGGGTGCCTGGTTTGCCACCATGTATATGGTGTGCTGGACTGGATGGAATTTTGGTCTAGTCCAGACTGGTTTTTCTTACGTTCTTTTGGTTTTCATACTAGAGAAAGTACATAGCAAAAGTGGATACTGCAGTACCTCCAAGCTCATCCCTAGCTGCCTAGCTTTTCTCTTTGAAAACTCCCAAAGAGAAAAGCTTCACTATGGTTCCTAAAGACACTGCAAACCTTAAATGTATTTTGGAGTTAGAAGGTCGCAAACACTGGTCGACTATGGCAAATACATCTCTATCAAGGTTGTGTAGGATGATGTGCCAGCTGGGAGCTTTAGAATCATCAGAACTGAACCCAAATAACTCCCTGTGTTTTACTGCCATGCGGTGGCAAAAGTGGTGGACGTTTCCCTGACACATTTTACAGGGCAAAGAGGAAGCCTCATTCTAACTCTTTTGCCTTCACTAGCTGGTGCAGGTGGTGGCAGCCACAGCAAAGCTCCTCTCTTGGTTGCACACCTGCCTTTTCTTTTCCTCACTTTGCCCCAGGTGCGATATGTCTGTGGGAAAGAAAACGAGAGCTGTGCCATGCTGCTGTTGCTGCCGCCACCCACAAATGGCAAAATAAAGTAAGACTAGAAAGAAGCTGTCACTCCTGGTAAAGGGGTAAGCCTCTCTCCCTCATTCAATCAGTAATCCAAATTTTCCCCTTATCCTATCCCCCAATATTCAGTATCCTCCAGGAACTTTTGACCTGGCTCTAGTTAAGAAAGTCTATTCTATTCTTATCTGTGGGATCCTTTTTCTGAGCACATCAGTTGCAAGTCAGTTCTGAGCTGCTGTAGTTAAAACCTAGGACTGCTTGTCCCTCAATATAAAGCATTTTCCTGATGGAGGCATCTGTTAATGACTTGCTTGTTGCTTTCAGTTTGAAGCCGCATGGGCGTTAACAAACATTGCCTCAGGCACCTCACTACAAACCAAAATAGTAATTGAGGCTGGAGCAGTTCCAATCTTCATTGAATTGTTGAGTGCTGATTTTGAAGATGTCCAAGAGCAGGTGAGGCGCTTTCAGGCTGGATTGGGAGCTTAGACCTGCTAACTTGAGTCCCTTTTCTGTGTATTAGGGATATAGCACCTTCAGTCTGCGTAGCCTTCTTGAACCCCTGCTATTAACCTAAGACAGGAGAGAACAGTGGGGATCTGTATGCATGCCACACCTCCTCCAGATTGGAAAGATGACTCGCATACCAGGAAATTCCCACTGTTCTGTACAGTCATGGATAATAGCACCCTTGTGTCTTTATGGTGGGATCCAGTGCCACGGGGGATGGTGTGCACCAGAGGAAGCCAGAGGCTCGGCTGTCTTCACAGCAGGTTTACTTTCTGGCTTCTGGGAGAGGTAAAAGGGGTGGTGCAGAGGGCATGATGATGTGACTGACATCAGTCAGTCAATGGGTCAGGGCTTGCCCCTGATACCTGCCTACATAGCTATACATCAAGTGCTAAGCTGGAAAGGCTGGGGCCTGCAGTGCAATGAGTGACCTCATGTGGAAGCAGACCTTATGGCCCCTTGCAGTTCCATCTGAGCCATGGAAGACAATTCCCCTCGTTGCAGCTTAGCTGCCATAGGTCAGTGGGACCTTGAGAAGCTTCTTGTGTTCTTCTTCTGCCTGTTCTTCCCTGCCTCCAAAGTGAGTGCTGAAGCCCCTGTTTTTCTTGCAGGCTGTTTGGGCACTGGGGAACATTGCTGGAGACAGTTCTGCCTGTCGGGATTATGTCCTCAACTGTGGCATCCTTCCTCCCTTGTTGTTGTAAGTAGCTGCTGGAAGAAAGTAAATGCTTCTTAAGTCCGATGCCTTTTAGCTGCATCTCTTTCCCTATATCCAGAGCATTAGATTGAACATATTTTGTTGAATGGGGTAGAAAAGATTCATTTTTTTTTCTGCACAACTATGATCAAATCAATCAGTATATTTATGGTCTGGAGGTGATTTCCCATGGACTGTCTAGGTAGATGCATAGTTTGCTTAGTGTTCAGATAATTTGGAACAACTCTGCGTGTATTTTTGTTGTCGTCGTCGCCGCATGCCATGTTGTTTCCTAATTGCAGAAGGTGTGTGGTGGGATGATGTAGGTGAGATGGTTCATCTGGGGAGGGCTGACGTCTGGTTAGAGAGAACCTTTGAAGATGGTTTTCCTTATTGCCCAGTGTCTAATGCCTTATGAAAGGAATGGAGAATAGTGGATGAAAATAAAATAAGCCCAGGAAAATAAAATCTGTCACTACCACCATTTCTTCGCCATTTATTTGCCAGGAAGTGAGAGGACCAGATGCCATGATCTTAGTTTTCTTAATGTTGAGTTTCAAGCCAACTTTTGCACTCTCCTCCTTCACCCGCATCAAGAGGCTCTTTAGTTCCTCTTCACTTTCTGCCATGAGAGTGGTATCATCTGCATATCTGAGGTTGTTGATATTTCTCCCAGCAATCTTAATTCCAATTTGTGATTCATCTAGCCCTGCCTTTCTCATGATGTGCTCTCCATATAAGTTAAATAGGCAGGGTGACAGTATACAGCCTTGCCGAACTCCTTTCTCAATTTTGAACCAATCGGTGGTTCCGTGACCAGTTCTCATCATCTTTTAGGATTTTGAATAGCTTAGCTGGAATACTGTCACCTCCACTAGCTTTGTTGTTGCTCAGACTTCCTAAGGCCCATTTGACTTCACATTCCAGGATGTCTGGCTCGAGGTCAGTGATCACCGCATTGTGGTTATCAGGGATGTTAAGCTCTTTCTTGTATAGTTCTTCTGTGTAATCTTGCCACCTCTTCTTAATCTCTTCTGCCTCTGTTAGGTCCCTGCCATTTTGGTCCTTTATCATGCCTATCTTTGCATGAAACATTCTCTTCATATCTCCAATTTTCTTGAAGAAATCTCTGGTCCTCCCTATTCTATTGTTTTCTATTTCTTTGCACTGTTCATTTAAGAAAGCATTCTTATCTCTTCTAGCTATTCTCTGGAATTCTGCATTCAATTGGGTGTATCTTTCTCTTTCTCCCTTGCCTTTCGCTTCCCTTCCTTATTCAACTATTTGTAAAGCTTCCTCAGACAGCTATTTTGCTTTCTTGCATTTCTTTTTCTTTGGGATGGTTTTAGTTGCTACCTCTTGTACACTTTTGCAAACTTCCATCCGTAGTTCTTCAGGCAGATAGTTCTATCAGATCTAATTCCTTAAATCTATTTGTCACCTCTACTGTATATTCATCAGGGATATGATTTAGGTCATCCCTGAGTGGCCTAGTGCTTTTCCGTACTTGCTTCAATTTAAGCCTAAATTTTGCAACAAGAAGCTCATGATCTGAGCCACAGCCAGCTCCTGGTCTAGTTTTTACTGACTGTGTAGAGCTTCTCCATCTTTGACTGCAGAGCACATAGTCAATCTGATTTCTGTGTTGACCGTCTGGTGATGTCCATGTGTAGAGTCGTTTTTTGGGTTGTTGGAAAAGAGTGTTTGCTATGACCATCGTATTCTCTTGACCAAATTCTACCAGCCTGTGCCCTGCTTCATTTTGTACTCCAAGGCCAAACTTGCCTGTTATTCTGGTTATCTTTTGGCTTCCTACTTTAGCATTCCAATCCCCCATGATGATAAGGACATCCTTTTTTGGTGTTAATTCCAGAAGGTGTTGTAGGCCTTCATAGAACTGGTCAACTTCAGCCTCTTCAGTACCAGTGGTTGGGGCATAGACTTGGACTATTGTGATGTTGAATGGTTTGCTTTGGATTCGAACTGAGAAGGGCATTCTGTCATTTTGGAGATTGTATCCCAGTACTGCTTTTCCTACTCTTTTATTGATTATGAAGGCTACCCCATTTCTTCTGAAAGATTCTTGCCCACGGTAGTATACCTGATGGTCGTCTGAATTAAATTAACCCATTCCTGTCCATTTTAGTTCACTGATTCCTAAGATGTCGATGTTCAGTCTTGTCATCTCTTGTTTGATCATGTCCAGCTTGCCTTGATTCATGGATCTTTCATTCCAGGTTTCTATGGAGTATAGATCTTTACAGCATCAGACTCTCCTTTCACCACCAGTTACATCTGCAACTGAGTGTCCTTTTGGCTTTGACCCAGTCGCTTCATTCTTTCTGGCGCTACTAGTACTAGCCCTCTGCTCTTCCCCAGTAGCATATTGGACACCTTCCGACCTGAGGGGCTCATCTTCTGGTGTCATATCTTTTTGCCTTTTGGTACTGTCCACTGGAGAAGGAAATGGCAACCCACTCCAGTATCTTTGCCATGAAAACCCCATGGACAGTACCAAAAGGCAAAACAATATGACACCGGAAGATGAGCCCCTCAGGTCAGAAGGTGTCCAATATGCTACTGGGGAAGAGCGGAGGGCTAGTACTAGTAGCGCCAGAAAGAATGAAGCGACTGGGTCAAAGTTGACAGGACACTCACTTGCTGATGTATCTGGAGGTGAAAGGAAAGTCCGATGCTGCAAAGATCTATTCTCCATAGGAACTTGGAATGTAAGATCCATGAATCAAGGCAAGTTGGATGTGGTCAAACAAGAGATGACAAGACTGAACATCGACATCTTAGGAATCAGTGAACTAAAATGGACAGGCATGGGTGAATTTAGTTCAGATGACCATCAGGTATACTACTGCGGGCAAGAATCCCTCAGAAGAAATGGAGTAGCCTTCATAGTCAATAAAAGAGTAGGAAAAGCAGTACTGGGATACAATCTCCAAAATGACAGAATGATCTCAGTTCGAATCCAAGGCAAACCATTCAACATCACAATAGTCCAAGTCTATGCCCCAACCACTGGTGCTGAAGAGGCTGAAGTTGACCAGTTCTATGAAGGCCTACAACACCTTCTAGAATTAACTCCAAAAAAGGATGTCCTTATCATCATGGGGGATTGGAATGCTAAAGTAGGAAGCCAAAAGATAACTGGAATAACAGGCAAGTTTGGCCTTGGAGTACAAAATGAAGCAGGGCAAAGGCTGGCAGATTTTTGTCAAGAGAATACAATGGTCATAGCAAACACTCTTTTCCAACAACCCAAGAGACGACTCTACACATGGACATCACCAGATGGTCAACACAGAAATCAGATTGACTATGTGCTCTGCAGCCAAAGATGGAGAAGTTCTATGCAGTCAGTAAAAACTAGACCAGGAGCTGACTGTGGCTCAGATCATGAGCTTCTCATTGTAAAATTTAGGCTTAAGTTGAAGAAAGTAGGGAAAACCACTAGGCCACTCAGGTATGACATAAATCATATCCCAGATGAATACACAGTAGAGGTGACAAATAGATTTAAGGAATTAGATCTGATAGACAGAGTGCCTGAAGAACTATGGATGGAGGTTTGCAACATTGTACAAGAGGTAGCAACTAAAACCATCCCAAAGAAAAAGAAATACAAGAAAGCAAAATGGCTGACTGAGGAAGCTTTACAAATAGCTGAGGAAAGAAGGGAAGCGAAAGGCAAGGGAGAAAGAGAAAGATACAAACAATTGAATGCAGAATTCCAGAGAACAGCTAGAAGAGATAAGAATGCCTTCCTAAATGAGCAGTGCAAAGAAATAGAAGAAAACAATAGAATAGGGAGGACCAGAGATCTCTTCAAGAAAATTGGAGATATGAAGGGAACATTTCATGCAAAGATGGGCATGATAAAGGACCAAAATGGCAGGGACCTAACAGAGGCAGAAGAGATTAAGAAGAGGTGGCAAGATTACACAGAAGAACTATACAAGAAAGAGCTTAACATCCCTGATAAGCACGATGGGGTGGTCACTGACCTCGAGCCAGACATCCTGGAATGTGAAGTCAAATGGGCCTTAGGAAGTCTGAGCAACAACAAAGCTAGTGGAGGGGAGAGCATTCCAGCTGACCTATTCAACATCTTAAAAGATGATGCAGTAAAAGTGCTACACTCAATATGCCAGCAAATTTGGAAAACTCAAGAGTGGCCACAGGATTGGAAAAGGTCAGTTTACATTCCGATCCAAAAGAAGGGCAATGCCAAAGAATGTTCAAACTGCCGCACCATTGCACTCATTTCACATGCTAGCAAAATGATGCTCAAAATCCTACAAGCTAGGCTCCAGCAGTATGTGGATCGAGAACTACCAGAAGTACAGGCAGGATTTCGAAGAGGGAGAGGAACTAGAGATCAAATTGCCAACATACGCTGGATCATGGAGAAAGCTAGGGAGTTCCAGAAAAACATCTACTTCTGCTTCATTGACTACGTGAAAGCCTTTGATTGTGTGGATCAGAACAAATTGTGGCAAGTTCTTAAAGAGATGGGAGTACCAGACCATCTTATTTGTCTCTTGAGAAATCTATATGCAGGTCAAGAAGCAACAGTGAGAACTGGACACGGAACCACTGATTGGTTCAAAATTGAGAAAGAAGTTCGGCAAGGCTGTATACTGTCACCCTGCCTATTTAACTTATATGCAGAGCACATCATGAGAAAGGCAGGGCTAGATGAATCGCCAGTTGGAATCAAGATTGCTGGGAGAAATATCAACAACCTCAGATATGCTGATGATACCACTCTCATGGCAGAAAGTGAAGAGGAACTAAAGAGCCTCTTGATGCGGGTGAAGGAGGAGAGCGCAAAAGTTGGCTTGAAACTCAACATTAAGAAAACTAAGATCATGGCATCCGGTCCTCTCACTTCCTGGCAAATAGATGGGGAAGAAATGGAGGTAGTGAGAGATTTTATTTTCCTGGGCTCCAAGATCACCGCAGACAGGGACTGCAGCCAAGAAATTAAAAGACACTTGCTCCTGGGGAGGAAAGCTATGGCAAATCTAGATAGCATACTGAAAAGCAGAGACATCACCCTGCCAACAAAAGTGCGTATAGTCAAGGCTATGGTTTTCCCAGTTGCAATGTATGGCTGTGAAAGCTGGACCATAAGGAAGGCCGAGCGCAAAAGGATTGAGGCCTTTGAGTTGTGGTGCTGGAGGAGACTCCTGCGAGTCCCTTGGACCGCAAGGCGATCAAATCGGTCAGTCCTGGAGGAGATCAACCCTGACTGCTCTTTAGAAGGCCAGATAGTGAAGATGAAACTCAAATACTTTGGCCACCTAATGAGAAGGAAGGACTCCCTGGAGAAGAGCCTAATGCTGGGAACAATAGATGGCAAAAGAAGGGGACGGCAGAGGATGAGGTGGCTGTATGGAGTCACAGAGGCGGTTGGTGTGAGCTTGAGTGGACTCCGGTGAATGGTGGAGGACAGGAGGGCCTGGAGGAATGTTGTCCATGGGGTCGCGATGGGTCAGATACGACTTCGCGACTAACAACAACAACACTGTCCATGGGGTTTTCATGGCAAAGATACTGGAGTGGGTTGCCATTTCCTTCTCCAGTGGATCACATTTTGTCAGAGCTCTCTGCTATGACCTGTCCATCTTGGGTGGCCCTGCACTGAATAGCTCATAGCTTCATTGAGCTACGCCAGCCCCTTCACCACGACAAGGCAGTGATCCCTGAAGGGGCTGGATGGAATAAACACATTCACATCTCCAGGTCCTAATGAACTCCATCCCAGAGTCATAAAAGAGGTAGTAGAGGAACTCTCAGAACCACTTGCTATTATCCTCAATAAATCCTGAAAAACAGGGAAAGTGCCAGATGACTGGAGACGGGCTAACGTTGTCCCCATCTTCAAAAAAGGAAAAAAAGATGAGACTGGAAACTACAGAAATGTTAGTCCTACCCCAATTTCTGGAAAAATTCTGGAGCAAATTATTTAAAAATTAGTCTTCAAGCACTAAAAGAAGAAGCAGGGGTTATTTATTTATTTCCACCATTGCCCCATAACCCAAAGGTCCTATGGGCAGCTTACAAATGTTGAAAACAGCATATAAATACAGTTGATCAATCAAAAATCCTGTCAAAGTAATTTAATCTCATTTTTTGACTGGGTGACCTCCCAAATGGACAGAGGGAACACCATAGACATAATCTGTCTTGACTCAAGCCAAGCTTTTGGCATAGTGCCCCATGACATCCTGATAAGCAAATTAGCAAAAAGTGGAGTCGATAGAAATACTGTTAGGTGATCCAAATTGGTTGCTAAATTGCACACAAATGGCGCCTGCTCAAACTGGAGGCAGGTGACTAGTGGGGTGCCACAGGGTTTAGTCCTGGGCCGAGTGCTCTTCAACATCTTGAAGAGGAAGTATAAGGAACAATAATCAGATTTGCAGATGATACAAAACTGGGTAGAATGGCAGGCACCCTAGAAGACAGAAGGAAGATCCAGGGCGATCTTGAACACTGGGCTGGAAGTAGCAGAATGAGATTCAACAGATTCAACAAGTGCCAAGTCCTCTACCTAGGAAAAATAAACCAAATGCATCCCTACAAGATGGGCAATATGTGGCTCAAGAGAACTGAAGACAACCTTGGAGTTATTGTGGAAAACAGGCTAAACAAGAGCTAACAGTGTGATGCAGCTGCCCAAAGGGCAAATGCTACTTTGGAATGCTTTAATAAAAGTTTTACTTCCAAATCACAAGAGTTAACTAGTTCCCCAATACTCCTCATTAGTCAGACCTCATCTAGAATACTGTGTCCAGTTCTGGGCATCAAGATTTAAGAAAGATGCAGTAAAATTAGAAAGGGTCCAGAGGAAGGCAACAAAAATGATCTGAGAGAACTGGGCATGTTCAGCCTTGAGAAGGGAAGACTGAGTGGGGATATGATATCCCTCTACAAGTCTCTCAGATGCTTCCAAATAGGAAGGTTAAGATCTCTTCTCCCTGATACCAGAGTGTAGGACATGGAATAATCAATTCAGACTGCAACAACCCAGTTTCAAACTAGATATCTAGAAAAGTTTCCTCACTGTCAGAGCAATACAACAGTGGAACCAGCTGCCTAGAGAGGTGGTGGGGTCTCCCATACTGGAGACATTCAAGGCAAAACTGAACAGCCATCTGAGTGGGATGGTGTAAATTGGTGTCATGCAACAGCAGGGGGTTGGACCCAATGACCTTCATGGCCACTTCCAAAGCTACAAAAGACAGAGTAAATTATTGTACTAAAGTCATCTTACCTGCCAAGTTCAACCTTTGTAGGATATGACCACATATAACTACGCGCTACAGAATTTACTTGAATCAGATGCTTAAAGGATTAGCAGCATTTTTCTGATAAAATTCATGATTCATATATTTTTTCCAGACTCCTCACCAAATCTACCAGGTTGACAATGACACGAAATGCTGTTTGGGCATTGTCAAACTTATGCAGAGGGAAAAACCCACCACCTGAATTTGAGAAGGTGAGATCCGAATGTGTGTTGTTTCTTGCCTAGGCACAGAATCCTTTTAGAGCTGTCCAACACTTCATGGAATTCTGTGGGTAGATCTTGGGGCTGCACCATATTTTAATGCTCCACCATCTGTATAAAAACCCAGCAGTACATTTTGTGGAAAGATTCAACATCGTTTCCTTAGCAAGCCTGCCTCACTGCTGATGCTGGTTGCACTGGTCATACCAGCAGCAGGCCATTACACGTGCCTTCACTTTAGAATGCAGGTGTGCTGTCCACCAGCCCAAGCAGCCCCCTCAAGTGGGACTGCTGCTGCGTATGTATGCCTTTGTGTGGAAGAGTGTTGTACTGACTTCAAGTTGGATCAGTTCTGTGGCTGGGGGGATGGGGTTACTGTGTTGAGCCATTGGTTCAAATTGGCAGAACAGCCTCGGATTTTCAAATTCCATGTTAGCTCAGTGCCCATACTAGGCCAGTTAGGGGTTGTGAAAATGTGAAAGCTTTTGATGTCTTTTTATCAGGCACACTGTTATGAAAGCAGATGATGGAGAGGGTGGGAAAAGTTTGATTTAATGTTCAGGTCAGAATTTTAGGAGCCAATGTAGGAAAGGTTACAGGCATGTAAAGTAGGCTGCCGTGATGGTCTTAGGTTGCACTTTAAACCATTTCCAGGACTGCTGAGAAAGAGAAATGGGAGTGGGGTGTGCATTAGGCTGTTACATGGTTAGGCATAAGCCACAGCCCTCTTTCCTCCCTAGAATTTTGTTCTAATGGTCTCTTACAATTTTGCTCCCTGTTAGGTATCATCCTGTTTGCCAGTCTTGTCACGCTTACTCTTCAGCAGCGACTCAGACTTGCTAGCAGATGCGTGTTGGGCACTCTCCTACCTGTCGGATGGCCCTAATGAGAAAATCCAGGCCGTAATAGATTCTGGGGTGTGTCGGCGACTGGTGGAATTGCTGATGTAAGTTTCTGATTTGGGACAGATCCTGACAGAGGTTCTATACTCTGAGGGGTCCAGAATTAAAACTTCTAGGAGGATCTGCCCCTTGCATTATAAGGCCATGTTTCTTACGGTCTGAGGCCAACATTCACTGGGAATAACTGAGATCCTTCAGAGTTTCATAAAACCATCATGTGGATTTACTCATAACTACCAGCCATTTTGTGGCTAGAATTGGTTCCATTCATTGACAAAGTAAGATGCTGAGGTACATCAGCAATGCTGAGATGGTAAGATTAGCTTATATTCACACTTTTGTCATCTTGAATGTGGGGAAACTGTTCCCCCACTTCGGTATCTTTAACCTTGAGTAAGTGAATGCATTGTTTGCATGAGTCAGTTGATTCTTTTGCTTAAGAGTATTGTGAGAACATAAATTGAACTGATTCATATGTAATAGCAGTTGTGGACTAATCAACCCTGTGTGTTCATTGCTTCCATTTTTAATTAAAAACTTACAGTTACCCAGTTTGTAGATTGAGTGATGTCTGCACCCTCACATTGTTCAGGGGTTAGGGTGCTGTATCCACACACACAATCTAAAATGAAATAAATAGGTAGGATAACTAGGTGTCCATAGCTAGGTGTCCATATGAATTTTTTTTTAATACACTGCAAAAACCCAGTGTATAAAAGTGCATCTGCCAGTGCAGTGAGCAGAGCTGGATTTTGACATTAAAACCACAGGTTCTAGTTCCCTGCATTGCTCTGGAGCCAGGCAGCCATCCCTGGCTTGGGTGCCTCTCTAGCCTGCAGATTTTACTTTCTGCTATTGCACTTGGCTGCAAAACTGCATGTTGGTTGTGGGACTAAATGCTTGGCTGTGCTGTTGCCCACTGCAGCCCATCATGGAATAGCATGGAAAGATCAGCTCAGACGTGTTTCACCAGTAGGCTTGGTACAGAGTCCTCTGTGGGAAAGAGTCGCACTAAACCTCAGGGCTGGCACAGGCGGTTCCTTCTGTGGGGTGAGATGAGGATCTCACTTTCTCTTTCCACAGGCACAGTGACTACAAGGTGGCTTCTCCAGCTTTGCGTGCTGTCGGCAACATTGTGACGGGGGACGATATCCAGACCCAGGTGATGGGAAGGGACCAAGCCTGGAAAGGGCCTGTTGGAGGGTGCATATTTTAAAAGCCCAGCTATTTAGCTTGTTCCACTGATTAACCTGAGGAGGGCTCCTGGGAGATATCTATCCAGAAGGGAATCCTGAAATGGGCTTTGAATGCTTTTCTCTGATCAAAAGCAAGTGCTCATTGAAATTGGGGTGATGGTATGAACTACTACAGAATGCCAGTCTCTCTCTTGTTGGTGGAATTTGCAGCAAAGGCTTGGAATTGTTTGCTTTTCAGGATGGTTAGAGATACAATTGAGTGCCATTTTGTTAGAAGACGCTCTGAAGCTGCACTTTCCCTCTGACAAAAGCACTTTCTCCTTTTCAGGTTATCCTGAATTGCTCAGCTTTGCCTTGTCTCCTTCATCTTCTCAGCAGTCCCAAAGAGTCTATTCGGAAAGAAGCTTGCTGGACGATCTCTAATGTCACAGCAGGAAACAGGGCTCAGATACAGGTACGGACCCTCCAGACTCTGACCACAACACACTCTTTCGGTCCAAGATGTCTGCTTCAAAGGTCAAAACCAACCTTTCCATGATCATGGGCTGGCACTTTAGTAGCGTCTACATTATTTGCTTGCTTGCTTACATTTATATGTCACCTACTTTCCTAAAAGGGCCAAAAAAGGCAGTCCTCCATGATTGAAAACACAAGAACTGCAACATACTAAAAAAAATCATTATGTTTAGATTCTTTTTCTCAAAGAATGGTACTTGAGGCAGCTAACAGTAAAATTTGAATTATAAATGAAATTTTAAATAAAATATTTCAAAATACATTTTAATACATAGCTAACACATCAATAAAGAAATAAGCAGCCCCAGCTTAAATTCCTTGAGCAACAGAACAGCTTATATCCCACCACTCTGCCTCAATAAAAGCACCTTTGCCTGTTTGCAGAAGACTGAGTGAAGCCAAGCTAGATTTGCTCTGCAGGGAGTTCTAGAGCCTGGGAGCAGCCCCCGAGAAGTCCCTGTCTTGCACTCACACCAAATTTGTCTCTCCTAATGGGACTGATAGAAAGGCATCCTGTGAAGATGTGAAAACATCTTGTATGGGGGAGGGTGGTCTTTCATGTGACCAGGCCCCAGATTGTGCCCAGAAAAAGACCAGTAGCCAGCAAAACTGTTTTAATGAGGAAGTCACATGGTAGTGGTGACATCAAACCATAAAATTCCATACAGGTTTTGCAATGTTTATGTTAAATAGCATGGGGAACCAGATGGAGGCCTCAGGAATGCTATCCCACAGCCCCAGCACAGCCAGATCCCTGAGAAGGATGCTGTGGTTGACAGCGTTCCCAGCACAAAAGGTCACTCAGGGTGACCAAAGCTTTATTGGGTACAACTTAACCCTTGAATTCAGCACAGAAAGCTACTGCCACCCCATGCTGGTCTTTCAAGGATGATGTAATCTGGTCTCATTACCAGTTCCCAGTTAGTGCCTAGGTGCCATATTTTGCACCTGCTGTAGCTCCACCTGCTCTTCAGGGGTAGCCCCACCCAGAGTGCATTGAAATAGACTTAATTGTCCTAATTGCGACAGCTGTTACCAGGCTGGACCTGCTCAGGTAGGGTCACAGCTTGTGCATTAGTAGTGCATAGAGATGCTCTGTGCATCCAGGAACAGTGTAGGAGGATCTCCTCAAGAGGAGTGCAAGCCCTTCCAGAACAAGCCGAATTCTGAGCCTGAACCAGACTTTCAGACCACCCTGTAGCACCTCGGTCTTGTCTGGATTCAACCCCAGCTTGTTCAGTCACACCCCGCCCATTTTCTAACCTGGCTCACGTTCTGTGTTTTTCACCGCTCCTTCATGTTTGGTGGCAAAGAACAGTAGAGCTGGGCATCATCAACATACTGGCAGCACCTTACTCAAGAACTCTGAATGATGCCTCCCAACAGTTTCAGGGAAATGTTAAATAATGTGGGGAGCATGAGAGAGCCCTGTGGGGCACCCCAAGCCAGTGACGGCAGAGTCGAGCAGCAGTCCCCTCCTCCACACCATCCGCATCTCCCACCAGCCCACCATGTGCTGTGCTAACGCCTTGCTTTGCACTAGTTCCCCTAGGGTTGGCTCCAGTAGAGCTTGCTAACGAGTTCAGGTGGCTGCTTGTATCAGGCGAAACACTGCCTGGATATTTCCAGGGCTCTCCCTGTTCCATACTGTGATGGCGTTTCTTCACCAAAGCAAAAAAAGGGTTCTTGGCTGTAAGACCAGAATAATAGCTGAAGATCCTCATGAATTTAGCATTTTAAACAAAATGAACTGTAGTTTCTACTGCAGCAAGCTCTTGATTTTTTCTTCCTGTCCTTCCCTTGAACATATTTTCTCCAAATAGTATCTTCATACCTTCCAGATACCCAGGAACCTTGTTTATGCCTTCCTTTCCCTGAAACCAAGTGGTCCTTTTCCAAAGATGGGCATGCTGAGTCAGTGGCTAATCTTGCACAATTACCTTCTCTGCTGTGAAATCCAGGAAATTTAGTGAAAAATCTGAGATCCTCTGCAATTTTTTGCTAGACTTTCTGAAAACCAGGCCTAGAAGCCTAATGTAGGAATGGGAAAGTATGTTTGTTTTTGCTGTTGTTCAACCCCAGGGAGTGTTAATGGGCCAGAGGCCCAGCCGCTTTGGTTGTAATTAGCCACACTTACAAGAGCAATAAAACTAAATCTGTTTATTGCTAGTCGTCTACAAGATTTACAGTTCTATAGATGAGCTCCTTAATAAAAGTCTTTGATGAACAGATGTTCGCCTCTGAATGGCGAAAGTCTCCCCTCCTACGTCATATCTCCTCCTAAAGCTCACTCCTCCTTCCTCCTCCCCTCACTTCTTGTTTTGTCTTCAAATCCTGTTCTGAGCCCTCTTAAAATCCACAAATCCCATAATGCCTTCAGCTTCTGGTCCCGTCAGCTCCGCCTCAGAGGAGGAGGAGGTATCCTGTTCCATCTCTTTCCTGGTAGAACTCGCAGCTTCCTCCTTCTCAGGGTTCTCTGGCTGACTTAAAGGGCCAGGTGTCTGTTCAGTGGATTGGAGATTAGAGAGGCTCCCATCTACCGGCTGAGTTGTGGGGGGGTGCCTCTTGGACTCTGGGTGTTAAAAGTAAGTCTTCCTCGTGAGTTGCAGTCTCTGTTGTGGCTTCTTGCACAACAGGGAGTCAGTAATCCTCACTTCGAATCACAAAGAAGGGCCCAGTCAGCTGTTGGTCTGCTTTGCACTTGCTCCTGATCTGTGTTAATGGACTATAATGCTAATGCACATTGTAACTTGGCTCTCTTGTCCTGAGTGCCTAAGTGTGCTTTCCCTGGACAAAGGAAAATTCTGGAATGAAGGTACTAACTTGCAGCAAAGTTGAGCCTGCTGGTGAAACCGTTTTCTTTTGACACCTGCACCTCCAGGCAGTCATAGATGCCAACATTTTCCCAGTGCTGATTGAGATCTTGCAGAAGGCCGAGTTCCGTACAAGGAAAGAAGCTGCATGGGCAATCACGAATGCCACATCAGGGGGAACTCCAGAACAGATCAAGTAAGTCAACAGTATTAGCTTCTTGCAAGATCTTCTGAGCTAACTTTTCTTTTGCTTGGTGGCATTCTCATGACTCAATATTCCATAACAATGAAAATTCTAAAGCAGGGGAGTCCAGCTCACAGGCTGCATGAGGCCCAGGACAGCTATGAATGCAGCCCAACACAAAAGCATAAACTTACTTAAACCACCATGAGGTTTTTTTGCAATTTTAAAAATTGCAAGTTTTTAAAAACTTGCAGTTTTTAAAAAACTGGATTGCATAGTTCACGAGCATGAACTTTGTAGATGATGTCGTGTCACAGTGTCACATAAAATAAATGTATGTATGCTCTAGCTAGTTGTACGCATTCGTGGCTTCAGTTTTACGGTGGTGTGTGGCTTCTATCTTCCAAACGCAGACAATCGAATTAACACCATCAGGTATTACATGTGCTCATGGTGACTTTGCAAGTGAAATGCAGCTATTATCAATTATTTTTCAACCTACAGTTGCAAACCATTTTATACATTTTGACACTTAGCTAAACATAGTCCTGTGAATAGTAAAAAATATACAGCCTTTTCAATTTGATACAAGAATTTAAAAACAGATTTCAAGATTTCTGGGAAAAGAAGCTCTATTTTGGTATATTTGTGACTCCATTTTCAGTCAACATAAATATGTTACCTGCCAGTTTTCAAATGGAATGCATAGAGCTGTAATCTGACATTCAACTTAAAGAAAAATTTGATCATGAACTTTTATAGGTCCTTTCTTCCCAGAGACAACTATCCCTCACTTCACAATCATGCCTTATTCATGTCTTTTGCTTTTTGGCAGCACCTACATTTGTGAGCAACTGAGAGTAAAATTAGAACCAAAATATCTGATGAGAACTCACTGAGAAGTTCAACTACTTCCATTGAAGCAGATATTAATGCATTAGTGTATTTTTCGCTCTATAAGACGCGCCTAGTTTTTAGAGGAGGAGAACAAGAAAAAAAATACTCTGAATCAAATGGGCACATCATCACAGGCACATTCCCCATCGCTTCCCCATGGGCTGCACATCTGACAGACTCACTGCACACACACATTCGCTCTATAAGACGCACAGACATTTCCCCTTACTTTGGGGGGGTGGGGAGTGCATCTTATAGAGCAAAAAATACAGTAGTTTCTCAAATGCAATGTCAAATATCCCACTAGTTTTATGTTGCCCTCTTTTCTGCTTGACGATTTTAAAAGACTCTCTGAATGGGGCACTGCATAATTAGGATTATTATTTGAGGACTTTTTTGCTTATCTGTGGAGGCAGATATCATGAAAATTATGCACAGACCTTAAAAAATTTTTTTTTGCTCATCAGCTTTCATTTGTATTTAATGCGTGGCCCAAGACAATTTTTCTTCTTCCAATGAGAAGCCAAAAGGTTGGACACCCCAGTTTTAAAGGATCCAAAGTCTTTGAACACTGACTTTCCTAATTTGATCAATAGAAAAGTCTTTTATGTTGTGCAAAAAGATATTTACTGCCTTTATTTTGTCTTCAGACAATACCAAGGTATTGGTACAAAAGAGAGTGGAGTGAATCATTTGGGGGAGGGTTTGAGTGTACACAAAAGAGGCTCCTGAGAGAATACACGGAATGTGAAAAGCGAGTGGTGTGCTCCCTGCTGAAACGGAACACAACCATGTGCAGGCTGGATGCTAGATACAGATACTGGAGCTGCTGTCCTCCTCCAGTTGACTTGTTTCATTGTAGCTAATAAAAACTGCTCTTCAGTGTCGGTGTGGGAAAGGGAGCCCCTTTGCACTGTTTTTGTACCATGTAGATTAGGATGTGCCTTGGATGAAACCAAAAGCCCAGCCAGAATGAGACAGGCGTCCTTCCAGCAGCAGCTCCAGCAGCAGCTCAAGCTTTGGATATGCAGGCACTTTGTTTCCTGCAAATAGCTTTTCTCTGAACCAGTGATGGGCAACTTTGGCAGGTGCAAGGGCCATTTTCCACCCACTGACACCCCCATGCAGAATTCCTGCCACATTTTAGCAACAACAAAATGTGCTCATTTTTGCTTAAAAAAGGCACATGTAGAGTGCTTGGTTTGCATAATACAAAATCATGCTGCCAAAGCCTTGGGGAAAGCAGTTTTGCGTTAATCCAAGGTGTGTTCTCCACATGCACCTTCTTTTTAAGGAAAAATTGGCATCCTTTCTCAGCTCAGAAAGGGGCCAGTGGCTGCAAAAAAGGGCAAGCTACATGTTGCCCACCTCTGCTCTGAATGATGATGGAAAGGTGGGGAAGAGCGGGAGTGCAGTGGAGTGGCAAGGCAGGCGCATCCTAGGGCAGGTTTTACCCAGACTGCTATCACTGTACTTTGGGGGAGGCAAGGATAGGCTACTGTTCCAGTGCCACCAGGCTTCCCTGAAAAAAGCCTTAAACTGGTTTTCAGTAATCAGACCCTGTAATGTGTACACCTATCCATCTGAAACTGCAGGTTTCTCGACTGGGGATACCTCCATGACAAGCACCATTTTCATACAACTTATTCCACAAAAATTAAAATAAAATCCCACAGGGAGGAAAGCAGTACAGATCTCTTCTACCCACTCAGTCCAAATTTGAGAACTTCTCTTCCACATAAAGTGCTGCCCAGTTGTTCTGAAACTTTGCTGCTTTTTATTGGGGTACCTCTGAGTTGTCCCTTTCAGAATAATGATCCACAAGCAGTGTAGGGGGGTAAACAGATCCTCTCCTGGAGATTGTCAAAATGTCAAGGCTGCTCTTGCAAGCATGCATGTGCATGCATATATGTGTGGCCTGATCCCTTCAAAACGGGGCACTGACCTCACCATGTTTATTAAATTCTGTGAAGGAAGAATTTTCACGTACCTTATTTTCACTTATTTGAGTCAGAGGTTCAGGCCTGATTTTGGCACAGAAACAGCTTTGGCTGCCCTATAGGCAACCTTCATTGGCACAGAGATGGGGAGCATGACCCTGCTGGTTCTCTTGGACCACTCAGCAACTTTCAGTTCTATTGATCATGGTGTCCTTCTGGGGCATCTGTCTGAGCTGGATGTGAGCAGCACCACATTGCAGTGGTTCTGCTCCTGCTTGGATGACCATCTGCACAAGGTGGTGCCTGACGAATATTGCTCTGCCCCTCAGATCCACCGGTATGGGGTTTCTCAGGGGGCAGTCTTGTCCCCAGTGTTATTTAATATCCGCATGCAATTAAATATGTATAACTGTGAATAGATGTAGATACATGGCATACAGCACAAAGGTTTTCTGACATTTGGTAGTCCTAACCGCCTTCTAAAAGACTACTGTGTCTGCAGTCCATTTCTGACAAAGATTGAAAAAAGTATAGTTTTCTATTTCCCATAATAGTCAGTTGTAAACATGAAATTTTCACACCATAGACTTTAGTTGTTATGAATTAAAAACTGATTACCCCCAAGGGATAATTAACCTGGAGTGATTAAATGCATTTTAAGGATTGTATTAATCTTGCTTGGTTTTGGAATGCCATTATGTAAAAGTAATGGCTAAATTTAATGCACAATCTAATTCACTTGTGGCTCTCAGATAGTGCATAACTGAGGGAAGAGGACATGATTTCCAAGAAAGTCTGAGTCCTTCTTCAGGACTCAGAAGCTTGAGCTGAGCCTCTTAAGTGAATTCTGGTTGGTGTTCTGAGCGTGCATGTTTCCTTTCCCAGATATTTAGTAAACCTGGGCTGTATCAAGCCGCTGTGTGACCTCCTCACAGTCATGGACTCCAAGATTGTTCAAGTCGCCTTGAATGGCTTGGAAAATATATTACGGCTGGGTGAGCAAGAGGCAAAGCAGAGCGGCGCTGGCAATCCCTACTGCAGCCTCATTGAGGAAGCTTATGGTAAGTGGGGGAGGCGGCGGATAGGGAAGAGGCAATCATCTTGAAATGCTTCCAGAGGCAAGGTAACACTTGGTCCATCCTAGTTTGCGAAGGCTTTCCATTAAGCATTAGCTATTCTCCATTCATATTCTGCGGCATCCCTGCTCTTGACTTTTGCTTCTCCCAGCACGCTCACCCATCTACAGGTGGTTTCCTTCCTCTTCTCCCCTGCCCCAAGACTTAGAATTGCCTTTAAAACATTTGCATGTTGCCGCTGGTCACCTTCCTCTGGATCCTTCCTGAAAACCCACCAAGTTCACCATGTCTGTGAACACCCTAGCATGGGGTTAGTTTGTACTCTGAGAAGAGTCTTGTCTCTTTCCAGCCAGCCCCCTGGGTGAGAACAGACAAAGGGGCAGCCTGGGCACCCACGTTGAGCCCTTGTCCTGCCTGCCACAGACTTGCAGCTCCTGGGCAGCGTGGCCCTTGCTTGGCAGGTTGCCCAACCCTACCGTGCACTCTAATAACCCAAGTATGTGCAAGTGAAATAGCTGTGCGGCCCCTCTTTGTTTGTTCCTGCCCCCACTTTTCTCTGTTTTCCCCCTGTTGAGTTTTGGATGGTAAGCCTGCTGTGCTTAACCTTGTCTTGAATTTGTGAAGCACTGGGCACATGGAAGTAAGTAGACACATCATGATGTGCTTCTCCTCTAGGTTTGGATAAAATCGAATTTCTCCAGAGCCATGAAAACCAAGAGATCTACCAGAAGGCCTTTGATCTGATTGAGCATTATTTCGGCATTGAGGATGATGACTCCACTTTGGCTCCCCAAGTAGACGAGGCCCAGCAGCAGTTCATCTTCCAGCAACCAGAGGCCCCCATGGAAGGCTTCCAGCTATAACGTGTGCACTGAGATTGTGGGGGAAGAGTACCATAACTTTGCTGGGAAGCTAACTGCAGACAGCCTTCATGAACCCCAGCCCTGTTCTCTCCTCTGCCAAGCGGGAGGCGGCAGTGCCACTCCACCTGCTACAAAACAGCTTCCTCCTTCACTGACACGCGGCAGCAATGCTTGGCTCTCATGAAGAGGAGCTACTCCCACACACACACATTTTTCTTTTGTTGCTGCACAGTTGTGTCAAAGCAGGTGCTGAAGTGGATGAAAGAGGAGGTGTGAATCAGTTACGCCTTCAAGTGTGTGGTTTTCCTTTTTCTCTTTTCCTTTTTTCGGTGGTGTTTTTTCCTCAGACAAGACTCTTCAAATGGGTACTTGAGAGATGACTTCTTTCCCTAACGGAAGAAGGCAAAATAACAAACCATAACCTAGGAATCCAATATTGGATGCTTGGGTTCAACTATTTAAAAAAAACAGCAACAATCTTTTTGCACATCTTAATTTTTATTAAAGACTCTTCTTAATCTGCCAAAAGCACCACTTTGCCCCTCCCCTTTGTTTTGTCTTTTTGGAACCCTCTTGCCAAACAGCACCTTTCAAGGGATTTGGGCCAAGTTGCTGCTGCTCTTGCCCTCCCCCACTTAAAAATGTTCCTGTACAGAGATGCAGGAAAAGGTGGACAACTCCCTTCCACCATGCATTGAAAAGACTCTGGCCTTCATGAGGGGATTCTCTTTGGAATGAAAGAGTTCAAGCAAGGCAGCAATCCCCACACCCTCCTGAAGATGCTCTTACAGGAAAGGCACAAGATGAAAGGACTTAAAGCACAGCTGCCACTTAAGGTGGGCTTCACTTACATTTGCTACTGACTGAAGTGTTGAACTGGTGGAAGAAACCCCATCTTGCATCTTTACTTGAAGAAAAATTGAAAAACTTACTGAAGCCTTTTGGTTAATGTCATTTATTTTTAATTTTTATGTTTCTTGGACAGCTTGGTTGGGGACAGATCTGACATGTTTCTTGGAGGAGATGGTGTAACCGCCCTCTGTGAAACATAATCTCCTCCAGGTTCAAAGTGGCCTGTGTTTCTCAAAATTACCTCCTGCTCACAACTGTATCGTATACATTTTACTTCAAAATGAAGAAGTCAAAGCTCTGTATTTTTTATATATTATATATACACGTAGATATTTGTCTAATTCGGTCTCCAAATGGAGGGGAAACTAATTCTTCTAAGAGAGATAAATAGGATACTTTGTGGCAGGTTTGCCTCGGAACACGGCCATAAAAATGTTAGTTCTCTTGTGTTCCCCTCTTTGCCTACTGTATGAGCCACCAGACTAGATGAACTCCTTTACCAGGTAGAGGTTACTTGGCCAAGGCTGGATATCTACTATGACAGAATATGAGAAACTATAAGCTTATTTCTGGGATGGGGAAGGCCCCTTCAGGTGTCTTAATAAAAGCTTACAGTCTGCACACATGATCCCCCCCTTATCACGCTCTCATGTTTGAATTCAGGGTTCCCAAAGCCTTCAAGAACAGATATTCAAGCAGGTGTGAAGTTGGATGTGAAGCCTTTGGCTGTATTTTGTAAAAGAGATTTGCTTTTCATTGTTTAAAAAAAAAATGCCAAGGACATTTAATAAACTACATCTCTGCATTCAATGACTGCAATCTAGATGTGACTGGAGCAAAGACATTTGCTAATTATCATTAGCCATCTCAAGCACATGCAAAAGAGCGCATTCTTTTCTTTGCATCTTCCAATTACCCTGTGAGTATCATTCCTGTAGCAGTGGGAACAGGCCTAGCAGCCTGACAATGGCCACACTATTTCCTTGCCGCAGCTGGGATTCAGACCCAAATAATGCACTTATACCTGGTTTGATTCTCTGGCTGCTGGACAGCACAGGCTTCCATAGTTGGCAGCACTGGGTTTTATTTGGGGGGTGGGATGTGGTTGAAAAGAGAAGCTGAATACCAATATAACCTAGTCATTCATAGAATCATAGAGTAGTAAAGTTGGAAGGGGCCATGAAGGCCACTGGGTCCAACCCCCAGCTGTTGCAGGACACCAAGTCACATCATCCCACTCAGATGACTGCCCAGTTTCTTTTTGAATGAATGTCTCTACTGTGGGAGAGCCCACCACCTCTTTGGGCAGGTGCAACAAACAGCCCCAGCCCATGATGTCATAAATACCATGTCTTTTTCCAAAGAAGCTAGACTAATGAAAAACCACACCTCTTATCCCACATATAAAAGAGCTCTTACAGTTCCTAGAAATGAAATGACTTTTCAAATGGAATTTAGAGATTTGTATGCTGCTCCCATTGGTAGAAAATCAAAGTGAAACAACACACTGGAATCCATATGATATATTACGTGGGTAGGTCTATGGAAGGAGAGGGAAGGGGTGTGGGTTGACTATTCCTTCTGTCCCAAATGAACTGTGAATCATTACAAGAACAGAGGCACAGAATATATAAGGGCGTCTCACTATCAGCAAATAACTGTTGAAATAAAGTTGTTTGCAAAGTAGACAAAAGGAAATGCCTCTCTATGAACCTAGTCTAAATCTATCTTCCTCAGACTGGTAAGAGATGATGGGAATTGTGATTCAATGATATTCAGAGGGCACCAGATTCTTTGCTACAGCAGTTGCCTAGACTGAGAGCAATCTAATCAATTGGGTGCAGTTCTGCCTCTTAAGGCAAAGGTCCACCCTCTTCTTCAAAACCATATGTGGAAACCATATATTGGGGGGAAATTCGGTACTCTTTCAGTCACCCTGCATCTGTTTACTCAACTGTTCAATCAATTGACCAAAATAAACTGGTAACCACTGGTGGTCTAATCCTCCATAAATCTGAGTAAACTTCCTTTTAATGCCATCCAAGTTGGTTCATATCACAAGAACATCAAATGGTACCCAGTCAATATTAATGTGCTCTGTGAAGAAGTACTTCCTTTGAGCAGTTCTGAATCCACCATTTTAGATTCATTGAAAGACCCTAGAAGGAGACAAAACTTCTCTGTAGTTCCTCTAGTTTATATGCAAAGGAAGGGATAGACTTGGAAGTGCAGCAATGATCTGAAAGCAGAGATTGTCAAGTCAGAGCAGGCAAATGTGTATATCATTTCTCCCAAACAACTAACACCAAGTGAGGCTTATTAAAGGCAAAAGAAAATCTCCCTGTTGATCATTCAAAAAGAAAAATATAAAACTCCAATATATATGCAATTCAATGGTGGAATTATATTTGGAATGCTCTTAAGTTTTTTAAAATGTGTTTTTATGTCCCTATTGTTTTCTAGTTTGTTTTGCACTGTTCACTGCCTTGATGGCACTTCAGTAAAGAAGGGAGTACATATTGATAAATGAAATAAATACTCTAGAGACTTTTTGACGAAATAGGCCTTTGGAGTGATCCAACCAGGCTGCTCTTGTGTTAGGACTTTGCAGCTACAATGCTCCTCTGTCCAAACTACTGCAACCATCGCTACTAAGAATTCCCTCTCTTCAGTCTTATTGGTGAAATACAGCTCACATAATGAAGTAGGAGAATATACCTAATTCCTGAGGCAATTTGTGGTCTTGGGTTGAAAACTTGGCTTATAACTTCTGGACAGGATATGAGAAAGAATGGGATTCTGCATGAAGTGCATGCTTTTCTACCAGTCACTGATACGTCCTGTCGCTGGGGGCTCCCTAACATCTATACATTCTATGGGACCTTATCCATCAATTTCATAGTTCTCATAATAAATCCGTTTTTGATGTTTTCATCTTAATTCCAAGGATTTCCAATGGAATTCAAAGAAAAATCTTTCAGGAATTACAGGCTAGTAAATCTGAAAAAATCTCATCTTTGACCTAAAGCCGTTATAGTGTAATACATGTGTTGATTCTTTGTCGACTAGTGAATAAGCCCAGCTTTACACGAGTGGGAACAGCCCGTCAATTAACAGATCAAAAGCTGCAAGATGCATTGGGCGTTCTCCTCTGAACGAAGCCATGCCCGCCGGCCACTGCAGTGGGACCCTTTCCAGCTCTCTCCGGCATTAGCCTCCACCCCATCTCGCTTACGGGGCGGTCATGATCCTGGCCCCTTTTACAGGGCATGTAAATAACGGAATGTCGTGCAAGGGCCTAACCGAGCAAATATTTGACGGCTAAAAGAGGTCAGGCCCATCGAGTTGACCAGCACTTCCTCTCAAGGAACGGTTAGGGTTTAGGTATTTCAGGCAATGGCAAACGCAACGTTAATCACCCATATCCTTTTCTCAGAGGCGCTATCCGGAGCTCAGCCGCTGCTACCGCCCTTAACTCCCTGCGTTTGCTCCCCAGAAAGCTTGAAGGGACCCAGATCGCACCAAGAGAATGCTGGGAGTTGTAGTTTTGGTACGACCACCGAGCATCAGCCTCCGCCCCCCGGAGCGATGCACGGCGGGAAATGTAGTGCAGGCCAGACTCCCGCTTTGCGTCCCGCCTTTTTATCCGGCGTTTCCCAGCATGCCCTTCTCGGTCCCTCCGGCTCATTGGCTGGACCGGTTCTTGGCGCACGCGCAATCGTGAAACCCGGGCCAGAGTCGCTTCCTCGCAACGCCGCCGAGCCTGTGGGAGCTGCCGAAGCTCCGCGAGGAGGACGGCGGCGAGGGCAGGTTGCCGGCCGCTGCGGGAAGAGGGCAAGGTCAAGAGCTGGGGAAGAACGAAAGAGCCGTCTCACTGGGGCGGCGGTCCGGTAAGCAGGGCGCGTCGTACCGCCTGGCGTGACGTCAGAGCGGCGGAAAGGCGTGACGTCAGCTGTTCAGAAGTGACGTCTTTGTGTGGGCAGCAGAGGGAGGGCGGCGGCGGCGGGCCGTGAGGAGAGAGTATCCGCCTCTGGAGGGTGGGGTGTAGGAGTGGGGAGAGGGCGGCCGAGGCAGCGGAAAGGCAGGGCACTTGCACGGGGGCGTGGGGGGATGCTCAGTGGAAGGAGAGGAAAGCCTGGGGCTGGTCGCTGCAGCACCGCCCCCCGACCCAGGGCCGTATTAACGCGTGGGCCTCATATTAATCTGTGTATGTTAACCCTTGGAAAATTGGAAAACTTCCAAAATTAACAGTAGTTGTAGTTGTCGTAGGGGCCCCAGTGCACTGCTTTGCCCGGGCCCCATAATGCTGTTAAGACGGCCCTGCCCCGACCCCCTTATGTGCTTGCCCGCGGAGATTATTGCTGCTGTTATCATCCTTGCATTGCATTTGTATTCCCCTTTTTCCTCCTCTTGTGAGGAGGAAAGGCGAATTGCAATGCTCCATGGGCTCCTCAAAAAAACTTGCCGGTTGGGCTGAGGCCGTGACTGGCCCAAAGTTATGCAGTGAGCTTCATGGCACTAGAACTCTCAAAAAAGCTATTGAGAATGAGGGAGAAAGCCAGATGAGTGTCTGAGACAACAGCAAACCCCTCAGATGGCAGCAACCTGCTCCTGTTGACAGAGCAATGGAAGCACCCCTGTGCATGTGAGTGGAGAGGCCCAGAAAGGGGTGGGGGGGTTTGCCAGTGAGCATCAGGGTCTGAGTTCCCCAGTTGCAGTGTATACAAAGCAGAAGAGGGATGCCCTTTGGGCAGTCTTTGCTGGGGCTTGGTGGGTGAAGTGAAAAGGCAAGGCCCAGAAGCAACACAAGGAGGGAGGCTGAGGGATGAGTTTGGTATAATGACTGGAGATGGGTGGCTGAGGAGGTGGAGAAAGAGGAATTCATAAGAGCTCAGAAAATTATATGCATCTGTTAATCTGACTGGTGGGGGGGGTTCCTCATGTATTGGCAAATTGCCAGAGGAGTGAGACTGTGAGCTGCTGATGTCGTAACAGGATAGGAGTTGGAGTTGGTTTCTTACTGTTTATTTGAAGTATTTTATGCTTCTTGGCCAAAAGTACAGCTTACATATAATCAGCCGAACAAATGTACTTGCCTGTAAGCTTACCATCCAAACAGATGCAGCATGTGTGGAAAAAGAAATGCGGGGAAGAGAGGAAAAGGGGAAAATCAATTGTTTCTGCAGGGCCAGTAGAACAGCCTTGTTTCCCTTCCTCATCTTGCTTAGCTCAGCTTGCTGGAATAGTGGCCAGTGCTGACACTGGAGGGAGGGAGGCACCTTCATGAGTAGCCTTGCACTCCCTTAGCTCAGAGAAGAGGCTTTACATGAAGGTAGATGACCTGGTGTGGAGCCTTGGGAGAGGCATGCCAGGGAGTGGCTTGGGCTGGGGTGGAATTGGTGCATGTGTGGGAATGGGTCTGTTTCTGGCGCATGTGAGGGGGGAAAGGAAATGAGAGGGAGAACATGTGCTTTGCACAGAGAAGGTGCCAGGTTCACTTCCCAGGTTCTATAGGTTGGGCTAGGAAAGAATCGTGCCTGAAACTGTGGAGAGCTGCTGCCAGTCAGTGGAGGCACTGCTAGCTGAGTAGACCAAGAGTCTGGCTCAGTAGGTAGCAGCTTCCTCTGTGGACTAGTTCCCCTGAGTCGCCATGTGCACTCACAGCAGGGTTAGGTTCTTTCTTGGCTTGTGGAAACCAGGGATGTTCTGAAGCCTGTGACTAAGCAGAGGGAAAACCTGTAAGGCTATCAGGTTTCCATGGCTGCACCAGCTCTTATCCTTCTCCCACTGAGTGTGCTGTTTCCTTCATCAGCAGGGAGTGATGGTTCCTGCCGACGTGCCAGTCATTCTCCTTCCATAGAACAGAATAGTGACCCGTGCCTGTTTTTTACTAGAATCTGTTGAAAGTGGCTGTGAGGGTAAAGCACAATGAAGAACCAAGATGGGGAAGGCAGCACTGCTCCCCTCCCTGCCAGCACTTCCAAAATGAGCAGCAGCCCAGGGCTGGAAGACAGTGAGCCTCCCACAGCAGCTCCCAGAAGCAGTGACTCTTCACTCCAGCCCAGCACGTGCAACCTGAAGCCTTTGGTTGATGGGAGTGTTGAGATCCCAGTGAGCAAGGAAGAGAGCAAGAAGGAAGGAGGTCAGTATTCTCATGGGTTCTCTTGCCCTGATGTTTGTTGATTTTATTTGTGTTTGTACCTTGTCATATGCATCAGGCTATGACTGGATTCTGAAGACTTCCTCCCCTTAGGCCAGTCACAAACAGACTGTTTCCATATTCCACTCTTTCTTAACTCCCCCTTTTCCTCCAGTGCCCATATTCTGCAGTTCATGCAGCCTCTGTGCTCTCTCTAGTGCATAACGTTTCCCATATTAATCTTAAACAACACTTTTGCTCTACCTTCCACAGCACCTCAGGTTGAGGAGGCTGCAGCTCAGCCTGTCACCTGTGATGTCTCCGAAGAGCTGAGCAGACAACTGGAGGACATTCTGAACACGTATTGCGTGGATATGAATCAGGAGGGCCCTGGGGATGACAATGGGCAGAGCGAGCCTGTTGAATTGGATGAAGCAGAGAAATGTCGGAATGAGTCCCTGAGGAACGGTGAACAGGAACAGAGTTGCCCTGAAATAAATGGAGAGAAAGAGGGTCCAAGGGGAGCTGGTGATGAGGGCAATGAGCGTGATCAGAAACGCACCCAGGAAAAAAAGAAGGCCAAAGGGCTTGGTGAGCAGTTCCTTCTTGACCTTCCTTCCTTTCTCATTTCTGGATTTAGGTCAGTTTATACCTAAGCCTAGATAAGCTTAAGGCACAAGTCTAAACATGTATAGCATCATACCCTTACTGTCTCTAGTTGGTTGCCATTGTAGTGTCTTCCTGGCATAGTATTTTGACCCCAAATAGTCCTGCATTTACTCTTATGTATTTTCTGGCTACTGTTGGCTCAGCTGCTTCTTGCCTGCCTTATTGCAGAGTATAGAGCGCTTGAAGAAGTGTTACACTTTGAATGTAAGAAGCCATATACTTTGAACATACTTTGAGTATTAACCATTTTTCATACTTGTGAAGCCTTTGCAATAGCTTATTCCAAAATGGAACATGACAAAGCAAGCAGAACTGCAGGAAAATCTTTCACTGAGAGCTGCCGTGTTTTTTCTCTTTCCTCTCTTGCTGCCATACCATATCTCTATGGCAGTGAACTTTTCCTCTAAAACATCCTGAAAACTGACCTTGCCTGGAAAGTGTCTCTTGTTGGAGGAGAATGTGGAGGCCAGGCAGGGCACCGCAATGCACTTTTCTCACTCCCCCAGCAGCCATGCAAAATGATGTCACTGACAGATCACTCCCACAGTCTGTCACAGGGGCAGAGACCATCCTCCCTATGGACTGGAGCACCCCATGGGGGCCTCTTGATCCCATCTGTGGCCTCTCCTCTGCTCCCCAAATCATGGTTAGAATTTTAAAAGCTTTTATTGGCAGTGGAGGCTTTTCCAAAGCCTAATTACACATTGCAGGGTGGTTGGATAGTGTATGTGAAAACAGCAGGCAGGGTGTACACAGAACAAGAATGGAATGGCCCTGTTGGCTATAACCTCTCTTCTGCCATTCTGCCCCCCTCCCCCCGAAGGTTCCCTGAAAGTTTCCCATGCCAAAAATCCTTCCCCACACCAGTCCATGGGCTTTCTAGTTCTCTGGATCACTTGGTCTCCCTGCCCCTTGCTTTTGCTTTTGGCTGTGCTCTGAATGTGTTTCTGGTTTATCCTTTGCATTTCAGGGAAGGAAATCACACTGTTGATGCAGACCCTCAATACTTTGAGCACACCTGAGGAAAAACTGGCGGCCCTCTGCAAGAAGTATGCTGAACTGGTCAGTTCCTGATTGGCAAGAGGAAGGAGGGAATGGGGTAGGGGCAGTCGAGAAGCAGCTGAGGCAGGTCTCTCCTGGAACTGAGGGCTCCTCGCTTTCTCAGCTGCTGGAAAAATTGGATAGCACAGGGGCAGGGAGGGTGTCCAAATGCATGAGTGCACGCTTGCCACTCAATGCAGTTTGGTTGTTTGTTTGTTTGTTTGCTTAGGGAACTTCTATGCTGCCCCATTCGCCGAAGCCTCGGGGCGGCTTACAACCAAATAAATAATATAACAATATAAAACAATATAATATAATATAATATAAATTTAAGTCGCCCTGGCCAAAGCATAAAATAAATAAAAAACATTAACAGTTAAAATAACATTTGAATAAAAAGGTCTTTGCCTGGCACCGAAAAGCAAATAATGACAGCGCCAGGCGGACCTCTCTGGGGAGCGCATTCCATAAATTGGACGCTACCGCAGAGAAGGCCCTCCTCCGGGTACTTACCTTCCTTAGTTTTAAGCAGAAAGATCAAAAGCCATGAGTGTTAAGTACTAGCTTGAACAGCAAAGCTTCAGACAAGCTCATTCGGCAGGACATATCTGGAAAGTATTTTTTTCAAGCATCCAACATGCTTTCTCAGGGCTTGCAGTCCTTATGTCAGAAATAGGCGGAGCCTGGACAAGTGCAGCACCATCAAGACCTAAATCCCAGAATCCTCTCTGATGAGCTGAGGGATCCCGGGCCACAGCTTTCAGATTGCATGTGGCCACTTCATCAGCTGCTCCTAAAAGATACTCTAAAATTCATAGTCAGGCAACCAAAGTCTCATTAGAGAGTTAGCCAATGTACAAGTCCATCAGAACTGCTGATCAGCTTAGATGGTAAGCAAAGCAGGGTGAGTGAGGAAGGAGGAAACTGACAGAATCTAAATCTGTATGGTCTCCATTTTGTCACAGTCTTAACGTGGAGTTTAAGAGCAGGCAACAGGTTAGGGTGCATTGGGTACTGGACAAGTTTCAGATTGCCACTAGAACCGGCAGATTAAAGGAGCATAAAGTGGTTGGTCCTCACACTTCTGAAAGGATGGGTGCCAGCTGTTACCCGAGTGTCTCTCTCCCTCCGCCTCGTATTCGCATCCTTTCCATGCCTACATTTCCTTGTCTTTGCATCTCTCTTGCGCCTGCTAGCTGGAAGAGCACAGAAACTCTCAGAAACAAATGAAAATCCTCCAGAAGAAGCAAGCCCAGCTGGTGCAGGAGAAGGACCATCTACGGAGTGAGCATAGCAAGGCCATCTTGGCTCGCAGCAAGCTGGAGAGTCTGTGCCGGGAGCTGCAGAGGCACAACCGCACCCTCAAGGCAAGTGATGCCTGCCTGCGGCCACCTTGTCAGTTGCCAAGGCCTGCATCTCCCTGTCCCCCACAGCCCCCAGTCCGGGCCTAGAGTGTTCCAGCTAGAATGCCATGCAGCGGCTTGTCTGTGCCTGGGATGCTTGTTGGCTGTTTGGGACATAAGAAGGCAGTTCCAGCCTGCTGCTAGCGCAGTTCTGCTCCAGAAAGAGTCACGCAAGAGTGATGGGGCAGCCCCCAGAAGCGCTTCAGGCATGGCATGCTGAAGCATTCAGCAGAGCCCTCGCAGCTGATCTCCTGCCTCTCACGTGGGAATGAAGCCTGGTACGGAGGAGAACAGGATGGGAGGGACCAGGACAGTAAGCGCATCTAGCAGGATTCAGGTAGGAGCCATTCTGCCACGATGCTTCATTTCTGCACTGCATTATTGGTTATGAACCCATCAAGGGAGAGCACAACAATTTAGGGTGCAGTGCTGTGTAGGCTTAGACAGGAAAAGCCTACAGCCCCAGCAAACCCCACTAGCTTTCATAGGATTGCACCTTTAACGCAAGAAAGTAACATAAGAGAAAACAAGAACATTAAAAACAGCAGAGCATTACAACTACATGATTAAAAGGGCTAAATCAACAAGATGCTTCTTCGCACCCTTTCTAAAAAATCAAGGGGGATGTATTCCACAGTTTGAGAGTGACACAGGCAAGCTGTTTGTGCGTGCCCAGCACACGAGCAGATGATGGTTTGCTGAAGGTTTTAACACAAACGGCATAGTTGAACTATGGAATTTGGTGCCCAGCGTGGCGACTGGCCACCCATCTGGATGGCCTCAGGAGGGATTGGCTATGGTAGCTCACCCTGATGGCTGTGGGCTCCTTCCAGTCGCTGGGGAACTTGGGCAGAGGATGCAGGTGTGCTCATGGCCTCCTTGCCGACAGAATGCTGGTGAGTTGGAGCTCAGGTCTGATCCAGCAGGACTCTTGCAACATCAGCTCCGTGCGATGCCGCGGTGAGCCTGGCCTGTTGGTGCATCTGCCCAAGTACTGCTTACCCAGCCTGGAAGGATTTTTCAGCCTTCCGGCAGGGTTCTCTCCTTGCCCTGTCACTTGAGACCTTTTTGACCGAAGCAGATCTCTTCCTTATGTTCCTCTCCCTTCTTGTCTTTTAGGAAGAGGGTGTCCAGCGTGCCCGTGAGGAAGAGGAGAAGCGCAAAGAGGTGACATCCCATTTCCAGGTGACACTAAATGACATCCAGCTGCAGATGGAGCAGCACAATGAGCGCAACTCCAAGCTGCGCCAGGAGAACATGGAGCTGGCGGAAAGGTTGAAGAAGCTCATTGAGCAGTATGAACTACGGGAGGAGGTGGGTAGCCTGCAGTGAGTGGCAAAGCCCTGGGGGGTGGCGGTGGGGCTGGCATTACCATCTCCACTGCAAAGCCAGCCTTCTGCCTGTGAGAAGCCCCAAAGCAGGCAGCACTGCAGCCGTGCCTCCAACGTGTGTCCCAGCATTGGTACCACGAGCCAGCTTGCCTGCATGTGTCCTTGAGCCATCCCGACTAGCCACTTGATTGCTCAGTGCAAACTGGGTCCCCTTTGGGTCAGGTGATGCAATGCCATAGATGTGCGTGTGCAACCAGCGATCTGCCTTTTAAGGTTTCACTAGGCACTGCCTGCATTCTGTAGGACAGGTGGAGCCAGATGCCTGGATTCCTTAAAAAGAGAACCAGAGGTTCTCAGCAAGGGATGGGCCATGTTGTTGCAGGATTTAATTTGAGCAATGCACGTGGTTCTAATGGTTACATCAAAAGAAAAGGGACTTGTGTTTGGAGAGAGCGCTGATGAAATAGATCCATTAAGGGTGCGATTCCATGCATGCTTACACAGAAAAGGAGCCCTGCAGTTTCCATGTGTTTCAGCTGACTGTGAGGAGGAAATTTCTTTCCAGGACACAGTGGGGTAATGAGAGAATCCTCCAGGCGCCTAAGAATTTCTTCTTCTTATTTTGTACTTTGTGGCATACTAGTATCTTGCCATCCTGTGTTTCCAAAGTGCCAATAGCTGGTTGGCCTCATAAGAAACATCATTCTATATATCTTTCTTTGTGCCCGGGCATTATGCAAATCTGATCTGTGCTGTATACTCAAATGTATTTATGCATTGTTTTCGTTAGATTTTTTCAACCTGCCCCATTTGCCATGTGGATAACACTTGACACTTTTACATTCTGAAAAGTAGTGCAGCTTCTTTCTGGTGTGTCAGAGACACTCATAAGCAGTGCTTTCCTGTGAAACATCAGCCGATGCAAACAGTCTGCTCCTTGTGTTTTGGGTAGTGCTTCTAAGTTCAGCATTGAGCAATGACTGCTGTTAACTGAATGTGTGTTTTTGGCAGCACATCGACAAAGTCTTTAAACACAAGGACCTGCAGCAGCAGCTGGTGGATGCCAAACTCCAGCAGGCCCAAGAGATGCTGAAGGAGGCTGAGGAGAGGCATCAGCGAGAGAAGGACTTCGTGAGTCTTGGTTAACGGAGCCCAGGATTAGCTGCTGTAGCTAAGACTGAAACAAGGGTGCCAGATTTGTAGAATTGCTGATTGCTTTCTGAAGACACTTAATATTTTCAAGGTCTATAAATGTGTGGGGGATGGTGGGGTGAGATTGTTATCCTTGTGATAATCCACAGGTGGAAAGTCGCACAATAATACAATTTCCATCATTCCTGTCCATTGGCCATGTTGGCCGTAGCTGATGGGAGTTGAAGTTCAACAGTTGAGGGGCTATACATTTCCTCTACCTGTTCTAGAAACCGCTGCTCTTTTCTTACCCAAAGCTGGATCGGACTTTGCTTGCTTCCTTTCTTAAAGTCTGTGTATTATGTGCTGGAAGAAGATTCTGTTCAGGCAGCAGTCTTCTGTGTCCCTGCCCCAGAACTTCCTGGGTGCATTGAGCTAATTCCTCTTTCCTTTCCCCTCTTCCTTCTTATGTACAGCTGCTGAAAGAAGCTGTGGAGTCCCAGAGAATGTGTGAACTGATGAAGCAGCAGGAGGCACATCTCAAGCAGCAGGTGGGATGCAGTGCTGCGGTCACTCCCTAGCCAGGAGTATAAAACCTGCTTCCCTCAAAAGGGAGATAAAAGTTATTAAGGGGATTTGATGGTTTGGCATTAGGACAACCAACCCTTTTAAAACTTAATCTAGGGTTGTGGGCAAGCTCCCCTTTTGGATCAGGGGTTTGGGTTTTTTTTTTGGTCTATGCATTATATTTTTAATCTCCCACATAACTAATGTTCTCTGGGAAGATTATGAACAATCTCAAGGTTAAGGAAAAGCAATTAAAAATGGAGCACAAGAGGTGTCCTACTCTGGTTACTTCACAAGCACAGACCCCAAAAGTGCTGGAGGACATGTAGAAACACTGGTTTTTACTTTTATATGTGGTGGCCCAGCAGTTAAATCAGTTCTGGAAAGGATTGTTTAAAGAAGCAGAAGAAATCACCAACTGGAAAATGGAATTCTGTTGGATATATTACCTATATTTTACAGCAAACAAAAATTAAGGCATAATGAGCTTTTTTACATTCACATGGGTAGCAGCACAATTAACTTTCAGAAAAAGAGAAATAACAAGCTCACTTTGAATATGGACAGTTTAAAATTTGGTTTATTGTTTTAATGCAGAAATGAACATACAGGCTTAGATAAGAAAGGCCTTGAAAATATACAGATCCTTTTAAATAAAGGATAATGGGTAGGTTTGCCCATCACCCTGAGTCACCCTGGCTGCTTATCCAGTGTGGGTTGGTTGGTTGCAAGTTACTCCTGACACGTATCCCAGGCACTTCTACAGCAGCCGTCCTTGTTGCCAAGGACCACACGTTTTCTCTGGCTGGTCTGCTTGGGTTTCAGTTCATGAGGAAACGTCCCCCAGTCAGATTAGCAAATGCATCGAATTTTCTGAGCTCTTAGGGATGCAGGAAGGCATTGGCAAGCTTACTTGTGTAGCCTTGGTCATTTAGTGCAGTTACTGACATCCCCCCTTGTGTATGTTTTTGTGACTGCCATTCCCTTTTCGTTGCAGGCGACTTTCCAATGTGTATTCAAGACTGGGGGAAAAAATGTTGTGAACACATTCAGGACAGTCTCTGGTGTCCTGTCTTCTCAATTTTTAGAAGGACTTGGTGGAGGGCACTGAAAGGGGGCGAGGGGTGATGGCAGCAGCGCCAGTAAAATCACGAGGAGCGGCCGTTGTTGTGAGGCACCTCCTGGTGTGCCCAGTCATCATAACAAGCCACCTTGTTAACCTAACAGCAAGCCTTGGGTTCTCAAGGTGGCTTGTTCATAGAAAATGACCCACGATTTAAAAAATGCTCTGGGTTGAGACTACAGTAGGCTAACCTGGAACTGCTTGTGGTGACAGTCCATGGTCACCTCCTGTGTCATACACCCAGGTCACGACAGAACCTTTGTAGCTGCATGGGCCATGTGGAAAAATGTCTTTAGATAAACAGAAGAGCTTAATTTTTGTGGTTAGCACATAAAGCCAAAGGATATTTCACCCTTGTACAAATATTGAAGCCCCTAATTAAATGTAAGATGGTATTGATTATATGAATACAGTTTAGCCAGTAACTGTTCATTGCTATTGGATTATGTGATTATAACAAAATAAGACATATCGTAATAATTTTGTAAACAATCAGTTTAACAAATCCTTAAACCCAAACCCTAAGTTTTGGGTGGATGACTGTTAGTTGCTTCCGATGATTCATTTGTCTCCCTATCTGGGTCCAGGGCAGCCCCCCAGAGGAGGGGTTAGCGTGAGAGTTCACAGTGCTTTCCACCAGCTTGGACAGGAAAAAGTCTCCTCTCCCCTCCACCCAGCCTTGGCCAGTCAGGTGCTAAAGAGACTTGTCGGCATTGTTTTCACACCCATCTCCTTTTTCCAGCTAGCCCTCTATACGGAGAAGTTTGAGGAGTTCCAGAACACGCTTTCCAAGAGCAGTGAGGTTTTCACCACTTTCAAGCAGGAAATGGAGAAGGTATGATGAGCTACCAATTCCATGCTGAAGTCTGTGCTGGGAAGTCATCTTCTCCCCAGGAATGAGGAGCCTTTGGCTCAGGCAGCCCCTGGGAGCTTCCCTCAGGGCCGTGAGCATCTCACGCTGGCCTAAGAGGATATTTAGAAGCATGCCAGCTATAAGTGTCCTGCTCTTGAAGTACTCCTAGCTTTGCAGCCATAAGAGTGGTTGTACTGGGGCTTACTCCTAAGCAGGCATGCCCAGAACTGAGCCCCCTATTTTGTAGATTTGATGGGGAAATGGCCAGGTGGTTAACCATTGCATCTGGCCCCGCACACTCTGCTGCACGCCTCTTTTAATGGTTTTTAATGGTTGTTGGTGCAGATGTGTGGGCCTTCTTCATGGAAAAGCATTTCTTCCCACAAGCAAACCCAGATTTTGGGGGGAGGTATAATTCCCAAGGACCTACCCCCTCCCCAGTGTGGCAGAACAGATGCCTTGAATCCACAACTGGCAGGAGCAACTCCAAGCACAAACTTGTGCTCAGATCCTGCTCAGCTGACTGACTTTCTGCCACTCTGGTCTTAATAAATATCTTGCTTCACTGGATCTTGCCTAGCTCTGTCTATGGAGCACAGAGCCACATGGCCTGAAAAGCATCTCACCACACAGATGGCTCACATCTTTTCCATGCTTCTGTTTGCAACTCTGTAGATGACCAAGAAGATCAAGAAGCTGGAGAAAGAAACCACAATGTACAGAAGCCGCTGGGAAAGCAGCAACAAGGCCCTTTTGGAAATGGCAGAAGAGGTAACAGGCCCCCCCATGTGCTCAAGGAGTAAGGCCTCCAAGGAGGGGTACACAGCCAGACAGACAAGAAGTTCCACCATTGCACATCTTGGGCAGATGCTACGTGTTTTCTGATGAGATTGAGACTTTTTTCCTTTTCTTAATTGAAACGTCGTCTCTTTGTTCTAAGTAGCATCGAGTTTCTAGCACAATGTGGAAGCCTGCACTGCAGTTCTGTTATTTCTGCATGTGCCATTTCCCCCTCAGCACTTGAGAAAGAACAGTCTCTAATAAATATTGAAAGGAAAGCTTAGAAATGCTGAAGAAGCTTCCATTGAAGTCTCAGAGCTGAGCTCTGCGTGTGCTTGAGTCCACGTGTTTTGCAGTGAGGTTGTTTTTAAGATCGGCAAGGGATTCCTCAGTCTTGAGAAGCCCCACTCCTCCTTCCCACCTGCCTCTTGACAAACTTTCTATTATTGCATTGCAGAAAACACTTCGGGACAAAGAATTAGAAGGGCTGCAAGTGAAAATCCAGCGCCTTGAGAAGCTCTGCCGGGCACTGCAGACGGAGCGCAATGACCTGAATAAGAAGGTGCAGGACCTGTGCTCTCTTGCCCCTCCAGCTGCTGGCACAGACACACAACAGTCTTCAAAGGAACAGTCCCAAGGTGGCTCAGAGGAGCCAGCACCGCAGGGCGCCGTGGTGGGAGCGTGTCTTATGCCAGCACAGGCTGTGTGCCTCACAAGATCTGAAGATCTTGGAGAAGCAAGCACAGGAGAACCACCTCGGGATGAGACTGAGGAAGCTGTTAACTCTGCTGAGTAAAGGTGGAAGAAGGGAGAGTAGCTAGCAAACCTCTCCAGAGACTGATCGGTTCCTTGTTCCAGGCCCAGGCCCAGGCCCGGTCCTCCTGGGCATTAAGGTTTTCCATTTAAAGCTTTTGACAATACTGAAGGCTCTCCCTTCCTTCCTTCCTTCCTTCCTTCCTTCCTTCCTTCCTTCCTTCCTTCCTTCCTTTTCCAGAAAATCTTATCTCTGCATATTATGACATGATGTTGTACAAGGCAACATCTACTTTTTATAGACAAATCTATAAACAAGTTTGACCCACTTCTGCACGTGTTGTGTGACCATCTAAATGTGTGGCAGTTTCACCAAAAGACCTTCTGAAGGATGGGCCTGGGGGAAACCTGCCACCCCAACCCTGCTGCTCCTCCACTCCACCCGAGTAGCATCCCTCTGGCTGCTACAGCTCACTGTGGGTGCTACGCGAGGGATGCCGACTTTAGACAGAATTTGAAATCAGAGGGGCTTTGAGGAATGGTTACGTCTCTTGCCTGTAGAGGCTTTTTTTTTTTTAGTACAACTACATCCAGTGGTTTAAAACTAGCCCAGGAGACTCAGGAGTTTGCTGTGTTGTAGGTTATTTTTAGTATGTAGATTTTTTTCTTCTTCCTAGAAAGAGGACAATAAAGTAGGTGTGTTTTGGTTTCATGGGAACAAAAGATTGAGGCTGCGAGCTTGGTGGTTTGGGGAGAGGGGTTTCCTCTCAGGATTTTGCTACTTCTGAAATCTGTCTCAATAGCCTTATGACTTCACAGTTGCCTCTATGCTCATATGCACACACGCACAAGTGTATGTATTAAAGATTTAACCCAAAGGCTTTACTTTCTTAAGTGTTTTGCACATGGGGCGCACCCATGCACGTGTTTGTGCATGGTGGGTCCTTGGAGGGGTGTGTGTGTGCGTGTGACACCTCCAGTGTATTATGCGCCTTTTTGTGGGACCTTGGCACTCAGTCCGCCATGGGTGTCGAGTTTTGTCAGGGAGACAAAACCTAACTTGCCATTTCAGGCAAGAAGGCCGGGACAGGAACCAACCTGGCCCAGATCAGCTGCTTCCTGGAGCTAGTCAGCAGTGGCTGGGCTCCTTTTCCTTGTCTTAACAGCACTTTTGATGGGCCCGCTTCTCTGCAGAGCCCCATGGCAGTGGCAAGGAGGTTCCCTGTCGTGTCTTCAATAATGCTTTTGTTGGTTTTGACTTTTCTCTGTCTGGGGACTGATTTATGTTCATGATTTTAATTTGTGCTGCTTCCTGATCTTAAGAACAATTTCATGCTTTCTAACGTGCTAGTAGCCATCTCTTTGCTTTCAGAATTTTGCCTCTCCCTCCACTTTTAGCGTCGATCATATTGCCTGCCTGCTCTCTAGTTAGGGGTCACACCATGAGCTGTTCGAAAGAAGATGCTTGGGTGCAGCCTTCTAATCTGTGTTAAAGGAAGGCAGACTTCAGGAAACAGGGTCCGTCGTGCGTTTTGTGCAATGTAACTTCTCACTCAGGTTGGCCCATCCGCCTTTCCATTTCTTGTGGGGTTCGGTTTCGTTTCCCTTACTTGGAGGTGGTTACTGCATCCAAGCGCTGTCCATCAGGGCATTTCTGAAACCTGGCAGAGCTGACACACAGCAGGCGAATGTAAGCGGGGACCACGGCTCTGTGCTTGGATGATGATGGTGAGGCTGAAGCTGAGGGAACCACCTTTCTCCAGGTTTTTCGCTCAGTTTCTGCTGTTTCAAGGAAACCTTCCAACTTTTTTTAATGCTGTGGTACAAATACACAATACCAAGATTTGTTGTATGTATCTTTGTATTCAACAAATGAACATAAACTTGCTGAAGGCATATCTGTGCTGCTTTTTTCTTCACCACCACCATTTGGGATAGCGAGGCGAGGCTGTCAAGTTTGGCACAGAAACAAGCCACTGGCAGACTTGGTCCTAATTAGCCGAACCATTTTGACTTTTTTCACAGGGGTAAAGCAGTGCTTGCCTCATTTCCCTGTGCTCTGTAAGCTGAGTAGAGGGGGCTAGGAAGTAGTTTCACACGCTTAGTACAAGTTTGCTTGGGTCCAGAAATAAACATGGATGTGCAGGTTAAGGAACATCATAATTCTTAAGCAACAATATCAAATATGTATGTCCTTTCAAATCTTAAGGATCTTAAGATTTTTACATACTAGAACTGGACTTGGTTTCAAGCTGATGCCTTACAATTCTATAAGCGCAGCCAGTGCGCGCATACATATATATGTATGTATATATATGTTTGTTTGTTTAAAGTTTTTATATGCCGTCCCCATTGCTGCAGAGCCTCAAGACGACTCACAACACACACACTTCTGTTTTCATATAGGGAGGCTTGGCCCAGCTGCAGACTGTTTTTGACTTCTGCCCTACGTTGGGTGCAGGGTGGCTTGGCACATACTGTGCATGGTGGGAATAGCTGTTTCATGTTGCGGATACCCAGGCTTTATTGAGTACTCAGAACTGAATTTGGTTGTCCTTGGGATTTTGGCACATCCATGTACAAAATAATATGCTATATAAGCATAGCTGTGTGTTACTCTAGTAGCCCACAGCTAGCAGTTTGGCTGGAAAGTTACAGTTCTTAAATAACAAGCTACCCAGGTCTTAATCTGAGCTAGGGCTTCCCAGGGCTGAAGCCTGGAATATGAGACAGAGGACCAGTGAGCCAGTGCAGAGTTCCTTTCTGCACGACCTGGCATTATAGACCCAGACTTCTCTGCCAAGTACACCGAAACTAAACCCTGACCCTGTAGCTGCTGTTGTCCTCCCACAAGCCACCTCCATTTCGGATCTCTTGCAAATCTGATGCAGCTATTCCTGGGTCCCTGAAACACCCGCATTTGTGCACCCATCTGCCTGTGGTGAGGCCTCCACGTCGATCAAGGGCAGTGTAGCACCTTCCTCCTTGCTGGCTTGAGCCATTAGTGTAGCCAGCCAGCAGCTGCTGTTTAAACTTGTGCAGTGAGCTGCAAGAGGCAACATTGGCCGAGGCTGGAGTGGGCTGCTGGTTTCACAAAGCAGCCCGGGTAAGAAACTGACGTTTGCTTTGTGCGCTTTGCATCGAAGTTTGAGGCCTTCCCACATCATGCAGCTCTGCCAGTGAAGGCAGTGCCCTCAGTGCCGCCCCAGCAACCAAAAAGCTTTGGCTTGGGGCAAGCGCTTTGTATTTCATTCTACTTCTATGCTGTCGCATAAGCCAAGGGCCTGGTGCCCCTAAGTACTCCTCGAAAAGGCCTAGGCCACTGTGCAACAGACAGCTGCCAGGGAGTCCATGGCAGGATCGCGTATGTCGCGTCTGGGCTACAGCTGCTGCCAGTGCCTGCAGTTAAGCCACCTGGGTTGTGTGCCTGCGGGAAGCAACTAAGTACCAGGTGAAGTTTATCTCAAGCGTGAAGGGAAGGAGAATGGTTGCCTGCTATGTGAGGAAGGCTGGAGCCGTGGCGAGGGCGCAGATGAGGAAGACGGAAGGGAAGGGTCTGTTCAGGGTGGATGGAAATGCCCTCTGTACATGCCCAGGGGCCCTTCTCACGCGCCGCGCTGCACTGCGAGAATGGGAAGGTGTGCCTCCGCCGCGCACTCCCCTGGAGAACGCTGCGAGGATGCAGAGCGGAGGCGCGCGGGGGCGAGTGCGAGCAGCTCCGTCGCGCTGGCCTGCAGCCAGCCAGTGAAGGAGCAGCGGGCTCGGGCAGCCCCGCGCGCCGGGCCGGCCTCTGCCGGGGGGCCCGGCATGCCCTCGGCTCCGCCGCCATTGGCTTCGGCGGCGCGTCTGCCCGGAGGGGAAGGAGGGGGCGCCTTCGGCGCGGCGCCGGCAGCCGGCAGCCGGCGCGACGAGACGAGACGAGACGAGCGGACCGCGGCCGCCTCCGCCCGGGGCCGCCGAGGTCAGTGCGCGCGCTCCGCGCCCAGCACCGCCCGGCCCGCGCCGCCTCCGCCCGGGGCGCCGTGGGGGGGCGCCCCGAAGAGCAGCGCGGAGGAAGCGCCGCGCGCCCCGGACAGGCGCATCCGTCGCTGCTGGGGGAGGGGCGGGCGAGTCGCCGCGGAGCCCCCGCTGCTCGCTCGCGGCCCCGCCTCTGGAGGGCGCCGATGTGGGAAGGGCCGCGCGGCCGCGCTTCCCCCGCCCGGCCGGGGAGCGAAAGCCGCCGCGACCTCCTTTAGCCAGAGCTCCGTCCGCCGGCGCGCTCCGCGGCTGGCCGCTGCCCTCGCCTGCGCGTCCGCGCGATGCCAGAGGGAGGATGCGGGAAGGTGGAGCGCGGGGCGCTCCCGGTGAGCCTCTCGGGCCCTGAGCAACGGTGAAGGCAGCACCCTGCTCTCGGGGCGCCAGCGCTAAGCGCCCCGCGCCTGGAGGCAGCCCCGGAGAAGACCATCCCGACGAAGGCAGGCTTTCCCAGGGGGATCCGGCTGATGCCTCCAGTCCCGAGAAGCACCTCTGGGCCAGCGGGTGCCCTCCAGACCCCCCTCCCAGGCAGGGCCCGGCAGTGCTGGCCCCCGCCCCCGTCGACTGCCCCTGGCACCGAGGTGCACTGCCCTGGCATGCGGAGCCCCCCCCCCGCACTGTCCCCAGGCTGGCCCCGGTGGAGCTGCTCTCCCTTTCATGTGGCTCCTCTCCACAGGCCTGTCCTTGCTCCTGGGAGCCCAGGGGCAGTTCTGCGCTGGGCTGCGACTGAAAGACAGCGGCCTGAGAGATGGAGGAGAAGAAGAGGAGGAGGAGCCCCAAGGCCCCCCTGACGCAGCCGGTGCCCGCGAGTGCCCTGCGCAAGCTGCCGGTCCCCGCCAGCAAGAGCGCCTCTTTCTCCCTGGGGATGCCGCACCTCCCTTCACCCAAGCCAAGAGCCAAGTTTAAGAGGTCAGCGCACGGCTGGGTCGGGGCCACATGGCTTCCGCTCTAGGTGGCGGAGCCTGGAGTGCGGTAGGTTGGGCGGCCCGCCAGCCCAGGTCTCATCTGAGCAGCTGCTGGCCCTTCTGGTTAGGGTAGCGTGGCTCAGGCTGCCCCAGGAGGCAGAGAGCGCGATGTCATGAGCCACTCTGCCTCCCCCAACTTCTCCTTTCCCTGCCATGGGCAGAGCTCCCTCTGCAAATGAGAGGTCTTCACCAGAGGGCTTGCTTCTGCTAAGGGCCTTCAGCGTAATAAGGACTGGAGCCAGAAGCTCCTTGTGGGGAGGGAGAAAGAGAGAGGGTGGTGGCAGAAGGGGGGGGCGGGGGAGCTCAAAGCAGGGGGATTGCAGTGAGGGCTTTCATGGCCCCTGCAGAAGCGGTCCGAGGCCATGGCTCTGCTCAAGACGGCACTGCCATTCCCTGCTTGCGCTGGAAAACGGTGGGGAAGCATTGAATGTTTCCAACTGGAGCATTTTTGGCTCAGAATGGGCAGGGTGTTGGTGTTGGTTTGGGATAGGGTGCAATTCTTTATGCATTACTAGGACTGGCTGTCATAGAAAAGATGCTGTAGTGTAATACAGCCTTGTCTTAAGGGGGCATGTAGGAGGAAGCCACATGTCGGGAGGGCCTCTGCACTGAAGTGAGAAAGGGAAGAGAAAGCTCTTGCTACCGACAGCAAAGCTCCCTGGTCTGCAGGCGCCTCCCCCACTTCACCGAGATGCCCCCAGTCGCTGCCTGTGGATATTTTCCCGGGGCTGCTCAGCCCTACGAGGCAGCAGCAGCCCAAGGAGGACCCTGTCTTGGCTGCGTCGATGCAGGTGCTCAGAGCTCCCCATCCACGCCCCAGTTGGCCATGCAGTGGCTCAAACAAGCAGCTTGTCCCAAGCTGGGTCCAGCGGGCAGCAATTCCTGATCCTTGTAAAGGAAAAGGGAAGTGAGGAAGGAGCGCAGCGTGGGGCCGCCGCTTTCCTGCCCTGGGCTCCGTCTTGTCTTCTTTGTGTCGTCGTTGGTTTTGTCTCCTGCAGGGTCAACAAGGAGAAACAGCGCACCCCCCAGCCCAGCGGGAGTGCAGGGGGTACTGTGGTGGGCACCCCCCTGCAGCACTCATTCCTGACGGACGTCTCCGATGTGTATGAGATGGAGGGGGGTCTCCTGAACCTGCTGAACGACTTCCACTCGGGGAAGCTGCAGGCATTTGGTACGTGGGGCCAGTGGCTGGACAAGCACTGAGAGCAGGCTGGCTGCCTCACACCCTTGGGCAGCGAGTGCTCGTGGATCGAGTGCCCCCACTGCGGGGAAGCTCGTTCTGAACCAGCAGCCGAGGGTTGTGTACAGAGAACCCGGGTCTCTCCCGGCTGCTGAGCAGCAAAAGGCCTGCAAAGAGGAGGAGGGCTTGAAGTGGGTTCAGCCATGGAGGCAGACTCCGCACAGAGCCATGCTCCGTGTTTCGCTTCCTCCCGAGTGGGGATGGGGATGGGAATGGGGCTTCGCTTCGTGTTTTTTCGCTTCCTCTTGATGGGGATGGGGCCCTGTCACTCCAGGAAAGGGAGGTCAGTTATTTGTGGGCTGGGGGTGTTAAAAAAGAAGAGGAGTCTCGGGGGAAGCGCAACGGGACAGTGAAGTCCTTCCCTGGAAGTGGCTGGGGTTTCTCTCTGCCTTTCTGCTTCTGCACCATGGCCTAGAGTTTAAAAATTAAACTGATTCCACAGGAAAAGGAAGTGCTCTTTCACAAATGAACATATAGAACTCACAGTCACAGGGCGAGATGCTTCAAAGGGGAATGAGAGAATTGTAAGGAGGACGGGTCTAGCAGTGGCCATTAGTCATGATAGAGAAGTAGAACCTCACAGCTTAGTGGTAGTGTACCTCAGTAGCAGATGCCAGAGATGTCAGAGCCACGTGTTGTCCACCAGGGTCTGGTACCAAATGCCATGGTGTGGCATCCAGACTGGTCCTCTGTGCAGCGATAACTGGATTTGAGGGGCGTTCTGGCATCTAGGAAGCTGCCTAGAAAGGCCTCGGCAATTATCGGCGGCCTACAAATACATGAATACATACATACACACACACATACATACATAAGTAATCAATCAATCAATCTCCTGGAGACTTTGCAGAGCCACCACCTCACCCCTGTCTAACGCAGGGAAAGATTGTTCTTTCGAGCAATTGGAGCACCTTCGGGAGATGCAGGAGAAGCTGGCCCGCCTGCACTTCAGTCTTGATGTCTATGTGGAGGAACTTGCTGAGGACCAGAAGAAAACTGTGGCTGACAAGAATCTGGATCAGCTCTTGACAAACGTGAGTGTCTGCCTCCCTGTCTCTTCCAGGAGATGCTTCCTTCCTCCCCACCCCCCCAAATCCATGTTTCAGCCAGGAAATAGAAGCCAGGCATAAGTTTGTCCGTCCAGGAAACAGGCGTGCAGAGGTGTGGCTTTCAAGGCGGAGACCGTGTCCTCCTGCGCAGCTGCAATGCCTGTGAGTGCCCGCACTCCCAGCAGCTTAGGCCTCACGCAGGGCTGGCCCAGCGCCAAAGGAAACGTCAGAGCAGCTCTCAGCGTAGCCATCCAGCCGCGAGTGAGGGACGGGGCCACATAGATCCACACATTTAACGCAAAACTCTTGGCCCATTTCCTAAGCCTTGGGAGGGACAAATAAACTTTTAGAATGAGGGAGAAAACTGTGTAGAAGCCAAGAGACCATCAAGCAATGGGCAGTTGGGGAGAGAGGGGCCAGGAGCACTTGGGGGCCCCCAGGAGGATGGGTGCGCCCATGGACTGAGGTTCAGCACCCCCAGTACAAGGATGCGAGACTTTGCAGCTCTTCAGTGGCAACCCATTCAGACTCATTATCTAGAAGCATTACCACCCTCTGCCCATGCTCAGGTACATCGCTTTGGTAAATCAGCTTGGTGGCAGCTTAGGAGTTGCCATCTGTGGGACTCCTTCTCCAGGAGGTCTACAGACCTGCTCACTTTCCAGTTAGAGGTAGTTGGTCAAGATGCCTTTTTTCAGTTTGACGCTGTCTGAGGAAACCATCCAAAGAAGATGACAGAAGCCTGTGGTATGCCCCCCCAAAGGGTGGCAGCCACTGAGATGTTTGGTGTGGTTTTTACCCTCTGTCCTCTGGAGCAAGTAGCAGCTTGTGGGGGAGGCAGAGTTCTTTTCACCTGGAGAAAGGGGGGGGGTTAAAAAAAAACCCTCTCCCTGACCCTTTTCAGTCTTGATTGGTCTTGGCTCCCTCTCCTGACCAAAATGCAGAAACCGAGTTGGCCTAGCTCGGCCTGGGCGCATCCTGGCAAGGGGTGGGGGCTGCCTGCAGAGCTTCCAAGGACGGGGCTGGGCCACTGCGCTGGCTGCTCCACCCGGCTGGCGGTGCCTGAGGGCTTGCCCATCCCCACGCGAGCAATGCCTCTTGCTTGCTCATCTCATCATCTGTTCTTGTTGCTTTTGCAGCTGGAGGAGCTCAGCAACTCCATGTATCCTTAGTGTGGGGCCCGATGTGGAATTGCCTGGGCAGAGGGAAGAGGGCAGTGGAGGGGGTGGGCCTGGGGCAAGAGGGGGAGTGTGCAGAAAGTTGGGAGGTGGGCCCTAGTCCTGCTATTTTGCGTGGCACCGCATGTGCCCAGGCTTCCTCCAGATGTGCCGGAATTCTGTGCTCTGCAGCCAGTTTGGACCATAAACAAGTCGGAGGTGGGGTGGGAGCTCCACTTCCAGAGCAAAGGGACAAACGCCCCATCTTGGCTGGACTGCTGCTCATTTTCACTTGACCTGATGCTCCAGACAAAAACTCCACTTGGCTGAAAACTCTGATCTGGAAGATTCATCCACAGTCTAGAGGAGGAACTGAGAGGAAGCTGCCCAGTTCGTCTCTTGGCCTTTTCCACTGGGAAGCCTCAAAACCAGAGACGCTTGGCTGGCAAAGAAGCTGCTTCTCAAGAGTCAGATGCAGCGACTCGCTGGGGACAGGCAGGCCCTAGGGGCAGCCTGCCAAGGGGGAGTGGGGGAGACCTGTGGGGACGTTCCTGGAGATCTAACGGAGAAGGGGCGTAAACAGCCAGTACGGCATGGCAGCCAGCCGCCCACAGCCCAGGCTTGTGGGTGAGCAGGTGGGGGGCTGCAGCTGCGCTGGGCTGTGCCCCGAGCAGCAACTAACGAGGATGGATTCCTCTTTCCAGGATTGCACTGAATACCAACATAACCCAGGATCTGGGCTCCTGGTGTCCCCTCCCCTCCCCTCCCCCCCCCCCCCCCAGTGCCCACCAACCACTCGCTCGGGTGCTCATCTGCCTTGCCTCCCCTGCCTAAGGGGCTGCCAACAGCCACTCTTTGTATTCCTCCATGCAGCTTCACCCTCAGCATCCTTCGTTTTTAAAGCCACCAGCACGTTAAAGGTAGAAAAACTGCTCTGGGAAAGGAGATGGATGGTGGTATTCTTTGGATTTGTTGGGTTATGACTCCTGCCATTCCCACCCAGCAGGCCCTGCTTGCCGAGGATGATGGGAGTTATGTCTGATATCTGGAGGACATGAGGTTTGGGAAGATTGGGGGTGAGGGGAAATGACCTTGTGACACCCTCAACCTGCAGACCAGAAGCAAATCTTGCCCCGGCCATGAATTTATTACTTGATGATCTCAGAGAGGCTGTTTCACCCCAACCTCCAACTGGCTAATAGTATGGGGGACAATGAACATTGACTTACCTTGTAGGGTTGTTTGTTTATGTGGATTTATTTGTTGTGAAGATCGTGGCTAGATGATGCATGAGAAGTGCTTTAGAAATGCTAAGTATATTACTGAAATCAGCCCATTAGTGATCTGCCTGACCCACTCCGGCCCTGGCCTGGCAGAAACATTTTCCCTTGAAGTCAGCCTTGCAGAAAATATAGAAACGAAGCAAGTCAGAAGGGGCCTCCCAGACCGCCTAGTCTGACCCCCAGCTCCAGTCAGCTGCACTTAAGTGATGTCCAGCATGTGGTTGTCCAATCTTTCCTTGAATACCCTCATTGATAGGGCCTCCACCACGTCCCTTGGAAGCCCATTCCATATCCTAGGGGTCCTAACCTCCAGGAAATACTTCCTGACATCCAACCTGGAGCCTGCTTCCTTGAGGTTTGCTCCACTGGATCATTGTCCTTCCCTCCACCTTTGGGGAGAACAGGTCATGACCCTCCACCATGCGACACCCCTTCACATACCTGTATGTCTCTATACGTTCCCCTCAGAGTCTCCTCTTTTCCAGGCTGAAAAGACCCAGCTCCCTCAATCTCATCTCACATGACATCCCTCCCAGTCTGGCTACCATGCTTGTGACCCTGTGCTGAACTGATTCTAGCCTATCTATGTCTCTCTTATAGTGAGGAGCCCAGAACTGGGCACAGGACTCCAGTTGTGGGCACACCAGAGTCTGATAGAGTGGCACCAGCACCTCCCTCGATCTGGGAGCCACACTTCTGGCTATACATCCAAGGGTGGCGCTTGCCTTCTTAATCGCCTTGTCACACTGCTTGCTCATGTTTAACTTCTATCGCCAGGTGCCCCAAGTTCCCTTTCACAAGTGCTGCTCTCCAGCCACTTGTCCCCCATCCTGTACCTATGGCACCTATTCCTGAGTCCCAAGTACAAGACCTTGCACTTATCTGCATTGAACGCCATTCTGTTGTCCCCCACCCACTTCTACGGTCTGTCCAGATCCTTCTGGATCTGGATTACCTACTCCCCAGTTGTGCCTTCACTACCCCCACTGTGGTATTGTGTGTGAATTTAGTCAGCAGACTGGTGACCCCCTCCTCTAGGTCACTGATAAAAAGACTGAACAGAATCAGCCCCAGAACTGAGCCCTGAGGGACTCCACTCATAACCGGCCACCATCCCGATGATTCCCTGCTGATAGTTACCCTCTGCTTTCGGTCAGTCAACCATGCCCAGACAGTGCTTTGGTGTATCCCAAAACTATGGAAGAAGGGGTGAACAGTCTGCTGATCAAATTCGCAGACGACACTAAAACTGGAGCAGTGGCCACAACTGAGGAGCAGATACACCAGATCCAAAAGGATCTGGACAGACTATGGAAGTGGGCAGGAGACAACAGGATGGCGTTCAATGTGGATAAGTGCAAGGTCTTGCACTTGGGGCATAAGAATAGCTGTCATAAGTACAGGTTAGGTGACAAGTGGCTGGAGAGCAGCTCTTGTGAAAGGGACCTTGGGGTACTGGTTGACCGCAGGCTAAACATGAGTCAGCAGTGTGATGCGGTGGTCAAGAGGGCGAACGCCACCCTTGGTTGCATAGCCAGAAGTGTGGCTTCTAGATCGAGAGAGGTATTACTACCACTCTACATGACTCTGGTGCGCCTGCAACTGGAGTATTGTGTTCAGTTTTGGGCCCCTCATTACAGAAAGGATATAGCCAGGTTGGAGTCAGCGCAGCGTAGGGCCACAAGGATGGTGGCTGGTTTGCAGGGGATGCCGTATGAGGCTAGACTGAGGGAACTGGGTGTCTCCAGCTTGGAGAAGAGGAGACTCAGAGGGGATATGTTGGCAACATACAGGTATGTGAGGGGCTGTCACATGGAGATGGGGAGAGGCCTGTTCCCCCCTGCAGAGGAAGGCAGGACGCGCTCCAACGGAGCAAAGCTCAGGGAGCCAAGGTTCAATTTGGATGCCAGGAAACACTTCCTGACAGTTAGGACACCGAGGGCATGGAATGGGCTTCCACGGGAGGTCGTTGAGGCCCCATCGGTGAGGGTGTTCAAAGACAGGCTGGACACGCACATGGTGGGCATGTCCTGAGCGGAGCCGGCTGGTGCCGCAGGTCAGACTAGATGGCCCGGGAGGCCCCTTCTGACTCGCTCTTTTTCTATGTTTCTATGTTTTCTATGTTTCCTCAGTTTCTCCACCAGGATTTCATGCGGCACCTTGTCAAAGGCCCTGCCAAAATCCAGGTAAACACGTGCACCACGTCCCCTCGGTCTGGCCACCTCGAAACCGCATCTTCGAACTCCTCAAGGTTCATCTGGCAGGATCTATTTTTGTGGAAAGATGGCCTGTCTGTACAAAGGGGGGTGTGGGATACAATCAAGAGCAACTTGCACACCCGTGGCTGTGTGGATTCCACACAAGTGCAAACAGGCCACATTGGCCAGGCGGCAGCGCCTTGGTCCAGCCGTGGTGGTTTGCCCCCACCTTGCCCTGCTCCGTTCACGCTTCCTCATAGGCGCCTTCTGGGCTGCAAAGGACAACAGGCAGGGTTCAGAAGGCGAGTTAACGCAGGCAAAGAGCGCGTCTTCCACACAGCTTGGTTTAGAATTGGGCTGCAAGAGTCCTGCAAGAATGCTAGCAGCTTTTCTTAAACAAGAAAAGCTGTCCATCTCTGTTCGTGCATCTCTGTCCATCTCTGTTCGTGCATTTTTATTATTGCATTGAGTACTCCAAGGAACCCAGACCTGGTCTCCCGCAGCCCGACCCAGCACCCCTCCCACTGCAGCGACTGGCCTTTGCTCGACGGGACGGGGTCTCAGCCCTGCAGCAACAGTGGTGGGCAAGCGCTTCTGGCCTAGGAATGTGCAGAGTGGTGGAAGTGGCGTGCGCACTGCCTGCACTCCGTCCGCCGAGGATGGCATAAGCAGCCACGCCATCGCAGCCCTTTGGAAAGAGTTGGTGCTTTAGAGCGGCTGCTTGTTTTTCATTTAAATAAAGCTAGTACATGAGTTTGCTGCTTTTGACTCCATTTTGGGCCACATTCCAGGACTGGGGACTGGGCTGACTTCTGGTTTTTGCAGAGGAAGCATGAGTCTGGTCCAGGCAGTCGGGGGCCTTTTCCACCTGCATTGCATCCTGGGACTGCAACATCTGGCTCACTTGCTCCCTCAGTTTCTTTTCCCTCCCTCCCCCCCAAAAAAAAAAAGGAAGAAGAGGTGCAATAGCTACACAATACCTTTGAGTACCTCTGGTGGAAGCCCCCATCTGAACTTCAGAAGGTGCCTTCAAGTGAGCCAGAGCCTGGATCCATCCAGCCCAGTCTTGTGGGCACTGACTGGCAGCAGCTCCCCAGCTCTCAAGTGGGGGGGGGGGCTCTTTCCCAGCCCTGCCTGGAGACACACGGGCCAAACCCACTTCCTCAGGTGTTTTACCGCACAGCCATAGTCCTTACTATAAAATAAAGCAGCCTTCTCCAAGCTGGCACCGTCCAGATAGGCTGAACGGCAGCTCCCATAATCCCCAGTCTGCTGGGAGTTGTAGTCCAACCCATTAAGAGGGCACCAGCCTGGAATGGGCTGCTCTAAAAGAATCTGGGAAGCTGCCCAGTGCTCCTTCCTGCCTCACAAATGGCAGGCTATTCAAAGGGCCGCCTGCCGAATTCTGGCTCAGAGATGCAGGCCATCAGAAGCGGTGCCCATTACCACACAGTCTTCCGTACTGTGCTCAGGTGTGCTATAATTCTATGACTAAACTTGCACATCCATCTATTAATTAGCTATGTAAATTCATCCTTTTCAGCAATGCATTTCCCCTTCTTTGGCAATGCATAAGTGGCCAAGAACGGCTCAGGCCAGCCCATTTTAATCTGAGCAGATCAGTCCAGCTCCTCAACTGTTCTGTTCCCAACAGGGCTTGAGCAGAATAAATTTCTGCTGGGTTGGGCCTTGCAGGAGGATCCAGGAGAGAAAGGAGATGAGCAGCAGAAGGCTCCTGGCACCTCTGCCAGTAAAGGCTCTTGACACAGACTTCCTAGGGTAAGTGGTGGGGAAATGAGGAGGGGTGAGAAGAGGAAGGCCATGCATCCAGGTGATGGTGTGCTAAAAACTTCACCTGGAGGCACACAAGAAATCCATGGGAAAACTCCATGGTCTCTGCTGCAGCCATTGAGTTACTGAGAACATTTCAGTATGCTGCACGTGGGACTCCTTGAAGACTTCAGCGGAAAGGCAGGCTATGAAGCCCCTGGGCAAAGCTGGGAAGGCTCTTTGGACAAAGTGGTCGTGCTGGTTTCATCTAGCCACTTTGTGAGTTGTGAGGCTTTGCAACATAAAGGGCGGACAGGAGCCTTTAAACAAACTGCTTAGCGTAATTATTAAACGACTGATCGTGCAACACAGGTGCTGTGGCAAAATCGGGCTGCGTACCCATGTTATAAATCAATAAACTCGCGCCAGGCAGTGGAAGATCAACATCTCTGCACGACGAGGCATCTGCAAGAACCGGCACGCTGCTTTGCTCCAGCAGCGCAATTCTGCAGGCTGACAGTCAAGCTCTGGCCTGAGTGGCGGTGGGCCAACCCCACAGGGCTGTTGTGAAAATAACACGGGGAGGACCTTTTGAAAGATCCCCTCTTGTTTCGAGCAGCCGGCGCCGACATTATACGGAGGCACCAGCCTTGCACCCCTTCTATTTTTCCGCCGGCGTTGATACTTGCATGCACGCAGAAGCACCGCCGGCCGCTGCGCAGAGCACGAGGCGGGAGGCGGCGGCGGCGCCTCGTAGCTGCAGGAAGCGGGGCCCGAGCTGGCGCGGCGCTCCGCGGTGACGTCATCGGGAGGCGCGGTTGCCTGGCAGCGACGGCTCGAGGCAGCGGCCGAGGAAGATGGGGGAGGCGGAGGAGGAAGGCGAGCCGTGGCGGCGGCGGGTGGTGATGCTGCAGGTGGAGGGGCGAGAATGGCGCGCGGGGCGCGGGCGGGACTGGAAAGGCCTGCCCGTCGAGTGTGGCTCAGTCCGGGCTCCTGGCTTTGCGTGTGCAGCTTTGCCTCCCTGGGAGCCCTGACGGGGAACGCATGGATTTGGCCGGTGTCGAGGCGGTGGTACATTTTCTGCTTGACTCGAGAGGGCGAATGGCTAACGCCAGCGGGGTCTAATCTGTCAAGCACTGCCGGGGCTGTCCGCTGTCCCTCCTGCTCAGGGCCTGTGTCTGAGGAGACCTGCTGGTCTCTGGTGGGAAGCAGAGATCCTGCGCTCAGTCGCTTTGCCCTGCAAAGTTGCAGCCTACAGCTTTGATCCTAGGAAATGGGGTCGCTGTGACGTGCCCTGGGTGAAATAAATGGAAGGGAGAGCTGGTAGGAATTGCCTCCTGTTAAGGGAATAGATGATCAGCTTCTTACCTGAACTTAAGGTGTTTCGCTTTATCTCTATTTTAATAGAAATAGTGGTTGCTGTTAAATGATCCCATGAAGAATGGTTCTGAAGAGGTGAAGGAGAGAGAGCAATATGGGCTACCATGGAATTCAGGTTACCAGCTTCCTCACTGGCCTTGCAACTCTGTCTTTAACAACACTCTGGCAAACAAGTTGGGAGCCAAATCATCCAGCTCTCTGCTTGCTGGGTTGCTGTTAAAAGCAGAAGAGCAGCTTCAGAGGAAGGGAGGGAGGTGCACTTCTAATAGGCTAGCCTTTGTGACCTTGCCTTGTGGCGAGGATTGGATTGCTGGCCTTTTATTTTATTTATTTATTTAACAAATTTGTATGCTGCCCCCTTGCAAACAAGCCTTGGGGCGGCTAACAACATATAAAGAATGCAATTTAAAAACAATACACAATTTAAAACTGGCCCATTATTCCATTCTCATATGTGATTATATTATTTTTGTTTTCTTCCTAGGCTTCTGTCAGGGGTTACCTAACCAGGAAGAAGTTTCAAAGCTTAAGGGGAGCATATGAGAGTATTGTAAAGGAGATTGAAGGGAATCTGGATTCTCTGCAGTGGAACAGACGTTCTTTGTCGTGGCCAGCTTTTCTCCCAAAGGTATGGTGGTTGATAGTTCTTGGTGACAGACTGTCCATCCTTGGGCTCTTGGCCAGAACAAAAGTGCAGCAGTCGGTGGCCGAGGGAGGGATGGAATGACCTGGCCCTCCTCCACCAGCTTCCAGCTTCTGTGCTAGAAGCAGAGGCAAGTGTGCTCGTTCCTCTGTGACCAGTATAGCAAGATGATGGTGAGGTGGGATTTGAATAGTCTCTCCCTTCTCTGCCAGTCTGCTTGGTAGACACTCCCTCCCCTCTTTGTTTTAAACCAGGTTGTTAAGGGCCTCATGGTCTGTATTTCCATGCTGGATCTGGGGAAGCAGGGCAACCCAGGCTGCCAGCCTCCTAGGACACTAATAACTTTTGTCAGCTCATTTGCAAGGTTGCATGTTTGCTTGCTTTTTTACCCAACATAAGAATGCAAAGGTACACAACAAGCTTGAGCTTCTGCTGGATGGAAGTAGCTTCCACATGGCTGGCCTGCGAGTATCACTGCCATGGGATGTGGTGATGGCTGGTGGGCTAATGTAGAGCTAGGCTGGTGAAGGAACACATTTGTGTTCCTCCCTTTTCCCTTCTCCATTAGGAGAAAGCCACCATTTCCCAAACTTCTAATGGATGTATACACACATTCTGAATTAGTTTCTGAGCAAAAAAGCACTTACATCATAAGAGGGTAGCAACAGCATTTGCTCACATCAGGGATTTAGCAGTTTCTGGGAACATAATAACCTACATTAAAAGGTTGACTATGAGTACTAGTTGTTGGGCTGTGGGTTGCTGTTAATATGTGTGTCACCATATTGTCTGAACCGAGCCATGCAAACAACCATTGGTTTGTCATTGGGTTGTGAACTGTGGGTTACTCGTGGTGCACAGCCAGAGCTGACTCGTGTGGCTGGGTCAGGATAACACAATGATCATGGTCAGCCCTTTCATGTGAATTACTGTGTGGTCTGAATTCAACTGCTGCCTCCTCCCACCGTTTTCAGTGCTTCTGCTTGCCTCCTGTGTCAGAGGAGGCCAGGCAAGAGCAGCGCTACACAGGTGTCTTTGAGAAGGCTGTGCTGGGATGACTAAAAGATCTAGTTGGTGCAGAAGGGCAGACTCTCCTCCATCTCATGCAGCAGGCGAGTTGGGAGATAGGTAAGACCAGAGCAATGAACTGGAGCAGGCAGCCTTCTGAGTAGTCTGGCTCCACTTCATGACATCCTTTCATTCCCATGGGGAATTTTTGCAAGCCAGATTAGTCCTATGAGCCAGAGCATAGGACTAATCTCTGGATTAAAGGGTGCCAGAAATTCTGATTGGGAGGGGCAGTGGCACACAGGGAAATCCCCACTGGAAAAGCATTTCCTCCAAGCAGAGAGGCAGGGAGGAATGGTTCTCTGCAGGGCAGGGCAGGGCAGGGCATTTTGCTCTGTACAGAGACAGGCTGGGGTATTGATTGATTCATTGATTGATTGATTTACATCCTGCCTTTTTCCTACAAAGGGCTCAAGGCAGCTTACATCAGTCTTCTCCTCCATCTTATCCCCTCAACAACAACCCTGTGAGGTAGGTTGGGCTGAGAGTCTGTGACTGGCCCAAAGTCACCCAGCTGGCTCCATGGCCGAGCGGGGACTAGAACCCAGATCGTCTGAGTCCCAGTCCCATGCTCTTCACCACTGCGCCACACTGGTATAAAGGAAAATGCTTCCCGGCTTTGTCTGCATAGAAGGCAAGGACCTCTTCTCTTTCTACCAAGGGGCAGCCACACTTCTCTTTGCATGGGGAAAGCATGATGCCATGTGGCAGGGTGGGCTGCCCTGTGATACCATTTGACCTCCAAGGGGTGAGCAGGAGTACATTCCAAGCCCTGAGGGTGTCTCTGCTTATTTTTGATTTCATTTATTTTTCTTCAGATTGTGTTTGGGTGTTAGGAGGTTAAATGTGGATGAATTGTCTCTAGTTGTCAGAACTTGTCAATTTTTCTATACTCAGGGAGGAATTTTAGAGTGGCCTGTTGTACAGCAAAAACAGCATTTGATGCTGTACAATCTAATGGCATTCGTCTACCTGGACCCTAAGACCAAGCAGTTGGCTAGAAGGGGGAAGCCTTTTCAGTGACAAGTGAAGACCTTTTTATTCTCCCAGATATTTTAAGAACTGCTTTTAGATCTTGGCACTCATTTATTCTGATGCTTCTTCTACCTTGGGTTTATGTGCTCTGGTGTTTTTATTCCTTGCTGCTATTTATCTTAGTTTTATCTTTGTATTCATTGCTTTATTCTTTTTATGTATATATTCTACAGTGTTGAAAGAAGTTGGATTATTGGGTGATTTAAAAGTACAATATATAAAATAGGCTTTCCTGGGCATCATTGGATGCAGGACTTATGCTTGCTGACAGACTGATGCCCATGAAAACTTTTGACAAGATATATTTAGTTTTCTTTAAGATACCACAGGAGTTTTTACTGTATTTCTGGACAGAAAGGATTTCACATTGGTGCGTAGAAGTGTTTGTCCCTTGCTGTTCCTAATGCTGTCATCTCTGTATATCTTATAGCCAATCCACAACCCAGTAAAAACTAAGGAATTAAAAGGCCAAGAGGCAGCATGCAATGAGAGTACATCATACAGAGAAGAGGAAAAGCTTTGTCAGGAGGAGTTACTGCCTGCAGAAGAGAGTTGTTGTGAGATGCAGCTTCCAAGCCACCTTCCAACAAAGCTGGTTATAGAAGATGAAGCGGGTGACATGATACAGAATCTAAAACACCTTGTGGAGAAGCCCTCAGGGAACCCCGGCAGCCTGCTGGGGCAAAGGGAAGAAGGCGGGGACCTCAGCAATGTGTCCTCTGAGTGGAGCAGTATGGTCCTGGAGGTGGAGTCCCCTAGGCTGAGCCAGGGTAAGGCAGGGGGTAGGACTCCCAACTCCCTTCCATTATGGAAAGACTGCCTTTAGTTTGCTGTGCACTTTTTCTGAGTGTACTTAGGAAAACATGCAGTGCTTTTAGAATTAGTATAAAACCTTACAAGAATTTTTCAATGGAGCTTTTCAGTCAAGATGTGAGTGGGGAAGGCAATGAGGGGAGGAGAGAAGCAAGTCATCAAGAAGATGACTTCTTGACTTTTTCAATCTCTTTCTGTACAGAACTTTCCTTCCAGAAAGGGCAAGAGGTGCCCCAAGCTATTCCTGACCTTCAGTGCTACCGAAAGGACCTAGCCATGGAGCTGCTCTGGCTGCAGCAAGCTATTGTCAGCCGTAAGAATGTAAGAAGCCCCCTGGGAGCCATTGGGTGCCTTTGGTACAGGGGGAAGTTCATGGGGGAGTCAGTTTCCCAGAATTGCCAGAAGCATCACTACAACTTCTGCCTTTGTTTGTTCCTTTTTACCCGCTATGACCTAGAGATGTATTTCAGCATCCTTCCATCCGTAAGCAAAGACCCAGTGGTTTGGGATGATCCTTCTATCTCTGTCTTTTTTAATGTGTGTGCCAACCCCTAGCTGTTACATGGCACATCTTTAAAACAACTTGTCTCCATGGGAATCTAGTGGCTTAAATGCTATGCTATAGCTTATTACCATTTAAATATTTATTTTGGAACCAGTATTGCATTAGGTAAAGCAGAAAAAGAAGTGTTGCTTGGTTGCTATGCGTGTCTGATCTTCTGTTCTTCCCTCTGCTCCTGTCTTTTAGTACTTGATGCTGAAACAGAGGCTGGGGAGCTCAGAGTGACTACTAGTCTGAAGACATGACTTGATGGGGCAATATACACAGAAGAGGAAGTGTGTGGTTCCACCAGCCAGCAGTGGAAAGAAAGCACTGGGGCTGCAGGCACGGCTTTGAAAAGCAAGCCACGCTGCATGGATTCTGACTGGGCTGAGCTTTAAGGCTTGTGAGAGCAGCAGTGAAGACAGAAGATTCTCTTCAGGCTTTGCAAGTCAAAGGTTGTGCCTGCTACAGACATCTTTCTGAAACTGCAGCGAAGAACAGTGGGTGTCTGTGGAGGACTCCGGCTCCGGTCCTGCAGACGCGGCTTCTACAGTTCTACAGATGGAGAGAAATCCCAGCTGGAGGACTTGGCAGCTGGAGAACTTCCATCATTCCCCACCAGGGGAAGAGCCTTTAGCCATCATAATTCTCTTCTTGAGAAAGATTTCAATTATTAGACTGGCACAGCAGTAATACTACATTGGATACTTAATGAGAATTGGGCTTGCTATCTTCAGCATGTTTTTTTATTGTAATTGATATTATTGTAAGTCCCACTGACAGCCAGTTTTGTTTTTGGCTGCAAAGCAAGGGTAGAAATGTCATAAATAAAATACATGCTTTCTTTTTCTTATTCTTCAGCTGAAAAAGGCTTCTGCAGGTGTATGTATAAGTTGAATAACATCTTGAGTTTCTGCACTCAAGATTGCTGTCTGAAAAGCACATTGCAAGAGGAAAAAGGAGAAGGAAGGGGAGCAAACCAAACTTTAGCATCATTTTGTATGTTACAGGGTAGGTCTTGTAGTTATCAACTTGGGGGAAAGCAATTCAGCCAGAAGAGTTCCCAAGGGGCACTTGTTTGTTGGAAGAGCAAGGTTGGTCCCCTTATTGGGATCAGCAACACACAGTTCCTAAAAACGTTATCAGTCAATCTATTAATGCAGTCTATGACCAGCATAAACAAACACCATCAAAATCTCAATTACCATACATCTAGATTTAAAACCAGAGTTTAAACAGATGATGATACACAGCTTATTTTTAAAAAGCTCTAAAAATGTTAAAGGCCTTGGAGGGACCACTCTTTCCTTTTCTGTCCTCACCCTCCCTAATTATAAGGCAAAAGGAAGTATTTGCACCATGAATGAAAGCCCAAGAGGCAAGTTAAAATTGTATTTATCAGGGGACTGGAGTGTAAATCAAGAGTTGTCACTTGTGTTGTGCCGATGAATTCAATTTTCTAACTCTGTAAACAAGTTCCTCCATCACAAGCCATGCTCTCCTCAGCTTCATGAATGACCGTGGGGGTTCTAGCATTTATTTTTTCATTTCATTTCTGCCTTGCCTTTTTACCAAGAAGAATGGAACTCAAGGCTGCTTCCTGACTTGGTGTGAAAATCCCTGGATCCACCTTCTGTGCACCAGGCATAACTTTCTACATCTCTTAACTGCTTGTCTCCAAGGTTAGACGCTCCCAGTTTTCTTTCAAGCTCTCTGATCACTTTAGCTGCTCCTGGAGAGAAGTTGCTGTAATTGGGATATTTATTTATTTTTTTGCCTGCGCATGCATCACTTTGCACATGCCTACATCCATCTGCATTTGCCATTTTAATACCCATTTTCCCCATTTGGAGAGATTCTTAGTGAGTTTTCTCTTTGTTGTAATCACCCTAGCTACTTTGATGTTGTCAGCCAACCTGGCTGTCACACTTCTCACGCCTAACTCCAGGCCCTTTAAGAACAAGTTAAAAAGCACAGCTCCCAGTAAGATTTTTGTCGGACCTCACTAGGTGACATAGGTCCATTGTGAGAACTGCCCATGTATCACTGCTCTTGTTTAACCAGGTTCTTGTTAATGAGGATTTTTCTTTCCCCATGACTGCTAAGTGTACTTAGCTGTCCCTGACTTTACCAAAAGACTCTTGAAAATACAAGTAAACTGTGTCCTTAAAATACACGCACTGGTTCACACTCCAAAAAGTTAGACAAGACTTGTTTTTGCAGAAGCCACTGTGGCTCCTCTTCAGCCAGACTCGTCTTTCTGTGTCCATGATTTTATCTTTGATAGCATTTTCCACCAATTAACCCCAAAATAAGCTAAGTAAAGAAAGCTGTAACTCCCTGCTCCAAAAACTGATGTTGCATTGGCTACTTCCTAGTCCTCAAGGTCCCCCTTTTCTCCAGTGTGGGCAGATGTGGCAAAAGAGCTCTTCCCAGTACTACCAGGATGACCCCAAATCAACCTATAAACTGTAGCAGCAGCACCCCTTGACCCAAGCATGTGTTTTGGGCGGTTTAATTTCCCCCACATGTTTGCATGGTGGTGGTCCTGCTGTTGCAAACTACATTAAGTCAATGTGACCCGGAAATGGATCTCTGCCCGCAGGCTGAAGGCCAGCATTGCACAGGAGTTGACCAAGGTTGCTGACTGGCAAGATGTTTAGCCTGCTTGCTCATATAGAAGTCATTTATGATTTGAAAGAGCCCCAGTTTAATAAAGCCGCTGTGCACGATTGCCTGGATTTGATCAATGAGTGGCTCTTAGACATGTGTGACACAGACTGCTCACCCTGCTTTGGAGCCTGTCAGCCAAAGACCCTGCTGCAGCAGTGCCTGGGAGGCTGTTTTGGGAGGCAGGGGGCTCACCGGCGGTTGTGGGTGTGCCAGGCCAGCTTTCAAGTGCCAGTGGCCAGTCCATCCCAGTGTTGCTGCTGCTCATGGATCAGCCCTCACAGAGGGGAGGTGGCCAAATCTTTTGCCCTTGCAGGTAGCCCTCCTCTGCAAGGCCAAACGGAAACCGCAGCAGTGGCAGTGGCCGTTCATCTGTGCTCATGTACTGGCTTCCAGAGGAGAAAGGGAAGGTGTGCAGTAATTTGGCTGGACTCTGCCTGTCGTCAGGGCCCTGCCTGCCTCCAGAGTGCCAAGGAGCAGCAGCTTCATGCAGCATCTCCAGCAAGGAGTGCCGAGTCCTGAATCTACTCTGAATCTACTCTGCATCAGAAATACACCTGCTTCTCTTTGCGTAATTTGTCCTGCTGCTGGCAAGCACAGGGAGGCACATGCAATATTCCACAGGCTTGTCCCCCCACCTGCTGCCTGGCTGCAGGACCTCTTTCGGAAGGCTTTGCAAGCTTCACCAGGACTTGCCCATGTTTGTTTTGTGCAACCAAGCCCAGGTTGCTGTGCTTCTCTCTCCTGGGAAAACAGATTCTCATAGAGCTCAGCTCTACACCATGTGCCATGGGCTGCACTCCCCGTGCCGCAGGAGACAAACAGCATGATGGGGTGGGTCGTGTGGTCATTGCCAGTAGCAATGCCTGGAGCTGGAATTGTGCCAGGGCAGCGGGCTGAATTTAGAGCAGAGTTCTGGTCATTCACACAAAATGGCTGCGGGGGGGGGGGGCACTTGCCTTTTCCTAAAATGGTTGCTTGTTTCCCAGCAGGCAGACTGTTGAGACTAAAAGAAAAGGAACTTGCTCCAAAACGGATGTACATAGCTGAGTGCCAAACACCAAACCACTTGTTTGAGCCCAAATAAAGGTGACTGTGCAGGGCAGGCTCTTCCTCTGCAGCATGCCCACCTGCCAGTGGTGCACACCTTATGAAATAAACTTCTGTTGGAATGGGCAAGCTCGAGGGAACCAAGGAAAGGGCCTCTGGGGGCACACTGGTGAAGGTCCCGGACTCCTTCCTGCTGGTGGGACAGGGGGGTCTTTATGGAGAGGCCTTGTTGTGCCTTGTAGGAATCCGAACACCATAGTGATGGTGTTTGGTCCCATTTGGTCAGTTTGCCCCTGGTGCTGGGAAAACTGGCTGCAAGTCCCATCACCTCAGTGGGTGGGCGATTCACTTCTCCGTTCAAAACCTCTTTTCCCCACATGCCACATAAGGTGAAACTACCTTGCAGGGTTGTTTGCAGGGACAAGCACAACAACAACTCCACATCCCTTTGCTAATTAAGCATGCCGAATATCTGAGAAACAGGAGAACGAGGCCACCTTATAAAGTTATGACTCGCAGTTCTCGGCAAAGAAGGGAGGGCGAAGAACGCTGTCCGGGCGGCGCGGGAAGGCACGAGCAAAGGGACGCCGGCCAGGAGGCGAACTGGCCCGCCTCCCGCCCAGCCCAGGAAACGCCTCGCCTGGCAGGCAGGCAGGCAGCCATGGAAACGGCAAGTGTTGCTCTGGAGCGGGGCTGAGCGACTAGGGCGGCAGGGCGGCAGGGCGTCGGCGCCGTCGGGGCTCGGGGGGCGCTCCCAAGCGCCGGCCTGCCGGCATGAGCTCCGGGGCGGCGGCGGCCGTGCCCCCGGCCAAGAACGTGCTCCTCTACCGCAACGGGGATCCCTTCTTCCGCGGCAGGAGGCTTGTGGTGAACCAGCGCCGATTCCTGACCTTCGAGGCCTTTCTGAACGAGGTGACCGGCATCGTCCAGGCCCCCGCGGCCGTCCGGAGCATCTACACCCCCCGGCAGGGCCACCGGGTCACCGAGCTGGCCGAGCTGCAGAACGGGGGGCAGTACGTGGCCGCGGGCTTTGAGCGCTTCCGGAGGCTCAAGTGAGTGGCCTGCGGGGTCACACGCGCAGGGCCAGGCGGCGGCTGCGGGGAGGGGGCGGCCGGGCTGCCCGCTCGCCACCGGGCGGAACAGAAGGCGATGTGCAGGCTGGGCTTGGAGCCTTGTGGGAACAGGTCCCCGAGCCGGTCGACCCGCCGTCCGAGTCGTGGGTCTGGGCCGAATCAGGAGCCAGGCTGGAGCCGAGCCGGCAAGTTCCCCCGCGGGCTGCTGGGGGCCCGGGCCGTCTCTGGCGCAGCGAGCGAGTTGTGCTGGCAGAGGCTTCCCCCGTGCAGCCCGGCACTTGCCAGTGGAACTGGGCAGTGTCTCCGGGGCTGAATTACTCGTACATACAGTGAGTGCCCAGTGCCTTTTGCATGGCTGTCCTGCACCAGCCATGGCTGGACCACGCGCAAGGCGTGGTGTCTGGTGCTTGGTCTGAGCGGAGCCAAACTCCCTGCCCCGAGGAAAGGGCCATCGCGAAGGGCCAGGCGGTTCCCAGAGAGGGAGGAGACGTCCATATAAAAGCCGCATCAGTAACTGACTGCTGAGGGTGCCGAACTCCAGCTGCCCTTTGTGTGTGTGCCTTTTGCAGTACAGGGAAAAAGCCCCGATGTGTGCTGTCCTTTCAGAAGCATCATCTCCGTCAAGAAAGAAATGTGTTTTTCATGGCTCACGACATCATGGTGGCTTTGTTCTTGCAGGGTTCTCATTATAAGCTTGGGCTGGGTCCGGAAATCCCCGTGGGTGGCCTGCACCCCTCTGAGCTGGGCCAGGCTCCTGACCTGCATTCTCCCACTGCAGGGGAGTCCTGGCTGTGCAAACCAAAACACACAAGGCACGCCACACGTTTGCCCCCGCCTGGCACCCTGGCGCCACGGAAGGGGCCGGCCACGCCAGCTGCAGCTCTGTTGTCCGTGGCATGGCAAGCAGCACACCAGAGCCACAGACCCTGGAAGGGGGTTCAGCCTCCAACTGAAATCGGGTGTCTTCCTCTAATGCACCCCTCCGGGATATCCCTGAGGAGCAGATGTTGCAGGGGGGCACTTTCACCCCCTCCCCCATTTTCTTTGGGGGACATACAGCCACTGGCTCTAGCTGACGCCTGCATTTTGTGCTTTGAAGGGATCCCTCAGCTGTACCCTGGCTTTTCCTGGAGGAGAGGTCGCTGCTCTCACACATGCCTTGCTCTGCAGATGCCTTCTAGGGAGGCAAACTGGGTTTTGGATTTCCTGGGCCAGCATCTGTTTTGCTGTGCAGGGGGAAAGGCCTGGATGGAGGGGCTTCCCACAGGTTCACGGTGTCCTCTTGTCAGGCTCATTCACCAGGAAAATGCCTTGGGGTTGCTGTTGGGTGCTGGATTGAACCCAAGGGCTCTTCCCAGACTGTGCTTACTCTGGTGTATAGGTAAGCCTGTGGGCCACATATGTTTTCTCCTCCAAAGCCAACCACTGATCTGGGGTGCAAGTGGCGATTCACAGCTAGAAGATGCTCCTGAGAAAAGCGCAGAACCTGGCCCAAGAACTGGGTGGCCTTGGGGTACATCTATTGCCCTTGCCCCCCATCGCAGATTGACTGATAGCACACCTGTCAGTGTGCTGATATGAGAAGCTGTAGGTGTGGTTTTTCCATAGACCGCACATCAGATGTGCGGACACTGCGCATGGTTCCACCAACCCTGCAACAGAGCAGGTGAGAAATGGTTTCCAAGCTTGCTGCAAAATGCCCTGGGAAAGTGCCCCCCTGGCCTGGGAAGCCACAGGCGTGCCCTCTGGTGGGGCGTGCCCAGGGGGTCTGGGAGGTGCAGGGCATGTTGTGTGGCAAGCGCCCATGGGGAGTGCCCTGGTGGTCTCCGCAGAGAGCTGGAGGTATGATTGTGACAGCGGCAGGGCCGGTGATGTCAGCTGGTGAGTTTATTGCAGCCCCCACGGCTGTGTCTCTCTGTCAGCCCCCGGCCTGAGAACAGACACAAAGGGCAGGAGCTGGGTCGCTTCTGCCAGGCCTGTCCCCACAGCCCTCCCGGAATTCATCTGATTGTCTAGCAGGTCATGAGTTCTGCTTGTGAGCAGCCAGGGTGAGGATCCAGGCCCAGCCCAAGGGGCCTCTCATCTGGCCCCATTTCCGATCTGTGGGGACTGTTTTCTGCAAGAGCTGGTGCATGCAGAGTAGTGACCAGGAGACTCCCAGGAAGCCCTTGGCTTGAATGCCAGCTCAGAGGTCATTTTAGGCAAGCACCCTGCGCCGTCCTTGACCATCCCCTTACCTGTAGCTGCAACATGGGGGAAATAACACTGGGCTGCCTTCCAGGGTTGTTGCACTGGTTTTAAGAGGATATTGTGGGTGATCCGGACATTTGAAAGTGCTACAGAAATGCCAGGTGTGCTTTGGGAAATCTTGGATTAGGTGGGAGTCTTGCCTGAAGGGCTGCATCGAACATACAGTTTCCATGGCATGCTCCCCTTCCCTTCCTGACCTTGCCTTTGCTCACATATTTCTCCCAGCCTGCTCTGCCGCAGGAGGAACATCAGCCACCCAAAGGTTGCCCCTCGAGTGCGGAACTGCTGCTCCGAGAGATGTGCCGGACAGCCCAGGCTGTTGTCTCTCGCTCCCTCCGACCGCTGTCTCTCTTCCAACAGGCCTTAGACCTCTTTAACAGGTTGCTCTTAACTGAGATTTGCATTGTTGGTGGTGTTACACTGTGCTGTAAATCACCCAGAAGCTCTGGGAATGCATATAAAATAAGTAATACATGAAAGAATGATCTCTGTAGAACCAGGAGAAATTTATCGTTCACAACGGGCGGGCTCTGAATTGAGCTCACTGGGCAGAAGGGCCAGCAATGTCCCTTCTTGGTCACAGACTCATAGAAGAGTGGGGTTGGAAGGGCCCATGAAGGCCATCTGGTCCAGCCCCCTGCTGTTGCAGGACACCATGTCACACCATCCCACTCAGGTGGCTGCCCAGTTTCTCTCCAGGCAGCTGGTCCCACTGCTGCATTGCTCTGGCAGTGAGGAAGCTTTTCCTGATGTCCAGCTTGAATCTGGGTTGTCCCAGCTTGAATTGGTTATTCTGCATCCTACATTCTGGCATCAGTGAGAAGAGTTCTTGACCTTCCCCTTTGGGACAGCCTTCGAAGTACTTATAGAGGGATATCGTCCCCCCTCAGTCTTCTTTTCCCAGTTCCCTCAGTCTCTCCTCACAGGGCAGTGTTTGTCCTGCTTCTCCAGGACAGTCGGGGACTGAAGGCCATTCGCGAGCTCATCTAAGCTTGAAGGAGAGGAGAGGCGGGGAGACAGACCCATTTGGCCATCTGTCTTCCAAGCTGTTGCTGCTAAAGGGTTGTTGCTATTGGGGAGGGGATAGCTGTTTCTTCATCACTAAAACCAGATCTCATATCGCTGTTTTCCTTCGTTGAATTAACACTCTGTCAGCTTCAGAATTCAGGCATGTGATATCTGGGAAAAGCACGCAGCCTGGAGGATGACTGCTACTTTTCTGGGTTGAGTCTGGCTGAACGGGGAGGGCAGCGAAGCCAAGGTGGGCAGGAGGCAGCCTGGCACTCCCTGGTACCACCGGCCCCTCAGGGTTCCCTGTTCCCTCCCTCTGCGCTCAGCTGCCACCCACACGCTGGCTGGAGAGAAATGCACTTGCCCAGAGGCAAGGCTATCCCGCCCGCCCTTCTGACTTTGCAAGAGACTTGCCTGCAGAACTGCAAGCCCTGCTTTCGTGATGCATCAGTGCAACTGAAGCCTTGGACCCTCGCTGTGGGGAAGCCACGGCAGCTGCTGCGCCCTTCCAAGCCCCACAGGGTGGGATGTGCGCCCAGCTCCTGCGTGGGCAACTGACGTTGCTTGCCTGCCAATGTTCCTCCCACAGCTACCTAGACCTTGGAATGAAGCAACTGAAGAGGAAAAAGGCTGGCGTGCAGGTGAGTCCCAGGGGAGGGGCTGCTGCCCAAAGCTGTGGCAGGTGGCTGGAAATGGAGCTCCCAGAACAGCTAGGAGTAGCTATAAATTGGGTGGGGAGGCAGAGCAACTGTGCAATGTCTCCTGGTGGGTGGGCGGGGAGTTGCCAGGTCACCACCAGGCGAGGCCCCTCTGCTGACAGCCGGAGGGTTTCTGCCAGCCCCGCTGTTTGCTCTTGCACAGATTCTCGGTGCGAAGGAAGGGGACGGGAGAAGCAACGGGGGATCATGGGAGGGTGACAGGTGGGAGGCGGCCTTGTCTTGATCGCCCAGGGAAGTCCCTGAGAGGCAGGTGGACGGCTCCAGAAACGCCTTCTTGGGTTCTTCTACCCAGAGGAGCCAGGTTTCTGCCACCCCTCCAAGCAGCAGCTGAGGCCCGGGGGGCCCCCTTGTGCACTGGAGGCCAGGGGGGAATTGGTGGCTATTGCGGCAGCCCTCGGCCGGGGCTGCATGTCCCTGCTGGGCAGCGTGTTGCCTGTCCGGTTTGAAGGCTACAGTTCCTTCATCTGCGATGGGAACACATGGCCTTGAATGAAATCAGGTTGCAGAGCCAGGGGGACTGTGGCTGGGCCTCAGGCACCCCTGGCAGAGCCCAGCTGTTGCACTCCTGAGCAGTGCAGTCCGGATGGCTTGCCCAGGAGAGGCCTTGGAGGCGTGCCCAGTGCGGAGCACCTCTGCCTTCCCCCAGGACTGGCATCAGTTATAAGAGGGGCTTCCTCTAGCAAACGCTTAAGCGATGTGTCCAGGACCCTGAACGATCTGTCACACTTACGAGCCTACATTGCCGGAAACGCAGCCCGGCCGTGGACCATCCGTCAGAGAAGATGGACAGGAAAAGGCGAAGGGCAGCCCTAGGAGAGCCCGCACGGCGGCAGCTCCGGGTCTTCCCGCAACCCAACATGCTGTCTGGGCCAGCTCCCGCGGTCCGGTCCAGCCACCTTGTGTGACTGCCTGCATTTAGAGAGGTTTGCAGCCCTTGCAAGATTTGCCTTTTGGATGCTCACCCCACAACGAGCTGTTGCAAAGACTGTCTGTCCCAGCAGCTCACTGAGGGCTGTAGTGTGCAGGGGACATGAGGCCCCGTGTGCCACCGTTCCAGCATTCTGTGCTTGGTGTGGGGAGAAAGCCCAGTTTTGGATGGACTCTTCTAGGGCAGCTAAATCCTGGGGCTGAATCGGGCTCTGAGCTTCCCTGTGTGCATCCCTTGGAACGCCTGGGCTCTCCGCATGGGTGGTCCTGCCACGGTGGGAATTTTGCTTGTGAGTTCCTTGGGGCAGAGCCCTGGCTTGAGCTGCGGCTGCTTGTTAATATTGCACTGTTGCTGTCCTTCTGGCCTTAAGAACTACCCAGGTACCCCCCAGAGGGTGGCGCTTCCCATGCGCTGCAGGAGGCAAGTGGACCTGCCCTGCATCATACAGTGAGTGCATCTCTCGGCCTTCTTTCAAGATTCCCAGTGTTAGCCTTGGAATAAAAGGGATGGAGGTGGGGCTCCCGGGAAGTGCGGCATCTGAGCCCACCCCATTCCTTGCCCCTTGTGCTGGAGCCAGAGATGGGGGTGTGCTGAAGGGCGGGGGTGGGTGGTGCAGGTGCTTTCCATGGATTTATTTCCTTTGCATTCCTCCCGATAGCCCAGACTTTCTGGGCAGTTAACAAAAGTTAACACACACACACAATCAACTTAAAGCAACAAGACTGCAATGGCAATTACAGTTGAAGCAGCACAGAAGTACAGCAGCAGTGCAGAATATAATGCAGGATGCAGAGCCAAAAGACGACTGCACAGGGGATGGGAAGCAGAAGCAGGCGGCAAGGCACAAGCCCCAGAGGGGTTCGCCTGGCTCCGTCACTTTGTTCTTTTTGGCGTCAGGCCAAAACCCTTTTATTTTCCCAATGTGTTAAGGTTTGGCCGTTTTAATATGTGTTTTAATGTTGATTGGTTGACTAGGATTCTGTGTTTTATTCTATTTTGTCTTATTGTTAAACTATCCCGAGACCACAGTAAGGGTCTCGGGATAGTTTAACATTAAGACAATATAGAATAAAACTTTTAAAAAGTTTTAAATAAATACATAAATAAATGCATAAATAAGGACATAAAGCATGCATCCACATTCAGGGCATTAACTATGACATATAAATCCTAAATGGTTTAGGGCCTGGATAACTAATGGAGTGTCTCCTTCCATGTACACCTGCCTGAGCCCTAAGATCCTCCTTCGAGGAGCCCTTTGAGGGAGATCAGACGAGTGGCTGCCTGGAGGGGGGCCTTTTCCACATAGTGCCCCAGCTTTGGAGCTTGATCCCCAGAGAGGTGCACCTGGTGCTGATGCATTCTTCAGTTTGGCACCAGGCCAAACCCTTTTTCCTGATATTTTAACGTTTAATGTTGCTTTAATGATTGGCTTTTATTACATATTTATATTCTATTTATTTGTGCTGCTTCTTGTAATGTCATCTTGAGGCTGTTAGTATTGACAGGTTGTAAATGTTTTACCCAACCAAAAAATAGATAATCAAATATGGTGGGCCTTCAAGGTCAGAAACACAGCAGGAGAATGGCTGAAGGCAGCCACCTGCTCATCTCCAGTACATGCTTCTGGGAGCCGATCTGTGGCACTGCCTTTCTCCAGCCTGGTACCTTCCAGATGTGTTGGATCAAAACCAGTGGTAGCCAAACGCATCTGGAAGATGTCCTCTTGGAAAAAGCAGTTATGATGTTTCGCTAGTACCTGAAAATGCTCCATCCAGGAAATCTCCCGACGGCCCCAGAGAATCACCTCGTGTCATTTGTTGCCAGTCTTTCTGAACTCTGTCCTTGGAACAGTTACAGAAATGACTTTAAACGTTAAGCAAAGGCAAGCAAAATTCAGCACACACATGTTTTATTGGTTGCTGAGTAGTGCGGACTTACTGCTTCAAAAAGAAATGAAAATGGAGATGTTTGGTTATTCCTTTGATGGAGAATGGATGTTTTGATTTAAGAAGAGGAAAGTGCATTTATGAAGGCGTCCCCAATCTGACACGCATCTGAAGGAGAGGAGCAAAGGGGAAAGTATTTTGGATGTTGCTAGCTTAGGTTTAACCTGGCTGCCTAACGCATATGGTCTGGCAGGCACTATTTTTGAGGATGGCGTAGACTGGAGATCCAGGTTCTATCCCCACTAGCCGTGAAGCTCCAGGGGTGACTTTGGGCCAGTCCCTCCCTTTCAGCATGGCCTACCTCACAGGGTTGTGAGGTTGTTGTGAGGATAAAATGGGCTCTGTAAGCTGCCTTGGGTTCCGCACAAGAGGAAAAAAGGCGGGATATAAATGCAGTGCAACAGTTGAAGAAAAGCTTCCCAAATCCTGAGGCCTTCTTTGGAAAGAGAAATAGAGACAGAACCCAGCATCTGTGAAGACTGCGGACCTCAGCCTCTGCTTTCCTTCTTCATTCAAAGTGTTTTCCGTAATGGGGACTTGCTGAGCCCCCCCTTCCGCCTGATCCTGACCAAGAATGCCCTGCAGGAATGGAGCGCCATCCTAAGCCTCTTGTCCGAGAAGGCAAACCTGCACAGCGGAGCTGTCAAAAAGTGAGTCCCCTGAGCAGACTCCGTGCACATCCACGCCCTTCCCTCTTCCTGGCCCAGCTCCCTTCCTGTTGAAAAACAGGCGTCCAGCAGCATTTTATGAATGGGCTGCATCCTGCCTGCCATGGGGAGCCTGGGCCGAGGGAGCAGTCGGGCTCTGTGCTGACTGGGCCAGTTGCAGGAATACGGGGGGCTCTTTACCCCATGTCACGAGAGGTGGCGATGGAGGATTACCAGAACATGGGCTAGTACGTGTGATGTGCACACAAAGGGATATTTCTGCAGGAAAACCTATCTCAATTTTATGGTGGTTTGTCTTGGTTCCTTTCTCAAAGGCGCAAGGCAAGAGCACTACGAATTCCGATCTCTCACTGCCATCACAGAACTATGATACCCAGAGGAAAAAGAACGGCATGTTTAAACCACAAAACTTTTTTGCGCTCCTTATCGAATGCTAGGCTTGCTGTTCTCTATTTACTTGCAGCATGATCTCTCCCTTGCACACTGAAATACTGAAATGAAATCTGCCATGCACATTCAGAACAGAATGCAGCATTTCCAGGGCTAAGTTCTGTTCACCCCGCCCCCCACAACCTTTTTGAAGCAGGGAGGGAAGAGGCGAATGCATTTGATGTCAGGTCTGCCTTTAGCATTCCTTGTGAAGGATCGCGATTGGATGTATTGGGCACATGTACATGTTTTAGTTACAGGCTGGATACCTGCATGTGTTTTAAGTTGAGGGGAAAGATGCCAAATGCTCTGTTGCCTGAAGCCTCAAAAGCATTGCGCTTTGTGAAATTTATTTCAGGTTGCCTTTAAATCTTGAGGGCATTTAAAAATGCTGTGAATCAGGCAGGGTGGTAACATAAGAAACAACCTTGTCTGGAAGACCCGGTGAGATCCTATGCACACTTTCTCAGATGCAGGCCCCACAGGATTCCACAGGCTGAGGCCATACAGGAGTGCAGCTGGAACCTCGTTGCTTCCCCACCTGTCTCACTTCCCCTGTTGCTTGGCTCTCGGCTAGGCTTTGCAAACTGAACGGCAGCGCTGTCTGCAGCAGGGAGGACCTGGTCAGCGGGGACTACTATGTAGCCGTGGGGCTGGAGAAATACAAAAGCTTGCCCTACTTCGAACTGTTGGGGCCCCCAAAGAGAGCCCTTCGACCATCTCGGTAGGCGACTAAAGCAGTGCCGGCTGTGAGTTTTTGGGGGGTCCTAGGTGAGGTGCAGCACCATCTCCAGGGGCCCTCCCTCAGTGAATCCCCACTCCCACCCCCATGGTCATGTGCTCCTCTTCCTCACCACCACTCTTGCCTGGGTGAGAACTGGTGGCCGGGAGCAGGCGGGCTGCAGGAGGAGAAAGAGGAGCAAGTCCAGGGGGATGCTGCGGGTGGCCCCTGCTGGGGTTGGCTACCCTTGCCAGGTGCCAGCTGGGCTGCCCTGGGTGCTGGTCCTGGCTAGGGTCACCCAGGTTCCCTGTACTCGCCCTCCCCCCCCCAGTGTGGGCAATGCATCTTGTTCAGAGAGTGGCCCCTTGAGAGCTGGGATAGGGGGAGTCCCTAGCCACATCTCTGCTGCTTCTGTGCTTCTAGGAATCTTCCCGGTGAGAGGAGGAACTACAGTTGTGGGGTAGGTGAACTCTTTGCTTGGCTTCTCTAGGGAGAGCATCGGTCAAGGTTATGCTTATAAAAGGGGGTAAGAGGCGGTGTGGGAAGCAACCTGATCTTTAGTAGCCAGAACCAGGAGTGCTTCCAGGTACGGCTTCCAGCGTGCAGAGCCAGCTCATGGGATTTCATGAGGCCTTCCGATGCCGTTGTCTTCCATTTGTAGGCCTCCTGCCTTTTTTCTTCACAGGACAAAATCCGGAAGAAAGAAAGATAGAATAGCTATGCGACATGATTTGATTGTTAGCAGTAACAATCAAACCTCCTGAGAAAAATCAATTGGGCTTCTGTTACTTGTTTTCTTGCCAAAAGAATAGAAGTTTACTAGATTCATGCATATACTAAAATGACAAAGCAAACAGGAAAATGTTAAATTTCGAAAGCACTCGAGCAGTGCTATCTTCCGCCACAAGGCAGCACACTTTTGGCAACCAGCCGAAGTTGTCTTTGCCATGAATAAAGTTTGAATTCTGGGGAAAGTGTTGCATGGCTTTCTTCTCCCCACCAACCTGCAACCCTCCAGCAGAGAGCGACCCCAAGTGCTTTTTATTTGCAGAAATGGGACAGGCTGTAGCTAAGCCCATTGCCAACCGATTCCTTACCTTAATGGAAACATTCTTGTTCTCAGCTTGGGAAGTTCCATCCAGCCTCTCAAGACGGGGCTAGTGACTCCACAGTCCTCGGAACACCTCCGCAGGTAAATGGGATGGCTGGCCTTGGGTGAGAGGGTAAAATGGGGGCTAGATCGACACTTCTCTTTCTGGCTGAAGTAATACTTCATGTTATGTGGGGGGGTATGCTATCAAATATTCATAAACAAGGTATTTCCTATTATTGCACATTAGTTTTGGAGACTTTTAGGTTCATGCAACAGTGTGAATGTATCTTTGATATAATCTCTTTTTAGATGCACATGCCCACTTTATTGTAACATACTTTACAATTTCTCCTCACTGGGAATTAAAGGCACCCTCTCCTTTGTCCACCTGCCCTGTTCCCTGTGTGTGGATCATTTACGATTACCATCTCTGAAGGGGAGAACTCACCAGAAGGTGCCCCTTCCAGGGAACTGTGTAGCCGGAGGCTGGTTGCAGGCCATCTTGTCCACTGCCCTGCTCCTTCCTGAGCTGGGGACTGTCCATGAAGGACACCAGGGAGTGAGTGCCCACCTCCCCAGGTAACAGGTCCTTACAATTAAGACATCTCTTCCAATACTCACCCTCCTGTAACTAATGTCCCTGTTTGATCAAGCTCTGTCCCAGGAGGAGCAGCAGAAAACAAGACTGTCCCCTCTTCGTGCAGTAGCCCCTGGAGAGGAGAAGGGGTGGGGGGAAGCTGTCTCGGGTTCCCCTCCATCTTCTCATCTCCAGGCTGGGCACACCACACCCTGAGCTGCCTCGGTGGCCGCTCGGAAACGGTTCTAGCTTGTCTATAGCCTTAATGTGCGGTGCCCCAGTAAAGTCTGGCCAGCATGGCTTTTCATGGAACGAGCACGTTTGGCTGCTTCAGGATGTCTCTCAGTCACAGAGCTGGCCTTGGGAGTCCAGGTGCAGCAGGCTTTCAGTTGCAACCCTCTGGTGATCCCCCCCACTACCTTTTTCCATGCTGCAGAAAATCCGTTAAGAAATAGATGGAGTAGCTGCATTAGGAGTTCTAGTTGCAAGCAGCAGGAGCTTTCCTGCTGTAGCTCAAAATTGTTAGCCGTCCTGCAGCTGCATCACAGTGTTGATTCATGCTCAGCTTGTGATCCACTAGAATCCCAAGACTCCTTTTTCATTTGATTCTCCATTCCCCTAAAACTTTTCATTTGTCCCTTTTGGATGCCATTTTGCTTGTTTCGGCCGATTTTCCATTCCTGCAAGGTCATGTCGAATTCTGGGGCTGTGGGGGAGGCTAAGCTGAAGCAGTAGGATATAATGTTGTTGAACATTAGTAGACGTTTAACGGTAAAGTACAAAATTATGATATCCTGAAATCCCCAATTCTCCTGCTACCTAGGCAGTTGTTTCGAGTTGGCCCTTCCTCAAGGACATGAGCATTATGGGGTGGGAGTGCTTGGACTTCAGCTGTGGGAATGTATGCGATTGTGAAGAGTGGACTTCACTAGGCTGGTACCCTCCAGATGTGTTGGGCTTCAGTTCCCATTAACTCAGCCAGCATGGTCAGTGGCCAGGAACGATGCAGCTGTGGTCTGAAACATGCGGCTGGGGATGGTGGCCTGAGTGCCTCAAGGCTCAGTAGGGTTGCCGTTGCCAAGCAGAGCTGAAGTAACACACCACACCTGCAAAGTGCAAGGGCAGCGGCATCTGTGGCCCCCGGATGTTCGGTGCGCTGCCATCAGCCCTGAGTTGATGGGAACTAGAGTCCAACAGCGCTGTACAGCCACCTGTTCCTTGTGCCTTCCAGAGGGATGGGATGGTCTCAGACTGTGTCTGAATGGGTCCTTATGCATTTTTCTTGGATGGGACTTGCAGCGGAATCCTCGGAGGGCGCAGTCCACAGGAATTGTACAGGCCCAAGACATCCCAAATTCTTCTGTGGTGGTGCACAAACAAATTAGGAAATATCGACCACAAGATGAGAAGACGTCCCTCTTTCATGCCAAGCAAGACCAGGCTCCACACATTAAGCAGAACTCTCCCCAGATGTCTGCACAAGGTAATGGAAAAAGGGCTGCAAAGAATTCTTAGCAATCTGATCCATCGCGACAACACTAGAGGGTGTGACGGGTGGCGGTGAGCTGTGTAGTTCTGGGGGGGTCTTTGGGTGGACAGGCTTGATCTTTTCTAACCTTTTGTCATAAACAGGTATCTCACGGGTGAGACCTGATTTTCATAAGGAAGTTGGGGGTGGCTTTGACCAATAGCAGTTCAGATTCTTGCTTCCCACATTCAAATCAAGCTGTCTTGGGTAGTATCAATTCCAATACACATTTCAAGGGCTCTTGCTCTTGGACAAGATTCCACTAGGCAAGCGCTGCGTTTCCAAAATGACCAGCCATGTCCCAGGAAGACTCACGGACAGCGTATGAAGGCCATTCCAGCATCTCATAGTCTACAGATGGACTGCATCTGGACATGAAGGTTCTATTAGGACCATTCTTCCATGAATTCATCTTAACACTATCTTATGCTAGCTTGTGGCCTTAACCACCTTTGGGGTTGTGATCCTATCAGTTCATTATGCACACGAGATTAGTTTCATACTTAGAAACTTTCTTAAATATGATTTAATGCTCAGCAGCAATGCTTTGTTGAAATGGGAGGACGCTTCTCATTTTAAGGATTCAAGTCCCTGTTTTCTGCTGCCTCTTCCCACCCAACGTCCCAGATATGAAGACTTCCTGGCTGGAGGGTGACATATCTAGGCAGGACTGAATGTCCAGCAGCCGCTTGACTGGCTGGGACAATTCCATTTTGTTTTGCCATGATGCTCTGGAATGCTCACGCACCTCCTTCTCTCTTCAGAACAGGGAAGTGTTTATAGAACCAAAGGTGCAAGGGAAGAAATCGCAGATGCCCAGGAAATAGGGGACGATGAAGACACACAAGTGGAACTTCCCATAGACCAGGTATGAGGACCTCAGGTGAAGATCTTTGTAAATAAGCCCTCTATCACCAAATACAATTCCAAGGGGTGTTTGAAAGTATCTTCAGACAGACTTTGGCAGCAAGACTTTACCCTCAAGATGTGTTCAGAAGTTGCCTGATTTTTATATAAGCCCTTGTTGTGATTGGCTCTCCTGACCTAGCAGGAGCCACTCCAGTGACTTCAACGACGTTGGGGCATGCTCCAGAAACAGCCTCAGAGTGGAAAGACACAGCAGCCAGGTGGCCTGTCTCCTGGTATAACATTTGAAATGGGAGGGGCTACTGCTCCATGGTATCACACCAGAGCATCTTTCCCAAACAAGTGAACTTTTTAGACTACTATTCTCCAAAGCAGCCGGCTGTATGGTTAACTTATGGGGCACTCCTATAGATACCTTACCAAAAGCAAGCCAATAAGGCATACTTCCAAGCATGCCTAGGGTTATAGGGCTTTTCTAGGAGAAACTCTTCTTCATAGGGTGATTGTCCTGATACACCTCAGCTCTGCCCCCTTTTCCCCATTCCAGAGAGCTGCAGAGACTGTGCAAGAGGAAGTTATGCCCAAAACTAAAATATTGCCACAGAGAAAGGTAATTAATCATATCATTGAAGCATGATGTGTGTAACATCCATGACAAAACAGTCTGTGTGATTTAAGGCCAATTTAGCTTAACTAAGGTGGAATTAACTCAATTCAGCACCAACAATTTATCTGTTATCTGCATTTATCTTCTTCTAAGATAGAACAAGTTGTAGCAGCAGCTGTATCCCAGTTCAGCCTTTCTCCTGAAGATTTCTCAATGTTTACTTAAACATTTTTAAGCCAACACAAACTTCATCTTTTTCTTTTTTTAAATTCTATGTACATAAAAAGGTTGAGACCACTGACAAGCTCCAGAAGGCCTGTCCCATTCAGTATTCTGCTGGTGACTCAGCGGAGGAAGTGACACAAACACACCATGTTCATTTGATTTGAAGAAACTATTGAATCTGACAAGTGACTATGGTAAAACAGAGTCACCGCAAGTCTCTTCCAGTGGGGAGTTTCTGAATCTTTATTTAGAGCTATTATTGATATTAAAACAAATTTGTAAAAACCAAATGTTCTGCTTTGACATGCATACCTGACAGTCACAGAAGTTAGTTCTGTTGGGAGTTTAAAGAGTGAAACAAGGCAAAACCACAGTTTCTCAAGGTGACCATGGGCTGACAGTTATCGCTTGGAAGTTTAAGAATAACACGCACACACATGCACATGCAGACATACAAAATAATAGGCAAAATAAGCCAAGTAACAGCAGTTTAAGTTCTGAGGGTTGCATAGACCCTTGCACACGCATGGAGGTGGAAAAAGGACAATCCAAAGGTTTGCAGAAATACAAAGACTTTCAGGGGAAATCCTATGCCGGGGGGACTTCAAAAGAGCTGAGTGAAGACTAGGCATGTTACCTGACTGCAGAATACTGAGAAAACAATTCAGGGAAGAGGAAACCGTGAATAGAAGGGTGTCGCCTGGTAATGTTTTGTTGTAGGCTCCACTTGTTTGCAACTAATTACCCTTTCAGAAGTTCATCAATGACAGAGGAAGAGCTTCCCCCAGAGGAGACAAGGCTGTCATCTCATGAAGTGCAACAGTACAGCTAACCTCAGGTTCAAGCACTGCCCACCATGATCCGTCCTGGGGAAAGCTGGGGCGGAGAACTGCAGGAAAGCCAAGCCCTCGCCTTCCAAATACTTGGGAGTGACACCAAGTGGGCTGGCTTGCACAGTGGTGGGGAAAAGGTATTTGCACATCCTCAAATGCATTATTTAAGTGCACTTATACCCACCCTGTTTTTCCAATAATTTTTTGTAAGGTATGGGAATCAGCATTCCCCTTTGCAGCTCATTATGTGTGAACTGAGCCAGACAGACTGATTCAAAGAAAGTTTTGTGGAAGAAACAGGCCTCTCTGAACTGCTGGTAACAGCTCCACAGATGAGGAACTATGGATATTCCTGCTACCCATAAAACTGATCTTACCTAGCAATGAGCTGCCTCCAAACCAGATGTTAGGACTGGGAGAGATTCATAATGGGGACAGGAGATTTTTCAGATAAGCAAGTCCTAGGCTGACTGGGATTTTAAAAGGCCAGGACCAGCTGCGTTTTCCTTCTGGAACAAAGTGCGCTCCTTCATTTCTCCTCTTTGTTCTGTTGCCAAACCTCACAGCTTTTAGTTGCATGCCAGCAACTTTCTGGATGTGTTCTGCATCGAATTACTCTCCAGAGCATTTTGAACTTCTGCACTAATTTGACATTCCTGACCTCATTGCTGGTTTGAAGGTAGTCTCACAAACCCCAAGGATTTGCTGGCCACTGACTGACTGGAGTGCCCCAGCACAAATTCAGGACCCTCTGCAAGCCAGCCCTGAAGGAGGTGCTTTTTCATCCATCCTTAACATCACTAAGCATGTGCGGAGTCCAACAGGTCCCTGCACAACATGGCACGGGCCTTGAGAGCTGTGCCAGCGTCAGATAACTCGTGGCCTTCGGCTCATCTTCCCCTTCTCTTCCGAGAGGCTCTTCATGGTTTCCCATGTCCGGACCCAGCAATGCAGAGAGCAACTCCTGAAGCTGTCAGAACCATCCCCAGCACAGCCCCTAGGAAAAAAGGAGGAGGAGGAGATAAGCCCAATGCCAGAAACCACTCATAGTTGCCATTCATTTCAAGAGGGGGAACATGACATTATTTTATGAGCACCTTCCCCTCTGGAGGATTCTAACAGCCACAGACGCAGCTGGACAGGACTTTGTTTGCATCAGACCAGGAGATGAGACCTACTTGCACCACCAGTGGCTTCTCCGAGAACTTTCCCTGTTGCTAATGTGAACATCAGAGCCAGAGAGTTGGAAAGAGGCACAGCCAAGGTCAGGTCTGAAAAGGAAGGTTGAATCATCTGACTGAATCAAACAGAAGTGATGCCTTGGCATCAAAGGCACTTCCCACCAGACCCAGGCAAGCGAGACAAACACGGCTATACATGCAGCTGAACAAGATACCAGAATCTCCAGGAGCTGGGTGGACTAGTGTCTCAGACTGGGGGGGGGGGGGGGGGGGATGCTGATTTCAAATGCTCCTCTATTCAAAAAAATAAAAGGCCAGCTTCTCAGTAAATCCCCCCCCCCCCCAATCAAGGCAAGTGACTAGCCAATTTTGCTGGTCATTTCACTGCTTCTCCCACTGCAAGGAATTCTGACACACGGCAACACTGGAAAATGACTTCCCACACCTGCCATTTTTCTGTTGCATCTGTAGACCACACACCTGGTCACCTGGTGGAAACATCTTCTCATTCACAGAAGCAGTGATTGCTCTGACCCTGGAATGAGCTAAACTTTCTTAGTTCATTCCAAGGGACATGAACCCAAGCTATCTTGTTTCTGAGCTCTGTAGGTGGAAAAACTAGGCGTGAGGAAGTAATTGCTTAGCGTTCAGAACTGCTGCTCTCTCAGGCTCTTTTGCAGCACTCAAGATTACTCGGACATTCAGGATCTGCTCTGAACCATTTGGCCTTGGGGAGCCATCAATTTCAACAGCCCTCATGCTATCAGGGTTTGCTTGAATAGTTAGCACTTATATAGTGTTCAGAACTGTTGCAAGCACTTCACATAACATTATCATTTTGCAGTCCTTAAAACATCCCTGTAAAGTAGCTCAGAACCAATTAACAAGGAGGAGATAGAGTAGTTTGCCTAGGGTCAACTCTTGCATTTATGGAGGAGATAAGATTGGAACTGTAGTTTTCCCAAGTCATAGTTCAGCCTCTTAGCTACCACTTCTACCCTGTCTTGATGTATCAAGCCCATCTAGCTATAATATTAATCTTTTTTTTAAAAAGAAGATGTTCAGTAAAGGTTAACTAAGAGTCTGAGCCATTCCCACCCCAGCCATATTGTTGCAGAATCCAACAGAATCCAACCTTACTTGAGAGAGTCACATTCCTCAAGGCAAGAAGTCTCTGCATTTCCTCCCCAAATCCCCCAGAACTAACCTGCAGATGCTAAAGTAAGATAGTAGACAAGTGAGCCACATTGGTTGAGCACAAATGGCACCACATACTGCAAGGGGGAGAGAAGAGCAGAGAATCACATGATCAGACCTCCAGGCTCACTGGCACACCTGGGATTATATAGTATAATGAGATACGGAACAACTACTGACCAATTGTGGATATGCCCTTAATTAGACAACTATAATGCAATACATATGGGCTATCCTTGCCTGAAAGATACCACTGGTTTGAACTGTACTGACCAAAATTTTAACTGGGATAGATCATTGCAAATCCAGTTCTGAAAGATTTTTACTGGTTGCTAAATTGTTTCTGGGCCTATTTCATGGTGCTGGTTTCAACTTTATGTCCCTTTGTGCCTTGGAGCCTGGGTATATTAAGAATCACCTGCTCCTGTATGAATCTACTCAGGGGACATGATCTGGCCCTGATAGTGTGTTTTAAAATGTGCTGTACGTTGCCCTGGACTGATTTTATGCAAGGTGGTATCTGAATACTCTAACAAGCAATAATTCTGATCAGTGTGTGTGTGTGTGTGCACGCGCGTGCAGTGGCTGGACAGCTTCAAGGTTGCTGAATGACACTACATATCTGGGCTCACTTCACTCTGGTTTCCAACCCAGGTTTAGGATCGCTGCACTAATGACCCACACTAAGTCACGAGAGTGCAGCTCTGCTGGTTCTCCTCATCCTTTTATCAATTTTCAAATACCACCTGAGGAGTGAGTTTGACTACAGCCAGTTGATGTGCTAGATTTTTGTTACTGCTGGGTCTTCATTTGCTAGGCAAGACTTTTTAAACAAACAGGAACATTCAAAATGCCTGGCTGATTGTGGTGCTGATAGATTTATGGTTTGCTCTAGGACCTAGGTGCTTTCCCTTTGCGGCATCACAATCCTTTCCTGCTGGCTTTAAGGCATCAGTGAATAAAAGTTACTACTTATTTAAATTGTTAATGGAGCCTGGTGTCTTCTAGGTGTTTTCTTCCTGCCTCTCATGCAGAAAAGAGATGCTCAGGAGTGTGATGTTCCCTAGAGAAACCCTTAGAAAAGCACAACTGTGTAGGGCCCCAAGCTGGCTGGAGACACACTCTGGGAATCCACAGGGATAAATCCAGCCTGGGTGAACAGAAACATTGCAGGAGGATTCTAAAAGATGATTTCTAAAAGTGAAGGAACACAAGATCTATAAAACAACCCAAGTCAAATTTAATTGTACACATTTACTTGGAAGGAAATCCCACTGAGTACAACAGAATTTACTCAAAAGACAACCTAAGCCTTGGACTATCTTCAATCTGGAAGAGGCTACCCAAGAGGCCTTGGGAAAGTGTCAAATACCTTGTAATTGAGACAAAGAAATTTCATTTCTGCAAGTAGCTGTATGGGTTGGCTCTTTCTCCTCACTTGCTCTAGACCCTCTGTTGCCCTTTTCAGAAATGGATTGGTTCCTCCCCAAAGAGCTGCCACCAAGATCAAAGCACCAATTTCACCTGAAACGACACAATCCTCAAATAAGTACAGGAATTGTTCTGAAGATTTTTTTCACAGCGGCAACTGGGGAACTCTGAAAGATGAAGTGTCAGCATCTTCAATGCTTTACATTTATCATATACGCTGGCCCCTTTTGACTGCATGCCAGTCAGATAGCTTCACACTAAGCTATTTCCTTCTGCTTTTAAGAGTTGGTTTAACTCCCGCTCTCCCCACGCCCTCCAAAAAACCCCTACTCTGGCCCACTTTATTTTCTTAGCTGCTTTAGCTGTACTGCTTCCCAAAAAGAAGAAGCGGTGGGGGGAGCCCGCCCTCCCGCCCTCCCTCCCTGAGAGTTCTGCTAGGGCGAGGGCCAAACACTTATGCAGACCCGATCCGGCCTTCGGAACAATCAGGGCAACTCCCGAAGGGAGGCGGCCGGCGCTGACGGCTCGGCCGCCTTGCTCACGCGCAAGCGCGCCCAGGAGCGCAGCTCGGAGGCCTGCACACATCCCGCCCGCGTCTTGAAGCGCCACGGACAGCGCCCTCACCCAGCGACGCCATGGCGGCTACTCGGGCCGGCACCCCGGAAGCCCGACGCGCACTTCCGCCGCCTCGAGCGAGCCGGAGTGATACGCCGCTCTAGCCTCGTAGCTCGCCGCCTCAATGTCGCCTTCGGACGGAACCGGAAGTGGATCCGTTCTCCCTTTTCCCGACTCCATGGTGCATCGCTTCTTTCCGGTCTGTTCCCGGAAGAGGGGCCTCCTTCTTTTGCTCGTGGTAACGCGGCTGTCGTCGTTGGCCGTCGGCTCGTTTTTCTCGCGGCCATGGTGAGTCCCTCCCTGCCTGGGGCAGTCTGTTCACTCGAAATCTCTGTCAGTCTATGTACCTGTCGTAGGTATGAGTGCATATATGTACGCACGTTTTTGTGTGTGAGAATATATGTGTGTCGATGCTTGCTTGCTTGCTAATTAATTAATTAATTAATTAGGCTTATATCAAAGTAGCTGACATTATTCTCCCCCTCCTCTTAGTCTTATCCCCGCAATAACAACTCTATGAGGCAGGCCGGGCTGAGTCTGGGACGGGCCCAAAGTCACCCAGTTGGCTCCATGGCCGAGCGGAGACTAGAACCCTGGTCGCCTGAGTCCAGACCCGCGCTCTTAACCAGTGCACCATACTTGTCTACTCAGAAGTAAACAAGAGCATGAAGCTAATGGGTGACTTTTAAACAAATCAAATAAATAAACCCCACTGAGTTCAAAGAAGCTTATTCCTGCGTAAAAGAGTTCATAGAGTTGCAACTGTAAGAAACATCTTAAGAAGAGTGGCGACCTTGTTTGTTTATTTGTTTAGATACTGGGCTGCCTACAGTTTTTCACTTTTGGGTTCAAACACTGAAATCAGATTTCAGTAAGATCCCATTAGTTAAAAAAATACTTAGCAAGACCTTTATCAGGGTGTTTTAAGACAAAAGAATAATTACATCAGCAGAGCTAAAACAGCTAAGAAAATAAGATGAGCCAAAACTGGGGGTTTGGGGAGGGGATGTAAGTAGCACTTAAGAACAACAGAATAAAAGAGCTTATTATGATGCTACTTGGCTGCCATGCAATCCTGAGGGGCCAGTCATAACACACAAAGTTGTGTGTGAATTAGAATGATGTATAATGTAATAACTATAAAACATGGAAGATCTAAAATAAGAATAAAAACTCATCACATCCTAATCACATTTATTATTATTGGGAGTAAATCCCAGTGAGTAAACATGCATTGAATTGCATTATGAATGTGCACCAAGGATTTCTCACCTTTTAAAAGCCTGACAAGACATGTACCAGTTCCCACTCTGTTCCATAAATCTGGATTGTCTCTTCTCTCCTCATTCACCCCCAGGTTTGGTTTCCTCATTTGAAAACTGCCACACTCTAAACCCAATTTGTCTTTTCTGGAGTTCATATTCCTCCCCACCAACGCCCGAACATAGGCAGATGTCTCTCAGAAATCCTTAGTACCTACATTGGGTCATCTCCCTTGCTCAGTAGATCTAGCAAGTGTAGTACTCTGCCTACTGCCTCTGCTAGGACTGGCAGGCATGGCAGGGGGCTTGCAATACCATGACAAATAACAATATCTGTCCCTCCTTATGCTTGTCATATTGAAATTAACTTGCTGTAGAGAAATGAATCTCCTGATCTTGCAGAGTAAGTTGATTATAATTATGTGTTCATGTAACTGTCACCTCAATGATTAAATAATGTGTAATCTTCTAAAATATGTGTTTCTTTGCAGAAACCTATCCTGTTGCAAGGCCACGAGAGGTCGATTACTCAGATCAAATATAACAGGGAAGGCGATCTCTTGTTTACCGTAGCCAAAGACCCAGTATGTTTGTCTTGTATTTTTATCCTTTTCTGCACATTTCTCCTTTCAGTCCTAAGGAGCACCTCCTCACTTTCTTTATAAAATAAGTAAGGAACTGAAGGGAAAAACAGGAAAAAAGTGGGTATAGGTTATAGGTGGGTGTACCTTTGGTCAGTTGCATCCTTTGAGCCAGTTTTTCACCTGCCTCCTTTGCCTTCCAGGAAAATAGAGACCTAGCCACCTTCCTTCATGTTGTTGTGACTTGAGGGTGAATTGGTGCAATGCACTGTTCGTGTGGCTGGCCTGAAAGAGGTCCAGAAGTGTCTGCCACTACAGAAGGTCGCTTGTTATAGGTGGAGGGGAGTGCTAGGATACCCACCTGTGCTGCAGCAACTAGGCATTTGGTTTAAGATGCTGGTGTTTGACCTGTTGGGCTGTTCATGGCCTGAAGTCTCGCTCCCTTTCCATTCCTCCTGGCATCTTACCAGGGCTTAATCAGAGCCTTCTCTTTACAAGAGAAAAGGATTCTCTTAGACTTTGGTTGATGTGGCCTGCAAAGCCACCTTCCTTGTGGTATTTAGAAATGCCTATATCTGAAGGCATTTAAGGAAAGATATGGTGCCTTTGATTTAGCTGCCACTTCAGAGTTATTTCTGTTGCTGTTAGAAAATTGCTTGGGTTTACGTGCATTGATGGAACGGTGTATATGCTGTTCTGTTTAAGATTTCAAAACAAGTAAACTGCTTTAAAATTATTGTACTCATTTTAAGGTCTTTTAAAAATCTTTTAAGAAACATTTTTATCTGGATTTTGGTTTGTTGCAGCAAAATGTTCACCAAAGTAAAGGCTTATTTAATTGAAAATGTATTTCTGGTCTCTAGTTAACCAATAATTCCAATGCTTCCCCTTCATCTGAAGTTCAGTGAGATCTTGCTTGTTTTTAATTTGTCCCAGCATATTATGCATTCCAGATTGGTTTATCTTAACTATATGCTGTTAAGCATTCAGTAAAGGTAAAGGTCCCCCCATGACATTAAAGTCCAGTCATGCCTGACTCTCGGGGGCGGTGCTCACCTCCGTTTCCTAGTCGAGGGAGCCAGTGTTTGTCTGCAGGCAGTTTCCGTGGTCATGTGGCTGGCATGACTAAACACCGAAGTGCACAGAATGCTGTTAACCTGCCCACCGAAGTGGCACCTTTTTATCTACTCGCATTTGCATGCTTTTGAACTACAAGGCTGGCAGGAGCTGGGACAGAGTATGGGAGCTCATCCCATCTGCGGATTCGAACTGTCGACACAGCCCCAAATCAGCCAGAGGATCATGGTTATGCTCTTGCTTTTGTCTTCTGCCTGTGTTTTAGTAACTTGGCCTAACTTATTGATGTTTCTTTTACCAGATTGTTAATGTTTGGTACTCTGTCAATGGGGAGAGACTCGGCACGTACAGTGGACACACTGGTGCAGTCTGGTGTGTGGATGCTGACTGTATCCTTTGGTTTGAGAAACTAATGCACAGTGTTTCCCAAGATAGCATTAAAAGTTAAGAGTATCTCTGTGTTATCACACTTTGCAAATGATGAGGGTATTTCCTTAGGTAGTGGCTGATCCATACTTTAATGCAGATGCTGCTTTCAACTAATTTACCCTCTTTGTGGATTCTAGCAAGCTGGCCACCTGTATCAGCAAGAAATCATAGATCACAGAAGCAGGAAAGAGTACAATTGGAAGGGCCTGTAAGGCTATCAAGTCCAACTTCCTGCTCAGTGCAGGATCCCAAGTTAAGCATCCCTGACAGCTGCTCTTGAATGCCTCCAGCATGGGAGATCCCAGGACCTCCCTAGGCCGTTGTTTCCATGACTGTACCACTCTAACAAGCAGGGCATTTCTCCTCATGTCCAGCTGGAACCTGGTTTCCTGTAACTTGAGCATGTCACTCCATATCTTGCACTCTGGGATGATGGAGAAGAGATCCTGGCTTTCTTCATGACAACCCTTCAAGTACTCGAAGTGTGTTGTCATATCTCCCTCAGTTGCCTCTTCTTTAGGCTAAGCATCCCCAGCTCTTTCAGTCCCATCTCACAGAGCTTTGTTTCCACTTAGTTCCTTGGTCATTTGTGCTGCCCTCCTCTGAACCATTTCCAGTTTGTCCACATCTTTCTTGAAGTGTGGTGCCCAGAACTGGAAACAGTGCTCAAAATGAGACTCAAGTAATTGGAGGGCATGCAAATGTGATAGATAGCTAGATAGATCAATCTGAATCGAGGGAAACCAGGACCTCACCAGATTCGGAAGCTATACTTGTATTAATGCAGCCCAGTATAACAGCAGCATTTTTTGCAGCCACAACATGTTGACTGAAGTTATGAGGGGCTACAAGCGCTTTAAGCCAAGCTAGCAAGCAGATGGTAAGATTAGCCCTGCAGAATGTCTGGCTGTTTGTAGGAAGGTATTTTATTTAAACCCGCCACACCCCCAGCCGAACTTGGATTCATAGACGGATGTTCGTGGCTTATGCGGCGCCCGCAGCAGGACTGAGTGCTTGGCTGCTGTGCTTTGGAACGAGTTCCGCCTGGGTCTCGCAGCCACGCCATCGCCTGCACGTTCCTCCGTTGACACCACACACTGGGGTTCCTTGACTGCTCCTTCAGGGGACACGAGGCATGTGCTGACTGGGTCTGCAGACAACAGCTGCCGCCTGTGGGACTGTGAGACAGGTAGAACTTGGAAACGGGTCTCTGGGGATGGGCGGGGACTTGGAGCACAAGAGCTGGAGCATGTGTGGAGGGGCACTGACTTCCCCCTTGATGCTTCTGGAAAACACAGTATTGTAACTGTGTCTCCTGCCAGGAGGTTTGTGACTTGGTTGTGATGCTTTTCAGAAGGTGGCATTGCTGCACACCTGCCTCATCCTTCCCCTGAGGAATTTGGAGAGGTGTCTGTAATCCCAGATAGTGCCCTGTCCAGGCAGCTGACGTCCATCATGATCCTTGTGTTGGGTAGCTTTCTAGAAATCGCGGTATCTGGAATCCCAATTGTGCCTCATACTGTCCTGCTATTTGTCCAACATAGTTTGCATCCGCCGTCCCTCCATTTCCTTCACAACCTGATCGGCTGTGTACAGTACGGGGCTGTTCTGCCGAGAAGCATTCCTAAGGAACCCGAGGCTTGCTTGACAAGTGCTCCCTTTTGCGCTCAGTTGAACATTCCCCCGAAGAGACACGCACAGGCGTGAGCTCCCAGTCTTGAGGCAGTTCTCTGGTGATGTGAGAGGGCCGCGGCTCAATGACTTTGGCCCCTGCTCTTCAGAGAAGCTCCAGCAGCAGGGCAGGGCTGGAGAGCCGCTCGGAGAGGCCCGTGCAGGTGTCTCGCCACACAGCAGCCTGCCTGCGCTGGATCCGTGTGCGTGTGCTTTGCCTAGGGAAGCAGCTCGCTCTGGTCAAGACCAACTCCGCTGTGCGAACATGTGGCTTTGACTTCGGGGGCAACATCATCATGTTTTCAACAGACAAGCAAATGGGCTACCAGTGTTTTGTGAGCTTCTTTGACCTCCGTGACCCCAGCCAGATTGGTGAGGCCTCTGGGGCAGAAAGTGCTGGGATGGGATGGGCAGCTGCCTCTTGGCTGGATGGGCCTTTCTGACATTTTCCTGTGTTTCTGCCTCGGGCTGTAGAAGACAATGAGCCGTACATGAAGATCCCCTGCAGTGACTCCAAGATCACCAGCGCTGTTTGGGGTCCCCTCGGGGAGTTCATCATCGCAGGGCATGAGAACGGGGAGCTGAACCAGTTCAGTGCAAAGGTCAGTGCGGCTCCTGGTGCTGCTGCAGGCGCTGAACGGCAAATCGTCGCCACCGCCAGGCCGCATTTCTGTCGCTTGCTTTTCCCCCAGCGCGTGTTGCAGGCCTTGTGTCTGGCCTTGCACAGCCACTGAAGCCGGCAGGTCTGCTGGGAAGGTAGAGTGCGGCTGCTCAAGGCCAGCCAGCCTCTCGGCCTTGGGGGTGAACAGCGCTCCCAGCAGGGCTGTGATCCCACTTCCCTGCCCACTTTTAGAGAAGGGAAGGCAGGACCTGGAGGTGAAGGTAAAAAGAAAAAGCAGACAAGAAGAGAGTGACTGTTCGCCTTACAGTGCTCGTTTACAACACCGTTAATAGGGAGAAAAGGGGGTTGCCACTTTTCCTTCAACTACCTACATTAATATAAGCCGTCTGTCTAAACATTTGTCCAGATGAAGTTGACAGCTGCAGGATGTTTGTTGAAATGTAGCAAGAGCACCAACTTCCTCAGGCCACCAACCGATGGGCCCTCATCCTTCTGGTCTTGAAATGTGTGTCTCTTTGCAACTCCAGGAGTTATTGATGTTCTTGCTGTGCATCACAGGAATATGTTAACAGTGCATGGACTGCCCCACTTTCCAACAGTTGGGCGCTATAGACGAGTTTCACTCCCCGATCCATTCCTGCCTGGCATGCTGAACATCTCTGTTGCATTCCAAAAGACCTTTCAGCACAGCTGTTGTAGGGCATAGATTCCTGTGCAGAACAGCTGATTTATCTGACGGAATAGGGCACATGGAAGCATGCCATGTGTAGACTCCACATGGTGTGGCCGTTGAACCTGCCGCCACGCAGCTCTAGGTGATAAGTGATAGCGAACCTGTGATACGGGAAATGGTAATAAATAAATAAACCCTCCACCAATCCTTGGAACAGATCCAAAGTATAGATTCTGTTTGCCGGCCCTATTCCTTCACCAAAAAGGGTTTGAATGCCCCCATGGTAACCTGGCCAATCAGGTTGACAGTCGCCATTTCAGAGGTACCATGAGGAAGAATTCTGTTCGAAATACATCCGTATCAGTGGAACCTCATTGCCGTCTGCGCCAGCCATTTCTTCCGTTGTTTTCTCTGCAGTGGTGCTTCCCGCTTGCCCTTCCTCATCCACCGCAGGGTAATGCTGTGGCAGCCATGGTGGCTTAAAGCATAAGCTGGTTCGCCTCTCTTTGCCTGAAGTGCACTGCTGTTCTCTCAGCTGAGCTCTCCTTGCAGTGTATCTTGAGGACAAGAATTCAGGCAATTCAGTTTATGAGTGATTGCTTTTGTATCCCACATTTGTTCCATCCATGTAACAAGCATGAGAGTCGCAGCTGACCTCCCATCCGGACACTGACCAGCCTTCAGCCTGCTCAGTGGCGGCAGGGTGGCCGCCTCAAGGACCATCAGCCCTCCCTCCCTGGGTTGTTGTGATAATGTAATGAAATGCTTTGAACATTCAACACATGCTCTTTTGGTGTGATGAGTGGGGCACTCGAATGTGTTTTCCTTTTGTGTGGCCCGGGGGCACTCTGTTTCCCTCACCTTTTTCTCATCTCCTAGTCAGGGGAGCTGCTCATAAACATCAAGGAGCACACCAAGCAGATCAATGACATCCAGACCTCCCGAGACATGACCATGTTCATCACTGCCTCTAAGGACAACACGGCCAAGGTGTGTTCCCCGCTCTCGACCAGGTTGCAGAAGGAATAACGTCAGGCTTCAAATGCCACTGCAGCTTGGCAGTTGAAAAGATTGAAAGCTCCTGCCTTCTCCAGAGGGTGGGGTTGGCAGTGGCAGTGCAGCTGATTATTTGTTTCCTGTGCTGAGCTGATTGAATTGGATGGTGAGGCGTCTGCAGGGCAAGCTCTTGGACTTTCAGTTTCTGCAGAGATCTTTGGCTTTCCATTTGTTGGCGCAAAGCACCGAAAGAGTCGCTTCTTTTGCAGCTGTTTGACTCAACGAATCTTGATCACCTGAAGACGTTCCGGACTGAGCGGCCAGTGAACTCTGCAGCACTTTCTCCCATCTTTGATCATGTATGTTGATGGGGGGGGGGCATTTCCTTTATATTCCCTTTTCCATGGCATCCTCCCATGACTAGAGCCGCATCGTCTCCCAGTAGCCCCAAAAGCTGTTCTTGTGGTAGATTATGCGAGGTGAGAGGTTGGCCCCTGCACAGAGGCTGCTGTGCACACGGCCCGTTTCCCAGCCCCGCCTGGCTTCGTACGGGTTGGGGCGGTTGGGTATGAAAACGCACTGCAGGGCCTCTCACGTTTCCTCTTTGACAGGTGGTGCTGGGTGGGGGCCAGGAAGCTATGGATGTGACAACCACGTCCACCCGGATTGGCAAGTTTGAGGCCAGGTGAGCCAGTGTGGTCGTGTTGCATTGCTCCAAAGGGGTGGTGCAGCCTCCTGCTCAGCTCCCGGGAATCCGAGGATGGTTTCCAAGGGTGGTTGCTACTCGGGAAGTTGTGCTGAAAAGCTTGCCTGCATTATGCGTGTCTTATAATGGCCATCTCATCCTCTCTCCAGATTCTTTCACTTGGGCATCGAGGAAGAGTTTGGGAGAGTGAAGGGTCACTTTGGCCCTATTAACAGTGTTGCCTTCCACCCTGATGGAAAGAGGTAAGGAGGGCTTCAACACTCAGCTCTGGTTTCTCAGTGGGCGATGTGTGCTGGGATCCCAGCACCCTGGGCGGTTCAGCAAATGTTGTGTTTTTTAATGTTTTCAGTTACAGTAGCGGCGGTGAGGACGGCTATGTTCGTATCCATTATTTTGACCCCCAGTACTTTGAGTTCGAGTTTGAAGTTTGAACCGGGTTGTTTCTCCACGTTTCCAGTTTTGCGTTCCCAGCAGTGCCGGCAGCCCCACTTGTTTCTGAGTGAGGCTTATGGGAAAGAAGCAGAGGCCGCCTGCGCTGTAGCCATTTCTCTCTTTGGAAACAGCAATGGGAGGTTCAGCTGCTTGTCTGCTCTCAAGAATGCCCACTTCCTGCCCTTTTGGAATATTTATAAAGTAATATGGAAAGAAATAATAAATGCTCATTTTAGTTTCAAACCGCATTAGGACTGTGTGTGTGAATCTGGTAGCTGTGTAATGCCATTTTTGCTTTTACGCATGACTCTTTTCATGCAGCGTTCCTTAGCGTGGATAGCATATTTGAGCCCCAGAGTTCAGCTTTAGAGTTTGAGCAGCCTTGATGTGGAAACATGGCTTATTAAAGCTCCTATAACCCGGGGTGCAAGTTGCCTTGCCATTGGACTGACCCCAGTGGCAGGGCAGAAGCTCAAGAGGAGAGGGGTGCCGGCTAAAGCTGCCTCTTCCTTGATTTTCCATGAAGAGCAGCACCAGGACAGTGCGCTCACTGGGTCTTTATTGCCTCTTACACTTTCACCAGCTCACTTCCCGTAGTGCCTTGGCCTGGCCCGCTCTGGCTCCCTTCCCTCCTGCCGCTATGGCAACGAACGGCATTGCCCCACCAGAATGCTCCTCAGTCTCCCCTCTTGGTTTGTGCTGGCTCGCCTGCCAGCGACCACCTTGCCCGCTCTCCACACGGGTGTCTCCGCTTTCTCTCCTCTCTTCCCCTCTCTCCTGCACCACTCCACCCAACCCAGCTGTTCCTGCCTCCATCCGCAATCCCATACAGCTGTGCGCTCGCATGCGTCTCCCGGCTGTGGTCTTCTTGCGAGTTGCTCTCCCCACACAGATTCCCAGCCTTGCCCTGTCATCTTCGGCCCTGCTCTGTGGAAGGCCTCAGGAAAAGGGGTGAGCCCCCCGCCTCCTCACACAGGACCATGCAGGAGATCCCAGTTCAGGCCCGGCATCTTCGGCAGGCTGGGGTGATCGTTCCCCACCGAGACCCTGGAGAGGTGCTTCTAGCCAAAATGGACAAGACTGGCCTTGATGTAGCAATGGTATAGGACACTTTCAGCCAGTCATAATATTGTGGAAATTAAAATGCCCATAGTTTCAGATGCTTTTAAAGCTAAAATTCTGGACCACACAAAATTCTGACTTTTTGTATGAAAATATATTTTAATTGTAACAGTTCAGAGGCTGGGTCTGTAACAGTGGGAAGTGTCCCCATCTATGCATCTTTTGCTCACACTCCCCCCCCCCCACCATCCCTCTGCCTCTCCCAAATATTCATACACACCCAGTTCATAATGCAATTTATGACCAGCCCAAGCAGAAGTCTTCTTGGTAGCTTCACGTTTGCAAGAGATCAGTCCTTGGCTAACTTTGACTCAAGGGTGATGCAGGCTTTGGCTTCTGCAAATGCTTGTGCTGCTGTTGGCTTTGACATTTTCCTACTTTGTCATTCTGTCTGGACTTGCCTGTGTCTTGCTGTTTGCTGCATTTCTGCCCATGCTTCATCGAGATAGTGAGATGGACGTACCCAGCGGAGAAATAAACCTGTGGGAAATGACAGGAAGAGAAGCATCTTCCCATCAGCTGCTAAAGAGGATGAACAAGTCCTAGTCCTGTTCTTCCCCATTCCACATTCTTACGGTTGGCTTGGGCCACAGAGGTATTACCTGCTGATCCCAGCCTCACAGATCCTGGAGGAGTATCCAGGTAAGCCCTACAGGTAAACCAAGAATAAGACAGGGATACCAGAGCTGTATTTGGGTATCTGCTATGTACACAGTGGAGTATGGAGTCCAACACACTTGCAACTTGACAATAATTTGAGATCCTCAGTCTGACAACTTGTTTTAGGGTACTCTGCTATGCAGAGTTAAGCAGAAGCGAGCCCTTTAATCTGCCATAAGAGAATTCAAAATAGACGCTATTCTGAAGCCCTGGAGCTAAGACAAGTGGTATTTATCTTGACTTTCCTTCCTAAATACATGTAAGAGAAACTAATGGGACAATTTCCTCCTAACAATTTAGGGAAAGTTTAGGTTCTAGTCAGAAGTTTTGCAAATTCATGGTAAAGCTTTCCAGACATAAAGAACGTCTTGCCCCAGCTCCCACTACTGCTCCCAACCCCCAGAAAACCCTCAACTTCTGTGGAATATTGCACAAAACTTTGCAATAAAAAGTTGCACAAAAGTTTGGAATTCCCATTGATGCAACGTGGACTTAATAAATCAGGACTGGAGTGACATGTGGCTTAGGAGAGGATGCTTCTGTCCGCAGTTCGGGGATGGCACAGGGAAGTGGGGGCGCTCACATACCTTGCCAGAGAAGCACGCTCTGAGGCGCCACCGAGGGCCAGATGACCAAGGGGTTGTGCGCATACAGCGGGTTCAAGCACTTGGGCCCCATGCTGTTGAGCCAGGGCCAGAGCGAGTGAGTCCTCTCCTTCACTTTGCAGAGCTTCCTGCAGGGGGAGCCAGTGGCAATTGAGTCCTTCATGGGGAGGGACTGATCCCCACACCATTCGGGGTCAGGCCAGGGCAATCCGCCCCCAAGTGCAGTGCTTGTTTTGAAAGCCGCAAGAAAACGACCAACGGCTCCATCGCAGTGAAGGGATGGGGCCTCCCCATGTCCTGAACATTGAATGCTTGCCTGCTGCACCCACTGAATTAAGCCTGCAGTTTGTGCATGGTGGAGACCCCCCCCCCCCGCAATGTCTTCCCTCAGCTCTCCAAGTGCTAGTAGCAATTGTGCTCCACTACATCCACCCTGTGAGGGTAGAACAGCAAAGTCCACCCTGCGCTCGGCTGAAGAATGATCTGGCTGCCCCCCGAACCGCTGCTGCCCCATGGGAGGTGCACCCAGCCCTGCCAGCCGCACTGGAGACTGCCCTCTTGCACGGGCGGCCGCCCCCAGCTTCGAATGGCAGACAGAATAGCCCATTCGGCATCAGCGGCAGGATAGCGCAGACCCTCCGTGTCCAGCGGAAGTGTCAGTGCAAGTCTCCCGGGTGAGGAGGGACTGGGAAAGCCCAGTCTGGGGTTCTGGGCCCTGCACGACGAGAAGCTTCAGGGGTGCTGCCACCTCCTGCCAGGGCTAAGGGCACAATGCCACAGGTGCGTGTTGGCCTCCCTCCCTCCAAGGGCGAGCGTGGGTGGTGAACGTGGAGGGGATTGGGGCCAAGCCAGGGCCACTCACAAGCCCCAGCCTGAGGTGGGCTGCACTACAATGACTCAGAAGAGAAAGGGAAGGGAACCCCAGGCAGCATGCGGGTGCGGGACGCAAGCAAATGCAACCGGATGCCTGTCGAGTAGCTTCCTCTTACGGGACGGCAGTGATCAGAATATCTCCTCATGGAAGGGTCATGGGGATTTTGCACTCACTGCTTGCTTTCGTATGTGACAGGCAGAATTCTGGGCGACCCTGGCAGGCAGCCTCGTGGCCCTGCTGGTGGAGCAGAGCAACCAACCAGGAACCGATAGGTTAATGTATCCTGAGCTGGAGCTTCTGGCGTGCTGTGTCCCTCAAATCAGGGCTTGTTCTTGATCTACAGAGCCAGGCCTGTGTGGGACTGGCAAGCTGGGAGGCCCAGTCTGGATGACACAGAAAGCCTTCATTTCTCGTTTAGGTAAGCTACTCCTACTGAAAGGAACCAGGCCCAAGCGCCGCCTTGCATGATAGGCAAACCAGGATTCTCCAGAATTCTGACTTACTCCTCTTTCTAAACAAGGCACTGCAACATTTCCTTGGAAAACTGGGATGTGCATCACCCTTCCAGGGCTGATGCTTTAACTGGACGTGGTCCTCATCGGCTGCAAGAACCCAGCACGTTTTGTACTTAATTTTAATATCCTGACCTAAATCAGGAGTGACTTACACTTTAGGGTGGAACTTATGAGAGCCAGTTGCAGTGGGAGAGTCGCGCTGGCTCATCATGTGTTCGGAATCTTTGAACTTCAGAAAGTAATGGCGCATCCTCCATCTGGGCCGACCAGGAGGCAGGAGCAGAGAGCGGCTTGGGGCAGCAAGCTCTGCTCCTGGTTGCTGGGCAAGGTTTTGGCAGTGGGGCTGGGGGCATCCTCACGCCCCCGTGGCCAGGCCCCGCGCTCCGCCTGCTCCGTGCCTCACCTCTCCTTCTCATTGTTGCACAGGAATGTGCCGTACTGCGATGCGTAGCTGTGCTCGAACAGGGCCAGCAGGAGGTGCTCGCTGAACTCCAGGGACAAGGGGAACTGGCGACCAAGCTGCCACACGCAGTCGAGGAAGAGGAGGAACGTGGGGGCCTCCTGCTTGAGGCGGGCGTGGGAGTAGGCCGAGTGGGCGCAGCGCAGGCAGAACGGGTGCCCAGCCTGTGGGAAGCAAGGAGGGATGGCTAGCCGGACTGTGAGCATGGCCTGTGGCCCAGCCGCTAACTTCCTCGCAGCGGCAGAGGAGCTGTGCTAATGCTGCAGCCTGATCGGCATGACCTATTCAGATTGCTGGGGGCAGCACCTGAGGGTGCTTCTCATCTCTGGTTTTCCTCTGACTCAGCATTAGGGGAGGCCCAGGACTTCGATGGCACAGCCGAGGTGAGGGTGGGGGGCCAGCAGCCTCATTCCCGGGTGGGGGGGGCCACTCGTTGGGCTTCCAGATGGCGCTGAATGTGACGGCTTAGCACTGGAACGTCTGAATTAGGAATCCCGCCCCAGGTTTGTCCAAAACCACCTTCCTGCACAGACGTTCCTTAGATAACTGTGGCTATGGGGAGAAATTGCAAACTGGGGAAGGACACTATTTCAGTAAGAGCCAGTGTGGCGCAGTGGTGAAGAGCCTAGGACTGGGACTCAGACGACCTGGGTTCAAGTCCCCGCTCGGCCATGGAGCCCACTGGGTGACTCTGGGCCAGTCACAGACTCTCAGCCCAACCTACCTCACAGGGTTGTTGTTGTGGGGATAAGATGGAGGAGGAGATGTAAGCTGCCTTGAGCCCTTTGTAAGAAAAAGGCAGGATATAAATCCAAAAATAAATAAATAATAAATAAATAATGGGGCAGCCCAAACATTTCTGACACTTGAAGGGTGGCACAGTTCAAGTTTAGCGTCCCATTCTCAAGTGTATTTAAGATTAAACTGAAAAAATCCCCAACCATTCAAAGCAGACTCCTCTAATCTGGTTCCTTCCAGATATTTTGGACTTCAACTCCTATCACGCTCGGCTGCCCTAATGATCAGGACTACCAGGAATCGTCCTCCAAACCCTCTGGAGGACGCCAGCTTGAGGGAGGCTGGCCCAGAGCAGTTTGGCCCGGTTCTGGCCAGGGGTGCTACCACCTCCCTGATCTTGCACACCGAGTGGGCAGCTTGCAGTCTGTCCCACCGCTGCCAACAGCAGTGGGAGTGCTAGGACGACGCGTCTGGGGTGTCACGGAGGGCCCCCACCGTGCCCAGGGAGACTGCACTGCTTAACCGCCAAGCATGCGAGGCCAGGGAACCAGCACATGCTCTGAGGTGCGCCTCCTCAGGGTAGCTGCAGGAGGCGCCCTTCTGGGGGCGGCCCGGGCCCTTTACGCCACCTCTGGATCGTACGCGCAGATACCTGTATCCATTCCCGCTCCAGCAGCCCTTGGAAGCCAGCCAGCGTCCTGCAGCCGGGATCCAGGATGACCTGCGCCAGGGCAGTCACGAGCAGTGTGGTGTCTGTCCCTTCCGCGCCGTGCACCAGGACGCAGGCGTTCTCCCTGCAGGCAAGCCGCAGCCAGCTCAGGCCTTTGTGCGGCCTTACTGAGAAGAGGCCTTTCCTCCCACCTGCCCCCCTGCAGCCAGGGCTGGCCCAGACAGTCCTTTCAAAGAGGGGCAGGGCAGGGCAGGGCCCTCACAGGCCCCAGCTGCAGCTGTACCTTTCCATGCACTGAGCTGCAAGGCAGGCAGTGCTCAGTGCCTCCTTGACGTGGGACAGCCACTTGGAGGCTTCCAGCCTGCTCAGCCAACGGTCCATGCTGGGAGATCGATCGCCGCAAGTCTCCACCAATTTGATGAAGCTTTCTTGGAGAACACGACCTCTGGGGGGGAGGGGGGGAGCAAAAAGAGAGCAGATTTGGTCAGTGGTCTTGTTCCTCAGTTTCCCTCACCTTTGCTGTGGCATGTGGGATCCAGAGGGTTTGGGGCTGAATGGCCTGCGAAGTGAATGAAGCAGTCACATCTCTCAGTCCGCCAGAACAGAAAGTTGTGTTGAGGTACAAGAAACAGCAATCCACAGCAGGAAGCTGGGTGGATCTGAGCAGTCGTTGACTTCTAGGGATGGCACAGCTGCTATGATGGAGAAATCAGCATTCGCGCTTGTTGGGCAAAAGTGGCAGGGATGGCTGTCTTGGCCCACATCATCATCGTTTGAATTTTCATGTTTGAATATTTTTATTCTCTTAAATAAGTACACAAAAAATGTGAAACAAAACAAACTAAAATGAAGAAAGTTGTCGAGGGAATTCTGTACAAATGCAACCGACACATTCAGCCCCCTTAGCACATATAATCACGCATGGCTTTTAGCAGGGCAAGACAGCATCGCCAGGAAAGGAAGCAGCTCTCCACTTCCTTGGGGTGGGTGTCACACCCTTGTATAAAAACAAGAAAATACGGTACATGTTTTTCCATAGCATCCAACAAGGTGGAGAGTTTTGACTGAACCTTGTCTTAACTTCACTGGGTCCTATTGAAGCTCTTGTCCTGTCTCATCACAGGAGTTCAGGGGAGGCAAACACCAGAACCAGAGAAGCAATTTTGGCCTTTTGGAAAAGGTGGGTGGGATTATTTTCCCTGCTTTGCTACAAGGAAAGGGTGTGTTGGTGCGGGAGCTGTCACGCCAGGCAGCTCCTGCGTGTTGTCTGCACCCTCCCGCCCAAGTTCCCAGCAACTCGTGTCCCCTGGCAGACGGTCCCTGATCCTGGGGGTCACGTAGAGCCAGCTGTGCCAGCAGCCACGGACAGCCTCTTCGGAAGCAAAGTCCATCATGCAGCTGCAAGGAGGAGGAGCACCTTTGATCCATGATGCATCTCCCAGTCGCCAGGTTCATGGCGTGACCACTTCCGGCTCAAGTATTTTGCGAGTGGGAGAACTTTTCCTGCTTTCCCCGCACCCAGCATAATTTTGCACACCTCTGTCCCGCCTCTCCTTACCTCACCAACCCTGAATGCTGCCCCCTGTGGCAGGCACCCTGTCGCAGCTGCACACGGCATCCCACGTGCGGGGTGCTCCTGGCCGCTTCGCTTCCCCAGCCCTTTCCTCGTTATGCCCTGCCCGCTTAGCGTGGGTGGCGGCATCCATCCCGACCCCAGGGTCCCTTCCTCAGGCAGGCCCTGCTAGCTCAGACCTGGAGGTGGCGCTCAGCCTGCAAAGTGCACTGGGCCACCTGTGCACCTGGTGCTCGCTCTCCCAGTTCGCTGAGACCCCTCTGGAGCGCCTCACGTGCCCTTTTTGCCCTCTCTTGCTCTCTGCTGCCCCGTAACCCAAAGGTTCTCTGGGCGGCTTTCAAATGCTAAAACAGCATCAACACAATAAAAACAATAGACATAAAATAGATAAAACAATAGATGAGCATCACATAATGAAATATAGCCACACATAATACAGCCCATAAATTAATCAAAAATTAAATAAAATAATTCAAAACAAAATATAAAGGCATAAAGTTAAATTAACCAGAAGCATGTTTCTACCTAAGATTGCATGAGATTGTGTCCTAAATATGTTTTTAAAATCATAACTGAGCAAAAAAACTGATCCCCAACTAGAAATCCAACACCGATATGTAGATGAATCTTAGCATGGAATTGGTCATTCCAGGCAGAGCAGTCCCGGCTTTCCAATACACTCGTTTGCGCTTTAGAGCAACCCTTTCAAGGACTCCTATTTTGGCACTGTACAACGTAGCCTATCTGCAGAGGACGCTCAGAGGAGAAGGGCATCCCCGCTTTCTTCATGCAGGTGTTTCTAGCTGTAAGCAACATCACTGCCATCTCTAGACTGTTTCCCTCCACAGCTTCTCTAAGATACCAAAGCCACGTCCTCAACATTGTCCCCTAATCAGGAACAATTTTACATCACAACACATGCCCTGTTGAAAATTTGCTGTTTCCGTGTCAGGAAATGATGTTTGCTTATAGATGCAATGCAATTTTTGAGGGTTTAAGTACCACTGGAATTGCATTTTTAAGACTGATTTGAAAGAAAGACCATCTTAGTCTTGGATCTTGGGAAATGTAATCCCAGAGCCATGGTTTTACTAATCTTTCTTGTCCTAAATAGGGGGAAGGAATTGCACCCTGGTCTGCCTATTCTCATGTCTTTAGGAAGAGCCGAGTACCCCATCAGGATTTCTCCCCTTCCGTGCCTCACCCTTCTGCTTCTCTGAACGGGCCATAAAGTGTACCTGTCTTTCAGTTGTGTTTGATCGCGATGCTAAGCTCAGTATTCAAGTGATGCTGGGAATGATGCCCAAGGGCCAGAATTCGCTCACCTTTCCAGGGGCTGGTGCAGCCTCTTCCAGTGGGGGTAGCAGCTCCGGTGCTCCATGCCACCCCCCATCATCTGAGCCTGCTTGGCTGCCTGCTTGGACCTGGTGTCCAGCACGAAGCCCCGCTCTCTCCCCTGCAGCACGGCGCTCAGCAGCCGTTCGTCCTCCGGGCAGCGCCTCCGGTTGGGCCCCACCAGGGGCTGGCTGCTCCGGAGCATGGCCTGCCGAGCAAGCAAGAAGGGTGTGCTGAGCTGGGTGGTCCTTCTTGCCGCATCGCCCTGCAGTGGCCGGCCTGACTGCACACCTGGGAAAAGGCTGGGGCACAGCTGAACAAGCATCTGGGTGGCGTGCAGAAGGTGCCACGTGCGACTCCAGGTAGAGTACCCAGCGGGACGTCCGCCTGAGGGCTGCCAGGTGACAAGCGGCACAAGTGCTTACATGAAAGGGGACAGCCTGTGCTAATGCTGCCGCCAAAGAGCTCTGCTCATTTTCTGATCGGAGAGATTTCTCCTCTGCACCAAGCTGGTGAGCTCAGACTCGGTGCTGCCTTCCTCACCTGCTCCAGACATTCTGGCTGATCTGCTGTCGCCTCGGAGCATTTTGCCCGGGTTTAAGCATGCACGGTGCTCTTTCCATTTCCATTGTAGCAGTTCCTACCTTTTATAGAAGCCGTCTCTTTGGGGTCAAATGTGGATGTGCTGGACCCCTCGAGCAACTTTCCACTTAAAAACAAATCGCTCTGGTGGCGCCACAGGCCTGATTTCCAGTGCGCTGGACTGCGCCCACCCCATGCACACCACATCCCAGGGGCCCCACTTCGGACAGAGTCCAGGACTGCCCCCTCCTGGTTGGTCCCATGCGCAACGGTGCGCACAGAGTGCTTGTGGAGAGAGGTTTGCGGGTCTGGCCTGGCCTGGGCATCCAGATCTGCCGCACTCCCTGCTCAAAGCAGGGCTTCAAAGCCCTGCAGCAAACCTTGACCAGCAGCCACAGCGGGATGTTGGAAAATACGAGCATGCGGCCCATGCAGAGGGGTCCCGGCAAGGGCGGGAGGTGGTGCGGAAGGCGCCAGACTCACGGTCCCGTTCTTCTTGTGGTAGTAGCTGAGGACAGGAAAGCGCCTGCCCTGGCGAAAGCGGGCACTTGACTGCAGGGCCTCGTCGTCCACGCTGGCTGGCACGATGACTGCTGGCGGGTAGGATGGGCAGGCCCCAAAGTCCTCGTTGACGGAGCTGAGCCTCCAGGCGCCTGTCTGGGGAGTGGGGCAGCGCTGGGTGAGGCGTCTCACAGGCAGCCGCTTGGGGCGCAGGGACTGGCACTGCCCCAGGGGAAGGAGGCGCGGCTGCGTGGAAAGGGTGCCCCAGTGGGGCCTTTGAGGCAGGGTTGGTTCCCCGTGCAGAGCACGGAAGAGGTACTTGAGGGGCAGGAGCGGAGTGGGAAGAGATGCTGTCAGCTTGGGAGGAGGGAAAGAGGCTGGGTGGGAGCGGCAGCCGGGTTCCCACACCCTGCGGCTTCCTGCCTGCTGCCTCGCTGCTCACCTGGGCCGCGACTTGCTCGAAGTGCTGTTCCGGAACACGGTGCTGCCAGCCGTCCAGCAGCGACAGGCACTGCGGCCTGTAGAAGAAGGGGTATGTCGTCGCCACTGACTCCACGGAGGAGAGGGCCTGCGGGAGAGAAGCGGGTGCGCCACTTCAGGAACGCTGTGGCGGCTCCTCGGCTCCCGGAACACGGGATTGGGCTCCTGCAGGGCTCCTTCCACGGTGTCTCGGGCGGGGGCTGGGCCTCTCTGTGTCTGCGTGTCTCAGTAGCAGCAGTGCAGGGAGGCAGCAAAGGCTTAACATGCCCCCCACCCCAAGCAGACCTAACTGGGAAGGAAAACCGCGGGCATGCACTGCTGCTGCTTGAAACGAGAGCTGCGTGAGACGGCTGGGGCCTGTGCAGGGACCGGACCCCTCTACCCCCCGGGCCACCCCAACCCACCCTCCTATTTTTCTACCCTCCTACCTCCTTTCCCCTTCAGGGCCAACCCACAGATCCAGGGCAGCATGGCTGTGCATCACTGCTGTCTTTCCACAAAGACCGGTTTGGTAGTGGAGTCAAAATGCAGCTGCATGGCAGTGGCAGGTTTTGCCCTCTTTCAAAACAAAGAGCTAAGTTTCTAGTCCTTCTGATTGCAAAGGGCATTTTCCTTCATGGATCCTGCACAGCATAAGCTGAGTTCCTTGTGTGTTTTGCTGCTTGTGTGTTTTGCGCACCTCAATGGAACTGGCAGCATTCAGGCACTCCTCCATCCCTGGGATCTCCAGGTGCAGAACTTTCAGGTCCTTGCATTTCAGAGTGATGGTGCCAGACGCATTTGCGAGCCTGTGGGGGAACATCGCGAGGAGGAATGACGTGGGCTAGGGTGCCCAGGCCTGGTTCCGCCATGCAGGAGCGGCTCTGGGCGCCAGCCGCGTGCAAGCAGGCAGCCCCGGCTGTGGCAGAGCAGGGAGGCCACGAGGGAGGCGGAGGCGACGCGATGCACCTCCGGCCAGTGCCCCGAGCAGCTGCTTGCTTGGTTTGCGCTCAACAGGCAGGAAATCACGTGAGCAGTTTGCTGGGAGAAAGCACAAGCAGCCTAAAAGAGCAAAAGTCTTTGGCAGAGGGTTCAGGCCCAGCTTCCGCCTACAATTAAATTAATCTAGAATCACCAGCCCAGCCAACTCCTATACGCAACAAGTGTTAATTAACGTGCCCATAGTGTTAATAAACACTATTTTGTCAATGGGCTCTATGGTTGCTCTACACACTTTTGACCTAATTATCGCTGCCTGTATTTTCTGCATTTCATTCACCTCTGACTTCATGGGCACCATTTCCCTCTTCTCCCTACACCCACGACTGTCACCTCCAGATAACATTTTGTGCTACCATGAAGGAATTCCGCTTTGAGGTGCCCAAGATGCAGCTTGGCTGCTTTTCCTGCGAGCAGCAGGGCCCTCCTCTTGCGCACCATGCGGGGCACTGCTGACCAGGGGCAGCTGTCCGGGCAGGGGCCCTCATGCGGGCTGAACCCAGCTGCACTAGCAAGCCATGACTTGCCAGCCACACACAACCCGTACAGAGAAAGCATCACGTCTTGCCGCGTTGTGAAGAATTCCCCACAGCCCGTTAGCCGGGTTCAGACCACGTGATACCACCTCGTTCAGCAACAACCTTTGATTCTGCAACAATCCACACTCAGCCCTCGAATGCAGCCTTGTTGTCCAAACCCAGCATGCTGTCCACTCTTGGAAGCAGCGGCAAGGGAGATGCACCCCATTCACCCTGAAATGTGCTCTGCACACCATCACTGCTTCGTTTGTTCCCAGACTGAGGACAGATCCTGGGCTGAAACCGGTTTTTCAAATGTGGCCCTCCGGGTTCTTCCGCCACACCCGATCTGTCCAGTACTCCAAGGCAGAGAACACAGCTGGGCCTCTAGAGGGGGAAGGCCCGAGATGGTCTCAGCCTTTCCTGCCCCAGCCCAGCTCCACGAGAACGCCGCGCAAGGCGAGGGCAACCTCCAAGCAGCAGTGCCTGGCAGTTTGAAAAGGGGTTAGAAGCCAAACCTGGTCTCTTGAGAGGAGCCGTTAGTCCGGGAGCTTTGATGCCAGCTTAGATTCTGAACACTGGGAGTTACCGGAAGGAAAGAGGAGAGGTTAGTTAGCATCATGGCGCAGGTGCAGGGGGTTAGCTTGGGGGCCTCTCTGGCTGCCTCCAGCTTCTCCGACAAAGAGCCACCCGTCCCACCTCCTGGAGGATCAAGCGGCCTTGCATGCGCATGTGGCCTGCCTCCAGCCTCTCCCCCACACCCTGCTTGTGTGCCTCTCGCAGCAGCCTGCCTGAAGACGGGACGCAGGTGGCTTGACTGGCATGTCGAGAGGAAAGATGCGTCACCCACTGCATTTCCACACGTCAGGCTGCAGTTAAAAGCAGGGGCGAAGGTGGCACCCTGACGTTTGGGCAAGGACAGCCCTCAGCCCTCAGAAGTCCCCCCCCCCCCCGTCGTGGGTTCTGTGCCTGCCAAGTCCCAGAAGAGGATGGCCGGCTCTTTTTCCTCTGATCCGGCCTCACTGCTTCTTTCCTTGGGGAAGTTCGCTGGGGCATGCATGCTAATGTTTATACTGGTAGCATTGCCCATTGGAACAGGCCATTCAAGAGCCTTCTGGTTGAGATTGCAGCCAAGGGAGTTCAGGTGTGCAGAGGTGCTAGCCATGTTTACCTTATAAGCAGCCAAACCCCTTTAAGGTCATCTTGCAAGACTTACATCTGAGTACAAATTCCAGGTTTAGCAAGGCTGGCCTTCACTGGCACAGCAGCTTAAGCTTTGTGGGGGGAGGGTGCTTGGGCCTCTGCTCCGATAAACCGGATCAAACGCCACAAGACTCAGTTTGGTTACCGGGGGCGGGGGGGGTAGGGGGAGAAGCCCAGCTGGACTCTGCACAGGGGGCATGCGTGGCCCCCCAAAAACGGTCATGAGGGGCCTGTGCAATGCTGGGGACATTATCCACCTTTTCTCAGTGGCGTCCACATTGCGAATGAGAAGCCACAACTCCATCTGGCTCTGCTCCCCACATCCCGCTCTCTGGGACGATAAAAGCAAGTGGTGGCTGGTGATGCAAAGCGTTCCCGTGACTGGCTCGAGTCCTGGGCACGAGAGGACCACGCCGTCCACCCTGGTGGTCTTGATCAGCTCCGCAAACTCCATGGGAGGGAGAGGTGAGGTCTTGCCGGGGCCTCGGCGCAGTTTGGGTCCAGAAAGGCCTGGAGAGCTGCGGGCACAGGAGAGAAAAGCTCCCAGTAGAACAGAAGAAGCTGGGGGAAGGAGGCTGCTGTTAGGAATAAAGCAGCATTCGCTGTGGGGGGAGGAGGCGCACTTTCCCTTTCTGGTATTTCAAACCCAACAACACATTGTCAGGCGTTCCTGTGTTTCTGGCCAACTTACAGTTCCTTGTCAAATATTAAGTCTACAGCTATACCCATCAGGCATGTCACAGGCCAAAATCCTTTTGCATCAAACACACAGTGCTGGTGCTGCTGCAGGGAGAGAGCAAACAGTAACCACAACAAAGCTGCTTAAACTACAGTGGATCGGGTGGGAATTGGTCATTTAATCCTGGACATATCGAAGCTGCACATGTTTTTAATAAAGCTTTTATTCTTTGTACGGCATTTTTGCATGTTTGAAGCCCTTCATGTGCATTATCTTGCAATCTCTGCAGTGGAGGGTGATATGGTCAAGAGAAGTCAGAAAAACTTTGGATCTGGACACCAAGGCTTTCAGGAAAGAAGGAACAAACTGGATATGCTTTAGCCAGAATAAGAGGTGATCTAAATGCCATCTTCAAATCTCGAAGGGCTGTCATGTGGGTGACGAAAGAAGTCTGCTTCCTGTTGCTCTGAAAGGGGGGCACGTGGGTTTGGAGTGCAAGAAGCCATACAACCACTGAAGAAGCTGCTTCAGAAGATCGGGGGCTCGCCTTTCCTTGAAGGAGCCAAGCAGGGAGGTGGGGCTTCCTATCAGCAGCCATAGCAACAGACCCGCCATGCTATGTGGGGGATGGACTAGATGGTCTTCCGGTCCCTTCATGATTTCTCCTTCACATGGCCAGGAGCGTCCTGAATTGGGTGGCCACTCGTAGTCTCAAGTCAAGCTCCCTCAGCAGGACTGCCCTCCACTGTGCAAAGCGAGAATTTCTGAGTGAAGACGGGTAGGGTACCATCAGCAGGCAGCCGCCATGGCCGTGACTTGCTTCAGGGCATCAGCCTGCCCTGTTTACATAATTTTAGGAGGGTCCATCTGTGGCCTTCCTGCCTTCTTCCACCCTTCTTCTTCTGTATTTCTTGTTTTGTTGATGGAAAAAAAAGGCGCAACAGCAGTGCATGATCTTCTCACTGGTCGCATTAGGCGTCCTCTGTCCGGAAGCACCCCAAGCCCTAGTTCACGGAATGGGGCTCACTTCTGAGTAGGGTTTCGCTCTGCACTGCCTCCCTGTGTCACATCCCTACTTCTCCGTCCCGCCAGGTCGCATGTGAATCCTTGTGCACGTGTGCTCAGAAGTAAGAGCTTACTCACAAGAAAGGGCGATGCGATTCTATTTTTATTTAAGCAGCCCGATTCCCTTCTGTCCATCTTTCATGACTTTTGAAATGCACTTAATATGGACTACCTGCTCTACCCGGGAGGGGCTGCATTCCCCTCCCTTGTGGGTTCCTGTGGGCAGACTGTTCCGCGGAATTTTTGTTAAGGAGCCCAACAGATGGGCATGAGCAGCCAGAGGCACCAAGCCAAAGCGCCCTCTTCTGCTCCAATGAGAAGGGCAGAACCAGAACCCCTGGTCTGAAAGAGAGGTGCTTGCAGTTGAGGAAGAGCTGTGTGATGGGCGGCTATTCAACAGATGATGTTTTCCCCCAGTAAGGAGGCTGATGCAAAAGCTATCCAGCTGCAGTTCTGCTTTTAAAAGAATGGAAACCCTACAAGGAAGAAAGGGAGGAAATTTGGCCTCTGTGGCCAGAATAAGCCTGCCCCCACAGCAGCTTCCTTGCAAAATGGTCTTTCTCTCTTTTTTGAGAAAGCTGCAAGATCACCAGTCTCAGGAAGAGGAAGGAAAGAAGGAAGACTCACTCCTGCATTTTGCAACTCTAGCAACTTTACACTAACACCCTCCTAATACCATGTTGTCTGTTTCTCTGTTGGAATGGTGATGCTGTGAGGTCAACGGAAGAAATTGGATCAGGTCCACTGCTAGCATGAGGGACGGGGTGGGGCTCAGACCACGGGGATTGAAATCTTTTTGGCTCCAGAATCTTTCACAATCATAATGTGCTGCAAATTTGATTAAGTAAGAAGTCTCAGCATGTGTATCGAGTGCTGTTGCTGTTGGAGCCATTCTAAACAAATAGAACAACATGAAGATGAAACTTATTTCCAAGATGGAATAAACACACTTGGTGTGTATTTGTACATATGTCCCTCTTCCTCTGTCCCCCAGTGTAATATCTGATTCATATATTTCAGCCAAGAAAGAAGAGCCTATGTTTACAATGTTATCACTGTTCCTATGCTTTCCAGGAAATCTCCAGGAACCTACAGAAAGCCTCAGGAACCCCCAAATCCAGATTGCTGAAACAGTCTTTCTAAAACAATCTTCCGAGAACTCTTTGAAAGCCATGTGTGCGCTCCTAAAATTCGCGAAAGGGGCCTCAGCCCTGACACATGCTGCTTGCCAGGCAGTGATCTAGGCCTTTTTCCTGCCATGGCGATCGGGGAACGGCAATCAAGAGCCTCACCTGTTTAATTCTTCTGTTTCTGGTTGTTGCATTCGAGATACTTGCATTTCCGGAACAACACAATATGACTTTTAGAGGAAGAAGCCTTTACCTGCTTCCCCTTCTCAGGAACTGAGAAGTAATAAAACCCAGCAAGGAAACTCAAAACCTTCCAGGCAGCTGTAGGTGAAGCTCTTCCCAGCAGGAGGCTAAAGTGACAGGAAAAGCCCCGCTCCGCAATGCAGTGGCCTGCCAGAGAGCAAAGCCCTGGGGGAAGCTGCCACCCCGGGTCTGCACAAGGCAGCAGGCTGGGCTCTGGCTGGGCTGGCAGCACCAGGCCAGCACCTGCTGACCAGAGAGGCAGCCCGGTTTGTTCGGGCGCCTGGAATAGTGGCTCCAGGCGAACCTTTTCCCAGAGTGGCAAGGAAAGCACGGCCGGCTAACATCTGGCTAACGGGTTGCAACGGTTAAAAGCACAGCTGCCAGGCCTGCGGGAAGGGTTGGTGGACTGCGCGGTCAGCCAGAGCGCAGTTCGCTTCGCTAATCTGGGAACAGCCGCGCCAGGTTCGCTCTTCCGTGGGAACAACTAGCCGGCTTCAGGAAGCCGCCGCCTGTGAAGGAGGGCCGGCCCGCTGGCCGGGGCTCTGCAGCGCCCGCGAGGGGCCTTGTTCCCAGCCTGCTGTTCCGGGACGCGGCAGTGGAGAGCGGCGTCCACACGCTGGGGAAAAGCGCAGCTGCCCCGCCCGCCCGGCTCCCCTTACCTGAGGGCTGGCTCGCGCTGAGCGCCCCCGGCCCCACGAAGGGCGCAGCAGCTGCGCTCTGCCCGGGAACCCGGCGCGCGGCGCCCCAGCTGCGGGGCGGCGATTGCGAAAGCGGCCGCGGGACGGACGGCGCACATCGCGGCGAGGGAGGGGCCGGGGGGAGGGGGAGGATGTGGGGCTTAAGGTGGCCCGGTGCAGTAGCTCGCCTGCGGCCCGTCGCTCCCGCGGACAAGGGCCTGGAAGAGGCTCCGGGGCGGCGCGCACGCTCCCTCTCTCCTCGCGGGGCCCTGGGCGCTCTGGGCAGCGAGCGGGAAACGCGGCGGCGGCGCCGTAGCCCGGAGCAGCTTGATGTGCCGAGGCTGCTTCCAGCGGCAGCGCTGCTTGGGCCCCCGGACGGCTTCCGAGCCAGTCTGGCAGCGCCGCTGCACGTCCGCGGTGAGAGCAGGGACGCCCTGGCAGCGCCTGTGACTCGGGGCCCTGCGCAACCCGAGCGGGGCTGAGGGCTGTCCTGCCGTGGCATCGCCCTCCCGGTCGCTCTCCCACCCTTTTCTTCGTCAAGAAACGCAAAGCGGCCTGCCTCAATCTCCTCCCGCTGCTCCCAGCCCGAGTCCCAGGCCCTGCTGTTCAGCGCTGCACCACGCTGGCTCTACACACCGCACACGCATGCAGTGCAGTAGTAATAGTAACGATTCTGAGGGCCGGGGTGCAGCAGGGCGCGATTGCTTGGCAAGGGACCTGGGAATTCCCACTCAGCCATGAAGCTCACAGGGAGACTTTGGGCCAGTCACTGCCTCTCCAGGGTGGTTGTTGTGAAGAGAAAATGGAGCTATGTACTCGTGAGTGGCTTGGGTTTCTCACAAGAGGCAAAAGACAGGGTATAAATGCAATGTAACAGCAACAGTTAGACATGCAAATATTTTACAAACCACAATCACCTTTTTTGGTGATGTATATGTGCCAGCCTACTCTTTGCACTGCGTATTAGTTTACCCTGCAACAGCTTGCTGTCCAGTGCTTTCGAAGCCAGGAAGGTGTTTCTTCTGGAGGTTAAAGTCACATGAGTAAAAACGTACCATATTTTTTGCTGTATAAGACTCACTTTCCCCCCCTCAAAAGTAAGGAGAAATGTCTGTGCGTCTTATAGAGCAAATATGTGTGTGCAGTAAGTCTGTCAGATGTGCAGCCCATGGGGAAGTGATGGGGAATGTGCCTGTGATTATGTGCCCGTTTGATTCAGAATATTTTTTTTCTTGTTCTCCTCCTCTAAAAACTAGGTGCATCTTACGGCCAGGCACATCTTATAGAGCGAAAAATACGGTAATTGTCATGCTATGTTTTCAACAGAGCTGCAGGGTGTGAACCACTGTGCGGCAGTGCAAGCGTTCATGGCACGCAGCTCACTTCATCAGATGCGCCAAGTGATGCCCTGAGTGTGCGAATATGTTTCCTGACTGTCATTCCGCCTTAGTTAAAAGCTCTTGCCAGAATGAATGTGCTCACCTTTCAGATGCCCCAAGACTTTGCTGTGTTTGTGGCAACCAACTAACATGCCTGGAAACAGCAGTGTGAGGTTTAGGAGGCCTGGTGACACAAACATGAGAGTGTGTGTGCTTGAAATCATTCAGAGAGACCATTGATGTGACTTTTTTCCAAAGCTCGCCTGTCACAGTTCAGGTTCCAGGTTCCAGGTTCCGATCCATTCCACAACATTTCATGGGCCTTTGTTAGAATTATAGAATAATAGTGTTGGAAGAGGCCTATCAAGTCCATCAGGCCCAGTCCCCTGCTTCATGCAGGACTCAAGTTAAAGTATCCCTGACTGACGGCGATCCAGTTGCATCTCGAATGCAGGGGCCCACAACCTGCAGTCCAGGGTAGCGGTTGCCTTTCTTGCAGCCACATTGCAGTGCTAGCTCACGTTCAGCTGGTGATCCACAGCAATAACAGGAACAGTCACCATTGTAGTATTAAGCATCCCCGTCGTGTAACTGGCTTCCTTTTCCTGGGTGCAGAACTTGGCATTTGTGCCTTTTCAATTTCATTCTGTGATTTTCAGCCCAGTGCCCAGTGCAGCGCAGGGCCACAAGGCTGGTGGCCGGTTTGCAGGGGAAGCCGTATGAGGCTAGACTGAGGGAACTGGGTCTCCTCAGCCTGGAGAAGAGGAGACTCAGAGGGGATCTGTTGGCGACATAGAGGTATGTGAGAGGGTGTCACATGCAGATGGATAGAGACCTGTTCTCCCCTGCAGAGGAAGGCAGGACGCACTCGCTCCAATGGAGCAAAGCTCAGGGAGCCAAGGTTCCATTTGGATGCCAGGAAGCATTTCCTGACAGTTAGGACCCCGAGGGCGTGGAATGGGCTTCCGCGAGAGGTCATTGAGGCCCCATCGGTGAGGGTGTTCAAAGACAGGCTGGACATGCACATGGTGGGCATGTTGTGAGCGGAGCCGGCTGGAGCCAGGGGTCAGACTAGATGGCTCAGAAGGCCCCTTCTGACTCGCTCCATTTCTGTGTTTCTATGTAACCCCCAGTAACCCTGATTGCTCAAGGGTACACACCTGGCAGGCAGTGGGTGGCCAATGACAACTCGCCAAAAGGACAGCATAGCACAGCAATTGTAAAATGCTAATGCCTATGTATAGCTGCAAATTTCAAAAGAGTTGCTATATTGTTTAGTTTAAAATAAATATTTTTTAAAATGTTATTTTTAAGGGAGTCTTCAGGCTGATGGGTGGGGTAGAATTATGATAAAGAAAAAATATTTTAACCAGGGGTGCAGTCCGGCACACCATCGAGTGGAAGACAGAGACCCAGGGCCCATGTGCTCACTGCAGATGCGCAACAGTAACTCTTAAGGCCGGTCTCTCCAAGCCAAGACTCAACAGGCCGGCCCTTCATGCAGGGGCTGCCTGCAAATGGGGACAGTCCTTTGCAAGCAAGGGCACTCGGTCCACTCCAAGGGGCACTGACTCTGCATCCGGAGGATCCTTTCTGAGCTGTCCCAGGAACACCCTTCCGCTCACTTTCCGTTTCCAAAATGCCATCAAAGAGGCCCTGCCCTGACAACGAGCTCACAAGCGCCATACTGGTCGGCTTGGGTGCCTGCAGCATTTTTTCCGGGTGGGCCCAGTCGCACAGCCACTGTGCTGGTCACTTGCACATGTGGCACACACGTTCCTTGCGTATGCTTTTGGTCACGTGGCATCACATGCCTTCTCACGCAGAGCCTGGTCGGACTAAAGGAAGATATTGGGAACGGAACAGCACTAATGCAAAAGAGGGTTCAGGAAGCCCCTTTCATGAGTGCCAACAGCACTTCCAGTGGAGTGAGGGCTCCAGAAAGACGCGTAGGAAAAGGAGGCACACGCAGCACAGCGGCCTTGTCGTCATCATGTGCCACCAGGTGGGTGACCCCGAGCAAAAGCCGTCCAGAATGCCTTGCCCTTGACAGCCCTGCTTGTATCGTGCGAACTCAAGCCTGGGCTCCCCTTATGGGCCTGCTCCATCTCACGGCCAGTCTTTTGCCTCCTCTCCTGCCTGCGAGCTTCCCTTGCATGACGGCCTTCTTGGGTGGTCTTGGCGTCTCGTGATGTGCTGGCCTTCAGTGTCATCATTTTCATTTCCAGGGAACGGTCTGGCTCGCTTTGCTCCAGACCCACCAGTTCGCCAAGCCATGGGGCTTGTCATGTCCGTGAGCCCAGTCGCTAGCTGGGCGTGACAGCCATCGCTGCACTTTTGATCGCCTGCTCCTTTTGTGCGAAATTGCCTGATCAAAGAGTTGGGATCAGGCAATTTCACACAAAAGGAACAGGCAGAAGAGCACAGCTGTACTTGCTTCATATCTCGGCTCCCACGAGGGCGAGAGGCTGGCTTTTTTAAAGCCCTGGAGGCGGTGGCTTGCCTGCTTGCCCCTTCCTGGGGATGTCCGTGAGCACCAGTGTGATCTGGAACGGCCGTCTTCATCGTGTGGCTGTTGGCCAGCTCTCCCTTTCCCTTTTGTTCCCTTTCAACACTTTCCCAGCCTCTGAGGACCTTTCACAAACCAGTCTTAGCAGCCTGGCCCTGTATGTTGACAGGATGGGGGTTAAGTCACAAAGCCCGGTTCTTACTCAGGACTCTGAGACTGGCCCTGATTGGCTTCACAAGCAACGTGTCCCTCTCCAGCTGAGCAGTGTTCCAGTGCTTTCCCCACCTTCTCTGAGGACTGGAAAATAGCCCCTTGGTTCAATGTAAGGCCTTTCCTTTGTGGGGCTTTTAACCCATTTGAACCCGACCCTTCACTGGGACTTCTGCTTCCAGATTCTTGGCAGCACTTCGCCTCCCAGCATTCCTGTCCTTTGCCCAGGCTGGCCAGCACTTCTGGGAGCTGAAGTCTCAGATGGCCTGGAAATCTACCTTCTGCCATGCAGGTTGCACACAACACTGGGTAGCTAATAGCCAACTCCGGGCATCCTGTGCCATGGATCACTCACACATTATGGACAAATGTACTGCAAGTGTGACTCAAAGTGCATTGGAGTCGACTGGGAGCACCAAGGTGCAGTGAAGTGCATCAAGGGGCTATTTTCTTCCCAGCCAGCAGTGCTGCGATTGCTTTGATCATGGCTCTGCAGTGGTGAAAGGACTGGCAAAGTGCAGGCAATCTGCAGCAGAGGCTCATAAAATAGAGGACAAAGTTGTTGGGAAGCTGCCCAAGTAGGCTTTTTCTTATTAAACCCAGCTCCTTTCTTCCCATAATCCACTCTGGCTGGCTGAAGAGATGCTGCTTTGAGATAAAGCTGCTCTGAAGCTTCTGGACAACCTTTCAACCTTTCCTCTACTAGAAACCTGGGAGGGGGCCCATGACTCTTCTCTGCCAATAATAGAGTCAGGAAAGGAAGGAGTGCCAGTAGGATAAGTTACTTTACACTCTTGTTGTCTTTTATGTCTGCCATGAGACTTCCTTTCAAAGAACAGGGCGTCTCCTCCCAACTGAAAACAACAATACTGTATTTTTTTATTTTTATTTTTAAAGGTCAACCATTAACCTCTGAATAATTAAAGTTCCTTCTTTTGTTTTTTGCTTTTTTTAATTCCAAGAGCCTTATTGTTCCGAGGAAACGTGGTTTTTGTCCACACACGCACACACATCTGCCTGGCGCGCAGGGAAAGCGGGTGCGCTGTGGGGGTACGGCCTGTCGGAGATGCCCTTTGCTGGCTGCCTGCTCTGCCATGGCCCTGGTGAAGTTCCAGGAGCTGGGCGAGGATGAGTCCGGCGTGGAGGACTGTCTGGACAGCGTCAAGGCCCTGGCAGTGAAGCTGAAGTTGCAGACCCGGCGCCCTTCCTACCTGGAGTGGAGGGCTCACGTGCAAAGCCCCTCCTGGAGAAACAGGCTCCTGGGTGGGCCCCTCCAGGCCCTGCAGGAGACTCGGGCTGAGGAAGCGGCCGCAGGAGACAACCAGCCCCAGGTGCCCTCCAGGGCCATTTGCGGCTTCCCAACGATCAGCGACGCCTTTGAATGGCTCAGGACGGAGCTGGTGAGTAGCTCTGCACCTCCTGGGGGACCCGCATGCCCCCCTCGGCTGCAGGAGCAGCACATCTCTCGGCTCGGCTCGGCTCGGCACCAAACCGGGGCAGCCCCAGAGCAGCGAGGAGGGCGAGGCCCTCAGCCAGCGCTGCTCTGGGCGCTCAAAGTCCAAGTACTCCCGGCAATGGGAAGTCTTTTCCAGGGGGACAGTCTCCTCACCAGGAGAGGAGAGAACAAACTGCAGTGGGGTAGGCAAAAGAAGAGGGGATGTTCTGGAGACATTGACTGTGCCAACAGATTTGATTTGGTTTGATTTCTCTAAAAGCTGCCCACTAGCATTCTGGTCTCTGCTTCAGACCTCATATGGGTGGGTCCCGCTTCTGGGAAAAGCTTCTCCGTGGCCTGGTTCAGTGTCGCTTGTTCTTCTGTCTCCAGAGCAGAGATGGAGGCGTGGTGCTGCGGAGCTGGCCGCTCATTGCCTTTGCTGGCTCACCTGCCTGGCTGCCTTTTGCCGGCCTGGAAAGCTGCCCTTTCACTGCGAGGCTCATCCTGCGGGTTTTCGCTGTGTTGCATAACTCTTCCATCTCATTTTCCTAAACTGGCTTTCTGTGGCCAGAAAAAAGATGGGCGAGGGGACAGAAAAGCTCGGGAGTGCTGGGAGGGTGAGGCCATGACCTTGTTCCCCTGCCAAGCCTGTGAAAGGGCAGGGGATGCCTGGGGCTGGGCAGGCAGGCTGCTGCCCCCTTTCGCGAGCCCCTGGTTTGTATTTCACACCAGCAGCTCCCCGAAGGTGCAGTCCGGTCCGGAAGCCTGCAACTGGCGGAGCCCATGAGGCGTGCTGTGCAAGGAGGGGCACGCTTGGATACAGGGGACACCCCCCCACCCCCCCGCCATCCAGCGCTTAGCCTGCCAGCTCCAGCTGCTGAGTGATGTGCCTCGAGGCGCGGGGAGGGAGGCGGAGGGGCTTCCAGGATACTGTGCGCTGGAGCTTCCCTTCTGCATCTGCCAAGTGTGCCCGAAAGCCCTCCTCCCAGGCCGTGTTTGCAACCTGCCTGACAGTGGGGATCACACATGGGTTGCAGCGCACTGTGGCGATGAGGGCGTCCCCATTACACAAACAGGCTCCTGGCCTGAAGCACGAGGGGTCAGCTTCCTTCCTGGGGCTGCCCCTTGTCCCAGCCAGGGGGAAGTTGACTCCCTCGTGCTTTAGGCCAGAGCTCTGCTGCCATCTTGGGGACCAAGAAGAAAATTTCCTTGCTCTTGTAGCACAAACAGGGCTTCTGCCCAGAAGTGCCACAGGTGCCCAGGATTGCTGATGGGCACTCCTGGGGAGTAGTTTAGCACCTGTCCCTGTTCCCTAAGTTTGCCCTCTGCATGTCGAAACATAGCAACAGAGTGAGTCAGTAGGGGTATCCCAGTTCATCTAGTCTGACCCTTGGTTCCAGTTGGCTCTGCTCATGTCATCCCCAACCTGTGGTTGTCCAATCTTTCCTCGAACACCCTCACTGATGGGGCCTCAACCAGCTCCCTTGGAAGCCCATTCCATATCCTAGGGGTCCTAACATCAGGACGAACTTCCTGACATCCACCCTGAAGCCTGGACCGTTTAGCTTTGCCCCCTTGGGACATGTCCTGCCCTTCACTGCAGGGGAGAACAGGTCACGACTCTCTTCCATGTGACACCCCTTCACATAACTGTAAGTTGCTATAAGATCCCCTCAGAGTCTCTTCTTCTCCAGGCTGAAGTCCCATTTCCCTCAATCTCATCTTGTATGGAATCCACCCATATCTGGCTGTGCTGAATGGGTTCCAAACTTGCTATGTCCACGATTCTGGCTATACATACATGGGTGGCATTTGCCTTCTTAACCACCATGACACACTGCTGGCTCGTGTTTAACCTGCTATTGACAAGTATCCAAGATCCCTTTCACAAGTGCTGCTTTCCAGCCACTTGTCCCCCATCCTGTACCCGTGGCAGCTATTCCTATGCCCCAAGTGCAAGACTTCGCACTTATCCACATTAAACACCATCCTGTTGTCCCCTGCCCACTTACACAGTCTGCCCAGATCCTTTTGGCCACCTCCCCCACTTCAGTATCATCTGAGGATTTGGTCAGCAGACTGGTTATCTGCTCCTCCAGCTCACTGATAAAGAGATTGAACAGAATCCTAGAACTGAGCCCTGGGGAACTCCGCTTGTCACCAGATAACTTGTTAAAATTTGTATTATGAGTAGCTGACATTATCACTCATCAAGATTTAGTTGCGCTATTCCACCTTGCCTCCAGAAGTCAAATTCTGGATGGGGAGTAGATGCAACCCATCTCTAGTATATGAAAAGCAGGATGGGGAGGCCCATATGGAAAAGAGAGAGCAACAAGCGGGCGAGAAAGGGAGTCTCGGGTGCCCACTGGGAGCCCTGCATTGCTGCATCCTGCATCAGGGGCCGCTGGCCCTATGCCAGAGACTCTGTGGAAAGCTGGTTCCCCCGTCTTGGTTTCACAAGCATGTGCTGAGCCCGGCCCCGGGCCGGTGTAGCCCGGCCCTGTCCATGCTGACCTCTCCAGGGATTCAGACCTTCTGAGCCCCACCTGGGGGTGCTGAGTCTGAAGTAAGCCAAGGCTCGGCCTGTGGCCCGGAGTGCTGTGAAGCTTTAGTCGGGGAAGGGTCAGGGGCTGGGGCATGGGGTGCGGACTCGGCGGGCTGCCTCTCGCTCCTCACCGGCCTCTTTTCCTCACGCCCAGCGGGAGATGCAGGCCATGGATCACAGGCTGGCCCGGCAGCTGATGGCTCTGCGTGCTCAGATCCACCGGCTGAAGGTGGAGCAGGCCTGCCACCAGCACAAGGAGCTGCTGGATGATGCCACCTTCGAGCTGGAAGGCTGTGAGGAGGACTCTGATCTGCTGTGCAACATCCCGCCCAAGATGGCCTTCCTGTTGTCCACGCCGCTCAAGCACATTGGCGTCACGCGCATGAACATCAACTCTCGCCGCTTCTCTCTCTGCTGACAGCCTTGCCTCTCCCTGTGTGTGCTTGGGCCCCCGCAGGGGTTCGCGGAGATCTGTCCGGATCGGTAGCCCCAGTCCAATTCTTGCTGCGGCCTGGTGCATGCTTTGGATCCCATGGTGGGGAGGCAGCCTCCCGAGAAGCCGGGGATGGCCCTGCCAGGACGTGATTCCCAACCGCTGTCTAGGGCAGCCTGTTGTCAGAGGAAGCACTAGTTCTGCGCCCCTCAGAATGGGTGACCTGCCAGCTTACTAGAGGGGTGGCCAAAGAGCTCAAATGGCCGTGATAAAAATAAATGTGTATTTATGTTTACAGTCACCTTCATAGTGCAGTGGTACCTTGGCTCACGAACTTAATCTATTCCAGGACTCTGCGCATGACCCAAATTGGTTGTGAGACGAGTCAAATTTCCCCATAAGGGTCAATGTAAATGAGATTAATCTGTTCTGCAACTATTTTTTTTACTCACAAAAATTCGAAGCGAAGTGGCAAAGAACAGCAAAGATCGCGGCCATCTCCTCCACCCAAGATCATGTGGGTGCAATCGCGGGCCCGCTGTGGGGGAGGCGGACATGCTCGGGCAGGGAGCACGGGCGCAATCGTGGCTATGTCCCACCCCAGCACAACTGACTGCAATCGCGCCCGTGCAGGGAAGGCGGGCACGCTCCTGATCGTCACCCGATGCAGAGTTCGCGACCTGTGGCAACATTTTTATGAAATTTCTGTTTGCGACTCAATTTGGTCATGAACTGAGGCGTTCGTGAGCCAAGGTGCCACTGTACTCTTGGTTTGATGCAATACCCCCATGGAGACATTTTTTCCACTGCTCAAAACAGGTTTTGAATGCGTCAATTTTGATGCCTTTTAGTGCTTCTGCTGTTTTTTGTTTCACCTCTCCCACATCAGCAAAACGTTTCCCTTTGAGGACTTTTTTCATCTGGAGAAACAAAAAAAAGTTGCACAGGGTGAGATCGTGCAAATGGGGAGGGTGGGGCACAAGGGCCATGCCGTTTTTGGTAAAAAACTGCTGAGCACTCAGCTGAACAAAATTGCACTGCTGCACATGGTTCATGTAAATCAGCCACCACGAAACAGGTAAACCTGTTGAAAGAGTCTCCAAAAACCTTCGCTGAAGCTGAACGCAGCCTCTCACAGCGACCCAGCTGAGCGAGCACACTGATGCAGGTGGATTCCTGGAATGCTCACCTACAAGGGGTCCGCTCTTCAGAAGATAATTCCTGGAGGGGGGGTGGTTTGGGTCCCCTCTCGTATAATGTGGTCCTGCAAATATATGAATGGCAGCAGGCAAATCTTGCATGTCTTCTGGTTATGGTTTACTGTTTTAAAATGTATTTTTAACTGGAAGCCTGCAACATATCATTACTGCCCAAGAATCCATCCACTTGGAGAAATTAGCTGAGTGCATATACCTTGCTGTATTGATACAGTGTTCACCTTCTCGCCACACAAGCCAGCTGTCCAGCTACCGGTCTTCCAGTCAGGTCCCCATAATCCCTGGAGGTTAAGCAAGTGGAGTCCTGGGGCGGAGTCTTTTCAGTTGTGGCCCCCATTCTTTGGAGCACTCTTGACTGAGCTCCTTTCAGCACCAAGCAGCGCTTACATTTACATTCGCCCAGGCACTTAAAATATTGTGCTTTGATGCATCACTGCAATTGGTTTCTGTTAACTCTCTATTCTTCCTTTTTTGTTTTGAATTATTATGTGTTGTGTTATGGCTAGTTTTGAATCACTATTAGTCACTCAGAGAGGCTGCTGCAGAATAGAAACATTATAAGCAAACAAATAAAATGTACCAGCCGCTGCTGCATTCTGAACATGCGTGTACAACACTCCAGTTGTGGCCTCTGCCTCTCAGACCGTAACAGGTTCCGGGCACAGCTCTGTGGGGTCGGACTTGAATGATGTCGTGCCATCGCTGTTCATTTATGGAGGAAAAGACTAGGCGGGCCGTGAGAAAACAGGCATTCGGGAAGACAAGGACTGACTGTGTATTGCATGGCGCCCATCATGGGTGACAAATCACGGGTGAGGGGTTGTGTCTTGTGACCCTCTTCTATCGATTCATGCGGGGTGGCCAGCTTGAGGCCCACAAGCCACCATGGCAAGCCATGGGGCACTGAAAGGGCTGTTGTTTCTACAATGGGTTGTCATGTTGACCAAACCCAGGCAAGCAACCCATTGCGGGTACTAGGAATCGCCTAGCAAGCCACCAGGTGAAGGCCCTTGCTGCTCTTGCCAAGCTCGCCTCAGGTGGGAAAGCACTGGAGTCCCTGGCTGGCTTCCGAAAGGCTCTTTGCTGTGCCTGGTACCAGCTGGGTATCCCAGCCACGATTGCAAGCCCCTTCGGCTCGCCATGGCTTTACCCCCGTTTTTCTTCTGGCAACTGTGATCAAAGGCCCGAGCGCTGGCTTTTACAACCCTGTTTTGACAGCCACTGACAACCCAAGCAGCACCTTGGAGGGACTGCGCTCGTTTGCAAACCATTTCTCCCCCACCTTTGGGACCAATATTTCCACATTTGGAAAAAAACAATCTTTTGCACATGCTCAGCTGTTTACTAACTGAGGTCTGAAAGAGGAGCAACGCACAGCAGGTACTAATCCTGGGCATTGACCCAGAGGGGCTTTTCCCTCCTTTGGGTTGGGTTGATTGATAGCTGTCAAAAGGTGAGCTGACAAGTCAAAGAAAAGTGAAAGTGATCTGGGATTGTGAAAAGGAGGTGGTGGGATTTAAGGCAAGATCCTCTTTTTGGGGGAGACTCCACTGTGCTAAGGGTGCTTTCACTTTTCCACTTGTTTCTGTGACTCTAGATGCTTGGGAACAGGAACCACTGCAAGTCAGCTCCTTTAAAAGGATCCACCCTTTTGAGAACTAGCTGCCAAAACAGGGAAAAACTAAAACAGCACTCCCCATGTTTTCCTGACAGGAACATATGCATTGGCAGCTGTCAAGAGAAACCAGGTTTCTTTTTAAGCTCTGGGCAGCTTCTCTGAGTTGCCTGACACCCTTTCATAGCAGCTGCCCAAGGGACATTGTCCCAATGAGGCTTCCCATCTTGGACTCGTGGAAGCATCCAAATCTGATTGGAAATCTAAAAATGCACCAAAAAAGTATATTGGCCACAAGACACACCAAAAAGAGAAGAAAGAAAGGGGTGACAGTTAGTGGCAGCTCCTCCTATGTGCCGTTTGGGCACTTGAAAGGGGCTGTCAAACTGGGAACCACAAAAGCTGTCTCTGCAAAGGGCAAGGGCAACATGCTTTGTGATGCGGAGAGGTGGGCAGACAAGATGCGTCCCGCTGTGAGGCCCATGCCAGGTCATGTCAGGCCCAAGGAGAAGGAAGGAGGCCACCCGTGGTGAGCCTGACTATCTGCCAGGGACAAGGTGGGCTGTTTCATTAAAAACCCACCCTGCATCAGCAAAACCTCACCCTGCATAGCTTATCTGCTATGTCTTGCCTACTGTGCTGTCTCCTGGTGGATCTTATTTGTCCTTCCTTGCAAAGAAGATAAGAACCTGAACCTGCGACCCTACAAGCACCTGTCACACCGATCTGCAATTCAGAGGCTTGGAAATCAGTTTCTTGGAAATCAGTTTCTTGTCAGGGCAAATAGGTTTATTTACAATTGAATGCATGGATCCCTGGGTGCCTAAGAAGGAACACTCAATGCTAATTCCATTAGGGAATATAGACTACACAAAAGGGGAGTGAATGCAATACACAGGAAGGTGATTGGATACTTTGATATGGATAGGAAAGTGATTGGATGCATCATAAAGAAAAGTTACATTTCACTCTAATTAGATGCCTTTGACAGGCCTTCGAAACTAAAGTTGCCTTGAACAGGCTGGCCAAGTTAAGTAAACAAAAAGGTTACATGTGTGAACATACAGGGTTGGGGAGGCACTTTGGCAAGCCTATAAACACAGAGATTGCACTTTGACAGTTACCCACTGATGGAGTGGGGTCATCTGGTCTTCACCACCAGACACCGAGGCACCTTTTGATCTGTTTATGGCAGGGCAATGGGGCGGGATGGCAACATTTGTTTTTCTGAGTACACACCTCTCCTGCAAACTGAGCTCCAGAGCCCAATAGTTCAAATGGGGTTGCCACATGTTTCATGCCTTTTCTGGGCCCTTGAAAATGGGGGCAGAGGATGCACTCACATGGGAGCTTGAAGGTCTAAGGCTAAGCCATTCCGTTCACCATTCCGACGTCTTGGTGACCTTTGCTGTCCCTGCATCAGAAACAAACTGACTCCACCAACACACTGCCAAACAGTCCAGCTGTCGGCGAGTTCCGCTTCCCTCGGCCAATATGGGTTTTAAAACTGCCTGGGTGTTCCTTGAACACTTGGCGTAACGGCTCTAACCAGACCACAAATGGGATTCCCTCTTTGACGGACTCTTCCATCCTGATCTGCTCTCCGATTTTAATTCCAGTGTGGACTCCAATTCAACCTCTAAAAATCTTGGATGTTTTATACTGCTTTGGTGTATCAACCTCACAATTTCTATCAGCTGAGATTAGGTTGGAGAGTGCAAGCTGTCCTCTGGGCTGGGTCCCCTCTTCGCTTGGTTCAGCCTTCTCTTTCCCAGCCAGGCCTCAGGTCCCAGCCACGCATGGGGTGGGCATGCCAATGTGGGGAAAGCCTTCTGGTAATGTGGACGTGGTCGATCCCCGTGCAGAGTGTGACTGCAGACTTGTGGTCACGGTGGCAAACATTTTGAGGGAGTGACAGGAAAGGCCCTCATCTCTTCTTGTTGTTGTTAGTTGCAAAGTTGTGTCCGACCCATCGTGACCCCATGGACAACATTCCTCCAGGCCCTCCTGTCCTTCGCCACCCCCAGGAGTCCACCCAAGCTCACACCAACTGCTTCAGTGACTCCATCTAGCCACCTCACTCTCTGCCGTCCCCTCCTTCTTTTGCCATCAATTGTTCCCTGCATTCCAGGGAGCCCTTCCTTCTCATTAGGTGGCCAAAGTATTTGAGTTTCATCTTCAGGATCTGGCCTTCTAAAGAGCAGTCAGGGTTGATCTCCTCTGGGATTGACCGGTTTGATCGCCTTGCGGTCCAAGGAACTTGCAGGAGTCTAAGCCAGCACCACAATTCAAAGGCCTCAATACTTCGGTGCTCAGCCTTCCTTATGATCCAGCTTTCACAGCCATACATTGCAACTGGGAAAACCATAGTCATGACTCTATGCACAGGTGATGTCTCTGCTTTTTAGTATGCTGTCTAGATTTGCCATAGCTTTCCCCCCCAAGGAGCAAGTGTCTTTTAATTTCTTGGCTGCAGTCCCCATCTGCGGTGATCTTGGAGCCCAGGACAACAAAATCTGTTACTACCTCCATTTCTTCCTCATCTATTTGCCAGGAAGTGAGAGGACCGGATGCCATGATCTTAGTTTTCTTAATGTTGAGTTTCAGGCCAACTTTTGCGCTCTCTTCCTTCACCCGCATCAAGAGGCTCTTTAGTTCCTCTTCACTTTCTGCCATGAGAGTGGTATCATCAGCATATCTGAGGTTGTTGACATTTCTCCCAGGAATCTTAATTCCAACTGGTGATTCATCTAGCCCTGCCTTTCTCATGGTGTGCTCTGCATATAAGTTAAATTGGCAGGGTGACAGTATACAGCCTTGCTGAACTCCTTTCTCAATTTTGAACCAATCAGTGGTTCCGTGCCCAGTTCTCACTGTTGCTTCTTGACCTGCATATAGGTTTCTCAAGAGACAAATAAGATGGTCTGGTACTCCCATCTCTTGAAGAACTTGCCACAATTGTTTGTGATCCACACAATCAAAGGCTTTAGCATAGTCAATGAAGCAGAAGTAGATGTTTTTCTGGAACTCCCTAGCTTTCTCCATGATCCAGCATATGTTGGCAATTTGATCTCTAGTTCCTCTCCCTCTTCAAAACCCTGCTGTACTTCTGGTAGTTCTCGGTCCACATACTGCTGGAGCCTAGCTTGTAGCATTTTGAGCATAACTTTGCTAGCATGTGAAATGAGTGCAATGGTGCGGCAGTTTGAACATTCTTTGGCATTGCCCTTCTTTGGGATCGGAATGTAAACTGACCTTTTCCAATCCTGTGGCCACTGCTGAGTTTTCCAAATTTACTGGCATATTGAGTGTAACAATCTGTTAGGATTTTGAATAGCTCAGTTGGAATACTGTCACCTCCACTAGCTTTGTTGTTGCTCAGACTTCCTAAGGCCCATTTGACTTCACATTCCAGGATGTCTGGCTCGAGGTCAGTGACCACCCCATCGTGGTTATCAGGGACGTTAAGCTCTTTCTTGTATAGTTCCTCTGTGTAATCTTGCCACCTCTTATTAATCTCTTCTGCCTCTGTTAGGTCTCTGCCACTTTGGTCCTTTATCGTGCCCATCTTTGCATGAAACGTTCCCTTCATATCTCCAATTTTCTTGAAGAGATCTCTGGTCTTCCCTATTCTATTGGTTTCATCTATTTCTTTGCACTGTTCGTTTAAGAAGGCATTCTTATCTCTTCTAGCTATTCTTTGGAATGTGGGTGTATCTTTTTCTTTCTCCCTTGCATTTCGCTTCCCTTCTTTCCTCAGCTATTTGTAAAGCTTCCTCAGACAGCCATTTTGTTTTCTTGCATTTTTTTTTCTTTGGGATGGTTTTAGTTGCTGCCTCTTGTACAATGTTGCAAACCTCCGTCCATAGTTCTTCAGGCACTCTGTCTATCAGATCTAATTCCTTAAATCTATTTGTCACCTCTACTGTATATTTGGGACTGCAGGTGGCGCAGTGGTTTAAACCACTGTGCTGCTGGGCTGGTTGATCAAAAGGTCGCCGGTTCGAATCTGCACACGGGGTGAGCTCCCGTGTGCCGTCCCAACTCCTGCCAACCTTGCAGTTCAAAAGCATGCAAATGCAAGTAGATGAAAAGGTGCCACTTCGGTGGGCAGGTAACAGCGTTCCGTGCATCTCGGTGTTTAGTCATGCCGGCCACATGACCATGGAGACTGTCTGGGGACAAACGCTGGCTCCCTCGGCCAGGAAACGGAGATGAGCACCACCACCTAGAGTCAGGCATGACTGGACTTAATGTCAAGGGGAAACCTTTACCTTTACTGTTTATTCATCAGGGATATGATTTACGTCATCCCTGAGTGGCCTAGTGCTTTTCCCTACTTTCTTCAATTTAAGCCTAAATTTTGCAACCAGAAGCTCATGATCTGAGCCACAGTCAGCTCCTGGTCTAGTTTTTACTGACTGTATAGAGCTTCTCCATCTTTGGCTGCAGAGCATATAGTCAATCTGATTTCTGTGTTGACCGTCTGGTGATGTCCGTGTGTGGAGTCGTCTCTTGGGTTGTTGGAAAAGAGTGTTTGCTATGACCATCGTATTCTCCTGACAAAATTCTTCCAGCCTGTGCCCTGCTTCATTTTGTACTCCAAGGCCAAACTTGCCTGTTATTCCGGTTATCTTTTGTCTTCCTACTTTAGCATTCTAATCCCCCAGGATGATGATAAGGACATCATTTTTTGGAGTTAATTCTAGAAGGTGCTGTAGGCCTTCATAGAACCGGTCAACTTCAGCCTCTTCAGTACCAGTGGTTGGGGCATAGACTTGGACTATTGTGATGTTGAATGGTTTGCCTTGGATTCGAACTGAGATCATTCTGTCATTTTGGAGATTGTATCCCAGTACTGCTTTTCCTACTCTTCTATTGACTATGAAGGCTACTCCATTTCTTCTGAGGGATTCTTGCCCGCAGAAGTATACCTGATAGTCATCTGAATTAAATTCACCCATTCCTGTCCATTTTAGTTCACTGATTCCTAAGATGTCAATGCTCAGTCTTGTCATCTCTTGTTTGACCACATCCAGCTTGCCTTGATTCATGGATCTTACATTCCCGGTTCCTATGGAGTATAGATCTTTGCAGCATCGGACTCTCCTTTCACCACCAGATACATCTGCAACTGAGTGTCCTTTTGGCTTTGACCCAGTCGCTTCATTCTTTCTGGCGCTACTAGTACTAGCCCTCCGCTCTTCCCCAGTAGCATATTGGACACCTTCCGACCTGAGGGGCTCATCTTCCAGCATCATATCTTTTTGCCTTTTGGTACTGTCCATGGGGTTTCATGGCAAGGGTACTGGAGTGGGTTGCCATTTCCTTCTCAGTGGATCACATTTTGTCAGAACTCTCTGCTATGACCTGTCTGTCTTGGGTGGCCCTGCACAGCACGGCTCATAGCTTCATTGAGCTATGCCAGCGCCTTTGCCATGACAAGGCAGTGATCCATGAAGGAGAATCTTTTCTTATATCTTGGCAAAAGTCCAGATGCCAGAAGGGAAATAATCTTGCTAAAAGAAAGTTGGACTCACTCTGGGGGCAGTCCGGTGTCTGTGCCCTCAGTGCACACGAGTCTCTGGACCAGTGCAGGGCAGTCTATGCTTTGGCCTCCTGCCCCTTCCACTCTGCCAAACCTCCCTGACCACTGGGGACTGGCTCCAGCGCTCAGGATGGGGGCGAGGGGTCTGGGGCACGTGACCCCAGTCTCCTCCCCTCCCCTAGGAATGCCCCCTTGCTCCTTCTCTGAGGTCACTTTTATGACCTGAGGTGTAAGAAGCCAGTGTGAGGTGGGCAAGAGAGCCAAGTGTGGATTCCCAGCTCCAAGGTTGGAGCTCTGCCTCCACTTTCACCCAGCAGCTGAAGACCCCCAATGCTGCAGAGGGACTGCGGCATTGCTGTCCTGGCTCTCAGCATGAACAATCGCAAGGTTTTTATTTGCAGAGTATCTGCTTGCATTCGTAATTTTACTCACTGCTGTTGTTTGAGTTCTGCCTTTTTCCTTTTCCTCATCTTCAAGCTAAAAGGCTATGCTGGCCTCTTATGAAAACAGCACCTAGGCAGATGTTGAGTTCAGTTTGTTTCCTTCACAACTGCAACATTTGAAAACCCTTTGTCAGCTTAAAGCTTGCCCACTTATGAGTAACTTTGTCCTTTTCTCTTTTTCTTTTTTTAAGACTTCCTGTGATTGTATTTTCAATGTACTTCTGTTTCTAACAGTGCAATCCCATAGATGCGTGGTGGACCTTCCTCTCAGGTACACAGCCAATGTTTCTCTGGGGTCATTTTGGCCTTCAAGGGATTGAAGGAGCTGGGTGTTCATTCTTTTCTTTAAAACCATCTGGGTGATGGTTGCTTGGTCTATCATTTTCCTCTGCAGTTTCCCTGGGAGTTCTTTTTGAGGATATCTACCTGCTACACAGCTGGTGCCAAAAGACACTGTATGTGTATTGACATTTTTGTAATTCTGCATTTGCACCCCAAATCAGTAGTTACTATTTATTTATTTATTTATTTATTTATTTGGGATACTTGTATTCCGCCCCATTCGCATAAGCCTCCAGCAAATAAATAACAATACAAACATATAAAAATTGGACACATCCAGGCAATAAATAAAACCAATAAATAATTTAACAATTAATTAAAATAACGTTTAAATAAAAAGGTCTTGGCCTGGCACCGAAAAACAAATAACGATGGCGCCAGGCGGTCCTCTCTAGGGAGCTCATTCCATAAGTGGGGTGCCACCGCAGAGAAGGCCCTCCTCCAGGTACTCACCCTCCTAATATCCTTCACGGAAGGTTCCTGGATCATCTGCCGCTGATCTTAGAGGGCGGGAGGGCAAGTATGGACGCGGGCGCTCCTTCAGATACCCAGGTTCCAAGCCATTAAAGGCTTTGTAGGTGATAACCAGCACCTTGAATTGTGCCTGGACTTCAATGGGGAGCCAGTGAAGCTGGTAGAGGACTGGGGTTATATAAGAACGACGCCCAGTCCCCGTCAGCAACCTGGCAGCTCTGTTTTGAACCATCTGAAGTATCTGGACCATCTTCAGGGGCAGCCCCATGTAGAGCGCATTACAGAAGTCTAATTGGGAAGTAACCAATGCATGTATCACTGTCACCAGGCAGTCATCCTCCAGGTAGGGATGCAGCTGATGGATTAGCCAAAGCTGATGGAAAGTGCTCCTTGCCACCGCTGACACTTGAGCTTCCAAAGTCAGCTTAAGGTAGAGGAGCACTCCCAAGCTGCGGACCCTGTCCTTCAGAGGGAGTGCTACCCCATTCAGGACAAGGCCCAGGTCCCCCACCCCAGAGCCCAAACCGCCTACCAACAAGACCTCCGTGTTGTCTGGATTGAGCTTCAGTTTGTTGGCCCTCATCCAGCCCATTACCTTGGCCAGGCATCAGTTCAGTACAGCCACTGCCTCACCTGGGTTAGATGTAAGTGAGAGGTAGAGCTGCGTGTCATCTGGGTACTGATGACTCCGCAGCCCACACCTCCTGATGACCCCTCCCAGCGGTTTCATGTAGATGTTAAATAGCAAGGGGGACAAAATAGAGCCCTGTGGAACTCCATGGCATAGCTGCTGTGGCACAGAGCCATAGTCCCCCAGCACCACCTTCTGGAATCGGCCATTGAGATAGGAGTGGAACCACTGCAAAGCAATGCCTCCAACTCCCAATTCCACAAGCCTATCCAGAAGGATATCATGGTCGATGGTATCGAAAGCCGCTGAGAGGTCCAGGAGAACCAACAGGGATGCACTCCCCGTCTCTCTCCCTGCACAAGTCATCATACAGGGCGACCAAGGCAGATTCAGTACCATAACTGGGTCTGAAGCCAGACTGAAATGGGTCCAGATAATCAGTTTCATCCAAGAGTGCTTGGAGTTGTCCCACCACCACCTGCTCTAACACCTTGCCCAGGAACAGGATATTGGCCGCCAGTCTATAATTGGTGGCCATCTCTGGATCCAGGGATGCCTTCTTCAGGACTGGCTGGACTACTGCTTCCTTTAAAGGGGCAGATACCCGGCCATCCCTCAGAGAGGCATTGACAACCTCCAGGATCCAGGTCCCTATCCCGTGCTTGGCTTTGTTAAGTAGCCAAGATGGGCAAGGGTCCAATAAGCAGGTGGTTGGACATACTTGTCCAAACACCTTGTCCACATCATCAGGCCACAATAACTGAAACTAATTCAACAATTTAGGACCAGACGGCAACATTGGTTCCTCCTCTGAAGGCTCTGAGTTACTAGTGGAATCCAGCTTGTGATGAATCTAAGCGATTTTCTCCTTAAAATGCTTAGCAAAGTTGTCATAGCGGGCCGTCGAGGGTGGTACAGGATCTTTCTTAGGGCCCGGATGAACCAGCCCATGTACCACCCGAAAAAGCTCCGCCGGACGGCATTGTGAGGAGGCAATGGAAGCGGAGAAGAATTTCTTTTTCACCGCCCTCACTGCCACAGCGTAGGCTCAATAATGAGCTCTCAAGTGTGTTCGGTCAGATTCATCCCGTGATTTCCTCCACCTACGCTCTAGATTTCTCCCAATCCACTTCATCGCCCGTAGTTCAGATGTGTACCAAGGGGATGAACGTCCACACCCTTGCAGAGGGAAAGGTCACTCTCGAGCTCAAACCTCACAAGGAAGTGATCTGATCATGACAGGGGAGTCAGACATAAATTCCTCACCCTCAGATCCCCTTCTTCCTGCCCCATTGAGAAAACCAGGTCCAGAGTGTGTCCACGTTCATGGGTCGGGCTGATGACATGTTGAGACAGCCCCATTGGCCATCATGGAGGCCATGAAGTCCTGAGCTGCCCCGGTCAGAACAGTCTCGGCATGGAGATTGAAGTCCCCCAGGACTAACATCCTGGGGGTCTTCAACACCAGGTCCGAGACGATCTCCGTCAGCTCAGGCAGGGAGTCTGTTGGGCAGAAGGGTGCACCAACAGAATCCCCAATCTGTCTCGGTCGCCCAACACCAAGTAGAGACCCTCTAGACCCGGCCTCGAGAGAACAGGAAGCCCCGTGAGGGAGATGGAAGCCCGGTAAACCAAAGCGACCCCCCCCCGCACTCCCCTCCAGGTGTGGTTGGTGCTGGACCAGATACCTGGGCGGGCACAGTTGAGAGAGGGAAACATCCCCCCCATTACCTGCCCAGGTCTCTGTGATGCAAGGCAGGTCGGCCCCCTCATCCACAATCAGATCGTGGATGAGGGATGATTTATTATGGACCGACCTGGCATTAAACAACAATCATATGTACTAATCATATGCAAATGTGTATCCCCCCTTTTTTTGATGCACACCCTCTTTTCAGCCAATGTGTAACTAGAAGTCTTTTTGTTAGCTGATGTGGCCAGGAGGATGGGTGTTGCCTGTTTATATAGCATTCTATGAAGTATTATTATTATTATTATTATTTATTAAATATATCAAAAGTCCCCAAACAGTTATGGAATGTTAACGACATTGTAATTCTTCCCACATAACCCTACTTCAGTGTCAGTAAATAATCCGGTGCAGCCCATTGTCCCCTGAAGTGCAAAGCCGTACAAGGTTTTGCAGGATCAACCCAGCTCCCTGATGGGGAGGGACAGTCCTTGGCAGTGGTGTTACCACTGCGGTGAGAGTATCTTCTTCCTCAAGGCAGCTGTTACCTGCAGGGGGACACAAATGAGGCGGTAAGCGAAGAGGGGGATTTCTCGGGTTCTTATGTGAGACATTCCTGCCCGGCCGGCCGGTCTTAGGATCAAGCAGGCTGGCCATGTCCCCAGTGGTACAGTGAACCTGGAGGCAAGTGTGACCGGGAAATCCTCGCATGGCTCCAAGGCCAGCCCGCCCGGGCCATGCGGGACCTGCCTGGATTCAAACGGACCAGCCGGTGTCTGTGCCGGGAACTTCAAGCCAACGCCCCCCTGTGTGCTACTGTGGCATCGATGTCATTAAAGGCATCTGCACTCGTGCGCAAGGTCTTTGCTGAGACCCAACCTATTCTCAGGGGTAATAAAGTCACAGTCTCTCATCCCTGTTGTGCTTGGCTGGACCCATGCACCCAGGCCGGACCCCTGGTGTCCTGCATCACTACCACAATTCTGGATGGCGACTGCCATGCAGGCTTTTCAAAAAACATGACCAAGTGCTGATATGTAGACATTGCATGAATGCTAGAAGAGCTGCCCTTCCTCCCACAGGCAGGTTTTAGCAGTGGGAGTTTTTGCCCACGCTGTTCAGCCAAGATGTGCCATGACTAATGCTGTCAGGTACCTGGTGTGATGCAGAATGCCCCCCCCATGATTAAATGTAGGGTGCCAGGACCCCCGAGGCCGAGTTGTGCCAGGGTGTGCAACCTGACCCTGCCCAGGGGCTGTGCCCACAACTCCCATGATCCGCCACCACTGGCTGTGGGCTCAGTCGTCCAAACTAGCTGGGCTGCAGGAGAAGGAACTGAGACCTGCACTCCCCACCAAATGCTTTTCCTTTCCTGCTCTCCCGCTGCCTGATCGCTAGGTGGTGCCAAGCTACAGGAGAAGAGCACAGCTATGTCGGCTGAAAAATAGCTTTCCCTTTGTTTGTGAAATAATACCCCATTTTCCCTGCTCTTAAAAAAATCTTGGGGAAGCACTCTTAAAAGCAGGCGCAAAACTGGAGGGCCATGATGTTGCCCAAAGAACCCTGAGGAGCTGTAAGTGCAGAATCGGGACGATGCCGCAAGTACTGTATGTAACAAAGCCCCTCGCCCTTCACCATGGGCGGACAGCGGCACGAACCTGGAGGAAAAGACCGGATCACGGAGAGAGTGTAGAAGATCCGTAGCAATACTGGGCAGCCCCGGGAGGAGCGCTGCTGTGAAACATCAGAACTGGACTGTGAGAAAGAAACAGTGCCTGCCCTTGCACACACCTGCGCCTGCTCAGATGGGTAGAACCCTGCACAGCAGTCCTCCTTCCGCCCCGGAGTGCGTGGGGCAGGCAACCATTCCTGCTGCAGGGGGCCCTCCGAGTGGACAGCACTCCGGCTCCGGCTCCGCCCGGCTCGCTTCCCCCCACCGTATTAGTGGGCGGCTTTGCAATATGGTACCTGGAGGCGGGCCTGTTGGCAGCCAAGAGAGGCCAAGGAATGCGCAGCCGAGGCAGGGAAGAGGATGTGGGAAGCGCGCCAGGCAGCCGGGGATGGCTGCTGGGCCGGCACAAACGGCTGGTGCGGAGGAGAGTGAAAGGCACACTCAAGCAGTGACTCATTACAGAACAAAAGTGGGTGGCCCTCGTCCTGCTTTGTGGATCAAAACACGATGAGGTGCAGGAGAGAGATCTCCCCCGGGCCGCCAACATTTTCACAGCGCCTCCAAGCACCACCCGTGCAGCCATGGCTGTCTCTAAAGGTGAAGCGGTGGTGTTGCGGGAGAGTAGGACCAGCCTTTCGGCCTCCCCTGGCTCTACACACGTCCCCTGCACCTCGGGCAGCTGTTCCCTGCTGTGCTGGGGAACTCCAGGCACAGCAAAGGAGCGAACAGCTTCAAGGGAGGGATTTCGATGGGGGAAGCTGTGGAGGGCGGGACAGCTGAGGAGCCCTTCCTCAGCTCTCCGTGGCCAGCGAGTCTGCTGGCGCTGGCGCAGCTTCACAGCGTACATGTGCATGGCTCTGGCACGCCCTCACTCGGGAAGCAGGTGGGGCTGCTTCAACGGGGAGCTTGATGGGAGGGCTGATCAGATTAGGGTTTTGCTGCATCTTGTCTGCCTCGTCCCTTCTGCGCTCCGAGAGCAATTCTTTCCAGACAGCACAAAAGTGCCGTTTGATTCCAGGCCAAGTGTGCCTCTGTCTCCCCCAGGCTGTGCACAGAGAAGGCAAATATTACTCACGAGGGGCAGTGACACTGATAACATCCTGATGCCTCTTGTTGACCCTGCATGTAATCCTGTAAAGATGCCGCTTCAGAGCTGGGTGAGGCATTGCTCTGCCTGCCTGTCAAAAACAGGCTGCGTCTGCGTCATCTGAACGCACGGCACTTGAAGAGCGTGGGCCTCCACAGGCCAGGCTTTGCTCTCTCCTCTGGCAGGGAGGACTGTGGCCTGTGCAAGCTCGTGCCTTCAGATATAACACAGTTTCTTATAGTGCAGGTGCGCTCTTCAAAATAAGTCGGTGGATAATGCTTCTGTCAGGACGTCCCAGTCGTCACGCCAGGGGCCTCCACCAGCATCTGGGGGCCCTTCTTGGCCTGTGCAGACCAGGCTATGGCAAGGAGGAGGCAAACGGACAGGAGGCTGTGCAGTGTGGCTACCCAGCCTGCTCCTCTGTCCATCGCTCTTTCGCTGGCCCAGGAGACGGGGGCGTGTGGCACAGAGACACAACGGGGTTCCCGACAGCGTTATCAGTGGAGCTAGGGCTGCCTTGCCCCACGGGCCTGCTCTGGTGGCGGGGGTGGAGGGTCCACCTCAGAGGGGAGCGCTCCGCTCGGCATGGCTCGGGGATCCACGGGGCTGGCAGGGCATCCAGCCATGTCAGTGCACAGCGGCAGGGAGGAGTCTGAAGGTGGCAGGAAGCCTTTGGGTTTGTTCATGTCGTTTTGGAACCTTTTGTGGTCAAGCAAGTGCTGAGAACAAGCTGCTAGGGCTGTCTGAGTAGGGCAGGAAATCAACAAGGAAGGTGGCAGGGGAGAGACAGAGCGAGCGAAGGAGGATTTCTGCACCCCGGCGTGGATGGAGGCATCCGCACGCCCAGCAGAAAGCGATTGAGTGTGGAGTGTGATGCAGAATCACTCGCATCCCTTCCAGGCTTTGGGAACCAGAGAGGAGCCGGTTGCTGCCTTCCTTGCTAGCAGGTAGGCGGTGGGGACAAGCAGGGCCTTGCCACGCAGGGCGCCAGCAAGAACCAGGCGGCGCGCATGTCTTAGGCTGTGGCCAGGGCTCCCCTCGTCTCCTATCCACTCCGTTTGTGCGATTCCCTGTAGAGGCAGCCGCCCAGCTCCTTTTGGGTTGTTCTTCTGAATGGGCAGTGAAACATTTTCTTCCTTCTCTGGGAAGGCAAGCTTCCAGTGATAAGTGAACAGATTATTAACAAAGGCTATTGCCTGATGCTCAGATGCTTTTGATGTGATGGCTTGATTGTTTTCTGTGGATGCATTTGTCTTTTAAAAATACGTTATGGCTGCTGCTAAGGGCCTTGAAAATAGGCTATAAACTAACAAAAAGGGGGGAGTTTAAAATAAGAAATAATCACCCCCTTTCTACCTTTTAAGATATATACCTATAAGTATTTGTGCATTATGTGTATATATATTTATGAAACAAATGGAAATATTATAAAATGTATGGTGGTTAAACATAAAGTATCAGCTACATGATTGATAATGCTACATAAATCACAATAAAAAGACAACAGGGAAAATTACAAAGGAAGAGGATGGAAGAGGAGACAGAAAAGTAAGCTGCAGATTAGAGAAAGGTCTAACCAAGTGGTAACAATAGTTTCATCGAACTTCAGAGCTGCAACCTTATATCCCTTACCTGGAAGTCGGACCCATGGGACTTAGTGGGCCTTTCTTCTCATAGTCTTCCATGTGCTTTTCCTGCAAGGATGTTCAAAATATATCACAATGCTCCCTTTCCGCAGTCCTTGTGACCGCCCCCCCCCCACCCCAACCAGGCAGGCAGGGATTCCTCTGTCCTGTTGTGCTGCAGGGGGCAAAAGGGGTCTCCAGCCACTGACTGCACAACCTGGGGCACGTTTCTTGGAAGGAAGTCCCGTGTCCTCAGTAAGTCTTACGCAGAGGTAAATGACAAAAGATTACGGTCCCAAATAATTTGTGGCTGAGGCAAGATTGAATCTGGACGTTTCCTCTTGGCCACTGCGGCACACCAATGCTAGTTGACCACTACACCCATTGGTCTGAAAAAAGCCCCCTTTTTACATGTCCTTTAACACACCACCTGTGTATGAATTATTTAGAAACACAGAATGTAGAAACATAGAAACAGAGCAAGTCAGAAGGGGCCTCCCGGGCCATCTAGTCTGACCTCCGGCACCAGCCAGCTCAGCTCACGACATGCCCACCATGTGCATGTCCAGCCTATCCTTGAACACCCACACCAATGGGGCCTCAGCGACCTCCCGTGGAAGCCCATTCCACGCCCTTGGGGTCCTGATTGTCAGGAAGTGCTTCCTGGCATCCAAATGGAACCTGGGTTCCCTGAGCTTTGCTCCATTGGAGCGCGTCCTGCCTTCCTCTGCAGGGGAGAACAGGTCTCTACCATCTCCATGTGACACCCCCTCACATACCTGTGTGTCGCCAACAGATCCCCTCAGAGTCCCCTCTTCTCCGGGCTGCGATGACCCAGTTCCCTCAGTATCACTTCAATTTCTGCTGCAGCATCTAACCACTTGTCCCCTCTTCAGATTCCCCCAGCTGATTCCTCTTATTACTATAACAAAACTGGAGTGAATTGCCCCCATCAGGTCCCTGGAATGTCTCTGCCAGTTACAGGCTTTCGGTTCATGGTAAAGCAATGCAGGGACTGCAGCTCTTCAGCTATCTGGAGGCGGCATTGCAGGGCCATCTCAGAAAACGCTTGCGTGTGTGGCCACATCTTGTTTTTATCTTTTCTTTAGAGTAGGCCCATCAAGATCAGGACCCTCACATGAGCAGTAGGGCACCATGGCCTGCACTTCCTCTTACGTAAAGATGAAAAGAAAATTTAGCTGCTAGAGGCACATTTGATGTGACATCTGGTTCTGCCCAGGGAGAGGAATTGTCCCTGGTACACACATCCTTTCGTTGTTATTGTTGATACAGTTCATGTTTCCAACCATTTAAAAAAATCAGAATTTGAAATGTTTTAAAAACTGAGATATTTAAAGCAAACTAGACAAAGCTGCCTGTCTTCCAGGACTGTTGCTGTGGGTATACCTTTGTCTCAGCAAAGAGTAAGATTATCCCCATTTTCTGTTCCTTCCAGGCACAGGAATCTAGCAGGGTCAGTTGGGAGGCAGCAGTGATGGGGATGCTTGGATTTCAGCCTGCTGCACAGCTGGCAAAGGCACTTATCCTTGTCTCAGAAGGGTGTGAAAAGAGGGGCCATTTTGTTTCTTTTTCGCAACCTGCTTAAAGGGAAGTGACTTGAAACGCACTCCCGCCTTTGCTCCTGTTCAGCTTCTTCATGACCCTCATTGCACATGCCAGAAGGCAGGCGCCATGTTGCGTGGAAGCCCCTCTCCCACTTTCTGAAATGAAAGCAAAAGAAAACAAAGCGGAGCAGAACAGAACAGAACAGAACAAATGCTCTAGGTGTAATCCATATATGGGAAGTCTCCTCTGCGTCTGCATAAGCATCATACACAATATGATTTGTGGTATTTTAAAATTGTTCCTTCCCCAAATTACAGAATTTTCCAAGGAAGCATAACTGTTTTATTTAGTCAAGGGTGCTCATCCCCCTTTAAAGTCTGGTACAAAGACAAACATGGGAAATCTTCTGCTTGTGCTCTACCACAACAAATACATCAATGCTAAACCATTTGCAGGGTGGGACTGACTCTTTAATAATTGCAATTGCCAGGACTGAATTGATCACTGATGTAAATCCCCAGTGTAAAACAATAACACCACAGTCTGTGCCTGTCTACTCAGAAGTAAGTTCCACTGGGTTAAATGGGACTTATTCTCTGCCACACAGGTAAGGGATTACAGGCCACAGTCAGAACCATTGGTAATTTTCCGAAATGTACAGGATAGTTCCCAGCCTGCAATCTTGTTCTCCTCCTCTGGAGGACTCGATCAATGAGTTCATCCACTCCAGTAGTAGTAGTCAGTGATTAAAAATACTTTGAATACATCCTCCTTAAGCGCAGCAGAATGCTTTATATTGATTGATTGATTTAATTTTTCTACCACCAATAATCTGAAGGCCCTCTGGGTGGTTAACAAAGTCAGTTAAAGAAATTATAAACCATATTTTGACAAAACTGATGTTAGTGCTCGTTTGGTCCACTGGAGAAATCTTAAATCTGCACCCCACCCCACACACATGTACAGTAAAGTGACTCTTTATTTCTATTGATTATTGGCCTAATTCTTCACAATCAAGACTTGCTAGGCTTGAGGAAAATACATGCAATATTGATCTGGAACAGTGGTTTAGGATAATTTATTCATTTTCAAACTGCCTTACTTTCTCAATTAATGCCACGTATAAAAAAACCAAAATTGCTCTTGCTTTCAGTCCCTGTATAATCAGTTTCCACCTGTATAACTTGCAATCATGAGATTTATGCAAGGAAGAAATTGGATATCCATTTGGAAGGAGCTTCACAGCCACTGCTGAGTATTTCTCAGGTGGGGCTTTCCAGGTTCTCCTAGGCAAGGCTTTTAAAGCAGAGTTGCCAGGCTTCCTTCCAGGGGTGTGGAAGTCCAGGAGATAGGCCGCTTCCCCATCACTATGACTTGCTTACTCATCCCTGGAGCAAGGGAATGCCAGCTCAGAAGCTGAGTCTGTCGCGTCAAGAGCGGGGCTGGACAGGAGGCAAAAGCTGAGAGCTTCTACAAAACTGCTACTGTCTGTGGAACGGTCTGCTTGCAAGCTGAAAAAAGGTCAACTGAAATTCAATTGTCTAAATATTTCTATTCAATTATTACATTGAAATAGTGTAACAACCAGGTAGGCTGGGCTTGTGCCTGCTGAGACGGAAGAAGGCGTACACCTCGCACATGCTGGCCAGGCCTTGTGGGCACTGCAGGTCTTTTTTCCACCGGAACGTGCCCGGACGGCACCGTAAGGAAAGTGCAGGCTGGCTTCTGGTGTGGACGGCCTTGGCCCCGCGGTGCCCCTCCGCGGTTCTGATGAGCGCGAGGCAGCATCAGGCAGGGGAACTGCTCCTCTCAGAAACGCCCCTCACTATTACCCTTCCCCTCCCTGCCATTTTGTCACCCAGTTTATTTCTCTAACTGGCCACCGAATTAGTGCTTTCAGAGATATCCAGCCTCTCCAGGGACATCACATTTCCACCATATTAAACTGCAATATATTGAAGCTGCAGAAATGTGATTTGCCCACGTTTGCTACCCTGTCCCAGGTAGTAGTGCTGGGATGCTGCACAGCCACAGCCACAGCCACCTGCCCACCGCACCACCCGCCGTGGCCAGGGCACTCTCCTTCTCGTCAGCCTCAGCCCCACCGTTCTGGAGACCTTCTGACCAGGCTTTCTTGTGGAACCTTTTTGCCCGGGCTTGTTGCAGGCCCTCCTTGGCTGACCCGTGATCCGAACCGGGTTCTAAGCCCTGCCTGCTTTGGCCGCCTCGTTTTGTCTTTGCAGAGATTATGGGTGGCTGCTGCAGTTCAGACTTTGATGATGACTGGGCTGAGAACATTGAAATCTGTGCCGAGTGCCACTACCCCATCGACCCGGCCACCAGGCCCCAGGTACGAAACCCTGTTCTGTGCTCTGATTGCCTTCTCTCTGGGTGAACTGCATTACTGCTCTGCTGAAGTGCACACTCTTGCAAGAACTTCGCACCCACTCTTCCTGCTCTCCCCACTCTCACAAGGAGCTCAATCAGCCGCGGCCTCCGCAGCCTCTCCTCCAACCTGCAGCACAGCATGGCCAGTGTTCTCTTTAGCCACACTCTGACGTTCAGACGTGCCGCTGCATGTTGGTTTCCGGGGGGGTGGGGGGCGGGGATGCAGAGAGATGTGAACTCTGAATTGCCTAACCCACTTGTTAAAAATGGGTTCCAGCAAATTCTTAATTAATTTCCCTTCCCCCACTTTTCATCCACATTAATTTCCATATTTCAGTAAGGTGTCAAGAAAGAAAAGATTAAAGTCTTGGGCTGGTGAGATGCTTAAGGCCACTGCTACCAAAATTTGCTCAATACTGCCTTTGTTTCCACTGCAGAGGCTGGTTCTGAATGGATCCCAGCTGTCCGATCCTCTGATGCCTCGCGAGATGCTCCCTCCTCCCAGCTCACCGCTTCAAGGTTACACATTTGCCTCTCCCCTCCTTCAGGGTGCAGAGGCTGCTGGGGTTCTGTTTCTCTGGGACCTCTGTGGCATCTTGGGGCGGCGCTGGCAAACTGAGGGGCCAACGGGCACATCTAGGGCCCTGGCCAGGGCAGGTGTGCCGGCAGCAAGCAGAGCTCTGCACCGGCATGATCGCCGTCTTGGGAGCGGTGTGCTTGGGCATCCTCGGGGTGCGTCCATGGATCCCAAGAGGCAGCCCTCCACCGGCACGCCTCAAACCAAGCACCCAACCTTGCTTTGAGCCAAATATTTGGGGTGGCCTTTTTATTTATTTTCTACACAGATATGTTGCTTTTTATGTGGACATATTCAAAATGGTGTATTATGGATGTGAATTAGACAGAGATGAATAAAAGAAGATCAACATCTAAAAAACCTGCTAAAATTAGATGGAAAGAGCTTCAGAATAAGGCAAAACAGTTCAGCAACATCTGCTGTATGAGACTGAACAACCTCTTAAACAAGCAGGCCATGAGTGTTTTCCTTGAAACTGGAAACAAAAGAGTCTGCCAGATCTTTTTATGCAGGGCATTCCACAATTTTGGTGCCAATACTGAAAAGGCCCAGCAGTCCCCTGAGGACCATGGAGCCCTGAAAGGCTCCATGGTCCTCCAAGCAGCCTGCAAGTGCTTGCAGCCTTCTCAATAATCATTAGATGATGGGGTGGGTTTGGATGGTGCCTTGAGCCCAGGGTGGCTACTCGGGGCTTAAAGTTGCCTAGGGGTATCTCACTAGTCCAGAAACATCTTTTGTTTGCTAGAGATGAGTTGCTTTTCCTTTTTAGATAAACTGGTGGTTGTTCTGTATGATTACGACTCAACCCATGAGGGAGACCTGGTGCTCCGAAAGGATGAACAATTGCGGATCCTGGAACAGTAAGTCTGTTTCCCCACGGGAATGCCACCGGTGCATCCGGGGCATCGGTCAGCGGGCTCTCCGTCCAGTGGCAGTCCAAGCCGCCCTGCGTGTTGCATTCTGCACTGCACGGCTCCTCCAAAGATCCAGGTGGCCACGGTTTGGTGAAGGAGTTAAGAACTGGGAACACGGGTAGCTGCCCTTCACTGGACCGTCTGCTGGTCCAGCTAGCCCAGAATGATCTGCACTGATTGGCAGCAGGTCTCCATGGCTTGAGGCAGGAATTTTTCCAGGCTGCTGTAGAGATGCCGGGGAATGAACAAACCTGGAACTTTTTGCATGCAAAGCTGCTAGTTTGCCATGGGGCCAGAGCCCTTTTTGCCTACTTACAATTCCCAGAACTGTTTGGCTTGGACCCAGGACAATTAGGGCTATGCCAGATGGTGGGCTTTTAATAGGAAGGCTATGAATTGAAGATGCCCACTGAAATTAGAGTGTGTTTGCACAATAAAGCCTTGTTTTGAAGAGTCCCTGAACAGGGTGGAAATCGGTTTAAATGTGCATTGGGTGTTCAAATGCACAGGCTTAACCAAGAGCCCTTCACAGAGTCAAACCCTTGCTTGTCTTTTCACATTCTCTAAGGCAGGTGGGTTGGGGATTAAGTGGAAGGAAGCTGATGCTTAACTCTTCCCTTTTAGGAATGGGGAGTGGTGGAAAGCCCAGTCACTCACCACGGGGCAAGTTGGCCTCATTCCATCCAACTTTGTTGCTAAAGTGAACACTCTGGAACAAGAGCCGTGAGTAGAACAGATTTTGTTTTTTCCCAGCTGAGCTGCATTAAACAGGGAATAAAGTGCATGAAGCCAACAGTATAAAGCTATGCATGTCTGCTCAAACTTAAGTCTGACTGGGCTGGTTGGCCCAATTGAACAGCTCACAGTGGCTTATGCCCCCAGTAGCTTGTCATGCTGTGCAAACCCGGGGACCGCTGGCAATGCCCAGGTTAAACGGCCATGGAATAGCCCTACGACAAACCATGTGGTAGGCAAGGGCTCCTTAACTCTTGCAAGGCTCACAGCCTCCAGGTTCACATGGCACAGTAAACAATGGCTGGGTGTCAAATGTTTAAAATGGCTGTCCACACGCACCAGCACGTGGTGTTTGGTTGTGCAAACTGGTTTATCAAATTCAGTGGGGTTTACACTGAATGCATATGGGATACCAGTCTTACAGCAGAATCCAATGCCTGTTTACTCAAAAGGAAGTTTAGTGGCTTTTATTTCCATAAGTAGGATAGGATTTCAGCTTTAGCAAATTAATTTATAGAGTCAGTGTTTACATGCATAAAAGCAACATTTCTGATGCACATGATTTTTTAAAAGATAATGAACATATTTATTATGGGAGACATTATCCCAAAAGAGGCATTTCCTCATGCATGAAGGAAGGATACGGGGGATCTATTTTTAATATGGTGCCTCCTGATATCTGCCATGTTCATCTCTACTTCCAACCTGGTGGGGGCATATTTTGTTTGACTGATGCTCTTTTAACGGAGTAAGCTGCTTCCTTGATTAAACTTTGCAGTCCCATTAATAACAATTTGAATGTCCTGCTAGGTTATTAGACACAGGGCTTTTGTTGCCATAGAACGCACTGGAACAGCGTTCCGGCACCTTTTTTTGATGGATTTTTCCAACTGATTTTTCCAAGTGATTTTGAATCGCCCTGTCGGGCGTAGCAGGTCGGCAGCAAAAATCATTAAAATTGTGCATGCGGGCTGCTTGTGTGTCCGCGCTGAATTGTGAGGGCGCTGCTCGGCTTGGGATGCTGCTCGGCTTGGGATCAGTCGTGTGGTTGCGTGCTGAGTGCTTACTGCCAGTGGCGACCATTATGTTTATATGTGTGTAGAGTGACTGGCTACATGCAAAAGGTAAATAAGTTATTTATTTAAAAAAAAGTTGGTGAATTGAAAATCTTTTTAAAATTTTTAGTGTTAAAAGTGTGACCCCAAATTTAAAAATGAAAAAAATTACTAATTACTTCTCAACCACTGGTCCTGCTGATAAGATGACTCTAAAAAAACCCTAAATAAAAGATTAACAAGATGTGAGTTCCGGCACCTTTTTTTTTTTTTTACAAAAAAAGTACTGATTAGACCTATGTTCAGAAAAGAAGCAGCCCTAGCACCCTTTGTGCCAAGAATCGCTAGGCAGTTGAAGAGGTGGGACTCTGCAGGCAGAGCAACCTTGGCTCACTCAGCTCTCCATGGCTCACATTCAGTTCTATGGAACCCTGTAAGCAAACGCCCAGAGTACAGTGGAGTGGGAGCAAAGATAGCAGAGTCACCCAGGGCAGGTCTGCTTGCCACCCCATGACCTAGTGGCAGGGGTGCCACAGAGGGCTACACTGCTTCTATCTATCTATATATTCATTTGTATTTATTTTAATAGTTCTATACTGCCCTACCCCATAGGCTCTGGGTGGTTTGTAAGCAATTTTGTGCTTTCAATAGGGAGAGGGGATTCCTCAGCTCCTTTTCAAAGGAAAACCTTTAGACATAGTAGCTGGACAAGTAGAAAAATAGCAGCTATCCAAAGAAATGTTTCTTGCATGCGGGAGCACGTCTGCTGCATTGTCCCACACTGATGTGCTCTGAATACAAGCAGCCTTGAGCTCTCAGGCTGGACTTTGCAGCCTTCCGTTGTTACTTGAACATTCAAGCTTCTCTTTCCTCAGCACGCACGGGGACAGTCTTGGTGCCACTTTGCATGGAACAAAGAGATTTGCACCTGTGCATCTTTTGGTTTGCAAGTCACCGCTGTCTTCTTTTTTTGTGGCTGGGAACTGTTTTTCGAATATGTTATTTATGAACGTGAAATATTACATTGAAGGGTGACATACACGTTTTAAAATGAAATTAAAACAGAGCCCTTTGGAAATATGGTTACCTGCATCACAAAAGCTCGTTTTGCTTGATTTGCTTTCAATGAAGCAGGTTATTGTTGCATAACACAAGCCAGTGAAATAAAATAGCTTTTAAAAGAGTTTACAAAGTTTTATTTTGAACATATCAAACCAAACCAAACGGAAACACAAAACCTAGAGCCAGCATAATGCAACAATGCACAGAGGACCGGGGGCCTGGACACAAGTCCCGGGACAGGGTCTCCCGCCAGAAGCCAGTGCGGGTCCGCGCGCGCTTGGCCTTCCCGCGCGGCTGCGGCTGCGGCCGCCGGGCGTTTCGGGGCGCGCCGCGCTAACCGCCGCCGTCTTGCTTCGCGCAGCTGGTTCTTCAAGGCCATCAGCAGGAAGGACGCGGAGCGGCAGCTCCTGGCCGCGGGCAACACGCAGGGCGCCTTCCTCGTGCGGGAGAGCGAATCCTCCAAAGGTAACTCGGCTGCCGGAGCTCGCGAACGCCTCCCGGGCCGCCCCCGCAGGGCTCGCAGCCGCGCGCTGCCGCCCCCCGTGCGGGCAGCGTGGAAGCGCGCGGGGAGGTCTCGGGGAAGGGAGCCGGCGGGCTCGGGGCCACCGAGGCTCAGGCGGCGGGACAGCGCTAGGGCCTCTCCGTGCCCCCTGGCGTGCCACGACCCCCGGCTTCGCGCTGGAGCGACCCCGGCCTGGCGTTCTCGGCCGGCCCGGGCGCTGCGCGCGAGACGAAACCTTTTGCGCGCCGGGGAGGGAGGAACCGAGCCAGAGCTGGTCGGTGCAGGGGGAGCTCTGCAAGGGTAACGGGATGGGAGAAGAGGCGTGAGCTACCCAACTGGAACGCAAGAGGCATGTACCGCTGGCCTCCAGCGTTGCCTGCCTCCCCCGGCGTGCACTGTTAGCAAAATTGCTACCTTTCTAATAATATATTTGACTGATTGTTGTTGGTATGTGGTCTCCAGCTTATGGCGGCCCTATGAATGAAAGCCCTCCACATTGTCCTGCCCAGGACACGCCCTGCAGCTCTTCCCAGTTCCAAGGCAGCCTATGCATATTTAGGCAGGGGGAAAGGACTCCAACTCCCAGCACACTCCAGCCAGCCGCTGGCTGGACCTTGCTGGAAACGGGAGACCCTTTTTCTGCCGAAGCATCCAGAGCATTGTAGCGTTGGATTTCTTCTTTGCAAGTTCACTGGCGAGAGCCCCTGTATGCAGAGGCAAAAGAAAGAGAGAGATTCTGGAACACCTTGATGATATCAGTAAGCTGCTTCCCTCAGTCAGGCCAGCTACATTTGACTAGCTTTCTAAAAATCTCTCATGCGTGCCCTGGGAGTTTGTGTTTCTCTCCTTGTAAAAGGAAGGCTTTATTGCACACAGCTGCAAAGCTACTCCATCAGTGCTTTTGTTCACATGTAAACAGAAAGTGGAAGTGATTGGAAGCCCTTTGTGGTACTCTGTGAAAGTTTATACAGTGGTACCTTGGCTCACGAACTTCGTCCATTCCATGACTCTGGTTCGATGCAAATTGACCGTGAGCCAAGTCAAATTTCCCCATATGGTTCAATGTTAATAAGGTTAATCCGTTCTGTAAATATATATTTTTTTAATCACAGGGAAGAGGGGCATGATCGTGGGTGCAGGGGGTGGGGGGAGATGGGTGCGATCTTCACCAGATGAGGAGTTCGTGACCTGAGTAAAATTTCCTCTTACAATTTTGTTCGCAATTTTGTCCGATTTTGTTGTGAACTGAAGCATTTGTGAGCCGAGGGACCACTGTATTTTAAACAGCTTATTACAATGGTCCCTGCAGTGACTGTAACATGGAGGTATGGGGTGGTGCAAGAACGCTCTGATCACTGGAGGAGTCTGACAAAGTGGATTCTGTATGGAAGCTTATGCCACAAGAGTGTTACTCCTTCAGGGTCCCAAAAGCTCTTTGTCATTTTAATTAAAAGCAAATATGGCTGCATATGCTGTTAAAAAAATTCCAAAACACTCAATTGAGCAATACTTCGTTTAGACCAAATATGGATTCTGGAACTCTTTGTCTTTCACATCTTTAAAAAGGAATTTAAAAAATGTTGTGGTGATAATCAAAATACACAGCAAGAACCCTGTTTACTTAGCCTGAAATCCCACTGAATCCAGTGCAACTTCCTCCTAATGACGCAAAGTCACTGGCCACTTGCACTGGGCAACCTGCAGAATAGGTATCCCTTTCACTGTTAAGCAAAGATGGCTGTTGCAGTGAGCAAAGATGGCGCAGCGAGAGAGCGGAGCCTTCAATCCAATCATTGGTCATACATCCCCTCAAGCACTGTTTTTAGAAACAGCGAAAAAGAAACAACGGTCTAATAAACTCTCTAAAACAATTTTAAAAGAACAATTCACCTGTTTTCCTTAATTTGGGGTAGAATCATTGGTTTCAGCCAGTCCTTCCCCGTACATGGTCAGAAAACTCTCAGCACCCTTGCTAAACTGCACTCTTCAGGATGCACTGGATAAAGTTATGAAAAAGTTAGGCCTGACCATTCATGCCACCCTCTTGTGCTGTAAGGGCCACACCAACTGGGCTTGGTCAGGACAAGAACCCACACACACAAGCACTGAGTTGGAATGAACTGCGTGTGCTTGTTGAGCTACCATGGGCTATTGCGGTGCCTGGGCCAGCTGCGCCCACCAACCATAAAGAAAGCTTTGGGCTGGCTGCTGGGTCGTGCGCTGTGTCGTGGTTGGCTATCTCCACAGGGCTCAGAAACCCATGTGGCTGCAGAAACCCCTGCTTCAGCCCATGCAGCCCATGCTCGTCTTTTGTGCGGCCTCCGCCCGGTCTCTGAGAATGCCACACAGTTCTGATGAATTGATCAAAGCGTTTCCCCAAGAATTTACCATTGTCGGAGGTTCTGATTCTGTGGTGGCATCTGGGAGAAACATAGAAAGAGTTTTGAAAACACTAGCAGGGGTTTCTCACATATATGAGTGTAGTTCAGAGCCATAAATCTCTTTCTCTCTGGGAATCACTCCCTGCAAATAAATAATAAAGAGACAAATAAATACTCTCTGATACTCTCCCACAGCTGTAATTCTCTGAAGCTGATCTCCTCTCTTGAGACTCTGGCTAGACCACACATTACGCATATATTAAACACACTTTTAAAAATCACATTTAAACTGGCCGACTTCATTCTGAATGAAAAGCCCCCACTGGAGGCACTGCTCTGGATTGCTTCCTTCTGCCCGCCCTGCACTCTTTCTCGCACTGTCTGAGGTTGCGTTTATCCTCAGAGAAGCTGCAGCTCTGCATTAGGGCACAGCCCTCTGCATGTTCATCACACAGAGAAAAAATCCAAAAGCTCCCAGTACTTCCCTGCCAGGGCGGCTGCAGAATGCTGGGAACTGTGGGGCTTCTCGTTCTGTGTACTTATGGGTAGGGCTGCATGTTAAGAGACTCCCATAGTGCAGGCAAGGGGGAAAGATACAGGGCCAGAGGTACCAGATTTTGAGGCAAAAATTGGCAAGGCAGAGTTGGAATCCTACAAAAATATAAGCCTTTTTCAATGTGGCAAGATACTTTTTTTGGTGGGGGGATCCGGCATCTCTTCTTAGAAGGGAACAAAGAAACAAGCAAGCTGTTTCTTCTTGGGTCTCATGTTTTCTCATGGGTCTTCTCAGGTTCCTACTCCCTCTCTGTGCGGGACTTTGACCAGAACCAGGGAGATGTTGTCAAGCACTATAAAGTCCGAAATATGGACAATGGTGGATTCTACATTTCTCCTCGCATCACTTTCGACAGCCTGCACAACCTGGTGGAACATTATACGTGTAAGACTAAAGATGGCGGTCAGGTGCCTCTCTCTGCCTGTGTCAGGCTTGTCTTGAGTCCACAAAAGCCAGAAACTTATTCATGGGGCCTTAAGTTGGCACAGGATTCTTTGTGGCTTTGGCAGCAAGAAGATAAGCATAATCGTCACTTCCTGAAGTGACAGGGTAGCTGAAAGCAGGGAGAGGGCGACTCGGAGAGGCACGCATCCTTTTTGGGGTGACTTTCAGGTGAATCTGCTTTGATCCTCTTGGGGAGATTTGGCCTGCCTTTTGTGTGTGCCTTTACAGGGCCACCTGTAACCTGGATTTGGGGGCTGCTCTGTGATGCTGAGCTGAGGCATGGCCATCACTTTGAGGGCATCGAGGGCTCAGCCTGATGACCTTCCATTCTTCCCCAGTCCCAGGTTCTCTTATTGCAACCAGGTGACCCCCGGTTCTCTGTTATGCCGTTGCGCTTTGCGTGAGCTGGTCTGTTTCTTCCCCGCTTTTCACAGACAACCTGGATGGGCTGTGCACCTGCCTGGGCAAACCCTGCCAGACCCAGAAGCCACAGAAGCCCTGGTGGCACGATGAGTGGGAGGTTCCTCGGGAGACTCTCAAGCTGGTGGAGAAACTGGGAGCAGGACAGTTTGGGGAAGTTTGGATGGGTAAGTGGCAAAGCAAGGGGCAGGGGTCTTCCGGAGAGAGTCTTCTACCCAACCTGCATGGACTTGAGCCAGTCAAGGACCTCAGCTTTCACCTTTAAAATCCCCATAAGTTTCTCTCCCTTATGACCATGAAGATGAATTTAAAACATGTTAAGTGAAGCATACCCCCCACACAGTTTCAGAGATGAAAAGCTGGATGCTGTCGTGTGTGACAAGTGTCCTGATGCTCCCACCAAGTCTCACTTGCTTCCCTTGCTTGCGGTATTAAAAACTGCCAAAGCTGGCTTCTGCTAGCTTCACACTAAGCCACCATTGCTGCTGAATCTTTAATGGAAAGTTTCCCACAACATGGCAGACCATGGTGGTTTCTCTCCCAGGATGCACTCTCCTGTTGTCTGAGCCCTGTTGTAGTATTTCAGCATGGCACGTTTCATTTTTAGAAACCGCCATAAGAAACGATGGTTTGTTCTATGGTTTCCACATTTCATCATGGTTTCTGCAGCTGTCTGAACCCAGCATGATGGTTCCCACAGGCCTGCCATGCAGCTAGCACAGAGGCCCCCAGAAAGAGCAGCTGCTGCAGGAGCTGCTCCAGCTACCCAGTGTGGGATTGAGTTTGCAGCGCAGTAACTGATGGGTTATGTGCCAACAGTGGGAGGACTAAGTGAGGAGGGTGGAAAGCACCCTAGTGTAGCAACCACTTGATTGTCTGTCAGGCACATCCAGGCAAAAAACCATGGAAACCCTGTTGCAGGTCGCTTGCTGTGACACTCAGCTGGTATGTCTATGTGATTATGTGATTCTATAAGACATGGGTCCTCAAACTACAGCTTGGGGGCCAGATCCAGCCCGCCATGCCCATTTGGCCCCACCGCACGTGCGGGCGAAAGCAGTGGTCTGCTTGCTCAGAGAAAACGATCTCCAAGCGAGCAAGCCGCTGCCTCGGGCGCCCACCTTGCAGTGCGTGCCCGCCCCCGCCTGCGCCTCATCTCTAAGTGTGCCCACGCCTGCCCACACCTCCCTTCCCCTCGCCGCACGCGTCGCCCCCGCACTGGCGCCACCTTTCCGGCCCGCACCAGCACCGGCTGATGCGTCCCACTGGCCCCCCAGTGGAAACGTTTGAGGACCCCTGCCATAAGAGGCGAATGTGCTCTGGCAGGCAACCCTCAGTGCGGGCGTGCCGTGCTGCATGAACCGCGGCGATCGGTTGCAGCTCCTGGCCCAGGAAGATGATCGGCAGCCCACCCTCAGCCAGCTCCGGCCCTCGTGGGGCTGGCAGGATACTTCCAGCGCCCATCTGCAAACCGGGACTCCTTCTGAGTCCAGCCCCGCTCTGAGACAGGGCAGACGAGCACACCACCCGCAGCGTCTGCAGCTCCTTCTGGCCACCCCCATCGCTTGCTGGGCACCCTTTGGACCAGGGCAAGCAAGCAGGCAAGTGGCCATGGTGGAGGCTGGGGGCTCTGGCAGTCAGCAGCCCCCCCGCCCCCCCCCCCCGGCCTCAGCAGGGCCCGATGAGGCAGACTTCGGCCCTGGGCTGAGCTGCCGCTCTGTCCCTTGACAGGTTACTACAACGGGCACACGAAGGTGGCCATCAAGAGCCTGAAGCAGGGCAGCATGTCAGCGGAGGCCTTCCTGGCCGAAGCCAACCTGATGAAGAAGCTGCGGCACAAGCGGCTGGTGCGGCTCTACGCAGTGGTGACCCAGAAGCCCATGTACATCATCACGGAGTACATGGAGAAGGGTGAGCTGCGGGGCCCTTTCCGTGGCACAGCCAGGGCTTCTGTGTCTGTCTGGCCAGGCCCGGCTTCATGCGATGCTCCTTCTGGGGCCGCTTCTCACCTCCCTTTGGAGGAATGCGATGGGATGGCATTTTCTGGAGTGGCTCCTAAGGTTTACTCCCTTGGGGTCTAGCTGATCACTTCATTTGCTTCATTTAGAATAAAACGAGTGAACTGAAAGGTTTCAGAGCAGACTGGGTAGCCAACCTGGCCACAATCAAAACATTGTAAGCCTTCTAATAGTGCATCACCGTCTTCTTGAATCTTCTGGGCTTCCATACATGCGGGTGGTGCTGAGGCGCTGGGGGAGATGTAAAAAGGCCCCACCCCCTCAGCCTCCAGCAGCACCCTGAAAAGCACCTGAAATGGTTTGCCTGAGCACCACCAGCCCTGGGCCCCATGATACACTAGCGTCCAGCAGAAGCAGGAACTGCCTCTTCGCCTGATTAAGGTGGGGTCAGCGGCTGTCCTTCGAGGCCAGGAAATCATTCTTTGCAGAGAAAATGCATAGGATCACACCCCATCCCTTTCCAGGCAGGGTATGGCCTTTGCATGTGAATTGCACTGCGCAATGACTATAATCTGTTGACTTGTGCAGGCTGCCCGGAGAATGGGATTATCCTTGGAGGTTATCTCGAAAATCCATTGCTTTTTGAAAAAACTTTTGACCAGGGCAGGCTTCTGTCCCCCAACTCCTCTCCCCAGTCCCTCATCTCCCCCGTTTCCATGAAGCTGCCCAATCCGCAGTTTGGTGTCTGCTGTGTCTTCCTGCACTACCCTGCCTGGTAGAAAAGCTCTTGGGCCGACTGCCGGCTCACCTGGAGGCTGCTCAGGCACCTCTTCCAGACAGGAAGAATGCCAAACGGTTACTTAGACTACATGGGAGAACTGGAGGGAGCCAGCAGGGGGTGGTGCCCAGGAGCGTGGGGCTGGGACTCGGGCAGCCTGGCTCTAGTCCCGCTCAGCCATGGAGCCCCCTGGGTAGCTTTGGGCCACTTGCAGGCTCTGAGTGCAGCCCACTTCATGGGGTTGCTGCTGTGGGGATAAAAGATAGAGCAGCGGGAGGAGAATGGTGTCAGCTGCTCTGAGTAAGTTGTAAGAGAAAAGGCAGGGAATACAGCTAAGAAGTAATGAAGAGACTGGCCTCCCCAGTTTCCCCTGGGTGTTGGCAGCCCGAGCACAGCCCGCCGCTTGGCTGCCCATGTGGACCCGCCCCACTGCTTCGCTGCCCTGCACCAGCCCAGTGCCCCTCCTCGGGCAGCCAGCCACCCATGCTTACAGCAGCCCTTCTGGTGCCCACAGAAAAATCCTGTGAGTGGATCATCACTCTCTGTTAGTATGTGATGGCCAACAGTTTACTGGGCAACACACAGGAAACGCCTGTTTGTTACACCTGCTTGTGCAAACTGCAGGATAGAGTGGAGGACAAGCACAATGGGGGTGGAAAGGAGGGGAATTTAGACAGTGGGGCAGAAAGCACACTGGGCTTGCTGGGGTGCACTGCAGAGCGGAGCACATTCTTCGTGGGGAGAGTCTTTCCGCCCTCCTTCCCGCTGCTGAGCCAGCCGAGTTATTTTGAACAGTTCCTCTGCATCGCCCTTTGCGCTGGATAATGGAGGGCAGCGCCTGAGCTTGCTAGGTTTGGCACAGGGCAGTGGGGAAAGAGGAGGAAAGGAGTGGCCATTGCAACACGGTTACAATGGAGTGCAGCGTGCCAGGATGTGAAAACTGCTTGGGGATTTGGGAGAAGCTTCCTTCCCCTCGAAGTCACGTGCTCTCCTGCATGCGAGAGCCTGCGTCTCGGCACCCTGGGCAGCTGTGGCAGAAGCACAGCGGAGCCACGAGGTCTGCCTCCTGCTGTTGTTATAGTCAGCCGTTTATAGTCAACGAAATACCCTTGGGATTGCAACCCAGAATAAAACCGCATTGCAGAATGGCCGGCGGGGGGGTGGGGGGTGCAATGAAGACAGAGCTGAATATATGTCAAGACAGGCCGAAGGGAAGGTCTGCTCCTTCCCCGCCCCATGCGGAGTGGCTCTAACTCCGGCCGGCACGCTGGACGTGGCCACGGCAGCCGCCAAGCCGATTGCAGTCAGCAGGCCGCTTCCTGTGGCTTGGCACGGGCAGGGCCACCCCTGCCTGGCAAGCGGCTTGCAAGGAAGGAGGGTGGCTGTCCCTCGCTCCTCCCACTGTGCAGGGCTTGCCTGGCTTCAGGCTTCTCTCTGTGGGCGCTTGGTGTGGGGCCAGACAAGGGCATGCGTTCTGCTGGACCCTCCCAGGAGGAGGCTTGTGGGGCAGGGAGGGGCATCTTCCTCCGGCCCCTTCCTGGTGCCTCCCCTGCCGCACACTGCTTGTTGCCAGCAGTGCCAGCTCCAGCACAAGGGAAGTTCTCCTGCAGAAGCGCCCCGAAAAGAGCACCCAGTGAGCACCCTGCGTGCCTGCAGTGAGATGTCTCCCTTTGCTACCTCTTCAAAAGGACACTCCAGATCCATTGCCTCCTCCCCTCACTTGTGTCATCTCTTAGGAAGCAAGATGCTTCCCTTGTGCTCCAGAAGTGTTTATCCCTGACCCCAGAAGGGTTCCTTGGGGCACTTTGCATACCCTCAGAGGCTCTCAGAGCCACATGATTGCTTCACATATGTAAATGCATTTTTTTCTTTCCTGCCCCTGCAGGAAACTTGGTGGATTTCCTCAAAGCTGCTGAAGGCACCCAGCTGACCATTTTCAAACTGCTGGACATGTCTGCACAGGTGTGAACAAAGGACGGGACGGGAGCAGGACTGGGGCGGGTAATCAAACCTGGCAGGTTGAAGGAGGGGCAGCAATTGATGGGGAAACATCCTATGGGGAGATTGGTTGACTGATTGGCTTTTCTACTGCCCAATAGCCAGAGCACTCTGGGAATTCGCACAAAGGGGATGAGTGGGTTGAAAAGGACTATTTTTCAAAAGTGGGAACAAGTGCTGGTATACAAAAGAGTGGGGCGAGGCTTCTGCCACCAACCCAGAAACTAGAAACAGACCCACGTTGCAGATGTAGAACAGCTTAACCAGTGCATCTGATCTCTTCTCAACCTGGGAAATTGTCATTTTGTTCTTATTCCATTTGAGAGCGTTGAACCTTTCCCAACCTGAATACCTCTGGATGTTTTGGACTACAGCTCCCAGCAGCCCCAGCCAGCATGGCCGGTGCTGGGGTTGTAGTCTAACAGTACCTGGAGGCAGGCCGGGTTAGAAAATGCCTGGCATCTCCCAGGGCTGCAGAGCTCTGAGCTCCACACAGGAAGTCTGGGCAACTAGAGCTACTGAAAACCACAGAGCCAGGTGGAAATGAAATAAACAAAATCGAGTTGGGCGGCTGTGAAAAGCTTGGCGTACCTGCTGGGGGAAGGGGGGGAGTAAAAGACGCATCCGTTGAATGAGCTGTGAAATCTAGAGCTGGAAGGTGTCTTAGAAGGCCACCTGCCTTGTTGCACCCACAGTATCTGTAATTTAAGCTTTTGCTTAAATTCCTCCGGGGAGGGAGGTCCCATTTCTTGCAAGGCAGTCTGTTTTACTCACTTTTGAAAGTCTGCACTGATGGTTAGTCAAAATCCATTCCCCTGCAATTTCTGTCTACTGATTCTAGTCCTGCAAAGTCGATCTTGACTTGCCATGCATTCCTTTATTTTAAGGGTTTCTATGCCTCCTTTTAGGGCCAAGCTCTCTCAAGGCAGCATATATAAAAGAATTAAAGCGACAATATGCAATCGCATTAAATCACCATTTTTAAAATGTGTGATTTTCACTTGTGCTGTGTGATGGTTAGTGCGGCCAAACACACACTGCCCTCTGGCGGAAATGTTGCAAAGATTGGTGGGGGCCACACTGCCGGAAGAAGGGTTGGATGAAAAGCTGTGAAAACGACTTACAGCCCCATCCTTCTCTCCCACAAAGATAGCAGAAGGGATGGCTTTCCTGGAGAAGAAGAATTATATCCACCGGGATCTGCGAGCTGCAAACATCTTGGTATCGGAGACACTCTGCTGCAAGATTGCTGATTTTGGCCTGGCCCGGATTATAGAAGATGACGAGTACACGGCTCAAGAGGGTGGGTGGCCTTCTCCATGTGTGTCCTGCCCATTGACGTATGCCTGGTTGTGGGGAGCAGAGTGATGGGGAAGGCCCGGGAAGGCCCAGGCCGGCTGGCATCTCACACGGTGCGGGGTGTACTTCAGGGCTCTCGCCAGGGAAAGATGCCTGCCCTCTGGGCAACACCACCCTTGCAAGTCAATGCACTCACTCATTTAGGACTGAAACGAGACTGTCAATTTGCATTGCAGTCCAGATTTGGATCGCTGGCTGATCACGTTAATCTGGAAGGGTTCTGACTGCTGCTTCTTTAACATGAGCAACAATAAACATTTTCCCCCTCTTCTTAAATCAGGCAGAAAGAATCCCTGCTCTGTGGTAATTCAGATGTAGATCTGTACTTGCATTATGTACATTTTGTACTTGCAGGTGTACATTTCAAAGGTGTGGTAGGTAATCGTTCCCAGCCCTGAGCTAGTATTTTACATCTGGTTCTGCCCTCCCCACTTTTGCTAAGTTGGTATCGTAGAATCATAGAATAGTAGAGTTGGAAGGGGCCAGAAGGCCATCGGGTCCAGCCCGTGCTCAGTGCAGGACTCCAAGGTAAACAGTCTAGCAACCCCCCCCCCCCCGCCCAACAAGTAGACTGTGCGAGGCTGGTGTCTGTGTATGCCTGGCCTGAAAAGAGAACACCCAGCCAACTGCCCAGGCTGCAGGCAGGAATTTTTCTGAGCATTCCCTGGAAATGCTGCCAGTGGAACTGGGGGCCTCTGGAGGCAAGGCCAGGGCTGGCCCGCTGAGCCGTGCCCCCCTTTCCCCAGGTGAAAGCAAGGACACTGGTGTGGCTTGCCCTTGCGTGTGCATGCGCATGCCCCACACATTGCCAAGGCTTCCCTTCCCTGCTGTCACTCCGTATCTGCTGCCCCCAGCCTGGTGCCTTCCAGCCTCCATAATTCCCAGCCGGGCCTGGCCAAATGGTGGGAGGTCAGGGTTAGAGACCCTCTTCCACCGCTCAGCTGCAGCACTTCAGGACATCCGGTGCACCGCCTTGTTCGCCAGCAGGCCCAGCCCCTCCAGCTCAGTGAGTGTGGCTAGTGAAAGGATCGGGGGGGGGGGTTGCACTGTCTGTGGGTTTATTTGCATGGATGGTCTCATGGAAGCGATTGCAGGTTTTCCTGCTGCTGTGTGTACATCCGTCCTGTTCCTGGGAAGTAGATTCTGGGGAGGTGGTTGCGCGTGCAGCTCTGAGCCTGTGTGGCTCCAGCGTTCAGTGGCCCACGCCTTTCCTGGCAGCCTTGCTCCTCCTGGTGCCTCGCAGCCCAGCAACCGAAAGCCACAGCTGCTCTGGCTTGGCCTTCACTCGGTACAGCAGCCATCTCTGGCGGAAGTTGGAGGCCATAGGGGGCTGCGCTGCGCATGTGAGCAAAGAGGTATAAGCACATGCAGGCTGCGCTGGGGGCTGTGGTTCTGAGCCGCAGCTGTGGCTCCGTGTGGAGATTCTGTGTGCTGTGCTGCCTTACGGGCAAAAGGGAAGCCGTTCCTGTGCTTGGAATCTACTCCCTCTGGCTGCGTCACGGCAGCCAGCAGGCTCTTTCAGCAGCTCACCTTTGGGCAGCTGTCAAAAAAGGCAGGGCAGGGGAACGCATCTCTGCTCAGCCTTTCTGGGGAGTTTAGACAGCACTTTGACAGTAGAGCCCCCCCCCCCCCAGGATACTGCCAAGATGGGGCTCGCTGTTTTGGACCTGCACACATGTGCAAGTCCAACCAAAAAATGGCGGTGGGAAAATGTCTTACAATTAGGCAAAAATTAAATGGGGGAAGCAAAACTCTGAGAGCCGCTTCAGTGTGCCACTTGTGCCCTGTCAGAGCAGAGATCATAAGAAGTTTTCTTTGGAGAAAGAAAAAGGAGGGGAAGGGGGAGGCGGCAGTTAATTCACAAAGGCCTTTGCTCACGGCGGGAGCCGCTGGGCCTGTGACAGTCCCCGCCCTGTGCAGCTGGGCCTGGGGGTGGCTGGCACTGGCAGAGGCCCAGGCCACCCCAGCAAAACATGGTGGGGCTGCTAGCCGCTGCCTGCAGCCCATGTTGGCCAGGTGTCCTGGCATTAGGGAATGTGGCAGCCCATTGTAGTCCCAGGACTCCTACAACAAGCCGTGGCTTGTTGGGATGGTTTGGTGCTCAAACAAGCCGCATGATCATCGTGTTGTGTGAACTTAATAAAGAGCTGCATGGCGCTTTTCCATTGCTGCAAGCCACGCACCTCAAAGTGCACCAGGAGCCTTGGCTGACAATGTGCCTACCACTTGCGTGGTCCAGGAAAAGGGGCCGCTGTCCTGCCGTCACTAGTGCTGGGTGGAGACAGAGCTCCTTCTGGTGGCCAGAGCAGCAAAGGTCTCCGGCTGGACTTCCCGGAAGGGTTTCTGTACTGTAAGCACCAGATCGACCTGTCCCTTCTTATGTATTTCAGGGGCAAAGTTCCCTATTAAATGGACAGCTCCAGAGGCCATTAATTATGGAACATTCACCATCAAATCAGACGTCTGGTCGTTCGGCATCCTGCTGACAGAAATCGTCACCTATGGCCGGATTCCTTACCCAGGTCAGAATTTCTTACCAGCAAAACCATTTTTTCTGGATACAGAAAGTATCCTGTATCCACAGGGAGAGCCTGAATCACAGAGGCGAGCAGAGCTCTCCACGTAGCCCTGGAGCTGTGATCTCAGTTTTTAAAAGACTAAGACAATTAACTTCAGCAACCCAAAGCCACACCAACCCCTGCACTTAGGGGAGATCGAAGCATGGAGGGCATTCATTCAGTACTGCTAAAAATGATAATCAGAAATAATCTACCACACTGAATTTATTTCCTTAAACTCTTGCCTATGGAAAGCTAGCATAGAAAAAGCTAAAAGCTAAGCAAAGCACAATATGGTGATGAAAGGCAAGCTAATCTTATACATCATCTTTGAAGTATAGCCAGAATTTGAGAGAATTGTAAGAGGAAGGGCTTGTAAGAGAAAGGAAATCCATTTGCTGCAGGATTGGTGCAAAACAAGAGGAGAAGGACACTATTTTTCCGCATCCTTCGGTATATCTAAGTGAGCATCTAGTTCAGAGGACAGGGCTCCAAGACAGGGAAATTGCTAGAGAACTTTTGCTTTTCCTGCTGCCAGGGCAGCCCTGGAGCTAGCTGGCATTTCCTGGGGTGGGGTGATGCTTGTCCTGGCTCAGGCATGAGTCATTCCGAAGGAGATCCACGTCCTTCCCAAGGCTGCTCTGGGGCACCAAACCAGCCAGCGCTCCTAGCCCGCAGGGTCCTGTCCTCTGTGCCGCTACTGGCTCTTAAGTGAGCCAGGCCTGGTTTGCCTCAGACTGGGCCAAGCCAGCGGGTGGGGCTTGTGGATGTAACTGTGGCTCCATGATTCAAGCACTGCATGAAGCAGGACGCAGCACCTTCGCCTCCACTGCGTTCACCCAGGACTGGGGCACGTCTTCTCCGTGAGCACTTCCCGCCAGCAGTGGGATGGGATGGGGGCAGATGCCCGGATGGAGAAGCATCTCGTGCAGCTGGATTCTCTTGTTTAACTGAGCACCAATGATTTTTTGGGTTGGACTTCTGGCTCCCCTGCAACATGTATCTATTTCTTTCATACCTATATCCCACCTTTTTCCTTCTCTAATCCTTCACCCCCCTCTAGGTACCAGTCCCTCCTTTAGGCAGTTGTGGTGGGTGCCCATGTCTGCCGCACTCCGTTGCACCCGTGCCCGCCTCCACCTTCTCCAGCAGTGGCGTTGCTGCTTGGAACCCAGCAGGTTGTCTGTTCCAAGGGTGCCGTCGGCACAGAGAAGCCCCCGGTTGAGCCCCACCCCCAGCCCATGTCTTTCCTGCCATCTCCCCCAGCTTTTCTAACAGTGCTTTGTGTCATGGCTGTAGGGATGAGCAACCCAGAGGTCATTCAGAATTTGGAACGTGGCTACCGGATGCCAATGCCAGACAACTGTCCAGAAGAGCTGTACAAACTGATGCTGCAGTGCTGGAAGGACAGCCCGGAAGAGCGGCCCACATTTGAGTACCTGAAAGGCGTCCTGGAGGACTTCTTCACTGCAACAGAAGGACAGTATGAGCAGCAGGTGTGAGAGGGGCCTCCAACAAGGGCCCTGGACAATGACAAGCTTTCCCTGCAAATGATAATAAACAATTGCCGGACCCTCCTGAGAAAAGGACCACCACGAAGGCCTGGGACCCGAGGGGAACCCTGTTCCTTGTGGCTTGGAAGCCTTCCTCCTAATCCCGATGATGCTGGGGAGGGATGGCACAGAAGCCGGACACGTGTTTCTTACACTGGCTCACACATTCCAGGATGAAGGAACAGGTTCTGGGGCTTATCTCTAGCAAGCCATGGCTCAGAACAAGCCCTTGCCTTCATCCTCCTGATCAATGCTTAATTTGTAGAAGGAAAAGGAGGTTGAGCCCTGTTGGGCCCTCACCTGGGTGTGAAGCGCTCTGACAACCCAGCTCTGCTGGTTTGCCAGATTATCATCTCAGAGTGGAGGCCTGGCCATTTTTTTGCAGAGGGGTGTGTGTGAGAGAGTGATGGTGCTAGAAAAGCAATGAACAACCAGTGTAAGAGTACTTATTAGTGAGAAGGCACTCTGTCCATGCACTGAGGCACTTGCTTCCTTGGGACCACCACATAACATGTTCCAGAACTTAAGCACTGGCAATGGAAACAAACTCCAAGACGGTCCTGGACAAAGTCACTAGGAGCACTCCTGAAAATAGTACACAGCAAATGTGGCCACTAAAAGCACAAGAAGCAGCTGATTTGCTCTGAATTCTTGGCTTCAGCAGAGAAAAGATAAACTGCAGTGGTGTGTTTGCGTGTGCTGACTCGTGCTGAACCTGTTTCCAAACCTGTGGCCCTGTCTCCCTCCGAGTGCGCAGAGCGCTGTCCCACAGTCTGGATGAGGGCAAAATGAGAGGGACCCAGGATTCATGGATCGGGGAGGGGAAACCGGCAGGGCTGCAAGAGGACAGTGAGCGTGGCGCAGGGGTCGGGGATTGAAGTGGCAGGTGCTGGGCGGCCTGTGCAGAGGGAAGGAGACCCTGCACGTGAGTTGGGTTTTCTCCACTCTATATGCTTGCTGTGCACCAAATCCCCAGCCTGCTGTCTCACATGGAATCTGCCTTTCGCTTCCAGCTGAAATATATGCTGCTTTATATATGGATATACACCGTTTTGCATTCCCCAGAAATGTAGATATTTTCTTGACTGTGCGATTTAGAGATTTATTCCCCACCCTACAATAAAAGCCCTGGTGAGGTTGACCCAAGATCATTTTTCTTTGATGTTTGCAGTGTGCAGAAGCAGACTCAAAGCAGCTCAGGTTCAGCAAGCTGTATCTTAATAAACTTCGGAGAAGTGGGACCAAGCTTAAGTCTCTCTCTCCGTCCTCGCTGCGAAAGGCGCCGCCGGCAGACCGCGCTTGGCATCGCCGGTCCCGGGAACGGCGCGTCCGCTCGCATCCTTTCCTGGGGAAGAACCGTGGGAATCCCCACCTTCCCTCGGGGGGGGGACCCGCGTAATTAAGCTACCCCCTCTCACAGAGTGAAAGGTACACGTGCACCCCTCTGTTTTTCCGAGAAGGGGAAGTGGTATAGTCCGGGCAACTCTTCGCTGCTCTATCTAGCTTGTTGTCGCGCTTCGTCCCGCCTCCGGGGCTTCTCATTGGCACTGGGTGGACCATCTCCACTTGTGATAGGCTGTGCGGGATAGGAGGGGCGGGGCGGGCTCTGAAGCGCCTCCTGGGCTGGCTCGGTTGCGTGGCGGGACTCGGGGTTCGGACGGAGGAGGCGTCGGCGGCGGAAAATGGCGCTGACTCAGGGGACCAAGCGGAAAGTCTGCTACTACTACGATGGTGGGCGAGGGGGCGCCGGGGGGCGGAAGGGGGGCGAGGCGGAGGACCTTCAGGAGGAAGAGGAGGGGTCGGGGAGGAAGGCTGGGGAAGTGGGGTGCGGGTCGGTCTTCTGTGATGGGGTGGGGGTGATGATGATGATGATGGGGGGCGGCGAGGTGGGGGTGGGCTACCTGCCCCTGCATGGTGGGGGCGAGCAGGGCGAGGGGCGGGAAAGTGGAGGAGGGGTAAGAGGCGGGGGTCTTTTGGGGGTCTTCGGCGTGCCTGGAGGCATTCGTGGCGCTCCTGCCCCGCCGCCCCTCCGGGCGATTGCAGGCCGGGTCTGCCCCCGCCGCTCCCCCTCCGCCACGTTCACAACAGCCCGGCGAGGTGGGGCGGCCGAGCATGAGCGTGACGGGCGCGCCGAGCGTCATGGCCGAGGGAGCGCTCCGCGGCCAGCCCAGGCGCGGCGCGGCAGTGCCCTGCCTCGGCCCTGGGAGGCCACGGAGGCGGCGGCGGCGCTCGGGAGGGGGCCAGCGCAGGGCAGTCCCTGGCGCGGCGGCGGCGGCTTGCGGCGGGATGGACGAGAGCGGCCGGCGCCGACGGACCGCGGACCCGCCGGAGCTCTCCGGAGCGGCGTGCGGGGTCTCGCTCTCATGCGGGGCGCTGCGGGGCGCGGCGCGTGTGCGCTCGGGGGACGCGGGCTTGCACGGCGCGCGCCCGGCTGCTCATGCAGCCTGGTTGCGCTTCCTCGGGCCCGTCGAGTGAGGCCGGGGCCGGGTGTGGCCCCTGGGCCTTCTCTGCTCTTCTGCGTGCTTGGCGGGCCGAAAGGAGGAAGTTAGGCGGGCGCTCTCCTGGAGCGAGAGGGATGGATGGGCGGGCGAGGCGGCCCTGGGGAGATGGCAGGAAAGGGAGGCGAGGCGGCCCGAGGAGGGCCTTGGGTACTAGCAGATGCCTCGGGGACCGTGGAGAAGGCTCTGGCAGTGGCAGAGGGGGCTCCGGCGGCGAGCAGCACAGTGCAGGTGGCTCCCAGCAGGGCAAGGATGAATGGTGGCAACAGAGGAGAGCCGGTTGATGCCATGCACAGCACCCTGGGAAAGTTACCAGACTGTGCACACTTTTTAGTCCATGTGTCACACATACCTGTGCTAACTCTTAGGGAGTATTTTCTCCCCAGGAAGAATGCCAACAGCCACAATTGTTTTTCAGTTTACCAAAGTATCCTCTCTAGGCTGCTTGGAAGGGGTTTTGGCTCATCTCAGGTGATGTGGAGAGAGCCTCTTTGCATGCCTAGGGTGGAGAAGAGGTAGAAAGAAGAGCAGTGAGTGACCTGGAAAAGTATGAGGGGAAAGTTGGGGGTGCAGCGAAGGAAGACACTCGGAGTGGCAGTGTTGGGGTGGATGCTTGGGGAAGGCAAGAAATGAGCAGTTGGTGTTGCTTGAGTAGCAAAATAGAGATCAAAAAGCTCTCTGAGGGTCTTGGAAGAGGAGCGGGTGATGTGGTGTAGTGGTTGGAGCAATGGGCTTGGCTTCAGGAGATCTGGGTTCTAGTCCCCACTTTCCTGTGAGACTCACTGGGTGACTTTGGCCAGTCATTTGCTCTTGTTCTAATGTTTCTCACAGGTTTATCATGAAGGTAAAATGGAGAGGATGGGGATTATGTAAGCCGCCTTGAGATTCTTGCATGAGGAAAAAAATGGCGGGATTACATGCAATAGGTTGGCTAGACAGCAGAAAGTTTGGTCTTAGGTACAGTAGGAAGCCCATGGGAAGTGGAAAAGGGCTTGCTGATTTTACTAGCTCACCACCCCTGAAGATGATGATGCTTTTAAAAGCTGTTTCCATGTGGCAGGACTGGTTTTTCCCCCAAAAGTGCATCTACCTTTTGTTTCCGCCTCAAAGCCATCAGGGTAGACTGAGGGGGCAGCCTTATGCACATGGCAGGAGTGCACTATGTACTCATGGGGTGTGGTGAACAAGTGTGTGTGGGTATGTGTGCCCATGTGCTGCCAGAGAGCTTGTCCAGGTACTCGCTTATCTCACCTGCAACTCGCATGATTTCCTTCTTGAGTATTTGTGCTGCACAGTTTCCCCTTTCTGGAAGTTCTTACTGGAATCCCTTTGTCCTGTTTTCATCTACAAGCGCAACTGAATTTCAGTGCATGTACAGCACTGCCTCCTGCTGAGGCAAGCCATTGACTGGCAGCTTCTTCCCAGGAGAAGGTCTGCCTAGTGGAGACACTTTGAACAGGAGAGGCCTGGGATGGAACTTGGAACTTTTGGCATTGCTGCTAGATGGCTCCTCCACCAGCTTTTGCTCGCATCCTTTCTCGAAATGTACTTTGTTTGCCATGTAATGTAGACTTTCTCTTTCCCAATCTTTTCATGTCATCTCAGGCGACATTGGAAACTATTATTATGGTCAAGGTCACCCTATGAAGCCACACAGGATCAGGATGACTCACAACCTTCTTCTGAACTACGGCCTGTACAGAAAAATGGAAATCTATGTAAGTTTTGTTTTTAAAAAACACTACAATATTTTTTTTATTTTTGGTCGAGGTATATCAACAAGGAGTACCAAATAAGAAACAAACATTCTCAGTATGGCAAAAAAGCCTAGCTTACTTTTAGAAAATATGCAACCCCTCCTGCTTCTTCAGTTAACCCTGTCCTAACACACTTCCCAAATAATTCTGTGTATTGGGGTCCAGGCTGCACCTGTGGCGTGATCAGCATGGCCTTTTGGTGGGGCTGGAAGTCACGTGGGACCTGCAGCTGTGGAGGTCCAGTGGGCCAGTGCTCCCCTGCAGCGCTCTTAAACAATGGCTGCAGAAAGGCGGGTGAGGCGTGGTGGAAGGAAGGAATGGTCTGAAACAGCTGCTGGGGAGCTGGGGTAGCCCCCAAGGCTTCCTTCCGGCAGTTGGCAAGGTCTTGGCACAGCTTGTCTCCCAAAGGCGGGGGGAGCTGCGGGCACTCCTGCAGGCGAAGGGGTTAGGGCCTGCAGACCCCAGAGAACACATTCGGGTTGCACTCTCCAGTGGAATTATTTTATGAGAAGAAGCAGGCAAGAAATTCCAGTGGGCATAAGCACTTTCTGGCCTGTGCTGAGAAGTCCTCTCCAAGCTCCGAAAGTGCTTTGACACTTCCTGTTGGAGTAGAGCTGCTCTGGGACCGCATGTGCTCAGCCCTGGAAGTGCTGGGATGTCCCGGCACAGGAGATTAAAATTGCGTTTGACGTCACTGCCTGCCTTGACGAGGGCACCGGTTTCCCTGAGCCAGTCCAAAAATACATTCTCTGTCAAGCATACAAACGTTAGTTGTACTTTTCTTAAAGCAGATAAATTCACATGTGTTACTAGCCTGTGATTGTCTGATCTGCTGTGCGGCCACTGAATACGAGTGGCAGAAGTTTGTGGCTCATGAAAACCCTGGAAAAAGAAAGAACCATTTGCACCGAGTGTGCATTTTTAACATTCCTGACTGCTTGCCATAAGGCAATCCTAATTCACATGGGCATTTGCAGGCTTGCTTTTAAATATATTTTTCTTGAAACTTATCAGCAATAAATATCTAAAAAATGTGTTTTCTGAGCTTGATCATATTGCACTTAGTGAGCTACCTGTTCTGCCATGAAATCCTAGTTTCATTACTATTTCTCATAACTAAAACAATCCCTTTTCTCTGTTGATCAGGCGCGTGAGCAAAATACCACTGGAAAGTTAGATAAAGTTTGAACTGTGGTCAAATTTGGGCTCATTAGCAAAGTATTTCTTATTGCAGCGACCTTACAAAGCTAGCGCTGAAGAAATGACCAAATACCACAGTGATGACTACATCAAATTTCTGCGGTCAATTCGTCCGGATAACATGTCTGAATACAGCAAGCAGATGCAACGATGTAAGCCCTGAGTGTGTTTCTCATGTTTGCTGGATCAGTGGGAGCATGGATACATTTGGGGCGGGGGTGTTCTTAGCTAAAAGGGAATGTTTCCCAAATACTAATCTCGTTTTTAGGACAAACAAAAAGTTTCAACAGAGATACAATATATACCAGTATTGTTAAGTAGATGAAACCTGCAGCAGTGACGTCTCTTGCTGATACTTTGCTGACACTTGTACCATACTTCCTAAAACAATTAGGGATAATACTGACTTCCCACAGGATGATAAAAAATGCCTTCAGAGGTAGCAACGATTTGTGTCATCTAGCTAGGAGAGTAAGTTGCAGCATCCCTAATCATTTTATACTTTTATAGAATTGCTTAATTGACTTGAGCATCCAAGTTTCATGTGATTCCCCTAGCTGGTGAGTAACATTAACATTGAGTCATACCTTCAGTTGCAAGAGTCTTTTGTGCCAATAATAAGCTTGAGCAAATGTAGCAACTTGGGACATTTCTCTTTATATATGACTGTATATTTTCTCACTTTGCAGCTTACACTGCCTATGTCTAGATTGTGAATCATTTTGAAGTGGAAATCTTGTCTTTCCTCCATAGTTTTGAATGGTTCTGTCCAGTCTCTCTTTTGTTGTCCTCCAGTCATCCTTCAAGCTGCTTTCTTAATCTAGCCTTGATTGAAAGTTGTTCCATAGTTCCGAAGGCTTTGCCTCTCAGTCCTAGCAAGTTTATTCACTTCTTTTGATTAACCTGACCTTGTCAATGTTTTCTTTCTTCTCTTTTCCTCAAGTCAATGTTGGAGAAGATTGCCCTGTGTTTGATGGCTTGTTTGAGTTTTGCCAGCTTTCTACAGGAGGCTCTGTGGGTAAGTAACAGCTAAATCGAAGCAAATCTTGAAAGAGGAATGATCTGCAACTTGGGTGTGAAAAATAGCTCTCTTAAAAAAGTGAGATCCTGTGCATATCTACTCAGAGGTACCTTGCTGTTTACCATTCTGCTTCCTCCCTTCACACACACGTTCCATAAGAAACCAGATCCTTCCGTGGTGCTTCGTGTGTTTGATGAAGTGGACTATGAGCCAAGGCAGCTTATGCCAACATACATGTGTTAGTCTTTAAGGTGCCACAGGATGCTTTGTTGTGTTGCTGCAATGGATGAATGTGGGCGCCCTTTGGGAATGGAGCATTATTGAAATGGAGACAATCTGTAAGTTGTTTGAAATCTTCTCAACATGGAGAGAGATTGAAAGATCCTATCCTGCATCTTTTCAGCTCCAGATTTATGACTTGGTATTTTGTATGTGGTTCATATTTCAAGGGACCAGATCAAAATCTTGAGTGACCAGAAATATGTGGGTTTTGACATGCTCGTGGCTGCAAACCAGCCTGCCGTGTGTGTTGCTCACAGTTGTATCACGTCGTGGGGACCAAGTTGATTCTGTCTTTTGTGCTCAGGCATCATTGGCAGTGAATGTGGATTGGTGCGAGAAAGTCAAAAGTCTTATTCATGCCAGTGGAAACTTGTAATCGGCTTCCTTGAGAGCAAGGCAGAGCCTAGAATGGCTGCAAGACCCTTGTGCTGCGATTCAGAAGTGTCAGAATGTGTACTTTGTTCTGCATTTTGAGGATTGTTCTGGCAAGTTTCCCATAACCACATGCCATCCTGTGCCATCTCTTTGGTGCAACTGATTTGCAAATCTGTTCCAGCCAGTGCAGTGAAGCTGAACAAGCAGCAGACGGACATTGCTGTGAACTGGGCGGGAGGCCTGCACCACGCCAAGAAGTCAGAAGCCTCGGGCTTCTGTTACGTCAACGACATCGTCCTGGCCATCTTGGAGTTGCTGAAGTATGTAGAACAAGTAGCTTGCTCCAGTCCTCTATTTGAGCTTCTTACCTCTGGGAGAGGGAATGTCAGTGCCTCCCCCCTCGATCTTGTATAAATGAAACCTCCTTGTAACGTCAGCTTTCCAAAAGTACTCCTGTTAGAACTTTTGTTCATGCAGACAGCAGGTTAGGCAATCCAATGGTTTTGAGGCTCGAAGACTTCAGACTTCAAAGGACAAGTGGTGTGATTGATAATTCCTGTATACAAAATTTCTACCTGAACAGGGAAAACTAAATGTCAGGGTGAGTGGAGCTTCTAGCCTAGCCTGGCCTGTGTAAATTCAAGGGCCCATCAGTAAAGCCCAGAATCTTCTGGAGTCACTCTGGTCCCTCAGCTGACTTCTTGTTTCCAGAAAGCAGAATATTTGAAACTGCAGCAGTAGAACAAGCCTATCCAAAGGTTTAAACATGAATATTTTCAGTCCTTTCCCCCCTGACCTTTCAGAAATGCACTGTGGTCTTGGCTGTAGTGGGTGTGATTTGGGGCTGGGGGGCCCATCTGACATTTCTTTTGTGGTCCCAGGTACCACCAGAGAGTGTTGTATGTCGACATCGACATTCACCATGGTGATGGTGTGGAGGAGGCTTTCTACACCACGGACCGCGTCATGACGGCATCATTTCATAAGTATGGCGAATACTTCCCAGGAACAGGGGACCTGCGGGTGAGGACAGAGGCTAAGGACACATCCTGGCCTGTGTTGTCTGTGGCATCGCTCATCCTAAAGCTGCTACTAAAGTGGGTGCTCCCTGCACTTCAGCTGCTTTGTACTGGTGGGCATGTTGTGAGTGGAACCAGTTGGAGCCAGGGGTCAGACTAGATGGCCCGGGAGACCCCTTCTGACTCGCTCTGTTTCTATGTTGCTATACCGAAAAGCAATTTACGCCTACATAGATCTCTTCTACCTGGCTTGAAAAGATCCTCAAGAATGTGGGCACCACAGTCTTCAGGTTGCTGTGATTGTTCAGGGGAGCAAGGTGTTGGTCAAAGCATACAGTGCTTTGAGGGCCAGTCTTCCTGACTCGCTTCCCCTGGCTTGTATCTAGTTTGAACACTTGGGCAGCATTCAATTATGAAATCTCAATGTTGGAGCTTTGTGGAGAGGTTCTTGTGACCAAGAGGGGGAGCCATGTAACTTCTTGCCTTTCCCCTGTAACCAGCAGGTGTAAAAATATATGGCTGCATGCAAAACAGCCAAAACAGCCAGCCTGCACACTTACGGAATGGACAGACCTCATTTAGATTAAAGCACTTGGCATCGCTCTGATGTCCTCCCGTCACACGTGTAAAGGTTGACTTAACAGCGCACTGACGCAAAATACACCTGCCCCTTTCCTAAGCTGTGTTGGGGTGAGGAAGTCCAGCTGAGAATGCGGGGGGTCCTGACTGCAGGATTTTGGGGGTTCTTAGGCAGTGGGAGGGTGGTGATGCCGATGTGCAGCCCAGTCTTCTTGGGTTCTCTTTGTAAAATCAGAGCACCGGTGTGCTGGGGGCTGCAAGGCCTGTGGAGATGTTGGGGTCCAGGCAGATCCTGGACTTCACCAATCTCTGTGGGGGCCCTGAAGTATCATTTCACAGTGCTTCATTCTTCTAGGATATTGGTGCAGGCAAAGGAAAATACTATGCAGTCAACTATCCACTTCGGGATGGGATTGATGACGAGTCCTATGAAGCCATCTTCAAACCAGTAAGCTTCCCTTTTGCAGAACCACAAAATAACAGTGTTGGAAGGGCCTCTAAGCCTGTTGCGTCAGCCCCTTCCAAGATGAAGCATCGGCACTTTTGCTGCTTCTGCTGTGTCCTGCTGGGATGCTCCTGATCCCGTTGCCTGCCAGAGCTGTCGGGGCAAGTCCAGTTGCCATGCCAGCTCCGGCTTGTTCAGGGCTCTGCCTTTCGGAGAATGCTTCCCCTTGCACCAGTGAAGGGGCAGAGGGCTGCCCCAGGCTCCCTTGCTCATGTGGAGTTGGGGGAGGCCGGGGCTCTGCAGGTGCGGTGAGCTTCGGGGGGCTGGAGAGGGTGGCTTGTTGTGCACCTGGGCTTGGCAGCATCCGAACGAACTCGTGCTCTTCCCCACCTCAAAGGCTTGGGGCTGAGGCATGGGCAGCGGGTTGTGCCAGGGCAAGGATTAACACCACAGTCCTGTGCCTCCGCGGGGATGAGCCCAGCTGAGGGTAACATGCTGCCACGTTAACATGTGTAGGGTTGCCCTGAAGGGGGCAGGTCCTGCCTGGGCTTGCTGCAGCACCTTCCCACTCAGGTGTTTGATTGGATTCTGTTGTCGTTGGCCAGGTGATGTCCAAAGTAATGGAGACCTTCCAGCCCAGCGCTGTCGCGTTGCAGTGCGGCTCCGATTCTTTATCAGGGGACAGGTTGGGTTGCTTTAATCTGACCATTAAAGGTAAGAGGGGCTTCTTGCAGGTGGGCAGCGTGGGAGCCAACGTGCGCCTTGCCAAAGGTGCTTTGACCCTCGAAGCCTGCCCCGCACAGTCTGCAGCAGTGCTCCAAAAGGGGCCAGAGACAAGTTTCAGGTCTTGCGGGATGTGTGCGCACCAAGGGCTCTTCCCCAGTATTGTGTGTTGGCCCACTGAGCCCTTTCAAGCACATGCCGCTTCCTGGTGCTCCTCCAGGCTGTTCAAGGGCTTCTCAGGATGCTGGGGCGGGCGGGCGTGCCGCTCCACGGCTCTCTTGCCAGTTTATTATCTGCCTGAGAACTGCCCTCTATTTTCTGCTGCTCCCCAGGCCATGCCAAGTGCGTCGAATTCATCAAGAGCTTTAATTTGCCGATGCTGATGCTTGGAGGAGGTGGCTACACGATCCGCAACGTGGCCCGGTGCTGGACATACGAGACTGCAGTTGCACTAAATACGGAGATCCCAAATGGTAAAGCAGCACCCCTGCCTTGGCAGATTCCTGTAGGGTGAGCTCTTGAGAAGTGGAATGCACAGATAGACAGGTCTGCATGCAGCGTGAGTGTGGGGCTCAGCCCAGGCCCTAGCCCTGCACCTGACTGCCGCATGGCTTTACAGCAACAAGGCCGACTCCCAAAGCAGGTCCCAGGTAATGGTATTTAAGTCACACCATTGTGCAGATCTGTTGCTGATGCTAAGGGGATCGGGGCCCTGCAAGCTGCTAGAATGGAAGCCTCCAGGTAGCCACAGCCAAGCCTCCCTGAGTTCTTGGAGAAGGGGGCAAGCAGGGTACAACCACATGTGCACTGCAGTGGTGTGTAAGTTCTGCACTGCCTCCGCCTCCCCAAGGTAGCCATTGCTGCACTTGGAATCGCTTTTGCGAACTCGGGGCGTGGCCCCACACACGTCGAGAGGGGAGAGTGGCCTGCAAGTCCCGTCTCTGCTGGCTGGGACGAGCTGGGGGTTTCGGCCTCTTCCCTGAGAGATGCAGAGATTGGCCGTTGGAGAGACCTATTTCATCCTGCTGCTGCCATGGAAAAGGGAGCCTGGGAGGTGGGGGGGCTTCCCTGCGTGAACGTTCTGTGGCTCCTCTTGGAGCAGCCCTGGAACAACCCTGCTGCACGTGCTGCTCAGGGACATTTTGTGTGCTTTTGAAACTCTGCAGAGCTGCCGTACAATGATTACTTTGAATACTTTGGACCAGACTTCAAGCTCCACATTAGCCCTTCCAACATGACTAACCAAAACACCAATGAATATCTGGAGAAGATCAAGTAAGTTGTGCTTGTTGCTTGAATGGGGCTGGCCCTCTAGGGCGCTATGGGGCCAAGCCTGCCTGCCTGCCTGCCTGTCTTGGGCTGTCCCTTTCTGATTGCTCTCGGGGTCCTTGTGTGCGTTTCACTATAGGCAGCGTCTCTTTGAGAACCTGCGGATGCTTCCTCATGCTCCGGGAGTCCAAATGCAGCCGATCCCAGAGGATGCCGTGCCAGAGGACAGTGGCGACGAAGATGAAGAAGATCCTGACAAGCGCATCTCAAGTGAGTGTCGGGGCCTCTGGGGATGGTGCTCTGCAGGAGGCTGCATGTATGTCCACGTCCATCTTAGGCATTTTCGGGAAGCAGCCTCTGTGGCCAGAGCTGGTCTGTGCAGTAGCAGCAACGCCCAGAAATAAAATTGTGTTTCTGAATAAAGAACGCTATTACTTTTTGGCTGTTGGGACTCTTTCCCCCACAGTTAGACATACGGCCCCAGCCTAGGAGAAGCTGCAACTTCTGTTTTTTGTAGAATCCTTCATGCAGGTTAGGATTGTGTTGCCCTTCAACATAACCATTGTAGGGTTGAAAAGTTCTGCCCTTGAACCCTCCCTGAATCGCAGTATGTGTTTAAGTTACTCGGGCTGGTTAAAGGAGGAACTGGACACTTAGGAGAAAGAGTGGTGGTCTTTTAGGCCGAGGATCAGAGTCCAAAGGGCAGCCTGCATAGGCTGGCTGAGATCTGCTGGTATACCAGAGGGCTGCTCTTGGTTGGCAGAACACAAACTTGCCTGGACTGTACAGTTTTATTTACAAGCGTGCACATGCTGTGTTGAAATAAAAGATAGGCTGGACATACCCATGGTGGGCATGTCGTGAGCGGAGCCAGCTGGAGCCGGGGGTCAGACTAGATGGCCCGGGAGGCCCCTTCTGACTCGCTCTGTTTCTGTGTTTCTATGAAATCTAAAAATGAATGTTCAGCAGCAGCTTTTCAGTCTTGTGCTTGTGGGGAGCAGGAACGATTGCTGCAAAGGGTGAGCTGGCCTGTGCCTTCTCCTTGCCGAATCTTCCAAGGACAGTCCACCTCTGCAGGGCCGGGATTTCCTTCAGATACTTGTGGCTTGGTTGGGCCACCTGGATGTCACAGGATCCAAGTCACAAGTATTGTAATGCCAATCCTTTTAAGTCAGGAATAGAATGTTGGGATTGGATGCAGCTGCTTAGTGTAAGGGGAGGTAAAAATGGGCTTGTCTGGGAGGAAGAGCCTTTTTTTGGACCAGTCCAGTGAGGATAGAGAAAAAGATCCTACTGGAGGGTCGGTGAGGAAGGAAGCGCTTGTGCACGTCTGTTGAGAGTGGGGGTGGGCAAGGGCGAGAGTCATGCTGCCTGGGGCTGTGGGTTCTCTGTGATCCTGTAGGAAGTTCCAGCCTGGCTGAATTTATATTCCGGAAGAGGCATGATGAGGGGGCTAAAGGTCTCCCATTAGTGGGGAAGGACAGAAGTGCTGTGGCCCCACAGTACCTTCTTGGCAAATGCCAAATGAATTAAATGAACTAGTTAAAATGGAGAAATAAATTATGCAAAATAAGAAAACATGTAAGAAGGACTGATACACATTGTTCAGTAGTAGTCACAGAACCCTGTTTTTCTTGAGCTAGGCTTGCTGGCACATGTTTAAATACTGCTTTTGAAACCCTTCCAGGCTGTCTGAAACCCAGATCCCGGCACTGCTGATGTACCTTGTCTCTGCTTCCTCTATAGTCCGCTCGTCAGACAAGAGAATAGCTTGCGATGAGGAATTCTCTGATTCTGAGGATGAAGGGGAAGGTGGGCGCAAAAATGCTGCCAATTTCAAGAAGGCCAAACGGGCAAAAACAGAAGAAGAGGAGAAGGAGGAAGAGAAAGAGAAGAAAGGTGGGTGGGGGACTCAAAATTAACTGCTACTTCATACGTTTATTATTTTTCAGGTCCAGACCCCCTGCTGGAATCCTGGACTGTGCTTGTGAAGAATAAGAACCTCCATTTGGTTTCTTTCATGGATCTCTGGTTATATTGGATCTGACCGTCATCCATGGTTGTTTTGGTTTTTGCTCCAGCAATACTGCAGTGCTTCTAGGCCATGTTCCTGGGCCTGGAATACATTTTGAAAATCAGGCCTGAAACGGAACCATGTAGAAGGCATTATTAAGTGCCTTTGAGCACATGCGGAGTACATGCTCCCATTTCTCAAAAGCCACTGATTAATATGCCCATCATCTGGTTTCTTAAATTGATTAAGGACAGTGGTTGTGCTGTGTCCCATTTTAGAAATATAGTACTGAGCGCTGGTGGTGGTGTAGTCGCCACCTGCTTCTTGCCAGCAGCCCCTGGTCTTCGAAAACCCAACTTGCATGAAATTGGCTTTAAGGATCCCAGTGTTCTTAATTATGCAAAGTGTGTCTTATGCTGCTTGTGGTGGCAGCAAGAGAACCAAATTGGTCAGTGTGGCTGGTCACCCATTTCATGCAGGCTCCTTAATTGCATTCTTGATCCTTGGGTACCAGCAAGTGAGGCTTTTGTAATTCAATCATTTTACCGCCATTGTGCTGGAAAAGGAATAGCTTCTAGTGTGCTTAAGCCAGACGTATGAACATTTGCATGTAACTCTGTAGAGGTTGAATTATTGATTTAATGTTTATCCCATTTTTAGAGCCAGGAGAACCCCCCATGGCAACTAATTTTAAATAACAACATCAAGTTAAACTGCCAATCCTTAAAACAACCCTGATTAAAACATACTAGTAAAACTATATCTTGCCTCAGGAGATCTTCAGGGATTCATTTTGCTGGTTATTAGTGCTTGGTCTTCAAAGCCTTTGTGGAACAGGAATATTTTGCCAGCTTCCTTAAAAGCTGGGGGAAAGGCACCTATGAGAGCAAGGAATCCTGCAGCAGGACAGAGGACTGCCCCGGAACTTCACAGCCCCGAGCGACTGGAGCGTGAGCCCAGCCAATGGCAGTGACATCTTGCAACCGGGGCAGACCTCACTTGGAAGAGTCTTGTTATGGTTTTCTACTGTCATGCTCATTAAATGGCTGCAACATTTCTTCTAGTGTAACAATTCTTAAATATTAGTAAATAAATCTGTAACTGAGAGGAAAAAAATCTCTTGCAGAAGTAAAAGAAGAAGAGAAGGCAAAAGAGGACACAGCAGAGCCCAAAGGGTGAGAACACTTTTCCCCGGATGGTCCCTGCTTGCTTGTTCCTACCCAGGAACATAGGAGTAAACTTAGAAAATGTGCCAACGGGATTTAGAACTCTGCTTGTGCACTTGGAAGGGGTTCATGGGGTCTCCTGATAATGCTTGCTAACTTCCAGCAACCATTAATACAACACCTCTTTTTATCCAACAGGGTAAAGGAGGAAACAAAATCAACCTAAGAAGCAGGCAACACTTGACCCCTGGTTCCCTGGCTTGATCTCTCTGATAACCTCTTATTCCAGAAGATTTTTATTTTATGTTTCTGTAGATACTTCTATATAAATATATTGGGGACAAGAGGCCCAGCTGGAATTCCTTCCTGCCATTTCCTGGCTGAGCGGCAGGAAGCATTCTGCTCGGGCCACAGTCCTGGTTGGTCTTCGGTGCAGGCTGAGTGGTGCCCCATCTCACGCTCCTGCTGCTGCCTCATTGGGGACAAGTGTGTTTGTTTTCTTTCTCCTTTAAAATGGTCTGCCATGCACTTCCTCTTCTTTGGAAGCAAGGACTTCCCTTTGCAGAATTCTGTGCTCTGGGGGGTTGGCTTCGTCTTTTCCTTTTCCTTTTCCTTTTCCTTAAATAGTTCCTTGCGGTATGGATACAGCCATAAAACGCTGGGAGAGCTGATGCGGGGGGCCGGGGGTGGAGCTTGGTGATCCAGACGTTCACACCCAGGAAAGAATCCGCTCTGTTCCAGGTTACCACAAAGGGGTGCTGCTTCCCGGCACCCCAAAGCACAATTGACAAGCGGAAGATCTCTTCACACCCATTCAGGGATTGAACTGTTGCTGTGTCCTAGGGAGGGAGTGGACCCTCCGGGTGAGGGGGACGTGTTGCTGGGGGCGCTCATAAAAGTGAAGTCTCCCGATCGCAATGCACCTTTTCTCCGAAGAGGTGAGCACAGGAGCAAACGTGAGCCGGCTCGGGTTCAGCTCCGTGAGTATCGGCTCCCTATGCAGCCTTTCCCTCAGCATCAGCGCAAGAGCCCTCGGCTGGTGCGTGCAGCAAACTGGCAAAAGAGGTGACGCTTCAGCAGTGCGTCTTTGGAAAAGGCCTAACAAACATTGCCGTGTTATTTTATACTTCAGAACAGGGTTAAGGGACAGTTTTGACTAATGAGCTGGAGGATGGGGTAGAGAGTCCCACTGTGAGGTTGGTCCCAGCGATGCTGCTAACTTAGCCATGTCACTCTTGGGGGGGGGGAGGGAAAAGCTTATTATTTTTTTAAGCCTTTGGCAAGTTCCGTGCAGCTCTTCCTGCTCTTTGATACTTGTACTGGTGAAATTAAAGATCATTGTATTTGTGTGTTTTAGGGGTGGGACAGGGAAGATAAATATATTGTGTTTTTTTTAAAGAAAGATAACTTTTTATTTTCTTTTTTTGGAGAAAAAAAATCTTTGTAATAAAATTGTCTGTTTCTCTGTTTTGGGTGCTGACTTGTTGCTCCTTTTGTGTATTGAAAGTTTGCTTGCGTGCTAAAAGTCTGGATGGTTCATGGTGGGTGTTAATGAAACAATAGTGCTAGATTTTGCTTGGCCTTTGTTTAACATTTGGAGCCAGGGAGGTAGCCCTTAGTCCTACAAACCAAGGGCCAAAGAGAGGGAAGGTGGGAGTCATTTTGGATGGGCAGGAAATGCCCATCCCTTGCAGGTTTTCCAAAGCTTTCATGGCCAATAATGAATCCGGAAGTCCTGCCTGAGTCACCTTTGCTAAGCTGCAGCAGCAGGGGCCTGCAGCCAGGTGGGTGACCGCATGTGGAAGCAGAGCAGAAGCCACCCTCCTCCCAACTGCCTCCCCCCCCCCGCACCTTGTCTCTCTGCCTCTCAGCTTTCCCCTGAGGCGTGGCTTTCTGTAGTGTGTGGAGTGGGCCTCTGCTAATCTGGGATTCGTCGTCCCCACGCCCCCCAACTCAGTTATGGTGCTCCCTTGGTGACTTTGGGCCAATTGCAAGCTCTTGGCCAGCCCGCCTCACAGGGTTGTTGAGAAGATAAGATTGAGAGGAGGAGGAGAGTTATGTAAGCTGCCTTGGAAGGTAAAGGGCAGGGTATGAATAAAATCTGGGATCATGGCTCCCGAGAAATTAAAACACTCCATTTCAGCCTCGGCTCTGCCACTGGACACAGTGAGAAGCGCTTCCAGCAGTGGCAGCTTGTAAGTGTCACAAAGGGGCAGCAGCTGCTTTCATTTGCAATTTTACTGCCTGGAAAAGGGGGAGGGCTTGTGGGGCTGGCTGGCTGCAGGGCCAAGGCGCCTTTGAGCATGACACACCTTGGCTTGGCTGGGATGGTGCTGGGGAAGGATGGCGGAAGGTGCCCCTTGCTGCTGTGCCTGGCGGGGGAGGGGGCTGTTGAGTGGCTCTCCCTCAAAGAGGAGAGCTCGGTGACCGGCTGCTCCCGCTGGTGGCTCAGGTAGAAGCTCTGCACAGATGCAAGGCAGCCTGCTTGTGAGCACCCGAGGCCAAATAGAGAACAGAGCTTAGAAGTTCTGCCAGGCAGTGATCCTGTGAAAAAACCAACATGGCAATGGTAGGAGAGGCGCATGTGCTGCCAACACCGCGAATTCTGGTGCGAGACGGGAATCAAGCCCCCATTGCGCACCAGAGTAAAAAGCTGCCACCCGTCGAAGGAGGGCCACCTTCAAAGGCTTGCGCTGCAGCATCTTGGGGTGCGTTGCACACGCTCCCACTCAGCTCAGTGGTGGGTGCCCAGGTTTGCACGCTGAAGATTCAGGCTCTGCCATCTCCGTGAGCAGGATCAGATAAACCCTCCGACATGTTGGAAAGCCACTGCCAGCCAGACATGACAAGCCTGGGCTTGGTGAGTAAGTATCCAAGCTGCGGCTTCCCTGTGAAACCCACGGCAGAAGGGAGCTGGATGCAAGGCCCCCTCGGCACTGAAGCTCAGCAGGGCCAGGCCCTGCACTCGACTTGCTTTCCTTGCAGGGCTCGAGGAGGAGGATCTTCTAAGTCTTGGTTTCCTTGCAAGAGGAGAAAAATAGGGATATAGACATAACATTAGGACGATGGATGGATGGCTACCCTTGAGCCGGCTACCGGCTCTGCTGGTGCACTCCTTGAGCATCCAGTTTTGACACTCTTCCCTACAACTGGGGAATGTCCGGATCAGTGCATCACACGTGGTTGTGTGGGGCTGCTTTTGAGGGCCCTTTGGCAAATTCAACCAGCACGGAATACAGATGCTACAGTCTCAACCAGGACTTGGCAATTTAAGCAGGCATCGGTGCCTTGGAGTTCTTGCACTGGGTAGCAGTTGTTTCTGAGTACAATTTAAGGTGTTGTGCATGAAGCTCTCTGCATGGCTTGGGATTTTAAGGGCTGCCTGCTCTCACATGAGGCCGTCTGTATCCAGGTCTACTGAGACCAACTCTGAGTTATTGGATGCAAAGCTCCAAATGCGCCCCCTCCATGCAAGGGCCAACCCTTCAAGAAGTTCTGCAGCACTCTCGGTACCCCCACCCCTGCCTTCATCTTCCCACTTGTTGCTGGGAAGGGCCAGTGGTGACTTCAGTCCTGTCCTCTCTGCCACCACCTTTTATAGCTAAGGCAGAGGAGCTGGGCTTTTCTCATGGTTGCATTTGGATGCTAGAACACCCTCCCTTCTTTTGCCAAGCACTAATGTTAAATTTTAGGAACCACAAAAACGTCCTTGGTTCAGGCTTTTGGCTCTTCTGCTTGGTTTCTTTTCTGGTGGACGGGGGCAGCTCATGCTGGTGGACAGGGACAGTTAACATTTAATTGTTCAATTGCGAGCGGAGTGCGTGGGAAGACACTTGTGCACAGACATCTAGGTAGTGAGCAGCGCTGCAGCCTGGTGAAACAGAGTGGCAAGATAGCAACATTTTTAAGCCACTAAATACTCAAGCCTCTAGAATTTGGGGTGGGGGGCATCTAGGCAGGGGTGTCATCTGCAGGGGCTCATGAGTCTTGACTGCCCCTTTCCTGTCGATCTGTGGCTCTCAGCCTCACGCGGCCAGATCAGGCGTGGCATCTGCTGCTTTCTAGGAACTGCGGAGCAGCTTTTAAGGCCCAGCTGCAGCGTGGGGCCTCTTTGCCTTTACTAACCAAAGAAGAGACTGAAACTGAAGAGAGGTGCCCTGGAAGCTGTGGCTCTCGCTGCAGCACAGGGGCAGCTGCTCGGGCTTGCATGATCTGTTTCAATTCTGCCTGGAACTGGGCAGCAACCCGGCAATTACGGGTGTTTTGCCCTCACTGAATTTGGTGCTCTGAAGCTGAAAGTGGCCCTGACTCCCTGAAGCTACAACCTGGTGCTGAAAAGAGGCGCAGTAAGACATGGACTAGGATCTGCAGAGCAGGGGCCTTCGGGATTCTGTGATCCGTCCCTTTCACAGAGAAAGGGAACCTGGCTTCCCCCTGCCCCAGTGTTCTCTCAGTAGCCTAAATGGAGGTGAGAAGTTTTTAGTTGCTGCTCTTGTGGCGACAGATGGGAGTCAATTCACCCGTAGATCTCAGCCTACCTTATCTGCCCACCCTGAGCCAGCCTCTCTCAGAGCCTGCCTCTGGAATCTGGGAGCCATGCAAGCAGCCTTTCCTTGAGCTGCACGGGTTTCAGCCTCTTGGCAAAAACGTAGGCCTTCCTGGCTCACATCAGAAGGGGCCTTTTGGCGCTTCTGAAGGGGGGAAGTCCTCTCACACCTTTGCCCAGCCTCAGCCGATTGGTACCCTCCCACAGGTTCAGGCACCTGAGCCGTGGCCTGGTGGAATGATGTGTTGCTGCTGCTGCAAGGTGGCTTGGAAAGCCGCTTTCTCTGCAGGGAGCACATGCTGCCTTTGGGCATGCCCAAGAGGCCGGGTCACTGCCCCAAGCCCAGAACAGGAAAAGCTGGACCAGGAAAGGGTGAGAGGTGGGGGAGGCAGCCAGGGGGAAGCCTGGGCTGACGGTGGCAGCTGCTGGCCCTTTGCTGAAGATATGGAAGAGGTCAACCACGCAGTTAGTTTTCTGCACTGGCTCCCAGTCTGCTGGGTCCAAGGAGCAGCTCTTGCTTTTAAAGGTGTTAGCTGTGCAGGGCTTGGCGCCAGGTAAATGCTGAGAGCGCTTCTCTCTTGGGCACCCACAGCACTGACGGGGGCGGGGGGGGGGTTCTGATGCTTATTTACTCAGGCTTGCCCAGGAGCTCTCTGTCTTTTCAGCCTTTTTATGTCAGAGGTGGTCACACTCACAACGCTTTGAGGTTCTCCTTCTAAGCATGACTTAAATCTGGGCCCAGCCATTTTGGAAGGGATTGCCTGAAATGGCTTTATCAAATACCACTGGGCTAGGTGGTGTTGTCTCCTGGATTGTCCCCTCGGGGTCAACCTCCCGGAGGGAAGTCAGTCGCTGCCCCACCTTGCCATCCTGGAGTGAAAGGGGCAGGCCTCGGCAGCTCTTGGCCCGCCACATGGGGCAGGCCCTGCGGGGAAGGCCAAGCAAGGCCCATGTGGCAGATGGCCCCCTTCCAGCTTCCCGGGTGCAGCCAGGGGGCAGCGCTGCAAGGTCTGGCCTGAAACCCACACCCTCGTGATGTGACAGGCGGGAGGATGCGCACTGCCCAAACACGCCCACCCCACCTGCCTTCCCCCGCCCCGGCTGGAGTCCCGGGATGAAGGCTGAGCCAACAAATGCTTGCAAAGGTTGAGCAACCACTCTAAATGTGCTGCAGGCCCACAAGGAGGGTGGCGGCTCCGCTGGGGGGGGTGACTGAAGAGCATCGGCTGGTGCAGAAGCAGCTTTGAGGCAACCAGCTGGTCACCCCAAATGCCGCAAGTTGCATCCAGTCCAGATCTACCAGTCCTGGTTGAGTGTGAATCGCACCTTTTTGATTACAGTTTGAAGCAATGGCTGGTGGTCCTGAACGAGCCAGAAGGGTGCTTCCCGTCCTTACTGCTATTAAAACATGAATCCTATAGGCATCTAGGCCTAACGCTAGTTCCAGTTTAGGGAGGGAGGATCTTAGTAAAACATCAAACTAGAAAATACAAATTAGTGGGTTTGATCCTGGTTCAGTTCTACTTCCTGGCAACAACACTTTAAGTGGGACTACTTGAAGTAGTACTGAATCTGGATCCAACCATTTCATCTTTTTAAAGTGGTACTGATAAAATTCGGGAGTCAGTAGCCATGGTGCATTCTTTCTGGGCCTTTCTCCCTTGCAGTTCAAGGTGCTTGCAAATGATGTCGTCGTTTAATTTCTAGACTGCCCAACAGCCGAAACTCTGGGCAGTTCGCACCACAGGGAGACGGCCCTGGGGGCAGTGCCTCTCTCTGCCTGCACTGCTCCAGAGGGCAAGGGCTGGAAGGCGTGAGGCATGAAATGTAGCCCATCCCAACATATCTGGAAAAAGTTGGAAGGAAAAGTGTACACACCTTGTAGCAAAGACAAAACTCGCCCAGGTGGGCAGGACAGGTCTGGAGGAGACCAGGAGAGAAGAACCGAGTGACAGGAGGGCCAATGTGCCACAAACCAGGGGATGGCAGCTCATGGACTCCTCGAATAGTAGGGTCAAAGGGGCCATGAAGGCCACCGGGTCCAAGTCCCTGCTGTGGCAGGACACCAAGTCAACCATCCCGGTTCTGGCCAGCAAGCCCCACCTCTCCCACAAGTGGCTGCCTCCACTCCAAAGGCCAGAAGCGCCCGCAGAAGAGCCTGCTCCGCACAGGACAGCTGCAAAGGCTGATGAAGCTGCAAGCGGCTCAGATCCCTGCATGGATCCACACAGGAAAAGTCGCAGGCCCCACCGTCGGGGCTTGCTGAGAGCACCCCCCAGCCCCCGCTTAGGCGAGCAAAGCAGGACTTCCCTTGCACGCTGCAGCAATTCAGCCTGCTGGGGGGATGCGAGATGGCTGCCGCAGCCCTGGCACAGGCCACGGCCCGGGAGCGGCTTCTCTGCCACTGTGCTGCCGCTCCCAGAGCAATCTCAAGACTGGCAGCAAGCGCCTCGCCTGGCCCATCAGAGGGACCCCGCTCCGCAGCCCCATCCAGACCCAGTGCCTCCACGGCTGCTGCCTGCCTAGCAGCCAGCTGGCCGCCTCATCAGATGCGGAGACATCTGGGTGCGGTCGGCCCACTGTGGGCCTCGCAGAGCCAGTACTTGCTCAGCACTATGGGGGCACTCAGATTTATGCAGCGGGAGGGAGATGAGATAGCCAATGTAGGGAAAGACGACCCAGCAAGGGCTTTCAGCGGAGCAGAGAGCTAGGTCCTTCTGCAGGCGCTCACTGCAACAAGTTGCTCCAAAGGCGCTGCCATTCCCAGCCCATGGAAGCCTTGGGAGATGGAGAAGCCCTCGTTTCCCCTGAGCAATGTCACTGTGGGGAGGCCAACTGTGCCTGAACAGCCCGCCCTGGCTAACTTGGGACCACAAATCCCAGCATCTGATTGGCCACGCTGGCTAGGACTGGGGGCACCCAGTTGGGGAGGTCACCCAAGGCACGCCGCAGAGGCACTGCGAGTGCTACCATTGAACCTCCAGCTCACTCAACAACGCGGGACAGAGCCAGGCGTTCACTGCCAAGTCCTGCTGCTCTTGGGCCCAAATCCGGAGGCACACCCACAGTGGTGCAACAGTGCTCAAGGCTGCTGGTGAGCAGCTGCATTTGCAGGGTGCAGCCTGCAGAAAAGACGGACGTTCTCAAGTTAGCTGCTGCTGCTGCACACGTCAGACATCCAAAATCCTCACCCTGCCACAGGGCCTGTGTTGCTAACAGCGTCAGTGCAGGCGAGTGTCTAGCCCATCTTAATGCACAGCACTCTTAATTTTGGACACATGAAGCAAGAATACGTCTAGATGGCTCCTTCCCCGACACAATCATAGTTCCTGCAGATGTTCCAGCACGGCTGTGCGGAGGGAGATCCAGGAATGCAGCTCTTAAGAATTTTATTCTGCCACCTGGACGTTCACTGCCCCCAATATTGCATTCCCCGAATTAAAAAGGGCCCAAGTCCAATGATAAAGGGGGTCACCATTTATTCCTTTCAAATGTTACAATAAGACCCATACAACCTTTATTTAGGAGTTAGAAAATCGCAGATCAGAAGTTGGGTCATTAAAAAATTATTTACAAAGACAAGAAAACAAAAATGGAAGTCACAGCATACAGCCAGCACTCTCCCAACCTCATCTCCCACCCCCACCCACCAGTGCCCACCCCCCAAAATAAACCCAAGACCTTCTCCCTCGGAAGTCAAATTAAACACAGTGGACTCACAAGCTTTATGGTTTAAAGCCAGGAGCCAGACATTGTAAAAAACTAACCAGATTAGCTTTTAAACGGTTGGTTTGTATAAAAAGCACAAAATACTTTTAAATGAAGTCAGAACCCGGAATGTAAACTGAGAGATAAAAGAATATCCGTTTTGAAGAACGGTCAATTGCTGGTTTATTGGACTTTTTGAAAAAAAGCTGCTTTGAGGATTAGTAGAAATAGAAGATCTGAGAGACCAGAACTTGGTGTTAATATTTGGAGTCTCATTAAACTGACCAAGTTCCAGTTTCTGTCCAGGAACAAGATTCCTGCATAGTTTTAAGGAGGACTTAGGAAGGCCTGCTCCGAGTGGTGGCCGTGGCTGCGGTGAGGACCCAGTGTCCAGGCGGCGGCTCCCGCGTCTTTGCTGAACCGCATCACGGGGAAGGGCAACCCTGGAGTGAAAAGCGTGTCAGTTCAGCAATAAACTGGGGCGGGGGAGGAGACGGTGTTTGTGGCTCTGTGCGTGCAGTGCGTGCCAGGCAGCAGGTCCGTGGGGTTCCCGGGAGAAGGGTGGCACAAAAAGTTCACTCTGCAAGTCAGGCGGCCTCGGGCAGGTCCTACTCTTCCTTCTGCTTGGCAGCCACAGGTGTGGGGCTGGGCTCTGCCTCGGTGGCTTTTGATGCCTCCTCGGGCTTTGCGTCCTCCTGGCTGCCGCTGGCCGGGGCCGGGGGCGGCTGCTGCTGCTCCTCCTCCTCCTCCACTCGCCCCTCGCCCCCCTCCTCCCGCTTGACTGCCGCTTCTTGCTGACCCTCCTCTGGAGCCATGGCCGCCGCACCGAGTGGGGCGGCCGGCTTCCCTTCGGGGGCTTCCTCTTTGGTCACGCCAGCCTGCTCCAACTCCTCTGTGGCGCAGGCGGGATTCTCCTCGCCCTTGGCCTCCGCTTTCCCTGGCTCCTCACTGGGAGAGGACGCAGCAGAGGCGTCCCCTGCTTCCTTCTTGGCCTTCCGGAAGGAGATGCCACTCAGCTTGAAGGGCTTCTTGAACGAGAACTTCTTCTTCTTCTTCGGGGTCTCCTTGGAGGCCGCGGTGCTGGGAGCTCCCTCGGACTGGGCCTCTCCACCTTCGGCCACGGGCGCAGGCTCAATGGCGTCGCCACCACCCGCCTCAGCCGTGGCCTCCTGCTGAACTGGCTCCGCCGATCCGTTGCCATTGAGGGAACTGGCCTCTCCATCAGCTTTTGGTGACACATCCCCATTTATTTTCACGTGGCCATTCTCCTGGTGAAAGAAACAGAACACGCCATTACTGCACTTGCTCAGTTTCCCTTGACACTGTTTTCAGACCCGTTTGTCTGTCATACATCCTTGGATCCAGCCTACTAGCTAAGTTTTCCCCCCTTGTTCCTACTGAAAAACATGTATGCACCAGCACCTAAACAAACGAATCAGGATAATACATATCCCTTTTTGATCGTCTCCCATTTTACAATTTTCCAGCACAAGTTTGAACAAGAGGAACCAGAGAGCTGTAAGCCGTTCGCTGCTAAGGCACAGTGTGTATTTCACTGGCCAATCCCACATGCTCTCGTTCGGGGGCAACTCCCACCGACTCAATCAATGCAACATGCTTGCCATCCGGCTGCAAACGCCAACGATTTCAACCAAGGGTTCACTTCCACTATCTGCAGACTACACCTGGCAGCAGTCTGAACTTGTTACTCCTCTTGCCCACCCCATCGCGCAAAGGAAGCGGCCGATCCAAAGCTCTCCGTCCGAGCGTGGCTTCCTTCCATCCGGCCAGCCGCGGCAGGGACGGCGCCCCGTCCCACTCGGCCACACGGGGGCGCCGACACGCCAACAGTGTCTCCCGGCGCGGGGGGGGGCGGTCCCCTAGGCGCAGGCAGCCAACAATGCGCTCCGCGAGCCGTTACCGCCCGCGCACGGAGGCGGTGCGGGCCAGCTGGGACTCCCCACAGGCACGAAAAAAGGCCCCCACGGTGGGCGACCGGCTACAGCTCCTCTTCCCTGTGCAGGAAGCCCCGACTGGATTTTCCCGTCCGACAGGCGGAGCTGGCGAGAAACCGGGTCGAGGCGCGAGAAATCCGTTCGCAAGGGCTCCCCCAGTTTAGCGAGCACGCGCGGGGGGCTGCCCCCCCCGCAGGCTGGAGCGACGCTTTCCTCCCGCCCAGCATTGCACCAAGCCCGCGGCTCAGCTCCAGTCGACCGTTTCGATGCACGGGACAGCGGGGCGAGGCGGGGGTTCTGCACCGACTGGGCCGCTTCGAAATACACGCGCCCTGTGTCGGTTTCTGATTGCAGGGAAGGGCGGCGGCTCTTTTCTTCACATTCGCTTAGCTCCCCCTCGACTCGCACGTGCTAAGCACGGTTGAGCGACCGCGCCCCCCTCCGCTTCAGGCATCCCCCAGGGGGCAGCGCTTTTGCGCCCCTCGCTCGAGGAATGCGGCGCGACGCAGCCCGCTCCGCCGGATCCGTCCTTTGTTTCCTCCGCAAGCCGCCCCTCCGCCGCGGGAGGGAGGGAGGGAGCGTGGGGGAGAAGGGGTCTCCGCCGCTTCCGCCGATGAGGGGCGCCAAACAAAGGCGAGGAGGAGCGCCCATTCACACGAGCGGCCGCAGAGGAAAGCCGCACTCACGCAAGCGGGAGGAAACGCGACAGGTCGCGAACAAAGGAGGCAGGCGAGCTCCGCAGCTGCAGACGCCGCCGCCGCCGCCTGCAAGCGCACACGCGGCCAGAGTCGGGCGCGGCCAGAAAGGCGACCCCCGCCCCCCCGTCCAGCCTGCCCCACCAAGGCGGCGGCGGGCGGCCTCGGCTGCGCTCCTCCGCCGGCGGCCCCACCGCCGGGGAAAGGGACCCACCTGGCCGTTGGACTTGGAGGGCGAGGCGTCGCCGGCGGCGGCCTCCTGGGCGATCACGTCCCCCTTGCCGGCCTTGGAGCTGTGGCTTCCCATGCTGCGCCCCGGGCGAGCGGCTCACGTCCGACACGGAGAGCGGCGGGCGGGCGGGCGCGAGGCGATCCGAGGGCGGGGCCCCGCCGCCTCGAGGGAGCTGCTGGCCAAGGCCAAGGCCACGCTCGGAAGGCGAGGCGTCGTCGGGGGCGCTGTCGCTGGACGGGTCCGGCCCGGCACCGCGCTGCCTCACGCCGCCCTGCCAAACGCGCCGCGCGCCGCCGGACTGAGCGGGGCGCGCCGGAGCGCCGCCTAATAAGGCGCCGAGGCGGGGGCGGGGCCGGGCATTTAAACCCCCGCCCAATGGGAGGCAGGGCCTGGGCTGGGCCGGGGGCTCCCCGCCCGTCCCTCCCGCCAGGGCCCAAGTCCCGCGGCCCGGCAAGCGGCACGCCCGTGGCCGGAGGGGCTCGGGCGCGCGGTTGATGTTTTTGCTTCCCCGGCAGGAGCACGTGCCGAGTGCGTTTCTTGCTCCGCGGCTGCTTGCCTTTGCTGCGCTTTCATCGGGATTTGGGTGATACCTCGCAGCCGCCGCGTCCTATGCAGGGCTTTTACTCGGGAGTAAATCGCTTTTGTTGGGCGGGGCTCGCTCGCAGGTAAGGGTGCATGGAGCTTGTGGTGCGAGTCTCCTGGCGTGGGCCTTCCGCAGGATCGGCGCCGTCCCAGACGTGCTCACCGAGGAGCGGGTGCTGCGGATTCCAATTGGCCTTACTCCCAGGAAAGGATCCACAGGATACGGCATAAGCGTGCGTCCTGTGCCTGGGGGCTTCAACAGAGCACCCACTGAGTTCACCGGGGCTCCCTTCCCAGCACATACAACTGCAGCCAAAGCGACCATCAACTCTAATTTAAACCTCTGAAATATTCCAAGTGCAAAACCACTAATGTCATCAAACAAAATATGGCAGTGTGATTTTTTAAGAACCTGTTTTTGTTTCGATTGGCCTTTGGGTGCTTCCTGAGGGCTCCCACCCGGAGGCCTCGTTTGCTTTAAATTTCCCTTGGTAAGAGAAACGATAGAAGTTGGGGGAAGATACAGGGGGGGGGCAATCAGAGGGAGAGGGTGATGCCTGAACCCCACAATGTTTCAGGAAGGAGGCCTGGTGCCAGTGCTTGAAAAGCCTCACCGGGAAGGCTCCTGGGGCCTGAGAGTTGTCCTCGTTTTGCATCAGGGTGCTGGGCCGCGCTGGAGGGGCTCTGCTCATTGGTTCCGGCTTGTCAAGTGCAGCGATGTGCTTGTGAATGGGCCTCTCCCCCAGGAAGGCAGCAGTCGAGCAGAAAGTCCCAGTTCCGCCCAGGCAGGGCAGGGCTGCCAGAAGCCCCGTCAGTCTGCATTAGCCTTTCCAACATATCCCCAGATGTATTGGCCTACAACTCCCATCATCCCCATCCAGTCTAGGGTAATCCACCTCTGGAGGGTAACAGTGGGGTGGCCACTGTAGGCAGTGAGCCAATTATCAGCCCAGTAGTGGAGCACCATGGAAGGAATGTTAATAATATCAATAATGTGAATAATAATCTTACACAGTCACTTTTTCTTCCTTTCTTCTTTCCTTCCTTCTTTTCTTTTTCTTTAGTTATGAATGGTTGTTTATGCTGTGTTATCATTGAATGTTTTAATTGTATTTTAACCAGCAGGTGTGGGGATTTCTGCCCCCGACCCAGGAGTACACCTTGGAGAGCAGGGCTCAGCGGGACACGGGCCCTGCGGGCTTCCAGGCATGAGCAGCACTGGTGGCCCCCCTGCCTTTTCTCCGCTGCACCATTCCGGCTACAGCCCAGCCTTCCTGCTGGTCCAGGCCTGTGAGTGGCGGAGCAACATGTCTGACGCAGATGCCCTGCCACTGAGATGCCTGGCCGGCTGGGCCAAGGAGCCAGTTCTTCTTGTAGGTTGAGGACGTGACTCTACTCTGCTTTGTGGTGGGGCAGAACCCCTGTCCTGGGGAGACATGATGGATGGATATGTACAAAACGGAGCATGAGGTGGCCTTCCTTGTAATGGCAGAACCCAAGTGCTCATCCGTTGGAGGGAGATTCAGAATGCATAAAAGGAAGGTGTTTTTCATGCAGCACATAGCTGACCAACGGCTTTCTAATGATGGCCACCGGTCTAACAGCAGAAGGGACACATTTTTCGAGAAGGCTGACAATGGCTGCCAGTCCTGATGGCCAAATACTACCAGAGTCCACATGCCCCAGGTGCCAGGGAGCCAGGACAGAAAGTCCTGTGGCACTCTTGACTCCCCTTGGTGGCTGGTTGGCCACTGAGCAAACTGAATGCTGGGCCCTTTTCTCCTCCAGCCTGGCTCTTCTAATGTTCTTGTCTTTATCCAGGGTCAAAATGGCATGAAAATGACTGGAGACCAGGGAAACCCAGATACTGAGCTGATGCTGGCCCAGTTGCCAACCCTCACCTACCTCACAGGCTTGCCTGGGGGTAAGCTGTTTGAGCAGAGGGCGGGGAACCCTGTCAGGGAGCCTAGGTGGAGGGTCAGTGACCCAGGGAGCTTCAGGGCATCCACATGTATCCTATTTTTAAAAAGACTTCCCACCTTTAAGAAACCACCAAACGATGGTGTAAAAGCCATGACAAATAAAATCTAGAAGAACAACAAAGCAATCTTCCAGAGAGAATTAAGCTGCAGCAGCCAAAGGTTTTGAGGTTATAGTGCAATTCTTTGCATGCCAACTCAGGAGTCGATGCTACTGAGGTCAATGGGACTTGCTCCCAGAGAAGCATACAGGGGATTGTGGTTTATCTGGCCTTTAGAAGGATTAGACAAATTCCTGGAGGGTCTCTAGCTTCATCATTCTGGGACAAACAGGGTAAGAGCCACCTGCTTTGTGCCCTGCCTTCCGGGGGCCTCTGACTGGCTGCCTTTGGGAGCATCCTGCTGAGCTGAGGGGACTTGTGCCTTTGTCCAGCAAAGCCGTCGTTGGGCCCCCGTTAGACTTTCTTGGCATTCTGTGCTGGGCCTCTGAAAAGTTGCTAAGAATTCACACGTTTTTGCATGATGATCCACCCAGCTGCATGACCTTCAATAAAGAATGTGCGCCGTTCTATTTTCTACCCCAGAATGTGTGAAAAATACAGAGCTTAGTGGGAGTTTTAGGCCTGGTTTGGAGAAGAGAAGGGGACATGACCTAATCACAGTTCAGTTGATTGACTTCTTGGTGGAAGCTGAGTCAAGCTCACATGCATCCCAAGGACTGTCGTGCACATTGCAACACAACATCCTGCCTCCTGGGTGAGTGGGGATTCAGGGGCAAAACATCTTAGCGGGGAGAGCTGGCGATTAATTGCTCTTCTGGCCTCCAACCACATCGCTTTCTCCTTTGGAAGACTTCCTTCATGGCCACTGCCATGTAAACCTTCCCAGGATCAAGGCCAGCCTATGAAACAGCAAACAACTGTTGGTGTGCTTGATTCAGTCCCGAGGTCATATTTTGTCTCCCTTGCTGGAGTAAACCCATCTGTGCCCATTAAATTGTTCCTCCCATCATTGCTATAGACTTGTCTCCAGGGTCTTTCCCCAATTGCTCTGCATTGCTGTCAGAGGGGCCCACTCAAAACTTGCTATCCCTGGAGGGCAAGGATGCTTTAGGTGCTGCATCAGCACCTGGGACATGGCGTCCGGCCACGAAGCCCCCTCCTCCAGGCCATTGGGCATTTGGGGCATATGATGTGTTCACCTGCTAGCTCTGCTGGTGTGTGTACCGCAGGACCGGGGCTGTGTTTGGAACAGCCCACAAGGGCTGGGGCCCTGGATCTTTCCTTGGGAGCCCCGGTTCTCTGGAAGGCATGCTGGGCCAGGGGATCTCTGTCACACCCAGGCTATTTGCCCACATGTGCTTCTGCTGCCCCCCAGCCTTAGAATCATAGAATAGTAGAGTTGGAAGAGGCCATGAAGGCCACCAGGTCCAGCCCCCCCACAAGGTCCAACCAAGTCACACCTCGTCACTCAGAGGGCTGCCCAGTTTCACCTTGAATGTCTTCAGTGTGGGAGAGCCCCCCCCTTTCTCTGCAGGTGGTTCCACTGCCGAATTGCTCTGACCATGAGGAAGCTTTCCCTGATGTCCAGCCTGAACCTGGGTTGTCGCAACTTGAACTGATTATAAGTGTCCTGCACTCTGGCATCGGCCAGAAGAGATCTCGACCTTCCTCTTTGTGGCAGCCTTTGAGGTGCTTAGAGAGGGATTATCTTCCTGCCTGAATTTGACTCAATGTTGCTGCTTTCTTACTGACTGACTGCTGAGAACTCTCCTCAAACTCTCCAAGGATCAGCTGCACCCTGTGTGTCCCGAGGCTCAGAAGGGGGGCGCCTGTGAGGCTGGCCATGAGATGGGAGAAGAAGCGGGATGTGCGAGGCAGGCCGGAGAGGGCCGGGAGGGCGGGTGATGTGGGCAGGCAGGCTTCCCTTCGGCCGCCCTGGCCCTGGCCTGGGCTGCTGCAGCAAGAGTTCGGCTGGTCCGTTCCTGCCTCGTCACCGGCCCTGAAGAGCCGGGGCTTCAGTTTCGGCTCCATGTAGGCAGAGTGCACTTTCCACATCGTTGTCTCCTCGCTATTTCCATGGCAGCCAACACGTAGGACCATTGGGATGGCTGGAGCAGAAGACGCCCCTGGGCAAGACCACCTTCCAGCCTGGCACAGGGGTTGGGCGAGGCCGGGGGCAACTCGGGTTCACATCCCTACTCTCCCAGAAGCGCGTGGTTTAACTCGTGCTGTCGCCATCTCTCAGCCTGAGCCTGCTCTACCTCCCAGCGTTGTTGGGAGGAGGGAGGCAGAAGGCTTTGCCATAAGCACTCAGTGAATAAACCCTTCCAGAACTGGTTGCAGGTCACTGTTCTTCGGCCCCGAGCCTAGTCGGTGGCTGGCTTGGAGCAGCCATGTGCTCACCCCACATTTTCGCTATTGAGCCCACCCCACCTCTCAAGATCTGCCTGGCCAGGAGGTTTTGCAAGCCCTACTGGGGCTGAATGCCATAAAGGGCTGGGCATGCTGATGGCACAGTGGTGGCATTTAAAAGGCACTAGAAATGCCCTTCCTTTTTATAAAAGATCTGCACTCATTCCACCAAATGGCGGACAGCGTCTGCGTCGGCAAAGACTTCTCTTTTCAGAGGTGTGCTTAGAGGATGTCGCTCAGGGTGGGTTTGCTTGATCCCGGGGTGGCTGAAATTGTACTTATGAGGGAGCCTGATTTCACCCACCCCCCAGACCTCCAGGATGTCTTGCTTTCACAAGATGGGCTTCTAGTTTCTCACAGTGACCCAAAGCATCCCACAACAAGACAGCTCTCGCATCTTGCCCACTGCACTGGCACCTCTGCAGCCATCTCAGCTCATCCCACATGGATTCGACTTGCCTCAGAATGGGTATTTCTGCCACACATCTATTAAGTTGGACCTGGCCAGACTAAGACTATTGTCTTACTATGAGTGATTGTTGGGACATGCTCTGGAGCAGCCATTTCCCAACCTAGTGCCCTCCAGATGCATTAGGTTACAGCATCCATGATCCCCAGCAAGCACCACACAGGGAAGTGCTGGTGGGGGATTGTGGGAACTCTGAGCCAGCACATCTGGAGAGCACCAGGTTGAGAAAGGCTGTCCTAGACTCTTAAGTATTCAGGGTGCGAGTTGAGAGACACGGCATGCGTGTGACATCTTGAGGGCTCTGGCTGGAGACCCACCCGAAAACTAAGGACATGAAGCTCTTGTCCCCTCCCCTTCTTCTTGGCAGATTCATAGCACCTGCTGGAAAGGTGAGTTGCAGATGACACCTGGAGCCCCAAAAGCAAGGCCTGGCCGTGGGGCTATGGCAGTCCAAGCCCAATCAGGGTGCACTTCCCAGGCAGGGGAGGGGGCAGGAGACCCCCACACCCCACACCCCACACCCCACACGGTGGGCTTTTCCCCTGCAGGCAGCTGGGGTGGAGTCTGTTCCAAGATGCTCCTCTGGGTTAAAAAACCAAAACACTGCTGCAAACAAAAATCCTGGCTGACTCTTCAGGGAGGGAAGATGTGCAGCGCACACCCCACTTGCAACATTTGGTGTCTGCAAAGGTGGGTTAGCATTCAGAGCAGATCCCTGGCTTGGAGCCTGGCGTGGTGCAGTCCGTCCTCTTCCTGCTTGTTCTATCAGCCTGTTCTGGGTGGTTTGCTGCCATTGTGTTCTATATTTTTAGGACTATCTGCACTCAAGGTTTTCCTGCTGGCATTTCTTGCTTTTAGCAATTTTTGCTGTTTCAGCTGTGTGGAACTTGATGGCAGAAGCTGCTTTGGGAGGGTGCTTGCCTGGAAAGGCAGCCTGGGAGTATTTTGGAGAATGATCCCACTACAGGCACTCCATGCTGAGACCCCAAGCCAGAACATCTGCCCTGCCCTGCCCTGTCCAGCCCAGCCTAGCCCAGCCCAGCCCATGCCTGGCTGGGCAACGCAGACCCTCATGCTTGCCGGCAAGAGTGGCAGGAGAGCTGCTGAAGAGCAGGCGAGTGGGTGGGATGATTCTTGCAAAGGCCACCTTTGCCTTAGAGGGGGCAGCCGGAGCCCCGCTTGGCATGCGGATGGATGCAGGTTTGATTCACGCCGGCATCTGCAGGACGGTCTAGAAAACACCCCACTCTGAATCCTGGGGTGCTGTGGCTGCCCCTTCGGTGTGGACAAGACTGGGCTGCCTGGACCAGGGAGCTGACTTGTCCTGTGCGACATCCACTGGGCGACCCGCTTTGGCTGGAGCGGGGGCCTGGACCACCCCTACGGATGGCATCGTATCCCTGTTCTCTCCAGCACGTCACACTGTGTTCGGTGGTACCTCCCAGCACATTGGCGTGTCCAGCCCTGGAATCAGTGGCTTTATTGAGCAGTGTTCTATGAATTCTCGGTATGAGCTGCAAGGCCTGTTCAAGGCATGGGCAGGGGAAGGACACACACGCCCCTTCTGAGAGAACACCTGCTGCCTGTGGCTCTCCAAGACTCGTGCAGGGAAAAGATCCAGAAGGTCCAGATTCAACCCTCCCTTCAGTTGCAAAGCTCTTGGGAAAGACCTCCTAGGCTCTTCCATGGATGGAGCTTCCACACAGGGTAGCTGTGAGGATGAAATGGGCAAAGGGGAAACGATAAACATGTCTTTGAGCGCCTTGGTGGATAAAAAAGAACTTGCTGTTCCATGAAAAGGTTGCAATTGACTGACTGATCTCTGCAGGGCTGGCCAAAGCCACACGGCTTACGTGGCACAGGAAGGGGGCACCTGCACCTCCCCGCCCTCAGCCAGGCAGCATAGCAAGCCGCAGGATGGGGGAGCTGAGAGAAACTCCTCCCTTCACTGGCCGTGGTGCTCTGCATCGGCCCCATGCTGCCTCACAGTGGGGCTGGCCCAGGATCCGGCCTGCTCACTTCTAGCCATGACACCCCACCCACAAGCAAAGCAGGAGCAGGAAGGGGCGTTGTGTCCTGGAAGGCAGCGCACCTTGACTGTCACCTGTCCTCAGCTGCTGAGCTGCTGTTCTTGGCACAACAAGGTTTAACAACCTTGCTTGTTTGCTACTGCCTCTGTTCTGCCTTTTCTTCTAGTTGGAAAATAAGGCAACTCACTAAAATAAAAAGCAATACAGCTCAGTGTATCACAAAACACACATTAAATTCCACAAAAGCAGCAGAAACAGCCATTGCACCTTTTTTCCGGCGGAGGTTGGCAGAATATAAATATTCCAGATAACAGATGAGAGTGGCTTCCATGCTGGGGCAACCACAGAGGAGGTCCCATTCCACATTCTCGGCTTTGTGCATGAACAGCACCATAGCTGGGGCATCCCCAGCCAAAACTGGGAGCAAGGACTGAGCTAGAATGGGGGGAGGGTCAGGGGCTGGCACTTGTGGGCTTCCTTAAGGGCTTCTCTAGCACCCCCATAATTTGGGTGGTGAGGCCATGCTTTGAATTGCTGAGAGACCTTTGCTGTGAGATGTCCAGAGGTCACCCTAGCTTAGAACAGACTTGGCTTACTTGATGGCCCACCTGTCCCCCATGCAATCCAGGCACTGCAGATGACCTCCTCCTCTCTATTTCATCCTCACCGCACCCCTGCAAGGTAGGTTAAGCTGAGTGTCACCCAGTGACCTACCTTCATGGGTGAGGGGACTTGAGCCTGGGCCTGGCACCGGCCACAACACCGCAGTTGTGTGGTGGGCTCTCACTGGGCTGCGTGCTGCCTCACATTGCTATCTGGTTGAAAAGTTTGTGACTTGGAGGGGAAACAATGCCATGAATGAGCTCTCTGGTTTTTCCATGTGCCACACCTGCCTGCAAAGCCCCGTGGAAAGGACTGGATGGCCTGGTGCGGTTTTCTCTGATGGTAATTCATTCTGGATTATTACGTGCAAAGATTGTTCAAGGAGCTGAACTGGGGAGAGCCGTCCCTGTCTGAAGAGCTTAGCAAAATTGAAACGGATGGCCAATGCAATCGAAAGCCAGAGGCCTCTGTTCCACCGGCCTTGGTTAATTGGTCAAGCTGGCCATTAAAACTAAATGCAAAAAACTGTTTTCCCCTCCCCGGACAATTGATTGATTCATTGAGTTAACACTGTTCCCAAGTGCCAGGGATCTGAACTGAGTTAGGCGAGAGGAATGGTCTGTACAAATGCTGACACTCAGGATAATGGAGTGAAAGAGAGAGAGTGCCTTCCTTTTAGATTTAAAAATAGCAATGGAATTAGCTAATTAGATCTCTCCAGGGAGTGAATTCCAGCAGGGAGAAAGCCAAGCTGCAACTGCAGGAGTCGAAAGGCACAAATGGGAAAGGGGAAGGATTGCGCAGGGCTTCATCTCCTTGAGGCAAACCACTACCCTCATCGCATTCCTGTTGCTTTGTTTCCTGCCCGAATGCTGCCAGGTCTTGACTGTAACCTTCTTGGGGCAGGGACATCTCTTTTACTTACCCTGCTCTGGGAAGGTCCAGAATGATGAAGATGGGGCTCAGTTGCCCTGGAAGGGCAAGGAAGCAGGAGAGAAGCTTGCCCTCAGGGTGGGCCATTTGGAATCCAAGTGTGGGTCTTGCAAGGCTTTATCTAAGCTGGTGCTTCCAGGTATGGGGATGATTTGGTTTGTAGTCCACCACATCTGGAAGACTGTAGGTTGGGGAAGACTGAGCGGGGGACGTCCTGGTCTCATTTGGTGTAACAGAGATGGGCAGCTGCCATTATTTTTAGAAAAGAGAAGGGCGCAGGGATTGCACAGTTGGGGGAAGAACGGAGGCCAACAGCCTGCCCATGTGGTCCCAACCACACATCATTTGGTGCTTTCTTAACCTTTGTGCAACTTCCCTCCCCGCAAAGAATTAAAATGCCTCTTGTAAGGCTGAGTTACTGGCAGGGATTGCTTGGAGCTGGAAGAGGCTGCAGGGAATTTTGCCCCACCCTCTTTGCTCTGGCTTGATCCACCACTGGGATGCGGCCCCAAGGCTTCTTCAACACTGAGTTCCACCCTGGGGCTGAAAGAGGTTCCCCACCTGTCTTGGGGTCTTGGGGGTGTAAGAGGCAGGGGCTGTTATCTGGCATTTTGCTTTGCCTCTCTGGAAGAGAACAGTGACCTTTTTATCCAGGATGGATGCCAAGGGATGTCATAGGTTACTAAGATGCAGCTGGTGGCTGTGGAGGAGCAGAGCAGGGAGGGAGGGGACAGACAGGCCCAGTACCTGGCGTAACCGATTCTCTCCCTTCTTTTTGTCATACTGTCAAGGGTTGCACTGAGGGCAACAAAGACTAGATTGTCTGGCACACTGGCACACCTGGATGTGGTGGTGGTGGGGAAGCTGCTGGGCAGTGACTTTGTAACTCTTCTGTACCGCCAAAGGGTGAGGCTTTCAAAACCTCAGCACACATACATGATAATTTCCCCCACTGACAATTTCCCCCACTGACGCAACTGTTGGCCTGTTTGGGGAACGGTGACGTAACAGCGGCGTGCATGTAAACTAAATTCCTAGCCAGGTGCCCTGCTGTTACTGTTTTCAAGCACTGATAAGCATCTGAGATCTTCAAAGAATGCCACAAACCTCATCTCAACAATTCTTTCAAGTAACCCTGCAAGGCTGAGCAGTATGAGAATTCCCAAACTGCAAACTGGGAGAAGCTGATGCTGAGAAAACGATGATTTTCTAACAGCCACCTAGCTGAAGGGAGTTAGAAGGGGCCAAGAAGGCCATCGGCTCCAGCCCCTGCTCAGTGCAGGACTCCCAGCTAAACCACCCCCTCAGAGGGCCGCCCAGCTGCCTCTTGGACGCCTCCGGTGTGGGAGCGCCCACCACCTCCCCAGGTCATGGGCTCCATTGCTGTACTGCTCTCACAGTCAGAAAGTTCTTCCTGATGTTCAGCCAGAACCCGGCTTCCTGTAACTTGAACCGGTTATCCTGTGTTATCCTGCACTCTGGGATAATTGAGAATAGATCCCAGCCTTCCTCTGTGTGGCAACCTTTCCAGGACTTGGAGAGGGCTATCCTATCTCCCCTCAGTCTTCTCTTCTCCCGAAAAAACATGGCCAGTTCTTCCAAGTTCTCCTCACATGGCTTTGTTTCCAGTCTCCGGATCATCCTTGTTGCCCTCCTTTGAACCCTTTCCAATTTTTCTGCAACGTCCTTAAACTGTGGTGCTCAGAACTCAACAGAGTGCTCCAGATGAGACCTGACCAGTGTGGAGTAAAGGGGAACTAGTACTGCACAAGATTTGGAAATGATACATCTCTAAGATGATGATCTGGATGCTGCATTTGGTTCAAAATAGAGCTGCCAGATTGTTGACTGGGGCGGTAGATAGGAACAGATCACACAGGTCTTAGGCCAGTTACAGTGGCTACCAACTGAAATTTAGGCCTGATTTAAGGTGCAGACAATGACATATAAAGCCCTACATGGTTTAGTGTCTGGATATCTAAAGGAATGCCTCCTTCTGTATGAGCCTGCCTGGGCCTTAAGAGGCCTTCTCTGAGAGCCCTCCTTGAAAGAGGCGAGGAGGGCCGTTACGAGGAGAAGGGCCTTTTCTGCTTCTGTGCCGATTGTGGACGTTGTTCTCCAAGAGGTGTGCCTGGCACCGATGCGTTATTTGTCCCGCTGCCAGGCCTAATCCTTTTTATTTCCCCAGATTTAATTGTTGATAGCATTTTTAACGATTTTATCTTATATCAAGTACTGGCACTGTGGAGTTTTTAATTGTTTTAACTGTTTTGATTGTTTAATCTTTGTAAACTGTCATGGGATTCTCAGAATAGATGATGGTATAGAAAACCCTGAATGAATGAATGAATGAATGAATGAATGAATGCAGTCCAAAATAGCATGTGCCCTTTTTGCAGTCACATCACAGTCTGTTCTGCAGCCATTCCAAAGTCCTCCTGACGTGCAGTATTGTGGAGCCAAGGGCCCCCCATCCTCCAACTGTGTATCACTGCAAATGATGCTCAAGTTGAGGAGCTTCAAAGCAACCCCAGAAGACAGCTTGGGCGTAACTTCTCTTTATCAGAGGTTGCATTATGAATGGAACCTGTCCAGAAGAGATGCCAAGATTGCAGTGTTGCGAGAGAAGCATGGTGCCTCTGGCCCCAGCACATTCTGTGCTGGCATCTGGGGTACAGAAAACCTGGGAGTGCCTGACATGGGGCAGTGGACCTCCACGGCGGTAGGTTCAGCACAACAGCCCAAGGAGATTCCTGCTGGGTCAGATGAGTAGCCTGTCTAGTCCAGCCATCTGTTTCTCGCACTGCCTAAATCGGTGGCCATCACTACCTGCTGCTTCCGTGCAGAAGTGGGGCTTGATTTTGCTTACTGGGAAATGTGCCGCGAATTCATCTGCAGGATTTTTCTCATGGCCAAGCGGCACTATGGAAAGAAAACAAGTGAAGTCCTACCAAAAGGCAAGAGGTAAACATAGAAACAAAGAAACAGAGCGAGTCAGAAGGGGCCTCCCAGGCCATCTGGTCTGACCTCCAGCACCAGCCGGCTCCACTTGCAACATGCCCACTATGTGCATGTCCAGCCTATCTTTGAACACCCTCACCGATGGGGCCTCAACCACCTCTGTGGAAGCCCATTACACACCCTCCAAACATTGGCCAGGATCCAGGCACTCAGTACACTGCTCAGTGAGGGCAAGCAGGCTTTTCCAGGTCCTCCTTCCTGCCAGTCTCACCAACACCCCCCCCCCTCCGTGCTTCTCCTGAGGGCCACAGAATTGCCTGGATCAGCATGCCGAGCGGCACGTGGGAATGCAGCCTGGACCATTCTGTGCCAGTGCTTTCCTTGTGCACAGGGCGCTGTGGTTTTGCTTTACAGCGCCACGGTCTGCCACACGCTGCTGGCATTTAATTATGCGACGGACATTTTAAAGGGGAGGGGGGCCCTTTGTGCACTTCCTAACTCAGGAAAAGGGAAAGCAGAAGCAGCCATTTTAAACGTGGAATGCAGATCCTGGTCGCAGGTGCAGCGCCGCAGCCTCCGTGGTCCCACCCCGCTCGGGGCAGCGGCCTCGGGTGCAGGGCGCGCCGGTCCCGTGCTGCGCCGGAGGGGCCGCGCCCCCGCGCGCGCGCGCCGGCCCCGCTCCTTCCCCGTTCCGCGGGGCTACGCTCGGCGCAGCCTCGCCGGCCGGACTCGCACCGCCCGCCCGTGCGCGGCGTGGTGGCAACGGGCCGGCTGCCAGAGTCCTCCGGCGCGGGCGAGCAGGGGCGGCCTCCAGCTGGCAGCCGGGGCGAGCCGGCCAGCCCGCGCGGGCTCCCTTGGCCCTGGGCCACTCGCTGCGGGCCAGGCGGCCTTGCCCAGTCAGCTTTTGGCAGGCGCCGAGCAGAAGACGAGCTCGCCGGCAGGGCCTCCTTCCTCACCGGGGGGCGGGGGGAGGTAGTGCAACAAAGGCCCGCTTCAGGCCAAGCGCAGCTTCTCCCGCCCGCCGCTGCCCCGCGGGGCGCCGCGCGTCGGGAGGGGCCCTGCCGCGGGGGCGGGGCGAGCGGGGCCAGCCCTGCCGGGGGCCCGGTGCCCGGCGCCCGCCGCCTCGGCCCTGCGCGAGGAAGCTTTGCCGCCGCGGGGCCGTGGGGGGCTGCCCCCCTCGCCGCCCCGCGCCCGCCCGCCCGCTCCGCGGGCTCCCTTGTGAAGTCCGGCCCGTTTCGGTGGCGGACCATTGGCGGGCACGGACTCCGGGCGGCCTCTCCGCTGCCCTGGCTGCGCTTCATCGGGCCAAGCACTGGAAAAGGGAAGGCCTGGGCTGGGGTCCAAAACCCCGCTTTGGGCCTGCGATCGGCCAGGAGGCGTAAGCGGAAAGGGGAACTCTGCCTCGCACCTGCGCCCCCCCCCCCCCGCAGTATTCCCAGGGCTGCGGAGCCAGGCGGTGCGGCGATCGTCAAGGTCTTGGGTTGGCGGTGCCTGCCGGCCTTGTCTCTGGCCAGGGAGGCTTCGCAAGCCTGCACCTCCCGCACGTGGCTGCGAGGCCCAAGGGAATGGTCTGTGAGCAGGCACCAGCCGCTGGTTTTCATGGCTGAATAGGGATGCGGGGGGGGGGGGGCGCAATGTACCTCATCTTCCCTCAGTTTTCTCCAAATTCAGGGCAGCTGTTCTTTTGTTGGAGACTTTCTGGATTTGGTGCACACCACCAGAAGCAGGTAGGCATAGTGAGAAAATATACACAGGAAAGTTTGGAGTAAAAGCAGCTAACCTAAGGAAGAAGAGCAACAAATACCCCAAGCGGCAGCGGTTGGTGTCCCAGTTGGACCAGAAAGCTCTCATGAGCTGCAGAGCTGCAGCTTTCTGCCTTCAGTACCTTTCCAGGAAAGGTGCCTGCCATGAGTAGCTTTCCAGCTGAGCAGCTGAGGAGCCTTGCAAGGAACACAGGGGTTCCTCCATCAGGAAATCGCAGGCCTGCTGTGAGACCCTGTGCTCTTGCCTGTCATCAGCTTGCCACCTCAGAAGAAGAGATGAGGGCAGCATGTGTCCTGGGCTTGACTTGTGGCTTTCTCTCAAAACAGGTTGGCTACCATGGAAAACACGAAGCTCCTGATGCCTGCACACGACCCCGGATGTTGTACCTTTCTGTTGTGGAATCCTTGCCCCTTAACACATGTGCCATGCAGGTTCATAACAGTAACTCAATGGTATGATGAATGCACTCTGTACATGTTCCGAGGCACACCTGGATCATTGAAGAATTACTTTGCCTGGTCTTCTAGGTTTTGAGGCTGAGCACACCTGCTTTCAAGGCTAAGTTCACCGCATCTTTGATGCTACAGTGTGGTGCCTTGTAGTCGCCTTTAGGATTGTCCTCAACCTGATGGGGACCAGGCATCCAGGAGGAGAGGAGACATCCAGCTGGGAGAATCTGTGGATAGGGTGGTGGGAGAAAGCAATTCTACAATATTCCCTTTGGCACACCAGGCTGCTCCTCCATCCACCAACCCCCAGCCCCAAATGGAGCTCTGCAATCTATGGGACCCTTTCTCCTCCCAAGTCAATGTGTCTTTTTGTTGTGCTGCTGGGTTTGAAGCAGAGAGCCAGAAAGGACAATGCCGCACATTGTTCCCTTTCAGCAACATCTGACAGGCCCAAAGGGAGGGGAGGGAGGCTGAGCCGGTCTGGGCAGAGAATGGAGGATGGGGAAGAGGAGTGGGAAGGAGTGACATGAGGCAGAGCCTGCCAGCCGCATAACCTCCTGTCTGTGGCGGGCAAGGCAAGGTGGCCAGAATTCGGGCAACTGTCAGGACCGGAGACAGATCGGGCTGACCCGTCTGTGTGGGCCTCATGAAATGGCCATTGTCTCCATGAGATGAGCCCTGTCCTCTGGGTTTCTTCTCTTTTTTCCTTCTACATGGAACCTTAGTTTAACATACTGTTAAACATGCAGGCCACAAAATGGGAGAACACCTTGGAGCAGCACAAGTTCACTAGTGATGGGAAAAGGGCAACGGGCCTGGATCGGACTGCCAGATGACTCGCGTCAGGCCCTGACCCTGACCATGGAAAGGGGCTTTCAGTGTGTTGGTCCTTTAGCCAAATCTCGGGGGGAAATGCATCCCCGCATAATGGAAAGGCGACGAGAAGCCTGCCAGTTTTCTACCCTGTCTGCCAAACTGGACTGCTCTTTTGCATTTGAGCACAGCGTTCTCCAGAAGAAGTGACTGGTGGGGCTTTCCGTGGTGCAGAAAGCGTCTGATGAACAGGAGACCTTTAGATGTGAGCCATGCAGCCAGTGCCTTGTGAAAAGCAGGGGTCGATGTCTGCTCTTCCTGTCCGGCCACCTGCTCTGTGTTTCAGCCGCTGCTGCAAGCGCTGGAAGAGCAGCTGGTTGAACCTTGCATGGCAGACCACAGCACTCGAGGGCTGATGGGCCAGAGGGAGGCCCGGCACGGATTCCTCTTGGCTACTGCTTTTGCTTGCCCTTGTGCCTATTCCAGAATCGTCAAGAAATGACGGTGCCCACTCTGTTTCAGGGAGCGTGGCCCTGGGTCCTCCATTTGAAGGGTGCCCTGAAGGTCAAAGCCTGTCCTGCTGAGTTTCGGAAGAGGAAAGTCTGCCCGTCCACACGGGGCACCAGACAGCACGGGCAGGTGCACAGGTCTCCTGCTTGCAGCGCTCCAGGCTGTGCTGTGTGCAGTCACTCTGTCTAAATGTGCAGCTGTGCGTGTCATTGGCACACGGGCCCTTTGTGGACATGGCATCTCCCTTTTTGGCAATTCATTTCCCCCATGTTTCACTACTCCGCAGTGGCCGTGCGATTTGCAGGCTCAGAGGCCACAGGGCAGCCCTTGCCTGTTGCTGCCTTTTTCCAGCCTTTAACCAAAACCAGCTGAAACAGCAGCCCAGACGCTCCACTCCACACTCCATGTTCCTTCATTCAGTCGCAATGGGCTGTTAACTTTAAAGCCTAATTAGCCGGCCTCGAAGTGTCTAAGTGGTTAACCTCTGCACTGCTGCTCCTCAGACCAGAAAATCTACACTGACTCCCATAATCCCAGCAGTTTTTACTTAATCCCAGCAGTTGGGCTACTCGGAAGCAGGCAGTGGAGCAAAGTTTCAGCCGTCAGGACCCCTCTGGGACATGTGAAAAAATAATGTTGATTCAGAGAGGCAAAAGAGTGCCACTGAGTTTATGCATCACTCTGGAGCAGCACTGGGTTTGCCACCTGGCCTTAAAGGGAAGGAGACATTTGATTAAGATTACGGCTCTCACGGGCTCAGAGATCACATGAGCATCAGACACATCACATGAGCAACAACATCGCTCCAAATGTTTATAACTTTCCAGCAGAAATTCCTCCCCATCGATTGCTGAGGTGGCATGGGAATCTCCATTCCCAAAGTGAAATCGAAAGCACCATGGGAGGTCTGTGGCTGCCAGATTAAATGTGGGAAAAGGAGGGGCTCTCGGGAAGCTGAGAGGCCTGTGATAAGCGGTGGGCTCTCATGCGCAGAGGAATGCAGGAGGCGGGGCGTGCTCGGCCTTGCAGCTCTGCTGCTGCACACAGGCAAATGCTGTTGTTCCATGTGTGGGGAACAGTCATCAACTCCCCCACCCCGGACAGGTTTTCTTGCAGCCACAAGAATGCCTGCTCAGAGATAATGAGCAGACAGAACATCCATGCACATGGCCCCTCCCAAGGGAGGACAAGATGGGTCCCTGCCCCAAGTGGCCTGCAGTCTGCAAAATGGTCCCAAAGAGAATCACTGTGGAAGGGGATGGGAATGGGACAGAGACAGGCAGGGGAAGGAACAGGGTCCCTCCTGCAAGGGAGCAGGGGGGGGGAGGGGGCTCATGGTCAGTGCCACACTCTGGACAGGGACCATTCTCTCTGTCCCACAACATCCCAGCTGGATCACAACACCCATGTGCATTACGCAAGGCCTGTGGCAGTGTTGTGAGCTCTTTCTCCTGGAGTTTGCATCTGACGTGGCTGTGACAGCCAGAGACACTGGGGAAGGCACTGCCAGGAGAGGGCTTCACCATGGCAGAAAGTGGTAGAGTGGAGGCCAGAGACGCGTGGGCTGCCCAGAAGCATTGAACACATTGGGAACCATTTGACGGTGCCTTCCTGAAATGAGCTCCTTTCTTTCCTGACCCTGTCAGTGCCCTCACAGCACCGCTGCAGCCGCCTGTTGCGCAGAAGCCAGGCTGCTTTCGGTATTTCTGCTCCTTGGCAGGATTTCCTTTCAAGGCTTTATTTTTTCCCATGTATGTCTGTCACTTTGAAACTACCGGTTGCTTGGCTCGCCGATCTTTCCAGAGACACACGAGCCGTGTGACACCCACCTGCATACTTCCATAGCAGCTGCAGCACATGCGTGCAACATGGCGCAGGCGGGCCTTTCTGCCCCCCCCCCCGCACTTCCCACCCTACAAAGTGGGACGGAAGAGTCCCTGATTAGGGACAAATCGGTGGCACAAAAGCCTTCTCCTTCTAAAACAAATCTGAGACTAATGTGGCCATTGTACGGATCTCCATGGAAACGTGGCCTGCAAATATGCCAGGGGACTGACCGCCTTCCCGATACTTTGACTGTGTTCCCTTGGGCTGAAGGGGAGAGGCTTCTGCGGACAGCTCCTTTTGGTGGGTCCAGGCACCCACAGCTGCCTAATCCACCGGACAGTGTGAAAGCACCATGCAGCATTCTGACTAGCAGTGGCTTTGCAGAAGCCTGCCTGGACTCTGCCAGCTGGGGACGATGGAGGTTGCACACTGGAAGGCGGGGGGTGGGGGCTGCAGGGCCAAGCCACCCGAGCACTGAGCCGATGGCTTCTCCCAGTTTGTGCTCGCGATCCGTGGCGTCGCTAGGCAGAATGGCCCTGTGAAAGGTGGCCCCGTGGCCCCTTGCCCGTTCGGTGGGCGGAGGTGTGTGTACACAAAGTGAGCTGGCTTGACTGGGCTGACTCGAATGTGTGTGAGGTGTAAACCCAGCTTGACGCGCTCCATTTGAGGCAGGTCGGACTAGACCTTGGTCCAACCTGGCGGCTCGGGAGGCCTCCCACCCACCCCTAGGAGGGCCGCATTACGTGAAGATTCAAGGCTGGGAGTATTTAGGGTTGGGAAGCTGAACTCCTGCTCTCTGTGCCCAAAGGCAAGGGGTTCTGGGGAAGCAGCCTTTGCTTTGCTGTGGGGGCACCCACCCATCCATGCCGAAGGTGGTGTTGACTCTCTCTCCTCTACTTTTGGTGAAGGAAATATCCAAGATGCCGCTTTACATTTCAGAAAGACAACTTTTTGAAAGGCAAAATGGTGCCTCCCCCCCCCCCCCCCATATAGGAGAACTGATGGAGTGGCATTTTGGGATCACATGCAGATATGTGGGTATTTTTGCACCATTTTGACTGAAGCGGGGATGGGCACCGTACGGGCTGGGCTTCATGCAGCCCCCACTGCCTTCCGTGCTGCACTGACTTTTAAAATCAATATTGTACTCCCTATCGGCAAGGAACTGCTAATACAGACAAGGTTAGCTTGCTACCAGATAAACTGGGCATTGGAGTGCTTTGTAGCCACTGGGTGGGGTCAGACAATGCGCCACTGTGCGCTGGCTGGGTGCCTGTGGGTTGAGTGTGGGATTTTGCTGAACTGCATAAAGTGTCGATTCCCGTGTGCTGAGCCTCAGGTTGGGGAAGTCCATCTGCTCTGCAACACACGATTGCTTGGGTAGCACAAAGAGTAATGCTGCTTTGCAAGTAAGGCCACAGGCGTGGCAATGAACAATTACAGCAGCCCGAAAGACCGAGCTGACCTCTGAATCAGGGAGGAGGCTGTGCTTCTCCACAAGCCACAGGCTCTTAACTGGGCAGATTACTGGGACCCAGTGTCGTCCCTGGAGATTCAAGTTGAAGTGGTGCCAAGGAAAGAGTTTGTCCAGCTGAAACTTGTGCCGTTACTGCATTCTCATTCTTGGAGAATGCGGATCAGGCCTGGATGACACATGCCTCAGTTTTGTGCCTTTGAAGGGTTTTCAGAAACTACAATTGGTCCAAGATGGAGCAGCCTGATCAGCAGATATGGGGATGCCTGCGGTTGCTCTGTTGGCACTGGCTTGTGATGTGTTCCCGGAGCCAATTCAAAGAGCTGGTGGAGACCTTTGAACCTACATCATTTGGGGCCTCCTCCTCCTGGTTCTGGCATGTCCCAGCAGGCCCTGACAGAGGTTAACCCTGGGATGAAGCTCCTCCCGCCCACTGTGTGCTTTCACGAGGGCTGATAGTGCCTGTAGCATTGATCATATCTGTAGCGATTCTGGTACTTGATAATGTTGCCTCAAAGTCAAGCCATTCTCAGCTGTTTCTTAATGAGAATCAACGGTATAACATTGGATGTTGCAATGGAAGCACTGTTAAAGCCAAATGATGGCCATTCGTGGCTGTTGTGGGTCCTAAGACAACCTACTGAACTTTGAGGAGAAGGCTAAGGAAACTTAAAGAGCGAGCCTCTGCATGTCTACTCAGAAGTAATTTCATTGCATCACATGGGATTTTTCTGAGAGGTGAAACTGTATAGAACTGCTGTGTTGGTGAGCAGTCAGTTTGCGACCCGACACAGCTTGCACCTCGTCTGCTGGGAGCCCGAGCCATGTGCCAACTTGCCCACCCCAGGCACCAGCCTTGGGCAAAGCAGAGAACGGTTGGGGGCCTGGGCTCTGGAATCCCCTTCCATGGCTGGCCTGCGTCACCTGCTCACCAAAGGCCTTCCAGAGGTGCTGAAGAGGAAGGCATGCAATAAATAATTTTAATTTGCTTGTGTAACTGACTTAATTTTTTGAAATTTGATAGCAGTTGTATTGTGGTTTTGCTGCTCTTACTCTTCTGTTTCACATTATTAGATGGTAAACTGCCTTTAACCTTCTGGTAAGCTGGGTAGAAATCCTCTGGGGAAAGGCCGATGAAATAATTATGAATGCACAAACTGAAAAGTGATAGAATACATACACAAAATTAAAATATCTGCAACGATCCATTTGCATGAACAGATCAGCAGGCTGTGCTGCATGAACCCGCCTGAAGCATCTGAGCTGGAAAGTCCCTGGTCCTGAGCCCACCGCCCACCTGCACCGTGAACGTGCTTTAAAGGCCTTCTTTGCAGACGTTGCTTTAGGGAATTTCAGGTGCCACCTGTCCTTCGACTTACACCTTGCACTCCTGCCATGTTACTTTAGAAATCCCAGCATTGCTTGTTCGCAACACCCAAGGCCAAACTCCCTACATACAGCACCAGTTCTCACACCTTGCGTGCACACACATGCATGTACGCACACACACTAGTCCCACTCTGCTGTGCAAACTCAGGTGACGGAGGCATCTTTGCCAGGAAGACGTGCATGTCTGTAGCCATGGCAACAGCTGCTGTGCTCCACAGCTGCAGGGTAGCAAAAGGACAAGCAGCCTGCTGCCAGGCAGAAGGGGCGAGGGGTGGGGGGCACACAGGACAATAAATGCGGGCCTGGTGCCCACCGTCAGTTGAGGCTGGACGGGTGCTGCCAAGGGAGGCAGAGGAAGCATGTCTAAGACATGCTATTGCTGAACTAGCAGAAGTTGTTCTGCTCCTTTTGTGTTACAACCGCTTCCTCAAAAACTCCCAAATAAGGCCACGGACATAACCAGGAATGCTTTCAACAGCTGGAAAACCAGACCAATATTCCTGCCTCCATCCTGCAAAGGGGAAGCCGAAGCAAGAAGCTGGCTAGTGGGTTCAGAACCGAGCAGCACTGGCGCTGAACCAAGAACTGCCAAACTCACCACTCAGAGCTGTTTAGGACTCTTTGCACATGCAGTAACCGCGGGGTCACACTCCTGAGATGTCAGGCAGCAACGCAAGAGCACGGGGAGGGCAGAATGTTGATCCCTGCCTGCATTTGGTGCCCTGGTGGGAGCAGGTGACCAGCTCTTTGCCAGCCAGAGAGGACTGTTGGAAGGAAGGGCCCAGAGCACCACAGAGATTGCCAACAGCATCCTCTGCTTGGGTCATTTTGCATACGCGGCTGCTCGGGTCCTCGACAGGCTTTGCCAGCGCAGTCCGTGGGGGTGCTGCTTGGGGTGGAGCCAAAGAAGATGTGCGAGATGGTGGAGAAAGGCTCGCCTCCACTCGGGCCGTCCTGCCCACAATGAGGAGGAGCCTCCTGGGCCTGCATGGGCAGCGAGTAGTGAGGAGGAGGAAGGCGATGATAAAGGCTTCTAGGGCCGCTCCACTGCCTGCTCAGTGCAGCTGTTTGCTCCTTTTTTCAGGGCCATAAAGGTCTAGCTTGTTTGCTCAAATCTTTGGGCACAGGGCTGCTCTGTCAGCGCTCCATTGTCTGCCAAGCTAACTTTTAACTGGCAGCACCCTTTCATCTGTTGCTGCTGCTGCTTCACCTGAGCCTCTGCTGAGGAAGCTGCCAGCACAGCGGGTGCCTGATCCCCACATGCTCAGAGGTCTCTGTGACTCCATCGTGATGCAAAAACCTGCCGAACCTGTTTGATCAGGGACTGCTGCCAACTGGCCACCGGAAGGAAGAGCGTTTGTGTGGCAACAGTGATGCCTTCGTTCTGTTTTGGATGCGTCTTTCTTTCAGGGAATCTGGGAACACTTGCTTGCCACAGATTCATGGAGTATTTGAGCATGTGTTTTTCATGGAAAAGCTTCTGGGGAATTCCAAGATTTTCTGGAAACTAGTTTAACATTGTAGAGTTATATACTGGCTTTGAGTATCTGAAAATCCTGGCTGGGGCGACTTACAGTCTCCTTCTGAGTGTGTGTGTGTGTGTGGGGGGGGGGTGTCCCCAGCCAGAAGGATGGGGACACACAGTCATGACAAGCATGCTTCCTGAGCAGCCCTGCTCATGCTGCTAAAGCAGTAGCTCCCCCCGCCCCTTCCTTTCCAGTTCAAACCAGCCTTAGGGCAAGCTGCCCGCCCTAGACCCACGAGGAAATGGATGCTGGCCGGTGGCTGATGTGCACCCCTGTGGGCCTGGACTGGCATTCAGGAGAGCTATGCACCATGCACTCCAAGGGACGTGTGCGGGGGTAGAGAGCACGTGTGGCTTCTGACACTGGGACAGCCATGGGGACAACCTGCCATGGATAATTTTCTCGCTGCGGGCTCTGTCTCATCCCCTTTTCAAGCCATCCAAGTCACTGGCCAGCCCCACATCACGTGGTCGGAATCCCGCACTTCTTAAAGCAGCCTCTTGCTTTAGCTGGCTCGATTCTCCTGCCATTGAGGAGGTTCTGCTTTTACGGGGCCCAGGAGAAGCTTCCTCTGCCAACGTGCGGCACACTATGCTTAGTTCCGAGCACCTGCTGCGCTTCCTCCTCACCTCTTTCCCCGCTAAGCGAAGCACTTCCAGACACTGCAGCGCTCCTTGCAGACGCATTTTGCTCTGGCTGCGCGGGTGCAAGGCGCAAGTGCACTCGTGCTGCAGGCTTGAGTCCAGGCAGGTTTGTTTTCAATCCTTTTCCTAATCATCCCCTGCAAGGAATTGGCCATTTTCACGGGAGCCGTGCACCAGCTCGGCATTTCATCGAGCTGTTCCCAGTCCCAGTCCTGCGGCTGCGTGTGGCGTGCGGCGCAAACAACAGCTCTTGACTCAGCACAGGGAGTCCTGTACTTAGGAAACTGGGATGTTTTCCCTCAGCAGCGCAGCCCTTGTTATTACGGCTGCTGTGCATTTGGGTGCCCAGGGTGGAAAATTGGCACTGCTCGCCTGCACACTAATTAACATAATCGGCATGTCAGGCAGACATTTGCTCGTGCAAAGCAATGCTGCTCCTTCGGGGACAGTCTTGGGAAGCGGGGGAGCCAAGCACCTGCCCCGTGTGAGTGGCATCCTTTGCTGAGAGGTTACGCAGTCCCAAGACCTGGGGCAGCCCTTGGGGTAGTCTCCCACCACCCAGTACCTGAAGCCGCTCTTTCCCATTCATTTTGGAGTGACGTTCAAAGCTTTGATCAGAGGACAAATAACTTTTTGAAGTGGGAGCTGAGGGAAACAGTCCGGAAGTCATTCCCTTTAATTCTGGATGAGTGAGGTGTGGCAACTTTGCAGGGCAGGCCATTCTGCTTATGCCCAGAGGCACTCCTCTTTCCCATTATTACTCCTCCCTGCATCATGGAATGTAGCCCTGTAATTGACAGGTGGCTCTAAGCTGTAGCTGCGCTTGAGCCTCGATGGTGGAAGGGGTGAGCCACCTGAATTTCCCTTCAGCTAACCAGACAGCCCAGCTTTGTGTGCCGGCGATGCCAGCCGGCATCCCTGTTGGGCTGCCCCAGTGGGCGAGGGGCAGCATCCCTCACCCCTCTTGCTGCAGTGCAGGAGCCGCCGGGCCCTGCAGCCTCAGCAGGGCAGCAGCTGAGCTGGAGAAAACCCTCCAGCAGGCCAGTGACCCACTTACCTTGTTCCTCTGAAAAATGCATGACATGCTGGAAGGCTCGCACACGCGGCCTCTCTCTCACACACCCACTCTCGCTCTGGGACACTCTGCTCACGCTTGCCTCGCCTGGCCTCGCCTCGCACACACTCACTCACCCACATTCGTGTCTGTTGCAGATTCCACCCTCGCTCAACTACACGCGTCTGGACAAACAGACGCAGCCAGACGTGCTCCCCCGACAGTCTCTTCTCCACCTTCTCTTTGCCGCACAGCACCTCTCATTGTCTTCTCTAAGCCCTTAATCAGCTGTCCCCAGTATGGGTCCCTCCAGGCATGCTGGACCACCATTCCCATCATTCCCAGGCCATGCGGGCGCAATAGTCCACCACGCCAGGTAGGGTCCGGGTTGCGTGGGGGGGCGGGCGGCCACCTACAGTCAAAAAGCAGGGGTCACGTGGGACAAAGGGCTACAAGCTCCCACCCACGCTGCTCTGCCAAGGTGGCTTCCTCAGCGACATGCAGCTCCATGGGATAACGCCTGGTGCCCGCCAGGTGTGCCGGGGTGCACCTCTCAGCATCCTCTGCCCCCGAGTGGGCTGTGCACATGCAGGCCCTTCCCCTCACTGCCCCTCCTTGCCCGGCAGCCCCCGCAGAGGCAGAAATGCACACCACAGCCGCCTTCTGCCCTGCTGGTGCCCCTGTTCTGCCACCCCCCCCTGCCAGCCTGCACTGCCTCCCTTGGGCTTGCCCGGTGCCTGTGCTCCTGTGCAGGTGGCGTGGCGTGGCGTGGCGTGGCGTGGGGAGGCAGCCCTCACAGACAGCAGCAGAGGCAGCCAGTCCTTGCCGCACCTGCACAATGACCTTGGTTTCCTCTCCAGTGCTTCTTAATGCACTAATCAGCCAGCCATTCCTTTCCAGCTGCTCCTCAGAGGGGAGGAAGTTGCGTAGAACCATGCAGGGAGGGGCAGGAAGGACTGGGGAGCAGATGGGATGGAGCGGCCTCGTGCTCCAGTTCCCAACTAGAGAAGCCCAGAAGTGGAGAAGGACAACCACAGCCCTCTGCCTGCCGTCTCTTTTTGCCATGTGTTACGTGCAGGTAGGGTGCTCCTAGACATGGGGGTTCCATCAAGCCACCCTGACTAATAACCAGCGGTAGAATCGAAGAACTCATAAAGCAGTGGAATGAGAAGCTGCCTATAGACCCATCCTCCACCTCCCAGCTCCCCCAAACCATGCAAATCCTGCCACTACCCCACAGCCTTACAGGCTGGATGTTCATGCGCAGTTCCCTCTTGCCCGGTGGGCTGCTGCTGAACTCAAAAGACTGCTTTTCTGTGTTGCTGCGCAGTTTCGCCCAGTACCACCCTGGGCTTTGCAGGCACGCTCTCGAACATAATCCGTTCCGTGTCCCTCTTCCACACACTGGGTTCTGCCCAGGTTGCCTGCAGCCCCCCGGCTAAGCTGGCCCCTGAGGGCCTTGCCTCCCTACCCCCCCCCCCAGTAGCTACCAGTTGCTGCTGGCCAACAGCCACGGTCACTGCAATCACTGGATCATACACACCATGGTGAAGAAAGATGCATCCAAATCCTCGCTGCTGCATTTTAAGAAGCAGGAACCAGGAAAAGCCAGGCTGGATCAGGCCAGAGCCCACCGATCACTCCAGCCTTCTGTTTGCACTGCTGGTGGGTGAGAGCCTTCCTCGCATGCATTGGTCCAATCCCCTTTGGCAGCCTTCCACGCTTCTGGCAGCACCATGCCATGCCGCCTGCACTGTGGGCAGAGGTCCTAAACCTCCCACCCACCGGCTTCATGGGATGGCGCCCTGGGCTCTGGCCTGATGAAAGAGGGGGGACGTTCCTCCCCCTCCAACTTCCTCCATGCCAGGGATGACTGTGCACCCCTCGAGCACGTCTCGCCATCCTCACTTTTCTCCGAAGCCAAATGCTCCTAGACTTTCCTAGCAGGGGAAAGGGACCCTTCGACCGGGCGGACCCTGGCTGCCCTAAGCATCCCCTTGTCCCAGCTGGCCCCTAAGGGTTAATGTCACCATGCTTGGGGTTTCAGCCTTTGCTGCTCCTTGCACAGGTCAGGCTGTTGCTGTTCTGGACTGAACAATGTTATCTCTCTTTCCTCTGGGGCTAGTAAATTGTCCCCTGAGTTAAACATTGAGAGGAGAAGAGCAGCCTGGCCCTTTTGTTTTGCATTGGAGCAAAGGAAGGATTTCTTCACCCAAGGCATGAGGAGCCTGTGGAATTCAGCCTGGGTGAGGGGGGGGGGGGAGGATGTGCAAGGGAGAGCAACCCTGAGCGGCCTTCCTGGTGCCTCCAAAGGTGCTGGACTGCAACTCCCATCACTCCAAGCTGGCATAGCGAATGCTACCCCCAACTTGAGGGCCTGTGCATGGGCTAACTTTAAAATATGGATCAAAGGGGCTTCTTGTGCATAGACATGAAAGCTGGCAGAGCTCCCCCAGGGCCAGGCTCTGCATACTCTTTGCATGAGCTATTTCAGGAGCACGTAATTTTTACTCCAAAACCACTAAGGCTGGCTGGCAAGGCGCGAACCTTAATGCCTACATTTGCTTGCATTTTGCTGTTTGCTCTCTCTGCAGGTGCCCTCCCCACCCAAAGTTGTTTTGCTCTTTCTTCTGCTAATTACCCCCAAGCCTGAAATGTAGATTGTAAGTGCCTCGGGGCTTCCAAGGGAGGTGGCGGAGTGGGGGTGATGGAAAGACTGGACAACCACATGGTGAGCATGTCACGAGAGGAGCCAGCTAGAGCTGGGGGTCAGACTAGATGGCCCAGGAGACCCCTTCTGACTCGTTCTGTTTCTCTGTTTGTGTTAATCTGGAAACAAGCCTGCCTGCAGATGGTACTCTGCAATGAATGAATTCATTTTTAATACTCCGTTCTGGCACTGCTAGCCCCAAATGCAGAAATGTCTTGAGCCAGTGCCTCCAAAAATCTGGGTTGACAGATTTTAAAAGCCCAGCAAACCAGGAAACCCACAAGCGGGACACAAGCCGAATAACCAGCTCTCGCCCAGGTTCCCCAGCAACTGGCGTCCTTCGGCGTGTTTATCTCTTCCATCTCCCACCATTCTGCTTCTTTGGACAAATGTTAGAAACATAGAAACATAGAAACAGAGTGAGTCAGAAGGGGCCTCCCGGGCCATCTAGTCTGACCTCCGGCACCAGCCGGCTCCGCTCATGACATGCCCACCATGTGCATGTCCAGCCTGTCTTTGAACACCCTCACCGATGGGGCCTCAACGACCTCCCGTGGAAGCCCATTCCACACCCTCGGGGTCCTGACTGTCAGGAAGTGCTTCCTGGCATCCAAATTGACCCTTGGCTCCCTGAGCTTTGCTCCATTGGCACGCGTCCTGCCTTCCTCTGCAGGGGAAAACAGGCCTCTCCCCATCTCCATGTGACAGCCCCTCACATACCTGTTCCAGGGTGATGAGAGATGGGCAGGATTTCTTTTTACCATTTATCCTGCTTCTTCTCCAGAAAGGCTCCCTGAGTGACTCACATGTAATCACTGCAAGAAGATCCCTGGCTTCCTTGGAAAGCCCAGCACAGGAACGGGGAGAAAAGGCAGTGGCGGGGGGGGGGGGGTGTTGTACCACAGGGGGGTGGAGTGGCCTGCATCCCTCTTTCATTTTCCTCAGGGCATTCTGTTGAATGACTGCTGGAAATCTTCCAATCTGTTTTCTTTCTACTGTGCATAGTTTTATATGCACCTATCGCATTCCCGCTATTCTCCCCTTTTTCTAAGCCAAAGAGCCCTGAAAGCAGTAACCCTTCCTGAGAGGCAGCCGTTCCAGCCCCTTTTGGCGGCCTGGACCTTTCCTGGCTCCACGATGTATTTATGAGGTAGAGCACCAGAACTGTGCACAGGATTTCAGGAATGTCCGCACAATGAATTTATACAAGGGCATTATGATATTGGCAGCTGTAGTTTTGACTCCTTTCCCAATAACCCCAACACAGAACCGACCTCTCTCAGAGCCGCCCCACACAAGAGCCGTGTTCGCATTGTGCCGCTTGCCGCAAGGGCAAGACACCTTCGTTCACCTGCTACTGGTTTCCTGCAACAGTTAGGCAGCCATGAAGTTTTGTCCATTTGATTGCAACAATCTGTTATGCAAATGAGCACCATCAGCCTGAGAATAATGTCCGTAGTGTCTCCCTACAAGGCAGATAAATGTTCATCCATTTTTATTTACAGGTATGATATTTGATTTCTACAGTTTTGGGGCAGGGGGCCAAGCCCTAAAAACCTGCAGCTTCAACAACTCACACTAACAACAAACTGCACACTCCCAAAGGCAGAGGGAAGGGCATCGGTTGTTCAGCGACAGAGGCCTGCAAATAGAGATTGGTCTTGATAAAAGAGGAGGGTGGATCTGCCAGGAATATTTCCTGCAAAATTCCCACCATCATCCTTTTGAAGTGCCGGGGGGCTTGGCACAAAGGAGACTTGTAGCCTTGTTGCTGCCATGTTTATGATGAGATGGGCTGCAAAGAGCAAAGCTTCAGAGATGCTTACCCTTACATGCTTTAGGACAAATTACCCGAAGGGCCACCTTCACTGCCCACCATGAAACCAGCCCTCCTTGCTAGCCCACTGGTGAGAGCAGCTAGCCTGGTCACTGCCTGGTGACCGCCTGCCTCTGGAATCAGTTGGATCAGGCGCCTGGCAGGCTTGATGGCCCCAAGCACCCACTCCTTTCCTCCGACCCCCCCCCCCATGACGTTGTGTGAGGCTGGGCTGCAGCTGCCTTTGGACTGCAGGCTCTGTGCGTTGGTGTTGGAACGGTTGCTGTTCTTACTAGTGCGTCTTTTTACTGCACGAATTTCATTATTGCTCTGTCTATCTCGAGAAGGCTCCTGCCCCAAAAAGGCAGCCTTCAAATAATTTATTTTGTAAAAATATGTAATAAACTATCTCTTGCCCCTTCGTCATCTGTGTGGTTGCCATTTTTCAGAGTAAGACCTGCTGGTGTTGCATACAGGGAATCTTGGCAAGTGCCGGTGCAGGGCGATTCTGCTGTTGACCAGCTCTGGCAGCTGGAATGGTTTCCATTTGCATTTCCAGGATCAGACATGGTGTCTTCTCCACTCTTCACACTCTCATTCCCAGGGTCACAACACGCTATGCAGCCTCTGTATTTATAGCAACGGCTCTTCCCACTGGAATAAAAGACACCAGATGGGGCCCCCTTTTGGCACGCGTTCTGTGAGGTGCGGCCAGAGCAGCGACCCCTCCCGTCTGGTGGGCTGTGTGGACCCCTACTCACCCGTGCTGTGTTCCTTCAGCTTCCTCTTCCCATTGCCCCTGGAGATGCATGCAGAACCCCCATGTGCTCACAAGCATGACATCACTTCCTTGCATCACAGCCCACCTCTGAATACATGCAGGAGGTGAGCCTGCAGATTATAACCAGTGGAAGCATTCCAGTTAGTTGTGGTGGTACTTATTAAATAAAGTGACATTTTAGCTTGCTTTTAACCCATCTTGCCAAAGAGGCACACATGGGCAACCTCCCCCACAACCACCTTGCCAAATACAAAGAAAGTCAGAAAAGAAACATGATGAAGCTTCAGGAAGAAACTTGGCTGAGATCCCGGGCCAAGTCCTAACTTGGCACTGCAGGTCTGTTAACTGGGAGTGGGTGAGAAGCGCTTCTTAGGCCCTTTCCCCTTCAAGCCACACGCTTCACCAAGAGCTTCTGCAAGGAGAGAATCAGATTTCCCCCACGATCCCCCCAGTATTTTTGTACCTCCTGTTCCCATTTGTACTGAATTCTCCTGCATCTTGGGAAATGCCCCATTCTAATGATGCTGCATGAAAACGATTTGAGCTCAGTCTGCAACACAGGAAAAGACATGATTTTAGTTCATGGACACTATTGTATATAACAACAGACCAGGATGCCTGGATTATCCTGGTTCTTTATGAATGGATAGCATACTGGAGCATGCAGTCTGTCCACTCCAACTTCACTCCTCCCTTTGTATAAACAGACAAAACTGACCAGGAAACAACAGCTTATCATGATGCCTGGATGTAGAATCCCCGTTTGTTGCTCCCAAACAGGCCAGAATTGGAAGCCAGCAACAGTCCAGACTTTGCCCATTTGTAGGAAGTAACAAGCAAACAAGATACTGTCATTAGTGTAAACAAGGATAGCCAGGAATGCAGGCTTATTGCTATCTATGGACACAACCCCTGTGCGATGGGCCATCACGCAACACCCGAGAGGCAGTCCCTGAAATCTCTAGGCAGGGCTGAGAAAGGCGGCACACGTAGACGCCGGGCAGTGGCTGCCAGCCAGAGCAGGCAATCCAGAGTGGCTGATTCAGGATGCAGCACCTGTGCCTCACCACTCTCAGTTTCCCCAAATCGCAGGAAGCTTCCATGTGGCCAAGGAGTACTAGAGATTTATTTGAGTGCAAATTTGCATTTATTTAAGCTGAGCGATGCCTTGAGGATGCTGTGAGGGGAAGGGGTGGGTAAAGACACATTCTGGGCTAAGTCTGTGAAAGGCATCAGAACCTGCAAAGCCAAGGAGGTGCCTTGAAGCTTCTCTGGGTCCCTTCTGGCCTGGCCGGTGCCAAACGCAGGCTGGCTCTGGGCCGAGTGTCTCTGGCTTGCTTTTGAGCAACAGCTGCATGTTGGGGATGGCATGAGCGGAGCCGGCTGGAGCTGGGGTCAGACTCGATGGCCTGGGAGACCCCTTCTGGCTCGCTGCACATGGGCAGGGTGTCTGGGGCCTGGGGCTATTCATGATGAGTGCTCATTTAATGGAGTACCGGCTAGCCATTGAGATGCTGCTATAGCAACTTCTTCTAGGAACACGCTCCACACAGCCAGCACCGTATCCAAAGGGCCTTATTGCATTGGTGGCTAAAGCTCCCCAAATGCAAATCATCCGTGTGAATTAAGAACAGGTGGCGAGCCCTTCTAGGAGCGGGAGAAGACGGCCCTCCTTTGCAGGCAGAGCAGCTGCCTGCTGCTCCCCCACTCCTCCGCCTATCCCGAGTGGCCTGGGGTCCCGATAAGGTGCCGTCATCTGGATGAGGAGTGGGAAGCCGCACCCTGATTGCCACCCAGAGCCACATGGGCAGATGCCCACCTGAGAGAACCCGCCACCCCACCCGGCCCCAAGTGGCATGCCTTGCTGCCACAGTATCAGCTTTAGGAAATCGACATCCAGGCTTCGTTGGGCTGACTCAGCCCTTACACACAGTGGTTGTGTACTTTGTAAAACTGTAAGTGAGAATGTTGTGAATTATGTTCCTCAGGGTTCTCTTTGTCTGCCTGAGTTTAGACTTTGGAAGAGTTTTTTTTACTCCCTCTGAATTTGTATGTCTCCTACCACTGGATAATGAAAAATGCGCTGGCATCTGGCAACTGGCAACCAAATGCTGGCATCTGGCAACCAGAAGCTCATGATTGGAGCCACAGTCAGCTCCTGGTCTAGTTTTTACTGACTGTATAGAGTTTCTCCATCTTTGGCTACAGAGCACATAGTCAATCTGATTTCTGTGTTGACCATCTGGTGATGCCCATGTGTAGAGTCATCTCGAGTTGTTGGAAAAGAGTGTTTGCTATGACCATCGTATTCTCTTGACAAAATTCTTCCAGCCTGTGCCCTGCTTCATTTTGTACTCCAAGGCTAAACTTGCCTGTTATTCCGGTTATCTTTTGTCTTCCTACTTTAGCATTCCAATCCCCCATGATGATAAGGACATCATTTTTTGGACTTAATTCTAGAAGGTGTCAACTTCCGCCTCTTCAGCACCAGTGGTTGGGGCATAGACTTGGGGCAGTACTGTATCCCAGTACTGCTTTTCCTACTCTTGTATTGACTATGAAGGCTACTCCATTTCTTCTGAGGGATTCTTGCCCGCAGTGGTATACCTGATGGTCACCTGAATTAAATTCACCCATTCCTGTCCATTTTAGTTCGCTGATTCCTAAGATGTCGATGTTCAGTCTTGTCATCTCTTGTTTGACCACATCCAGCTTGCCTTGATTCATGGATCTTACAAACATTCCAGGTTCCTGTGGAGTAAAGATCTTTGCAGCATCGGACTTTCCTTTCACCACCAGATACATGCACAACTGAGTGTCCTTTCGGCTTTGACCCAGTCGCTTCATTCTTTCTGGCACTACTAGTACCAGCCCTCCGCTCTTTCCCAGTAGCATATTGGACACCTTCCGACCTGAGGGGCTCATCTTCCGGTGTCATATCTTTTTGCCTTTTGGTACTGTCCATGGGGTTTTCATGGCAAAGATACTGGAGTGGGTTGCCATTTCCTTCTCCAGTGGATCACGTTTTGTCAGAGCTCTCTGCTATGACCTGTCCGTCTTGGGTGGCCCTGCACGGCATAGCTCATAGTTTCATTGAGCTACGCAAGCCCCTTCACCATGACAAGGCAGTGATCCATGAAGGCGATTGCTTTCATAGCTGCTTTAATTTGTTGTGTTTTAATTGCTTTTAACATGTTTTATTTTCTTAATATGTTTCATGTATTGTAAGCCGCCTAGGATGGCCTCAGCAGTTATAGGCGGCCTATAAATACATGTATAAACATACAAACAAACTGGCCCTTCTAAGGGCTTTGCTTTCTTTGCAAAAGCTCCGTAAATCAGGGCGCCAAGCAAGAGAAGGAAGTTTGCCAGGCCCACGCTGAGCTAAGGGCCAACAGGGGGGCTCTGGATGCCCATGCCTTTCCCGCACCAGCTTTCCACCACGCCAGCTTCCTTTCTTAATTCACGCTTATTTCCTCTCCCAGCAGCTGCGCTATGAGAGCTTGGCGCAGGACCCCGCGGGGCAGCTTTCTTCAGTTCTCAACAGAAGGTAGAGGTGGTGGCAAAGACGAGAAGAAAGCAAGCCACCCCGCGAACGAGCGAGTCAGTCGTGGCTTTCTTTCAGCGGCTGCTCAAAACCGTCTTCCCCTCACTTCACTCCGAAAGCTTGGTGCATTTCGTACATCCTGAGGCCACAAAGGAGGCAAAAGTGGTGCAGCAAGTCTGAAGACGAGTCCTGACTGTAACACCCTGAGCCGGGACCTGAGTTCTAGAAGCCTCCCTCTAAAGGCGACATTAAGCTGCCCTGGGCATAGGCGTTGCTTCTGCCATAAACTGCCCACACAGGGTGATACGGGGCACGGGACGATGCGATAGAAAGCAGCGAATACCAGCTGCGAGGAAACGCCCACCGCGGCATGCACGCTGCCCACGCTCCGGCTCTCCCCGCAGAGCAAAGGTGGGGGCGAGGGGCACCCAGCGCTGGGCACCCAGAGGGCCTCTTTGCGCTGCTTCTCCTCCGCAGCCTACGAGCACAAGAATGCCGGGCTGCGGCCCCCGCTAGGCAGTTGCACCCCAAGCCTTGGCCTGGGCCGGGCCGAGCCCCCTGCTCCGCGGGGCTCCCACGCAGCAGGGCTGCCCAACAAGGGGGTTGGCCCTGTCGGCCCACCGGTGCACCTGCAGCCAGACCGGAACCCGCTCGTCCGCACCCCGTTTGCCCCACAGCCACACAAGGGGAATCCCTCCCCGCACCCAGTGCCACTGCAGCACAGGGAAAGGGCTGCCTGAGGCCAGGTCGGGGCCTTTTGACGCCCTTGCTTGTGGGGCAGGCATGCAGAGCCGAACCCCAGAGCCGCTGTCCGCTTCGCACGGGCACCGTCGGCCCGGGCATGGCCAGGCTGGCGCTCACCCTTCTTGGGCACAGGGGCAGGCCCAGGGGTGCCCTGGCCATGTGGCCAGGCCTGCCCTTCCCGAGAGGAATGCTGCCTTCGCCCTGGCCAGCGCCGGCCTGGCTGTCCTTCCTGGGCTTTGCGGGGACCCCCAGGAGGCCCCTGGGGTTGCTCACAGCCACATTGTTTTAATTGCTTCTATTATGAAAATGTGGCATTGGCAGTCAGGCCACTGGGTCTGTTTTGGTATCATAAGCCCTCATAATCCAACCAGCAATTGCACTGTCCAAAGTGGCAGCCTGGGACCATAACAATGTGAGGAAATCCTCAACGTGCCATGATGCTTCTTTTAGTAGTGGAGAAATATGCAAGGAGTAGCTGCTCCAATTAGAGAACTTCCCTTTCTGTCCCTCTCCATAAGTGCTTCTGCAATAGCTGTTAAAATGTCTGTCAGCCTTCCCCAAGCTGGTGCCCTTCAGATGTGTTGGAGGCAATGCCTGGGACAGATGGGAGTCTCCATCCAGCACATCTGGCGGGCACCAGGTTGCGGGGCTGCATTCCACCCCTCATCAGCAGTGGGCGCAGCACTGTTGGTTTAACTCTGCTGGTGAAAGGGAGAGAAAACTGCATAGCGCAACCTTTCTGACAGGCTTCAAGAAAAATGCAGAGAAATACACATGATGCCATGTGAGAAGGGCAGGGCTGGAAAGTAATGCCTATGGCAGTATGAAAGTAATGCTTCTCTCCGAGAGCCTACAGGGTTGGGCCACCTCTGCAAGCTGGAGGCTGCTGTTGACCGGCTCACCGCCACCAAGCTTCATGCCGCAGCCCCCGGTGCGCTGCCCACCCTGCTTACCTTTGCCCCTGCTGCAATGGGGAGGCAACTGGCAAAAGAGATGCCTCAGCACCAGCCACATGTAACCCTGCTAAGGCCCACACAATAGTGCGGGATTAACGCAGCTATTTGCCAGTTCACTGGCCACGCTCAGTCACTGTCTGGGCTTGCTATCAGATCTGGCCACTTGCCAAAAGCTGGGCTGGGGCGGGATGGGGAGGTGGACATAGAGCGGCGGGGGGAGGGCTGGCAAACGCTGTGCAGCCACAGTTCCTCTCAAGCTCCCCTGAGACCAGCCACTGACACAGGACTGGTCAGGGCAGCCCAGGCTGCGTCTGCAGGATGGATGCCGCGAGCTGCACCAGGCAACGGTCGCAGAGCAACCCTGAGTTGGAATCATTGATGCAAATCGGCCTCCCCACATTGCTCGTGGGATGTTCACATGTCGCGCTCAATTGGAAAGGATTTCTCCTTAGCAGAGACCCTCCATCCTGCAGAAGAACAACACGTATGCGGTGGGGAGGGTGCAGAGGCGATCGGAATAACCACCATCCCTCAAGCCGCCACACTAGCCTGGCCTGGGCACTGTGAATGCAGGCATTCCTTCTTGCAATGGCCCACAAATGTGCCTTGTGAGAACAGAGTGGCCCCCGGGCAGCCAGGAGTGGGGGAAGAATCCATTTAGGACTAGGACTATCAGGGGAACGACCAGACTCCGAGAACACACTTCCCAGAGCAGAGCCTCTTCTCTGAGGCTTTTCTCTCCTGATAATTTTCCTGGGGCCCAGCCTTTGCCACAACAAGATAAAAGTTTCTCTCCTACATGCAAAGAAACCCGGGGAGAATCTCCGAGATGATCTGTGTACCTATGTTCTGTTCACTGTACATCCATAGAAGGCATAATAGGACAGTGGAATGAATGAATGACCATTTACTGGATGCATTTCTATGGATGAAATGCAGGCAAGCTGGAACCAAAAGTCCAGACACTGAGAAATGGCAGACGAGATCTGATCCTAAAGAGGGACTAGGTTGCAAGGCAAATCCTGCAGTGGGGAAGCCTTTTCATCTAGCCTGATGTGCAGGAATGATTTGGAGCTGCTCAGGAATAGACAAAGGCACACTGTGCTTTCATCCCAGGCATGAAATTACTGCATCTTTCAGAAGCCCTGCGCACCGTTTGCCAAACAAGCTCTGAGGAATTCATGACAACCTGCAGCAAGACCAGAGTCTGCTGGCATATTGTTCCTTTCCTGCCCGGCAGAAGATGTGTGCATTGTCACTTGTGAAGTTTGGCAGAGCTGTTCGTTCTGCCATGATTGCACAGCTCAGGAACGTGCTGCACAGGAGAAGCACCGCCCCTCCCCTCCCCCAGCCCCCGTGCCCAAGGCAGCTGTTCCCCGAGGCCGGAGCCCCAGCCTGCTCTTGCGGCACCTTAAAGACAAACACTTCGTTATGGCCCCACAGCCCTCCCAGCTGTCATCACGCTTGCTTCCTGCATGAGCACATGAGAGCACAAGACAAGCCCTGCAGGACCAGACCAAAGTCCATCCAGCCCAGCACTCTGGACCCCTGGTGGCCTGCTGGCCATCCTCAGGACCTCTCCAGAAGGATGCTGCAAGACCTCCTCCTGCCCAAGCTGCTCAACAGCTGGCGGTGCAGGCACCGAGGGAGGGAGGGTGTGGCCAGCAAGGCCAGTAGCCATGGAAAGCCCCTTCCCTCAGGGACCTGGCCAATTCCCCTTCTCAGGCCACCTGGATTGGTGGCCATCACCATTTCCTGTGGCGGTGAATACCATTGTAACTATACACCATGTGAAGAACAACTTCCTTTTATCTGTCCCAAACCTTCCACCCGTCAGCTTCAGGGGATGGGCCCGGCTTTGAATGGTATGGGAAAGGGAGAAAACACCCCCCTCCACTTTCTCCACACCAGGCATTATGTTCAGCTCCCCTCACATGTCTCCCTCCCCTCGCCTTAAAGACAAACCCACTCGTTATGGCGCTGCAGCCTTTCCAGCTGTCATCTCACCCGCTCACTTCCTGTGTGGTGCAAGGAAGGAAGCGACAGGCCACCTTGGCTCACCGCAGCGCGGTGCGGATGCAGCCTCGGCCAAAAACAGCCTCCATCGTGCAAGACGTCACTGCAAGATGACTGACCGTGGCACATGCATCATACTTCCGGCTTCCGCCCAGCGCACGCTGCACTGTCCAGCCATGTCCTTAAGGAACAGCCGCTTCTTTTCAGATTTGTTGGACAGAGGCTCACAACGTATGGATTGACATCGGGGGTTTCGCAACCTACAAACCTTTTCAACAAAGTGGAAAAATGTATCAGCAAAGGCTCGATTGGTGCCAGGAATAATTTATTGCAGGGCGGACCAGGACCGGGCATTTCCCGTCTGTGAGTCTTTGATGACAGGCAGCTAGTTGCTTACAGATGCCCCACCTGAAGCAGACATTCAATTGCGAGCAGCCACCTTAGAGCACAGGCTGCGGCCAATCAAGATGCCAGCTCTGGATGGGTTTGTAGGATCCTGCAGAGAAAACAAGAAACAAATAAACAGAGCAAGTCAGAAGTGGCTTCCCGGGCCATCTAGTCTGACCCCCAGCTCCAGCCAGTTCCACTCATGACATGCCCACCATTTGCATGTCCAGCCTGTCTTTGAACACCCTCACCGATGGGGCCCCAACGACCTCCCGTGGAAGCCCATTCCACGCCCTCGGGGTCCCGACTGTCAGGAAGTGCTTCCTGGCATCCAAATGGACCCTTGGCTCCCTGAGCTTTGCTCCATTGGAGCGCGTCCTGCCTTCCTCTGCAGGGGAGAACAGGCCTCTCCCCATCTCCAGGTGACACCCCCTCACATACCTGTATGTTGCCAACATATCCCCTCTGAGTCTCCTCTTCTCCAAGCTGAAGAGACCCAGTTCCCTCAGTCTTGCCTCATACGGCATCCCCTGCAAACCAGCCACCATTCTTGTGGCCCTACGCTGCACTGACTCCAATCTGGCTATATCCTTTCTGTAATGAGGGGCCCAAAACTGAACACAATACTCCAGTTGCGGGTGCACCAGAGTCGTATAGAGCGGTAGTAATACCTCTCTTGATCTAGAAGCCACACTTCTGGCTATGCAACCAAGGGTGGCGTTCACCCTCTTGACCACCGCATCACACTGCTGACTCATGTTTAGCCTGCAGTCAACCAGTACCCATAGGTCCCTTTCACAAGTGCTGCTCTCCAGCCACTTGTCACCTAACCTGTACTTATGACACCTATTCCTATGCCCCAAGTGCAAGACCTTGCACTTATCCACATTGAACGCCATCCTGTTGTCTCCTGCCCACTTCCATAGTCTGTCCAGATCCTTCTGGATGTGGAGTACCTGCTCCTCAGTTGTGGCCACTGCCCCGGTTTTAGTATCATCTGCAAATTTGATCAACAGACTGTTCACCCCTTCTTCCATGTTGTTGATGAAAAGATTAAACAGGACCGGTCCCAGTACAGAGCCCTAGGGGACCCCACTTGTCAATGGCCACCATCCCGATGATTCCCCACTAATGGTTACCCTCTGCTTTCAGTCAGTCAACCATGCCCTAATCCACCGGACAGTGCTTTGGTCTATCCCAAAACCCCTCAATTTCTCAACCAGGATATCATGGGGCCCTTTGTCAAAGGCCTTGCTGAAATCCAGGTATACCACATCCACTGCATCCCCTCCATCTAGCCATCTTGAAACCTTGTCATAGAATTCCATAAGGTTTGTCTGGCAGGACCTGTTTTGCGGAAGCCATGTTGTGTGGCTGTCAGCCTCCCTTCCCTATCGAGCATCACTAGATCTCTCTCTATTATGAGCCTTTCCATTGTTTTTCCTACAATGGACGTAAGGCTAACGGGTCTGTAATTCCCCATGTCCTCCCTACTACCCTTTTTGAAAAGCGGGATCACTGATGCCACCCTCCAGTCCACTGGAACTTCACCCGTTCTCCATGAGGCCTCAAAAATGGAGGCCAGCGGGCGTGAGAGAACCCCTGCCAACTCTCTAAGTACTCTTGGGTGTATCCCATCAGGGCCTGGAGCCTTTATAATATCCAATGCCCTGAGGAGCCCCTCGACTTCAAGGGGGGTGACTCTAATCTGTGCCCCTAAGTCCCCAGCCTCATCTAATCTCCCATGCAAATCTCTCCCGTCCTTCTTTGGAGAGTACACAGAGGCCAAATAGTCATTTAGCATCTGTGCCTGTTCCCTCATGTCAGTCACTGGATCTCCTTCCTCCTTATTTAGTGGTCCCACCACTTGTCTCACCTTCCTCTTCCTATTTACATGCTCAAAGAAGCCCTTTTTGTTGCTCTTGATATTCTTGAGAAGTCTCAGCTCGTAATCAGCCTTAGCCTTGAGAAGAATCCTTCTGCAATGGGCCTCCTCCCGCTGGAATACCCTTTTGTCTATTTGCCCAGTACCCATTTCCTACGGAGGTTCCTCTTTCGTCTAATCCCTCTAACCACCTCCTTTCGCATCCATGGCGGCGCTCCCCTCCTCCACCTCCCCACCTTACTGACTAGAAGTATCATCAAAGCTTGTGCCTCCAAAACCTCCCTTTTGAGTGCCATCCACCCCTCCTCAACTCGCTTAACTTCCAGTAACCTATCCCAGGAGACTTTCCCCAGTCTGGCCTTCAGTTGGCCAAAGTTGGCCCTCTTGAAGTCCCAGCTTCTAGTGCTCAACCTGCTGCACGACCCCAGTCCCCTGATCTCAAAGCAAAGGATGGAGTGATCACTCGTATCCAGAGCTCCCCTAATCTGTACTTCATCTATCAGCTGCTCTCTATTGGTCCAGACCAAGTCAAGGATGTTTCCCCCCCTCATCGCCTCTCGGACCCTCTGTGTGAAAAACCCTCCCTCTATAGCTTCTAGAAAGCGACGTGACCTGGCTGTCACCGCTGAGTGAGTCTCCCAAGTAATATCCAGGAGATTGAAATCTCCCATAATTACTGTGTCTCTCCCTCAAGATATCCTTAAAATCTGGCCTGTCAGGACATCATCCAGGGTCTCAAGTTGCCCTGGAGGGCGAAAACATACCCCCACTGTCAGGTCTCTTTCCCTGTCAAAACCCCTAAGCTTCACTCGAACTGCCTCTACCGAATCCCCATCTGTGCTGCACTCTATCTCACTGCATCCTATCCCTTCCCTGACATACAAAGCCACACCCCCACCTCTCTTTCCCTTCCTGTCCTTTCTAAAAAGGTGATACCCTTCTATGTTGACATTCCAGACTTGCCTTTCATCCCACCAAGTTTCTGTGATTCCCACCAGATCGTATCCTCCTATTCCCAGGAGAGCTTCAAGCTCTTCCTGCTTATTACCCATGCTCCTAGCATTGGTGTTCATGCACCTCAACTCCTTCCCACCGCTTCCTTTCCTTGGAGTGCCCAGCCTCCTCCTTCCTCCCATCCTCCCTGGTACCTGGCCCCTCTCTGTAGGAGTCCTGTCAGTCCCTGCAGGACCTCTAAAACCCTGCTCCCAGAGCCCCGATCCTCTCCCCACAGGGAGAGGGCCTGAACACCCACCCCTCCCAGCTCAGTTTAAAGTCTTCTGGACGAAGCTCGCTAGAGCACCTCCAAAGGACCTTTTCCCCATCCTCGTGAGGTGTAACCCGTCCCTTGCCAGAAGTCCATTGGCAAGAAAACGAGTGCTGTGGTCGAGGAATCCGAAGCGTTCCTTCTGGCACCACACCCTAAGCCAGTCGTTCACCTCAGAGGCCCTCCTGTCCCTTCCTGTCCCAAATCCCCGGACGGGTAAGATTGACGAGAAGGCCACTTGGGCCTTCAGCTCCCTGAGTTTCTTCCCCAAGGCCGAAAAGTCCCTGGTGATCCCACCACCCCTGCCTGGCCACGTCGTTTGTGCCCACATGGATCACCAGGAGCGGCTGGTGACTCCCGGAGTGAACAAGACGCTCCACTCTGTCCTTCACGTGCCGGATGCGTGTGCCCGGCAGGCAGCAAACCTCCCTTGTCTCCAGGCTGGGGCGGCACACGCCGCCTCAGTGCCCCTCAGCAGGGAGTCCCAACAACTATCACCCGCCGCCGTACCTTCTCGGTGCTGGTGGGCAGCCGTGCCCTGGTCCTCGCCTCTCCTGCAGTGGCTCCCTTGCCTCCTGATGTCCCAGGCTGGGGGTCCTGCTGGTCCCCCGAGGCCTCCTCAGCCCCAGTCTCCCCAAGCAGAGAGAACCTGTTTCCCAGCTCCAGATCTGTGCCAGGAGAAGGAGGAGGCCGTGCTGGCCGCCTCCTCCTGTGGGTGACATACCTCCATGGCTCCGCAGCTGCTCCTCCCGTGGTCTCTCCCTCAGCCCTCTGTCGAGAGGGGGGCTGCTGCGGGGGGACCCGGAGAGCTCTCTCGGCCCTCAGGCACCTCACCTCCTCCTCTAGCAGGGCCACCATCTTGCACCGAGGGCAAGTGTATCCCTGCCTCTCCTGGGGGAGAAGGGCGAACATGTCGCAGCTCTCGCCGCGGCAGCAACACCCGTGACTCCCACCCAGGCCACCTCCTGGCCTGCCATCGGGATCCCTTTCGAGACCTGACCTTGGTCCCCTGCCTTGTTAGTCCTGCAGTTCCTCTCACTCGCCCAGTTCTCCCAGACAAAAACCCACGCACACATGCAAGGATAAAATAAAAATTTAAATTAAAAAACAAAACAAAAGGGAGTCCGCAGGCAGCCTGGGCCACAGCTCAGGGACGCAGACAAGGGACAACACCCTTGCCACCTCGCCCTCAATGCATGACTGACGGCTGGGCGCAGCCTTATCAGTCCCTCAGGCTGGTGGCCCCGCCTCCTGCTCCCTCCTGGCCTCTCTGGCCCCGCCCCTCCCTCTCCGCTGCTCCTGGCCCCCTGCTCCCTCCTGGCCCCTCTGGCCTCTCTGGCCCCGTCCCCTTCCTCTCCACTGCTCCTGGCCCCCTGCTCCCCTGCCCAGCCCCTGCCTTGCCTTCGCCAGGCCCCTGGCCACTTAGCCCTTTCCCAGCCTCGGCCTCTGCTGCCCCGCTGCTCAGCCAAGAGGTAAGTGCCAAAAAGCAAGAGCCAAAAGAAAATAACTATCCTGCTTATTTCCCTTCCAGTGTATGGTGAATCCGCTCATTAATTACCCTTGTCAGGCACAGCTTGTTATGACTTCTGGACACAGCAAGGGTGGCCAAGCCATGGACTCCAGGCTGGTTGTAAGCCAAGCCAACCACCCACCCTTGCCAGGCTCAGACATCATGACAAGCTGTGCCCAGCAAGAGGAATGACATGAACATGAGAAAAGCCCTGCTGGACCAGACCCACAGTTCATCCAGTCCATCACTGTGTTCTGTTCACATGGTGGCTGACCAGCCATCCGCATGACCTCTCGAGCAGGATGGGTGCAAGACCTCTGCCTGCCCAGCTCCTCAGCGACTGGCGTGTGCAGTCAGGCCACCTCTGGTGAAGGAGGGATCACGTAGCCTGCAAGGCCAGTAGCCATGGAGAGCGTCCTCCCTCATGGATTTGTGCAATCCCCTTTTCAGGCCAGCCAGATGGGTGGCCATCATCACCTCTCGTGGCAGCAATTCCATAGTTTGACTATGCGCTGTGTGATGAAGGACTTCCTTCGATCTGTCCAATGCGTCTTGCCCATCAGCCTCATGGGGTTACCCCTTTGGATGCTAGTATTGTGGAAGAGGGAGAAAAATGTCTCCCTTTCCATTCTCCACACCAGGCATAATTTTGAACCCACTCTCCTGTCTCCCCCGCTTGCCTTTTAGCAGTTCCCCATAGCGGAGTTGCTCAGCCCTGGGGTCCTTTAGCTGCCCTGCTTGGCACTCTTCCCAGTTCAATCATGCCCTTTTTCAGCTAAGGCAACCGGAATGAAACACGATCGTCCAAGTGCGGTGACACCAAAGATCTGTTTAAAGGGACTATGATCCTGACGATTCTATTTTCACATGGGGTTTGCCTTCTTCGCAGCAGCTGTGCTTGGGGTCGACGTTTTCTTTGAGCTGTTCACCATCACCCAAGTATCCTCTCTTGCTCAGTCACTGCTAGCTCAGATCACATCAGCACATAAACTGGGATTTTCTGCCCTAATATGCATTATATGCTAATCAGGAAGCCTGTGAATTACCCCTGTGGGGAGGGAAACATAGAAACAGAGCGAGTCAGAAGGGGTCTCCTGGGCCATCTAGTCTGACCCCTGGCTCCAGCCGGCTCTGCTCACGACATGCCCACCGTGTGGACATCCAGCCTATCCTTGAACACCCGCACTGATGGGGCCTCAACGACCTCTCGTGGAAGCCCATTCCACACCCTCGGGCCCTGACTGTCAGGAAGTGCTTCCTGGCATCCCAATTGAACCTTGGCTCCCTGAGCTTTGCTCCGTTGGCGCACGTCTTGCCTTCCTCTGCAGGGGAGAACAGGCCTCTACCCATCTCCGTGTGACACCCCCTCACATACCTGTATGTCACCAACAGATCCCCTCTGAGTCTCCTCTTCTCCAGGCTGAAGAGACCCAGTTCCCTCAGTCTCGCCTCATATGGCACCCCCTGCAAACCAGCCACCAACCTTGTGGCCCTACGCTGCACTGACTCCAACCTGGCTATATCCTTACTGTAATGAGGGGCCCAAAACTGAACACAATACTCCAGTTGCGGGCGCACCAGAGTCATGTAGAGTGGTAGTAATACCTCTCTTCATCTAGAAGCCACACTTCTGGCTATGCAACCAAGGGTGGCGTTTGCCCTCTTGACCACCGCATCACACTGCTGGCTCATGTTTAGCCTGCAGTCGACCAGCACCCTGAGGTCCCTTTCACAAGTGCTGCTCTCCAGCCACTTGTCACCTAACCTGTACTTATGACACCTATTCCTATGCCCCAAGTGCAAGACCTTGCACTTATCCACATTGAACACCATCCTGTTGTCTTGGCTTATTTTCATGCAGGCACAATCCCTGGATCCACCCTGGTCCCAGTATTATGGGATCTCCAAAGCATCACAGATTTGTCTCCCAATGTGCTGCAGGCTAGCAGGGCCCACCGCATCCTGCATAGGGCAAACATGCCAGGAAACAGCTGAATCACAGGTAATCGAGAGCACATAAGAGGACCTGGGCTGGGCCCACCTAGTCCAGCATGCTGTTCACACACTGGCCATCCAGCTGCCCGTGGGAAAACCACAAGCAGGACATGCAAGCACAGCATCCTCCCATCCATGTTCCTAGCTACTGGTGCCACAGGCAGGCTACTTCTGATACTGCAGCGCTGTGGAGCCACAGACTGGTGGGGTCCTTTTCTGGAGCCATCCGTACTTCCTGGAGCCATGACTACCTGTTGAACTGTGTGCTTGGCCAAGGACAACCTCAGTTCAACTCTGTCTCCTGCAGCCTGAACTGGGACAAAGATTGTTCATATATACGCTACTCTGTTTACTGGCTCGCTCAACTAGGGTGCGAGTGTTGCATGCAGCCAGCTATTTTGCAAATGGTCACTATTAACACAGTGGCAGTCCGCATTTGCTCCGTCTGACTTCATTGTGTAGCTCTCCCTACATCTGTGTATGAGTTTATAAACGTTTCTGTGTATGCATCCATACACACACCCCTCTCACAATATCTCTTGATGCATCAATTGACGTGGACTTTGGTCCCCCAAAGCCAATTCTGTCATGTCTCTAGACACTGCCTGGCTCTTTCTGGTTAACCATTACAAATTGCTCCCATCTGATTCTGTGCTCGCATGCAGAAATAAGTGCGTAAAACTCACTGCCCCTTCTTTTTTATTAGCTCATCTCGCCACACTTCCACTGCCTGAGTTGACTGTGCATGGCGTATCAGAACAAAACTGGCAAGAAGTGCTTGAAATGGCTGGAAGGGGTGGGTGTTAACACCCCCCCCCCATTAACAAACTTGGTGGTGCTGAACGGGCTTCAGCATTGGCGCTGGGGGGTGCAAAACAGCAACCTGTGCTTGGGCTCCTCGGATTGGGCTGATGCTGCCCTGCAAGCTGCACTTCCCTTGGGCTCGCCTTGTGCTGCTGGGAATGTTTGGAAAGAGAGACTGTTTTCTTACAAAGACCATCCAAGATTCTAGTCCTCTATTGTCTTATCTGTCAGGCGGCTTGAGGTTTTCCATGACTCAGGAAAGAAGCAAAGCAATCAGCAGAAACTGTTCCACCATTTTTACTAGAGCTAATGAATGAGGGGCAACCAGACATGGCCAGGCAGCAGAAAGCTGTCCAACTGAAGCAGGGGCCTGCAAACACCATGCACGGGGCTTCTGCATCCGGGTAAGCTGTGTGGGTGGCCTGTTTCGGTTCCTCTGGGGTCCACTCGAGGCTGAAACAGCAAAACACACCAAATCAGATCCAACTGGTGCCATCAGATCCAACCGACCAGACTTGAGTAATCCTTTTTTAAGTGGCAAATGCTATTTTGAAAACAATGCAATGAGAGAGGGCGGGGAAAAGCAGATGATTGTAGCACCGTCAATTAATTTGCTAGTTTATAGTTTACCTTTATTAAAATAGCATTTTAATTTATGAATATTAGGCCTTAAGAAAGATGCCTTGAATTTGTATTAAATGCCACCCTGCACTGCCCGGCAATGCTCTCTGGCTGTACCTTTAGCCTCCTCCTGCCTCCCCAGCCGTTTTTAACAATGACCCCGAGGGAATCCCCTGTTAAAGTGGAGCTTGTGGAGTCATCACGTTGTGTCCTGCCCAGCCCAAGCCTTTCATTTAGCCTGGCTGCCTTTGGCCCAGTCCGGGCCGGGGAGAGCCCTGGCTGCAAAGGAGGCTCCTGCGGAAGAAGCGCTCGCACTGCAGCAGAAACGGCTTGCTGTCCCTTTAAGCCCCATCCTCAGTCCATGGAGGCTCCCATGAATGGGGAATTGAGCGAGCCAGTGGCAGCTGTCCTGCTCAGAAGGGCCTGAGACGTTTCCTTTGTGCTGTGGAAATGTGGTTGTGCTGGGTGGGAGAGGCCCAGCCAGGAGCCTGGAGAGCACGCGGGCTGCTTGGCCTCTCCCAGACAGGCAAGCCTGCGTGTTCCGACGTGTGCGCATGGTGCCCTCCCTTATGTGCAGGTACCGCTTCCCGGAAGGCTTGACTACGTTTGTTCATCTCTGGGAACATGGGCGTTTGTGCATAGCTGCATGCCGGAATGGTGTGCCAGTTGTGCATTTGAAGGCCTGCGATCTTGTGTGCAATCAACATCGGTCTCATTGCGTCGCTTCTACTGAGAGAAGTGCTGGGGCTGAAACAGATTTGGGAGCCAATAATCACCTCCAATGTAAGGATATGATGATAATGAACAAAGAGCATTCCTGCACCCTGATTTCCAAAGTGCAACTTAGTGCTCCCTGGGTGACACAAGAGGAGTCAAGATTAGGCCTGGGCTGGGCCTCCCAAGCGCCTGCCACCCTCCCCCCCCCCCACCATTCCCAATGGCCTCACACCTGTTTGCATCACACACAGAAGTCACTGGTGTCAGAATTGGGCTGTGCAGGCTCCTGGACCAGAAAAACGGGCCGTGGAAGACCGAGGGGGCCAGCTCACACCCCCAGGATCATTCGAGGAGCAGGGGGGACAAACCCTTAGCAAACTACTCAAATTATGCCATGATCTATTTAATTTATTATTTGAAATATCTATAGGCTGCCTTTCAAGAGTCAGATCTCAATGTCCACACAGGAAACCAAACTTGCAGTACGCATCAGCATAAGAAGACACCAGCTGAAACCAGAATAAACAGGCCTTCCATGCAAGGAAGGTGCTCATTCCCAAGGATTCCTCCAGCATTGCGCCATCCATCCTGGCGCCTGCTTACCCAGAGGGACAACATACCGGGCAAACCCCCAAGCCCGTTCCCATGCAGTCAGCCCACCTTTTGAGGACTCGGCAGGTAATCACATGTCAAGCATCTCCCAGCAGCTCTGAGGACTAGCAACCTGGTCTTCACGAAGTTCAGTTCTCACACAAGACTATTTTGTTAGTGTGTGGTTTTGCTTCTGCTCTGTTCTCCTGCAGCATTCCGGCTCTGATTAACACCATTTGCATGGATGGGGATGCGCCTCCATGCATTTGCGGCCATGTGCCTGCTCCTCAGGCCCTTTAGTGCACTGATGCACCTTTCCACATGCCCAAAAGACGGGGCCGGCAACTAGGCATGGCTCACTTTCAGCTGCTGGCACTCAGGAGGCACCGTTGCGTGCCAGGCTAGGGGGAAGCCAGGTGAGCCTCACCTCTCTGTGCCTGATCTAGCATGAATGAGAAGCAGGGACATGATGTCACTGCCAGCACACTCTCCCACATGAACTGCGCAGTTCCTCCTGGAAGGCTGGGTCACGTCCCCCAATCCTTGGCCAGGAATGTGGAGCCCTGGTCCGCTTCTGCTGGCAACACTTGCCATCCTTCGAGTAAGCAGCTCACAAAGAGACGCTTCCTTCCTTCAGGGAGAGATGCCCAGGCCCAACTGGGGCGGCTGGGACAGCTCGTGATGCGCACTCCCTGCCACTCCCTGGACCGGGGCTGGCAGGGCTGCAAGCTGGAGTGGCCTCCAGAGCTGGCGATGGACAGCATGCTCCAGCGCACCTGCGGGCAGCTAGGCTGGGCCAGTGGAGTGGAAAGCGGGTGACGCAACACACAGCTCTCTCCAAGCCTTCCGAGCCTGCCAGGGGCTAGTGTCCTCATGAGGAGCTCGGAGCACTTCCCCTTCCTGCTCTGCACGTTGGGGAAGAGGTAAAGTCTGTCTATGTGCAAAGGAAGCTGAGTGGGGTTCTGGAACTGGAGAGTGCATTCACACACATTAGCAGTGATGCTGGCGATTGGCGAGCGTTTGGATTTCTGCTCTTGGGCCCAAAAGCCACCTGGTGGGAAGCAGAAGTCGCGAGAAGGCAAGGGCCGGACAGCTGCCTGCTGAAGTGGTCTGGAGAAGTCGTGAGAGGGTCTCCTGGGGAGCCCGTGCAGCTTCAACATTTCTCGCATCCCGATTCCGGCATTTGGCTGCACTTTGCTAGGCTGTTAGCATACGTGCGGAGTTGCTGTTGGGCTTTTGATTGCTTGGCTGCTTATCACCTAGGATTTGAGCAAATATTTACTCTGCTCAGCAAGAGGCAGGATATGGGCAAGCAGCGTCCCAGAGAGCCCTAATCTCGTGCCTGAGATGAAACAGACTCAAAAGTCACGCATCGATTGGGATACAGATATGAGCAGAAAACCTTTAGCATGGCAAAGCTGCTTCTGTTTCCCTTCGAAAAAACTAAAGTGTGAGCTGCAGAGCTTCAGCTCGCCCTAAGTTTCATTTCGGCGCTTCCATCCTGCTGTTCCCTACAAGAAGGGCACCCTTGAACACATGCGGAGCATCCTTTCCTTCATTACCAGGTTCCATATAACTGGAATTCAGACTAAAACGCCGACTTGCATGAAGCCAGTGCAGTCCGGCAATGGATCTGCAAACTCCCTGACCCAGCTCTGTGCCCCTCAGGTACCACTGACTGGAATAGGTGGTCTCAGATCAGATCTCAGATAAGCCTCTGCTGCACTCTTGCATTGGCGCAGCCATCATGCGCATAAGGCTGCTTAAGCGATCTGTAAATGCGTGGGACTGGCACCAGTGCTCAGCAGAGGAGGCCATGCCCGCCCAGCCACCCTTGGGCAGCCTGCGTCCCAGCTCAGCTTCCATTTGTCGTCTTGTGGCTACAGGAAAAAGGGCACAGGAAAGCTCTCCCTGCTCCTTGCTGATGCTGGGAGGGCCTGCACGTCGGGGCTTCAGCTGGCGGAGGCAGAACCTGGGCAGGAAGCTGTTCTCTAGCCCTGCCCTCCGTGGTCGCAGGCACTTTGGCACAGCTGACCCAGAAATGCGCTCATCCTCCGCAGGCCGAACATTGCAGCCCTGCGAGTCTCCTTCCTGCTGAGCGCCGCGCCTGCTTCTCACAGGCATGTCCACATTGGCTGTGAGTTGTCCTTTGCAAGCTTGTGGCATGAGTCACTCTCTGAGTCACCCACTTGGTCCGCTTAGCAGCAGCCGAGCCGGAAGCACTGCTGCCATGATAAAGCCACCTCAGCACCTTCCCAGTCAAGTGGGACAACCCAGTGAGGCAGCAGTTTGGGGCCTGGGAGCACAATGGGGGCGCAGGTCACGGAGAAACCAAACAGACACGGTGACACTGAAGCAGGCATTTGCATGAATCTCGGCTGCAAGATATTTAGAGCAAAGCAAATTAAAACAAAACCCAGCTCCCAAGCAAGTTCCATGCCAAGGGAAGCTCAGCTATCCAAATCTGCACACGCTTCATAATTTATGTTGCATTGAAATATCTGCATTGTTTATTTTGCTTTTGATACTCTTTAGAGAGGCAAGGCAGTTTACAAGATATGAACCTTCCCCTCCCATTCCAACCCCTGAAGGCTCATTCCAACCATTGCTCTGGCTTCTGATGCTTTACTTCAGGACAGCTTGCAAGTGTATCTCTGCTGCCATAAGGGCTAGAAACTTTTTAAAAAACGAGCACTATAATTTTCAGAGTGTTGCCCATGGCTTTATTCTTGTGCGGATGCAGTGGCTCACCATTGATTGCAGTCCAATTTCCAACCCTTTTCCACGGGCTCATCAAATAATACGGCATCTCTTTGTGCCTATGAGCTGCAGAAACTTTGCTGAGATTCTCAGGCAGCAGGCCCTTGCGTCGAGTAGGACGTTCTGCACTCCCTCCTGTGTTTCTGTGGCGCTCTAAAATGCTGTGCAGTTGGGCCACGCGGCCTCTCAAAGGAGCACGCAAGTGCAGTGCTGTTACTTTCCCATGACGGCAACACCAAGTGAGGACTTCGCGTGTGTGAGCGTCCTGAGTGTTCATATTCTCTACCATCTTTAGCACTGCACGTCCTGCCACAGCCATTACGCCTGTTGGTAGGAGGAGTTACTGGACGAGTACAAGCTCACCTCCCTCTTTGCTGGACCTCTGAAGCCAACTCCATAAGAGCATCAGTTGGGCTCAGACAATACCACAGGCTGCCCACGGGGCTAGGGCAGGGCCCTGAATTATTCTCTTATCTGAACCCAGCCACGCCGACGAACACTGGGCTTTTAAATCCATTTTTAGTTACAACCACACAGATTATTTACAGTTCATTATATACCTTGTAACTGACTCGTTATTTTATCACTCCACTCTTTCCATTAAATTAAATGTTACTGAAACTATAGGCTATTAAAGCAGTTGGAACTTGGTGCTATTTGTATATGTAATAAAGCTCCACCATTCTGTCTCAAAAGTATATATTTTTTCTTTTCCCTCGACACTCTCAAGTGCTGTGTAGATTTTTCTGAAAGTCCTGTTTCCACGCTGTATCGCACCATCTCTCTAGCCATGAACAATCCACAATTCACACCTTAGGGGTTCTCATCATGGCTTCTCCGTGGTTAATAAACACAATCAACTGTGTTTCAACAAGGTTCACATGCTGCCCAACCACAGCTCCCTCCCATCCACTGTGGCCCCACAACACCCGTGTAAGGTAGGCCAGTTCATGCGACACTCTGATTTTATGAAGTTGTTCTGAGAGAGGCTTGCCCAAGATCACCAAGAGAGTGAAGCAAGAATTTCAGTCCCCATCTTCAGTCCCCGGGTTCTGGGCCCGATGCCAGGCATGGCATCCCAGGAGTGCAGCACCAGCACTCCCCATGGCTGGTCCCCGGTCTGACAGGTCTCCACTGCAGCCACCTGCACCTGAGCTCTTGCTCTGGGAGTGGCGGTGGGGAACAGCCCCTCCTTTGCCGGATCGGGCCCTCCCACCTTTTGTGCCACTGGTTAGTGACCCTTCTCCACCTGGAGAAGAGGCCCAGTGGTGTCCCTCATCTGGGCAGGTGTGGCCATTGCTGCCTGGAGGAGCTGGCCAGTACTTCCTGCCACCTGGTCGCAGGTGCTGTGCCATCCCCTTCTCAGTCCCGTCCAGGCAGAGCGAGGGAGCAAAAGAGCCCGGCTCCTAGCCCTGACTAGGCCTGCTGCTCATCCCCTGCCTCATGTGTGTTGCCCGCCAGCCAGGCAAGCGTGACGGCGACAGGGAGCATTCGCGGGTGCCCAGAGCGCGCACGTGGAGGTGGCGATGGTGCACTTTCGGCAGATGAGATGTCCCGTTCAAGGAATCGGCTTGTGTCAAAAACTTCAGTGAGTTCCAGATACGGTGGATGGCAATGCCCATCTTCCCCAGCCAGCAACAGCACTCCCTGGATTGCTTTAAAGGTAACTTAGAGCTAGGATGATATGTGATGGGCCTGTGAGAGACAATCATCATCTAAAGTATTTTGACCATTGAGGAAACATGCGGATTAATTTTCTGCAAGTGCTCAGGGCATCGGCTGGTACGCCCGTCATGGCTCCCCAGACAGCGATGCCCCCTCTCCTGGTCGCGCCCGCTTCCCCTGCCTGCCAGTTTCTCGGTGCTTTCCCAGTTCTGCACATCCCCCCACCCCACTCCAGAAGGTCCAAATGCCTCTTTTAGGATATAGGCCTGCGGGAGGTTTACTCAGAGGCAAAGCCTCCTACTCCAGCCGCTTTCACACAACTCATGAACTGCCTGGCTCCGGCCGTCCAAGGCAGCAAGCGAGACCAAGGGGACGCGTCTTCCATTGTGTGCCCCCATGTTTGGGCCCTTGGCTGGAGCAGCCGCCCATTCGGCACTCTGGCCAAGAGCCCCCCCCCCCCCAGCCTTTCTGCTTAGTGTGTCTGCATCTGACCATGGCTTAGTGTGTCATCCAGGTTCTGATGGGGGGGGGGGGGCGGGAGTCCTGAACCCTCTTGGGTGGTTTATAAACCACACTCCAAGAAGCGGAGGGGAGGTCAGAGGACACGCTACCCCATATGCCTCAGAGAGCTGATGAAAGGGTGCTGTGTAGAGATGCCCTGAAAGGTATAGAGTGACCTCTCCTGACCCGGCACGTCCAGCAGCGCTGGGCTATAACGCCTACAACTCCCTGGCTGTATGTGATGTGAGCAGGGGAGGGGCTGCTTCCTGCTAGCAAAGCTTCTGTTTACATGGAAAGTGGAGTCACCCAGATGTAACCAGCTTTCTAGCTGTGTTCCTTAGAGAGGGGGGGAGGCAGATACCTGTCAAGGGCATTTGTGGAGTGAGGAGCGATGTTTGGATGGAGGCGAAGGAAGCAGAGAATAAATCAAAGCGTTGCATTGGCACAGAACTCTTGCAGGCAGGAAATGGCGAGGGGAAGGAAGAGGGACAGATCAGGGTCAGGAAAGCAGCTTAAAAAATTCCAGGGTCAGCAGGAACGCCTGGGAATAATCAGAGCGGAGATGGGAAAGAGGAAGTGGTGATGAGGAATGGACAAAATGGCCAGCGGACCCTTATCTCCCAAAGCCACACGTGTGCTCCAGGTTGTCAGCCTGTGTGGGCACATGGGGGGGCGTGGAGGGGTGAAGAGCAATGGAGCTGGGGGCCTTGCCTGGCACTGCACCAAGGCACTTTTGAGAAAGAGGTCTGGAAGCAGCTGATATTACTTTTGTCACCTAAGATGTGGATGATGGTGGTTCATTATTAGTCAAGTTATTTTTTATTGTAAATGCCAGCAAGACAAAATAAAGCCATAACAAAATTATATGAAAACCTGAAATAGCATAAAACTACACAAATGTGTATTTATCAGATGGAATTAATAGCTACATGGGACTCAGGAATAGGTGCCATAGGTACAGGATGGGGGACAAGTGGCTGGAGAGCAGCACTTGTGAAAGGGATCTTGGGGCACCTGGCGATAGAAGTTAAACATGAGCAAGCAGTGTGACAAGGCGATTAAGAAGGCAAGCGCCACCCTTGGATGTATAGCCAGAAGTGTGGCTCCCAGATCGAGGGAGGTGCTGGTGCCACTCTATCAGACTCTGGTGTGCCCACAACTGGAGTCCTGTGCCCAGTTCTGGGCTCCTCACTATAAGAGAGACATAGATAGGCTAGAATCAGTTCAGCACAGGGTCACAAGCATGGTAGCCAGACTGGGAGGGATGTCATGTGAGATGAGATTGAGGGAGCTGGGTCTTTTCAGCCTGGAAAAGAGGAGACTCTGAGGGGAATGTATAGAGACATACAGGTATGTGAAGGGGTGTCGCATGGTGGAGGGTCATGACCTGTTCTCCCCAAAGGTGGAGGGAAGGACAATGATCCAGTGGAGCAAACCTCAAGGAAGCAGGCTCCAGGTTGGATGTCAGGAAGTACTTCCTGGAGGTTAGGACCCCTGGGGTATGGAATGGGCTTCCAAGGGAGGTGGCGGGGGCCCCATCAATGCGGGTGTTCAAGGACAGGCTGGACATACACATGGTAGGCATGTCATGAGTGGAGCCGGCTGGAGCCGGGGGTCAGACTAGATGGCTTTGGAAGCCCCTTCTGACTTGCTGGGTTTCTCCATGATACAGTGTGTGTGCATGTGTGCATGAAACTACAGTGCTTGGGAGAAAATGACATATGCTTCAACAAAGGCAGAGCACCTATGCGGCGGCCCCATCACCACGTTTCTGCTCCAAGCGGCATCTCAGCAGGTCTGCAGCAGCTGAGATGGGCCGGTGGAAGGAAATTCTGCACAGCCGTTTTTTAATCAAGTTTTCAGTCTGTGTCAAATGCCTCTTCATATAGCCATGACTGTGGCAGGCATAAAAGTGTTTAAGTACTAAACTAAATATTGGGGTGGGGAGTTATAAAATAGTGCTGATTGGAAAGGCGGTGCGTTGCTTTTAAAAGATGTGACGATTGGCGGACTTGACACAGATTCAGAACTACAGACCTACCGTATTTTTTGCTCTGTAAGACTCACTTTTTTCCCCCTCAAAAGTAAGGGGAAATGTCTGTGCATCTTATAGAGCGAATATGTGTGTGCAGTAAGTCTGTCAGATGTGCAGCCCATGGGGAAGTGATGGGGAATGTGCCTGTGATGATGTGCCCATTTGATTCAGAATATTTTTTTTCTTGTTTTCCTTCTCTAAAAACTAGGTGCGTCTTATGGTCAGGCGCGTCTTATAGAGCGAAAAATACGGTATATCACTATTAAATGTGGATTACAAAATTTTTGCCTCCATAATGGGAGAAAGATTGAAGAAGTATTTAACAGACTTTATTCACTCAGATCAAAATGGTTTCTTACCTAAAATACAAATGAGGAATAATATGAGAACTTTCCTGGACATCTTAGAGTATTACGAGATACATACAGAAAAACCAATGGCACTATTATTCATGGATGCACAGAAGGCTTTTGACAATGTAAATTGGCAATTTATAAGCAGCAACTAGTTCAAATGGAGTTTGGTGAAAAGTTCATTAATGCAATATTAAGCATCTATCAAAAGCAGTCTGCTAGGATTATAATCAATGGAGAATTTACAAATATTATAGATATACAAAAGGGTACAAGACAAGGATGCCCGCTATCACCACTGTTGTTTATATTGATCCTAGAAGTGTTAAACAGAAATATCAGGGACGATATGGACATTGAAGGTACTAGAATTGAGATGAAAGCTATAAATTGCAAGCATTTGCAGATGATCTAGTTTTCACAACGAAGAAACCCTTAGTAACAAGGCCTAAACTCCTACAAAGGATTGAAGACTCTGGCGAGGTTACTGGGATGAAAATAAACAGAGAAAAGACGAAATTGTTAGTAAAAAATCTCACACAGCAGAGAAAAACTCTGGTGGAACAAGTAGACTTTCAGATTGTTAAAAAGGTTAAATATTTGGGAATTTATCTTACAGCTAAGTGTACCACTCTGAAAGAAGACAATTATGATAAACTATTTAAGGATATTAAGAGTGATTTGGAAAAATGGGCTAATTTGCAATTATCCTTGCTGGGAAGAATAGCACTAGCTAAAATGAATATATTACCAAAGCGTTTGTTTCTATTCCAAATGATTCCCATAAAAATTGATAGAAAATTTTTTGATGATTTAAATTCTCAAATCACGAGATTTATATGGAGAAAGAAGAAACCAAGGATTAAACTAAAAATACTCCAGGAGGCTAAAGAGAATGGGGGCTTTGGTCTCCCTGATTGGATGCTGTATTATCAAGCTTCTGTTTTAATGTGGCTAAAAGAATGGATAACCGTAAGAAATAAGCGAATCTTGTATCTCGAAGGGCATGATTTGCAAATGGGTTGGCATGCTTATATGTGGTATGAAAAGGCTAAACTACATGGCTCTTTTTTAAGTCATTATATTAGGAAATCATTAATGTTGGTGTGGGAAAAGTTAAAGACAAAATTGTATAATAAATTACCAAGATGGCTTTCACCTATGGAAGTTCTTGTATATCCAAATGCATTGAACTTTGAAGCGATCATAAGATATGACGACATTTTGGATAATGATGGAAGATTGAAATTGAATCAAGAAATACAAGAACAAGGATCTAATATTTCTTGGTGGCATAAGGTGAAGATACAATCGAGATATGCTAAAGACTATAGAATGTGGGGCTTTTATAAAGATTTAACAGCATTTGATCAGGTGATGCTTAAATCAGATGAGAAAATGATTAAAAGACTATATAATTTCTTACTCGATAGGAGAATGGAAGATGAACAGGTTAAGGAAACTATAATAACATGGGCACAAAACTTTGGATATAATATTGAATTAGAAAAATGGCAAAAGCTGTGGGAGAGAAATATTAAGGTAACGTTAGCAACTTCATATAAAGAAAACTTGTATAAAATGTTTTATAGATGGCATTTGTCGCCAAATAGACTAGCCAAGATGTTTCCAAATATGTCATATGGATGTTGGAAATGTAAACATAAATTGGGTACCTTCTATCATATGTGGTGGACTTGCGATAATGCAAAAAAGTATTGGATTAAAATACATAAATGGCTTGAGGAAATGTTACAAAAATCCTTAGCTTTTAAACCTGAAGTTTTCTTATTGGGCATTATACCTGTTGATATTAGTAAACAAGAAATGTACTTGATTTTACATGTAATTACTGTGGCGAGGATTGCATTTGCCCAACACTAGAAAAGTGAAGAACCACCCACCGATGAACTGATCCTAAAAAAGATCTTGGACTGTGCAGAAATGGACAGATTGACTTTGCCATTGAAGGAGAAAGAAGATACAGATTTCTATCAAACTTGGGACTCTTTATTATTGGCCAGAGAAACGGGACTTCGTATAGATTCAAATCTATTTCTAAGTTATCATAAATGGAAAAAAATGTGGGGGCTGACCCAGCAGGTCCAATGTTTATGATTCATGTTGTTTTTAGTTTTCCTTTGTATTAGGGTTGTTTTGAATAAAACTTATAAAAAAAAAAATGTGACGATCGGAATCAGAGAGCTTTTCATTCAAGCGCGGCTGTGCAACTGCTCAAAATCACAGCCTAGGAGAATAAGCCGGCTCTTCATGGCCAGAACGCTCCTGGTGCCGTCCTGTGAACTCCCCATTTTGCCGGCATGTCAGCGGCGCATGGCACTGCGTGGCAGGGGCCTCCCTGAGTCAAAGTGCGACCGCACAGGCCGGGACTGGAGGCCGGGCCTTGCAAAGGATGCTCTGGCACCTGTGGCAGCACTCCTGGCTCCCTCTCGGTTTTGCACAGGGGGGCTTGACTGGGTAGTTGGCCGCGGGTGCGGGTTGTCAGCATGCAGAACTATTACAAAACCACGGCAAGAGGAGCGCAAGGGACTTGCAGGGCCGGGAAGGATGGTGACATCATACGGGTGCCCTGCAAGAAACGTGACCCAAAATGGTATTTCCACAGGAAATGCTGCTTACGGTGGAAGTGCCCTGTAGCGGTTGGAGGGGAGGATGTGACAAGTGGCAGCGAATTCCTGGAGGAGGAGCCCTTGAACAGGGCGGGCGACCGCCGATTGCCCCGTCACGGGCGGTGCGGGGGCTTCCCGAGCTGCGCATCCGAGCGGAAGCGGGAGGGCGAGCGCGGGTGGGCTGGCAGGATCCATCCGCTCTCGCTGGAGCCCGAGCCTGAGGGGCGCCCTCCCGGGTGGAGGAGTCCCGCGCCCGGGGCCGCACGGAGCCACCGCGCAGAGCGCGCAGCTGGCGACACCGTTTCGGTGGCGCACCTGAGGCGGACCCGCGGGAGAGGCAGCGCGTTGCGGCGATTGGAGCGCATTTGCGAGCCAGAAATCGCTGCTGCCGCACCATAAACCACGCAGATCCTGCCGGCAGACTCAGCCCCGCCCGCCCGCGTCTCGAAGGCGCGCGCACCCGGCAGGGCCGCGCTCACGCTTAGCCTGCCTCGGAACGATTTACAGCCAGGAGGCACCGAGCGAGCCCGCGCGCCCGCCCGGCCGCCCCAGTGGCCATCTTGCGGGCTGCAGGCTGCCTGCGCGGCGAGCGCCCGGCGCAGCCGCTCCCCTCCACCCCGCGGCCGGGCACCTGCTCCCCTCGCTCCCTCCCGCCGTCAACCGGCTGGCAGCAGGTGCAGCCGCAGCCGAGAAACGATCAAGCATCGTGGCGGTGGCACAAGTGCAAACTAGCGCGCTGGAAAAGCGGGGAGGAGGCGCGGGCGGGCACAGCGCGGCCACGCAGAGGCTGCGTCGCGCTCCGACAGCTGCTGGCGCCGGCAGGACGCGCGACGGCCTGGGCGGGCGGGCGAGGGCGAGGGCTAGTCCGCGCTGGGGCTCGCCAGGGGCCGGTCCCAGCCAAGGGGCTCGCCATGGGTTCCGCCACCGATCCGCACGGCAGTGCGTCTGAACCCGCAGAGGCGATGCTCGCTTCTAGCCCTTTTCCACCTCCGCAACGTAGGCTGTGATTATACTAAGGGAAAGGCGCTCAGTGCGTGCTCAGAGACACAACCTTTCCCCCTAGCATTTCAAAACTAAATTGGATTTTATGGGTTTTTAAAAAATGGATTTTATATTGGTTGCTCAGTTGCACTCTGTTTAAATATTTTGTCTTCTATTTTATGAAATGTTTATTGCTATCAGCTGCTGTGCATATATTCAGATACATGCATGTTAACTCAGGAACTGGGGGAGGCAGTGTGACCACCAGATGTTTCAGAGTGCAACTCCCATAAACTGCTTGCTGGGACTATGGGAGTTGTAGTCCCAAACATATAGAGGGCACAGCAATGCCCTACAAAGAAACAGTAAAACAATCTTGTCCAAGCTGTGCCTTTGCAGGGACAGTGACCATAATAATATGCAATTTTTTATCTACAGCACCTTCTAATGAGGTGGTTGAGGCCCCACTGGTGAAGGTGTTCAAACATAGGTTGGACATGTGCCTGGTAGGCATGTTATGAGTGGAGTTGGCTGGCACCGGGGGTCAGACTAGATGGCCCAAGAGGCCCCTCCTGACTCGCTCTGCTTTTAGCTTTCTATGTTTCTAATTTCTGGCTGCATGTATCATTTTTGATTTGTATTTACCACTTGCAGAGCTACTGTAGTGACTTAGCATTTAAAACTGGCTGTGGATGGTGGGAACTGCAGTATTGGTGAGTGCCAGGTGGTGGGCATGTGTGGTGGATGCCAGTTTGGATGGGGAAAGGAGCATCGGGGTGCACTAGCTCCAGACACCTTGCCACCAGCCTGTGAAGCAATGTATTCTGCATGAGTTGACCTTGCATGATTTTATTCAATCTTTCTGTCAGCTTGAATGCCAGTGGAAAAGGCAGGGGACCCTAAAGGGAGGGCAGCCCACTCACTCACCCAGCCATGCCTACCCTTTAAAAAATGCCAAGAGCGCCATCACAAGACATCCGGGAAACAGACCGCCTCTGCCCTTTGGTCACGTGAGTTCTGCTTCCTGGCACCCCATTACTGTTCCTTGAGGCAAGCTGCGCACGTGTGATCAAAAGGGCAAGAGGGAACTGTGCTGTCATTCAATGAGTATCAATGGGGAACCAAGTGGCGTACAAGTGGGGACGCCTACAAGTGGGGCACAGAGGCCCATGTTAACTCACCCCAGTCTCCGAGCACAAGCTTTCAATGAGCCCCTCTGAAGTCTGGGGAAACTCGACATTGTGGCAGGTGGGACAACATCCCCCTGCACTTGCGTCCTGCATGAGGAACCCTTTGCTCCACCTCTGCCCTTCCTCCCCTTTGCCGGTGCAGATGCACGAAACCTGCTCCTGGCAGACTTACCTGCGGCTGAGGCCGCTTCCGGTGATGCCATCGGGTTCCCCTGACATCGCCACAACTCTGGTGTTCTCGCTTCAGGTGAGGTCGGCCCAGGAGTAGAGCCCCGTCACCTGGATGCCTCTGGGTGTATCGTTAACCATGTACGTGGGGATAAAGTGGGAAGAAGCCTAAGATTGCCTGTGTGCGCTGTGCGCATGTCCTTGGGCTGGCGCAAGGCTGTTGCACACCTTTGAGCCTCCCCAGAGTGAATCTGCTGCCCGGTCTGATGGCAGTTGCTGTTCAAAACACCTGCGAGTACCTAGTGGGGGCTGCCTTGGGCAGTCTGAGCACAACTTCTCTTCTGAGGGGACCACTGTGGCCGCAGAAACTGCACATTGGCAGCACTGACCTGTTTGGGCAGAAAATTGCGAGAGCCTCGCTTGCTCGTATCAAGGCCCATCTTGCCCAGATGCCCGCATGGGACGCCGACAAGTGGGGCATGGAGGCAAGACACCTCTTCCAACTCTGCTCCCCTGCAACTGGAGCGCGGTGCTGTCCTGCCTCGCAGAGCCTGAGAACCAGCAGGGGCAGAAGCCCACGCCTTTGTCTAATCCACTCTTCCAGCAATCTGGCTAGTGGTTGTCATAATCTTAATTATGCACCAGGTGAAGAAAGATTTCCTTTCGTCTGCCCCGAATCTACCACCCATCAGGTTTATGAGAGAACTCCAGGACCTAGTGCTCAGATTTTCTCATTCCACTTTCTCCATATCCTACACAGGGAGAGCTCGCCTTTGTTGGCCATTGGAGGCACCTGGAGAAAGGTGCAGGGGCTTACGGGACACAGCTGCCAGTGGGGGGGGGGCAGAGGGGGCCCTGATTTACTTCCACAAGGAACAGCTGCATGGGAACGCACTAAAGGGATCTAGCTATTGCAGAAGTTCTAATACTGGGGGATTCGGTGTTCTTTAGTCCTGTGTTAAAACGATCAGCAGCAAACCCAACTGTTTTTTAAATTGAAAAGGTTAAACTGTGTCACCACCTTTGCTTTTTTTAAAATGCTCATGGATTCTACCTACCTACCTACCTACCTACCTACCTACCTTTCTTTCTATCTATCTATCTATCTATCTATCTATCTATCTATAGTTAAAGCTTTTGTATACCGTCTAGCTACTAGCATCTCAGGATTCTTTTACTTGTTGCAGATTCAATTCTAGTTTTCCATCTTGCAAATTCCAGTATTTATGAATGTGATGGGGTGAGGCAGTGAAAAGGTAGGTCAGTAGCCACAGATGGGGCTATGCAAAGCCCATTGGCATCCCTAAAGAAGCCTCAAAGTACCAGACAGGGCAGTGGGTGCAAGATGCTTCTTTTGCAATTGGCCTCCTACATCTCAGCAACAGTCCTGTCCCTGCTGCCCCACACAATTCCCCTGGCACCATGTGTTCCCCCAGGGAGTTATCACTGACCTCAGCCCTTTCCTACTTACCCAGGGCTTTGAGTGCCCTGACCCTGAGAGAGGGTTCAGAAGTTCATCTTCAGGAAGCGGCCTGGTCTCTTGCCCAGGTAATAACAGTTCAGGTACTGCCAGCGGTTTTTCCATCTGCAACAGAAAGAGCAGCATCCTCACTCAGGCTGGGCCACCCAAGTGGCCAGGCAGCAAAGCAGCAAGCCTGGCCTGCCCAGAGCAGCCATTGGAGCCACAGAGGCTCTCCTGCTGTTCAAGCCCCAGAGCAGGGGGCAGAAAGAGGGGGCACCCTAAGCCTCAGCTGGCCTGCACAGCTCGCTGCCTCCATGCACAGAGGCCTAGGCCAGCCAGAGGAGCAGCACTCCTGCCGCCCACACGGCCTGGGCCTCCACAACCCACTTTCCGGACTCGGCAGCTGGGGAGGCAGCAGGAAAGAGAAGGGGGCCACCCCACTCCCGTGAATCCAGCTGAGCCCGGCCCTGCGCCTCTCTTTCCTTAAACTGAGCTGGGCCAGTCCTCACACCCAGAACCAGGTTTACCTTCATGGAAGCCCCAAGACGGCATTTCCACGGCCACTCAAGTAGGCTCTGAAGGTGTGTTTCAAAGGGGACTTGGACAGCCATGGCTTCTCCTGCTCGGCTACAACTGTGGCACTTCCCAAGCCCCTTCTGCTTTGAGCCCCCCCGCCCCCCCAAGGAATCAGTCTTAGGAGAAGGCTGCTCAGGAGCCGGAGGCTGCCTGCCTTTGTCCCAATGCCCCCGCAAGCACTTGGTGTCGGGTGTCCCTTCCTCCTTTGGAGGCATGTCCTGCTCAGTAAGAACCCTCAGAAAGGTCACCTCATCTGCCTTCCCAGGATGATGGGCTTGACTCTTTCTATTTAAAATAGAATTAGCATTTCCAACTGTAATATTTAGCCCATGCTAACATCTTACAAACTGCCGCACCTTTTCTGGGTGATGCCCGAGTGGCCACGGGAGTGAGGAGTCTGGACTGGCCCCTACACTGACCCCAGCCATGCTGTGTGCACTTGCTATTTGGGGCGTGGCGAAGGCCGCTGACCCCCACTCGGAGCGAGGCCGCTGCTGAGCGCTCCCAGGGAAGACCGCGTCACTGCCGAGGGAATCAGGAGAAACTGGCAAAGCGGATCAGGACTCGACCCCCGAGAGCAGCAAGCGTGTCCTGTGGCTTTTTGCTCCCCAGTGCAAGAGCTGTGCGGTCTAGTGGTTATAGTGCTGGACTCTGACTGGGGAGAGCACATTTGAAGTCCTCCAACCAGCCATGAAGCTCGCTGGATGACCTCGGACCACTTGTACTCACCTGCCTCACAGGGTTCTTGTGAGGGGGAAAAAGGAGCTTGTGTGTTGTGTACATTCCTCAAAGGAAAAGTGGGCTAATGTAATTAAAACAGAACACGTGACACAACACAACTTTACTGGTTAGACCAGTCAGGAAAATGCTGACTGTTTTCCACCTGAGGCACCCTGGGGACAGCGGCTAGAGGAGTGCGCCCCAGCCTTGCCGCTCCGTTGCCCCTCTTGGCCCCAGGAACGGGGTGGCGGCGGAGGGCTCAGGGCGCGTCTGAATGCAGCCAAGCACGGGGAGGCCCTGCTCGTGGGCCGGGTCTAGCCTGGGTCATTCCATTGACAGCACCAGGCCCGGTCCCAGGAGCAGCCTGGCTGTGTGCACCGGGCCCACGGAGCTTGCTTGGCAGTGGGCGACAGCGGTGCCGACATTTTATTTATTTATTTATTTAAATATTTGTATGCCGCCCCTTGCAGCAGCCTCGGACATGTGCAGAAAGCGCTGCCACCAACCAGCCCAAACTGCCTGTGGGGGAGGGAGGGGTGGTGAGCGAAGCGGGGGTTCGCTCTGGGCAGGGAAAAGGAGCACTTCCATCTGCTGGGTCCCTGTATCCCCTCAAGGAACACAGCCGTACCTGGGTCAGTCCTGTGCTGCTGAACAGCCTTATTCCCCACCTGTTCCGTCCAAGCTCTTTCGATTTCTGAACCGAACGTGCACCTGAGTAATGTCTTTGTTTCAGAGAAGGCTGCGAAAGCTCTTGTCGAGGAAGGAATAGGTGGGGTTGCCTGTCATGGCAACCCACCCTTGCAAAAAGCTGCAGTGGGTTGGTTGTTCCCCAAATGCCTGCTGTGAGCAGCACAGAAGTTCCATTCAAAAGGGTTTTTTGACAGGACTATTTGGGGTTGCCTGACAGGGCTCAACTGCACTTTCTTTCCTTCAAAAAACTTCAAGTAGTTCTGTCAAACAAGTATGCAAACCACTTTTAAAGGGAACTGGAGTTTGGCTACCCAACAAGTCCAATTAAAATAATATTTTCTTTAAAATGTGCACAAAGTTCTTGCGCTTTCTTTCTTTTAAAAAGGTGCACTACTCTGGCACTTTGGAAGGGCTGTCAGCAGCTGCTAAATGGCAGACTGTAAAAGGAAACCCCTGGGGAAAAGTGGTAAAATGGGGGCAGAGGGGAAGCCACATGTGCCAAAGTAATCCCAGCGAGGGACCCGTGATGGTTGCCCAAAGGGCCACCTGGCCAAGCGTGTCAAGAGCAGTGCTTCCTAGGACCTGTGACAGGGCTGGTTGTCCAGGTGGAAGACACAACAACCCATGCTGGGACTGACAACAAGCCATCGGTTGTCAGGGTGGTTTCTTGCACGCATGCAAGCCACGCTGTGGGTGGTGGACCAGGTCTGCTTGGCACGGCAACCCACTATGGCTTGTCAGCACCGTTGTTTGTTGTGTCTCGGGAACCAGGTAGCTCTGCAGTTTCTGCTTAAACAATGGGGCAACTGCATCCCATTGCCCTGGTGAGCACTTGCAGGCTTTTATCTCAGGCTAGGCTGGGTCACTGCAAGGGCTGCACCTATTTCTGAGAAGTGTCTCAGCCTTACCGAACGTTCTTGCCAAGTGCGTGGAGGAAATGCTTTCAAAAATTGCTTGTGTGAGTGGACTTTGGACCGGGCCGCACCCTCGTGCATCCTGGCAGAATAATTTCATCTCCAAATGGTGTTTGCAAAACTTGCCTCTCCTGGTGCCCGTCAAATGTGCCGGACTGACACTCGCAGGATGCTGCACTCCAACATATCTGGAGAGCACCAGGTTGGAGAAGCCTGGCCCAAGTGCACACTCACACACCGGCACACAGGAGAATGGTGTGGGCTTCATCTCGGGCTGAGCGTGCCAGGAGACCTTGCGGAGAACTGAGTAGCCACCCTCGTTGGAGCCCATCGCCCCCCCCACCAGAAATGTGCATCTGCCCCTAAAATGGGGAGCAGGTGCTTCTGGCTGGGATCCAGGTGGGCCGCCCAGGTGCTCGCCCAGGGGGGAACAGCAGAGCTTCTCCCTTGCTGCACGGCGGAGCTGGGGCGGTGCAGCAATGCCAGTTTCATAACAGGAGAAAGCTTGGGGGTTGCTGAGTATTTATAGGAAGCATCAGGGCTGGTTTAGCAGTGCTTCCTCCCCGTTTATGAGTCTCCCCCTGAAGCCCATCTGCCGCTCTCCTTGAGCCGCGCCTGGTGCTGTAATTCAGTAAAGAGCCATCTGCTCTTGCCGTCAATCTGCAAGCTTTTGTGCTGCTTCAGAGCAGAGATGGCCGCCGCCGGCCCCTTCCCAGGCTGCGGAGTCCCGCAGGCTGCCTTGCGACGCAGGGCTGAGCGGGCGCCGCAGCGGAGCTAGAGGCAGGGAGGCAGGTGTGCATGAGCTCAGCATCAGGATCACCTTAGAAACTTGCCAGCTAGTTTGATGGTGGCCAGGTGGCGTGTGCCACCAACCAGCTTCAGAATTTCAGCTTCTGAATGCATCAGCCACACGAACTGAAAAACCCATTCACACCTTTAGGTATCAGATGCACATACCCCTAGACATACAAGAGTGACAAAGAAGTTGCTGAAAGTGCCTTCATCATCCAAGAACTCTCAGGGCGAAACTGCGCATGACGCTACCCCTGCAGCATGAAGCTTAGCTGCCCTTTCCCTATTCTCCTGATTGATTTCGTTTCTCTGCTGCCCAATTGCCAAAATTTTCTGGGCTGTTTACAGATAGTCATGCAGGCCCAGTCCTAACCACACAGAAGGGTTTAAACAGGGCTGCACTCCCAGCTACTTGTTTTCCAAAATGTGCTCCCCAGCCCTGTGCTAGGGCGAAATATGGGGGGGAAACTCATGAGATACCTTTTCTCTTGCTAGACACACACTATACAAGGAAGCCCACTGATTTCGGATGTTATCGAGGCATCCGAAAGCGCTGATGCTCTCTGCTCAGTGCACACCTCCCAACAGCTGTGACAGTGGGCCATGGCCGCTGCGTGCAGATTGTGGAACGTGGTCGGTTGAGTCCCCCAAGAGGGGGATGAGTCCCCCAAGAGGAAGGGGAGGCAGCCGCCTTTGGGCAGTGTTAGCAAGGAAGCTGCGAGAGACCAGCAACTCTGACCCCGTCGACTGCCATCTCCCGGATGATTTGACAACTAACTGGCTGGCTGGGCCCCTCCATGCTTGGGGCGCTTGTGGAATGCTGAAAAGGTGGGTGCTGGTGGGGGGCGTCTCACCTCTCAGCTCTGGGCATGCTACTGGGCTGCCCCCCATCCCAAGGCCTGTTGCTGTTTCAAAGGGCAGGTGGTGGTTCCCATCTCTGCTTTGATCGCTGCCTTCTAACCTGGAGGGACCACCTGCCCTGCTCCCTCACACAGCTGCCGTCAGTCCTCCTGCTAGCCCAGACTTGGGCACCTCTCCCTCAGGAAAGAGGCAAGTCTCCAGCTCGTGTCCCTCGGCCTGACTCCACACGCCACAGCCGCTTCTGTCTGCTAGGCAGGGCAACTCTTTCCCTGGAATTGGCACTGAGTTGCAGCCACTATCAGGCACGTTCGGGAGGTTCGTCCATTGCCTTAGTCTTGGGAGTCTGTGGGACTTTCATGTGCAGAAGTGCTCAGTCTCGGAGGACAATGCGCCACGGCCACCAAACAGCGGTGACCACTGGTAGAAACCTGATGGTGGCCTGGACAGACTCCCCGGGCTTGACATCTTTTCCTGGGGTCCTTTAGACCAGGGCATGAAATTTCTGCTCTCCTGCTCGCCAAATGCGAGTGTAAATGCCGTTCTGGCGAGCACAGAAATGCCCTGCATCCCTGTTTGCAAATGGGACCCTAACCGGGAAGCAAACCCACACGGACCCGCACAGGCAGAGACTTCGACACACGTGTGCATTCGCCTGGGCGCATCTGCTTTCCGCGATCCTTGGGCCTGTCTCCACTGGCCCTTCTAGGAAGCAGCCCTCTCTTGCTTTAACCCTTAGATGGGCCGTGAAGGACCCCGCCTCCCCCCCATGCTTATTGCAGGCGGTTGGAGGTGGGAGGGCGGGGAGTGGGTGGCGGGGCTCTGGCGTCCTCTGCTCGCCCCCTAAGGCAAGCCCAGCAGCTGCTTCTTGGCCTGAATGGAGACAAAGCAAGGCTGGGGGTCTCCGCCTTCCTGGAGGGGCCAAGCGATGTGAATTGGGAGAGCTTTTCCTCCCCCCGCCCCCACATCCCGCCATTCCAGTGCATGGAAAAGCTGGAAGGAGCCAGAGGATGCAATGGGACAATGTAAATTTTTTGTCGTGTTGTTATTTGTTTGTATATTTTGTTTTGTTGTGAGCCGCCCTGAGGCTTTGTTGCAATGGGGCGGCATAGAAATGTTTTAAATAAATAAAATAAATAAACATAGACATTTTTAAATAAATAAATAAATAAATGGGAGGGCTGGGTGGGGTGGCAGAGGATCTGGGGAGATGTCTCTGCCCCGAGAGGTTGCACGCTCCAGGTGGAGAGTAAGGTTTTTGCCTGGCTAGTAGGTCTAGACTTGAAATTTTAAGCCCTGCTTTAGACATCTGTTTTGTGATAGCACACCTACCAAAGATGGAAAAACTAGGCGGCGGCCTCCTTCCTGTGCCTTCACATGGGACCAGGGCTGGCCCAAGGGTTTTTGCTGCTGCAGCGAAAGAATCTGCAGCCGGAGCGCACTTCAAGATGGCTGAGTAGCAGCACCACTCGCCACACCCAGGAGGACATGCGCCTGTGTCTTCCAGCATTTCTCTGTTGCCCCCAGCGCACGCAGCCTGCGGCAGCCGCCTCACTCTGCCGAAGAGCAGGGCTGGCCGTGTGTACGGTGCGATCTGGCGGGAAAGTACCCATTGCAAGCAGGGTAGGCGACACTCAAAGACCCATTCCAGCAGGCTGCCTATCCATTTCCAACCTGACAGCCCAAACTGGACCATCTTGGGGCTTTCAGCTTCCACTAGAATGCTTAAAACATATGTGCAGGTTTGAAACTGGGACCTGCTGGGAACTCTTGACACAATTTGCCCAAATTGTGCAAACCAGGACAGACTTGTTAGAACCAAGCCATCATTGTCCCTGCTCCAGTACTTTAATTTTGGCCATCATGGCTCTAAAGGGAGGGTTCGCCCCGGGGTCCAGGTGGCTGTTGACGCCTCCTTGAGAGAAGGGATAGCAGGCTGTGGTAAGGCCTCTCTTTGAGCAGCCATACCTGGATCCGGGGATAGTTGCCGACAACTGACCGGTGGCGAACCTCCCCTTTCTGAGTGGTGGCCAGGCAGCTCCAGGCACTCTTGGAGCAAGTGCATCACCTGGACCCATTTCAAACGCGTTTCTGGCTGTGGCTCAGGTTGCCCTGTAGGATGACCCCGTCGGGAGGGGGGCAGGGGGAGATGAAAGACCTCTCGGCGGCTTTCAGCACCCTCAACCAGGGCGACTCTCTGGGCAGGTTGGCTGGGATGGGAGTCGGGGGCACTGCTTTGTAGTGGTTCTGTCCCTACCTGGCTGACCGTGGTGGTGCTGGGACAGAGCTGCTCTGCCCCATGGGGCTCCACAGGGCTCTGTACCACCCCCCATGCTCTTTCACATTTACTGGAACTGCTGGGAGAGGCCCTCAGGAGGCTCGGGCTGAGGTGCCCGCAGAATGCGGACAGACAACACTCAGCTCTGTCTCTCATTTGCATCGAATCCAGGTGGGGCAATCTCCGTGCTGAGCCAGTGTCCAAGTTCAACAATGGCCTGGATGCGGGCCAATAAACTGAAACTCAGTCCAGGCAAGATGGAAGCGCTGTGGGTTGGTGGTCTGTCTGGCTGATTAGATGGCCACTGCCCTGCCTTGGATGGGGTTGCACCTCCCCTAAAGGACAGCGCCCACCACTTGGGAGGGCTCCTGGACCCAAAACTTTACTTGGCATCTCAGGTGGACTCAGTGGCAGGAGTGCCCTTTTCCAGCTGCATGAGTACAGCCACTGTGGCCTTCTCTGGACAGACAGAGCCTGACCACGGTCACTCATGCGCTGGTGGCATCCCGACTGGATTGCAGTAATGTGCTCTGTGTAGGGCTGCCATGGAAGATGGTCCGCAGACTTCAACTGGACCAAAACCATGTGTCAGTTTGGAGACACATGTAACACCTATTCTGTGCAAATTACACTGGTCACCCAGTGAAGCCTGGGCACAATTTAAAGTGCTTCTTTTAGCATACAAGCCCCAGATGGCTCAGGACCTGGTTACTCGAAAGACCGCCCTTTCCAGAATACTCCTGCCTGCCCACTGAGATCGGGAAATGAGGTCCTTCTGAAAGAGCCATCCCTGAAGGAAGTGAAAGGGATGGCAACCGGAGGCTGCCCCCCGCCTTGGAGCAGGCTTCCTACAGTGATCCGCCTGGCGCTGCCACTACTTTCACTTCAGCACCAGGCGAAAACTGTCCTTTTTTGCAAGCATTTGAGACCTGATTTTACGAACGGATCGGAACAGCTCAATCTGCTCCAGCAATTGATTTTTCTCTTCCTCGTCACCCCTAACTAGGGACTGTAACACTGGCTTGCTTTTTATTGTTGCTTGCTGCTTAGAGAACCCTGTTGGACTATCCAGCAGCCTGTACATTTATAAATAATTTTGAAAAAATTCACTGGCTTTTCACTTGCCTGTCAGATTCCTCACACATCCCTCTGCACAAGCCTTTTTAAAACAGATGTGAGTGGTGCATGAGATATCCATTAGTGGCAGGATGTGCACAGAGAAACATGCTGCTGGACTGTGTCCTGAGGGTCCAGTCGGCCCATCTCTTGGCCTGCTGTCACACACCCATAGCCCTGGACTGCCAGGGCCCCTCCAGCCGCAGGAAGCCCCAAGGATGCCTTGCAGGTACAGGCCCCTGGGTCTCAAGCAGCCAGCCGCTCTCTCAGAATCCTTCTCGCCCGCCCTGCCCCGCTCTCCTTCTCCCGTCCTTCTCTCCAGGCCTGGCAGCTTCTCAAGACTCCCTGGAAGGAAGGGACAGATGGAGAAAGAGGCACAGAGGGGCTCATCTGGGACCAGAAAGCATGGAAACCGCGGCAGAAAGAGGCTCCGGCTGCTTACCAGGGCGGGGGGCAGGCAGCACTAGAGGAGGAGGAGACAGAGATGAGGAGAAAAGCCAAAATCACAAGAGGGAAATGGCTGTGGTGGTGGCGGCAGGGATCAGGAGGAGGGGCCAAGGGGGCAGAAGCCAAGGGAGAGGCTGAGGCTGAAGCAGGAATGCGGCATGGTCTGCTTCTGCCCCCCCCCACGACCCCCGCCAGCCCTCAGCCAGGCCGGCCACCTGTTTGTCACCCGATAATTGGCTTGCTTTCCTCCAGCCAGCCAGCCACATCATCCTAGCACGGCGCTCAGAAAAGACAACATAAGCCCCAGCACCTCCTCCAAGGAGCAGCACCTTCGACCTCTGCTGTCCTGATCAAAACACCAGGGACGGGATAGGAAGGAGGAGATGTGGGGGGGGAAGACCCCCTGCCCCCCCACGTGCCTCGCGAAGACAGCTTCCACATCCACTGCAATGCAGCCCACTTAGGCCTATCAACTGATTTCCATCGATTAACCATCAACCTTTTAATTGGATGGTCAATTAAAGGCAACACCAATTTATACATGATCAGTGCCTGAAGAGGCATAATTCCTGCAACAGAGTAACACGCTAATTGACGCTACTGCTCAGCATTTCAGAAGGGGAGGCCATCTTTAACGTCTTCTTTTCCTTCTGGCACTAACATCATAGCCCCCCGCCCCCAAATATCCTGGAAAACGAACAAAGGTGCCTATAACTCCCAGCCCATCTATTGAAGCTGCTTCCTGACCCCACCTTCAGTGAGTTCCAGCTTTCGTTAGCTAAACCAGCAATTAAACCAATTAATGATTGCAGAGCTGATCTGAATGATTGCCCTTTTCTTCTGGCCCCCTGCCAGAATATCATTAATCTGCTGGACGTGCGGGTTGCAAGCCCCTCCCCTGAGGGCCCGCAGGACCACGGCACCCAGAGCAGCCGCCTCTGCAGCAAAGCGCACCAAGCACCTTCCAGCAAGGGACAAGCGACAACCCTGGGTGTGCGCAGAGGTGTAGGCCTTTCATCTGTCCATGGAGGCGTGCGAGGTGTGCAGGAGAGAGAGCCCAGCGCTGTCCTTCCTCTCTCTTTATGCTCTCCCTCTCTTTTGGCAACCCCAAGCGGGCTACCAGGAGAGGGACGGGTTGCTCCTGTGCAGAAGTCTGAGCTGGCTGCATGCAAAGGACTTTTATTTCTGTTCTATACCTTTTCTCATCTGCCCCACTGGACATCGTCTGGTCCACTGAGAAAAAGCTCAAAGAGTAGCCACGCATTACAAAACAGCAACCATCACGGGAACAAATATGATAGATGTAAAAGGAGCCGTGCAATTGAAAAACTATACTCTGACTTGCCTGGGAGAAGAGGCAGATCTTTGGCTGGCACCAAAATGCAGGTCAGCCCCAGCCCTGGGAACACCTCGCCTCCCATAGCACCTTGGTTCCCTTATGTCTGCGTCCTGTGCTTTGTCCTCTTTCGAGAGATCCACGCCCACAACCTCATTTATCCCCCAGAGCATCCACCCTCATCAGTGAGCGGCTGGCCCCAAGCACCAAGGGAGGGTCGCAGCACCCCCCAGGAGGTGGGACTCCTCCTGCTGCCTTGTTTTATGCAGAGCCAGCCCAGCAGCCCCGCTAGGCCAGAGCCCTCTGTGCCAGGCTTCTCCCACCCTCTGCTCTCCAGACTCACCGCTGGCATAGCTAATGGTGGGCAAGGTGGGATGGCAGCTGCAGTGCAACAAGCCCAGGAGGGCTGCATCCTTCCTGCCCTGGACTGCGGTGGCTCTGTGGGGAGCAGCAGTGAGGGCCAGGGGGCAGAAGAGGTACTGCAGATCCCTTGAGGGAGAGCTCGGGAGGCGTTCGCGCAGGGGGGCGCCTCACGGAGACCAGGCTCCCCTCCTGGTCTGGGGCTTCTCCGGCCCGTTCTGGCCTAACGCACCCGGACAGCGTTTCTGCATGGCCAAGCAGAAGGCTGTGCTGCTTTCGTCCAAGGCAGGAGCCCCGTGCCTGAGGAAGGACGCTCCATGGAGTGCCCAGGTGCTGAGGGCTTTCAGCAAGAGGCCCACCACAGGCCCTCCTTCGGCAGCTCTGCCCCTTCCCCACATGGTTGCTGGCTGCCCTCGGCCCCCTCTGCCTCTGCTATCGCCGGCTGGCCTGTGAGCACACGGGTGGAGCACCACCCGCCCTCCATCCTGCACTGCCTGGCTTGCAGCAGGAGGCGGGCGAACGAGGGGGCGAGACCCTTGTCTGGGCGTCCTGCTGAGATGTTGGGCCTGGCAGAAGCCCAGCTGTGCACCCCCTTAACGTGGCGACCTTCCCTTCAGCACGTCGGGGGTTGGGTGGCATCACTGCCTCTCCTTTTGCGGCTGACCCACCTCCCACTTGAGGGAGTCGCTGCTGCCTTTCTCTAAACCGAGGACTGCTGTTCCCCGTTTACAACAGGGAAGCCAAGGCAGAGGAAAGCGACCCTTTCATACCTGTGCCCTGGAGTTCATCCGCTAACTCTTGAGCCTCTAAGGACAGTTAGCTGGCCAAGTGACGCAAGCCCTCTGATTCAGCTCAACGGCCTTTTGTGTGCCGCACGCTTGCGTGTGAAATTACAAAGCTCCTGCTCACAGATGTACTAAAATGACATGTGGTGCTCACCATTCCAGCACAGTTCTAGGCTAAGTACAGATACTGGCAGCCATTTTGAAATGGGGGGCGGGGAGGAAAACACAATACGCACCATGCAAGAATGTCTTGGAATGCCGAGATATCGCTGTGAACGCTGCTTTGCCTGCTCAGGAGCTGTTCAGCATTTCAAGCAGAAAGCACAGCACAGCCCCTGCACCTGCCCTGCACCTGCCGGGCGGGGGGGGAGGGGGCTCAAGAGACCACATATATTGCAGTGTGATAGCCCTTTGATGCATGATGGGCTGCACTAATGTTCATTTGCGGGCGAGCGCAGCTGGCCGGGACTGGCTTTCCGGGTGCCCGTGCCTGGGAGGAGGTGAGCCCAGCTCCCCCGGACTGGAGGCAACAGGATCCATCCAGCCCAAGACAAACCTTCTCCCAGGTAACCATCCTGGCAGAAGAAAGGCAAGCTTTGCACTGGCCAATGAGGCCCCAGCTAGGAGCATGACATCACCAGAACGAGCACGCATTGGCTGGAGTGCCACGGAAGGCAGGATGTGGTTGCCCAGCAACTGCCCAGCGCCAGTTCACACTGGGGAGGTGTGGGCCGAGCTGGCATGCTGCAGCCCGGGTGGCAGCGGGCAGGCGGGCTGGTTGGGTCCCAAGGAGGCTGCGAAGGGGCCTTTTGCGGGGTGCTGCTGGCACCAGAAGCAGCCGTGCCCCCAGTCCATTCGAGGGGCCTCCTCTCCTCCCTCCGGCTTTGCCTCCCTTCCGCAGACGGCCCCCAGGCTGGCCTTGCGTCCTGAGGGTGCATGCCTCAGAGAGCTGTGCCCACTCAGAGCTGTGCATGCACATGCGTGTGCCACAGCGGAGTGCATGGCTTGAAGGGCGGTGATTTGGATTGCTGCGTGGTGCCGCACACGAGGGGGCTGCTGGCATGCCCTGCCCATGCCTTGGGTCTCGTGGGGCCGCCTCGCCCCACACCTCCCCCGCGGCCCCCGAACCACTCTGCCCAGCCCTTTTTCCACACCGTGGAGAACTGGGAGGGAGGTGAGGTGCTGCGGGGCAGAACGAAAGCCCGGCTGGAGAAGATTTGGCTGCTGCTCTTAGGACAGGGGGTCAGCGGTGGCGGCACATTTCTGCCCATGTGCCCAGCGGTCTTTGGGGCTGCGGAGCCGTCCGCGCTCGGCGTGGCCTTGAGCCTGCTGCTCCGACTGTACTCACATGAGGTTGCGCCTGTACTGGCCTGCGCTTGGCCAGTGCACGGAGTCCACGTCCACCACACTGGAGCTGCCTGGCAGGACCAGCAGCCGCTTCGTGGGGGTGTGCCAGGCGCTGCCGGCCGGATAGCGTCTCTGGGGGCTGAGCCAGTAGTCCTGCAGGCCGCAGCGGCTGGAGTAGGAGGCGGGGTGCAGGGTGACCAGCCTCTTCCACGGCACTTCCTGGATGACCCGGCGTGGGGGAGGGGTGCGTGGCCTCCTGCAGAGCGGGCAGAGAGATGTCAGGGCCGCAGAGGAGCCCCTGGACCGCCCCCCAGGCACACAAGGAAGGGGCTGCTCTGAGGAGAGGGGCCCTGTTCGTACGGGACGGTGCGAGGGGCAGTGATGGAGACAGCGGGCCCCCAAGCATTGCCACTGTATCCTCAGGGTGGCTGGCACTTCCTTGCCAGGCAGGCAGAGAGCCAAGAGCACCCCCAACACCTCCCCCCCTCCCCTCCCCTCCCCCTCCCCCTGTTGTCTGGGCCAGAGCAAGGGGCAGGGGGCTCCTGCCCCAGGCCCCTCCTGGGCTGCCCCCCCCACCTTGCCCTGCAGCTCTAGGGTGCCATTTTCAGATGGGGAGGGGAGATCCCTAAAGCCGCAGAGCAGACAGCAACCCCAGATAGAAACATAGAAACAGAGCTAGTCAGAAGGGACCTCCTGGGCCATCTAGTCTGACCTCCGGCACCAGCCGGCTCCGCTCATGACATGCCCACCGTGTGCATGTCCAGCCTGTCTTTGAACACCCTCACCGATGGGGCCTCAACGACCTCTCGTGCAAGCCCATTCCATGCCCTCATGGTCCTAACTGTCAGGAAGTGCTTCCTGGCATCCAAATTGAACCTTCGCTCCCTGAGCTTTGCTCCATTGGAGCGCGTCCTGCCTTCCTCTTCAGGGGAGAACAGGTCTCTACCCATCTGCATGTGACACCCCTCACATACCTGTATGTCGCCAACATATCCCCTCTGAGTCTCCTCCAAGCTGAAGAGACCCAGTTCCCTCAGTCTCGCCTCATACCCCATCCCCTGCAAACCAGCCACCATCCTTGTGGCCCTACGCTGCACTGACTCCAACCTGGCTATATCCTTCCTGTAATGAGGGGCCCAAAACAGAGCACAATACTCCAGTTGCGGGCGCACCAGAGTCGTATAGAGTGGTAGTAATACCTCTCTCGATCTAGAAGCCACACTTCCGGCTATGCAACCAAGGGTGGCGTTCGCCCTCTTGACCACCGCATCACACTGCTGACTCATGTTTAGCCTGCGGTCAACCAGTACCCCGAGGTCCCTTGCACAAGTGCTGCTCTCCAGCCACTTGTCACCTAACCTGTACTTGTGACACCCATTCCTGTGCCCCAAGTGCAAGACCTTGCGCTTATCCCCATTGAACGCCATCCTGGTGTCTCCTTCCTAGCAGGAGCAGGACCTGACTGTGGGGAGCACCGCACTGGCTGATACGGGAATCCGCCCAGATTCAGGTGGCTGGAAAAGAGGAAATGCATCACCGAAAAAAGGGCTGGAGGACAGAAAAGTGCCTTTGCTGATTGTTGCGGGTGCAAAGTTACAAGCGATGATCACAACGAAGCAGAGACACAGCACCACTCGTCCTGGTGTGGAAGGCCGTGCCAGGTGCCCCCCCCCCACTGGTCTGCTTCTGCTGGGCTTGCTGCCCAGGTGCCCCCCGTGTTTGGGCAGCAGCAGTTCTAGCCAGTCTTTGACATTGAAGCATTTCTGGGTTTTGTACTTCCTGTAAGCAGAAGCTCTCTTGGTGATTCACAATAATTGAAACCATAAAATGCAACAAGAAAAAATGCCATATAGAAATTAAAAGTACAGCATAAAATAAAAACCAAAACAAAATCTATCAGTAGCACAACAAAGTAGCAGGTTTAAACAACAAATGGAAGGACTAAACTGGGTTCTGGCAGAGCTAGCAAGGGTGCTTCTGAGTAGGTCCAGAGAGCCTGTGCCTGTGAGTACCTGCAGCTGCCTCTGCACACCCACTGGCAAATGCCCCTCCTCCTCCTCCATGTGGGAACTGGCAGCACTGCCAGGAGCCGCTTTGATGAAACAACAACAGGCTGTGAAGCTCTCGGGAGGAAAATCAGAAGCACGGGGGCCAGAGAGTCTTCTCCCCCGTCTTGCCAGTGTGTAGAAGAGGAACTGACAGGCATAGCAAAACCCTTCAGGTGAATGACTGGCTGCGATGGTGGTGCCGTAAAGAGAGGTTTGGATTCTGGGACCACGAGCTCAGCTTCCTGGAAGACGGACTACTGGCAAAAGAAGGGCTGCACCTCGCAAAGAACGGGAAGCAGGTGTTTGCCCACTGCGTGAAAAAGTCAATCAGGAGGGCTTAGAACTAAAACCTGTAGGGGAGGGAGCGGCGCAGCACGGCACACCACCACCTGGCGAGGACTTGTGTATTTCAAGAGAGAAGACACCTCAAGCAGGGCCCAGCACCAGTCTCCCAAAGAGCGTAGGAGAAACCAGGGCACAGCGGGAATGGGCTTCCGTGTGTCTGCACCAACGCGAACTCGAGCTCATAGTGCATGAGGGCAATTCCAATCTTACAGGGACGACTGGCACTTGGTGGGGTGACTCACGTGACTGGAACTGCACAGCCGATGGATACAACCTGTTCAAGAAAACCGGGAAGGACGAAAGGGGAGGCGGAGTCACACTGCATTTCAGAGACACATATATCCACACAGAAATACGAGATGAGGAACTTGGTATCCCCACGGACAGCATCTGGCTTAATTTAAAGGGAGCCAACATCAGAAAAAGAAAAGAAAAACATAGTTATTGGCATCTATTACTGACCATCCCGTCTGAAGGAGGACAAGGATGCAACCTTCGAAAAGCAACTTGCCGGCACTTCCAAAAGAACGATGCAGTCATCGTGGGGGACGTCAATTCCCCTGACATACGCTGGGAGACATTTCTGCCAAGCATGGCCCCTCCGAGAGGCACCAGGCATGTGTTGCTGACAATTTCCTCCAGCAGAAGGTAGAGGAAGGAACGAGGATCAGCTATCCTCATTTAATAATAACTAACGGGGATGACCTGGTAGAGAAAATAGCAGCTGTGGGAGCTCTGGGGGAAAGTGGCCATGTGATACGCAAATTCTGAATTATGAAGGAGACAAAACTTAACACATCCCGGACTTCAAAAAACCAGGAGGTGGATGCAACCCTTTTGACAAAGTGCCCCAAGACATCCTGATAAGCAAAATAGCAAAAAGTGGTATTCTTTCTATACCACTAGTCTAACTATTGGTTTTCTACCAATACTTAGAAAAACTATTAGGTGGATCTAAAATTGGCTGCTTAATTGAACAGAGACAGCACCTTCTCAAACTAGTGGGGTGCCATAGGGTTCAGTCCTGGCCCAGTGCTCTTCAACACCTTTGTTAATGATTTAGATGAGGAAGTACAAGGAAAGAGAATCAGATTTGAAGATGATAGAAAACTGGGTGGAATAGCAAACACCCTGGAAGACAGAAAGAAGATCCAGGGCAATCTTGATAAACTTGAACACTGGGTTGAAAGCAACAGAATGAGATTCAGAAGAACAAGTGCCCCTCTGTGGATCACCTCCTTGTTTTGGCAACGGAGCTTGTGTAGCGCAATGAAGCTATGAGCTGTGCCATGCAGGGCCACCCAAGATGGACAGGTCATAGCAGAGAGCTCTGACAAAACGTGATCCACTGGGGAAGGAAATGGCAACCCACTCCAGTTACCTTGCCATGAAATCCCATGGACTGTTCTAAAGGGCAAAAAGATATGACACCGGAAGATGAGCCCCTCAGGTCAGAAGGTGTCCAATATGCTATTGGGGAAGAGCAGAGGGCTAGTACTAGTAGTGCCAGAAAGAATGAAGCAACTGGGTCAAAGCCAAAAGGACACTCAGTTGTGGATATATCTGGTGGTGAAAGGAGAGTCCGATGCTGCAAAGATCTATACTCCATAGGAACCGGGAATGTAAGATCCATGAATCAAGGTAAGCTGGATGTGGTCAAACAACAGATGACAAGACTGAACATCGGCATCTTAGGAATCAGTGAACTAAAATGGACAGGAATGGGTGAATTTAATTCAGATGACCATCAGGTACACTACTGCGGGCAAGAATCCCTCAGGAGAAAAGGAGTAGCCTTCATAGTCAACATAAGAGTAGGAAAAGCAGTACTGGGATACAATCTCCAAAATGACAGAAGGATCTCAGTTCGAATCCAGAGCAAACCATTCAACATCACAGTAGTCCAAGTCTGTGCCCCAACCACTGGGGCTGAAGAGGCTGAAGTTGGCCGGTTCTATGAAGGCCTACAACCCCTTCTAGAATTAACTCCAAAAAATGATGTCTTTATCATCATGGGGGATTGGAATGCTAAAGTAGGAAGTCAGAAGATAACTGGAATAACAGGCAAGTTTGGCCTTGGAGTACAAAATGAAGCAGGGCACAGGCTGGAAGAATTTTGTCAGGAGAATACGATGGTCATAGCAAACACTCTTTTCCAACAACTCAAGAGATGACTCTACACATGGGCATCACCAGACGGTCAACACAGAAATCAGATTGACTATGTGCTCTGCAGCCAAAGATGGAGAAGATCTATATAGTCAGTAAAAACTAGACCAGGAGCTGACTGGGGCTCCGATCATGAGCTTCTCATTGTAAAATTTAGGCTAAAATTGAAGAAAGTAGGGAAAAGCACTAGGCCACTCAGGTATGACCTAAATCATATCCCTGATGAATATACAGTAGAGGTGACAAATAGATTTAAGGAATTAGTTCTGATAGACAGAGTGCCTGAAGAACTATGGATGGAGGTTCGCAACATTGTACAAGAGGCAGCAACTAAAACCATCCCAAAGAAAAAGAAATGCAAGAAAGCAAAATGGCTGTCTGAGGAAGCTTTACAAATAGCTGATGGAAGAAGGGAAATGAAAGGCAAGGGAGAAGGGGAAAGATACACCCAATTGGATGCAGAATTCCAGAGAATAGCTAGAAGAGATAAGAATGCCTTCTTAAATGAACAGTGTAAAGAAATAGAAGAAAACAATAGAATAGGAAAGACTAGATATCTCTCCAAGAAAATTGGATATATGAAGGGAATGCTTCATGCAATGATGAGCATGATAAAGGACCAAAATGGCAGGGACCTAACAGAGGCAGAAGAGATTAAGAAGAGATGGCAAGATTACATAGAAGAACTATACAAGAAACATCTTAACATCCAATCGGGTGGTTGCTGACCTCGAGCCAAACATCCTGGAATGTGAAGTCAAATGGGCCTTAGGAAGTCTGAGCAACAACAAAGCTAGTGGAGGTGACAGTATTCCAGCTGAGCTATTCAAAATCCTAAAAGACGATGCAGTGAAAGTGCTACACTCAATATGCCAGCAAATTCGGAAAACTCAACAGTGGCCACAGGATTGGAAAAGGTCAGTTTACATTCCGATCCCAAAGAAAGGCAATGCCAAAGAATGTTCAAACTACCGCACCATTGCACTCATTTCACATGCTAGCAAAGTTATGCTCAAAATGCTACAAGCTAGGCTCCAGCAGTATGTGGACCGAGAACTACTGGAAGTACAGGCAGGGTTTTGAAGAGGCAGAGGAACTAGAGATCAAATTGGCAACATACGCTGGATCATGGAGAAAGCTAGGGAGTTCCAGAAAAACATCTACTTCTGCTTCATTGACTACGCTAACGCCTTTGATTGTGTGGATCACAACAAATTGTGGCAAGTTCTTCAAGAGATGGGAGTACCTGACCATCTTATTTGTCTCTTGAGAAACCTACATCTGGGTCAAGAAGCAACAGTGAGAACTGGACATGGAACCACTGATTGGTTCAAAATTGAGAAAAGAATTTGGCAAGGCTGTATACTGTCGCCCTGCCTATTTAACTTATATGCAGAGCACATCATGCAAAAGGCCAGGCTAGATGAATCACAAGGTGGAAGTAAGATTGCTGGAAGAAATACCAACAACTTCATATATGCTGATGATACCACTCTCATGGCAGAAAGTGAAGAGGAACTAAAGAGCCTCTTGATGCGGGTGAAGGAGGACAGCGCAAAAGTTGGCTTGAAACTCAACATTAAGAAAACTAAGATCATGGCATCCAGTCCTATCAGTTCCTGGCAAATGGATGGGGAAGAAACGGAGGTAGTGACAGATTTTATTTTCCTGCGCTGCAAGATCACCGCAGATGGGGACTGCAGCCAAGGAATTAAAAGACGCTTGCTCCTGGGGAGGAGAGCTATGGCAAATCTAGACAGCATACTAAAAGCAGAGACATCACTCTGTCGACAAAAGTGCGTTATCGTCAAGGCTATGGTTTTCCCAGTTGCAATGTATGGCTGTGAAAGCTGGACCATAAGGAAGGCTGAGCGCCAAAGGATTGAGGCCTTTGAATTGTGGTGCTGGAGGAGACTCCTGCGAGTCTCTTGGACCGCAAGGCAATCAAACTGGTCAGTCCTAGAGGAGATCAACCCTGACTGCTCTTTAGAAGGTCAGATCCTGAAGATGAAACTCAAATACTTTGGCCACCTAGTGAGAAGGAAGGACTTACTGGAGAATAGCCTAATGCTGGGAACAATTGACAACAAAAGAAGAAGGGGACTGCAGAGGATTAAGTGGCTAGATGGAGTCACTGAAGCAGTCGGTGTGAGCCTAAGTGGACTCTGGGGTATAGTAGAGGAAGGAAAGCCTGGAAGAATGTTGTCCATGGAGTCGCGATGGGTCAGACACGACTTCGTGACTAACATAACATAACATAACATAACATAACATAACATAACATGAACAAGTGCCAAGTCCTCCACCTAGGAAAAAGAAACTAAAGGCATTGATACAAGATGGGGAATATGTGACTCAACAGAACTGAAAAAGAAAAAGATCTTGGAGTAATTGTGGACAATAGGCTAAACATGAGCCAACAATGTGATGCAGATGCCAAAAGGGAAAATGCTGTTTTGGGATGCATTAACAGAAGTATTACTTCTGAATCATGAGCAGTAGTAGTTTCCCTATGCTCCTCACTAGTCAGACCTCATCTGGAATACTGTGTCCAGTTCTGGGCACCAAGATTTGATGCAGAAAAATTAGAAAGGGTCCAGAGGAGAGCAACAAAAATGATCCAGAGTTTGGAAACTATGCTCTGTGAGGAGAGACTGAGGGAACTGGGCATGTTCAGCCTTGAGAAGAGAAGACTGAGGGGGGACATTATATCCCTCTATAAGTACCTCAAAGGCTGTCCCAAAGAGGAAGGTCGAGATCTCTTCTGGCTGATGCCAGAGTGCAGGACACGGAATAATCACTTCACACTCCGACCACCCAGATTCAGGCTGGACATCAGGAAAAGCTTCCTCACGGTCAGAGCAATATGGCAGTGGAACCACCTGCAGAGAGAGGTGGGGGGCTCTCCCACTCTGGAAGGATTCAGAAAGGAACTGGACAGCCCTCTGAGTGGGATGGTGTAACATGGTGTCCTGCAACAGCAGGGGGCTGGACCCGGTGGCCTTCATGGCCCCTTCCAACTCTACTCTTCTATGATCTTTCCAGGATGAGGGGGAAGGCCTTCTTAATTTTAGAAATTAATCCTCTGAAATAGGCTGTGGTGGAAAACAAAACAGAGTCACCTACAAATGTGAGTTTGCTTGATGCCTGTGAAGTTGGGATAACTATAGGCATGCCTTTTCACAACAAAGTCCCACTGAGTGCAAGGGGACTTCCTTCATGTGCGTCTGTAGGGCTGCAGTTCAGGCCTTCCCTGGCTTGCTTGATATAAAAGCGTGCATCTGGTTAGAGCCTAGCAGTGGAGTTTGTGACAAGCAAAGGAGCCCACAGCTTATTCTGTGGCAGGGGGTGGAGTGCAGCCACCTGCCGCTTAAAACTGTATATATTTCACTTTTATGATTTAGAAAGATGCAAGTCGCTTTTGGGCTGGAGAGGACCCTGAAGCAGCTTGGAGCAAACAAAAAACCTCAGGTTTAAAGCAGAAGCCCAAGGACTAGGAAACAGCACAGCAAGAGAACACAACAAGACAGCCACGAATGCGCACCACACAAGAGCCACACAGCCAGGGGCAAGCTGATCGGGGAGGAGAGCTCAGCAGAATGGCTGTTGGAACAGCTGTCCTTCCCCTGCCCATGGAAGGCCACGGGGAAAGGGCCCAGAGCTCAGGCCCACAGCCTACGGTTGCAGAGAGCCATTCATCAAAGGTGCGTAAGATCAGGTGGAAGCCCGGTGCTTGCTTCTGTGGCCTACAAGCTTTTAGGGCTTCCCACAAGCACATTGGAATGGCCACAGCCCATGCACAGGCTGCACCTGGGGGGTGAGGCAGGTCCATGCGGGATCTGCTGCGTGTCCAGGCAAATAATACTAAGAGCAGGTGAAATTTGTGTCTCTCACCGCGCATTGGCTTAGCCAACTTCATGCAAAGTGTGCCGTCCGCCTCCCCTTTAGGGGAGATGCATTTCCTCCATTTCGGCTGTTCGTAAGCAGCTGCTCCGTGTTTGAATAGCAGGCTCCAAGCAGCCCCTCTGTGGTCCCTGCTGGCTGCAGCATTCTGCCAAGGTGGCAGTCTTCACATAGAGCCTTCCAGGCTAAATGTAACCAAGTCCCGGTCCAATGCTCTCACCACTATCCCACACTATCATTCAGGTTCACGGCTTTTTTATAAAAGGGGGCTTAGAAGAAAGAAACAGAGTTGGCCCTGGCAACTAGCACAACGCATAAAAACCAACTGACCAACCAACCTAGCTGGGCTTTTGTGTTGGTGGTTCCATTGCCACCAGTCCTCTGCCCCAGGGAAAGTACAGCAAGGATACATACCGAGCAAGGATGTAGTTCACCACAAAGAGGGCTGTTTCAGGAAACATCATTTTCCCCTTTGCTTGCCTAATCCTTTCCAGAGGCTGCCCGGTCCCTGCCCTTTGGACACTCACAGGTTCAGTTTCCAGCCCTCCCTTTAAAAGCGCTGGGCATGACTTCAGGAATAGCCTCTGCCCCTGGGGTGCAGACTCACGTGCTCTGAAAAACTAGAGTCCCTCAGGTCTGTCCCATGGATAGGAGACAGGAAAGGAATTTATCCGAGCCAGCAGCTGAGCTCTGGGCTAGCAGCGACCCGGCAAGCCTGCTGTGCATGCATGTGCGTCCGCGCATACACACCCTCTCCAAAGGGTGCCGCTGGCCACATATGCAGGGCTTACCTGTATTTGGCTTCCCCTGGCAAGAGGTTTCTGAAGGTGGGCTGGCCTTTTGCAGCACTGCTGTTCAGACCCTGGCTGAGCAGAGAGGAAGGCGCTGAGCTGATTCCAGACGAGGTCCATGTGTTGCCATCATGCATCAGGCGGGTGGGACAGGGTGGTCCAGATGTCATCTCCTGCCACGTCTTCGCTTTTTTCCGTGATCACAGGCAATCCGTTAAGGGGGAAAGAGAACAACTGCACAGGGGCCTTCTTGCTGCGAGCGCCCACAGCCTCGGCCTGCAGGCAACTTAGCCCAACGCTCCAACAGCTGCCAAAGCCGCTGCTCCCACATCAGGTGTCTAGGGGAGGCTGCCACAACCGCTGTGTGGTGCACAGCGGCTGCCCTGCCTCTGCACTGCAGCGCAGCACTGCACAATTCACGGCTGCCGGGAGCCCTTCTCTGCCAAGGGCAGGCGTGTTTCCCGAAGGAGGGCCCCAGCGTAAAGAACCGAGCAGCACTGCACAGCTCTCTGGTCTCTTTTTCCGGAACAGATTTTATTCCAGTCATAAAGAAACTGGAAGAAGTGGTGGGAAAGCCCAGGAGGGCTATAAATTGAAGATGATGTTATCCGAACCCCCGTAAAATTCTGTGAACAAGGCAGAACAACTGCACAATAAAAATCCCTCGAGACCCCAGGCCACGCAGTAAGGCAAATCCTCCACAACAATCCTGTGCAGAGAGCCAGCGCTTGGAGAGGGGTCCGAGGGCAGGGGAAAGGAGGCATCAGTGGAACTTCAGCTGCATCAAACTTAGGGGGCCTCCAGGCAAAATTTTATGGCACCATTTCCCTGTTGCGCACACCTCATGTTGCAGGGGAAGGAAGCACTGGCGTCGCCCGTCCCAGCCCTCTCGTGGTCTCCCACAGCTGCCTCTGCTCTTACTGCAGAAGCCCTGTAATTGCTCAAAAGCCTCCTGCGTGCAAGTGACTCTGGAAATCCATTTCAGGGGCCCTGGAAACGAGGGCTTCTGCCAGGGCGCCAGGGCAGCGTGCCTCTGAGCAACTGCAAAATGCCTCCCCACAAGAAGAGCGCTGCTGCGTCAGATCACAGGCCTTCTGCAGAGAGCAACCAGGCGCTTCTGGGAAGCGGATGAGAAGGACATGACTGCTGTGGCGTCGCAGCTGACATTAACACTAAATCCTCCATGTCTTTCAGCACCATGAGCACCACCGTCGTCATGTTTCCTTCCTCCAAGGAGCTCATTGGGCCCTCCTGTTCCATCCACACAAGGATCTTGTGAGGCAAAGCAGGCTGAGAGCGAGAGCCTAGCCTCGGGTCACCTGGGTAGGGATTTGAGCCCAGGTCTCTCCAGGTGTAGTCCAAGTCTCCAAGCACCAGGTGCACCAGTTCTCAGTGGCCAGTTGGCATGGCATGATAACCCAGCATGGGTGACAAGCCACGATGGTTTGCTAGGTCATGTGAACCTCGACTGTTTCCTGCAAGGCGGCATGTCCTTGGGCCACAAAGCCCACTGGGGCTTCTTTCACCCCCCCCATGTGTTTCTGTGCCAGCTGAGCCCCTGCTGTGGGTGAGCACACCGCCCCAGGCTCCATGGCCCTTCTTGAGCCTGTCCTCCAAGTCGGTCACCAAGCAGCACACTGGAGCAGCAGCTGATTTGTGGCACAAACCCTTTTAACATTCTGCACACCAAATAGGTGCAATTTTTAAAGTATTTTAAACATTTGTTCCTGTTTGGACTTGTGCGGGCGCACACTTGCATGGATCCAAAATGGCACACCTCGCCTGGACAATGTCTCTGGGCTATTTGTGCCAAAATGAGGCCAGTGTGCCTCATGGGTCCGTCCAGACCAAGAGATTCACTTTTGAGTTCCGTTTGTCTTAACAGCTGTCAAAAGGTGAGCCATCAAGAGAATCCTCGCTTGCCAAAAGGGAGCGGTCCTTCGCAGTGAGATTGCTCTAAGGAGGGGTTGGGACCCGATTCTTGTCACATTCCTCTCATTTTCCCACCACTTCCTGATCCAAGGCCTGAGAAGGGTGAAAAGGTGCAGGTCATGCCCTTTACTAGCCGTCAAAACCTCTGATTCTGTTTTAAAAGACTTTTTTTTTCTTTGCAGGGCTCCCTCTGTGTATGGTGTGTGTGTGTTTTAATTTTTTATTGTTTTCTTAAAATAAATAGGTACAGAAAGAAGAAGGGCATAAGAAAAAACATGTAACAGAATTACCAAGGGATTTTAAACAAGGTAAGTAATACATTTATAACCTGTATATTTCCTAGGAGACTAAAAATTTCTGTCTTTCTGTCAAACAATATTCTACTGAAGCTTGAGAAAAGAATGACTATAGTTCACTAGACCGACGCTTTTTCCAATCGCCCTCTTTTCTGGTTGGCTCCTATTCAGACGAGAATGTGTGTCTTATGATTCGGTTGCCCTAAATGGCCATGAGGAGCCTCCATCAGAATTCCTTTCAAGGTGAAGACGATTGTGGGAGTGGTCCACTGTTTTGAGCACAAGCAGTTCCCATGACGCCCCCTAAAGACTGGTGGGTTGCTTGGGTTCTGGAGCTCAGATAACAGACCCCCGCCGCCCCCATGGCCACTCGATGTCCCCACCGCTCGGATCAGGAGCGGCCAGGAGAGCCAGGCTCCCTTCTGCAGCCAGCTGGCTCCAAGTCTTCAGATGCACCCATGGAGGCCTGCCCCAGGCTGCTCTAGGCCAGGGACAGGTGCGGGATTAGCGCTAATTGGCTGCTGCTTGAGGTCCTTCACCTCCTGGCTGATTACCTGCAGCAAACTCACACCTGCCAGTCAGCCACTAATCCATGGGATTAGAGAGCACCAGCAGATGGCTCGCAGCCAGAGATAGCCCATTCATTGCCTCACCCATGCCCCTCTCTGCGGGCAGCCCCTCCGGCAGCCCCTCTTGCACCGGTCGGCTGTTCACGGCCTTCCCTGCTGCGCTGGGCCTCATGTTTACCTTGTAAGAAGTACGTCCGCCTTTGTACCTGGACTGGAGCAGGACCGGGCCAACCCTCTTGGTGGCACCTGGAGACACCTGACTGCCCTGCAAGCACATCTGCCCTCCGTTGGAGAGCCCTCCCTCCATCTCACGGACCAATGGATGAGCAATGGATGGACACACTCTGGGCTGGCCCAAGACCCTTTTCCTCGAGGTGGGGCAGCACATGGTGCCCCCCCCCCCCCGATCCAAGTGCACAGTACCCAGTGCCAGGCAAAAGTTTTGGGAACATTTGGCAGAACAGCTTATGGGCACTTCATTCGTGACGGTAAGAATGCAATCGTAACAGAGTCAGTAGCTGGCCCGTTTGTGCTTGTCTCCAGACCTGCTGCCTGAGGTGAGGGCTGCCAACCCGCCCCCCACGCCTTGCCTTCACGGGACGTGTGGCCTGCCACATCCGGTGTCCCCGGGACGCTCTCTGCCCTTGCTCACCCCACTTTCTCCTTTGCGTGCAGGTCGCTGGTGACCACATGAGCGGACCACTTCTCGAGAAGAGGAAGCCCCGTCCACTTCCCTGCCACTGCGGAAGCAGAGTTCCAGGCAGCCGAGCCTGGGGCTGAGGTGCGGTGGCTGCTCGCTTGCCTCAGCCGCTTGCACAACGCTGGGCTCCTGAGGCTGATTTCTGTGTGGTGGAGGCACATCCGGGAAGGGGGGTTCCCCGGAGCCAGTGGCGACAGCCAGGGCGAGGGGCGTTTGCAGTAAGAGAGCTGGCCAGCTCTGGCGGAGCGGTTGGACCTCTCTGGGCAGAGAGGGGAAGCCCCTCTGCCCCGATCCGGCAGGCACACTGCATTTGCTCTCCTGCATCGCAACGAAGCCGCCACATGCACGCCTCTCCGGGGTGCACCACCCCCAGCAGGGCAAAGGCTGCCCAGTCTCGGCATCCATTCAGCAGAACCTCAGGGACCAGGATGGCCCGAGATGAGGGAGCAGTGACTGCAGGCTGCACCTTCCCCTGGGGCCTCCCGGCGTGCAGAGGGCGGGCCCTGGCCCCTGAGCCAGTGCCCTGCTGCGCTGCGGCTGCTGCAGGTGCAATCATGGCAGTTCTGCTGGGAAAGGGCCAGACTAGATGCTTTAGTCTTCTCTCTTTGGGTGGGTGCCATTCTCCAGGTGAGCCCTCAGCTGCTTGGTGCACCCCCCCCCCCGAAAATGAAGCAGAACCAGAGAGGAGAGCGAGCTGCAAGTCCCTGAAGTGAGTCTGCCTCGTAATCTACGAGTCTGCGGGACGCTCACAGGGGATGCTGTGACCCAGACACTGCCCCGGCTGCAGTGTGGGCAGCTCCAGCAGGACCCAGGCCTGTGGGGAAAGCAGAGTCGTGAGGACAGCAGGACCTTTGGGTTTGTGTCCTGGCAAGCTGGAGGCATCAGAGAAGCATCCCGCCTGGGCCTCCAGCCCACCTGACCCTTCTGTTTGCCCTCATGTCTCCAGGAGGAGGTGCCTGCATCTGTCCCCAACACCATAAGAGCTCCACTCTGCACCCAGGACTTTCTCGTCTGGGCTGGCTGTGCAGGGGATGCCCCCTTGAGCTGAACACCCAGTTACTGGGCAGGCATTCCTGAGCCCAGAGCACGGCCAAGCCCCAGAGAAGCAGCGTGTGTCACGCCAAAGAGCAGCCCTTGACAGCCAAGGAGCAGCTGCCCTGTCTAAGTTACAACCTCCCACTGGGAGTTACTGAAGTCCGAAGCCCTGAATAACAGGGCTGTCTTTGCATCACGGCTCAGTTTGGATCTGGTCGGAGGGCAGAAAGCCAGCCTGGGCACAGGCCTCAGGCAGACAGCTGAGCTGGATCGAGAGGGTGGCCAGGATGCCGCCAAGGACCATGCTCAGAAAGGCTCCCACTGGGTGCAGATTCAAAGACACGAGTCCGTGTGAGGCAGGGATGTTGGTGGAACCGGCCAGAAGAATCTCACCAGCAGAACATCTGGTAGCAGAGGCGGTTGGCTGATGAACACCCACTGCTGTGGCGCTCAGGAGCGGGGTGCGACTGTGAGCGGCTGGTCGTCCATGGGTGAAGAGAACGCTGGACTGGACAGGTGCTTGGTCCGACCCGGCAGAAGGCCCCTCTTATGCCCGCAGTGTCCTGTGCCGCTCATGTTCCCAGGGCCAGGCATTCTGGCATAGCTCTCTGTGCCAGCCAGTCAGGGAGCCAGGCCGAAACTCAACCAGCAATACCTGCAGAGGCTGTGGATGCATAGGGGTTTCTGCAGCTTCCCAAGCCACTGTCAGCCATTGCAGGGCAAGGCGCCAGCGAGCTTCTTTGCTCCAACCTGAGTGGGATGTGCCTGGACCAGAACTTCAGACAGAGCAGAATGGCAAAGACGGTTTTCTATTGGATAAAAGGCAATGGGGAGCAGTCCAGTGGGTCTCCTTCTCCACGTAGCTGCAGCTTTGGTGAAGCCCAAAAGGACCCTTCCATTTTCCAGCCCTCAAACCCACTGAAGCAGCTCCTCCGGGTCCCAGAAGACTATCACAAGTTTAGCACATGCTGGACTACACATCATGGGTAAAGCTGAACACATAAAAAGATTGTGATCTAACAGGTCTGGAAAAATCTGGGAACTGGCAGCACTGCCAGGAGCCGCTTTGATGAAACAACAACAGGCTGTGAAGCTCTCGGGAGGAAAATCAGAAGCACGGGGGCCAGAGAGTCTTCTCCCCCGTCTTGCCAGTGTGTAGAAGAGGAACTGACAGGCATAGCAAAACCCTTCAGGTGAATGACTGGCTGCGATGGTGGTGCCGTAAAGAGAGGTTTGGATTCTGGGACCACGAGCTCAGCTTCCTGGAAGACGGACTACTGGCAAAAGAAGGGCTGCACCTCGCAAAGAACGGGAAGCAGGTGTTTGCCCACTGCGTGAAAAAGTCAATCAGGAGGGCTTAGAACTAAAACCTGTAGGGGAGGGAGCGGCGCAGCACGGCACACCACCACCTGGCGAGGACTTGTGTATTTCAAGAGAGAAGACACCTCAAGCAGGGCCCAGCACCAGTCTCCCAAAGAGCGTAGGAGAAACCAGGGCACAGCGGGAATGGGCTTCCGTGTGTCTGCACCAACGCGAACTCGAGCTCATAGTGCATGAGGGCAATTCCAATCTTACAGGGACGACTGGCACTTGGTGGGGTGACTCACGTGACTGGGACCGCACAGCCGATGGATACAAGCTGTTCAAGAAAAACGGGAAGGACGAAAGGGGAGGCGGAGTCACACTGCATTTCAGAGACACATATATCCACACAGAAATACGAGATGAGGAACTTGGTATCCCCACGGACAGCATCTGGCTTAATTTAAAGGGAGCAAACAATCAGAAAAAGAAAAGAAAAACATAGTTATTGGCATCTATTACTGACCATCCCGTCTGAAGGAGGACAAGGATGCAACCTTCGAAAAGCAACTTGCCGGCACTTCCGAAAGAACTATGCAGTCATCGTGGGGGACGTCAATTCCCCTGACATACGCTGGGAGACATTTCTGCCAATCATGGCCCCTCCAAGAGGCACCAGGCATGTGTTGCTGACAATTTCCTCCAGCAGAAGGTAGAGGAAGGAACGAGGATCAGCTATCCTCCATTTAATAATAACTAACAGGGATGACCTGGTAGAAAAATAGCAGCCATGGGGACTCTGGGGGAAAGTGACCATGAAATACCTGAACTCACTTATAAAGGAGGCAAAGGGTAACTGGAGCCAAACATGCATCCTGGACGTCAAGAAAGCCGACTTTAACAAACTCAGAGAGGTACCATGGCAACAAACCCTTATGGGAAAAGGAGTCCAGGAGGGGTGGGAAATCTTGAAAAAGAAGATTCTCAAAGCACAACTATGGACAACTCAAACCAGAAAAAACAGAAGGCCTCTTGGCTCCACAAAGAGCGTAGTCACAACCTGAAAGCAAAACAAAAGAAGCTGTATGGGCAGGGGAGGGGAAGCAGGGCCGGGCCACCAAGGAAGAATATCAACAAATAGGAAGGAACTGCAGGGACGGCATCAGGAAGGCTAAAGCAGGGAATGAACGGAGAATGGCAAGGGATGCGAAGCACAGCAAGGAAGCCTTCTTCAGAGACATCCAGAACGAAGGACGTGAGGAAGAGAACGTGGCCGGATACTTGAAGTGTGTGGCGGAGGGAAAACAGACAATGAAAAGGCAGGGGCACGCAATTCCTACTTTGCCTCAGTCATCAAAATAAATCCTGTCAGACTAATTTCATTTCATTTTTTGCCTGGGCAACCTCCCAGATGGACAGAGGGCGCACTGTGGGCATGATCTACCTAGACTTTAGCAAAGCTTTCAAGATAGTGCCCCATGACCTCCTGATAAGCAAATTAGCAAAAAGTGGACTAGATAGAAAAACTACAGTGGTACCTTGGCTCACGAAGTTAATCCATTCCACGACGCTGGTCACGACCCAAATTGGTCTTGAGTCAAGTCTAATTTCCCCATAAGGTTCAATGTAAAGGAGGTTAATCCGTTCCGTAACTATTTTTTCAATCACAAGCAAAGTGACAAAGAACAACAAGGATCGCGGCCATCTCCTCCTGCCCCGCCCCCCCAGCACGACTGCAGTCATGCATGTGTTCCCTGCCCGAGCGCGACCGCGATCGCAGCCATAGACAGGCATGACCGCGGCTGCGCTTGGGGAGGGAACAAGGGCGCAATCGTGGCCATCTCCCCCCCCCCCGATCATGATCGCGGTTGCATTCATGCAGGGAATACGGGTGCAATTGTGATCGTCACCCAGTGAGGAGTTTGCAACCTGAGGCAACATTTTTCAGAAATTTCTGTTTGCGACCCAACTTGGTCGTGGACTGAGGCGTTCGTGAGCCAAGGTCCCACTGTATGTGGTGGTTGCCAAATTGGTTACAAAGCATGCTCATCAATGGCACCCTCTCAAACTGGACGGAGGTTACTAGTGGGGTGCCACAGGGTTCAGTCAATGAGGAGCAGTTGCAAAGTGCGCAAATGCTATCTTGGGTACAGTAACAGAAGCATTAATTCCAAATCATTAATTAGTAGTTCCCCTATAGTCCTCACTAGTCAGACCTCATCTGGAATATTGTGTCCAGTTCTGGGCACCAAGATTTAAGAGATGTAGAAAAATTACAAAGTCCAGAGGAGAGCAACAAAATGATCCAGGGTTTGAAAACATTCAGGAGAGACTGAGAGAACTGGGCATGTTCAGCCCTGAGAAGAGAAGACTGAGGGGGACATGATATCCCTCTATGAATTCCTCAAAGGCTGTCACAAAAAGGAAGGTCGAGATCTCTTCTGGCTGATGCCAGAGTGCAGGACACGGAATAATCAGGTCAAGTTGCGACAACCCAGATTCCAGCTGAACATCAGGAAAAGCCTCCTCACTGTCAGAGCAATAGGACTGTGGAACCAGCTGCCTGGGGAGGTGGGGGGCTCTCCCACACTGGAGGGATTCAAGAAGAAACTGCGCAGCCATCTGAGTGGGATGGTGCGACTTGGTATCCTGCAACAGCAGGGGGTTGGACCTGATGGCCTTCTGGACCCTTCACTATTCTATGAGTGTGTGACCACATCGGAAACAGCATGAGCTGTGCAGGTGCCCATGAATCTGACATTGCAATCCTGGTAAAAACGGCCCATATAGATCTCCCCTTGGAAAAGAGCCCTTCCAGTCTGAGAGCAAGTGAGCAAGAGAGAGCATCGAATGGAAAGAAGGACACAAGGCTCATGGAGAACACGGCTCCCAGTTGTGATGGGAGCACCACACACGGCTTGGGAACACAGCCGTGCTCCTGACCCACCTCCATGCGCAGCCAGCCGGTCACTGGGAAGAGAGCGCCGCCCTAGAGGGGCCTTTGGAACTCTGCTTAAATTCTTTCCTCCCCCACATCCACACCTCCCATTCATTACATTTGTTTAATTTGTTACATTTACATTCCACCTTTTCTCCTGCGAGGAACCTGCAAGGCGGCTCACCTTGCCCTCTCCCCGTGTCATGCTCACAATCCCCCTGTGGGGGAGGCCAAGTGAGGGTCAGCGACTGACTCAGAGTTGCCTTGAAGCCTCACGGCTGTGTGTGCGGCACTAGAACCTGGCCTTCCCAATTCCTGGTCCAAAACACTGGGTGTAAAGTGCATGCTCAGCACATTGGGACTCTATGGGTGCAGCGCGTGGGGATGGAGAGGCGGCTCTGATTAGCAGGCAACAGCACCAGCTCCGGTTTTGGGGCCCCTGGACCACCCTGCAACAGGCTTCCTCGCCCTGTGAATGCCCCCTCACTGCCACCCACCGGCAGTCCTCCCTTTGCTTGCTCCTGACCACCACGGGCGCCACGTCCACACTCGGCAGCCCCTGCCACTCTGCCTCCCCCCGCCGGGCCAGGGCAGGAACCAGGTGGACAGGCAAGCTGCAGTGTGGAAGGGGAGAAGCGAGGCCAGGGGCCTGGCTGGGCATGTGCCCGCACTGTGACATTGGCCCTGGCAGGGAGGCTTCCTTAGTGCTGTGGCCGAGCGGGGTGAGGATGTGGATTTCTGCAGCCCCAGTCCGGCTCGGCACCTCCATGCTGCTTTGCTGCCAGGGGTGCCTCGGGCAGGGCGAAGCTTGTTGCGGCAGGAGCCAGGAGCCAGGCCAGGCCTGCTGGGGAGCTTCGCTCCTTTTGAGTCATAGTCTGACAAAGATTCCGGAGGAGGCTAATCCTGGGAGTGGAGCCAGCCAGGCGCCCGGGAGGGCTCTCCCCGGACGTGGTTTGCATCCACACTTGCCCCTCCGCTGCTTTCCTCCCCATGACAGGGAAGACGCCGGGCCTGCTGCAGCGTCCCTCAGCTCCACAGGCGCTCCAGGTGCCTTCTGGAAAGGGAAAACAAACCAAAGGGAAAAGCACAGAGGGCAAGAAAGGAACCCGTCTCAGCCTGCGGCAGCAGAGCTGCTGGGCATCCAATAGCCCTGTTTTCCGGGAAGGACGGAGCTGCAGTCTGGCACATCTAGAGGGGGCATGTGAGAAATGAAATGTTACTGTTGCTAAGTGTTAAGGTGAAATTCAGGATTAGGACAGGATCACTGAAGTCTCTTAAAGCCAAAAGGCCCGAGAATAGAATCATGTAAATAGTTGTACTAAGAGTAATACAACTATTACAGTAGTTTTTTACATCAAAGTCCTGAAAAATACCAGAGAGGGTAAAAGTGGGGGGACAGTGGTAAAACTGTCACCTTCAGTGGAAGAGAGCAGGCAATTGATTACCTTTTACAACTGGCCGTAATGAGCCTGGAGGAGTCCTATCTCATCCTCCCGCAAGATCTATGAAACAAGTTGGCATCAAGTGAGAGACTCCAAGGCCAAGCTGTCCTGTTGAACTTTTAGAAGGAACTGCGCATGCTTAATAGGTGCATGACTAGTAACTGACACACCTTTCATAGGTAATAGGCTCATTAGCATGAACATGGGATGTATGTGCAGGAGGGGGGACCATATCAAGGGGTAGTATGATGAAGACGGACGGAGAAGAATGTTCCCTCTGAGTAGCCCAGCCAATGGGAGAAAAGAGGAAGGGTCTGCGAGCTGGGAAAAGGGGATGTTGGGAAAATTTGGATAAATCCTGTCTGAAAAGCATTACTCCTGTGTGCCTTTGCATTGTGGAATCAAATCCTGTCTTCCTTCTCAAAACCAAGCTGTCACTGTTTAAAATGGCATTCCCTCGCTCCTTTGTCTCACCTTTAGCTGTAAGCTACAGTAGACAGGCCATTTTAGCCCAAATATACTTTGCAAATAGTCATTCTTGGAATTCACTTTACAATAATCTTTTGATAGCCCAGAGGGCTTCATGTGCCCTGATCATGCAGAATGTTTAGACTCGAGATGGGGGTCTGAGCTTATCATAAATAGTTTCTAGTAGCTTGAATTTGCATGTCTGAGCAGACCTGGAGATGGGTTCAAGTTACTGAACAAAAATGTCAATACAGGCAATTAGAAATATTGTAATCTCATTGTTACTGTGTGATTGACTGACATTTCTTGATCTGTTCTGTATGTGATGACCTCAGAATCTTATTGTAATCTTTGCATTCTGTCATCAATTGCCCTGTACCTGTGACACGACTGGGAGTGTATAAAAGCTCTGTATTTCTGCTGAAGTTTTGCAGCAGAGTTCATCTCTGCTTGCCCGGTAAGGCCTTATCGTGAGTCAACCGCGGGAACCTGGGATAGACAATAAAGACTGCGGAGGTTCATAACGCTTGATCTTTCCTACGAACCCGAGTTTTATTTCCCCTTCTCAAATTGAGATTCCGGGATTCTGAAAGGATAAAAGGAAATGTTTTGTGTGTGAACGACGCGTTACCTGCGTGGTGGGCGCCCGCTCTTGCAAGAACGAATTAAGCTTCTCTGCTTGGTATTTTGTGTCTGTATCGTCACTACTAGGAATTATTTTTACTCCCGACAATTGGATTGCAAATACTCCCTACAGGCAGGCCAGAGAAGGGCGACCGAAGCAGCGCGGGCTGCTCGGCTCCTCCCCGGTGCCGCCCCGCCCCAGCGGCGTCCGCTGCGCGGGGGCGCGCTCTGCGGGGGGGGGCGCGGGGCCACGTGCCCCTCCGGCGCAGCCCTGCTTTCCGCAGCTAGCGCCGTGCCTGCCCGGAATACCAACGAGGCCGCGGCGCGCCGGATGGGCCCGCGAGCACCGCCCGCGCCCGCCGCAGACGCCCCCCGCTCTGCTCCGCTGCACAAGAGGATGTGCCCGGCCTGCGAAACGAGCCCGCCCCGGCCCCCCTCCCCGCGTGCGGGGGCACGGGCGCCCGGCCCGGCCCTTCTCACGTGCACGCGCGGTGCGCGTCGGGCCGGGCCCGGGGGGCCGCTTCAGCACGGGGCGCAGCGGCGGGAGCCCCCGCAGCTGCCCCGCCAGGAGGACGCTCCCCGAATCTCGCGGGCGCCCGACTCGGAGCCTCGCCTCGCCACGCCGGGCGGCTCGCCCGCCTGGCTGCCCGCTGCGAGGACGGAGAAAAGCGCGGATCCTCCCGGGGACCTTCGGGCGGGCTCGCGTCCTTCCTGCTGCCGCCCTTGTTTCGCTGCTCGTCGTTCCGCTCGGGTCGGCGACCCCGCAGCGCTGTGCGGGCAGGCGGGCCCCCCTCCCGCGGCCCCCCGAGCGGCCTGCCCCCGGCCGTGACCACTCTTCGCCGAGGGGGCTGGAATCGCCCGCCGGGGGGCCGGGCGGGGAGAGCTCAAAGGGGCGCCCCTAGGCCAATTGAGGCTGGGACGTGCTGCGGAAGGGGAGCCATTTTCTGGCCAAACTTGTGCCGGACTTTGCTCCAAACTGATTATGCAAATCAAGTTTCCCACTTGGTAAGTCCTACATCTCCCGGAAAAACGGAGAGGGTTGCTAAGGAGACGGGCTAGCTCCGGGCAGTGCTTTGGCGTGCATGTCTGGGGTGCAGGCTGGGTTTAGCTTTTGCAACGTTTCCATGCAGTCGTAGGGCAAACTCCCACAGGGGCAGGGATGCCCCAGACCCCAAAGCGGAAGGCAGATAACAGTGGCACCGTAGGAAGGAGCAGAAGCAGTGCTGTATAGTGGTTAGAGCACTGGCCCGGGACTCAGGATGTCTGGCCTCTACTCTCCACTGAGCCATGCAACTCACTGGCTGTCCTTGGGCCAGTCATTCACTCTCAGCTAACCTACCTTACTGGGCTGTTGGGATGATAAAATGGAAAAAAGGCGTGTGTCTGTCACCATGGGGTCCTTGGCCAAGTAAGAATGTTGGGACAGCAATGTGATAAATAAATACGCAAATAATAGCCTGACACCCAGAACATAGTCAAAACCGCTGCCTGCACTCCTGAACCCGCATATCGGATCTCCATCTTGCGGGTAGCGCACAAGGAATCATGTGTTTCCTTCTCTGTCCAAATGAAATCAGCAAAGAAGCCAACCGCTTCTCTGAAGACTGAGGGCAGAATACAAGGACTGATAAAGCGACTCAGTCAAAGGCACCTGGGATATGGGGCATCTGAGGGACAGGCGGTCGTTAAAAGAGAAGAAGCCAAACTTCCCGGCTTGCATGAACCATTTTCTGCCATTACCTAAGAGTGCAGAATTGTTCGAAGGCAAGGGCAGAGAGAGGAAAATGGTTCATCATTAGCAGAAAGTAAATGTTTAGGCGACTCAATCATGTCATCGAGGGGAAAAATGTTGATTCCTTGCCGCAACAATGAGAAAAGTGTCAGTGCCCTTCTGTGGCATATTTATAACCTGTTCCCCCTGCAGTCCAGACTTCAAGGCTTCACTCTGTGCTTGACCGAGGGCCGTTACTGAGCGTTAAAGGAGGCAGGCAGTGCAATGCCAGGAATGCTCACTTAGAAGGTAAGTCCCGCTGAGTTGAGTTGCGCATCCCTCCCGGAAGGCGTGTGCTTAGAAATGCCAGGCCAACAGCCATATTCATGCTCGCTTGGAAGTAAATTCTGCTTTGATCAATTGGAGCTTCTCTTTCATCCCCCCCCCCCCATGCAGTGCGTGTGTGGCAGGCTGAACGGGGGCCATTTCACATGGGCAGCGGACTTTTCTCGCTAAAATGCCCTGCCCTGGCCTTTGTTGGCTCCACCATAAAATGGTTAAGCACCCTTACCTGTGCGCTGCTGAAGCCTGTGGGGCACTTCTGGAAAACCATGCTGGAAAAACTCCTCTTGGCAGCCCTTCTCTGGAGGTGATACTCCTCATGTGATTGGCAACTGCATGGAAGTTCATTGTCAAAGCAAACAGCTGTGGGAAGGGAGGCAATTGGACGGGGTCAGCAGCAAAGGCAGGGGAGACCTCTCGATGGTCCCGATGCGGCTGCCTTCCGCAGGGCTGCTCTGGGTGCACAAGGGGGCTCTCCGGATGTTCCTGGCTTCCGTCACGTGGCTGGTTCCAAGGGAGGCGCAAATCCAAGGAAGCAGGGAGGTCGGGCTCCTCATTCAGTCCAGGTGGGCCTTGGCTTGGCTGCTGTCTGCCGTCCTGAAGGCTGGGCGCCCATCTAGGTCTCCATCCCACCTTGCCCATTGGAACTACATACGGTGTGAACCATATTGCTGGACTGCCCACAGGAACCAGAATTCAACCCATGTTCTTGCCAGCCTGCTGCAGGCAAGCCCTTATTTAAAAAATCTCATAGGGGCACCCCCAAGAACTGTGGGGGCTCTGCCCTGATCAGGCATGGAGCCTTGGAAAGGCTCAGAAGAAGCATTGCTAAAATAGCGCAGCTCCAGGAGACCTGTGCTTTCCTGAGCCTTTCCAGCATCCCCGAGGCTCCCCGACAAGGTCCAGCCCTGCTCCAGCCCAGCTGCCAAATGGAGGACGGTGCAACCGCAGGAGTGGATCCTGGCCCTTCCCTTTGGGACGGAGCGCAGCCATTCTCTGACCAAGGCCCCTGAGCATCAGAGCCCCCCCTGCCCAGAGATGTTCGGAAGTGGTTGGCATGAAATGCCTGAAGAGAAACTATATCAGACTGTTGGCAGTCAGTCACTGCCCCCCCTCGCAGAAACTGAGCCCCCACTTTTGCCAGGTTTGGCTACTTGGTCTGAGTTCAGATCTGCCGGGGGTGGGGGCAAGTCTGCTCAGTGCCCTGCATTGATCGTGCCCTTAGAAGCAGTTAATATCTCCCAGGAACTCCGGGGACTGCCTTAGACCAAGGTGGATCGTGGCAAAGTTTGTGGGTGGCTGCCCTTCCTGTGGAGCCGCACGCAGAGATGGCCTCCCCACTGCTTCTCTTAACTCTGCTAGGCTTCCACAATGCCTGCTATATCCAAGCTCTCCTTCCCGATCAGGCACTCCGACTCTCCTACTTCTGCTCTGAGGCTTCCAGCAATTGCATGGGAACTCCTGCAGAGGTGTCCTTCTCGGACATCTCTGGCACGTGCTGCTTTTGCTCTGGCACACGAGCGTCAAGGATCGGCCGCCGTGCTTCGCCATTTGCACATGGCCTGTTTCCTCTGCTGCACCGTTAGGCCAGTGTGAAGCCAAGCTGGAGGCTTCTTGGCCGCTGCCGGCGCTCCCCCAGGGTTCCCTTTAAAAATGACCTTGCCGCCGTTCTTTATGTTTAGAACCTCATGCGTGTCGATGGCCATTTCGATGGGAACATTTCCCTGGCAGATTCCTCCACGGAAGGCATCCCCCAGAGTCCTTCCGTTACGTGGCAGTCACACCGAGAGGGGTGAATAGATTTCTTGAGAGCTGTGTGCATATTTGGCAGCCCCAAATGGGCTCAGAGGGTGCTTCTTGAGGAGCAGTGAAGTGCAGAGTCCTCCAGGGGGACTCCGAGTGGCCATGGCTACCTTGAAAGGGATTTCTTTGCCGTGGGAGCCAGTGCCAAGACCGCTGACGCTGCAGGCACCCCAGGGTTAAAGCAGCTGAATGGAGAAAGAGATTTTCCCAGCCAGGGAGGAAATGGGGCTGAGGAAAGGAAGCATAGGGGGCCTTGCCTGTGTGGGATTTTCTGAGCAATCAAAAGACAAACAAGAGGCACGGCAAAGGGACCGGGGATGGGGCCTGGGCCGGAGGGCGGAGGACACACTGCAGCGAGATCCAAGCTCTGGTGCAGCCGGCACGTTGGCAGCTCTCCCCTCCAGCCGCTCTGTTTGGGGAGCAGCAGAAACGGGACCCAGGGAGGCAGCTGGCATGGGTAGCTGTCGGCTTCTGCAGGAGGTGGGTCCTCGGGGGAAAGTTCTGCACTTTGCTGCCCTGAGTCTGAGCCAAGCCATTTCTTCAAGGATAAGACTGGCTCCGAGAGACTGTTGGAACAACCAAAAAGTCCTGCAGCACCGTAACAATGCAGACATGGATTTGGGCATGAAGGCCCCTTCCTCAATGCAACCCCCCTGCAGTCCCCTCTGGGCTGGATGTGGGGAACTCTATACATATTAATGTGTTTGCTTTTAAGATGGAACGGTTTTGATAGTTTTGTTGTTGTTGCAACATACCGACACAGCTGCCTCTCTGGGAGTTTATAGATGGGGACTAGCACCTGCGTGGGACAACTGGGATACCTGCTGTTGGCACCAGATGGGAGAGATCTGCAGCAGAGCCCTTTCCATTTATGAAGGAACACAATCATGGTATTTATGCGAAGACATTTACCATAGTCAAGGAGCACTTGAATGCATGCAGTGTATCTGGAAATCCGAGTTTGTGTTCCATGCGACTGTGGAAAAGTTGGAGGTGGAAAAGTGATGTGTGCTGGGAAAAGGCCCTGTCAGGCCCCCGGCTGTTGTGTGTGGGCCTGTTTCTGTCCTGCCAGTCTCACAGGGTGAAGCCAGCAGCAGCTGCATTCTTTGCTACCCAAAAGTAAGGAAGTACAACACGGGCCATGCGCATTTCCCCATGAGTTCGCTCTCCTGAGGTCTGTGTGAGTAAAGCCGCTGGAGATAACGTGATTGGCTTCTAAGTAGAGCTGTGTCTGAGGCCTGTTTCTTCTTGATCAGGAGGACAAAGAAATAATCAGGGAGACTTGGAAGGACCTCCCGCACTTTATTTTTTCAGAAGGGGCCTTTGCGCGTCCCAGGGCAGAAGGAGCCATCAGGGTGGCAAGGGAGGCGGGAGAGTGGCTGAAGGCTCTCTGAGTTGCTGGTATTTTGCCAAAGGCCTGAGGACACTGCTTCTTGCCCTGGCAGCTCCACAGCCCACTGGATGCTCTTCTCCTGGCTCCAGAACAGTACCGTGAATTTAGCACACACCGATAGACTTTCTAGAGAACACGGTAATGTATAAAAAAGCTGTGATACAGCAGGTCTGAGAAATCCCAGGTGTATTGGCAGAAATGGCAGGAGAGGATGGGTTGGGTGAGCTCCTGACCTGTGTCAGGCATTATGATGCCAATAGCAACGCTGAACGGAGATTTCCCTGGAAGGTCTGCAGACCAGCATCCCTCTCCTGAGTGTGGAAGGCTGCCGGGCAGCGCCTCTGGACAGGACTGGCGAAGGCACCTACCCAAAGCCCTGAAGGGTACCTGCCGGCCAGTGGAGGGTGAGGGCACCGGGCCAGAAGGACCCGGGCCTGCCTCAGCCTCAGGTGGCTCTCTCTGTTCAAATGCACAGGGAAGAATTCTGCAAAGGACCCCTAGCCCATGTGATGAGCATGGCTGTTGGTCCCCCCAGGCCAGGAGGCTGGGCTGTCCTGCTCCTGCCCTTTTGCACCCAACGTGGGGCCCGCGGAAAATGTGCTTCCCCTTTCTTTGCAAGTCACCAGTGTGGGGCAGCCTTCCCCCCCAGCCCATCTTGTGCTCGTGGCACCAAACCTGGGAGAGGGCTGTGGTGCCCAGCCTGTAATCTCCCAAGACAGGATGAGTGCCTGAGAGTACGGCAGCTGGGACACAGGCCAACTCAGTCACAGAGCACCGGAAGGAGTTAGTCACTTCTTAGCCAGTCCAACTGGGGAGGGGCGACTTGGACTCCTGTACTTCCACCAGCTCGAGGGTGGGGTGGGGCAGGAGATAAATTTCAGGAGACTATCTGCCATTTGTGTTTCATAGCGGCAGCAGCAGGAGCGTGTGAGGATGAGGAAGGCGGGAGGAATGGCAGGGAAACGCAGGGGGGACGGGACTGGTGTAGGGGCTCCAAGCCCCAGTCCCCACCTGCGTGAGCACTGCCTGCTCCGCTGCCATTCCAGGCTGCTCGCTGCGTGCTGTGCATTCATCTGCCGGGCCTGCCCTGACTTTGGAAGCAAAGTGGGTGTTTGCTCTTTGCGCAAAAGAGACAGCGGAAGCACATGACGCCCAGCACACGAGAGCGGCTGTTGCAGTTTGGGCAGGGCTTGCCATGCATGTGCCTCAGGACCAGGCTAGATAAAAATCAGTGACTTAAATAAAATCAACCCAGATGTTTTGATATATTTTTCAAATTCATCCATGAAATACTACATTGTTCTCCCACTTTAAAATAACATTGTTGCCCTGAAATCTAATCATGAAATGGTAAACGGCCTCAGGAAAAGGAATGTCACTTTCGTGGACTGGCACTTCCCAAAGCGGGGCTCGCAATCCAGTTTTTCCTTTCGTCCAGCACGTGCCACGTGGAAACCGGGGCCTGGCCATGGCTCAGTGGCAGGCCCGGTTTGCACACGGGGGGGGGGGGGCTCAGCCAGGGCAGCAGTCTGGGTGGGGCTGGGAAAGGCCCCCTGGAATTCTGGGGACCTGCTGCCGATAGGGCAGAGTGGGCAAGGGTGATGAGGTGGGTCGCCCGGGCAGCTGCACCACCGGAATGTGTGGGGTGGGGGAGCCCTTGCAAGGGCTGTGCTTACTCTTGGTAGCATTTCCCACTTGGGCTTATCAGGTAGTATCAGGATTGTTGCCCCCCCCCGCCCCACCCATTCCCCGTGCACAGAAGGGAAGTGAGTCGGCCTGTGTGTGTACCATGGATCCGACAGAGGCCAGCTGTGTCAAGTGTTGCAGGCCGAGTTGGAGCAGGGAGATGGGGTGCCAGCGACAGGCTGCAGTGGGAGCCAAATGATCCCTGAGGCTGCCTGGGGAGGCTCCGCTGTGGTGTGGGGTGGCCCCGGCCCGGGATTTGTGGAAGTGGGACACTTCCAGACTTGGGGGTGCCACTGCACTCAGATCACCTCCCCCCATGTCTCCCCAGCCCTCCAAACTTGGGGGAGGGGCATGACCACATCTCAGTGCAGTGGAGAAGCACAAAAGCGCATGATGCGCCAAGCTCATGGAGTGCTCCCAAGGTCTGGCACTCCGAGGGAGGATGTCCTTTCCTGCAGACCATCCATAGCTTCACAAATCCTGCTGCAACGTAAGAGCCCCAAACATTTCTCCTTGGCCTTATAAGGAACCAGTCACTTCGAGTAATAAAATCCCTCTTCTGGTGCACTGAGTGTTGTTATCAATTGTGATTCTAGGGGACGAAGGCCTGCAGGAGATCCTGAGGTCACCATCCCTCCCTCCCTGCTCCTGGGAGCACTTCTGCCTGGAGTGGGGGAGAGAAGGTTTGCTAGAGCGCCATGTCTGAGTCACTCCATGTGCCTCATGCCACTGATGCCTCTCCTCCGGGGACCTGTGGGATTTACATGGAAGAAAAGGAAAAGGGAGTGACAGAAACCACATGGATCAAGGGCTTTTCTGGGACAGTCAAAGGAGGCAGAAGGGAAACTCCCCGCTGCGGGCTCTTGCCTGGCACCCAAGGCGGGTGGATTTCTCACTGTGGCAGCTGGGGCGGCCTGGGAGGGAACGGCGTGTGCAGCCCAGAGGAGGCTCATTCACAAGGGCTGAGAAGTGCTGGGTTCGGCCCTGGCAGATGCACCACTTGGACGCACTCTGGGGACTGGAGGGCAGGATGTGGCCCATCTTCCCTGGTGGCCTGGTGATTTGGGAAGTCATACCCAAATGCTGCATCCATTTCTAAAACTGATCTGTGCAGTGAATTAATCAGCCTCTCCAAATGGTCCAACTGAAGCTCATAATCTTCACGAGGCCACTTGGCATATGGGCTGTTTGGGTTCAGGCTTCTTGGGTCTTAATATCTCAGTTTCTAACATCGTATGCAGCTTTCTCCAACCTTGCAGACCCCTCCCCCCATCCCAACAGTGAGGCTCTTGGGTGGCGAGCAAAGGGCAGACTGCATGCCCAGAGGCTCGTTTTCCATTACCATCCTGCCCATCTCGGACCAAAGCTCTGCTGCCGAGAGTGGGTCCCTGGGTCTCTGCAGCTTGGCTCACATGTCACACCTTTGGGCCCAGTTCACACCTTCCTGACTCGAATAGCTTGGGGAACATGGGCCACTGGGTACTCTCACACTGCAGGCGCCACCCCCACTGACTCCCCCGTAGCCTCAGTTCGGGCACTGCAGGGGGCCGTGCGTCCGCTTGGTGCAGAAGCCGGCTTGCACGGCGGACACAGGCGCCGGGGATGCTGGGCCTCCCAGGCCGAAGCTGCGCATGCGACCACGCCACTTCCTGCCCAGGGTTCAAAAGGCCAGGAGCTGGCTGCCCTACCGCTGCCTCTCCTCCTTCCCCAGGCGGCTCGGGATCGCTGCTTAGGAGGAGGCACTCCGCACGGGCTCAGAGGCACGGCCATGCGCCCCCCCCCCCGCGCGCACTCTGCTTGGGCCCCGCGCGACCGGCCCGCGCTCAACGCTGCAGCCCCGGCACATCGCATCCGCGACCCGTCTGCTCCCAGCGCACGCGAGGAGCGGCCCGCTTGCCTGCTGCCTCCGCTGCCGGCCCCTCCAGCCCCGGTTGCGGGAGGGAGGGGGAGCCTGACGGCGGGCGTTCCCATGGGGACCGCGAGGACCTGTCCTCTGGTTTCCATGGCAGCCGCCCCGACTTGGAAGGCGCGCTCGTCCCCCTCCGGGCTGGACCGCCGGCCCGGCGCAGCGGGAGCGGCTCTGCTCGGGGCGCGGCCGCGGTGAGGGCCCTCGGCGGGCCCGGGGCCCGGGCCCGGCTGTCCCCCGCCCGCGCGGAGCAGCGCCGCGGCCGCGGGTGCGCAGCACGTCGTTGCAGAGCCGCGCGCGCGGTTTGCGCGCTGCAGCCGAACTCGGCGGGGCGTCGAGGCGCCCCCACGAGGGGCTGCGCCCCGGTGCGCGGGACACGGGACCGACGCGGGGAGGCTCCCGGTCCGGGTGGTGCCGAGGAACGATCTGGAGCTCAGGCCCGGAGGGAAAAGAGCACGAATTGTCGTATGTACATACACCCAAATCATTCCTGCGATGTTACTGCTTGGAGAAGCCAAGCTTAATGCAGCTCTTTCTTGGGTTTAGAGCGGAACCCCAAACCCAACGGCACCTTCAACAGCGCTCGCTTAACACGCCCTTGGCGCTTCCGGCTGGACTGTGGGGGGGGGGGCGGCAGAGTGCCTGGGGCCAGCAAAGCGCGTAGGGCCCCTGCAACGCCACTGCTTCGCTGCAGACGGAACTCGGCGCCCTGGCAAGGGCGCTGCAGGCTGGAAAGTCTGTGCTTGCAGGCAGCCATCTCAAGCACTGGGCCGGGATCATTCACACCACCAGAGTCCCAATCACGGGGTATAGGTGTGAAAGCTGATGGGAAGAGCCCGGATGCATTTGAAACGCGGTGCCAGCGGAGAGCTTAGCAAATTATCTGGATGGACAAAAAGACGAACGAGGGGGCCCTAGAGCAAGGGCTTTCCTTGGAAGCCAAAATGACAACACTGAGGCTGCCCTACTTCGGACACACCATGAGAAGGCAAGACTCCCTGGAGAAGATAATCACGTTAGGAAAAGTTGAAGGCCAAGGTCAAAAGGGAAGACAATACGGGATGGATGGGCTCCAGAAAGGAGCCCACAGCCTGAAATTCAGAAGAGCTGAGCAGGGGTGCTGTGGACGGAACATTTCGAGGGCTTTCACTCATGGGGCCACTGGATGACGCATCACAACAAAACAAGCCCTGTTAGTCATGCGTCTAAGCAAATCTTCCTCCCGCACACGCACAACAATATTAGACGGAGACCTGGGGGCCGGGGGCCGTTGCTTTACTGCTCATGCTGCCCAGAGCAGGTGAGAAGGTGTAGAGGCAGTGAGCAAGACCCTGTCAAGGATGGCGACTCTTCCTTTCGAATTCCTTATTTCCATCGTTTCTGGGATTCTGGAAGGTCCTCAAAAACAGTTCTTGGGTTCCAGCTTCCTGGAATCCTAAAACCTGCACCCAACCTTCCAGCAAGCACATCATCCAGCTCCTAGGGAGCAGCCTGACGGCTCCTGGGCAGCGTCTCCTCAGGTTCCCGGGCTTGCGCCTGCCCTGTGGCCTCGGCCTTGGGAGGGGAAGCTGCAGTCCATCTCCCCCCACAGCCTCTGTGGGAAAGGGCGCCTCGCCGTGGCAGGGAAGGGAAGGGGTTGGAGTGGCGGGTCACGAGTGATCCCAGGTCCCCTCCAGCATTCTGCACCCTCCCAAAGGGCACTGCCTCTGCTGTCCCCTCCACCTTGCACTGGGTGCCTCTGAGTTCAGGGACGCAGAATCATAACAATGTGACGGCTCTCTCAGTGCATCCATATGCACAGCTGGATTCCTTTATTTGTTGTGGCTGTTGTGAAGTCGTGTCCGACCCATCACGACCCATGGACAACACTCCTCCAGGCCCTCCTGTCCTCCACCATCCCCCGGAGTCCACTCAAGCTCACACCCACTGCCCCAGTGACTCCATCCAGCCACCTCATCCTCTGCCGTCCCCTTCTGCTTTTGCCGTCAATTGTTCCCAGCATTAGGCTCTTCTCCAGGGAGTCCTTCCTTCTCATTAGGTGGCCAAAGTATTTGAGTTTCATCTTCAGGATCTGGCCTTCTAAAGAGCAGTCAGGGTTGATCTCCTCCAGGACTGACCGGTTTGATCGCCTTGCGGTCCAAGGGACTCACAGAAGTCTCCTGCAGCACCTCAGTTCAAAGGCCTCAGTCCTTTGGCGCTCAGCCTTCCCTTTGGTCCTTTATTAGGACCAATCAAAATTGGTAACAAAGGACTTGCCCAGCTAGGTGCTTACTTCTCACGAGCCAGTGCAGCTTCCACATTCTTGGCTGGTTGTTTTTTAAATCCCCAAAGCTTCTCATCCCTGTTTGCCCTGGGGCCAAATATTGGAACTACCTTCAGGATAAAGAAGACAGGTTGCAGTTCTGAATTCAGAAGCCTCCAATCCTACTTGCATTTTCCTGGGAGTAAATCCCACTGAACTCAGAATGACTTAATTCTGCCTAAACAACATGTCTCCCCATGCAGAGTTTTCTGGGTGTCCCCCACTCCCCTGGGATTTCCTGGCCCCACACGATATCAGGTACCGAGGATGCCCCAGCTCCCGTTTCCTACAGGTTTCCCTGGCTGTGTCCAGGGCTGGCCCTGGGGCATTCTGTGGCTTGGTGCAGAGCAGCACATGGCACATTCCTGCAACCCGGCACGCTCACCTCAAATTCAGCCGCTGCTGCTCATGCAAAGCCTGCCCACGAGCACCCTCACCTCTGTTCTGCCCCCACTAAGAGGAAGCAGGAGGGGAGGAAGGTCTCCAGCAGCCCGTGTCACATGTGGGCAGCCGATGCGCCCACTCCTCGCCTCATGGCCCTCTCGGCCTGGGCACACATGCAGCTGCCTGCAGTGGCCCTGCAGTCAGGTGGCTGGGAATGCTGGGCAGCTCCAGCCCTGGGCTCACTGGGGACACACAGCAGAGCTGGGCAGGAAAGGCATCCGTTCCCCCGTTGGAAAGCCTGCATGCCACACCCTCCCCAAGGCCCCTGAGCTCAGAGGGGAGCAGCCAGAGCCGTCCGGTTAGGGGGGGTCCTGGGGCAGAAGCAAGACCTGAGGCACTCACTGGCCACGCGAGGGGAGAGCAAGCAACAGGGGACAGGGCAGCCTTCCCTGACCTGATACCCTGTGGGCAGATATGCCGTACCACAGAGCTCATCATCCCCAGCCATCAACTTCGGTGATGGGGCTGTTGCCCAACACGTCTAGCTGGGTGGGGAAGACTGTGGGGAGGGAGCGGCCAAGGTGGAAGGGGACAGAGCCAAAGAAGTTCCCATTAACTTTCCTCCCCATTTTCTGGGGGGGCGGGGGCATCGTCTTTAGCATGATCCATCTTCTACCTCCTCTGCAGAATAGGGACCCAATACAATGTGGTCTCATGCGGGGCAGTTACCCAAGTGTAACTGCCCCGCATGCCCCACTTGCCCTCTGCAGAGGCTGGCCACCGCTCGTCACAAGGGTCAGCAGCTCACTTCCCTGCAAGGGGCAGCTGCGAGCGAAGGTGGGGGGCCGGCACCGCAGCTCTGCACGGGCCTCAGAGAGGCTCCTGGCTGACTCTGCCGGGGGGCCAAAGCACTTCCCCGGAGGTGAGATGCGCAGGCAAGGGAGCGATGGCTTCTGGGTGATGTTCCTGGCATCTCAACCCCACTGGCTGTCCAGAGAACGAGAAGGAAGGACACATGGTGACAGAATGAAAAATGCAGCTCCGCATAAAAGCGCTTTTCGGGGGAGGGAAGTTGAATTTGGCCAAGGCGGGGGAGGCCCTCCTGCTGAACACAGCAACCTCGGCAGGGGCTCCACGGAGGCATGCTCAGCCCTGTGTGACGGCAGCTTGCCCCGCCCCCGCCCTGGTCATGCAGGTGCCCCTAAAAAGAGCCCCGAGGGGGCCCGGGCCTGCTCCTCATGGCTCCCCAAGTGCCCCAGCGGCCTCGGGAGCAGCGGCTTTGGCACGCTGGCTGGCAGGTGGGAGCACCGGCGAGACACAGGCGGCTGCTGCGCCGTTATGCCCTGGGCAAGCAGAGCCGCATTGTCGCCGGTGAGAAAGGCACACGACTACCCGTTCCAGGGGAGATGCCGGCTGGCAGCCAACACCTGTCCGGAAGGGAGGAACCCGAGGCAGTGGAAGGGTGGCCCCAGGGACCCGAGCAGCGCTGCAAACCCCCTTTGCACCACAGATGTCAGCAGGCGGGAAGTGTGGGCTGGTGATCGCTGCCCACTGAATGAGCGGCTCCTTTGTCTTGGCAGCACGAGCTGGAGATCCACTTGATGGCTGGTCTTTTGCTACATCATGATGCACAGCATGAACTGAGCCAGACAGAACTTGCTATAGGAGGTAAAACAAAATGCTAACCGAAAGAAAGTGGTCTATTTGCCTGTAAAAAGAGGCTGAGCCAGGCCCTTCTGACACTTGGCACCTTCCAGAGAGGCTGGGCAACAACTTCCAGACAGTTTTCACCTGTGAGAGTCCAGCCTTAGCTGTTGACTAAGCAGTGAAGACATGGGATGTTCATAAATATTCTATCCCAGCCTGATGCTTTCCAGATGTTTGCACTTCAACTCCCTAGCTAGTATAACTAATGGCAGGAATGCTGGGCGTTGTAGTCCAACACACCTGCAGGGCATTAAATCTGGAAGGTGCTCTGACTGCTTTAGTAGAGAAGGCAGCTTCTCCAGTATCAGTACGGTGGGGGGGGGGGGATGGGATCACGGCAGCCAGCAACAGGAGGGGCAGGTACAAACCATCAAAGAAAGCCATCCATTGAAGAGGCTTTGAAGAGGTCAAAGCCACCATGGAGCCTCTGATGCTGAGATGACCCTGGAACCTGAAATTCTCAAGCCCATCGAGGCTTGGTGAGCCACTCCAGATGTGGAGGTCAGCTGGAGAGGAAAGTGACCTTCCTCTATTGCAGCCTGCATCAGGCCTCTGGGTATTAAGAGGCCATTCTGAGCTCCCCCCTCACCCCACACATACTGCCAACAGAGGGGCAGTCGGCTTGAAGGCGCTTGAATTCCACATCAGATGGGGCCTCCAGAGTCCTTTGGCCCTGCAGGCTTACAAGAAAAAGAGGTGCTGTGTCTACCAGTCTAGGAATTTCATGAATGAATGAATCATTTGGCACAAACCGTGCTTATCTCAGGAGAGAATTGGTGTGACCCCCAGAGCTGAGGAGCACAGCTTGTCACACATTGTCTTCTCAGCATTTTGGCCTGGCCCATTAGAACTATCTTGAAGAAACAGAATTGGGTTGCTCAATGCTGAGAGTCTGGAGGGCTTTATGTTTGCAAGAAATTTCCAGTTCACACTTCATTACAACTGATAATATGCCTTTCCTCCCCCAAGCAAGCTAACATGCAACACTTTTCCCTCTGGAGTTCCCACACTCTGGTCCTTTGCTACAGATCTCAGCAGGTTAGACCAAGTTCGGTGAAAGATTCCTCAGGTAGTGAGCACGGAGTGGAAGAACAAGTCTGTTCACTCCGACTTCAGAGGCGAGTCTCTTCTTCCCTCCTCCTGCAAAGCTTGGCTCGGCACCAGGGATTCTGATAGAAGCTTTAGTTACAATTTTAGAAGCTCTCAGCTCGGGAGAGGGCAGAAAGTGGCGGTGGCGGCAATGCCTCGGAGTGCCAATGTGGTTTACCACCGCCGTGAGACCGACACGCTGCACCAGGTGCAAGCGGGCTGACAAGTTCTGGGAATGAGACACGGCAGTAGCAGTGGCGGCTGGCTGATCTGGAGGCTTGCCACGAAGCGCGGCATGGTCGAGGAAGGCTGGCTGGCTGCTTTCCGGAGGTGTCCTCCTCCACAGGTCCACACGTTGCATACTAAGCATTGAAAAGACGCCATGGGAGGGACCCAAGCCCTGAGGAGTTGAGCAGCAACAAGCGTCCACTGCTTGCCCTTCCCTGCTGCGTGATTTGCGATGGGAAAAGAAGTGCTACCTGCGGCCAGCAAGGCACCTGTCAACCCAGCACAAGCCATTGGGTGGCTGTCCATGAGGACACGGAACGTCCACAAACGGCCCCTTTTCTTCTCTGCAATGCCAGCTCCTTCCCACTGCCTCTTCTCTGCGGTCTTTGCCCCCCCCCCCCCGATCTTCGTTGCCCTGAGGGAGATGCACATGTTTTCCTTTTTCCAGGGCGACCTGGGCTTGGCCGAGGTGCTGCCGGGCACACGCCTCCAGCAAGGACAGACGTGGCGCTTTGGCGCCCACTAGTGGCAGCATTAGGGAACACCCTCGTCTGGCCAGTTGGCGCAGCTTCCAAAAACACTTCCTTTCCAGACACCGTGCCTCCTTGTGAGTAAGAGAGGAATCTTCCACAAATTCTAGTCCCCATGCCAGTACCAAGGGCCAGCCCAGCCTAAAGCTGGGCTTTGTTTCAACGACCCTCCTGTAAGGGTCGTTGAAACAAAGAATTCAAGAACAAAATGCCTTCCCTATGCTCCTAAATTGCTTGGAAATCTTCATGGAAGGTTTTCAAATAGGCCTACTGCTAATGGAGCGAGAAGGGACAAGAGCAAAGCTTGTGTAGTTGCAGATGTTGCTAAACTGATCATATTTTTGGGGACTGTTCCTTTCTATCTCCTCTTGTTCAATTCACACATGCACTCCTATTTTCAAAAAAATTGGCCAGACTGGTTGACCTTCTGAAAATGCATTCTGTTCCCCCTGCCCTGCTTTCTCTTACATACAGAGGAACCTGGATATTCAGGTACAACGAACCTAGAAATAGCCAGAGGGGCTGGCGAAGAGCGGTAGAGCCTCTTAAAAGATTCTGATGAAGGAAATTATTTATGAAGAGAGACTCTGTGAGGGTTCAAAACCACTCAGGGCTTTTTGGTATAGTTTCATAATTAGCCATAAATATGAACATGCCAAGTGAGGAGGCTTCAGTGCAAACATCTGAGCATGAATCCTGATACGTGGATTCTTTTTTAACCACTGCATTTCGCTCTGCCACGCTGCACCATTCTGCTGCTGCGGGATGGGCATGCTGGCCTTCAGAAGCATGCAGAAGAGACCAGCAAGGTGCCTCCCCGTTAGCTGGAATACAAAGCCAGCATTCTCGAGCATAGGTTGGGTTGCCCAGGGCTGATGGGAGATGGAATTCAAAGCACCTGGTCACACCCACTGGGAAAGGCAGTGTTTGCAGCAACTTCCCAGAAGGGGCTTGGCCCTCCCTAGCCTCTTCCCTCCTATGTGGAAAGGGGGCGCCAGCTGCAGTCATGAGCAGACCAAGCCCAACAGCCTTGGCCCATTAGGACTGTCCGCAGCCCGGGGGGATAGCAGCCTGTGGCCCACAACTGCTGCTGGACTGCAGCCCTCCGAATGTTGGCTGCCTTGATCAGGGCCGCCAGTAGCTGCAGTCCAGCATGAACAGCGCCAAGGGTGGCCCTCCCAGTCAGCGAGGGCTGGGAACAACCCTCCCGGCCCCAGGCAGGCCCTTCCCCAGCCCACGTGCTTGGATCCGGTTGCTCACCACGCAGGGCCACATGAGTGGCGCACTTCCCTGGCAAAATCCATCACCTGCTGCAGCCTCTGGGTCAGCTTGCCCTGCTCTTTTTAAAGTGATTGCTTAGGAGGCAATAGTGAAGTCCTCTGCTGGCATTCTTTCTGCAAAAAGGTGCTGATGGACATGGGTTACCACCAGTCACTGTGCTCAAGTGATTATCACGCATGTATGGAGTCCATTCTCCAATTATGTCACAATGACCATCTGGAGAGGGTCTCCCTGACTCGTTTTACCGAAAAGCAGGTCCTCTCTAAGAGTGGCGCTCCCATGAATCTGAATTTTATCCCAGCTTGTAGTGTTTCAAGGCCCAGGACTTGTTGCCAAAGTGGAACTGAAGCATTAGGAATGTGCCGTTTAAAATGCTCTAGCGGGCTGGCCATGCAGTTTTGTCCAGCTTTACATTCCTTCAGTTCATCTGCCTTGAAACACCATTTAAAAAAGTCAATCAAGATTCTCTGTGCCGCATTCTACTAATGTGTGTTTGTGCCAAACAGAAAAATCACAAAGGGAGTCTTGATGCAATTGTATGTATAGAACCTTATCAAGACTGCTTTTTTGCAAGGTTTTCCCAGTGCGTACCTGAGATCAGTAGCCAGCTGGGAACTGAACAGAAATGTAAATTCCACATCCTTCCAAGTCAGGCTTATGGTTGGAAATGTCCTCCATTTCCCCATAATTACAGAGAACCTCCGGGATGAGAGAGGAGCTCAGCCTTCATTTCCCGTTCAGCCGGGGAGGGATGAGGCTTCCCCAGGGGGCAATTTCAAGGCTGGTTTCCAAGCTGCAGCGCCTTCTCTGAGCACAGAGCTGGTTTCTCAGAACATTCCACTCAGGGTTGCTTTTTGCCAGCACAAATGGGGCCTCCCCCTTTTGAAAGCCGAGGCCAGAGAGGCTCGAGCCCTTCCTGAAAGCTCGCAGGAGGAAGTGTCCCGTGGGTCGTTGTGGCAAGGCAGCCTTGCTCGGAAAGCTCTTGGATGCTGCAAAGCTTGGGAGAGCACAAGACCCGAAGTCCGGAGGGCGCAGCCTCAGCATGTTGGGGTTGGCATGCCGATTACCCCAGAAATACAACGCCCTGCGTTGCGGAGAACGGCCGTCGTCCTCCCTCGGTGCCAGTGCCCTCCAAGTGCTTGGCTGCTCCGTTCCGCTCATCGCGAGGGGACCGCTGTGCATCCCTAGCCTGGCCACCGCCAGAGCTTCTAGGCCCAGAGGCTTGCTTCCACGCAGGCAAGGGCAGCGCCCGAGTGCTGCTTGCACCTTGTGGCAGCGCATGTTCGTCAAAGGGCAACAGGTGTGAGGGAAGTCTGCCGAACAGCAGGGCATTGGAGACGTGGTTCGTGGCGCCAGGCCTGGGCCAGGCCAGCCCTTGAGGGTCCCACAGGCAGAGGAGCGACTCGCGCGCATCCTGCCCAGATGCTCTTCTGCAGAGGCTCTTTTGCACAAGCGCCAACTTTTCCTCAGTCGAGGCCGGCCCACCCCCGATTGACTCAGGCCTGGCCAATACAAGCAGCAGTGTGCATTCTGGGCAAATGCAGAGCTGCCTTTTAAAGTGCGTGCCCAGATCCAGTGCTGTGCAATTCTTTTGTTTCCCATGTGGGCCTCATGAGCTGACAAAACGAGAGCAGGCTGCAGCACTGGATGCGGCTGAGGTGGGCGCAGGCCACCGAAGGGTTCAGGAGCCAGCAAGAAGCTCCTGCTAAGGAGATTTGTGACCTATTTGCGGCTCTTGCACCACGGAACAGGCCAGTTCTCTTGAGAAGTGGCTGGTGTTCTGCCTTTACACTGACACTTCTTTGAAAGGCATGCAATGGTCACATCGGCGGGATGAGCTCACCTCTGCGCACCAGCTTCAAGCAGCCTGGGGAAGTTGTCGCACCAGGCCCCTGCTCACACCACGGGAACACTCAGCATCTGGGTCCTCACTGATGCTGCTGCTGCTGACCTGAGCCGCACCTGCCTGGGATTAGAGGACTGACCATCCGGCAGCTGAGAGTCCTCAGTGCCTCTCTCTTTAGAAACGAAAAGCTCCTGCTTGTGGTTTAGCTTTAGCAGAGGAAGGAGCACTGCAGGTAGGAGGGGGAATGGCATGCCCAACATCGGGGCTGGCAGGCAGTCTTACCTGACTGGCAGGCACCTGTTTGTTGAGCAGCACCAGAGGAATGTCCAGGTTTACCGCTTTTCTGTTGGGCTTGAGGGATGACCACGGCTGCCTATGGCCAACTTGAGCACCAAGACCAGCCTCCAGCGCCCTCCTTGGAGCTCTCGGCCCACGAGCATCTCTCTACTCAATATTTAATCCCTGGGTAAGACTTTTCTTATTTCATTTGCAATAATCTTGCCAGGGCCAGATGGTGCACTGGGGGCCTAGGTCGCCGGCAGGACTCCTCTGGGCAGTGCAGTGCGTGACGTGCTCTCAGAGGCAAGAGGGAGTGCTGCGAATTGGGGATGCAGAGCAAATCCCCCCTCCCCCCACTGCCTCTGTGGGCGCCTAATGGTGCCGCTGCAAAGAGCTGCCCCTCGCCGGGTCCCCTGCAAGGCTTGCTAAGACAACCCCTCACCTGCGCTAGCCGAGCAGCTGTGCTCTGGGGGCACTGAAGAATTCAAAGGCAGCGTCAGAAGAAATACGGGCACAAAGATCCCCCTTCCTAGCCCTGGTACCAAAACAGCTGCTCTTTGCTGCACCGTTCGCTCACTGCCTGATCCTCTCTGCACTGAGGCAGAAGTCTAGCTGGAAGCTCGGCCCCAGAACGCGTAAACATTTTGTAAGAAAAGCCGTGCTGGGTCAGTTCATCCAGTCCAGCCTGTCTAGTAGTCTGTACAGAGCAGAAACCAGCTGCCCACACAATCCCACAAGCAGAGATGAACACAACACCACCCCCACCCTCGCAAGCACCCAGCGACTAGCACACAGTCCATTTGGGTTTTGGCCACCCTAAATAGCTGGCAGTGGCATCAGCAAACCTGGCCTCTTCACCACTCACTCCTACTTACAGATTGATGAGCAGGTTGAAAAGCATTGGCCGCAAGAGAGAACCCTGTGGGACGCCTCTAGTTATTAAACATCCCTGCACTGGGAGAATTACCACTTACTCCGACACTCTGCTTTCTGCTCATTAAGCAACCACTGACCCATAAGAGGAGCCCCTCTTACCCCACAACTGCTGGATTTCCGCAAGAACTTTCAGTGAAGGGCTTTGCCAAAAGCCTTCTAGAAGTCCAGATAAACAGTATCTATTAGCTTAACTGACAATCTCAAAGAACTGCTAGAAGTTAATGAGACAAGCCTTGCTTTTGCAAGAAGCCCTGTTGTTGTTTTCAGCAGGACTTTGCTTAATTCGAACTGTAATCAGCCCTTCAACCAATTAACTCATAGCAAATGCCAAGCTAACTGGCCTGTGATTTTCTAGATCCCGACAGATCCTTCTTTAAAAATGGGTGTTACACTGGTCACTTTTCAGTCCTCTGGTACAGACACCGGCCTTAGGGATGTTCCTATTTTGGTAAGATCAGCAATTTCATATACGAGCCCTTTAAGAACTCCAGGATTGCTATCAGTGAGGTGACATCCAGAATTTCTTCTGCAGTGCTCAGTGAAGTGTTCTGGAGCACAATCATTTAGGACAGCAAAGTCTAACCTGGCAGGCCTGGTCGAGGCGATGTGGGCAGCTGAAGTCACCCATCAGTACAACACCGCCTTTGACTGAGGCCTCCCGATTCCATTCCCCACCTCAAGATCCCACCGGAAGGCAGGCAGCAGCTCCAGCGATGACACGCATTTTGTAGCCAGGCAGTCCGCCGAGGCTGCACCCTCCAGATGACCAAGCATGTGCAGAGAAGCGCCTCCCCCAGCACACCCTTCCCTGCCCTGCCTATGGGATTGATCTCGAGACGGCAGTGCCACTGGCTCTCCGCTCCACCATGTTTCTGTAACATGTTTTCAGGCTCTCCCTGAAAACCAGGGGGAACGCCCTGATTTAGGCTTGGGGCTTCTAGCATTTGTGCAAAGGCACCCGAACGCGGTGTCCCTCCCCAGAGCCGTGCAACTCGCATTTTGGCACTCCGGCCTCCGACTGGTTCTGTCTTGCATACGTTGGTGGGTCACTTCCCCCACATTTGGGCAATCACAAACTTTGCTATATTCCTTCCCTAGGGCAGACTTAACTTGCACTGGACGTTCCCAGCTTCTGCTGTCTCTCCTCCAGGTGTCAGATTAAAAGCTGCTCTGCGCTTCTTTAATGTTATGTGCTCTGGTTGCATTTTGGTTCAAGCGGAGGGCATTCCTCTTGTACAGGCTTGGCATTCCTCATTATCTAACCAATCAGAACACCACTCTTTATATCGCCATCTCATCCATGCAGGGACACTGCTCAGGTGTGCCTGGCCGCTGGCCCTGCACCTGGAATTGGCAGCATTTTAGAGAAAGCCACTCTGGTGGTCCTCGATTTCAGCTGTCTACCTAGTGGCCTAAATTTGGCTTCAAGGCCTATTCCATGGAGGAGTCAGCTCAGGAATACAGCGTGGAGCAGACTCTGCTCGCAGGAGAATGCAGAGTGCACCCCCATCCCTGCCAACAAAGTGCCATTAGATTCCGTTCCACCTCCACCTCCTGAGGGATCCAGAGGCACAGCCATTTCAAGAATGAAACCCCCTAAACAACCATGAGGCTCCCCTCCGTGTTCAGAAATGAGGCAGCGGGCAGCAAACGGGGTGTCCAGGACTGCACTCTGAAAAGGGAGCTTCTGTCACGTCCCTTGGCAAACATGCAGTGAGACCTGGGGGGTTTTGGGGTCCAGCAGCCCTTACTTCTAAAACCAGAAAAAGTACCTGCACCAAGACACTAGGGAGCGACTACAGAGGGCCACCAGGCAGCCTGTGGCATGCCACACGTGGTTAGGTCTCCTCAGACCCCCTCAGCAGTGCCCCCCACCCCTGTCTTCATACAGTGCATCTCCTGCCTCCTCCCACTGATCACTTACTTAACTGCCCCTTCGGCTAACTTCTCAAGCCCCACGGGGCAGGCTCACTCATGCTGCTTGGCAAAGAGCCACAGATGCTCGGAGCTGAGGCTATGGAAGGACAATGCCTGTGTAAAACGCTCGCCCCGTCACTCTTCTGCTGACTCAAATGTCCTTACGACAGCCCCAGAGAAAGCCCGGCCACGCTCGCCAAGGGAGCAAGAGAGCACACCGGTGCGGGCACCGCTTGCCACGGGCTGCCACCTCAGGCTCCTGGCAGCCCTGGAGCCTTCGGATAGTGAGCCTTAAGGCCCACTCCAAGCCCCCCCAACAGCCAGGAAGGCTCCCGAGAGACACACTCAGCCCCCACTTTGCTCTGCTACTCAACAAACAAGACCGACAGCAGCTGGGAGTACAAAAATAAGGTGTTTTCCTCGTTGTATCAGTTATCAAAGAAAAACCAAAGAAAACAGGAACAAAAGCAGTGGTAAAAAAAGGTATACAAAGCACAGGGCCGGCCTGGCTGCCCCACTCCTCACGCACTGCGCTGCGGCCCCGGGGGCAGGAATGTCTCAGGCCGCCCCAGTGAAGCCTTGGGGTGGCTTGCTCATTCTCCCTGTGTGCGTTGTAAGTGCGAGTCCTTCAGCTCAGCTTTGCATCGGGCTCCCTGGTGGCGGCGTACGAGTAAGCTTTCCCCAGTACCAGTCGGTCCCGCAGGAGCTTGAAGAAGGCGTAGTAGTTGCTGAGGAGGATCAGGGCCAGGGAGATGGTCTGGTGCCACTTCTCCGACACAATCAGCGAGTACAGCTGGTAGAAGATGAGCCCCCCTTCCAGGAGAAGCAAGATGTTCATGATCCGCAAGGGGCTGCTGAAAAAGAACTGGAAGGCCAAGAGATTCCCACCATTGAGATGCTGATGGTCTCCTGGGACTCCTTAATACTACAAGAGGACTAGAAACTTGCAACTATGTTTTTTAAAAAAGGAAATGCATTCTAAGGAACATGCAGGTCTTCTGTTGCTTTTTTCTATCTGCCAAGCGCCTGCAAACCTTTAAGGCTGGGTAAGCTCTTCCGACTGACCAACTCACGATCCATCGCCCCTGAAATGCGCGGCCACAGAAGAGCCTGCACTGCTGCAGAAGCTGTATTCCCCATTCATGTGAGGCGAGTGGCCCCACTAGGGGTCACGACAAAGGCCTGATCGGTCAAAGATGGGGCTGCCCCTGCGGGTCCTCTGAGGCCCTGCTCCCCGGCCTCCCTCCTATGCATCTCCCACTGGCAGCTGCCAAAGCTGTGGCTTCCTGGGATGGCACCAGCTTGGGAATTTTTTGTTGGACGTATTTTTTTCTTCAGCCAAAGAGGCTCCTGGAATGACTGACACACCATCCGTCAATCAAGACTGGTATTTGTTATCACTAGATACTCAATTGTTGTTGTTTTTCCAAACAAGCACTTCAGTCCTGGTTGCACTACTTCATAACTTAATATATTTTCAATTTTATTCTTAGTATATCCCTCTATTAAATAACTAGTAAAATAAATTCTTAGTGTCAGATTTCATTAAGTGGTGGGAGGAAGCGTGTTTTACATGTGTAAGCTATTACCTGGCTAAAAGAGAAATGGAAATACAGAATGATGGGCAGCAAGTCCCTGTGGACCTGGCCGAGCCCCCAATGCACACAGCCCAGATTCCAGATCTTCAGGGGTTTGCTGGTGGACAGATTGATATGGGAAAGCATCCCCAAGGGTAAGAAGGCAAAAAGGCATTGTTAAAGGAACACACGTCTCCATCTCATTCTGTGTACGGATGGGTAGAGGCAAGGGAAACGAACATTTGCAAGGGCAAGCCTAGAGTTGGGCTCCTGAAAGACACATCAAACCCTCTTCCTCCACTGAGCCACCCTGACTCTCAACCAACAAAACTGACTCCAAACTGGGGCTATATTAAAGATGGGGGGGGGAGCCCCACTTATCAACTGGGCATCAATTTAGTGAGCAGGCAAAGCTATGGAAATTCAGCATGCCATGCACTTGTGCCTGCTCCCCTTCAGGTGCACTGGGGAACGGATGCAGTGGAGCAGCTGGAGCAATCGCCCAGGACTGGGAAGGCCCGGGGCACATCCTCAGCCCCCTAGCTGCACTGGCACAAGTCGTCTGCTCCCACCCTGCTCTATGCCATGGGGTTATTTTGAGGATAAAATGGGCAGAAGCCTTGAATGCCCTGGACTGAAGCAGCATGGGGTAAAGATGGCATCCACCCGCCCCTGCCCTGCCATTATAAGAAAAGGGGGGAAACTTACATGAAACCGGAAGTGGGAGGCATCAGAAGGCACGGCCACATTGTAGTGGCCCACGGCTTTGTACACATTTTTGCTGTGTTTCACCAGCACCCCTTGTGGCCACATGCACTCCTCGGTCCACCTGCAGAATCAATGAAAAGGCAGCCGATACCGGAGGGGAAGGAGCCACCGTGAATTCAGCAGTGCAGTGTTCAGTGGGGCTCAGACCCCAAGGAGAAGCCACCGGACAGAGGGGCACCCCAGTCTTTTGCATGTCACAGGCTACTTTCCCCATTTGCTGAGACAGCAGGATGTGCTCATATGTGGTGCAGGGAGAGAAGTGGAAAGGGGAGGCGAGTATTTACAAGGCCAGAGTCTTGGGCTCATCTCAAAGGCTACTGATGGGCAGTGGGTCTGGATCATGCGACCCCTGCGACCCAGAGGCAGGAGTGTAAGGGGCTCGGGCACACCAGACAGCCCAACTTCAGGGCCGTGGCAAGATTGGCCTTCTCGGGTTGCCTGCTCTTCACTGGCATTGCTCCCCTGCCCTTCCACGAAACGTGACAGATTTCTCAACAGCACCTGGCTGGCTTGACAAGAAGAGAGAAAAGTGCCTTCACTGAGGTAACCGGGCTCTTGCTCAAAGGGCAGGATCCGGGCCCTGCCCAAGGCCGAAAACCTCCTCTTTCCATTTGACTCCTCACCAACTGCTTAATGTGACTACCAATTCCAGGGGAACGAGAGCACGCGACTCCTCCTCTCTCTCCTGGGTTCATGCCCCCTTTCCATCTGCCTCACCCTCTCAGACTTGCACTGTAACTAAGACAGATGCTGGAAGAAGCTGGCAGAGGTCCTGGCCTCCAGTGGCGCTCAAGCGGTGTCCTGGGAAACCCCTGCGACCTCCAGATGCTCCTCAAGGGTTCCTTTATGGGCGGGCGGCAACAGCAAGGAAATGCCGATGAGAAGCAGCCCACCCAGGACTCCCGGGCTGTTCAGGGGCCCAGGCCAACACGGGCTGGCATCCCACACACTCTGCCGCAGGGATGCAGGAATTCCTGTGCACATTAGAAGGGCTACCTGGCAGGGACTGGCATCCGCCATGGGTGGGGATCCACGGAGGGACCCATGTGCGAGGGAGCCACGGACTCCACCAGTGCTGGGGAAAGCGGCTGCTCTGGTCAGAGCACAATTCCCCCCCGAAGGCAGTGCGCGCCGTGTGGACACGCCTGCTCCTCCCGGAACCAGCAGGGCTCGCTTCGTGCAGCTAGGGGAAGGGGCAATGGCAGCAGAGGCCCCTGGCGAGCTCTGATGCAGTGGGGCGGGGGCAGCTTCCTGCCTCAAGCAGTTCTCCACCCCTGGCATTAGCAGCAGCACCAGGAGAAATCCCGGCAGGGACGAACACAGGCGCAGGCTCTGCCCTCAGGGCCCACGGCCTGCCGACACGCGCCAGGCAGGCTGGGGGCAGCAGGGGTCCTGCCCGAGCACCGCTTACTGATGCTGCAGCACGTTGGAGCAGAGTGCAGGGTCGACCTTCTGCCAGCAGCCCAGGTGCACCGCAGCCTTGTGGAGCAGGTCGCAATAGCGGGCAGGCAGCAGGTGCTGCATGAGGATGACGGAGGTGCTGATGGAGACCAGGAGGAACAGCTCGCACGACCACCGCTTGTCATAGTACTGCGTATTCTGTGGAAAGGCAATGGGGAGGGCGTGCACCGCTTCAGGAGGGAGCTGCCCCTTGAAGGGCTGGGCTCCCACATCCACCAGAGCAGCGTGTGCAAGGGGCAGCTCAGTCTGCAGGACTAAGCCTGTGGCCACGATCCAGGGCCACAATGTCCTGCTCAGGCATCCTCCATGGATAAGGGCTCTAGGGGCTGGGATGCTCTGAGGAGCAGCACAGTTCGTCTGGAATACACCTGGTTTTATCCCCTGGAGAAAGACCTCAAACAGGAATTGAATCAGGCAGGGCTCTCACTGCCACATCGAGCGGTCTGCCTTCACCAATGAAGCACACGGGTGCCCCCCAGGCGTGCTGAGGCAGAAAAAGAGGCCTAAATCGACTACTGACTGACTGACTGACTGACTTAGAGCTTTTGTATGCCATCCCATTGCTTAACGCCTCAGGACGGCTTCTTCCTCTCTAAACATGCACAGGGGAGTGTCCTAAGTAATAAACCCTTCAAAGTAAAGGCTGTGGTCCTGCCAGGTGGCTAATGCCACACACAGAAGAGCCTCCAATGAAATGAAGGGGAGGGGAGGGGAGGGCAGCCTCCTGCCCCCCAGAGCCAGCCTGATGCCTGTGGATGCCTGAACACAGAATGCCCCCTGGGGCAGCCTTCGCCCGCTGTCTGCCCCACCTCTGGGATTCTGACTCGTTCTTCTAGCAAAATGTTCTCCGCCTCATTTCCCCTACTCCACAAAGGTGACCTGGGGACACAGCTGGTCTTTCAGGATTGCCCAGATGACCACACGCCCCTTTCTGCGACCCTCTGCGGGCTTCCAGCCTTCCGTGTGGTCCCGTCCCACCTATCCTACGAGGCTGAAATGCGTCTAAGATTTTGCTACCGGCAGGAAAAGCTTTATGCTCCAGTGGGCTGGCACTTCCAGTGTTACGGCCCCTTTTGCTTTTGGCTCCGTCTACCACATCAGTGTGGCAGCCACCGATTGCTGCTCACCCCGTCCCCAAAGGGGCCCAGGAACCCAGCCAAAGCCCCCAGTCACACGAATCCAATTCTGCGCTGCAGAGGTGCCCCTTGCCGCTCACTCACGTACCTTCACGAACCAGACTGGCACAAACGCTATGTAGTAGGCACTGAGCATGGAGCTCAGCAGCACCTCCTTCATGCGCCAGTTGAAGTCCATCTTCCGGTACTCCACCTCGTGGCGGATCAGGTCTGGGGAGAGGCAGCAGGCGTGGGTGGGCATGGCCTCCACGCCATACGCTCGTCGGGTGTGCTGCTTCCAGGTTTCTTTGAGAACTGACAGGTAGTCCCTGTTCCTTGCACTAACCTCGTTCGTATCACGAGGGCCAATGGTGGCCACTTGGGAGAAGAGGCCACTCTTGCGAAAGTCGCAGTTCAGCTGCAGGAAGGGGATGTACATGCCGAATCTGGGGGGAAGGAGAGAGGAGACTGGTCCCCAAATCACTGATCTAGAGAGTGCCATTTGTGTGCACAGCATGTTACTAGAAGGAAAGGACAGGCTCCAAAAGGCCCTCGGTTGTGCAAACCATCCCAAGGATGCCGTGGCCAAAGGAAAGAAAACTGAGGCAGGGTGGAAAGGGGAAGGAACGGCAACGCTGGCAGCTGCAGCCACTGAAGGTTAGTTGCAAGGTTTAGTGGGGAAAGGGTAGGCAGCTCGGGGCAGAGCAAATGCTGTGGCTTGCGCCTCACACTGTCCTCACCAGTGGCTATCCAGGCAAGGCTGCTGGGAACTATAAACCCTGTGGATGGTCACGTACGCAAGCCTCTTCCTCTGCCCCTGCCGCGCAGCAGCCTACAAGCAACAGATGGCTGGGCCAACGGCCTCACAGAAAACGCAGGCCTTGCATATCACTTCAGTGGTACCTTGGCTCACCACCAAATCGGGTTGCGAACAAAAATTTCATGAAAATTTTGATGTGGGCCACGAACTCTGCACCGGGTGGTGACCAAGATCGCAGCCATCTCCCCCCTCAGTGGGGAGATGGCCGTGATCGTGCTGGGGGCAGTGGGGGGAGATGGCAGAGGTCGTGGCCGCCTCTCCCTCCCCCAGCGCGTGCAGGGATGACGGGTGCAATCTCAGTCGTGCTGGGGGGCAGGGAGATAGCCGTGCTTGTGCTCGGGGTGGGGAGGGGAGATGGCCACAATCTTTGTTGTTCTTTGTCACTTTGCTTCACATTTTTCTGATTTAAAAAAATGGTTACAGAACGGATTAACCTTATTTACATTGAACCTTATGGGGAAATTTAACTTGGCTCACGACCAATTTGGGTCACGACCAGAGTCCTGGAATGGATCAAGTTCGTGAGCCAAGGTACCACTATACTCTAGTTTAAATTCTTAATGCTTTTCCTGCAGAGTACTCAAGGTGGTGCGTCAGCCGTGCCGGCCAAGTCCAATCGCGCAGAGCACAATTCCCCCCTTGAGGCCTCTGCAGAGCTCGACTGTGGGGGGCCGACTGGGAGCATGCAAAGGCCTTCCAAGAAGCAGGGCCCCCGTGCCTGCCCCCTGCCTCTTCTCAGGTACAGGAAACAGCCGTGCAAGCAGCAATGCTTAGAAAGGAGCGGTCTGAAGGCGGAGAGTAAAGCGGTGAAGCTGCAACATAGGAAGGTACTCACGGATAGCACAAGAACAGAAGGTTGAGGAGCGAATACGTCCGGAAGAGGTGGAAGAGGGACCGGCACAGACTCCAAACTGCCCCAGTAAGGACAGCAAAGTGAGTGATCAGTAGGAAAATGGAGCATGGCAGGGAGACTTTGCCAGTGCGGGAAGCCTGGAAGGGCCAGAGGAAGAGAGAAATTAATGCCCCCACTCCCTCTGGGGAAAGCCACCCACGCCCCGGGATTCCAGGTTTCACTTCCAAAGTCGTAGGGCTGGAACCTTTAACTGCAGGATTAAGTACCATTGACTTCAAAAGGACACGGTTCTGAGTAAACATGTTTGGGACTGCACTATAATGGCCGAAGGCAAACATTCTTGGGGGAGAGCCTCTGTTTGCCCGATACTTGCCTGTGCCCATTAAGAGAGAAGTCTTCCGTCCTAATCTCACTGGCAATACCCTACGTCACAGCTGCACTCCTATACATGGGCAGGGGACCAGAATGCTCCCCCAGGGGGCATGGGACACCAGGAGAAATTGCCATGCACACTGATGCAATTGCCCACTCAGTTCGGCTTCTCCCTGGGCTGTCGGCATGGAGAAAGAGACCCATCGGTGCCAGAAGACACACCTCCTGGCTTCAGCCGATGTCTGGCGTTCCTCCAGCATGCAGACAGGGTGTGTCCCCTGCTGCCCACAGCCCTGCTGTTATCTCTGACCCGAGGGAACAGTGGGGATTCCCCCAAAGCACAGGGCTTGAAGGCAAGCCCTGGTGGCACTCTCAGCACTCTAGCCTCGCATAATGGGACAGAGCGGAAGGGACACTGAGAACTCCCCTTCTCCAAAAGCTCACCAGTGCTTGTCTCTGCTTGCTTAAGGGGAGCAGGCAGTGGGCACAACCCACAGGCAAATTCCTCTGTGGAAGTGCCACTGAAACGATCTGCAGGTGCAAATGAACACAGCTGTGCTTTGCATAAGAAGCAAAGACCAAGGCAGAAATTGAAGAACAGAGCTGGAAGGCCCCCGAGTCCAGTCCCCTGCTCAGTGTTAGCTCCAAGTCATAGCAACAGACTGAGTCTAGTCTGACCCCCGGCTCCAGCTGGCTCCGCTCATGCAATCCCCAACATGGGGTTGTCCAATCTTTCCTTGCTGATGGGGCCTAAGCCACCTCCCGTGGAAGCCCATTCCATGTCCTAGGGGTCTGAACTGTCAGGAAATCCTTCCTGACATCCAGCCAGAAGCCCAGGTCCTTGAGCTTTGCCCCATTGGAATGCATCCTGCCCTCCACTGCAGGGAAGAACCGCTCACGGCCCTCCTCCACGTGACATCCCTTGCATGCCGATAAGTCACTGAAAGATCCCTTCAGAGTCTCCTCTTTTCCAGGCTGAAAAGACCCAGTTCCCTCAATCAATTCTCAAATGTCATGCCTTCCAACCCAGCTACCACCCTTGTGACCCTGTGCTGAACTGATTCTGACCTAGCTCTGACTCTCCTATAATGTGGAGCCCAGAAATGGATGCAGTACCCCAGCTGTGGGAGCACCAGAGTCACGTACAGCGGTATCAACACCATCCTAGATCTGGGAGCCACGTTCCTGGCTATGTGACCAAGGGCGGTGTGTGCCTGCTTATCCGCTGCGTCACACTGCTGGCTCATGCTCAGCCTGCTGTTGACAAGTATGCCAAGATCCCTTTCACAAGTGCTGTTCTCCAGCCACCTGACCTCCATCCTGTACCTGTGACACCTATTCCTGTGTCCCAATGCAAGACCTTGCACTTTCCCACACTGAACGCCATCCTGTTGTGCCCTACCCACTTCCACAGCCTGTCCAGATCCATCTGGATCACCTGCTCCTCAGTGTGGCCACCGTCCCCACTTCGGTGTCATCCATTAATTTAGTCAGCAGAATTTATCCCCTCCTCTAGGTCACTGATAAAAAGGCTGGACAGAACCGGTCCCAGAACTGAGCCCTGGGGGACCCCGCTCAGCACAGGCTGCCATGCTGCTGATTCCCCAGTGATAGTCACCCTCTGTTTGCGGTCCATCAACTATGCCCTAATCCATCAGGCAGTGCATCAATCTATTCTCGATTTCTCAACCAGAAAATCATGGGGCACCTTGTCAAAGGCCCTGCCAAACTCCAGGTGAACCACATCCGCTGCGTCCCCTCCGTCTAGCCATCCTGAGACATTATCACAGAATTCCACAAAGCATCCCTGACAGACGGCTGTCCAGCTGCATCCTGAACATCTCCCGTGTGCGAGAGCCTGCGACGTCCCTGCATAATTGGTTCCCCTACTGTACTATTCCTCCTGATGCCCAGCCAGAATCTGGCTTCTGTATCATAAGGCTGCTATTTTGCAGGGTGTGAGCGCCCCTTGGCTCCCTCAGCTGACAAGGGGCCCCAGGCCTCACCTCCTTTATCTCCTTCACAATAGCACTGATCAGCCTCCTCGCCAGAACTATGGTCGTCACCACCAGGACATTGAAGTCAATGAGATGAAAATTCTGCAGGAAAAGCATAAAAAGTCTGGTTGAACCAGCAAGTAAGGAAAATGGAACCCGCAAACGGATCAAAGTACTGCAGTTTCTTAAAAGATGAAAGGCTGGTTCTCTCTAACTCTAATCTGGTCTGGCTGTCTCAGCTGTATAGTCCACATGGTGTTTTATTTGAATTATGACTCAGCTATCACCCCCAGATATTAAGCAGCAGCAGTCTCATGCTTCTGCTCATGTCATGGCTATCTCCCTTGGCAAATGTGCTGCACAGCTGTGTTCAGGCAGCAACTCCCACCGCAGACCTTCACAGACAAGCTCCTTGGTGGGGCACACTAGCTTCCTTCTCAGGGCGTTTTTAACAACGCACTGCTTTGCAGGTCTCAGTACTTCACTGGCTTCATCACTGTGCTTTTGTGAGCTTGCCAATGGGAAGCAGGATAGAAAGATACTCACCAATGAGGTATGAGAAGGAGGATGAGATGGTGGGTACCACCACACTGTTTTGTAGATGTTGATGTAGTGGACAAAAAGAGCAATGAGGTGGCAGAAGAAGAGCTGGAGTTCAAACAAAATGCTCCTCTCGACGGGCAGCTCTGGGATCTTGCAGTGCTGCAGCGGGACCACTGTTTGGGTTGCCAGAGGAGGACTGGAAAGGCCTGTCCCTGACCCACTCCTGTGGGGCAGGGGAGAGGGGGAAGAGGAGGCAAAAAGTAAACTTAGGCAGAATCAAAACAATAAAATGCATCAGACCCTGACATTAACTTTAAAGTGTTAGTACATATGAATTTGCTGCTGTTGGTGTGAATTACCAGCTCTTCCCATTTTGCCAATTCTTAAGCCAATTCCTCCTTTCCCAAGGCAAGAAAGAGCCTTTTGAAGCTACCGTCCTATTATTGCCATGCGCTAATGCATGACTAATAATAGTAACATTCTGGTATTCTTCCAAAAAGCAAGGCAGCTCTCACAGAGCCATTCAAATCAAGAAACTTGTGGTCAACAACAGAAGTACCACAATAACATTTAGCCCTTCATAAGATGCTCTGTGTAGATGGCACCTTTAAAGGAACCTCAGAGGTCAACCGGTGCAATTTCAGCGGTGGGAAGGCTTGTGGAGGTCAAGCAGTTTGACTGCACACAAACGTTGCATCACTCACACTGGCCACCAATTCATTTCTATGCTTCTTTCAAAGTGCCAGTATCAATGCTGAAAGCCCCAAATGCTCTGGGACCACTCACCCTACCCCCGGGCTTGGCACAGGTAGGCAGGCACCAGAGATGGGGACTTCTCAGCTGTGGCTCTCCATCTGCAGACCCCCCCCCAGTTTCACCCCCCCCTCCCCACTTGCGGCCTTTAAATGGATTCTAAATACTTCAGCATATTTTCCCTTTAAATCACCTGCAGGGGCGTACTTAAATAGGACATGAATAACAGTTAACATTGTTAACTGAAAACTCTCTAAAATAGGTGGGTTTTATCATCTAAGTCATGCAATTATGCATGGTGGAAAAAATTTCAGTCCTTCCATGTTTCCCTGCAAATTTTTCCATTTCACATGATCATTAGTAAAAATGAAGGGGTGCTACTTATAAAGGTAATAATACACAAGCCTTGAAGTTCAATGTTCCAATTACTGTTTATCAAGCAGCTTCATAAATATGTGAGCAACATATATTTATGTGGCAAATATTTGAGTGAACACATATGTCAGGACAAATAAAAACTTCAGTTTTTTCAGAAATGATTATATACTCCACAGGATTTAAATGAGTATAGAAGTTGAAACATACGATGTCATGCACACAGTATTCTGTGGAGTACAATGTATTAGGATGCAGTTCTATTGCAATACCTGTCAACTCCCCGACTTGGAAGCTGAAGATCATTGTAAGCAGAGCTGGATAAGCAATGGAGGCTTTTTTGTGTCTGCAGAAAGGGAGGGGAGGAGGGTGGAGAAATGTGAAGGAAGCTGGCCACCTGGCCTCTCCAGTTTCCTCTCCTCCCTTCCCCTCCATCCTAAATGCCCTCTTTTGCCCCTCTCTGAAGTTGCTTTCCCAAGCTCAGAGAGCAGCTGGCATGCTCCATCTATGGTCTCATGCAGAGTATCTTAGTGCAGGGCAGCTCAGTACTCCTATGCCCATTATGCTGAAAGGTGCTGAGACAAATAAATAGTGGCATGCCCAAGAGCACCTACTGCAGGTCTGGGGAAGCACAGGTCCGAGGGCCAAATCCTGCCCTCCCAAGGGGCCAAACTTTTTGGCTCTGGCCTCTTGGCAGAGCAGCAGAGGCACCGGCTGGGAGAGAGGGCTGAGTGGCCAGGGGCCTGGCGAAGGCAAGGCAGGGGCTGGGCAGGGGAGCAGAGGGCCAGGAGCAGCGGAGAGGGAGGGGGCAGGGCCAGAGAGGCCAGAGGGGCCAGGAGGGAGCAGGGGGCCAGGAGCAGCGGAGAGGGAGGGGGCAGGGCCAGAGAGGCCAGAGGGGCCAGGAGGGAGCAGGGGGCCAGGAGCAGCGGAGAGGGAGGGGGCGGGGCCAGAGAGGCCAGAGGGGCCAGGAGGGAGCAGAGGGCCAGGAGCAGCGGAGAGGGAGGGGGCGGGGCCAGAGAGGCCAGGAGGGAGCAGAGGGCCAGGAGCAGCGGAGAGGGAGGGGGCGGGGCCAGAGGGGCCAGGAGGGAGCAGGGGGCCAGGAGCAGCGGAGAGGGAGGGGGCGGGGCCAGAGGGGCCAGAGGGGCCAGGAGGGAGCAGGGGGCCAGGAGCAGCGGAGAGGGAGCGGGCGGGGCCAGAGGGGCCAGGAGGGAGCAGGGGGCCAGGAGCAGCGGAGAGGGAGGGGGCGGGGCCAGAGGGGCCAGGAGGGAGCAGGGGGCGGGGCCACCAGCCTGAGGGGCTGATAAGGCCACGCTCAGCCACTGCCAGCCCTCTTGGCTCTGGCCTCTTGGCGTCGTCCCTTGTCTGCGTCCCTGAGCTGCGGTCCGGGCTGCGTGGGGACTCCCTTCCCTGAGACACAGAGGTTTGTTTGTTTGTTTGTTTGTTTGTGCTTTGCTGTGCTGTGCTTTTCTTTGCTTTTTCTTCCAATTTAAATTTAAGTTTACTTTATCCTTGCATGTGTGCGTGGGTTTTTGTCTGGGAGAACTGGGCGAGTGAGAGGAACTGCAGGACTAACAAGGCAGGGGACCAAGGTCAGGTCTCGGAAGGGATCCCGATGGCAGGCCAGGAGGTGGCCTGGGCGGGAGTCACGGGTGTTGCTGCCGCGGCGAGAGCTGCGACATGTTCGCCCTTCTCCCCCAGGAGAGGCAGGGATACACTTGCCCTCGGTGCAAGATGGTGACCCTGCTAGAGGAGGAGGTGAGGTGCCTGAGGGCCGAGAGAGCTCTCCAGGCCCCCCCGCAGCAGCCCCCCTCTAGACAGAGGGCTGAGGGAGAGACCACGGGAGGAGCAGCTGCGGAGACATGGAGGTACGTCACCCACAGGAGGAGGAGGCCAGCACAGCCTCCTCCTCCTCCTGGCACCAATCTGGAGCTGGGAAACAGGTTCTCTCCGCTTGGGGAGGCTGGGGCTGAGGAGGCCTTGGGGGACCAGCAGGACCCCCAGCCTGGGACCACATGGGCCAGGGGGCCACTGCAGGAGAGGCGAGGACCAGGGCACGGCCGCCCACCAGCACCGGGAAGGTACGGCGGCAGGTGATTGTTGTTGGGGACTCCCTGCTGAGGGGCACTGAGGCGGTGTGTGCCGCCCCAGCCTGGAGACAAGGGAGGTTTGCTGCCTGCTGGGCACACGCATCCGGCATGTGAAGGACAAAGTGGAGCGTCTTGTCCGCTCCGGGGGTCACCAGCCGCTCCTGGTGATCCATGTGGGCACAAACGACGTGGCCAGGCAGGGTGTGGTCGGGATCACCAGGGACTCTTTGGCCTTGGGGAAGAAACTCAGGGAGCTAAGGCCCAAGTGGCCTTCTCGTCAATCTTACCTGTCCGGGGATTTGGTCCAGGAAGGGACAGGAGGGCCTCCGAGGTGAACGACTGGCTTAGGATGTGGTGCCAGAAGGAACACTTTGGGTTCCTCAACCACGGCACTCGTTTTCTTGCCAATGGACTTCTGGCAAGGGACGGGTTACACCTCACGAGGATGGGGAAAAGGTCCTTTGGAGGTGCTCTAGCGAGCTTCGTCCGGAAGACTTTAAACTGAGCCAGTGGGGGGTGGGTTCAGGCCCCCCAGTAACGTGTCTGCACTGGACAAGTGTGGGGCGAGGATCGGGGCTCTGGGAGCAGGGCTTTAGAGATACTGCAGGGACTGACAGGACTCCTACAGAGAGGGGCCAGGTACCAGGGAGGATGGGAGGAAGGAGGATGCTGGGCACTCCAAGGAAAGGAAGCGGTGGGAAGGAGTTGAGGTGCTTGTACACCAATGCTAGGAGCATGGGTAATAAGCAGGAAGAGCTTGAAGCTCTCCTGGGAATAGGAGGGTACGATCTGGTGGGAATCACAGAAACTTGGTGGGATGAAAGGCAAGTCTGGAATGTCAACATAGAAGGGTATCACCTTTTTAGAAAGGACAGGAAGGGAAAGAGGGGTTGGGGCATGGCTTTATACGTCAGGGAAGGGATAGGATGCAGTGTGATAGAATGCAGCACAGATGGGGATTCGGTAGAGGCAGTCTGGGTGACACTTAGGGGTTTTGAGAGGGAAAGAGACCTGACAGTGGGGGTATGTTACCGCCCTCCAGGTCAACTTGAGACCCTGATGATGTCCTGACAGGCCAGATTCTAAGGATATCTCGGGGGAGAGACACAGTAATTATGGGAGATTTCAATCTCCCGGATATTACTTGGGAGACTCACTCGGCGGTGACAGCCAGGTCACGTCGCTTTCTAGAAGCTATAGAGGGAGGGTTTTTCACACAGAGGGTCCGAGAGGCGACGAGGGGGGGCAACATCCTGGACTTGGTCTTGTCCAATAGGGAGGAGCTGATAGGTCAAGTACAGATTAGGGGAGCTCTGGATGCGAGTGATCACTCCATCCTTTGCTTTGAGATCAGGGAACTGGGGACGTGCAGCAGGGCGAGCACTAGAAGCTGGGACTCGAAGAGGGCCAGCTTTGGCCAACTGAAGGCCAGACTGGGGAAAGTCTCCTGGGATAGGTTACTGGAAGTTAAGCGAGTTGAGGAGGGGTGGATGGCACTCAAAAGGGAGGTTTTGCAGGCGCAAGCCCTGACAATACCTCTAGTCAGTAAGGTGGGGAGGCGGAGGAGAGTGCCGCCATGGATGCGAAATGAGGTAGTTAGAGGGATTAGACAAGAGGAACCTCTGTAGAAAATGGGTACTGGGGGAAATAGACCAAAGGGTATACCGGGAGGAGGAGGCCTGTTGCAGAAGGATTCTTTGCAAGGCTAAGGCTGATTATGAGCTGCGACTTGCCAAGAATATCAAGAGCAACAAAAAGGGCTTCTTTCAGCATGTAAATAGGAAAAGGAAGGGGAGACAAGTGGGGGGACCACTAAATAAGGAGGAGGGAGATCCAGTGACTGATATGAGGGAACAGGAACAGATGCTAAATGACTATTTGGCCTCTGTGTTCTCCCCAAAGCAGGACGGGGGATATCCGTATAGGAGATTAGATGAGGCTGGGGATTTAGGGGCACAGATTAGAGTCACCCGCCTTGAAGTCGAGGGGCTCCTCAGGGCATTGGACATTACAAAGGCTCCAGGCCCTGAAGGGTTACACCTGAGAGCACTAAGAGAGTTGGCAGGGGTTCTCTCATGCCCGCTGGCCTCCATTTTTGAGGCCTCGTGGAGAACGGGTGAAGTTCCAGAGGACTGGAGGGTGGCATCGGTGGTCCCAATTTTCAAAAAGGGTAGTAGGAAGGACATGGGGAACTATAGACCGGTTAGCCTTACGTCCATTGTAGGAAAAACAATAGAAAGGCTCACAATAGAGAGAGATCTAGTGATGCTAAATAGGGAAGGGAGGCTGACAGCCACACAACACGGCTTCCGCAAAAACAGGTCCTGCCGGACAAACCTTGTGGAATTCTATGACAAGGAATAGAATGGTGGAGAAACTGAGGAGTTTTGGGATAGACCAAAGCACTGTCCGGTGGATTAGGGCATGGTTTACTGACCGAAAGCAGAAGGTAACCATTAGCGCGGAATTGGGATGGCAGCCAGTGACAAGTGGGGTCCCCCAGGGCTCTGTCCTGGGGCCGATCCTGTTTAATCTTTTCATCAACGACATGGAAGAAGGGGTGAACAGTCTGCTGATCAAATTTGCAGACGACACTAAAACTGGAGCAGTGGCCACAACTGAGGAACAGGTACTCCAGATCCAAAAGGATCTGGACAGACTATGGAAGTGGGCAGGAGACAACAGGATGGCGTTCAATGTGGATAAGTGCAAGGTCTTGCACTTGGGGCATAGGAATAGCTGTCATAAGTACAGGTTAGGTGACAAGTGGCTGGAGAGCAGCTCTTGTGAAAGGGACCTCGGGGTACTGGTTGACCGCAGGCTAAACATGAGTCAGCAGTGTGATGCGGTGGTCAAGAGGGCGAATGCCACCCTTGGCTGCATAGCCAGAAGCGTGGCTTCTAGATCAAGAGAGGTATTACTACCACTCTACATGACTCTGTTGCACCCGCAACTGGAGTATTGTGCTCAGTTTTGGGCCCCTCATTACAGTAAGGATATAGCCAGGTTGGAGTCAGTGCAGCGTAGGGCCACAAGGATGGTGGCTGGTTTGCAGGGGATGCCGTATGAGGCAAGACTGAGGGAACTGGGTCTCTTCAGCTTGGAGGAGACTCAGAGGGGATATGTTGGTGACATACAGGTATGTGAGGGGGTGTCACATGCAGATGGGTAGAGACCTGTTCTCCCCTGCAGAGGAAGGCAGGACGCGCTCCAATGGAGCAAAGCTCAGGGAGCCAAGGGTCCATTTGGATGCCAGGAAGCACTTCCTGACAGTTAGGACCCCGAGGGCGTGGAATGGGCTTCCACAGGAGGTCGTTGAGGCCCCATCGGTGAGGGCGTTCAAAGACAGGCTGGACATGCACATGGTGGGCATGTCGTGAGCAGAGCCGGCTGGAGCCGGGGGTCAGACTAGATGGCCCAGGAGGCCCCTTCTGACTTGCTCTGTTTCTATGTTTCAAATCTGGCCCTCTGGTGTTCCCCAGACAGCTCCTCCAGCCCCCACTGGCTCTACCACCAATCCTCTGATGGTTCCCTGGCTGTTGTGAAGGCCATTTCCCCCATTCAAAAGGTAGAAATGCCTCTACGAATGTGCTTGCTGCCAGAAAGTCCTAAAACCGTACGAGCCTTGACCTTCAGCCCCACTCCTCCCTTGCCCACTAGGGAATGAGCCTTCCTGGCCCTTCTTCAGCACTGAATTGGGCCAGCAGGCTCAGTTTCCCCAGCCTGGACCTGGTGAGTTTGCTGCTGGGGTGAGATCTGAACCAAAGACTTCAGCTGCCTCTAATGCGTTGCGTCCCTTTTCACGTGCTGTACAACAGAGCCTCCTATTTAACCAGACAGTGAAATGGATGCATGTACTGGGCCGACGTGGTGTGAGTGTGGCCACTTTGACAGAAATCTATCAGTTAAAGTAACTCAATTGCTCCTACGACTTGGGCTCACCTGGTACGTGAGCGCACACTGGTTACTGAAGAACTGGTGGAATGGCTGGTGCCCCCAGCAGCCCCCGTTTCACAGAGAGGATTGCGGCAGTAAGACGTCCGGTTAGGTCCCCTTCTTCCCCCTGCCATAACCACCGAAAGTCAAGCAGCATCGGTCTCTTTCCTCAAATTATTCCAAGCACTGGAAATGAAAGCTTTGTTAGGCCTCTGCAGTTAAGAACAATTCCTTGGCTATCTTCAAAACACATTGGCCATTCTGGTTTTAAGGCCTGAGTTCCAGTTCAGGGAAAGATGCAGGAACAGGATGTAAGCTTAAAAATACAACAATAAATTTTTCAGAGAGTGAATGACTCATGGGAAATTTGGTCCACACACAGGCACTAAACTTTAGTACATTCAAAGAGTTCCACAATTGTTATCACAGTGATCTTCCTAACAACTCTGAAAGGTGGGCCAATATCGTCCCGTATTACAGATGAGAAGCCAAGAGTCGGCTATTGGCATACGCCTGCTTAGAGAGCTTCCTAGATCACCACTCACTCTCTTAGCCACTGTGTTACATCAGCACCCTTCATGCATTAATCATCTCCACAGCACACAGACGAACAGTTGCTTCACTTTGGCATGCCCCCTTTCACAGATGTTGTGTCTGTCTTCGGGAATACAAACGCGACACTTTTAATGCATGCAATATAGCACTAAGAAGGAGTGTCTGTGTGCCTAGACTTTATGCAGGGGTCCAGAGAGCAAAGCTCTGACGGTTCCATCTTTACCACATGTCCTCCTTCCCAGCCCTTGCTATTAGAGGGCTTGGTGGGGGCAAGTTCTATGAAGGGTTGAGCAAGCAGCAGCAATGCCATGGAAGAGGACTGGTTCTGAATGTGCGCTAACTGTTCACCTGTGAAATAAACTGAGCGACTAAAGGCGCAACCCTATCACCTCCATGCAGGATATTCATAAGCTTCTAACTTCTTATTATTAATAGCTCGCTTTTTAAAAAAAGAACCCAAAAGCTGCTACTGCTCCTCCTGCTCTCAATCTTGTCCTCACAACAACTCTGTGAGGTAGGCTGGGCTGAGAGTCTGTTACTGGCTTAAAGTCACCCAGTTGTGGCTCCATGGCTGAGTAGGGACTCAAACCCAGATTGCCTGAGTCCCAGCCCCATGCTCTTAACCACTACACCACACTGGCTCCCATGACTTGGAAGCTTAAGAGCATCCGAAGGCAGGAGAGTGGTACAGAGGTGGGTATTTCTACCAGCATTGATCCCTGAACACTGCATTTTCTTTAGATGGCTGTTAATGGTCATGTAAATACTGTGCTGGGGAGGTAAGCAGGCCTGAGTGCCAACTGGCATAACTCCATGTCCCAGCCTGCTTCCCTACCTACCCCCTGACACATCCATTCCTCCTCACTCTATGAAGCCCAGTTGCAATTCTGGGGTGGGGGGAAGGGCTGCTGGAGCAGTTATTTTGATGCAAGCTGCAAAGAGATGGGACAGGGCTGAATGCCTTTGGATCTTAGTGCTGGGACTCAGGAATATCACCCCCACCCCTGCCACAGAACTGCATCCCATGACAACAGTCCTATCTAGGTTCAGACAGGAAAAAAAGGCCCACAATCATTAGCATGTCCCAGCCAGCCATGCTAATGATTGTGGGCCTTTTTCCCCCGGTCTAGACATGCATAAAACTCTGCAGTAACAGTGTAATCATACGGTCCTGGGTTAAGTGCCCCAGGAACCACAGGATGACTTTAACACCCCCTTCCAGTGTGTGAACCGCACACTGGGAAGTGCAGATCTGCCTCCACCCCCTTTGCAGTTGACACAAGGAAAGTTTCAACTCCAGTGAGTGCAGGAATTCTGGAAGTCCAGGAGTTTGGGGACTTGGAGCAGCAGTCCATAGAATCATGCCCTAACCTGTTTTCATATAATTGTGGTGAGGAAACAATCAGATAAATTGGTATTGATGGAAAAGGAAGATAAATCACGATAGGTCATGCTGAGCTTTCTGAGGACAAGCTGCAAAATTACAAATAGTATAAATGTTTAATCATTTCCAAATAGTTTAACCCCATTTAGCAATTCACAAGAAAATACCTGAAAGGTTTACAATCACAAAATCAAAATGCATCACCAACATGTCAGCAAGGTAACAATAACCCACAATTTGTAACAAGCACAAAAATGCTCTGCTGAAGCACAACAAAGCGCGCCTTAAATGACCCTTCTCAACCCAAGGAGGGGGGGGGGGCGTCCTGGGCCATAAGCCTGCCTGCCTCTCTGCCTAACACAGAGCATAACACGCATGCCGTATTCTGGGGACAACCTGCACACCCCGTGGATCCCTTTCAGGGAGCGCTCTGATGCTCGGAGTCGAGGCAGATCTGGACCCTGCTGCAGATTTATCTCCAAGCGGAGCAGAAAGATTTAAAGCACCGGCACCCGGCCACCCCCCTGGGATAAGGTAGTCCTTTTCCCTGGCGACCCCTTCTTCTGCCTGGGCAGGTCCAGCCGGGCCGCGGGCACGGGCGTCTGCGTGCACACGGGAAAGGAAGGGCTGCAGCACGCCTCGGCTTGCGAGGTCCGCGCCGGCCGGATCGCCAGGCAGCGGCGGCACAGGCAGCCAGCGCCTGCCTCCGACGCGCAGGGAGCCGCCGGCCGCCCTGGGGCCACGAGCCACGGGCGGGGGCGCGCCCGGAGCGGGGTGAAAGGTCAGGGCCGCGGCGGCGCGGGGGGGTCGCGATCGGCGGGGCAGATGCGGCGCGGGGCAGCCCACACCGACACGCCACGAGCCCGGGGCGCCGTGGCCGGCCGTCTCCCCCAGCCCGAACCCTTCCTCCTCACCCATTTCGGAGAGGCGGCGGCGACTCCGTCAGCCGCGGGAAACAAGATGGCGGGCGGAGCCTAGCGCTCTCGCTCGGGAAAAGCGGCCACGGCGGCCGCTCGGGGACAAAAGGCCTCGCGGGCTCGGCGCGCGCGGCAGGGCGGGGCGGCCCACGTGGTTGCTGCAGCGGCGTGCCGCCTGCGCGCACCCGCGCCTGCGCGAGTGCTGCGGGAGCGCGGCAGCCCGAAGCGGCTGGCGGCGACGTGGGACGGGAAGGAAGCAGACGGGCCCGGTCTCTCGGGCAGCCTCCCGCCGCTGGGCTCCGTGCCGGCGCTTCTGCAGCCCGGCACGGAGCGCTCCCCCGCCGCCGTGCGCGGCGAGGCCTCCCGGGCATTGTTCGTGCGGAACCTCCCGCGTGGTCGCGGCTGGCAGCCCCGTGTGCGAGCCGGGCGCGCCTCGTAGGGTGGCGGGTTCCTTGCCCAAACGGGCAGGATCCCTCGAGGCAGCCGCGGGCCTCCCCACGCCGCCCGGGTTCAGCCGACCCCACTTCCGAGGCTAGCAGCCAGGCCTGGCCCCGTGAGGACGTCTCGAATGCCCCCCGCCCCCGCCCGCTCGCCGTTTGCCCCTTGAGTAATTTGGCAGCCCGCTTCATTTTGACAGTCTGCACAGTCAATAGGGCTGCCCCCATGTACAGGCATGGTTCCCAAGATCTGGGGCCTTTCTGCAGCTGTCCCCATCAGATGAGCTGGGGCAGGTGGACTTCCAAGTACAGGGCCTTTTCAGTGGTGGCACCTGCTCAGGAACACTCTCCTGGTGTTTACATGGTCTTATCATTTGTTACACTCATGCTTTCAGCCTGACCTACTTCACAGGGTTGAGAAGGTAAAATGGGTGAGCTATGTAGGCGAGGAGTGCTTTCCTACAGCTTCGGCTGTTGTCAGGGCTCATTTGCGCTGTTATGGGGGGTTTTCTGCACAGAGGCAGCAGGAACAGATCTTGAACACTGTCAGCAAATTTTTCAGTTTTTGAAAATATGTCTTTCCAGGTATCAGACAAGAGGAGACATTTCATCTGTACTATTTGGTTGTGAGCCGCCCCGAGGCTTGTGGCAAGGGGCGGCCTATAAATTTCCAAATAAATAAATAAATAAATAAATAAATAAAATCAGCTGCATCCCTTTCTAGACTACGACTGCCTGGCGACAGTGACACACGGTGACTTCCCAATTAGACTTCTGTAACACGCTTTACGTGAGGCTGCCCTTGAAGATGGTCTGGATACTTCAATTGGTGCAGAATAGAGCTGCCAGGTTGCTGATGGGGACTGGGCGTTATTCTCATATAACCCCAGTTCTCCGTCAGCTCCACTGGCTCTCGATTGAAGTCCGGGCCCAATTCAAGGTGTTGATTTTGACCTATAAGGCCCTAAACGGCTTGGGACCTGGTTACCTAATGGAGTGCCTACGCCCATATATGCCCTCCCGCCCCTTGAGATCAGCAACAGAGGCTCTCCTCCGGGAACCCTCAGTGAATGAGATTAAGAGGGTGAGTACCCGGAGGAGGGCTTTTTCTGCGGTGGCGCTCCGTCTATGGAATGCGCTCCCCAGAGAGGTCTGCCTGGCGCTGTTGTTTTTCGGCGCCAGGCAAATACTTTTTTATTTAAATCATATTTTAATTGTTAATTTGTTTAATATTTATATTTGTTAATTTAGATTGTATTTTTAAGGGGTTTTGCCAAGACGCACCAGGGGGGGTGGGTGGGTTTTTAAATGAAGCTATTTATTTATTTTATTAGAAAAATTTCTATGCCGCCCCTTGCCAGCTAGCCTCGGGGCAGCTCACAGCAGGTCCGTACAAAAACGAAATACAACATAAAATTAAAACACAAATCGACCTACCGATTACAGTTAAAGACTAAAATTGGCCCATCTCATAGTCCCAATTAAAACTAACAAAAACTAAAATTCACAAACTAATTAATAAAGTTAATAAATTAATAAACAATTAAAATATTTCTTAAATAAAAAGGTCTTTGCCTGGCGCCGAAAAGCAAATAATGACGGCGCCAGCTATTTGTTCAAATTGTTACTGTTGTGAGCCGCCCCGAGGCTTTGTTGCGATAGGGCGGCATAGAAATGTTTTAATTAATAAATTCTCACAAGGCAGGAAATAAGCACACTAAATTCACACACTGCCTGCCTTTCTCTGAAGACAGCATGCAAGATCCTCCATTTAATCGCAGAATCCTGAGGTGAGTTAGACAGTGAGCAATTTGGCCCAGTCCTCTGGGAGTTCACTCCTAGGCACACTACACTGACTCAGGTGCTTTTTTAGGCTTTTTGACGAGTTGGTGCTTTTTAGAGCATGTACACTATTGTGCCTTTTGGTACCGTTCATGGGGTTTTCATGGCAAGGGTACTTGCTTGCAAGATTGCTTAGGTTTGCTTTGGCCACAAATTTCAAACCAAAGTTGATCTGGTCCCTAGGCATCAAGTGGAGAACCTTTCAAAATGTAGCTGTTAATTCAGAATACCTGTTCCTTTCTGGGTGATGAAAATGAAAAAATGAAAAAATACATGAAGCTCCACTTCTTTCACTGATGAAGAAGAAAAAAGTAGTGTTGTGAGGAAAAGAGAAGAAATGTAAGTGAGCACTGAAGAGCTTGTTTATTAATCCTCGGGCAAAGAATTATGTCCCATCTCATCACTTCCAGAATAGCTTCCATAAAATTAATTACATTCATTTTAGAAACTAAGAGAGCTGATAAAATGTAGTCCAAACATTTGTTATGGCATGCAATTCTACAACCCAAGAAGTTCATGTACTTGCATTATTTCTCAGTTCTTACAATGGTGGGATGATTGTGGTTTCTCCTTTGAACCATCTGAAAGTTGCACTGTAACTTGAAAATTAGGCTTAGATGATGTTCTTTGTTGTTGTTAAGCCGTGTTCTTAACTATGTTTAAACTGATTAAAAAAGCAACATGAACTTTTTAAAAAGGAGTAGCTTTATTAAAATGTAATCATTAACACAACACAATGAAATACAACAGGGTCTTTCTATTGCAGAAATAAATGGATGGATGGATAGAAAATAGAAAAAAGAAAGGCAAAAGTTGTGCAAGAGACTTCCCAAAAACTAGTACGGTCACTTCGAGGGAGAAATGGACTTAATAAATGTTTTTAGGGAAATTCTTTAGGTATGTTTCAACCTCATATACATGAGTTCATTTGCCAGCAATGTATTTTATGTGAACTTGTGCAAGCAAACCTTGTATCCTGTGGTCTAGATACTCGCTTGTTAGCATTTCCAATTTTAGGCTTAATCCAAGAACGGGTTCAAGTAGGTTGAATTAAATGGACATCAGACCCATAACTAGATTTAGCTTTAAAAATAAAACTTTGAAGACCCAGCACAAATGTAATTTACAGAGATTGGCAATTTTCCAAAGACACTTCATCATAAGACTATGTCCCATATAAAGTTGCCTCTGAATCATCTTGGATTGAGGACTACCTATTGGAGAAAAAAAAGAGAAAGCAATTATACTGCAAGAGTCACATATCAATATTTAATTATTAACAATATTTATATCCTTTTTACCAGCAAGGAATGGAAGGTAGCTTACCTAATCCTCTGCATTTTATCCTCACAATAATCCGGTGAGGTAGGTTAGGCCAAAAGTCAGTGCCTGGTCCAAATCACTAGTAAGTTTTCTGGCCAAGAGGGGCTACCTCCCAAATTTCAGGCACTAATCACTGGCTTTATGTTTATGGCTCTTAAAGTGGCTTTAGATGTCCCCTCCCAGATGAAAAGAGCAGGCAATGCTAAGGAGCTACACGTCTATTCAGCCCATTACAAGCTATAAAAGTAACTGATTTTCAGTTTAAATATAAGGTGTTCTTTGTACTTCTGCAGTACAAAGGACACTCTGAATTACAGATGCTGCTTCCATGTATGGATGCAATTTTTCAGGGCCATGGCTTCAAAAGAACAGCAAAAGCCAAGTTATTTTAGAAGTCAATAATACATTCATGAGACGATAAAAAGGTAAAAAAAAAAAGATCCTCAAAGAACAGACACCCCAGAATAGAGGTGCACTGTGCAAACAAGAACCACCATGTGTTAAGTTCTCCCCAGATAATAAATTGCCAACCCTTCCCCATGCAGTTTAGTGCGCTCTCCACAATATTCCTTTCTTGCCATAAACTTGTAAAATTCGATCAGGCTCTTGGAAACAGAATAAATAGAACATTTTAACACCCAAGTTTCAGAAGCGAAAAATAGCCTTGTCACCCTATCAAGACGAGTACATTTTAGATATGCAGGAACTGCTTACTCAGTTTATTCCAATGGCGTGCTAACTTTCACAATACAGTCATTTCTTTTTTCTCTCTTTTGAAATAAGCTTTGGTCCAGCTGATTGGGCCCAGCATTCTGAGTTGAATTAGGAGCTCATTAGGCCTTTGTGGCAGGTTGTTCTGAAATCTGTTGGACTGTGTTCCTGTGCTTAAACTGCTTAACTTTGCAGCTGGTCCCTTCCAAGCTTGCAGCCTTGTCACAATTGCCTATTTTGGTGTGGGCTCTGAGGGAAGCAGCAAACTAGCCCTAATGAGATATGGGATCATTCTGGAACCGCTACAGTTCCGTTACTGTTCCCTTCCATTATTTGTTAGCCGAATTTGCATCTCACAGCTTGGGGGGAGGGGGCATCTGCTGCCTGTCCACTTGCCCCGTCCAGTTACAATTAACAATCCAGGAATGCTCCATTGCTGGTTTGTTTCATGATACACAAACCTGGGAACTGGGTTGTGAAACCCAGAGTTAAATTATGGTTTGCTGTGTGTTAACTCTAGGTTGTCCAGCCTCTAAACAATCCAGAATTTTTAGGTTTGGATGTCATGAAACAACATAGGAATTATTACCTGGATGCAGAAGCAGGCGGGAACCAGCGCACTAGTTCATTCCTACATGCTCATAAACAACCCATGTTTAGCAAGCCAGGCAAACAGATGGCTTGATCAGGCAAATTGGATCTTGACCCAGTAAGTTAAAAAAGGAACCACATACTAACATCCATGGGGCAGCCTTTATTTCATTTGGGGTAGTCATTGTTATAACAACTTAGGGTCCCTGTTAGGTCCAGGTCAGGGAGTGCGCCTCTGTGACTAAGAAAATGACTTTTCAGGTGTTCCTATTAAATAGGGAATGTGAGCTCTCTGCAATTTCATGCTTTCCATTTGTTTACTTCTACCCTACTACCAAAAATGGCACTCAAACTGCATTATAATTGCTAATAATGCTTAATAGAAACAATAATAAATGCATTAAACACAAAGCACAAGAACAGTTTAAAAACCACCTCTGCCCCAACACCCCAAAGGCCTGCTTGAATAAGTCTCTGACTGCCAGCAAGGAGGGAGCAAACTTAGCCCGCTAGGCAGGGAGTTCCACAGGCCAGAGGTGGCCCTGTGAAAGCCCCCTTGTGTGTCGCCACCAAATGTGCTTCTGAAGATGGAGGTCTTGCAAGAAGGGCCTCTCCAGAAGAACTTAAGAACTAGGCAAGTTCACACAGGAGCCAGTATTCCTCCAGGTAGCCTGGTGCCAAACCATGTATCAATCAAATTGATCAGCTGAAAGATACAGAAATTTGGTAATAGGCCATCTGTAACTGACAGCATCCCAGTTGACATGCGGAAAGTTATATGTCTTGGCAATCTGTTTCCAATTCTCTGTTCTGGCACATTCCTTCCAACAACTAGCAGTAAAATCCTCAAATTCAACAATCTGATAAATCTTAGGAAAAAACAGCCATTTTAGAAAACAGCTGGGCAGAAGGAAAGACTTTTGTTGGTGTCCCTGAGTAGCTGAAATAAGGCTTCTAGTGTGCTGAGGATGGGATATTGGGACTCCATTTTTCAATCCCAGCCAGAATGGTAATGGTAAGGAATTAGTTTATCACCAGAAATTATAGTTTATCATCAGGAAGGACACAGGTTCCCTGCCTGTACAGTATTCCATCAGCAAGCAGCAGTGTGCAGTTCCCTGCTGCCTTCACTGTTTTTCTTTTTTTAAAGAAAAGGAAATGGTATCCCCAGTGGCTCTTCAGTGACTGTTGTAATAACATACGTATTCAGCTTATTTGCAAAACTAGATCATTAGCCAGTGTTGGCCCTCACAGCATTCTTTAGGGGGAAAGAGTGGTTTGCCACTTAATTTTGGTGGCAAAATAGCAATTTTCTCTTTTAAAAAATTTTGGGTGGCAGCATGGGAAATTATGGGGTATAGAATGCGGCTTCTGAAAAATGTGTGTGTGTGGGGGGGGGCTTTAAAGCATAAAATGATGAAGATGCACAGAATTCAGCTTTTTCTAATGCAAAAATTGAATTTAGATTTCCTTCCTTCCTAAAAGCATGGAATACACAGCCTTGCTCATCCTTCTCCTATCCTCCCTTGTCTGAACAGGTCAGAAATCAAGTGCCAATCAGAGTTTATGGAACTGGAGTGATCGTCCATGCAAGCACAGGCTACTTGAGCCACAAGTGACCTTGGTTCCAGACCCAGACTAGTAGAAATGGCTGAATAGCATACCCAACTTGTGCTCAACAAGAGCCATTTTCCACCCCGAGCTGCAGAGCACCGCCTGTAAACAGAGAACAAGAGTAAGTATCCTCAGAACTGTAGATTACTTGAAGCAAAATTTGGCAGGACTCTAGCATGCAATTTAAACACTCCAGGAAAAGAAAACATGCAACTTAATACCTAAGTTCTAGAAATTTTAATATTGTGAACAGCAATATTGGGTCAATAAGGGCTGCGGTTTTTACTTTAATAACTGAAAAGATTTTGTTGGCAAACACAGAGGACTAGCTACATCCATTTTTGATATTTAAGGTTTGATTCTTTTTGCTTTTTTTGCCCAAGGTTACGGTCCATTGACAAAAGGGCACAAGTATTAAAACATTATTAATAATTTATGCAGAAGCAAGTGGATGTATTTTAAGTAACTATTTTTAAAACATCTTTTTTAACATAATTTTGCATTAAAATTAACATCTGAAGAACTTCTTCAATAATAAAAAAAGTTTATGCAAGTTGCCGTCACAGTTTATGTAAAAGAAATGTGCTATTAAAATCAGACATTTAGGTTACCTTTTGAGTTTTTCGGTGCATGTTAGCTTTAAGACATCCTGAATTCTCCTGCGATAATTTTCCTTTAAAAGGGGGGTTTGGGCGATCTTTTCATCAAGCAAGACATTAAGCCCTGAAAGCTGACTCCAAACCGTTGCGGAAAATTCAGTTATTTACATTTTTTTAAAATAACAATCTACAAATACAACTCTCTCTCTCGCTCTCTCTTTTTGGCTTTTAAAAGTTTCCCTCAATCATGCACTGCTATGAGCAATTTGACAGTAACAGTGGACTCTTTTTTTCACCCCCAAGCAATTCTTTCCCAGGGAATAACTGATTTTATGATTTTGCCAAGAAAGGCAAATACAGAAGCCACCAACGCTACACAGCACTTTTCTGCCATTCTGCCAAGCTTGCAAACAGTTGCACTGCCCACGCAGATTCAAGCCTTCCTTCAGAGAGGCAACCTGGTCCTCCTCCTCCTTTGAGGCAACCAGTCACTACGATGGGGCTGGGCAGACAAGATGGCTGTTTGCAAAGCGGGACGATGCGCCTTTCCTAACGGCCTGCTGCAAGCATCTGCCTGCACCCTGCGTAAGCCACCACTCCGACTGTGGAACCAAAGGGAAGGCCACCCTGAAAGGCAGGCAGGCAGGCAGGCAGGCGGTGGCAGAGGACAAGAGCATCTGTGGCTATGTCACAGGGGAGGAGTTTCCTTTAATACTGGTAAAGATCCCTGGAGTTCTTAGGAAGACATTATCCTAAGCTGATGAACTATTACTTCTGGGCCAGTCGTTTCAGGCTCTGCAGTCCCCTGGGAGCATTCCTTGTGCAAGCGTCACCAATGTGAACGGGGCTTGTGAAAGGATGCTGCAGTACCCTCTGGAAACGAACAGGTGCTCCAAAGGGGCTGGTGCTCAGCAGGTGCCCACAGGCAGACGGACGTGAAAGAGAGCGCTGAGGCTGCCGCCCAAAGCCCAGTTGAGGGCACAACAGCTCAACTTCCAGGGGGTGAAAAACATTTTGTTTTAAATTAAGCTTACTCAGCTTGGTAAAGTTTTAAAGTTTCGGAACACACCATTTTAAAAACGTCTTTGGAGTTTAACTGTCTTTTTTTTTAAAAAACAAACAGACCATGTACTTTAGCATTAATTTAAATTTATTGAGAGAGGAAGATCTATTTTACTGCTTGACCAAAATTAAAAAAATGACAATTCATCACATTTACTTTGATTAAAAAAGGACTGAACTTTATTGACAAACTGCTGCAGACATCTTGACAAATTTTAGCTACCTATTTAGGCAGGCTTACACATGTAGTAGCATTTAATCTTCCAAGAACAAATGGGAGGACAGCGTACAAATCTTATGTACAAAATAAGCTTTCTCCTTGGTTTTTCGGCTGCATTGTCCCTTTTTAACATAATGCTAGTGCTGAGACATACAAACATGTCATTGGAATGGCTAAAAGCTTGACAGTTTTGCCAATTTTAAGCCTGAGCTGTATTATGTACTGCAAACACTCAAGTGTTCAGCTCTTCCTTTAAGAAAAAAGAGACACAATGCACAGCTATCCATTTAATACTTCCTAATATCAAAACACTGGGCAGTTAGAGCAATATAAAAAATTACAGAGCAGCTCAATATCCACTTCTCTTAAAAGTTCTTCATGCAGAATTAAGCTAAGAACACCTTTTGCTGAAAAACCTTCGCCACTAGCATCTCCACGCTGGGGCTAGATTTCAAAACCCACATGGTAAGAGTCAATGTTACAAACCTAATTTTTTTAATTAATTGACTGAAGAAAAACACCACTGTTTAATTTGTTAAAGAGGATCCTTTCTATTAACATTTAAACTTAAGATTAATCAAGCCATCTGCTTTTAAGGGCAAAGTTTTGACATCTGAGCTTACTTTTAAACTGCGGCAGTCACTACCATTACATTATGATTTTAATTCATAAAAAACAACCCTGAATTTTGAAATGTAGCCTACTTTGGGATTCTGCAACTACAACTTTTATGGGTCACCTAAGAAACAAAAAATACTTAAAAATTAACAAACTTTAATCTCATAACTGTTAAGCAAGCATGTCACTTTGGAAACTAACATTTTTATCTCAACGTTTTCTTTTTAAAGGTACAGTTGTGTTTATATATATCTAAACAGAAAGAAAAGCAGTCTACACACTTAAAAACTGAATTCAGTTTTCTAAATCTAACTTATTTTAAAAGTACTACATACAGAAGCCAGAATGAGGATCAGTGGTGGGGAGGATGGAGGTGGGAGAAAAAGGGAGCCAGAGAAAAATCAGGGAGACAATTACTTGTCTGTTGTGGGTAAAGCAACAGGAATCCTGGGAGATACAAGAATCAGAAACAACTGTTTGCTCAAAAGTGATATTTCCCCCTCAGGAAAGCTTTAATAGCGTCCGTATGGGTGCTCTCTATATGCTCCCTTCACAGGCCGAGCTGGAGGGGCCTTGAGGGAGGGCCTGGTTCCATTCCAATCATCTTGACCTACAGAAAGTAAAACACATTGGTACACTTACACTGAGCCAAGAGAAAAAGAGAACAACAGATCTGGTTTGTCTGAATTGTGTTAGCCAGTCATTTGGAGAAGACTCCAAATATAGGGATGTCAGTGGGCTACCAAATGGTGTGATGGGGGTGGGGGCGCAGCGGCACTGGCAGTGCACAGATGTAGTCCTTGCAAGCCACAGAGGGACTGCACAATTGTCAAAAGCCCAATGCAGACTAGCAGATAGAAAGGTCAGAATTTATACACTGCATTGACCAGTTTGCTGAGCAGCAGTTTTATACATTTCCTTTAAGCAAACACACCCCAAACTTTGTTACCCTAAAGCTACTTTTTAATTAGTAGAGTTTATCTCCTGCTTTCCTTCCATCACGGAACTTGTTAGTGCCCCAGTGGAGCCCCATGCTTGCTACTTGCTAGGCCCAGACTTGCTTAGTTTCAGCAAGGAGGCTACACGGGTGTCCTTCAGGCCATGCCCCTCCAATATGAGCCCAAAGCCTCTTCAGTTCTCAGGAAGAGGACACTGTTTCTCCAGAATGCATGATACTTTCCATAATAAGGAAAAGAAGAGCACTTAGGGGGTTGGAAAAACATGAAATTCCTTTCAAGGAATGAGAAATGGTTCTGTTGACATCCCTCCTCTTTTGACTAGTAAAAGCTCCAAAGAACCATGCTCTCCATTTAGCATGGATGCTTTCTTATAGGAAACAATTGATAGAAAAGAGACTATGCAAAGCTTGAGATGCAAATGACTGCCCTGTTTCCCTGTTGTGGCCCATACCATTCAGTCCCCTCATTTTGTCTGCATGAAAGGAGGCACTGAAGCAAACTGCTGTGGCTGAACTATTTAGCAGAAGCAATGTTGCACCCAGTGTCCCGGAAGGAGTTTAATCCCTCAGGCTGGTGACACAGCTAGAAACAATGCTGCTAGAGGCCCAGAAGTTGTGCTTGTGGCTGGCCAAAGCAGGGAGGGATGAGTGACGGGAGGTCAAAAGTTAAGCACAGCCAGCGCCTCTTATAGTCACCAATACCTTAATTTGATGGGGAGCGCAGGATCTCGAGGTGGCATGGGTCTGCCTATGTGGGGCCAGTGATTTTAGCATATTCAGCTTAATTCAGAACACCTGGGCAGCTAAACATGCTTCTGTGCCGCTGAGTTACAGCTTTGAGTGGTGCAAAGTACTGGGGAAAGGATTCAGCATCTTGAGAAAAACATGCTTTATTTACAAAAATGCATGCATTTCCAGCCTTAAAGTTTTTCAGATTGGCTGCAATGTGTATGAGGAGGACCTGCTAGAATATTTTAAGGTGGAAGTGAAAAGAAGGAGAAGACTGCAAGTTTTTAAAATTCTCCCCACAGTGACTTGCCCTTTCCTACAGAAAGCAGAATTGTGCAAACATTGCCTACCATAATGATACATAGCAGATCTGCTTTAGTAGTGCAGAATGACATGAAAAACTCCCTCCTAAGTTTACAGTCTTGAGTGACTTCTTAATGCACCTGAGATTATTAGCTAATGAAAAGATCACTATTCAAGTAGATGTGTAAATTATTCAAAAGACGAATTATACCCCAAGCACTCTTCTGAAAATGCTTGCATCTAAGACAGAAAATAACCAGAGAGAAATACTTCAGGTGCAAGGCCAAGCAGTTTTCAAGTCAACTATCGCTCTGCCTCTGCTATAGTGATGGAACATGCAGACGTACCATATGCCTCGTAAGATTCTTGAGCCTCACCATGTCCGTAATCATAATATTCTGTTTCCCTGCAAGAGCCAGATGGGGCACGATTATTCCCTGAGGTGGTGATCGCCTTTTCTGAGCATTATATCATTATTCAGAACGGCCCAATTCAACCTCTCATGTGCTGAAGCGCTACCGCGTGCATCTGCTTCTTACCATGGCTGGAAATTCCCCTAATTCAGCACATGGCACTTGCGCCCATGATTGTCCAGGTGCTGTGTTATAAGCAACAAGAGGCACAAGTCCTCCTGGCAGTGGCCACCACAACCAGCAAAGAGACGGTGCCAATGACAACAGAGGGGAAGACAAAGGCTCAGTGGGCAAGTGGGAGCCCCCTGCTTGCCTTTGAGAAACAGGGACATCTGCTGAGCCTTAACCAGAAGTAGTGGCTAAAGCTGGGCCCAAGGAAGGCTGCATACAGCTGTTCTTTTTTGTATAGTGGGAAGTGGCCCACCCTGTCACAAGATGCCCAGTGCTTCTTCTGGCCAAGACAATAAGCAGCTAGGAATGAAGCAAACAAATGGGAGCCAGAGACCAAATGCAGCACTTACTGTTGACCCTGGCTGTAGTAGCCTTCATATCCTTCATAACTTTGATCTGCATAAGCATCATCGTAGCCCTAAAAAGAACACAAAGTTAGGGAGGGAGTCAGCAACCATAAAGGGAAAACAGCAAGGTAGAATCTGAGAGGACAAAGAAGTTTTTCTACACAAGACAAGTCCATGTCATGAAAGTCAGCACACACTGGAAAACCACAACATGCCCTTAATTCATGCTTTAGGTGGCCACCCAAGAGATACCCTTGGGAATGTTTCACACATCAAAAAGACATACTCTAGTAAATGAGACAATAGTTTATTACACTGAGAACTAGACTTGTGCTCATGTGCTCCATTTCTTCCTTCCCTTATCTCACACACTATTCTGGATACTTTCAAGGTTGCCAAAATCATTTTTTCATTGCAGGAAACTGGTTTACTCTGGGAAAACAAACAAGATACAGAAACAGGGCCTAGGTAGTCTTAGGGGAAACCAGTTTCCTAGCTAGCAAACTCTGGAGGTCTTTCATAATGGCGAGATGAGGGAAGAGAAAGAAGAGCCAAGGAGCACCGTAGGAGGCTGTTGTGTATCAGGCCATATACATGTGTGCATGCAAACAAAGCAGTGCATCATACAGGTACACTCCTCAGAAAAGGTGAAAAAAGAGAAATGTACCTATTGGTGCAGGAGAATAAAGACGCTGCACTTGATTTAAAAAAAAAATGTGTTCACCATAAACGTTCAGAAGATCAGGATTCACTGGAGCTCTGCTGGAGGTACACTCATGACAATGCAGACCAACATTACCAGAATTTGCTGCATGTGCCCTCGCCAAAAGAAGTGTATGTCAAACTCAAGTTTTCCCCTCAATCAAATGCCACCCATTCATATTCTTTGGACACTTCATTTATATCTCGCCTGGTCCTTTGTTTAGATACATGAGGTTGGCAGGTTATAGACAAGACATCCGCCTCAGGCACTTAGGAGTGCAAAGATGAAAGTTTCTTACATAATCTTCGTATGTCTCTGGGGCAGGAGGAGGAGGAAGAGGTATTCTCTGAATGCCTGCTGCGCGAGCTCTTGGGGCAGGAGCACCTCTCACTGCTGGAAGAGGGGGAACACCCCGGGCAACAGCTGCTCCTCTTGCAATGGCACCTCTCACAGGGGCCCCTCGTACAAGGGCTCCCCGTGGAGGAGGTGGAGGAGGTCCCACACCACGCCCCCTATAAAGAAAGGGAGAAGTATCAGGCACAGGCTGCCTGCACACATGGAGGCTTAGAACACACCAAGTCTGAAGAGAGAGATGTTGCCTATAGAGAAGCTAAGCTTGCAAAGGTGTAGCAGAGGTCAGTGATGAAATTAACTGATAAAACATGCCCTATGATGTGCTGAAGCACAGCCAGAAACGCTTAAATATCAAACCTGACCTGAACAAGCAGCAAAGGTGAAGTACCTACCAGAATCACTTCAAAGACAAGCCAAACTAGAACCTCCACCACACCCTAGACTTCTCAAACCCTGAACAAGCCATTACAGTTTTTATTATTATGAAGTACTGAGGGGAGGGAGGAGGGCACAGCGTTAATCAGGGCCAAAATACATAGCCCAGATTCTACCATCCAAATGTGTATGGATGTGCTATAAACAGTAGAGCCTGACTTGGATTATTTGGATTCTTTTTTTTTAATCATTTGGATTCTTTTAAAGTTTTGGCCCAAACTTGCCAAAGGGGAAATACAGACAGCAAAGGCATGAAAAAGAGACAGATGCACACAAGTAGTAAGCACATTAGAACTTTTATGTTGTATAACATCTAGTCCCAGAAATGCTGAGGGAAAGGAACTATGGAACAGTAGAAGGCAGTTGCGCAGGGCACTTAAACTAATCCCCAACAACTGGAAGCCATGCTCAACCACATACACCCTGCGCATACTGAAAGCATATAGCTAGTATTTAAGTTTCTGGATGAAACCATGAGGGCCAGAAGCCTTCCAAATTGAAAAATGAAATTCAAAAGTTTCATTTTTCAAATTCATTTTATTTTTTCTTGACAGGGCCAATTACAAACCAGCAATGAGTCTATGAATTATTTGTAAAAATTGTCTGATGAAACAAAGTTATGAGCACCCTGCAAGGCAATCCTCATCCCTCTCCCCCCTTATTTGTGTTTCAGTGACATCCTGAACAAGATGTAGCTGCAGGAGTAAACCAAAACTCAAAACCCACCACCTACAAGCATGGTTGTGCCTTTTGCTATTGCCTCTCACCTTGTCATCAAGGCTGCCCCACTCCACACACTAAAAAAAAAGAATTGAAATATCCATTAAGTCCATATTGATTGCTCACCTTCCTGAACTACCTTAGTGCTTAAGTATGTGAATAAAATAATCAGCAAGAGCTCATCTGTAGCAAGATTTTCATTTCTATGTATACAGGCTTTCGTATAGCCTGCGGTGCCTGATCCTGCCTAATCTTGGAAGCAAAGCAGGGTCAGGCCTGGTTGAAATCCGGATGAGTGGCTGAAATGTTGTGAACTGCCCAGAGAGCTACAGTGATGTGCAATATACTAATGCAATATAATGTTGTTGTTGTTGTTGGGTGTTGCTATTTGTTACCTAGGAACAGGTGGAGGTGGAGGCACAGCTCCCCTTCCTCGCACAGGAATTCCACGACCACGTGTAGGTTCTGGCACTCCATTGAGATAGGAGAGCTCCAAAAACTGTTCCTGGCAGATGTCGTCCATCATATCCTAACCAAAAACAAAGGGAATTAATTTCCAAGTCATGCAGAAAGCTCACTGCTGCTGCTTTTCTTTTGGAATCCATGTTTTGTCCAGTTAACTGCAGCCACTACTCAGTGCTCTGCTTAGGAAACAGGTGAGCTGACTACCTCATAGCAGCTGTCACAAAACATTTATCTGCACCCTTCAGAGCAGCTGGGTTTGCTGCCAGTCAAGTGCTTGAAAGCATTAGCACCCTTGAGAATATAAACCTGCCACTCCTACTCAGGGAAGAGATGGTTTCATCCCAAAGAGCAAATGCCCACCCATAAATCTAAGTTGCCCTTCTCATGTCTGTTTCTGTTGCATGTGCTTTGCAATTTCAGGCAATCCGCAGAGGTATTAGTAGCAGAGGAGAAAGTATTTCACTACTCTCCACTACCCTGTAGGGAATCTGGTTACTAATGCCAGCTGGTCTGAGGGGACTCCTCAAGAATGTTGGAACAGCAGAGTAAATAGGAGCAAATGGCTTGTATACAAGGGACTCAAGTCAACGGACTGTATTTGTGAGAACAGCTGCACAAACTTAAATGTTTGCTTTTTAAAACAAGGCACAAGGAAGACCACAAAAGTTCAGAAATATTATAGGATCTGTGCTGTCTTCAGCTCCCAATGCCTTTCTACTCCTTATGTGGAGGCTTGGGTGATCTTTGTTATCTGTATGTTTTCTATGTAAGCAGCAACTGCAGTAATATCTTATTATCCATAATGGAGCAAACACTGAACTTCTGCTTTGTTTCAGTTCTATCCATCCCCAAGTCTCTTCCAGGAGCCTCAGCATGGACAGTCAGACAGCCTAAGGTAACTAAGACAACTGCCTGATATTTTGCACACCCTACACATACACACACTTTCCACTGCTGGAATTGATTTCCTCTACTGGGAAATAATTATCACCAGCCATTTTGGAACATTTCTTTTTGGCTGTACAAGAGAGATACTACACCTGAGGTAGAAAAATCCAGTTAGACTGACTTCTCTGTGTCAGATAAAATCCTTTCTCTGGTTGACCTGGAGCTTTCAGGGCAGGAATTTCAACACCAGGCAGCAAGAGAGCACTGGTAGCAGATGCAACAAATGCAAGATGGGCCAAGAGGGCAATGCTGCAATATTTGGTGCAGGCCAGAGTACACAGGAAACTCATCTGGAAGATATCAGAGCTCTAGATACTCAAAGTGTCACTCCCCTCCCCCGCCCCCCAAAAGCTCTGGCAAGTTTAATGAAGAGAACTCAGGTCCTGATAACTAGTCTTCTGAGGATGTTTTCCCCCAAAGCCCAGACCATGTGCACTGTGTAAATAAAGGTGCCTATCAAATCTAGTGGAAACAGATTTGAGTTTAATTTTCTTTTAAGCTTTCCCCCTTATTTTCTGAAAAACAGCGTGTATTTGTTAGTAATATTCTCTCTCCTTAGTTTAATCAAGGTAGGCAATGTGTGGGTTGGACTGCAATCTCTTTGTTCCTCACTGCTGACTCTGATGGGTAGGGTTAATATGAGCTGCAGCCCAACTGGAGGTGGGGGCACTGGCAACACAAATTGCCCACTCGTGAACTAAGTAACCTAAAATCCAATATATCTTACAAATGCTTGTGGAATCATTTATAACTTATTTAATTTGACCCTCGTGGTTTTACATTAAATGTTATGAACCTTCCCTCAGATTCTCATTCTTGCCTTAACTACCATGGTAGGAATGAGTACCTAGAGGACCCAACCAGAACCTAAGCAAGATTAGGACAGCAGCTAAAGCATATTTCATATTCAGAAGTTCTTCCAAAACAGCACAAGGCTTTCCAGATCTAGAAAGAATGCCCAAACTGTGTAGCCAGGTTGGCTTTAAGTTTTGGGGCTAACCAGGGTTGTTCTTATGAGGATAAGATTGAGAAGAGGAGGAGGAGAATTATGCAAGCTGCCTTGAGTTCCCTGGAAGGAGAAAAGGCAGGAAATAAATACAATAAATAAAAATAAACAGTATTTATTCAGTAGTGCTTTCTAAACTGTAACCCTTGGTGCATCTATCAGCAGCAGTTTAAGTAGCTAACCTGACCAAATCTTGAGACCAACAACTGCAGCTGGTCCAGTATCTTAGTGGCATCTACGGTTTTTCTACTTTTTCAGTGAAACTCTACAAGCTAATTATAATCCTGTCAACTCCTTCTTAGCAGCATTTTTGATTAAAATGGTGGGCATGTCGTGAGCAGAGCCAGCTGGAGCCCAGGGTCAGACTTGATGGCTCAGGAGACCCCTTCTGACTTGCTCTGTTGCTGTTTCTGAAATGATAATCTCACAAATATCTCCCATTTCTCTATGACCAGGCTTACTTCATGGAAGACAGCTTGCCCCAGTCTGCTCTGCTTTGCAAAACACTGTCTAGATCAAACATGTCTATATGCTTAGTATTTGGAAAAAGATGGTTGCATACTGGAACAAGGAACTTCTTGACTTCTTCCATGGCATGGGCCATAAGAGCATAAGCCTCGCAGGGTGGTCCAAAAACTTCAATGAAGACATGCAGGTCCATGTTTAAGTGGGCATACTTTGGATCACCACCCTTACGAAGTTCCTCCTCCTGAAAAAGACAGTCAGAGGTTTCAACACAGAAGAGAACCCATGCAGATGTGCACATGATTGTTTTTTGCTGCTCAAAGGTCACGTGTGTGTTTCTTTGGCAGGTGTGAAAAGGGACAAGAGCCTTTCAGAATTTTGACCCATCAACCAGGATTAGGATAATTTCATGTCATTACTTAACTTACAAATGAAAGCCTGGTCATTAATACTGTGTGCAGCACAAGCCCTTTATACAGAACACAACCTGATCGGTCCTGGGTGAACACATCTATGGATCATCAGTTCAAACTATCCATTTCCTAAAGCTAGAAGGGGGGAAATGGCACTCCCGAAAACAGCCTTCCCCAGCCTGTGTCCTGCAAATACCTTGGACTACAGTTCCTGACCATTTGTCATGCTGCCTAGAGCTGACAGGAGTTGAATTTGACATCTAAAATACGGGGGGGGGGGGGGCGTATCAGTTTGGGCAGGGCTGATCTAGAGGCTTAATACTGGCCTTTATAATTCCAATATAAGCTATGGTAGAAAACCAAGCTTCCAGTTAGAACATCTTTTTTCAAAAAAACTTACATGGAGATGCAGAAAGCAGGAATATCAATTCTCTGAAGGTCCTCCCAAACACATCAACTAGATACACTGGGATGTATCAGGAATCAGAACTAATTTCTGTTTATCAACTCCTGCTCATACATTGGTAAAGGGCCACCACTAAATACATGCTCCTGAGGACTTTACAGTTCTTTAAGCCTGCACATCTATCTAGCCGTTTCCTCCAAGGATAAATACAACACATTTTAGAAACTACAATAGTACTGAACAGTTCTTTAATGTACTCAACTATCAAAAAAGGTTGTGATGGCCAACCCAATACTCCACATGGTAATGTGTATGTTCAAAATCCAGTCAAGTCCTGCAGTATAAGAAGATGGTCAGAATTCAGTGCAATGTCTTTACCTTTGCCTTGTCTCTCATTGACCCCTTTCCCAGAACAGAGATCTTTGCTCCAGTTTCTTCCTGCAGTCGCTTGATAGTGTTGCCTTGGGGTCCCAATATCTTCCCAACAAAGTTAAACTAAGAGAGAAGAAACAGGTTTTTCTTCATTTAGCTGAGAGGACAGAGGACAGCAATTGTAACAATATTTACATTTTGAATAATGCTCACTTCAGATTTCCAGGAAAAAAACAGGGCTCAAAATTCCAAGGTTTTGTATAGACACATTAGCAGACAAAGAGTTTGAGAACGCCAACCCACTGCTTCATTATTACACTAAAAAGCAATCTAATCTCAGTCCTGAACCAATAGTTCAATGAAGAGAAGAACACTGAACTCTTTCCCTCCAAGCAATTACCTGCTTTGCTGCCAACCCCTTCCACCTATGCCTCTTCAACTTCCCAGCCAACCAGTTAAGACCAGAGGGAAGGGGACAAGTTCAGAATCCATTTCAACACAGCTGATGTGGGAAATGCCCTGCGCAAAACCCATTTGTGAGCAAGCTACTTTTCCTGATTAGCTGTACAGTTTGCCACCTGCCTCTTTGCCTGACCATGTTGCTTTTCAGAATTCCACCCTGGCTTTTCTTTAGCTTTCCAATACCTTTTTCTAACATCATGGTGCCTCTCTCTCCACAAATATTATCCCCGCCAGTTGCTTGATATCCCTCTGGGTCTGTGGCTCCCTTATTCAGAAAGCAGCCACACTCCATGATCTCTATGTCTCTCAATCCATCCAGCCAAAACCAGCTTTCCCTCACTCAATATTGCCATCGTATTATCCTTGCCACTGGATATCCCACCTTCGCCCATCCTTCATGTCCTGATGACTGCAGTGCTGGCATTAGCCACCTCCTTTCCAAATCCTGTTAGTTCCGTTTCTCCCTAGCCTCTTTGTGCTTTCATTTCTGGGACCGCCCTTTGAGCTCTCTCTCCCCCCGTCCTCGACAATGTCCTTTTCACCCTTTTCTCTCTTTCCTGATGAGCTATCAGGCTGTCCTCATCTAACTATCCACATGGAACCTCCAACTTCTGGTTGTCACTGCTTCTGTCCACCTGCCAGCCCTTGCTTCTTCCTGCTGTTTTCAAACATGCTACTCCCCACTAATCTCAAAGAGTCCCTTGAGCCACTGTCCCTCTCTAACTACTGTCGTTTTCCTTCTGCTCCAACTTAAGCTAACTGTCCTCTAACTGTCCTCTCCTACTTCTAACAGAGTAAAAATCATTCCCTCATTTGATTCCCTCCATGCTATCTCTGTTTGGATAGGTTTCTTTCTACCCAGAAAATGGTTTCTTCTGTATCTTCATCGGGGAAAACTCTCCACTTTCCCTCTCTCTGTTTGTGCCCCACAGGGCTCTATTCTTAGCATGCTGCTCATCTCATTATATACCCCATCCGTAGATGATCTTAAACTCCCATGGCTTTCAGTACACAGACCTCCCACTCAGTCTACTCATCACTTACAGTTTCAAATACTACTTGATGTTTCATCATCTCAAGCTCAGTCTGCTTATACCAAACTTCTCTCCTTTCTCCAAGCTCTGCACTCTTTTATTGACATTGCATCATGCATCTGATTGCAGCAAGCCCTTTTAATACCAGTGGGCTGGGAAACATCAGTGGAGAACTGCTACTGCATTCATGTCTTTAATGTGGGCTTCCCGTAGGCATCAGCTTGGCCTCCATCCAAACAGAATACTGGATTAGATAGGACTGATCTGGCACAGCTCTTATGTTCTTACCCTGCTGAAAAGGCACTAACCCTTGTCTTTGTCTGACTTTTCTTTTGTTCCCCACAGCCACTCTGCCATGAAGATGTTACTTCTCCCTATACAACACAGCAAAATATTCTCTTTCTCTGACCTATCAGGGAGTATTCTAGGCCATGTCATCCCACAATCACACTACCTTTTTTGGTCTGTTGTCTCACCCTGGTCCCTTTCTCCCTACCTGCACTCTTATCAAAATCCTTCTCTTTGCTAATATGCAACACCCTTTAAATCCCTACACTCCTGGATTCAGCACAAGCTTCTCATCCTTACCTTCAAAACCATCTGCAACATTGTCCCAGCTTATCTTTCCCTCTTATCGGGGATTTACAAGAATGTCATTCTTGTTCATTAATCAAGCAAACATGTCCCATCTGCAAACATGAATGAGCAGGAGTATAACTCTTGCATTTGAAAGTGCAGTTGTGCAAATGCACGCCCCCCAAACCTGTATTTTCATGCTTTAGCATTGGAGAAAATTGTATATTTGGGGCACATGAGTATAAAAGTACATACTTTTCCTGTTTAGGGAAGAAATAAACCAAAAAGCGGGGGGGGGGGGGAGAAGCAAATTAAACTCATGTTTGGGAGAAAGGATGAGGTGAGCTGAAAAACTGAAACCTTCAACAAACATGGACATTACTAATTCTGAACAAGCTTGACTATAGCTTACTTCTTCATCCCTTACTTCTTGGACTGCCCATGAGCTTTCTTCCTTGTGTGCCAACACACTCTGCTGCTCTGCTCTCAATACACCCTTCCTTTTTTCTCTCACTGCCCCGCGTACCCAAAACTGCCTTCCAAATCACGTACATGATGCCACCTTGCTCTTCCCTCACAATTCTCCTCAGAACTCACCTTTTCTCTGAAGCCCTTCTCACTGCTACCTGGTCTGCATGAACAGCTGTAGCCTGCACAACTGAAAGAACTGCTCCTTTTCTTCTTTATGGCTACCTACCCTTTCCCCTGTAACAAATTTGAAACTGTATGTTTCTCCAGCAGGAATCTGTCCTATTGTAAAGCACCATGCACACTAATGGAGCCTCATACATAAATAATTGTAGGAGGCAGGAAGAACTAAAGAAAAGCTGCATATGCCAAAACAGCCCTTAAGCTCACAATGGGTGTCCAAAGCTTATGTTCAAGCATGTAAAAATGCCAAGAGGGGATACAGCATAAATATTTCGGTAATATTTTACAACAGTATTGAATGTGTTACCATAAGCCAAGTGAAAGCTGTTGTGTGCAGAACTTTACATAAACATTCCTTCACCGAAGGCTTTAGGTATTTGCCAGGCTTTACCTTGGGATACTGCTTGACTGGGATCAGAACTCGTTCTTTCAGCTTCATGTTCTTATGGGAAAACAAATCCAGATAGGTTTCTTCTTCATCCTTCTTGGATTCACCCTTCTGAACTTTGTCAATTTCTAAAGACAACAAAGCATACTTCAGATGAAGCACCACTAAATTTGGCTTGAAGGCAGCAAGATAGTGCTGACATTTGCACAAGTGATGTCAAGCAACAGCTGCTCTGGACCCATTCTCCCTTATGCCTTGTCTCATTATGCCATATTCTGGCAAAATGAGCTCCTAAATAAGGGTAAGCAAGGGAATCTGTGGACTAAACTCCCATAAGCCCCGGTCAGCAAGGCCAATGATCAAGGTTTATGTGGAGGGCACTAGTTTGCAAACCTTTGCTCCAACTCATCACTTGGTAGAGCAACCTGGCAAATAGGTCCTCTTGAAAAAGGAACCCCAAAGCCATTAGCCAACATGTGACTTATATTGTTCATTTTTTTGCCTAAATGAAGGCACTTTTTTCATTTCATTAATCCAGCAGCTATTTTGGAACCAGTGAAGTATTTATCTTGAAAGTTTAATCAACATTTGAACCATCATCATTTCTAAATTTAATATTTATTCAATGTTGTAATTTGCAAATCAAGATAATCATATTTGTATTTATTATACTTTGTCATAATTGTGACTGAAGCCCAAACATTTCTAAAAAATCCAAAGAGATAAAACCACCAAACCCCACAAACTGAATCCCCCCATCTCCTGTAATTAATACTTGAAGAAAATGTTGCTTCCTTTTTATGAAGCAATTTCCAAAATAGGATAAATCCAGTTATACTGTGTTTCTCCGAAAATATTTGAAGAAAATAGGGAAAAGCACTAGGCCAGGTATGACCTAAATCATATCCCTGATGAAACATAGAAACAGAGCGAGTCAGAAGAGGCCTCCCGGGCCATCTAGTCTGACCTCCAGCACCAGCTATATATGAATATACAGTAGAGGTGACAAACAGATTTAAGGAATTAGATCTGATAGACAAAGGGCCTGAAGAACTATGGACAGAGGTTCGCAACGTTGTACAAGAGGTAGCGACTAAAACCATCCCAAAGAAAAAGAAATGCAAGAAAGCAAAATGGCCGTCTGAGGAAGCTTTAGAAATAGCGGAGGAAAGAAGGGAAGCGAAAGACAAGGGAGAAAGAATGCAGAATTCCAGAGAAAAGCTAGAAGAGATAAGAATGCCTTCTTAAATGAACAGTGCAAAGAAATAGACGAAACCAATAGAAAAGGGAGGACCAGAGAGCTCTTCAAGAAAATTGGAGATATGAAGGGAACGTTTCATGCAAAGATAGGTATGATAAAGGACCAAAATGGCAGGGACTTAACAGAGGCAGAAGAGATTAAGAAGAGGTGGCAGGATTACACAGAAGAACTATACAAGGAAGAGCTTAACGTCCCTGATAACCACGATGGGGTGGTCACTGACCTCGAGCCAGACATCCTGGAATGTGTAGTCAAATGGGCCTTAGGAAGTCTGAGCAACAACAAAGCTAGTGGAGATGACAGTATTCCAGCTGAGCTATTCAAAATCCTAAAAGACCATGCAGTAAAAGTGCTACACTCAATATGCCAGCAAATTCAGAAAACTCAACAGTGGCCATAGGATTGGAAAAGGTCAGTTTACATTCCGATCCCAAAGAAGGGCAATGCCAAAGAATGTTCAAACTACCGCACCATTGCACTCATTTCACATGCTAGCAAAGTTATGCTCAAAATCCTGCAAGCTAGGCTCCAGCAGTATGTGGACCGAGAACTACCAGAAGTACAGGCAGGATTTCGAAAAGGGAGAAGAACTAGAGATCAAATTGCCAACATATGCTGGATTATGGAGAAAGCTAGGGAGTTCCAGAAAAACATCTATTTCTGCTTCATTGACTATGCTAAAGCCTTTGACTTGTGTAGATCACAACAAATTGTGGCAAGTTCTTAAAAAGATGGGAGTACCAGACTATCTTATTTGTCTCTTGAGAAACCTATATGTGGGTCAAGAAGCAACAGCGAGAACTGGACACGGAACCAATAATTGGTTCAAAATTGAGAAAGGAGTTCAGCAAGGCTGTATACTGTCACCCTGCCTATTTAACTTATATGCAGAGCACATAATGAGAAAGGCGGGGCTAGATGAATCACCAGTTGGAATTAAGATTAAGGGAGAAATATCAACAACCTCAGATATGCAGATGATACCACTCTCATGGAAGAAAGTGAAGAGGAACTAAAGAGCCTCTTGATGCGGGTGAAGGAGGAGAGCGCAAAAGTTGGCCTGAAACTCAACATTAAGAAAACTAAGATCATGGCATCCGGTCCTCTCACTTCCTGGCAAATAGATGGGGAAAAATGGAGGTAGTGACAGATTTTATTTTCCTGAGTTTTAAATTTTATGAGAATTTAAAGCACCTCTAAAGTACTGACTAGAGAGTGCTTGCCTCTTAGCAAAATGGATTTTACTTTTGTAAGAGTTTTTTAAAAAGTAAAATATACTGCCACTAGCTTACTTGGCAAAGGAATGCAACATTCAACACTACATTTCACCTCCTACTCATGGGAGGGAACAGCTAAATGGGAACAGGATGCTGTTCTCTGTTTACGTTAGCAAGGTTATGCTTTACATATATGGCTCTACCAATACAACTCTGAAAAGCTCTGGAAACAGTCACTGGGAGAAACTGCCAGAGTGCAGTGCAAGTGAAATAATTAACGCTAGCCTGGACAAACTCTACGAGCCATTCATGAGTAATTTTCGGAAAACACAATTGCTTTAAGTAAAACTGAAAATCATAAGGCAGATCTCTTGATTGCTAGCATTTATTGGTATTGTTTTATAAATAATATTTAAGGTTTATCATGAGTTTATCACAACCTGCTTTGAGGGCCCTTGTGAATGAAAGGCAATCTTAGAAACAAAACTCAATTATAAAACAAAATAAAGTTCAACACCTAACTGTTGGAATGAGATGCAGGTAACTGTACTGCACTCCGTTTGTGCTGACGGGCTAATTCAGTGTGACATGAAATGCTCAGTTACTCACAGAACTTAAAAACTAAGTCCAGTGTCTGGGAGGGGAGGGGAGGAGGCAGTTAATCTGGCTAGCATTAGAATTTCACATAGGGAGCATAAGAAGTGGAAAAAGGACCCATGGTTGTCCATATGCATGTATTTATAGAAATGCTTATATCCCCCCTTCCATTCCATACCCAAGGCAGTTTAGTGCAGTTAATACAATAGCTTCATAATCACACACACACAACAGTAATGCGAAATAGTAAACTCTACAGATTAAATAAAAATCATAGGGCAGAACCATCACCTACCTGGTAAGATGATGCAAGAACAGAAAATAATAATTCACCAGCCAGTGAAAGCAAGAGAGGGGAACAGCCAAGCCTTATGATGAAAGAAATTCCAGGCCCCTTCTCTTGCCCCATCCAACTCCACAGGAAGCATATGGCAAAAGGCCTCTACACTCAACTTTAAGGAGCCAGCAGGCTGGTACAGAATCAAGCAGTCTGAAGAAAAAGTGCAACAGACTAGAAAGAGATATCAAATGGGAAAATGTTTGAAAAATACTCTGAAAATGGCAGAGGGTTAGGGTTAGAAAGACAAAACAGAGACAGAGAGAGAACTCTGGAGATGCTGGACTGTGTGTTGTGGGGGTGAGAAAAATGTTGGCAGGCTGGCCAAAAAACGGAATGGCGGCAGAGTAAGCAGGTACCAAGCAGGTGGTGCCCATTTTGCTGCTACTGAAGAAAGAGCAACCGGGGATAAAGCAGGAGGGGTCACGGCCACACATGGGTCCTACAGACAGCAGAGGCTGTACATTGTTCTTTTAACAGTATTTGGGAATGGCTTATCTTAAAGAAATCACTAAGCAAACACAAAAAACAAGTCTCTGTACAGAGGAAAGCATCATCTTCCTAGGAATGCCTGTTGGAAAAGTTTATTCTCAGTGGGTGCTAAAAGTCTGGAAGGGTCATACCTGCCAAATGTGTAGCTGGTAGTACATCCCAAAGAGATGGGAGGAAACCAAAGGGCACAGACGTGAAACAGTGTTCCCTAAACCAAAGCCTGCCAAAAAAATTCGCTTACGGGAATGTCCCATGTTACTGCCCCAAACCCTTGGAGGGCACCAGTTGTTTTGGATGACATTTAGGAAGGCTGATTCTAGTAACATGGCAACCCAAATACATAAGGGTCAAGCAGCAGCAGGTAGCAGCAAGGGCAACCTTCCTATATTAATTTGTACTATCCAGCCAATTATTTGACTTTAAGGGTCTAGTTACTCATGCAATATAGGACTAAAACTGAACCAAGAATTTTGGAAAACAGAAATTAGAATAGATGAAACAATCAGTATGCTCGGTAGATGAGGTCATAGGGATTCTTGGTGAAATAATGCCAGAGCTTGGCATTATTCTATAAACCTGTGATAGCTGCAGGACTATTTTTGCAGATGGAATTTATTGTTGGAATATATGGTCTTGGAGTGTCTGGGGCAATCTTGTATCAACATTCTCTATTAATAGGATCCATGCACTTGTATAACATACTACATAAAACTTGTTTTGGAAAATAAAACAGAGAAACAGGCTCTCCTGCAGGATTGAATCAGAGCACTTTTGAACTGCTTTGAAAAACAAAGACATGTGCTCTTACTGCATGGTCCCTGTTTTACAAGGCTCTCAATCAAGAACCCCTTCCCAAACACCTCACCCACCAGTCAAAAATCCAGCATTTTCCCTTTGTTCTAAATTCTGGCTAGTTATTTCTAGGCAGTTGGGCTCACTTAATATAGGAAGAGCTGAAAACACAGCAGCTGCACCATGGTGATTAGACACTGTCAGAATGGGGAAGGAGGGTGCTAGTGAGACAAAGGCTGCCATTTCCACTCGTTTAGTTCCAGTGGAAGCATGACACAAGAACTAATGCAGATATGCATAGCAATGAAGAAGAGGTCGATTACAAAGACCCGTGTCTCTGCAGGAGGGGAAGAGGAGAGATACACAGAAATTTTTGGCTTTGAGTGCTCCTCCCTTGGAATAAAACACAATGGAACTATTACAACACTTAGGAAAAATCTTAAGTGTTTAAGTCTAATTCTTTAAGTCTGCCTCTGACCACTGATTAACATTTCAACCCAAGCAGTTCCAGGATAAACAAATACCACTGTTACAGAATTTGCTGAGCAGGAAGCTACAACTCCCCCAGGATAAAAGGGGACCAACATCACAAGGCACTCTCTCCAAAATGGGAACTAACTGATGTGAAAATACAAAGGAAAGCCCCCACAGCTTCCAGAAGAATAAGCTAACATTACTATCACATAGGAAAAGAAGCACAGGCCAGCACTGTACTTTCAGGCCCATGGTGAGGTGGGGAACCTCTTTCAGAACAATTATCACACTCCATTTTGGGAAAGCTCTCAGGGATCGTGAGCAAGATGAACGGCAGAAATGGAGGGATCCAAAAGGCCAGTATATTTTAGGAAAGGTATTTCTAACTTTTAGAGGGCGGGGGCACTGTATAAAAGCTTGAAATATTCCAAAGGATTGGGGAAGCGGATGTAGAAGAAAACTATAGAAGGGCCAGATTTGGTCCAGTGTTGACGTTTCCCCATCTCTCACCAACAACATAACCTAAGCAAACAACAGTGTCCTTCCTCTAATCGAGGGTGAGCAACCCAGTGCTCTGGACTACAGTTTCTACAATCCACAGGCATGGACCAAGATGTCTGGGTCTGATGGAAGCAGCAGTCCAAACACCCAGAAAGCATCCAGTGGCTTATCACTGCTGTACACCCAGCCCTCAATATTTACAGACAGATCAAACTAGTGCCCCTATCTACTCCCCTTTTCTCACAACTACAGTAAATCATTTGGAAGAAAATTGAAGAGCAGTATCATCACAGAAACATGTTCCCCATGCGGGGCTTGGACTTGTACAATCACACTGGATAAAATTCTCTTTACATACAGAATCTCTAAGCTCTATTTCTATTTGGTCACCTTAGTATACTATCTGGCAAATTAACTTTTAAAAACACAAACCCCTTCCCAGCACATGGTGAATTACATCTGTACCAAAATGGGGAGGAGAGTCCACTACACAAAGTTTGTGCTACAATGAATTTACACAACCCTTATTCACACATTACTTTTAAATTACCCTGCACACCTAATTTCATTTGCAAGGGTACGCTTGAAAAATGAACAAGCCAAGGGCTAGACAAACTTGTCCTCAGCAATTAGGCAGAACAAAAACACACATATCTGGTCCACATGATCAATACCTCAATAATAGCATTGTGCACGTCACCAAATAGGCTAGGATAATAAAAATGATTACCGGAGATACAATTTTCCAATTGCTTTTAATGCAACACTTTCCAATCATACTCAGATCCCAGTCATACAAAATCAAATAGAGCATAAATGAAGCTATACACGAGAATCGATCCGTGGTCATTAGAAAGCTGAAGCAGGTTCTAGCTCCTGCCCAGCACAAGCTCGAGAAGAAACAGCCTTTGCTGCTGTTAAGAGTTCCTTAAGTTGCTGTATATTTGACAGTGACATCGAAGTTAAATCATCTCTGATCGGATCCATCTATGCTTATTGACGACTATTTTCTTTTGAAAACTTAAATCCAGACTCCGGAAGCCAAGGGAAACTCGTCCATCTGGCTCAGGGGAGGCTGCAGACAGGGGCCCGCTTCTGCCGCTCCTCTGCGCAACCCCGCGCTGCCCCTCACGCAAGACCAGAGGGGGATCCTTCGGCTCGGGGCTGCTTTGAGAAGCCGACAGGGGCGGGACTCGGGGCAAGGCTTACGGGTCTCACCGAAACGCCCCCACCCCATCCAACACAGTCTGAGCCCTGGCCCCTGGAATAGATCGCTACAAAAACCGCATGGAAGCGAGGCTAATGCGAAAGAGCGCCGCGCCAGAGCAGAGTTCAGCCCGCCCGCCCGCCGACGTTACCCGCTTGCAGCAGCTGCATGGCGTGGGTGAAGGAGGGGTCCAGGCTGTCCTTCTCAGCCATCAGCTCGGGCAGGTACTTGCTCTCGGGCTCGGCCTTGGCCGCGGGCCCCGCGCCGGGCATCAGCGGGGTGGGCGCGACGCTGGGGGCCGGCGGGCCTGTGGCCGAGGGCGGGAGGAGAGGCGGCGGCTGAGCGCCGCGCGCGCCCGCGCCCCGCGGCGGCCTCCGCGGGGACGCCGCGGCCTGAGGCGACTGCAGGCGGGCGGCCGCGGCGGCGGGGCCCGGGGCCCTGCCCAGGCGGGCGGCGGCGAGGTCCTCGCGGCGCTGCATCCGCGGCCGAAGGAGCGGCAAAGGCGCGCGAGGGAACAGGGTTGCCACGCCGACGGAGCGCCGGGGCCACCGGGGCAGGAAGCGGAGCGGGCCCGGAGCGGAAACGCCTCGCGCTGGTCTCCTTCTGCGCTCTCCACCGCGCGCCAAGCACGACCGCCGCCAACCGTTCTCCGACCAGACTCGCGACTGCGCCTGCGCAAGCCTGGCGGCGACACCCACCACGCACGCGCCGTCCGGAGGCTGCCTCGCCGTCTACCACCGCCGCCCCCAGGAGAGTCGCGGCGCGCTGAGCCACGCAGGCGCAGCATGGTCCGGGCGGCGACGCCCCTCGCTTCCCTGCTTCTCGCCATGCGCTCGCGCGCCACGCACGCGCGCTGGGCGGAACAAAAAAAAATGTACGAGAAGGCTTGCGCGCGATGCCTACGGGCACGTAGAGATAGGAAAAGTGGAGAGTAGCGTCTTGCAGCACTTAAAAGACTAGGTTGGCTTTTAATGTGCCGCGACGCTAGTTACTGTTCTGTTCTGGGAGCAGCAGTCTGGATGCGGCCCCCTCAGGCAGTCTCCCCAGCGCAGAGAAGATGGGACTCGCAGGGCAGGAGCCAGTGGGAAGGAAGGAAGGAAGGAAGGAAAATCCAAGGCCTGAGCGAAGCAGGAAAAGGTGGCGGAGGGGATGGCCGGGCTCCTGGATGTCCCCTGGCCTCGCTGGGAGGAGGGCTCCCGTCCCTTCCCCGCAGCCTCCAGGAAGAACAAAGGCGGGGGCTAAAGGGGCCGTCAATTCCGTCTACTGTCAATAGAATGAATTTTCTACACTCTTTATCTCTGTGTACCGAGGCCAGGCCTCTTAGTTGCCTTTAGGTTCGGTTATATTTATTTATTTAATTGTTTGGAATTTTTGTATGCCGTCCCAATCGCATAAGCCTCGGGATGGCTTCCAACATTATAAATAAACAGTGATACAGACAAGAACATATAAAATCTGGATTCATCCTGGCTAAAAGATTTTAAAACCAATAAATAATATTAATAATTACTAAATATCGTTTAAATAAAAGGTCTTGGCCTGGTGCCGAAAAACAAATAAGGACGGTGCCAGGCAGACCTCTCTGGGGAGCTCATTCCATAAGTGGGGTGCCACTGCAGAGAAGGCCCTCCTCCGGGTACTCACCCTCCTAATATCTTTCACGGAGGGTTTCCAGAGGAGGACCTCTGCCACTGATCTCAAGGGGCAGGAGGGCAAATATGGACGCAGGCGTTGCTTTAGATATCCAGGACCCAAGCTGTTAAGGGCTTTGTAGGTGATAACCAGCACATTGAATTGGGCCCGGACTTCGATGGGGAGCCAGTGAAGATGGTAGAGGACTGGGGTTATATGAGAATAACACCCAGTCCCCATCAGCAACCTGGCAGCTCTATTTTGCACCATCTGAAGTATCCGGACTGTCTTCAAGGGCGTGTTGCAGAAATCCAACTGGGACGTAACCAGTGCATGTGTCACTGTCACTAGGCAGTCGTCCTCCAGGTAGGGACACAGCTGATGGATCAACCGAAGCTGAAGGAAAGCGCTCCTCGCCACCGCAGTCACCTGAGTTTCCAGGGACAGCTCTGGGTCGAGGAGCACTCCCAAGCTGTGGACCCTGTCCTTTAGAGGGAGTGCAACCCCATTCAGGGCAAGGTCCAAGTCACCTACCCCGGAGCCCGAACCACCCACCAACAGGACCTCCGTCTTGTCTGGATTGAGCTTCAGTTTTCAGCAGGAAAAAGTGATTTTTAAAAACTTAAAAAAACAACAACACCTATCAGTGCTGATAATCAAACACTCTGTTATCCCCAGATTGCTGGAAGAGAGAAGGCGAACTAGGGCTGAGAGGCTGCCTTTCTTTCTCCCCTGCAGAGTAGTCTGCTGTAAAATTGCTGCCTAGGGGCGCGAGGCAGAGGGTGAGCTTGCTTGCAGAGACCTCCCATACAAAACATCAGTGAAATTCAGCAAAAGTCAAGCCATTTAAATTGCCCTATTCGAGCTCAAATGCAGGACTCAGTTGCATGGACAGCCACTCACTCACATGCAAATAAGTCCTATTTTATGTTAACCCGGAAACTTTTTTGCATTTATATCCTGCCTTTTTCCGTTTGTGAGGAACATAAGGCAGATTACATATAATCATTGGGGCTCACTCCAGACAAGAAAAACCAGACTGACAGGAAAAAATCAGACTGAGTCTGCTGGTGGTATACAATCAAATAACATTTACAGTTTATTCAAACATACAAGAAATAGATGCACATGTAGACAGCCATGGAAGGGACTGCAAAGATGGAGGCTGTACAAGATGCTTATAATCAATTACACACAGTTTGGAGGAGGTCTTATCCATCTTGAGTCTACAGCTCTTCGTACAGTGACAAGCGTTTAGCAGCCATAGTGTAACAGAGGTTTCACTCATGTTGTCCACACTCCCAAGTAAGCATGCACAAAATTGCAACCTTGCCATTGAAAAGGTTGCATTTCCTCCCCACCCACACTGCTGCCTTTCTTTCTGTCTTTCTATGGAGATGAGGTGCAGGGCGGCAATGCTGCTGCCGCTGCCCATTGGTACCTACACTCATCATGTTCCTTTTCCAGAAAAGAACAAATGCTTTTACTAGACCATCACACAAAATGCATAGCCTGTGCATGAAATGAACATCTGACGCAGGGTTTGGGTTTGCATGACATACTAAGCCCCTATGGCGTAGTGTGACATCTGAACCCAGCCCATGTCTTGTGGGATGGCTTTGGAGTGGCTATGAAGCCATCCCAAGGAGCCATGGATTGTTCTAGGAAATCCTGTTTTTGTCTGCTCTCTAGTGGCAGAAAGAGCAACTGGTGCTGGTGAATGGAAAAGCGGCCACCCAACTGCTGTGAGAGCAGCTCCCACGGTCCTTGTCCCTGGAGGAAGGGTGCGATAGAAGTATGTAGACAGTATGACAGCCGAGACCGGATTGGGCAGCACAATAATTCACACTGTGGCCCAAGCCAAGCAGCGTGGGTCAGTCATCCCTGGCTCTACCCTGTGTTTGACGGAGGACCAGGCATGTTACAAGTGGCTGGCCCTCTCCTCCCTCAGTTGTCCCAAGAATTCCTCACCTTGCCTTTCTCCCATTCCCTGTTGTGAGTGCTGGTGGGCTAGCACTACCTTTTAAGCCGGTTTTCCCTGCTTTGGACTCTGAAGCCCGGCTCAGGCCAGCTTTCATGATCTCCCTTGGACAGGTACTCGCTGCCCTGGCAGAACCTCGCAGGGACCATCTGCCCTTGCTATGCAATGTTTTAAAATCCCCCTTCCCCTAGTTTTATAAAAAGGGGGGGGGGAGAATAGTTAATTGTGATGGTAGAGGTGATGAAGACTGCTGACCTTTCACAACTGCAGTTATGTGGGAGTAGCCACATAGGGAACCTGGGTGATCAATGGGCGGAGGGGCTGTCCTGCCAAGTCCAGCGGGGACTTGTGTGTCCAGTGCCCCACAGCACTGCTGGTAGATAACCCCCACCCCCAGCCTATTGGAAGCGTTTGAGCTCTGGTGCGTGTCAAAACCTGCGTGACCCATGCTAGTGAAAGTGGGATGGTGTGTAGATCGCTCCTCTGGGACAACAGAACCCTTGGCAGGAGGATCCATGGACTTTGCGGGGAGGGTCATCTGTACACGGTGTTCCCTCGGTCAGGCAAGTGTCCCTGAGATGCTAATATCCTAGTTGGGCCAGGGAGATCAGCGCCTCTGCAAGGGAGGGAGCAGTCCCCTGCTGCTCCTGAAGTCCTCCCCTCTGGACCTGGAAGATCTTACTAATTGTAGGCCAGCTCCCTTCCTGGGCAAGGTCCTTGAGGGAGGGGTTGGGGTTCGGGCACTCTTGGATGAGAGTGATCCATTTTGGGGGTCCATCAGGATCCATCTCATTTGAGGTGCAAGCTGGCTGGGCCATTGGACACTCCTTCAGGGCCACTCTGTGAAACTTCCCTGGGTGGGAGAGTCAGTCTGCTTTGGAGGGGAGGGATGGGTTTTTGGGAGGGGCAGGGCAGGGGTGAGCGGCGGGAGAGGCCAGCTGCCCGCTGCAGGGGCTTTTCAAGGACACATGCCCCCTGAGGGTGGAGCCAGCAGTCTTACTGAAAGGGAGGGACCTCAAGGAAGCCTCTGTCTTGGGGCCAACTCTTTACATGAGCAGAGGCTTCTCCTTCCAGCTTTAGTAAAATGCTATGCCGATTTAACTTGCTCTGTCCACTGTGCACTCTCAGTGAAAGAGCAGCATTTCAAAGGATTGTCTTCAGTCTGGACCTCAACTGAGGGAGGGAGAGGACAAGCCCACGGCACCATTTAATGTCTGTGTGAACCTGCTGAGTGGGGTTGCCTGGAGTTCTGGTGTGCATTGCCATCAATATGCTGATGACCTGGCGCTCTATTTTCTCTTTTCCTCTTCATTAGGCGATGCTCGGGATGTCCTAAGTAGGTGCCTACCTACAATGATGGACCGGGTGAGGGCTGCCACACTAAATCCAGGCAAGCCTTTTGGTGGATCCACCATGCTTTTGGTGGATAGTTCCTCTGACTGGATAGAGGGAATGCAATCTGTTCTAGATACATATTTTATTTATTTACTTACATGTTTTCTGTATTTATTATATTAGCACCCCTCCTTTTTTCCTTTCAAGGAACTCAAGGCAGCTTACACACTCTCCTTCTCAATTTCCTCTCCATCGTATCACCACAACAGCAGCCCCACGAGGTAGGTTGGGCTGAGAGTGTGCCAGTGAGTGCCATGTCTGAGTGGGGACCAGAACCTGGATTGCCTACGTCTCAGTCCGCACTCTGAACCACTGTGCCACACGGGCTCTGATGGGGTTGCCCTCCCCTCTGTGGGCCTCCTTCATCCCTTGAGGTGGCTTCAGTGGCCCAGAGTGCCTTCCGCCAGCTCCAGCTGGTGGCTCAGGCATGCTCCTAACCGGACAGCGATAGCCTGGCATCCACAGTCTGTGCCTGGTAATCTTTGAGCAAATTCCTGCAGTTACCCTTGAAGACAGTGCAGAATCATGTGCAAAATGTACCTGGGCACTACGCTTGCCACCTGAGGCCTTACTTGGAACCCTATTACCAGGAGGGGCTTTGCGGGTGGCCACAAGGAGCAGGGTCCTTTCTGTGGTCCAGCAAAGCCCACCTGCTATTAACTTGATTATCGTTTCGGTGCCATTACTGAGGAAAGAGATTATCCTCTGTGTCAACTCCACACAGTACACAGGGATGGTGTGTGGGAGGGGGACGTTTCCAGGTCTAGCAGTAACTCTGGTTTGGCTCTTTGGCTGCAAAAATGTGGTTTTAAATATAGTTTTAATTTTAATGTAATTTTATGATGTTTTATTTTTAAATTTATATTGTATTTTTGCATTTCTTATTATTTACTGCCTAGGCTTGGTTATTGGGCACTATGGGGATTAAATTAAATATCCAAATTTAATTTATATATATTTTAAGCATATAAATAAAAGCTCCCAGCATCCTCAAGCCAAGATGGGCAAAGGCATGCCACCTTGGAATTCTGGAAGCTGAGGGGGTGCCAGGCTGGGAAAGGCTGTTCTGGGCTCGGCTGTCAGGGAGAGTCCATGAGCCACTCAGCAGCCACTCCCCTTGCCTCTCACACAGAGTGCCCTGGCCTCATCTGTCTCCCAGAGAACTGAACATGCAGCTGCAGCTACAGCTGCAAAACTGCCACCAAACATCTCCTTCCCTTTCCTGCTGCCACAAATCTCGATTTTATGATCTGGAGACAGGCAGACTCCCAGCTCACATCAGTGGAAAGTTACTGGAGGCTTGCTTCTGTCAATAAGGCTTGTTTGGTGAAGAGAAAAAAGATAGGTTTTCCTGTTTGCAAGCATCATTAGTACGTAACGTGGGGAGGGCACACGTGAGGACAGGGGAACAAAACCATTTTCAAGATGTCCCTTCAACAGACAAGCTTTTACAAATGCATTTTAAATACATTATTTTATTTGTTTTGTCTATGTTTATAGCACTTTTTGATATAAACGTTTCCAGCCTGGTTCATATTAGCATGTTCTCAGAATCATGCAATCAAATTGAGCACAGCAATCAATAAAGCAGCAAGTCACAGCGTGACCTGTTTGAGTGTGGTCCCCAACCTGCAGGCGGAAAACTAAGGCAGGGGAAGGCATGAGGTGAGGCGAATTCCGGAGTGCAAGGGCATCCTGGGGTGGCAGGTGGCGATCACCAAGCTAGGAACGGCTGCACTTGAGTGAGCCTCCCTTCTGCTCTTGCTGGTTGATCCATTATGGCCATTTATCCACTTGGCACTTTGCAAAGGAAGAAGGGCCTCTTCCCTGCCTCAGGGGACTAAACTAGGAAACAGCAAAAAGAGATGGCGAAATAGGCAGGGGTGAGCAGGACAACGTGCATCTGTATCCTAGTTTTATAGCTCTACTGCTGCTTCGTTGACTCCTCAACCTGGTGTGCATTCTGATGTGATGTGTTGGACTGCAGCTTCCTTGGCTGTGCTGGCTGGGGATGGTGGGAGTTGCACTCCAGGACAGCAGGGACACGCATACTTGTGGAAGGCTACAGAAAGGGATTGGAATTACCAGGGCAGGGTTCTGTCAAGGGCTTCAGGGAAAATGTGGCTGTTGAGAGGGACTTCACTAAGAGCTGTGTATGTAATAGTCCGCCCACCCACTAATCAGGGTGTGTCTGTGTAGCATTTCAATTAAGCAGCAATGTGTAACGGATTAATCCAGTCCTTGACTATGGGTGCGTGTCTTGCCTTCTCTGTTTAAGCTGCAAATAATTTGGTTTTAAAACTTCACTGTGATTGTATGCATTACTCGTATTTTACTCCATTTCGTATTTATGAACTGTTGCGCCCCGCTCAGAGAGCTTCGGGTTTAGGGCGGTACAAAAATGAAACGAATGCTAACAGAATTGCACGACTGAAATACAGCAGGCAGGAAGAAGTCCTGCGGTCGCCAGCAGGACTGGCTGCAATAAGCGAGGAGCTGCAGGGCTTCGGCGTGGGCTGCGCCCCGACCCTCGCCGGATCCAGTCCAGGCATTAACCTCACGCTTCCTCGGAGCAGCCCAGGCCAGCCCACCGCTCCAGAGGGGGGTGCTTCCGCGCGAGAGTGGGACGTGCCATTTTCAGTCACGGGGGTGCGTGCGGGGGGAAGGGGTGGGCGTCATAAAACGAACGTCTTGGCGGAACCATGGTGAAGGGGTGGCGCATCCCACTTTGCAGGGGAGGGGCGAAGGCGGCCACCGCAAATGGCAGGGGGGCGGCGCGGCAAGAGCCCAAGCGTGTTCCATTGTCGGTCGCAGCGCAGGGGAGGTGAGCGGGCCGTTCCGTGGGGCGAGGCGGAAGGAAGGAAGGAAGGAAGGAAAGCGGAAGGCGGGGCGTGCGGCGTGCGCCTGCGCGAGAGGCGGGCGGGGCCGTTTCCCGGCGGGCCTTGTGGTTGGTGGGCGGCCGCCTGTCCGTCTTGCGCGGCTGGTTGAGGGACTCGCGCCGCTGCCGGTCCGGTCCGGTCCAGTCCGGAGGCTTCTGCGCGACGCCGTGGCGGGGCGGGCGCCGCTGCTGTTCCTCCCCCTGCGCGGCTCTGGCCTGGCTCCGCGCCTTGACGCAGGCAGAGGGGCTCTCCCCGCCCGGGCCGTGTGGGAGGCGCCCGCTCCGCTCCGCTCCGCGCCTGGACGCTCAATGCTCCCGGTGGGTGAGGCGCGCGGGGCCTGGGCGGCTGGGGAGGGCGAGGCGCCCGAGGCGCCGGTGCTCGGGACATGGTGTCGTGGGGGGCGGCGGGGCGCGGGCGCGGAAGGAGGAAGCGGGCGAGTGCCGCCTCGGGCCTAGGGCCGCCCTGCGCCTCGCTTCTCGTGGGCGAAGCGCTTGCGGGAGGAAGTGGGGGAGGTGCAGCCGCTCCGCGAGGAAGGCGGCGGGCGGGCGCAGCTTCTGCTGTTCCCGCAGGGCTGGGGTGGACACAGACTGCGAGGGCTGCGGCTCCCGCTGATGACGGCGGACCCGGGGCCGCGGGGAGGCGCCTGTGCGTGGCACCCGGGCCAGGAAGGGAGGTGGGCTTGAGGGGCAGAATGGTGGGGCGAGGCGAGGGGGGCGGTGTGGTGGGAGGGTGGCGATGGCAGTGCGGCGGGTCGAACTGGAACGAGGAGTTTCTGCGGAGCGGGGTCGCCCGAGGTGGTGGGGACGCCTTGTTTTCGGACCCCTGTGGCTTTGAGAGGCGTGGGGAGCCGGATCTGAAATTCAGCATGGGGAGCCGGGGCTGGTGCTGGGGGAAAGAGCTGGAAAGTCCAAAACAGAATGACAGCTGTCAAATTGGTGGTGGTCGGGATGTGAAGCTGAACTGAACCAAGAAGGGTTCCAGAGGCAAGGGTATGGAAATGCTAGTCCCGAAGAGAGCATTTTTCTTTTGGGGTTGTGAGATTTTTTGAAGGCTCATAATTTGAGATGCGAAATAGAGCAGATGGTTAAAGGGTGGATTGGGAAGGAGCTTGGGTAGAAAGAAATTGGGGTAGAGGTAGGGTTTTTTAAATCGGGGAGAGGCCAAATAGAAGGGGAAACTTGGCTTACTGGATGAAGCAATCTTAGGAGAACAGGAAGAATGGCATTTCCAGGCTTCTATTTCCTGAAGTGGAAATGGCTGAGTACATGCTAGACTTTGTTAATACCAAGCCTTTGTGGTATGCATTAACTGGAGCTAGTAAGTTTAGGGGAGACTGTGAGGAGTGAGTTGCGAAGCCTGGAGAGGGATACAGCTATGGTATTCATGAACCCAACTTCACTTGGCTTAGAATGGCATTTGGGAGCAAGGCAAAACAACAACTGTTTGAGACTTGGGTGGCTGGGTACAGATGTGAATGGTAACTGCATGTAATTTCTATTCAGAAGTTACTGAAAGGGGTTTAGGGGGAATGTTACTAATTTTGGGAAGGAAAGGTTGTGGAAATGGGCAGGATTGTAGGAGAGGAGAAGACCTGAAGAAACAAGGATTTGGGTGGAGTTGGAGGTGCTAAAAGTCCAGAGAATCTGAGGCAAAGAGGAAACTGCTCAAAGGAAATAATGGAAAGTTGCCATGCTAGCCTTGTAATGGGTTGCTTTTTGTCTTTCTGTCCTTGCTCTGTAAACCTGGTATAGAAGGGCCATGGTGCTGTCCACTGTGGGAGGTTGTTGACAAAGGGTTTGGGATTTAAAAAAAAGTGTGGACTCAAGGAAAGGGTGCTATGGTTAGGAAAGTTGGGGCTGCAAGGATGGCAGCTGCACCAGAAAGGGGAAAAAAGAAAGGTGAAGATGGGAACGTGTTATTTATTTGTTATTTATTTATTTAAACACTTATATGCCGCCCCATTGCAACAAAGCTTCGGGGCGGCTTACAACATTTTAAAAAATACAATATATTACAAGGACACTGATGGATTTAGGGGAAGTAATGAGGTAAGAACAGCATAGAATAAGGCTCACAAAATGTAGTTGGTACTTGTGTTGAGAGAGGCAGGTCATTCCGAGAGAAGCAAGAAGGTAGTGGGTTTGTGCTGCAGTATATTCTAAAGGGAGGCCTACAGGTAGGGTCTCTATGAAGAAAGATGATGCAAATAAGGGTCAGAGCAGCAGGAACTAACATGTAGATACAATGAGCAATAGGGAAGTGATAGTACTGGAGGACAGAGAGAAGGAGCAAGGATATATTGCAGGAGATTGGGTGATAGAAGAGAAGGTCAGGCCGGGAGCATAAGACAATGGAATGCAGGGACTGGCTGTGTGTATGCCCCGGGTTAGTTATGAGGCCTAGAAAAGGAGAGTTGGAGTAGATATTGAAGGGGAGAAAAGGCAGGGACCGCATTAAATTGTAGAAAAGGCAGGGGAAATTGCATTAAATTGTAGAACCTAGGTTAGCAAAGCCAGGGAAATGTCACATGATAAGGTCTAAGGAGTGCTGAATTATTCCTTGGTAGGTGGGTGTCTGTGGATTGTAGGTGGATTATAGGATAAGAGCACAGACCAGTTCTAAGTGTTTGAACCCTGATGGGTCTCATGTGTCACAAGGTGGGCTAGCTGCACGCACTTTTTTCTCTTGTGGGATGATCATCTGTATTTCATTTTCAATGCCCATGAACAAGGCTGGCACTTTCACGAGTGCTTGTATACCTTGAAAATGAAAAGCACACCCACCTTGTTGAATGAGCAGGCAGGTTGTGACTCAGAACTGCAGTAGTAAGAAAAATGAGGCACCTCCCTCTGTGACTCAAAGTGCAGAAATGTTATCTTTGGTCAGCACTTGGTGGGAAGAGCTCGCTTCTGTGGGGCTGGAAGGTTTACAAGAGGTGGGAGTAGATGCTTGTGAAACTCACAGATGGCTTTCTTTGTGGTAAAAGGAAAGGGGTCTCTTTGAATTTCAATAATTCAAGACATGGTTCTCAAAGTCAGGTGTACTATAGGAAGGCTGAGGAACAGTCAATAATACCTGTTCTTATACCTATGGATTATATTTTCAGATATTGGAAACAGGCTGTTTTGACCTGAAATAAGTTACTGGGGCCTTAGCCTTGGACTGGTGACATTCATAATATAGCATTGGTGCAGTTTCCTAATTTTCTCCTTAAAAGTTACATGTTTAAGGGGTCCATTCCTGGCCTAGGTCCCAAGTATTTAATAATGTTTAAAAAAAATTAATCTTACCCATTGCATTTGCAAGACACGACTATGCCAGTTACCAGTTGCATATGTGTTTTAATTGGTTGAACAAAACAAATTCATTGTCTAGGGAGACCCTTAGCAATTTTCAAGTGGTCCTTGAGAAAAAGCATGAGTACTCCTGGCTTAAGCAATGAAATGTCTAGATATGGCTAAATGCCACCAAAGCTTTGTGGGATGTTCTTTTCAATTTGACATCCACATTTTGAACAGAAACTTTCTTCCTGTTAAGTTAAACTGTGAATGTTCTCTGCTGTTGCTGCCTCTGTACTTTACCCTGCTGTGGAATGCTGTGCTGCTTAACTGTTGAGGGGCCTCAAGAGGGAAGAAAGATGACATGGTCGTAATGTTACTATTTTTAAAAAAATGCAGGTAAGCTTCCTGAGTCTATCTGGAATAAATGCTTATGTGAGTAAAATGCAGAATTTGTAAGGTATTGTGGCTTGGTTTGTTTTTTAAAGAACTAATTTATTTAACTTATAGCATTTTAGCAATATATTCTTTAACCATTCTCTAATCCAATTTAATTTTTTAATTTGTTTCTCCCCCCCCCCCGCTTTTTGGTTTTTTTTTAGAATTTAAGCTTCATGTACAGTTCTTTTTAAAATCTGGTTTACAATGAAATCTAAAGTAGCTACATCTTAAAGTAGCATTTGTATCTACTTATTAAAAGTTGCTTAAAGCATGAAGCATGGGGAAAACAGCTTCAGTCATCGTATAGAACAAAATCTGTGGGGTGTAACTTTCGAGTTAAAGTTACATAGAACCAAGCAGCACAAATCTGGATATGTGGAATAAGGGAAGAGAAAAGTTTGCATATTTTGCAAAAGGCTGAGTTACTACTGACCCCCCCCCCAAAAAAAAAGGTGTTATAGTTTCTTAAAAGAAACAATGGTATTATAGAGGTTTGTGGTGTGTCCATGTTTAGAACATCTATTGTGGGCTACTGATTATGAGAGCCAGAAGTGCACAAATACTATCTCTGAATACCAGAAGCTTGGGTCTAATAATGTGGATATTGGCTTTGCCAGGGGATCAGCTGGTCATGTGTGATAATCAGAATGCTGAGCTAAATGCTGTTTGTTCTACGTAGTGGATGTGGTCTGGTCTTACATGGAATTAGTACTAAACTCATCTCCTCTGTAAAACTATGTAACATGTGAAATCATATTGTGTGCTTGACCTTTATCTTTTAAGTTTGACTTCTACTAGTTAACTTCTGTATAGTAAACTTGCTTCCTGAAAATAGATTGTATTGACTGTGTGATCGGGAGGAACATCGAATAAGGCATTTGGGTAAATAGAACTGTTGACATAAGTCAGAAATTTTTGAGTGGTGGGGCATCAGGTTAAAAGCTGACATTTGATTTGGCCTGTGGATCAGACATTGGGAACTGTTGGTACTGGGAACACATAATTGGGTGTAATAAATTCAGAATTCTGCAACTTCCTCCTGGTGATCTTAAATTAATTTGTGTTTGCGATTCATTTGAAAAGCCATTATGGCAAGTTCTAGAACTTTCACAATGTGATCACTCACTTCCTCAGTCAGCTGCTTGATACCGCTTAGGGTGCCATCCAGTATGGTTGTCTGTAACTTTCTAGACTTGGGGGATATGGGCATCTGATGGAGGGCAGAAAGAGGGCAGAAGTGAGGGTTGCTTCAGTAGTCCTTGCACCCTCCGAAAAACCTAAGTTGGCTGGAAAGAACTTCTCTGACTGCAGAGGAGGGTGTTTCAAGTTTGGAGTCCCAGCTCTGCCCTTGAGCGCTTCTCCAAGATCAGAGCTGGGGCTTTAAGTTATCCCGTGGCCATCTAGACAGTATCTGGCAGTCGTAGGATTGTGCCCTACATTTCTGTTTCCTTTAGTCAGGTACTGTATATGAAATTTTAATAGCTTTACCTCATTTTAATGACTGTCTCATTAAAAATACAATCCATTTACCCATAAAGATGCAAAAGTTGCCTGCCCAAAGGGGAAGTACTCAAAGTTGTGCTCCAGGTTTAGCCTTCCAAATCCTATTAACTTGTCCCAAATCCAGCACCCTTTGTTTCAATTTGTAAGAAATGAACATAAAGTACAGATAAACTATTTCTAACTAGTGTCTACTATATAAATGTTGGAACAAATTGGTTCTTATTGAGTGAATTCAGACACAAGTAACAGAAGTGGCCTTCTAGTGATCAGAAAACCAGAGATCTGTAGAGCATGCCTGTCTGCACAGTCTTTATAATGTTGCCCCTTTGTTTTGTAGATTACTCCTTAAGCCTTTTTGGTTGGGGAGGGAGTTGAAGTGGAAAGTGATCTGGGCAGTGTCAGACACTGACTCTATATCAGATATTGTGGAATTGTGTGGAATATGGCAGGATAAGGGAACATGGGATAAATAGGTCTTATTTATAATGAAAAAGTATGAGTGTGGGGAAGGAATGCTGTGGGTAGGGACAGGGGACACTGACTGGCATAGAAGATTAAGGTGAGATGATCTCTGGTAGTAAAAGTACTTGTCTTTCTCCACTTCCTATAAATTGGACATCTGTTTGGTTTGTTGATCAACATATTAACAGTTGGGAGTGAGCTGATCGCCTAAGAACCAGTCCTCTCAGATGACTGGTTGATGTTTGTGTGTTTATATGCCTCTGTATGTGGTTTCTTTTGAGTGGTTTGCTATAGACTTGGTGCAAGGTCTTAGACCTCCTTGGTATCTGCTTGTCAGTAGTAGTATAAGTTAGAAATGTCAGGCAGAGTGGACCAAGGCCGAGAAGTGTACCTTGTCCTTTACTAAAACATCGATCTCTATGTTCAGCGCTTTACTTATTTTTTCCTGTGTGCAATTATTCAGCATTATATCAAGTCTCAAGTTGAAAATTATGGATAAATTATTGGGTACTGTTACTTCAGTTTCTCAAAGAACTGTGCTAATAAGGCAACATGTTTATAACTTAGCACATCAGCCCTTCCTCACAAAAGGCAAGAACATGGCAGATTTTTTATAAAGGGAAACAAAGCAAAGGTTACTTGTTCCTGAATGTGAGAGGGCTCCATTATGCCATGGCCCCATATGCACAGGGAAATCTGGAAGGTTGGGAGGGAGTGTGTTGTTGTTGTGCGTTATTGCTGTTGCACAAACGCTTTCCCCTGGAGGAAATACTTCTATCCATGCTAACTGGCATCATAAGACTGATGAAAAGCTGGCTCTTGCTTAAAGTCCTGATGAATGCTGAAGTGTATTTATTGAGTTGCTGAGATGTGCCAGTATTTGATCAGGATCAGATGATGTCTAACAGCATTCCAAAACCTTCTCTTATTTCTAAACTATTACATGTAAGTTTAATTTCAAGAAATAAAGTGTTATGTTGAGTTAACTCACAGTAACCTTTTGTTGATATGAGAAAAGCCTCTGAATGGTTTTTGTACTGTTCTTCATGGAGGTTCATTCTAGCCACGTGAAAAGCAATGAGTGTAGAAATCATGTAGGAGTAAAATGAGTTCGAATAAGCTAAACAGCAAGGTGTTGCTTGCATGCATGGGGGGCGGGCGGTAATCTTTGATGACTGGCTGACAAATTAGCAAGTTTTGCTTTGTACCCTGCTGCTCTGCTCTGTTACAAGGAAAGGTGATCCAGATAACCTTTTCAGAAGAATTTGTCCCTTGCAGTCCTGGATAGCTGCAGCTGCTGAAGTCTGTCTTATGTTCTCACAGCCGTTAAGACAGCGGACTGAAATGCAAGTTCCAAGGGGGTCTTTCAAAGGCAAGAACGCTTCAGTCTCATTTCCTCCTCTATAGCAGACTGAACTAGCTTCCTTATAGCCTGAAGTGCCTGATCCTGTTTAATCTTGGAAGCTAAGCAGGGTCAGGCCTGGTTGAAATCTGGATGGGTGACATAAATGTTGTGAACCGCTCAGAGAGCTTTGCCATGGGTGGTACAGAAATGTAACAACAACCTGAATAAGATACTATGGTGCCTTCCAGTCTTTAAACTGACTTCAATCCTTGCTTGCCGCAAGAATATGAGAATAAACTACAGGTGTAAACTAAAAGTTGATAGATAAAAATTGTCCTGCTGAATGAGCTGCCTTTAAGAGTCTGAGCCGGCTAGATGATACCTTGGTGATCCTGGCTAAAACCTTGGGTCAGTTGCAAACCTTACTGCCAAGCCTAGGGCTTTAGCAAATTGCTTTCTGTCAGCGTAACATTCTTCACAGAACTGTGAGAATAATGAGATAAAGCTATATTGAGATAACTGGTCTGGCCAGCAAAGTTGAATCTATATGTACATTTCACACCACCCCCACTTCCCTAATCTGTTGCTTCCATGCTTTCCCTGAGTGTTAGTTTCCAATGCCAAAGAATTTAATGCCCTGAAATGGGGTAGGACATCATTCTTTAACCCATGTTCTCATTGTCCATTTATTGCTATTATCTTTTGCTTTTGCTCCTGTCATTCTTTGTTCCTTTTAGGTCTGAACTCTCAGGAAGACAAGGACTCTCATATGGCGATCTGCCCTGGACTTTGTTGTGCTAGGGCTCAGTAGGGCTGAATCCTGGACTGAAAATGCTGTCCCTGGGCATAATAAGAGTACATATATATAGCACTATAGTTTATTTGCTTTTTCCCATCCACCCCTATAGTTGGGGGATGTTTGTCATGACAAAAAAAAAAAAAAGCTCCCGGTTTTGTCCTATTCCTTTAAAGAGCCCTTCATTAAATTATTCTTGGTTGTCTTCAAGCAGACAACTTCTATTTTTTTTCTTATCCAAGCTTATTTATTTATTTTACACATTTGTATGCCATCCCCTTGCAAAAAGCCTTGGGGCGGCTAACAGCAATAAATAAATACAATTAAAAACAGTACACTATTTAAAAACTGGCCCATCTCAAACTATAAAAGATAGAACTATATAAATATAACAAGAATAAAATTAATAATTAACAATTAAAATATTTCTTAAATAAAAAGGTCTTCGCCTGGCGCCGAAAAGCAAATAAAGACGGCGCCAGGCGAGCCTCTCTGGGGAGCGCGTTCCATAGGCGGGGCGCCACCGCAGAGAAGGCCCTCCTCCGGGTGCTCGCCCTCCTCACGTCTCTCACGGGGGGTCCCGGAGGAGGGCATCAGCTGCAGATTAGGGCTGATCTCGCTTAGCCTGGATTGTTACACTAGGGCTGAATGCAGAGTTGTAACCTCTCATCAATCTTTATCAAAGAGAACTCCAGCAAGCCCTAATAAAGAAAAATAGATTTGTATGCATCTTTTGCTTTTGGGGGACTGTTGTAGATTAATTTGAGGATTATATCTTGCTCCCAATAGCCTCTACCACCTTGGTGCAGGTGACATGGCAAAGGAGGGCACCCAGCGTGGGCTTGGTATTCAAAATGGCCACGGACATGCACTGCAGCACATGGTGGGTGGTGATTTTCATGCCTGCCCAGGCAATGCTGTCAGTAGGATGCCAGGCGTCTTAATTTTAGCCAGGAAGTTGATCAGTTGGAACTTCAGTTAATTTGTACTGGCAAATTTTAACTGGTGAATAAATTATACATTATTATAAGCTTATTTTGAAACTGTTCGGTATATTATATTAATGGAGAATTACTTCAGTATTCCAAAGTCACACAAACTTGAGCTGCCTGGAGACTACGGTAGTAGGCAGTGTATAAATGAAAGATTAAATAAACAAACAAACTCAGGTTTTGACAAAATGTTTATTAAATTGGCAAAATTACTTAATTTTTTGATAAACTTGTACAGTAAAATGCATACTTTCCTATCTTCTGGTACAAAAATGGTTTTTCCTGTGTTCTTATATAAGGTTGGTGAAATTTTCTATTTAATATATGATGATTTGAAACTAATCACAGTGTTAGTTTCAAATCATCTCTTAATTCTTGGCCGGGGGGTGGGGGGAGGTTCCCCTACCTGTCTTGGTTCTTACGGATTTCATGAAAAATATCAGAGTTGACTTTTTAGCATTGCTTCTTGTGAAGATTCTAGCATTGCTGTTCTTCTGGAGATGGCACTTTAAAGTTTTTACCATGTTGACAGGGATGAAAAGGAGATACTCTGTCACTGCAGAATTTATTTATTTCCTTATACATCCTCTTATTTTAAAAGATACTTTGATACTGCAAACTTGAGAATGGTAGTTAAAGACACTTTACCATGGTATTCTTAAAACCTTCATGGCAGGGGCTCGCAATCTAGATATTTGGATATTGTAACCACTTGTTTAATTGTTTAATGGAAATGAATTCCCATTTATTTGTGGGACCTTTTTCCATGGCTCAGAAGTAAGAAAGCAAGTCTCATAGCTGTACATAAGTGATCTCCCTTTAGGCTTTAAATCCTTGTTTTTTAAACTTCTTATCCCTGTGCCCTTATATGGGTTAATGCAAATTTATACTGTGAAAATTTAAAAAAAATTAAGGATCTGTAGTAGCTGCCTGTTTTGGCTGGATGAGAAGAGATAACAAACCCCTATTAGCTTTTGTCCCTTGCTTTGTCTCCATACATCTGTATTTTTGTGACAGAATGTAGAAATATATATTTGCGTAGCACCTTCCCAAAAATCTCATCAAGGTGTACAAGCAATGCATACAACCATAAAAAGGCCACCAAACCTTATTTAAATAATGGAAAAACATGAAAACCAGTGTTTGCCATTTTAAAATTAAACAGGTATGTCTTAATCGCTTTCCAAAAAGTTGAGAGAATGGGAGCCAAAGTTCACCCTCTCTGAAGAGTGAGCATTCCAGAGTGTGGGAGCAGTGGAGGAGAAAGTGAGTTCACATGTGCCTAAAAGGGGCTCCTGCAAGCGGGGTGTCCACACAATGGCCTCTCCTGCACACCCCAAGAACCAGGCAGGTTCATAAGGAGACGGGCAGTTCCCCAGACACCCAGGTGCCAAGCCACTGAAAGCTTAGCCAGGGGCAGCTGAGGACTTTAACAGAATTAATTCAGTGACTGTTTTTCTGAAATGGGTGTTTTCTACCCTGCAATGGCTTATTCAAGCAGTGCATGTGTGTTTCAAAAGGATTTGGCTTCAGTCTAATATCACTGCTACAGACTCTTCAATATACCCCCTTTGTTGTGAAACAGCTGAAATATAGATATTTTCAAGTATGTATAATGCTCAAAGAAAAGGTGGTATTATAGTACATTAGAAAGACTTTATGGTGAATGATCCCCCCCCCCCCCCAAATTAAGTTGCCAGTGGTAAAAGTCTAAAATTCTGTTTGGTTATTTGTTTTGTACATGAACAAAACAGTAAATATTACGTGGGTGAAATGTGGTGGCATTGTAATCTGCACAGTGGCAAACAATGCTCTAGCAATGCTATATTGTAGGTCTCAAAAGAAAAATGTACCAGTTTACATTTTGTACCAGGGGTGTCAGTGTAATGTCAAGGTTGGAATCGGGGCATAAAATTATAGGAACAATGAACAAAGACTCAGTAGTGCAATAAGTAGAATCCTAGGTGTGATTTAGACTCCTGCTGTGCCTGCCACTAGAGAAAACTGGAGTGGAAAACACTTGTGTGGCATTGAGGGCTATGCAAGCAAGACTGTTTATAGTTCTTTTACTTTTGCTACTCACCCTTTACGTGTTTCTTCACTGGGCTCTGCCAATAAAAACAAGTCCTAGGCTGAGTTCTAGCTAACCCCGATTTAAATTAAAAGGAGAGGAGGAAAGGTAGGGTGTTAAATCATTTGCTGAGCCTGTGCAACACAACAATCAACCTTACCTGTAAACTAAGCTATGTAGGTGGTTCTGAAACATTCCACAGTGTGCACTTAGCAGAGGATCAGGCCCTCCTGGACTGTTCCTCCACCTTTTCCCTTAATTGTCTCACAAGTATCCCAGGGATCTGTACAGCAGAGCACATCTAGTCTCCTGCCCCTGCCAAATAAACAAGGAGAAAGTCACAATAATGGCAAAAGAGGTCAGAACTGGAGTGAGGCAGAATGAACCAGAGAGGTTTGCTTAGAAGTGCTTCAGGATTCTGGCAGGAGCATGGGCATTTTTGCCAATGTTGCCAAGTGGTCTGCTTGCTGCTCCCTGCAACACACAACAGGGATCACTCACCCATGTGTGGATGGCCTGATGCCCCGTAGTGGGGCTGACAGCCCGTAACAACAAGCCATGGGACGTGGTCCTGGTTCACATGACAACCCACCAAGGCAAGTATTCACAATGGGGTATGCGAGGGGGTGCCACACAGAGGTGGGTCATGACCTTATTTCCCCTGCAGTGGAGGGCAGGATGGGTTCCAACGAGCAAAGCTCAGGGAACCAAGGTGCCAGGAAGCACTTCCTGACAGTTAGAACTCAAAGGGTATGGAATGGGCTTCACAGGAGGTGGTTGAGGCCCCATCGTGCGGGTGTTCAAAGACAGGCTGGACGTGCACATGGTGGCATGTTGTGAGCGGAGCCAGCTGGAGCCGGGGTCAGACTAGATGGCCTGGGAGGCCCCTTCTGACTCGCTCCGGTTCTGTGTTTCTTTGACATTTGTGCACATTTGCCTCCAGAAGGATGCCCAAAGTGGCTAACATGATACAATAATTTCCAGGCAAGCAATATGAACAACTGTTCGACAATATAAATTTATTGTAGCATTCTTAAGCATTACTGTTTATAAGTAAATACAACATTACAGTAAAAAGAGGATAATATGAAACAATATATCCTCACTTGAACAGCAATGAGGAGCCATCACACCTTGAAAGCTCTCAAATTAATACAGAGGTAGAAGAGAGGTACATGCGTTACTGAACCATCTTTGCTGGTGGCTATGACTTTATAACCAATGACTCACTTTCCTTAGAGTGGGGGTGGGGATAGACCCAGCACTGTCAGCCATTTGTCAAGCCTAATAATCCAGGAAGGCCCACTTGAGTCACAAGTATTAAACAAGCATTAAGAATTGGATACACTGGATAGCCCTGTCCAGGGCAGTGTCAAGCTGCTCGCTTGTGAACAAATGTCCTGTGCTTTAACCACTCAAGACTATGTAGATGACACTGTCTGTTTGACTGTTGCGCTACTAAAGTGCAATCCCTTCCTTGGTGCATTGTCTTAATTAATGGGCATCATAACCTTGGTAAAGATCAACACAGAATCGATGCAGGTTAGAACTTTCTGGTATTTGTTTTATGCTGTGCGTCATGGAACACTCTGTCTTGTGAAAATGTGAGTTGGCCTGTTCTTGGCTTTCAGCTCCTTTCTGGCATGACTTGTGCACATGTGGTTGAAGCAAACCAAGCATTTAATGAAACTCTCAACTTGCTTATCTTGAAACTGAGACTTCCACATAATCAGTTTATGAAAAGTAACAGAATTTTTTTGAATACCACTGTGCTAAAGGACACTTTAGATCCCTAAGGCCTAGATCTCATTAAATTATGATAAGTTTGGGTGGAACCAGGAATTGCCCCTGAATCTGCAAGGTGGAGGGTGGGGGGTATGTGCAGTGTATCATCTAGAAATCCAAAGATCACAGCTGCAGACAAGGTGGTAAGCATCATATAATAATATGAGACCTAGTCTTGTTTATTCAGAATGAGAGGGTTCATAGCACAGGAATGTTTTGCAGTTCCAGAAACTTGTTTGTTTGTTTGTTTTGACATTTTAATGCTGGATGTGTTTTAACTTTTCCTCTTTAGAGGTCTGTTCATAGCCCTTGCTAAGTGTGGATATTTTTTCCCTCATTAGGTTTTCCGTTCGTATCCACGGCACACATTTATGGCGATTCTGCGTGTCAGGGCAGATTTCTGCCGGGCCCAGCACCACACCCAGGCTGAGAAGTGAGCTGGGGTCCCCAGGGTACTACGTGCCATAACGAAACTTTGCCTTGAAGACTCCAGACATCGAGACATAAGCCTCAAATATATGGGGTTATCTTCTGCACATTGGAAACCTCTTCCTCTTAGTGACACTAGAGAAGCAAAGCCTGGCTGAACCCAAGCGGATACAAGATTTGCCCTTACATTTTCTTTGTGCCTCACCAGTGCCTAAATGTAGTAAAGGCTACCTGTTTTTTTGCATGTAGTAGGAGACTGCAGAGTCTGAAGGAGCGCCATCTGCAGTGATTGAGGCTGAAGTTGAATTCCAGCAGATGCTCAAACTAGCTTGCTTTTCTTGAAGTGAAGAACAAACCAATTAAACAGAAGCTCTGATCAGTTCTCAGACACTTCATTGGTCGTTTTTAATGTTTTCTGCTGTGAAGCACTGCAAGATTTGATTTTTTCCCCAACACACTCCCCAATCCCTGCCACTATGAACCGTCCCGCTCCAGTGGAGATTACTTATGAAAGTATGCGCTTCCTGATCACCCACAACCCAACTAATGCAACCCTCACCAAATTCACAGAGGTAAGAAGGGTATTCATATCATGATATAACATTTTTGAACGAGCAGTTAGAACGGTACCTGGGAAACATGTGGACTGAAGTAAGCCTCAGTCTACCTAGGACACTGCTTTTCAGTCTGCTTTAGGCAGGCTCTTGGTGAAAAGTTTAGTAATGGTAGAGGAATTTCATCTGCATTGATTGAGAACTGAAATGTAAGTTCAGCAGAATATAAGCTGGAAGATGGAGTTGCCAACAATTCTGATCTTCCCTGGCAGTGTGCCTATGGGGGGAATGGCTGTGTGTGCTCTAAAGTCCCTCATTGAACAGAATACTTTAAAAGCCAGTATCACTTGCAATCTCGGGATTTTGTTGTAGGATGGTGACTCAAATGTTGCATGGTCTTACTTTTTCTTACATGTAATGTAACCCATAACCCCTATCAAAAGTTCTCTATAAGTGATCAGTTCAGAACTATAGAAAAAGCAGGGGATTGTGCCTTCAGGATAGGGGGGAAAGGTTCCCCATCCCATCTAAGGTCCATCTGCTATCCTGCCTCATCTTCACTCTCCAGCCTCAGGGGTTTCATTGGTTTCCCTTGAGGAAAAGACACCTCTGAATGCATTTCACATTGCTTGGAGTCCACAATAATGGTATGTTGAAACAAATAAACACTGAAATACAGGCGCTGAAGTGGGGAAGGTGTGCCAGAATGCAGACCGAATGTTAACGCTAAAGAATTAATTACAGGGATAGCCCCATGAATGATGTGCCAGATCTGTATGTGTGTTGCCTGAGCAAACAGTCCTTGGGAAAGGTTTCCTTATTCCTTCCTCACTTTCAGTTGGGTGACAGATCTGCTTTGTTTGGTCTGTCCATCAGCCTCGTGGCTTTTGTGAATGTTCCTACATTGCGACTCACCTAAGGTCTTTCAGCTTCTTGAGAGAGATGGAAGTTTGCTTCACCTGTTCTGCCATATCTCAGGCAGATAAACTCTGAAATGTTGCTCAGCAGAGAGAATAGCCCTATTTCTGAAATTGTGTCTATTTTACACTTTGAAAAAAATGGGTGCTCAAATGCCATAGTCAACATGAAAGTTTAAGTGATACTGGCAGGCTTCCAAACTTCCAGGTTAATTACTTAGCTGTTCCATGATAAAATTGTTCAGCTTTGAAATAAATGCAGCTGTCTCATCCCTGTGTTGGTTTGATTTGAAAAAGCTGCTATCGATCCACGTGGCCTAACCGTCTGCAGCAGATGGCTTCTGTGCTATCACAGTATAGATGACAATATAATGAAGGTCACTTTTTCTGACCTCTGTGGCGGATGCATAGACATGGTCCTGCACTTACAGAATGACCTTACAAGTTTCCCCTCTCCTTTCATACATTTTATGATAGCCTGTACATTGGATACTACTGCATATCAGTGAGTCCTTATTGAAGGATTAGCCGGTTCCAATAGTAATATTTAATTTGCAGTGGCCACCTCATTCGGGAGCTTGTCATAACTATATAGATTATAGCACTCAGTGTATATTGTGGGCGGAATGTGTATTTAAAAATAAACTGAGATTTTAAAGTTCAGCTCATGATGATGCAGATCCCATGGGAGGAAAAGTATTGCTTATTTTCCACATTTTTTAGCTAAACTGGAATAGTGTTTGCTTACTCTAATAGTAATTTCTACTTATAGTCCATTAGCAGGAAGCCAGAAAACAAAGCTGTCCTTCAGAGCAGAAATGTCTGAGGGCTGCATAAACCAGGCAACTGCATGCTTCCATTTAAAGGAGGCAGGGGAGCTGACAGTGCAAACTTTGCTAATTCACACTCTTTGTGTGTACCTTCCTCATGCTTAGGAATCCTAACAGTTAACACCTAATGGTAATTCCCCTCCCCCGCACAGTTTAAATTTTTTTCGTAACTGTGATTTCCTGTACACTACTGATATATTCCATTAGTCCATTTCCTTCCCCATGAATATAGCTTAGAATGCAAATCAAAAAGTTTATATTAAAAAAAAAAGCAAGACTACTGTTGTGATAAAATCATAGTAATTTGTGGGCTTATGTTAAATCTGATTCAGTGCAATCAAGGCATCCCCCCCCCCCCCCGTGCTTATTTTGCAGATGGTCAGAGCCCTCACACCCAGTGCAGGAGGAAAACTAGTGGAGGCTGACCCTTCTCTTACTTTGATTAGTTTACCTTCAACTTAAGGACAGGAGTGCTGCTGAACATACTGTATCTTTGTCTTAGTTAGAATGGTATCAAAATAATCTATCTTAGCTTTCTTGCATTGTAGTCAACAGTGTAGGCAGTGTGGCTTTCAAAGGACCTTGTAGCAATTTGAGTTGTCACCTCTCACTTAGTAGCTTTTTGTGGTCTCTGTGCATCACACATGTGGGCTTTGCTTTTGGGCGGAACTTTGATTCGGAAAATTTCAATATCTGAACACTTTAGGGCAGGGGTCCTCAAACTTTTTGAACAGGGGGCCAAGGCAGTGCCGGTGGGGTGGGGCATGGGGGGTCGGGTGAGGTGCCAGCTTGCTCACAAGGAGATCTTTCTGAGTGAGTCCAAAATGACCTCCTTGTGAGCAAGCCGCCACCAGGCTTAAACTACAAGTGTTTCCAAAACGACCTCCTCACGAGCAAGCCGCATGCACACCCAGTGGGTGCAAAATCTGTGGGGCGAGCCACCCCGCAGGTTTTGCACCCTGTGGGGCACACATGCAGCTTGCTCACGAGGAGGTTGCGAGGTTTTGAGGACCCATGATTTAGGGGGACAGCATGTCCCTAGTGGGTTCCTGCCTATTTCCCCAGTTCCTCTTCAATTGCCATTGTGGCTACTTTGTGGGGAGCGCCTTTCTCTCTTTGAGATTGCGACTGAGTGTTGTTTCATTTTGTTCTATTTAGTCTTTCTGTTGTCATTTCACTTTTCTTTCTATTCTAGCGAAATATACTTTTTGCTAGGCATGACTGCTTGCTCTGTTCTGTAAGCTTGTAAAGCATAGAAGCACCTCCTACCTGTGGATGGTCATTCACCTTGTCTGGTCAGTCTTGGGGAAGGCCACCTCTTTGCCATGAATGCTCACTGCCAAGCCTTTATTAGCAAGATTGGAGAAATAGAAAAGATGTGTGGAGGTGGTAGAGGCTTGGAGGAAAGTGATGGTTCAACCAAGCTTTTCATCTTCTTTTTCCTTGACATCCTGGGAAGGAACCTCCCAAGAGTTGTGATCCTTTGTCCTCAAGTTCTTGGAATGAGCACGGCTGATTCCACCAATTCCTGGGAGCTTGCTGACACTAGCACTTGCCAGGAAGGTTTCCAAAATGGTCAGGACTCTGAAATTGGACCATCAGAAGAAGAAAAAGAAGTCTCAGATCCGTGAACCTGCAGATAGACCTCTGCCTATTTCCAGTGATGGATTCCCCAGTTCTAGTGTTGACAGCAGGAGTTGGACCTGCATGCCTCTTCCTCTGAAGGGGACATGTGAAACTCATCTCCAGCTTGATCCTGAGAATATTTATCCTCCTTACAGTGACTGACACCTTGGTGCCAGGAATGCCATAAGAAGTCCCTTGATTCAATAGACTGAGGTTCTGTTTGTATGAAGTAGAAGTAACTGGAATCATGGACCACTTCAGCACTGAGAGATGTCTCTCTCCTCTTTATTTGGTTGGGAGTGATGCTTTCAAGGCCAGTGTACCAGCCTGCATTCCTCCTACTGGAATGAGTGGGGCATAGAAGGGGATTGAGAGGCACATTAGTGACTGCCGTGTGACGCAGATGGCATTTCAACTTGGCTCTGCACTATGTCTTCAGTCATTATACCTGCGAGAAACAAGCATATGTTGCTGCTTCTTCCTCTGGTACCACAGCTGCTGCCAGTGGCCACTCAAGTGCAAGCCCCACCTGTGTCCTTTGTAATGCCTGTGTCATCACCTGCTGGGCTCAGGGCCATCACCTCCAGGAATCCAACAACCTCTCCTCACTTCTGGTTACGAGTTTTCATTATGCTCTTCCAGAGAAGACTCTCACTGTAATCCAGCATTGCCTACTTCAGTGGCTCCTTTGATTTTCTTTCCCAATGGAGCTGTGGTGACTCAAGATCCATCACTTTCCTCTGAATATCTTGGCCATTTCTCAGACCAGACACAGAATGATCCAGTGTTTGATGCAGTTTACACCAAAATGTTAGCTCCAGTAACTATTTCGTTTTTTCCGGCTGTCCTCCAGACAGTTCAGTCCTGGGAGGCACCTCCCTGAGGATGCCAACATCAAAGCATTTAGAAACTGTACCACATTCAGGAGAAGAAGCTGCTTTTCTCTTCTCCCACCCCCACCTCAACTCTATAATTAAAGTTGTGCAGAGTTGATCACAAAAGCTCCATTCATCTCCTATAGATAAGGAAGGTTAGATCTTATTGGACAGAGGGTCTACTTTTTAACTGCCTTTGGTTATGGTTTTTGAATTTTCAGACCACAATGTTAAATATCAACTTATGGCAGAAGAAACTCTGTTTCCACCTGTGTGAAAGTCTGAGTGATTATGTAGCGAATGACCAGTGAGAGCTGGCAAAGGCTGTCCAAACAGAAGTGTCCTAACGTCACAGTCAGCCCCAAGGGTGTTCGCATCATGTAGTCCCACGAATGGATTCACCAGCTTTGTAAACCTCCCTTTCAGTGGTCAGGCAGTCCAGACATACACTTATTTGCAGTGAGGAGCACCTGAGTGTGCCCCCATTTTGCAGCAGCATGGGAATAGGTAAAGGGTTGCCTTGTCTTCTGAACCGGGGCCATCATCTTCTGTCTGTGTGCCCATTGCTTCTGCTGCTCATGAAGGCAGTGCTGAGGATTTCAGGCTGGCAATGCCAGTTGCATTCTCCTGACCCTGCATTGGCCCTGGCAGCCGTCATGCTTTGCCAACCTGCTTCTGAGAGTGCAGTGGGAAGATTGCTGCTTCTTGCTATCAGTTCCATCACTCCTCACATGGCACTGAGGACGGATTAGACACCCAGCCCTCACCACACTCTGGTGGACAACTCAGAGGTTACAGTGTTGGTATACGAGTACATACTGACCCTTTGTGTGTCTATCCAGGTACCTTGCTGTAGCTTGAGAGCCATTCACTTCATAAGCCTATGCTGGAAATTGGAAGGTGCACTCCACCTTTTAATCTGTTGGTAGAGTTTATCCTACCACAATTTTTATAAAGCATATTTTGCAGTTCTTTCAGGATTTTTCTCCCTGTACCCCGTGCTGCCATTCCTGCCTTCCACATTGCAGTAGCCATGTGTCCTGCAGTGCACTGGTTCCTTTGCAGCTTCTGTATCCCACATCTGTATGGTTCTCAGCCCCACAGTGGAGCCTGTTGCCAGTTGGTTCTCCTTGGTACACTAATGCCGGGGCTTGAAGGGTGCAGTCATCTGTCGATGGCATGTTGCCTTTTAGGGGGCTGTTGCCCCTGCCCCTTGTTCAGGTGAGTTTTATGTTTTGATGATTGATCAACCCATTTAAACTGCATTCTACAAGATAAAACAGTTCTTTCCCTAGATATTTCCTTTTTGACTAGGATAATCTCCAACTTGCATTTCAAGCAGGACATGGTCTTACCAGCTTCTCATATTTGATGTTGAATTTGGAGTCTGCATGTCATACCCTTTATGTTTGATGGGCCCTAGCTGTATACAAAACTTGAATGGAACAATTCTGGAAATCGCTTTGAGTGTTGGTCTGCTATGCTGGCAACAGAGCATGTTGATAGTGTCACTATTGAGAGATCCCGCTTTGATCTGAGGCCAGAGCAGGCAGGCTTGGAGAACTGAGGGAATAGGTGGGAATCCAGTAGGGATAAGTGTACTAAGATGATGGGGGAGAGATTTCCCCATAAATTCCTCAGAAGCTTCCTGAATGGAGGCTTCACACAGGCACAAAGCCCACATGTGTGATACACAGTTGGTTGCTCAGGTCTCCAGTTATAGATAAGCAACCAATCCTCCTTTCCCATGGACCAAAAAGGAAATATGTATGATTCATCAGGTTGATATATTACTAATTAATAATTCTTTATCTAATCCTGGACATTTTGCCTTTCTTCCACGCTTGGTAGTCTTTCTGTGCTGAGCAGCCCCTGGTGCACAACTGCCTAATGGAAGTTAAATAGTGGGATAGGAGATCATGGAAAAAGGAATAGGCTTTGTAACTCCAACTGTCTTAAAACACATCAGAAAATTCAGGTTGTGGATATAGAGCATGGAATCATGATTACAATTGTACTGTAAATAGAATTAAAAGCAAGTCAAAAGGCCATCTTCATTGTTTTAATGCTGTTTTAACTTGGGTAATCTCTTATCCAAGTGGAATAATTTCAGAATAGAATATTGCAGAACAAGAGCAACATGTTCACCAGGTAGGTCAGTGGAAATGCTGTGTCAGTGAGTAGCTGTCCCAAGCCCCAGGTTTCATATGAGCTCCCTCCCTGTTGGTGGTCTGTGCCAGAACAGATCTACTGTATTTTACAGCCAAAGGAGTGAATGAGATGGGTGTGAATTTATCACACTGTCCCTTTTCTTCTTCCTTAACTATTGACAGAATGGTTCAATACTGGCAGGTTGTTTTTTCAGAGCTTGCTGTCAGCATTCAGATACTCGAAACTGAACAACAAACTTGCCCTCTCCACATTTGTCAGTGAGTAGGGCTCATTCCACATTCTTCACTCCACTGTGCACCCTTCTGTTGGAAGGTTGTCCTCTTCATTGTTCAGTCCTTTGCCCTGTGTTCTTCTTTTTCTGGTCCATTGAAGTATGGGGGCCAGTACAATTCTAGGGCAATCTCATTTGTTACTATTTCAGCAAATGTGCAGACTTTTGGAAGGCTGCCTGAGGCTCCTGCCAGTGATCAGTTACTGTCCTGCATTGCCTCTGGAAGCAGCTAGTATTTTCTCTTGCTCTGGGAAGTCAATTTGACATGCTTATTGTTTGTTCTCAAAGGAGCTGAAGAAGTATGGAGTGACAACCTTGGTGCGAGTCTGTGATGCTACCTATGATAAAGCACCAGTTGAAAAAGAAGGAATCCAAGTTCTAGTAAGTATTTTTCAGGTTCTAAGTGGACCATTGAATTGAGCATAGAATATAGGTATTTTTCTTAACTACCTGATTGCCTTGGTGTATTGTTACGAAATACCATCTGGCCTGACTTGCACCTGTGGAGCAGTATAGTACCTGTACAGAACTGGCTTGGATTCTGGGTCACTGAGTAGCTGGCGATTTCTGTGTTCAGCCATACAACTGCTGGTGGATTTCTCCAGGAAAGGAACTGAGTGCTGAGGAATCTAGGTGGGCCTTGCAGATTATTTGTTCATGAACACGAGCTCACCAGGAAGGATAAGGGCAGAGCATCATTCAGATGCTTGCCCCAGGTGACTGGTAAATTGTGGAGCTGCACTGCCCATTGTGCCTAGAAGAGAAAACAGGTCAATTCCACTGAGACCTGTGCAGGAGGGCTTTCCTGTGAACTGCATTAGATCATGTTGAATTAGTGGCATTTGAATTTACTGCTACAGGCATCAAAATGTGGGTCTGCTTTGATCCGTGATTATAGGAGACCTCATAACCCTTCTCTTTTTTAACCCTGCAATCACAGCACTGGTTTTCTATGGTCTATTTAAAAGTATCACATATATACATACAGAATACGTATACAGAACTTCACAATATAGAAGCAGGTTATAAAGACAAACAATTCTGCAGCTCCAAAACTGCAGCATGAAAGGATGAAGGGTGTGGAGTTGTGACAGGCTGACAGAGCCCATGTCCTGCATATGTTCCCTTCCACATCTGCTCCTCCCTCTCCAGTCACTTCTTACAAAAGGAGGAAGATCAGTGTGGGGAGCCCTGGACAGGCACGAATTGGGTTCCTTAGGTATTATTTACATCTGTGCCTTGGTGCCCTCCAGACATGTTGAATTACAGTTCCCAGCAGCCTCATCTTGCAAAGCTTGAAATCCAACAAATCTGGAGGGCACTAGATTGGGGAAGTCTGATTTACTTGACCAGCCAGTGTAGGAGTATGTGGGAAGAGAGGTAAATTCTCACAAAATCCTCTCTTGGTAAGATCTTTGCAGGAAAGTATGTTGAGGAACTTACATTGATGCAGCTCCTCCTTTAGGTCTTCAGGAAGCATGTTGAAGCCCTGTCATATTTGCATAACTCTGCAGTGAAGGCGCTGTTGGCCTGTTTTAGCTCGGCTGGGGCAAGCCATCATGGGCAGCTGTTAGCAGCAGTTTGTTTCTCCCTGTGCATGTTTTCGTCAGCTCACAGGCTTGGTATCTGAGCAATGAATTCACGTGCTACTGATTCATAGGTTAGGCGTGTTCATGTGTTGCCTGGTATGATGGGGTGGTGGTCTGAGCAGTCCATGTTTGCCTAGTACTCTGTTCGTTCTCACCTTGAAGTGGACAACAACCCCAGGCCATTCCTCTACTTTCCCACATTAGTGACTGCCTAAAGCAGCAATGCCTGTAATGTCCGCCTGCTCTTCCTACCTTGGCCCTCTGGTCATGTGAGCTCAGTGCTTCCTGAGCAGTCTTTAAACCTGCTTTTGCTGTGTAGGGCATTTTCGCCTGTTCTTTGCTCTAGGCTCTGCAGTTGTCAGCAGAGCCCATTGAAAGAAAAGGATGACATGAAAGCAGAATGAGTTCCCCACGGTTCTTTTCTCCCAATCTGTTGCATTCCCAATCCTCTGGCTTTTGAGAGTGCTTCATGTTTTGTACTATCCCTTTCTCTCCCTAGCTCCCCTAACTGCCACTAGTCCTCCTAAAAGAGTATCTTGTCACATTCAGAAATGAAACCGAATGGCTGTCTGACAAAATTACATTGCCACTACCTCAGTTCCACTACTTGTTGCAAGCTCTTGATTATGTGGGCAGGGCAGAGGCACTCTTCTGTCTACCACCTCTGCCTTGTCTTCTCTCTTTAACCTCTCTATCTTTCATAGTTGAATCTTAGGGTGAGAACAAATCCACTGAACCTTAGACAAGCCCAGTGTCTAAGCTCACCGAGCTAGTCATGGTCTTCCAGCCTAATTGACCTTACAGGGTGATTGTAAGGATGAAATGGGGTGGGGGGAGAAAAATCAGGATCCACATGTCAACATGTGTATTAAAAACATTTAAAAATGATAGTCTAGCTCTTTAAGTGTAGGAATGTTTGGGAGGATGGGGAAGGAGACACACATGGGCATTACTCATCCTACTTTGACAGACGATAGCACAGGGTGCCAGAATTAGATGCAGCTTGCTTGAGCTGCTACTGTTAGTAAACAAATACATGAATAAAGAGATGAACTGAAGGAAAAGACAAGGGGTGGGGATGGATGGTCTTGGCGTTAGTCCATGCCAGCTGCTGGAGCATCACAGGTTTGTGTGTCTGCTCAGAAAAATAGCAGATGTGATGAGATAATCTGCAGAGAAAATGAGGATTTTTTCCCTTAAAATGTTTGGGCTCATGATGGAGTGAGGGGGAGCAGCTTTGTCTTTATTTTATTTGCTTTGGTTCAGGGTGGGTCCTGAGTGACCAGCACTGAGCAGGGCAGAACCCCGTGATTTGATTGACACAGCTGGACTTTGGTCTGGAAGAGCAGCTCTTTGTGTGGCTTTGAGCAAATCCTTCTGGCTCAGCCTTTGTTTCGTCATATGCAAATAGGAATAATAACAGCCAATTTCATGAGCTTGTTGTTGTGAAAGCAAATAAGTAAACAAAGCCAATTTAACATGCCATACAAATGATTGCCAGTAGAAATGACTGCAGCTTCTATCCTTTGGTCTCTTTCAAAGTTTGTTCATGTGAAAGGTCCATTTTAGGAAATCAGCATTTATTCTGCTTCAAGTTAGGTTTTCTTTTCTTTTACTTTTTTTTAAAGAACTCCATGCTTTGCTGGATCAGGTCAAATTGAGCTGAACTTCTGTCAGTGGGAACTTCATTTCAGTGGCTCTGCGGCTGAACATAAGCTCGCACATTTCTCATCATCTGAGCTCTGGAAGTCCCCCAGTGCTGGCATCTGGCTCGATCAGCTGCCGCAGTGCCAGCCTTATATAGCTGTTAACCTGTGAAAAGCCCAGGGCTTTATTGTGGTGCTTGAGGACTGTTCCAGGAACTGTAATCAACAGCAGCCGCAGCCAGTTCCATGCTGATAACTTGGCATTCCATTTGCAGGAGCCTCTCAGCAGACCAGGCACGTGCTTTTCCGTTTGACCTGTGGTGAAACTTCCCTGCAGACACTCTGCCTTCTCTTAGCCTTGCTTGGCTTGGCTTTGGTTTCTGCAACTCAGCCACCTCTTGCCCACCAGAGTGTCTCCTCTCTGTTGCCTAAGCTAGAGGCAATGCTTAATGTGTCACTAATGAGCTTGTAGGGAATTTTAAAAGATGTGATGATGGGCATGGGCATGGGGGAGAGGAGCTTTCATCTGTAACACTGTATGAAGGGGCCTACATCCTCCTCAGCTATGATCCTGAGAATTCCCAGTGCTGTTACTAATGTTAGGAAAGAGGTTTATGGTAACATAATCCTCATCATTATACCACCTTAAAGCCCACTGGGTTTAAAAACCTGGGGTGGGGGGAGTGGTTCCACCACTCCATCACATTCCTGGAGTGGTCCTTAAGCAGCACAATGCAACATCCCACTCTGCCCATTCCTAGCTACAGTGTAGTGGTGGCAGTGGTGGGACCCCCCCTCCCCCGTTTTTCCAGGAAATGTTTAGCTTATGACATTCAGCTCTCCTCCCTGGTTTGAAGCAGATCCTAAGTACATTTAACAGCATTTATTCATATTGATCTTTTCCCTCCTCCTCTGACCTTTTCCCTCCCTCTCTGACACTGTTGACATTTTAGACTGTATGTTCCTTGGATCTGGAACCTGTTTGCACACTCCTTTTGGCTGTGTTACTGTGCAAAGTTCAGTGTACACTGTGCCAACTAGCACTGACAATGGAGCTGATGAGTTGTGTGCTAAAATCTAGTTAGCTCTCACTGCCTAAGCAATAAATGAATGCCTGAGAGGAAATAACAAAGCCGCTCTAGTTGTTGCAGCTGGTCTCAGAAAAATGCCTTGCTGGCCTTGAGTGCTTCTTGGGCAGCCTGGAAGGTTGTTGTTCCTTGTACAACTGTTGTGATAAGTAGTCGACTCTGGTGTGCAGGTAGAATCATTTGGTGGAAGCAGTGACTGGGAGAAAAATGGGAAGCAGGATGGTTAAGCCAGAGTCGATAATATCTTCTTGAAAAATGGAATGGTTACAAGACTGCTTGAAGAGAAGTGTGGCAGCTGTCCTTAGTTGTACTAGCACCGAGTGGGAGTAACAGATATTCTTGCCCTCTCCGAAAGGACTGGCCATTTGATGATGGAGCACCACCCCCAAGTGAGATTGTGGAGGACTGGCTCAACCTGTTGAAAACCAAATTCCGCGAGGAACCCGGCTGCTGTGTTGCTGTACACTGTGTTGCAGGATTGGGCAGGTAAACTGGCTTCCTTACTTGGGGAGACCGTTGTTTGTGGCCAGTTGCACCTGTCTGTGGCAGAACAGTCCCAGCTGTGTATCAGAGCACATTTGCTGATGTGCCAGTTTAATGCAGTGTCTCCTTTCTTCCCAGCCCTCAATTCACCAAGAATCTGAAAGACTGAGGCTGTTTTGAAAACTAAAGAACAGTCATGAAAACACCTTAGCTATGCCATCCATTTAATTCTGTGTCACACAGGCACTTCCTACATTATACAGAATCACAGTTAGATAGACATGACAAAGAACAGGCCCTGTGCTTCAAGAGGCTGCAATTAATCCATATGCTGAAGTGTCAGCTTTGTTTGGGTACTACTTTAAGTAACCTGTCTACTCTCAAGAAGAGCCACTGCAAACTTGTAAAAGGGGTATGTACTTACTTCTATTTCAGTGTGCACTTATACACGAAATATGAATTGTGGTATGCAGAAAGGCCATGACCCTGGGACCAGTGTGTGCTGTGAATCTGGGTGGCTTGGAACCCTATCACTGCTGCTTCTCCCTAGCTGCTTTTTATGCTGCTGTGACAGTTGCTCAAGCCGTGTCCTTCCCACCATCATCTTTTGAGTTCCTCATATTGGAAGGAAATGAGCAGCAATGGTTGTCCAGAGTCTCTTTGCACTGCTTCCAGCCAAGATAGTTAATGCTCAGTTGATTGTTTAGTTAATAAAACAACTTTGACTTGAAAGGTGCCCCTCTGTTATTGGGAAACACTTTTTAAACAACTCTTAATATCTTTGTAAACTGGAGATGATATATGCCATCCCAGAAGAGGCACTTTCCTTTCTGTCTCATCCAAGATCTATTTTCTTAGCAAAGTATGCAGACTGCACTACTGGGCATCTGCCAGGCTCTTGATTCGGTGTTGCATGCAGGGTTGGCAGCATTAGACCAAGCAAACCAATGTTGTTCTGAAGCTGGAAAACTAAAAGCAGCCTTGGACCCATGGCTGAACTAATTGGAACTGTTCTTGAAGGGGTTACTGGCCTTGGTTTAAATCTGTGCTGCCTTTTTCTCTTCTCCTAGAGCTCCAGTTCTGGTTGCCCTCGCGCTCATTGAATGTGGAATGAAGTACGAGGATGCAGTGCAGTTTATAAGGCAGTAAGTGAAGGGGGCTGCTTTCCCTCTGCATTGCTTCTCCTCCACTCCCTTTGTCTCATTCTTTGCACTTAATAACCTTGTCCTTGCCATAAAGCTGGTTAGAAACTGCTGCTTCCTCATAGCATTTCTGAATTTGCAATAGCTGCATCCCCTCCTTTTGAACAGTGAGTAGAAGAAATGAACCAAGTTGAGCCACTTGTTCTGGTTTAACGGTGGGAATTTTAAATATCTTCAACTGTGCACAGAAGGTGGGAAGTGCATGAGCTTGTGGCTAGCCGTGATGTATTCTTTCCTCAGTGTGCCACGGATTGATATTTTTTAACATGAGTAATGTTAGCAACATGCCCAAAGTTGCATAGTGAATTTCCTAAGTGAGCAGCATGTTGAATCTGAGTATCTGCACTCCGAGTCTGGTGCTCTCTCCACTCCCCTGCTATCAGAGATGTTTAGTATATTTGCTTTTTCATGACACTCGAAAATCAGCAGGTAAGAGAGTCAGAAAGGAGCAACCTCAAACTACATTCTGTGCCACTGTATTTTCTGATTGCCTTGGACAACAGTGAGGGAAGAAAAAAGCCAAGAAGATCAGGATTCCAGTGTCTGCTCAGCTATGAAGCTCTCCTGGGGCCAGGTTGGCCTCAGTGTCTCTTGGCCTAATGTTCCTCACAAAATAGTGATGAGGATAAAATAGGGACTGTCTTTGCTGCTGTGAACTCTGGGATTAAAACATAACTGGTTTCTCCCCATATTTGCTAGTGCAGTAGCATGGGATGGAGTTGCAGTGTACTGTTCCTGTGTTAGGGGCAGTTCTTGTGACCCCAGCAGTGCAGGAAAGAATGGTACTGGATTGACTCCCATACCACCTGATTAAGATAAGTTAGTCTTAAGCAACTGAAACTTTAGCTGCTTTACCAGTCAGACCAGTTAAAGCTTGAAAACGTAATTATAGCCCATAGGTTCAGTTGTCTGTGCCTGTTTGTTTCAGACTTGCTTGTGTTGAGTTTTGCTTTCTTTCGTATAGAGCAGCAGGGCTAGGTGGGAAGGCAGTGGTCTCTTGTGCATGCCTGGAGTAGCTGGTCTTCTCTAGGTATTTACTTGATTTGGGTGTAGGAGAACTAATGTCTTGGATGAATTTGTTTCAGGAAGCGGAGGGGAGCCTTCAACTCCAAACAGCTGCTCTATCTTGAGAAATACCGACCGAAGATGCGATTACGCTTCAGAGACGCCAATGGTCACTGCATTGTGCAGTAAGCAGGAGGCCCTCTGTGAAGTCTTGATACTATCATGGCTGTCTTTCTGGACTTGTGGAACCTGGAAATGTAATCCTGGAATTGAACAACATCCTTACCATATTGGAGTTGGTGCTCCTTAGCCTTTGTCCTAATGATGATGATTGTGATAAAAAATAAAATTAAAACATTTCAGTGAAGGATTGTCTTCTTATGTTGCAGTCTGATCATCTGCCAAGAGACAAGAGTTCATTGAACCTTCTGTATTTTTAACTTTTTGGAGAAAAAAATTAATAAAATCAATTTTATGTTTCAAGGAAAACCAGAGTATCAGGCTGTGCAGAAACCCTAATCTTGGAGTGGGACTGGGCCCCTCGGTCAGGCCCTGGCTGAGGAATTTCCCTTTGTTCTGTAATAGTTTTCTTTCCTATTGCTGAAAGCTGGCAGACAGAAGTGAAGTGAGTCATTGTAGCTGTATGTGAGTGGGCAATGGGTGCTCTTCAGAATATTGGTGTAACTATGTCCAGTTCAGAGTTGCCAGGATGTTCATGTTAGGGAGAGGTGCTTTTGGTAAACATAATGTGCTGGGTGAAAGTCCTTTCCTTCATTGGGTGGCATCATACAGTTTACATGTAAACACTGGGTCATTTGAACCAAGGCGGGGTTACTTTATGACTGCCTTCATAGCACTCAACACATTTAAGAGAGTGATGGTCTATCTAGCCCTTGTGGTACAGATGTTGAAACGAAAGGATGCAGGAACTTCAGAGGGATTGCAGTGCTGAAATGTACTTCTCTAAATAATTTGATTTGACATTCACTAAAACTCATGGTAACGAAAGGGATGCGGCACATACATTTGACTAAGATAATTAAAATAACTCATGTTACAGAGGCTGGCTGGAAAGGCCGTTTCCTCTTGGGAAGGAATCAACTTGAAGGAAGTCTAGTTCTAGTAGGGCTTTAGTGCCCCTTGCTGTCTCCAGTTTAAGTTTTCAGTGCCTGTTTGTATGCTCTTCAGGCCGGCTTCATGTACAGCTCACCTTTACCACTGATGGCCTTGTTTTCACCAGGTTCTTAAGAGAAACACTGCCGATGCCTCATGACCATAGGCTTCTTAAGGGTGTGAAGTATGAGGACTTCGCTGGGTTTGCTGAGGAAGGGTAGGAGGGCATTCCTTTTGGGTTAGGTGTTTTTGGGGCAACTTCTCCATAAAACTGCTTCAACTAGGCTGGGTCCACCGCTGCAGTGTCAACAGCAGCTCTAGTCTTTTTTTCCAATCTCACTTTACATTTTAAAAATGGGTTTGGCTACTAAACATTCTGCATTCATGGTCTAGGGTAAGCATTAGTTTATGGCAGAAGGTCAAAGGCTTTGGGAAGTCTCTTCCAGCAGCTCTTTCAGTGGCCATACCCAAAGCGCTCCCTGTACAGGGAACCTTGCTGATGACGGCATCTGCTGATTGTAGATGACCTAACTCAGTCCCACTGAACATTTTGAGCCTGGAAAGCAAGCTCTGGGAAGGCTTCCACGCAGACTTAAAGCCCATTGTGATGGTGCTGTGCCAGGTGGAGTCACACCCAGCACAATCCTGCTCCTTGAGCAGGTTGTAAGCCCCATAGAGTCCACTGGAATTTAAATGGACAAGCCTGTGTCTGGTTGGAGGCTTACCAGATTTCAGTCCGTAAAATGTTGGCTTGCTACAAGAGCCACCTTTCCTCTAAAATATGCCATCTATATGGGGGATTTTGGCATTATGTTTAAACATGTGAGAATGCAACATGATACAACTTGAACATTAGAAAAAGGATACCTATCTGGAAATAAGAATATAGGTAAAAATGCTGGAAATGTGAGATTGGTGTTCTCTTCTGCCCTCCACCCCCATTTCCATGTTGCCCCCATGTTCACATTAAGGCACAAGTTGTTTTTGTAACTACTTTCTACAAAAATGTAAGGATATTTTTGCCAGAAAAAAATGCTACAATGTAAGATATTGTAGCCACACAAAAACCAGTCTCAAAGTTGTGGAAAAAACAAATCTTTCTTTTGCCTCCCCCCATTTAATTTCACTTTGATGTATTATAGTATATTTGCTTGTATATGCAACCTTGAGAGAACTGAGGGGTTAAGTGCGCCGCGATGCACATTCTGTCATAGAGTAGAAATGCTGGAGCTTCATGGTGAGTGGGGCTCAACAGGCAAACTTTCTGGTTCAGCACTTGAAACATAGTGCAATAAAGTTCTTGCTGTATAATGTCTCTTCCCTGGTTCTCTGAATTTGTTACGACCACCATGTCAGAGCAAGAATATGAAGGCTGTCCTTTGAAACGGCCAAGGGGGTTGCTATTGCTGCTTCAGAAAAAGACAGATGTCAAATTTGTACATAATTTTATTTCCCGTGAATAAGGCACTTCCTTTGGAAACAGCTGGATGCATGTCAGACATGCACGCAACAAGAAATTGGTCCATAAGAGGTATTCCTATTCTAAGGTGTCTGGTAAACCTGGATAAAGTCAGCCTTGAGTTCACTCTTTCCAAATTGTTAAGCTTTGGCCCAGTACAAGAATTGGTGGGAATAAGGGGCCAAAGTCCCTGGTACTAGAAACCTAGTGAGACAGAGGTAGTGCGATAAAGTGGCCGTGCTAAAACTGTCACACTGACTTTTTATGAGGACTGTCAAGACAACCTTATGAGTGCTTCCTTGAACTCCACACAGAGTACAAATGTGCTAAGGCCTGCTGTCCACTGGATTGCAGAATCATGAGTGTTCCAAGGTTTGATGAACTGTAGCCATTATATGTAACTTGAAACTCTGGTAGCTCTCACTTGGTTTTTAATACAAAACCTTGGCATTTGTTAGCCTGGCAGTTTGATCCAGGCTTGTTCTAATTATAGGTTAAGCAAGTAACAATTGTTTAGATGTGTCTGACCCCTGCTATACCAAAAATGGTGGGAAAGGACAAGCCACAGGCTACTTACAGCTTGTTTTGCTAATGCAGGAGTGGGCAATTTGAGGCCTTGCAGCTGTCCTGGACTAGAATTCTTGTGTTCTCACATCACTGTCTAGGCGAGCTCGGATCAATGGCAGGTGTAGGCCAGAACATCTGCAGGGCCACAAGCAGGCCACACTGGACCTAGCACAAAACCATGGCTTCCGAAACACCTCAGCTGGGCCTCTCTCAAAATTGCTGACAGCTGAACTCTGAAAATGGTTTTTCAGAACTTTCCTACCCTATAAAGGCTGATTCACTCAGACTTCTTTTTGGAAGGAGGAAGTACCCACTTCAGTCCCCCCCCCCCGCCCCAATCAATGATCAGGAAACATGAGAACAACTTCAGATTAGAGCACCTGTAAGGATCAGCAAGGAGATATTTGCAGGGTGGACCAGTCCATTGCTCAACCTTGCCTGAGTATACCAGTTCATTGGCATCAAAAGAGCTAATCCTCACGGAGAAAAGCTTTTCAAAAGCCACCAGTTCCTCCTGCGATGCCACAGAGCAACAGTAACGGTGCAAAGTTGCACTGTTGCCAATGGCCCTTTCAATGTACAAGCACTTTAAACAAACACTTGCATATGTGAAAAATAACTGTACAGGGTTTCTAGAAGGCAAGCCACAAAAGTGACACATTTCTCCTTCACCCACTCTCTAGTCAAATCCCTTTTTCTTCCCACATCAGCCCACCCACGCAGTCATCCACCCAGAGGCTATGTTGGATGACACACCAATTTTAAAAGGAGAAAGGGGGAAATGCACCTCATTCTGAACAAACGAGCTCAATCATGTGAAGTCATTTGTGAACCTATGACAGTATTTTGATCTTCGCAGAGGTATAATTCTGCTATCTGGCAGCAAAACAGTGTAACTTTAAATGCACATTTTATGACGGCATAAGAAATACGCAACCCAGGTATTTAGACTACAACTCTCAACTTCTGACCACTCGCTGGTCATGCTGGCTGGATCTGAAGGAAGTTGCAGCAGTGCCAGTCAGGTGTGTGCATAAAGGAAATGGAAAGTGAAGGTTGGAGTCGTAACAATGGAATGGAAAAAGTATTAAAATGCTACTAAAACTTAAGTGTATGCAAAATGACCTTTTGCAGCAGCACCTGCTGCTGCCACCACCATTTAAGTGGGCCAGGAAACAATTGCCTATATCCAGACCTAAGTGGCCAGTGTCACTGCTATGATCAATCTCAATTCCACAGCTGCGTGCAGGAACTTCCTTTTGAAGTTCTTTAGGATGATCACCTTTAAGCTCTGTAACAGAACAATCTGGAAAACTGAAATGGTCTGCCGCTGGTTTCTAATTATTTCTGTTGCTACTGAAAGACTTACAAGCATTTATCCTTTTGCACAGGGAGCTGGACTGTTTTATGCTAACGCAGGAAGACACCGCTGGCAGAAGTTAGCCTATGTCACTGGAATATGAGCAGAGGAATAACTTTTAAGCTCTAGTGGAATAATCCAGGATTACTTTTTGCATGCCATTTGCCATTTAAAAGAACTTTCAGATTTTTGTTTACCCAAAGGATGTGGAGCAGGTGGTATTTCAGCAACTGTACTGCAACTCCTCTCATTCCTATGAAATGCCCATCTTAAGAGCCACGCATGTACTCATTCCTGCTGCACTTCATGCACACACGCACGCTTCTCTCCCTATCTGGTTACAACCCCATTCCATGCATTTGAAGAAATGTGTGCTAGTCTACAAAAGCTTATATCGCCATTCTATTTCTTAGCCACTGACAATTTCACTGTTAACAGTATTATTGCCACCACTAACTGAAGCAATCTTGCCAGGCATTTTCCAACCTTTTCCTGCCACAACGTAAATCATTACCGTTCTTGCAGGGAAGTCTGAAGCTTGGGGCCTGATGAGAACCAGTTCTTATCGCACTTTGCCCTAAGAGATCTCAAAAGTGGGCACATGCCGGGGCGGGGCGGGGCTGCATGGCCTAATAAAAATGTAGTCGTCTCGACACCCACTCAGTCGAGTCCGACCCTTGGCCACTCGACGGACCATTGCTGCAGTCAATGTAGTGCACTAACAGAAACCTAGGAAGCCGTATTTGTAAGGTGCTGGGGCTCACAGGAGTCTACACCCGAAAGCCAGGGGCGGGACAGTTAATACGGGCAAGGATTGTGCTGGGAAAACGTGGCAGCTGGAGAGCCCCAGCCCGCCCCCCTTCCCCGCTGCTTCCTCCCACACACCAGGCGCCTCCCCCGCAAGGCCTTTCCACGTCCTGACGCCCCCTCCCATTGGGCGGCTCTCCCGGGCTCCGCCTCTGCCCCGGTCATTCCCCGGGCGCCGGAGCCCCCAGGCCCGCCTGCCCTCTGCCCCAGCCCGAGGGCCCTCGCAGAAGGTTCACAGCTGCCGCGCCCTCGGAGGGCACGAAGCCGCCTCTTCGGCTTCGGCCTGGCGCGCAGGACGGCACGGGCCCCGCGTCCCCCGACGGGGACGGGCTGGAGCAGCCCCTCGGCGCACAGCCTTTCAGGGAGCCAGAAGCATTACCTTGGCTGGGGGAGGCATGACTCTGCGCGGGCCCTGAGGCACCCTGTCCTCAGGGCACCTGGGACGCAGGAGGCTAGGAGAGCGCGAAGGCCCTCTGCACATGCCTAAAAACTCCGCGAGGAAGCAGAAAGGCACTTCATGCCAACCCCGCCCTCAGGGCTATTTAATGCCCCGCCCCGCCATAACGCGCAGGCGCACGCGGGAAAAGACAAGGAGAGGGATGCCAGGTCACGTGGAGTTTTCCCGCTCGATGCCAGGTCACGTGGAGACGCTTTGTCGCCTCGCTCCGCCCAGCGCTCCCTCTTTCCCACGGTTGTAGCGTAGCTGTCACGTGACACGCGGGTGCGCTGCGGGGGCGGAGCGTTGAGAGTGCGCACGCGCAGAAGGGAACGCACGCGAGAGTCGTCGGCGGAGGGAGAAGTGAGCTCTTTGTCAACTCCTTCGCGGAAAAGGGCGGGGCCGGCGGGGAGGGCGGGGCTCCTTGCCACGCTCTGTTCGCTTTGCGCACGTCGCGCGTGCGCCAGTCCCGGGAGCGGAAGGAAAGCGCTAGAAGGTCTCGCGCGGGCGGGCGGCGCTTCCTGCTCTGGCCAGTGCGTGCACGCGTTAAGGACACGCACTCCCCTTGAAAAACAACGCCCCCTGACTGACTCGCATCCCGCTGCAGGGGCACCGCGTGCGAGTCTGAGAGCAAAGGACGGGCCTTGCAGCAGCAGCAGACCAGGGCCCATCAGGCCCCGAAGTCTGCCCTTGCGGTGGCCAACCAGCTGCCCGCAGAAAACGCACAAGCAGGCTGTGACTGCAGCGGCACCCCCTTACTCGTGCACTTCGGCCATCGCTGCACACAGGCACATGGCCTCCGTTCCGGGAAATATGCTTGGGCTAGTGGAGAAGGTGTTGCATTTTGCCACTTCCACGCTGGTCAGATGACTGCAAAGCATGCTTGTGGCTTGTCAGCCTGTGCATTGTTACCATGTGGAGGAGACACCTAGTGGACCTGTTTTGACAAAGGCCATCAATACAAATTGGTGCACAACCAGTTTAAAAGGACAGAATAGAATTAGAGTTGGAAGGGGCTTCATCCAGCTCCTTGCTCTAGCTTCCACATGTGGTCACTCATCCAGCTGCTAACCTTTCCAGCTTAGCAGAGGTGGCCTGACATGCTAGATTGATGCATAGCTGTGCTGGCAGGACCTGTATAGCTTGTTAATAAACAAAGTGCTAACACACTTCAAAACTCAGCTGGTCAGAATGCTTTTCAGGAGATTCCTCACAGTATTCATTCAATGAAGCTTCCTTGATTTTGCTGTCAGAGGGGAATTGCTTGGTTATTGTGGGGAGTACAAGAGACTGTAGGGCACAGAGGTAGGGGGAGGGGTGAAGTAAATTGGAGAATGCAGCCCAGTTGGTTAATGCAGTGTGAAATGTGGGAATCACATTAGTTTGATTAGATATTTGTTTAGAAAGGTGAAGTGTAAATACTTAAATTAGTTAAGAGAGAGATCCTGTGGTCCTTGGGAAAGCATCCCAGGGACCATGAGATGACATGGAAAGCTCTGAGGTTGGACAAGGTGCTCTGACCCTGGAAGGTGAAGTTGGAGATCTGCCCCCCCCGCCCCCCCCCCCCGTTCCAACTGTCTCACAGCTGGTGTGGAAAGAACCAGGTGCTGATCTCAGAAGAGGTGGAAAGGGGTGTTCTGTTGGGAAAGGAAGAGACCTGAAAGGCCAGGAAATGGGTTACCTTGTGCTGTCTCTTTCCCTCTTCTTGCTAAATAACCTGGACAGCTGTCTAGTGGAAAACCCCAAGATGGGGAGGTGAAGGTGGGGAGGATAGGAAACAGAAGCATCCGAGGCTGAGGGCTTCTGAGAGGAGAAGATGCGATCCATAGGACTGCACCCTCCAGTTTTTGTTTGTGTGTGATGATGAATGTATTCATCACTATAATTCATGTGTGTTTTGCTCTCTCTCTTAAATAGCTTTTTACTTGTGGGACTTGGCGACCAGTCAGTGAATAAGGGTGTGCTGTGATTTGGGAGGATGCTATAATAAGAGGAAATGGAGAGCAGCACAAGTGGCCAGCCTTGATGACATGAATGATGCCTTGGAACCTTTTCCGAATATCGATGCTGAAACTATGAATGCATACAAGATGGGACAGGATTCCAGCAATCCTGCCAAAAGTGGGAAGCCCAGAGAAGCGCAGTGCATGAAAGAAATGACCGTAACTGAGAAGGTGTCTGAAATCCCTGGTGATGCTGCTGAGGAAAGTTCAGGAGTCTCAAGCAAAGCGTGCGTTTCGAATTTAACAATCTTGATACCATTTTAGATAAAAGCTACCATATATATAAAAAGGTAAAGGTTTCCCCTTGATGCGAAGTCCAGTCATGCCAGACTCTTGGGGGCGGTGTTTGTCTCCGTTTCCGAGCCGAGGGAGCCAGCATTTGTCCCCAGACAAGATAGGAAAGCAAAAATTGGGGTCATCTTATACACCTGGCATATGACAAACAGCAGAAAAATGGCCCAAAATATTGACCTCATATATGCCAATATGTATGGTATATTAAGAACTTAAGAAAAGCCAGTCCAGCACTCTGCACATGGTGGAAGCCCACATGATCCCTCCAGCAGGATGGTGCAAGGCCGCCTCCCGCCCAGCTCCTCAGCAACTGGTGCATGCAGGCAGGCTGCCTCTGCTGAAGGAAGCAGCACACGGCCAGCAGGGCCAGTAGCCACGGGTGGCCTCCCCCCTCATGAATCTCTCCAGTCCCCTTTAAAGCCATCCAGATTGCTGGCCATCACCACTCCTCATGGCAGTGAATAGTAAACCATACAGTTTAAAGTCTACCGTGAATTAAACAACTAAATGACATTCTAAAAGCCACCAGGGTTGAGATGTTTCGGTCCATGAGAAATTGTATGGCACAGAAAGCTATTCTGAGTATCAGACTGTGGGAGTTGCTGAAAAAGCCTTTGATTTTAACATGGGCAAATCCATGGCAGAAAGAGTTGTCATTTGTGCAGGCTTTTCTGAACACCTTTTGGGTTCCTGTAGAAGGGTGTGCACTAAAGTTCGCCATTACTTTCTGATGCAAAAGATAACCATGAGGAAATATTTAAGTTACAGTCAGCTACTTCCATTCCGTAAAGTGCTTTGTAACTTCACTAGAGCCATTTTGCATGTCTAGAGGTTCACTGCAGCCTCTAGACATGACATTCTGCATTCCCTTGAAGGCCAGCTAGTTGTGGTGTGAGCCTGTTGTCCCCTCTCGGATGGCCTCAGACCCACAATTTTGCATTGAGCCCTGCGAGTTTGCAAGCAGCATAAATCAGAGCGATTTATGTTATGTGGGAGTGGCAGCTGCCCATGTGAAGAGCTGCATCTAGGCAGTAACTTTCCTCTCCTTCCTTTTAAGAAAGGGCTTGACTCCACCCTCAGGGTGGCTCACTGCTGGAGGGTCGCCGGGTGGGAATGCTGGGCAGCATGGAACTGGTCTGTGACCTCTTGGCATGGGTGCCGCACTCCTCCTCTGCCCAACCCACCCTCCCAACTAGAGGGTCGCCCGATGCTTTGGTTCTTATGCTCTGTCAAGGTCACCTGGGAGAGTGCGTGACCCCAGTGACTCAGGGGCCCCTGCTGGTTCCCGCTCACCCCCTCCCACTCCAAACCCGAACAGGAACTAGCTGGCTGGGGAGATTTTACCGTGCTGGCCTGGGCCTGTTTTCTCCACCTGCAGTCCCTGGGAAGACTTCCTGAGCCAAAAGAAGCACCAGCTCTCCCCCTGCCAGGGCAGACAGGGAAGGGACACCTTTGGAGGGGATGGCCCTGCCCAGATGCTGCTTGCCCTCAGCCTGCCTGGAACTCTCAGACTGGTTTCCTTCCCTCCGAGTTCCTGACTGTGAAGGAGAGGGAAAGGAGGTGTCCGTGGATTCCCAGGAGCCTTACCTCCCCCATGAGAACATGAGGAGAGCCGTGCTGGGTCGGAGCAAGGGTCCCACACTCATGCCCCCCAGCGTGCTCACAAAGCAGGCCACCAGCTGCTCGAGGAAACCCACCACAGGGCAGGAGTGGCTGCACCCGCCTGCCCATGTTCCCCAGCACCTGCTTCGTCTGGGCACCTCGTCTGATGTTGGAGGTGGCCGAGTGCATTGGGACCAGTAGCCCTGGAGAGCCTTCACTGTGAATTTGTCCAGTTCCCTTTGAAGCCACCTGAATGGCAGCAAATTCCACAGTTTCACTCTGCTGTGCGAAGAAGCCTTTTGCCTGTCCTGAGTCTCCTGGCAACCAGCTTCATTGCAGGACCTTTGGATCATTCCCACTTTTCCCACACCGCACCTCATTCTATGCACCTTGCTCTAGACGCACTTCCTACTTGGCTTTTTCCTGGCTGAACCATCTCAGCTGTTGAAACTTTTCCTGGGAGTTGCTCCAGGCCCTGGATCCTTTTAGCTGACCTTTTCTGCACTTCTTCCGGTTCTGCCCTCTCTTTTTTTGGAGGTAGTGACCAGAACAGTCTGCAGCATTCTGACCGCAGCGGCACTGCATGCACCCACGGGCAGGAGGATGTGGGGAGATTTGATTTGTTTTCTGTTCCTTTCCTAGTTCCTCTTCCCTCGGACTCATGGCCTTCAACCGGCTGCCGCTCTGTGCTGGAGTTGGTGTGGATTGATTCCATCCCATTGGTCTCACTGGAAGGGAATTTGCTTCTCTTTTTTTAACGCAGTGACGGACGGAGCAGAGTCACTCAGTGCTGGCTTGGGGTATTTTGGCGCCTCCAGTGCTGGGCCACCCCCACGCCCCCAGCCTTCATCCACACACACGGCCCTTTTTATGTATCCCAGTGATCAGTGCCGGCATCTGCCACTCATTCCTTCTCTGTGCCGCTTTGTGATCCGTGGCAACGGTACAGACCTCATATTATCAGTCATCATTTACCCCAAGCCCAGCCTTCCCTCAGTCCTCAGAAATGAGTCCAGCCTTCTCCAGCCTGGTGCCTTCCAGATATGTTGGATTAAGACCCATCATCCCCAGCAAGGATGAGCAGAGTTATGTACTGAATTATGCTATCTCACAATTGGGCATGCCCACATTGAAGGACAAGGGTTTGGGTGGAAGGGTAATTTGTGAAGGGGGGGAGGAAGAGGAGGGTGGGGTTGTGCTTGATATTGAATTGCTATGACAAGAACGAAAACATTTTCTTGTTTCACACCACAGTGTTCTCAGCCTTGTCTGGAACAGGCAGGCTGCAGACAAGGCAGGGAAAAGAAGATGTAATAGCATTCCAGGAAGAGGCATATGTGAGGAGCAGTTAGCTTTTGCACTGGCAGACTCTCTGAGGGAACTACCCAAAGAAGGGTCTGTAGCCCCCGAAGAGGATTTCTCATTCAGCCATCGTGGTAGTGGAGCAGAAAGAGAAGAAATGCAGTGTTGGGAAGAGGTGGGCTTGGCCTCTGAAGGTTCCTCAGCATCTTGTGCAAGCGAAGGGGAAAGCACCGAGGCAGCTGGCCCAATGAAGCCGTGTTATGTACTCTTGGAGAACCTCATTCACGAGAGAAAAGCAAAGCAGGAATATTATTTAATACCCACAGTTGCAAAAAAGCTACCACCAACAATGCAAAACAAGGCTGCTGTTTTTAAAAAATTGCAAGTTGCCCTTTATGACACGCTGGATGAAAGCTACATGAAAAAGCTAAAGGAGTCACAAAACTTGGAAAACATGAAGGCATTGCCAGAAAATGAGAATGCGAACAAGACAGAAGGTGGCGTGGAGCTGAACTGCTCTGTTAAAGGATTGCGTTCTGGACAGTTAGACATTGGAAAAGGAAACACTGAAAATGAAATCAACAAAACCCCAGATATTTCTAACCTATGGGATCAAGGAGTTTTTGCAAGGTTTTCTCTTAGGTCATCCAACTATGAGCCAATCATGAATCTTTGCCATGTGCAAAAGTCTGAAAAAGATGCAGGAAGCTTACAGATGGATTATTTTCTCACTCCTGAGACACAGGTGCTAAAGACCAAATCTGCCGAAATGCTTACAGAATGTGAGAACAACTTGGGTAAACAGGCAGAAAGGAAAGGTACTTGTGACGAAACAGAAGACTATGGAGATCTGAAAATAATCACTGGATTTTCAGAAGCATCTCTGGATAATGCTAGTCAATTCAGCAACAGAAATCATGTCTGTATTTCTCATAGGGAAGCTTTGCAAATCAGCTCTGCTCGTTTGTCTGAAACTTCATTGAATGAAGCAGAGTTCTCCAAAACATCTGTCAGACATATGGAAGCTTTGCCTGATAAAATCAGTCATGATGGAGAAGTGTACCAGGCAGTCTGTGACTTAGATAAACTTCAATTCGTTTGTCCCCTGGCAGTGCAGGATCTTAATTTAGACATGAAGGATATGATTCTGGGAAAAATCAAAGGTAAGATGTCTACACAGAGGATAGTTTCAGATCTGAAAACATTGGCTGAAAAAGTCCTTGACACTCAGCTGGATGTAGAAAAAGAACTAAGCCGAAACAGTCCTTTGTTCAGGAACAAAGATCTGGGTGCACTCGTGCTTCTTCTTGACACTGCTGCGGCCATGGATGAGGGGGTTCACATGTGTGTCACCAGTGAGGAAGAATTCAAAGCATTGGAGCATGGAGATGCCCTTTTAGATGGTGGCATTAGCTTCCCACAGTCAGAAAGCAAGTCAACATGCCTGACACCCAGAGATGATGTTACACTTAAGAACGTCGAGGTGAGAGAAGGAAGATTGCCATATGAACCCAATACTGCCTGCGAAAGAGAAACTAGCATTGCAGAAGAAAGCGTGAATCCTCAACCAGCTGAAGAAAACAAGCGGGTGGGAGTATGGTTATAATTACGGGCTTTAAAGATTGCAAGAATGTGTTTTAGGAAAGTATAGAAACGGAGCCAGTGGAACAAGTTCTTAAACAGATGGGGACAGCAGCAAACCTTGGTGGGCTGTTCTCCCTGCCCTGACTTAAGAGTAGTTAATTGCTATCTTACTTACATTAGCCATGACTAATGCTAAGACAGGATTTACCAAGATGAGCTAACCTGCTTCAAGCCTGGATTAAGCATCCTGGTGAAGTGGGAAGAGAAGAATATTTGGCATTCTAGAAGTTCTAGACCTATGTTCTTCTCATAGATTCAGGACTATTTTTAACATGTTGGATCTTCCTGATGGTTAGGTCCCCTAGGATATGGAATGGGCTTCCAAGGGAGGTGGTTGAGGTCCCATCAGTGAGGGTGTTCGAGGAAAGATTGGACAACCACGTGTTGGGGATTACATGTGTGGAGCTGGCTGGAGCCGGGGGTCAGACTAGATGGCCCAGGAGGCCCCTTCTGACTTGCTTTGTTTCTATGTTTCTACAATACCAGATGCAAGATCTGGTTCATGAGAAAAATCCACAGAATAGAATGAAGGCCACACCCTCGCCAGCCCCACCAAAGACAATCCCTTCCCATTGTTCCCTTTGTTCTATTTAGCCGAACTTTGGCCTCAGGCAGGTCTGCAACTGAAAATTGTCCCAGCAACCCTACAGCTTTGCAGTATGAAATCTAAGTGAGTCTCCGAAGGGTAGGAATTCTGTAATTTAGGACAGCCTGAGGCAGCCCCTCTACATGCACCTATCATTCTCCGGATATGATTCACAGATGTTCATGGCTGCCTGGGATGACGGAGCAGAGGGGAGGTAGGATGGTGGGTGTGTTTGTAACTGGTCAGCAAAAAGCAAACGAGGCTAGTTTGAAGAGGACCACAGAAGAGCAAAGCAGGAAGGGACCAGTAAGGTCATCAGGCTGAACCCCTTACTCAGTGTAGTACCCTCAAGTTATGTTATGGTTTATAATTGGTGTCCTCTTTCTGTCTCAGGAAGAAGAACGCCCGCAGCCACGGCAGTCTCAGGGTGTGCAAATGGTCTTTTACGTAGGTCCTCTTACTTTTTACGGGCTTCATTGTTTTATGGTTCTAATTTAGGCACTGGGAAACGTGGCCTGATTTCAGTGCAGAATCGAATCTCTGCTTTAGTCTTTAGCTTCTCTCTCAAGTGGAAAATGGACAGAGTTCATTTAATTTTATAGCACATTTATTAATGTATTGTCGAGAGGCAGAATGTGATCGAAGCATCGTGCCCCACCATCGTGGCACAGTGCTGGAAAGCGGCTGCCTCTGACTAAAGGCTGCTTCCTGAGCCGCTTCCGTAGGTGCCTTGTCTAGAGTGAAGCCATGACAGAGTTCTTGGCTTTTGTGTCGTGTCGTATGGGGAAGGCTGGAGCACAGTGCTGATAGAGCAGATGTGTTACGTGTAAAAGGTCCCTGCTTCACTCTCCATCAGTTCTGGATAGGGAAAATCTGAAAATCCCAGCATCTGAAACCTTGGAGAGCTGCTGTGCAGGCAGAACTGAATGGGATGGATCGATTGTCTGAGCTGGTATGAGGCAGACTCGTGTGAGGTCTCGGAATGCAGTGAAGAGAAGATGGTGAGATCTTCACTTTGCCTTAATTGTCTGATTCCCCAAGTCGCATAAGAAGGAAAAGGCCCGTGAAAGCGCTTACTAGTGAACATGTTCTGTGGCACATCCTTGCGCATGCAGCACACACTTGCTTGGAGAGGGATAGCGATGGCCACACAGCCCTGCTTCATAGCTGGCGTCCGAGGTACTCGCCCGGAACTGGCTTGGAGCACCTCTTCCTGTAGGTGGACTCAGACACCCCTGGGGCATGTGGTGGCCGCTTAAATGCACTTGTTTGCTGGCCACAGACTTCGGAAGAGGACACTTTGCACCCGAGGCTGTTGCGCTTTCTTGTGGGTTTGTGAGGCCTTCAGGACGGCTACCCAGATGAATGCGTTGCACTCTGGGCTGCAGCTGCCCCAAGGAATCGCTTCCAAGTCTGACCCCTTCCTCCAGTGCGCTGGTATAGATGTGGCTCTCTTTTAGAGGGGTCTGTAGATGCCCCTGCTTATGTGTTACGAATCATTGCTGACACCACAAAATGTTTCCTGTCATCTATATTTTCTGGGAGCGAAGGAAGAGAGAACAGACAAGATGAAGCATCTTCGCTTGGCCCTCCAAGAACCAGATGGAACCAGTGGGACTATAGATTTGCCAAGACGATCAGCTTAGTAATTATGAAGTGGCGTGAGAGGAAAGGATGGAGGAAATGGCACCTCATTAATTACCACAATGAGTTGATAAATATCAGTGTTAGAGGGGGCTCAGCTTTGTTTTGTGGGTTCACTCTTCTCGGAGAGCAGGCTCTGTTGCTCAGGTGCCACAATGCTGTGTCTGATTAAGCTGTCCTTCTTTAGCACTTTCGGTATACTTGTCTTGCAGCTCTTGAATTGGTGTTTGCAAATGGTGCTAAGTTTGTATGTGCTGAAATATGTCTTCAAGTGCTTGGGCAGAGATGCTTCTTGATTTTGCAAGCTGGAGTGCTTTAACTGGTCTGTGTTTCTGGTGGAGAGAAATGCAGGTTGAGACAGTTGTGGTAGATCGCAGCTCTTCATGCACAGTCACCAAGCACTAGAAATATTGTGGAAAATAGTACCATTTGGACCCTGGTCCTGAGACTTGGCTTTGCGCAATTGGCTGGAAGCAGAATGAAAATGCAAGTCCATGTGGCCATTAGTACAGCACTTCTTTATCCAACAAGGTTTTTCCTTATTCACAAATAATATTCAATAAAGATACCATTTAGTGTTAATTAAGAGCTCCCTGTTTTTACTTTCTGCTTCCATGTTTTCTCTATTGAGGGCAGAAGATCAAACAAGATCAGTTTAATTAAAGTGTAGCAGTTCTGAAAAGCCTCCATGGGACTCACAGGTGAAGCTGGTGCTGTAATTTTGTTTTAAATTTTTTAAATAATCAGAAAAAAGGGACAAGACAGTGCACAAAATACTCAGATATAAGAAGCTGGCAAGTAAATGATCTGGATTCTCTCTTTTAAAGGATATACATTCCAGGCTAGAATGTTTCCATTGGGGTTTTTTAATGCACTTTTAGAGGATTAGTTTGGTGTTATTGCTACTTCTAAAAATATTTAATGGCAGCTAATTCAGTGGATTGAAATTCATGCTGGGCTCAACACTGAGTTATTCTGAAATATGTTGGAATAATTCAGTGAACTGAAAAGTTTGATCAAAAGTGGAACTATAACTCATAACATTGCAGTCAGTAAACTAATAGCATTTTATGGACCAAAGTGTTGGGAAAAGTTATGCAAATGTTTGTACCAATATCAAGTATTTTATCAGGTAAAATAGGACAGGAGTTTGTTTTTAGCTAGGTGCAGTCCAAGATTAATCCAGCAAAAGCATTAATTGTAGCTATTTAGCAGGGTTACAGTTGGTTTAACTGACAGATTAATCAACTAAAGTGTTGGTTGATTAAGTTATGCAAGAGCAAATGAAGGTAGAGTTGCATATTAATTGGTTAATAGGCCTATGATCAACTAATCCCCTTTTAAGTAATTCTTGAATTTCTCTTTTGGAATAAAGCAACAACATTGTTCATAGTAATATGCATATTATCATGCAGTGACTTACATAAGGTACAGAACTTTTAAAAAGTTGTACGAAGACAACAATCAATGTTATCTTAAATAGAAGGTGTTTTCTGGTCACTGTCTATAGATTTTACCTCCACTAGACAAAGGAAAAGCACAAACATGAGAAGAGGGTCTTCGTATTTGAGGTTTACTTAATGTGTACTTGAGCCTGTCCTCTGGCCTGCAATTCTGTTGATTCCTAAAACAAAGGCAGGAAGGAGGCAGCTGGAATGGAAATATATGTGCTGATCAGTTAAGATGTTGCGTCCACATTGCAAACCCAAATGAACCAGGCGTTACTTTACACCTCATTTGTGAATTCCTAGTTCTGGAACTAGCAAGTCCACAAGTCTGTTTGTCAGAGTTGGAATCCTTGGAAGTTCATATCTGCAAGGAAGAATGTGTGGTAATTTCTTCCACTCAAAGTGTTTGCTTGCCTTGTTCTAAAATTCTGTTTTCCTTCCTCCAGGAATTGGCTGAATCAAAAGTCAAACTTCTTGGAACTCCTAGTGATGGCAATCAGATGTTGAATTTGGAGCTTATAGGGCTGAACGATTCTTCGGATAACAAGGTGCCCATTAATAGATTCCAGTACCACGATGAAATAACGAAGTATATGATTAGCAGGGAATACTGGGACTGTTAGGGTTGAGGTAGGCCTTTCAGAGGTATTTCAGAGGGTGACTGAAATACTGACTTGCTGTCTGGCAGCGATGTCAAGAGGCTTCTGTGGGAAGAGCTCACGTTAACTTGTCTCCAGGGCCAAAAGCACACAAAGGACGCCTGCCTCTCCGCGGTGAATGTGTGGGCCCTAAATAATGCTTGTCCCAGTCCGTCCATTTGTTGGCTTACATGCTTTACAGTGCCTGTCATCTCAGTGGATTGTCATGCAGAAGAGGGACGAGAGTCCTGGGAAGGGCAGTTCATCTGCTGTGTTGCCGCGTGTTCCTTTTTAGCTCATTTTCTAGCCCTCATGAAATGTGTTGGCAAAACGGGATTGTGCAGTCCTAGTTTGTCTTGTTTTTAGGTTTGATTCCTAAGAGTTGGACACATTCAGCCCTTGACTCACATTTTGTTCTCACAAGGTCAGCAATTTCCGCTTGTTTTCTGTCACAGGCAACATTAACGGCAAAGTCTGGCTGGAAGGTTCCTCCAGATAAGCCCCCGCTTAGATGTAAGGGTGGGTGCCACCGGCTCCATGCCCTGCCCTGGACACGGCCTGTTCCGTGCCGCATTTGAAAGGAGTGCCTTTGTGCTCTTGGCATAGGTAGAATTTGGATTTCCTTGTGTGCGTGTGTTATTTTTCCCCTTGGAGCTTTTACAGTATTGATAAATATACACAGTCAGAAGATTTTACCAAAGATAAATAAATGCATTCTGATCAGTTCAAAGTGCTATTGCTAATACATTGGTGAGTTTAAAAGATCACACATCACAATCATTACATATACACAGTTTGCTCAGTTGTCTATTCAGAAGCCAAGTTGTCTTTGTAAGCTGCCTGGAGAATCCTTTTGGATAAGTGGGCAGCATATAAATTTAAAAATAAAACATGAAAAGCTAAATAACACTTTGGGGATATTCTGATTGGCTTGCCCATTAGGAACAGATTCATTTTCTCATGATACTTTATGCTGTTTGATGTGTCTCTTCCTTCATAAAACCACGTCAGATATTTACCACCAAATTTTATTTATTTATTTATTTAAAACTTTTCTATACCATCCCCATACTTAAAAGTCAATTTAGTCCAAAACAAACAAACATACAAACAAACAGTTGCCCAGCATCCAGTGTTAAAATATAAACCCACCACTAAAACAAATTAACAATTAAAAAATAAATGACATTCTGGGCAGCTGAAATTTTTCATTTGCTGCTACGCCAGTAATGTTGCCAACTTTTTCTTGTTACATCCAGAGCCACATCTTCTCTATATTCTACAGACAGTGAATTAAGTGGAGAAAACTTTGTTCAGCTTCATGTTTGTTTTTATTTTATTAGTACAAAGCTCCCACTGCCATATTGGAACAAGGGAGCTTATTATAACAAGTGGATTTAGAATTCATCCATACTTTGTTAAATTTTTACCTCACCTTTCTACTAAAGATAGTGCTAAAGACCAAAGGCCTCTTGTTTGTTAATTTCGTTCTGATCAGAATACGCAAGAAGCCCTTCACTTCATCCCATTTTTTCTTTCTCTCTGCCGTCACTGTAATAGCTGCCGCGCAAGGAAAGTCAAGGCAGCCCTGCTGCTCTGCGGCTGAGCGATCAAAAGGGGATGCTGCCCTCAGTAAGCAAGTCCTTGCATTCCGGTAAGTTGCTGACCATCCACTGAGGTTGCCCTGAGCCATCAGCTGTTTGTAGATGTCCCTTTGCGTCCCACTGTCTCCCCGGTAGACGGGCTGTTCTGCGTACTCCTACTTTGCCCTCAGAATGTGGCTTTGGCCAAGAGAGAAGAGGCCAGAGTCCAGTGAACTCGTGGCTGAGTGGCAAGTTCTTCCTAGCACAGGTTTTTGCACTGCCTCGCACTGGAATGCGGATGCGTTGGACGAGAAGAGGCCACGGGTCCCTCCTTTCTTTGCATGACGCCACCAGGGCACATTTATTCATGTACTTATTTCCATTTCTATGCTGCCCTATAACCTGAAGGGCTTACAATGCTAAAACAAAACAAAAACCTATGTACAATGCAATAAAACAATTTGTATACCAATAAAATAGATAAAATAGATAAAACTGTGAAATTATAAATGGCATCACATAATAAAATATATCCACACACACCAATAAGCACAACCAGGAAATGAACATGGCACATTACAGAATAGAACCCCCCAGTTGCAACTTCTGGAAGGATGCCCACATGTGCCCCGTTCACACACAGCTAGCGCCAGCCAGAGATGCCTGCCTCGTCTCCCTCCGCAGTGTGGATTCTGCGCTGTTCATCGTTTTAGTGTTGCAGCATCGTGCGGTGAAAGTTAGACTTGTGTTGTTCTGTGAGAAAAGGGTCTGTTCAGGCTCTAATTTAGTGGCCAGTGGCCAGTTTTCCACACTGCTACTGGCTTAATCAAGATGCCCCCACTCAGGCGAAAAGTCCTTCATCCACTGGCAGGAAGACTGGGCACTGCTGCCTGGGCCAAGCCTCACTGTTACAACAGGAATGTAGGTGCTGAGACTGCAGAAAAGGCTTAGCCCCTTGCGGAGAGTCGGCGCAGATCACAGAATCTGCGTTAGTTCTTCTGCAGCTTGGTTAGGAAGAATTTTGGAAAGCTGACATAATCGCTTTTGTTCCAAGATGAGAGCAGGACGAAGAAGAAAAGTCAGAGACTGGATACGACACCGCTTTGCAGCTCTCAGCTGTCTCAGGAATGGAGTCGTACGAAGGTTGTGGATGCCTTGAGCGGGGCCCTCCGGAAAAGGTAAAATGCCCGAGCATCCTGGGGTACACAAGAAGGGAACTCGGCTTGAGGCGGTGCTCACATGACCTGCAGCTCATCAGTGGATGGCGTTCCATTCAGCGCCTCCTTCCCAGGGCACCAGGCACATGTGCGGGTTCCCAGGTTGCCCGTTCTGATAATAGCTGGAGCTCTGCGACTCCTCTTGGGGGTTTTCTTTGGCAGCAAACTCTGAAGGCCGCCAGGAAAGCTCCCCAGTGGAGCCAGTAATCCGCGAGGGAACTGAGGAGGCGAGCGCAGCCAGCCTGGTGCACTCTTGGAGGACCGGGGTGGGGTGGGGAATGGCGCCTTTGTATAATTGAAAGAGTGAGAATGGGAAGAAGGTGGTGAGCACATCTGTTCTCAAGGGCTGGTTCTGCCCTGGCCGACGGGAAGCCTCACAAAACCCACAGCCCGGCTTGTTGGCTGCCCCAGCAATGCGTGCTTGTTGGCCCTGCACCGTGCACCAAAAGTTCAGAGATCTGGCTGCCCCCACCACAAGCAGTGCCGTGGGGAACCTCCCGTGGTGCTTCCTGTTATGCACACACCAGATCAGTGACAGAGTGTTCGGAATCTTAGCATGCTCTGAAAGAAACACACGTGAAGCGCTTGTGTGAGGCATGCTTTCGTCTTGAGATTCTGGTGTTGGCTGGCCTCTCTGAGGAGCAGTCAAAGCGGCCACTGGCCTGGCTGCTTGTGAATTGGTTTGAAAAGAGAGGCAGAGATGTACATTGGCTGGTGGATGGATGCTCTGGTGGATAAAAACGGTGGATAAATCAGCACGTTTCTCACCTGCTGCATTTCAGGCTGGATGATTTTCCTGATTTGAATGTGCCAAAAAATACTGTATCAAAGGTAGCAAAGAAAGTAGAGAGGGAGATCTTCAGACTCTTTTGCTGTGTTAACCAGCAGTATAAAGCCAAGTACCGTAGCTTGCTCTTCAATCTGAAATCTACAGAAAACCAGGTGAGAAACAAAAAGCAAAATGCAACTTTTCCCCACTCTTTGTTTGCCTTACAACTTCTTTTACGAGCAACATAATCCAATTGCAGGTTGTGGTGGTGGTGGTGTTGTTAATCGGGAAGTCACGTCTGACCCATTGCAACCCCATGCACAACATTCCTCCAGGCCTTCCTGTCCTCCACCATCCCCCGGAGTCCACTTAAGCTCACACTTAAGCTCAATGACTCCATCCAGCCACCTCATCCTCTGCCGTCCCCTTTTGGCTCTGGCCTCTTGGCAGAGCGGCAGAGCAGCAGAGGCACAGGCTGGGAGAGAGGGCTGAGTGGCCAGAGGACGGGCGAAGGCAAGGCAGGGGCTGGGCAGGGGAGCAGGGGGCCAGGAGCAGTGGAGAGGGGGGGGGTCAGAGAGCGAGAGCAGCCAGGGGGAAGCACGGGGCAGGGCCACTGGCCGGAGGGACTGAGAGGGCCCAGCTCGGGCGGCATCCCTTGTCTGCGTCCCTGAGCTGTGGTCCGGACGGTCCAGGTTCTCCCTTCCCTGAGACACAGTGGTTGTTTGTTTGATTGTTTGTTTGTTTGTTTTTTTCTTTGTGTGGTTTTGTTTTGTTTTGTTTTGTTTGCGCTTTGTTGTATTTTGTCTTTTCTTCCAATTTAAATTTAAGTTTATTTTCTCTTGTGTGTGTGTGTGCAAGTGGGGGTTTTGCCTGGGAGAACTGGGCGAGTGAGAGGAACTGCAGGACTGACAAGGCAGGGGACCAAGGTAAGGTCTCGGAAGGGTTACAGATGGCAGACCAGGAGATGGCCTTGGCGGGAGTCACGGGTGTTGCTGTCCGCTGCGAGAGCTGCGACATGTTCGCCCTTTTCCCCCAGGAGAGGCAGGGATACACTTGCCCTCGGTGCAAGATGGTGACCCTGCTAGAGGAGGAGGTGAGGTGCCTGAGGGCCAAGAGAGCTCTCCAGGCCCCCCCGCAGCAGCCCCCCTCTCGACAGAGGGCTGAGGGAGAGACCACAGGAGGAGCAGCTGCGGAGCCATGGAGGTATGTCACCCGCAGGAGGAGGAGGCCAGCACGGCCTCCTCCTTCTCCTGGCACAGATCTGGAGCTGGGAAACAGGTTCTCTCTGCTTGGGGAGACTGGGGCTGAGGAGGCCTCAGGGGACCAGCAGGACCCCCAGCCTGGGACATCAGGAGGCAAGGGAGCCACTGCAGGAGAGGTGAGGACCAGGGCACGGCTGCCCACCAGCACCGAGAAGGTACGGCGGCGGGTGATAGTTGTTGGGGACTCCCTGCTGAGGGGCACTGAGGCGGCGGTGTGCCGCCCCAGCCTTGAGACAAGGGAGGTTTGCTGCCTGCCAGGCACACGCATCCGGCACGTGAAGGACAGAGTGGAGCGTCTTGTTCGCTCCAGGGGTCACCAGCCACTCCTGGTGATCCATGTGGGCACAAACGATGTGGCCAGGCAGGATGTGGTGGGACCACCAGGGACTTTGAGGCCTTGGGGAAGAAACTCAGGGAGCTGAAGGCCCAAGTGGCCTTCTCGTCAATCTTACCTGTCCGGGGATTTGGGCCAGGAAGGGACAGGAGGGCCTCTGAGGTGAATGACTGGCTTAGGGTGTGGTGCCAGAAGGAATGCTTCGGGTTCCTCGACCACGGCACTCGTTTTCTTGCCAATGGACTTCTGACAAGAGACGGGTTACACCTCACGAGGATGGGGAAAAGGTCCTTTGGAGATGCTCTAGCGAGCTTCTTCCAGAAGACTTTAAGCTGAGCCAGTGGGGGGGGGGGGTTCAGGCCCCCCAGTAAGGTGTCTGCACTGGACAAGTGTGGGGGGAGGATCGGGGCTCAGGGAGCAGGGCTTTAGAGATACTGCAGGGACTGACAGGACTTCTACAGAGAGGGGCCAGGTACCAGGGAGGATGGGAGGAAGGAGGATGCTGGGCACTCCAAGGAAAGGAAGCGGTGGGAAGGAGTTGAGGTGCATGTACACCAGTGACAAGCGGGGTCCCCCAGGGCTCTGTCCTGGGGCCGATCCTGTTTAATCTTTTCATTAACGACATGGAAGAAGGGGTGAACAGTCTGCTCATCAAATTCGCAGACGACACTAAAACTGGAGCAGTGGCCACAACTGAGGAGCAGATACACCAGATCCAAAAGGACCTGGACAGACTATGGAAGTGGGCAGGAGACAACAGGATGGCGTCCAATGTGGATAAGTGCAAGGTCTTGCACTTGGGGCATAGGAATAGCTGTCATAAGTACAGGTTAGGTGACAAGTGGCTGGAGAGCAGCACTTGTGAAAGGGACCTCAGGGTACTGGTTGACCGCAGGCTAAACATGAACCAGCAGTGTGATGCGGTGGTCAAGAGGGCGAATGCCACCCTTGGTTGCATAGCCAGAAGTGTGGCTTCTAGATCAAGAGAGGTATTTCTACCACTCTACATGACTCTGGTGCGCCCGCAACTGGAGTATTGTGTTCAGTTTTGGGCCCCTCATTACAGAAAGGATATAGCCAGGTTGGAGTCAGTGCAGCGTAGGGCCACAAGGATGGTGGCCGGTTTGTAGGGGATGCCGTATGAGGCAAGACTGAGGGAACTGGACCTCTTCAGCCTGGAGAAGGGGAGACTCAGAGGGGATCTGTTAGCAACATACAGGTATGAGGGGATGTCACACGGAGGTGGGTAGTGACCTGTTCTCCCCTGCAGAGGAAGGCAGGACGCGCTCCAGTGGAGCAAAGCTCAGGGAGCCAAGGTTCAATTTGGATGCCAGGAAGCACTTCCTGACAGTTAGGACCCCGAGGGCGTGGAATGGGCTTCCACGGGAGGTCGTTGAGGCCCCATCGGTGAGGGTGTTCAAAGATAGGCTGGACATGCACATGGTGGACATGTCATGAGCAGAGCCGGCTGGTGCCGGAGGTCAGACTAGATGGCCCGGGAGGCCCCTTCTGACTCGCTCTGTTTCTATGTTTCTATGTTTCTTTTGCCATCTATTGCTCCCAGCATTAGGCTCTTCTCCAGGGAGTCCTTCCTTCTCATTAGGTGGCCAAAGTATTTGAGTTCATCTTCAGTATCTGGCCTTCTAAAGAGCAGTCAGGGTAGATCTCCTCTAGGACTGACTGGTCTGTTTGCCTTGCGGTCCAAGGGACTCGCAGGAGTCTCCGCCAGCACCACAATTCAAAGGCCTCAATCCTTCAGCGCTCAGCCTTCCTTATGGTCCAGCTTTCACAGCCATACATTGCAACTGGGAAAACCATAGCCTTGACTATACGCACTTTTGTTGGCAGGGTGATGTCTCTGCTTTTTAGTATGCTGTCTAGATTTGCCATAGCTCTTCTCCCCAGGAGAAGTGTCTTTTAATTTCTTGGCTGCAGTCCCCATCTGCGGAAACTGGAGACCAGGAAAATAAAATCTGTTGCTACCTCCATTTCTTCCCCATCTATTTGCAAGGAAGTGAGAGGACCGGATGCCATGATCTTAGTTGTCTTAATGTTGAGTTTCAAGCCAACTTTTGCGCTGTCCCCCTTCACCCACATCAAGAGGCTCTTTAGTTCCTCTTCACTTTCTGCCATGAGAGTGGTATCATCTGCATATCTGAGGTTGTTGATATTTCTCCCAGCAATCTTGATTCCAACTGGTGATTCATCTAGCCCTGCCTTTCTCATGATGTGCTCTGCATATAAATTAAATAGGCAGTGTGACAGTATACAGCCTTGCCAAACTCCTTTCTCAATTTTGAACCAATCAGTGGTTCCGTGTCCAGTTCTCACTGTTTCTTCTTGACCCGCATACAGGTTTCTCAAGAGACAAATAAGATGGTCTGGTACTCCCATCTCTTGAAGAACTTGCCACAATTTGTTGTGATCCACACAGTCAAAGGCTTTAGCATAGTCAATGAAGCAGAAGTAGATGTTTTTCTGGAACTCCCTGGCTTTCGCCATGATCCAGCGTATGTTGTCAATTTGATCTCTAGTTCCTCTGCCTCTTCAAAATCCTGCCTGTGCTTCTGGTAGTTCTTGGTCCACATACTGCTGGAGCCTAGCTTGTAGGATTTTGAGCATCACTTTGCCAGCATGTGAAATGAGTGCAATGGTGCAGTAGTTTGAATGTTCTTTGGCATTACCCTTCTTTGGGATGGGAATGTAAACTGACCTTTTCCAATCCTGTGGCCACTGCTGAGTTTTCCGAATTTGCTGGCATATTGAGTGTAGCACTTTTACTGCATTGTCTTTTAAGATTTCGAATAGCTCAGCTGGAATGCTGTCACCTCCACTAGCTTTGTTGTTGCTCAGACTTCCTAAGGCCCATTTGACTTCACATTCCAGGATGTCTGGCTCGAGGTCAGTGACCACCCCATCGTGGTTATCAGGGATGTTAAGCTCTTTCTTGTGTAGTTCTTCCGTGTAATCCTGCCACCTCTTCTTAATCTCTTCTGCCTCTGTTAAGTCCCTGCCATTTTGGTCCTTTATCATACCCATCTTTGCATGAAACGTTCCCTTCATATCTGCAATTTTCTTGAAGAGATCTCTGGTCCTCCCTATTCTATTGTTTTCCTATGGAGTATAGATCTTTACAACATCGGACTCTCCTTTCATCACCAGATACATCCACTGAGTGTCCTTTCGGCTTTGACCCAGTCGCTTCATTCTTTCTGGCGCTACTAGTACTAGCCCTCCGCTCTTCCCCAGTAGCACATTGGACACCTTCCGACCTGAGGGGCTCATCTTCCGGCGTCATATCTTTTTGCCTTTTGGTACTGTCCATGGGGTTTTCATGGCAAGATACTGGAGTGGGTTGCCATTTCCTTCTCCAGTGGATCATGTTTTGTCAGAGCTCTCTGCTATGACCTGTCCGTCTTGGGTGACCCCGCACGGGATGGCTCATAGCTTCATTGAGCTACGCAAGCCCCTTCGCCACGACAAGGCAGTGATCCATGAAGGGGAGATTGTGGAGATGGGATAGTAAAGGGTCTTTATTTATCTCATGTCTACTCTGTCTTTTTTACCTTTCAAAGAAATCAAGGCAGTTTCCAGCATTCTCCTCCTCCTCTCTATCTTGTCTTCACAACAACGACCCTGTGAGGTAGGTTGGGTTAAGAGGCCAACTGACCCGCAGTTGTCCCGTGAGCGCCATGGCTGAGCGTGGACCGGAACCCAAGTCTCCCGAGTCCCAGTGCCTCGCGCTTAACGGCTATAGCACGCTTGCTTGGTTTTTTATCAGTAGCTTTTGTCACTATTACCGTCCATTAATCTTAATGACTTCTTTAGACTTCATCAGTAACAAAATACTGATTTCTTCCCCAGATGTGCTGGTGCAGTTTTAATGATGGTACTTTACAGCACAGAGAATTGTAGGTCAGGGTGGAAAAGGTACAGGATCTCGAGAGCAGTCAGGCCCAACCAAAAGAAAATGAGTAAAAACTAGAAGATCTTTCTGATCAGTTTCCTGGCCACCCCCCTTGTCAGCAAATGTTTTAATGCAGCTGCACTTCATACTGGACAGCCTGCCATCCGACAGCATTCAGGTGGGAAGCAAAGCAGCAAATGGAACTCCCTGGTACTTTGCTTCCTCACCGTCCACGGACGGTGCCTCCTCTGCCACGCAGGGCATTGCTGAATCAGGGCAGCACGTTTCGGGTGGCTGGAGTGGCACACTTGTGCAGCTCCAAACTACCAGCAAAGGGTTTTAAAAATAGAATGTTCATACGTGTAGCACCAGCGGAAACCAATTGCAAGTGGATGGCTAACCAGCCGCAACTGCCGCCATGCACTGCTTGGGCCCTTTGAAGGGCCGCCTGCTGTTGCCTCCAAGGTGGCAAAAGTGGTCCCTGGAGTGGGGCGCTGGGAAAGCAAGTGCGGTGGCTGTAAATGGGCTGGGAGTGGAGTGGAGAGCAGCGTCGGGGCAGCTTCAGATACCCGTCCCCTGGAATGCCGTCTGGAGTTGGTTCGGGGAGAACCAACGCCGACCAGGATTGCTTGTTGTGGGCACTGCAGCTCATTTGCTGGGTGCGTTGCCAGCTTATTAAAATGTGGCTGTTCTGTTTTACCCAGTATTTTATTTTATGGTTTTGTGTTCTGAATTGCACAGAGAGCTTTGGCTTGTGGGCAGTCTAGAAAGGCTGTGCTAAATAAATCAATAATAAATCAATCCATCTGTGTGTCTTGTTTGCCTGCTCTTGCCAAGGCACCGTGAGTCTCTCACCCTCACTGAAACAACCATGCAGGAGGTTACGTGGGACAGCGGTCATGGTTTTGTTGTGTGCAGCTGTCTCGCAAGGGCTGTTGATTGTCTTGTTTCAGCACCTCTTCCGCAGGGTGCTGCTCGGAGAGATCACGCCAAAGAGATTGGTTCAGCTGAGCTCTTTAGAGTTGGCACCGAAGGAACTGGCAGAGTGGAGAGCCAAAGAGAACAAACGTGTAAGTCTTTCTTTTGTACTCAGGAAAAGGCCGTATGAAGCGGCTGAACTTCCAGCTTAAGCTTGCAAGTTGCTTGCGGCCTGGTTGGAAGATGCACTTGGCGACAGTTATCTTACTTGGAGGAGGTATCGTAACTCAAGCTGCAGGATTCCACGGGACTTCATTCTTTCAAGTGTGTCCTTGTGCTTGAGAGGTTTCATCCTTTAAACAGTGGCAAACTCACATCACTGAATACGTGCTTTGTCATTCTGGTTTCCGAACAAGTGTATGTTCATCATGCTATATATTTATAGTAAGCATTGTTTCTGTATAATAATGTTTTTGCAAACATCATTTCCATATTGGCATGCTGCATCTTAGCATATTGTGAGGTTGCTCAAAAAGACATCCTTTAAAGACCTGTGTTTACCATTGTGCTGTTTGCAGATGCTGGAAATTATAGAGAAAGAGGCGCGAGAAACACCAGAGAGTTGCTCTGCAAAGTTCACCCACAAAGGAGTTGTGGAGATACACCGAGAAGAACACGAGGACTTGTCATTCCAAGAGGTATGTGTGAGTGTGTGGTAGTGTTCAGGCAAACACAACTAACTGGACAAACGTATACTCAACTCTCTTAATTCTCAAGGAAAATACATAGGTGCTCACCTGTGGTGAATTCTGAAGAGTCACGGGGGTTCTGCAAAATTGGTTATGAAGAGCAAAGGTCATGAATTAACTTCCCCACAGCCAGGGCTCTAGCAAAAGCAGCGCTCCAGGTGTGTTCCTGTGTCTCTGTCCTGCTTCTCTTCAGAAATAGAAACAGAAACATAGAAACAGAGCGAGTCAGAAGGGGCCTCCCGGGCCACCTAGTCTGACCCCTGGCTCCAGCCGGCTCTGCTCATGACATGCCCACCATGTGGATTTCCAGCCTATCCTTGAACACCCACACCGATGGGGACTCAACGACCTTCCGTGGAAGCCCATTCCACACCCTCGGGGTCCTGACTGTCAGGAAGTGCTTCCTGGCATCCAGATGGAACTTGGGCTCCCTGAGCTTTGCTCCATTGGAGCGCGTCCTGCCTTCCTCTGCAGGGGAATGTTCCTTAATAGCGGGAAAGGATGAGAAAATCGTTATGTGCTGACTAGGTGGAAGCAGGGTAGGGGTCTGCGGGTGCAGGGCTGGAAGCTGGTGCTGCGCCAGACCCTTGGGACTCCTCACTGCTGCCTTGGCTTGGAGGCACTGCTGATGCTGCGGCCCCGGCCTTCGGGTGGATCAGCTTGGCGGGTCACACCAGTGCCACGGATGCTCCCCAGAGGCTGCGGGCGGCCTGTGCCGGCCACTCCTGGGGCTGCGGAGTTAGCTGGATTCATGAAATATAATAAATGGGGCTGAATCAGCTAAACAGTGAGTTGGTGGGGCCAAACGTACCGTAGTGAGATGGGAAGGACGCACTAACAGCCCTGCATTCCCGTGAATTCTTTGCAGGTGTCACAGGCACTCATGGAAGGAGACTCCAGTTGTGAGATGCCTGCAGCACCTGTGGCAGAACTGGGAGAGGAGCTCTGCGGTCGCTTGCGTGGCTCTGACTCTTCTAGTTCGGGTAAGTTGGCTTGAACATAGCCTGTAAATGCCACAAGAAGTTTTTGCTGCTGCTGCTGCTGAGAAGGCTTTGATGAACCACCCACTGGATGTTCGTCAGGGGAACTGCAGGATGGACTGCGTGGGATAGATGTGTTCTCTTGAGCGAACCCCTCTTAATGATTTTGACAGGTCTGGAGGGACGGCCTTGTCCTTGGGGTGAGATGCTGGCTTGCCCACTCAGAATCGCTACTCAAATTGCAGCATGTGCGGTGCCACACATTGGCTTGCTGCCCTCCAGTAACCCATGGATTATTGTTGGGTTATTGCTCCTGGCATGCACCACCATTTATTTTGATCATGTGAACCAGGTCGGTGATGGCAGAGAAGACTGGCTTGACACAAAATCCCTTGGTGAGCAATTGGGTATCGCTGGAGGGCCTAAGAGGGAACCAAGACAGGGTTGCTCTTTGGACCACAGGAGGAAGGCTCAGCCAACATCCTTCTCATTTTGGAATATCATTCTCAATAAATGAATAAATAGAATGCCCAATTTATTCTTGAAATCCAAGCTGTACAGACTGTACTAAACTCCAGGACTTTTCACTTAAGTGTGACCATTGATCACAAGAATTTTGCAAAACCCATCTGTAATTCTTTAGGGTTTAAATGGGGAAAAGAGACCTGTTTCTTCTGGCATTACAGGGCAGAAGGCTGCTGGCAGTGACCAGGGTTTCAAGCCACCGTCAAATAAATGGACTCTAAACCAGAAAGCAAACGTTGTGAGACATTTGTTGCCAAGCACAATGGGCTCCGAGAGAGGAGGAAGACCTTTGCGGGTGGCAAGGTCTGTACAGTCCACATCACTCTTCTTCCTAGGCTTTATAAGTGAAGGTACAAGTTATCTAAGAAGGAAACGCTTTTTAAAACGAGGTACTTTATGCGAAGGTGAGTTAGTCTCATGGCTGTCTTAGACATGCTGTCGAGTGTGGCACCGTCGCCATTTGCCCTCTGGAAGAACCCTGCACTGCTTAGGACGCTCAGCCCGGAGCTATGCAAATCGGGCCCAGCCACTCTAGAACCGTTCATGGTTCTGCGTGGTTTGTTAACCGCCCCAAGTCCCACTCTGGGTTGGGCGCTGTGGGCATCGCAACTAGCCGTGCCCAGCAGCGGTAACTGGGTGGCAGACGGGGGCGGGAAACAAGGCACCAGGGACTCTAAACCAGAAAGCAAAGCACCCCTGTCTCATGGGAACCTGCTGACTGTAGTCCATACACAGTAAACATGGGCAGGCCAAAGGAAGACAAATAGCCCAAGATATCGGGGTTCACCTGGCCTTTGCAGCAGTGGAGTGTGGTCCACACTTTTCCCCATCTCTTTTTAGCCCCACCTCAGCGGGCGTCCCCAAAAGACATCGACGAGCGGAGGAGCAGCCTGGGACTGTGGCCATCTGGAAAGGGCTCATCCAGATGTTCAGTGTGAAGCAGTTTCTTGCGGAAGCATATCCCGTTTCTGGCTCCAGCGGCCATCCCTGCCAGGTATGAGCAGGGCTGAGCAGCTCCATGGCAGCCCCGGGGGGCTCCCGAGAGGGCACCACAAGGGTCTTTCCCGGCCAGAGCATTCCCTGCTGTGGAAGCGCACAAAAGGCCCACTGCTAGCGAGAGAGCAGCATGGTGTGCTCGAAGGCCTGCGCGGCTAGAGTGTCGTCCAGGAGCGCCACGGGGCGAGGTGTGCTGAGCACTCGTGGCTCACAGCCAGTGTGTCCTGAGAGCTGGGGTGGGGTAGCAATGGGGAGCGACGGTCCGGCGGCTTGGGAGGCCTGGATTGCAGGACCCCCCAGCCATGAAGCTCACTGCACTGGGGGCAAGGAGGAGGCAGCCGCTGCCTGCCATGTGCCCTCTTCGCTGCCACTTGGCCGTGGGGTGGTTCCCCATGAGACGAGCTGGACGGCCCAGCGAGTTGCCCGAGTCCCAGGCGAGGCGCCCTCCCAGCCGCGCTTCCCTGCCAGTGCCAGCAGAGTGGTCTGCTCCCGGTGCGTTGCCCGGAGCAGGGGCAGGGAGGCGACAGCAGCTCCTCCTTGCTCCCCTCGGTGACCCTGGGAGGGGTGCCGAGGCCCCCTCCATGCGGATTGTAGCAGGGCACCATGGGCCCCGGGCAACTTAACAGGTTGCCTGAATCTGGGCCGACAGCAGCCGCTTTTCTTTGATCTCAGGCAGCGGGTGCCGTGGTCCCATCCTCCCCGTGAGCCGTAAGGGCTGCCGAGACTTGTGTGCACGGCTTGCCCGCTGCGCCGCAGCTGCGCTGGCCAGAGCCGGTGGCAGATGTGTGGCGTCTTTAATGTGGCCGTGATTGTCATGCTCAGTTGTCTTGTGGCTCACCCAGGGCTTGCCGCCTCTGCTTGCGTCAAGGGGCTGCATCGTCCCCGAAGAAGTCTGGGCCTATTTGGACAGCGTTTGGCCAGCAGACCGCAAGGTATCCATCAGAAACGCCTCCTTCCATTCAGACCCTTTCGTTGCTCTTTACAGTAATCAAGCTGGCTCTGGAGATTCCCGCGGGCCTTTCAGGGGAGCAGCCGAGGCCCCAATTTGCCTCCATGGCAGAACTTGTGACACCTTGGCTTCCTCCTGCGTAAAGAGAAGACCTTAGCCATGTGTCTAGCAGAAGGTTCTCCCACCCTGACTCCTGATGGTTATGGGATGCACAGCATGAATGGAAGGACACCCCAACCGGAAGGGGCACCCTTTCTCCCCTTCAGAACTTGAGTGCTACTGATAGATGGAGATACGCCTGCAGTCTGTTCATTCATTAGCCAATTAATAAATTAGAAACATAGAAACAGAGTGAGTCAGAAGGGGTCTCCCGGGCCATCTAGTCTGACCCCTGGCTCCAGCCAGCTCTGCTCATGCCATGTCTACCATGTGCATGTCCAGCCTGTCCTTGAACACTGGTGGAGCCTCAGCCACCTGGTGAGGGTGTTTAAGGATTGGCTGGACAAATTAAGCAACTGTTGTGTTTCCCACATGCGCGTGTATCTCTGTTTCCTCACAGAAGTGGTTGTGGGGAGTCTGGGAGTCATGCATACAGGAAGCAAAACCGAGAGGGAAGGAGGGAGAATATTAGGAAGTAACTTTGGCTGGGGCCTGGGGGGGCTCTTCCTCTGTCCCCATCCATCAGGGAGGATGCCAGTGGGGCGAATAGCACTTGAATGGGGGTGGAGAGGGTTTCCAGGACGCAGGCTCAGCGAGTTGCTTCTCCTCCCACTCTGGGCCCAGTGGAATGCGCCTTCGCCTGGTGCATGGGGGCCAAGACCACAGTGGCGCCAGTGGCAATCTGTCAGATGGAAGGAGGGGCTGGCTAGAGCTTTACCCCCAAGGTGTTGCGGGGGCTTGGAAAGAGGCTCTTTTTATGTCACCCTCCCCATCTGGTAGCCCAACTGTGTGGGCCTGCTCCTGATCCAGACATCCCATGCGTACGTTAAGAACTGACGTGCGCTAGATGAAATACCCGTTTTCAAGCGTTTCCGTATTAAAGGGCATCTGCCTTTTTCTTCCCTTACTTGTTTAGGAGATGGGTGTGATACGGTTCTGTCCCAGCTCGTCCAAGGGCGTTAAGCCTTACAGCACCCTCTATTCCTACTTGAACAGTAGGCAGAGGTACGGCATCGTGGACTGCAGCCGGATGGAGATGCTCCTGGTGCCGCTAGCAGCTCGCCAGCCAGTGCCTTCCAGGCTCCACGCATTCGGTGGCCCAGGTAGGGCTCCTTTCTCGTTTGCCAGACTTCCATGGTCGCAGAGCTGAATGCCGGCACCCCCTGGACATCCTTCTGGAGATTCACCACAGCAGCGTAAATCATGGCTCCCTCCCCTGTCCTCCTTTGCGGTTGTAAAGAGATATCGCTGCCCTATTGCGATTTGTCTTTCACTTGAAGTTTGTTTGTGCAAGCACATTTACAAAAGGCCGAGGAGGAAAGGGCACGATGGGAGTTATTGGTGCTGCAGCTTGGAGACGGCAAGCAAGGGGATGCTAATGGGCAGCAGAGAAACAGGCAGGGGATGCAAAGCTCGTGGAGCAGGGGTGGCTTTCCCTTGGGAATGGGCACTCTCGATAGTCGTTGCTTCAAAAGCCAGGGTGGCGTCGAGGTGAAGAGCCTGGGACTGGGACTCAGGCGCCCCGGGTTCGAGTCCCCGCTCAGCCTTGGAGCCAACTGGGTGACTCTGGGCCAGTCACAGACTCTCAGCCCAACCTACCTCACAGGGTGGTTGTTGTGGGGATAAGATGGAGGCGGAGAGATGATGTAAGCTACCTTGAGCCCTTTATAGGAAAAAGGCAGGATATAAATCGCAATATAAATGAATGAATGAATGAATGAAAGAAATCCATATTGCGGGTTTAGAAAAGGGTGAAATGCAACTAGTGCGTAGTTCGTTATTTGTGGAACCCTGCCCATAGCAAGGGGGCGTGGGGAAGGCCCCACAGCACTTGCGTCTTCTGCAGAGGCTGGCTTGAAAGTCGGTGTGGAGCCAGACGCCGTGGTGGAACTGCGTGTGCTCCTGCCCGGTGCTGTTTCCACGCCCTTTCAGCACTTTGCCGCAAGCATGAGGGGTGCGACTGCCCCTCTGGCAGGCGGGGCAGATTCATGGGTGCTCTGCCTCCGTGCGCTTCAGGGCAGCCTGCAGCAGCAGTCGCCACTGACTGGCCATCCCAGAAAGTCACTTTCCTGAATGACGCCCCCCCCCCCCCCAATAATTGGTCTCGTCCGTGATGCTCTTGCATGCCTGTTTTGAGGCATTTGGTTGTCCAGCTGCTGGAAAAGGATATTAAAATCTCCTCATCGGCATGTGGAAGTGAGCTCACCTCCGGCTTTTCCTTACAAAATGCCAGTGACCCTGTGCCTGCCTCCCGGGTCTGCTATTCCCACGGGGCCGTTGTGAAGGGGTAGAGGGAAGCTGCCGTGGCCTTGCAGAGCGCTGTGTTAGTGGAAGTGGTCCGTCAGGTACATGAAATGTCATCACAGAGATTTTTCTGCTTCATGTGTTGGTCTGTTTCTGATCTAAATACTGTGTGTGTGAAAAGCAAGCCTGACCAGGGAGGCAAAAGTGTGTGTGTCGCCTCTTGTTTTTCCCCGTTAGAAATTAGGTAATTGCCAACAGATTAGAGAGTTGCTTTAAAGGTTTTTAAATTCCACAAAGGTTCCCTTCCTCCCAGTTTGGTTTGCCTTCCAAAGTAGCGGGGTGCTCACGGCAGGCGTGTTCCTGCAGCTTTCTCTACCCCCACAGGAGCCGGGGCGCTCAGTCGTAAAACCACTGGGAGCTGATTCTGGTGGTTTTCCTTGGATTTTAACTACAGTTAAGATAAACATATCCTTTGTTTCTGTTACTTTGTTTCTTTCCTTAGGGCTCGATCCGAGCCACCCTTCCTTGCTGCTGGGGCTAATTCTGCCCAAACGAGCTTGCCCTTTGGAACCAAGGCCCAATCCCAAGCCCGGACCCAAGAGAAAGGGTGACACTTTTAAGGATCGCACCGAAGCAAAGTGCCTTGCCCTTTCTTTAAGCTCAGAAAAAGACAATAGTCAGAGACAGCAACTGTCTTTGGACAGGCTGCTCTGTGGAAATGAATGTGGCCTGGCAGGCCTTCCAGGGCAGGAACCGCTTCCAGTCGAGGCGCACCTAGTTCTCTCGGAAGAGATTGGTGGGGAGTTGCTTCATGGAGAGCCTTCCTCTGTGCACCACAAAGAGGCCAGCGGTGAAGCCAGCCAATCTCCAGTCAGTGGTGCTCCCCCATTGCTCAGTGGATCCCCTCGGAATGGGAGGCAGCTGGGTGACTTGGCGCTGGGCATCTTGGGAGCACAGCCAGATCAGGATGCGGGGCAGGTGCAGTGTTGCTTGGATTCTGACCCATCACATTTCTGGGACGTCCTTGGGCTTCTGGTGCCTTCTGAACAGCAATGCAGAGCAGGAGAAAGCGGCTTCGAGGATCCGTTCTTGCCAAGTATGTTCTGTGCTGAAGTCGTGGTGCCCGGTGAAGAGTCTCAGGCTCGGCCTTTGTCCCCAGCCCCGTGCACCCAGCCTGCTGGAGAACCCAGCTCACTGATGGAGGAAACGCTGTCCCTCATCCAGCACCTGGTGCAGTTGCAGCCTTATGTCCAGACGCAGGAGCTTCTGCCCGCGGCTGCATCCTGTCCCTCTTTCATGCCACAGGGAGGCACCTCCGCGTTGTCTCCGGGTGAAGTGGGGTTCGCTTTTCTGCAGGCCCCCCTTGGCGAGGGCACATGGGCCCAGCAGTAGCTGCAGCTGCTCTTGTCCACTCCCCAAGGACAGTCATGGACCTCTTCCATGGTTTAATCTCTCTGGACCCTTCAAGAGGCAAAGTGTCTGCTGGAAGAGCATAATCAGAGTAAAAGGAGGAAAAAAATACTTTGTTACTATCCGGAACGGAGCCACGTCTTTCACAAGAGCCATGCTTCACTCAATGTATGGCCCACATAGTCATATGGCTGGGCGTATATCCTGCCTGTGGTTGGGAATGACCAGTGCATAAGACTTAAGTACTCTTGAGTACTCACACCTGGCTCACGGTGGAGGCCCAGTGCTCGAAAAAGGCAAATGCGGAGCTGATGTGAGTGGGAACGTTTCCTGTTCGTTCTCCTGGGAAGGAGACCTCCTAGCATTGCGCTGTCTGCTCAGCCACTGGCGGGCTTTGAGTGTCAGCCCGGCTTGTTCGCAAGGAGAATGCCGTCTGCAGGAAGGGTCTTTTGTCCTGGCTTTCTCTCTAAGTTCGTTGCTCGCAAAGTCCTTGTCCTCTCAAAAGCCGTGATCTAGGCTCAGAATGTGGAGCGGCGGATTTTTTCAGTGCAAATGATACTTCTGTAAGCCACTTCAGGGTGAATGTAGATAAGTACTGTGTGAGCACTAAACCCCACTGTCCTGATAAGTGAAGGGTGCAAGGAGACTCCTGCTGTGCTGCTTTGCCTGGCCAGAAATCTGCAGAAGCAGAAGAGGTCAGAACACGGCTTTCAGCCCTCGGCAGGACCCTGGTTGGCCTGCCAGGACATTGGGTGGCCCTTTGCTAAAATGTGGTCCTGCTTGTGTTCACCTTGCGGTCCTTCTTGGGGCCAAGCAAGATGTGATGGTGGCAAGTCAATGCATCGGAACCCAGATTGGGGCAGTGGTGACAAAAGGAACGGGTGGGTCACCCAAGCGAGTGGGTCCCCTGCAAGAGAGGTGCGGGGGGGGGACCACCTTGGAGGAGGGAGTGTGCAAGTTGCGGGGCCAAGTTGCAAGTGAGAAGATTTTTGCCCCCTCTCATGTGCAGTTTTTACTCGTGTGTGCACATGCGTGCCCTTGTGAAGACACCGCCTGGGATTAAAGGCCTGGATATGTCGCTGTTATGCTTCGCTGGGCCCCGGAAATGGCCTGAGTGCTGCCGTGCCAGATCCTGCCCAACAGCTTTGGCGAGCCGCATGCCTCCCACCAACCCAGTCCCAGCCCGGACTGAAAAGCAGCATTCCCCACGCGGTTCTTCAAGGGAGTGAAGATGGGTGCTTGGCTGCCGCAACTGGAAGTCCCGGGTAGAGCAGCACCCCGTGCTGAGGCCTTTAATGCTGGCTTTTAATGGGGTGCTCACAGGAGGGGCGGAAGTAGCAGGACAAGAGAGAATGGCCCAAATACTGAGCATTCTGATGTATCAAGCTGATCCTGCACTGGCATTCGCACGGGCGGCCTTTTCTGTTTTCATGTTGAGGAGCAGGTTTAACAAGTTCAGAGCAATAAAGCTTTTGCTGTTTGAGTAGCAGGAATCATTCTTTAGTGTCCTCGTCCAGACAGATTGTGCATGAAGAGGCTTCAGGTGCTGCAGGAGTTTTAGTGGGGCTTGGCACAAGTTGCGAAGTGCAGCTTTCCCACAGCTGGGATCTTGCACAGATGTGCAGTTGCCTCCTGTGCGTGCAGTGCAGGACTGGTGTGGGAGTGGCCATGGGGTGGCCGCTCCAGTCCCCATTGCTCCAGTCCCCAGAGTGGCGGCAGGACATCCAGTCTGCACTTGCTGTGTGGCACCCCAGAAGCAGAAAGAGCAGGTGCCTGCCCGAGAGGAGTGCCAGAGCTTTGGCGAGGAGGAGGCGCTGCCAAGGCCTGCCTCTCGGCTTGGAGATGCCTGTCCCCCTGGCCAGGTGTAGCTGGCCTTTCTCTGCCCCGGAAGCTGGGCAGCTGCAGCTCTAAGGGAGCCAAGCTCAGGGAACCCAGGTCCAGCTTGGATGCCAGGAAGCACTTCCTGACGGTTAGGACCCCTGGGGCACGGAATGGACCTCATGGGAGGTGGTGGAGGCCCCACCGGTGAGGGTGTTCAAGGACAGGCTGGACATACACATGGTGGGCATGTCATGAGTGGAGCCGGCTGGATCTGGGGGTCAGACTAGATGGCCCGGGAGGCTTCTTCTGATTCGCTCTGCTTCTATGTTTCTGTGTTTCAGGGGCTGCCCCCTTCTGGGGAATTCACTTTGGTAGGGGTGCAAGGACAAGGGCCCCCACTTTAACATGGCAGCCAGTGTGCTTGCTTGCCCGCCCGCCTGCTTTTGGAGTCTCGGCTTGTGGGGCCGACTCCTCCTTCACAGCGTCTGAATATGTGCTGCAGCAGAGGCTTATAGGACCAAGTGGTGGGACCAGCTAATGCAGGGCCAGGTCTCCCTCCCTCCCTCCCAACCAGGCTCTTCTATACTATCATTTATTCCAGGAATTTCATGATGGTTTACAAAAACTAAAGCTACAAAACAGTTAAAACGGTTAAAAGCTCCACATTGCAAGCACTTGATATAAGATAAAATCGTTAAAAATACTATCAACAATTAAAAACTGGGGAAATAAAAAGGATTAGGCCTGGCAGCGGGACAAATAATGCATCGGTGCCAGGCACACCTCTTGGAGAACAATGTCCACAATTGGGGCACAGAAGCAGAAAAGGCCCTTCTCCTCGTAACGGCCCTCCTCGCCTCTTTCAAGGAGGGCTCTCGGAGAAGGCCTCTTAAGGCCCAGGCAGGCTCATACAGGAGGAGGCATTCCCTTAGATATCCAGGCCCTGAACCATGTAGGGCTTTATATGCCCTGATCAGGTCTGGATTGCAGTTGGCAGCCAGCATGACTGGCATGAGACCGGCGTGAGGTGGTCGTGTCTGCCAGTCCCAGGCAGCCACCTGGCAGCTCTACTTCGAAGCAGTTGCAGTGCCCAAACTCTTCAGGGGCAGCCCCATGTCCAGCCTGTTACGCAGTCCAAGCGGGAGCTTGCCAGTGCTAGGACTCCACTCTCCGGGTGAGGGTCAGCAGATGGACGAGCCTCAGCTGGGGGAAGGCACTCCTTGCCTGGAATCCCAGGGGCAGCTGCACCCCCTGTCCCTTGGGGAGTGCGACCCCGTCCAAGCCTGCACAGCCCGCAGCCCTCCCGCCTTGTCTGGATTCAGCGTCAGTGAATTGGCCCTCGCCCAGCCCATCACGCCGTCCAGCCGCCGCCGCCTCACCTGGATTGGCTGAGAGGCGGAGCTGTGTGCCGTCAGCACACTGGCGCCTCCGCAGCCCAAACCTCCGGATGGCCTCTCCCGGCGGATTCATGTGGAGGCCGAACAGCACAGGAGATAAAATGGAACCAGCGGGACCCCGTGGCGTTACGGCATGGCGCTGAGCCACACTGCCCTAGAGACGCCACCTGGAATCGGCTGCCCAGGTAGGAGCAGAACCACCGCAGAGCACCGCCTCCCGCTCCCGACCTGGCCAGCCTCTCCAAAGGAAACCAGTCGAGCGAATCGAACGCTGCCGGGAGAGCTAATGGACACGCGCCCTTTCGCTCTTGCAGCAAAGACCGTCCCACGGGGCGGCCAGGGCAGCTTCTGCCCCACACCAGGCCTGAGGCCGGACTGACCTGGGTCCGGGCGGGCGGTTTCCCCCAAGAGCGCCTGGGTTGTCCAGCCACCACCCGCTCGAGCACCTTGCCCGGAACCGGCCTGTAATTGGCGACATCCTCCGGGTCCGGGTCCGCCTCCTTCAAGAGAGGCCTGATCGCCAGCTCCCTCCTCCTAAGGAGAGGGGGCCGAGCCCCCTCCAAGAGGCGTTGGCGACCCGCTGGAGCCAGGGCCGCATCCCTAGCTTTGGGGAGCAGCCTGGAAGGGCAAGAGTCCAGTATGCAGGAGGGGAGGCGAACCTGTCCAAGCCCCCGTCCACATCCTCAGGCTGCAACAACCGAAACTCACCCAACCCGATCAGATAAGATGGAACGCTGGACACCTCCCTCGCAGGGCTAACCCAACTCCGGAGTCCAATTCATGGCAGATCAGAGCAATTTTACCCTCCAAGTGCTGTCAAATGTGTTGCAGCGGGCCACTGAGGGTTGAGTGGGGTCCTCCTGGGGCCATATTGTAAGAGGCTGTGGATCACCCCAAGTCTCTCCGCTGGATGCCGCAGTGGGCAGGCACTGCTGCTGAAGACTCTCCTCCACTGCAGCACAGACTTGCTCATGAGCTCTTCCTTGTGCTTGGTCAGATTCCGCACAGGCTCTTCCCCCACTGCGCTCTAGCCGTCTGCTAGCCTGCTCAGGAGCGGGCCATGGTGTGGCACAAACTGCCGGAAGAGAGAGGCACTTAGGTACGACCGAGTCCATCGCCCAGGTGCCCTCTTCATTCCCAAAAGCGACCTGTGCTTCGACAGGAGCACTGGTCACGGACTGCCATATCGAGAGAAGGGCTCATTGGGTAAGGGGGACGCAGGCCAGACAGTCAGTGGCTGTGGCACGTGCTGGCCTACCTCACAACCTCTCGACTTGCCCTTGGGCCTCTGCACCCTGCTTTTGAATGGCGTCTCAGCACGCAGGACCCTCTCCCTTCCCATTAAAAGTGGATCTGGCATGCCTGACCAAGGCCTCACAGTGCAACTAGGGAGGCGTGGGCCTCACGCAGCAGTGCTCAACTGGGTACTTGGCCCAGTTTCAGGGTGGGTTGGTGGGCTGCTGCGGGGGAGTTGCCTGGTCTGTAGGGATCCCCTCCCTCTACAGGCTTCCTGTCCATCTGACTTCCCATCTGGAGTGTTTGCACCTGGTGCTGGGCCAGCAAGAAGGAGGGGAGGCCCTGCTTCTCTTCCACCCACCTTGTGGCCCACCTGAGTGCCCATCTTGGCTGGGATGTGGAGGTCTCCCTGGCTGAGCAAGCAAGAAGCGGCTCGCTCGGTCGCAGGCCTCGTGTCTTAAGTGTTTGGTTTGCTGGACGTAAGAGTTACATCTAGGTACATACTTTTTACAAGTAACCCTGCATTTTACACCATGCATTTATTTATATGGTAACAAAAAGGCAGACTTTTATAATCCTCTTCAAGCTTGATAGTTATCCTTAATTGCAAAAGCAAGCCATTTAATGGAGTTATTTTTAATGGAACAATGAAATGGGATGGGGGGGGGGGTTGGTTCCAAAATCGGGAATAACTCATTATTACCGCAATCCATAATGTGATTCCTAATGACTCCCCCCCACCGCCCCAAAAGTGAGCACATTCAGAGCACATTTGTATTGTGAGCCGCCCCGAGGCTGCTGCAAGGGGCAGCGTATAAATATTTAAATAAACAAATAAAAATAAATAAAAATTCCTCCTTTCCAGAAAGAAGGGTGGTGCTATTTAACAGGTCAGTTTCTGGGAGCCACAGCAATTCCTTCCATTGCCAAAGCCGAGTCCGTCTGGGGACTCGTTCATGGCAGGCAAGCGGAGCTGCCTGGAAGGGCCATGCAAGCAAACTCAAGGACCTTGGACCTGGCAGAAGGGAGCACCTGTGGAGGTGTGCTATGAACCACGGCTTGCTAGAGTAGCCCGTTTCTGGGCTAGGTCACTTGCCCGTGCAAGAGGCTGGAAAGAGCACCGCGGGGGGGGGGGGGGTCACTCTGTCTCCCGTGGGTGTCCTGTAAAAGTGGAGATCCAAATTCTTGCAGTGCTAGGGCTCAGCTAGACATCGCGAAGGAAATGAAAGCGCGTGCCTCACTGGATCCTTGTGCTTGCTCAGGCCAGGGCCAGACGGTGTCCGTGGGAAGTGCACAGATGTCACTTACCTGCTGTTGGCTGCAGTGATGGGATGGGGGGCTCTGCTGCTGGAAGGATCTTGGGGTGGTCACAGTGCACAAGCGGTGCCTAGCAGGCCTGAGGCCTGAGGTCTCAAGGGTGGCTCCAGAGGCCTCTTGCATGGATGCCACACCCTTCTAAACGGCCACACTTGCAGCTTCGTGGCCGTGGCTCCAGACTCCCGGCTGAGCAGACCGGAGGAAGCTGCCCCAGCTCGCCTAGAGCCTCTGGAGTACAAGCAGCCAAGCTCCCAGGGAGCCAGCAAATAGGGAGCGCTAAAAGGAATTTGGTGGTGGAGCTTGATGATGGAGTTTGGCAGGGGAGATGGAGGGGGGACCCTAACATTTCTCCCCATTCTTTTCGCCTCTTTGAGTCCCCTTCCTTCCCCGCAGTGCTTGCTCCCATCTTGTAACAGGCCCCGCTTTCCTAGGAGGTCTGTGTGCCAACCAGGATTAAGCAGCGGCTCTCCCAGTGCACCGGCTGTGCGCCTGCGCAGGGCACCCTGCCCCCAGTGCTCCGGGTTCAAGCAGCCACGCTCCCAGGGAGCCAGCGGCCAGGCGGGGTGCACAGGGAGGGCAAACTGGAGCTGACATGTTTTCTTTCTTTTTCTCTTCTGCTTGTCCCCTTAGCTCCCCCATCCCACCATTTGTCTTCTTTGCAACACGCTCCCATTTATGGGTAGGGCTGTGTCGTTCACTTTCAGGCAAGACAGGCGAAAACATCAGTTTTCATGACAGCTCACCAGCCAGAATCACAGAGGTGGCAGAAAGAATGGACCGAGAAGACTCCCCAGAGGCGGTGGCCTGCAGCACCTGTGCCACGTTTGCTCTTCTACCTGGGGGCAGCATGGCCTAAGCATGCAACAGGTGCAGGTTAGTAGTCCTGTTGGAAGGAAAGGTGAGGGCCCTGGAGCAGTAGGTGTCCACCCTCAAGGGGATAAAAGAAGGTGAAAAGTTTTTAGCCGGAGCGGTGGAGCTGCAACAGCTAAGAGCAGACCAGAAGCAAGAAGGGCATCAGAAGCTGGGGCAGAAGAAGGAAGCTCTGAGGGAAGGGGAAATGCGGAAACTCCCTGGAATAGGGCGTCCATTAGACACGGAAGGACTAGAAGGCACTCTGCTCCACTGGAAGCAGTGAGACTCTTGAACTGCATTCAGTTACTTGAGGACGAGACGAGTGAGAAACCTGCCATGAAGGAACTACATAACTGCATAACTCTGAAAAAGAGACACAAGAGCAACCAAGGAAAAAAGAACCAAAGCTTGTAACACCAGAAGGAGAGGAGCGATAGTTGTGGGAGAGTCCCTGTTATGCAAGACGGAAAAGCACGTATGTCAGGAAGACCCCTGGACTCTTCAGGTGTGCTGTCTTTGATCTTTGCAGGAGCAAAGATCAAAGATGTAACTAACAGATCACCAATGTTCGTACATCTACTGATACACAACCCACCAACACGCATCTCTGCCTTCTTATACATGCGGGAAGTAATGATACTGCCATCTGGAGCTTTGAGGAAATTAAGTCAGATTTCAGTATCTTAGGGAAGAAAACTAAGAACATTGAGGCCCAAGTAGTTTTCACCTCAATTGTTCCAGTTCATGGAAGAGGAAAAGACAGGAGGAAGAAATACTCCACGCAAATTCCTGGCCACAACGTGATGCTGCCGTAAGAGAGTTGGATTCTGGAACCACGGGCTGAGCTTCCCGGAAGACAGACTGCTGGCAAGCGAGGGATTGCACCCTCCACAGGAAGGAAAGGGCATACGTGGCCAAAGTATAAAGAAGTTTACCAGGAGGGCTTTAAAATGAATTATACAGGGTAGGGAGATGTACATCTGAGTGCAGCATCAGCTGACAAAGGAACATGTACTGCACCAGTGAAAGAAACTCCAGCTGGGCTGAACACTCGTCTCCCAAAAAATGCAGGAAAGAAGCCAGGGAACAATTTGTGTGGCCTTAGATGTCTGTACACCAATGCCCAAATGACTGGAGAACAGACAGGATGAACTTGAATTCATGAGAGCAAATATGACCTGAGAGGCGTAACTGAAACTTGGTTGGATGGCCCCATGCATGGAATTCAAAAATGGCAAAATACAACCTGTTCAAAAAGAATAGAATTAACAGAAAAGAAGGTGGAGTTGCACTTTATGGCAAAGATACATATCTTTGCAAAGAAATACATGAAGAAGAGATCGGTAATCTCATCAAATGTTTCTGGATTAATATAAACAAGAAAACAAATAAAAGGAGCATGGTAGTTGTAGTCTATTGACATCCACCCAATCAAGGTGCAGATAAAAATGACACTTTCAAAAAATGGATTCCCAGAAATTCAGAGGCATGATGTCATCACTGGTAGGGGGCACGTCCATTTCCCTGATATCAGTTTCCACACGCAGCCCCTCTAAGCGATTTCTAGCATGTGCCACTGGTAACTTCCTCCAGCAGAAAGTAAAGTAGGAAGGGGAGGAAATGGCTTGCTTGACCTGATCCTGACTTACAGGGAAAACAGAGTGGACTATGTATCAGCTATGGGAGCTTTGGGGAAAAGTGACCATGCCTTAGTTGAATTTTCAATAATAAAGGAAGCTGAAACTAAATGGATCTTCAGTTTCTTACATTTAGTAAGCTAAAACTAAATGTAGCCAAACATGTACCCTGAATTTCAAAAGCCAACTTTGGGGCAAACAAATATGGGGCAATGATAAACAAGGTCCCATGGCAAGCCACTCTAAAGCAAAAGGGACCCGAGAAGGGGGAGAGCTTTAAAAAAGAAATGCTTAAGGCACAACTGCAAACCATTCCAACAAGGAAAAAGAGTAGTGGACAACACAGGAAGTCCGTGTGGCTTCAGAAAGAGCTAAGAGATTATCTGAACACAAAAAAGAACATGTATAGGTGGTGGAAGGAAGGCCAGGCTACAAAGGAAGGATAGAAGCAAGCGGCAAGGAATTGCAGGGGTGATATCAGGAAGGCTAAAGCAGTGAATGAACAGAGACTGGTGAGGGTAGCCAAAACCCACAAAAAAGCCTTCTTCAAATATGCCCAAAGCAAAAGACAGACAAAAGAGAAGGAAGTCCAACTACTCACCGAGGACGGAACAATGGTAACCGATGGCGAAGGAAAGGCAGAAGTGCTCAGCTTCTTCAACTCTGGCTCAGTCTTCTCCCAAAAGAAGAACTACAGCCCTCCTGATGAAGGTGTGGCACAAGCCGAAGGGGCAGAATGGCGGCCCAAGATTGACTGGCAAATGGTCAAGGAGTTATCTCCAGGGCCCGATGAACTTCATCCCAGAGTCATAAAAGAGCTAGCAGAGGAACTCTCCTAGCCATTCTCTGTCATTTCGAGAATTTATGGAAGACAGGAAGACAGAAGTGCCAGATGAATGGAGAAGAGCTTCTGTTGTCCCTATCTATAGGAAAGTGGGGAAAAGATGAACTACAGACCAGTTAGTCTGACATCAAGCCCTGGAAAAATTCTAAAGCAAATTCTAAAGGAAACAGTCTGCAAACACCTTGAAGACAATGCAGTGGAAGCTCACATAGGTTTCTCAAGAACAGCTCCTGCCAGACTAATCCAATTTCACTTTTAACTGGGTAACCTTCCAAATGGACTGTGGGGCGTTTTCTAGCCTTTAGCAAAGTGCCCCATGGCATCCTGGTTACCAGATTAACAAAAAGGGGGCTAATAGTGTATCCATTAAGTGCATCCACAATTGGCTACAAAACTGGACTCAAAGAGGGCTCAAGCAGTGGCACCTTATGAAACTGGGGGGAGGGGACAAGTGGGGTGCCGCAGGGCTCTGTCCTGGGACTGGTACTCTTCAACATCATTATTAATGGTTTGGATGAGGAAGTACAAGGAAAGATGATTAAATTTGCAGATGACACAAAGCTGGGTGGAAAAACAAAAACCCCGGAAGACAGAGATAAGATACAGGGTGATCTTGCTGGGTCAGAACGCTGGGCAGAGAGCGACAGAATGGAATTCAATAGGGTCAAATGCCAAGTCCTTCGCTTGGGGACAAGAAACCAAATGCACCATCACAAGATGGGGAGCACTTGGCTCAACAAACCTGCAAATGAGGAGGATCGTGGGGTTGCTGTAGATTGCAAGCTAAATCTGAGCCAACAACACGATTCAGCCGCAAAAAGGGAAAATGCACTAACAGAAGCACCACTTCCAAAACATGTGAAATCCTGGTCCCCCTGGTCAGACCTCAGCTGGAGTCCCATGTCCAGTTCTGGGCACTGAAGTTTTAAAAAGATGCAAAAAAGCCAGAAAGGGTACAGAGAAGGGCAGGAAGGATGATTCGGGGACTGGAAGCAAAGCTCCATGAAGAAAGATTGAGAGAACTAGGTATGTTCAGAGCTGTCCAGGGACAAACTTGGCATAATCCCAGGTCCCTGACTTTTAATTTACATCCGCTTTTCTGTTCACTCAGAATGGCTTACAAATCAATGAATTCAGCAAAAGGACAGCATAGAAGAATGTGGGTTTAAAAGTGATCAGATGGTCTCCGAGCGAGCAAGGCACCGCTGCCGCCTGCCTCCCATATGTGCAGCTCAGAGATGGTTTTGGACTCGCTGGGAGATCTCCGAGTGAGTGAGCTGCCGCTGCGGGCACCGATGCAGCCTCACATGCACCCCCAGGCACCCCCACCGCACCAGTCCGCGACAGTCACCGCAGCCTTTCAACTAGCCCCCTATTCAAAAAGTTTGAGGACCCCTGGTTTAGAACATTATGTCATGCCTAAAGACATCAGGCTCCTTCATGGATCACTGCCTTGTCGTGGTGAAGGGGCTTGCGTAGCTCAATGAAACTATGAGCCATGCCGTGCAGGGCCACCCAAGACGGACAGGTCATAGCAGAGAGCGCTGACAAAACGGGATCCACTGGAGAAGGAAATGGCAACCCACCCCAGTGTCTTTGCCATGAAAACCCCATGGACAGTACCAAAAGGCAAAAAGATATGACACCGGAAGATGAGCCCCTCAGGTCGGAAGGTGTCCAATATGCTACTGGGGAAGAGCGGAGGGCTAGTACTAGTACTAGCTCCAGAAAGAAAGAAGCGACTGGGTCAAAGCCGAAAGGACACTCAGTTGTGGATGTATCTGGCGGTGAAAGGAGAGTCCGAGGCTGCAAAGATCTATACTCCATAGGAACCTGGAATGTAAGATCCATGAATCAGGGCAAGCTGGATGTGGTCAAACGAGATGACAAGACTGAACATCAATGCATCTTAGGAATCAGTGAACTAAAATGGACAGGCTTGGGTGAATTTAGTTCAGATGACCATCAGGTATACTACTGCGGGCAAGAATCCCTCAGAAGAAATGGAGTAGCCTTCATAGTCAATACAAGAGTAGGAAAAGCAGTACTGGGATACAATCTCCAAAATGACAGAATGATCTCAGTTCGAATCCAAGGCAAACCATTCAACATCACAATAGTCCAAGTCTGTGCCCCAACCACTGGTGCTGAAGAGGCTGAAGTTGACCGGTTCTATGAAGGTCTACAACACCTTCTAGAATCAACACCCAAAAATGATGTCCTTATCATCATCATGGGGGATTGGAATGCTAAGTAGGAAGCCAAAAGATAACCGGATTAACAGGCAAGTTTGGCCTTGGAGTACAAAATGAAGCAGGGCACAGGCTGGAAGAATTTTGTCAAGAATTTTGTCAAGAATTTTGTCCAGATGAATCACCAGTTGGAATTAAGATTTCTGGGAGAAATATCAACAGCCTCAGATATGCAGATGATACCACTCTCATGGCAGAAAGTGAAGGGGAACTAAAGAGCCTCTTGATGAGGGTGAAGGAGGAGAGTGCAAAAGTTGGCCTGAAACTCAGCCTTAAGAAAACTAAGATCATGGCATCCGGTCCTCTCACTTCCGGGCAAATAGATGGAGAAGAAATGGAGGTAGTGACAGATTTTATTTTCCTGGGCTCCAACATCACCGTAGATGGGGACTGCAGCCAGGAAATTAAAAGATGCTTGCTCCTGGGGAGGAGAGCTATGGCAAATCTAGACAGCATACTGAAAAGCAGAGACATCACCCTACCAACAAAAGTGCGTATAATCAAGGCTTTGGTTTTCCTAGTTGTAATATATGGCTGTGAAAGCCGGATCATAAGAAAGGCTGAGCGCCGAAGAATTGAGGCCTTTGAATTGTGGTGCTGGAGAAGACTCCTGTGAGTCCCTTGGGCTGGAAAAGATCAAACCAGTCAGTCTTAGAAGAGATCAACCCTGACTGTTTTTTAGAAGGCCAGATACTGAAGATGAAACTCAAATACTTTGGCCACCTAACGAGAAGGAAGGACTCCCTAGAGAAGAGCCTATTGCTGGGAACAGTAGATGGCAAAGAAGAAGGGGATGGCAGAGAGTGAGGTGGCTAGATGGAGTCACTGAAGCAGTTGGTGTGAGCTTAAGTGGACTCCGGGGGATGGTGGAGGACAGGAAGGCCTGGAGGATGGTTGTCCATGGGGTTGTGATGGGTCGGACACGACTTCACAACTAACAACAACAACAAAGACATCAGGATGCTATTGCACTAAGATTATCTGGAAACGTAACACTCTGTATTGGTGTATGTGCCTAGCAGGTTATAAAAGCATCTGCACATGGGCTGTGATTTTGTAGTTGGCGGTGGGGACTACTCCCCCATAGCTTGCTGTCTAAGTCGCTGCAGGGGGTCTGGGTGATCTCAGCAACAAAAACACCACACCGGGGTTCCAGGCGGTTGAGTCTTCCCTGCGACTCCTGGCAATTCATTCCCGCCATTAGTTACGAGGCACTGAGAGTTGACCATGCAGCCCCGTCGCTGGCTGGTTCCGATCTTTCAGCCCCCCACCCCATGCAGGGAGGTGTGGGGGGCTAATTGCACACACAGCAAGTAGCTAAGACGAGTGTTTGCAGCCCCCAGAATGTTGGCGGGGGGGGGGGGCTTGTTTGCCACTGACCTGTGTGGCATGTCCGCGCTCTTGCATGGTTCGGGTTTCACTAGTAGAAACCATTATTCTAGGAATCTTTAATGGCATTTTTATTATTTATTTGTAAGCCATCCTGACAATCTTTTTGGCATATGCAGTGGGATATACAGTTAGATAAATAAGAGGGAGTGCTTTTTAAATGCCTGGCTAAAAGCTAACTTTACAACCCCCAATTGTCCAATAGCCGTGTCTGGTAATTAGAGTATCTCTATTACATCGTTTGGTGGAGGGAGATAATTGCTCTTTAAAAATGACACTCGTTTGTTGCTAGTTTTGAAGCCCGGCTTCCCATTTTGGTTTATTTTTCATCGACTGCAGTAGCTACTGGTGGGAATCGGGATGTTTGTGAGCGCAGGTGTGCCTCAGCCCAACCTTCGCTAGCATTTCCAGCATGCCTGCCTGCCGTGGCGTCTGGAAAGCTTTCCTTTGTGCATTTGCTTAGGCGGTTCGATATTTATTACATTAATATCCCACCTTCCTTCTATTGTGGAGCACACGGCTGCTACGCAGCAGCGTGTTTAGTCACTTCTGCTTTCTGTTCTTAATTGTCAAAGCATCTTACGGTTATGTAAAACATGCACAAATATGATCTGCACAATGGAATCAATTAAAACAAACACACAAATCTGTCAAAGTTACACCATGAAAAATTTAGTGTAAAACTAGAGCAGTGAAAAGTAGCTGAACATTGCATGAAGCTGCAACCCCCTGGCCAGCTTCCCCCTAAGACAACCTGCGGCTTCTGTGAGGGCTGTTCAGCCGTCCTTGATGCCACGGTAAAGGGGGTGCCTGGCCCGAAACGGAGGCCCTCATGGCAAAGGAAGCCCGGTGGCCTGAGCTGCCGGAGAGCCCTGGACTAGCAAGTGGGATGTGAAAGCCGCGAGCGAGCGAGCGAGCGAGCGGGGGAAGCGCTGCGTGGCGCAGCCCTTGCCGGGCAGGCTGTCCCGCACTTGTGGTACCGCCCATGAAAGGGCCGCGGTTCCAGCCGGGAAGTGAGCGGGGCTCCTGGGAGTAAAATGCGGGCAGGCCAACCTGCAAGAATCCCTTGAGAGGCAACCTGCCCTAAGGGAGCAAACGGGCGCGAATGCCCCCCCCACCCCCCGAATGACTAAGACTGAGCACAGCAACTTCAGTAGCCTGGAGACCTGCCGGACCGAGAGCGCGTCATGGGAACCGCGGCGTGCAGCGCTTCCTCCCACCAGCGACCAGCCCGCCTCGGTTCCCCCTCTCGGATCCCGCAACCCTGTGCACGCCATCCTGGGGTGCTAAGCGCGTGTCGGGCAGAGCTGGCCTCTGGCTCGCGAGGCCTTCCCGCGTGGCCGCCACCTCGCCACGGGGTCACTGGCAGCTGTGGCAGCTTGCTGAGCAGGCAACGAGCTGGCGGGCGAGGGGCAGGGTGGCTCTCCCTGCGCCTCCGCGCGCCGCCGTGACTGCTGGCCCCACTGTGGAGGCGCGGGGGGAGGTCTGGCCGCTGCGGGGGGAGGCACGAGCCCCACGTGCCACCGGTGGGGGCGGCGGCGGCGGAGGACAGGCCGCCACTGCGCCGAGCCCCCGGGAGGCGGGCGCAGCGGGAGGGACGAAGCGCCGGCCTTGCACGGACAGGCGAGGAGCAGCGCTGCACAGGCGGCCCCCGCTTCGCCCGCTCTCGGAAGGGGCTGCTCGAGTGCAGGCGAGCGCCGGGGCCCTGTTCTGCGCCCCAAGCAAGGCGCGGGCGGGCTGAGCGAGCGGGGCTGCCGAGCCCTCTCTGCTCAGCACAGGGGCAGCCGGACGGCTTTTTGGGGCGGCCCCCCTGCGGGCCTTCTGCAAGGAGGGGCGGGAGGTAGAGGCGTTCGCGGAGCATAGTGGCTGCCCGGCCGCCGCAGCGGGAGAGCCCACGAGGACTCACGCGAGCAGCGGCCCTCCCTCCGCGGCATCAGGCGCAGCCCCCCCCCCCCGCCGCGGTGGCGAGGGCTGCGGCATCTTTCGCCCTTCCAGACCTGCCGCCTGTGCTGAGGGATTCACCTCACCTTGCGGGGGGCTGGCCCTCGAGATCTGCCCGGAGCAAGAAGTGGGGAGCAGCCGTTCACCCGGAGAAGGGGAGGGGCAGCTTGAGGGGCCCAGCCATGCTCGCCTGGCACGTTGCATCACCCACACCGGGGGGGGGGCTTTGTCCCCACTGCAGAGTCTGAGGCTCTTGGGCAAGCCCCCTCGTGGGCCCACTCCCCAGTGGGTCTCCCTTCCCTCCCCACTGTCCCCAGCAGTCCTGGCTCCCCTCTGCTCTCTTGCAGGCAGCAAGAGGGCCAAGGCACCTCCCCTGCTTGCCTGGTGCTCTGCACTGTGTGGTCACCAGGGCTGGGGCTGGGGGCAGGAGGGGGCCCGGGAAGTCTGGGGGAGTCTCGCTGGCAGGATCCTCCGGGACGTGGGCTCTCGGCAGGTGTCCAGCTATGGCCACCTTGGACATTGAGCCTGACTCCAGGCCCTGGAGTGGCTTGCACTGGCCCAGCTGCTGACCCACTTTGCAGCTTCCCTCCAACAAGAGCTTTTTTCCGTGTGCTGCATTCACCACTCCCTCAAACTCAGGCTTCGTGTGCCGGGTTACTTCCAGCCCTTTGTCTTTGTCTCCTTTGAAAGGAGGCAGCGTCTGAGCGGCACTGGAAGCAAATGGTTCAGCAGCTACAGAAGCGAAAAGCATGGCAGGGATTCTGCTTGGCCCCGGCATTCACGCTTCTCTCTTCTTCCCACAGGCCCCCAGCTGGCGGCCAGCTCTGCGCCAGGAGACAGTGAGTGGGTGGGATGGGGTGGCCGGAGAGCCCCGTTCCTGCCACGCTGCCTCCCTTTCACTGCTACAGCACCTCTTGGGCTGTTGAGCTGATGGGGCTGCTTCCTGCCAGGTTGTTGTTGTTAGTCGCGAAGACCCATCGCGACCCCATGGACAACACTCCTCCAGGCCCTCCTGTCCTCCACCATCCCCCGGAGTCCACTCATGCTCACACCAACCACCTCAGTGACTCCCTCCAGCCCCCTCATCCTCTGCCGTCCCCTTCTTCTTTTGTCATCTATTGTTCCCAGCATTAGACTCTTCTCCAGGGCGTCCTTCCTTCTCATTAGGTGGCCAAAGTATTTGAGTCTCATCTTCAGGATCTGGCCTTCTAAAGAGCAGTCAGGGTTGATCTCCTCTAGGACTGACTGGTCTGAGCACCTTGCGGTCCAAGGGACTCTCAGGAGTCTCCTCCAGCACCACAACTCAAAGGCCTCAATCCTTCGGCGCTCAGCCTTCCCTATGGTCCAGCTTTCACAGCCATACATTGCAACTGGGAAAACCATAGCCTTGACTATATGCACTTTTGTTGGCAGGGTGATGTCTCTGCTTTTTAGTATGCTGTCTAGATTTGCCATAGCTTTCCTCCCCAGGAGCAAGCGTCTTTTAATTTCTTGGCTGCAGTCCCCATCTGTGGTGATGTTGGAGCCCAGGAAAATAAAATCTGTCACGACCTTCATTTCTTTCCCATCTATTTGCAAGGAAATGAGAGGACCGGATGCCAGGATCTTAGTTTTCTTAATGTTGAGTTTCAAGCCAACTTCTGTGCTCTCCTCCTTCACCCACATCAAGAGGCTCTTTAGTTCCCCTTCACTTTCTGCCATGAGAGTGGTATCATCTGCATATCTGAGGTTGTTGATATTTCTCCCAGCAATCTTAATTCCAACTGGTGATTCATCTAGCCCCGCCTTTCTCATGATGTGCTCTGCATATAAATTAAATAGGCAGAGTGACAGTATACAGCCTTGCCGAACTCCTTTCTCAATTTTGAACCAGTCAGTGGTTCCGTGTTCAGTTCTCACGGTTGCTTCTTGACTTGCATATAGGTTTCTCAAGAGACAAATAAGATGGTCTGGTACTCCCATCTCTTTAAGAACTTGCCACAATTTGTTGTGATCCACACAATCAAAGGCTTTAGCGTAGTCAATGAAGCAGAAGTAGATGTTTTTCTGGAACTCCCTGGCTTTCTCCATGATCCAGCGTATGTTGGCAATTTGATCTCTAGTTCCTCTCCCTCCTCGAAACCCTGCCTGTACTTCTGGTAGTTCTCAGTCCACATACTGCTGGAGCCTAGCTTGTAGGATTTTGAGCATCACTTTGCTAGGATGTGAAATGAGTGCAATGGTGCGGTAGTTTGAACATTCTTTGGCATTGCCTTTCTTTGGGATGGGAATGTAAACTGACCTTTTCCAATCCTGTGGCCACTGTTGAGTTTTCCAAATTTGCTGGCATATTGAGTGCAGCACTTTTACTGCATCATCTTTTAAGATTTTGAACAGCTCAGCTGGAATGCTGTCACCTCCACTAGCTTTGTTGTTGCTCAGACTTCCTAAGGCCCATTTGACTTCACATTCCAGGATGTCTGGCTCGAGGTCAGTGACCACCCCAACATGGTTATCAGGGATGTTAAGCTCTTTCTTGTATAGTTCTTCTGTATAATCTTGCCACCTCTTCTTAATGTCTTCTGCCTCTGTTAGGTCCCTGCCATTTTGGTCCTTTATCATACCCATCTTTGCATGAAATGTTCCCTTCATATCTCCAATTTTCTTGAAGAGATCTCTGGTCCTCCCTATTCTATTGTTTTCTTCTATTTCTTTGCACTGTTCATTTAGGAAGGCATTCTTATCTCTTCTAGCTGTTCTCTGGAATTCTGCATTCAATTGTTTGTATCTTTCTCTTTCTCCCTTGCCTTTTGCTTCTCTTCTTTCCTCAGCTATTTCTAAAGCTCCCTCAGACAGCCATTTTGCTTTCTTGCATTTCTTTTTCTTTGGGATGGTTTTAGTTGCTACCTCTTGTACATAGTTGTGAACCTCCGTCCATAGTTCTTCAGGCGCTCTGTCTACCAGATCTAATTCCTTAAATCTATTTGTCACCTCTACTCTATATTCATCAGGGATATGATTTAGGTCATACCTGAGTGGCCTAGTGCTTTTCCCTACTTTCTTCAATTTTAGCCTAAATTTTGCAATGAGAAGCTCATGATCTGAGCCACAGTCAGCTCCTGGTCTAGTTTTTACTGACTGTATAGAGCTTCTCCATTTTTGGCTGCAGAGCACATAGTCAATCTGATTTCTGTGTTGACCATCTGGTGATGTCCATGTGTAGAGTCGTCTCTTGGGTTGTTGGAAAAGAGTGTTTGCTATGACCATCATATTCTCTTGACAAAATTCTTCCAGCCTGTGCCCTGCTTCATTTTGTACTCCAAGGCCAAACTTGCCTGTTAATCCGGTTATGTTTTGGCTTCCTACTTAGCATTCCAATCCCCCATGATGATAAGGACATCATTTTTGGAGTTAATTCTAGAAGGTGTTGTAGGCCTTCATAGAACCGGTCAACTTCAGCCTCCTCAGCACCAGTGGTTGGGGCATAGACTTGGACTATTGTGATGTTGAATGGTTTGCCTTGGATTCGAACTGAGAGCATTCTGTCCTTTTGGAGATTGTATCCCAGTACTGCTTTCCCTACTCTTTTATTGACTATGAAGGCTACTCCATTTCTTCTGAGGGATTCTTGCCCGCAGTAGTATACCTGATGGTCATCTGAATTAAATTCACCCATTCCTGTCCATTTTAGTTCACTGATTCCTAAGATGTCAATGCTCAGTCTTGTCATCTCTTGTTTGACCACATCCAGCTTGCCTTGATTCATGGATCTTACATTCCCGGTTCCTATGGAGTATAGATCTTTGCAGCATCGGACTTTCCTTTCACCACCAGATGCATCAGCAACTGAGTGTCCTTTCGGCTTTGACCCAGTCGCTTCATTCTTTCTGGCGCTACTAGTACTAGCCCTCTGCTCTTCCCCAGTAGCACATTGGACACCTTTCAACCTGAGGGGCTCATCTTCCGGCGTCATATCTTTTTGCCTTTTGGTACTGTCCATGGGGTTTTCATGGCAAAGACACTGGAGTGGGTTGTCTTTTCGTTCTCCAGTGGAGCACGTTTTGTCAGCGCTCTCTGCTATGGCCTGTCCGTCTTGGGTGGCCCTGTTGCTGCCACGCTGCCTCCTTTTCGCTGCTGAAGGACCCCTTGGGCTGTTGAGCTGATGGGGCTGCTTCCTGCCAGGTTACTGGGGCAAAAGTTTCCGGAGGGCAAGAGGGGACCTGGTAGCTTCCGGACAGAGCACCAGTGTTCCAGGACTGCACAGATGGGTAAGCTTCGGATGTGCAGAAGGAGTTTGCAGGACTGAAGCCTGAGGCATAGAATTGTTTAGTTGGTCTAACCCAGGGGCCCTCAAACTACGACCCACAGGCTGCATATGGCCCACCAAGGTCATCTACCCAGCCCGCCTCAGAAAAAGGACGCGGAGACTGTTTGCCTAGTGTGCCAAGCCACCCCGTGAATCAGTGGTGCTGGGGCTTGTCCTCCCCTCCCGCCCCCTAGCTAGCACCCCAGTGTCTCTCTTGCCTCCCACCGTCCTCCAAAGCACCACCCCTTCTTGCTCCTTACTGGTTTTGCTCAGTGGGTTTGCAGCCTCAAAGGTTATTTGATTATTTTAGAATTATTAATTTCACGTCTATTCCACCCAACACTTGCCACTCTCTGGGTGGGAATTCACCACAGTTTGGGCCACTTTTTCAGAAACTCGCCTCTGGGAAATTGTGCTGGTCTGTTCACTCTGGTTTTTCCCTGCTTAGGCCAGTGTCCGCCCAGGCTGCTCTTGTCAGTCCCCTTGCACGTTTCAGCTGTCAGAGGGGGCTGCAAAATGGCATGGAACCCTGCTTGGAAGCCGACATGAGAGGCAGCATGCAGGCTGCTTGTCAGGGTCCGGCTGCCAGGCTGTCAGGTGAGAAGCACCAAAGAAGACGGGGAGGGGAGGTGGCAAAAGCCACTGCACCAGGTGGTGGAGGGCGAGAGCTCCCCTGGACCCTCTTGATGTTAAGGCACACGCTGACAATTCTCAGTGCCCCCCACCTTCACTCACCCAAATCTCTAGCTACTCCAGAAGGGTGCTCTCTGGGGGCTGGTGGTGAGGACAGCCCCCCCCCCCCCTGCCAGGAGCCCATGGCAGAATGGGAGGGGGTGCTGCCCTGGCCAGGGCTCCGTAGCCAATTCCTGCTGCCCATGATGGGTTGGCCACCTGTATTCAGACATCATGAGAGACAACCCCTGGGCCGCCTGCGGGGCTTTATTTATGTACTTTCTATGCTACCCAACAGCTGAAGCTCTCCGGGCGGTTCACAATGCGAAAGATGCTGTATTAAAACATTATAAAAAGTTTAGAATACAGGCAGTCCCTGGGCTATGGGCATGTTCTGTTCCTGGGAACGTCCTTAAGTTGAATTTGCATGCAAGTCAGATCACATGAGTAAGCTGAATGGTTGTCTTAGTATATGTATATACGTGACCTTTTTCATGTATACAAAACACTTAACAAACATTTCCATAATTGGTTAAACATCTGAAACACAATACAGCATGGCAATAATGCTAATAATCAGTAATAATATAATAATATAGGTACTGAAGAGAGAGAGAGAGAATCTGTATGCACTTGTGTAGGTGTATTGTAAAAAGCAAATAAAAGAAACAGTTCTTAAACCAGTTTAGAACATTCTTGAGGTAACTTAAGCGTAGCATTAACTGGTGATGAGGAGGAGGATGAGGATGGACCTGGTGCGGGAGAGTCGGGCTCTCCTACCCTGGAGGAGCTTTCTGGAAGGGCTGCTTGTACAGCCATTTTCTTCTCACCATACATGGCCTTGCAGCAGCGGAGGGCCTGGTTACGAGGGCTTCGTTGCGATGGGGGCGGCATAAAAATGTTTTAAATAAATAAAAAAAAAGGGCAAACGCTGCAGAAAACCAAAGGGGAGCTAAGTACACGGGCCCGGCAGTGAAGGATGGTTTTCACCTGATGCCAAAAAGATAGTAAAGGTGATGCCAGGCGGGCTTCAGTGGGAAGCTCATTCCATGGATGGGGGGCCTCCATGGAAAGGCCCTTCTTCTTGCTGCCATCATCTGAGCTTATGGCCCGCAATCCTATCATCCCCAGCCTTGGTGCTTGCATGCATCCTAAGCCTCAAAGGAGGTGGGGTGGGGTGAGCACTGCTGGTGTGGCAAGTCACGGGGAGCGGTGGGGAAGGATGGAAGCTGGGACACCCGCGGGAATCGTGCTGGGGCGAGGTCCCCCGCCTCCCCCCACCCCGAGAGGCAGTCACTCCCTGCACACCTGAGGCTGGCGCTCGGGCAGGCCCCATCCGCCCCATCGCTGGCACGCCCACGCTGTCCTGTGCCGCCATGGTGTCACGGGAGGCAGGCGGACTGGCACCGGCACGCTTTCTGCACCAGATGTGTGGGTGCCCTGGCCTGCAGGGTCCTAGCTCTGGGACCCTAAGTAGACCTGTGCCCAGGCCCCGCTGGGAGGCGATGGGATCCCACCCTTGGCAACTACAGTCTGTCTCCCTTTTGAATCCACCCTTTAGGCTGAAGACAGACAATGCAGGAAATTGCAAGTGCCCCAAGAGAGCCACCATGCCCCCTTGCTCCACTTTCTGGCCTGGCCAGGCAGGCCTGGCAAGTGTGTGGGATAACAAGAAAGCCCATGTGAACCCTACGCGCCTGGAGATGCAAGAAAGCCCATGTGAGCCCTTGACACCTCCTGCACACTGCCGCCAACGCTGTCAACAGTTGACTAACCTCAATTTTAGTGTAGGCATGACTGGTCTAAGATGAAAACACGCAATTAAAAAAGTGGTTTCTTTTTTAAACACCACGCACTTAAATCTCTTGGCTGCATTAATGGATTTCATGGGCAGTGGTTTAAAACACTGATAAGGAGTTTTTTCTTTGTACAATTTAAGAAGACAAATTCCTTAGATAAGTAGAGCAGAGGGCTGTGCTGTCCCAAAGCTGTTTGGTCACTTGAAAATCGCATGTCAGGACCAACCTAAAAATAAAGGATGGATTTAAAAGACGGTTCTGCCTCTGGGAAGCGTTCCCTGCGCTCAGGAGAGACATCCAGTTGTATTCCTGGTACAGTCCACCGGGGCCTTGACAGATGTTGCTGCATTGTAAACAAAACAAATTAATTAAAGGAAAATCAGAACATCGACATGTTCATAATTGGCTAATCCACCAGCCCCTAATATGATTAATTATGTTAATGCAGCCGGCAGCTGCCCTGACAGAAAGCGAACCACTGATTAATGCTGTCTTGGGGCGGGGTGAGGGGGAGCTGCTAGTGGCAGAATCCCACCTGGGGCAGGATGCGAGGGGCTTGTTGCTTGCACAGCGCCCTCCTGCTGCAGCGGGGCTTGGGCCGAGCCCTTCTCATGCTTTTCATGCCTGACTGCCATTGACATAAAGGTGGGTGGAGGGTTTTGCGAGTGACATGGAGGGGGCAGGATGGAAGACCACCAGACCCCAAGCCTGGGGCATGATCCATTCTGGCTCGGGAAAAAGCGCCCTGCTGGTGGATCGGGCCCTGCTTATTAGCACACGTTGCCTTTTGCATTCCCTGGCCTGAAGGCCCCCCACTCCCGGCTGCAGTCGGGGAGGAAAACCAGCCGCCCTTCGGCCACGGGGAGATGACGGCCCAGATCCTGGGATTACGTCCCCCGTCTGAAAGCCGCTTCTCATTCCCGGTGGGAGCAGCAGGGGGCAGCAAAGCCCCGGGAAAGCCCCGGCAGGGCTGGCAAGCCCGCTGGGGTCCCGGCCGGGCAGGGGGCAGGGAAAGCAGCCCCGTGGCTCGCCCCCCGTTCTGGACCCCAGAACACAATGCAGGCGGGGGTGGAGGCTCGCGGAGGGGGCACCCCCAGGGTCCGTCAGCCTGGCGTCCTGGGATGTTGGTTTCCTGTGCAATCCCGCTGGCTCGCTCCGAGATCACCACGCAGGGGTGCAAATAGCGGGCTCCCCGGGACAGGGGTGGCCTGGGCGGGCAGGGAGGCGAGCGGGGCTGCTGGCAACGCCCGATTATTCGAGCCATTGGAGTACAACCAAATGGTCCAGTGGCCGAAGAGCTCCGGCTGCACAAGCCGCGACCGTTACAGTGGCACAGCCGGCTTGGCGGCAGCGAGTGTGAGGCGGGGGGCGGGCAGGAAGCCCCATTTCACCCATGAGCAGGTGGGCTCCGAGCGGACGAGGAGGGGCCGAGGAGCCGGCCCTGGGCTGCCCCGCGTGCGGCCGGATGGGCGAGAAAGGCGGGTGCGCGCCACAATCACACGCGTGCCCTTGCGCACACCCGGGGCGCGGCCGTGCCCGGGGCGCTCTCTCTAGTCCGGGTTGCCCCGGAATATCCCAATGGCGATGCAGAGGGCGGCCGAAAGGTGCAGAGGGGGGCAGCCCAAGTGACGAACTAGCGGAATGCTCCGGCGGGAGTTGCGGGTGAGCGGAGAAAAAAGGTGCTTAGGGGGAAGTGCGGTGGGTGAATCCATTGTGCGCGGCGGGGGGGGGTCGAGTGAGAAAGGCCTCCCTGGAGCCGAGGGGTGGCAAGCTCAGGAGAGAGAGGGGGGCCACCCGTGCGGTGACTCCCAGAGGGGATGGGGTGGGCATGCATGGAGGAGAAGGCTACGAATAGCTCCTGACTGGCCCAGGCCCAGGCCCAGGCCTGTCTGCGCAGGGGCTCCCTTCATTGCTGTGGTGCTGGCGACCTGTTGCTTTCCTTCTGTCCATTGTGGGAGCAGAAGGCTAAATTAAATGGGTCCTTGGTCGGATTCAGCGTTGGAGCTCTTAATCCAGCATTTGCAGGCAAAGTCCTTGTGTTCATGTAAGCATCTGGGGGCTGATGCCACTTAGGACAGGGGCCCCCAATATGGCCAATGGCCAACAATGGTCCCCATGAAGGGAAGGCTCGTCCAAAGTAAGTTAAAGAGGTGTGAGGAGAGAAATAGTAAGGCTAGAGTTAATCTAAATACAGAAGTGTGGCTTCTAGATCGAGAGAGGTATTACTACCACTCTATATGACTCTGGTGCACCTGCAACTGGAGTATTGTGCTCAGTTCTGTGCCCCCCCATTACAAGAGGGATATAGCCAGGTTGGAATCGGTGCAGCGAAGGGCCACAGGGATGGTGTTCAGATTGCAGGGGAAGCCGTATGAGGCGAGGCTGAGGGAACTGGGTCTCTTCAGCCTGGAGAAGAGACTTATAGGGGATCTGTTGGTGACATACAGGTACGTGAGGGGGTGTCACACGGAGGTGGGTAGAGAGCTGTTCTCCCCTGCAGAGGAGGACAGGATGCGCTCCCAACAGAGCAAAGCTCAGGGAACCCAGGTTCCATCTGGATGCCAGGAAGCACTTCCTGACAGTCAGGACCCCGAGGGCGTGGAATGGGCTTCCACGGGAGGTCGTTGAGGCCCCATCGGTGAGGGTGTTCAAAGATAGGCTGGGCACGCACATGGTGGGCATGTCGTGAGCGGAGCCGGCTGGAGCCGGGGGTCAGACTAGGTGGCCCGGGAGGCCCCTTCCAACTCGCTCTGTTTCTATGTTCCTTTTCTAAATGTGGGCCTCCCTTCCTGTAGAAGGGAGGTTGATGCTTTGTTGTCTCTTGAACATGGCAATGCCAATGAAGTATCTTGGAAGGATCTGGTGAAAAAACCACCATACCCAGTATGGTTCCGGACTGGGGCCCCAGGACATTGGGTGCGAGTGCCCGCTCAGCCACAGAATTCAATGGGCCTCTGATGCCTGGACTGGGCGCAACATGGGGGTGTCCTGCTCTGCCCCCAGGGCCTGGTCTGCCCACTCCAGGCTGGCCCATCAGCCACTGGCACAGCGCAACCTGGGGAGCGCAGGTGGTGTTGCCGCGGGTCCATTCGCCACCTGCCTTGGTGGGTGCTTTTCCTTCATTGCATTTCCTCCCCCCTGTCCCAAATCCCATTAGCAGTGGCAGCTGCCAATCAGAGCTGTAGAACAGCTTCGCCAACCTCGTGCCCCCCCCATGAGTGGGAGAATGCCCATCATCCCCAGTCAGGGTGGCCACCAGGTTGTGGGAGGCTGCTGTGAAAACTGCTGCATGCCAACTCTCTCCTGCGCTCGTTATACTGACGAAAAGCCCTGTGCAAAATCCATTCCGTCTCCTGCCCTCCAATGCCCTATTATGCCGTGCAGAGCCGTGGCCAATTCGAAACACTTAATTACCAGACAATTGAAGTTGTCTCCCCTTCTCTTTCTCTTTTTCCTCCTCCCTCTTCCCCTCTGCCACTTTTGCACTGTGAAGCTTGGAGGAAATTCTGCCTGGTTGTGATGGAGAAAAGACTGGTCAATAAATCTCCTGGCCTGTGTGAACGTGATCGGAATTTGCCAAGGCAGGAGGTGCACGCCAGGCTAGGCCAGCCACAGCTGGAATGCTGCTCCCTTCCCCCATCTTGAGTCCAAAGGATGACCCCCCCCCCCCGCCTGAGTAAAATTCACACACAACTCACCCACCTGCAAGAAACCTCCTGCCTCTAGGCATGCCGCACCTCCCCATATTCCAAGACGTTTAAGCAATTGGAAAACCAGAAATAAACACATCAGTTAATTCATGTTTAACTGTATTTTAAGGTCTTGGTCTTACCAAGCTGGCTCACAGCATAAAAGCAATGTTAAATATAAGCCACCTTAAATAAAACCAGTTCCAATAAAACACAGTATAAAAGCATCCATCAGCAGCAAAGACCATAAACATCTTCTGTTAAAAGCAAGGGACCGGATGACTTTCTGAAATGCTCTTAAAAGTGACGCATCCACACATCTGATTTCATCAGGATGGCGGCCAGTGACAAGCGGGGCCCCCCAGGCCTCTGTCCTGGAGCCAATCCTGTTTCATCTTTTCATTAACGACATGGAAGAAGGGGTGAACAGTCTGCTGATCAAATTGGCAGACTATACTAAAACTGGAGCAGTGGCCACAACTGAGGAGCTGGTACTCCAGATCCAAAAGGATCTGGACAGACTATGGAAGTGGGCAGGAGACAACAGGATGGCGTTCAAAGTGGATAAGTGCAAGGTCTTGCACTTGGGGCACAGGAATGGATGTCACAAGTACAGGTTAGGGGACAAGTAGCTGGAGAGCAGGACTTGTGAAAGGGACCTCGGGGTACTGGTTGACTGCAGGCTAAACATGACTCAGAAATGTGATGCGGTAGTCAGAAGGGCAAACGCCACCCTTGGTTGCATATCCAGAAGTGTGGCTTTTAGATTGAGAGAGGTATTACTACCACTCTATACGACTCTGGTGCGCCTGCAACTGGAGTATTGTGCTCAGTTTTGGGCCCCTCATTACAGGAAGGGTATAGCCAGGTTGGAGTCAGTGCAGCGTAGGGCCACAAGGATGGTGGCTGGTTTGCAGGGGATGCCGTATGAGGCAAGACTGAGGGAACTGGGTCTCTTCAGCCTGGAGAAGAGGAGACTCAGAGGGGATATGTTGGTGACATACAGGTATGTGAGGGGATGTCACATGGAGATGGATAGAGACCTGTTCTCCGCTGCAGAGGAAGGCAGGACGCGCTCCAGTGGAGCAAAGCTCAGGGAGCCAAGGTTCAATTTGGATGCCAGGAAGCACTTCCTGACATTTAGGACCCCGAGGGCGTGGAATAGGCTTCCACGGGAGGTTGTTGAGGCCCCATCGGTGAGGGTGTTCAAGGATAGACTGGACATGCGCATGGTGGGCATGTCATGAGTGGAGCTGGCTGGATCCGGGGGTTAGACTAGATGGCCCAGGAGGCCCCTTCTGACTTGCTCTGTTTCTATGTTTCTATGTCTCTGCATGAATTGTGCCTTCACTGGGTTGGGATGGAGGGAAGCTAATTGCCCTCTTCCAGCCCTTTCAAATGTGATAGATGGCAGTTCCCAAGACCAGGGAGGCCAGCAGAATGGAATGGAGAAGGCTGCAGTACAGATGGGCTTCAAAGCTGCCATTCCAGGCCTGAATGCTCAAATGTCGAGCCCTCGCTTTCCCTGGGTGGGGGCTCAGCCTTCCCTCCTTTGCTCAAATGTCTGTCTGTGCCCTGTTCATGAATGATTAACACAGATGTCCTTGGTATTTGCTAAAAAGCCATTACTGAGATGCATAACAATTTGAAATAATACAATCTTGACACGATGAAAAACAAGATTAAAAACATTAAGTACATAATTTGAAAGGCTAACTTTAAAAGATGGGTCTCCGCATCTCACCCTTTCTAATAGCCAAGCAAGTGGGGCCATCTATAGATCTCGAACAAGCACTTTCCACACTTGGAAGTGACGCAGGAGCAGAGCCTTTCTGCTCTGTGTGCCGGATGGACAGCGGAGCTCCTGAGAGCAGCTGCACTCCAGGAGGGCCCCCCTGCCCTGAGCTGTGGCCAGGCAGGTGGCCTCCTAGGCAGCCAGGTCCTAGGCTATTTAGGATGAGCCCGAGGCACAAAAGGATCGGGTTAAAACCTATCCTAACAATCAAGATCAAAACAATCAGTTGGACTGGGCCTGGAAGGCAAGTGTCCATCACAACTGATGCAACAGGGTGCCCAAACCACGCTGGACTTTGCAACCAGATGCAGCGTTTCGCATGGGCTGACGTTTCTGCGGGCTTTGCAGGGGCCGTCCTACAAGGCAAGCGCTATGCAAGCGGCCGAGGTGTGGGGAACGCCTGCCCTGTGCGCAGCTGTCCTATGGTTGGACACCATCGCCCTGAACAGCATTTCTGTGGTGGGAGGGCACCCTGTCTACAAATCCACGGATAAGTGTTGCTAAGCCAGACTGGCCCAGGAAGGGTTGCAGCTGCGAAACTCACTCAATTGCATGAGCAAGACACAGCCCTCTCCTGGGATGCCCCAGGCCAAGAGCCGGGGAGCCTGGCGGAAAGCAGCAGAGCTCTGCCCGGCGAGGTGGTCTGCCCAGGGTGCCCCGGAAGAGGTTTCGAGAGCTGCCAAGCAGGGCCATGCTCCCCCCACCCTTTTCTCAGTATGAGGCCTCCACGAAGTTGACCAAAACAGCCTTAGCCCCATACTTTCTGAATGTAGGCATTCATTACATTTCGATGCTGTCCAACAGCTGAAGCTCTCTGGGTGGTTTGCAGCCACTATAATCATAAAGTACAATGTAAGTTGACCTGCGTTTTTTTATCTCAGCTGAAATTAGATTGAAATGGATCTCTATAATCAGTATCATCCAGATGCACATTATATTTGAGATTAGCTGATGGGGAAGACTAGTCGAGGAAAGATTTCTTTAATAAAACTTATCACTGCCATTTTAAGCAAGAGCAAACTTGCTCCTCTTGCAAAGACGTACGCACCTCTTCCCTTTGCTCTGGCACTGGGCTCACCTTGGCCAATCGAAGCAGCTAAAGGTGGCTCCTCTGCAGGTTAGGTAGAAAAATGCCCCCAGCTCCCAGCACTTTCCCCCCTGGACAGCCGGGCAGCGCTGCAAAGCCATGCCCAAGCCCCACATCACGGCAGGCAGTCCGTGGCGCATCCCTCGAGAAAGGGAGCGACTGTCGCCACAGGCTGCAGCAGCTGTCTGCAGCCTCGTGCCCTTCAGGTGTCCTGCATGTGACCCGCAGCACACCTGAGCTGCTCTGGCTGGGGATGCTGGACACTGAAGTCCAAAATGTCTGGAGAGCTCTTGATGGGAGCGGCTGGGCTAGGCAGCTGCGCATGTGTCCGCCAGGGAGTGGAATATTTACGGCCCGCCGCCCTCTGTGTGTGCACTCGCAGCCCCCGCCTGGGTCCTGCTGGCCTCCCGCTGCTCTTCTGCACCAGCGGTGGCAGACCTGCGGGTGTGCCGGAGCCAGCTGGGCCGAGTGGGCAGGAGCGCTGGCACAGGAGGGCCACGCACGTGGCGTGAGGTGGGGAACCTTCTCCCAGGCCGTTGCGGTGGTGGCCTGCTGCAGGAGGTCTCCTGCAAGGGACTGTGGCTGAGCCTGGCTCCGGCTCCGCTGCCTGGGACCAGGATGAGTGTGCCAGCGGGAACGTGGCTATCCGTCAGCTTCCATGTATCCCAAACATTTTGATGGAAGTTCTCAGCTAAAGAAATAGTTTCAAGATATATTTAGCAATGCATATGTTGAGAGAAAGTTCATAGTGAAGCACGCATTGAAATGCAAATTATTTTGTGGCTCAAAATAACATGGAATCATAAATGAGCAGGGAAACAGGGGGAGAAGGGATTTACGGGTGGCCCCACACCAAGCAAGTCCAGAAGAGAAAGCAGAGTGACTTGCCCTGCATAGAAGACAGGCACAATCAGGAGCGGGCCGGGGTGGGGGGGGGCAAAAGCAGAGAAAGCTGCTGCTGCGGCCCGCTCTGGGCACGGCATGCCCATAAGCCTCAGAGGCTGGAGGCGCATTGCAGGCAGGCACCGGGTTGTCTCCCAAGCGGCTTAAGCTCTTTGGCAGCTGCCCGGAGAACCTCGGCCATTGGGCTGCGGAGAGAACCCTCATGCGTGAATGCGAATGTGCGAGTGTGTTGGGGGCACGCGTGGTGGGATCAGGGATGACCCTGCAGACCTGCCTGCCTCTGAGGCTTGCCAGCTGGTTGCAAACTCATGCTTGTAGAGGCTGGGCTGTCGGGGAGGAAGGCAGGGGTAACTCAACTCAGCTCGCAGACAGGCTCCTGCACGCCTCCAAGCGCACCACCCCGAGCCCCTGCCTGGGGCCCTTCCCCAGTTTCCCTTCTTTTGCCCCTGAAGGTAGCTGGGTGGCCCCCTGGGATTAGGCAGGGCTTCTCTCGGCACTTGGAGGGAGCCGTTGCCACACAGCTCCGATAAATCATCCTTAGCGAGGAAGGGGAAAGGTGATCTCTGGCCGCCTCTGGTGAGCTAATCGCAAATGAACCCGTGCTGGAAATTTGTTTAGCCTAATGAAAACATCAGATCAATTCCTGGAGGTAATCGTCGCAGTTAAATCAATGGCACGAGCTCCTGGCGAGCTTTGCTGCGAGGAGATGGGCCGCTCCTAGCGGGGTGGCCAGGCCCACGCCAGCGGCCCAACGGCTTCCCTTCCCCAGGGGAGGCCACGGAGCTGGAATAGGGTGATGGCGCTGTCTGGCGGGACCTCCACGCTGGGGCTCCTCGCTTGCGCCCCTCCGGGGGAACGACCTCCTCCTCCTCCTGGCAAGCGCTTCTCTGGCCTTTCTTTCCAAGTGAGGAGGAGGAGGGATCCTCTTTGCAAGGGGGAATGATCCAGGATGAGGAGGGCCTGTATTTCCACAATGCCACCCTGTGGCTCATGTGTGCTCCATTTTTATTGTATGTATTCATTTTAATATTTATCCACTGCCCCATTCCCATAGGCTCTGGCCAGGAATTAAAACCAGCAGTGATTAAAATGGACTAAAAGGGAACACATTAAATAAAACTGATCTGAGAACTAATCTGGGAAGACCTATTGAAAGCAACATGCCTTCAGCGCCCTCTTAAAGGTGGCCTGGAGGGATCTCAGACACATCCCTCCCGGCAGGCCATCCATGTCCAGGGGACCCCAGTGGGGAGCACTGGCGGCATGTCCTGACGTCATGATGTGCAGATAAAATCCCGGAGGTGCCTTCACACAGCCATCGAAAGGACCTTCTGGCTGGATCCTGCAGCTCAAGGCCCCCATTGAAAAAGAGACTCGGGGGTTCCTGAGCACAGCAGTGCGAGGTGTGGGCAGGAGGAGCTGTGGGGGCTTCTGCAGGGCGCCAGCCCCCCAGGTGCTCCAGAGCGACTGTGGAGCCACGGTGGAAGCTGCCACTTGCCCTCCATCCTTGACCAGGCTGTGAGGAGCCGGCCCTCCAGGGCTTGCCGGTGCAAAAGAGCCGCACTGCCTGCCCGCTGCAGCAGAGCCTTGGGTGACTGAATTCAGCACCCAGCTGGAGCTCAGCACAGGGGCCCCCGTCCCGCACCCAAGCCTTGCTGTGACCCAGCCCCGACTCTCTCTCTGCTTGGGCCTGAGCCCCAGCAGCACCCCGTTTTCCAAGACTGGGGCCGATGCAGAGGAGGGAGGCGGACATCCACTTTGCATGGGCTCAGGCGCACTCTCTTCCTCCACACAGCAGGGATTCGGGCTTGGTCTGGGCATTCGGCAGGTCCTGAGGCCGCGCCGTGGGCGAAACGGGACAAATCGACAGCAGCCCCTGCTGTCCCCTTGTGGAGCTTCTCCAGATGGTCACAGTCCTGGCAGCTCCCTGCCCACGTGCGAGGGCAGTCGAGCGGGCCCATGAGGGGGCTGCCAAATGCTGCGTCACTGTGGCCAAACCCGGGCGTGGGAGGCGCTTTGTTTCAGCCGGCTCTTTGCAGGGGTTTACCAGAACCCGCCCATTCCTGTCTATTTGGGCAGAAGGTACCTGGAAAGAGAATCCAATGAGCAAGGGAGATAGCAGAACTGGCTGTCCAGGCCCAGGGCTTCGGGTGCTTTGCTGCGAGGAGTGAGGGGTTGAGTCGGCAGAGTGAGCACCCGCTTCTTGCCTCATAGGCTCCCCGTTCTTCCAGCCCCGTGGCTACCGGGCACAGGAAGGCCCTCTCCAGGCTTGGAATGGCTTTGCCGGCTGGTGCAGGTGGGCAAGAAAGGATGCTGGTCCCCGCGGTTTTGGTAAGGCTGCAGGGCCATTTGCGGATTCCTTCATTTTTGGGAAGAGGTGGTACAAATGCACGTGTGGGAGAGAGCAAAACTGACAGTCTGGTATTCCTCCTAACCAAATTCTTCCCACCAGAAGTTGGGGCTGTGTGCGAAGCGGGCAAAGCTGGCCCAAGGCCCTCCGTGGCACCAGGGCCGCCTGAGCTGTGCCTGGAGAACTGGGAGCACGCAGCCCTTCCCGGGATTACTGAGCCCGTCTGCCTGGGCCCCAGCGGCCGCCTCTCTCTGGGAAGCGGCCTCCATTCTCGAGCCCTCCTCCGGTTCATCGGCCATTCAGCCAGATGAGGATGGGGGCCATTCAGGGGACTGCAGATCCTTGCCCCCCCCGCCCCCCCACATTCTGTTCTTCCAGAGGCAATGCCTGGCATTCGGATCTCCTCTTGAAAATGGGAAATGCATTCAGGGGGAGCAGCAGGCACATCCCGGCTTCTGATCCTCCCTGCAAGATTTAAATGTCAAAATCATTATCTGCTGCACCACACGGCAGAGGTCCGTCTGCAGCTTGGAAGGGAGCAGGATGCGGCGTGGGGGGGCGGTATTGTTGTGGGGAAAAGGCATTTCCTGCTGAAAGGCTCACTGAAGGGAGCACTGGAAGCTGCGTCCCTTTCCCACGGAAGGGGGAGCCATCTCTTGGCGCAGCTGTTGCTGTGAGCTGTCCTGTGGATGATGCAGCTTGGCTCACTAGCTGGAGTCACAGAGAGCACAGGGCATGATGGGGCCCTCTCGTGCCTTTGAAGATGGCCTGGAATGGAAGGTGGTTTGAAGGACTAAGGCACGTCAGTGGGGACGAGCCTTATTTATTTATTTAAGATATTTTTATGCCTTCCTTCGTGAAAGCCTCAGGATGGCTTACACGAATAACATTCCAAAATACATAACAATATAATATTCTAAATAACTTAAAACATTCCACAATATATCCTCTCTTAAATGATAAAAATAATAAAAATATAAACGCAACTGTATACAAATTAGCAGCATTAATAAAATAGTACTATTTATTAAAATGAAGGTTAAATAAAAAGGTCTTTACCTGGCGCCGAACAGAGTAGAGGGTTGGCGCCAGGTGGACCTCTCTGCTGGAGCCTGCCTGTGAAGACCCATGGGCCTGGTGCTCACGAAGCCCCCCAGCCGCTGGGGGCACCCACGTGGAATGAGTGGACACACATCCAAAGGGTCACCTTCCCAGCATGAGCCTGTCCACATGGCTGGGACCGGGAGGCTGCCCATCCTGTCATGGCTGAGGGAGATAGTGGGCGAGGTGAGAGAAAGGCCTTCATGGGGTGGCACCCAGAGGGTGCAGCCCATCTCCTCCAGCAGACTGAGAAATAAGGAATACGGGAACACCCTATCCTGTTCTGGGCATCAAATTCTAAGAAAGATACAGCAACACTAGAAAGGGTGCAGCCTTGAGGAGGGAAGACTGAGGGGGGGCATGCTATCCCTCTATAAGCACCTCAAAGGGTGTCCTTCCTCAAAGAGGAAGGTCAAGATCTCTTCTGGCTGATGCCAGAGCGCAGGACACGGGATAATCAGGACAAGCTGTGACAACCCAGGTTCAGGCTGGAGGCATTCAAGGCGAAACCGGATGGTCATCTGAGTGGGATGGTGTGAACTGGTGTCTTGCAACGGGGCGGGGGGGGGGGGGCGGGTTGGACCCGATGGTCTTCATGGCCTCTTCCAACTCTACTCTTCTGTGATTCTACAGTTCTAAGTAGTGACAACATTAGAGAACAGATAAGGCAAGAGGATGGGGGAAAGTATCAAAGGCTCCTGCTTCTCTCTGGCTTTGCCTGGGATCCTTTCCAGGCTTCTCAGCAGTGACAGCTGCATACCTGGGGCTGCTTTTCATGAGACGTGTGCAGTCAGATGCCTTGCTGGAAAAAGGAGGGCAGCGAAGGGGTTTTGTTCAACGAGCGTTTGCTCTGATCTGCTGGGGAGCACGGATGGGAAGGGCGGTGAATGCATCCCCGGGGTCTCTCTCTCCGCAGGAACCCCGGGAACTGCAGTGTATCAACGAGGCTGGTGCTCTGCCCAACTGCAGTTCCTGGGTGCTTTGATAGCATGAATGACTCTTCCTCCTCTTTGCAGAAGTGCTCAAAAAGACGGAATGAAAAGGCTGCCCAGAAGGCCAATTGGAATCAGCTCCAGGACTTCTTCGCGTATCAGCTCATGTCCTGCAGGATATTTCATGGGTTCTGACCTCTGCTGCTCTCTTTGGGCAAACTCTGTTTGTGCTGCTAACCTCTTGCAGGCTTCCTTGCCGAGGGCTCTTCTGATCATGCTTCCTGGATGGTGGCAGCTCTGCTCTGGCAGTGCTGATCTTGAACGTTCGAGTGGGCCCCCGCGTGCCCATCCGATTGCTGGAGAACCCTCCGTGAGGTCGGGATTGGCAGGAACCCCAGTGGAACCCAGCCGGGGCAAGACCTCATGTGCATCAAGGAGGGGGCCGAACCGTGGCTCCAGGGAGCTTGTGCCCAAAGCGGTCACAAGCGGCGTGGCGTGGCGTGGCGTGGCGGTCACAGGGCTGGCCTGGGGACCAGGTGACCCGGGTTCTAGCCTCCACTTGGCCATGGAGCACACTGGGCGTCACAGACTTCCTGCCCTACCTACCTCACAGGGTTGTTGTGAGGATAAAAGGGACCTGTGCAAGCAGTCCTGAGTTCCTTGCAAGAGGGAAAATGGAGGGATGTAGATGCAGTTTGATAATAATAAAAATTAACACGCATTCCATATACAGGATGTAATCTTTAGGTGGGCCCACATGGTTTTAGAGGGAAAATGCTGTTTGTCAAGAACCCCTGAGGAGTAAGCTTTCTTAACAGTGAGGAAATTGCACGACTGGCACTTTCCTCTGCTCTTTTTAAATTAGTGAGGAGACATTTAGAGCAAGGAAAATAAACCCTTTGGATGCTATAAATTGAGAACGCAACCATTCTGCATTTCCCAACATAACTTTAAATAACAGCGAACCCTCCCTCAACTTCATGCTAGCCTTTGAACACATTGCCAAGAGATTTCAGCAAGAGAAGGGCTTTATAGTCCCAGGCCCCATATAATGTACTCCAAATTACCTCGTGCTCGTTTAAAACAATTATGGTTTTCATCTTTGCGCATTTAAAAAAAGATTGTTCGTTGTAGTTTTAGCTTAGAAAAACCTACAATTTAATTTTATAGTGCTAGTGGGGAGAGTGTTGTTGCATGATACGGAATGTGGACTACCTGGAAGAAGACAGTCGAGCCACAGGGATCGGGCAAATGTCCTTTAACTGCCGCTGGATCAGGGAAATGAATGAGGCAAGCCGTCCGCCAGCTCCGTGTTGCCAGTCCAGCACCGCGTGGTCTCATCTTTACACCCCCCTGCAAGATCACCCAGTCCTACTGTCTCCATGGGGCAGAGAATGGGGGGCCACCACGTGTGGCTCGGACCCTCAGCCAGCAGCTGCAGTGCAAGCTCACGGCTGCAAGCAGAGGAGGTGGTCCTCTGCGGGGAGGGTGACCGTGCTTCTCAAGGCTTGATGAAGCTGCTTGTCCTCAGAGAGAGGGGCTGCCTTCAGGATTGCCTCCGGCAGAGGTTGTTGGTGGGGAATGCCTGGAATGGCTTTGGTGTGTGGCTGAAAGGCAGGTGGTGCAGGGAAGCACTGCAGTAAGTGGGCTTGAGGTGGGAGAGAGACAGGCCTTGGAAAACTGGCGGACCAGTAAGGACATGGAGGTGGGGCGACATCTGAGCCGGAAAGGAAGGCAAGGGTACTGGGGAGAAGCCAGAAGCCAGAGAGGAACCAGCCCTGTGCCAGAGGGCCAGAGCGATGGAAGGGCCGGCCAGGCCAAACCAAGCTGAGAGGGAAGCTAGCTTGCGGCGCTGGGAAATGAAGGTGAGGCCCGGCCACGTTGTCACATTCTTCTTAGCCCTCCATCCTCTGCAGGGGAAAGTTGGCAGCAAAGCAGGTCAGGAATTTCCTGGGGAGAACTTACCTGGCAATGTGCCCCCAGGCCGGGACACCTGCCCTGGGAGGCAAGGCTGCAGCAGCTGGCTTTGCAGAGCCCAGAAAATTGTGCAAGGGGAGACAAAACAGAGGGTGTCCAGAGTGATGCCTGCTAGGGAGAAAGTGGAGAGGGCGACTCTTTTCTCCTCCTCCCATCATTCTAGAACCCAGCGGGTATTCCGTGTATGGGAGTCATCCCCCCAGTGCAATTATTAAGTCATACTTATCTTCTTAAATAGAGCGTTCAAGTGTATCCTGTTTATTTCCTGTACTGTGGCGTTAGTATAAAGGCATCACAATGTGATGCTCCGGTGGCTGCCCTGGAGCTCAAGAGGCCTGCTGCAGCTGCTCTCCCATCCTGGCATACCTCTAAAGTGCTCCTGATACTGGCCACCTTCCTAACTTGCCTGAGTGCAAATCTAGTCCCAGGAGCCAAATCTCTCCCAGTGACTGCAGAATTCTTCCTTCCCTTTCTAGGCCTCTTCCATGGACCAGGGTGAGAGCATCTCAAAGTTTCTGAGGGTCTATCCTTGAGCTTCATATTGTGCTATGATGCGGTCATAAGTGTGCTTGCAAATTCCCTCATGGATAAGCAGCATGGGAAAGCTGCAGGTTGCAGTCCAACCCGACTGGAGGGCACCAGTTGGAGGAGGCCCATTGTGCCCTGGGACATGACATGACATGATGTCCACCCACCTGCTGCAGCACCCCCATGGTTTGAGGCAGAGCTAAGGGAACTCGAGGGGCTGTCTGTGTCCGGGGCGGGGCCAGGACTTGGGTGACCAGAGGCAGGACGGAGGCTCCGGGGCCAGGGCAACAGAACTTGGGGCGAGAAAGAATCTAGAGTCCCGTGGGGAAGACTAATAGCAAAGCAAGGTTTAATGGCAAATCCATGGGCTAGTCATGGGGCAGGCCAAGGCCAGGAAGCAGATCTCAGGGCAGACAAGGATGGTGGTCGAGAACAGCAAGCTAGCAGAGGTGCAGGGACCTTGAGGCAGGATAACTGGGCGGGGTACCTGGCAAGGCAGGATGCGCAACATGGCAAGAAGCAGATGCGCAGGAGTTCAACATACAAATTCAGGATGCAGGCTGGGATGCAGATTCAGGATGCAGACACGACAGCAAGCAGAGACACCGGTGTTGCGGAGGCCAGTCCTGGAAGGCAGCGCTTGCTCCCAGCTGGTGCTCATGGCAGGCAGCTGTCACCTTTGCCTGAACAGCAAATGTCTTGGGTGAGGTCCAGCGCGACGCAGCCTGAGGCAGCAAGGGCTCAGAGGTCAATGCAGCAGGCCAGAGTCCGGGACTGGCAGAGGCAAAGCTCCACAGGAAGGCCACATAGTCCAACCTGAGGGAGAGCTTTCATGCGAAGCAGCTAGTGCTGGTCTCAGAAGCTACTGGCAGACTCCCCAGAGGAGCTTAGCCGGGCACGTTGCTCTGAGACCTGGCAGGAGGGATTGACATTTGAGTTCACCTGGTGGAGTCCTTCCTGGCCAGTGATGGAGCTGCTGCTGTGGCAACCCTGAAGCACCCTCTGCAAGGCTGGTGACTGACACAGGACGGTGGTGCTCACCTTGAGCTCAGGAACCCTCTTCCTAGACCAGGGCCTCCTCGTGGTCCAAGGGTGGCAGCTGCCCATCCCTGCAGCTGGGCCCTGTGTGTCCTGTGTCCATTGGTGGGATGAACGAATCCTGGATTGGGTGGGCCCAGCAGAGATGCCAAGCGCCCACTGTGGCCTGGTCACCAGGGCAAGACCTTCTGGCTGCGATATGTCCAGCTGCAGCCACTGGCTTCAGTCTAAGCCATAGTGCCCTTGGGCAGAGGAAGCTCTTGGCCTCCCAGTGGAGCTACCTGGGCCTCTAATCCAGCACTGCCCATCCCCAGACAGCTTCTGTCCTGCTGGCTGCTGCTTTTCTAATCTTGAATAATTGGATTTACAGGGAGTACTGTATCCAATTACGGTATCCTAATTAAAGGACCAAAGTTACAAGTGTGATGTGTCTTGCTTTCAGCAATTATGATTAATTTTGCCAGAATACACACACCAACGTTGATGATGGGATCTGCGGGCAAACAGGAACGGAATGCTGATAATTGAGCCATCAGAGGTGAGGAAACAGGAGTATTTCCGCACTTGGGATGGTGGCGCTTCAGCTTCTCTGGCATGGGTGGTGGTGCAGAGATGGCGAGGGGTCGCTCGTGTTTTGCCAGCACTGCTAGAAAAGATGGTGCAGGAGGGAGGGAAGAATGACCAAACTCCAGACTCAAAACATCACATTTCTTTTCTACGAGCTTTGCAACATGGTAGCCAGAAAAGGATGCCTGGTGAAGGGTGATGGAGGGCAAGGTGTGGCAGGTGAGGTTTTGGCCCTCTCACAAGTGGCCCATACCTGAGCTTTGCCAAGAATCTTCCACGAGCTTGGGCTACCGGCACTGGAATTTTGGTGGCATTGGAAGGTGCTCTTGCTTCCGTCTTTGGGGACTTTGTGTGGCTAGGGCCTTTTTTCATGTGACATGCTGGGTTCTGGCGGGACGAATGTGGCTGTTGGACCAACATCTGGATTCTTTCATAATTCTGCAGGCATCTGCACATGACTCCATGTCTAGTGAGCACATCTGCAACAGCAGGGGGTTGGCCCCGATGGCCTTCATGGCCCCTTCCCAACTCTACTGTTTTATGATTCTATGATCTGCCATCTCACCAAGGTTCAAAGAAAGGCTGAGTTGGAGCCTGTGTTGGAAGAAGCAGAGGGTCTTGTTCTGCAGAAGAAAGGCTTCCACGTGTTCTGGGAGGAAACTGCCTAATGCTGAGACAATCCATTGGGCCATCCTGCCCAGTGCCATCTGCGTGGACAGGCTGCAGCAGCTCGCCATGGATGTGGGCAAGTGCCTCTCCTTGCACTGCATGGGGATCAACCTGGGGCCTCCTAGCCGGTGTTTGCCACTGAGCGATGTGCTAAGGTGGTGGAATCATGGTCAAAATCTAGCACTAGGCAGGCAAGCAAGCTACACACACTCACCCAGGAGCTGTGGAATTCCGTAGGCTTGGCTCATTCAGGGGTAAGCCGTGTTGAAAAGTCAGGGCATCCTGGAATGGACATGGACAGCCCTGGAGTTGGAACCACGGACAGCGCCTCCTGCACTCGCCATGCCTCACCACGGTGAAGAGCGATGGAACATCAAAACAAAAGTCGCGACACACTCAGCCAAGGTGCAATCTCAGCTTCTTTGCACCGTTTCAGTTCTGGTGGCAGAGGCATGCTTCAAAGTCTTAACCCCGGGTCGGCCTTCAGCGGTGCCCCTTCCCTGATGCTTCAGGCAGGCAGGCAGGAGCCTTAAAAATGGCTTTGGCATCACTGCAGGAGTGTTGATGGCCACCCTGTTCTCTCCCACCTGCTCTCACACACCCGCATTTGAATTAGCCTTGAGAGCGGCTGCCTCGGTCCCTGCTGCCTTCTCCCACAGTGGCCAAATGGGCCAAGCCTCTCCCCTCCCTGTTCAGGTAATTGCCCCTCCTTGAATATGTGTGAGCATATCTGGCATTGCTTCAATTTTGCAAAGCCAAGCCTAGCCAAGCCGAGCCCACTGCCTGTCCTGAAGCTTGAGGGTGGGTGTAGCATCTTGAGCACTCCTGTTTTCAGAAGCCCCATGGCCTTGATGGCACCTTTCCCAAGCCCGAGTCACAGGAGTCGTCATGATCCTGGTCAAAGAATTACGAGTGAACCAGGCCACTGGGGGGTCTCAGTGCTGGAGGAAGAGAGGGCTGCGCACGGACAGGCGCTCTCTGCACGTTTGTCGGAGTGCTGGAGGAGGAGGGCCCTGGCAATGGGGTGGCACTGTCTCAATAACAGACATGAGAGAATGTGGGGCGGGGGAGAAGGAACCCCCCCCCGTCCCTTTTCAAGTAGGCAGCTTGATGGCAGCATAGGAGCAGCGAGAGCTCTCGGGTGCAGGCAGGTAATTGCAGTCCTTGCGTGGTCTGATTTGAATAAAGGCTCTTTATCAAGGGAGGGGGGCATGAGGTGCAGCAGCAGGAGGCGGGCAGGGAGGCACTGTTTGCTCTTCGTGGCATGCCAGGGTTTGGTGGGAAGGACCAAACTGCCAACAAACTGAAAGGAAGATTCAAAAGCAAGCCTCTGGCCCTCAAAAGTAACAATAAAATGAAAAAAAGAAAAAGAAACAAGAAACGAGGGGAGGCATCAAGGAAGGCCATGGGGAGCATCAGTGCAATGCAGAGCTTCATAATATAAGATTATGAAAGAGAGCAGCTGCCCGGAAGGTCTGAGAGAGGAAAAGTGGGAGAAAGCTCTTAGGAGAGACCAGCCCATCAGCCAAGGGCGGTTCTCATGGCACCACAAGCCACAGGTGGTTTTTCTAACCATGGCTGGTCTGTCGCATCTTCCAAATCCTGCCATGGTATTTTGGCATGGCACCTTGGGCTTCTAGAAACCGGGAACAGAAGCCACAGTCCAGGGAGGTCGTGGGTTCTCCCATGCCAGAGGCACTCAGGATGCAGCTGGACTGCCCTCTGTAGGGTGCTTTGACCTGAAGTCCTGCCCTGAGCAGGGGGCTGGACCTGATGGCCTTCCTGGCCCCTTCCAACACTATTACGCTGTGACTCTTGGGATCTGATGGCTTGTTGTGCCATCTGACTGCAGAAAACACAACTTCTGGTGGTAGCAAGGCCAGAACCTGAGAGCTGCTCTCACCAAGTGGCTGGCCAGAGAATGCCACAGAGAGTGGCTACTTTGCACAAGTGTGCCCCACACCTCCAGCTTCCTGCCCTGTTCAACACTGCATTGCACTTCTCCTCTGTGCCATTTCGTGTAGTTGTTCATTTGTATGTTATAATCTCTTTCCTTTTAAAATTGGAACCCACCCAGAAAACTTTTGTAATTAGATGGATTCAAAATATAATAAGCAAGCATCATCATCATCATCATCATCATCATCATCATCATCATCATCATCATCTCCTCTATACCACCCCATAGCTGAAGCTCTCCAGGTGGCTTTGGATTAATGACAGTTTCTGAGAGGTCTTCTAAGGCAGACCAAGAATGGCACACGCGACACGACGTTAGCAAGTGCATGAAGGATGTGAAGCTGTTGTTCTGAGGACTACCAACTCTCACTCGCGGTACTTGCCGTCTGGGTTATAAATGTTGACTTGTGGGTTGGCGGAATACTTTGTCTTTCTCTGAGTGGGAACTGGGCTAGATGACCTTTTGTTCTCCGTCAGTTTGTAGAGCTCGTGAAAGGCTCTGCTTTTGTCTTCCCTCTCAGCTCTTCCTTCTCTCTTAGCTTGCCTTCTAGAGACATGCATAAATCATTCTGTCAGTACCACTCAGCGCAATCCCTCCAGTCTTCCCTCGAAAGTGTTCGGATCTTCTGCCAAATGCAATGCACAAGTGAAATTCAAACCTTCCTCCGTCACACACAAACTACCCCTCTTGCTCTGCCAGATCTGCTCCCCTGGCTCGTCTGCTCTTGTATTTTCCTCATGGCCCACAGCTCAGGCGACGTTTGCATTGTCTGCCATCTTCTGTTGGGGCATCACTTCACTCGCCAGGCCTCGGCTCTGTCGGGCCTGCACACACACAAGCCACCAGGCCTCACCACAACCATGGGCAAGACTTCTTTGCATGGTGGGTTCCTTAAGACTCTGGCTCCTGAAGGACGCACCTTTTTTCAGCTTAGGGGAATTTATCTGCTTTTGATAACTGACACATCACTCCAGGAAGCCTGACGCAATGAGGAAAGGATGGTTCTTTTTTAAAACCCACCTAGAGAAAATCTGAAATCTGCATCTCCTTGAAATAGGACATGTGTAAGAAGATTTGGAGGACTTGAGAAACTTCTGTGGATATTTGCAACCCCGCCATCTACCCTAGACCCAGAGGATTTGAGACGCACCTCTTGTTCCCGGCATAGTGTCCATGGAGTGACTGCTTTTGCAGCCTTCATATTGGTTTCAGATGATTCTCAGCATTAGAACTTACGATGCAATAAAAACTTCCTGATTTCCTTAATTCTACTAGTTGGGGAGTAGAGAAACCAACTGCGAGTATTGACAAGGTGTGAACACACTTGAACTGAAAGAAATGTGAGCAGTGGTAGATTCTAACATGCATTAGAAATCCTGGCAGCTTGCCTAGGGACCCACAAAGATAGCCTCAGATTAGAATCTCTGCCTTCCCAGCATGGCATTTAGGGGGGTATTGGTAGACCCAGGGCTGTGTTTTGCCCCGGTACGCATGTATTGATTTCCCCAGGGCTGTAAAAGCCACTCGCTTGGTCACCTATGGTGAACATGGAGAGCTTCTAGACAAACAGGTGGGGGAAGCCTTTCAAAGTAGGGCTGCACCTTTAAGGCCATGAATCACTGCCGATGCAGCTTCTGGGTGGTGGCATCTGCCACTTGCTGTGAATGACTAGTCTTGCTCTGTGTGGTCCCTCGAAAGTCTGCCTAAAGCTTGTACCCTTTCTTTCCCCACATGTTGCTGCCTGTGAGGGGACTGGACGCAGGCTAGCCTACCGGTTTATCCCCCAGTTTATTCCCAGAGCCCAAATCTGGGAAAATCTGCAAAATCTGAGGGTGGCATTGCAATAGAAATGGCAGCAAAGCAAAGATGTCATCCTGATCTTGGAGAATCAAGACAGCCAAAAGAGAAAGAGTGGCCATCATGATGCCAGGGGAAAAACACAGGGCAGGGCAGGGCAGGGCAGGGCAGGGCAGGGCAGGGCAGGGCAGGGCAGGGCAAGGCAAGGCAAGGCAAGGCAAGGCAAGGCAAGGAAAGGAAAGGAAAGGAAAGGAAAGGAAAGGAAAGGAAGCCCAAGCCCGAGCCCAAACCTGAACATAAAAAAGAAAAAAAAGCAGCAACAGCAGCAGCATAGGAGCAATTCTGGGACTAGCAGACAGCAGGGATTTATTCAGAAAATCAACCTAGTTCTCAGCTGGACCACATCTTTTGGCTCTGGCCTCTTGGCAGAGCAGCAGAGCAGCAGAGGCACAGGCTGGGAGAGAGCGCTGAGTGGCCAGGGGACTGGCGAAGGCAAGGCAGGGGCTGGGCAGGGGAGCAGGGGGCCAGGAGCAGTGGAGAGGAAGGGGACGGGGCCAGAGGGGCCAGGAGGGAGCAGGGGGCCAGGAGCAGCGGAGAGGGGAGGAGGCCAGGGCCAGAGGGGCCAGAGGGGCCAGGAGGGAGCAGGGGGGGGCCAGGAGGAGCAGCCGGAGAGGGGAGGGGGCAGGGCCAGAGAGGCCAGAGGGGCCAGGAGGGAGCAGGGGGCCAGGAGCAGCGGAGAGGGAGGGGGCAGGGCCAGAGGGGCCAGAGGGGCCAGGAGGGAGCAGGGGGCCAGGGAGCAGCGGGCGGGGAGAGGGGAGGAGGGGCGGGGCCGGAGAGAGGGGGCGGGGCCAGAGGGGCCAGGAGGGAGCAGGGGGCGGGGCCACCAGCCTGAGGGGCTGATAAGGCCACGCTCAGCCACTGCCACTGCCCTGAGCTGCGGTCCGGGCTGCGTGGGGACTCCCTTCCCTGAGACACAGAGGTTTGTTTGTTTGTTTGTGCTTTGCTGTGCTGTGCTTTTCTTTGCTTTTTCTTCCAATTTAAATTTAAGTTTACTTTATCCTTGTGTGTGTGTGCGAGTGGGGTTTTGTCTGGGAGAACTGGGCGAGTGAGAGGAACTGCAGGACTGACAAGGCAGGGGACCAAGGTAAGTTCTCGGAAGGGATCCCGATGGCAGACCAGGAGATGGCCTTGGCGGGAGTCACGGGTGTTGCTGCTGCTGCGAGAGCCGCGACATGTTCGCCCTTCTCCCCCAGGAGCGGCAGGGATACACTTGCCCTTGGTGCAAGATGGTGGCCCTGCTAGAGGAGGAGGTGAGGTGCCTGAGGGCCGAGAGAGCTCTCCAGGCCCCCCCGGAGCAGCCCCCCTCTCGACAGAGGGCTGAGGGAGAGACCACGGGAGGAGCAGCTGCGGAGCCATGGAGGTATGTCACCCGCACCAATCTCCTGGCACCAATCTGGAGCTGGGAAACAGGTTCTCTCCGCTTGGGGAGGCTGGGGCTGAGGAGGCCTCGGGGGACCAGCAGGACCCCCAGCCTGGGATGTCAGGCGGCAAGGGGGCCACTGCAGGAGAGACGAGGCCAGGGCATGGCCGCCCAGCAGCACCGGGCAGACATGGCGGCGGGTGATTGTTGTTGGGGACTCCCTGCTGAGGGGCACTGAGGCGGTGTGTGCCACCCCAGCCTGGAGACAAGGGAGGTTTGCTGCCTGCCGGGCGCACGCATCCGGCACGTGAAGGACAGAGTGGAGCGTCTTGTTCGCTCCGGGAGTCACCAGCCGCTCCTGGTGATCCATGTGGGCACAAACGACGTGGCTAGGCAGGGTGTGGTGGGACCACCAGGGACTTTGAGGTCTTGGGGAAGAAACTCAAGGAGCTGAAGGCCCAAGTGGCCTTCTCGTCAATCTTACCTGTCCGGGGATTTGGGCCAGGAAGGGACAGGAGGGCCTCTGAGGTGAACGACTGGCTTAGGGTGTGGTGCCAGAAGGAACGCTTTGGGTCCCTCGACCACGGCACTCGTTTTCTTGCCAATGGACTTCTGGCAAGGGACGGGTTACACCTCACGAGGATGGGGAAAAGGTCCTTTGGAGATGCTCTAGCGAGCTTTGTCCGGAAGACTTTAAACTGAGCCAGTGGGGGGTGGGTTCAGGCCCCCAGTAAGGTGTCTGCACTGGACAAGTGTGGGGGGAGGATCGGGGCTCTGGGAGCAGGGCTTTAGAGATACTGCAGGGACTGACAGGACTCCTACAGAGAGGGGCCAGGTACCAGGGAGGATGGGAGGAAGGAGGATGCTGGGCACTCCAAGGAAAGGAAGCAGTGGGAAGGAGTTGAGGTGCATGTACACCAATGCTAGGAGCATGGGTAATAAGCAGGAAGAGCTTGAAGCTCTCCTGGGAATAGGAGGATACGATCTGGTGGGAATCACAGAAACTTGGTGGGATGAAAGGCAAGTCTGGAATGTCAACATAGAAGGGTATCACCTTTTTAGAAAGGACAGGAAGGGGAAGAGAGGTGGGGGCGTGGCTTTATACATCAGGGAAGGGATAGGATGCAGTGAGATAGAGTGCAGCACAGATGGGGATTCGGTAGAGGCAGTCTGGGTGACACTTAGGGGTTTTGACAGGGAAAGAGACCTGACAGTGGGGGGATGTTATCGCCCTCCAGGTCAACTTGAGACCCTGGATGATGTCCTGACAGGCCAGATTCTAAGGATATCTTGGGGGAGAGACACAGTAATTATGGGGGATTTCAATCTCCCAGATATTACTTGGGAGACTCACTCGGCGGTGACAGCCAGGTCACGTCACTTCCTAGAAGCTCTAGAGGGTGGGCTTTTCACACAGAGGGTCCGAGAGGCGACGAGGGGGGGAAACATCCTGGACTTGGTCTTGACCAATAGGGAGGAGCTGATAGATGAAGTACAGATTAGGGGAGCTCTGGATGCGAGTGATCACTCCATCCTTTGCTTTGAGATCAGGGAACTGGGGACGTGCAGCAGGGCGAGCACTAGAAGCTGGGACTCGAAGAGGGCCAGCTTTGGCCAACTGAAGGCCAGACTGGGGAAAGTCTCCTGGGATAGGTTACTGGAAGGTAAGCAAGTTGAGGAGGGGTGGATGGCACTCAAAAGGGAGGTTTTGCAGGCGCAAGCCCTGACGATACCTCTAGTCAGTAAGGTGGGGAGGTGGAGGAGAGTGCCGCCATGGATGCGAAAGGAGGTGGTTAGAGGGATTAGATGAAAGAGGAGCCTCCGTAGGAAATGGATACTGGGGGAAATAGACCAAAGGGTATACCGGGAGGAGGAGGCCTGTTGCAGAAGGATTCTTCGCAAGGCTAAGGCTGATTACGAGCTGAGACTTGCCAAGAATATCAAGAGCAACAAAAAGGGCTTCTTTCAGCCTGTAAATAGGAAGAGGAGGGGAGACAAGTGGTGGGACCACTAAATAAGGAGGAAGGAGATCCAGTGACAGATATGAGGGAACAGGCACAGATGCTAAATGACTATTTGGCCTCTGTGTTCTCCCCAAAGCAGGACGGGGGATATCCGTATAGGAGATTAGATGAGGTTGGGGACTTAGGGGCACAGATTAGAGTCACCTCCCTTGAAGTCAAGGGGCTCCTCAGGACATTGGACATTACAAAGGCGCCAGGCCCTGACGGGTTACACCTGAGAGTACTTAGAGAGTTGGCGGGGGTTCTCTCATGCCCGCTGGCCTCCATTTTTGAGGCCTCGTGGAGAACGGGTGAAGTTCCAGAGGACTGGAGGGTGGCGTCAGTGGTCCCAATTTTCAAAAAGGGTAGCAGGAAGGACATGGGGAATTATAGACCGGTTAGCCTTATGTCCATTGTAGGAAAAACAATGGAAAGGCTCATAATAGAGAGAGATCTAGTGATGCTAGATAGGGAAGGGAGGCTGACAGCCACACAACACGGCTTCCACAAAAACAGGTCCTGCCAGACAAACCTTGTGGAATTCTATGACAAGGTTTCAAGATGGCTGGATGGAGGGGATGCAGTGGATGTGGTATACCTGGATTTCAGCAAGGCCTTTGACAAAGTGCCCCATGATATCCTGGTGGAGATACTGAGGATTTTTGGGATACACCAAAGCACTGTCCGGTGGATTAGGGCATGGCTGACTGACCGAAAGCAGAAGATAACCATTAGCGGGGAATCGTCGGGATGGCAGCCAGTGACAAGTGGGGTCCCCCAGGGCTCTGTCCTGGGGCCGATCCTGTTTAATCTTTTCATTAACAACATGGAAGAAGGGGTGAACAGTCTGTTGATCAAATTCGCAGACGACACTAAAACTGGAGCAGTGGCCACAACTGAGGAGCTGGTACTCCAGATCCAAAAGGATCTGGACAGACTATGGAAGTGGGCAGGAGACAACAGGATGGCGTTCAATGTGGAGAAGTGCAAGGTCTTGCACTTGGGGCATAGGAATAGCTGTCATAAGTACAGGTTAGGGGACAAGTGGCTGGAGAGCAGCACTTGTGAAAGGGACCTCGGGGTGCTGGTTGACTGCAGGCTAAACATGAGTCAGCAGTGTGATGCGGTGGTCAAGAGGGCGAACGCCACCCTTGGTTGTATAGCCAGAAGTGTGGCTTCTAGATCAAGAGAGGTATTACTACCACTCTACACGACTCTGGTGCGCCCGCAACTGGAGTACTGTGTTCAGTTTTGGGCCCCTCATTACAGAAAGGATATAGCCAGGTTGGAGTCAGTGCAGTGTAGGGCCACAAGGATGGTGGCTGGTTTGCACTGAAGCTGCAGCCAAAGAGTCCCCCCACCCCTTCACTGGCTTCTGACTCCATGGCATCCTCCGCATGACTAGAGGAGTCATGACTTAACCTGTACAAGGGATGCCCTACTCTGCCCCTGTGACTCCCCTGCCTGCCTCTGGAATATCGAACGGATGGGAAGTGGAGGTCATGGATGGAAAACGCAAGGAGCCGCCACATCTGGCTTAGCACCACGGACAGCTCCTTTCAGGCTCCGTGGTGGCTAATCTGGATGAGTGGCAGAGGCCGTCTGGTCCGCAGGACCATGAAAACCATTCCCACAGAATCCACTTCCCAAACTGTTCCACTCGGCCAGCCATAGTGCCCTGCACCACCACAGAGCTGAAGCTTATTAAAGCTGGTGGAATTCAAGTTTGGCTAACAGCTTCCAGAAGAGGCTTTTGGGGGCCGACACTCTTCCTGATTCATAAAATTTCACAGGGGGTCTGAACATTGGCTCAGAATCCTCTCATTTTCCCCACTGCGTCTGTTCTCATTACAAAAACCCTAGAAAGAAAGGGAGAAAAAACGGAACAGCCGCAGAACAGCTCTGGGGGCATGAGGAGCTTTCTGTCTGGATTCACCTCATGAGCCACAGCAGTTCCATGGGAATTTCGGGGCAACAAACACAGGCTGGGCCCAGCTCATCATTTTTAACTATGAGGAGCTAATGTGGACTGAGGAGCAGACCTCTTCCCACTTTCTGGAGTTAAGGCCTGCCACTGCAAGGAGGGCCTCCCTCCCAGAGCCTGGCAAAGTGGCACGAAACCATCCATGACGGCACTTTCTGTAGCTCCACTCCCATTCGTGAAGAATCGCCCGCTTCCCCTTTTATGTGGCCCTTGCAATTCGTTTAATTTCTCTCCCCACACCCCACACACCCCAGTGGTCTCCAAGCCACCTTTCCTCAGAGCAAATGCTTCAAGAGGCCAAGTGCAGGACGGCTAAAAGGGCTGATTTTCTGCAGAGGAGGTGGCACGAAACAGCAGGGCTAGCAGAGAAGTGCAAAGGGAGGGCGCTGGGAAAGGAGAAGAGGTGAGGGAATTGTGCCTGAAGCTGATGGCCTCATCCACTAATAAGGGCACTCGATGGAATTAGCAAGAGCCTCCCTCTTGACGTTGACCTTTAGCTCTCCTGGGCTAATTAGTCTCCAGGATGATGAGCCTTGACAGAGCAGGCTGCCTTCTGGACCTACTCTGAGGCAGCTCATGACGAACGCTGAAGAGAGGCAGAACTGATGGGCACCCACGGAAACCAGCCCCCAAATGCCCCCACCCCTATGGAAGTGGAAAGGCACTGGCACACCCCAGAGGACTGCTGGCTAATGCTCCCAGTTTTCCCTCCCTCTCCCCAGGTAGCTACCTCTGGTCTTTCTCACACAGCCCCAAGGCAGCTCCTTGCGGGGAGCTCCCACTCACCCCAGCATCTCTCCCTCCCCTCCCCATTCACTCCCACCGCAGCTGCTTCCACAACCTGGCAGGCCGGAGGCCCTGTGCCCTCCAGCTCTTTGGACCTCAGGACCTTGGCTCCTCAGCCACACCCAGCAGGGCTGATGCTGGTCGGAAGCCCCATGTGGGTGGGCACAGCGATGCATTTCCAGTGCATCTGAACTCTGCACCGACTGGGGCAGGACCAGAACTTGTGGGGAGGAGAGAAAGCTTGCCATAGCCTGGGTGAAAATCACTGCTTGGCCCAGAAGCTGTCAGTGAGGTGAAATATCTGGTGAAACTTAATTTTGATTTGATAGATGGCTTGTGGCCATAAGGAACACAGTCTTCCACGGGTGGTGGGTTAGGGTTAGTTCTTTGCATTGGGGCATTGCAAGGATCACAAGAGATCCTTGGCCAAGTCCCTCTCCACCAGCTCTCTCCAAGAACCTTGTGAAGCACTGGTCTCCAGGTGGATCAAGCAGGATATCCTAGAGGCACTTGCATGGCCACAAAATGAGTCTTACCTCGACAGGTGCAGCACACTTGGGTTAGCAAGGGGGACACTGGATGGTTCTCCAGAGGAGCATCAAATGTGAGAGATGGAATGGCAAAAGCCAGGTGTGTGAATGGGCCCTACACTTCTGGTTCTGTGGAAGGAGGGGCGGGATTAGAGCCACGTAGAAATGCTTGCATTCCTTCCTGTATCCTGCCGGCACCTCCACACCTCTCCTGTTTGTGATGGGCCATAGCTCAGTGGTAGATCACATGCTGAGCCCATTCTTTCCTAGAATTCCTAATGGACAAAGCAGTCAGACCATGGACCCCCTGCCTTGGAAGAGGTGGGCTCCCTGTTGCCGGAGGTCCCCAGTCCGAGACGGGAGAGCCATCTGTCAGGGATGCTTAACCTGGGTTCCTGCACTGAGTCGGGGCGGCTGGGTTTGATGGCCTCCATGGCTCCTCTTGACTCTCTGCTTCCAAGCGAGCTGCAGAGCGTGGGGCAGAAGCAAACTGGGTGGCGCACTGGAAACGTGCACACGGCTTAGGTTGGTGTTGCTCGGACAGCCACCAGCATCGTCATGGCTGCTTCTTCTGTTAGGTTTTAATTGCAAAATGTTTGGCCCTTTTCTGTCTCAAAGTAGTGCCTATTCCCAAGTAAATGGGGGCATCAGAAGCCGACTCGGTTTTCTTTCTGTGATCACGACAGTGCCTTGATTTAATGCCCATGCCTACAGTGGCCTGGTTCTCAGGTAACAACGGGTGGGTTGTTTAGTCCATGGCTTATTGAGACCGTGCAGAAGCATGTGTTGCCCCCCCCCCCCCCCACACACAACTCTTCCACTTTGGGCTCCATTTCTCAAAGCAGCCAGGAATTTCTCAACAATTCGTGGATTAAGCAAGCAATAAATTGTGGTTAAATCCAGGCCAAATCAGTTTTTCTGCTTTTGCATTGTTGGCAAGACAGGTTTTTGTTTGCTTGCTTGGTGCTCTCATGTATCAATGAGGTAGAAAGCATTATAAAGAATGGAACAGTGGATGAGAGAAATTAGTGGTGTGCACCAGAAATGAAGTAATACAACATAGCCATCCAAAGAGGGGACCATCAGGTGATTAAGGTCTAAAATTACCCAGCTGCTTGGCCAGTTGGGCTGCATCTGAAGAAACTTGTTCTATTTTGATTAGGTTATTATAAGGCAATTGTGAGCCCTTGCTTTGATGTTCAAACCCAGGGAACACAGGGAACTTTTCCGAATACAGAACCATTAAAAAAGTAGCTGCACCTTATTTTTCTGAAGAAATTGCTTCTTCATCTCCAAATCTATTTACTGATGGACAATAAAATTATGCCTTCAGATGATAACTTGATTGATCTCTCTTGTTCCTTGGGTCCTCAACTGGATATATTTGCCCCTTAACGTCAGCGCACTTTTCTTCTCTCCTGCCTCCTGAAAACACCAATATCTGCATGAAATTGCTCTCCAAACAAGCCAGGGATGAAATCTGTAGCTATCAGGCAGCTTGGATGGAAGTCACTGCATCCGTCTTGCAGAGAATAAAGGAAAGTGAAAGCAATCATGGCCTTTGTCAGCTCTGGCTCGCGAAAATGATGTTGCTTTGCTGCGTGTGATGGCTTGTTGGGATTGCTAGTGGAACTGCTTGAGATTGCGCTGGAGTGAGTTTGCACAGAGCAGTAATGGACCTACTGTGAAGGAAGGCGGGCGGGTGGGGGGAGGGCAAGGAAAGGGCAGCAGGCTCCAGTTTGGAGAAAGCGAGCCTCTCCAGTGGCTTCCGTGTGGTGTGGGGGGCATCCTGGTGCAGAGATCCTCGAGCACCAAGTTTCCTCAGTGGGTGAGGTGGTCCCTAGGACTCTTCTCCAGCCTCTGCTGTAGGGCCACAGAAGGGGGAAGAGACATTGGTGCCAGCTGCCGAATCTCCTCTCCTCATGCACAACGACCACCGATAGTCTGCGACTCACCCCACACACGATCAACAACGTCATCTGTGCTTTTTAACACAGCAGGCTAAATTCCTCAAACAGGATAGCCCTGAAGAAGCCTCTCCTGAGCCTCAGTTGCAAATCGGTGAGGCAGCAAGTAACTGGGCCCCTCGGCAGAGCAGGGAAAGGACACCAAGTGGAGATGCACACCAGATCCTGCCTCCAGGGGGAATGGGGGCTGCGTGTTTTCCCTCTTTGGGGAAATGTGCTTTTTGCCCTTTCAGAGTTTGTTGCGGAGAGGCAACATCCGGTTTCATGAGTGGGAGGAAAACCGGCAAAATAACAGTGCCTACACTTTCCCTGCCTCTCCCTTCCTCCCTCCCTTCTTTTTCATTCTGCTTCCTTGCCCTTCTCTCCCTCCCTCCCCAAAACCTTCAGTCAGAGGTCATTTCCAGTTAATTTTGGTGTCCTAAATTTCTATTTCCTGAGTCTGTCTGTCTTCTCCCTCCCTCTGACCTTCTGCAGAACTTTGCAGTTTCCTGAAGTCGTAAACATCCTTGACCTCTAGACCATTAACATTAAACTTTGGGTGAAGCCGATGCACACACACAAAAGAAAGGTTGAGCTCCATAATATCCAAACATCAAACTGAATACAAAAATGGAGACTGCACTGAGCTTTCCTCCCTCTGGCAGAGCTTCCTCGCTGCTCCAGGTCCATGCCAGGAGGACACCAGGCATTTCCACAGCCACCTCTGGAATGCCTTCCATTGCTCTCCACCAAGGAGCCCCGATTGGGGGGGGGGGAGCAGCCATGGCAGGCTTGGCCGCAGCTGCAGGCCCTCCCTCTGCAGCTCCTGTGCGTCCTGCTCCCTTCAGGTCCAGCCGGGGCTCTCCTGCTCAACGTGGCCCTGCCTGGGGATGCAAGTAGAGAGCTGGGACTGAGCTCCCAGGGTTTTTAATGAGAAGCTGCAACTTCTGGGCTCTGGATTCAGGACACAGGGTACCCCAGTGTTTCCCCGCCTGGTGCAAGCAGCAGCTTGGGGGTTATTCAGTTCTGGAAAATGGCACATTAAAAGGGTACCTTCCCTCCTTCCGGGTGTTGCAGCCCCCCCGCCCCCCCGTCCCATAATTTTTTGGAACTTTGTTTCAATGGGAAAGGTGCATGTGGAGAGCGTGTTTGCAACAGCTCACAGAGGGTTCGGTGCCTTTTACACCTTCAGCATCCAAGTGGAGGCTCTTTCAGTGTGACCAAAACACTTTGTGTGTTAAAAGGCATGGAACTGCTTCCGTCGCATCTTGTTAGGCCCTAATGGACTGGAACCAAATTAGCCCCTGAAAATAAACACATGCCATTAATCCTCGTCTTCACCGATTAATATCAGCTTTTGGAATGTATTAGCTCGATCCACCCATGAAGGCTTGGGGCCCTCAGGATCAGTGCCCGGGAGTTTTTGGAGACAAAAGACCGTAAAGGGAGGCAGAGGTGCCTTCCAACTTGCCCTGCATTGTTCCCAGGCTGTCAGAAAACATCGCATGACGTTCCTCCTCAGACGCTGCCATTCAGCTTGCTGCACCTGCCACACAGGTGAGGCAGGCCAAATTTATGTTCTCTAAGAAGGCGTTGCCTTGAAGGGGAACGACAGAATTAAGGGTTTGCTTTGAAAAGCTGCTGTAGGGCGTGGTGGCAGTCGATGGCCCCAGCACAAGCTGCGCAGGGCAACAGCTCCAAGGCAGTCTCGCCAGGGACGGGGCGGCAGCTGCGACACACAAACACCACCAGCCTGTGCGGCACAGCTGGCCACCGCAGCATGCTCTTGGCCCACAAGCTCAGCTGCGCGGGAAGTTCGGCCCTGGGGGCACCAGTGCCACAGCGGCACTTTTGGAGCTGCTACGGCTATGCAGACCGTCTGCACACGCTGTAAAATCCTAGCAGGATGAAATGCTGGATTTAAGAATGAGATCATGTCAAGAATAAAAGATGTACACCACAAAACTTCCAGCAGCCTCTGCTGGAAGAGGCAGGCTGTGTTGCTTAGCAACTGCCATGATATGAGGAGGGGCGGGGGGGGACTCCTCACAGTTGCCTGCAGCCCTTAGTGGAAAATGTTCCTGCGATGAACATTCGGAGGATCGAAGTCCTTAATTTATTTCCTTTCCACTTTCATTCAGGAGAGATCAGTGGAGCAGAGTTGCCAACTTACCAAGGGGAAAAACAGATCTGGCCAGTTGTGACTTCAGAAGCAGCGGAGTTGCAGCTTAAAAAAAAAAAACTTCTATGTGGCCTGAAGAGATGCGCTAGGACATGGGTCCTCAAACGATGGCCCGCCATGCCCACTTATCGGGCCTGCCACAGGGGTTTCGGACTCGCTCGGAGAAAACGATCTCTGTGCACGCATGACCTGTGCTCCCCCCGCCGCACCACCCATCGCTGGCACCTTTCCACTGGTCCCACTCAAAAGTTTGGGGACCCCTGTGTCAGGATTTGCGAATGCCTGCAGCTCAAGCCGTCATTGCAGGCAGAGGAGCAGGAGTTCACATAAAAGTTGGCAGCGCTAGTGGAGGCATGCCGCCCTGCTGAAAGAACGAGTAAGTTCTTCTTCCCCCATGAAGAAGGCATGTTCCTTTTGCACGTGTGAATCTCGGGGACTAGCTGGCACAAACTCCTCTTCGTCCTGGGCAGACCAGGAACCGGCTCTGACAAGGCCCTTTGAATACATGCAAATCCGTGGCCGAGCCACTGGATGGGGCCCTGCTTGTTTGAGCTCCAAGACTCTTTTGGTGGCAGGGAGAGTGGGCTGATTGCATTCCAGCTGCTTGGAGATAGACATCTAGCTTCTGCAGCACGCTGGGCGTGTGTGGCTGCTTCCTTGGTCTCTCTTCCACCTTCTGCTTTCTTTTCTTCCCCCCTCCCCTCCTCCTCCTCGCTTTCTCCCAGTTCCTATGGTGTTCAAACAGGGCTTTGATCTTTTCTGGAAAGTCCTCCATCGCATAGGCCTCACTGATTTATTCCGGCTCTGACTTATTAAAATAGATGAAGGTTGCTCTTTGATCTTCCTTCCTCTTCCCTAGGCTCTCCCCCGCTCCCCACTCTGTGAGCTCCTGGCCAGGCTGGCCTTCCTCCCACCTGGGTAATGGCGAATCGTTTTGCTACTGTGGCCAGACCAAGCAAGCCCTGCTGTTGGTGGATACTCTCAAGACAGATGACTAAGGAGCTGGGACAAACATGCTGAAACCGATTGGTCACTCAGTGGTGAGGAGAAAGAACTCTGCACATGCTCAGAGAGGCTGTCACGTTCTCTGCAATGCTGGAATGATTCAGGAGACAGAAAGCTTCAGGTTTAGTGCACATAACAGAAGGGTGGTCCGGGCATGCCGATAGCACATGACCTCCCTCCGGCAGCCTTGGAAATGTTACAAAAGCGCAGGGTCTCTCCTGCGAGCGGCAGAGAAAGGGTGTGAGGGTGGCTTCATTCCACCTCTCCTGGTTTCTGGATAGATATGGGGCTGGCCTCAGCCCCTCACAGGATTGTGCTTGGCCAACTCTCAGGCTGCCCTGAGCGAATGCAGGCAGCTGTCCCAGGGTGCTGGGGAAGTAGGTCAGGCTGGCACGGAAGACGTCCAAGTGTGTCCAAGTGTGTCCCGAGAAGCGGGAGGACAAGTCGCCTGCCGCTTCCCGCCTGGGGAACCTCTTCTGCGGGCCGGGCGGGAAGCCACCACATCCCCTGCGATCAGTTCTTCAGGCTCTGGTCCACTTTGTCGTGACACTGAGCCTGAGTCCGGGGGGGCGGGGGGCGCATTGAGCGCTTGTGGGGCCTTGCCTGGAATCCAGTCTCCGTGCTGCCCAGGCAGCACCCGCATGCTTTCTGCTGCCGGTCCTGACGCGGAAGGAGGTGGCTCAGGCAGGGCTGGCCAGGAGCGGCACCTCCACGAGCGCCCCTTCTGCCCCCCTGCAGACACTCTTGCTGGTGCCGCTGCTCTGGGGGAAGGACCTTCCTTCCCCCGCATCGGCTCGCTCGCAAGGACCAGGCTGCGCACAGGGGGAAGTCTGCAAATGCAAGAAGGGCGGGTTCCGCCGGGTCTCCCCCCAGCCCGGGAGGGCTCGCTCCTTAAGCACCCTTCACTGGGGTGAGGGGGGAGTCGCGTTTCCATCGACTCCCCCATAGGGCCCCGGTGAAAAAGAGGACGGCTGATGCTCAGGACAGGCAGAGCTTCAAAGCTGCAGCATTTCCTGACCTGTTGAATTTCTGCTTGCCAAGCTGTTGTTGACGGTGCCCGAGCTCGGATGCTGCGCGCGCGCGCGCGTTGGGTGAGGGTCTCAGCCCAGCCCGTCCCCCTTGCCCTTGCTGAAAGCGCGCAGGTGCAGCGTCTGGCGCATCCTACCGGGCGGTGTCGATTTGCCATCTCCCCCAAAGTCTGAGAGGATCGAAACGGCACAGACGCTCCTGGCTGCAGGTGTCGAGGCGCCGACAGGAGGCAGTCCTGCACGCGCGCTCCGGTTTCCCTCTGCTCGAAACCCGACCGGCACTGGCCTCCCGCCACCGGTGAGCGGCGCGCGCGCGCGGGCGGGAGAGGGCGCGGCCCCTGCCTCCCGCGCCGCCTCGGGAGCGCTTCCCCGCGGCCCGTGGCGCGCTGCCCTGCCCTGCCCCTGGCCCTGCCCCGGCCGGCGCTTCCCGCGCGCAGCTCTCCGGAAAGCCGCCCGGCCGCGAGGCCCCTCCCGGCGTCCCTGCCGGTGGGCGCGGCCGCCCCGCGTCGCCGGTCCCAGTCCGGAGTGGGCCTTCGCTCGGCCTGTTCGGAGGGCTGGCCCGGTGGGGGCCGAGTGGCGGCGAAGAGGACGGAAACGCTGCCCGCGCGAATGCCCGCGTGCGCAGCGCCGCGCCCAGGGGCCTGCGCCTGCGCCTGCGCGGAGCGCTGGAGGCGGCCCGCGCCCCCATCCTCGGGCTCGGCTCGGCGTCCTTCCAGGGGCGCAGCAGGTGTGCGGGGCCCCCACTCCGGCACCCCGCAGAGCGACCTTGGCGCCGGCTGCTGCGCGTTGAACGCCAGAACGCCGACAAAGTCGCGACACGCGGGAGAAGGCGGTGGGGAGGGAAGCGGGAGGCGGGAACTTACTTCGGCCGACTTGCCCTCCCGCTCAGCTCCCGCGCGTGAGCCCGCGGCCGGCTCCCTCCTCCCCGAGGAGGCAGCGCTGCCCGCGCCCGGGTGGCGCAGCGGCAAGCCTGCGGGACGGGGCTCGGCAGCGCTGGGTTCCAGCGCCCGCTCAGCCAGGGAGCTCACTGGGCCAGGCACTGCCTCTCAGCCTTACCTACCTCACAGGGTTGTCGTTGTGGGGGAATCTTGTAGGTGGCACTTGGCTCTTTGCAAGAGGAAGAAAAGCAGGGTATAAATGCAATGCAAGTGCAGCAACTTATGTCCGTGATATTTATGTCTCGCCTTGGGAAGGGAAAGCAGGGCAGCTTGCACTGCTTGCTTCCCTTCCCTTCCCTTCCTGGTTTCACAACAGCCCTGTGAGAGAGGTCTGTGACCTGCCCAAAGACACTGGGGAGCTTTGTGTCGAGGGGGTGACTGAGCAAGATTGAAAGGTGTGGCTGGCGTCGTTGCCATCGGCTGCACGGCACCCTCCTGGCGCAGCAGGGTGCTGTGGTGAAGGCAGGCCAGCTCTCAGCCTTCGTCCCGAGGAGGAGGAGGAGAGGGAAGTGCAGGACCAGGCTGAGGAATGGGGCTCTGCAAGCGTAACAGCCCCTTCGGAGGAAGCACAGAGAGAGGCAGTCGCTGGTGGGAAAGATTGGGGAGTGCGGGGGCAAACAGCAGGAGAGCGGGGTTGCTATGCCTTTGCTTGTCTTACAGAGCCAGAAGGAAGAGCTGGCAGGGCCAAAATGCTCTTCTGTTCTCTTCTTTTAAAAGGAGCACTATTTGCGCTTCAGAGGATCCGCACCAGTCATTGGATTCAACACCCGATTTACCCCATGTGACAAATGGCCCCGGACAGCAAAGGGCGTCCTGCAGTGACCCAGGCCCTGAAAGCAGGTGCATGCTGAGAGCACGGGCAAAACCGGAATTTGGCAACGAGGCTCAGAAGCCCGTTGTGAGGTCTCGCTTTTGTCTTCCGTGAAAGCAAGCTTGTAGCCCTTGAGGTTATGAAGACAGCAAGTGGCAAGTGAAATCTCTGCATGGCATGTGAGCGCGAGCTCTGCTGACTAGGGGGAGCTTTTTGGAGCCAGCCGAGTGCCTTCTGTGCATTGAGAGGGACATATCTGCCTACACGCTGGATTTGCAATCAGACAGGCTGTGGCATATTACCTTCACAACATTTGGAATTCCTCGGGTGCAGCAGTTTGACTTGCTGTTTAAGCTCAGACATACAAAATCCTGTCCGTAGCGTAGCAATGCAGTGAAGCAGCGTTTCCCCTTTCCTCTTTTTAAAGCAGAAAGTGAAAATAAAACTAAAACTAAAACTGAGGATGAAACAGTATTGAAATCAGGTAGTGGAGAGTAAAGGAGGAACCTGTGGAGATGAACATTGCTCTGGGGACTGGAACAGCTTGTTAGACCTTTAAATACGACATGTCTGAATTTGCTGAAATATGAATAATTAATCAGGCCCCCTGTGGGACCTGCTCTTTGTGTATTAGCGGCTGAGTGTGATCCTGCGGGGAAGGACCCCCCACGCTAATCTGATTAACTGCGGCCACGGTGCCTGTGTGTGTGTGTGTGAGCGTTGTGTCGTCGGAGCCCAGCTCTGCAGGGCCTGCCAGGCAAGCGCAGCAGCACGAGGTGCCTTCCAAGGGCCAAAGGCTCGCTCTTGGCTCCACGTTTGAAGGACACACACACACACTCTCGATGAAGGAACTGAAGCAGGAACCAAGCCTAAGGGGCCTGGTTTGGCATGCAGCACAAGGAGAAGGCCTGGTAGGAGGAGGTCAGTGTCTAGCTTGTGCTCCGGCCGATTCTTCGACTCTGAATAGGTAACATCTTTTCAGAGCTTGAACTAAAGTGATACAGGGGAGAACCATTATATATCCATGTTCCCTGTCTCCTCTATGCTGTTGTGTCTGGTCATCAAGCATGCAGACATGGTAGGTTTCTTAAAGCCCCTCCCCCCATCTATTTCGCTGCTGATCTGCATCCTAAAAAACCTGCTTGACCTTGATCAAAAACCTGCTAGACCTGTTTGAGCAGATGTGAAGAGCCAGATAACCCATTGTACCAGAGAGTAAGGTTTTCTGACGTGTATGATCAGAAACATACAGGAGAAAAAAAGCGGAACGTGTGCTGTGGGCACTCCTGGTTCTATCACGTTGCCTCATTCAAGTTTTTGGAGAGGAGGAATCACCTGCATTGTCATGCTTCCGGGCTGAAGCATTTTACAGCTCCTTGAGAAATGTCTGCACCTCCTGATGTCCATGATGAAGGCTCTGCAAAAGATGCAGCCACAGGAGCCTGCAGAAACGTTGGCATGCACACCCCCTGCCCCCACAGAAAGAAAAAAGCCTCTTCAGCCAGCCATTTGGGGCTGAGACAGGCCGGGATGTGAATGCGATCTTGTCCGAGGAACGAGGAGACTGGTGTGTGCTTGTTGCAGAATGCAGACCGGGCTGCCTCTTGCACGCGGCTGCTGCTCCTTGAGTGCAGAAAAGGGTCGGGATGGAGCAGAGCAGGGAGAGAGGCAGTGGGAAAGGTAGTGGCTGAAGGAGGAGGCCATGTTCCAGGGATCACTGGGAAAACATGTCCCGCAAGGAGATTAGTCCAGCTAATTATGGAAATAATTAGCAGGTGGAGGGTTATGGGGTTGCAGTTCCTGTTGAAAAGAAGCGAAATGGGCCTGGTGGGCTGGCTGCTTGTCATGGCTGGGTGGCGATGGTTCGCCCTCGCTCTGCTGAGCTTGGATGCGCCGTCGTGGGGCTGCTGCGAACCTGCAAGGCGCAGTGGGGGTGTGCCACAGAGATCCCGTGAGTGGGCACTGATGCGGTTGCCTTGGGGAAAGGGGCTGCAGTGTCTCGCCTGCACTGCACCCTGGAGGACCCTTGGTTGCTCCCGCGCCTGCTCCAAAGGCCACACTGGGCCTGGGGGAGGGCAGAAAGCTGCTGCCTGGCTTACTCCAGGCACCCTCAGCCAGGCACACCTCAGAGCATTGGGCTGGCTGGAATTGCCAGTGGGGGGAGGCTGTTCTGCGCTGACTGCCAGTGGAGTTTCCCATCGCTCCCGCCTGAGCTTTCTACCTGGAGATGCCTTTGCATGCAGGGCACATCCTCCACCTGAGCTAAGGTCGCTCCCTCCAGCTGAAAGTAAGCCACCTGGTCCAGGTGGCATCCATAAAAAAAGAGGGCCCACAACCAGGGCTTAACTGCTGGGCTGAGGAATTGCCCGCGCGGGCTGCCTTTTCCTGTTTGTGATGTGAAACTGTTTTCACAGGCACTGGTTCCGCTGCTTCGTCTCCCTGGTGGGGGGCGCTCACCCTCGCTGGGTGGTCAGCGGATGATCAGAGCAGCGCACACTCAGGTGCTACACGTATGTGAGAAAGGCACCATCCCTCCAATCGGTTGGCGGGGGCAGAAACGTGAGTGGCAGGGGCTGCGAAGTGGGCCTCCCCCTGCAAAGTGCGTGCCTTTGGCCACGTTCATCCCGCTTCCCTCACCTCCCTCCGGGAGGATGGGGGAAAGGGGACCGAGCACCCCGTTGCCCCCACACCACCCTCGCAAGCCGCCTGGGCCCCATGCACTGAAGGCTGCTTATCTCCCTGAGCCCCAGCACCAATGACTCTGAGCACGCGACCCACACATGAACAACAGGCTCTGTGCCCCCCGACCGCGCTGCCATGCCTTTGAGGGCAGCCTGAGCAGGGATTGCAGTGTCACAGGCGAGGGAATTGCTGTGAGAGCTGGGCTGGCAGGCCGCCATTTCCACATACGCAGGTGCATTGCGCAAATGCTGCAAAAGGTAGAACACAAGCTCCCCTTTGGCACAGATCTGGAATGAACTGTCAGGGTGGCCAAGGCAGGGCATGTCTGGATGTCTCTACTCTCCGTGCGCCATTCTTTCCGTGGGAGCAGCAACAAGCCCAGTCTAAGGAACCCGCCCCAATTTGGGCCATGTATTGCATGTGTGCGCATTTACAAAAATGCACATTTCTCCACACGTATGACTCCATCAAGCAACTTCCTGAAGTTGGCGCTTTGCCCCTCCTTATCTTGACCTGCTTTGGGCTCTCAGATTGGAAATGTGCAAAAGTTCATTGGCCTCCGACCAAATGATTTCCCCCACCTCATGCGTTGCTAGTGGGACGCTTTCTGGTTTCTGCTCGGACCCCACCGGGATCTTCCCAGGGCAGGAATTAAGCCCTTCGGGATGCATGGCGGTCACAGGCAACCGAGCAGCAGTAAAGAAACCTGGTGAGCAAGCTTGCTTTCGGCGTGGCTCTTGCATGGAGCTAGGGAACAGGGCGCTGTTGAGTGTCCCTTCCTCCTGATACTGTTGCACAGACACATATGAAGGAGAAAGGACGGCGGGTGAAGAAGGGCTATGAGGGATGACAGATGTGGAGTTAAAATTTCAGCACATGAGAGGCAGCCTGGGAAAGCATGGCTTGAGAGCAGCTGTGGATCACAGAAATGAGTTCCGAAAACTCGTAAGATGCTGCAGTTCTGCAGTATGTCTCACGGAAACAAAAGAACTTTATGGAGAGGGCACTTGAGGAGAAGAGGACCTGGATGCCTTGCAGTGATGGGCCTACCTGACATGACAAGCCAGAACTTTGGTTGTAGTTGAATTGTGGGTTGCAGCGTCGTGTGACTGACACAACCCACATGAACAACCTGGAGTTTGCAATCCAACCCCAAGCCCTGGGTTCTCTTTGTGGGTGGTCTGTGGTCAGCCAGCTATGGTTAATAACCATGGCCCAACACAATGACCTACAATTCAATGACAGCCTCCAGTTCAAAGACAACCTGCCCTCAACCCATACTCTGGCTTGTGGTTTCTTGTGAACTTAGCCATTGGCACAAACAATCCAGCCTGGGCTTTGGCCCCAAATCTCCAGTCCTGCCCACGTTGCCCCATGGATCTCTGCTCACGTAACTCACAACCTTTCACCGGCCTTTTGTGCCCCTGCTCTTTGCCATCCTGCTGGCGGAATGGCAAGTTAAGCGAGGCTTGTACTAGGCCCTTAATAAGATGTGATTCACTCGTTGAGCATAATTAGCAATTCAGTTAACGGTTTGTAATTCAGGCACGACCCTGATTGCATCCGAATGCTACTTTATTTCTTTGCGCCGTTCACATTCTGAGCACTAATTATGCTTCTCTGCCTGCTAATTGCTTTCCAGCCCTCCACTGCTGTCTCTTTCCAGTAACATTTATTTTTCATGCCTTTGTGTGTTTAAAGGTATCAAGCGGGAGGGGGAGGGGGGGGAGGGGGAGGGGGAGCCCACTGGAGCCGATCTCAAGCCAAGATGAAAGAAAGGTGGGGAGGACCTCCGCTTCGCCCCCGCCTCCCTTGGCCTCGCTTCCTGGCTCGGCTTCCTCGGCTTCCCGGCTCCAGATGTGTTGGAGGAGGGGAGCCAAGCTGTTTTTCCCTTCTTCACGCAGCCAACTGTCAAGATGCTGTCTTCCTTACCCGCTCTCTTAGTAGAAACTGACTGTTGGGTATCTGGAGCCCCCACGGATGCCTCGTGGGGGTTTGGGCCTGTCTTGTCTCCAAGCGCCGAGTAGCGCACCTGCGCTGATCTCCCATTTACCAGCCACCTGTGCCCCCACCGTCAGGGGCGCCGCTGATGGTCCTTGCTCCTACCGCAGCATCGCCCCCTGCTGTTGCTGAAAGAAATGACGGGCCAGTGGCCTGCAGTCCAGTGAGACCTGGCACACACCCAATGAAACTGCGTGGACTGCAGCGCAATAGTGGTGTTGGAGCTGTTTCTGAAGATGATGCATGTGCATCAAAATAAAATCTGCTCTACCTGGCTGTTCTCTGCCCTGCAACATGTCAACCTGCCTGTTGATGCAGATTTGAAATACCTCCGTTATCAGAGGCGAGGCTTAATGCAACGCGAGAGGCCCTTTTGGTAGTGGCAACCCAGCTCTGGAATGCCCCCACATGCCAGGGAAGGCACCAACTTCACTAATGCAGAAGTCAGGCTCCTCTCTCTCTCATCAATTCACCTGGTTGCACTTTTAAAAAATTATTTTAAATGATTTTTAGATCACCTTTAGGGGCAGAACACTCAAGATGGCCCAAACATGTTAATATTTTTTAAACCTTAAATAGTTTAAACTCCCCAACCTTTAACTGTGCTTTTATCTGCTGGTTATTTTGGATTCACTTTTTGTTTTAGTTTTTAATGCTGTAAACTTTTTTGAAATTAGTGATCAAAAGATGTTGAATGTTTTTAATAATAATAATAATAATAATAATAATAGACATTGCATAGTGACTTGGTACTCACACAGTGATTCCTCCAACTCTCTGTTTCCTCTGACTGCAGTGCCTGGCTGGCTATTATCACAGGACATCACCCTGCCTTTGTGTCCGAAGGCTTCACCTGCAGTCTCCAAATTAAGCCCTCCTGCAGTAAACTCAGCTCAGGTCACTTCCACTAGTGCGTGGTGCTTGTCATTTTGGTTGGACCTGTGTCCTCTGTTGGTACCACCAGCTTCTCATAAGGCATGGGCTAGAAAGCAGGGCAACTGTGTCTCCGCTTGTCGTGCAGGACGTGCTCCCCTTGCTAGTGCGCAGTCAAGGCAATCCGTGGCCATGTTGCCAGTCTGGCCAGCCGGTTATATCTGATTTTTTACTGCAGACACAGGGAGTCTCTGACTGCAGGCATACCTGGCCCTGAATATCCCCCAGTCCATCTCCTGGCTCTCTCCTCTCCCCACCCCAAGGTACCACTTTAATCTCCTTTGCAGTGCACTTGATGGGGTTTAAAAGTGATCCCTTTACACTCCTCAGTTTATCCATGCCAAACACGGTCCTCAGCTGCCTTTTACAACTCCGCCCCTCCCTTCTGTTGGATGGTCAGGGATTGCACCAAGTAAAGGTACAAGGTATGCATTCATTTGTTCTTTGGATTTTTAAAGCAGTTAGGGTGTAGAGCTCTAGCGGTGTTGCAGAGACTTGGGTGCAAACGGGGGTCACAAATTGGGCAGTGGGGAGGGGGGAACTTGCCTAGCAGTCAGGTGGAACCCGATAATTTTCGCTTTAGCTTGGGTTTTTTGAATATAAAAGAGTTGCATGTTCATTTTGTTTAGTGGTGGTAGTAGTAGCGGTTTCACTGCGTCAGATCCCGCTCCGGATTTGCTCTGCTGTTTTGTACCCCTAGTGGCATAGCTAGCAGACTACCTGTTTATGACTCAGGAAAGTTCGCTAAGGCCTTCCCTTTCTGGATTCAGTCTGCTGTGTTCAGCCATCGGTTGGAAGCTCCTGGCCTGGGTAGTGCCACTCCTTCACTCAGTGCTGGCCATGTAGCCAGGCTTGAGCCTTGCCCGTTATTATTGCTTATTATTAGCATTGCATTGCATTGCATCGATAGCCTACCTTTTTTTTCCTCTTATGAGGAGCTCAGGGAAGCTTACGCTGCTCAGTGAGATAGGCTGTGTTGAGAGTGAGGGACCGGCCCAAAGCTGGGCCAGTTGAGAGCTCCATGGCCGAGTGGAGAATGCAACTAGACCTCTCAGGTCTCCAGCCCAGCACTTCAAGCACTGCACCGCGCTGCTTTCTCCTCCAGCTGCATCAGAGGATGCGTTCGAGTGCCTCAGGGGTCCAGTGCATCTTCTCACTGGGTGCTGGGGGGTGTGCTCAGGACTGGACTTGGAGCTCTCTTAACAATAGGTGCCCCGGACAGATCCATAGATAAATATAGGTGCAATAGTCATACATCTATAGGTGGTACGTGCATTACCTCTGACTAACAGGGCACAGCCCTGGGGAGCTTCTAACTCCTAAAAAATCCACAAAACGATAATCCAGAGTCCTCGGGTGCTCCTCCACATTGATATATTTTAATTTAAATATAGCAGGACTTTTCAGCTCTTCTGACCTGTGCTGTTGCCACCGATTGCTCTTCCTAGCGCAACTAATTAGAAGCCTTGTTACAGTGGTCCAGAGAGGTCCAGGCCTTTGTCTCCAGGAGTGGGAATAGCTGGGTAGGGGACCTGTTTTTCCCTGCTTTCATTTCTACGAGATTTGGCGCACTAGCCAATTAGAACAAGACGTATGGCCACGCTCACCCTTAGCACAATTTGGCAAGGCTGAGTTGTGAAAGTTGCCTGCATTAGGCAACAGACAGGCTTCTGCAGAAGAACCACCAGCACCCAGCCGCGAAGGGAGCGTGTGGCACAAGGGACCGAGGACAGTTCTGCACGAACCCGGCCCAGATGGTGGCCAGTTGTGCATGCAGCCCTTTCTCACGTGATGGACAAGCCTTTCATGGGGACAGGCAGAAGGCGAGCTGCATGCGCTGCTGAGCCCAGGGTGCCTTTGTCTTGCTGAGCAGTCTGCATCCAGCCACACACTCCTTGCAGAAGAGGGTGGGAGCAGCTACCTGCCCGTCAGAACTTGAGCATACATTGACAGATGAGGTTCTGTTTTTCTCACGGATCTGTGCGGACAAGAAATCTGTGGCAGAAATTATCATTGCACAAATAAGGGCCAAGTTGGTGATGAGCTTTCCAAATGTCAACACTGCTTTTAGAAAGTATCTTGCCAAAAGGAAGGCCGGAATTTCTTCTTGGTCATCCCAGAGCGCAGGGCACAGAACAACGGGCTCAAGTTGCAGGAAGCCCGATCCCTGCTAGAGACCAGGAAAACTTTCTGACTGCTGGAGGAGTACAACAGGGGAGGCAAGACCCAGGGAGGTGGTGGGCTCTCCTGCCCGGCAGGCAGGCAAGAGGCAGCTGGTCAGCCATCTGGGAGGGATGCTTTAACCCACGTCCTGCACTGAGTAGGGGCCCTCTGGCCCCTTCCAGCTCTGCTATTCTATGATTTTATGATATGAGAAACCATCCATAGCTAAGCTTGATCTCCCACGGACTTCACAGGCACCTAAGCTATGCCCAAGCTGTTCCCCGTTCACATCTTGCCCCTGCATAAACTGATGAGGTTGCTCTAGACAAGCCCTCTCTCTTGGCCTCAGCCCCTTCTCTGTGATAACAGGCTTCTACCTCATAGGTTTGTTGTAAGAATCTGGCAAGAACATGGTTGCAAAATGCTTTGAATGCTCAAAGGCAGGATATGACCATGGAGGAGTATTTTTCTTGTTAACTGTAATATAGGACATATTCCCCAGGACAGATCCGAAAATAGGTTTGCCTGGGACTGATGTCAGGCTGAAAGCCAGTCACAGCTGGGGACAAATACAGCAGGACTCTGGGCCTAGAAGATGAAGCAGGCAAGTTTATCTTTTTTCCTTCTCATTTACTGTGAAGAAGTGGACATGGGCAGATGGCAGAAAATGATTTTCTGTTGCACAGCAACAGATTGGAAAATATAATTACTGTGGTGTAAGGGGTATAACAGCTGTGACCCCCTCCCTGAAATTCCAGAGCGTGGATTGCAGGAGGCAATGGAAAACAAAACATGTAATTCAAACTGACCTGAAAAGAGAATTGAAAACAGTGCAGGGAGGGCTGGGTATCGATTCTCTTGATCAGTCTGTAGGTTGTGCATAACAGGAGAAAGGGGCCATGACTGACCAGAGAATGATGGAGGTCAGCATATTCTGAAAAGAGTGATTGATCACAGAATAAACAGAATAAATCCGGCAAAATTATTACAAACAGCTTGAACTGAACTTGTGAGAATGGAAGAAACAGGTTGAGGACCAATCGGCACTTCTCCCTACACCTTATGGGAAAACTGCTGGGCAGTTGCATTATTCCATTTCTAATTTGGAGCAAATGCTTTTATTTCTGGGCCAAAGGAACTCCCTGCTACTATAATTTACATTTCCCATGGCCACCAATTACATAAGAATATTTTAAACCTTCAAGTAGCTGGTGTAGTAGGGTTGAGCATGAGATGGGCACCCATACCAGACAAGGAATGTATTAAAAGGATATTTGTACATATGGTAACATAAATATTTACTCTGGGGTTCTCAAGATACTGCTTGGTGACCAGACTTTAGGACTAAAGGGACCCTCTTGCTGCCCTCTTCTTTCACTCCAGGCCTAATTCCCTAATCCTCCACTTTGGCCCAATACTCCTCCAGCCAGATCCAGCTGTGGGTGCAGCCTGCTTCTGCCACCCAGCTCTTCCCAGTGTGGTGCTGGATGGGTTCCCTTCGAGATCCTTCCTCTGGCAAGAATGCAGGACCCCCTCTAGACCCCACAGCACCCGGCCCTCCACCCCGCATCCTCACCCGCCCCTGAGGTTCCCACAGAGAGAAGGAAGGACTGCTGACCTTTCCCTTGGCTTTCCCCTCATCCTTTTCACAGTGCCACACCTGGCCAGCAGGCCTCCTTCCCTCTCCACAGGCTCTCCCTGGCTAAATCCCAGCCAACTGCCACTCTCGGCTGCTTGAGGGTCCATTCACAGCTGCTCTTTCCCACCTGGCTAGACTCTGCGGCCAATTAGAACCAAATTCACCTGGTCCAGGCCCTCCTAGCAACATTCAGAGGGGTGGCCCGTCTCCTAGAGCCCCTTCAGAATGCCGCTCAGCATCCTTGGGCCGTGCAAAATCAAAGCCGCTCCAGAGAGCAGAGGCTGCAGGGGACACGCTGCGGAACCACGGGGGTGACAGATGGGCATTTCTTGGTAGCCAGAATTGTGCTTGAGAGAATGGAAGAAACGGGCTCTGGAACTGGCTAGCCTGGTTGGGCAGCTTCCTTGCGGCAGCCTGCAAGCCTTGGCTGAAAACCTGATGATCCCGGTCCATTGATTTCAATGATACTTTAGTTCAACTATCTGAGTTCAGATATTCCAACCCAGTGACTTTATGGAAGCAGGACTGTGTCAGCGTGGAGTAAAGAGCAAAACACACTGCAGGTAGCCTTGGTCATCTGGCTGTGCTTGTCATCAGCGGCCTTGCCATGCTACTAAGGAGGCGCAAGGGAATGAGGTTTTTCTGAGCATGCACAGAGTGTTTGTGCCAGCAGCAGGCAACACAAGTCTGTTCCTCCTCAGGCAGAGTTCAGAGAGCCAGGCTTCCTTCTGGAGCAGAGGAAACCAACTTTTCTGAGAGTCAGGAATGTAAGGGGTACCAGGTTGGATCAGGACTGGCGCCCCTGAAACAGACGGCCCAAGTGGCAACGGCTCTGCAGAGGTGTCAGAACCAGCTCGGTCCTTCAGAAGTGGGGCCCACTGCCATCGCAGCGACAAATCTCGTGAACACAGCCCCCAGGCCGTGCTGCTGCCTCCCAACCCTCAGTGATGGACATGGACTCCATGGTGAGCAGAGAGATCGTGTGGAGCAGACTCCCTCCCCCTAGGTTCTCCAACTTTCTTTCCCTAGAACAGGGGCCGGCCAATTTGGACCCATTTCCCACAGAAAAGAGAACACCGGGAGCCGCAAAACCCTTTTGACATCTAAAATGAAGATAACACTGCATGTATCGTTTTTTACCTTTATGCTATGTGTAAAAAAACTATAGTGTGTTGCATTCATGAAATCAATGAACTGCTGCAGAGAAAACAAATTTTATTTCTGCATGCAACAAAAACATTTTGAACTCCGAAAAAAAGACGCTGGGTTGAAAGTTACTTTCAATGTCTATCTGAGTCCTCCTCGTATTTATGAAAAAAAAGCCGAACTTCTATTATCCACTGGCAGCAAACCAAACATGCCGTCTGCTTCTGTGTGCCCTCATCCTTTTATCACGTGGTGAAATATTGAAATATTGAAATATGGGCTTCATATTGTTCAGCCCTCGAAGACTGACTTGGTTTTCCTTTTGGAATGCCATTTTGCTAGTGCATTTAAGCAGGCTTCTTCAACCCAGGACCCTCTAGGTGTGTTTGACTACAACTCTCACCAATGGTCACTATGGCTGGGGATAATGGGGACTGTAGTCAAATGAATCTGGGGGCAAATGAGTTGGGGAATGCTGGCTTAAAGCATGTAAGCCGGTGTCATAAAACCCTTCCCAATGCGTGATCATCCTACTATTTGAAGTGGAGCCCGTGGTGGGAGATGGCTGGATATGGGCCTCGCCTGGCGCTGAGGCCTGCCGATGTGGAGAACAGTGTCGGGCTGGGACTGCGCAGTGGTGCAGACGAAGCCTTGCTTTCATTTGCGACTCAGAATGAAATTCTGGGAGAGCTGAAACAGGTGCAGCCACAGCGTGAGAAGGGAAAGGAGGGAAGGGTATGGCACAGAAAGGGAGAGGCGGATCCCGGTGGAGAGAGTGCCGGTTTCTCCCGGACCCTGTGCCACTGCTGGCATGGCCTCGAGGCGCGTTCCCCACATAGGTCCTTGAGTGCAAAGTGAGCTTTAATGGCCGGGGTGGGGGCGTGGGCGGGCGGCTCCTGGGAGTCAGTAATGAGGAAGGAATCACATTCAACCTGCAGGTGTATTTTTCCTCCAGACCAAACGACTCCTCTCGAATATTGCTTTCCAAATATGTTTGTTTTTGCAGATAATTAAACTGCAATTACCTCACAAATAATGCTAACGAAGCAATTAGACAGAGAGGGGGAGAAGGAGGGCAGGCAGGCAGGCGAGTTGCTCTTAGCTTTTGTAGCAAATGCTTTGTTTGGGCACATCTGAGTGTTTGTTTTTCACAAACAAATGATGGGGTTCTCTGAAAGCAGACCTTGTAGCTTTTGGCATGTGTGCATGTATATGTATTTATAAAATATGGGTTTTTCCTCATTGTTGAGCCCTAGAAGAGTAATCTGCAAAAACACATCCATCTCACCAATTCAGCAGTGTAACGTGTAAACGAGAACACCATCAACAACAATAAAACATTTATGGAAGCACATGTGGTTGAGTTCACATTGACGCATGTCATTAACAGGGCATAATGAGCTGCAATGAGCAACCCCGTCTGGCACCCAGCGCATGCCAGCAAGTGTGTCCTTTTTCACCGGGTCTGACACATGCTCGGGCACCGTTTGAACGTTGTGGGTCACTGTTACTGCCTCCACTAACTGCGGCTCTTCAGACGCAGCTGCCTGGTGAGGGACTTGCAATCCCGTTGTCCCGGCTTGTTCTCACGAACCTTGCTCTGGTTCAGATGCCGGCGGGGCGGGGGGGGGGGAGGCGGGAATGTGCCAGGCCCTGCCGACTTGCCCCTGGACTCTTTGCCCTTGGGCAAGCCCACAGGAGCCATGGGGAGAGCGAGATGGGGGTGAAAGCGGCTGGGAGGGGGGCCCATTCGGGCACCTGCCCAAGGCCGCTCAAGATCTCAGAACCAGGCTTGGCTCCCACAATGTTCACACTCAGCGAGTTTTCATTGAGCGTCATGGGATTTCTGGCTAAACGATCTAGGCTCTTGCTTCACCTGTTTTCTCTGCAGAATGGCTGGGACCCCCTTCGAAGCTCGCCTTGTGCTTCCGAGCAAGTCTTGTGTTCCACCATTGCCCAGCCTCATTCACACAACTTAGTGGAGGTCCACGCAGTGGCACAATCGAGGCCGGGAGGCAGGGCACAGCTCCACTATTCCAGGGGCCCCAGGAATATCCACTGTCATTGTGCGCTGGTCCTTTGGCTCACCGGACAAGCTGGGCAAACCCGCAGGCCCTGCCGTGTGCCATTTAACAGCCGCCTTTTCCTGCCAGGAGTTTGAACAGGCAGCCTGAACCCACGTGACGCCACCTTTGGGAGAGGCAGGACCAATACAAAGAGCTGCTCGGATTGGTTCCCAAGGATGGAGCTGCTGCAGGGCTGCTGCCTTTGGACCATGCATGTGAGGCTCCACCTGCGGGAAGCGCCTGGAGTTACCACGGGAAGCAGGGGGGACAAAAGGGAGGCCCCCCAGGCAGGCTTTTTTGCCACACAGGAGGTGCTCAGAGTGCCTCTGCTTCACTTCAGAATGGGCCAGGCTTCCTGTGCATAATTCTCTCATGTTTGTGTCAACTGCATTACACAGCTTGCCAAGGAGGTTCCTAATTTCCTGCACAAAGTCTTGGATGGTTGGACTGCTGGAAGTGCCCAGACCTTAACTGTTGGAGTATCCTTGCTGCTTCAACAAAAGCCTCACTTTTTCACTAATGATTGTCTTACTGTAATATTATTATGCCTGTGTTTGCTCAGGGAGTCTCCAAAGTGCCTGATCCTTTGTCTTGTGACTAATGAATGCACCAAATCAAATTAGAAGGGAGATTAATTGACTGGAAATGCAATGGGTTTGTCAGGCTGCTGGAACACATTATTGGGAATGTGAAGGAAGTTCTTCCTCAGAACAAGAGGGGATCCTTCGCACCAGCAGCCCCCCAGTGGCTTGCAGTGGCTTCTTTGTGAAGTTCCAGGCTGGGTTGCTGCCAGCAACGCTCCTGGATCCTCATGGCTAGCATCGTCGGCTGACCAGGCTAGCGTTCTGTTGGGCTGCTGGTCTAGTTGCTTTGATGTTTTTCTTTAGAAATGTCTTGGCAGCCCATGTTTCAAGGCAAGGGGTGGGGTGGATGGAGCTGAGCCGCCCTGGAGCACCCTTTGGCAGCCTCTTCCCTGGGAAATATCCGTAAAGCAGAATCAGTACAAAGCCAGTGGAGACCCATTTCAACGTGGAAAGAAGGAAGCTGCCGTTTGAGGATCACTGAAGAAGAGGACCACAATCTGCATATGCTTTGCATGTGCCAATCGGTGTGCGTAGCTGCAGCACTCGAGATCAAATGACACACTTCCCAGCCCAGGTGACTGGAGGGCCTGCCAGCTTCAGCTGCTGCCCAGGTACTCCCTGGAGCGGACGACAGTTTTGATGCCCCTCTGGCATCCATCCGGATTCAGGGAGGACAGACCTTCAAACAGAGGACTGTCCTTGAGAGAAAAGGCACAAGACTGCCCTGCACTGGCCCGTCCATCTCAGCACTGTCCACATGGTCTGAAAGTGGCTTCCGAGTGAGTCCCTTCCCACCCCTGCGCACCGAGCCTGAGCTTTCCTCATCCAGCAAACTGGTTCCATTGCTGCCAGCCAGTCACTGCATCCGACCCTTGGCCACACCATGGATCATTGCTCTCCATGCCCCCCTGCCTCACACTGCCCCCTTCAAGTCTGCCATGGGCATCCCAGCGTCCTCGTTTATGGTGCCCGGCCAACGGGTGCTGGGGCGGCCCCCTCTCCTCTTTCACTGATCGCTCCCAGCATGACTGGCCTCTTGAGCGAGGCAGCTCCCATGACATGGCCAAGTCTTTGTTGGCGATCTTGGCATTTTGGCAAGGCTCGGTCTAGGACTTCTTCGTGAGTTTTGCAGCCCATGGAATAGTTGCACAACAGTTGCCTCCAGCACCACAATTCGAAAGCATCCAGCTTGCTTCTATCTGCCTTTTTCAGAGTCCAAGTTTCCCAGCCGTGCATAGCAATTGGAAACATTATTGCGCTGACTAATCTGCATCTGGCTGGGAGGCTGATGTCTTTACTCTTCCGTATGCTATTCGTGCTGGACATTGTGGTTCTTCCCCGTGCTCTGTGCCTTCTGATCGCAGGACTGTGGTCACCACGTTGGTCCATTTTAGAGCCCAAGAAGTTGAATTCCTTTACTGTTTCAATGGTCCCCTTGTTCTGCATACTGACCTGTGTGTTCCCTGCAGTCACCATTATCTTTGTTTTCTTGATGTTAAGGTGCAATCCAAATTTTACACTTTCATCTTTGACTCTGAGGATCAGCCACTCCAGATCTTCTTTGCTTCCTGTGAGCACAGTTCTATCATCTGCTTATTGTAGGCTGTTGATACTCCTGCCACCAATTTTGACCCAATGGTAGTTTCTTCCAAATGTCCATTTCTCATAACTATTTTTGTGTTCCAGCATTGGTCAATGGGGCACAAGAACCACAGGGGCTCTTGGAAAGCTGACAAGCAAGCATTTGCAGCCAAATAAGGGCCGGGGAGGGTCATGTCCCCTCTTTGCATGCAGCAATGCCACTTGCCCTCTCGTGGCTTCTCTGTTATGGTGATGGCTGTCCAAGAGGGGCTGGCTTTGAGTTAGGAGTTCATGCCTGCAGCACACATGAAAAGTGTGGTGGAGTTAATTGAACACCACTGAAGGAGGCAGGGGTTGGTGACTATTCCAGGTAAGCATGTGCTGCTGTTATTGTTGTTTTAAACCATGACCAGCTTCCTCGTCAGGATTTCTGAGAAAGATGGGTAAGGAAGGGAGCGAGAGAAATAGGCTGCTACCCTCCCCAGGTATCCCACTTGGGGGCCCCCCCAGCCCAACAGAGAGCTTTCTATGGAATTTCCTCATTACAGCCATTGGGTTGGCGAAACATTCCTTCAAAATGGAATATACTCTAACAATTTTGGGGTTCCTTCTTTCTGGAATCTCCATCCCTTGGGAGGTGTTCATAGCTGGGTGGGGCTGCAGGAGCCTTGCAGGAACGGCACTTTATGTTATGATCTGCTGCAGCCAAAGGTTTCGCGTGTGCCTGCTCGATGCCGGAGCTCTTCAGTCGAACCTTCTGCAAAGTGCACTGTGTCGCCTGAGACATCCGACTTGTGGGTGAGGGAAACCTTGCCTGAGAGGGAGGGGGCGACGGATTAACTGGAGCAAAGATAAAAGGGGTCCAGGACTTGGGGTCCTAGGTGTGGGAGGGTTGACAAGCATGGCCGTTAGTCCCTTTGATGTATTTTTAAAGCCCGCTTCACCCCAAGGGATGCCAGAGTGGTATTCAAGAGACATAACAATTAAAATATATTCCAGTGAAAGAGCATGACAATAAAAGCATCACAACAGGGCCCACTAATTATGCGCTAGCTTCAGCCTTTAAAACTGCCTGGCTGGGCAAATGAGTATGTTTTTGCATGGTACTGGAAAGATAGCTCCATCTGCACCAGCTGGGCCCCTCTGGAGACGGTGCTACCACCGAGAAGGCCGCTCCTCCAGCCCGTGGGCTTTCTCTGATAAAGAAGCCCAGGGAAGAGTCTCCCCCAAAGATCTTAAGACAGGTTGATCTAGGGCAGGGGTAGGCAGCCTTTTTGGGACCTCTTGGGCAGGCCCATTTGGCCATTTGAGGAATGGCCCTGGGCGCCACCAGAAAGGAACTTACTGGCCTTCTCAGGCGAGCCTCACGAGGCCCGGGCGTGAGAAACCCAGTTTGCCCTGAAGCAGTTCCAGCTGCTCATAACACTTTTGTTATTTGTTGCTTTCAGTGTTACACGGGAGAGGAAAGCACACCTTGGTGGCTGCCAACGGGGGGCTGCCCCATTGCCTGCCCCACTGCTCTTTTGGGGGAGTGCATATCCACCTGGACCGCACACCTAATGCCCAGGCCTGGAGAACCCCCTCCCCACAGGGCCTCTTCCTCGCCTGAACTCAAATTATGCTCCTGGTTCTTCACGAGTCTGCTAGATGGGCTGGGGCTGGGGGGTGGGGAGTAACACAATGCAGACGGTTTAAAGGACACTGTCCATCCAAGCAAGAGAAGTTGCACATTCTGTTACAGCTTCAGCAAAAATCAGAAACGGCATCTTAAATACTGCACTGCACCAGGCAAGGTGGGAGATGCAAGTCGTTCTTATTCCATGTGCTTTGCAAGTTCATAGGTGCCTCTTCCTTCTGAGCTACTATCTAGCCACGATCCTGCAGGGTCCTTAGGCCATGGGAGTAGAGCTCAGGTTCAGCATTCTGGTCTCGCTCTGCATGCCACAGAGCTCCGGCTGAGCAGCTCGGGCTGCTGCACGAGCAGGACAAAGGCAGGGCCAGACGCCAGGCCAGACGACGCCTTTTGCCCGGGAGCAGAGAGCCTGCACGGCTGTGTGAACAGATCGAAGTGCTGCTGACCTCGAGCAGCCGGCCTCCCAGAGGCAGCAGAAGCGGCAGTTCTTCCCCAGACATGTGTCCACGAAGACAGGGGTGCGGAAGCGGCCAGCACTAGGCCAGGGCTGACTGGGGGTGCTGGTGCCCGGGGAATTGCCTCTGGGTTGTGGTGTGGCTGCACTTGCTGGAAAACGGTTCCCAGTGGTTTGATGATCAGACAGGCAGGACCAGCTGAGCTCGGTGAGTGGAACCCTTCTAGCCATGGAACATGATAAATAGGAATAAATAGCTGCGTTTCAGCAGTACAGTTCCTGTGAGCTCCTCAGTCATTTTGCAGTTCACTTAGGGTCTCTCTGCCCGAAACGCTCTCCTAGGAAGAGCACGGTGAGAGCCACGCTGGATCAGAATGGAGGCCTGCCTGGCCTGGCTGTCGTTTTTGGCCAGCTGTGTCAGTGGGTTGTGGGCTGCACACGTGCCAGTTTTCCACTCTCTGGGCTGTGCTGCTAGGCCTGGGCTGCTCCCAAGGCGCTCCCCGGTACCCGTGCGCTCAGGAGAGGCTGCGCTGCCCTGGTCTGCTTGTTGCTGAGCACCAAAGCCCGGAGGCAGCATTTCTGTGCCCAGTCAAGGGTGCGCCCCGCCCCTTCTCCGGTCTGCCTTGCGAGCTCGGTGCCTCTTGGGCGCATTGCAGCAAGTGTTCCCTTTCGGAGGGGTGATGTGGAGGAAGCGCATCTGTTGTTTCAGGGAACATCCAGTGCCCTCTTTGGGCAGGGGAGCTGTCCAGAAACGTGCAGTGACTCTTCCTGCAGTCAGGACGCCTCAGGCTGAGGAAATCCCGTTCCGGATCTCAAGGCCATGTGGAAACACGCTAACCGTTCGGATATCCCCAGGAGTGCACGAGGCGGTTGGTTTCCAAAATGTTGGCTTCCGAGCTGCGAGCCAGCTCACTTCGCATCTTCTCCCTTGATCCGCTCCACTCCCAGCTCCCCAGCATCTCTATAGCAACCGCCATGGCCTCCTCTTTCACATGGTGCACTGAGAACTCAGTAGAGAGAAAGAAATCCCGCCTGTACTTCACATCCCCCGGGGAATAAACTCTGATGCGTGTTGCTGTCTTTGCTTCCCAGTCTCAGAGAGGATACGGCTCAAGCAAAGCAGTGTGGAGACGGTCAGGCCGAAATGATCGGGGCCACTGGAGAGGTTGCCGTGTAGGAAGCAGAAGTGTGCGCACCAGATTGGGGGGAGAATTAATGAAGGAGGTGTGTGTGCAAACTAATGGGAAGAGGGGGGGTGCTCATGTCGCTCTGCGGTCTTTCCGCCTTCTTCGATTGCGGGGCCTCGAGGAGGGTGAGGAGCCCGTGGGTGATCCGACCCGCGCATTAAACCAGCCTGTGATGAGGGAGGAGTGGGAGGGGATGGCGGCCTTCTCCATGGGCACCGAGATCGCCTGAATCGGGTTGGAGCAGCGTTGAGGAGAAGCAGCTTTGTGGGGAGCAATTTTAATGGGGGGAATGGCCTGCCGGAGAAGGGTCAAGCCCCCGCAGCCCCTGCTGCAGCCGGGATTGGCAGTGCCCTCCCGCGCGGGGGAGCGAAGGGCACGCTGAGCCAGGGAGAGCCCCCCTTCCCCGCTGGTCCCGCACCCTCCCCAGAAAGGCCTAGGCTGCTTTTTCCAAGTTTGGATCCTGGCAAGTCCTCCTCCTAAACAGGGCTCTGTTTTTATAGCACTGCTGGCCGAACCTCCAACCTCCGTGATCCTGAAATGGGGGGGGGGGGGGTTCCAGTGATGAGCAGAAGGAAAGGCCAAAGGGGTAGGGTTGGAAATTCCAAAATGCTTCAGCTTAATGCTCCTCCTGATGGCAGCTAAACCTCATCCTTTTAGAAAGGGGGGAGCGAGTGAAAATGTTGCAAACTGCCAATCACCCAGCGGTGGGGGGAGGGGACGGGGTGGGAAGCCAGAAGCACTAGACTTGGCCTGCGGGTTCGAGGTGCAGCAGCGCTGCTCTGAGTGTCCCTCCTTCAGTGGGACCAGCCTGCAAAGGCTGCCAGTGCCTTCCCTGGGGGAGGGCGAAATCCTGCTCCCTTTTTGCACCGGGCGGGATTTCTCTGTCTCAGTGGAGGCTGATGGGAGTGAGGCAAGGCCCTGACGGAAGCATGCATGGCTACCATGCTTCATGGATGTTTGCCATGATCTGCCCAACAGCCGATCAAGTGGTTTGATTTTAGCATGATTTCCATCTTCCCCACTCAGTCCTCCTGCAGATGGCACGTATCCCATCAGCCAGCGTGCCCAAAATTCAGTCCCAGGGTGCATCACTCCCTGCCTGTGTCTCCTGTCTCTTACTCACTGGTGCACACACGAGGCTGGATGGCTGGAGCAGCGCCTGCATTTGCCACTCGTTTGGGGACTCCGTGCATGCCAAGGCTGCACGCCAAGTTGCATGCCAAGGCTGTGGAAACAACGATCCCGGGTTCAGACAACATGGCAAGCCATGGTGATTTGGAGAAGCCGTGAGGCAAACCGTTGCTTCTTATCATGGTTGCTCAAGAACAAAACTGAGAAAAACCACCATGGCCTGTTGGAGACTCATGCTGAGAGGCAGCGTGTGGACAGTACCTCCGGTCTCATCCAGTGCAGAGGCAAGACCAAGGCAGGGTCTGAGTCACCCGCACAGCAGGCCTGCCTCCTCCGCTGGGGGAGTCACATGTCAGTGTTCCAAACTGACCCATTTCCTGTGGCGCATTAGCGGTTCGCTACGTCTAATCTGTTAGGGGGAAACAGCCCCACTGGCCTGTCCTCTCCAAGTCAAGCACCAGCCTTGGCAGATATGGAGCTGCTGTGCCCGGGGGCAAGTGGGTGAACTTGTGGGTGTCACTCCCCCGATTGTGTTTGTTTCTAGCACGCCTCCCTCTCCGCTGTGCACCAAGGCTCAGTCCTTTTATTAGATTGCATCGATTTCCTTTGAGCAATGGGGATGGAACTGGGTTTTATTTAAGGGCAATTAGGCAGGAGGGAAGAGGCGGTCTTCGCCTGAAGATGCAGCTGCTGTCAGTTCTTATGGGGCTGCAGAGGGCCAAAGCGGAGGTGACACAGAACGACTGCAACGTTTCTGTTTTCTCCTAAAAGCAGCTGTGCGGAAGCGGGCGCCTGCTGATTTCTCCAGAAGCAGTGATGCTTGCATGGGGGTATCCCTTTGCACCCAGTGCCAGTCCTAAATTAACCTCCTTCTCCCCACAAAACTGCTCTGAGCAGCCCAGTGGAAGGCTTATGGCAGGTACCGATATGTCCCCCGTTCCACTACCACCCTCTTTCTCAGAGTCTGATTGGATCTAGAGGGCTGCCATGCCCTGTACTCTCACAATTATTATCCTTCCACCTGAGTAGTACATGAAATATTTCCCTACAACTGTTTCTCTTTGGGAGAACCTGTCTCTGAGTGACCCAGATCTCAGTGTCTGCTGGCCAGCTCGCCTCCTGAGCTTGTAGGGGCTCCCCATGGGATCGAACCTATTTGTGGGGTGCGGTGCATCACCATGGACCACTCCTGTGAAGCTCAGCATCAAAGCTGCCATGGACCATCGGCTTCCCCTGCCCCCTGTCCCCATCTGTGGGACTGTCTTTCCTTTGGGTACTGAGAGAACCACCTCTGGTTGTGAGGACAGCATGGCTGACGCGTGCAAGGGAGCTGCTCTCGGCTTGCGCCCGCTCGCCCTGACAGCCTGTTCTGACCAGGCTTCTGCGGCAGCAGGGAAGCCTTTCCCTTTCCCAGCTTGGCTGCAGCAGATCCTTTGAACAGGAGGTGGTGGGGCTCATGCCTGGGCCCTTCGGCCCTTCGCTGCGCGGGATTTGCCCCTGCCTGTTGATTGCACTGGCCGGAGTACTGCGTTCTCCGGGAGCAATGTGTGCACATGCCGGGCGGGGAGGTCATTCCGATGGCTCCTTCTTGCTCAGGAAAGGCATCCCTGATAAGAGGCCAGGACGGCCTCCTGAGGCACTCCAGGCTGCCCTGCAGCGTCAGGAGTTAGCGCCCGAGCCCTGTGGTCAAGGACACCTCCCTTCGGCCCAGACTCAGGAAGACAGAGAAATGAAAGGCACAGAGACAGGCTTGCCCAAACCCTTTAGAAACCCTTAGAGCAGATCTGGACGCTTTGTAATTGTGTGGTCCTTCATGTGGGGAAAGTTCAGTAAGAAATCAAAACAACACAGTCATGTGTCCAGGTAGAAAAAGGAGTTTATTTTGGAAACAAAAAAGAAATGAGGGGAAATCTGGGAAGGCGATAAACACAAACATGGAGAAAGGAAGAAGGGACTTCACCTACTTGAGCAGAGCCTTGGGCCCAAACCACAAGCTGGACTCATCAAACCGGGGAGAGCGAGCACAATTGGCGGCCGGTCAGTTGGTGCGCAGGAGACTTTCTCAAAGGACTCGGGGGGGGGGGTCAGGGCTCAGCAGAAGGCAGCTCCTTTGCAGGGACTGGTGGTCAGTTTGTCCAAAGCCATGGAAGTTCCCATTGCACCTATCCGTGAAATTTGCCCAGCCGATCAGAAAATTGCCCATTGGCTGGGCCTACCTTCTTTATGATGGAAAGTGACAGCTGAAAGGCCCAAGGGGGTTGGAACTGAGCATGTGCCAAGCTCTGCAGAGGGCGTCCCTCTGGCCCCTTTGTGGAGTTCCTCTCATGCTTGGCCCTGCTTGGGAAGCGGCTGAGGCACGGGGAGGTCTGCCACAGCCTGTGGGAAGCGGGCTGTGTGGCCGGCAACCTTCTTCCTTCTCATGCAGCAGCAGCATGTGGCCTGGGAGAGGGACGCTGTTGGTGCCGCCGCGGCCCAGGGCTGGATTCCTGCTGAGCATTCCTTGTGTGAATGCTGGCCACACGCCCCAGGAGCCAGGATTCATGGCTGTGTCAAAGAGGACCGGATTCTAGCAGGGCGAGCCGAGGGATCTGACAGGTTCTGCCCCCAGAATGGTTTCTCCATACATCCCCAGCTGGAGCCAGTCTGAAAGCTCAAAGAGGAGCCCAGACGGCCGGGCTGAGCCTGGTGGCTGCCCGCTGATCCCCATTCAGCCCCAGGTCCCTGCAAACATCACAGCTGGGCCACCTGCGAGGCCCCTCCGTCTCCTGCCGCAGGGTCTGCTCTCTGCCCCGCAAGCCCCCGCCTCACCCTGCCCAGCTTCCTTTTGCAGCACAGGCAAATCTTGAGGACTGTGGGATGATGGAAAATGCGGGCGCCAGGAGGGGATGTGGAGGGGACACGCAGCTGACAGGTTCTTTTTATCGTCCCCATTAAATGACTGTTTCGCTAACTGATGTTTAATTATCTCTCAGAGGCTTGTTAATGGGATCTCAGTGGCCTTCGGTTGCTTGCCATTCAAAGGCATCCAAACGCGTGTTGCATCAGATCGTTCTTGCTCTTGAGCAAGGTACAGAAAGCAGCTGCCTGCCTTTGCTGCCGCCGCCAGAATGGCCGTTTGCACCAGCCTGGGTCTAGCTGGCAATTTTCCGGCGGGGAGAGGAGGCCTTTGCCAGATCGGAACAGCTACACTGTGGGCCTGCACAGGGAAGCAGCGCCGTGCAGAGTGGGGACCCGCCCATGAAAAGGCCTCCCTCCAGCATTGGCAAGGCGAAGGTGGGGCACCAGCGCCCCGCTGAGCCTTCTCTTTGCCCACCCAGGATCGCTGGACCCTTTTCTGCGCCCCTTGGAGCCTTTCTCTGCCTGCTCTGCAGCAGCCATCGCCACCCGCGAGCCCTCCAGTTGGGTGGAAAGGCAGCCCCCATCATCCCGCAACCAGGAGGTGATGGGAGTTGCAGTCCAGCACCTCTGGAGGGTATGTCAGCTTCCTTCCACTGGTCCATACAACTTCTTCGTGGGGGCAGATGGATGCTGTTGGCTCCCCATGGCCACAGATCAGACCGACCGGCCAGAAGGGGGGCTCCCACACTCTTTTCCTCACTGGATCTGCCCCCCCGGGCTTGGGTGACCCAGCCGTCACTGACTAAGGGCAGCCATGGATGCGCTGCAGGAGTCTGAGGCCCCCATGGGTCCCCTGGCATATTGCAAGGTTACAGGGAAAGGCAGGTTGCAGCTTAGGGTTGTGAAGCAGCTCTGTGGAATCTCCCTGGAGCCCTGGCAGGCTTCCTCTCGTGCCTGGCTCTGTCTTAGAAAGTGAGCCGAGCCGAGCCGAGAGGACGTGTGGAGGTGCTTGCAGAACCGAGTGTGTAACCAGCAATCTTGTTCTGTGTCATGTGCAGCCCAGGCAAAGGCACATGGCATGGAAGAGGGCCTCCACTCGACTGGCCTTCATTCCTGGCAAGCACCGCATGGGCACCAGCTGCGCTCGCCAGGAACTCGGAGCTGTGGCTGCAATGAAGTGAACTGGAGTCAGGGAGCCAATCCCAGGGCATATGGCAAAATCCAGACCCCAAACAGATTCCTTGACGGCAGCCACCCCAAGCATGCAAGGCGGGCAACTCCTCCGGGAAGCATGTTGGGGTCTCGCAACCATGTGCACAGCCAGGGAAGCTCGCTTGCGTGAGAGTCTGTGGCTGGCCCAGAGTCCCTGGCGGCTCCGTGGCTGAGCGGGGACCGGAACCAGAGGCGGCTCGCGTGGTCCCATGGGGTGGCCGGGGCTCCCCAACAAGGCCCACCCCAGCCAGGAGGCCTTGAGAAGTGGCAGAAGGCGGTGCACTCCCCTCCGCACGGGGCCCGTGCTGCTCTTAGCTCCTTTGCGAAGGATGCCCAACTCGGGGAGGCAGGAGGCGTGGGGTTCGGGAATGCTGGGCTTGCTTTGCAGGGGGTCAACCTGGTGGTGATGCAGGGAGCCCCACATTCCATCAGGGGGCAGTACCGGGCAGGCACAGAGCCCCCTTCATCAAAGGCCCTTCACATGAGAAGGCGGCAGCTGGCCTTTCCTCACCTTCCCTCTCGCTTCTTCTCTGAAGTTGCCTTTGCAACTGAAGCCCTGTCAAAACCGCTGTCTTGGTGAGTCGGCGTCTCTCCTGGGGGACGCGCCACTCCCTTTGAAGAGGCTTCTCTGCTGATTTAACAGTAATTCTTTGTTTGCATTTTTACTGAGCTGCTCAGCCGAGGCTCTCCAAAGACGGTGCTGACATTAATCAAGCCACGCTAGACCCCCGCTCGTGAGCCCTGGCGAGGCTGACCAGCACCAGGAGGCCGGCCGTCTCAAGGCTGTGCCAGGTGCCCCCTTGCTCGCTGGCGATGTGGCAGGGAATCAGGGACGGCCGCGGCAGCAGCTGTGGCTGCAGATGGCGCCTCCCATGGGCCACACGCCTCTCGGCATGTGTGGCCCCGTCTTGGCCTGCAGCAAGGTGCCGACGGCAGTGCCAGAAACGGCCTCACACTGGGTCCGGTCACTGGTTCATGTAGCCCTGGCAGCACGAGCTCTAGGCTTTTGGAGTCGCGGTGGCTCCCTCATCCTTCCTCAAGCTGGTGCCTTCCAGATGCGCTGTACTATAACTCTGATCATTCCTAGCTGGCTGTGAATAACGGGAGCTGCGGTGATCTGGGGAGCTCAGGGCAGTGACGGCTGGCTTAGCCACATGCATTCCCTTAGTCTGCCAGAGTTTTGCAGTGCTTGCTTGCCCGTCTCTGGCCTCCCTGAGACCAAGCTCATGCCTTGTGCATCTCCACCATCTGGCTTCCAAGGCTGGCATATAGAAACATAGGAACAAAGTGAGTCAGAAGGGGTTTCCTGGACCATCTAGTCTGACCCCGGCTCCAGCCAGATCCCCAACGCCCCTGGCATGTGCCTAGGACTCCTGTTTGATGCCCCCATCTCTGCAATGGCTCCCCCATTCAACAGACTTCAGACCTCTGCCTGGTGGCGTGATATGAACGGGCACAGCTATACGTTACCAGTGCTTTTCCAGTGAGTCATCCCCTTTCTAGCGGAGTGGTATAGTGGGGGTGTGTCGCTGCTTCCTCCAGGTGGAGGAAGAGGAGAAAGACTCCCAGGGCTCTTGACATCAGCCTCTACCAAGGTGCGCCCCGTCGGCAGGTGCCGGGCCATGCCTCTCTCTGACTCGGGTCCCGGTGTGCGAGCAGCCTGAGTGTGATGGCTCTGCTCATCCCCAAGGGCATCATCTCATGTCTCCCAAGGTGTAGCTGTGGGACTCACATCTGGTTCTGGGGCGAAACCCCGGCAGGGCCTGCCCCCGAGGCCGTTCTGTGTGCCCGTGCTGCTTACAGGCCACGCTGCGCCCCTCATTTTTTCATGCAGGGATAATAAAGCTGCAGCAGAGGAGAGACGGAGTCAGGAAAGTGGCGGTTCGCCTTGTGTCGGCCGTGGGACGTGCCTGCCAGACTGTTCACTGCCAGGGCGTAATTGTCGGAGAAACGCTTGAAATCTCCACTTAATAAGCCAGCGATCTGCCAAAGTAATTAGTATTTACACATTCGCCTGGTGCATTCCATGAATAGTTAATGGGCCGGGTGCCCATCAAGAGACCCCCTTGGAGCCTCTGCAATGCTGACACAAACACATGAATATTCATGCCCCGGGAGCCGGGCGCTTAGGAGGAGGAGAAGATTGACAGATGTCAGTCTCTTTCCACTGGGGCAAAGGGTTTGGAAAACCGGATCTTGCTCATGGTGGGGTCAGCCTGGAGCGACTGCCATACAATCCGCAACCCGCTGTGGGAGTGTGGATGGAGGCGACGGAGGGTGTCCGCTGGTGCACAACCCCAGCTGGAGTGGGCCAGTCCTCAGCCTCACCACCTGCTTCTGCTGCAGCGCTGAGCCTGAGCCCCCATCCTGGGCAAATTGCAGGATCGATGCATGCGGCTGGGCATCCTGAGCAAAACAGAGATGGTGCTGGGGCGGAGGGCTGGTTCCACTGCTGACGACAGGCCAGCTGGCCTTGCTTGGATGCCATTAATAATCTGCAGACCAGGGAGCGTTTGAGCATATGCAGAGTGCTTGGTCCCTCACTGTTGGTAGTTACTTAAAAAATCTGGAGGTTAAGTGCAGTTGCCCTCTGGCTGAAGTTGCGTCCGTCGCCTTCTGTTCCTTTCCAGCTTCTCAGACAGCAGGCAAAAAACCATCTCCAGCAGGCCACCTCCAAGACGAAACCCTTCCGCTTCGGAATCTCAAAGGTCTTGTGGAGAACTAAAAGGACTCTACTCTGGGGAAAGTGACAGTGTGCAAGGCCTCTGTGGGGGAGCCAGATCCATATCTGCCCTTTCTGGAGCCTTTTCTGCTGTTCCCAGTGAAAATTTGAAGTCTGGCTGCATCTTGAAAATGGATGTGAAATTGCAGGCTCCCAAGAGGCAGCTCCTGTGTTGCACCAAGGCCTGTCCACGTGCCCCGTGCTGGGGCAAAGCCTGGAGGCCACTGCCCTCTTGCCCCTGAGAACAGCTTGCTGGGACATGCTTAGTGTCACATGTCCCCCCGCTGTCTTCCTCTGGAGTGGGAATCACGGTCCATGGACTTCCTTGCTCTATTTTCATTGGAAAGTTAAAGTACGCACAGGATGTAGGGAATGGATTTTTTCCAGATATGAGGGGCCGATCTTGCTCCCTCCTCTGGGCGTAGGCAGGTGAGAAGTGTCAAGGGATTGAGTCCATCGAGTGGCACAGCCGTGGAGTGGGTGGTGGATACCGTGGCCTTCTTCAGCTCTGAGTTGTCCTGGCTTTTGAGAGAGGCATCTGGCCTCAAAAGCTAAAGCATTTCAAAAGATGAAACATCACCGCATCCCAATGTGTGGCGAAATGGGAAGCCCCTCTGAGTGGAGCAGCCCCTCTGAGCGCTAGTGGCAAGCCGGGCGGCACTACGCTGGTCCCGCGTGTGCAGAGATGTCCTTCCTGGTGCGTCGTGCAGGCAGAAGGAGAGTTTCCAGAGCATCCTGTCCTTGTGCACAGCCTGGATTTCCCCCGCCAGGCTGTGCGGTCCTTGCAGCCACTCGCTGGTGCCCTGCCCCCGCAGCCCGCCGTGCCTTATTTGAGCTGGATCAATGCTGTTGTGAGGAACGAGAGGTGTATTGATCCTCAAGAGTAATTTCCCCCCCATAGAATACAGCCAATTAAGTCCGTCTAATTAAAACAAATGGCTTAGTATGTTTCACTCTGTACTGCTCCCCTGTGAGCAGGAATGACACCACGAAGATGACAGAGGGCTATTCGGGACCGCACAGAAGTAGCACGCTGCCTGTTGGAGGCGTGGAGCCGACACTGTTGCCTGTTGATGCTTGCACGTTCTGACCTGTTCGTGGATGCGTTGTTTTCTCTTGAGTCCAGGGCTTCATCTGATTTAGGATTCATCAAGGCTTATCCCTGAAACTCTCTAAACCAACTCCGAACTTTTGAGGATCCCGGGCAGCATGGCAGGAGGGCCCCACAAGAAATGCTGTGTTGAATCTTGGTTGTGCCGGAACCCTTTTGGCGGGTCCCTTCGCTTCCCTTCCCCTTTTCTGCCTATTCACTTCCCTCCTGGCTGCAGCTTCAGTGCCATTTTGAAAGCACTCTTCTTTCTGGTTGCTGCAAGAGCCCAAGCAACCAGGGGCCACGCACAGCATGGGTAGGGCCATGGCAGTGTAGCCAGCAGGAGTTGCACTGCCCTGGTTGCGGATGACTGGGGGAGGCACAGCCATGGCCCACTGCTGGAGGAACTGGCCCAACACTCCATTGCCCCTGTCCAGCCGAGGGCGGCGTCAGCGTCACTTGCAGGATGGCTTCCTTCCAGGAGCGTCACTTACAGGCAGGGTTGTGCACACAGAGAGAAAGCCACTCATCAGCAGTTTGCAGACTTCCAGGTGACTTTTGCCTCGCCATCCACCCATGTGCAGACTCCAAAATTGTGCAAATGCATGTGCACATATTTGCACAAACTTGAGAGCCTGAATATGTGCAAGTTCAGAACATAAGAGTACAAGAAAAGCCACGCTGGATCAGACCAAAGGCCCATCTAGTCCAGCACTCTGTACATATGCTGGCAAACCAGCTGCCCACAGGATCCCTCAGGCTGGATGGGTGCAAGACCTCCTCCTGCCCAATTTCCTCGGCAAGTGGTGTATGTAGGCATGGCAGACCTGGTGAAGGAGGAAGCACATGGCCAGCAAGGCGGAGCCCTGGATAGCCTCCTCCCTCATGAGTAGATCCAATTCCCTTCTAGCGCTGTCCATATTGGTGGCCGTCGCCACTCCCCGTGGCAGCAGATGTGCCAGATTAACTACATGCTGTGAGAAGAAATGTTTCCTTTGATCTGTCCTAAACATCCCACCAATCTGCCTGATGGGATGACCCTGAGTTTGAGTGTTACGGGAGAGGGAGAAAAATGCCTCTTTCCCTACTTTCTCCAGGCCATGCATTATTTTAGACACTTCTATCCTGTCTCCCCAACTCGCCTGTTTTCTCAGCCAAACAGTCCCATTCGTCATCGCCTCACTGGGGACCTGCTCCAGCCCCTGCTTATTTCCATTGCCCTTCTCTGGACTTTCTGCAGCTCCTGAAATGCCCTTTTTCAGGTAATGCAGCCATAACTGAAATACAATCTTCCAAGTGCAGTTGCACCAAGGACTTGCGGAAGGGGAACAAGATTTTGGCAGTGCTGCTGTCTGTTCCATCCCTAATTGTGCCCCACATGGAGTTTGCCTTCTTCACAGCAGCTGCATGTTGGACTGACATCTGCGCTGCGCACTGTGACCCCGAGATCCTGTCCTGCACAGTCACAGCTAGTGTGGATCCCGTTAACATATGCCTGAAGTTAGGATTTTCATTCCCACATGCGTCACTTTCCGCTTGCTTACGTTGAACTGCTTTTGGCATTTCGATGTTTAGTCTCTCAGCTTGGAGAGATCCCTGTGGAGCTTCTCACAATCCCTTTTGGTTTTAAGCATCCTAATATTTTGGTGTCAACACCGAACCTGGCCACTCCACTACTGTTGAAATCCCAGATCGTTTATGAATAGGCGAAGCAGCGTTGGTTCCAATACAGATCCCTGTGGGACTCCACTGGTGACATCTCTCCATTTTGTGAAATGTCTGTTTATTCCTACCTGTTGCCTTCTGTTCTTTAACCAGCTAGTTAAAGAACAGAATAATAATAATAATAATAATAATAATAATAATAATGGGGCCCTGCTTTCATTGCAGGCCTGCTTAGTTGGCTAAACATTGGCTAAAGATGTCACGTTTCGCCTGCAATGCATACTTTCACGCTCTGCTCTGTGGGGAATGCACACGTTTTTCTTGGTGCTTCTATTTTGGGTATTTTCTGTGGCTAAATTGGCAGAGCAACATGCAAAAGGGAAAAGGCGCTGGGAGCTGCGTGGCCATCTTGCAGCAGTGGCAGAGCCGTGGCTTGTCTGCCCGGCTCAGCGAGGAGCGTCGGCCAAGCTTCACTGGGGGCTGGGTGGCAAGCGCAACCTGCCTGCTCCCGGGTTTCTGAAGTGCAGCCTCTCCCTCCAGGCACATTCCGGATCGTCTGTGGCAGAAAGCGCAGGGAGGCACTGAGGCGCTTGTGCTTCTTTGAAACATTTGGCAAGTTTCAGCAGGCACTTTCCATAATCCGATTTGCACCATCTTCCTACTAGATGTCCCCATCACGCTAGCAATGGCTCGCCAATTAAATATCCATCAGCAGCGAGGAAAACAAACTTGTGGATCCCCTAATGCACCACATTAAAAAGTTAATAATACCATCCAGCACCTGCGGCAGCTCTGCGAATGAAGAGCAACCGCAATGTAATCCAGCAAATAGAGGAGTCATGTAATTAACGCTCTCAAAATGACCGGGATGCTGTTATTCAGTGTGCTTCTTTGCATGTCTCTTGCTCTGTGTGGTACAGACATGCAGGTACGTAAGAACGTAAAACAAACAAAACAAGGAGCAGCTGCGTGGGGTTTAATAACATCTCGGCTGCGCGGAGGGGCGAGCCATGCTACTCATCCTATTAATATCACACGCTCCTCTGTTGATAGATTTCAGAACGCTCCGCGAAGCAAATAAGGCAGGGCCACGCGAGAGTCGTGGTTTTGGGAGCGGTGCATTTTGCCAGAAGAGGGTCGCCTGCGACAGATCATGCCCTGGGAGGCCGGCAGGTCGATGGCGGCTCTGGATGAGGCTTGACTGAAGCCCGAGCTTAGGCACCCACCACTGGGAGGCACCCCAAAAGTCTCGGAGAGGGAGTTTGGCATCCAGGCTGGGAGAGGTGCTCCGCCGTCCTGCAGTGCATCAGCCGGGGGAGAGGCCCTTTGCTCTCCCTGGGGAGGGGCACTCCTGCGGGGGCGTCTGCCGAAGGGCTCCACATGCTGCTCCGGGGGGGCTGGCGTAGGGCTGGCGGGACCAGAACTGAAACTGGACTGGACCCCGGCTGCCCTCTCTCCCTCCGTCCTCACCCTCAGCAGGCCACCGAGGGAAGGAATGCGGCATGAAAGGATCGCTTGGTAGGGCTCTTGCCATTGGACTGACCGTGAGTGCTGATCGCTCGCCTGGCCTTGCACGAGGGAGTGCTGCCTGGCTCCAGCCGCCGGGCCCCCTCTGTTAACCCCCCGAACGGTGCCCTGCTGCCAGCCCTGCGGACCTGGGAAAGCGTGCCAGGCACCCATCCTCCCCGCGACCCCTTCTAGCTCGTCTGCTCACTGGGCTAGTTGGGGGGTGGCACATGGAGGGCCTTGGCCATATCCGGCCGTTTTATGGGACCCTCCAGGTTTAATCACAGGTTGGATAAGGAAAGACAATGCTTGCAAGGAAAGGCAAGGCAAGGTTTTCAAGTTGCTCGCAGTCTTGGGTGTCTGCCCCCTTTGGAGGTTGCTTAGGGCAGGCTCTCTTCTGACCCCCAGAATGCCCAGGCCCCGCTCCTCCCCATGTGGCTCTTGCTGTCTGCTAAGCAGCCCTTTCTGGAGCAAAGGCGCATCGCGTCCTCCAATGTGCTTGCCCATCCTTCACGGCACAGGCTGGATCCGGAAGGAGGGGGCAAGTGCGTGGGCCAGGGCGCTGGTCCACTCTGGAGGTGAGCCCCTCACGGCGACTGCCCCGCCCCCAGCAGCACACCGCGCGAATGCGGCGCATGGATCGGGCCGGTCTCGCGGATGCTTCTCCCTCAGGAGGCTCCTCCAGCCCTCCCTGGAGGGCTCCAGCTCCAGCTCCAGACTGAGCAGTGCGTGGCTGCTCTTCATGCATCTGATGGGAAGCGTCCATGGAAGTGGTCAGTTGGTCTTTAAGGCTCGTTCTCCAAAGGCAGAAAGTCTGTCAGCTGGTTTAGGCTCCTAGCTGGAATTCAGAGCTGTTGTTTTGCTGCCAGTTCTGTGGTTTTCATGGGGTTTGTCCACATGATTTGGTTGTGTTCCATTTTAAATTGTACAGTTGGAATGGCTTATTAACAGACAACAGAAATGATGCGCGTAAGTGTGCAAGGTTGCACCAAGTGTCTTCCTGTAGCTGTGCGCATGCGCTCTCTAAGTGCCCCCCCCAACTGCTGGATGGCGCCAGATTTATTAGGGGGGCCCAACTACTTGAGAGGAAGACAGTGCGACAAAATGGACTTCCTCCCAAGAAAACCAAGGTCGAGCTTGCCAGATACAATCCACTGGCTGAGCCATGACGGAAACATGCTTGGAGAAGCTGCTTCGTCCATGGCCGCAGGGCGAAGTGTTGGTTGAGGCCTGGGACTCGCGGTGTGTGCCAGCAGGGGAGGTAGAAGTGCGAATGTCGCACCTGGCTGGGAAGAGGAGCCTGCGGGAGGCACGGGAAGCGCAGGGTGTTTGCTTTGTGGGGAGCGGATGCCACCTAACAGAAGCGCTCGTCTGCTTGGTGCCCAGCAGAAATGTGGGAGCCGGAGCGGCACCGCCACCATCATTTCCAGCTGGTGTGGCTGGTGGAGCCAGGCCAGGGAGACTGCAAGGCGGTCTGCCTCTGGCTGGCTGGCTGCCAGCTCTTGATGAGTGTGCATAAATGAGCAGCCATGGCGATGTGTGCCACGTGGCCTCCAGGGCTCTGCACTCACTCGGTGGCGGACGTATCCTGCAGCAGTGGTGCTTGGAAGCTGGCTGGGATCAGTTGGCAGACCTCTTCACTATCTGCAGCTGATCAGCAGGCCAATACTCCAACAGCAGCAAGCCAATGGCAAGTAGAAGCCACGGCTGGCCTTGTGCCTTTCAGCCTCCGCGTTCCATGCCTGTGAAATACGAGGATTAAAGCGCTGCCTTGAATCAGGTCTCTGCATAGCTCAGCCGGTTGGCTTTCAGGCCGGGAGTTGGAATTCCTCTTGTGATGAAGAGGGCTTGCCAAGGAAGGGCCCAAGGGGGTGAATGCATGTTTCTGCTCCAGCCTGCATCTCACTGTCCTGCCCTGGGCCATTCTTTTGCGTGGCGTCCCAGGGGTTGCTCTGCGCCTTCTGCTGACCATGCGTTGGAGGTGCTATGCTTGAGGATTGCCCTGCACTGCCTGAGCGGCGGCCCCGGGACTCTCATTCTTGCCCGGGGGAGGGAGAGCGGCAGCCACGCCACGCACAAAGACCTACGATTTCATGTGGGACAACCTCTCATGGGCCAGGTTAAACAAATGAGGTAGGCTCACTTGGAAGCCAAAGGAAGGTACCTGGGAGCGGAGTGGGAAGCAGGTGAACCGCAGGGCAAAAAGCCAGGAGATGCAAAAGGCTGGATTGCACGACGGGCTAATGCTTTGCACAGACTCCCACAGGCTCCATGCTCTGCTGTTAGATTCTGCTGGCAGGGGGGCAACCCACAGCCCCAGGGCTGCGTTCAGCCCTTGGTCAACTGCACGTGACCTTCACAGTCCCCGCAGGTCAGCAGCTCCGTCCCCCGGCCAGGGCAGCCCATCCCTTCCCAGGCGGCGGCCTCAGGGGGAGGAGGAGGGGCAGAGGAGAGAGCAGGTGGCAGAAGGAGGGCGAAGGCGACACCTTCACTTCCATGCCCGTCCACCACTGGCATGAACCTGCAGCCCCCGCGCATTCCACAGGGCCCTCGACAGAGAGAGGCTGCATGTGCTCGATGCACTGGCTCACTGGCTCTTGGTGCAGTGCATCTGCCACATCCTTAAGGCACCTCAGCGATCACTGTGGGGTTCGCTGCCACAAGCTCCCAGGGGAGCCCTCTAAGATGTGGCACATGGCGCAGCCCCGTTCAGGCGTTACGTAAAGTGGTGAAACTCGGTGCTTGGGCTGGAATGGGCAATGTGGAGGAAGGCACCGGGGAGGCCCGTGTGTGAGCTGCCACGCATGTGGAGGCTTGCTTGTGCCGCGCAGCTCTGTGCAGATGCCCCCTCTGTGGACTCCCTGCAGCACTTGGTCAGGGTGTCACGTAGACACCGGGAGTGGAGCTCTGCTGTGGCATGGCGTGGCGTGGCGTGGCGTCACGGGGCGGGGGTCACCAGCAGGGCCCTGATCCTGCTGCCAGGGAGGGCTCTGCCAGCCTGCACAATGCCGGGGTACAGCCAGCTGTTGCTCACGCTCAGCTGTGGCTTTGGAAACCTGGAAGTTCCACCGAGCTTGGCTCTGGCAGCCATTCTCGGGGAAGGAGTGCAGCTCGCACCCGCCGCCCTCGCAGCCTTGCTGCCCCGCTGCCGTCTCCCTGGGTGCGTCCTGAGCCCCATTCCCCCAAGCCCGCATTGATTAGGTCTATGAAGCCCTTCCATTATTTTGCTGTTTCAAGCTGCATCGATAAACTCTAAATCTACCCAGAGAATGGCCTTTTCCAGGGGCCTCGCCTTCTTTGGAGGAAAACTGCATTTCTATTGACCAGTGGTGTCTTCAAATATCATTCTGTGACCCACCTGCCCCATTAGTGAAATGCTTCCACCGGAGGGGAGGGAAGCCCTGGGCAGCTGGTCTCCAGCCCGCTCTTCTACTCAAATGTCAGAGGCAGCACCGGCACCTCCGTTCAGGCAGAGCAGTTCTGCTTTAGACCAATCACTTTCTCAACTGTGGGGATAATGAAGCCGGTCGACCTTCCTGGGTCATTGTACGGAGACTAACGGCTGTGCAGGCTCACGAGGGGCTGCCTCACTGGCCCGCTGGCCAGCCGGCCGAGAAGAGCTCAGCAGCTGCTTGGTTGGATCCAGCCAGGCAGTTCTGATGCTGTCACACCAAATGCTGAGCCCTTTGCACGTCACCCTTCAAATACCATCAGACACAGAATGCTGAAATCAGACTGATAATAGAACGGGGTGTCAAAGGATATCAGATGTTATTCTGCAAAAAATATGAATATTCACGAGATGTCTGGTTAGCATTTGATATCAACATGTGCAGAGGAGAATTCTGAGATGATGTTTTAGGAGCAAATTGATTACCCCTCCGTGTGATTTCTCGGCTGGCACCTGGCGCTCCATCTCACCGTACCCCTGCTTAGAGGGCAGCCACAGCTTCCAGCCCAGGGTCAGGGTCAGGGACTGGGAAGGGCTGGGAAAGCGCAGGGGCAGGTGAGAGAGGGAGACTACCCTTAATTCCCTGTCAGAGCCTAGAAGAAGCCCAGATGCTCCGGCGTGTCGCCATCGATTGCCGTGTCCACCGGAGTTTGCTCGTGCGCAATCTCATCCCTGCACCCCTAATTGGGGGAGACAGGCCTGGTTTTTCATTGCCAGTTCGGTTCACCAGCCCTGTCAGTCGTGCAGGGCTGCAGACGGGGGATGCCTGTCAGGGCAGGCCATCTGCATCCCAGCCCTGCCAACGGGATCCCAGGAAGCAGCGCATAGCCAGTGGGAGCGCAGAGGAGTGGCCCCGCTGATGGAGCGGGAGGCTCGGGTCCACGGCCGTCTTCCAGCACCATGCCTGCAGCTTCTCCCCCATGGGCCCGACTCTGCAAGGTGGGGAGGCGGCGGTGGGGCCGGGTGACAAAAGAAAGCGCCAGTGCCCGGAAAACAGTGACAGAGGTGGAGAGGCACTCAGAGGTGGCTGGGGCCGTAGGGGTGGAGCAGCTGCTGTGCTGCGGCCAGCCTTCTGCCGGCCCGCGATGGCAGAGGCTGTCCTGCCCCTGGCCCCCACTCCAGCCGTGTCCTCGGGGACTGCAAGCCTTTCAACCGCTGGTGCAGAGCTGATTGCAATCTACCCCACCCGGACTGACTGGTGCCCCAAGTGGGGATGGCCCTTCCGTGGCTGCCAGCGACTTTGCCTCCTGAAATGCCTTGCTGGCAGCCTCGGCTGGTCCAGGTGGCCACTTACAAATGGCCAAAAGTAGAGGACATGCATCACCCTGCCCCCTCCCAAAAAGGGACAAAATTTGCCAATTTCCAAACAGTGAACACCACTGCATGTCTGCCTTCAAAGAAATACCGTTGCATGTCCACACTCAACTGCCTTGAGATTCCTCAAATATTGAAATCAAATATTATCAGACAACAAACACAAATAGCACACACTTAGCAAACATTTTCTGACTATTCTGAGGATGTTCATTGGGAATTCTTGATTAAAATGTTCAGAGGATCTAATGTGATGCTGCGGTTTTCTGGAAACAAACATATTTCTGCTCTAACTGTGAGCAAGCTGCCCTAGGTCTCCAAGAAATCAATGCATACAATACAGACACTGGTCTGCCATGAAACCGCCTTCCACCCAAATCATTACTTTTCTGTTGTTTCTGATGGAAGGGCCTGCTTTGTAAAGCGCCCAGAGGGCTCTTTGCATCCACAGAGGTGGGAGGGGAGGCTTGTGTTGACTAGCTGCCAGGAGCTGGAGTTGTTCTCTGCGTCACCCTCGGCATCACACCTGGGCACCTCTGTGCCAGCTGCAGCCCTTCCCTTTGCTTTCGCTTTGTGCCGCTCCTGTGCAAGCTGCGCTTCAGTGGGGTTGCCGGTGGCCCTTCATTAGAAGCCAGTTCGCTCTGGTCATGGGAGCTGCCTGTGTTTAAAAGGGCTGGGGAGGGAAAGACATTTTTTAAAAAATTGCAGGAAGTCTTGCCACATTCTTCCAACAAAAAAGGACGGAGAAGTCGATTTGGTCTTTAAACTCCCTGGGTCAAAGTGATCCCACACATAACTCCACTGTGCCCATGCTCAAGGATCTTTCATCCTCTTTTCTCTGATGAGCCGAAGACTGCAACAGCTGCTTTCGCTTTGGCTTCAAAGAAGTAATATTTTCAGAAGTGCACAGGGTCAATGTTACAAAAGAACAGCCCTTAAGAACATGGGAGGATTTTTTTTTTAAAGAAGACTTCAGGCAGCCTAAAAGTAATTTGAAGCAGTCTGCATTTGTGTTGTCAACTGAGACACCAAGTCTCAGATCCACTTCCAGTGAGGGCTGTGTGAATGGAAGTGGGTGGATGCTGAAGCCGTGGTGCTCCGTCCTTCTGGAGCTGGTAGCTAGGCAGCACGTTGCCTGTGGCAGTCTCCCTCTTCTATTGGTGGTTGCCAAGCAGCCAAGAGGATGTGGTGATTTGTTCCCCTCTAGTGGTGGCTATTCGCAAATGCACCCACCTTAATTACGAATTCTCAGTTCCAATTCATGCGGCACGAGAAGCACTGGACACTTGTCAACTGGAGGAATGGGGTGAACTGGAAAGTTGTCTCTGTTTGACTCCCGCCCCCCCCCGCAAAAAAACCAACGTTCTGCTAAACGAGAGTCTCTCGTCCATTGACATCACCCTGCTCAGATATTGCAAAGTATGGCCTTTTCTACAAGAGGCTTTCAATCCACTGCATGTACATTCAGTTTTGTCACTGAACTGAGATCCAAGTGCTGCAGAGGCATGTTCCCTTCCCTGCCTTTATGGCACATAAGCTCTAGGTGGCGCTGTGCTCCATCAGAAAAGTGCAAATACCATCAGAAATAATACTGCGCCTTTTCTGTTCTAAAAAAATTCCCCAAAACTCTGTTTGAAAACAAAGCAGAACTGGAGGGCCGCAATGCTGTTTGAGGAAGCCATAAACATCGGTGACCAGGGAAAAGAGTGCAGATGCGTAGCAAGAGCCTCTCAGAAAAGCTCGGCACCACGTGCTTCGGCTACAGGCCAGAGCTTTGGCTACTGGACAGTATAGAAACAAAGCAAAATAAACAAATAAACTGGAGCCACACACTGGGAATGATAGGATTTTTTTTCTATTGGGAAATGTGCAAACTGGTTCTTAGGGAGCACTTCAGCTGACCAATCAGAGCAGAATTTCAGAACCTGGACCTCTCTTGCCCCTGGCCAGCACCAGTGCAGACACTTATTGTATGCATGAAGTTCAAATCCCACCATTGTTCTTCTTGCAGGGAGCCTGAGGTGGCTTCCACAGTCCTCTTCTCTAGTTTATCCTCACAACAACTACCCTGGGAGGTAGGTTAGGGTGAGAGGCAGTGACTGGCCCAGAGCCGCCCAGTGAGACTACAGCCATGTCTCCCTTGTCCAGTTCAGCACTGTGACCACTATGCCACACTGGCTTTCAGAGTGGCAACGTACAGAACATCTTTCCCTTCCTTTCAAAGATGTCAGGCCTTCCTCCGGAAGGTTCTGGTTCAAGGAAGATGGGTTCTGAGACACAGGGGAGGAAGGAAGAAGCAGGATCAAGCTCCAGACTGCTGGACAGCCACAAGCTGGTGCCCAACCCGGAGCAGCTGGTGCCAAGATCCATCAGGACCATTAGGGAGGAGATGCTCAGAGTCCGGACTCACATGCCAAGTTGCTCAGAGAGAGGGACGGATTCTAAGGCTAGGGCTCTACGGGGGCCGGTGTGGCTGCAAGCTCTGGGTGCAAAGAGGTGGTGGCGCCAGCCTTCCTGAAAGCCCCTGGGCCAGCTCCTGTCCACCAAACACTGGGATAGAGGAAGAGTCCTGCTGGATTGGACCAGCTCACGGAAACCCACAGGAGATCCCTCCCAGCCATGTTCTCCAGCACATGATGTACCTGCTGCCCCTGAAGTAGCACAGAGCCATCAGGACTGGGAGCTACTGATAGCCTTCTCCTCCATGAATTTGCCCACTTCCCCTCCAAAGTCCACGGTCTACTGGGCTCTGCTGACAGAGTGCCCAGAAAAGCTGCTGCTGTTGCCTCTTGAGCCCCGGAACTTGCAGCCAGACCAGTGCCAACCGTGCAGGAGACAGGCTCCCTCCTGGGAGCCCCTCTTGGAGAGCACAGCCCAGGTGACCCCATCAGCTCCTCTCTGCTGTCCGCCATTCCAGAGCTTGAACCAGCCTCTGCCGCTCAGGCCCAGCTCTGGCTGCCCTGCTGCCTATTCTGTGTTCTCGTATTGCTGCGCCTTTTTGTTTCATGGTGTGGTTTGTGCATGGAACACATCACAGCCACCCCTGGCGCTATCGCTCCCCCAGCATGGTGCAGTCTGGCTACTCAGACATGAAGGACTGTGTCACGAGACGGCCGGCACGCTCTGATTCCCTGCAGTTCCACTTTGCCTCCAATTCCCAGGATTTATTCCAAGGAAAGATGGGCTGGTGGAAGAGATAAATGGGAATTATTTTTAATAAAATGGAGATCATTTTTAATCACGTTTTAAGTTATTTTTCTTTAGCCAGCTTGCTTGGTGTAGATGCCCTGAAAAATGAGGGACTTTCATCTCTTGCAGTGCAGAAATTAATTCCAACCTGTCAACTGTGGTGTTTAATGCTGATAATAACTATTAGTTCTGTGCCAGACAGTCCACTGCATTCTTCGGCTCCCCCACCGCCCCTCTCCGCAGGATTACACTAAATCCCCCTCCAGGTGCTGAAGTTCTTCCGAGGTGGGGCAATCATGGTGGGGGCAAAGATGAAGTGGGGGGGCAAACTGCTCCACTCTATGAATGGAACAGACAGGCAGCCCTCAGCTGGACAATGGAGCTCCTCAAGCAGGCCAGCTTGGAACCCACACTTCCAGTATCTCCCAGTGCTTTCCTTCTAATCCTCACTGGGGTGGATGGTGGTGCTGGAGGCAGCCAGGGGGAGTTTCCACGCAACTCACTGAGTGAAGCACAAAGTTTCCATAATCGGGCAGAGACAGAACTGACAATGAACGTTTCAGGCAGGGTTGTGTGGCTTTGCTTAAGGGGCCTTTTTCTTTGAGCGTTTAACAACATGTCATGTGGTTTGTTGGCGCACAACTCATCCTAATTGTGTGCACGGTGTTTTCCCCTGGCGCAAGCTCACGGAGCCCCATCTGTGTGAGTAGGGTTAAGCATCGCCACACAGCCACTGTCCCTCTTCCTCTGTGCTGCCCGGTGGCAAAACCTTCGTTCTGTCAGCCTTCTCAGACTTTTCCTCACCTCGCCTCGCTTTGCCAGACAGGGCTGCAGGCGAGGGGGAGCCTGCGATTACCAGAGGGACAGATTCTGCTAAGGCCTGTCCCAACCCCACTCTGAACCTTGTGGGGAACAACCCGCACTGTTCACAGTCCTGGAACTTCATGGCTTGTTAGCACAGCTGGGTTCAGGCATCATGACATCCCATATTTCAGCAGCAGCCCACAGTGGCCCTGCACTCAGCCCCTGAGTGTGAGTTATCCCATTGTCTGAACCCTCAGGACAGTCTGGGGCTAAAGAATGGGAAAAGCCCGCAGCTGATGCCCAGCATGCAAGTGCTGGGTTACTCAGGGCAGACCCTGCCCACACGGGGGTGCCTCACTTGCCCCGCTCAGGCGCTCCCTGGGGCAAGCAGGACCCCGCAGCAAAGATGGGGGAGAAGGCACAGGATGGAGAAGCCGAAGGGCTTCCTTGGCTGCTGCAGGGTGAGATTTAAAGATATATGGGCAAGCTTTGGGTTGGACCCATTTTTATAGGTAAGCTATTGCAATAAATAGGGGTTACAAAGATCAATCAAAACTAAGCACAAAAGGGAAGCACAGGATTTATAACAGCAAGAATAATGAGTCTGGATATACGTTATCCTGAAATTTAAAATCCCAATAATCAATCAATATGATCCAAACTTCATCAGATTTATCAGACGTTGGCCTCTTTTTTCATATTCTTGTAATGGGATAATTTGGGGTGCAGGCCATCCGCCGCTGCAGAGACGCCAGTGGCACAGCCGGCTGGTGAAGTTGTTCTGCCGGCGTGGCTGTGCTGCAGAGTGGGCAAAGCAGCTGTGTGCAAGGTAAGTGTGGCTCACACCTGTGCCATATTTTATAGAGCGCTGGTCTACAGCCAGATCCCCAGTGACTTATGCCATCTCTGGACTTGACTCAAAGACCCTCCCTGTGCCATTTTGTGGGGATTGGACTGTCCCCACATCAGTGCCCACCCTCCACTGCCGATCATGGGATATGGTGTACTGGAGCACCCAAGCACAGCACGCCCTCATGTGCAGGGGAAGCCCACAAGTGTTTTGGAGCTGTGCGTATTGAGGTGCACGTGCACGGCAGGACAGCTCCAACCTGTCCTGGGTGTTTGGCTCTCCAACAGGAGCAGGCCCAGCAGCTGTGGGATGGTGCCATCCTCAGGTACCCCGTGCCCCTGCAGGGGCATCCCCCAGCAATCTGCGCTTGCATGGAAAACCATTTCTTCCCCAAGCATCACTGTTCAAAGGGAAAAGAGAAGCCTGCGGGGGTTGGCAGATGATACAACATTCTTGCTAATGCCTTGACCCTGAGTGTCCTGGCTCCACCAGGTCTCCCCCCAGAGAGGGAATCCATATTCCGAGTGCCGTGGCACACAGCCTGGAGCTATATCTCTGTGGCCACTGGTTGCATGATCCCTACTTTGAGCATGGAAGGAAGGTTGCCAGGAGGACAGCCCGTGGCTTATTGTTGGGCTGCAAACTGTGGTTTGTTATCTAGGCTGCGTTCAAACAGCACAATAACCCATGCTTCAGCTCCAAACTGCAATTCACACCAACACACACAGAGCCCATGCCCAGACCTCTGGAGAGGGCCGAGAGAGTGTGTCTCCTTCCCCAGGTGCACTGCACAGATGACCCTTCGGTGGATCACAGGCCCTGGAGAATGTACCTCCTTGCCTCTGATCAGCACCTGCAGGGTGTGGGAGTGAGCCAGGTTCTCCTTGGGAAGGAGGCCCAGTGGAATGTAGGCCCATCTTCCACCTGACATGGCTGACAAAGAAGACGTCACTTCTACTGCCTTGGTGGTCTGAAGCAGCATGTGGGGACACAGCTGGTCGTGGAACGGGTCTCACTGCCCACAATCTCCCCAAGGTCAGAAAAGTGCTTGTGGTTGGGCGAGGAAGCTGATGACAGCCACCCAAAGTGTTCCTTGGGCACCCTGGGTGGCTGTCACCAGATCTGTTCAGCGGGATCAGCCAGCCTTTCTGCCACTCTTGCCAAGCACCTCTGTGTGTTTTGGGCTTCCTGTGGACTTGCATCATGTGGGTTCAGATGGCATGGCAATCTTCAGGGTGGCTACAAACCCCTGCAACTAGCCATGGCTTTGTGTGGCGGCTCCAGCCCACAAAGGAGGCACCCCATGGGGGCAGTGGGTTTGGACAGTGGCCCACCATGGTGGCTAAGGGGCTTTGTTTCTCAGATCGCCTCCTCCTGCAGCCACCAAGCCACTGGTTGGAGGGGTATCGTGGCACTTCTAACATTACTGAGAAAAGGGAAACAGCGACACCCGCCGGGAAACCCTTAGCCTTCTTATGGGTTTAAATAGCACACCTTATGTGAGAACCTCTGAGGTCAGTAGAGCAGGTATCTTCCACCTGATGCCCTTCAGGTGTGTCAGGGTATAGAATCTGTTTGGGAATATCGGATTGCACTGCCAGTTGTGAAGGCTGTCACCCCGATTTTGTAAGGCCAGTCAGGGAGAGAACCTGGCCCAGGAGTCTTCTGCTTTGCAGACGTTAAAGAGGTGTGCAACCATGTCTAAATTTCCTTTCAGGACTAAATTGATCAAGTAACCAAGCAAGATGTACTTAGGCTTATACGGTAAATTATGGCTTGGCTACCTTAATGCTTCTGAGTGTAGAACCAGGCAGGTGGTCACAGGTATAAGTGGAATACTCAAATGTGGCCTGAAAAATGAAATGGGTGGAACTTGTCCCCTGGGAGGGGCGGAGGGAAACTTCCTCCCCAGAAGTGCTGAGGAGGGGAGAGATGCTCCTTCATACATTCAGAGCAACAGACAATTCTTTGGCAAAAGCTCTTTATTTGCCAAAGTATTTCTAGTAAGTACAGTTGCCATGGAAAGAGTCTCTGAGCATGCACAGAGTGGTTTGGTGGACCCACTCTAGCAACTGCTTCAGAGAATCTGACTTCTGAGTTACCCCAACCCACCTGGAAGTGAGCAAGCCTCTTGGCTGATCGCCACCCTTCTAGTTCACTCGAGGTCACACCGAAAGGGCACGATCGGATGGGAGGTTCTGATCGCAACAGCTGGGCGCCCCAGAGTGGCCCCTGCCGGCACTCCTTTGCTCAGATCCCCCTCATTCCTGGCCCTGGGCTTAGCACAGGGCAGCCCTAGGGGGCAACAGAGGGGGTGGAGGGTCTAAAAACACTACAACACGCACACCACGAAGGAGGGAGGGAAAGCGGAACTGGAGAGCAGCACAAGGCAGAATCACAATCCCCCGGACCCAGGGCCGTTTGGCCTCCTCGGACACACCGCAGCCGAGCCGAGTGCTCCTAGCTCTAATCCAGAGTGCAGTACCGGAAGTCGCCTTCTCTCCCGCAAGGCAGCGCAGCGGCTCTGGCAGAGCCTTTCCTCTCCAGAAAGAGGAACCGCAGCAACCCGAGCTCCTGCCATTGTCCCCCTTGGGCCCACCAGAGAACCCAAGGGGGGACATCTCCTGACATACTCCAGGTGGGAAGCATTTGCTCTGTAGCCCCCAGATCTCCGGCTCTCTTATGGAGTGTGACATGCCTTGTCCTTGGATGTAATTCACCGCACTCTGTGTTTTCACACTGTGTCCCCTGTGCCCCCCCCCGCGCCCCCGGTGGCCTTGGCGGCCAGCTCTCCTCGAACCATGCCACCTGGTCCGGGCAGCTCGTTATCTAAGCTAACTTCTTCCCTGCCTGGAGGGTCCCAGGGCACTTCTCGTTACACTAATAAAACTTTCGATTTTTGCACAGGTGGGCAAATGTGTTGAGTCAGGTGCATTTTTGGCAAAAAAAGAAAAGAAAAAAAAAGCCACATTCATTCTACACCCCTTTAGTTTAGAAAATACCTGGTTCTGTTTCATTGCATTTAGCAACCTGGTAACATTCCAAGAAATTACTTTAAACATGGTATAATTGCCTTTGTACACATATAGATCTTGTCTTTCTACAAAATATCTATTTAAAAATAATTCATAGTATAGGTTGTGGAGGCAATGCATTGTGCCCTGCACCCTTATGTTGGGAAAACAATGTAAAAAGGACAGTTAGTAAATGAAACCTGACTAAAAGTTGGAGGGGGGGCGGGGGTCAGTAAAGCAAAGTAAAACAAAGCAAACATAAACATCTTGGCTACAGCAAAACAGCATCACAACTTGTCACACTCTGCCTGTGCTCGTTCGACAATTATTTCACTGAGTGTTACGATCAGAAATACCATTAATTAGCTGTAATGCTGTCTGACTCAACAGAGAGTGGAGAAAGGAGAGGGAGAGAGGAGAGGAAGAAGCAAGGAAAGTCCGGTCAAAACAGGCAGAGGGCAAGACGGCAGAGCTGGGCAGCCCGAGCTGGTGTGTGAGCGGCATGCGCGCACTGCCCGGCTCTGCCTCCCAGCCTCTGGGCACACGGCTGGGCGGGCGCTGCTGTGCTCATACCGTCCTCGGTGTGCCCCTGCCAGGGCACCGGGGCAGCTGATGTGCCGGGTCGCAGGTGCCCTTGGCTGGCTGGAGCAGGGCTCTCCTGCCTCTGCCCTGCGTGGGGCAGCAGCCGTGGTTCTTCCGTGCGTTCCTCGTTTCTGCCCCACTGCCCCCCACCCCCAGCCAGAGCAGCTCAGCTTTTCCTGAGCCGCTGTCACACACCATCGGGCTGAACAGTGTGCAAGTCTTGGGATGGGGGACATGTGGCAAAGCCTTCCAGGCAGCCTTGCCAGATCATTTGGCTTTTGACCTGTAAACTCGGCTGCTCCTTTACTGAGCCTTGTTAGGGTGTGGAGAAGGGCATTTCGGCAAAAGGCAGCTCTGAAGCCCCTCCAAGGGCTGCCGTTGCTGTTGGCTTGGACCCGGAGGCCCGCCTAGTCTGGGAGGGGTCTGGCTGCCACTGCAGTGCCAGGCTTGGCTTCGGGCCCAGAGATATGTTGGAGTCCTCAGGGGAGGCATTAAGAAAGAGGGCTTTTGTGGGAGGGGTGAGGGGGCAGGGTCCTGTGCAAACCTGGCAGCCGCCCTCTGGTTACCCTGCATTCTGCTGGCGAGAGAGCAGCATGGGGGTGGGCAAGTTTTGGGAGGGGGAGGACTCCCCTCTCCTCCTGGAGAACCACCTCTTCCAGGTTTGCTTTGACTTCCCAGCTGCACAGCTGCCGCCCAGTTCTTACACTTCTGATCCTCCTCACATGTGGGCACATGTAATAACAGCAACATAACGCTTGCTGAAATCCTGCGCGTGGGTTGAGCAACCTGCCCCCGACTTATTGTAGCTGTGTAGTGCAGACCATAATCCAAAAAGGCAGGGAATATACTGCTCCAATGTCCTGTTTATTGGACATTGCATGTGAGCAAGTCCCTAGTCCTCGTGGTACTAGAGAAAAGCTTTAAAATATCTCTTGTATCCTTAGACATGTGATTCTCCCTTTATGAAGATTTGGACATTTGCTTTGGGATTGACCTTCACGAACCCTTTTTTAATGTGCTCCGGAACTCCAAAGAACTGGCTTCTAGTCCTCATTTGGACTGGAGAAAAATTTAAATACTTGTTTCTGCAAGAGGCTCAGATGCTGGCAGACTTTTCATGAAGGATGCCCTGGATCTTTAGTTACATTTGGTAGAGCAGAGATTTTGTTCCCAAGAAGCAGACATTGTTACATGGAAGGAGCTAATATTCACTAAAGCTTTAAATATCTTTCCCCAGAAACATACCATGACTGCAAAGTTTAGCTTCGGTGATTGCCAAACACAGTTTTGAAAAACAGCAAGTTACTAGCCCTGACTGGTTAAAAATGTGAAGGCGGCTAAAAGACGAAGGAAAACAGATGATCATTCGTGGAGATCTCTTGAATACTTACTCCACTTACTCTGCAGCTAGACCAAGTCAGGCTCAGATTTACTGATGGTCAGTGAACGCAAGCAATTTCCATCCATTTGCAGTGGCTCCTGCCCTCCCCAGACTGATGGTTTTCCACACAGGTTTGCGAAGAAAAGCCAGCTTGGCTCCAAGGCTGTTGCAGATCTTCTGGACTGCATTGGTGGGAAGAGAAACCCTTCATCAGGGCTAATATGACAGACTGACAGGAGATGGAGTTTGACCCAAATTGCAGAAGAGGAAAAAGGCCATAAATATGAAATTAATGGGGCCTGAACATCTCAGCTATTTCCTCAATGAATTTCCCCGACGAGAGACTGACGGGCCAGAGATCAGTTAAGTCGGCTCAGAGATGAGCAGTCGTGGTACCTGGGTAGGAGCTCGGCCTGAGGCCCGGCGAGGGCAGGTGCAAAGCATCCGATGGTAGCGGGGCGGGAGGATGTCGGGAGCACAGGGGGACTCACCTCTGTGGAATGGACGGGCTGCAGGGCTAAGCCATGAAAAGGAAGGACACTTCCCAGCTGCAGAATTAGGCAAATTGCTGGAGGATCCCCCTCTCAAGTGATAGCTAATAGAACCTGCATCGCCAGGGGCACCGTTTCTGTCCCAGCATCCAGGACAAATGGGGGAAGAGCTGTGTCCTTCCTGCCCTGCTTCCTGGAGGCATTGGACTGGCTGTCCTGGGAAGCAGAATGCTGGACTGCGTGCACCTTGGTCCGACCCAGCAAAGCTCATGTCAGGGAAGGGACACGGGCTGCCAGATCTCCCAGTGCTAATTTAGCACCATCTACCACGGGTCGTAAGTGAACATTTCAGGCACAGGGGGACAATTCCACAGTCAATGTGATTTATGCAAACGAGGCATGTCTGCATTTTCCTCTTTTCTGGCAGAATGTGTTCTGCACTTTTTGGCACTTTGTGCAATTTATTGTGCGTTGCTGGTCAGGGAGAGGCCCAAAGGAGTCAGGTGACACTGGCGAGTTGCAAAAATTGGACAGAAGAGGACACCCACCTGCCTTGAATTTGCTAGTATGATGGATATGAATGGAGGCGAATTTAGAAGCATTTCTCATCATTTAAGCGGACATGCAGTACACATTACCACAGTGTGGAAGATGGTGGCCATGTGCGTGGTGTGCTTTGTTGAGTTTGCTCTGAAGGGGTTGTTGCTAGGCAAATTCAAGGTTCAGTTCTTTATCTTTAGATTGAGCAGCCTTTCAAAAAGAGAATTGTTCTCAGTAAAAGAGGAAACATGGCTGACCTACAGGGAAGTAAGCAGAATACCAAACACGCCTTCCTCCAATCACCAGGCGTCTGCGTTCAAAATGCAGCCTAGCACCTTTCTTCTCTCTCTCTCTTCTCTGGGTATTTTTAAAAGAAAGCAGTGCTTCTTGGGAACTTAGTCTTGTGTACTCAGTGCAATATTCTGCAGATCTTCTGTGCCTTAGCAGAATTAAGGTTTAAATCAGGCATCCCTAACATGCTACCCATGGGCACCCACATTTTTTTAAACTTTAAAAATCTGTTTGTTTTTTTAATAGATACACATGGATTTGTATGACACCTATTCAATTTTCTAGCAATTATCCATAGGCTTCCCCAGAAGTGGACCAATTTCGTATAGATATATAAGCCACTAATTCACCTATTGAAAGTGTTTAGGGTCCTTGATCTGATACCGTATAAGAAGTGAATGTTTATCCTTCCAGTTCTTAATTGTCAAAAGGGCCCAGTAACCTATTTCCCCTTCCATTTGGTAATTTGCATGAAGAGGTAAATAACTTGAAAGACTGACAACAAAAGGTAAAGAAGATGTAAGAAAAAAGTTGATGGTTTTATAGATTTAGAATTTAGAAAGGTAAACATAATATTGAAGAGGGAGTGGCAAAAGTAGAAAATGCCAATATAAAAGAGAGTTAGAAGAGAGGTCAATAACCTCATGCTGATAAATGCCATTAAATGAGAAAGAATTTCCTTGAAACAATCCATCAGAAATCCAACAAAAAATCTCAAGGTGTGCCACTGCAGCACAGGGCCACAGGGTTGGTGGCTGGTTTGCAGGGGATGCCGTATGAGGCAAGACTGAGGGAACTGGGTCTCTTCAGCCTGGAGAAGAGGAGACTCAGAGGGGATCTGTTGGCAACATGCAGGTATGTGAGGGGCTGTCACATGGAGATGGGGAGAGGCCTGTTCTCCCCTGCAGAGGAAGGCAGGACACGCTCCAACAGGGCAAAGCTCAGGAAGCCCAGGTTCAATTTGAATGCCAGGAAGCACTTCCTGACAGTTAGGACCCCGAGGGCGTGGAATGGGCTTCCACGGGAGGTGGTTGAGGCCCCATCGGTGTGGGTGTTCAAAGACAGGCTGGACATGCACATGGTGGGCATGTCGTGAGCGAGGCCGGCTGGTGCTGGAGGTCAGACTAGATGGCCCAAGAGGTCCCTTCTGACTCGCTCTGCTTCTGTTTATTGTGATTGCAATATGCAACTGAGGAAAGAGCTGGTTCTGCTGTTCTTGCATGACATCAATGAATATTAGAGGCTGTTCCAGTACAAGATGTATCTATATCCTATAGCCTTCTCCCCAAAACTACTGGACATTGCCAAACATCTTGTCTCCAGGTGCATTAGCAACATCACGCCACCAGCAAGTAGCCAAATTAGACAAACCCTCTTTAAAGACTCATTGCAGTGTCCAGTAGACGCCAAACAAAATTGGTGATAAGATGCAACCTAAGAGCCATGGATTGGGCAGGTAGATGTCAATGTGGCCATCCATTGGTTAGGCATTTTGTGGTGGGGCCCACAGCAGTTTCTCGAATTCCCAAAGGTGCTCACAGGTGCAAAAAGTTGGGGAGCCCGGCTTATGTGCAGGACTCAGGACACAGCCTACAATGCTCTGGCAGCTGCTGGAACCCAGTGGGGGACCCTGGCTCCCAGATCTGCTCTGTATGAAGCTGCCCATTCACCTTCAGAAGACATTCCCGGTTCCTTAAAGACATCGGGATTGGTTCAGATCAGGGGAAGAGAACTTCACCCGCTCTTCTGCGTTTCTCTGCTGAGCCATGAGGATCCTGAATCCTTCGCTCCAGCGATCCTGAAAATGGAAGGTGTTTCAGAGGTGAGCATGGTTTCCATGCCGACAGCACCAGGTTGCCGTGACACTGGCTGCTTTTGCTGGCAATGCTTCACTTGGGTTTTGCATGCTTGAGGCGTGTAAATTGAATGGAAAATAATTCAAGGCCGGCCCTATCATGAGGCAGAAGGAGCACAGATGTCTCCAGTGGCAGATATTAGGTGATGCTCAAGGGCAGCAAATTGATAGCAAGTCCTTCATTTATTTTTATGTCCTCGGTGGTCCTGTTGAGATTATCCCTTGGGTCACTTCTGGAGAAAGTTGGACTGTATGTTTGAGCTCAGTACTGCTGCACTGATGCTTCACTCCCACATGAGCATCAGGAGGTGGTGCCCTTCAGGTGCTTGCAAAACTGCCCGTTGTGGGTGGTGGCAGGCAGGGGTTCCCCGGAACAGGGGCCTGTGCTGGACTGGAGACTTAATTAGCTCCTTGTGGATGATTGTTAGGCAAGTGACAGGATTGTCCAGCACACCTGGCTGCTGGCCCAGTTAGGGCAAGACAACAGGAAACCCTTTTTCACACGATGCCCGATTCATTGTGGGATTCATCGCCAAATGAGATCTGGTGAGGGAGCCTCACTTAGAAAGCCAATCTGTGATAGGTCTAAAAGGTAAAGGTAAAGGTTTCCCCTTGACGTTACGTCCAGTTATGCCTGACTCCAGGGGGCGGTGCTCATCTCCGTTTCCTGGCCGAGGGAGCCAGCGTTTGTCCGCAGAGAGTTTCTGTGGTCATGTGGCCGGCATGACTAAACACCAAAGTGCATGGAGCGCTGTTACCTGCCCGCTGAAGTGGCACCTTTCTATCTACTTGCATTTGCATGCTTTCGAACTGCAAGGCTGGCAGGAGCTGGGACGGAGCACGGGAGCTCACCCCGTGTGCACATTCGAACCGGCGACCTTTCGATCTACCAGCCCAGCAGCACAGCGGTTTAAGCTACTGCGCCACCTGCAGTCCCTTGTGATAGGTGTATAGGTATATAAACACTCTTAGTTAAGGTGGCTGCTGGGAAGCTCTCCAAGTTCCAAGGCTGCATACCTGGGAACGAAGATGGGGCAGCCATCACTTGGTGGCGTGCTGTGAGTTGTCAAGGCAGGCACTGGGCGCCTCCTCCCTCCGCAGGGGAGCGGCATGGCGTGTCAGGCAGGCCTAAGCCAAAATGGGTGGAGACGAAGCCGCAGGGACTTGCTGCCCTCGCTGTTCTGCGCACATCCCTTCCTTTCTCAAACGAGAGCAGGACAGGGCTGATACGAGCTCTCAGTTCCCCGTGCTGCTCAGATGACCATTGCAAGGGGGCAGGCTGCGCATGGCCTGAGCTCCAGAGGTTCACCACTGTTTTCTGCTACTTGGCTCACCACTGCTGGAGGGGGGATGCTGGGCTGGACAGATGCGGTGAGATCCAGCAAGGGCTTTTTACAAAGCTCCTCCTGCAAATGCTGCAGCCTTATCACTGCTCAGGCTGTGCTCCCCCTCCCCGCCCACATCTGCACGCATTTGCAGGCCTAGAGGGGGTCTGCTGGGCGGGGGGGGGGGGCTGTGCAAAGCTGGTCATGAAAACACAGAGCCTGTGGATGCTCTGGATTGCAGGCTCCATGTGGCTGGCCTGGCCTGGTCCTTTCTGCTGTGCTTACTCCGTGCAATGCCACGCACAGCAGTGCTGATGCAGAAAGAACGATGTAATAAGGACATCGCCCCAGAACTGTGCCAGGACTCGATCCAGGCTTGGGGCCCTTGGTCGAGGCTTCCTGTCTGAGCGGGTCCCTCCTAGGTGGCCCTTTCGTGACTGATGTGTGTGGGGAGGTAACCTGGGCCATGGCACACCCCAGTCCTGAGCTCTGGCAGTTCCCAAAGCCAGCTGTGTTGGATCTGCTTTCGCACTGACGTTTTTAATCAAATGCTTAGGAGAATATCTCACATCTAAAAAGGTGACCTGTGCCAATGGAGCAAACATATGTTGCAAGCCTATTGGCCATACAGGCTGTGGCGAAAGGTCCCAGACAGGCCCTGGTTCCCTTTTCGGAGTATACTTGGGGGCAAACCTGGGTTTGTCACTGTGTAATGTGTGAAACAACCCTGAAGGTGTCCCCAAAAATGGAGAGAGCCCTTGGGAGGCTGAAAATGCTCAGTGGGCTACAGCAAGCCTGGCAGTGGAAAATGGGCAAAGAGATGCACTTGGGAGGGAGCGGGGACTAAATATCCCCCCCCTCCCTCTCCCTCTCCCTCTCCCTCTCCCTCTCCCTCTGTGTGTGTGTGTCTGTTAACGCAACAGCTACAACAGAACTGGCAGGACGGACAGCGTTATTTGATTGTTTGGAATCCTTTTCACAAGGCGCCAAGAGTGAGGCTGGTGATCAGACAGCCTTTGCACATGGAAATCTGTGTGCGCTCAGCAGCCGCAAGGTGAGGGAATCCAGCAACTGTGCAGGGGCTTCCCTCCGGCCCCAGAGATGGGCCACGGGAGGCCGAGCGGTGTCTGCACTGCAGGGCAGTCCTCCTTCAGCAGGACAGAGGCGAGTTCTCACGGGACAAATCAAACTGGAGGATTCTCCTTAGGGAATTCAAGGCAGGCCCTACGGGGTAGCTTGTAGGGCAGCAGTTCCCAGCCCTTTCTATGTCTCACACCCCTAGAAAATAGAAACATAGAAACTGAGTGAGTCAGAAGGGGCCTCCTGGGCCTCTAGTCTGATCCCCGGCTCCAGCCGCTCCGCTCAAGACATGCCCACCATGTGCACGTCCAGCCTATCTTTGCACGCCCGCACTGATGGGGCCTCAACCACCTCCCATGGAAGCCCATTCCACACCCTCGGGGTCCCGACTGTCAGGAAGAGCTTCCTGGCATCCAAATGGAGCCTGGGTTCCCTGAGCTTGGCTCCGTTGGCGCACGTCCTGCCTTCCTCTGCAGGGGAGAACAGGTCTCTATCCATCTCCGTGTGACGTCCCCTCACATACCTGTATGTCGCCAACAGATCCCCCCTGAGTCTCCTCTTCTCCAGGCTGAAGAGACCCAGTTCCCTCAGTCTCGCCTCATACAGCTTCCCCTGCAAACAGGCCACCAACCTTGTGGCCCTACGCTGCACTGACTCCAACCTGGCTATATCCTTTCTGTAATGAGGGGCCCAGAACTGAGCATGATACTCCAGTTGTGGTGCGCCATAGTATAGAGTATAGAGCAGCAGTGATACATCTTTGCAAAATATTTGAGGCCTCTACAACAGTGACATCACATTTGAGGATGAGGTCAGACTTCTAAGTTTTGAGTCACAAATTGAACCACACACAGGACTGCAGGTAAACAAATTGAACTAAAAAAAGAAACCTTTTAACTCATTGCATAAAATTAAAATATAAACTGAGCAATTAGAAAAAAATATAAACAGTAAAATCAATCCGAGTTGTGAACATACAATTGAATGACTCCTTTGGTCCTGCTTCTCATTCCCAATTTTATCAAAATATGTAACTTTCTTGCTGATTGTGATTCACAAATCTGCCTGTAGAGTCAGGCGATTCTTAGATTTTGTCTTGATTGATAAAAGAGAAGCAAATCCAAATGCAAACCAAATCATAATAAATAAATTTATTATTGGGATAATTTTTGGTGAAAAGTGTTGCAATTCACCAATTTTGAACCCCCTGAGGTTACAGGCACGCCAGGTTGGGAACCCCTGTTTTAGGGTGTGCGGGAGCTGCACAGATCCTGTAGTGCAGAGAAGGCAACGCCTGACCCCCTGGATGCTTTGGTCTATGGCTACCATCGGCTTTGGTCAGGCCACACCAGCCCAGCCAAGGGGAAGGATGATGGGAACAGTAGGCCAGTGTTTCTGCAGGACCACAGCTGCCCACCCCTGGTTCAGAGGAATTCCTGAATGCTGCCTAAAGCCAAGGGGGAAGCCACAGCTGGGATGTTCTGGCACTGGCCAGCAGGCAGGTGGCCCCGGAGCGCAGCCTCCCCCTGGCAAGCCAGGTCACAGCCAGCAGCTGTCTCGGGCCAGGTGTGTCCCTGGTCCCTGCTGGCAGATGGCTGCAGGACCCGTTCTGGCAGTCCGCAAGGTGCTGCTGCAGCCCGCAGGGACCGAGCAGGGCCGTCTTCACGCTTGCGCCTGATGGGCACGTGCCCGTGGGCCCCATCCTAATCTGTGTATGTTAATCCTTGGAAAATGGACAAACTTCCAACATTCACAGTAGTTGTGGTTGTCGTAGGGTGGGGCCCCAGTGCACTGCTTTGCCCGGGGCCCATCACGCTGTTCAGACGGCCCTGGACCGGGCCAGCCGAGCAGGGCTGCGGGGACGGGCGCCTGTCCGCACCTCCCTTGCTTCCAGGCCTCCGCTGCCAGGGAGGGTGTCTTTGGATCAGCAGTGATTGTGTGCGTGTGCTGCACTTCCCGGGCATCATCAACCAACGTGCTCTGTCCCCCTTTCTCAGAGAGCACAGGGGGCTGCCCACAAAGCCCCCCCCCCACTATGCAGAGGCACTAATGTCCAGCAGAGATTTAGCTGCCCACTTCCATGGGAGCCCCTGGGAGAAAGAAATGCTTGTTTCACAGCAATTCAAAGAAGCCCCGAGTCATTTATGGGAACTAGGGCTTTGCTGCTTGCAGCATGGCAGGGTCCTCCCTCCCCGTCTCGCTTTCCCTAGACTGCGCTGTAATCGCCAGCTCATGCCTCGCTCTGGAGGTGTCTTGCAGGTGATATTTTAAACAAATCTCTCTTGGACTCCGATAAGCAGAACCATTAATCCCTGATGAACGGGGCTGCGACTAAAGACAGCAGAGGACCCGGCGGGTGGAGGGAGTGGGGGGGGCACTTCAGCTCCTTTTGTTCAAGCCCAATAGAGCTAGAAAACAGTTTTAATGGAAAATTTAAATGGACACCCTCCATCAGCGAGTTGGCTGCCTGATTTGACTGGGGGTTTTATTGGCTGTGGTTGGGAGTGCGCATGCACAGCTGTGTAGGCAGCACCATATTTCCCCGACCTCTGCATCTTTGGAGACTTCTGAGGTTTCCTAGGCTTTGCTAGGTAAAAGATAGGTAGGATAATCTAGTGGTTACAGTACTGGACTAGGACTGGGCAACCCACGTTTAAGTCTCCTGTCCACCCCCAAGCATAAAGCTGAGCAGGTGACCGTAAGTGGAGCCAGCCTACCTAACAGGGTTGTTGCGGAGAATGGAATGAAGGAAAAGAAAGGCAGTAAGGTCTAGTGGCTGGAGTATTGGACTGGGACTCAGGAGAGCGAGGTTCTGGTCCCCACTCAGTTGTCGAGCTGAGCAACCCTAGGGCAGCCCCCGACTCTCAGCCTCATAAAATCAAGAGGAAAAGGAGCATAGACGTGGCCTTGAGTTCCTTGCAGGAGAAGGGGAGGGATGTATATGTGAAAATAAATTCATATTACAGCGAGCTCCACCTTGAGTTTCTTAGAGGAAACAAGTAGAACAAGCCCCTCAAATTTGGCTGCAGCATTAAAAACAATGCACTTTCTCAGTAAGCTTGTCTGCAACCTTTACCATATAATTTAATTTAAGAGGAACTTGGGCTATTAAAAAACCAGAACCAAAACCTAGGAGGCCTACATGCTCACGATACTGGCTCTAAAATACCATGGGCGATTAAAAATGAGGACTAGCAACTTTTTTTTTTCTTTTTTGAGATTTGATTTTAAGGAGTGGGAGAAATGTTGAAGAAACACTGGGCAGAACCAGGGGAGGCATCTCTTGCACAGCCTGCAGGCGCTGAGCAGGGGGCAAAAAGAGCCATTTTCATCAGGTTTGGAGAAAAAACTCTTCAGTTGCTTTTTTAGGTTTGTGAATGTAGATTTCAGAGACAAATGCAAAAGGCCAGTTTTTCTTAATTAGCTGGTGTTCTTTCAGTGATCTTGTGATTTTAAACATACCAGATGGTTAATACTGGCAGGGTTAAAAAAACCAACCGGTCAAACCTCCTGGGCAAGCTGCTAATTTTTCATGGGGCCATATTTTGCACTGAACAAAGGCAGGAGGGCCAGAAGCACCTTGGCTCTGGCCATGGACTCCCTTCCAGGCCGGCCATGGAGGAGGCGCCTCGTTTTGCTCCGGGCCGGGACACCCGCAAGCGCCCCTTTCTCTGCGCTGCTAGCTTTCTGCCGCAGGGGCCTGGCGGCCGGTCCGCTGCCACTCTGCAGTGCCACGCACTGGCGGGAGCGTGGTGGTGAAGGTATTCCTTCCCAAGTCAGATGGTCTGAAGGGCGGTGGGCTTTCTCTTGCTTTTGCCGGGCTTCTGGCTGGTCCGGCTCGTCCTGGCTCACATGCCACATCGGGGGAAGGGTCGATGGTTCCTGCCTCTAGATTTTTCAGCGGTTTTAGCATTTCTGCCACTGCGCTTCCTAACCCCTTCTCAGAAGTGCTTTCTAGTTCAGCGAGAGCCTTTCATGCATCCTGCGTGGCCAGATAATTCCGGCAGAATGAGCTGGGATTATCCCCGGAGCCCTCCAATTTCCTCCTCTTGGGTGCTTGCAGACAAGGCTTTGCAGCACCGCTGCCTCCCTTGGGGGGCAGTCTTTCTTCCTCTGGCAGCACGCCAGGGCTCCCCAGCTCGCTGTCAGTCTTTGTTCTTACATGGAAAATCCACCCCAAAGAAGGCCTAGTGGCACAAAGGCTTCCGGGAGCCCTGCTTGGAAGCACCCTGCTCCATGGCGGGCTGAATCCACCCAGCCAGTCGCTGGAGACATCTCCGGCTCTTCACAGTATCCTCTGAAATTCCCTTGGAGCCCCTGCAGGCTTTTCACTCAGAAAGGACCTTTCAAATTCACCACAAATTTCACTTTAGGTGGAAGGAACTGGCAGTGGGAGGTGTGTGCAAGTCACAAGCCCCAGCCTCTTGGATGGCAACTCACATGCTGGCTGGGAAGGGGAGCTGCAGTCCAAGACCACTGGTGAGCACAAGATTGGGGGAAGCTGTTGTGCACAAGCCCGTGAACTTCACCAGCGCCCTTTTTGCTGTCCCCCAGAAATCCTGCCAACAGGAACAGCCAGAGCTGCCTAGTCCAGGTCAGACTAGCTGTCCATCTCAACCAGTATGACCAACTCTGGCTGGCAGCAGTAGTTCTGCAGTTTCTCAGGTAGAGACGGGGCTCCTTTCCCCACCGCTTTTCCACCTCCGTCCTCCAGCCTGCACTCCCACCTCTGGGCTCTGGTCCCTCCTTTGTTTTATCTGCACAATGCCTGGTTCGTTTGCTCCTGCAGGTGAGATGCAGGGGTCTGTTCTCCACGCCAGGAACTGGAGCGACCGCGAGTTTGATGGCCGACGGGCCTGTGACCTCAGATGGCCAGGCTTGTGCCAGGCGTGTGGAGTGCCATGTGTTTCTCCACGCCTCCCTGCTCCCAGTCTGCCTGCTTTGTGCCAGCCAGGGGCCCCCAGCCTCCTGCCAGATATTTTGAGGTCTGTGCACACGGATGTGTTTGATTCGGGCTTTGTGTCTCCTGCACGCAGCCCAGGGTGCTGGCAGAGGCCCTGCGTAATCTCTTGCTCTTCACAAAGGGAGTGGGGATAGGAGGCGATTAGCAGGATGAGAGCTTCTTTTTGAAAGTCAGAAGCGCTGGGTCTTGGCGAGAGAATTAATGAAGCCGTTGAATTATGGATGGACTTTCCGAAAGTAAACACATCCAGAGCAGGCTGGGATTGGCAATGCAGCACGACTCGGTGTTCCATCGCCTCAGCCACTCTTTCTCTCCACTGCCTTCATCCTCTTTCATATTAAGCTCCTTGTAGCTTAGCAATGCAGCTCAGCGCAGAAGGGCAGGCGGGGGAGGGATGCCTCCGGGATGAAGGGGAAGGGGAATCCACTGAGAAATTATTTGAGATCGCAACTGTGTGTGCTCTGCCTTCCACCAGCCTGCATCTGAAAATCATTCTTTATTAATTGATACTAATTAAATTATTCTTTATTCGGCCTGGCTGCACCAAAAGTTCACCCATGCAATTTTGGGGAAGCAAGTACTGTTTTTAGGACCCTGCCAAAAATCTGTCCTGGAAAAGCCCTTTTGTGCTCTGGTTTTCCCATTTGAGATAGCAGGTGAGAAGCTGAGCATTAACTTGCCCAGAAGTTGGGTGAGAGCAGCAAGCAAGCAAGCAAGCAAGCAAGCAAGCCAGGCAACTGCTCCCCACTGGGTCTGAGCTCGCCCCCTAATGCAGTGAAGTGAACTGAACCCCTGAAGAACCAAGTGGAGGTGGAGAAAATGGGAGCTGTGACAGGCACAGAAGTGTGAGCCGCGTGTCGTGCGAGGCATCAAGCAGGAGCCATCTGCTTGCTTGGGGAGGGTCGGGGCGAAAGAGGCCACTGTTCTTGACATGCGTTTCAGGGCCAGGGTGACACCAATTCTGCAGCCGAGGGCAGCGGAGCCTGGGAAAGGAGTCCTGCGGCACGGAGATGGTTCCCTCCAGGCTGCTGTCTCCAGGTGTTCAGGCAGGCGCTGGGACCGCCAGGGTCAGGCAGTGTGGGGAGGAGCATGGGAGAAGAGCCAGAGGGGCCGGGTCCAATCCTTGACCCCTTGGCGAAGCATCGGGAGGGGTGGGCTGGCCAGTGAGCAGGCTTGCAAACAGCTAGGAGGCTTGCCCATCACCAGACGGGGGCCCCCAGGGTTACTCAAAAGAGGGCTCTTGAAAATAGCCCCTGCCTTGGGTTCAACAAACCACTCTGCGCATTTTCAGAGGCTGTTTCCTTGCTGGCCGTACATCGGAACTAGAGAGGTTCTGCCAAAGCACAGCCTGTTGTTGGAAAGAGACGGGGGAGCCCTGCTCCCGACAGAGACCTTGGCAAGGGGCAAAGTCATTCTGCGCTTGTTCTGATGCCTGCTACAGGGGTGGGGGGCTGTCAAACCTGCCCGGGGCAAGTGGGTGGCAACCTGTGACGCTGATGCAATTCCACGCCCTTCTCGCCTCCCCTTGCCCCGCCTCGGCTCTTGCCAAGGCCCAGCAACCCTCCCTGCCTCACCCTTGCAGAAAGCGGCGCTCATGAAACTACAGCAAGTCATCCTGGCATTTCAGCCTTCCAGGATGTGACCTGAATGGGCCATGCGCGCACCGTCACTTTCAGTGGCTGCCTCGCAAGCCTGTTCCGAAGATACATGGCATAACCGCAAGCCATTTGTGCACTGAGAAGTGTGATAGAATTGCTTAACAGACGCCCTTCTGACCCTCATAAGCCGCCATTGACGTGCCGGTTTAAAACGAATGGCGCAATCTAACTAGGCCAACAGGCATCCTGCCCCGTGTTCTGTTCCTTAGTCATTCCACTGCTATCCATTTTTACAGCTGCATCAGGGCATAAAGGCCGGCAAAGGTGATGGCTCCTTCCAAGCGGCATCTGGCTGTTGGAGATGGGTGCGCAGTGGGGCAGTCTGGTTTATGGACCTCACCAAAATGATTCGGGGTGATTAAAACAAGAAAGCACAGCAAAGGGCTGCAAAAGCCTCAGTCTATGCAGTGGGAAACGGGCACTGGGAGAGCAGATGTGGTGCCGTCTAAGCGACTCAGCCAGGAGATGCTCGAGAGGGAACTCGGACCCTTTGGCATGCCAAATGTGCGCACTCTCCCAAGCTGCCACCTTTCCCTAAAGTCACACAGCTTGTTACTGGTGGCAGCGGATGCTTCAGCAATGAGCTGTCGGTAAGCTGCACCTTGGGAGCCTGGGGAACGGGGTGGCTGCTCTGGGAGGGAGCGCCTGAAGGGAAAACAACAGGCCACGGCTGCTCATTCGCCTGTGGGGACGCCACTCCCGCTGCGCTTGGCCCGTCCTTGGTGAGCTGCCCGCGAGATTCCAGCAGAGGTGTTGAAACGTGATGGAAGGATTTTGCCGAGAGAGTTCCGGAGGGACGTTTAGATTCAGCCGACAGGAAGGCAGATGGAGCTGAGCTGCAATGGATGGACTTTGTCCCTTCAAGAGCAATTACTCTCCGTCGCCTTCACCTTTCCGAGCACTTGGGCACTTCTCTGCCCCCAGTGCAGCGTTTAACCTTTGGGTTCTGGGAGAGGAGAAACAGTGCGGCTGGGCAGGAGGTACACAGAGCCCGAAGAGGAGCTGGCAGTGCTTCCACTACCACAGAAGTGCAACTCCCCTCTTCCAAGCTCGCACTAGCGGTTTCAGCCATGCCCCCAGGCCTTCTGCCGTCTTCACCTTTCCTACTATATCCTGCCTGCGGGAGGAAGAACTGCAGGAGAAGGTCCCTCCCCCATGGGCAGGCAAGTCGAATTACATTTTAATTAAAGCCCAAAATTAAGACTGCAGATTTCCAGAATAGAGCTGTCAGCTCCTAAATAAAACTGTGCCAAAGCTTAAGGAGAAACAAGCCACTGCTTTCGACTCTCTCTCAGCGCAAGGTGCAAAACCAGCAGCGACATTAAGGAAGGGAAGCAACTGCACGGGAACTCAGTGCAAGCAGCAGAGGATGCCACGAGTGCGCGCGAACGTTCTGCCTTTGCGCGTGGTTGCAATGCAGTGCGCACAGGTCTGCCCGGTTTCCTAGAAGCCCTGCTGATGCCTATTGGATAGAGGAAGGCGCATTCATTTGAGAGAATGATAAAAATGCTCCTGCGCAAAGGGAGGGATGAAGTGGAGCCAGGGCTGGCGATGGGGTGAAGCTTGGGATGCTATGCACTTTTCTGGCCTGGGGCCAGTCCAGGAGGGGCAGCTGGGCCTCTGCCCTGCCTGCTTTCTCTTTCAGGCGAAGACTCTGCTTGCCGCCAGAATGTTTGGGAGTTCTGGGAAACGGAGAAATATTCTTGTGGGAGAGCTGCAGGAAAGCAGCAGCGGGCTGCGGTCGCCGGTGCTTCCTGCGGGATGATTGATCACTCAGGAATCGGTGGCTCAGGCTTACCGGCGCTGGGGCAAGCTGGATTATTGTGCTTTTGTTGTCAACGCGATTTTGGGTACGCCATTTGCGTTTGTAGCTTCTCGTGGCTTAAGGGTGTTTATTTCATGCATAGCACATCAGGCATTCAATGGGAACCGTGATCTCCATGTCCACTCGGAGCAGGCAGAGCTAGAGATGAAACCTGGAAATCCCCAGGGTGGATTTCATGGGTGCTTGTTGGGCAGCCTTGCTCTGCTTGGCCTCTTTGCTCGGCATGCTCCTCTCCCGCTGGAAGATCAAGTGGCTCTGCTTCGGGTCTGTGGCTGACGTGGCCATCCCTGTCAGGGCCTTCTGGTGCAGCGCTCGGAGGTCCGCCGAGCAAGAAGCAGTGGGCTAATTTGGACAGCTGTCGAGGGAGCGGAAGGCAGATCCTCCAGGCTTTCCCCCAGGCTTGCGGCTGGAGAGGCTCGCTTACATGGCAGAGGAAGAGCCTTGCTTGCCGAACATGGATAGATTCTGATGGCAGGTGGTTCAAAGTTATTGCTTGCCCACACCAGTTGGGTCAGTTGGGGATATTTAATTTATTTATGAGATTTATATCCTGCCTTTTTTATTGTAACAAACTCGTTGTGGCTTACATTCTCCTCCTCCTCCTGGCTTCTATCTTATCCTCACAACGACGGCCCTGAAATGCAGGCTGGGCTGAGAGTCTGTGCCTGGCCCAAGTCACCCAGCTGGCTCCATGGCTGAGAGGCGACTAGGGCTCCGATCGCCCAAATCCAGTTCTGTGCTCTGAACCACAACACCCGCTGGCTCTCTCTAGATAACAGAATATGCCAGACTGCAAAACGAATTCTTGCTCTGGTTAGTCTCTGGGAACCATTAGAAATCCTGACCTTCTTGGGCTAAGGATCCAGAATGCTTAAAATCAACTTTCATTACCACGGAGAACCTTAGAACGCACACATATCTTCTACGGCAACTTTTCCCCTCTCTTTTTAAAGCCTGCCTTTTGCAGCTTCTCTGTCTTGTAGGATATTGATTGGCCTCTGTCCCGGAAGGGTTTTTCTATTAAAGAGCAAAACCAAAATGATCTGAAAAATCCCGCAGAGGAAGTTGGATAGTCTGCTGCCATGGCATACATATTTGGCTACTTCCTTTGTAGTCAACATTTTCTTGAAGGTAAAGCAGGTTGGTCATGCGCCATTTATTTATTTGTAAAATCTCTAGGCCGCCTGCAGAGGTGAAAATGCTCCCTAGGCAGCTTGCATGGTGAAATCCTGCTTGGCCACTTCTTCACAGCAGATACTTTCTTGTAGAATTTATGCAGTTCATGCAAATATTCTCTGCCCGTGGACCAAGGTGTTTTTATGAAAGATGTTTTTTTACACCTGATTACATGTGACCTGAATTTCTAAGAATATAAATATATTTTAATCAATTGCACTCATTTGCCTCGAAATTTAAGTCTGGATTTAAGTGATGCCCTTAGAAACTCTGTTGTTCTGGTAGGAAATACTTGCATTTTATAGGAAAAACTGAGACACATCTATATGCCTAGAAAGCAACAATTTGAGTAATTATAAAGACTTGCCTGGAGTAACTGGCAAGTGATTAATACTTTTTAAAACATTACTGAAACAAACAGTTCAAGGTACAAGCCAGGAGGTTTGTTTACCAGTAAGAATGTATTGTCTCTCCCCGCCACTCAGGTGGCTGACAGCAATTCAAATCACAGGGTCATCATGCAATCAAGCAAAATACCATGGAGGCAGGCCGAGCAGGCTGGTGAAGCCGCTGCTTTGCCCCAGAGGTCCCCCCACAGTGGCTTTCTGCAAAGGCTCGAAGGCAGGCCCTTTTTAATGAAAACTGGGCATTCGCCCCTGTCGAGTTGCAGTCTGGTGGTTTCAGCCCTGCACACCAACCTGTCAAGATCACCTGGAATCTTGTTTCTGTCTTCCAGGGCATTAAGTGTCCCACCCAATCTTGAGTCACCTGCAGATCTGATCAGCATTCTCAGCACCTCCTTAGCAAAACTGCTTATAAAAATGTCGAAGGGCACTGGGCCCAGGACGGAACCCTACGCGACTCCACTCATCACCCCTGCCCAGCTGGAGAAGATGCTATTGCTGAGCACCCCTGGAGTCTGACTCTGTAGCCAACGTGGATCCGCCCGATTGTTGTTCGGTCTGCGAAGTGGGATACGCTGGGCTGCTTCATCAAAGGCTTTGTTTATTGTTGTGGGTTCTGGTATTTTATCAATAGACCTTCTTTCCAAATGGGCTACAGATGCATTCCGTATAATTGCTGCTTCTTGGGCACTCTGTCATGCAGAGAACCAACAGCAACACCTTAATTAACTCCTCTTGATGGGAAAATGTGCGAATGTTCCCAGCAATCAGAGAACTGTGAGCTCTGGGATGCGATCTTGAGAAGATGGGAAGCAGGAGACATGTTGGTTCGAATTCCCTGGTTCTCTGAAGGTACACAGAAAGGATCGCCATGACAAGGGCATGACCGAATGTTACAGGGCCCTTAATTTCACGAATTGCTCCGCTTCTGCATGTCAAAGCCTCTCACACCACCTATGCTTTCTGTGACATGCTGTGGGTCGAGGCTGTGGATGCCTCCTTTTCTGACTGTGCCTGGCATTGTGATGTTTCAGGATGGAAGCAATGGACAATGGTGTTCTCCCCAGCACCCAGACTGGAGCCAGCTCGCAAGAACGACTGCTGCTGAGGGGTTATCTATGCATCCCACTTTCACTTCTGCTCCACAGAGCGAGCCAGTTCTCATCCCCCTTGTGGTCTCCGTCTTTTCATTCCTATAGCATCCCCTAGCCAAAGCTTTCTGGTAGTTTAGAACAATCTGTCAAACAATTCGTGAATGTTACAGTGGCAACGTCCTGCGTGAAATGGGCCCTGAGAAATGTAGTCTGAGCTTCCAGCACCAAGAAACCACATATTCCAAGCCCCCTTTCTCCTTGGACGTTGCTGCGAGCCCGTCCAGCAAAGAACCCTGGTTCTTGTAGTTTCCAGGGCACCTGATAGCCATTGGAAGGATTCACGTGTCCTAGAAAACTACGTTTCTTAGGGTGCCTGCCAAGTGTGACCCTGCCTTTGATGCTCAAGGCAGCAGAAAGGGAAGACGGGGCTGCTGTGGGCTCCTGGGAGCAGCCTCCCATGGGACCTGCCCATTGCTGAGGAAAGGAAATTGCAGCGCATACAGAGCCTGCCTGCCTACGAACGCGTCAGTCAGATCACAGTCTGCTTCCGGTGTGAAATGAGAAATGCCATTGGCTTGAATTTTGGAACCTGGCTTGAAAAGGAAGCAGCAGCCACAGCAAAGCATGCTCCTTCCAGGATATGGAAAATAGCTCACTTTGCCACATCTGCTTCCAAGTTCCCATCTGTCCTGGATCTGCAATAAGGTAAACTTTAGGGTGACCACCTCACTGGGAGCTGCGGCACATCCGGCGCCCCTTTGCCCTGCTTCTTGGTCTGATGGCTGTCCCTCCATTTCCTGGGAATGGAGAGCTATTCCGCAGTCGAGCAGGTTTGGGCCGGAAAGGGAAAAGGGCCTCTGCAGCGTTTGCATTTGGCTAGGAAGGTGAGGGGCCTCTCCCTAAAGGGCCCTGCTCCTCTGGACAGTGGCTGCCACCATACCTTGCGCGGAGAATCCCCTGTGCCTTCCTTGATGCCCCCTTTCAGTCCTCAGCCTGCTGCTGACCCACTTCACTGAGGGAGGCGGTGTGGGGGGATTATGAGAGCCAGCGCCAGTGTCTGCTCCCTCCACGACTGGCTGCCTCATCGCCTCCTTCCACTGCTCTTCACGAGTGATGCTGCCCGTGCCGAGCCGCACAAGGTGGCTCAGATCACACAGTGCCTGGCTGGATTCGTCATCTAGCACCACACGCAATCCTCCTCCTCGACGTTTCAGCGCTTTCCAAGAAGCGTTGCTCGTGCGAAAGCGTCACGAGAAGCAGGTGACACCTTAGCACTCACGGGTCCATCTGCCACTCAGTCCCAGCAGTTGATGGCACTCACAGGGCTCGTCCACCACATGGCTTCAGCGTGGCTGTGAGGAGGCTGCAAGGGCCTGCCGGCCCGCCTGCAGACAGAGGCTCTGGACCCTCACTGGCCTGACCTGGCCTCGTCCGGGCCACCCACGCACTTCAGGCCGGGGCCTTGGTGACATTGCTTGCCGAGGAAGGCCTCCAAAGGCGAAAGGTGCTGCATTTCATGCAAGGGATGGGCGGCAAGAACTGGCAGGATGTACACTTTTGGAGACGTGTGTTTCTCTGCTGTTCAGGCAGCACTGAATGCCAGCTGGAAGCGAGTTTCGGGTTTTTTCCGAGTGAGCTCATGCCAAGGCATTCGCATTGTAAGGAATGATATTTTTTGCAGCTGCACCTCTTGCTGCTTTTAATTTTGGATATTGATGTTACAAGATTAAATGCCAATGACTTTGGAGGACAACAGTAGACTTTCAAGCATTTTAAAAAAGGCCAGTGTAAAAATAGTCCACAAAATCAAGTGTTATATTTTTATATTATAAAGCACATTTAAGATGGAAGCAGGACACCTTAGGGACACCACTACAGGGTCTTGGATCAGGCCAGATTAAATTTGTTTCTATCACTAACCCTGTCTGATAAGCCATTTTAGTACATTAACATTTCAGTCATCCAGGTAACAAGTCCATAAAACCAGCACTCACTGAAATGCTAAATTTCAGCTATGAGATCCCCAGGATGGACTGCATTTAGAAAATTATAGTTTTGTTTTTCAGTTTTAAAGACAAGATGTTCTCATTTGTACTCTTTAGGGAATCTGAACTGCATTTCACCATCTTCTAATGGACAGTTCTTTCCAGCTAATATTATCCAAAAGGCAGTTAGCGGCCCTTTACCTGTTTGCTCAGTAAATAGAGTATAATGCACTTTGATATACATTTCACTGAATGTTGCCTAAAGCAAACAAATTGGGCAAACTGTCCAGTGGATTTCAAGCAAAGCACCAGGAGCAGAGAGGGGGCTCTCCATGAGTGCCACTGCAGGAACCTGCAGGATCCAGGCAAAGATCCATCTCATCCAACATCCTGTTTTCACGTGGACCTTCAGCCAGGTGCCCCTGGGAGTTCAGCAATAAAGACCACTTGCCTTCCGGGAAAGTGCTTAAGCTTTGCTCTAAGAGGAATCTGAGACAAATTTGGAATAAAAACATCTCTGTGGGTTTGTAAAGACCTACCTTGCCCAAACTGGTACTTCAGCTTGGCAGGGGGCATCTGGACTTGCAGCCCAAAGCGTCTTGAAGGCATCAGGTTGGGAAAGGCAGCCTCAGAGAAACATTTCATTTCAGCAAGAAAGCACGTTAATTTCTGTGATTAAGATTGTTTAAAGCCTTTGCTACCATTTTATCATTATTTTTATTCATTTTTTAAATTGTCCATTTGTTGTTTGGAGAATTACTTTAACACAAAAGCTGTTTAGAAGCACTGTAAATGGAATAAATACAGTTACACCTCACCATCTGCAGAAAGTGAAGGGTGCACAGATTTTTCCATCTTTTCTCCTCTCTTGTTTCATCTCCCAGTTTCTAAAATTTAGGCTGGAAACTCCTTGAAAGAAAGTGCATTTTGATCCACATATATAAAGTATTCTGTAAATACTCTGCTTCTATGAATCATCAGGTATTGATGCAGTAGGTTCACATATCAAACATCATGATGCGATGCACATTTCATGAACACCTGGCAAACATTTCAGGATCTAGTGTATATTTGACAGCAATGAGCAACTGAGAACTCGGAGACCTCAGTAACTGGGGATGATCTTTCAAACGATATGGCTTTGTACATCTCTCTCTTTCTCTGGTGCTACTTGTGAGGAAACACTGGTCTAACCTTTTAGACTGACACCCTTCACCAGCCCTTAGTTTGACTAAAGTGACAAGTTTGGGGATAGAGAGAGAGGAGATCACTTGTCTGGGGGTGGCCATGGACAGTGGGAGTGTGCGTACCTCTGTGTGCCTAGCCTCGCATTTTATGAGGGTGGCGTCTCATAAATTTTTATCCTGTCAGTAAAGTCTTTGATTTTAATGGTATTTAGATTTTATATCCCACATTTTACAAGCAGTAAAAAGCACAATTGCTTTGGGGGCTCTTCTGGCAGCACTGCATGGCAAGAGCGGAGAAAGGCAGGAGGACGGGCATCAACAGTGGGAGTTCCTGTTTCCCCGGCCTGCTTTCCTGGCCCCCAAGCATGCGGGGAAGGAAGTGCTGCCTGGGCACGCAGCACCGGAGGTGGCCCTGGAGGAACCGGAGAAGGGAGGCTGCCTGGCATCTTCGGCCTGCCTCTCCTCTGTGCCACATTTCTGGGGAGGCCAAACAGATGTTGTTGTATTCACACTGGCTCTAATTTGCAGTTGTACTCAGGGATGGGGGGGAGGAGAGGACATTGCGGGAGAATTTGCATCCATCGCTCAACCAACTGCTGCTGCTCCTGCCTCATAGCCGTGCTACTGGTGCACCTGTCACCGAGGTTCTCATCTCTGCTTTTGTCCTAATTGTTTTCATGGGCAATCATAGAACTGTAGAGCTGGAAGGGGCCTGTAAGGCCATCAGGTCCAACCCCTGCTCGGGGTGGGACCCCAAGTTAAACCACTCCTCTCAGACATCTGTCCAGCTGCATCTCAAATGCCTCCAGCACCTCCCTACGGAATTGGTTTCATCGCTGTACTGCTCCAACAGGCAGGAAGTTCTTCCTGACTTGCAGCCAGAATCTGGCTTCATGTAACTTAAAATCATGGAGACATAGAAGAGTAGAGTTGGTAGGGGCCAGAAGGCCATCGGGTCCAACCCTATGCTATTGCAGGACGCCAAGTCACACCATCCCACTCAGATGGCTGTCTAGTTTCTTTTTGAATCCCACCAGTGTGGGAGAGCCCCCCACCTCTCCAGGCAGCTGGTTCCCCCATCATAATGCTCTGACAGTGAGGAAGCTTTTCTTGATGTCCAGCCTGAATCTGGGTTGTCGCAACTTGACTTGATCATTCCATATCCTACACTCTGGCATCAGCAAAAAGAGATCTTGACCTTCCTCTTTGTGACAGCCTTTGAGGTACTTATAGAGGAATATCATGTCCGTCCCCCCCTCAGTCTTCTCTTCTCAAGGCTGAACATGCCCAGTTCTCTCAGTTCCTCCTCAAAGGGCAGTGTTTCCCTATCCCGGATCATTTTTGTTGCCTTCCTCTGGATCCTTTCTAATTTTTCTGCATCTTTCTCAAAGTTTGCTCCCCAGAACTGGAAACAGTATTCCAGGTGAGGTCTGACTAGTGAGGAGTATAGAGGAACTACTGCTTCTTGTGATTTGGTAGTGATACTTCTGTGAATACATCCCAAAATAGCATTTGCCCTTTTGGTGGCTGCATCACATTGTTGGCTCATATTTGGCATTTGTTCACGATTACTCCAAGATCTTTTTCTTTTTCAGTTCTGTTGAGCCACGTACTCCCCATCTTGGATTGATGCCTTTGGTTTCTTTTTCCTTGGTGGAGCACTTGGCACTTGTCTCCTTTGAATCTCATTCTGTTGCTTTCAGCTCAGCGTTCAAGTTTATCAAGGTTGCCCTGAATCTTCATTCTGTCTTTAGGGCTCTTTGCTATTCCATCCAGTTTTTTATCAACTGAAAATTTGATTATTGTTCTTTGCACTTCCTCATCTAAATCATTAATAAAGATGTTGAAGAGGACTGAACCTGCAGCACCCCACTAGTTACCGTCCTCGAGTTTGAGAAGGTGACATTGATGAGGACTCTGTGTCTGATTAAGCAGCCAATTTTGGATCCACCTAATAGCTTTTCAATCTGTTGCAGAAAGAATGCCACTTTTTGCTAATTTGCTTATCAGAATGTCTTGGGGCACTTTGTAGAAAGGTTTGCTAAAGTCTAGGTAGATCATGCCCACAGAGCTCCCTCTGTCCATCTGGGAGGTTGCCCTGTCAATACATGAGATTAAATTAGTCCGATGAGAGAGAGAGAGAGAGAGAGAGAGAGAGAGAGAGAGAGAGAGAGAGAGAGAGAGAGAGAGAGAGATTATAAATCCACGTTGGCTTTTATTAATCACTGGATTTTCTTCAAGGTGCTTGCAGACTGGTTTTTAAATAATTTGCTCCAGAATACCTCAAGCCCTCATAATTGGACCCGTCTAGGCCTTGGATGTCAATGGCAATGTAAGAACAGAAGAATGCAAGGGTCCCATCTAAGAAAATCACAGCCCACCCGAATGCAGGAGCCTTCCCCCATTTTTGTCTCCAACAATGTATCATGGTGGTTGGAATTTTGGCCTGGGGCTCGAGACACCTGGGTGCTAGTTGCCACTTGGCCATGAAGTTCACTGGGGACTTTGGGCCTGTCGCTGACCCTCAACCTGACCTACCTCATTGGGCAGGGGTTGCAAAGATATGACGAAGAGGAAGAGGCCTGTATAAGCTCCGTGCAGTTCCTTGCAGAAAGAAAACCAGTGGGATGTAAATGCATTAATACATTTAAAATACACCAAACCTCTTGCATTTCGATCTCTTGCTCCTCGGCAGGTGGAGTTTTCACTTACAGATGTTACCTAACACCCTTTTGGTTAGTAAGCAAGTGACAAATCTTGAGGCAGCAAATTCCCCAAGGCAATTATGTGCTGTGTGAGAAGCATGGCCCTAATCAAGGAAATTGGGTGATTCCAAATTCTAGGACTCTGATGGAGCAAAAAATGCTCTCCCGTCCACTCTCAGCACACAGTTAGTCGGATGATGGACCTCAGCAGTTAGAATTCGGGGGCAGGACTTGGGAAGGAATCCGGTGGCCCCATCTCCCCGTACTATTGCCACAACCCATATTGCCCTCTGCCTCACGGGGGAGGTGCAGCGGAGGAGATGAGACGAGTGCGGTTGCCACTAGGGATGTGGTCTGGGGTGGGGATCTGCCAGCACTCCCAGGAGCTCACGGCTGCGCGTCCGACCTCATGCGGGTGCCTGCCATGAACTGAGCCGATGCCGATGCTGTGCAAGTGGCACCCAGCCCTCTGCTGCGCACATGACTTATGGGCTTTGTTATCTATGTGTTTATTGCATTCGTCTGCCACCCCATAGCCAGAAGGCTCTCTGGGAGGCTCACAGTGCGGTCATAAACAACCGTGCAGATAAAAACAGAAAATGCAGATAGAAATATTGGTGGCTGCACGGCCATTGCTTCCTGATCATGAGAAGATGCAGGAGAAATCCAGTGAACAGAAGCAGCGTGGATCCCCAGGAGGAACATGGCTGTCCTGACTGCCACCTCTCCATGTTGGGGATGCATGCGCCAGGCAGCAGAGTCCTGCATGAAGGCTGTGGAAGGCACATGGGACTTTATGTGGGCGTACATGTGCCAACCCTCTCCTTGGGGAAACGGGCACCCGCAGATGCTGAGGGGCAGCAGCAGTGGTGGCCGAGACACACAAAGCAGCGCGCGCCACATGGCTGGCCTGCATCCGTAAGCTAGTCTGCTACCCTCAGGTGTGATGGTAGACCCTACCCTGTGGCAAACGCTAAGGTAAGTTTCAGCTGCCAGTCCGGTGGGCTTCTGTGCGTGGAATGGAAGGGGGCACCCTTCGCTCATTTGCTCAGGCAGGCAGTACCTGGGGCCAGTCCCGTGTGCACCTTCTCCCATGTGCATTTGGGATCCCCCCTAAATCATGTGCTGCAGAGTTTGTAAGAGGGTAGATCTGCGTTCACACCTCGTGAGAGACAGCCACTTTTCTCCCATGTGCTGGCAGATGGAAGAACAAGGAAGCTAGTTCCTGGGAACCTTTTTGAAAAGGTCTGTCACACCTCACCCCAAACATCCTTGGAACAGTAGTTTGTGGAGGGGGCTTCAGTGATTAGTGATCACAAGAGGTCTACTTCCCATGCTTGAAACAGCTGCAGAAAGTGGAATCTGTTGAACATTTGTGGGGAATTTTCTTTTTTGATTTAGCCTGTGAGCAGTTGAGTAGTCAGTTCAATCACTGCAAATGCAGGAGGATCCTTTCAATCAGCACACAAGCAGACCTGAGAGTAAAGCAACACACGTCGGCAAAATTGTGCAATGTGAGACGTAAACTGTAACTAAAAACGCAGCACTTGTTAGAAAAACAAAACAACTTCTGTTAAAAATTCTGCACTGCCATCAACCGCAAACCCACTGGCAGGCGTACATGAAATGCAGTTGCTTTGGATCAAAGCATTTTGTCTTCCTTTGCTACTGTCTATCTTTTGAAGAACCCCCTAGCTTATGAGCATCCTGAGAAGGAAGCATCTGAAGTCGATCCAGGAGGCGCTGGGGAACAACAGGGAGCAATTCATACTGGGACTAGTCGGGAGGGGCTGATGGACTTTAAAAGCACCCATGAAGAAGGGACTTGGCGACTTCTGGCATGAGGTCAGGCCCAACCTGCCGCCTGCGTGTGCTCAAGGCTTGGGGCAATGAAGGGAAACGTGGGGTGTTGCATCTGGGCCAACTGAGATGGGGCACAATTGCCACGCATATTTCAGAGCATGTCAAGATCAGGGCTGTGTGCCTACATGGGGGTGCTGGATAGTTCTGTGGGGGAGGGGAGAGTTTCAACATTGGCCCTCACTGTTGTCCAGACACCCCACAGCCCCGCGAAGCTGCTCCTTGCACTGGGCATCGGGAGAGGCATCCCTCCCCCACCTTCTGGGGTGTCCAATCTGGCCCTCGGCCTCTACAACTGGCAGCGAGCACCAAGCCTCATCTAAGGAGTCAGTCTTTGTCAAGACAGGGGACATTTTGCAGTCCCTGCGACCTACTTGCTCAGCATTTCGGATACACTCAGGATGGCTGCCAGAGGCACGCCAGGCCTCCGGGTGACCTAACTATGTACTGGGCTTGGAATGTGGACTTTCTATGGCAGTGTCCCTGCAGTTGGGAGATGGGGCTGGATTGGTGGCCGTGTGTCCACCTTGTCTGAGGAGAGTCCTCTGTTTGGGTCCTCTATTGGAAGGGCTGCTCTACCCAATCCAGTGTAAAGTTAAAGACCAATGGACTTGTTGTCTACTGCAGGTGGCCCCTGGGCAGTGGGTGGACCAAGCCAGCACAGAGCGGCACCATCACAATCTTCTGTGCCAAGACATGCATGGCATTTCTATGTGAAGTAGAATTGCTAGGTCTATATTTGCATCCATTCTTATATATCACCATACGCAACTTTTGCAAACAGTCGGCTCTCTCTCCATAGAGAGAGAGATAGATCAGCAATTTGCATATGACAGTCTATATCAGACCTGGGCATTGTATGGCCTGCGGGTCACATCCGGCCCAATGGCTGACCCTGACTGGCCCTCATGAGGTCACTGGCAAATTAAAAGTTAATGCAAATATATATTGCCGTAATATAGATTCAAGCAATACAACTGCACTGCTTTTATTTTGAAGGATCTGCTAAATTGAATTGAATTTATTGCTTTCATGTAATGTTAATGTTAATATTTTTGTGAATATTCATTGAATAGTGTTGTTCTGTGCTCCACATTTTCATTGTATCATTGTAATGTTTCATTTACTGTTTTTATAGAGATATATATTGAGCAGAGCTGTAAGTGTATTGGTCCGGCCCTTAACAACTGTCAAAGTCTCATGTGGCCCCACAGGAAAATTAATTGCCCACCCCTGGTCTATATGGTTATTTTATGCACAAAGTGGAGCTTGGGGACAGAGACGTCCGCAGGTTCTGAAGCTGCTCCATGAAGCAATCTGATGCACCTCTGCGTACGGATCTGCGTGAAAACACCGCCCTGCACCATCAACTACAAGGCGCGCAATGCTGAAGCGGGCTAAATCACGGACGCGCGTTCGGGCCTTAAGTCTCACCACAAGCTCCTGAGGCTCTTCTCACTGAACCATCCATACAGGAGGCCAGAGTCACAGGGGACGTTTGGCTTGGGAAGGCCCAGTGGCCCTCTGAGGAGCAGCATGCAAGCTGTATGCTGGATCGGACCAGGGCTGACCCAGAGCGCCTCCTTGCGGACAAGAAGCCCAGAGTTGGAGGGAGCTTTTCTCTGGGTCTTGGAGAGACACTGCAAATCCTTCAGATTCCGCGCTTTGCCTGGAAAGCCATCACCGTGCTGAAGGGCATTCTTCGTCATTGATTTCAGTGGGCCTAGGAAAGTTGAAGGCAGAAAGAGAAGGGGAAGACCAGCTAAGAGATGGGCCGATTCCATAAAGGAAGCCACGGCACTGAATTTCCAAGAGCTGAGCAGGGCTGTAAGGACCGGAAACTTTGGAGGGCATTCACTGATAATGCCCAATCAATGAATACACTTGTGAAAGGGACCTCGGGGTGCTGGTTGACTGCAGGCTAAACATGAGCCGGCAGTGTGATGAGGTGGTCAAGAGGGCGAATGCCACCCTTGGCTGCATAGCCAGAAGTGTGGCTTCTAGATCAAGAGAGGTATTACTACCACTCTACACGACTCTGGTGCACCCGCAACTGGAGTATTGTGTTCATTTTTGGGCCCCTCATTACAGAAAGGATATAGCCAGGTTGGAGTCAGTGCAGCGTAGGGCCACAAGGATGGTGGCTGGTTTGCAGGGGATGCCGTATGAGGCAAGACTGAGGGAACTGGGTCTCTTCAGCCTGGAGAGGAGGAGACTCAGAGGGGATCTGTTGGCGACATACAGGTATGTGAGGGGGTGTCACACGGAGGCGGGTAGAGGCCTGTTCTCCCCTGCAGAGGAAGGCAGGACGCGCTCCAATGGAGCAAAGCTCAGGGAACCCAGGCTCCATTTGGATGCCAGGAAGCTCTTCCTGACAGTCAGGACCCCGAGGGCTTGGAATGGGCTTCCACAGGAGGTCATTGAGGCCCCATCGGTGTGGGTGTTCAAGGATAGGCTGGACATGCACATGGTGGGCATGTCATGAGCAGAGCTGGCTGGTGCCGGAGGTCAGACTAGATGGCCCGGGAGGCTCCTTCTGACTCGCTCTGTTTCTATGAATAACTCAAAGAAGACTTGAGGGCACATAAACCAAGAACACTCAGACATGGCCAATCGTTTCCATGTTTTGCACAGGGGAAAGTCCTAGAGCACGACTGGGAGCTGAGGCCTTTTCTCCTTCCGCGTGCATGGGATTGCACCCTGGTCTGCATCCAACCCATTCCATGCAGGGAATCATTGTGTGCTGGACCAGGGTCCCATCAGATTCTCCCGGACCTCACGCCATCAGCACCTCTCTCAGCTCCTTCACAACAAGCCTGAGGACCTCAGACTCATCATGCAGGGCTCCACAGTCACCTTAGACCTAGAACCCACTCATAGCTGCAACATGCCTGTGGGGGGCGTTTAATGTTTCCCCCTTAAAATTCCTTGACAAAGAAGCACAGGGAAAGAAAGAGACAGATAAACTCAGGATGACATCAAATGCTGTTGCACTGCTTGTATCATTAAAGCTTTCAGAGGGAAACCACACTGTGCTAACAGGAGTGGAATTTTCCATTAGTTAAACTAGCAACCGTGAACATTAATAAGGTGTGTGTTTAACAAAATATCTCTCCCCCCACTTTGTCCATCATCCCCCCTTCTCCTAAGAACAGGTTGCAATTAAACCCCTGCTCTTTAACAGCCAGCAGAGGAAAAAAATTGGTATAAAATATGAGAAGGCTGGCTCCTCTCTAATATTCACTGTAATGAGATAAACTTAATTGAACATTTTACAATGTCATCCTCATTTCCCTTTTTAATTAGGTCCTTCTTCCAGAACAACATGAGACCATATGATTCTGAGCTGCTCATTACGGAAAGCACCGCAAACGGAAATTAGCAAGGGGTTAAGAAGCTCCCCCAAAGGGCCTCCAGAAACCCATGAAAACTGAAGTGCTTGGTGAGCCACGCAGGCAAGCCCCAGAAGGCTTGGTCAGGCACTTCTGGTGTGGCCTCTTCAGCCAAGACCTCCGTCTGGTTCAGATCTTCAGGAATTTCCAGAACAAAAACTTTTGAGCCTCAGATGTGTCTGGATGCTGCACCAACTGATGGCCAAACACAGACGATATTCTCTGCTTCCCCACACTTTATTTGCCTATTTTAAATATTTCCTGGCTGTCTTGCAGGGCAGAAACTCTCCCAAGTGCGCGTACACTAACAAAGCACATAATAAAACCTGATATGTTTTTATGTTTCTTTAAAAACAAAAAAACAGAAAAAACGACACAGTAAACACAGCAAAACTGCAAGGGAAACACCATTGAGGAGAAGATGAGAACAGAAGATGTTCAGGGCCTTCCTCAAGGCTGCAGCGAAGGTGCCTGGTGGGTCTCTGATGGCGTCTTCCCCCAGAGGAGAGGCCTTCAGCGAAAAAGGATCCCTCCTGGGCCTTAGCTCATCCAACCTCTCTCAGTGGAGGGTAAACTGCTAACGTGTGGGCAGGCTGGGGGAGTGACGGCAGCCCCTGAAGTGGCGGGGCCCAAACTGATCATGCTTTCAAAGTACAGAACCAGCACTTGAGGCTGGGCTTGCAAAGAGAAGAATGAGCAGCACAAATGGCACCGTGTCTCTATTTGTGATTGCGTTCCCTTGTTCCAACCAAGTCCTCATAGGTGGTGTGTTGACCCACCAGTGAAAGGCACTCCACATATTGTTGTTGTTGTTAGTTGCGAAGTCGTGTCCGACCCATCACAACCCCATGGACAACATTCCTCCAGGCCTTCCTGTCCTCCACCATCCCCCGGAGTCCACTCACGCTCACACCAACCGCCTCAGTGACTCCTTCTAGCCACCTCAACCTCTGCCATCCCCTCCTTCTTTTGCCATCTGTTGTTCCCAGCATTAGGCTCTTCTCCAGGGAGTCCTTCCTTCTCATCAGGTGGCCAAAGTGTTTGAGTTTCATCTTCAGGATCTGGCCTTCTAAAGAACAGTCAGGGTTGATCTCCTCTAGGACTGACTGGTTTGATCGCCTTGCGGTCCAAGGGATGCGCAGGAGTCTCCTTCAGCACCACAACTCAAAGGCCTCAATCCTTCGGCGCTCAGCCTTCCTTATGGTCCAGCTTTCACAGCCATACATTGCAACTGGGAAAACCATAGCCTTGACTATACACACTTTTGTTGGCAGGGTGATGTCTCTGCTTTTTAGTATGCTGTCTAGATTTGCCATAGCTTTACTCCCCAGGAGCAAGCGTCTTTTAATTTCTTGGCTGCAGTCACAATCTGCGGTGATCTTTGAGCCCAGGAAAATAAATTCTGTCACTACCTCCATTTCTTTCCCATCTATTTGCCCGGAAGTGAGAGGACTGGATGTCATGATCTTAGTTTTCTTAATGTTGAGTTTCAGGCCAACTTTTGCACTCTCCTCCTTCACCCGCATCAAGAGGCTCTTTAGTTCCTCTTCACTTTCTGCCATGAGAGTGGTATCATCTGCATATCTGAGGTTGTTGATATTTCTCCCAGCAATCTTAATTTCAACTGGTGATTCATCTAGCCCCGCCTTTCTCATGATGTACTCTGCATATAAGTTAAATAGGCAGGGCGACAGTATACAGCCTTGCCGAATTACTTTCTCAATTTTGAACCAATCAGTGGTTCCATGTCCAGTTCTCACTGTTGTTTCTTGACCCACATATAAGTTTCTCAAGAGACAAATAAGATGGTCTGGTACTCCCATCTCTTTAAGAACTTGCCACAGTTTGTTGTGATCCACACAATCAAAGGCTTTAGCATAGTCAATGAAGCAGAAGTAGAAGTTTTTCTGGAACACCCTAGCTTTCTCCATGATCCAGCATATGCTGGCAATTTGATCGCTAGTTCCTCTCCCTCTTCGAAATCCTGCCTGTACTTCTGGTAGTTCTCGGTCCACATACTGCTGGAGCCCAGCTTGTAGGATTTTGAGCATCACTTTGCTAGCATGTGAAATGAGTGCAATGGTGCGGTAGTTTGAACATTCTTTGGCATTGCCCTTTTTTGGGATGGGAATGTAAACTGACCTTTTCCAATCCTGTGGCCACTGTTGAGTTTTCCAAATTTGCTGGCATATTGAATGTAGCACTTTTACTGCATCATCTTTTAAGATTTTGAATAGCTCAGCTGGAATACTGTCACCTCCACTAGCTTTGTTGTTGCTCAGACTTCCTAAGGCCCATTTGACTTTACATTCCAGGATGTCTGGCTCGAGGTCAGTGACCACCCCATCGTGGTTATCAGGGATATTAAGCTCTTTCTTGTATAGTTCTTCTGTGTAATCTTGCCACCTCTTCTTAATCTTCTGTCTCTGTTAAATTCCTATCATTTTGGTCCTTTATCATGCTCATCATTGCATGAAACATTCCCTTCATATCTCCAATTTTCTTGAAGAGATCTCTGGTCCTCCCTATTCTATTGTTTTCTTCTATTTCTTTGCACTGTTCATTTAAGAAGGAATTCTTATGTTTTCTAGCTAATCTCTGGAATTCTGCATTCAATTGGGTGTATCTTTCTCTTTCTTTCTTGCCTTTCACTTCCCTTCTTTCCTCAGCTATTTGTAAAGTTTCTTCAGACAGCCATTTTGCTTTCTTGCATTTCTTTTTCTTTGGGATGGTTTTAGTTGCTACCTCTTGTACATATTGCGAACCTCCATCCATAGTTCTTCAGGCACTCTGTCTATCAGATCAAATTCCTTAAATCTATTTGTCACCTCCACTGTATATTCCTCAGGGATATGATTTAGGTCATACCTGAGTGGCCTAGTGCTTTTCCCTACTTTCTTCAATTTTAGCCTAAATTTTGCCACCAGAAGCTCATGATCTGAGCCACAGTCAGCTCCTGGTCTAGTTTTTACTGACTATATAGAGCTTCTCCATCTTTGGCTGCAAAGCACGTAGTCAATCTGATTTCTGTGTTGACCATCTGGTGATGTCCATGTGTAGAGTCGTCTCTTGGGTTGTTGGAAAAGAGTGTTTTGCTATGATCATCGTATTCTCTCGACAAAATTCTACCAGCCTGTGCCCTCATTCATTTTGTACTCCACGGCCAAACTTGCCTGTTATTCCAGTTATCTTTTGGCTTCCTACTTTAGCATTCCAATCCCCCATGATGATAAAGACATAATTTTTGGGTGTTGATTCTAGAAAGTGTTGTAGTCCTTCATGGAACCGGTCATCTTTAGCCTCTTCAGCACCAGTGGTTGGGGCATAGACTTGGACTATTGTGATGTTGAATGGTTTACCTTGGATTCGAACTGAGATCATTCTGTCATTTTGGAGATTGTATCCCAGTACTGCTTTTCCTACTCTTATGTTGACTATGAAGGCTACTCCATTTCTCCTGAGGGATTCTTGCCCGCAGTAGTATATCTGATGGTCACCTGAATTAAATTCACCCATTCCTGTCCATTTTAGTTCGCTGATTCCTAAGATGTCGATGTTCAGTCTTGTCCTCTCTTGTTTGACCACATCCAGCTTGCCTTGATTCATGGATCTTACATTCCAGGTTCCTATGGAGTATAGATCTTTGCAGCATCAGACTTTTCTTTCACCACCAGAAACATCTGCAACTGAGTGTCCTTTCGGCTTTGACCCAGTCGCTTCATTCTTTCTGGCGCTACTAGTACTAGCCCTCCGCTCTTCCCCAGTAGCATATTGGACACCTTCCGACCTGAGGGGCTCATCTTCCGGCGTCATATCTTTTTGCCTTTTAGTACTGTCCATGGGGTTTTCATGGCAAAGATACTGGAGTGGGTTGCCATTTCCTTCTCCAGTGGATCACGTTTTGTCAGAGCTCTCTGCTATGACCTGTCCGTCTTGGGTGACCCTGCACGGCATAGCTCATAGCTTCATTGAGCTACGTCGGCCCCTTTGCCACGACAAGGCAGTGATCCATGAAGGAGACTCCACACATGGTCTGCGGTTAATAATTCACATTTCTAGAACTGATCCAAAGCCCTGAAGATAGATGCTGGCTTTTCAGTTTTGGCGGAAGTGAAACCCTTGCTTTTCCCTGGGGGATTGAAAGGATTTATGCTTTCAAAAGTGATGGATTTTGGAGAGGCTGACATTCCTTCCCCCACCGCCCTGCCCCAAATCCAACAATATGCCTGCACGTAACCAAAAGAGAGTGTGCTGTGACAGTTTAAAAGTTGTGATGTATTTGTTGGTTTTGGAGGTCTGTGACCCTAGAAAAACTTATATTCAAAAATGATGACCAACTGAATCCAGAAAGAAAGCATGCTCAGGCTAGCGGCCTTTGGGTGCCTTCTCCCAGAGGTACCATCTCTGGTGCGCAGGAACAACTGAATAGACAGTAGCCCGTGGATGGATTCACGGATCAAGATGTCCAGGACTGAAATTTCATGCATGTCATGAACTCAGGAGGTTCCCTTAGGCAGCCACCTCTTTCCATAGCATGGTTAGAAAAAATCCAACCTACCTTGCAGGATTATATTAAGGATTGGAAGGAGATGCATGGGAAATGTGTCACATACTCTGAAGGTTTTCTTGTTTTGGGAGCACCTTGCACACACGTTATCCTTTGGGAGGCAGTTTGAGAGCCACTGGGGTGGCTCGAAACTTGAACTGGGGTCATGGGAGGGCCGGGCTCGGGTCCCCACTCAGCCATGAATGGACGTGGGGCCGGTCACTCTCGTTTAATCTTTTCATTAATGACATGGAAGAAGGGGTGAACAGTCTGCTGATCAAATTCGCAGATGACACTAAAACTGGAGCAGTGGCCACAACTGAGGAGCAGATACACCAGATCCAAAAGGATCTGGACAGACTATGGAAGTTGGCAGGAAACAACAGGATGGCATTCAAAGTGGATAAGTGCAAGGTCTTGCACTTGGGGCATAAGAATAGCTGTCATAAGTACAGGTTAGGTGACAAGTGGCTGGAGAGCAGCACTTGTGAAAGGGACCTCGGGGTGCTGGTTGACCGCAGGCTAAACATGAGTCAGCAGTGTGATGCGGTGGTCAAGAGGGCAAACGCCACCCTTGGTTGCATAGCCAGAAGTGTGGCTTCTAGATGAAGAGAGGTATTACTACCACTCTACACGACTCTGGTGCGCCCGCAACTGGAGTATTGTGTTCATTTTTGGGCCCCTCATTACAGAAAGGATATAGCCAGGTTGGAGTCAGTGCAGTGTAGGGCCACAAGGTTGGTGGCCGGTTTGCAGGGGAAGCTGTATGAGGCGAGACTGAGGGAACTGGGTCTCTTCAGCCTGGAGAAGAGGAGACTCAGGGGGGATCTGTTGGCGACATGCAGGTATGTGAGGGGCTGTCACATGGAGATGGGGAGAGGCCTGTTCTCCCCTGCAGAGGAAGGCAGGACGCGCTCCAATGGAGCAAAGCTCAGGGAGCCAAGGTTCAATTTGGATGCCAGGAAGCACTTCCTGACAGTTAGGACCCCGAGGGCGTGGAATGGGCTTCCACGGGAGGTCGTTGAGGCCCCATCGGTGGGGGTGTTCAAAGACAGGCTGGACATGCACATGGTGGGCATGTCATGAGCGGAGCCGGCTGGTGCCGGAGGTCAGACTAGATGGCCCGGGAGGCCCCTTCTGACTCGCTCTGTTTCTATGTTTCTATGTTTCTCAGCCTGACCCCCCTCACAGGGTTGCTGTGAGGATCAGATGGGGAGGAGGAGGACTATGTGAGCGGCCTTGTTCCTTGGAAGAGGACAAGAGGCAGGATATAAATGCCATGTCATGCTGCTGCTGCTGCTGCTGCTGCATGAAGGCAACCTCCCCTTTTATATTGTCCTGCCCATGTCCTGAGGAGGTCAGCTGGCCTGCCTGCCTGCCTGCCTGCTGCTGTTAAGCAGGACTGGTGCCGTCAGCTGCTGCTAGAAAGGACCAGGGTCAGTGCTGTCAAGGATAATCTGGAAGGACTGTGGCTGCGTCACAGCACAGAGGACATGTCTGTGAGATGCAGAAGGTGCAGAATCTGCCTGCGGCATCTCCAGGCAGGGCTGGGAGAGGTCAGCCATGGCATGGCTGCTGCCTGAGTAGGGCTCCAACACCCCGGAGGCTGGCAAGGCTGTTGCAACCAAGGCTGTGCTGCAGGGACCCGGCCCTCCCTGTCCCACACCGCTTCCGCTCTGGTGTGTGAGCAACTGCCCAGCCCATCCCGAGTTTAAAGGCCGGGCTTAAGGCCTTTGGGTGGCTTAAGAAGAGGGCTGCTCCTCTGCCGCGAAGGCTGACCCAGCCCATGGTTCTTGGGCTCAGACCCCAGAGAGGCTGAAATGGAAGGCCTCTCTCTCAGAAAGTCTCTATGACACAGGATGACTCAATCCAGTAGGGCCTGCACCCACACCCCATGCCAGCGGAAAATCCGTGATCTGCAAGGAAAACAGTGGGGGCGGGGGAGCGGATGTTACTCACTCCTGGATCCTCAACTTCTTCCCAGGAGCTAATCCTGTGCAGGCCCTTCAGCTAGTGATGGATGGCATGAGATTTTGGCCGACGTCGTCATGCATTTAATTTTATGCACTCATGCATTAGTCTTAATGACATCATGGGGGCTGGGTGGGTGGGGAACCACTGTCCTTGAGCCCCAGCTTTCATAAGAGCTGGCATTCAGGGGGTCCTGAGGATCTGGGGTGCCTCTCTCTGACTCTTTTTGATCCAGACAGAAGAAACTATGCCCTCTGATGCAGCCCCTAGCCCACCTCCGCTTCAGTGACTGATGGAATGTCCCATCCTCCAGAGCCCTGGAATCAAGAATTAATCTCGTTTAGTAACGTAAACAACGCAATAAAACTCTAAAAAAAGGAAGAAAGATGAGCTAACACTTTGATTTAACGACCATGTCATTAGCGATTCATTAGAGATTCATCACAAGAGGAGCCCTGGAGTTGGAGCAGTTTGGCATGCAGGCCCAGGCAAGGCCCTGGGGGCGCACGGGCATCCAGCTTGCCCCAGGGAGGGGCCAGTCTTGGGGGCTTCCTTGGCTTTCTGGGCGGGAAATGTGGGAAGGGGCGTCTTCGCAGCAATTGCTCCCACTCACCTCACTGGCAAGCAGGGCTCTTCTGGGACACTTGACTGGCCTGGTGAGCATAAAGAGCCAGTCGGCTGGGCCCTCGGCCCTCAGCTGCCCCAGTTCTGCCCGTGGATGTGGAAGACAGGATGCAACCCTGCCCTGTGGAGCTGCTGAAATCTTGCATGCCAGGCACAAGCAAGGCAAGGATGCTTCCGCAGTATGTAGCTTTCTGCATGTGCAGCTTAAACTATACGAGCAAGGAACAGCTCAGTCCCTGCTGCTCCCTCACTTATATAGCCCGAAAGGTGCAATCCAGGAGCACCTGCAGGTGATGGGGAAGGGAGCAGAGGCTGGGAAAACTGCCTTGTGAGGACCATCCGCAATGCCGTCCTCCTGATCATGCCTACGCAATGCAGCGACGTCCGGCAGCTTTACTTACTCCTGTGAAAACACATGTGGCCCCACTTCAGTTCAGCGCCATGGAGGTGGGAGTCCAGCCTCTCCCCACCTGATTTTCTGTGCCCTAGCCAGGAGATATAGGGCATTTCCCTCTGTCTAAACATGCACAGGATTGCACCCTAGAAAAAGTTTGCTGCACAAACGGCCACCAAATAACAGATGGAGCTACTCACTGCGTTTGAGCCAGGATCGCAGCAGAAGCTTGGATAGGGTCCCTGGCCCTGAGCACCGCGGCTGCAGATTCCACTGCAACTCTGCCAAGCCAGGCGGGGAGGAGGACGTCCCCTTTCTGGAGACTGGGCATGAAGGATCACGCAGTTGGGAGAGCCTCTGGGAACGCCACTTGCCCAGCTGCTGCCAGACATTGCTGGGGGCTTTCGCTCATCCCGGCTGAGTGTCTCACCTTCGAAGGCTTGCAGCCTGGAGGAAAAGCATCCGGGGCGCCCTGTGTGGGGGAATCGGAGGGAAGCGTCCTGGCTGCCCAGCCCTGACTTGAGAAGCCACGCTTGTGCCCAAGGCAGAGGCCGTGCGGAGTGTCGGGGAGAGAGCGCACCCAGCCAGCTTCCTTCTTTGGGGGCATGAATTCAGGAAGACACGGCCATGTACGGAGGGTTCCCTAAGGCATGCGAGGACACCCACCTCCTGCCTTGCCTCAGAGCGAGGGCCACGAGGCCACCTGTGCTTGCCGTCGCAGGGAGCGATGGAGATCCACGACGGACTTGCGAATGCTGACCTGCTTTTCTCCACTCGCTCTGAGACCTTCTCTTGTCCACTGGCTGCTTCCGGGTGGTGCGAAGCATGTGCGTGTTTGCATCTGCCTGTAACAAACAAAATGACTCCGTTTTGTTGGCACTCATCTCTTGAAGCCCGACACATCCTCTTCAAGAGAGGTATGACAGTATGTGCCAAAATTTTTAATGTGTGGTTTTCATATAAGCAAAGTAAAATATCTCTCTTTTTAATGGAATGTTTCTACACACAGCACACTAGAATATTTTTCTTAAGTTGCTAAACTTCAGTAACGGCAGCTGCTCTTCCTTTTGTACATTTTGTCCCCTGAACATTGACTTCTTTAACGAGTTCTCAGTCTGGGAATAGATTTTTGAGAACTTCTGGAAGGAAATCAAGAGCTTTCAGTGAGAATGCCCAAAGAAGCAGTAAACATGCCTTCTTTCCTGGAAGAAGAAAAACAAAACCGTGGGCATGATAAGGTAGCTTAGTCATCTGGAGTCCCAATCACTGGGAATAGGCAGGATAGAAATATAATAAGAATAAGAATGTAGCATAACATAGTCTTCCTGCATGGCTATCCATCAAGCGAGCATGTCAGGTCACCTTTGCTAAGTTGGAAAGCCTGGATCTGCAGCTGGATGGGGGACCACTTGTGGAAATGGAGCAGGCGTTGGACTTGTTGGCCTTATAAGCCCCTTCCAAGTCTAATTCTGTCCTTTCCTGTTTTATTCTGGTTTGAAATAACCTTGGAAAGTTTCCTCGCTGTCAGAGCAATACAGCAGTGGACCCAGTTGCCCAGAGAGGTGGGGGGCTCTGCCACCTTGGAGACACTCAAAAAGAAGCCATCTGAGTGGGATGGTAGAGCGTAGGTGGAGGAAATCACGGGACGAATCTGACCGAACACGCTTACGTGCTCATTATCGAGCCTATGCTGTGGCGGTGAGGGCGGCGAAGAAGCGTCCATTGCCTCCTCACAATGCTGTCCGGCGGAGCTCTTTCGGGTGGTGCAGGGGCTAATAAGTTCTGGCCCCGAAAAAGATCTGGTGCCACCTTCGAAGACCCGCTGTGACGACTTTGCCACGCATTTTAGGGAGAAAGTCGCTCAGATTCGTCACGAGCTGGACTCTGCTATTAATACAGATTCTTCCGGGGAGGGGCCAATGACGCCGTCTTGTCTCCTATTGATGGATGAATTTCAGTTTTTGCGGCCTGATGATGTGGACAAGGTGCTTGGATCGGTACGCTCAACCACCTGTTCACTGGACCCGTGCCCATCCTGGCTACTAAAGAGTGCCAAGGATGGGATTGTGCCCTGGATCCTGGAGGTGGTCAACGCCTCTTTAAGAGACGGCCGGGTGCCTGCACCCCTAAAGGAGGCGGTAGTCTGGCCAGTCCTAAAGAAGGCATCCCTGGATCCAGAGGTGGTAGCCAATTATAGACCGGTGGTCAACATCCCGTTTCTGGGCAAGGTGTAGAGCAGGTGGTGGTGGGACAACTCCAAGCACTCTTGGATGAAACTGATTATCTGGACCCATTCCAGTCCGGCTTCAGACCCGGGTACGGTACTGAATCTGCCTTGGTCGCCCTGTATGATGACTTGTGCAGGGAGAGAGACAGGGGGAGTGCGTCCCTGTTGGGTCTCGTGGACCTCTCGGCGGCTTTCGATACCATCGACCATGGTATCCTCCTGGATAGGCTAGTGGGATTGGGAGTTGGAGGCACTGCTTTGCAGTGGTTCCACTCCTACCTCAATGGCCGATTCCACAAGGTGGTGCTGGGGGACTATGGCTCTGCGCCATGGCAGCTATGCCATGGGGTTCCGCAGGGTTCCATTCTGTCCCCTTTGCTCTTTAACATTTACATGAAACTGCTGGGAGAGGTCATCAGGAGGTGTGGGCTGCGGAATCATCAGTACGCGGATGATACCCAGCTCTACCTCTCGTTTTCCACCGATCCAGGTGAGGCAGTGGCTGTGCTGAACCAGTGCCTGGCCGAGGTAATGGGCTGGATGAGGGCCAATAAACTGAGGCTCAATCCTGGCAAGACAGAGGTCCTGTTGGTGGGTGGGTTGGGCTTCGGAATGGGGGACCTGACCCTTGTCTTAAATGGGGTTGCACTCCCTCTGAGAGACAGGGTCCGCAGCCTGGGAGTGCTCCTCGATCCGGAGCTGACTTTGGAAGCTCAAGTGTCAGCAGTGGCGAGGAGTGCTTTCCATCAGCTTCGGCTGATCCATCAGCTGCATCCCTTCCTGGAGTACGACTGCCTGGCGATAGTGATTCACGCATTGATAACTTCCCGACTAGACTTCTGTAACACGCTCTACATGTGGCTGCCCTTGAAGATGGTCCAGATACTTCAATTAGTTCAAAATAGAGCTGCCAGGGTGCTGAGGGGGACTAGGCGTGGTTCTCATATCACCCCAGTTCTCCGTCAGCTTCACTGGCTTCCGATTGAAGTTTGGGCCCAATTCAAGGTGTTGGTTATTACCTATAAAGCCCTCAACAGCTTGGGTCCTGGCTACCTAAAGGAGCGTCTGCAACCATATCTGCCCTCCTGCCCCCTAATATCAGCAGCAGATGCCCTTCTCTGGGAGCCCTCCGTTAGGGAAATAAGGAGGGTAAGCACCCGGAGGAGGGCCTTCTCTGAGGTGGCGCCCCACTTATGGAATGCACTCCCCAGAGAGGTTTGCCTGGCGTCGTCGTTATTTGTTTTTTGGCACCAGGTGAAGACCTTTTTATTTAAAAGTTATTTTAATTGTTAATTTATATTTGTTTATTTATCTTATTCATTGTATTTTTATCTTTACCTCGAGATGGGCCAGTTTTTAATGTTAATGTTAGTTTTAATATTTTGAACATTGTTATTATGAAGTTTTATTTGTGTTGAGCTGCCCCGAGGCTTGTTGCAAGGGGTGGCATGCAATTTTTTAAACAAACAAACAGACAAACAAATAAACAAATGGTGTGACCTGGTGTCCTGCAACAGCAGGGGTTGGACCGCATGGCCTTCATGGCCCTTCCAGCTCCGCTCTTCTATGATTCTATGAGATCAGTCAACTATATTGGGCTGAGGTCTATACAGGGTTCGTGGTTTGAAGAACAGCAGCTGCCTTGCTGGCAGGGCCAGCACCAAAAAGAGGCGTGGTTGCTGAAATGCTAAGCTGGAATGGGTTTCCTTACAGAAAACAGTCTAACGTAAAGTTTTATGGAGGTCTTGTTGTTGCTCCTGAAAACATCTTATCTTTTCCCTGCTAGTGTCTCGTAAATGCGAACGTGCAGGACAGGGCAGGGACTGCTCGTCATTATCCATAGGAGCTCCTAAAATGTGAAGAGTGTTGCAAGTGCCGAGAATGCGTGGGTCACGGTGCATGGGCGCATGATCGGAAAGAACGGAAGGAAGAGGCGTGCGGAAGGGGAGGAGACTCGGACAGAGGGAACCCCTGGCACCGGCTGGGCCTGGCTCTTCCTGGTGCATTGGGAAGGCCTTTCGTTCCAGATGTCAGGGGTTCTGCGGGAACAAAGCACACAGATGAAGGAAGAAGCCAGCTATGCAGAGGCCAAGAAAGCACATTGACAACACAGAAGGAGCTCCATCCTGGGCCAACGCTTGGCTCATCGCATGCAACTTCACTGGCACTGGCTGGCCGCAGTTTTCCCCAGTTTCAGATGGGGGGCTTGCCTAGCCCTCCCTGGAGATTGTGGGACTGAACATAAGACCTCCAATGTGCCAAGCAGGTGTGCCACCAGTGAGCTACGGCTGGATACACCTGACTGGTATTTGTAGAACTGATTAGTAGCTGAGCCAGCCCCTGTTCCATTCAGACCATGGCTGTCCGGGCTGCTTGTGTCTCCTGACTTTCAGGCAGAAGTGGGCATGCTGGCAGCTGAATGCAGGCATAGCTCCTTGCGAGCAGGGACTCTGCTGTGGTGGCCCTGCCCATGGAGGTGCAGCCTCCTTCCTCTTGCCTGCATGAGCTTGCTCAGGATACAAGGCAGGGAACGTCCAATGCAACGTGAGATACAACAAGGCAGATGCATTTGTATTTGTGAACGAGGGGTGAGAATACAGCCATGAAGACAGTTCAGAAGGGAGGACCGAGCAATACGGCACCTACATGAAGGAGCTGCAAATTAGTATGGGATCGTATTTTTTGCAAGTCAGGGAAAGGAAGCATGAGCTAATTAAAGCACAAAGAAAGAAAAATGAAGTGAGCAGAAGAATTAGGAATAGAGATAATGCATTTAAGCTGAGAGACAGAAAGGCTGGTAAGCAAAACATTGTAATAATCAACACAGGATAGCAAGCAAACCTAAATGAAGGGTTTAGTAGAATCTGTAGATAAGAGAGGGTGCATTTTGGAAAGATTACAGAGAAAGCAAAGGCTTCAGCAGCAATGCAAGTTGAGAAAAAAGGAAAGGAAGATCAAAGATAATGTTCAGGCTCTTAAATTGCTGGGAGTACTGAAGAGTGATGTGGCCATTGGAGAGGGAAGGTGAAAAGGAAAGTTTGGGGGGAAATTAATATACAATAAAGTCTTTCTTCTTCACACGGAGTTGAAGATAATGATCTGACATCCCAGGCGAAATTCTTGTAAGACAATTGGAAATATTCATAAGAACTAGAGGACAGTAGAAGGGAATAGAAAGATATCATTGACACAACACAAGAAAAGTAGAAATCAGAGTGCCAGGAGGCAGAGGATACAGGGAACTGGGAAAAGGGGACGAGACCTGAGCCCTACAAAAAGTTGGCAAAGATGGCCCCTCTGCACTCCATGTAATCCTCGGAACAACAGCCCTCTCAGGTGGGCTGGGCCGAGAGTCTCTGGGTGGCCCAAGGCCACCCAGTGAGGCCTTTCAGCACTACAGCGCACTGGCTCCCCCTTCTAGGCTGACCTCTTGACCGACTGGACATGCTCTGCTCTTCCACCCAAAGGCCTGGAGCTGTTTGTTTAGTTGTTGGGTCTAACCTACTGACACAAGGAGTTGTTGTGAGCCGCCCCGAGGCTTGTGGCAAGGGGCGGCCTATAAATTTCCAAATAAATAAAATAAATAAATAAATAAACAAGGCTTCCTGCCAAGCCCTCTCCTGTCCAGGTGGCTGCATTGCAAGGTGAAACCCTGCAATCCTCAAATGTGTTAATTTGTTCTTAAAACCACTCATGCTCCTGTCTGGAAGAGAAGAGGAGGTGCTGGTGCTGGAGCAGCAGAACTGGCTCACCTGGGGTGCCATTGCAGGCAAGTGCCCAGCCGGGGTCACAAAACCCCCTTCAGATGCCCCCTTTAACAATCACTGCGCTCGAGCTCAAGGTGGGTTCGCCACAGACACGAGGCCTCGGGAACCATGTAATGGATGGCTTCAGTGACCAGGAATCAGCAGAAACGCCTTGCCCCATTTGTCCCTTGTGAAGGGGGATTGTGCTCCTTTTGTGGACTTTGCCCAGCTTTCCAATGTGAATGAGGGTTTGGCCTGACCATTCCTTAAACAAGTTTATGGGGCATGAGATGCAGGAAAAGTTTCTCAAGTCAAACCCCAGAAAAATAAAACACCGGACACCTTGTTCTTTCTACATACCATAAAGCAAATGCTCCCCTAGACTGACATGTCTGGAAAAAAATCACCCCCCACTCCCCATCTTTGGAGGGTTTCTCTTTTAGCTCAATGCCCTGAAATGGCTGGAGGGAACAACCCAGGAAAGACTCTAGCTGGATGCTAGCATTTCCTAGCCGCGTGGGAAACCCAGTGGCAGTAACATATTTTCTGCATTTGTCAAGGGTCACCCAAGGACCACTCAGCCCTCATCTGCATCAATTCAAGCAGAGACTCTCAACCTGGACCAGCCTGGGGCATCTGCTCTTATGAGTGTTTTGGAATGTGTTGAGGCCATAATTCTGCCCAGACAACGTGAAAGCATCCGGCATGCCAAATGTTCTGAATTGCAGGGCTGCTGCCAGGATGGATCCAAATGGTGCTCTTGTAGCAGCATCTGCATTTGCCACGGGGCTGGCAAAAGAGCCTCCAGTGGCTGGGAGAAGGGGTCAAATTGTTAGGTCCCTGCACACTGCAGTGGGGAAGTTTGAAGGAAGGGGCGCGTCACGAGCAGCCCCGTAGCCACGCTCCCAAGGAAAGTCTCGCCATGAGGGGAGCTGGTCAACCACTCTTCTCTGCCAGAAGTGGGGCTTGAAAAGGGTTGTCACGGCCCATTCTGGATCAAATCTCTCCACATATGGCGCTTTCCAGCCAGGCTGGGTCACAGGAATATACTGACACTGGGGAAAGGGACACAGAGGGAGCAGGAAGCCTGAGGGGTCTGACAGGGAGCAAAGCTGGTCCTACCAAAAAGATCCCAGTCCTTTGACCCACAGACACTGGCTCCACTTCCATGCTGCCTGTGACCCATCTGTCATGGTGCTGCATGGACTTGCAGCCACCATCAGCTCGGGTTATTTTAGCTTCTCCACAGAAGGCAGTAACTGCCTTCCCAACTCTAAGCTCTGCCCGGTTTCCTCTGGAATCGCGCCAAGCCTTTTGTGTATCCGACAAGATGGGCTCCGGTCTGCCCAGTAGATTTCGTAGCATCACAGTACTGCAGAATGGTGGGGCTGCCAAGGGCCAAAACGGCCCCTGGTCCAACCTCCAGCTCAGGGCAGGACTCCGAGTGAAAGCCTCTCCAGCAGGTGGCTGTCCAGCGGCACCTCGGACGCCTCCAGCGTGGGGCAGCCCACAGCCTTCCTAGCCTCAAAGGTCTCCTGCTGCCGTCTTGCGAGGCCCACAAGGCCAGCTCCAGGGTGCACATAAGATCGGCGGATTCGCCTGACGAGCTTGGCTAGTTGACAGGCGGAATGTGTGGTAGGACAGCCCCTCAAGAACCACCAAAAAGGAAACACGACACCGAAAGCGAGGACAAGAGAGGAAACAAATGTGCACAGGTTTTGTATATGCTGATTTATACGTATAGATGCAAATTTAGAAATGACAATGGTAATAGCACATCTCACCATGGTGCAGAAGACTGTGAGTAACAGAGAAGCAGAGCGAGTCAGCAGGGGTCTCTCGGGCCATCTAGTCTGACTCCCGGCTCCAGCCGGCTGCAATCATGACATGCCCACCACGTGCATGTCCAGCCTATCCTTGAACACCCTCACGGATGGGGTCTCAACCACCTCCTGTGGAAGCCCATTCCATGCCCTCGGGGTCCTAACCGTCAGAAGTACAAGTACTTTTTTTTCTTTTCCAGTTTATACCCTGCCTTTTTTCCTACAAAGGGTTCAAGGCAGCTTACCTCATTCTCCTCCTCCATCTTCTCCCCACAACAACCACCCTGTGAGGTGGGTTGGGCTGAGAGTCTGTGACTGGCCCAAAGTCACCCAGCTGGCTCCATGGCTGAGCGGGGACTCGAACCCAGATCCTCTGAGTCCCGGTCCCATGCTCTTCGCCACAACACCACTCTGGCATCCACCCTGAGTAGGGACTGGTGCGCCTGCTGCTTCAGTTTCACGTCCAACATGGATGGGCGACTGGCCTTTTCCTTCAACCGGAACTGGACAGAACACGGCATCAAATAGAGGATGCCTTCAAATGGTGGGACAGCATCCATAACAGAAGACAGCCAGGCACCCCAAGTGCTGATCCAGCACAGGCAGCTCTTGTGTCCTGATGAGGCTGGCCCAGGCTTGAGGCACCTCTTAGTGATACCTTCAGCATCACCGAAGCGGCTGGAGAGCAACCCTGCATCCTGCAGAAAGGGGCTTAACGGGAGGCCGTGCCCCGGTCTCCGGCGATCGTGCGCCCACTTCTCGGCATGCAGCTCGCCTCTGCTCGTGAGGAGGCCTGCCCAGGAGTGGCAGGAAGAAGGCAGCAGCCGTGCTGGTTTGGTCTGGGCCACCGGCAGCCGTTTGCAAGGGCATTTCTTCTGTTTGGAAAAGGTTTCCATGTTTGCACCAGTGGTCGATTTTGGATTTATTGGGGTTTTACAATACAGCTCAATCTCTGTAAAGATGCCATAATTATGAAGAAATATACGATGGGGCCTTGCTAGGTCAGGCCAGAGGTGCGCTGAGCTCTGCATCCTCTCTCCAGTCCCATTTCTAGCAGGCTCATAAGCCACCCCACAACCCACTGTGCCTCCCCGTATCTGGCAAGCAAGGGAACTCTGCCTTTGCCCCTGGAGGTCCATTTATCTAAAAAGGGCAAGAGAGCCATTTTATAGTTATGGAGGAAGGCCATGCCTTGGGACCTGCACTTCTAGTCTGCAGCCCATCTAGAAATAGAGGCATGTGGGGCTGCAAGCCACCAGAGAAAGTGGAAATACAGATCTTGGGGGTGCAGACAACCCCGATCTCTCCTTTCTGTCCCCCTCCTGCAACATTCAGTCACAAGTTCCAACTTGAAATTTATGCTCACAGTCCCCAGACCTGGCAGATTTTGTTAAATGAAATGCTGAGAAAATGAATTTTTTATTCACTGCAGGGTGCTGGTGATGTGACGATCAATAAATAGAATCTAAAGAACTTTAATTACCCCAAACTATAACCCACTTTTAATTACTTCACCTGAACCTCGCAATTGATTTTTAAACTTTCACCTCTGATTTTTAGATAAAAAAGAAGGCTGCTTGACAGTGCCAAGGTTGGAGCTGAAACCACCCAAATAGTTTTTCACTTTCACCCCACTTTTCATCAAAGTCATTTAGCAGGGTGGAACTGGATGCATAAGACACAGATAGCTCAAGGGTTCGAAAGATTAGACCAGGATGGGGCAACAGTGAGGTGGAAACGGAACGTTAGACCTGCCCGATCCAGCGAACTTAACCTTCCCCTTTACAACTGGCAAATAGCAGTGAGGTGATGTTTTCCTCTCTTAAATTAATCATTGAAGCCTAATCGATGGGGCTTGCATGCTATTAAAGTGATTGGCTGATTGAAATTCATAAATCTAGCATGTAATCCCTAGATTGCAGATCTATAAAACAAGGCTAATATCAGCAGAACACCCAGATCACAATGCAAACTTGAAACCTTCTACAACTTTAGAATGTCTTTCTGGTTTCATGGCTGGGTCACAAGGCAGTCTCACAGCTATGGCACCACAAAAAGGAGGGCCTCTTGGAGTAGTCAAGTGAGCGCCAAAGATTTGGGGCCAGTTAGCAAGCCTCCTGCCTGCCTTCAGTGGAGAGCTGTGTGAGAGCAGGCCCCTCCTGAACGCAGTTGTCCTCATGGTGGCCGGAAGGCGTGCCCCTCGTGAGCGACGCTGCCCTTCCTTTGCCATCCAGACTCCTTGCTGAACTCCAGATTCCTGACCTGGCACTTGTCTTCTTCTGCAGAGCTCCAAACAAACCCAGCCTGGGCAGAGGGACTGTTCAGTCCATTTGCCCGTGCTTCTCTCTGCGTCGTGCATCATGGCTATAATTAATCATTCACCAGTCCTGGGAATCTTGGCATTGTTTAGAGGGAGTAATTATATTTTGCTCTCCTGCGGTAGCGTTCTCCCCTCCCTGCCATGTTATGCCAAAAAGGAAGGGGGGCAAAGGGCTCTCAAGTGAGTGGAAAAGCAAACCTTTGACAAGTTGATCAATGGTGCTTGCAGTGGAGTTTGCTGGGGGAAGCAAGCTTCATTGAAGTGGAGAGGGAGGTAATTAGAGCAGAAAGAAGGGAGGGAAAAGATAGGCACCCGGCTAATGCACTGCCACTTGTGTCCTGAGGCTGTTGCCCCGCCCGGGGGAAGGAAAACATTGCTTTTGCCCCCCAAAATTTGCTCCCTTCCTTCCTTCCCCACTGAGTGAGTTCAATGTGATTTCCATCCACAAATTAGAACTTCCTCTAGGAGCTCTTGTCTACCGTCCCGCCATCCCCGCAAAGCCCCAATTGCCCTCCAGTAGCTTATGGGTGAAAAAATACTTGTAGCACTGCTCTTCTCACCCCTGAACAACCACTCCCACTGTGACCCACAGCGAAAACTGCTTCTCCCCATAGTCTTCCTTGATTTCAGTGGGAGGCATAAAGATGTCATGGCCCCTGAGGGTCTTCACCATGGGTCTTTAACAGTGGGTTGCTCTTTGACCCCAACAGCTCTTTCGGGGCTGGCTGGCTGGGTAGGTGGCAGGTAGGCTAGAGGTCTCTGTTGGGTGAGGTTTTCCTCCTGGCCAGAAAAGGCCCTAGGGCTTGCCAGGGTCCCCTCTGCCCTGTGGCCAGGCCTACCAGGCTCCCGAGGCCCTGGGCTCTTCAGCAAGAGCTCCTCTTGCAATCCCTTGGGCTCGTGTGCACCGTTGGCCACGTGAGCAATTGGCCTGGTGATGCCACACATGGGCCGGGATAGGGCAAGCAGAGTGAGCGCAAGGCACAGGTGGGCTCTGAGTCTCAGTGTGCCAAACAATTGATTTGAAACCCATGTTCAGCACCAGCAGAATCTTATGGGATAGCAAAAGGTGCTTGCTGTTTTACAAGTCGGCGGGGTAGGGCACCCTTGCACATGCCAAGCAACCTCTCCGGAGGCACCCGGGCGACTGCGGATGCCACTTGCCCACCATCGCTGCACTCTGCATTGATTTGTTCTGCCCTGAGCTGAGCTGAGAGGACAGTGGGGCGGCAGGATGGCGTCCTCATGTGCTCTCAAGACTGAAAGTAAGAACATAAGAACTCACAAAAAGACATGCCATATCAGGCCAGGGGACCATGTGGTCCAGTGTCCTGTTCCCATGACGGCAGACCAGTTTCCCATGGCAAACCATGAGCAGGACAGGAGTGTGACAGACCCTTCCACCCACGTTCCCCAACAACTGGCATGTGTAGGCTGGCTACCTTTGACCCCCTTGGCACAGAACCATCAGGACTAGTAGCCATGGATAGCCTCCCCCTCCAGGAATGCATCCATTTCTTCTTTGAAGCCCTCTAGATGGGTGGCCATCGCGACTTCCCAGGTCAGTGAGTTCCATGGTTTAGCCAGGCACCACGTGAAGAAGTCCTCCCTTCCACTTGTTCTCAGTCTCCCCGCTCATCAGCTTTGTGGGGTGGCTGCTTTGCGCTCCAGCATAACAGGAGAGGAAGGGAAGGGAAGGGAAGGGAAGGAAAGGGAAGGGAAGGGAAGGGAAACCTTCCCCAGCTGCCCAAGTGAGAGGGGCTGTGCATCTGGGTCTGTGCTTGTGCATCGCCATGCCTGTGCAGTAGAAACCAGATGCATTTGGCACACACATGTGTCCATGACCTGAAGCTAGAAACTTCTATTCAAAATTGCTGAATCTGACAAGCCTGGAGTGGAATGGCGGCTTCCTCAAATACCTTTCTAACATGAAAGGCAAATCATGAAGCCTCGCACGCTTGGAAGCTAAGGCCCTTGGCTAAGTCACCCACCCATCATCTAATGAATGTGGCCACATGTAGGAACCTAGAGGAACAAGCACAGGCCATCTGAGGTGATTCAAGGGTGTCTCTGGTCAACAAAGCTCATTCGGAACACAGCCTTTACATTCCCTCACCTTGGCATGAATGATGGAGCTCTGCTGGCTTTTAGGCTCCATTCCAGGATAGCAAAAGATCTTGCTGAGCTTATCTGGGTCTTGGAGCAACCTTTGCCTTTGTGCGGCGCTGCCCAGAGCAGTCCACCTCCATAACCCCCCGATTCAGTGACTGGTTCAGACAGCATAATAATGGACACTCAAAGTCTGAATATGAGTTGAGTGAAGATTGTTGTTGAACCATGGGTTGTTCTTGGTGTGGGTTGTTGCCATGTCTGAACCCAGTCATGCTAACAAACCATCATTTGTTAACCATGGTTTGATCATCCACAGTTCACAATCCAGCAACAAAATATCTTCCTGGGTCCCTCAAGGTTAACAAACCATGGTGTGAACCCAGTCGCTACCTGCTTCTCACTTGCTTTGCTCAGCCAGATGATGCCTGCTTGAGGCATTCCCCCTAGTCTCCTGGGAAATGTCTTCATCTGCCCCCTTGGACTCACCACTTGGCGAGAGCAGAGTCTTTCGGAGTTCTCAGAACTTGTGAGAGAAGCAGCTATGCTTGCCTATAATGGGGATATGAGTTACCTGTTGTGGTTGGAAGAAGGGTGAGCACTGATTCATTACCTCACCCAGGAAGACAGATGAACATTCTGGGTGTGTGTGAATGAGAATCCCTTGTGTGGAGAGCTGCTGGATAATTAGAGTCAAAAGTATGTGGGGGAGCTCTCCCTGGCTCCCCTCCTCTGCGTCGACACAAACCGCCAAGGGAGGCATGAAATACCGCTCCTTCTGCTCTGATGATGCTCCGAATGATGCTCCACAGTCTCGAACATGACTGAAGAGTCCCATGAAAGGCAGGCCTGTCATGGCACATCCCTATCAGCCTCCACAGCCTGGTTCTCTCACCCCCCCCCCTTCGCCCCACTCCCCTTTGCTCCTCAGTCTTCCAAGCATGGTCCTTTGATGCTGTCAGCCAGGTGACAGCTCCCATTTTCAAGTCTTCTCCTCTGCCTATAAATATGTGTATTCTCTGCTCCAGTACCTGGAAACTGAAAGTTTTGACTGGTTCATCTCTGCTTGAATTACAATATATCAAAGGCGAGCAAAACTCTTGCGGAATACTGAAATCTGGTTGGAGTTGCCGGAGGGGCTGGTCCCCTCCCTACCCTTCCTTGTGATGGTTGCTGAAGGGGCCCTGGAGCATGATGGGAAGAGATCAAAGGGTCTGGGGGAAGAGAAATGGCTTCAGGCAGGTCCTCTGAGTGGCTCGCCAGTGGGATCACGAGAGGTCGAAGGGGCAAAGAGTTTGCCGCAGGCACGGGGCTGAAGGCGAGGAACAGTTCCGGCAAATCAGGACCAGTGCCTAGACAGGGGAATGCAGGGAAATTTTAGACATGGGGGAGATGATAATTTATTTCTGATTTCCATATCATTAATTTTACAGTCCAGAACTTTTTTTTTATATTGGCCAGCAGACATGCCGTTCTGTATTTCACTTGGCTTTGCAGCATTGCATAGCGGTTTTGGTTGGAGGGGAGACAAACTTCATAGCAAAACATGGGAGGCCTTCCCTTGCAAAAAGCAGGATTCCTTAAGACGATCCTTTGCAATTAATTCTTAAAAAGACAATATCCATTGTCAGTGCAAAACACAACCCCCCCCCATTTTATTAAGAAAGGTTGCCTGTGGCTGGCATGCATCCCTCGCCTCAGACAGCTTCCAACAATATTTGAAGCATAGATGCACTGTGCTGGCAAGCTGCTCCCAAGGAATAATGGCCTGTGGTCTGCAGGGGGCACCTGGCTAAGTGGCACCCCATTGTGTGGCGACTAGGATTCCGCAGAAGCTGTCCTGAAAAGGGCGGGGGTGCAGGGGCCGCCCTGCGGAACAGGCGATGGCGTGACCTGCGAATGGCCACACTGCCTCTCCCGGATGGCGCCTGCCCAGTCATGCCTGGGCTGGGGAAGGGCCAGGGTGGAGGTGAGCACGGTCACTTTCCTCTCGCCCCTTTCAGGCATCCTCTGAACGTGTGTGTTGCGTCACCGCAGGCAGCCAGGAGCAGGTATGCCTTCCACACGTGCGCTCACAGGCTTTTGCTGGCATGACTGACTGAGGATGATACTTTTAAGAGTCCAGAGCCCATGGAAACACCTTTCTGCTGCCCTTGTGCAACTTTCTGGGAACACATACATCATGCAGATCATGTGTGGAGCATGACGGGGGAAAGAAACATAGAAACAGAGTGAGTCAGAAGGGACCTCCTGGGCCATCTAGTCTGATCCCCGGCTCCAGCCTGCTCCGCTCACGACATGCCCACCATGTGCCCCCCTCTCTCTCCCTCTCTCTCAATCTGAATCCAGGCAGTCCTGCTTCCTTACTCCAGGCCTTTGGATCGCACCCCAGTGGTGCTGCTAGTCGACAGAGAAACCAGACAGTGGAATACTTGTGTTCTCCTGCTCTTGTTCAGACGCTTTAGCTCAGCCATTCCCAACATTGCGCCCCCCCCCCCATCTTGGTTTGACTGCAATTGGCCTGCTTGCTAGGAATCATGGGAGTTGTAGTTCAAAAGACCTGGAAGGCAGAAGGCTGCAGAAGGTGGTTTAGCCAGTGCTGTGAGCATCCATAACCTGAAGGGGCCTTTCCCCCCACACACCTCCTCTGTTGAGCTCCCAGGCTTCTCTGCAACTGACACAAGATGGCGTTCCCATCGCGGTGCCGTCTGCATTAGCATGTGCCCCAAGCGTGACACACGTGCTTTGCAGATACGCCACGATGGTGCTCCCGAGTGAATGGGAGGGGCACCCAGCCTCTGCTGCTTGTGCAGGTACGACTGGAGGGTCCACCACGCATTCAAATGCCTTACGGCTCTGAGCTCTGAGGTTCTTCGCCTACTCACAGGTATGCAAAGAGCCTTTCTTGTGGTTTCTTCTATTACAGGTAACCATACCAGCTGCTGCAGGCCCCCTCCCAAATGAAGCCGCATAAGAATAAGTCACCAACTTTCATTCATTCATTCATTGCATTGCTATGCCACCCAATTCTGAATATTCTTTGGGCTGCTGAGAAATGAAGAAACAACTGCAGCAAAAGTGAAATATCCTAAATCAGTAAAAAATGTAATAAAATAAAAGAGCAAAGTGCAATATCATGCAACTCAACAAACAGCACATAAGACTCCATAAACCTTCTCTCTGCTCCTAGGCACGCTCTCTTGGAAAAGCGTTTTGTTGTGTTCCATAGGGCTTACTCTCAAGAAAGTGCGCATACGATCGCAGCCCGGTTGATCTCGCATGGAAAGCAGAAAGCAGGATATATGGAGCAGCGCTCAGCTCCTACGTCTGGAAGGATATGAACTGGCTTTGGATATGGATGGAGGGAACGCAGGTACTGAGGATGCCTGCACCTGGCGGCTTCCCTCCTCCACCAGCTCCTGCAGCTGCAGCAGCAGCAGCAGCACCTCTTCTTCTCTGAGACCTTGCTGATTAGAAGGTTCTCTCCAGTCAGAGGCAATCAAAGAGAATGATGGGTAATAGCATGCAAATTGCCACATGGCCTATGGAGCAGAGTGCCTTAGCTGGTACTTTCTGGTACTGCTGTAACAGCCTAAAAGCTTCTGAACAGTCCTTGAGCTTCTGTTAATGTCTGTTTTTTTGGTGGTTGTTAATCTCCTTTTCACCCAGGATGCCTTGCTCCGCACATTTGCAATCTTGACTTCCACACTGTTATCAAAAGCGGGGAAGGGATGTATCCAAGGGCGTGGAATGGGCTTCCACGGGAGGTGGTTGAGGCCCCATCGGTGAGGGCGTTCAAAGACAGGCTGGACATGCACATGGTGGGCATGTCATGAGTGGAGCCGGCTGGTGCCGGAGGTCAGACTAGATGGCCCGGGAGACCCCTTCTGACTCGCTCTGTTTCTATGTTTCTATCCCATTTCCCCGAGTGGGAGAAACGTCCATGGTCCTACCCTTTCACGGGCTGTTTCCTTTAGCACTGGGAACTTGCCATGCCTTTGGAATTGCTTTGTGCAAATTTCTAAGGAAAGCCCAGCTGAAGGAAGTGGGATCCTAAAGCAGCTGGCATGACCTTGTACCAGAACCCTAATGAGTAAGGCGCAGAGTCCCTCAGCCCCAGTCCAGGCACGCCCATTTTCCTGAGCCTGGTGTCTGCCAGATGTGTTGGACTCCAGCTTCCAGCAGACTGGGAATTCTGGAAGTTGTAGTTCAACACATCTGGAGCACTCTGGGTTAAATGCAGTCAGTCTCTCCCAGCCCACTTTCCCTCTGGGGCTCTGCTTGCTGAAGATGGTGATGGCCCAAAGGCCGGAGAGCCTTCTTCTCTAGCATTAGGGACTGTTACAGCCGCTCCCACTGACCAGCCTCAACCTTCTGCATTTCTGGGATACACTCTTAGGTGGTAAGGAGTTTGGCTTTTAGGAACAGGGAAGGTAGAAAACTAGAGGAAAAGACCCTAAAGTTCAAACAACAACAATTTGTTTTGTGAGAAAGTATTATTATTAGAAGGAAGTATTGTCCTCCTAGTGGTCACAAAACCATCATAGAAAACAGAACTGTATGAGCAAAAGGGTAAGAAAAAAGCAGGGTAAAGGCATCCAGCTAAACCTCACTAGATTGTGTCCCAATCTTTTAAGTTCTTCCCAGTAGCATCTTATTGTCAAAGTTCTTAGCTTTCTTGATCTTTTACTTTCTGTTATTCCAGCCTCTCAACATTCTTTTGTTTAACCTTCTTTTTTCTAAGAAGTGCCCCTTTGTCTCAGCTTGTTAATGCATTAATGCCTGTATGTGACCAACTGGGTGAGCTCCAGTCCTAAATGCTCAGCACACATTCTAGCAAAGCCTCTGGATTTTGCGGTACTCAAGCCTGTTTTGCAAAGTCACAGAACTTTCCATGCCACTGTGAAAACATGACGCCCCTGCATGTTTGTTTGTTTGTTTGTTTGTTTTGCACGTTTCTATGCCGCCCCATCGCCGAAGCCTCGGGGCGGCTCACATAAATAAAAACTAATAATAATTCAGAATTAACAATAAATAATTCAATATTAATACATATAAAAATAATCTGAGTCGCTCTGGCCAAAATTTAAAACTAATAAAAAATATTAACAATTAAAACAGCATTTGAATAAAAAGGTCTTCGCCTGGCACCGGAAAACAAATAACGACGGCGCCAGGCGGACCTCTCTGGGGAGCGCGTTCCACAGGTTGGGCGCCACCACAGAGAAGGCCCTCCTCCGAGTAGTCACCCTCCTAATTTCCTTCACGGAGGGTTCTCGGGGAAGGGCCTCTCCCACCAATCTCAAGGGGCGGGCGGGCAAGTACGGACGTAATCGCTCCTTCAGGTAAACAGGGCCCAAGCCGTTTAGGGCTTTATAGGTCATAACCAACACCTTGAATTGGACCTGGACTTCAATGGGGAGCCAGTGTAGCTGACAGAGAACTGAGGTCATATGAGCATAATGCCCAGTCCCCATCAGCAACTTGGCAGCTCTATCTTGAACCAATTGAGGTATCCGGATCATTTTCAAGGGCAGCCCCACGTAGAGAGCGTTGCAGAAGTCAAGTCGGGAAGTCACCAACGCATGTATCACTGTCGCTAGGCAGTCATTCTCCTGGTAAGGGCGCAGCTGATAGATCAGCCGAAGCTGAAAGAAAGTGCTCCTCGCCACTGCTGTCACCTGAGCTTCCAAAGAAAGCTCCGAGTCGAGGAGCACTCCCAAGCTGCGGACTTTGTCCCTAGGGGGGAGTGCAACCCCATTCAGGACTAAGTTCAATTCACCTTCCCTGAAGCCCGATCCACCCACCAACAGGACCTCCGTCTTGTCTGGATTGAGCTTCAGTTTATTGGCCCTCATCCAGCCCATTACCTCGGCCAGGCACCGGTTCAGTACAGCCACCGCCTCACCTGGATCGGTGGAGAACGAGAGGTAGAGCTGGGTATCATCAGCGTACTGATGACTCCGCAGCCCACACCTCCTGATGACCTCTCCCAGCGGTTTCATGTAGATGTTAAAAAGCAAGGGGGACAGAATGGAACCCTGCGGGACTCCATGGCAAAGCTGCCATGGTGCAGAGCCAAAGTTCCCCAGCACCACCTTCTGGAATCGGCCATTGAGGTAGGAGCAGAACCACTGCCAAGCAATGCCGCCTCCTCCCAGTCCCGCTAGCCTCTCCAGAAGGATACCATGGTCGATGGTATCGAAAGCTGCTGAGAGGTCCAGGAGAACCAACAGGGACACACTTCCCTGTCCCTCTCCCTGCACAGGTCATCATACAGGGCGACCAAGGCAGATTCAGTACTGTACCCGGGTCTGAAGCCGGACTGAAATGGGTCCAGATAATCAGTTTCATCCAAGAGTGCTTGGAGTTGTCCTGCCACCACCCGCTCCAACACCTTGCCCAGAAACAGAATATTGGCCACCGGTCTATAATTAGAGGCCATCCCTGGATCCAGTGATGCCTTCTTCAGGACCGGTTGGACTACCGCCTCCTTCAAGAGACTAGGTACCCGGCCCTTCCTCAGAGAAGCGTTAACCACTTCCAAGATCCAGGTCCCAATCCCGTGCTTGGTGTTGTTAATTAGCCAAGATGGTCAAGGGTCCAATAAGCAAGTGGTGGGACATACTCGTCCAAGCACCTTGTCCACATCATCAGGCCGCAATAACTGAAATTCATCCATTAATTGTGGACCAGACGGCAGCATTGGAGTCTCCCCTGAAGCCTCTGAATCATTAGTGGAGTCGAGCTCGAGACGAATCTGAGCAATTTTCTCCCTGAAATGCTGGGCAAACTTGTCACAGCGGGCCTTCGAGGGTGGAATCAGATCTTTCTTTGGGCCAGAATAAACCAGGCCATGAACCACCTGAAACAACTCTGCTGGACGGCATTTTGAGGAGGCAATGGAAGCGGAAAAGAATCTCTTTTTCACTGCCTTCACCGCCACAGCATAGGCCCGATAATGGGCACTTAAGTGTGTTCGGTCAGATTCATCCCGTGATCTCCTCCACCTACTCTCTAGATGTCTCCCTGCCTGCTTCATTGCCTGCAACTCAGATGTATACCAAGGGGAAAAGTGGGCTCTGCCTGGTGGGAGAGGACGCTTGGGAGCAATCGTGTCAACAGCCTTGGTCATTTCCCCATTCCATAGTTCGACCAGGGCATTGACAGGAGCACCAGTCTTGTCAACCGGAAACTCCCCCAGGGCCTTCAGGAATCCGTCCGGATCCATCCGGCTCCGGGGGCGGATCCACACAATTGGGTCCGCACCCTTACAGAGGGAGAGGCCGCTCTTGAGCACAAACCTCACGAGGAAGTGATCTGACCATGGCAGGGGTGTCAAACATAAGTTCCTCACCCTCAGATCACCCTCTTCCCACCCCGTCGAGAAAACCAGGTCCAGCGTGTGTCCACGTTCATGGGTCGGGCCATTGACATATTAAGACAGCCCCATGGCTGTCATGGAGGCCATGAAGTCCTGAGCTGCCCCGGTAAGATCAGTCTCGGCATGGAGATTGAAGTCCCCCAGGACCAACATCCTGGGGGTCTTCAACACCAGGTTCGAGACGACCTCCGTCAGCTCAGGTAGGGAGACTGTTGGGCAGAAGGGTGCACGGTACACCAACAGAATCCCCAATCTGTCTCGGTCGCCCAACACCAAGTAGAGGCACTCTAGCCCCGGCCTTGAAGGGACAGGAAGTCCCGTGAGGGAGATGGAGGCTCGGTAAACCAAAGCAACCCCACTTTCCCTCTCCTCTGGGCGAGAACAGTGCTGAATCAGATACCCAGGCGGGCACATTTGGGAAAGGGCGACATCCCCTCCCTCTCCCGCCCAGGTCTCCGTTATGCAGACCAGGTCGGCCCCCTCATCCACAATCAGGTCATGGATGAGGGTAGATTTATTGTGGACCGACCTGGCATTGAGCAACAGCACCGTCAGGCCCGGGGGGCAGTTGACAAGACTCCCTGGAACCTTCTGGGTGGGAGTAAAGCCAGACGTGTCCAGTGCACTCTCCCTTTGCAGGTCTAGCCCTGAGCCTTGGCCTTTTGGTTCAGCCCCCCCTCAGAAAGGAAATTATCCCCTAACATGCAAATACGTGCAAGGAAAACGAGAGACAGTTCTTTTCCTTCCTAAGGACGATTACTTTATTCTTTCAAGGCCTTAATCACTCAATTGGTGGGCAGGCATGAGCATAATGACAAATCTCCAGAAAAATCAAAACGGCTGAGTGCGTAACATTAGGTTGGGGCGGCAATTTTGGAATCGGTATTGCATGCATGTGTGTTGAGCGAGAACTCTGAGTCTCGTCTTCCTGGCCCATGACAGACTGAGTTGCGTTTGGCCTGGGCTTGCACCTCTTTTCTCACCCTGACACTTTCTTGGTGGCATCAGTGGCAAGGCAGGGATGTGGGTCGTGCGTGGGAGTGCCTGAGAATGCCCCAGAAGGAGCAGCTCAAGGGCCAGGATCATTGGGAAACGGTTTACAGTGGTGCCTCGGCTCACGAACGCCTTGGTTCACGACCAAATTGGGTCACGAACAAAAATTTCATGAAAATTTTGACGTGGGTTGTGAACTCCGCATTGGGTGGCGACCAAGATCGCAGCCATCTCCCCACCCTCCGAGTGGGGAGATGGCCACGATCACTCACAGTCGCATTCGTGCAGGGAAGGCGTGCGTGACCGCGGCTGTGCCCGTCTTGCCTGCAGGAATGCACCTGTGATCACGCACGTCTTCCCTGCACAAACGCGACTGCGATCGTGGCCATCTCCCCACTCGGGGGTCGGGGGGTGGGGAGATGGCTGAGATTGCGCCCGTCTTTCCTGCAGGAGCTCCCCCCTGCCAGGGTTTCTTTGAGAAGCACGACCCCAACATAAATGTAACGAACAGGGTGTTGAATCTGATGAACGATAATGTAGTCTCATTTCCAGAGGGTTGTGCAGCGCAGGAAAAACAAGTGACTATAGACAGATTTTTCACCAAAATTGACCCTGTAGCTAAGAAACCAAGAAGAGAGGAAACCCTTGAAAGAGATCTCCCCAATGTCCTTATGGAGGGGGACTCTCCCTCAAAACAGTAACCTCCCCACCACCTAGGTGAGTCTTCTCCACTGTACTGTACAGTACTTTGTTACTTTGCTGTTCTTTGTCACTTTGTTTCAAAATTTCTGATTAAAAAAAAATAGTTATAGAACGGATTAACCTTATTTACATGGAACCTTCTGGGGAAATTTGACTTGGGTCACAACCCATTTGGGTCACAACCGGAGTCATGGAACTAATTAAGTTCGTGAGCCACAGTACCACTGTATCAGGCCTCTGTTGTAGCGGCCCTGGCAGGTGGAATGCTGCCGTGGCTGCATCCTCAGGCCCTCTGCCTTGACCATCCCGACCTTCGCGCCTCCATGTTGCCCCCGATGCAGGTGGCAAGCATGGGGGAGAGGGAGGAGGGGAAAGGGCAGGGGGTGGTGAGGCTCAAGGGGTTAGTAGCAGGAAAGGGTGGCATGCAGGCATGGCAGCCCCATCATGGGATCGGTTGCAGGCTGGGTTCAGAGAGCACCAAGGCCTGTCCACAATGGTTAGGTACGGATTGGAACTGAAACTTGGGTTACTGTGAGCTGCCTGTGGTTAACGAACTACGGTTTCAGATTCAGGCAGTGCAATGGCCCACATTTCAGCATGATCTTTCCTGCCTGCTTACCAAAGCAGAAAGAAGATGCTGGGGTGGGGGGTGTTTCAAAGAAGAGGAGGAGGATGGGGTTGGGGCGGGGGATTGTCCTTAGTCTGAGGTGCTGCTATCTGTCAAGTCTCAACTGGCCCTCTCTGAAAGGATGCCTGGTTGATTTCAGCTGCATCTCAAGGATGCACACGAGCTAATTTCTAGAAAAGAGGGTTTTTCTTTGACCATGTGTCAATGATCGCATATTTGTGTCTGCATATGTTGTACCTTTTGATGTGTACATCAGTTCTAATGGGGGTTGATGGTAGGGGAGACTCACTGCTCGTTAGCTCTCATGGGGGTCACCCTGGCCTAATAATCAGTGGCCGTCCTTGCCTTGCCCAGTCGCCTCTGACTGAACTGTTCACCTGGGTGGGTTTTGTTGCTGTCGATGCAGAGAAAGTCAAATCAATAGGTTATTGTTCTTTGCTTTACTCAGTGCATTGAAGGCAAGAACACCAATATTGGGGAAGCACGTGAACAAAAAAGTAATTGAGACTACAAAGGTAATTCTATTCATGCAATTGTGTTCTCGTCTTGACTACAAACTTACAAGAATATAAACAAGATACACTTTAAGCACACCAACCCTCCCCCATCTATCACCCAATTCCAGGTTTTCATTACTACTATTACCCCCCTGTTGCATACATTATAAATTACGGTTTTAGTGATAAATTATGTACTCTTAAGCACTAAGCGTGGTCTCCCGTTGTTGTTGAAAGCAAGAATAGATTTTCTGGGAATGAAGGGAAGGAAGGGGAGAAAGGGAAACTCAGGGAAATGCATATTTATGAGACGGGTGCCGTTTAAAAAAAGGAAAGAAAAGAAAGCAATTGTATGCCAGGAATCTCGGGGGATTTATAAATGACTTCCTGTTAAAACGCTTTTGTGGCTTGTCATGCTCAAAATGCCAAGCCGTGAGGAATAGAGGCACTGGGGTGTGGGGGCGGAAAAGAGCCTGACTGACACCCACCCTCCCCGCCTCCCTTTCTGCAGCACGGCTGCCTGCAGTTTGCACGAGAAAAGCGATCCTGCTGGGGGGGCGCTGTGCAGGCTGCATTCGTGGGCAGGAGTCCTCAAGACCCCTGCCATGTGGCGGGGGCATCCTTCCTCCGTGCTCTGCTGAAGGGCAGGCGCATATCCTCCCTTGCCCTTTTCTCAGCAGCTGGCTTATCGCCTAAGTTGGCACTTGGGATTCTGGGTAATGCCCCCCATGGTGCTTCTTGCACATTTCCCAGCGTTCCAGAGAGGAACGTGTGCCCCTGCTGGGCTGGGTGACGCTCACCTCCCTACACCCAAGCCAGGGCAGGGCTGCCTCAGGTGGGGCAGCCAGGAGGACGCCGTCAAGCAACTGCTTGGGCTACAGTAGCTATTGGGAAGGCGGTCCTTGGTGCAGAGGAGAGCGTCGGCCTGCAGCCACGTGCTCCCCCGACTTCCTTGGAGTGTCTCCGAGCCCCACGTGTGGGACAGGAGGTTGGGAGCACTGCTTTTGAAGGAAACCCTGCTGCCAGTCACAAACACTGTCACTTTGGCTCTTTCGGGGTGGCACGCCTCAGCAGGGACCGCGAAACGTGTCTGCACGTGCTGCATTGCCTGCCGCTGTCATTGGGGGCTGTAGCTCACCTGGCCTTGGCAAGGTGGCTCTGGCTGTGAGAGACAGCGGCCTCCTCCAACCTGCCCTGCTGCTCTGTTGGACTCCAACTTCCAGCAGCTGCCTTGAGGATGTTGGTGTTTAGTCCGGCACATCTGGAAGGCTTGCAGTTGAGGAAGGCTGGTGCAGAGCCAGGTTCCTCCGCTCTCCAGGTCTCCCACTCTGCACTTCTTTTTCCAGTTCTTGGTAGCTCTCCAGTTCCCCGGTTTGCCCAGTAGCTGTGGGGAAGCGTCACCCCAGGGCGTGTGGAGCTGCAGATGGTGCCTGCGCCGGTCACTGTGGGCTTGGCTTGTGGCTGCAAAGGGAGGGCCAGCAGTGTGCTAGTCCATACAGCTTCCTTCCAGCAGCGGCATCCCATCTTGCTCCTTTCACCTGGTGGGGTGGGGATGAGCACCACAGCTCCCCTTCTGCCCCCCCTTTCTTTTATTCTCCCAAGGCTGGCTGGCTCGCTCGTTTGCTTATTTATTTAAGGCTTTTCTTTCCTTTAATTTACAGAAGTTAAAAACAACAAAGCAATTAACCCCACAGTGGCAGCACTTGATGTTAAATATGATACTTAAAGGGTTTATTTATTTATTTGAAATGTAATATACTATCCATTACTTTCACAGAAAATCTCAAGATTTGTTGTTAGTTGCGAAGTCGTGTCCGACCCATCGCGACCCCATGGACAACACTCCTCCAGGCCTTCCTGTCCTCCACCATCCCCTGGAGTCCACTCAAGCTCACACCAACCACCTCTGTGACTCCCTCCAGCCCCTCATCCTCTGCCGTCCCCTTCTTCTTTTGCCATCAATTGTTCCCAGCATTAGGCTCTTCTCCAGGGAGCCCTTCCTTCTCACTAGGTGGCCAAAGTATTTGAGTTTCATCTTCAGGATCTGGCCTTCTGAAGAGCAGTCAGGGTTGATCTCCTCTAGGACTGACCAGTTTGATTGCCTTGCGGTCCAAGAGACTTGCAGGAGTCTCCTCCAGCACCACAATTCAAAGGCCTCAATCCTTCAGTGCTCAGCCTTCCTTATGGTCCAGCTTTCACAGCCATACATTGCAACTGGGAAAACCATAGCCTTGACTATACACACTTTTGTTGGCAGGGTGATGTCTCTGCTTTTTAGTATGCTGTCTAGATTTGCCATAGCTTTCCTCCCCAGGAGCAAGCGTCTTTTAATTTCTTGGCTGCAGTCCCCATCTGCGGTGATCTTGGAGCCCAGGAAAATAAATTCTGTCACTACCTCCATTTCTTCCCCATCTATTTGCCTGGAAGTGAGAGGACCGGATGCCATGATCTTAGTTTTCTTAATGTTGAGTTTCAGGCCAACTTTTGCACTCTCCTCCTTCACCCGCATCAAGAGGCTCTTTAGTTCCTCTTCACTTTCTGCCATGAGAGTGGTATCATCTGCATATCTGAGGTTGTTGATATTTCTCCCAGCAATCTTAATTCCAACTGCTGATTCATCTAGCCCTGCCTTTCTCATGATGTGCTCTGCATATAAGTTAAATAGGCAGGGCGACACTATACAGCCTTGCCAAACTCCTTTCTCAATTTTGAACCAATCAGTGGTTCCGTGTCCAGTTCTCACTGCTGCTTCTTGACTTGCATATAGGTTTCTCAAGAGACAAATAAGATGGTCTGGTACTCCCATCTCTTTAAGAACTTGCCACAGTTTGTTGTGATCCACACAAGCAAAGGCTTTAGCATAGTCAATGAAGTAGAAGTAGATGTTTTTCTGGAAGTCCCTGGCTTTCTCCATGATCCAGCGTATGTTGGGAATTTGATCTCTAGTTCCTCTACCTCTACAAAATCCTGCCTGTACTTCTGGTAGTTCTCAGTCCACATACTGCTGGAGCCTGGCTTGTAGGATTTTGAGCATCACTTTGCTAGCATGTGAAATTTATTTATTTATTTATTTAACAAATTTGTATGCCACCCCCTTGCAAACAAGCCTCAGGGCGGCTAACAACATAGAAGAGTACAATTTAAAAACAATAATTTAAAACTGGCCCATCTCAAGGTCTAAAAAAATAAAAATATATAAATATAGCAATAAATAACAATATAAAATTAATAATTTAACAATTAAAATATTTCTTAAATAAAAAGGTCTTTGCCTGGTGCCGAAAAGCAAATAATGATGGCACCAGGCGAGCCTCTCTGGGGAGCGCATTCCATAGGCGGGGCGCCACCGCAGAGAAAGCCCTCCTGCGGGTACTCACCCCCCTTATTTCTCTCACAGAGGGTTTCCGGAGAGAAATGAGTGCAATGGTGCGGTAATTTGAACATTCTTTGGCATTGCCTTTCTTTGGGATGGGAATGTAAACTGAGCTTTTCCAATCCTGTGGCCACTGTTGAATTTCCAAATTTGTTTGCATATTGAGTGTAGCACTTTTATGCATCGTCTTTTAAGATTTTGAATAGCTCAGCTGGAATACTGTCACCTCCACTAGCTTTGTTGTTGCTCAGACTTCCTAAGGCCCATTTGACTTCACATTCCAGGTTGTTTGGCTCGAGGTCAGTGACCACCCCATTGCGGTTATCAGGGATGTTAAGCTCTTTCTTGTATAGTTCCTCTGTGTAATCTTGCCACCTCTTCTTAATCTCTTCTGCCTGTTAGGTCCCTGCCATTTTGGTCCTTTATCATGCCCATCTTTGCATGAAATGTTCCCTGCATATCTTCAATTTTCTTGAAGAGCTCTCTGGTCCTCCCTATTCTATTGTTTTCTTCTATTTCTTTGCACTGTTCATTTAAGAAGGCATTCTTATCTCTTCTAGCTATTCTCTGGAATTCTGCATTCAATTGGGTGTATCTTTCTCTTTCTCCCTTGCCTTTTGCTTCTCTTCTTTCCTCAGCTATTTGTAAAGCTCCCTCAGACAGCCATTTTGCTTTCTTGCATTTCTTTTTCTTTGGGATGGTTTTAGTTGCTACCTTTTGTACATAGTTGTGAACCTCCGTCCATAGTTCTTCAGGCACTCTGTCTACCAGATCTAATTCCTTAAATCTATTTGTCACCTCTACTCTATATTCATCAGGGATATGATTTAGGTCATACCTGAGTGGCCTAGTGCTTTTCCCTACTTTCTTCAATTTTAGCCTAAATTTTGCAATGAGAAGCTCATGATCTGAGCCACAGTCAGCTCCTGGTCTAGTTTTTACTGACTGTATAGAGCTTCTCCATCTTTGGCTGCAGAGCACATAGTCAATCTGATTTCTGTGTTGACCGTCTGGTGATGTACATGTGTAGAGTTGTCTCTTGGGTTGTTGGAAAAAAGTGTTTGCTATGACCATCATATTCTCTTGACAAAATTCTTCCAGCCTGTGCCCTGCTTTATTTTGTACTCCAAGGCCAAACTTGCCTGTTAATCCGGTTATCTTTTGGCTTCCTACTTAGCATTCCAATCCCCCATGATGATAAAGACATCATTTTTGGGTGTTGATTCTAGAAGGTGTTGTGGTCCTTCATGGAACCGGTCATCTTTAGCCTCTTCAGCACCAGTGGTTGGGGCACAGACTTGGACTACTGTGATGTTGAATGGTTTGCCTTGGATTCGAACTGAGATCATTCTGTCATTTTGGAGGTTATATCCCAGTACTGCTTTTCCTACTCTTTTATTGACTATGAAGGCTACTCCATTTCTTCTGAGGGATTCTTGCTCACAGTAGTATACCTGATGGTCATCTGAATTAAATTCACCCATTCCTGTCCATTTTAGGTCACTGATTCCTAAGATGTCGATGTTCAGTCTTGTCATCTCTTGTTTGACCACTTCCAGCTTGCCTTGATTCGTGGATCTTACATTCCAGGTTCCTATGGAGTATAGATCTTTGCAGCATCGGACTTTCCTTTCACCACCAGATACATCCGCAACTGAGTGTCCTTTCGGCTTTGACCCAGTCACTTCATTCTTTCTGGTGCTACTAGTACTAGCCCTCCGCTCTTCCCCAGTAGCATATTGGACACCTTCCGACCTGAGGGGCTCATCTTCCAGCGTCGTATCTTTTTGCCTTTTGGTACTGCCCATGGGGTTTTCATGGCAAGGATACTGGGGTGGGTTGCCATTTCCTTCCCAGTGGATCACGTTTTGTCAGCGCTCTCTGCTATGACCTGTCCGTCTTGGGTGGCCCCGCACGGCATGGCTCATAGCTTCATTGAGCTACGCAAGCCCCTTCGCCACGACAAGGCAGTGATCCATGAAGGAGAATCTCAAGATGGTTGATAATAATGAAAACTTACAATTTACAGCACTATATATCTATTTAGATATAGATATAAATTGACAATTAAAATATTGATTAAATGTTAATAATTAAAAACTGGACTAATAGAAAGGTTTTGGCCTGGTGCCAGAACAAATAAAGTGGCAGCACCAGGTGCACCTCTCTGAAAAATGAGTTCCATGCTTGGGGTGCTGCAGTGGAATCCTGCTCGTAACGGCCCTCCTCGCCTCTTTCAAGGAGGGCTCTCGGAGAAGGCCTCTTAAGGCCCAGGCAGGCTCATACAGGAGGAGGCATTCCTTAGATATCCAGGCCCTGAACCATGTAGGGCTTTATATGCCCTGATCAGGTCTGGATTGCAGTTGGCAGCCAGCATGACTGGCATGAGACCGGCGCGAGGTGGTCGTGTCTGCCAGTCCCAGGCAGCCACCTGGCAGCTCTACTTCGAAGCAGTTGCAGTGCCCAAACTCTTCAGGGGCAGCCCCATGTCCAGCCTGTTACGCAGTCCAAGCGGGAGCTTGCCAGTGCTAGGACTCCACTCTCCGGGTGAGGGTGCAGCAGATGGACGAGCCTCAGCTGGGGGAAGGCACTCCTTGCCTGGAATCCCAGGGGCAGCTGCACACCCTGTCCCTTGGGGAGTGCGACCCCGTCCAAGCCTGCACAGCCCGCAGCCCTCCCGCCTTGTCTGGATTCAGCGTCAGTGAATTGGCCCTCGTCCAGCCCATCACGCCGTCCAGCCGCCGCCGCCTCACCTGGATTGGCTGAGAGGCGGAGCTGTGTGCTGTCAGCACACTGGCGCCTCCGCAGCCCAAACCTCCGGATGGCCTCTCCCGGCGGATTCATGTGGAGGCCGAACAGCACAGGGGATAAAATGGAACCAGCGGGACCCCGTGGCGTTACGGCATGGCGCTGAGCCACACTGCCCTAGAGACGCCACCTGGAATCGGCTGCCCAGGTAGGAGCAGAACCACCGCAGAGCACCGCCTCCTGCTCCCGACCTGGCCAGCCTCTCCAAAGGAAACCAGTCGAGCGAATCGAACGCTGCCGGGAGAGCTAATGGACACGCGCCCCTTTCGCTCTTGCAGCAAAGACCGTCCCACGGGGCGGCCAGGGCAGTTTCTGTCCCACACCAGGCCTGAGGCCGGACTGACCTGGGTCCGGGCGGGCGGTTTCCCCCAAGAGCGCCTGGGTTGTCCAGCCACCACCCACTCGAGCACCTTGCCCGGAACGGGATGTCAGCCACCGGCCTGTAATTGGCGACATCCTCCGGGTCCGGGTTCGCCTCCTTCAAGAGAGGCCTGATCACCACCTCCCTCCTTCTAAGGAGAGGGGGCTGAGCCCCCTCCGAGAGGCGTTGGCGACCCGCTGGAGCCACGGCTGCATCCCTGCCCTGGCTTTGGGGAGCAGCCTGGAAGGGCAAGAGTCGAGTATGCAGGAAGGGAGGCGAACCTGTCCAAGCCCCCTGTCCACATTTCATTTTCCTGTGCAACCTCCCAGTATCAGGAGATCTGGGAACACGAGGAACATCTGCCTGTGTGAACCCCTGGACAGGGTCTGAGGCAGGGTCTTTTACCATTACCTCTGGGGCAATGTCTGTTCTTCACCTCACAGGCCTTCACCCCACCCCGAGGAGGATGCTTAGCCAGGGCTCCTCTGCGTGCGTGAGCGGTCGCTCCCCAAAGGCTCTTCAGCAGTTGTTGCCCGGTGCCCCGGCCCGTTCTCTCCTGGTCACTGCCTTGATTTGCCCCCACCTCTGCGCGATTACGCAGGGCACTGTCCACTTGGCTCTCGTTCTCGAAGAGGCCATACATCACTGTCCGTTTTTGGGAGTCCGACAGATGCTTTGTTAATGGGAGACGACGTTGTTTTGCCTTTTGACGCTTCATTCATGCATTTGCTGGTGATTAGTGCATGAATTATTGCTGTAATTAGCTGGCAGATCTGGCGAGCCCTGGCAGTGAGTGCAGGCATGGCCGCGGAGCGTCCGATGCTGCCATGCATGCAAAGACTAGACAGACGTCTCCGCTGGTGCGCCCCTTCCTCACTGATCGCCTCCCCTCCCCCCTCCCTGCTTTTAGTTCTCCCTCCTTTCCCCAGTGCCCTTAGATACCCATTCTTTCCCCCCTTGTTCTCCTATCAGGGAAAAATGATCGCTCTATTTGTTCTGCCTAAAATTACTGTCACTGTGAAGGATGGAAGCTGTAACAGGGGCTTTGATCGCAAGCTGTTCTTTTTCTGTCTCCTCACTGCCTTCGCTGACGCTCTCCCATTGATCCCGAGGTCTCGGACTCATCAAACAGGTTGAAAGAGTGACATTTCCAGCACAAGGCTCAACACACCAAAGGAGGCGTAGCTAACAATTAACAAGTTTCTGGGTAAATTCAGAGCCAGGGATTTGCAGGAGGAAAGACAGGCAGAGTCTTGGAGGTGGGTTGCCCGAGGAGGAGGAACAAGGGAGCAGAGACCTCAGCCCCACGATAGGTGCAGGTTCTTTCTACAAGCCTGAATCAAATCTATTTGTGCTTCAGTCAGTCTGTATTGAGAAGGCAAAGCTGAAGGATGTCGCAGATCCCCCTTTGCACCACATCAGCCCTGTACCTGGTGGCTGCAAGGATGAAAGCTCTGCTGGCTCAGACAACAAGACAAGCCACCCTCCTTTGTTCTCATAGGTGGGCAGCTTTGTCATTGGACAGGCGCTGCTTCTCTACACATGGCTTGTTTCTTCGGACAAGTTGCCCTGCCGTTTGGTTTTGAGGCTGTTTTGAGTTGTATTCATTGTATTTGCACCACACTTTTTTTCCCTTTCGGGGAACTCATGGTGGCTTACACAATTTTCCTACCCTCCATCAGCCCTGTGAGGTAGGTTGGGCTAAGAGCCTGTGATGGGCCCTAAGTCACCCAGCGAGACAGAGTCCCAGTCCCAGGGTCCCAACCACAATGCCACCTGGTTGCCACCCTGGTGGTTGGTCATGTCATCCAAGCAGGGGTGATGCACCCACCACAGGCGAGGTCCTACCACAGCCCCTTGCTTGGCAAGAGTGGCCACACCCCCATGAGAGGGAGGGAGGCTCCTCTGATGAGCAGCTCCCTTGCGAAAACCATCAACCCAAACAGAGACGCTTTGTGTGACCCGCCACCTTCTAAGCCCAAGCAATGATCCTGGCACAGAGCAAAGCAAGGCCCCCCTGACCTGCTCTCCCCATCATGGAAGGCCCCCCCTGGGTAGTTTGGGCCCGCCTCCTCCTCTGGAGGCATCATAGGGTTTAGTCCCGAAAGGTGGGAGAGCTCCCACGGAAGGGAATGCCAGTTTAATCGGTTTTGCTTTGCTCCCTGGGACTTTAGAAGGGCCTGGACTATACGGAGGGGCGAATGGGCACTCGGAAGCATGGAGTGGCAGCCAGACTGGCTCACCTCAGGCGGGGCTCTGAGTGCTCCCCCATTTGAGGAGGGGCAGGCAGCGCTCTCAGGGGCCTGGCACAGAACAGCCAAGGGCAGCCCAGAACGGTGGCGCCCCGAGCCTTCAGAGCTCGCATGACACAGACAACTCGGCAGCAGGTCAACTGGGAGTTCCTATGAGTTTCTTAGGTTTCTTATAAAAACATATGGGATTCTTTTTTTTTTGGAGGGGGGAGTTGATATATAATAATGATGTGCCAATAAATGATATATGCTGATAAATTTGATATGATAAGATGATAAGGATCAAACAGTAAGCTCAATAAGCCTCAACATTTAGCTTATTACAGTATTGGTGAAAAAAGACTTTTAAAAGCACATTTGGAAAGATTTTACTTAAAACAATGAATTTTTCAGAATTTGGCAATTTCCCTCAATCACAGTTCATGGCTTGGCAGTTGTGCAAGCCACTTGGAAAGCAGAAAGAAAAATCAGAGTAGGGCCAAAGGCCACAGTGCCATGTTTCCTCCTAACCTGAACCAGAATGCCGTGCTGGGGGGTGGGGTGAGCTTTGGGGAGCTGGAGCAAAGCTGGGGCTCAGGCCCTCCCAACACCACCACTCTGTTTCTGCAAGACCGGGTGGGGGGATTCAGCAGGACTCCACTTCAGTTTGTGTGATTCCTGGCTTGCTGTTATGTATGAACAGGAACTGTGGTTTAAGAAGAAGCCAACTAAACAAGCCAAGTTTTGCAGCTGGTTTGTTTGACAATTGTCTGTGTGAAGCCAAGCCAAGAATGGTAGAAGCCGCAATTTAATCCTGGTTAAGTCCACCCCTTGCCACTGGGGAGAGGCTGTGCTCAGACTCACGGAGCCTAATCCACCCATGCTAAATCTGAGCTTAGTGTTATCCCCACAGAACTGGCAAGTTGAAACTTCAGCTATCCAAGTTGCTATGAAGTATAAATAGCCATATGGAAAAATGCGGAGTCCCTGACTGCCTCGAAGTGGATGGCGTCCCTGCTGCATCTTTGCAGGATGGGGTCGTGCCAAGCGAAGCGAAAGCAACCCTGCCACAGATAGCGGCACTCTAATTAGGGCTTGCGGGTGCTTCCACAATCACATTGCAAGGCTGCCATGAGCAAGGATAATTAGGAGGCCTTGGAAAACAGCCACCTGTCAAGTGGGACTCCCAGCCTCCGTCTGAGCTCAAGGCTGTAATTTCAGGATGTCACACTGAACAAGGGTACACCTCCCCTTAAAATAGACACCGCCCCCCCCCCCCCCCAGAGTTGGCCTGGCAGGTTCTGCACAGTTACGGGAAGGAGCTCTCGAGGAACTGGAGCTCCTGGGAAGATAAGCAGGAGGTGGGAATGCAGAGCAAACTGAGAGCGGCTTGTACCTTCTCTGTTGCCAGGTGCCTTGTGGGTACGAGAAAAGCCAGTGAGCAGCAGACAGACAGAAAAAGCCTGGTGGCCGACTTTTCCCTCTCCTCCGCCTTCATTCCTCCACTGAAGGGGCTTCCAGTTAAGGCTCTCATCATGCAATTGCCCTGCCTCGTCCATGGAACCTCAGCAGGGTTGAGATGGCCTTATTTCCCTCTGGAAACCTTCCTGTGTTTTTTTTCTGTGCTTCTGTTCTTTTTCTTGTCAAGAAAATAACTCAGTTTAGGAGGAAAATACAGAACGGCTTATTCCTTTGTTGAGTGGTTGTGCTTCTGTGATAGAAGGGATGCTGCTTAAATATAGTAAAACCCCTAAGAGGTTCCCCTACAGACCCCGAGAGGTTCATGTCCAAAGGGCAGAGAAATGGATGGGAACTCCCCTCAGCAACTCGTGGGTGGCCGACCGGCATACAGCTTAAAGGCCTTTCAGGACCTTGGAAAGCTTTACGAAACCTCGAGAAGGAAATACAGTGGGACCTCGGCTTGCCAACTTAATCCGTTCCAGGACTCTGGTCGTGACCCAAATTGGTCGTGAGCCAAGTCAAATTTCCCCATAAGGGTCAATGTAAATAAGGTTAATCCGTTCTGCAACTATTTTTTTTACTCACAAAAATGTGAAGCAAAGTGACAAAGAACAACAAAGATTGCAGCCATCTCCCCCCACCTGCCAGCGATCGTGTGGGGGGTGGGTGGGGGGAGATGGGCACGATTGTGGGCGCGCTCAGGCAGGGAACATGGGCACAATCACAACCATCTCCCTCCCCCCAGCACGATCGTGGCCATTGGCCCCTCCCCGCCGCACATGCAGGGAAGGCGGGCACACTCCCGATCGTCACCCGATGCGGAGTTTGTGACCTGCAGCAAAATTTTTATGGAATTTCTGTTTGCTACCTGATTTGGTTGTGAACTGAGGTGTTCAGGAGCCAAGGTCCCACTGTAAAGGGTTGGCCACAGCATCCCTCATAGGCGGAAGGGGAAAAAGTGTGTGTGTGGGGGGGAGAAGCATGAGAGGGTTCACACTTTAATGTGCCGTCACTCTCTCGTTTGTGTGTAATGCGGATGCCGGTGTGCGTGCGTTCCCTGAGCACAGGTGCTTTACAGCAGACTTTCCCTGGCTGTAACGATAGAAGGGCTTGAATTTAGGCAGTGGACTGAGAGGATCCACTAAGGGACTTAAGTGGGCTCACCGTAGTTCCATGATTTCACTGGGTTCATTCTAAGCATGACTAAGATGGGGTTTTGGGCAGTGAACTAATAACCACCAATTTGCTGTCATTCAAGACACCTGAAAGACACCTGAAAACTTCCTGCTGGGGGGAACAGACCCTCTGCATCGCCTGCCTAAATATCTGAACTTTCCATCTTGATATTTTTGAGCCATGGCTTTCCTGATTCCTATTGGCTTAACTGGAGAGGAGTGTACTTCTGAGCAGGTGCAGAGTGGTCTCCTTATGCCACTGAGAAGGGCTCCAGGCAGGAGCTTGTGCAGGCCTGAGTCTCAAGGGACCCCTCCTTTCCTGCTGCATGTGCTGCACTTCCAAGCTACAATTTTGTGTTCTGTTTGCCCACGAATTATTTTCGAGCCTCTCTTAGGTACTTGCTGGCAGGTGAAGCAGGACCCCCTGCTGACAGGTATTGTAGATCTCTCCCGGACTGATAGGTAGTCGACATTAATCTGGGATATTCTTCTTTATTATGGATTTCTTGTCACGATCGGCCTCAGCTGCCGTCTCTGCAGCTACAACAAGGCCTCCTGCTTCCAGCCAGAGCTAGCCAGGTACAGGCTGGCCATTGGAGCAGAAGCGAAGCCCTGCCACTTGGCCACAAGGCAGAAAGGAAGCCAAGGAGCAAGAGGCTGCCGCGAGCCCAAATCATCCACTCACGCCGGGGATTTCTGGCGGCACTTCTGCACGGATCGCTGCTTTCCCCAGAGTTTATCCTAATGTGCAGCTAGACATATTTTGTGCAGTTGTAAGATGATAACGATGATATTAATACATTTTACAGGGAGGTTAAGTTGTTGTGCAGTGGGGAATATGGATACTCATCTTTGTTGTTTTACACTGGGAAAATTCTGGGAGCTGCTCATGCCCTGGAGATGGATGGAGCAGCTGGGAACAGTGCCCAGCACACACCCGGGTCCTGGGCGAACTTTCTCATAGTGCCTCCCCACCTCCGTGTCAGGTGCTGGTTGGCTGGGTCAAGCTGTCTTACTGATGTAGCAGAATGGCCAGGTCTCGAGGGCAATGAGGGCAGGCTCCTGGGGGAGTGAAGCAACTTCCGATCAGGGAGCGTGCCCAGGTCAGTGGCCACCTGCCCTGACGCCGCGGAGCTGATGTAGCGAAGGCAGGGGCCCTGCCAGGGTGCCCGGGCTGCCTGTTTCGCAGAGGAGAGTCCTCTGTCACAGGCCGGCCACAGGGCCATGCTTGCAGGGGAAGGGTGTGCTGCCCAGCTCGGTTCAATGCCAGAGCAACACAGTGCCGGTGAAGAGCAAGCAGCGTTGCCCAGCCACAGGTGGGAGGGCTGGCCGGACAGGTGGGCACGTGCGCGGTCCCGCCCCTCCGCAGTAAGAGTGGCTGCGTTGCTATTGGAATTGGAATCATTATTTACAACGCGCATGGATGCTTATTAACCAGCACATGCAAATTATACGCACATTTGCGCCATCTGAGAACCATTGTGGTATAGTGGCAGAGAGGGCGGGAACAGCCACTTGGGTGACTCTGGGCAGATCGCACACTCTCAGCCCAACCTTCCTCACAGGGTCTCCTCATCCGTCCATCCGTCCATCCGTCCGTCCATCCAGCTTGTATTCCACTGTACTAGTCCGAAGGCTCTCCAAGTGGATTACAATGTTACATAAAATAACAATATTTCATAAAATAGCAATAATAAAAGCAACCGACAATAAAACTGAGAAATACGCAGCTAAAGTCAGATATCAATAAGTTAAAACACATTAAAGGTAAAAAACAGTATTCGAACCGGCGACCTTTCGATCTCCCTGCCCAGCAGCACAGCGGTTTGAACCACTGCGCCACCTGCAGTCCCATAAATAATATCCAAGTATAAAACCAATTGTTAAAGTGTCTGGACAAGAGGGCCATTTTTGTCTGGCGCCGAAAAGGCTGCATCGATGGGGCCGGGCCAGCTGCTCTCAGAAGGCCATTCCCTAAATGAGGGCAGCCACCAACAAGGCCTCAGTTCTATTTGCCATCCTGTTTACTTCCTTATACATAATAAATAAACTAATCTTATCCCACCTTTTTCTCACAAAGAGCCAAGAGTATCTTACATCATTCTCCTCCTCCTACTCCCAATCTTATCCCCTAACAACAGAATGATGTAAGCTTCTTTGAGTTCATTATAAGAAAAAAACAGGATATAAATCCAGTCTAGTCCAGGACATCCGTCCGTCCGTTTTTTGACCTTTTTTCCAGGGATGCATTTCTTCTTTTCAGCCACTCCCAAATGGCCATCCTGGTGTCTTCCCATCGGAACTCAGAGAAAAGTGAATTCTTGATCATTTGGAGACGGGGATGGGCTGTTTTGGTGGCAATTTTCTTTGGCTTTTTGATTCATTTTGGACAAAATGGGAGCCTGGGGGTGGCAGTGCCTTTTCCTCCCCCACACCAGACCGCCCCCCCTCGCCTGCACTGGATGCAACGTGTTGCCACAAAGTCCCGTGAGCTGCACACGAATTCATCCCTCCAATTCCAGTTGCCACGGGAAGGAATTTGGCTCAGCCAGGGCAGCCGGGGGGCGGGGGGGAACGGGACGTGGGAAGCACCTCTGCCGCTCCCGTGTGCCTGTGAGCCGAGCAGAGGCTTGGCGCTGCCTCCCTATTCCCAGTGCTTAATTTTTTCCATGCGCTGCCGCCCCCCACTGCGTAGGACGATTTATTTCCTTCGTATGTAACAGGCAGAGGGGGTGCATAATTTTTGTCAGCTTGTATCAGACTTTGATAAAGTGGATTACTCGGGTGCCTCATCAAATACTCCTTTAAGTTTAATGACTTGTCTGTTGCCGAGATCTTTTCCTGGCAGAACTCTTCTGCCTTGCACAGAAGATAAAGTCTAATTGTTGATTTCAGATGATGGAATTTTTTTACTGAGATTGCCCACGGTTCAGCCTCCATTTCCCCAGATCCATTTGGTAACAAGCCAGTGCAGTAAGACCCTGGGAGCGAATGAAGGGCCTTGAACTACGTTGACTGGCTGACCTCTTTTGCTCTAGGCGCCCCTTCTAAGTGCTGTTTCTGATCTGGATCTGGCACTCTGTGGGGCTCAGGAGCTTCTTAAAACAGCTGATCTGGTCCTCAGTCCCTCATCCCTGCCTTTGTCCAACCGCCTTTGGGCACGGTGGCCTTTGAGGAGGGGCTGGTTGGTGTGCAGCCACAGCCAAACCAAAGTCCGCCACCACGCCTACAACTGGGGAAGTCTGGCGACTGTGCCCACCCTAAGTCCTTTGGGCTGCCTTTCCTTGGAAGCAGGTGCATATATATCTGCTATGACTTCCTTTCCTCCCCTTTCTCTGAATACTATTTTACTTCAGGGAGTCAAGTTTCTGTCAGCTCAAGGGCCAAATTCTCTATTGCAGAAACTCCCAGAATTGGGCAGAGCCAAAGGCCAAAGGGGTGGGCCCAAAATACCCCCCCCCCCAGCATAACTTACTTCACATCCCTGTGTGCACGAGTAAAAGCAGAGTTCGCAGAAGTTGCCCAGTCTGCGCTGAAGCTCGGTCTCTCTTGTGCCCGTTTCAGATTGGCATCTCCGCCCTTTTGCATGAGCATTTCTGCATCGTTCCCCAGCCATTTGCATCCATTCTGTGCATTATAGGAAAGGATGCCTTCCCTTTGCATTGACTGAAACACAGGTGCACACTTTTCAAAAGCACGCACATTTATGCACGTGTGCCAGAGGTTCATATGCTTGAATGCAGTTTTGGTTTTTTGTGCGGGGTGGGGAGGATCCATGAATCACATCGAAAGCTCGGCTTTGCACGGACATCAACGGCAGATTGCATTTGAGTCTGTTTCAGTCCAGAAGGTGCAAACAGGATCAAACCTGAAAAGCATGACCTGAGATGAATTTCTCCCCTATCCCGAGCATCTTCCTAGTCCCACCGCTTACGGGGCGTTGGGTGTTGACCTTGGAATCCATCCTGATGCTTCAGTTTGAACGACTTACTTCCACGGCAAGCACGGGGATGCCGCCCAGGCGGGCTTTCTAAGGCACCGAGCTATCTTGTCCCAGGTCCTTCTGAGAAAATGGGGCCACTTAGGGATGTCCAAATGGGAGGGGGTCTACCCCACCTGCATCTCTGTGCAGCCACCAGGATCTGAACCACTCTGCAGCCCCAGGCAAAGTCCCCGGCTCGGCTGGAGCTCCCAGACCCTGAGCACCAGCTCTGGTGCCTGGGGAGGAGCTGCGCACGAACGGTCCCTTCCCTCCACCCTTTGCCTCACCAAGGAAGTTCGCCCTGACTTGCTGTGGTCCTTCCTGGATGCTGCCAGAACCCCCATCCTGCTTCACTGGGCCCTGCCTGCCCACCTCACTCTGCCCTGCGGGTGGACCCCGTCAGCCTTACTTCACCCAGGTACCTGTGCTTCTCTGGTCGGCCTCGTGTCCCTGTTCTTTCCCTGGTCTTGTCTTCCTGGTGGCTGACGCCAGGCGCTCTGTTGACTACGCCTGTCCTTTTGGCCCTCAACTAGGCCTTGCACTGTTCTTGGATCGTGCCTGGGCTTGCAGCCCTCCACCAGACTCTCCTCGCCCTAGGCGCTGCTGCCGGGCTCTGCCCTGGTTCCTGCCACCTGCCGCCTAGACTCTGACAAGAGCGGCTAAGCCGGCAGCAGCCAGGGCTGCAGGTCCAAGCCAGGGTTCATGGAGGGTCTCCCGCGCCCAGGCTTGCTGCTTGCCGGCACTCCCGGAGAACACTTGGCCTCACGGCTGCATCAAGGAGGCCCCTGCCGGTCACATGGCTTAGGCCACCCAGCCGAGCCGTGCCGAGATTTCCTGTGGCTCCCAGAGTGGCCCCGCGGCTCTGCTTGAGAGGCAAACGGGTGACATCTCGGCCCTCGTGCCAGAGCAGGCCCTCCCGGTCTCTTTCCCTCCGTGCCAGAGGACAATTGGATGCCTCTCCTTAGATGCCTCCTTTCCTCCCTGATTGGATTTTGCTTATCCTTTTTTTGACTTTCCTGTTAACTGAATGCGCAGGCCAAAGGGCAAGCTGCTCCATCAACAAGATCGGATGCTGCGCAAGAGCAAACGAGAGAGCTGTCTAGTTTACTTTCCCTCTGCCCTTGATGATGCTCGTCAAAGGCTCCTCAGCCACTCCGAAGTGCTTGGGGGCCTCCTTTCAGAGAAGCACTGCTTGCTTGGTTGGCCAGATATGTCCCCCAATGGTAGCAATACCCTGACACTTTTCTCTTGATGATGCTGCATTTTCCGGGTAGGGAAACATTCCCCGCTGATGGACAGCTCTCCCCGGCCCCCTCCCCACCCCTCTCCCCTGTTCCGCTTTTGTGGTCCAGCAGCCAGAAGCTCTTTATCTCTCATTCCTTCCTTTCTAGCAGTCACCAGCAGTCACATCCTGAATTCTGCTCAGTAGCATCCTTTGTTCTCCTGCATCTGGCAGAGCATTTTCATATTAAGGTCATGAGCATCAAAAGGACTCCGTCTAGGGAAGGAAAAAGCTTGCCCCCTCCCCAGCCTGCCCTGCTGCTACATATTCCCAGAGCCGTGGCTCAAAGGCAGAGCAATCGGGATGGGCCTGCATGGTCCCACTTCAGAAATTGGACAGCAGGAATGGCAGAGAAGCACACTTGCCCAGGGTTCCCAAGATGTTCCAACGATGAGGTGTGTGCTAGCGGTGTACCCCGGTGTCTGTCAGGGAGCCCCTTTCCTTCTCCGTGCCTTGCTCTAAGCTCTGCAGTAATGAGTTAGTCAGCCACCTCTGGGGGGAAAAGGCAACTGGCAAGCACAGTGTGAAGCGTCCACCCAAGAACTGGTGTTCACACTGGTGTTCCCAGTTCACAAACTGAGTTTCCTCCAGCTGGCCAAAGCGTGGTGGAAAACTTGGCGTGCCGTGGCTGCACGGCCTTCTCCAGGAGCCTCGGCTTCTGCCTCTCTGCTCGAAGAGCTGTGTCCCCAAGGGCGGGGGCATGACCGGAGCACCGCCCCCCTTCTGAGCTGCAAGACATCAAGCACAACAGGCTGCGGCTGATTCACCCACGGAGCCCAGACATTGAGGCTCAGAGGGAGGCCCTGCTGGGGGCCACTGCTGAGCCCCCCGGAGGGCCTGGATGAGCTGCTCCACCGCTTTCACAGTCGGGGTTGCATCCACACCTGCGTGGTCTGCCAGGGCCCGTCCCAGCTGGGCAGGCAAGAGTTCCTGCCGAACCCAGATGCAGCGAAGCCATGGAACTCAGCTCGAAAGCTTCTGGAGAGCGGCCTCATGGGGCTGCAGAGATCTGCAGGAGGCAACGAAGGAACCCTGGGTCACATTCCCAAAGCATTTGAGGCTCTCCACCAGAGCCATTAAGAAGGCGCTACAGGAGATGAAGGATTTGAACCTGAGGGGACAAGAGACGGCTTAGCTGCTCAGAGAGATGAAATATCCGTCTTTACTGAGGTTGTTCACAAGGCGCTAATTAGCAACTAAGGCGTGTGTTGCCTGCCTCACGATGTTCAGGGACCTGTTGGAACGTGACGATTCCCGGGACTGTGAGGAGGCGAAGGAGGAGGAGGAGGATCAGGAGAGCTTGTGAGGCCGGTGGGTCTGGCCCTCGAGAGGGTCAGGGTTTGGTTCCATTCTGAAGCTTGGAAGGAAATGTTGACATGTATGATCCAACTCCAACCCAGTTTAGTAAGTGGCCTTGGTACAGTTATCTGTCCAGCTGCTAGGGAACTAAAGGTGTGTACTGAAACTGCATTTATTTTTCATTGCTTGAACCCAACTGCAACGGATTCTTTGGTGTCTTTTTAAATTGTTTGATGAATTCCTGTGAACCACCCAGAATGCTTTGGCTATTGAGCCAGACAGAATAACTATGGAATGCGCTCCCCAGAGAGGCTCGCCTGGCGCCGTCATTATTTGCTTTTCAGCGCCAGACGAAGACCTTTTTATTTAAGAAATATTTTAATTGTTAATTTATTAATTTATTAATTTAATTGTAAATTTTAAAGTCGATTTAGATTATTTATAGTTTTTAATTGTGACTAGGAGATGGGCCAATTTTAAATTGTTTATGGTTTTGGATTTTTGGTTTGTTTGTTTGTTTGTTTTTTGTACATGTTGTTAGCCGCCCCGAGGCTAGTTGGCAAGGGGCGGCATAGAAATGTGTAAAATAAATAAATAAATAATAAACTAACTAACTAACAACAACAATTGTGTATGCTAATCCTGGCGGGTCTCAATTCCTTCAGAAGACTTTACACACATATAGTAAAGACTTTGCACTTGTGGTTCTGTGAACTGTAAAGCTCTTTGCAGCGCCTTGCGCTGGAGTAAGGAAAAGGGTCCTAGGGCACGAAAATGCTGGGGCCACCACAGGGGAAAGCAGGCAGAGGTTCACCAGGGCCTTCTCCAGCTGGCCTGCCCCACTGTGGGAGGCAAGAGGTCCTGGAGGGTCTGTCAGTCCTGCAGAGACTGGAGACAGTGCTTTCCCTTTCCCTGCACCATCCCTGCCTTTTCTGAGCACGCCATGTCTGTTCAGGCGGCAAGCCTCAAAGTAGGGGCTGTGTTACTTTACTAACCAATTGTGAGTCACTCTGGGAGACTTTTGTTTTTAGTTGAGGAGAGGGATGTTTTTTAAAACAACACAGAATTTAAAAAAGAATGCATTGAGATAAACAGACCCAAGCATTACTGGTTTGGGGGGCAAGAACAGGATGGAGTGTTGGCTCCCATTCCATTCCAAGCAAGAATCTCTAACTTGCTTCAAACATTTCACAAAGTGTGGGGAAAACCCACGGTGGATAGGGCCACCCCACCTCTCTCTCTCTCTCGTCCTATCATTCTCTCTCTCCCCCCCTGTCCCCCACTCCTCCTCTTCCTCCTGCACAAGTCCATTCCCCAACAGGGCTTCAGAGGAAGGATCTGCACATCGCAACTGATTATCCCCATTCCTTGAGACGACCCGGCCTCCTCCCGCCGCCACTTCATTCTGCATGCCATATTTTATCTGGCGGAGAGCTCTTCCCTCGCCCTCTCCCTGCCCCCACAGTCTCTCTCACTGGCAGTGCAGGACTGTGATAAGGGGAGCTTTCCGCTCTCCCATCACCTCTGGTGATTGATCGGCTGTCGGCCTCCAATCCCCAGCTGTCAGTCAAGGCTTAATCCGCAACTTGAGCACATTCTCTTCGGTGACAAGAAACTGACACAGTTTCCATTGCGCTTAATCAGCTTTTTATACTTAATATCCTATCTGAAGGCACCTGCATTCCTCTTTTAGGAGCAGAGACTCACCAGAAATAGCTCCTGTGTCCCATCAGGATGGGAGCTGAGTTGGGGAAAATGAAAAACCCTGAACTCGTGCATTGCCCTCAGACAGAATAATTTAACAGTGGAAATGCCATCTCTCATCTCGAGAAAACCACGGGGAAAATGGCGCATTATTGACGCCCATCGAGTTCTCTCTCTTGAAGTCTTGTGGTCGGTCGTCTGCTGCAAAGGAAAAAGGAAAACGACGAAGGGAGGGAGGGAGGCTGCAGGCTTCAGGGCAGGAAATGCAAAGGGATTTCGGAGGTCCCTGCTCAGGCAAACATCTGCAGAATTTAGGGGAACTGAGAGCAGTGCGGCTTTCTCTAGAGGACTTTGGGCAAAATGTGCTTCCAGATGGAGCTTCCGTGCTCCTATGCCAGCACCCCTCTTCCTGTGGCTTTGGCGCATCCAGCTTCTCCGCCCAAGAGCTCCTGCTCCCCGGCACGGTTCTGCCCACTTTCCTCTGCGGCCTCCTGCATGGCCTCCATGCAACCCCCTCCCGTATTTCCTCGGCATCCCTCTTCTGAACTCATCTGCATCAGGAGCATCCTCCTGGCCCCCATATCTTCCTGGTGCTCGGCCAGAGTGGGTGCCATCGCTATTTCCCAGTGTCTGTTCCTCTGTTCCCAGAAGTGCCTGCTGGTGGAACGGAGCAGCCCAGAAACTGTGTACGAGCAGCCACTTCCTTGGACCACGAGGATCCCATTTCTGGAGGCCAGGCATCCCTGTGGAGGGAGAGGCCACAATGCAGCCAGTGGCTCCCCAGACACGCTTGTTTCCCATTTGGCTTCCTTCAGGCACCCCCTTCTCTGTTGCTCCGTCCAGAACTCTTGTGCTGGCAGGATGCGGTCTGTCTCTCCTGAGAGCTGCCTTCCAGGCAGGGCCTTCTCTCCCGCAGGGCAAAGCTGCTCCTCTGAAGTGAGAATCTTATTTCTGGTGCACTAAAACATCAAAATGCCTCGGATACACAGTCCTCTTTGGAAAACGCTCCCTCTCAGTTGCGCACGAGGGGCGCGGCCAGGAACTCCAGCAGCGGGCTTGGGAGGCAGCAGGGTCCAACGAGGGGCAGCTCTCGGCCACAGAGGAGCAGCAGGGGCTGCGGCCCGCCTTGGCAAGTCGGCTTCAGCAGCCTCGAGGTCCAGCGAGTCCCGTGTCAAAGGGACCTGAGAGGTGCCTTCATACTATGCCAGACCGTTTCTCCATTTACAGCCCGGTGCACTGCAGATGTTCCGGGCTCCACGTTCCAGCAGTCCCCGACAGTCAGTCATGCTGGCAGCCCCTGGAGGACACCCCTTCCTTTCCCTGAGGAAGCCTGCATGTGCCCCGGGGTGCTGGGAACGGAACCTGGAATAGGTTGCATGCAAAGCAGGGGCTCATCCTTTGCGCTACCCCTTCTCTGTAGCTGAAAAGGGAGCCAGACACAGTCAAGCTTGGAATCGAGGAACATAGGAAGGTTCTACTCAGCCCATCCCGCTGGCTCCAGCCTTCCTGAAGCTGATGGTGCATTGCAGTGCTGGACTGCAGTGCCCATCATTCCCATCGGCAGTCCCGTGCATCAAGTTGGGGAAGGTGTAAGAGAGGAGTCTGCCCCAGGCCTACCTGGAGAGCCAAGTGTAGGAGCTGGGACCTTAGCATCCAGAGCAGTTATTCTACCGGCAGGTGGAGGCTCTGAGGAAGGAGATTCGCAGGGCCTGGGAGCACGAGCCGGAGAAGCCAAGCTGAAGCCGAGCTCCCAAACCAGTGCTCTGCTTCCCAGGAAGGCTGCTTCCCTGTGCTCAGGCAGCTGTTCTCCGTCTCCTGAACTGGGCTTCCTGGTGAGCAGCCTGAAGAGGGCCAAGACACACGGGCTGGGGGAACTTGCTCTTCTCCTGCTAAATCCAGCCTTGATTTTTCATTTGGGCTCTATCTCTTAAACAAGTGTGAACAGTATTATTTTGTGACAACCACAGCTTTCTAACACTAATTTTATATTTTGGGATGCTTGTTGAATGGCTGGCGTTTGCTCTGAATTTGTTGACTTGCATTGTTTTCATTCGTAATACTCTGCTTTGGCGGTCGATATTTATTGTGAGGGGCTTTGGCCTATAAATAAACTTGAGCTAGCAAAGAAGTCTAGCGCTTTAAAGGATCACACCCAGGGACAGGCACAGCCGAGGATCCAGTCCCATGGAATTGTTGGCTTTTCGGGGTTCAGCTTGTTTTGTCCAGTTTCCACAAAAGTCTCTGAGGATTCTTTAAAAATTCTGAACAGAAGTTCAAACTGTTTAGAGCATGTTTGCTCAAGTATGCTCACTTTGGTGCACTTGCCTATGCCTGCATCTTCCGCCACTTGCGTTCCATGGCTCCACTGCGGCTCCGTGGGCACTTTTCTGAAATCACACATTCTGTGCACACATTTCACAGACACACATATTTTGGGGCACATCCCTCCTGCCTCCCCCTCAAGCTGCATCAGAGTAGTGTGGATTTCAGGTCACAACCCTGTCTTGGCTCAAGATGTGTGAATTTGCTAAATGTGCATTAAAAACTCGATGGACAGAATTTCTCACTTATCCTGAATGCTGTTCTGGCTTTGATGAGCCCTGGTATTATTAGATTTCACTCTCTAATAAGGCTTTAGCAAGATTATGCTGTCTACAGGGTTGAAATACATTTGACCTTTTTTGTTCTGCTCTTCCACCAAAACTCAGAAGTGAGGGCATCAGCCATCCAACCTCCCCAAAACTGTTTCCAAAAGCCAAATACCAGGCCTGAAACACGGATGGCAATAAGCAGGAAGAGAATGCTTCTGGGCACATGTGGGGCCCATTTCTTCATTACCGTGAAGAAATTACAAGAGTCCGGGAGAGGAGAACTTGATTTTCAAACCTGTGGATGGGGCTGTGGGTCAGAGCAGGCTGGGAGCCGGTGCAGGCCTGGATGGAGTGTATGTCTCCAGCACATGGCGCTCAAGACCAGGGGCCAGATGTGGGAGCGGGGTGTCTGTGCTGCAGTGCAGCGAGATGCAGGCTGTGCTTTCTCAGCCAGACTGGGGCAGAAGCCAAGCTTCCAGTTCATGCCCAAGTCCAGCACAGGCAAGACAGCAGCGTCCTACTGGCTGCCCGTTGCTGGGGTCGATAATGAGCACTGCCACAGGTGGCTGAGGAGCATCTGCTGCAGAGGGCCTTCCTCCATCGGGCGGCATCGTCTAGGTGAAGCGCTGCCCTGAGCAGTCGGTGTGAATCCATCGGAACTTTGCCTGTCACTGGACGGCTAACCGAGCACTAAGCACACACAGGCCGAGGTCTTGCGGTCGCTTCTACGCCTTTCCTTTATTTCTATTGCAGTTCTGTAAAATCGTGTGCCTGAAGACCTGCATCAGCGCATGCACATTGAACTTTGCACATTGAACGCTTAGGCACGCGTTCACCTTTTCTGGCGATACGCAAGTGGAGGGGACCTCCCAGGTGAGGCCTCGCTGTGCCTCAGAAGGCCACAGACCTGGGTGCTGCAAGGGCAGCCGCGGCCTCTTCCTCCCGCTGCTCCAGGTCTCCTCTCGAAGGTCTCGCCCAGCCAGAGCACCAGGCCTCAGTGAAGCACTTCGAGCAGGCGAACCTGTCAAAAGTAGCAGCCATCAAAACAGGAATGAACCGAGAAGCGCTTACGTCAGCATATTCCCGGGAAAAAACTTTTCAGTATAAATAAATGTAAAATGATTGCTCACCCTTCAGGGACCAACTCGCATTGCCACTTTCATTTGCTTTAATTAATTTAATAGCTTTATGATTGTAAGGAGATTAGCTGGGAGATGCAGTGATCTATATATAGAACTTAAAGATAGGGCTATATAGATAGATGCAGAATATAAAGGGCCTCCCGTCCCCCTAACACTAAGAAACAAGCAGAAGTTGGCTCTTGTCTGTCACCCTCCTCTTCGTTTTTTGAAAGCAGCACATTTTGTGGCTGGCAGGGGCAGGGGCGGGGGCGAGGGGAAACCGGTGCTGGAGCTTCATTACCATTCATGCGTTAGAGTTGCGGTAATTTACATTGGCAAGGAGAGCGAAGAATAGAAGGTGCTATAATGCGAGAAGATCAGCTGGCTTTTTAAATAGACGTGACTTGCCCAAGATGAAATAGGAGGGCCATCAGGCCTGCTCTGCCATCCCAATTGAATTAACAAGCAGCAGAGCGGTCCCAGCTCCTTCTCCTATGCTGCATGTGCTTGCGGTGGGCAATTTCCAGTCCAGGGCGGTCTCTTCCTGCACCCCTCCCTGCTTCCACCCCTCGCCCCTTGCCTCATTTTTTCCGTTTGAATATGGGGAGGAAGCTCCTCCAAACTGGAGGGCATCCATGCGTCGAGAGGTTAACAAGACCTGCTAATTTTGCTGTCTTAGCTGTCAGAGTCTGAAGGAGAGCAGCTCCCCAGCTCCCTGCAGCATGCGAAACAATTGGAAAACGATCCTGGCAACAGGGAGTTTGCGGAGGCAACGGAACGGAAATGCCAGTCTTTGGCTCTAGTCTGCTGGATCCACAGACACAGCCGATTCCTTGCGGACACGGGGCTCTTTGTCGTGACGTGCTCTGATCATTGCTGGAGCCAGTGTGGTCTAGTGGTTAGCGTGCTGGGAAGACTCGGGCTCTAGTCCCTGCCCAGCCACAAAGCTCACTTGATGGCTTTGGGCCGCTGGGTGGCTTTCAGCAGAACCTCCCTCCCAGGGGTGCTGTGTGGATGAAGTAGAGAAGGAGGGAGTCACGTATGTTGCGTTGGGCCCCTTGGAGCAAAAGCAGGAGATTCATGGGGCAAATGGCACACCTGCAGGCTGCTTCTTCTAGTATCCAGGGCTGGAGAAGGAGCACACGGAGAGAGACAGATCTGGGTACTCCAGAAGCGAAAGATGTTTTGGACTACAGCTCCCATAATCTCCAATAAAGATGTTTTGTAGCAAGGGATTCTGTGAGCTGTCATCTAAATGGGAGGGGATTAAGGTGTGCCCAGGTGGCCTTCTCCAGGATGCGGCGTAGCCTGTGCACCAGCCAGGGATGGTGAGGCCTCTCCTCTCCTGTTCCCCCACAAGCAATGAGCAAGAACAGCAGCAACCACCACCGGCGAACCTGCTCCTTTAGTAGGCCTGCAACCCCAACCAGGACCAGCTGTACCTTCAGTCTGGGACTGACTGTTCTGTCCACCCACAGAACTTCCATCTGGCCTGACTTGGGCCTCAACTAGCTGGCCCTCAACAAACCCAGCACTGCATTCAAACAACAGCTCAAGACTCTCACAGTCTCCATGGCAACAGCGGAGAAAGAGTGGCAGAGCCAGCTATCACCAGCGTAACGGGGCGACTCGACCCCCAGACTCTGGGCAATCAGTGCTGGAGCTTCGTGTGGATATTTCAGACCACAGGGGACAAAACAGAGCTCTGAGGAGTCTCTTCCACCAGCAGTACTTCCAAGCACCACCTTCTGGAAGCTTTCTACCAAATGCTCAGTCAAACCAGGACCCCTGCAAGACCCCCTGGTCCATGCTAGCTAAATGCCCCAGAAGGACACAGTGGGTACTTGTACTGAACATGCTGAAAGATGCAGCAGACACAGCAGGGATGAAGGCCGTCTCTCCAGTTTCAGGGAAGTCATCTGCCAAGGCAGCTATGGCTGCTTCCAGCCTGAAAACCAGACCAGAACCCAGACTGAGATGCTAACATTTTAATCATTAGACAAATGCATGCTATTTCCAGGGCCGGTGGCAAAGAAATCCGAGGGGAGCTGGGCCAAACCACAGCAAGGGCCATCTCTTTCAGGAGTCTGTTCACAGAGTGGCCAGCTACCTCCGGGAAGCCCACGAGCAGGATGCCCATTGAGTCCCCCAGCAACTGCGGAGATATCTGGGGCCTCTGACTGGGGAGACACTCTATGACCACCTAACCCCTCTTTGAAGCCATTCATGTTGGTGGCCACTATTGTTTGGTGCGGCCACACTTGGAATCTTGAGTTCCGTTCTGGGCACCTGACCTGAAAAAGGGCATGATTGACTTGGAAAAGGTTCAGAGAAGGGCAACAAAAATGACCAAGAGCAGCTCCGCTGTGACAAGTGGGGCTGCCTAGCTTAGAAGAAAGCCGAGTAGGGGACACACGGCAGGCATTCTCCTCCCTCTCCCATAATGCTCAAACCCAGGGCATCCATCAAGCAGATTGGTGGACAGATCAAAGGAAACATTTCTTCTCCTGACAGCCAGGACCCCGAGGGCGTGGAAGGGGCTTCCATGGAGGTGGTTGAGGCCCCATCGTTGTGGGTGTTCAAAGACAGGCTGGACATGCACATGGTGGGCATGTCGTGAGCGGAGCCGACTGGTGCCGGAGGTCAGACTAGATGGCCCGGGAGGCCCCTTCTGACTCGCTCTGCTTCTCTGTTTCTCACAGGGTATAGTTCAGCTGTGGAATTCTCTGCCCAGGAAGTGGTGATGGCCACCAATCTGGAGGCCTTTAAAAGGGGATTGGACAGATGCAAGAGGGAGGAGCTCTCTGCGGCTACTACCTGCTGGCCACGTGTCCCCTCCTTTACGAGAGGCGGCCTGCCTGCATACACCAGTTGTGGAGGAGCTGGGCGGGAGGAGGTCTTGCACCCATCCTGCTGGAGGGCTCCTGTTGGCAGATGTTTGCCAGTGGGGGTACAGAGTGGTGGACTGGATAGACCTTAGCACTGCTCCAGCATGGATTTTCTCGAGTGCTTACATTTAATGGCACACAGCCGCAGGGGGACTCTGCAGCTTGCACCTCTGCCATCTGTGGAGGTTTGCGACTGAAAACTCCTGGGACAGTACAGAGAAAGGATCCCTCTAGACCTGCTGGCTGAAACCTTCCCAGAGCCAGCCTTGGAAGAAGCACCTGGGTGCTGTTCAGCGAAGGTGAGAAATGGCATACCTGCACCAGGACTGGCTGACTGCTTGATGGGCCGGGAGGGTCTTGCTGTCAAGCAAGCCCTGAAAAGAAGACGGCTGCTCCTGATGGGATTGACAGGATGCCCTGGGCTGTGGCGGTGTTGGGGTTCGGGTGGATCCCAGTGAGCCTCGGAGGGTGATTGGGATATAAGTGGCCAAAGTGAGGCTAATTCCTTTTTCTGGAGTGCTTTTCACCGCCTGATGCAGCTTTTCCAGTCAAGAACAGAGAGAAACCAGGGGGCGGGCTGGCTGGGGGAGACAACTGGGAATAACAGGAGAGAAGGGGCTCGGATAACATCTGTTTTCTCTGCTGCTTTGCCACTCTTGGCAGTGAAGGTGTGCTGCGTTGCTTCTCCTTTTTTTAACACAGTTCTTGTCATTGCTTATATTTACTTTTTATGAGCAACAGTTTTCCCCCTGCAAATTTCTCCGAGGAGATTCGTGATTGATTTCTCGGGTGGTTAGGAAACCACACTATAAAAACACCAGCAAATAAGCTGTGTGAGGTCCAGCAGTTTTGTACAATCGAAATGAATTACTCCAGAAAGAGAAGATCCCGCTGAGCAAAACATTTGGCAATGCACACACGCCCTGGGAGCCATTAGCTCCAGTGCTGATTCAGCTGCCCGCTGCTGAGCCCATGCCGGGCTGCCCCACGGGGCTTCAGCGGCCGCTGCTCCCAGGCGCTCTGGAACGGCGGCACTCCCACCTCGTGTGTGAAATGAGCGGGCAGCAGCCACCCCAAATCGTGCGGGGCCAGTCTGGCCCCTAAATGGTCTGCAGGGAAGGCAACACCATGCCGTGAGTGTGGTCGCAAGCAGGTTTTCAGAAGCAGGTTTTCCACAGAAGGCCGAACACTCCCCGCCGCCCCCGCCGGCCGCCTTTTGCAGCATTTTTAAGTTGTGTTGATTCAATTCCAAGAAAGGTGGTCAACAACTTGTAGATGGAGAATTGTCTCTATGTCTTGGGCTTATGCAACCTCCCAAGCATGAGGAAAAGAAAGGTCCAAGGACGCCCGCGGGCCTGGCTGCCGAGCACCTTCCGGCTGGGGCCATGAAGCCTCCACTACAGCACCTGCCGTGCCTGTCTGTGTGGTCCTCATTCCTCTGCATGCATTTGTGGTTTCCAGAAGCTGGGAAATTTGCTGTGCTGCCGCAGAATGCCTGTGGGCTTCTCCAGAGCAGGCGAGGCCCCTCTTCCTCGTGCAGTGAAAGGAGGCGTGTGGGGCACCATGGGGAGCACCCTCCCCCACCAGTGTGGACAGGCACACGCCTTGCTGCCTGTCAGAAGGGGCCCTTGGAGCACCCTGCCTGCAGGCGGGGCTCCCCAGCCCCAGCACGCATGCAGAGCACCCTCTGGTGTTGCAGCTGCTGGGTGCACTGGAAATGGGAACGCGACTTGCTCACGCAGACTCTCATATGAGTGTGGACCAGCTGAACCCCGGGACAGAGAGGCGTGCATCTTCACACGATGTGGGGTCTCAGGAGAACTCCAGGACTCCCAGTTCTGCTTGCCATCTCTGCTGCACAGGCCAACATGGCAGCAATGCGGCAGCTGGGCCGGTAGCAATCCGTAGCAGCGGGACACACGCAGAAAGAGCAGAGGCGCGTGCACCAAGGAAAGCTTTGCTGCTCCAGGAAAACACACAGAAATCAGCACGCACCAGACCTGAGCCCACCCCCTTTGTGGCTAATTTTGCCCCCCTCAAACATGCCTTGCTTTCATGCCCCCACATTTTGCCCAGCAAAGGTTAAGCCAAAGGTTCTTAACTGATAATTTTGAGCTTAGTTTTGGCAAAAATAGACAGGCATAGATTTCTCTCCCCCCCCCCCCCACCTCGCCTGCAGCTGACAGCTCTATACCTGGTCTTCCAGAACAATTCGCTCAGGTCTTTGCCCCGCAGAAGCTGCAGTTTAAATGCAGGCAGAGGGAGGGCACCAAGCTGCAACAACCGCAGTCTGTGGTTCGCATTTGCCCCAGTGAAGAAAAGGGGCCTCTGCATCTTGGTGCCTGAGCTCCTGCCGCCCAGCATGGCAAGAACAGAGGACCTCCTGAAACCAGGGCTGCTATTTGGCCAGCATTAGAATGTTGTTTTCTAAAAGACACCCTACTGTAAGAGGCGGCGGGGGGGGGGGGATTCCTTTGGTCCCATCTTTTAATGTGGCACAAGGCAACCACACACACCGTTGCCAAGCTGGCTCCCTTCCCTTGCAACATTGTGCAGAAGGAGGGAATGTGTGTGTGTCGGGGGGGGGGGGTGGCAATCCAGCAGAGATGGGGAAGACCTGCCCCTGTCTTGATGCTCCCCGTTCCAAGCAGATGCGAGGGGGTCACAAACCTTCTAGCAAGTCAAACACACATGATGGGGGGGGGGTGCACCTGCCCTGTCAGTTCGATGTGTGCTAAGACTGTGAAGATACTTCTGCTACTGCATCCCCTGAGACTACCATCCCTGCCAATGCCACCGCCATTACCTCTATAATGTCACATCATATAATCCACAAGATCCGCACTGGTCTCCCAGTCACGCCCTGTCTGGGGTGATAGTTCGAGATGAAAGTACGTATGAAGGGGGGCCCCAAAAACCCATCTTCAGACTTCAGTCGCCTTCAAAGTACTCTCCATTTGAAACAATGCACCCATTGAGACATTTTTTCCACTGCTTAAAACAGGTTTTTTGTTGATTTTGATGCCTTTTAGTGCTTCGGCTGTTTTTTGTTTCACCTCTTCCACATGGGCAAACTGTTTCCCTTTGAGGACTTTTTTTCATCTGAGGAAACAAAAAAAGTCTCACAGGGCAAGATCGGGGGAATGAGGAGGGTGGGGCACAGGGGTCGTGCCCTGTTTGGTCAAAAACTGCTGAGCACTCAGCTGGAGACTCTTTCACTGCCACTCGTGGTTTGTGTAAATCAGTCATTATGAAGTTGAAAGACTCTCAAAAAACAAAACAAAACAACCCCCCGCCCCCCGCCATCCCTCACTGAAGCGGAACACAGCCTCTTGCGACGACCAAGCTGGGTACACTGATCATAAAATCGTAGAATAGTGGAGTTGGAAGGGGCCGTGAAGGCCACCGGGTCCAGCCCCCTGCTGCTGCAGGACACCATGTTACACCACCCCACTCAGAGGGCTGTCCAGTTCCTTTCTGAATCCCTCCAGAGTGGGAGAGCCCACCACCTCTCTCTGCAGGTGGCTCCACCACCGAATTGCTCTGACCGTGAGGAAGCTTTTCCTGATGTCCAGCCAGAATCTGGGTTGCCGCAACTTCACTTGATCATGCAGATCGGCTCTCAGAACACTCACCTAGTGAGGGAAGCCTGTACTACTAGGGGCCCACCCTCTAGAAGATTATTTTTTTGCCCCTCCCGCCCCCATACACATTAAAGGGAAAGGATTGATCTCACTTGCCCAGGGGTCCTCGGGATGATATGTCCCCTGCAAATGCGGCTCAGCACCAGGAGAGCAGGCCCAAGGCTGGATGATGGGCCTGGGAATCTGCTCAACATCAGCATTCATGCTGGCAAGGGATGCCCGAGTGCGTGGGCCACACACATCCAGGGGTGGTGAATCCATCATGTTGCCTTCTCTCACATTCAGGGGATTGGATTTAATCTCTACTCCCTTCCTGAATTCAGTGAATGTTGGGGAAAATACACAGAAACTCAACGCTTGCTGATCTGCAGTGGCCAGACTCAGTGGGAGCAGCCGTTGCTAGCATGGGGGGGCAGGGGTGTGCCAGCCTGCCCTGCAGATGCGATGCCTCCCCCAAGAAAGAGGTGCAACCCAGATGCATTGGTGGTGTGGCGGAAGGATTTACACCCAGATCCTTAAGACCAAAGCACCCCGGCTCTGGCCCTGGCCAACGTCTCCCAGTTTCGTGTTCTAAATCTCTATTTTTCTCTTTCCTGAATAGGAAGCCATTTGCAAATTTCAGGAAACCTCCATGCAAAGATGAGCTTAAGCACCATTCCTGCTGCTGGCGAGGCACAACCCTCCTTGTTTCATGTGCTTGTAGGCTGGCCCTGATCCTTGCAGGGTCGCCTCCCCCGACCTCTCCCGCAAGATCGGCTTGAGCAGCATGACTAATCTCTCCTCCCGGAGTGACTCATTTTTTCCGCGGGGGAGGCTGCGTGAGCTGTGCGGAGACGGGCGGGCTGCGCTGCCTCTCTGCGCGCACAAAGCATCCGCATGCCTGCACCAGCGAGTGCATGGCTTGTGCTTCACATGACAAGTATGGAGGCTCCCGGGCCCTGTGGGAGTTCCTTCTGCCATTTTGAAATGCCCCCCATGCCCCCTTGGATGAGCTTTCCCCTCGCTGGGAGCGAGTGGGCGAAGAACTGAAGTGCGCAGAGGAAAGTCTTCACAGGGAGGCAGGCAGGCTTCCGCTGGGATGCTGTATTGCCTGCGGCCGCCAGGCCTTGATGTGTTCCACCCTCCGCTTCGCACCAGGTGCTACGGAGGGGCCCACACGGGATGTAGCATATGCTGGGGTTCCTTTTGTGAGAGATGTGTGAGCACAAATGGGAGCAGCCCAGGGAACCTGGCCCAGATTGGTATGGCGGGAGAGGGACAGCTGGCCGGATACCCACACCAGGGCCCTGAGATGGACCCTCCACTGGAGACTTCCTAGAGTTTCCCCAACAGCCCTTAAACATTCGCGCCTTTCACACATGGTGTCACCGCTAGTCGCTGGGCCCTGGCACTCCAGTTCAGACTTAGTGGAACCTGGAAGCTGAAATGGGGGGATGGCCCAGCAGTCTGACACCATCATGCCTAAGTGGAAAGAAGCAGTGCTCCCTGGTTTTCCAGGGAGTGGTGGGTGATGAGTGTCAAGTAGAAAACTCGGAACTGCTCTGATTGAACACGGGCCAGAGCTTGTTCAAAGCCTTCTTCAAGTCTTCATTCCCGTGCGGGTGGCCAAGAAACAGCCCTGCTCTGTCTCCGTGGCATCTGCTCAGGGAGGTCCAGAGGAGCTGCTTTTAGATGGCCAAAGGTTTGAGGCAGCTGCAGGCCAGCACATGGTGAGTCTCAGTGGCCTAATAGGCCCTGTTCAGCTCTACTGATCTGAGATTCTGCGATTCTAAGAGTCTGTGAAAAGTGCCAGACTTTGCCAGCTGGGAATGATGGGAGGGCACCAGGTTGGGAAAGAGGCTGTTGGAGAGTGAAGCGTGAGCAGGCTCTTGCCCTCCTCCCTGACCTGCTTGTGGTCTTCACAGGGGGATCTGGCTGGCCACAGTGCTGGACAGGATGAGCCTCTGGCCTGATCCAAGTCGAGCGCTCCTTCTCCGGGGAAGGCTGTTGTCAGGCACCCTCCACCCGGATTCTTCCTTCTGTTCTGGCCCAGTGGATAGAGGTTCTTCCTCAGCTGCGCCCTCATTGTGAATGTGGGGGATCATGAACTGCCCAGGGAGCGTTGCTGGTTGGGCAACACTGCACTGCCATCAGCCGCTTGATGAAGTGGTGCATCAGCCTTCTTGGCCGTGCCGGCTTCCCCTTCTCTGCCCACCTCACTTGTTTGCCAGGCCAGGGGATCACGCAGCCGCCTCCTGTCGACCGGAGCCACCGGCCCACCTGGCCCAGAAGACTGTCCTGTGACTGGCAGCAGAGCTCCAGAGTGTCAGGTACTGAGAGACCCTTCTCCGACCGGCAACCTACCATGCCCTTGGCCATAAGCCGAGCAATTCCTTACAGTGTACTTACAACCAACCAACCATCTTATTTGTACCTTTGCAAGGTGGTCCCAGGCAGGATCTGTGGCAGGAAATGTGTGCATTTCTCAGCTTGTGGTGCATTCCATGAAACTAAAAGTACATCCTGTAATATGGACACGTTTGAACAATGCGCAAATGAAACTGAGTGCATTTCTAAAGTATGCACCACCACATCTAGCCTGCAGATGCAGGAATGCAAGCATACATAAAAATATCTGTGTAGAACAAAACAAAACCCTTATGTGGACCCGTGATGCAATGAGCGTGGCAAGCAGACAATGAGAGCCACATGGACTGAGGCTGACATGCCTTCCTGCCTCTCCCGCCGCACACACACACACACACACACACACACTCCCCTAACTGCTAATAGGCTGCTAGTGACGGCTAGTATACTTCAGAGCACCCATCCATCCATCCATCCTGCCATCCACGCACCCATCCAGCTCACCTGTAACGGCACCGTGGAGATGATACGCACCTCCTTTCTAGACCCTTAACCTGAGGGAGTGCAAGTCAACATTGTTCATCCATCTATATACAAGCCCACCGACGCCTGTGCCGATGTGAACTGCTGCTCTGGCCCTCCTAAACATATAAAATATGAGATCCTCTACACTTTGGCATGTAACTTTAAATTAATATGCAGCAGTAACAGAAGCTGGACACAAGAACCTGCACGGAACCTTCTGCAGCAAGGCGCTTTAATACGTTGCCGCATCCGCAGGGTACCTGCTTTTTCAAGAGAATCCTTCACTGAAAGAAAGGAAGAGAGAAAGATAAAGACAGGCACGAGCCATTGGCGGGAGATTCCCCCCATCATTTCCAAACTACTTGACAATTAGGGAGAAGTGCTCTTGATTACGAACTCTGCTGTCTTGCAAGAGTGATGAGTGGACCTGTTGGCTTCCCCCGGCAGGTGAATTGGCTTCCTGTGGAAGCAGAAATCAAAACATCGGATTACACCTCTGTGTTACCTGCTCATCTCTGCACGGGAGAGCAGCGTTCAAAAGCACAACTGGATGAGTCATCTTATTAGGTAGAATATCACTTGCAGATCTCACCATGCGTATATGTCATCGAAAGCCAGTCCTTGATTTCAGCCTGTAATACATGGGCGAAAGCACTACTGATCTTTGCATGACATTTGGAAAGCACAAACCAGCCGTAATGATAAAGGAGGCAAAACAGCCAGTGGCAAAACCCTTCAGAGGGGTGGCCAGAGCCTTTCAGGCCAGTCAAGCTTCCAAGACAGCAGCCAACCAATCCAGCGGTCCTTGAAACAGGGGGAGGTTTGGGGCACATCGACTCCAATTGGCCTGCGCTCGCAGTATCACTTCACCAATTCCACCCACAGCAGGAACGTTCTGCAGCGGGTTGTGGTTCATCTCTGATACAGATGCGGAGATGTTTGACAGAAATGAAAGAATAGCTATTTATCTCTTGCTTTGCCAATGGCTTTGCCCCCCGCCCCACACGATGGGATGGATACCCCACGCCTACAGTCCAATAGGACACATTCAAGACTGCTAACAACTTGCAGAATTATGAAACAATAAACGAACTATAAAGCTGTCGGTAGAATGGCAGTGGCATGACCATCCAAGAGAGGCAGTGACCTGGAGCACCAGAGATGATCTAGCAGCTGCTGAGCGCAGGGCGCCCACGGGAATGCACCCACGTGCTCTGCGGAAATGGTCCCCATGGAACTTAGTGAGACTTCAAAAATAACCCCTGCGATTCTCATCCATTTAGACAAACTCTGGATGTGCACACCGCTCCCTCCAGGAGCGGACACAAAGACCTGCCTCCAGCTTGAGCAGGGACCTTCGCGGGATTCCCCTCCTTGCTTCAGAAAGACTTTTGACTGGGTTTCGCCATTTTCTCCCTAGGAGTCTTGCATATCGATCCATTTAAAAGTGTTTGGGGATTTTTAGAAGTAAACCATTCACGGTGCCTTCCTGACTGCAGCAGCCTTGGGCAGCTCAATTTGGGTGTCATGCAACTCTGGAAAAGGCAAACTTTTCAGGCATAATTTCCTAATTATGCCTGCCGTAAATGTGTCAGGCATAATTAGGAAAGAAACAGAAAATTAGCTGCCAAGATTGTACTGCCCTTATACAAATCTATGGGGCAACCACACGTAGAATCTGGTGCATAGCTTTGGCTGCTGCATTTAAGAAGGGATGTTGTAGGGGGAGAAACGGGCAACTCCAAGGATCCAGGGCCTGGAGTGAGCCCAGGGACTGCTTAGTTAAGGGAAGAGGCAACTGAGGGTCCAGAAGGATGCCTGGCCTGGGGAAAGTGAGGGAGAGGCTTTTCTCCCACTCTGATAATGCCAGAACCAAGTAGGGGCGACCTCATTACTGAGCTTTTCAAGACACTCTGAGTCCGGGCAAAAATGCTTTCTAAAAATAGACCTAACTTAAAGCCCAGGCTTTGTCTTACCCTTAACAATAGAAATGCATGATTTGTAGGTAACTTTGGCTGCACGGACACCCCACCCCGCTTCATGTGTCTGCCGTGGGCTGCACTCAGCACACAAGCGCCCCGCTGCCCCTGCAGCCCTTCTGCACTGCTCCTTGCTGAGGACACGCTCCAGGGAGCGGGCTTTTGCTCAGGAGTATGGCTTGTCGACTGACTGAAAACAGGGGAACGTTATTGGCACCTGTGTCAGGGAGCCAATTTTGGGAGGGGTGGGAGGGCAGAAATGTGCTGCTCGTTTCAATTATTACTGTATTCTATTTTTCACTATGAGAATTTGCCAGCCGTGAGCTACTGGTGCATCTTGATGTGGTGCAGGGGAGAGCACTAAGCTGCTCCACCTAAGGAGCAAAATGCCTTTGGCCTACCCTGGAGCCCAGGGGCACTCGGCACCTTGGACCTTGGCTACCATGATCTGTTTGCAAGAAGCAAGGGGTGCAGCAGGACGGGGCCCCACCCCCCGCCAGTTGCTCTGTTATTGCATTTGTTCAAAGTAAGGCTGAACTCCCAAAGAGGGTTTGATAAGAAAGGTCCACCACCTCGTCCTTTAAAATTTGATCTGCAGTTGATGTGGGATTGTCCCATTTTAAGCGCCCATTATGATGGTTTAGAAATTCGTATAATGGTTTGGGCAACTGGACACAAGTTAAAGATACTAGTGAAAACCTTCCTGTTGCGCTTGGCCCAAGCCCCTGGAATGAGCAGACAAAGCAGCACTTGGGTGTTAAATTGGCAGCAGACCGTGGGGTCTGCAATGGGAAAGGATCTGCCAGGGCCAGCGACTCCTGGCTTCTAACACCCCTCCCCACTGTGGGTCTCTCTTATTGGTCTGGCTCCCAATTCATTTTCTTTAACCCTCTGAGTTGTTATGAGAAGATTCCGGCTTCGGAGTTTTGACAGCCTCCTTTTGCCTGAACAACTGCTGCATGGAGAGTGATGCTAAATCTTCTCTCCCAGACAATGAGGGCTTTGGCATGAAACCACGGAAGAACAATTGAATGACCCTTGAGAGACAAGCCCATGTGCAAATTCCTGAGGGGCATGGACGAGCCAACCTGCAGCAAGATGAACTGTTCTGGTGACCCATCCCATGAGGTGAAGCAAACGTACAAGGGGAAATCTGGCAAAGATGACACGAAAAGAGAGATCAGACTCATTTCCTTACTTCTGTATTGCTCCTCTGCTCCTGGGGATAGCAAAAGCACAAGTTTCCTGGAATGGTTGGGATGCTATGAACATGATATAACTCAACTTCAACAAAGCTTTTAACAAAGTACCCTGTGATAGCTTGATTGAACTAGCTCAGAGTGGGCTAGATGGAACAGCTGCCAGGGAGATCCACTGTTGACTACTTAATCCGATGCAAAGCATGTTATCCACGGCACCTTCCCAATCCGGGTGGAGGTAACAAGTGGGGTGCCACAGGGGATCCAACGGTTTGGATGAGGAGGCACATATGACATGAAACTAGGTGGGATCACTGACACTCTGGAACACTAAACAGAATTCAAATGGCTCTTGATAGGTTGGATTGCTGGGCTGAAAGCAACAGAATGAAATTCAATAGGGACAGATGCCAAAAAGCAGAGCTGCAGAATGGGAGATACTTGGTGCAGCGATGCTGCAAGTGGAAGGATCATGGTGTTACTGCATAGAAACATAGAAACAGAGCGAGTCAGAAGGGGTCTCCTGGGCCATCTAGTCTGACCTCCAGCACCAGCCGGCTCCGCTCACGACATGCCCACCATGTGCATGCCTAGCCTATCTTTGAACACCCACACCGATGGGGCCTCAACGACCTCCCGTGGAAGCCCATTCCATGCCCTCAGGGTCCTAACTGTCAAAAAGTGCTTCCTGGCATCCAAATTGAACCTTGGCTCCCTGAGCTTTGCTCTGTTGGAGTGCGTCCTGCCTTCCTCTGCAGGGGAGAACAGGTCTCTACCCACCTCCATGTGACACCCCCTCACATACCTGTATGTCGTCAACATGTCCCCTCTGAGTCTCCTCTTCTCCAGGCTGAAGAGACCCAGTTCCCTCAGTCTTGCCTCATACGGCATCCCCTGCAAACCAGCCACCATCCTTGTGGCCCTACACTGCACTGACTCCAACCTGGCTATATCCTTTCTGTAATGAGGGGCCCAAAACTGAGCACAGGACTCCAGTTGCGGGCGCACCAGAGTCGTATAGAGTGGTAGTAATACCTCTCTTGATCTAGAAGCCACACTTCTGGCTATGCAACCAAGGGTGGCATTCGCCCTCTTGACCACCGCATCACACTGCTGACTCATGTTTAGCCTGCGGTCAACCAGCCCCCCAAGGTCCCTTTCACAAGTGCTGCTCTCCAGCCACTTGTCCCCTAACCTGTACTGCAGATCAAGCTGAGCATGAAGCCACCTGTGATGTGGCTGCAAAAAGGGCGAAGGCTTTGCTGGGCTGCCTGAGCAGGAGTGTCAGTGACAAATATGGTGAAGTACCGTCCATTTCTGGCCTGGGTCAGCTTTGCTCCTGTCCAGGTGACAGTGCATTCCATCTTGTTTCCACATTATTGGATGGGTTTAACAAATCTGCCTAAAATGGGCATTTAGGTTTGCATTCCAATTCATATTTCTAACCTTTTTTTCTTAAAATATGCATTTCTAAATATATTTTCTCTCGAGGTACACAGTTTTCAACTGAGTGTGCATGATGTTAGGAGTGTGAAAGCTGGTGGATAACCACGTTCCAATCCACACATGAATTGGGGCAGTCCAGCCCAGGCCTGTGGAATTCCCAGCAACTGAATTCCTAAGATTCTCAGGAAAGGAATTTGCCTGACCTGGTGCTTTCAGGAGGCTTCCATGCCTGGTGTACTGGTGGGGCTCCGATCAGTCTCCTCCACATGGCTGTGTCCTTCCTGGCATATTTGGCTGGAATCCTGTCATACTGGACCATTGGCCATGCTGGCTGAGAATGATGGAGGTTGTAGTCTGATACACTTGGGGAAGACTGGTTGCGGTGATCGCAGTCTGGGACTGCTGCTCTGCTGGAGCCAGAGCTGTGGGGGCGAGGGGTCTCCTCTGATGCTGAATCGCAGCCATGGATCCCCTCTGTAAGATCTCCTGGGGGAGCCTTACCAGGCCGGGGGGAAGAGGCGAGGCGGAGAGGCACCAAGGGCAAGGTTCCAAGATGCTCTGGTGAGGTCCCAGTTGCCTAGGAAACTGCTTCCTTCAGTTCTGCGTGCCCCATATGGCTGGCTCTCACGGTCGTGTCGGCTCGAGGAGTGTGGCAGCCCACTTCCTTTGGTTATGCTCCCTCTCTTTTTTGTCAAGCTGGCCTGGTATTCCTGAGGCAGGCAGGTCCTGGCACTGGCTTCCTGCAGCCTCTTCCCTGCCCCTCTCTTTGAGTGGGAGCCGGGCATCTGGACTAGGAGGCCTGAGAGAAGCAGGAAGGGAAAGGGCCGCAGCAAAGGCACAGAGCAAGGGTTCAGGACCCAGCGTTTCTCTAGCTCTGGGACGCTTTCGCCAGCCCTGGATCCCAGATCACACAGAGGCTGCAAAGTCACCTGCGTCTGTGACTGCCGGCAAAGGTTTCTGCGCTTGTCCTTTCTGAGTCTGCAAGGCCGGGTGAGGAGGATGCCACCCGCCCAAAGGGAGACAGCTTGGGAAGACTGGTGGGCTGAGGACCGGTTCTGGACGTCGCCTCAGTCTTGTGGGAGGGCTGCAATCCCGGCAGCCCTCACTGAGGCCCCTCGCCCCAGAGGCCTTGGGCAGCCCCCACCCGCCCACATGCTTCTCTTCAGCTCAGCAGCTTTCCTGCGTCTTCTTGAGTAGCGGAGGCACCCCAGGACGGGGGCCGTTTCCCGAACCTCGTGAGCTTCCTTCCAGGAAGAGGACATTTGAGACGAGGTGGCACTGCGACTCACCACAAGGACGCAGCTGCCTTCCGTTTGCATGTGCTGACCGGGGGGGGGGGGGCATGGCTTACTGTGCTTTCTGAACCCATGGCAGGGGCGCCTACTTGGAGAGCTCACAAGGGCACAAGTAGCCAAGGCCCACGGTAAGGCGAACTGTAAGGGATGGGTGGACCTTGGGACTGGAAGTATGATGATAGCTGGCCTGGGGGGGGGGGGCTGGGGGGATGGGCCGGGCCGGGCCGGGCCGGGCAAAGGTAGCAGGTGCTCATGGCCTCGGCAAAAGGCGCCCACAGCCAGCAAGGCCGCTCTTGGCCGTCTGGGTGGGTAGAGACAGCATGAACCAGTGGAGGCGCCACGGGCCCCTTCCTGGCCTTTGGCTGCAACGATGCTCCTTTGGCTGTTGTGGCCGACTTCCCTGCAGTGGCCCCCGCTGAGCAGAGGAGGTGGTGAGCCTGGCACAGGCTGCTCCTTCGAGGTTGCCTGCCTGGCAAGCTTCGTTCCTGCAACCAGACCAGGCCAAGTCCCCAGGCTGCCAGGGGTGGTGGGAGTTCATGCCAGTACATCTGGATGCTCCAGGCTGGGAAAGCATCCATGCTACTAAGTGCAGAACTGAGATGTGTGTCTTTCCGTGTGTATCAACCCCAACAGGATTTTAAATTTCACCTAAATTCTTTATGATCACACTGAAGCTTATGCAGGCCTCCCATTTTCATTCTGAGCCAACTTTTCTGCCCATCTGAGCAGGAAAAGATGTGTTTTTCTATCATGCGCATTTTCCCCCATTAATGAAAATGTGAGAAAGCCCTTAAAAAGCGCATCCAGGTGCTCCTTTAAAAATGCATCGTTCTCAAGCACAATTCCCACACGGGGAATTTCCCGCATGGGTAATAGTCCGGGCAGGTGAGCACTGAGCTCTCCAGCATCTGGAAGGTCCTCCGCAGGTGCCCGAGACGGTCGGTCTGGCCTTTGGCGGAAGGAGAAGCAGGGCAGGGCTCAGCAAGTCAGGAGAGGGGGCCGGGGGGGGGGGCTGACCACATTTAGCATTTGCTTTCCATACCTTGAGCCAGGTAGGCGTTCTGCAAATCAGCTGGGGAAAGGAAGGCGGGAGGCAGGGGGAGAGGGAGGAAGGGGCCCAGCACGGCCAATGGGTGAGGCCAGCGGCCTTCTTCTCGGCTGCCTGACTGACAAGTGCTGCATGGGAATCATAAGCTCTGCAGCACAGGTCACACTCGTCCAGCCTGCTGGGTGCGGGAGTGCTGGCTGGGGATTATGGGAGGTACATCCAGCACATGGAGGCCAGCAGCTCAGGGAAGGCTGGAACTGAGGTGTCTCGGGAAGAGGATCTCCCACTCAGCAGCGCACGAGGGAGCCCCTCCTCAGTCACATGGGCGCCAGGCCGGCCCCTCTCCCTGCCCCTTGCAGCTGGGCCTTCCCAGAGGCTGCACGCGCGAGTCTGCTGGACGCGATGGGGATTTCTGTCTCGTTTGGCTTGCCGAGCTGCAGACGGGTCACAGCAGCAGACCGAGAACACAGGGAGGCGAGCTCGAGCTCGGGGCCAGCCGCTCGCCCGGCTAGCATTTCAGCTGACGGAAGCTGGCAAAAGCTGCCACTGTGGGCGGACGCAACCAAAATGAGAATATGGAGATGGGACACTGGCTTCTGTCCGTCGCAGCTACCCACAGAGTCGATAATAAAACAGCCACCTCTGCCCACTGACCCAGATCTGGCAAACAATGGAAATTCTCCGGAACCCTTGAAGGGACCTAACCGTGGGGCCGGGGCCCCTTTGCCTGCTTGTTTATGCCTCACTTTCACTCCCTGGCAGAGAAACGGGCGCTTCCTGGTGGGCCCTGCGAGCTCCGCAGCGGGAGTGCGAAGAGGGAGCCGCCAGTGCCTGGCCCGAGACACGTGGGCGGCGTGGGATAGGGAGGGGACCGTGCACCGTCCGCAAGCTCTTTTCTCCTCCCCTTCCACTTCCCTCCCCCCTGTTTAGATCGTTCTACAAGTTAGTCCGGATGCAGTGCAGCTGAACAGCTGGGGTCAATCATTCCTGCATTTGTTTTAATCAGGGTACAGGGAAAAATTAGCCTGAATTCCTTTAAATGAATGAAATTATGAATGGATCATCTGTCAAAAAGGCAAGGCCAAGAAGGATGATGGAAAGCTGATGGAATGCTTGAAAATTTAGGAAAGGTAGTGGTTTAATTATTTCATTAATTGATAGCTTGCCTTCTGCCAAAAACAGGGGGCACAGGACATAAGGTAGCTCACAAGCATTCCAGGTTAAAAACAGAACTGTATTTATAACACAAGATAAAAATGAATCCATTGAAAATACAGCAGTGAAAAATTAAGGGCACCAGCTAGGGCTAGGAGAAACCATTTTGGAATTCGCCTCTCCAGCTTTCCTGGACTTCCTCTCATGCTCAGCCCCATCCTGCAAAGTGTGTCAAGAGGAAGTCCACAAAGGCTTGTGAATCTCCAGCTGCACGGCTAGCAGAATGAAAGGAGCCCTGGGACTGGGCACGCTGGCCACCATTCCCGATGGCCGTTGGAACGCTTGCCAGGAACTTGGGCTCTGGGCTGCGGCACAACGGACTGGAGTCTGGGGAGCTGTGCCCAGGGACCCCAGTGGGCTCCTTGCACATCCCCAGCACCAATCAATTACCTCACTGCCAAGAACACGTCCATTTTAAAGCCTGCTTGAATAAACGCACCTTTGTTTGCAGGGTGGGGACAACAGGGAGGGGACCACCCGAGCCTCCCTGCAGGACCTTCCAGCCCTGGGGTGCAGCCACCAAGATGGCCCCTTGCTCTCAGGGCCTGGGCCTGGTCAACCACCTGGCCCGGCTGAAGTTTCTAAAGGCTCCAAAAATGGCCCTGTGTAGAGCGTGTTGCAGGACTTCAGATGCAAGAGAACTACGGGGTGCCGGCCTGTGGCCAGATCTGAGCCCGCCTCGTGGTGCCTGCTGACCCATTGCATGGTGAGGCCAGAAAAGGAGCAGAGGCAGGGAAGAGGTGCCGAGCGCCTGCACCACACCACCCATCTGCCTGCTCCAGCCCAACGCACGCAATCCATGCCCCGCCAGGCCAAAGGGAAGTGCATCCCCCTCCACCGCAAAAATCCCACAGAGCCAAGCCACATGGGGCGAGGGGAAACCAAACCACCCATCCCATGTACCCACCAGAGTTTGCCCTTCGAACCCCTGGCACAGGGGCCTAAACTGTTCACAGAGGACTGAAGTGGTACTGTTTCCCCGGTTGCCGGGCTTCCTCCTTCTGTGGCTTTGCTTGCCCTCCTCAGTGAATCGCCCTGGTAATTCCAGCCAAGCAGGCACTCCCTGGTCAACAGGCGCATGTCGGAATGCCGCACGCCCCATCAAAGCTGCCCGGAGGTCTTGCCCCTGCGAGTAAGTGAAGGCCAATGAAAAGCGGACGGAGCAGGTGCAGCCGCAGTGAACGAGCAAAGACCTGCCCCAAGGAGCGCGAATGGTTGCAGAGGAGGCACTCCCTGTCCTTGCCGGGGATACTGACACATGCGCACGCCTCGCTGGTGGGCTCTTGCAGAGGCTGATCAGCATGGGAAGAGCCGCTGCGGAAAGGCTCTCCCTTCCCGTCCTTCCACCCAAAACCCGTGACTAAGCCTTCTTTTCCCACCACAGCTTCTCCTGCCAAACCCCTTAAACACCAAGTCTTAAAAAAAAAATCCTGGGGTTTCATTTTTCTATCTCTGGATTACAATTAGGCCTTTAAATGCTGCTTGTGCAGTGGCTTGAAGTAGATTAATGTGGACGATTAGGCGGTGTCCCTAAGCCTCGGATTTTGCGGCAAGGTTCCTGAGACAGGCGCTCCGCTTTCCAAATCAATAGCCTGCTTGAAATGTCCTCGGGCTTTTCTTTGCTTTTTCAGTGGGACAGGTTTCCCTGCAGACTCTCTTGCCTCTCTGCAGCGCATCGGTTCGGTTTGTCAGACTGGGACTCCACACTGCGGTTGGCTCTGCGAGGTTTCTTCTAAGTCCGGGTCCACCAGCACATACCCTCGGCTGCTCCTTTCACACCGAATCAAAGGGATCGATGAGCCCAGTCCACACTGTGTGGCGTGGCGCAGCACCTTGAGAGAGGGACATCTCTCTCAACCCCTGCGGCATCCGGGCCAGTGGCAGCAATGGCTCTCTGGGATGCAGGCCGGGTTCGGAGCCCTGCATACCCAGAGACGTGAGGGCCGAACGAGGACCTCCTGCACGCAACGTGAGTGCTGCACCGCAGGGCGCCCTGCTTTCCGCCTTGCACTGGTCTCCCTCAGCTTTCAGCCCTGGCAGACCTGAAGAAACCACGAGGCCCAGGAGATCCCGTGGCCCAGTGGCAGTTGAACCATGGCCCATGCACGAGGTGGGCATTTTAAACAAAAGACCAATGCCTGCAAGGGCTGAGGTTGACGCCTGGCAGGGGCCCAGAGAAGGCTGCAGGTGGGAGCATCCAGGGAGAGGCCAGATTAGCTGGAGGCAGGTGGGACTTGCCCGGGGCAGGAACAGCTTGGGATTCAGGAGGTCGGCAGCAACAGGACCAAATTGGGCGAATTCGTGGCAAATGCGTTGGGAATCGGGCAAGTCACTTCTTCCCTGGCACCCTTTTTCCATGCCTCCACTCTTCCCCTTGCTCCAGTTCCCCTTGTCCTTATGGCCAACTCTGCCGTGTCCCCCCTGCCCCCACATCTCCCTCCCGACAGCCTCCTGCAAAGCCGCACTGTCATCGAGCGCCCACCGCCCATGTGGCTCCTGCCGCTCTGGCCTCGGTCCCGTGTCGCCCAGCCTTGCGCCAGGTGGGGACGCAGCCACAGCCACTCCCCATTTAGGCGAGCGCATCTCAGTGCTGAGACATCTCCTCCGGGCACCACGCAGGTTTTCTCTGCCAGAGTCCTGCAGCCGAATACAGCTGCTCAGAACCGCCTGAGTAGGATTAATTTTGATTTCTCTTGGTTCTCTCCACACCGCTTTCCATCTGCTATATTATTTCCACATTTAATTATTTACTGTGGTCTGTGTGGGTGGCGGTACAGAGGCAATTATTGCTCACTTGAGCTACTTGACTCCGGAACTGCCACAATTAAAAAGGGTTGGGGAAAGACTCACCTCAGCTGACATCTGGAGGAATGAAGCGGGCAAGCTTGGAGGAGTGGAAGGCAAGTTGAGTTTGCCTCAGAGCAGCAGAGCCGGGTGGTTCCTTTGAAGAGACAATCCATGGTCCTAAGTTGGTTTGGGGACAGGGTGCTATGCCATGGGAAGCTCCTTTCAAGTTCAGACTCAAACCCAGAGTGACTACACAGCCCCACCGACCTTGCAGCCAGCAGCCTCAGCTGCATCGTATTCCCAGTGCATCCTTGGGTAGCCACAGCCTGGCTGAGGACTGTCCAGTTCCACCAAATGTTCTGCAACTCTCCTCTCTTGCCATTGGCTGTAATGGCAGGGGCTGATGGAGCTGTAGGCCAAAACATCTGGAGGGCCATCAATAAGGTGGCCATGTGTCCACTTTTACATGGAATAATCCTCTATTTGAAGGGCTGCCCTGCTGTATTCTGGTTTAAAGATAAGGAACCATGCGAAGAGTTGCAAACCCACCATTAGCACCTGAAGAGCTCACGGAGCACCTGCTCTGCCGGTGACAGGCATCTACGCTATGGTGAGCAGTGTGGGATTTCTCAAGAAATCATACTTAAGTTTTCTTTTACGTTTGCATTGATATTTTTGAAACCATGTGTGCAAACGGTGTGCAATTGCGTGCTACCTTTTGTCCTTCTTTTTGGTGATTCATAACGGGCTGCATTTTTGCAGAGACTCATACAAGCAGTGGAAGCGGCTGAACAGAAGGATGGCATGAATCTCGGGACAGAATACAGGAGGTGACACTTCTAGGTCACCTGCTCAGGCAAATCTCTGCCAGGGACTAACGGGCGTTTACCTGGCAAATTGCCTGGACACCAGGGGACCCTCCTGCTCACACAGGACAGCTGATCCTTGGCAAAAAAGGGGCACAGGTGTAAATACAGGGAAAGCGGGGTTGCTGCAGAGCCTTCCTGGAGGGCCGCCCGTGTAGGGACAGCTCTGCAGCACTGGCCATTAAGCTAGAGGAGGAGCTACACATGCAAATAGGTGCGGAGTTTGTGAGCAAGCCTGCCAGCTGCCGGGGTGTGCATACCCCACACCAAGAGTTGGAGAGGGCACCGATCTTTGCTGGGAAGGGTGTGCACAGGAAAAAGAAAAAACAAAACAAAACCTGGGATCAAATGCTTGATTCCTTGAGGGATATTCTGCAAGCTGCAAACGCATGATATTTCATTGGTTTGGGCTTGACAGTTTCTGGTCACTGGCACCTCTTCGACCCTTTCCGGTGATTCTAGGTGCTCGGGAAAATGGAAAAGTCGGAGGCACCCCATTTGACAGAGCACAGTGTTTGGACCACTGTCAAAACAAAGGCTTGTTTTGACAGAGACATGTTCAACCCTGGAATCCAAGACCTCCCTTCCCCACTGTTACCCTTAAAAATGGTGCAAATTGAGTTGATGTCAGTAGGGAGGAATGGAACCCTCACACCTGTCTCGCAGAGCAGCCTCCGCTTCAGCCGGGCGCATCAGCAAACGAGTGCGCGCTTCCTTCCTCAAGAACGGACAGGGGACGCCCCCTTAAGCCAACCCGCAGCAGCTTCCATCCCTTCTCCTTCATGTCCGACTGTCATTTTTGGATGGAGGTGATTTATGGGGCTATTAAAGCTGCCTGGACAGTGTGTGCCCTGAGGTAACGACTTGTGGTGCAGAAAGCATGGCTGCCATAAATATAATTCGCAACACTTGGACGTAGTGGAAAGGGATGACATTGGGACCTTTATCTTTATTCTGCACGTCACTCACTTGACCCGCCGAGGCTGCCTGGCCTCTTCTTCTACCCTCTCACCAACTCCTTGTTTTGCTGTGGAGGCGCCTTATCTTGTTAATATTTCTGGTCGCACTGGGCAGATCCTTCCCCGCTGTCTAGTCCACGCCAGCGGCAGGAATGACCGAGTGCCTTTCTGCCTTTTGTGCAGGGGCTGCCAGTGGACGGCAGGGGTAGATATGGCTGGACAGTTCAGCAGTTGCTGAAGCCCCCCCCCCCCGAGCAGGGCACCCAACAAAGCCTCTTCGGAGCTGCACCTCCTCTTCCCTGCACATGCGCTTATTTCCCCGCATTCCGCTCTGGCCCAGACAGTGGCGGGGATGCGGAGCAGCAGGAAGCGCATGGCCTGCAGACCACCAGCACGGTCACCCCAGCCTGTCCATGGCAAAGGAAGAGGACGAAGAGCCACAGAAGCTGGTGACCATGGCGGGGAAGGTGGCCTCCCTGATGGAGGGGCTCCACGCAGGGTGTCTTGCCTCGGACTCTCAGACACCTCCAGCTGGCACCGCTCGCCAAACCTGGGCCAAGCCGCAGCCTTGGGAAGTCCGTGGGCCTGGCTGTGGTGCAGAACCAGGCCTGGCTTCTGCTGCGCTCTCTGCTGCTGCTGCCTTGAATCACCTTGGCACATGAAGGCACAAGCACACCAAGGCTGAAATCGTAGAATATGAGCCAACAATGCGATGCAGCCACCAAAAGGGCAAATGCTGTTTTGGAGGCATTCACAGAAATATTACTTCCAAATCACAAGAAGTAGTAGTTCCTCTATACTCTTTGCTAGTCAGAACTTATCTGGAATTCTGTGTCCTGTTCTGGGCACCAAGACTTCAGAAAGATGCAGGAAAATTAGAAAGGGTCCAGAGGAGGCCAACAAAAATGAGCCAGGGTTTGGAAACACTGCCCTGTGGGGAAGGACTGAGAGAACTGGGCACGTTCAGTCTGAGAAGAGAAGACTGAGGGGGGGCATGGTATCTCTCTAGAAGGACCTCAAAGGCTGTCCCGAAGAGGAAGGGCAAGAACTCTTCTCACTGATGCCAGAATGTAGGACGCAGAATAACCAATTCAAGCTGCAACAACCCAGTTTCAGGCTGGATATCAGGAAAGTTTCCTCCTTGTCAGAGCAATGTGACAGTGGAACCTGCTGCCTGGAGAGGTGGGGGCTCTCTCACACTGGAGACATTCAGGGAGAAGCTGGGCAGCCCTCTGAGTGGGATGGTGTAAACTTGTGTCCTGCAACAACAGTGGGGTGCACTCAATGGTCTCGTCTAACTCCACTAGTCTATGATCCTATGAATAGTAGTCTTGAAGGGGCTGGTATGGCCATCAGGTCCAGCCCCCCACTCAATGTGGGACTCCAGGTTAAAGAGCCCTCTCAGATGCAGGGCTCCAGCTGCATCTTGAATGCCTCCAGTGTGGGGGAGCCTGTGGTCTCTCGGGATCATCGGTTCCTTTGTCATATTGCTCTAACAGTTAGGAAATTCTTCCTGATGTCCAGCCAGACTGTGGCTTCCTGTAACACAAGCCTGTTATTCTATGTCCTGCACTTTGGGACAGTCAGGAATTGATCCTGTCCCTCCTTTTTGTGGCAGCTTTCAAGGACTAGGAGAGTGCTCTCCTACCTCCCCTGGTCTTCTTGATGCAAAGCATGCCCAGCATTTTCCATTTCTCCTCCTAAGGCTTTGTTTCTCGTCCCCTGAGCATTCCACCCCCCACCCCCCCCCACACACACCGCCTCCTCTGAACCTTTTCCAGTTTGTCTGCATCTGACTTGAACTGTGATTCCTAGAACTGGGCACAGCACTCCAGATGAGGCCTGACTATTCCCAAGTGGAGGGGAACCAGTACTTCCTGTGATCCGGAAGTGACTCTTCTATTAATGCAGTCCAAAATAGCATTTGTCTTTTTGTTCACTCATGTTCAGCTTGTGAGCTACAAGATTGTTGTTGGGCGAAGTATCCCCTATTTTGAAACTGCATTTGTTTTTAGAAACGTAGAAACAGAGCAAGTCACAAGGGGCCTCCCGGGCCATCTCGGGTCATCTAGTCTGACCTCCAGCACCAGCCAGCTCTGCTCACGACATGCCCACCATGTGCATGTCCAGCCTATCCTTGAACACTCACACCAATGGGGCCTCAACGACCTCTCGTGGAAGCCCATTCCACACCCTCGGGGTCCTGACTGTCAGGAAGTGCTTCCTGGCATCCAAATGGAACCTGGGTTCCCTGAGCTTTGCTCCATTGGAGCGCATCCTGCCTTCCTCTGCAGGGGAGAACAGGTCTCCACCCACCTCCATGTGACACCCCCTCACATACCTCCATGTCACCAACATATCCCCTCTGAGTGTCCTCTTCTCCAGGCTGGAGGGACCCAGTTCCCTCAGTCTAGCCTCATATGGCATCCCCTGCAAACCAGCCACCATCCTTGTGGCCCTACACTGCACTGACTCCAACCTGGCTATATCCTTTCTGTAATGAGGGGCCCAAAACTGAGCACAATACTCCAGTTGCGGGCACACCAGAGTCATATCGAGTGGTAGTAATACCTCTCTTGATCTAGAAGCTACACTTCTGGCTATGCAACCAAGGGTGGTGTTCGCCCTCTTGACCACCGCATCACACTGCTGGCTCATGTTTAGCCTGCAGTCGACCAGCACCCTGAGGTCCCTTTCACAAGTGCTGCTCTCCAGCCACTTGTCCCCTAATCTGTACTTATGACAGCTATTCCTATGCCCCAAGTGCAAGACCTTGCACTTCTCCACATTGAACGCCATCCTGTTGTCTCCTACCCACTTCCATAGTCTGTCCAGATCCTTTTGGATCTGGTGTATCTGCTCCTCAGTTGTGGCCACTGCTCCAGTTTTAGTGTCGTCTGCGAATTTGATCAGCAGACTGTTCACCCCTTCTTCCATGTCGTTAATGAAAAGATTAAACAGGATCGGCCCCAGGACAGAGCCCTGGGGGACCCCGCTTGTCACTGGCTGCCATCCCGACGATTCCCCGCTAATGGTTACCTTCTGCTTTCGGTCAGTCAACCATGCCCTAATCCACCGGACTGTGCTTTGGTCTATCCCAAAACTCCTCAGTTTCTCCACCAGGATATCATGGGGCACTTTGTCAAAGGCCTTGCTGAAATCCAGGTATACCACATCCACTGCATCCCCTCCATCTAGCCATCTTGAAACCTTGTCATAGAATTCCACAAGGTTTGTCTGGCAGGACCTGTTTCTGCGGAAGCCGTGTTGTGTGGCTGTCAGCCTCCCTTCCCTATCTAGCATCACTAGATCTCTCTCTATTATGAGCCTTTCCATTGTTTTTCCTACAATGGACGTAAGGCTAACTGGTCTATAATTCCCCATGTCCTTTCTACTATGCTTTTTGAAAATTGGGACCACTGGTGCCACCCTCCAGTCCACTGGAACTTCACCCGTTCTCTATGGGTCACAACTCCTCCCCAAGTGAAAAAATGATCCACAAGCTCATGGGATCTGCATGCATTGAAAAAGGTTGGCCAGCTGCGGAGTCCGCAGGTTGGATTCATCCAAATCCTCTGCACCGTGGCAGATTTCTCCAGCTTCCCTGCTGGAGGGGGTCCTCAAGCCGAGGATACCTTTAAACAGAGGACTGTCCTCTGACAGTCAACAGAGGCCAGTCCTGTTCAAATAGAGGACTGTCATCTGCAAAGCAGGCTACCTGCCCCTCTGAGTGTGTGTGGAGGAGAGATATTTCTTCCCTAGTTTGTTCAATCATTGGAAATATATATAATACATATACGCAATCCTGACAATTTAAGTGTCACGGTGACAGCAATCATTTATTTCACTTAGTCCTCCTTTCATCTTTAAAAGGGATTTGTTTGCTTCTTCACGTCCTACACGTGCCCCTGGTTGTACAATTAAAATCAGGCAGTATAAATAAAGGGCTCGTGCTTGTTAAGGACCAACATCGCTTTTTTGTTGTTGCTCCATGGCGCTTCATGTGGGCTGCAGCAAAGCCGAATCGCCTGGACAAAATTTAGGGGCGGGGAGTGCCAGAGCTGGGAAGCCCTCACCCACCCTCACAGAGCCGGACTTCCCAGAAGCTGCTTCCATCCTGGGGCAGTTCTGGGGAGCCACGAGCCGCCGAGCGGCAACATTTTTAGACAGGGGCGTGTGGAGCATCCACCTGCTCCCCTCAGCCCTGCTCTGTGGGCTCTGGCTCACTGTCCCTCTGCCCTGAGTGCTCACCTGCGGGGTGGGTGTCTGGCAGGAAGTGAGTTCAAGCGGAGTTGGGCTTCCACACACTGCTTTGTGTACTTTGTGCAAAGAATTATGTGCCTTGCACGCTTTGCACAAGGAAGCTGCTAGTGTTCCCAGACGCTTGTGGGTTTGTGCTGGGCTCGGCTCCTGGCAGGGCTGAGTGTGGAGAACAAGCCAGCAAGCACAAGAGAGCTGGATTCTGGACTGACCTCCACATCCCTTCATTTAGACTCCCTTCTCCCCACTGTGAACAATAATTTGCTTAGGGCCCAATCCAGCCAGGACACCTCCAAGCTCAAGGGATTACAGGCGTGCTCCGTGGGGTGCAGAAGTGGCTGGCATGATTCCCAGCTGCCTCCTCCATCCAGGTCAGCTGGGCAGCAGGTCCTGGCCATCCACCTGTGGCGGCTTGGAGGATGAGGGGACGTTAGTGCTGTATCATCTCTTGGCAGCCCCCGTCTCCTTCCCTCCCCACCAGCCCCAATACCTGCTTCACCCTTTCTGACCTTGGAGAACCAGCCCACATGGCTCTTTCTGTGCTGGATGCAGCTGTGGAGGAAGACCTGAGCACAGTTCTCCAGGTCTGGTTGGAGCGCGCAGTCCCTGAAGAATCCTAGATCCAAAGCATCCGACTCACCCATGCTGCTATCTTGTTATTCTTCACATGGAACCGTGTGTTCCGTCAAAATAGGGCGTGCGGAACGTTCCCATCAGAGGGTCCTTAGTGGCTGCCCAGGGCACTTCGGCAGACGAGAGAGCAGGGGCTCGAGCGGCTGACTCCAGAACCTCCAGCTTGCTTGAAAGACAGATATTCCAGGTGGTTTCCTGAGGAAACCCGAGGAGAGTGAGGCCAGCAGGAAGCAAAGGCAGACGTGAACCTGGCTCGCATGCCTTGTGCTTTCCATTACAGGCAGGCCCATGAAGTGCACCTGGAAATGAAGTTTGTCATTCAATCTGGCATTTCAGAGATTCCTGCTGCCACCACCAGACGTCTTGATCATGTTTCTGGGAGGCTGGAGAAATAATATAATTTACTGATGCCTTGTATTTCCCTCCTGGTATGGCATAAAAGTAAGTCTACATGGGGCTCATTTCCTCTCCTTCAATCTCCATCTTCCCTTGTCCACGCTCACTCTCCATCCTGCTTTTGCTCTCCACTCCCAACTCCATGCATGTGACACGCCCCCATCTAAATGCGCTCTCATGCCCACCTGTCTTTTGATTCACAGCTAATGAGAGCCAGTGGGTCTGAAGCCTCATCTTTATGGTGACATTGCAGTCAAGGGAGGAAAATTATGACATTTATTACAGGTATGAACTTGGCTGCACTGGAGGCTTTGAAAGTGAACATCACTTACCTGAGACTAGCCGTTTTGCACCAGCCTAAGTCATTGGCAGTGGCCATCGTTCCAGGAGGCCCAAGTCCCCCCTCAGACCCAAACGCCCCACCTCGGATGGGTAGGGCAGGCCCCGCTGACTAGGCAATGATGGGGAGCAGCTCCCAGGCATGAGTGCCTCCATCGTGATCCCCCAATTTCTAGGACTGATGGGCAAAATAAAGGGCCGAGTCTGAACTTAGGCCTCCCAAGCCCTAGCTCACTTTCAGGCCTGCCTTTCAATCCATCTCGAAAGGGAGCAGTCCCATCCATGCAGGAATTCCCTGCCAGAAAAAGTCCTGCAATTCTGGAGAATGCTGGGAGTTGTAGGAAATGTTTCTGCCTACACCAGCCTAGGATTGTGCTCTAAAAAACAAAACACAACACAACACAACACAACACAAAACTTCCCTTGCATTTATGAAGAAATTGGCAAATGTTGGCAAGTTTCAGTCAATCCACAAACGGAATGAAGCTCTCACCCCTCTGCCCTATTTAGATTCAGCAGGGTCTGGAGAAGCCCATGTTTCACTTGCTTGTCATATCGCTTGAAAAAATGGCCAAGAAAAAGAGGAGACAGCCCTAACTTAGCCTCACAAACATGGGTGAATATCATGTTTCAAAGATTTCATCAGGAATCAAAGCCTGTCTTTAGGAGCCAAGTTCTCTGGATCTGGATGGATGAATCAATTACTTCCACTGCCTCCCATCTTCAAAGTTTTTTTTTAAAAGAACAGCTCATCTGTTTGTGGAGACATTTGCACCCTTATTAAGTAAGGTTCTTATTAAAACACACACACATTTCACCAGTCCTTAAATGTGAAACACGGAGGGGGAAGCATCTTTCTGTCCTTTTGCTGGCTTCTTTGCCTGACAAGGTGGATTTGCTAGCAGTGACAATTTACCGGAGGAGACTTAGGGGTAAATGAACAGCATCAAAGTGCATCTATGTGCAGGGAGTTGTTATTTCTATGATTAACACCAGAGGGTGCTCATGTTCCAGCACGCACCGCTTGGCTTCAGAAGAGGAATGGCAACACCACATGGGAACCTGAAAATGCTGAAGGAAATGGAGGCCTGGGCCCAGGTATGCCAAACAGTTAATCACAAGCTCCATCTGGCCGTCTCTTTGTCCTCATTTGAGAGTCACGCACGTTAGCAGTGTGTTGATTTGGAGTCCATCTTAGCTTTGCCTTTGCCAAGGACATGGAGATCAAAGGGAAGCTCATCTCTCGTTCCCCGTTCTGAATGTCTCGTGTGCGCTGCTCTCCATCAAAGCTGTGGCAGCTCTCCCTTGAGGAGGGGGCTTCCTCGCCCCAGCTTAATGCATATTTATAGCCAGAAAGCCAGCGTTAAAACAAAAGGCAAGCGGCAACCCAGGCGCCTCCTCGGCCTCTCCAGCACATGTGCAGCGGAGGTGGGGGAAAGCTGAGCAAGGAAACTTGGGGAGGATGAAAGGGAAATGTCATCCTGCGGAACCTACAGGCGCAGCGGTGCCTGCTATCAAAGTCGGCCGGCCTCAAGACTTGGTAGCTTCGCGTGTGGATCAGCACGACCCCCACCAGTGAAGACCCCCCAGGTTCCATCCTGGGCATCACTCTGGCTCGAGTGCGTGGCCAGGCTGGCCTGGTCATGTGGCTTCCTCGCTACCCTCTACATGCTGCTCAAGGGCCCAATTCTACTGCTCACAAGCGTGGGTGGCCCACGGTGTCAGAACCCCATGATGTGCACAGGGAGGGGTGTCTTCAGACCACCCCAGGACCTCACAACCAGCCTGGGGTTCTGGGTGCTCATCGTGCTCCTACAGCCCCCAGCTCCTTGGATTCAGACAACCCAACGGTCTGCACACTAAGAGGGCAATTGGGCCAAATGAGCGGGTGGCAAAAAGGGGTTGCCATAGCTTCTTTCCCCCTGAGATTGTGCAGATCTGGCCATGATCAGCTTTGTGTGTGTTGTGCGTGGGCCTTTTTGCATGAAAAGCGGTGCCTATTTTGTCCAGATATTTCCAAAGAAGGCATCAATCGTGTGCATCTTTGAAATGGATGCATTCTTCTCCCTGCAAATCAAGTGGGTTTGTGCACATTTTTCAAAAGTATGGATTTTTCACAACAGCTCGGTGCAGAAAGTGTGACCTGGCAGATCTGGTCAGAAATAAATGGGAACAAATTTCTCATGTCTCTGCATCAGGCGGGGCCAATTGCCTCACTGGTGACACAAGAACAGGTGGGGTGGCTGAAGCTGGCGCATGGAGCTGCACATCTAAAACCGTTTCAGACCGTCTTCTCCATGAGGGCAACTTGGCCTTCCATAGATTTGCATGGTGGGCCAAAGGATCTGGCTGGCCACAGGCTGGTGCTTTTGATGTAGGGGCTAAGGATCCCGTCCTGAGTACACTCACTTCTCTTGCAGAGCTACAAAGCCCCGAGGTTTCTGGCTGTGGGTGTAGCAGAAGAGGCGAAAGGAAGCCACAGCAGCTACACCAGGTCCAACCCACTTGATGCAGAGCATGGACTTTGTTCCCATAGTTTTCAGGGTCACTTCCAAAAAGTGTCACACACAGGACTATCATAATCTTTGACACAACCCCGTAAAATAAATATTATCACATCCCCATTTTGATACTTTTATTTAAAGCCAAAATTGCACTGCAGACTTAGGCATAAGCTCAGTCAAAAACAGCCCTGAAAAATTCAGAGGAGTGGAGAGCTGGCAAGCAGACCACCTACTTGGTTGGTGGTGCATTATTTCAGGACGTGCGGCCTGGATGAGCTCGACAAACCAGATGGAAAGGAAACCTCAGGCGTCCCTCGCATGGATCCCACCAAGACCACTTCCAACCCAGCTCAATGAACGATGGAAACTCAGGACTGGCATGACCAGTGCATGGCATTCATGATTCCACAGTGAATCCACACCGGACCATGAAAGACTCGAGAAGGTGATGCGGAGTGACCCAGCCAACATGGAATGACTCACGGAGCAGCGGGAAGAATATTATTTCCAGGCACATCGTGTGGCTGGCGGAACGGAGTGCGTGGGCCCTGCTGGATCCAGCCAGGCTTTCCAGTCCTGGATTCTGCTCACACTGTGGCTCACCAGCTGCCTGGAGGAAATCCCCCAGACCAAGCACCCTTTCACCCGTGCCCCCTGCAACTGGACTGGGTTGTAGCCCCTACTTGGCCACGATGCTTGCCGGTGACCTTGGGCCAGGCACGGGCCCTCAGTCAAAGCTCCCTCACAGGGCCACTGCTGCGAGGATACAAGGGAGCCATGCTGGGTTCTGCACAAGAGGACCAAAGGTGGGATGCAAACCCGAGGCGGTGCTTCTGACGCTGCAGGCAACATGTAGTCACACGAACAAAAGAAGAGCTGTGCTGGATCAGGCCAGCTGATCTTGCACACCGAGCCCACCTCGTGCTCAAGCAGGACAGGCATGCAACCACACCCTCCTGCCCATGCTCGTGCAACAGTAGCATTGGAAGAATAACTCCCCGCACTTGGTTGTGTGAGCAGGTGCCGATGGTCCAACGTTAACCAGTCGGGGCGGTGAATGTGTTCCCTGGTGCAGAGGTTGGGGCTGGGGCGCCAGGGAGCCAGGGCAGTGCTTGGGGTGCACTGCAGAAAGGAAGTCCTGCGATTCCCAGCATTCTCCAGCCAGCTTCTCTCTCTCTTCATAACATGCACAGGATTGCACCAATAACTGATGCTCCCCTGAGGAATAGAGGCAAATAAGGCAGGAGTCTGGAAGAGGAGTGAGCGAGACCACGAGGGTGCTGATGGAAGCACAGGGGCCCAGGCTGCCCAGTGGGAAATGGAGGGCGCTCCCGGGAGGAGGCAGACTTGTCGGGAGAGCTGCCCCTCGCATCTTCGCGTTGTGGGGAGCGCCTCCACGCGTGCTGGGCACCAACTGGTGCTGGAGGGCTCACCCGGGGCGCGCTGTCATTCGGTGCTCCTTCTCCTGCTCCACGCAGGGGGACGAGGACTTGAGCTGCGCCTGCCCCTCTGCAGTGAGGCAAGGCATGGGTCACAGGGAAACCCGGGCCGGGGTGCATTTGTCTCAGCACCTTGGACAGATCCTGCCCCACGCAATCCCAGACCAGGCGCTGCCGCCGCAGGGGCGTGGGGCGTGGCGCCCCTGCTCCAAGAGATCCAGTGTGCGCAGAGGCCGCCTGCCTCGCCTGCGGGGTGGTCCTGCTGTCCTTCCTGGATTCTGCCTGTCCGGATTATTTTCCGGATCAGTGCTCTTCGTTTGCCATCCAGCACATCCCAAGCTCTCTCGGGTCCCTCCTTAATCACCGAGAATGCGCTTCAGAGCGCCTCGAGCGCGTCAGCGGCCCGGCACCCCCTTCCCCGGCGGGGCGCGCTAACGTTACTTCCTTCGTGCGGAGAGGCGGGTTTGTTTAGCCTGCCCGTGCAGGCAGGAATGCAATCAAGACGAACTCTTGGTGCTCCCGGGCCGCGGTCTGTTTAATATCTAGTGGTTCTGGGCAGGCAATCTCCTTGTTCTATCTTGAGGGAAATAAAAGGGACTGCCGCGAGGTTCATAAGAAAGGATTGATGGTGGCTCGACTTATTGGCTGGATAAAGCGAAAGCCAAGGCGCGGCCCAGCAAACAATTTATAGGCAGAGCAGAGTCACCCGCTAACCGAGTGGGGCAGGAGGGGCGCTTGAGGGGCCTGGCTGCTTCTGGGTCTGGTGCTCAAATGGGGAAAGCAGGGCTAGAAGGACGGCACAGGGGATCACCGCATTCCCTACCTTGAGACACCTGGGCACAGGTATCACTTCTTCTGCCACTGGATTGAAATCGGGTTTTATTTATTTAAAACCTTCGTAGACTGCCCCGTTACCGAAGTCTCAGGACAGTTTAACAATACAAAATTGCCCGCTGACCTGGAAGGTAGAACTGCTGGGCAACCACATGTTTACTCAGAGGGAAGTCACATTATCTTCAGTGGTACTTCCTTGGGGGTGAATCGCATTACCTGCAGTGCTGCCTACTCAGAATAAATCCTACTGTCTCCATTGTCACTCATACTCATGTCTTGTTGTTGTTAGTCGCGAAGTCGTGTCCGACCCATCGCGACCCATGGACAACATTCCTCCAGGCCCTCCTGTCCTCCACCTTCTCCCGGAGTCCACTCACGCTCACACCAACCGCCTCTGTGACTCCATCCAGCCACCTCATCCTCTGCCGTCCCCTTCTTCTTCTGCCATCTATTGTTCCCAGCATTAGGCTCTTCTCCAGGGAGTCCTTCCTTCTCATTAGGTGGCCAAAGTATTTGAGTTTCATCTTCACTATCTGGCCTTCTAAAGAGCAGTCAGGGTTGATCTCCTCTAGGACTGACCGGTTTGATCGCCTTGCGGTCCAAGGGACTCGCAGGAGTCTTCTCCAGCACCACAACTCAAAGGCCTCAATCCTTTTGCGCTGGGATATGGTTTAGGTCATACCTGAGTGGCCTAGTGCTTTTCCCTACTTTCTTCAACTTAAGCCTAAATTTTGCCACCAGAAGCTCATGATCTGAGCCACAGTCAGCTCCTGGTCTAGTTTTTACTGACTGTATAGAACTTCTCCATCTTTGGCTGCAGAGCACATAGTCAATCTGATTTCTGTGTTGACCGTCTGGTGATGTCCATGTGTAGAGTCGTCTCTTAGGTTGTTGGAAAAGAGTGTTTGCTATGACCAGCGTGTTCTCTTGACAAAATTCCACCAGCTTGTGTCCTGCTTTATTTTGTACTCCAAGGCCAAACTTGCCTGTTATTCCGGTTATCTTTTGGCTTCCTACTTTAGCATTCCAATCCCCTATGATGATAAGGACATCATTTTTTGGAGTTAATTCTAGAAGGTGTTGTAGGTCTTCATAGAACTGGTCAACTTCAGCCTCTTCAGCACCAGTGGTTGGGGCATAGACTTGGACTATTGTGATGTTGAATGGTTTGCCTTGGATTCGAACTGAGAGCATTCTGTCCTTTTGGAGATTGTATCCCAGTACTGCTTTTCCTACTCTTTTATTGACTATGAAGGCTACTCCATTTCTTCTGAGGGATTCTTGCCCGCAGTAGTATACCTGATGGTCATCTGAATTAAATTCACCCATTCCTGTCCATTTTAGTTCACTGATTCCTAAGATGTCGATGTTCAGTCTTGTCATCTCTTGTTTGACCACATCCAGCTTGCCTTGATTCATGGATCTTACAAACATTCCAGGTTCCTGTGGAGTACAGATCTTTGCAGCATCGGACTTTCCTTTCACCACCAGATGCATCAGCAACTGAGTGTCCTTTCGGCTTTGACCCAGTCGCTTCATTCTTTCTGGCGCTACTAGTACTAGCCCTCCGCTCTTCCCCAGTAGCATATTGGCCACCTTCCTACCTGAGGGGCTCATCTTCCGGCGTCATATCTCTTTGCCTTTTGGTACTGTCCATGGGGTTTTCATGGCAAAGATACTGGAGTGGGTTGCCATTTCCTTCTCCAGTGGATCACGTTTTGTCAGCGCTCTCTGCTATGACCTGTCCGTCTTGGGTGACCCTGCACGGCATAGCTCATAGCTTCATTGAGCTACGCAAGCCCCTTCGCCACGACAAGGCAGTGATCCATGAAGGAGTACTCATGTCTACTCAGAAGTAAATCGCATTGACTCCCAAGTGCTTACTCTTGAGAAAGTCAGCATGGGAGAGGACTGACTTGCTTTGGTGTGGCAGGGCATGCTTTGGGGGTTACGATCCTGCTGGCTTCATCCCGTGGGGGGGGAGGGTGGCAACAAGCAGCCCCACAGCCTCCCCATTCCCCCCCCCCCAGTCCCTTCTCATGCCTATGATGTTTCAGGAGGGGCGGGGGGAGCTGCCACTTTCCTCCACCCTTCAGTTAAACCTCCTTTCTTTTGCACTTGTGCACGACTGGCTGACTGATGTAGGGAACGGGACACAACTATTTTTAAAGGGCCGTTTCCCTGCACACACTTTCTTCCAGCCCCTCCTCCCCCTTCCCTTGCATTTGTGTGTGATGCAAGATTGCGTGTGCCACACAGTGGAAGCTGCACTGTCTCCATTGGCACGAGTTCCCGCAGCCATTCAGTCTGTTTTGTGAAAACGCTTAGCGATTCTCCCGGAGAAGTGGAAGGCATTTGAGTGCAGACCCTCCGCAGGTCTCCTGGTTACTGCTGCCACCACCATTCTTCGGCACCAGTGTGAGCAGGCTGCACACCAGCGCACGCATTGGCCTGGGGGCTGCAGAGGGGGTTGTGTTCAGCCCAGAGACTCCACTGAATCTGCCCCAGGCTGCCATGTGCTGCACACTCGTGCGCCATGCCAGTGGGCTGCTGGGGAACCGCTGTTCCGCAGGTTGGTCCTGGCATGCATGTGCATCGCCTGGTTTCTGCGCCGTTGCTTGCCGTGTCCTGGGTGGCTGGCAGAGGAACCTGTGCCCGTGCTGCAGAGCATCTCAAGTGTCCTGGGAAGGGCTGTCTTCCCAGAGCAGGTGCCAGATCTGCGAAGGCCCATTCGCACAGCCGGTCTGCCTGGACAGTGCAGCCTTGGCATGCAGGTGTGAATGCCTTTGGGTGCTGTGCCCTGGCTGATTTTATCCGGTTAGTACAAATTCCCTTTTCTGTGGACAAAATTCACTTAACACATTAGGAAGTCAGGATTTTAACTCTGATGGCAAATTAAAGAGGTATATTCTTAAATATGCTCAAGGTAATTTCCTGGATTGCTCTTGGCTTAGAGGTAATTTGACATTTGCAAATTATTCTGTAGACACGCAATTATTCATTTCATTTCTGTATTTCATAACCCAAGATCTCTGGGCAGCTTACAACAGTTCCTAAACCCAAAGATACAGTAAATCACTATTTCCAGAATATGAGAAACTGAAAACCTGTTAAAAACAGCTAAAGCCACATCCAGTAGAGGGCCAGCAGCTCCCCATTTGGGATGAAAGCTCCCCTCGAGCCACTGAACTTCTTAGAATGGCTTCAAACGCCTTGTCACTGAGGGCTGTTTGAACCCGACATTGCAAGGATGGCAAGCTAGTGATGGGCAGGCCTCCTTGGGGAGGGGGGTCACCCCTGAGCAGGCCTTCCCCCTTGCAGCTGCCCTCCAAGCCTCCCGCAGAGGTGGATTGTGGGGGCTGGGCAGACTGGTTGGAAGAGATCAGCTGCTCTGTCCTCCGGGCTGGGCTGCCTCCACTGCACGCAGGCATCAACCTCCCTCCCTCATTGATCCGCGGCATCAACCGATCTCCCCCCTGCAGAGAACAGCAATCGCACATCACGCATCGCCGGCAGATTTCCAGCGATGCGTGATATCGCTGGACGGTCCTGCCAGGCCCCCTTCTGAGGAATCCACCTGGGGTGGAACTGCTGGTCCCGGGGCTTGGCAGCCTGGATGCCAGCTGGTGCTGTGCCTTTGCAGGGGGCTTGCCGGGACTGAGAGGCCGCGTCTCCTCGTGCCTGGGGAGCTTCGCCTTCTGGGTGCTGCACCCGACTGAGCCCTGGCTGTGAGGGGCACCCAGGAAAGCAGCCCCCGTGACTGCCAGCAGCAACCCTCCACCTGCCCGCCCGACAGCCTTCGAGGGCCAGGGTGCTGGCCGTGCAGCCGGTGGCGGGGAGCATTCACGGACTTCCTCTTGGCTTGCTTGGGAGACTGGATGGAGCGAGAGGTAGTCCATGAGTGCTCGGTGGGGCAGCTTCCTGAGGAGGCCGGGCCAGCCATGCATTGCCTCCCAGGTGCCTCCGTGGTGGCGCAGACGTCGCTCTTTGAGGGGAGCTGACGGCGTAGGGAGAACAGCGCTTCCCCTGTTGCATTGTCCCCACAGGCTCCGTCCTGCCCCCGAACCTCCCTTTCCTGCCCCAAGGTCCTGCCTGTGAGGGAGTGCCGCCCCCTCGAAAGGTGACTCGGGGGCAAAGAGGCAGAGGCCTGGCCTCCGCAGCTGCCGGCTCCGTGGTGGGCGAGCCTGGCTGCCGAGGCGCCGGCATCTGTTTTTGGCAAGCTGCGGCAGTTGCGTGCGGAGAAATAAATTAATTAGACCTATCAAATAAAAGTGGCACAACAACCCCCCAGGATCTCAGCGAATGCATGCGCCAGTTGTGCTTAGGTATTAATGTGCTGACATTAAGGAGGGCTTAACGATGAGTGGTGAACGCCGGCTTGCTTCGTCGCCTTGGCCTCAGAGGCAGGCCGTTGCGGCAGACGCGTGGCCTCGGGGGGGCCATCCCGGGGCCACTGCTCCTCTCTCACCGCATCTCCCCCCGCCCTCCCCACATGCCGAACATGCTCCCTGTCTCTGGTGGGCGCCGCCAAAAGCGGGGATTAGGCCAGATTAGCACGATGCCTTGGCCCAACGAGGGCGCCTTGGAGGCCACGAGGGGCCGCGTCTTGTCGGCCCAGCTGAACCGCGTGGGGCGGCCCCTCTCAACGGCCTGGGGTGACACTGGGGGAACGTGTCGGGCCAGATGCCGCTGCATAATTGGACGTGGAAGCCCTTCGGAGTCTGTGGGAAAGGACCGGGAAATGGGAAATCGCTGATAATCCCAGATCCCTTGAGGGACACTCCATGATAATAAATAATCATGCACAAGGCTTCCTCGCAAATTTAACAAGCCTGACTTGTTTTCTGCAAAGAGCCCGAGCGACTCCTGCCAAGCCAGGAGGCTAATGACTGCAACACACACCGGCAGCCGCTGGCAGCTGGGCCATGCAAACTTCAGGAGGGAGAAGGGTGCCACACGGCGCTCCTTCCTGGCCTCTGGTGCACCAGAAGGACCAGGGGCGAGGGAGCGCTGCCCCTGCTGCAGTTCCTTCACCTTGGCAAATGTGTGGCCTGCGTCTTCAGCACCCGACAAGAGTGCTGGAGCAGCATGCGATGGGGGGCAAGGAAGGAAGAAGGGCATTCAGTGGGAGCCCAGCAGGAGAGGGGCCCTCAGGTGGAAGGCAAGCCGCGTCCACTGCTGCCGATGGGATGCCAGGAGTGCAGAGCGGGGGCAAGTGGTGCAGTGTGCGATGCCCTGGGGCAGGGAACCAGGCCAGCAGGGGGATGCCAAGCCATGCCATGCCATGCCAAGCCACGGCAAGCATTAGCCCAGTGCAGGAGGTGGCTGCAGACACGGGCCCTCCGGTGCCGCGTAGTGCGGGACAGCGAGATTCAGCGCAGGGCGGTGCTGCTGGGGTGGGCCGAAGAAGGGAAAGCAGCCGCCTGGAATGTGTGGTGGGGTGGGAAGGAGGCTGCCTGGCCACAGAGAACAGGCTAGCAGAGCAGAGGATGCCTGCTGGCAGGGAGGCAGAGCGGGGTCCGTCCCTTAGCCTTTCTTGGGTTGGGCTGCCCCGAGGCTTGGCACTCGATCGCTGGTCATGCCTGACCACTGGCTTTGCTGGCTGAAGGCCGAGGCCCCTGCAACTGAAAGGGGAAGGCAGGGCATTTCCGCAGCCTCCCTGGAGGGGCCGGCGCTCAGACAGGGCTTCCTGTGGGCAAAGCCTCTGCTTCCCGCAGATCCAGGGCCCTCCCTGAAATGTGCCTTGCTATTCATGCGTGCCTCAAATGTCTAGCCCATCCTTCCACGAATAGTGTGTCCAAGAGGGCTAATAAAATCAGACTGTGAAGGGTGGAGGTAGGTAGAATATCCCATGGTCTGGGTACAACAGTGCAGAAGTGCCACACAGACGGAAAGGGCATGATCCAACAGAAGGAAGAGGTAAAAGAGAAGTGAAAAAGCAGCCACGTTTTGCTGCAGCAAACTGGAAACAGCAAGCTGCCAAACCGGCAGGAATGTCCGCTTGCATGCACAGACAGAAGCCTCTTTGCACATAATAGCAACGGTGTCTTAGCATGTTGGGGATAAGCAGACATGCCAACTTGCTGCACGCACAGAGGATCCTTGGCATCCGCCTGTTTTGAAACGGCCTTTGCAACGGGAGTTGCTTGCCTGCATCAGCGTTTAATCATGCCAGTTGGACCAAAGTTGTCAAAAGGCCCTTAGAAAGGATCTGGAGGAGCTGGAAGGACCCACACAATAATCAAAGGGCTGGAGCAACCGGGGCAGTGCAGGATGCTGGGAAGGTCTGGGGTCAGGAAAGGAAGGGGAGCACGAGGAAAGACAGGGCACACATTGGCATATGCCGACTTAAAAGACCCTGTCCCTGAGAACGCCTATGCTGGCTAAAAGGGGGGGGGGGCTCGTTTTCCGGTAGAATCGGCAACCACGACTCCAGGGGAAGGGGCAAATGCCGCAAAGACTTTCAGGGCCTCGGTGCCCGTATTTCCATAAGTGCCCATGGACAGTGTGGTGAAGGGGCAGGTGGCTTCCAAGACATTTGCGGCGCTGGATGCAAGATTCGGGGCTCCAGCCCTATTGGGCCACCCCATAGCACTGTGTCTGGGACCAACGCTCACAAGAGGAAATGTTACAACACGTGAGGCTCTTTAGCTTAGAAAATAGGAAAGCAAAGGGGGCATGGCGGAGGTTCCGAAAAGGATACACGGGGCAGAAAAGGCGGATAGCCCTCGTTGATAAAATCAGGACCTGGAATCCTTCAATGAAGGATCGGAGATTCAGAAGAGATCAAACGAAGGACTTCTCCACACAGTGGGTTGCTAAACAGTGGAATCTGCTAACACTAGAGGTAGCGATGCCTACTAATGCGGACAGCAGTAAAAAGGCTAAGACAAATGCAGGGGGAGAAAGATACCAGCTTGTGCTAGTTCTATATGCGCCCCAGTATCGGAGACAGTATGCTGGGGAACAGGCCCTGCAAGGATGCTCTGCACCCACGTCCTGACTGTGGGTTTCCTGTTGGCAGACGGCCAGCCAGCGTGGGAGCAGAACACTGGATGGGCGAGGCTGGGGTTTGATCTAGCCAGACTCTTCTGTTCTTAGGATGCTGCTTCCTTGAGATTTCCTGGAAAGGTTCTGTTATTTGTCTCTCTTTGGTCCTTTCCTCCCTTTGATTGGAAATGTTCCTGCTTAAAAACAAACAGAAGCTGCCCTGGCACCAGCTGCTCTCCCTCTCCCGCTTCTCTCTGTTTACGAGCATCTCGCCATTGGATCCGGCACTGCCTTGGCTTCGGCACCAACAACCTTTGGAATTCTGGCAACTCCTGGCAAGAGCTGGCCGTGCGGTGAACCTGAAGCACCTCCTCTGCGTGCAGCAGTGTTCAAAGCACAGAACATCGTCTCCCAGGCGAGGGCAAAATATCTCATTTTGGAATGATGGCACTGCATTATCAATAAGAGCGACACATCTGAGGAACTAGTGGATTTATAAAGGGGAGAACGGCTCCCCACATCCCTGCCAAGGTATGAAACAGATGCTTGAAACCGTGGGGAAGGGAGGCTGCTGGCGCTTTGCGAAGGCCGACCTTTGAAAATCAAGCAGCCAGCCCTGATCCTAAACTTACACAGCAGTGCAAGCATCAGGCATGGGTGCTTTGCTCACGAGGGCCTGCCAAAAAGAGACTGCAATTTTCCTTCATCCCGTGTTTGTGCCAGGCACTCACCCACCCGCAACCTCACAGCCAGGGGCTTCCCAGACATTTTGCAGCCCGAGGTGAGGAACTGGATGGCCCCTCTCCCTTTCAGTGTATCCAGGTGGCCCGGAGGGTTTCTTCAGTGCCAGGGTGAGAGAGCACCCTCTGCTGAGCCTGAAGGCAGCAGGGTAGCTCGGGGGCACAGGCGGGTGGTCTGCATGCAGTGCCCTGCCCCAGCGCTCGGCCACCGCCTCCTGGCATCCGCCGCCTGAGGCCAGCCCCCCGCTCCACCTAATGGGTGGGCCAGCCCTGCTTGCAGTGATACTGGGAGGCAAGTGGGGATGTGAGAGAAGGAAGGAGGCCAGGAAAGGCAGGCACTGCACGCACTGCGTGGCGAAGGGGGCCTGAGCTGGGGCTGGGTGTTCCCACAGTGCGTCTGTCACAGGCGGGCAGAGCCTCAGGCCTGAGGGCAGTCCTGGCTCTCCCAGAGAGCAAACTGCATGCTCTGGCGTTCTCTGGGCAGACGTGCCGCCTTCTGAGCCCCACCCTGCTTTCCCCCACCATCAGCCACTGGGTCATTACCTGGCTCTTGCGTAGCTACTCCCTTGCCATTCCAACAATATTCTCCAATAACTCCCATGCCTTTGCATCCAATTCTGGAAAGCGAACGTGGAGAAGACCCACACGTCCACAGAAGTCACGCAACTCAGAAGGCGCTGGTCTGCTGCAGGATCCATAATTCTGGTTCCGAGAAATCGGAACCCCTTTGACTCCATCTGGGATTTCTGTGACGCGCCTAGCTGAGACCCGCTCCTCGTTGGGCTGAGACTCTCCTGGGCTTCAGCAGGAATCGTCACCATCAGGAGGGAGGGAGGTGGGGCTGTGTGAGAGAGAGGGAGGCGGCCCCGTGCTGTGCTTGGGGACGGCACTGCCTTGGAGCCAGTCCAGGTGGAGGCAGGAGCCAGCTGGCATGAGCAAATGAGCTGGCGGAGGGGGTGATCCTCCTAGGGCCCCTGTCAGGATGGTGGCTCCACAAGGCCTGCACTGGCCCAGAAAATGGTCTGCGAAGGCACAGGATTAGTGAGTTCCTCCGCAGGTTCCCTGAGCTCGGTGGACCAACGCCACCTGTCCCGATGGCCCACTTGGTTCACGGCTAAGGGAGCAACTCTGTGGCAGGGCTCTCTTGCTTGCCGGCCCTCACGGCATCTCACGGTGACACATGTGCTCCATCACTTGTGCACTGCAAGGTGCAGCGCTGAGCACCTTCCGCAGAGGACTTCTGCTCCAGAGCTGCTCCTGCCCAATGGCTTCCCTCCGAGCCAACAAGCCCCTTCGATTGCAGGGCCAAGGAGTCCTGGAGGGGGGGCTCCCTCGCACCATCCCTGCCAGGCAGGATGCAGTGCTGTTTGATGGGAGCTGGTTGGAGGATGCATGCTACTGCACTGGCCATCACCAGCTTCATACAACAGTCTTGGGGAGTTAAGAAATTAGAAGTGTGTGTGTGTGGGGGGGAAGTAAGCGAGCCTTGTGGTACTTGACATGAGCCGTGAACACGAGAAGGTGAGTGGGCGAGAGTCGAAGGAGGGAGAGAGGAAACAACAGCTTGCGCTCCTTCGGCTTCTACCAGTTTCTTTGGAGAAACAGAGGCCATAGAGCGGGGTGGACAACTTTACGGGGAGGAGATCCTTTTGAGTCAGCCACGCGCCACCTTTCCAGCAAAATCTCTCAGTTTGGGCTGCGATGTGCTGCGATGTGCTGCGATGTGCTCCACTGCCCCCACTGATTTTGGCGGCGCGGCAGTGGTGGGGTGGCAGTGGCCCCAGGGTTTCCCCCCTGCCATACACGATCGCCAGCATAATTGACTGAAACACAGTGAGAGGCTGCCCAGTGCCGGTTAGTGAGATTTTATTTATTTATTTTTTATTTATTTAAAAATTTATATGCCGCCCCTTGCAATAGCCTCGGGGCGGCTTACAACATATTGCATTATTAAAAACATATAACAAAATTAAAAACTGGCCCATCTCAGGTTATTATATAAAAACATGAACAGAATTATAAATTAAACCTATTAAACATAAATTAAACATTAAACATAAATTAATTAAACATAAATTAAACATAAGTTAAACATAAACTAAACCAAAACATAAACCTAAATTAAACAATAATATTAATTAAAATATTGTCTAAATAAAAAGGTCTTCGCCTGGTGCCGAAAAGCAAATAACGACGGCGCCAGGCGAGCCTCTCTGGGGAGCGCATTCCATAAATGGGGCGCCACCGCTGAGAAAGCCCTCCTCCGGGTACTCACCCTCCTAATATCTCGCACGGAGGGTTCCCGGAGGAGAGCCTCTGCCGCTGATCGTAAGGGGCGGGAGGGCATATATGGTCGCAGGTGCTCCTTTAGGTAGCCAGGGCCCAAGCCGTTTAGGGCCTTATAGGTAAGAACCAGCACCTTGAATTGGGCCCGGACTTCAATGGGGAGCCAGTGGAGCTGACGGAGAACTGGGGTGATATGAGAACCACGCCCAGTCCCCATCAGCACCCTGGCAGTTCTATTCTGCACCAATTGAAGTATCCGGACCGTCTTCAAGGGAAGCCCCACGTAGAGCGCGTTACAATAATCCAACCGGGAAGTCACCAACGCATGTGTCACTGTCGTCAGGCAATCGAACTCCAGGAAGGGACGCAGCTGATGTATCAGCCGAAGCTGTTGGAAGGCGCTCCTCGCCACTGCTGACACTTGAGCAGTCAAGGTCAGCTCCGGGTCGAGGAGCACTCCCAAGCTGCGGACCCCGTCTTTCAGAGGGAGTGCAACCCCATTCAAGACTAGGGTCAAGTCCCCTGCACTGTAGCCAGACCTGCCCACCAACAGGACCTCCGTCTTGTCTGGATTGAGCTTCAGTTTATTGGCCCTCATCCAGCCCATTACCTCGGCCAGGCACCAGTTCAGCACAGCCACCGCCTCACCTGGATCGGTGGAAAACGAGAGGTAGAGCTGGGTATCATCCGCGTACTGATGATTCTGCAGCCCACACCTCCTGATGACCTCCCCCAGCGGTTTCATGTAGATGTTAAAAAGCATGGGGGACAAAATGGAGCCCTGCGGAACCCCATGGCATAGTTGCCATGGCGCAGATGCTGTAGTCCATAGAGCCATAGAAGACAGGAGAGCCGGAAGGGCCAGGAAGGCCATCAGATCCACCCCCCAGCTCCATGCAGAGCTCCAAAGCTCCCCAACAGTGGGCACTCCAGCTGTGCCAGGAAAGCCTGCTGTGTGGGAGACCTCAAGGCCTTTCTGGGTTCTTGAAAGGACTGCGATGATCTCACTGGAAGCCCTCCTTCTGCTGCTCACCACACTTCTTCCTCTCATGTTCAGACCTCCCTTTGGAAACAGACCAAGTAGAAAAAAAAAGGTGGCTGATGCATGTGAACTGCAGCTGTGCAACCAACAACCTTCTGCAACACATGCAGTGCAAGCAAAGCCACAAGTCGCACACATGGAAAAGAGGCGCTGCTTGTACAGCATCTCTGCTGGCCCAATTCCTGGTAGGTGTCCTCCTGGACGCTCAGTGTGCTCAGCCCCGAGCTGCACTCCTGGCCACAGGAAAGAGGGCTGGAGTCTGGGAAGCCTGGCTAGGAATCCGATGGATTCCCACACTCAGTACAGGTTCCTCACACATCCCCAGCCACTGGCTCCCTTGTTGTATTGCTCTAACAGTCAGGACGTTTTTCTGATGTTCCATCAAAATCTGGTTTCCTGCAACATGGGCCCGTTATTTGGTGCCCTGCATGCTGGAATGATGGAAGGTCCTGGCCTTCCTCTCCGGGACCACCCTTCAAGTACTTGAAGGGGGCTTTCCTCTCTCCCCTCAGCCTTCTCTTCTCAAGGCTGAACATACCAGCTCTTCCAGCGTCTCCTCATGGGGCTTTGTTTCAGTCCCCTGAGTATTGTTGTTGCCCTCCTCTGGACTCTTCCCAGTTTGTCTGCATCTTTCTTAAATTGTTAAGGCCAGAACTGGACAGAATACTTCAGATGAGGTCATCTGAGTTCAGGAAGCATTCTCCTCCTCCTCCTCCCAGCCCCATCCACAAACTCACTTGGAGCTTTGGCTGTTGGGTGGAATAGAAATTAAACAAGCAAATAAATAAATAAAATTGCTGTTTCAACAGCTTTCCCACCATTTGACACAGAGATGGACACACGCGCCTTCCCCAAACTGCTGCTGTGACTGGGAGAACAGAGATGGGAGTCCATCCCATCCTCTCCCCTTTCCTGGAAGCTGGAATTTCGCTATGGCCGCATCTGAGGCACCAGCGGCCCTGCAAAATATCATATTCCCAGTGCACCTGATGACCCCATATGTAGAAGGTCAGGGAAGCTGAGAAAGCTGCATTTTCTAGGGCAGAATTCTCCAACTTTTTGGGGTGAGTGTATTTGGGATGTAAAGTCTTTGTTGTGAGAAGTGACAAGTGAGGGTTGCCCTGAGGAGGGGGCCTGCCCATTTGCAGTGGGGCTGCCACCATCCTCACGGCAACTCTCCAAAAACCATTCCATCCACAGTGAACTGGTGCAATTCAGAGCCAGGGGACTGGCCAGGAAACAGAATGCGAGGCCCACGCGGGGCTGAGCCTCAGAGGCCCGCCATGTTGCTCAAGGCGTTACCAACCACTTCCAGCAGCTGACCTTTCATTTTTTATTTTTTTCTGGCCAGATGGGCCGACTTAAAATGAAATGCCAGCAACAGCACTCCTCCTTTTACTTTCTAAGGCTGCTGCTCAGTAACAAAGCTGCCGCTTGAGAGTGGGGTTTAGCAGCCCCCATGTTTTTAAGCTGAATAGTTAACGGCGCTAAAAATAAATGGGAATTAGGAGGGAGGAGAACGGGAGGATCCATGCAAGGTGTCAACAGGGCCCGCATGCCAGACCCATCGCAGGGCCCGTGGGATGCTGCGGCAACCGTGCCTCAGACGCCAGGGAAGGTGGGCGCGGCCCCTCCCAGCACCTGCGGTGCCCCGGCAGCCGTCCTGTCAGCCAGGGAAAGGGGTGGGGTGGGGCCTGCCTGCACGGGGAGCACGCGACGGGATTCCAGTTGGGTCTGCGATCGCGATAAGCGCACGGAGCCGTCTTCCACGAACATGAAATAAAAGCACGCAGCTTCCCCAGCATCTGTGCGGGTGGGTGAGTCACCCCGTCAGCAGCATCTGAGGATGGTGCGCATCGCTGCCCGCTGAGGAGTGTGCAGGCACGCGCTGGGACCTGCCGGTGAGCAGGATGGAGCGTGGAGGGGGCCGGCGGCCCCCGTATTGGAGCTGACCAGGCCCATCTCGGGGGACGCAAGGCTGACTGCCTTCACAGGTGCTGCAGGCCAAGCCGACCTGGCCTGGATGCGGCTTGCCCTCGCTGTGAAAAGCCCCCCAAAGCCACACTGACTCCTGGGAGAGCGTTCCGGGCTGCTCTGGATGGGGTCTGGGGCACCGCCAAGGAGTGCGGGCGGCTGCTTTGGCTCTCTCCAGGGCACCCTGTGCGGGTCGCCATCCCCTTTGTCGGGGTGGGGGTGGGGGATGCGGGGATGCTCTTGGCTTCCATTTCCTTGCAGACAAGTTAAGTGAATTAACTGAGTCACACAAATGAAAGCAAATTGCTCAACAGATAGCAAATTTCATAAACTCAAGCTGTGGAGAGATGAGCTGAATTAAGGGAAATTGGATTATGAATGAGAGGCACCAAAGTTTTTCAAACATTAAAAAACAAAACAAAACAAAGCACCCTTTCGAGGGCTTCAGGTCGGTGACAAAACATTGCTGTCCAGGTGTGAAAAGTGACCTGAATTAGTGGTAAGGATGGCCGCTAACTCAGGTGGCTTGAAGAAACGGGGTCAAAGGGATCCATAGAGGCTCCCCGCATCAGTGGGCATTAGCCAGGAGTGCCAAACGGGGCCAGCAGCTGGAGGCTCCACTGGGGCGACCGCTTGTGTCCCTGCACCCTGAAGGCCCTGCTTGGCCCCCTTTGGAATGCAACGTGGCCCTAGATGTGCCTCAGACTATTCTGCCAGACAAATCTCATGTCTTTATCTTATAGAGTCCTACAGAATATCAGGACATTGAAATCTCGCTTATCTAGAGGGGAGCCTGTCAGTCTATGCCAGCTCTGTGTCACATGGATATGACAGTTTCATATGGCTGTTTAAGTGTGTCTGGTTTTCCCCCACATTTTAAAAAACCAGTGCCAAAATCCATCTCACAAGACCCACATTTTTAAATGCGTTGTATTTCAAAATATCCGTTGCCAAGCTTAAAGGCAAAGACAAAGTTTCCCCTGCACTTGTGTGCTAGTCATGCCTGACTGGGGGCAGAGCTCATCTCTGTTTCTAAGCCAAAGAGCCAACATTGTCTGGAGCAAGGTGGCTGGAACGCTGCTACCTTCCCGCCAAAGTGGCACCCCTTTATCTTCTGCATTTGCACAGTTTCGAACTGCTAGCTTGGCGGGAGCTGGGGCAAGCGACAGGGCTCACTTGGGATTCGAAGTGCTGAACTGACAACATTCCAGCTGACAAGCTCAGGGCTTTATCCACTAGGCCACTCTGCCCCCCACTGCGAAGCTTAAGTTATCCTAAATGACACATATTTATATTTTGGTAGATCTGGTGAACCAAGACTTGATTGCAAAATTTGGAAGAGTGCCAGCTCCAGAGAGTGGCCATGCTCTGATCTGCGCCGCCAGCCTGCACGCAAAGACCGAATTCCTCCAGGCACCCTAACCAAAGAGCATCGCATTTATTCCTTCTGTTGATGTTTCGCTCAGCCTCTCTGAGTGCTTGGCAACTGGGGCAGCACTTACAACCCCCAGCTGTAATCTCCCAGTTAAAAGCCACGGAGATTTTCCGTCAGCCCTCGGGTCCCGAAAGAGTGACCCAGCACCCACAGAGCGATGTGGATTCCCCCTCTGGAAGCCGCGGGGCACCACCTGCCACTCACCCTCCAGACCTGCCTGCCCCTGTGCCTGGCAGCAGGCCCGTGGGTGCTGGGGGTGGCCAGCGACTGGGGGGGGGACATTCAGGGGCCCAGCGTGCTCTTCCCCGTTGTGCTGCAAGATGGGTGGGCGTGGTCCAGACCTGGATGGAGAGCGAGACCCAGTCCCTTGGCGGAGGACGGGCTTTGGAAGAGAGGAGGGCTGCTTGAACGGGCTTGTTGACACGGGGTTGCCCCTCTGGGGAGAGTGGCTACGAGGCCCGGATGTGCACTCGCTCTGCCAGACCTACCGCTCCGCCAAATGGCACGCACGGTCATGCAAATTCAGCAGGCGTGTCTGTTCCTTTCCTGGAGGAGGCCATGCTGTACCTGCCCGCCTCACATGTGGCAGAGCTGAGGAGCGTGACAGAGCAAAGGAGTGGCCACCAGCAGCGGCTAAACCTGTTTGCGGGGAAGGCTAGGACCATGGGGAGCTCCTTGAATTGTCAGCCGGGACCCGCTGAGGCTGCCCCACTGCTGCTGGAACCACGAGCCTCTGCTGGCGATAAGCCTAACTCAGCACCGCAGCCTCGCCTGAAGACCCAGGGCTGCAGGAACCGACTTTGAGGATGAAATTGTGCAAAGCCGCTGCCTGGGTGGACTTCTTTCCATATTCTGGTTGTCTCCATTCCATTTGTGACGGTATCTGCAACTCTGCATAAATTCTTATCAACAAGTGACTAAAAAAAATTCCTGCTCTAGCAGAAGGTTGTAAGTTTAGTCGAGTAATTGGCAACTTATTTTGGACTTTCCCAAATACAGAATTGGAAAGGCAAAGCATCCATGGAGGCATCCCATGAAAACAGTGACACAAGCCGTCCTCTGCAGCGCTCCCTGATTTCCCTGACGTCCTTTGCTCTTGACCTTGTGCCACGCTTTCCTCGTCACACCTGCTGTATGGAAATATTGCTCATTCTTACGATTTAGGGCTCTCTTTTTGAAGACCATCAACTATGGAAGACTGGATGCTCCATCAGTGGTGACGGAAGCCCCCCCCCCCCCCCCGCGCTCTGGTTCCAACGCAAGCAAACGAGCACACAGCCGCTTCCCAGGCTCGCCCTTGGGAGGTGCCCGGCCTTCCTCGTTCAGAAAAGAGGATGCCATCTGAACAACGAATGCCTGCACATGGAAGGCGCTGCCAAGCGCAGGCAGCAGGTGGGCCCTGCCAGCCGTGTGCGCAGCTGCTGGTCTGATTAGGGGCCCTCTTGGGACGGAGAGGCTGCCCCCCAGCTCAGCCCAGGAGCCACAGCCAGAGCCGTCCTCATTCAAATGATTTGCAGAGCCTTTCCCGAGGAAGGCCTGCACAAGGGCCTTTCCTTCCCCGGATGCCGCGGCCTCGTGCGCGCCAAACAGCAGGAGCGGCTCACCCGCACCAAGGACGGCGTGCAGCAGGTGACCAAGGCAGAAGCACAGAAGGCAGGCCGTTGAGCTGCATCCTCCAAGATCCCGCCTGAAGCATTTGGCCTGACAAATACAACAGACCCATATGGCTGGCAGCAAAGCCGACAAATCTCTGTGCGGGAATGATTCATCCCGGAGACGCCTTTCATGGAAGTTTTGACTCTGAAGAGACCAGGCCTTCGGCGGAGCTCAAAAGAACGAGTCGTTGCAAATTCATGAGTATAATTTCTGGTTAATTGCCATCTTCAAGGAAATGAATGCCCAGTTTCATATCCTGCAAACCTGGCGGAATTTCATTTCCTGCATTTGTATGTGGTCACAGGGAACATCTGTGTTGAGAAATTGTGCATGGATGAATGCTTTTGCATCATTTGTGATGGCTTGTAAGCTGCTTAGAGGGCATGGATGGGGAAAGCGGAGGAACTGAATCATTAATTAATAGAATAAATTAAAAATGCTGAGTTTGAATCAACACTAAATTTGTCCGGTTGTTTGGCATCCAAGGTTAGGCAGGACCACGACGGGCAGGAGTTTGCCAGTCAAGGCCTGGCAGCGGAAGAGGGCAGAAGCGGAAGCCACTGTTCGGGCACGTGCTGCTGGCCCCACCAGCATGTGGCCTGATGCGCACCCAGCAGGCAGCAGAGTGGGGAGAGCGGCAGCTTGTGGCACCCTTCTTCTCCACCCTGCCAGGAGGGCCCGTGGCTTCCGCCCCACCAATCTCGAGTGGGTGTCCTGGAGAGCCCCAGCAGATGCTTGCCTACGGTGGCATGTGCCATGACAAGAGAGCAGCTCGCCAGGCTTTCCAGACCGACCTGCAGGATGTGGCACCAGCCCCTGTTGCCCGGGGCAGTGGCCATGGAGGCTGCAGCCCACCCAACCTGCCTGTCTGCGTGGCCAGCTGGTTGGTTGCTCTTCTCTCTCTTGCCCAGGAAGCTGGTCCAGCTGGCTGCCTGCTCACCCACCTTGTGCCCCAGCCCCAGGGCTGCCCCCGGGTTCAGCTGGCCAGGGCACCAGGAGGGAGCCAGAAGCAGGAGCAACTGGGCCAGCTGCCCAAGCAGGTGGAATGGTGGCCATGGGACGGCCACCTCGCTCAAGGCAGCAAAAGATGCTGTGCAGCCCGCAGGAGGTTTGATGGGGGGGGGGGCAGAAGGAGTCCCAGATGTGAGCAAGGCCTTGCCAGGCCAGAGCCTTCCGTGTTCCCACCAGCTGGAGAGGATAATGACCTGCTTTCCTGTTCTTCTCAGTGCACACAGATGCTCTGGGCCCACCTGCCAAGGGGCATGTGAACATCCGTCCCATTCATTTCTGGTCTGGATTTACCCAGCTCACACATCCTGGACTGAGCACAAACTTGACCAGAACAGTCATACAATTCTGGGCTTGTGCTGTGCTTTGCCTTATAAAAAGTATTTATTTGACAGCATCTGCACATTCCAAATGATGGATAGGAAAAAGGCACACTTGCGAAAAAAGCTGGAAGAAGAATGGGCACATTGCAAAGATGTGCACATTCGGAAAAGTTCAGTTGAAAAGAACCGCCGCCATTCTGGAATCCTCTGCTCCTGAGGGAAGCCAGTTCCGCTGCCTGAAGAAGCACTGGGCACTTGCGAAGTTCAGGCTCCCTGAGGGCCTGAAGGGCTTTAAAGAGACTCAGTCAGGCTCAGAAAGAAACCAAGCAGTAGCCGATCCAGATGTTTCAGAACTGGTTTGCTATATTCTCGCAAGCTCACACCTGTCCATGATGTGATGGGGTGCCTTTCCATAATAGATGAAATTTCTGGATGCTTTTCAAAGGCAGCCCCATGGAAAGCACATGAAAGCAGCCAAATCCAGAGGCTCCAGGATGACCAGGAAACCTTGGGCAGCCCTGCAGAGCAGCAGGTGGATTCACTGAGGTGGATCAAAGGTACCTCTTGAGAAAAAGAATGGATGAAGTAGCTATTTGCATGCCGTGCCAGATTCATGTGTGTCAATGTGCAAGTCCATTTAATATCATCTCCTCTTTAAAGGGCTTTAAAAAACCCCACACAGAAATTCAAAACTATGTGCTAATGTCTTAACCATTTTCTCACAAAATACACATTTATAAACATATATTTTCCCAAGATTGGCATTGTTGCACGCACGGTGGAATATTGTTTGAGCAGTGCAAAAAATGGAATCCAAAGAATAACTGGGGCTTGAGAATGCACATGACTCCGGAGGTACGAATCACGTCAGTTTTATGGATTTTATTGACAAATGAGTCCCCAAGTATCCTCGTTTGAGACCAAGAGCACCCTAAAAGTATGGAGCTGTGACGGATGGCTGAGATGCCACCCAGAACAGTCCAGCAAGAGCTGCACGGTCACCAGCACCATCTTGTTTAGGTTGTGCCTTGAGGCCTCGAGTTTAGGAATTCACAAACAGCTGAAGAAATCCATTCAGTACTAAATCAGGGCTGTGATTTCATGTGCTCGGTATTTCAGTCCTGGCATTGGATAGTTCCTTGTTTAAAGGTGAGATTCTAGGCCTGCCTAGAGAGAAAACGTGTCCTAGAATCCCCAGCATTCCCTGGCCAGGCTGGGAATCATTTGGCAGGATCACAACAGTGATTCAAAATAAGGGCATCTGCCCCTTATGCAACTCTAGGGGGCAACTGCACACAGAGTATGATCTGCAGTTCTGCTCACCACCCGCCTGAAAGGCGCCAGAGTTGGGACAAGAGTCTAGGTGCAAGAGGAACCCGCCTGCAAGGCAAGGCCGCAGCAGCCGTGCCTGCCTAGCGTGCAGAAGGTGAGTCAGGGGAGAGGCAGCAGGGGCTGCAGAATTATGCCTGGTGCGGGGGGAATGGGTTTTGAGGCATTTTAATTTCTCTTCCATAATCCCAAAACCCAAAAGGGTCCAGCATGAAGCTGTGCAGTGGGAGATGCAGGAGAGAGAAAGGACAGACTTCCTCATAAGCACAAGGACAGTGCGGTGCGCTGGCCATTCTGACGATGCTTTCCTGTGAGCAAAGCCTTCAAGTGGCTTGCAGTAGACGCACCTCTGTAATGAAGCCAATAAGGAAACAAGCAGCCTGCACCAGATGTTCTGAAAAATACAGGATCCTGCCTAGAGACACGCCTTACACAGTGGGTGCTGTTTCCTTGCAGACTCCCAAAGCCCCACGGGGAGATGGGAGGAAAGCAGATCATTCCCCACTGAATTCCACATATGTAAGCAGCTGCACTTTTTGTTCTGGAATGCACAATTTGTTGTTCGGCTGTTCACTCCTATCCAACCATAAGCGATCCTATGGGCCAAATCTCACTGCACTTTCCGATCCTGTGCCACCTCTTTCAGCTGAACTATGCTCTGGCCCACATCCTCTTTGATGGAGATGTGCAATTTAAACCAAACCAAAATGAAGGAAAACACTGAAGCCCTCTCGGTGCGGTTTTCATGGCCCAGATGCCTCATCGGAGGGTCGGTGCATCCGTCTTTGGATACCCTAGGGATATCCAAGCTCTCCTGTCGCCAAAGCCCGTTCCTCAGAAAGAGGGCGCTGCCCCCGTTCAGGAGGGCAACTTCCCTTCCCCTGCAGCTTCCTCCCAGTTCTGCCCATAGACAAAATGCTCTCAGCAGGGCCCCGGCACCGCGCCTGGTCTCCTGATGCCCAGCTGGTGCAACCCCTTCCTAGGAGGCTGCTGTGGTTGTGACCTGTAATGGGAAAAAGTTTCGTCACGTTCAGTTCCTGTGATAGTTATGGGGCCTGACATTTTAGTCTCCTGGCTCGTGACTTGGGCTCAGCATGCAGCGGATGGGCTCTGGGTGGGTCCAAGCGGAACGAGGCCAGTTCTGAAGTAAGGAATTGGGTTGGAGTGAAACATCTGGCTGAAACTGGTCCTAAATGCGCCCCTCCCACCCACGCTCGTCCCTCCTCTGCTTGTTTGCAATTAGTCATGAAGTGTCTTGTTTACCAAAAGCAAAGCGGGATTTTTATTTTTTGCAGCTGATTGAAAATGCAGCTTAAGATTTCGTTCTCCAAGTTACTCTGAGGTGCCCTGTTAAATATAACCCGGAGAAGATGAAGTGTTTTTCAGACAGGCTGGAAACGACATTCTATGAAATGTCATTTTTCTCTTTCTGAGGGATAAAAGATGTTTGTTTGTTGTACCTAAATTAAGTGCCAATTTGCCCATGTAAATTGGCTTTTAATTGTAATGCGGCTGCATTTGGTTGTAATTCAATTAGCAGCACACCTTATCTCAATTAAGGTGGGGTGCTCCAGAAGATGCTACAATTCACCCCCCATTTGCTGAGCAGGGAGCAATCGAGCGACGAAGACGGGAACGGTTTCAACCGTGCTTGATGCATGATGGAGATGAGCACAAGGCTGGGCGTGAAGCTGCTCTCGGACGTGGACCAGGCAGATGCGTGGTCCTGTTTGGCCACCACACTGGCCCCAGCCCGGGCCTCGTCACCTGGCCGCGTGGCCGGATTGGCTCTGCACGCAGAAGGGCCCAGGCTTGGTTCATGGCAGAGCCTCCAGTGGGGATGATCCGGGAGCGAGGTCCCCTCTGCCTGAGCTGGGGAGCCGCTGCTGGTTAAGGGCAACCCCTCAGCACTGGAGGGGCACCAGCTCAGTCCTGTGCAAAGGCAGCTTCCGCCACTCCTCCGCTACCCCTTTGTTTGGGTAGCCAAGGTGCCAGCGCGCCCCATGGAAAGGGGGGCGGACTGCAGCACTTTCAGGCCCACACGGCTGCCACCCTTCTTACCCTGCCTCCAGAGCGACCCTTGCAAACCGGACTGCCGGCTTCCCGCTTCTATGGCTAGGATACTGAGGCAAGGGGTGTCTTCCCTCCAGGACCATGCAGTGAGCCATGATGGAGGCGGGAGTTATTTTTTATTATAGCTAAATCCCACCATCTTTCCTTTCAAGGAAGTCAAGGCAGCTTGCATGATTCTCCTCCTCCTCTCTCTCGCATCCTCTCAACAACAACCCTGTGAGGTAGGTAGCACTGAGAGCCTGTGACTGGCGGAAAGCCACCCAGGGAGCTCCATGGCTGAGCGGGGACCAGGGCCCAGACCTTGGAGTCCCGCGTCTGCACTGTTACCCACGGCACCATGCTGGCTCTCACCGACTCGCGCTCTGCTCACTCCAGCCCTGCTCATGGGCCTGCAGTCCTTCCTGTGCCTCCGCTCCCCAGCATGCTGTGTGCAACTCCATGCGGGGTGTGGGATGGATGTGGCAACGTTCTGGCAGCACCACGTGGCCGGGCAACACGTGGGAAAGGCTGCCCGGCATTCCCTGCTGAGAACTAAATTGAGTCCAAGGCTGTCCCCCACGTTGAGTGTTTCCAGCTTTCATTTCTGAGAGAGCCATGAGCAGCCTCACCTGGAAATCGCAGCCGGGCCACCGGCACGCACAACTGCAAGTGGGTGAGCTTGTCATAACAGCTTAATTTCCATTTCCCATAATTCTGACAAGCCAAACAGTGTCTGCTGTGTGCAAACAGCGGGGAAAGCGGGGTGAGCACTCCCCTGCAGCGGTGCGGTGCAAGGATGGGAAGACCGGGCTGAACTCTGGCTCTGGTGCTCCCGTCTTGGCTAGCAAGTGAGCTCAGCTGAGAGCACATCCACGAACGCTTGGGAATGTGCGCAGAATCTTTGTGCAAAGAGAATGTAATTCTGTATGCAAAAATGCAGATTGCATAATTCTTTGAGCAAAATATGCAAACAACAGAAATGTATCTGTGAAGTACACAAAGCTCATAACTTATGTGCATGAAGCAGAACTCTGCGTGAGCACGCTTCCTGCCAACACCCTCGCCAATGCTTGGCGTGAGACAGGCTGGGGAGCAGAGAAGCGGGCTGGAGAGCAGGGAGCCGAGAGGAGGAACTCTGGCAGATTCCACTCCCATCCCGGGTGCCTCACCCTCCCCCCCACCGTGAGCTATGGAAGGGAGAGGAACCATGGGGGTGGGGGGACAAGTCCGTGGCAGGTGATATTGTGCAGATAGCCTTCTTCGTCCTGAGCTCTCAGCCTGCACGGAGGATGCCCAGGAGTGCAGGGGGCCGTGCTCCTCCACATCTGGAGGGCACAAGGTGAGGAAAGAGGCCCGCTGTAAATTAGCTCTGTAGACCGGCATCTATTTTTACATATTTCATATAAACAAGGGTGCCGCGATAGGTGCAGTGAATGTACAGACAACATTCCTGGGACTTCTCTGCCTAAACAGGCACAAACATGCCAGCGCTTTACATCCCTTACAGAGGTGTGCAAATCCCTTTGCGGCCATTGCAGGATTCCCAGCAGTAGGCTTCCGGCTTCCCTTATAAGCCTTTACCAAAGAGCTGCTTCATCGAAGGCACCTTAAATTCCACTTCCGGGAGGAAATGGTTGCTGGCGCAGGCTGGCAGTCCGGCGGGAAGGGAAGGCGAGGAGCCAAGGGCAGGTGCATGCACCTGGGTGCAGGGAGGCGCTCAGGCCGAAAGGCAGGGTCAGGCCTGGCCATTTCATGCGGCCAGGTGCAGTGGCCAGCAGAGCAGCTCCAGGGTGCCTCCCCCACAGGCCCGTCCCCGTGGGGTGGCGGTCTGGGGGCTCCCAAACATCCCCCAGAGACAATTCCTCTGGGAGGGCTGCCACTGGGAATGCTGGAGAAATCCATGACGGACTCAAACGAGCTCACATTTCTGAGAATCCAGACTGCAGATTCTGCAGTGGCCTGGCCTTTTCTGAATTATGTGGCTTCCATCAACTCAAGGAACACCTTCAAACATTATTTCCCATCATTTTACATAAATGTATTCATAGAAAAATAAAAGGCGTGATTGCCATTTCTCCTGTATGCCAAAGCATAAAAGACACACATTTCTCAGGGACTGCTATATTTTGGGGGGAATTCACACCACTCTGGATCTGTCCAAACACATGCGGACCCATCTGCACCAAGCCCAATTCCCTCAAGCAGCAGGCAAGAAAAAGCCCCCGGACTGCCGCCCAAACGTAGACGGCCTGGCTTTGCAAGATCCATCGATCCGCAGACCTGACACCCACTGGCCACCCATGCAGGTCGCTGGGGTGCAGCGGAGCAGCGGAGCAGCCATGCTGAGCTGCCAGTTGGCACAACCTGGGGCTCCTGCTGATAACAGGACTTTGACCTGCTATCAAGGTGCCAGCGGCCTGGTTCACCTTAGGACCAGGACCGGCTGTCCTGCGTGCACAGCTGAGGGGCGCTGGTCACGTGCCGCTCTGAACACAGGCGAGGCTGGGGATGCGTCCCTCGAGGGCTCGCAGGCTTCCTTTGGGCTTGCTCTGTCGGGAAGCCACGGTGGCAGCCGCCACGAGGATCACCAAGGTCAGTCAGGAAAGCTCCTTTCGCCTTGGACCGCGGCAGTTTTGCTGAGGCCCCCTGCAGTGACTCACACAACCTGCTCCTGGGAAGTGGTTCTCATGCCAACTGTGTGCTTTTAGAGCATACACAGAGTGCTTTATAGATTCTGAGTCGCACGGGCCCAGCAGCTGGGCAGTTGATGACGGAAGTGTGGTGAACACAGTCAGGAGGAGGTGAGGGGTGTGCAGAGGGGGCTCAGCACAAAGGCATTTGACTGCAGGAGATTAGCATAAAGATCGCTGAGGCAGGGGGAGCACTGTGGGTCTTGGCGTGCAAATGCGGGTGGCTGCAATGCTGTCAGCCTGGCTGCCTCATCAGTTCTGACTGGTCAGCAAAGCAAGAGCCCTGGCTGCTTCTTGGGGAAGCCATCAGGCCCCACTTCTTAAACCAGCAGCAAATGCTTGGAATTTTGGGGTGCTTCCTGAGAAAGGGGTGCAGATTTGATTTTATAATACTAAGGCACATATAAGCAACCCTTTCCTGCCAGGATTAATCCGAATTTCCCCAACACGCCTCACTTAGGAAGGGAGACGGGCCGCAAGGAGTCCTCAGAGGCTCACAGAATGAGGGCCAAGCCACGGGCAACCTTATTCCAGGCCAGGGGCAGCAGCCGGATGCGAAAGGGACACCTCTGGGCAGCATCTGCACAGGGCTCGGTCCTTGGTGAGTGCTGCTTGAATGTGGGTGCGCTTGCGGGGAACTCCAGCTCGAGGCTGTGGCAAAGCAGTGCAGAATCCAGGGAGTCGAGCCCAAGGAATCTGTGGGGCTGCCGCTCCCAAAGCGGTTCCTCTGACATCTGGATTTTGGTGGGCACAGCACCTCAAAGAGGAGTGCAGGGATGCTGAAGGGAAGGGCCAGGGCCTAGTGCGAGAGGAGCCGGCTCACACATAAGGAGCTGGTTCCCCACCCGGCCTCTGGCCCTGCAGGCAGCACTGGGAAAGGCCCTGGCTCAAGCCCCAGAGTCACTGCCAGCCAGCGCGGCCGGGAATGCGCAAGAGGAGAGATGCTCGGCCTCCGCTGGCAGAAGGCAGCTTCCTATCCAGATAACCCTCCAATACCAGCCAAACCAAGTTGCATTTTCTTCCAGCCAGAGCAGGAAAGCACAGGGGAGCTATTAAGCCACCCATAAATTACCACAGGGTGACCCGGTAAATGCCGAATCAAGCAGCAAATTCTGTATGATGCTATGACAGATCTCCCTTCCATATTTAGGGCCCGTTTCCCAGCCCTGTTTTATTCTCATATTAATCCGATATCTCTCTCCAGCCGATGCAGCCATAAAGATAAAATATGGGGTATTTGCTGTAAAAGTTTATTGACGAGGATGGAGGAGGGGTGAGGATGGATGCTACCTTAACACATGGCTCTGTTTTTGGATAGATTTTCCATTTTGATAGGAGGGGAACCAATCCATTTCTGGAGACTGTTTGCTCATTTATAAATGTTCCCCCTGACATTTCCAATCATGCAAACATGGTAGCAATCTCTGGAGATGGCGAAGAGTTTTGAATATTACAAGATTTCAGAGGAAAAGTGCTATTTATAATGGGAAAGGAAAATACAAATGGCGTTTCCCCCTCAAGATGCTTAGAAAGGCTGCCCTTTTGTTCCCTGGGGAGAACCGGGATGCTGCAATCTAAGCCTGCATTAGGATGTAAGAGGTGAGTATGCATGATTTACAACTGGTTGTATTTATAGGCATAAAGATACCACCTTCTAAAGTAGCCCCAGATCAGAGATTCATAATAAACGTTCACCCAAAACAACATTCAGAAAATGCATGGGCGATAAAAGATAGAAGGAGGCAGGGTGGCACATTGTTGTCTTAGTGCTTTTGGGTTTTAAGATGTCATCTTCATGAGTGATCGGAGCCCAGTAACTCAGAACAAGCTGTTGCCAGAGATGAGTTCAAAGTATTTGGGGATACATTTAACTCAGCATTGCCTGAACTTTGCTCGCTCTTAAAAACTGGAGCGCAGGAGAATCCCCAGGTAGCCCATGATCTTTACCGAAGGGAACGCAAGGAACTTCAGGCAGGAAGAGCAGGGCTGCAAAGGAGGGCAAGCAGAGTTTTGTTAGTGGCTGGGTAGCACCAGGCTCCTTGCCTCTCCAGATGCTTGTTTTCTTTCTGAAGAGGATGATCTGGGAGGCCGGCGTGGTTCAGCATGAGAAACTGCCCCCTGGTGCTATCTGTACTTGGGCTCAAAGGAGAAAGGGTCGCCTGACATTTGCCACTCAGGGCCCACCTCTGCCCAGGCGCAGGACTCTGAGCAACGTACCTTTCTGCTAGTCTTACTAGCTTCCCTTAACGGAAATGAGCACTTGGTAAGCAGACATGGCAGCCATCTTGGGAAAGCACCCACAACGCACTCTAAACATTCCAGCGGCGCCTCCAGACCCCCAAAAGTGGACAGGCCTTGCCCCAACCCTCCTGGTTCCCCCCTGCAGCTGCCAGCTAGGCGATGCGAGACGAGCGCTCTCTTAAAAGCAAGGCGCTCCGGCCTCTCCAAGGCTCCACTGCCGGGGACAAGGGCTAATCGGCCCAGTGGCATGTGAGGCTGTGGTGGTGCCGAGAAAGCACGGGCGTGTGACGCGGGAAGTGCCAGCACCCAACACCGGTAGGACATGGTATCTGCTGGTCTGCTGAGCAGCTGCGGAAGGTGAATATTGGGTCCCCACCTAGGCCATGTGCTGGCATCTTGTCACATGCCCTGTATGCAGTCGGGCCATTTCATAGGCTGAGCAAGGCAAGCAAAAACTGTGGAGCCAGAACTCAAGAACTAGCCAGGGTCAGGAGGCAGGACAGAGGAGGAACCAGAAGCTGAGCCCAAATGAAAGCTAGGAAGATACTAGAGCTCAGGAAGTCCCCTGTTGATCAAGAAAGGTCCAGGACAAATGGGAGCCTTTCATGCACCTTCCTGCCCAGGAAGATCCAATGGCCAAGGTGGTGGTACTGGAGATGGTCCACACCTAGAACTTCTTGGGCCTTTCCTGAGAAGGTTGTCACCTGAAGTTCAGCAATTCATGACACAGGCTAGCTCTCCAGAGACCCAACGGTTCCTGACAATGTGGAACCATTTAGCAAGCGGTTTGGGCAAGCAAAATTGTTCTGAGCCCAGTGGGAACTTTCCAGATACTCTTCTCATGTCTATTTTTAAGGGGGAACAAACATTGATTGGTGTTCCTGCTTGGACCCTGGAATGCAGTTTCTGAAGTCTGGGATTCTCCTAGATTTCTGGTTGGAGACAGGTGAGTGTTTTTGCATAAATGGCGAAATGGAGCAGCCCGAATCCAGAGGATGGTGAAAGCAGAACTCTTTCCCGAGTCAGACAACAACTGCACCGTACAGCTGCTGTAGCAGTAGTAAGAGGCAATGCACTGATGCCAAGCAGATCAGGACGGGTTTCTAGCAGAACTTGGGAACGGGCTAGTCCTTTCTGAATCGAGAAGCCCTGGTGGAAAAAGACACTTCCTGGGCTACCCTGTGCTCCTGGCAGCTTCGCTTTCCTCATGCCTGTGGCTTGCATCTCAGGCTTCCCAGGGGTGTTCGTTGGCCTTGTACCCTGAGCAGCCTCTCCGGAAGCCCCGGAATTCAGGCACTTACAAGGTCCTTATGCCTTTCCTAGCGAGGCAGGCGAGAAGGGAGGTGCAGGCTGCCTTAGATGATCTTCTCAGACTGCCTGACCAGGGCACATCGGAGGAGGAGGGATGGAGGCGGGAGGGGCTCAAGAGAAGCCCTTCCCGGCCTCACCAGTCTCCTGCCCGCTGGAGCAACCCCTCCCTGTCGTGAGCCAGGCGTTCCCTCCCCAGCAAGGCACTTCTTGCAAGCATCTTTATTCTATATAGAAGACTCCACGCGTAAACAAGCTTCTGAGCATACACAAGGAAAGACGCCGGACCCTCTCTGTCCCCCTTTACCCTGAACGTGCTTATGAACCCTTCAGGACCTGTCTCTGGAGGGAGGGTGCTGTGGAACCGGGCACGCCTGCATTCCACACTCTGAGCCCCTAATTGGGCCAGCCCACGGCGGCAGTGATGAGCCCTTGGGTCCAATTCCTCAGGGGGAGGGCGCTCTCCATCCGAAAGACTACCCGATTCCAAGTTTCCTCCCTCTGGGGGTTCATGTCCATCTTCTCCTTCTTTCCCAGGGGCAGGGAGACGAGGCCCCATGGGCATCCGTGAACGACTTTCTTCCAGAGCAGGCTCAGACTGGTACTGAGCGACTGAGTCTGCAGGTGCAGCCCTGTCCATCGCAGCAGCGATTCTGCTATCGGCGTTTGACCTCTGAGCCTCGCCTGGTTCGGCCAGCTCCCCATCACCCTCCGACTCTGAGCTATCAGTCCCACCAAGAGGGTCAGCTTCTCGTGTGTGCCTGGGAATCTCGCCTGAGTGCACACGCATGACACTCCCCCTCCCTATTGATTTTCCGATCCCCGAGAGGAAGCCCGGAGGGTTCCCTTCACACCGTCTGCAAGCGGTGTGGCAGGGCCAGGTTGTTGGCTCCCCCTCCGAGGTCAGAGTGCTGCCTCCAACCTTGCAGGGGGAACCTGAGACATCCCGTGAGTTCTCCCAGGGACCTTTGGATGGCCTCTTAAAAATGCTGAGGCAAATTAGTCAGCGTCGCCTACCAGCATTACTCCAAATCTCAGAATTAGCCACCTCCAGATGAGCGATCTCCAGAAATGTAGGACCTGGCCAGCGTGAGTGGACATGCTCTGACTGAGGTGCTCTGGCAATACGATTCCTAGTCAGGCCCCAAAAGGAGGCTCTCTGCTTCGGAGGGGCGGAAATTAAGAAACCGGCTGGCATCGGACCCCTTGCGACTCCGCATGGGTTGCTCAGCAACTGCACGGGTTCTGTTCAAAGCATCAGGAGAGCTGCAGCCAGAGAGACAAAGATGGCAATGTGGGTGAATGAGGACGAGGACAGCAGGGGAGAAAAGAGTGTGCGGGGAGGTGACCGGCACACGTGGCCTCACAGCGCACGCGGGGACCTGCTCCAGATGAGGGGCCTCTGCTCACACAAATGGAGGCGGGGCAGCGACTGGCCTTGCGCAGGCTGGAGGTCTCAGTCCCCAGCGGAAACTTCTTGCGTGTTCTCTGAGCTCCCGCTTCTTTCCCCTGCTGCCTTGAAGCCCTTAGTCTTGGAGGCGAAAGGGGAAGCTTTACCTCTTAATTTTTAAAGTGACATCCAAAAGGAACCCAGGAGAACTGCAAATGCAGCCTTCGCAGTTCCTGAGCAATTCCAGGACCTCCAAGAACAAAGGGCCGGTGCTGCATATGAAATTCAAATCTTAAAAGAGAATTAAGGAGCCAAGAGATCCCGGGCTGCCTGGTGATGCTGATTTAGCAGCCTTAATTGTGCCGAACACCACAGCAGCACTTCAGAGGGAAAAGAGAGGACAGAGAAGAGAACAAAAGAAATGTGAACAACAAAAGGGAGATACATAAAGAAATAATGAAGCCAATAATGAGGAGGGAGAAAGGGGCAAGCAGATCATAAACATTGCTCTCTGCGCAGGCCCTTTCGGACAGGGAGGAATGAATGTGTGCCTGGGGAGCAACATCACCTGGGTTCACCGTGGTTAGAAAAAGATTGCGGTGGCACGAAAAGCTTTCCAAAGTGAGCTCATGGTCCAGGTGTTCCGCCATTGCGAGCGCAGCCAAAGCTGGATTTCATACTGCCCGCAGAAGACCTGAGGTGCGAATCTGTCCCCGGCGTAAAGCTCACCAGCGGCCTTGCAAAGGGTCCTGCTGAGCACGTGCTGTCGTTTAAGGGTCGGGTCTGCATGGAACGGTGACCCAGGGCTCGCCCGTCTTCCGAAATGCCAGGGGTCGCTGCGGTGGCTCGCTTCTTCCCGCTGCCAGCTCTGTCGTGCCCGTTTGGCATGGTGTCCAGAGCGAAAGGGCGCTGCTCCTGGTCACTTTCTCTCCAGGCCCAGTTCGTGGCGCTCATTTTTGCTTCTAAAGATCAGGGGATCTTTAAAAGGCGCTTTCCCATGCAAACCTGCCTGACTTCTATGACGGATGTGTGAATCAGCAAACTGCGAGCTCACCAAAGTTCTCCACCTCAAAGCTCATTCCAGCTGAGATCCACAAGAGATTGCTAGCTTTGTTTTCTTTTTTTTGTATGAAAATACTGCACAGAGCAGGTGTTTACAACTCTGAAGGGTACACATTCTTCTCCCATAGATTAAAGTGTATTTCTGCACATTTTAAAGTACAAATTTTTCATGTGCATTTTTAAAAGTTTTGCCTGCATCATACGCTCAGAAGTGTATCAACTTTGACCACAGTTTAGGTCTGAGTCTGTCCAGAAGCCGTGTAAATCAGATCAGGCAGATCCTGAAGAAAACCAAGTTGTAACTAATACCTCGTACATGCCGGGCCTTCTGAGACGTCCTCCTCTAGCTCCTGCCAGAAGTTGGGTGTGTGGAGATGCTGGATTGTCAATCCTGTGGAGTCCCAGCATGGAGCTTCCTCTGCAGGGAAGCTCACCTGGTATCTTTGTCAACCTGAGAAACTTTTAGTGCACCTCCTTGTAGGGATGGACGCATCTCCCCAATGCGTGTTTCCTGCATTTGAAATTCGTGAAACCTCCAGTCTTTTCCATCCTGAATATGACAGAAGTGATGACCTTTGTCAAATTCCTACCAAAACCAAACAAGCTACATTCTCACCCGTTTCTTTCTCCCTGAGGCTGAAGTTTTAGTGCATCACCTTCATTCAGCTCATATGATTTTCCTTTTTCCTGCTGGCACTTTTATGGGATTGCCTCTTCATATATGGCCCCCTGAGAGCTTTTTCTTTTACCCAAAGAAGGAGACCACAATTGTGCAACAAATGAGCATCTCTGGGGGAACAACAGAATGTGCTCTGAAATGTGTCTCCCCTCCGACCCCTTTGCTCCGACGACTGTTTCGCAGAGCGGTGTTGCAGCAGCCCTGTGAGAGGATGGCCAGCACCGTCCTGTCGCCGTGCGTGCTTCCCCCCAGCAGAAGACTTCCTGCTCCAGGTTCCAGGCAGGCGTGTCTTTCTTTGGGATACGGCATTCCTTCTGTTGGGAGCGGGTGCACATTCTCAAGGGCTGCTGGATGGTCTCTGGAAGGACCAGAAGAAGGGAGAGAGGGGCAGGAGAGGGCCTGGGAAGGCAGCCCACCCCGAGGCTCTGAGTCGAGAGAAGTGGAGAAGTGGAGATGCTTCTCTCAAGGCCAGACTCCCCAGGAGCTCAGGCAGCCTCCAGGAGTCACCAAGTTGGCAGGAGGGGGCTCGGCGCAGGGAATGTCTCAGACTCAGATGAGGTGGCCCCAGCTGGCCAGACTGCTTTGTCTAAGGGTTTTGCAGGGTGGGGGGAGCAGGGAGGGGGCCTTCCCATGGCATCCCTTCCATCCTGCAGAGGAGGCCTGGGCACCTTCACCTTTCTGGGCAACAGGCATCCTGACTGGATGGCGCCCTTGGTGCAGAAACGCACTCTCTCTGGCCTGGGTCCTAAAAGAAAACAAGATGGGAGCAGTGGGGAATCCTGAGGGTCACAGCTGATGGCGTTCTCGCTGGTTGACACCATCACAGCTCCGGTGGATGGACACGTGGAGGAGGGTCTCTTCCTGTGATCTTTTGGGCCAGGAAACCTAATGCAAGAGTAGGCGCTTCTTAGATACTTGGGCCCTAACCTGGCCTACTTTGCAGGGTTGTTATGATGACAAAATTGGGGAGGGGAGGAGAGACCTTAAAAGCTGGCCAGAGCATCTGAAGGAAGGATGAAGCACAGATGCAAATTTAAAAACCGGGTTGAAGTTTCCTTGCTATACCTGGAAGCAAAATCTGACAATATATTTATTTTAATTATCGTTAGCTATTTATTTAGTTAGCTTAGATTTCATGAGTCACCTTTCTGCCTAAATAGGCTCCCCAAGGACAATTTGAAAATGTTTAAAAACATTGAAACCTTTGAAACAATCAAACCATGCAGCAAGGTTGAGGGCAAGCGAGAACCTTTAAAGCTGCATGGGGGGAATATATTTAAACTACCAAAAGCCGTTCAGAGCAAAGAGAATTTAGCAGCCTGTCAAGCAGAGCAGCTCTTAAGGGGGCTAATCACTTGGAGCATGGTGCAGCCCGGGCAGCCCTGGAACCGTCTCACCCGGTCCTTTCACATCGCGGGCCAAGGAGGAGGACCGGAGCCCAGGAGGGCAACGCCTTGTCTGAGGGTCTCTGCTGCTGCCCAGACTGAGGCGAGATTTGAACCCAGGACCTCTCAGTGCATGCACCGACTCTCTTGTGTATCCTGAATCCACACCTCCATTTCTGAGGCTGCCCCGAGATTTTCACAGGGTGCTAACCGCTTTTAGAAAGGAGAAGCCAGAGGCCCTCGCTGCGCTCTGTAGCAGCAAGAATTCTGGGAAGGAGGCTTTCCTTTGCTCCTGCCAGCCCCTGCCCGATTGGGGGTCCCCAGTTCAAGCCCGATAAGAGGGGAAGAAAACCTGCTTCCTGCGCACCAGCTGCACATCCGTCAGATCATCGCTCCTTCTCTCCTGCCACGGCTTCCTCGCCGGCTGCCATGGGCGCTGGAGAAGGCTACAGGCAGGCTGCGATGGCACCGTGTCTTGCTAATGTGTTGGGAGTTGCATGCTTAATTCCACGCCTTGTTAACACCGCTCTCGGGCGCTTTGTGAGGCTTGGTGCGAACTGACCTCTCGGCGCTCTGCAAAGAGCTTTGCTGGAACGTGATGCGGGTGGAAGAAAAGGCGGACAGAGCGTGTTCTGCGGGTGATCGGCTCTCGGCTTGCCTCAGAGGTGGGGGTTCTCTCCGGGAAGGTGGGAGCGCCAACCTGCCAGTCCCTCCCTGTCCCCCTCCCCAAAACAGCCACTAAGAGTGGCTGAGAAAATTGGGGGTTTCAGGCCCTAGGACCTGGGCAAGAAGGCAGGCGCTTTGGCCCAGCATTTTGCCGCTCGTGCTGTCTCCTCCTAGCCACACCTGTGGGCTCTGGCAGGGGCCGGGCCGGGGCTGGCCTCCCTCCAGCACATCCTGCCGTTTTCCTTCTTCTTGCACCTTTTTTCTTTCTTATGGAAAATCTGCTGGGGGGTGGGGAGTGGAAGCGCTGCGCAGCCTTGATGGACCGCTGTGCTGGTTTCCGTTTCCCCCAGAGGCCCAGAAGGGCGATGCCTTCCAAATGGCAGACCCACTCGCAAAGCCAGGACTGGGAAGAGGCTCACCAGGATCCGTCGCGCTACCTGTCAGCTTGGTCTGAGAACCACGACCCAAGCGGAGGGAAGTCCGTGGATGCCTGTGCAGCGGGGGCTGTGCGACCGGCAACCGCTTTGCACGGCAGGTGCAGCAGCACAAAGGCTACTGCAGGAGGCGTGGAAGAGGGCGCTGCTTGCGTGACACATGGGACTCGATTCCCGGTGAGGATCACTCAGAGGAATTCCCTAGGAACCTGGGCTCAGAGCCTGGGACCTGAACCTAGGGGAATCCACTGGATCCCCAGCCCTGGCATGGGTTCCTTCGTATCTCTAGGTCCTTCCAGGTGGAAGGCTGCAGCCTTGAACCCTCAAAAGGCCTTGTGCACCTATTTGTGGCTGCTCAAGGCTCAGGAGGCCCCGGAGCTCTGTGCCTCAGTCAGCGGCTGTGCTTGCTGCTCGGCCCCTCCTCCCACTGGCTTGCTCAGAAAGCAGAGACCTGCTTGCATTGCCCAGGCCCCCTGACAATCCTGCCTCTGCCTCGCTGGGGCAGCCCTCAGGAGGCGCGCAGCACCGTTCAGGGGCCTGCTCCCCCTCTCCGCCCCCCCCCCAGGGCCACCCGAGGAGGGGCCCTTCCCGGGTGCATGGGAGGGCCGGCCCTGCCTTCCACAGCTGGCCATGGCCTGCTCGGAGGGCCCGGGCCTCCCAGTGGTTCAGCAGAGCAGGGCTTTCCCCAGCACCCTCCTCGCTGATGCTCTGCGCTGGAGACCCCGGGGCTTGGACCTCGCCTTTCTGCATGCACAGAACGCGCTCGCGTTGCCGTGCCGTGGTTACTCCTAGCAATGCTGGGAGGGGTGAGAAAGGAGTGACCCCAATCTCGGCGTTTCCATGGAGATGGCGACCTCATATAGGCAGAAGCAGAGCAGGTGAGGGGGCATGTCCCCCTCCCCGACATGCACGTCACCCAACCTCTCCTGTCACTCGAAGGGAAGGATTTTCCCCCATACAAATGATCTCTGAATGGCGCATGCTGGGCTGCCGTTATGAGCTATCTCACTGTCGGCGCCACCAGCATCTGTAGGTCTTGCTTCATGTACTAGAAATGCATCCTGCAACTATTTCTTGTCCAGGAATCTAGTGCGTGGGGCCTGGCTTCCCCTGGACAGAGTGGCAGCCACGGACTCCAGCATCAGGGGAGGCCTTACCTGCTCTGGGTTGCAATCTGAAACTTTAAGAGCTTCTCCACCTTGCGTTTTCATGCATTTACTTGGGACCAAGAATGGTGCCCAAAATTCAGAGCAGCGTGTTCCCCCCTCAACCAGGAGTTGGGGACCAGGCAGTTTGCATGGAAAGACACCGCACCCCACCTTTCACAGAGGAGCAGGCTGAGACAGCGACGATGTATTGTGGGGGCTGTCATGAGCGGGCCCCTCCCTGCCTCTGGGTTCAAAACTCAAGGCAATCCTTTGAAAATGCGATCCTTTTATTGGGATGCCACCGAGAGCAAAACCACGTGAGCTCTGCTAGCCTTCTGCCAAACTGGAAGGAGAAGCCTGAAGGAAGGAAGGAAGGAAGGAAGGAAGGAAGGAAGGAAGGAAGGACGGAAGGACGGAAGGGCTTGCATCTCAACTGCAAACTTTCCCATGATCCCTCCCTTTCAGTAAGGCTGCTGGCTCCACCCTCAGGGGCCCTGATTGCTGGTGGGGGGCAAGATGGCATGACTGGCACAGACCCTCCAGGTGCGCAGTCATTTCTTTGATGCCTCCCCACAGAGTCAATGACTGGGTCTTGCACCTGCTCCCCTCCCACCCTGAAAGCCCTTCTTCCCCTCCCCGAACAGGCTGATGCTCACACTTGGCTGAGAACTTCTCCAGGCACTGCTGGAAGAGCTTCAAAGGCTTTGGCCTCCCGCCCTGCCCCGTCCCTCCTCTTCAGCATCCTGCAACGGTGCGTTGAGAGACTGGACCACTCTCTCCTTGGGGCCGGCTGGTAGGCAAGGTCGAGTTGTCTGGTCCTGTGCAACTGGCATATACAAAATGAAGCTTGGGAACAATGAAGCATTTCTGCCTGAGATTAAGCAGGAATTCAGAACCTGGCCAGCAAATTACAAAAGGGGAGCTTGACCCTATTCTTACCTGCCCTGCACACAATCATTGCGGATCCATGTGTGAAGCTGGCCGAGGCCGAGGCCTGCTTGCCTGGCTGGGAATGGATCAGGAAGCGTGAGGGCGGCTGTGCAGCGGTGGGTGTACTAGCGTGTTCATTAGACACCCAGAAAAATCAATAGCACGAGCTTGTCAAAGGCGGCAAGACAATTTGTCACCAGCACCTGGAAGCTGCGTTTTCCCAGGGAAGGTTTCTCCGGAGGAGGAATTACTGCAGGGGTTACTCCTGTTTTCTTGGTCCTGCAGCACGTGGGTTGGTGCGGGTGCCCAGAGGGTGTGCCGAGCCTGCAGTCCCGCTTGGCATTTACCCAGATGCGGGGCCCTCGCCTCCCTCCCAACGGCAGCTCAGCAGGCTCTTCATATATGCGACATTGGGCAGCGTTTCCTTTTCGTGGCTTCCTTCTGGCCCCATGACCGCGACCCAGGCTCTTGTGAGAAAACAACAGCCGAGCCATTTGCTGCCCTTCTTTGGCCAGCTGCCCATTCCACCGCGAAGTCCAGCAGAAGGGTCAGAGCGCACCTGGCGGCTGTTGAGAAATGCATCCCAGCCCTCGCTTGCACTCCTGCATGCCCGCCACATGCCCTGCCTGTGTGGCTGAAGGTGGGCTCGGAGGGCATGAGAGGCTGAGTCCGGGCCCCAGCCCAGGTACAGCTCTGCCCCCATTGGCTCACGCAGTCCGAGCGTGGAGTCTTGCCCCTGAAGTCACAGGACTGGATCCAGGAAGGGCCGCCCTGCATCCAGCAAGCGGCCTCCCTGCAGCGCCGCTCGGGGGTGTGGGAGCCCACTTGGCTGTTCTTGCCCTTGTTCTCATCATTGTGATGCTGCCCGTCATGAGAAGACCTCCCACATCATTTATACATAATAACAAATAGAATTAAAAGAATGAAACTCCAGTACAACCCACTTACACAGAAGCTCTTCGAACAACAAGGTCCCAGGACTCAGTTTGCTGTGTAAACCGTCCAGAGAGCCATGTGGCCGTTCTGATGGGATGCAAAAACGGGCGAATGAACGCATGTCCAAGCAAACAAATCTGCTTTTGGCTGTTGCCTAACACTCAGCCATGCAGAGGCCAACTTGCCAGGAAGGGAGTTCCAGGACTAACATGCCCACCAGCAAGACTCTCCCGTCCGAGAGCAGAGCAGATGCATTGGTGCAGAAAGCAAATACTGAGGCTCTGGGGAGGGCAGCATTTCTGTCCCGTCTGCTCAGCCTCCTCTCCTGCTGTCGCTGCTGCTCTTGGTCGATGTGCTGTCATGGGAAACGAAAGGCTATCTTGTGTCAAGGTGAACAGCTGTGGCACTTTGGCTAGAGAAAGCCGGGTATCCCGTGCTCCTTCTGCCCGTTCTTCCAGGATCAGCCAGCATCTCTTCTTGGGAAGGCTCCGCTGCCGCAGCGTCCTGGAGAGGCAAGAGTGCCCTGGCTGGCTTCCAGCGGAAGCGAGGCAGGCAGCAGGGGTTGCTTGGGTTGCCCACCCCCAACCTGCTGGGGCCTGAGAAGCCCCCTGCAGGGGTCCCCTTGCCTTGCTCTGCTCTGCTCTGCTCTGCTCTGCTCTGCTCTGCTCAGCCCAGCTGGGGGCCGGGGAGATGTGGGTGTGCACACAGTTTGTGCTGCCTTAGGAATCTGTGCCCATCTGATGCCAGGGTCTGAAAGGGAATCGTGCACGTGCTCCGCTGGAGAGGCATCGCCCGCCCCACACCCATTTCGGATCCTCAGGCTAAATCTTTGACTATTTCTAGAGCATTCTGAAGAAGATGAGGAGAATTTACCAGTCCAGTAAAATTTGGGGTGGGGGGCAGAAGTCCTGCAGCTTTGGGCGCATTTCCCTGAGACCTCCTTCTGCATAAGGCGCCCTGGGAGCATGAACAGGGCTCTACCAGGCTGCATGCCTGGGCTTTGGGTGAGGTTTTTGGCGACTCTGGCAGGAGAGCACGACCTTGTTCCAGGGCATGTGGCGTGACCTTGGCTGCCACCCGCTCGCTCCTCTGTTTCCAGCAGCTCCGGCCTGACCGGGGCGTTGCTGAGAGCGCCACTGGGCATGTGCCAAACTACAACCCTTCGCCTGAACAGAGAACCATCATTAGCAGCCCCCTGCAGCCTCCCATCTCATGCTAGAAATGGGGGCTGGAGTAGGGAGTTGCTTTCTGGCTCAGGCAGAACCTCAGCAACTGTTTCAGATTGAGTGTCTCTCCCTTTGAGAGGGAGCCCGCCTCTTGCATGTTACCTGGATTTCAACGAGGCCTTTGACAAAGTGCCCCACGATATCCTGGTGGAGAAACTGAGGAGTTTTGGGATACACCAAAGCACTGTCCGGTGGATTAGGGCATGGTTGACTGACCGAAAGCAGAAGGTAACCATTAGTGGGGAATCGTCGGGATGGCAGCCAGTGACAAGCGGGGTCCCCCAGGGCTCTGTCCTGGGGCTGATCCTGTTTAATCTTTTCATTAACGACATGGAAGAAGGGGTGAACAGTCTGCTGATCAAATTCGCAGACGACACTAAAAGTGGAGCAGTGGCCACAACTGAGGAGCTGGTACTCCAGATCCAGAAGGATCTGAACAGACTGTGGAAGTGGGCAGGAGACAACAGGATGGCGTTCAATGCGGATAAGTGCAAGGTCTTGCACTTGGGGCATAGGAATGGGTGTCATAAGTACAGGTTAGGGGACAAGTGGCTGGAGAGCAGCACTTGTGAAAGGGACCTTGGGGTGCTGGTGGACTGCAGGCTAAACATGTTTCTATGTTTCTGTGCTACTGCCTGCTCTGATAAATTCATCCAATTCTGAGGGCTTTGAAGTCTCAAGGTCACCTAGTGTTGGGAATGCAAGAGGCCGTCCCTCTTGGCACGCTTTCCAGGACCAGGGGTTCTGAATCACCGGATGAGGATGGTGAAGCCTGGGACATGAGGTCTACAGGCATAAAGATGGAGGGAGAGGAAGAGCTTAACTCAAGATCTGGTGCTCAAGGCAGACCCTGAGAACCAACAGGGTCTGGGAAGGCTGAGAGGGGACACAGAAGAGGAGCCAGATGAGCCTGGCCCAAGCCCCATGGCATGGCATCCAGAGAGAAGGGCTAGCCAACAAGAGGGCTTGCACAGATCTAGGAGACTTGCCCTTCTCCAGAGAGGCACTCCCAGAGGGGTGGGGTCCAGCATTACTCAAAAGGAGGGTTCTTAGAAATAGTTTCTAGTTTCAATGAACTGTTCTGTGTATGCTCAGAGACTCTTGCTTTGCTGGCTATAGCTTGCTGGATTTACATTGGAAATAAGAAACTCTTTATTTCAGAGAGCGGGTGGTGGGGGGCAGATCCTGACACCCGTGAACTTTTTTAGATGGAGTGTGAGAAACAGCCTGTCTGGGAAAGACAGGGAGGCATTCCAGAGCTGGTGGGGTGTGGGGAGGCAATATTGGCAGAACTCCTTGACCCAGGCCGGAGATGACAGGAGAAGTGAGCAGACCAATTCCGAGTGTCCGGCATTCCTGCAGTCTTGCATGCAAGCAGTGGGAGCTGCCCTGATGGGGAAGCCAGAAGCCTTGCTGAGAGGGAGGGGAGGAGGAAAAACTTCTGTTTGGATTCAACTCTTTGCATGGGCAGATGCTCCTCTCACATTCCAAGGAGGAGGATGCTTTGATTTATAGTGTTCTGTCACCAGATAATTGTCAATAAAAGAACTGCACTTCTTAAGTTTTCTCTTGCATCTATTGAAAGGGAGGGAAAGATGGAAGTGAGATATGCTCAATTCCACCTCCTGCCTAAGAAACTCTGAATGCCAAACACTCTTTTCTTCTCTTCAAAATCTTCAGAGTATATGCTTTGTTCAGGGAAGATCTTCAGAATTTGCCCCTAAAGATCGTTTTGGTCACTAAAATTTAGAGGAAGTCATTTTGCAAAGCACAGCCATCAAACAGGGCTGTTATGGGGTGCTTGCCAAGCCCCACTGGTAGGGGGTGCCTTTACCGGATGGCTGGCTTGGGAGGAGGGGGTCTGTCCTTCACTGGATAGACTTCAGCCGCACTGGGTGACCACCTCTCGGGGATGCCAATGTTGCAGACTGCCCTGAGCAGGGATGGGCCAGACGATCTCCAAATCCCTGCAGAATCCCTTCCAACTTCATAATTCTATGTGCTTCTGAGCTGGAAGCAGCAGCCCTTCCATTCTGCTGGGGAAGAAAAGCAAAGAACAAGGAGAGTCAGATTAGGGAAAAAAGCCAAGAATGTTTCTCTGGAATTCACTCTCGACAGCCACTTGCTCCCCAGATATAGCTGATCAGTTGTAATGCAATTAATTTGATAGAGGAAGCTCTTTTCTACTGCCGCCTCCTTAAAGATTGAATTTCCTTTAAAAACAACAATGGAACACAGACACACAACAAAGAACAATGCTCTCAAGTTGGGCATGAAAATCAAAGATGACACACGAATGGCAGATAAAAGCATGGCTTAGTAAAATATGTAATAACTTTGCTTCATCTATGGTATACTTTAGGGAAAAGGAGAAGCGTCCAGGGAGTTGGCGCTTGAAAAAGTGAATTCAACAGGCTTGGTAGGAAAGTTGAGGGAAGGAAGAGTTCAAAGATGATGGTAACAAAGTGAAAGAAAGCAATGGCGACCCACTGCTTCATCTCAATGCGTGTGTGTGAGAGAGGAAATTCTGCAGAGCAGGCGTGATGGCGGGGAGGGGAGGGAGGTGATCTAGTTTCTCAGACATTCCTCCACAGTCCCATGGATCTTTGGGAATAAGCCCCACAAGGAGCATGCATATTGAAAATGCGCGGGAGCATTTGCACTGCATGATGCGTAGTGATGCCAGTGCTACTTCAAAGACTCCAGTTAGCAGCTACCCCTGGCAATGAGTACAAAGGGAGGAGAAGGACTGGAGGACTGGCATCCTGTGGAGAGGAAGTTTCTCCTTTGGGGAAGGGCTGTGGATCTAGTAGAGGCCTGGCTTTGCATGCAGAAGTGCCCCGTGTCAGTCGCCGGCTTCTTCATCCATGCAAGGCCAGGGAGGAACCCTGCTGGAACCCTGGGGAGCAGGGGGCAGCAGCCATCCCCAGCCCCCTGCGCCTCCCTGCAGCCCCCCGGCTAGCAGTGCCCAGGGATTATGGGAACAGTTGTTTGAAGCATGCAGAGGATGCCACGCTGAGGAAGGCCAGCACAGGCAATACCGAGTCGTGGGTCAGCGGCTGACGTGGCGCAAATCGGCTTGCAGTGGAACATCTAATAATGTCTCTCGGCACAGAAGCTTTTCATTTGCTGTGATTGTCCTGGAGCATTTAGTAATCTTAATAATGGAGTTTCCTTGAGATATTATGATGCAATGGGCAGCCTGGTAGAATCTGATTCTCCTGAGGCTCTCAGTTGAAAGCGAGGGCCATGGAACGGGACGGGGATACTCAGAGCATTAGCAGAATGTGAGGGAGTGTGGCGAAGCATCAATTGTCACGGTTACGAGTGGCGTACACGTGTTTTTTGGCCCCGAGACTGGGCCAACATAGTCAGTGAAACCGTCAGACAGCAACCAGGGGCACGTCAGTCTCTGCATGCCTCAGGAGCACAATGGCCCATCCTCAAATTTGCTGCAGCAACCTAGGTGGAAAGCAGGAGGAAACAAAGCCCATTTGCAGGAGTTGCTACCCTGAAGGAGTCAACATGGAAACCAAGCCACACTTCCAGAAAAGTAAACAGTTGGGCACTCCGTAGTAAAAGCTGTTTCGTACTGTGCGCCCAGAGAGGGGGTCTGAAGAGGAAGGGAAAGGCTTTGTCCTGCTGCAAAGGCACTCCTGGGGTGCTGGCCGGCTCCAGCAACTGGTTTTGTACTGAATAGATCGCTGCAGGAGCCCTCCAGTCAATCCCAAAGTCAGGCAGAGAACACGGCAGCAGCTTGGGAGGCCAGGCAAACGGAGCGCTTCACATCCCCCATGCAGAGGGGAAGGTGGTGGAGAAGGAGAAGATGGAGAGGAGGCGAGGAAAGACGAGCAGACAGAGTCTAGTTGCTCGGGTGGGGCGGCACTGTGGCCTCAGCCAGGATAATGGTGGTGTGGAGAAAACTTGGGAGCTCTAGAATTAGACTGACTAGGCAGAGGATGAGGTGGCTGGATGGAGTAACTGAGGCGGTTGGTGTGAGCTTGAGTGGACTCCAGGGGATGGTGGAGGACAGGATGGCCTGGAGGAATGTTGTCCATGGGGCCGCGATGGGTCAGACATGACTTCGCGACTAACAACAACAACAGGCAGAGGGGCAGAAGGGAAATGGCCATGGAAAACAGATGGGCAGCTGGAGCTGCAGCAGAAAGAGACCAGACAGAAGGACGAAGGGGGCATGAACACAGGCAGGACCCGGCCCCTTGCTCAAGCCTCGCCTCGTCTCTTCTGGGAGATCTCAGCAGACGCTCCTGCACAGACCTGTGGGATTCACTTGCCCACTGAGCCAGAAGGGGGTGCCAAAGGGCTCCACAAGCCAACTGCGGACTTGGCTGCACGTAGAATGCAGACCCATATGTGGGAGGGCATCCGGTGGCCTGGTGTGTGGGTGCAGCATCATCCCACTGAAAAGGGAAAGGATGGGAGGGCGCATTTTTTGGACATGAGCATGATGGACAAAGGAGCGGGGGAGGGCTGGAGTGGTCGTCTTTGAGAAGGGCTCTGAGTGACTCTTGGAATTGCAGCTTATGTTCAACCTTGAGCTCTCCCTAATTATAGCTCCTTGACGACTGTGCCCACACGGTGGATTCTCACTGTTCATTGCATCCAGGGGAGACATTTCATTGGTTTGCCTTGTGCTGCAAAGTTACTTGATTCACACCTTTGAAGTGAGCATCTGGAGCCTCCTTCGGCCTGAGAGGTGAATTCCATGTCAGAGATGTCCTCATTCTGGTGGCAGGCAGGGCTGAAGGCTGCAGTGTGGGCCCGAATTCTCCACAGATTTTAGCTTCCAGCACTCCTCAGGCAAAGCGCTCCATCTTTCGGAACGGAGAAGAATGCACAAACACTGGGAAACCCACAAAGGAGCCGTGGCTGAGGAAAGGGGGCAGGGGCACAGCAGGGCACGTGGCTGCCCTTAGAGCCCCAAGGATCCTGCATCCCCATAATATGCAAGCAAGAACTCACTCAGCCTTCCACATGCACCAACTTTCACTGAACGTTACAACTGAGTTCTTCAAAGAATAGCTCCATATGTTAGGGGAAATGACATAAGTTTGCACTGCGTTAGGAACATCATCTGAAAGCACATCATGCAAAATTATTTAGGAGAAATGCATGCAATTTCATTCATTCATTCAAAAGTCTTACAGAAGTCAAGACTTAAAGCCTGCTGAGCCTAAGACTGGAGAAGCAAGAAGTGGAGGACAGCTGAAATGGGCAGGTGCCGGCTTCTTTGTCCATGATCACCTTCACTTCAGAAGTGGTCCTCCCTCCGAAGATAAGGGTTCAGGCCACGGGCCTTTGCCTTAGCAATGCAGGGCTGGATGGACCTTGGGCGTCATCCCACGCAGCCCCCGCTCAGTGCAGGATGCCTTGGCAGCCTCACCACCGATGGCCATGCGCTCTCTGCTCCAGTGCCGTATCCAGCAAAGGGCAGCGTTCTGTTAGCTGCATTCTGTTTCCCTGCAGGGCCTACCCAGTGGCTCTAGTCCTGCCTGCTCTGTCCTCGCATGCTGCCCCTCAGGTGCCCGAAGGCTGCGGCCATGTCTCCCCTGCACCTTCTGCTCCCCGGAATGACATGCCCAGCACCCCCTGCCATCTTCCGCAGAAAGTGGCTCGCAGACGCTTCAGGATTCTGGGTGCTCCTTGGGAAGTGCTTCAGTCTGTCAATGGATTGCTCAATGTGCCATCCAGGATTGCGCATGTTGCTCCAGGAGATGCCTGATCGCAGAACGGCCTCTATCGCTGTGATGCTCCATGAGCCAGACAGTGCGCTCTTGTTAACGCGGCTGAAGACTGCACTCGCTTTCTCAGAATTCCTATTACGCCGCTGGCTCACCTTCCGCTTGTGACTCCGAGGTACTGAGCTCATTTTCACAGGTGCTGCTGCTGCGAAGCCTGGTCGCCCCTGACCCTGTCGCTGTGCCTTTCGTTGTTTGGCATCCAAGTCAGGAGCATCCATCTACCCATGTGGAATGTGGCACTTTTATCTTTGACAATCAATCTGATGAAGAATTCTGGAGCATTTGAAAACTCGCTCAAATGTTTGTGGCATTTTCTTCCTTGGCAACCATGGTACTGCCTAACCGTAGAAGTAGGAACGTTGGGATTTCTTCGCTTCTCCAAAACCCTAAAAGTTGAACCAGGCAGGGTCATCAGGTGCCTACCGAGGCTAGAAGGAAAGTTCCTAGGGGGATCTTTGGAAATTTATCTCCTCAGCCTGGGCAACAGAAAGGCATTGCTTAATTTGCAAAGTACCTGCTCAAATGAAAAGCATCTGTCATGTAATTGACCATATGTGAAAGTTGGGATATGAATCAAAGAAAATATGTGGCAAACTGTAATAAGGACCACAACTGAGAATGCCGAAGGTCATCATGGGGAGTGCGTTCCAGCATCAGCCCTCAGTTCATCAAGAGTGACATCATATGAGAAGAAATTATATGTGCAATAACCGTTATGCTGCATGTCACCCCAGTCCATAATGGATGGGCAGCCTATGCATGGAGTCAAAGATAACTATAATGATGCCATTATAATATCTGCCGTCTGCTGTAAAACAACAAAATGGAATATAAGCCCACAGTGGGAAACCCAGCAGCTCTCCGAACTCCCTGCCTTCTCCGGGCACGCATCACACAGGCTGAAAGTGGGCGCTGGGCCCTCCCACATCCTTGACAGGTTAGCCAAGCCTTACGTGGCCTGCCACAATGCAGGGGCATGTGGCAGGGCGAACCAGCAAGAGGGGGTTAAAGCAGCCCCCCATTTTTCTCCCTGCTGTCCTCTTTGCATGGCTGTCGCTCCTGCAGCAAAGACCTTCTGGAAGCAGCCGGAGAGTATTTCTAGCAGCACCTGAGGCTCTCTGGAAGGCATCCTGATCAGGGGAAAGGAGCCCTTTAATATTCTCCGGGAATGCCAAGCTGTCCTATAGGTGTGTGCTCGTCATTTATTATCACATAACGAACACTAGAAGAATTATGTAAATTTGCTCTTTGCTCTCACTCAGATGAAACAGATACAACCAGGTGCTTTAATTTAAAACAAAAAATGCAACATTGAAACCCCTTTCTTTTCAGTTGGCACCAACACAGTGTGACAGCAATGGACATATCGCACACAAGTCAGAATTAGAAATGCAAGAGATGCTCTTAATGTTGCAGCACCAGCGCCGGCCTTTTTGGACTCCAGTGAGGAGCAAAGCGGCATGTGGTGGCCCCAGCAGGAGCAGCGGTTGCCACGGGCTGGTAATGGTGATAAGCGGGTGCGGGCCTGCGGGTGCCGAGGGCAAGCAGCCTGGAGGCCGTTGCACTGGTAGGCTGGGGGAGGGGCAAAGTAGCCCCCTCGTGAACTTGCAGAGCGCCCACCTGGGTGAGGACAGCTGTACGCAGTCACATCAGGCCGGGGACGGATGCAGCCTAGGTGGGCGAGCTCAGCTTGGCAGCTGTGGGACCAAGCCATGCACATGTCACGCAAGCCGGGTGCCTGCCAATCTTTAGTGGGACTGGGAGAGCAGGCACCCACAGGTGTGGCCACAGCACATGGCCCTCGTGCACCAGGCACTGCGTCCTGCCAGACGACACGGCGGGGTGTTCTGGTTGTGCAGGGAATCCCTCTGGCAGGGGCTCCACACGCATGGCCACGACACCGCTGCCACAAGGCCCTCGGCAAGGTTGCCAAAGGAGGCAGCCCTGGCACCGAACAAGGGGTAGCAGAGTCAGGGGAAGGCAGAATCCCATGGCAAAGAGCGGCAGCCTGCAGGAGAAGCCCCGGCCGAGCAGGTCTGTGTACCTGGGCCAGCCAGTGCAGCTTTGCCCTCTGGGAGGACGGGGGCTCAGCTCCCAGGTGGGGACCCCCAACATGGCCCTCACAGGCCCTCTGGCTCCAGCAGCCTCTGGTCTGTCCCCACAATCCAAGGGGTTGTCTTATGCAGGTGGCTGGGAGGACTGCTGAAGGGGGAGAGCCCACCGGCTGCTGAGCTTCCTTTTCGGGTGGTCCTTGAGGAAGAGGCTGCGGAATTCTGGCTAACAATCACCTGATTTGCCCAGACAGGGAATCGGAGAGTCGCATAATTCCTACGCTCCCATGTATGGTTTGGTATTCTGAGGGATAGAAGACCTTTTTTTTCATCTCAGTTTTGATCAGGGCTCACCTTGCTCTTGGCTTCCAAACCAAATGAACACGGGCAGAAACCGGTTTCAGGGTCAAAGTCCACTTGCCAGCCTGCCATGCGCATTTTGCACAGAAAGGAAAGTGCTCAGCAGCCTAAGCACGCATGAAAGGCTTTGGGAAAATGCACAGAAAGCTGATAGGATCTGTGGGAGAAGGATGAGCACATTTCAGAGTTGTGCAAAGCTGATGCAGACTTTTGTAAAAAATATGCACAAGCTTTTGTATAAAAGGGAAGGGGGATCAAAGTTTGCAAGCTGACATGGACGTGAATGGAATGAACAAAAGGTGCAATTTAGAGAGCTCCAGCAAGCTTGCGTTTGTCTCCTATGTACAGCACTGGCTAGACCTTTTTTGACGCATTGGTCCATATGGTCTGTGTGTGTGTGTGTGTGTGTGTGTGTGCGTGCTCACACGTGCGCTGACCTGGCCAAGTGAGATAACGAACCTGGTTTTGCCTCATCTTCGCACAGCTGCTTGTGTGCGTTCCAGAGGCAGCGCCTTGACCACGGTCGCTCAATTGCTGGGTAGCATTTGCGTGTTTGATACATCTCCAGCGTGGGTCCTCTGGCCTACTGCGGGATTTCAGTCATTCAAAAGAGTTTTAAAGGTTAGTTTTAAGGCAAGCCTCTTTTCGTGGCCTTCCCCGGACCGCCAGAGCTGTGAAAGTGTCTGCGGAGAGCTGAAATGAAGCAGCCTCATCAACCTTATCAATCGACTGTCACCTGCCTTTCCTTGCCTGGGAGGAACTCCCAAATCTGGGGGCAAGAACCCAGATGCAGCCGGGCGCTACCATCACTAGGGCCCACCAAGAGGCCACAAAGGGGCGTGCCAGCTCTCGGGCTCCCCTGAGCTCTTCAACTGGGCCATGCACCGTACCAGGTCCAAGGGAGCTGAGCTGGGCTGAAGGGCTCTTCAGGGGCAAAGCAGAAGCCACACACCCCACGGAAAAGGGTGCTGGAGCTCCGAGTTGAGCAGGGTTGCATTTCTTACACTTATATCCCATCTTTCTCTTCTGGAAGGGAACCCACGGCAGTTTACACAATCCTCTTCCCCTCCATGAGGTTGGGCTGGCCCAAGCCACCCCGTGAGCTTCCTGGCCATGGGGCAACTCCAGCCCAGGCCTCCAGAGCCCCACTCCAGCACTCGAACCCCTTCTTTCCTGCAGCCTCTGGGCTGGCCAGCTCTGCCTCCAGGGAGGCTTTGGCCCTTGGGGGGCCCGATCTGTTTGAGCAGCCTCAGGTTGTGGTGGCATCAAAGGGACTGGGGCATTTATTTATTATTTATTATTAAAACACTTATATGCCGCCCCATCGCAACAAAGCCTCGGTGTGGCTTGCAACATTTAAAAATACAAACAATATATTAAAAACCTAACTACCTATCCCAGCCCCCCCCCGCCCCCCGGTGCATCTCGGCCAACCTAAAAAGACAATCCAAAATACAAAATCATAAACAACAAACCACTAAATAAGTAAACACAATTAAACTATAACAGATAATAACCAATTAACTAAACAAAATAAATACATAAATACCAACAATAAACTAAAACCAAATAAACCATTTAACATTTAAAATAAGATTTAAATAAAAAGGTCTTTGCCTGGCGCCGAAAAACAAATAACGATGGCGCCAGGCGGACCTCTCCGGGGAGCGCGTTCCACAATTGGGGAGCCCCCGCCGAGAAAGCCCTCCCCCGGGTACTCACCCTCATGCTAATGCCCTGGTGGCCCAAGTCCTCAAAGCGTCCTTGGAGAGCTGCATTCTGGGGGAGAGAAGCGTCACAATGCCTCCCTGCACTGAGCTCCATCCTGTGGACACCAGAGCCCTTCCGTGGTTGAGGAGCTGGAGAAGGATGAGCAGAATTGCAGAATCCTAGAATAGTAGAGCTGGGTGGGGCCAGAGGGGCCAACCCTTGCTCAGTGCAGGACCCCCAGTTGGCTGGACCCTCCCTCTCAGAGGGCCGCCCAGCTGCCTCTCGAACGCCTCTGGTGTGGGGGCGCCCACCACCTCCCCAGGTCATGGGCTCCATTCTGTCGAACTGCTCTAAGAGGAACTTTTCCTGCTATTTAGCTGGAATCTGGCTTCCTGCACCTTGAGCCTGTTATTGCAGGTCTAAGCTGAATTTCAAAGTATGCGTTTTAAAAAATACACATTTTTCACATGTGATCACACATTTGGGAATTTTAAACATTTCTAATGGTAAGAAAGGCATGGTTGCTCATCTTTGGATGATTTGCAAAGAGAAATTAAATTCTCAGACATCCTTAGCAGAGAAAAGAGATAAAGAAGAAACATGACAGACTTCCTATTAAGAAATCCAAAGATTAATTTTAGATGGTGCACGAAGTAAGAAAGTCATCTTTGGCCAAATTAGGTTATTGAATGGGGTTTTTCTTTTTATGTGCCTTAAAGAAATTGTTGCCTTTAAAATTATAACACCTGGTAAGACATATTTCATTAAATAAAATATAACCTGTAAGTCAAAAGCTGGGATCCTAAACACGTATGCTAGAGAGTCAGTCCCACTGAATTAAAAAGAACGGCTGTCACTACAAAATGAATGGCAGGCCCTTGACGGAAGGCCTTCCTGATGGCAGTGCTCACCCGCTGGAATGCCTCTCCCGGGCAGTTCAGGAGACAGAAAATGTGGCGCATTCACACACCTCCTGAAAACATGCTTGCTCACCCAGGCTTCCCCTGGCCCATAATTAAATTACTCATCTGCCTGCTTCGGCTCTGCAACCAGTTTTTGTTGGTTTTTAGTATCTCATTTTAAATACAATTTAAATGTGTTCATATGAATCGCTTATGGATTTTATTATATTTAACCGTGTATAAGTGCCCCAAATAAATTGGCTCAGAGAGTTGCTTGAACCAGTCCACATGTTGGGGGGAAAGGCGACATGCAATCAGCAAATGCATTTGACTTGGAAGGAAATGCCCAGATGGATCTGAATCTGCTCCAAAAGCCACCAGCTGAGTCTTGCCAGCGCCCAAAAGATGCTGGGTGGAGAAAGGCCATAGGAAGGCAGCTGTCAATCACTTGCAACGGAATTTGGAGTGTGGGCACACGCCGCTGGCGCAAGTCCCGCTAGGCACACGGGCAGCTGTGTTGATTTGAGTCAAGAAACCGGCTTTTGCAGTTTTGCAAGCAGTTCTTTTGTAGCTCTAATGGGTCCTAATTGTCCATTCAAGCCAAGCCTCTCCAGAATACTTTACAGTAAAGTAGGGATTGCTTACAGCAATATGTTGCTGCTGGGAAGAATATCACGTTCTCCAGCTAAGCCCAGAGGGACCGGGAATTCGGGGGAAGGGGGCGTGGGCTGCCCTGTGAGGTCCCCATCCTTGCTTATTAAAATGTCCTTCCGCTTTGGCCTGCAGCAGGGGCGCTCGGCTCAGTTCAGCTCGGCTCTCTAGTCCCAAGCCATGAGCCCAGCTGGGTGCCAAGCGCCCCGAGCTTTCCCAGCAGTGCCCACCAGGGGCTGAGCCTGCACAAGCATTGTGCGAGCAGCACCCCTTTTTGTGCATGTGGCTTGGGGCTTTCAGCTGCTCAGTAGTGCACTGGAAGAAGGTTGCCGGTTGTGCAGCCAGAGTCCTGTGAGCGTTTGCGGACTTCCTCTCAGCTTGGCTCACTCCCCAAGCGAGGGCTGAGCATGCGAATGCACATGCCTGATGGACCGGAGGGAGCCAGATCCGAAAGGCCCACGGCAATGTTACACTGCCAACCCTGGCTGGAAGGGGCAGTGCAGTGGCACGGGGTGTGCTGCCAGGGCACTGACCGGGAAGAGGCAGTAGCTCAAGAAAGACCATCGCGAGTGGGGAGCACGCTCTGCTAACGGAGCCCCCAAGCCCTCGTTCGGCACCTACCCTCTGCCCTGGAAGCCTTCCTCATGCCTTTCCACTGAAGGCCCTCTTCCTCCTCCTTTCCCTGCCCCAACTTTGGCATCTACAGTGAAGAAGAGCAGAAATGACCCATTTTCAAACCTTCTAGAAGGGTTAAATGACCCGATCATATTTGCAGCAGGGCTGTGGCAGAATTACCTTCCCTGAGCATCAGGGATGTAGTAGAAACGTGGCAGGGATGTTTTTTTGTACCTCTTGTGCATATTGTCCTAGTTACCCATACCAGGTGTATAAGTGCACCAGAATCACATGCATGGGAAAATTCGCATTTTTCAGAATTTTTCAGTCTGGTCTGCAACTCAAAACATGCTCTCCAACATGCACATATTAAGGGAAACTGCACATCAAATGCATACTGTGAGGTGGGGGAACACTTACAAAAGTGTGCACTCTAGGAGACATCTGTACAAAAAGCATCTTTTAGAGAAAAAGTTCAAAAAACCCCACGGTGTACAATGTGTGGTGCGAACGATTTAAAAACTGTTTTCCACTATTCAAATGTGGACAGAAATGAACCTGTGCACAGGGAAATGAGAAATTTGACAAAAGTGAAATTGCGATTTGCTGGCTCCACTCTGCCACCCTCGTGGAAGCTGCCAGGAAAGAGCCAGAGGTCAGAACATGTGATCCCTGGGGGCAGAGGGAAGCAAAGAACAAAATTCTTCCATTGTATTTTGTAATTACTTTTAAAATGCACTGAAGTGGAAAGGAAGGGGCAGCCCACAAGACTGGGTATAAGGGATGAAAATGACCGCTGGAACTCTCAGAATTGCCCAACCAGGCCAAATGTAAGCTTTGGTGTCAGAAAGCGAAATTTGGTGCAGCACTTCACAACTCAAAATACAGCATCTTCAGGAAAAATGCTATTGCAAAAAGTGTGCACAGGAAGACAAGTGCACACCACCGTGCAATGGGGACAGTGCAATCATTGTGCCATTGTGCCTGCTCTCCAGTGCCACAGCTGGAGGGCAGGCACTCCGGACGCAGGAGGATCTGGACAGGCTGTGGAAGTGGGCGGGGGCAACAGGAGGGCGTTCAATGCAGGTCAGTGCAAGGTCTTGCCCTTGGGCTCAGGAAAAGGTGTCATGGGTAGAGGATGGGGGACCAGTGGCTGGAGAGCAGCACTTGTGAAAGGGACTTGGAGGTACTTGTTGAAAGCAGCCTAAACATGAGCCAGGCATGCGTGATGTGGCAACTAAGAGGATGAACGTCACCCTTGGATGTATAGCCAGAAGCGTGGCTCCCAGATCGAGGGAGGTGCTGGTGCCACTGGGTAAGACTCTGGTGCGCCCACAGCTGGAGTGCTGCGTCCAGTTCTGGGCTCCACATTGCAAGAGGGACATCGCAAGGTTAGAAGCAGTTCAGCGCAGGGTCACGAGGATGGTGGCTGGATTCGGGGTGCAGGGGAATGCCATACGAGATGAGATTGAGGGAAGTGGGACTTTTCAGCCTGGAGGAGAGTCCAAGGATATTATAGCAACTTATGGGTATGTGAATGGGTGTCACATGGTGGAGGATCATGACCTATTCTCCCCTTTGGGGGAGGGAAGGATGTGATCAATTGGGGCAAAGCTCAAGGAACCAGGTTTGAGCCAGGTAGGATGTCAGGAAGTACTTCATAGAAACGTAGCAACAGAGTGAGTCAGAAGGGGTCTCCCAGGTCATCTAGTCTGACCCCTGGCTCCTGCTGGCTCCACTCATGACATGCCTACTTCCTGATGTTAGGACCCCTGGGATATGGAATAAGCTTCCATGGGAGGTGGTGGAGGCCGCATCAGTGAGGGCATTCAAGGAAAGATTGGGCAACCATGTGTTGGACATCACATGAGTGAAGCCGACTGGAGCCAAGGCCAGACTAGATGGCCTGGGAGACCCCTTCTGACCTGCTTTGTTTCTGTTTCTATGTTGTGCTTGCACTTTCCTATTAGAAACTGAGTATTTGCAATAGATTCATCAATAAAATAGCAAACAAGTGATTTAAAACTAAATAAAAATAATATATTTCTAAAGAGAAACATTTGGAAAAGAATTTAGGACCAGAAGAGTGGTTTGAGAGGAATCCTGTTTGGGATGGCAATCTGGCAGACTTCCTTGGCTCGTCTTCCCAGGTTCCAGCTTCTTTCTCCATGCCCGAAGTTTGCTTTGCGCTGAGTGTGCGTATGGGCATCCGGCAGGAAGCAAGTCCAAGCCAGCCAGCCAGGGCAGCTCGTGCACACACTGCCTGTCACCTGAACACCGGCTGTGCAGATGGCGTTCTGCTCCCACACACGTGACAGGCGGCTTGGTGTTCCTGGTGCAATTCGTACCTGAGATGGCATGCTCCACCCCAAGGTGCGGCCAGCCAGTGTTCACAGCTCGGTCCCGGCCTGGTTCACCTCCTGGGCAGGGCTGAGCATGGGAAAGAGGCCCGGCAAGCGCAAGAGAGCCGGATTCCGGCTTGACCTTTGCATCCTAGTCCAGAAATGGGGAGACAGGATGGAACAGAAACACGCCGCCCAGCCTGGGCTGGTGTTCAGGCAAGGGCCCTGCAGCAGCCTTGCATGGGAGCGCTGAGCCCTTGAATCGCGGGGTGTGCGGCGGATGGTTCCTCGGCCGCACGCCCAGCTGCGCGAATGCCCAGTACCCCAGCTGCCCTGGCTCCGCGACCGTGACTCGGCCAGGCCCTGAAAGAGGCAGAGGAGGACGTGTTGAGTCACTGCGCGTCTCAGGAGACCCTTTACAATAAGAAAGGGGGGGATGCATCCCAGACCTTCAAAGCACCTTGCAAAGAGGGAGGGAAGAGCAACAAAGACCAGCTTTGCACCCAGTGAGATCTGTCGCCACAGGCTTCGTGCACACCGTTGCCTGCGCTGCTGAGCATTTTCTTCCAACTGGATTAATACCAGAGAAGTGTCATTTATGTTACATTATCAGGCAGCTGCCAACCTGTCGTCACCTTAACTTGGTAGCCTGCGCTCCAGATACACAGGACTGCGACTCCCCTCATTTTCGGCCAGAGCGGACATCTTGAGAGGAGATTGCCAGCTGGGAAAAAGAAAACCCCGCGATCTCCCCCAGGAGCGGAAGCTGATTGCCAGCTGGGTGTCTCCAGGCGCCGCCTGGCTCTGCTCACCGGGAGTCCAGGTGGGGAGGGCTGCCTCGTGGCATGTTTGTCAGCCCCTTAATGCCTGACTTGCTGGCAGGGCCCATGATGGTCACCCCGCACCGTTCTCTTCTTGCTGTTTCCACCATGAGATTCTGCATTTCTTCAGGCCTGTTATATCCCAATGTCCTTATCTGTTGTGTGTTCTTCTGAGGTGTGCATTGCAACAAGCCCTAAACTTGTGGGACGGTTCTGGGTGAAGGAAGGGAGGCTTCTGGGCTGGGAGGAAGTGGAAGTGCTCAGTTGGGCTTTGACAAGCCCTGGGCAACTCCATCCATCCCACTCCCCACCAGGCATCTCTCTCTCTCTCTCTCTCTCTCTCTCTCTCCCCCACCCCTCTCCCCTCCCCCCACCCCTTGCCCATCCAGGGAGTAAAGGCAAGGCGACTTGCCCCCTGCCCAGACCAATCGTGTGCCTAAGTATATCACACGGACTTCACTGGGGCTTGCTCAGAAATAAAGCTCACTGATTCCATGGTGCTCACTTTGGGAAAGTCGGTCAGGACAGGGGCTGCACTTGCTCTGGAAATTGCTTTGGCGGAGGGCTATGGAGGCACTGATCCTCCTGAGATTTGCAAGGATGCCAGGAAGCACCACAATGTGCTTGGAGAAAGCTCCCCACCCGCCCCCGCTTAAAAAAAATCCACTGCTTTGCTCCTTTGCACTTGCTGGTAGCTTAATGGGTGGGAGGAGGAAACCCCTGGATTCTGCTGGATCAGATCGAGACCCCAGCAACTTGTCTCCGAAGTGGCCAGCCCAGTGCCCAACGCCTCTGGGAAGCCCACTCAGGACACAGGCCTGGGTGGAATGGCCTCTCGGCACCAGGGCTATTCCAGGCCTTGGGTGATCTGGGGGGCTGGAGTGGGGGTCCCACAGAGCTGTTCAGGCTAATGATACTGGACAGAGGCTGAGCCTCCATGTTTTTTCAAATCCTCTTTGAAAGGTGTCTAGATTATGGGCCACCATGGCCTCTGGTGGCAAGGAGTTCCATATCTTATGAAATGCGTGAAGGAAACTAAGATGGATTTAAAACTAACTGGTGTGCTTCTTCTCTATTGCAGTGGTGAAACTCTTCCAGTCCAAGGAACAACTCCCAGTCCAAAGGAGCTCTCTGGACCACATTCCCAGTGGTGGGGAAGCCACAGCCAAAGGAAAGGGCCCCACGCACTGGAGATACCAGCCTATTTCATCTTAAAGCTCTCACTGCCAATAATTAAGCCCTGGGAGATGCATGCCAAGCTTTCAGAAGGCTGTGGGGAGAGAAGAATTAAAACCAGGAAGCTACCCCACGACATGCAGCGGGTGGGCAGGTGGGGCAGGAAAGGGGCCCCGCCCCTTTGAGAAGTGGGTGGCCAGCTTTGCCCTGGGTCTGAGGTTCGACTCCTCTGCTCTGGGTCAGTTCCTTCACTGGTGAACACATTTCATCTCCCCACTTTAGATCGACACCATGAAAATATCTCCTGACTCTTCCTTTCCAGGGCTATCGCTTCCCTTTTCCACAGCAGGCTTCTGGGTTTGAAGAAATGCTTAATTCAGACAACAATTCTCTCTGCCGCCCTGCCCCTCCAACAAAAATTGGCTAATGGGTCTCTGTGAAGAAAATATATAATTGCCACCGATTTCTCCAAATTGCCGAAAAATGTATTAATGACACTTTTCGAGACAGAAATAACACTATTTGCATATAAATGTGCTTTGGTCTCTGCGAACTTCATTCTCTTTTCTTCTTCTTCTTCCCAGACAGTCACAAAATAGAGAGACGCGGCGATGGAATCCATGCCGTCTCCCCTCAGCCAGCCCATCGCCAAGCGGGAGGATCAGAAGCTCCTGCTAACTTCACAGGGCAAGATGTGGAGCTGCTTGCAGAGGATGTGAGGGAGCCATGCCGCCCATCCCATCCCATCCCATCCAAGACTGTCAACTCGCGCACTCTCTGGGGTCTCTGGCAGGAGTCCTGGGGAGACTTCACGGGGTGGAAGGTGTTGGGAAAATTCAGCTAGATCCGGGCAGAAAAGGGTTGCTTATGTGCCCTTGTGTTATACAATGCCTGCACCCCTTTCTCAGGAAGCACCCCAAAATTCCAAGCATTTGCTGCTGGTTTAAGAAGTGGGGCCTGATGGCTTCCCCAAGAAGCAGCCAGGGCTCTTGCTTTGCTGACCAGTCAGAACTGATGAGGCAGCCAGGCTGACAGCATTGCAGCCACCCGCATTTGCACGCCAAGACCCACAGTGCTCCCCCTGCCTCAGCGATCTTTATGCTAATCTCCTGCAGTCAAATGCCTCTGTGCTGAGCCCCCTCTGCACACCCCTCACCTCCTCCTGACTGTGTTCACCACACTTCCGTCGTCAACTGCCCAGCTGCTGGGCCCGTGCGACTCAGAATCTATAAAGCACTCTGTGTATGCTCTAAAAGCATGCAGTTGGTGGTGGAGATCCTATGTGGGTGCATGCTTCGTAAGTCACTGCAGGAGTCCATGTGTGATGCGGCCCATGTGCTCGGACATGTCAGACAGGTGGAGCTTAATTCAAGGCACTTATCCCTCTCTAAGCACCTCAAAGGGTGTCACAAAGAGGAAGGTCGAGATCTCTTCTGGCCGATGCCAGAGTGCAGGACACGGGATAATCAGTTCAAGTTGCGACAACCCAGGTTCAGGCTGGACATCAGGGAAAGCTTCCTCATGGTCAGAGCAATTCGGCAGTGGAACCACCTGCAGAGGGGGGGGGGGGCTCTCCCACACTGGAGACATTCAAGGTGAAACTGGGCAGCCCTCTGAGTGAGGAGGTGTGACTTGGCGCCCTGCAGCAGCAGCAGGGTGGACCCGGTGGCCTTCAAGGCCCTTCCCACTCCAGTGCTCGATGGTTCCATGATTTGATGAAGGTGGGGCTCACCCCGGGGACTTGCCGGCCCCTTTTCAGTGCTGCTGCAGCATCACATGGATGGGGTCATATGCAGAGTCACCATTTCCCACTGCTGTGTGACCCCAACCAGTAGACAATATCCAGAGGGTCCTTCCGCAAAGGCAGATGGCACTAGCAGAGCTCTGACAAATATTTCCCATGTGCAGGTGTGCAGTCTTTCCAGTGCAGTTGCACACATGCTTGTGCCACCTTTTGCACCATCACTTGCACAAGTGCTCTGTCCAACTGGTTGCACAGCAGGCTCTGCAACCCATCCCTGCTCCTCTGGTTTGTATTACTCCTTGCTTTATCCAGGTGTGATGAAGGCAGGCGCACCGAAGCTGCCATCTCAAACACTGCCGTGTCAAGTAGCGCACCCTGCTCATTGCGCCACTGGCCTGAACAGTGGCCAGGTGGCCAGGCCACGGTCACCCTGTCCTGCATCCCAGCGCTGGCAAACCTGTTCCGTACGGCTGCTCAGCTGTGTTCAAGGGTAGGGATGCAAGAGGCCTTTGGTCCATCAAGTTCTTACTGATTGATCCAGCACACACCTCTCCCAGACCCAGACACAGTCCCAGATGTCACCCTGGTCTGTCATCTAGACGTCTCTGAGCTTGCATTGTGTCCTGCAGAATAAAAGGCACATTCAGGCACCAAAGGCACACGTTTGAAACACACACACTCTGGAAAGGTGCACAATCACATTCCGGTTAATGGGCACAGGCATCAGAAATGAGCACATTTTAAAATGCACATGAACGGTTTTTACATTAATGCATAAGCCACAAAAAATGTGCACGGGTTTCTGTACGGATTTAAAAAGCAAGCAAACAAATAAACTGGAAATAAGGAGCATAAGAAATCAGACTAAATGAGCCTGACCTCAAAAAATGACAATGTCAGCAAGGCTGGGATTGGCAGATCTGTCCATCCCGATGCACTGCAGCCCGTGTTACGCTGCCCAGCTGTCTCTCTTCAGGAGAGGTTATATAAAAAGAAACCAATTCATGCAAACCTGCCCCATTTATTCCAATCAAGAAATCTTGCATTTTCTTACCAGTGAATAGTTTTCGACCTTGTAACTGCTTTTCACGCTTGACTTCAAGCCATTTTATGAAGCTCTTTCTCTGCACTGGCAGGAGGAAGAAGCTTGTATGTCTGAAGGGTTTTCCCATAAGGGGCAATTTGAGGAGAACTTGAGTGAGTGGCCAGTATATCCTTCTGATTGACTGCCTCAAGCCTCACCAAGACAATCTTTGCAAAGAAGCCCGGCTTCAGGCTCGGTCGCAACCGTTTCTAATTAGCGCTGCCTAAAGACCATGCAGTCTCTGCTTTGCAACCAAGGCCTGTCCTGGAAGGCACAGCACCCCCCCCCCGCCCCCTTCCTTCCTTTGAAGACCTCAAAGGAGTCGCTGGAGGCTTGCTCGTGGGCCAGGCAGCTTCGCCGCATCAAGGCTGCGAAGGCTGAACTGTCTGCAGTAGGCCGGGTGCCGGCAAATGGAGGCCGATGGCCACTTTGGGGCCCTCTCCTGCCTCCTGCCCGCTTTTACATAATGCCTGCACTTATTCCCCAGGTTTAAGTGCCACTTTCCATCCAACCACTGACATTTTATAACAATTCCAACTAATCTAAAAGACACGATTCAAAAGGGAAGGGAAACAGAAGAGGAAAGCACACGAGCCCGGGGGCGGGGGGGCAGGCAGGTGAAACCGGCATGGATAAAAGTCAAAAGTCACTCCAGTTGAGGAGGATCCCAGTGGCAGCAGTGAAATTGTTGGTCTTCTAACCAAAATAAATGACATGTGCTTCTGCTGATCCTAATCTGGGAAATTACAGGCTAGTTATCGCAATGCTTGTTTCCAGAAAATTGGTTGAAAGCACTGCCAAAGGTAACCTTAGCAAACATTTGGAAGGACAAGACCTGCTGAGAGAAAATCAACATGGCTTTTGCACAGGCGAGCCCTGTTTCACTAACCGACTTCCTCGAGAGTGCCAGTACATGGGTGAACCGGGACTTGGCTTACTAGGATTTGCAGAAGGCTTTTGACGACGTTTTTCACCAGACACTTAGCAAACAGCAATTGTGGCATGAGAGGAGGCCCTTCCTTTGTACAACTGCTCAAAGAACTTCAGTAAAAAATGCAATGAAAGAAGGAATGGAATTAACAACCCGTATCTACATTTTAAGGGACTGCAGGTGGCGCAGTGGTTTAAACCGCTGTGCTGCTGGGCTGGTGGATCGAAAGGTCGCCGGTTCGAATCTGCACACGGGGTGAGCTCCCGTGCACCGTCCCAGCTCCTGCCAACCTTGCAGTTCGAAAGCCTGCAAATGCAAGTAGATGAAAAGGTACCACTCCGGTGGGCAGGTAACAGCGTTCCGTGCGCTTGGGTGTCTAGTCATGCCGGCCACATGACCACGGAGACTGTCTGCGGACAAACGCTGGCTCCCTCGGCCAGGAAACGGAGATGAGCAGCGCCCCCGAGAGTCAAGCATGACTGGACTTAACGTCAAGGGGAATCCTTTACCTTTACCTTTATCTACATTTTAAAACACTAATTGTGACCAACGAAAGGCAGCAATGTAAATATGATACAATGGCTGTACAACACTGAACGCATGTGGCATGAATTAAACCTGCACACCATCTCTGGGACAATGTGGCCCATTTCATTTCATGGGAAGTAGTGCTGTTGCCACGGAGGCACGGCGGAAGGAGGGGCAGTGGCGCTGGCCCCAGAGGCTCCTCCCACCAGCCCTCCACGCACCAGGCTCCCGAGCAGGGGTGCCAGGACAACTTGGAACTGCTTCTGATGGGGTTGGATGACGCAATCCGGTTTACGGATTTCTCTGTAGCTTGCCCTTTTGAGCATTGCATTGGCTCTGTGGCCTTGCAGGCAGGTGCTGTTTTGTTTAATGTTTTCCAGAAGCTTGGGCATAGAAAAATGCAGAAAATAACAATACTAGTAAAACCCAGAAGAAAATGCACATTTGCCCACATTGGCTAAAGCGTGAAATGCATTTTGTGGGGATTATTCCTTTTGGGAGCATTTGTGCATTTTTGGAAGTGCAAATGTACACACTTGCAAGCAAACAGAACTTTGGGGAACTGGCTGGGAAGGGACCTTACAATCTGTGGCATGCAGACAGAGCAGCTTCCATGTTGCTTGCACATCATTGCCCGCAAGCCCAGCTTACAAGGGGCTCACTGCCTGCTGGCACTGCCCACGGGAAGCCCGTTCCCAGACTGACACGCCCTTGCAGAAGACATGCAGCAGGAGGGGCAGCGCTCCCGGCAGGGCTTCTCCTCAACTGCTCAGAGGGGCAAATTGTTGCTGGGAATGGTAGCTTCCACGACTCCATGGCTGAGTGAAGCACAAACAGGGCATCCATCCCACCAGCAACGGGTGTGCAAGGCTCTGTGCAGCTTGCTGCCTGGTCTTCATCAAGGCCTGCACTCTTAACCTGGCGACCAGTGCTATCTAACACTCAGGGAAACTGGGACTTGCATGCTGGTGGGCATCTTGTTCGTTGCAGCCGTTATTTTTGAGCTGTGGAGGAGCTACCATAGTGCTGAACTCCTCCCCACAAATAGGTTTGGTGCCATGGCTTACTTCCCAAAGCTCAAAATAAAAGTTGCAATGAATAAGGAGCTCCAGGGCCATAGGTCTGATTAGTATCTCCTTCTGCTGTAAGGACTATTATAGTTGAACTGGGCAGGATGGGAGGCGCTGGGAGCAATTCCAAATGCACCAGGACAGGGAGCCTTTTCAGCGAAGAGGGTCCTCTCCACCCCCAGAGCGGGTTTCTCAGATTTCCAAGAACATTTGGGGAAACTGAGCCAGGCACAAGAGATGCTTGGGGACATATTCCTAATGCTAGATGAGTTTGGAGTGCCTGCGGGAAACATGATGTCACCTTCTAATTTTATAATAAATATATTTGGGGTGTGGATTCAAGACCGGAATCTGCCCAGTGGAAGCCCCATCGCATATTCAGACAAGCTCCAGACCCTGCTTCTGTCCTGCTGTGTCCAAAAGGGCCCTAATCTCCATCGCACACAGTGCCATCAGGAGCTGCAAAATGTTTCAGGATAATCGCGCCTGCTGGCGTTGCACAGAGAAACCTTTTAATCTCTGCAGCAAGCGAATGCGTGTTAACTTACCCATATCAATTTTATTTCCATGTGGCTGAACTTAGAATAGGAACAGTGGAAGATTTTATGCATCCTTGTAAATTTTTATTCTAGCTGGTGTTAACAATAGGCGGCTCACTCACTAAGGTACGTTAAGGTCAAATCCTTTTACTTCAGGGGCTGCTGCTAAGCTGATGAACCCAAAAGACAGCAACGGATAAAAAACAAGCAGACCCAAACGAAAATACAGCCAGTTCAGTGGCCAGAGAAAAGTGGCCTTCCATGGTGCGATAACACATTCCAACATGCAGGTGCCCATCACGGCAGTCCCCGCAGCCATGCCCCACAGGAGAGTCCTGGTTGCCGGTTCTGGCAGGGTGCCCTCATGTATTTTATGCTCGGAAATCTATTTCCTGCCTGCTAGCGTTATGGTCACAGCTCAGCTCAGAGAGCGGAGGGCTGCACCCCTGCCAACAGAGGAAGCCCCCGCGTTCCTCCAAGCCCTGCCTGCTCTGGAATCGGCAGGGTGCCATCTGGGCAGCCCAGGCTGCTAGAACCAGGCTCCAGTCTCAGCCACTGAGTTTGTGAGACGGAAAGAAAGAGGGGACCGTCTTGGTTGGGAAGCCCATGGTGAGGAGGCCCTCTGGGGAAGGTGCTGCTCACGAGGAGCCCTTGCTGAACTTTGGCAGACAGAGAAGCTGCAAGCTGCGGCCCTCATCTGCAAGAGATGCAGGCATTGCTGTGGAGACCCCAGACAGAGTCCTGTGGGGTCAGGCTCGCTGCAAGGAACACATTGCACTGGTGTTAAGAGAACTCCAGTGGCTCCCTATTTATTCCTTGGCTCAGTTCACAGCACAAATCTTATCCTCAGGCCCTGACTACTAAGGACTGTCAAGCCTGGCAAGCTCAGCATCACTCAAATCCAGGCTTGTGCTGTGTCATTTCTGTTGGGCCGCATTGGTATTTTAATTGCATAGAAATTTGTACATGTTTGCTACACATTTCCCCAGTATGCACATTTTTTGCATACACCAGTTCAAGTGCGCATGATTTTGTTTGTGGTTTTCCCCTTGTGTGCATTTTTGTCCTCCATCCATGACTTGGAAGCCAGGCGGTCTGAGCGCCATTTGGAAATGAATCAGCTGCTTTTTTGTTCCCTAGTGGGTGGGTGGTCGAGGCAGGATCAGCACAACCCCCCCACCCACCACAGTTCCAAATGAGGAACTGTAACGACAAAGGATTAAAAGTGGGCAGTGCGGTTTCTTTCTGTCCATGTCATTTTGGTGCACTTTTACATCCTTTCCTATTTCTCCACTGCAACGTCTTAAATTAAAAATGCAGCCTTTCAAAATAGATATTTAAATGTGCATTTTTCTCTCCAAGTTATTTTAAAGGGCCTATTTTGATACTTCAGTGCTGCTTCGAACTACATGGCAAATACAGAGCAAGGCAGGCTGCTCTGCCCTCCCACTATCACGGTGTTGCATTTACATTCCGCCTGCAGGGACCCAAGAAAGTCTTCCTTCTTTCGTTGGTCTTCGCACAACAACCCTGAGAGGAAGGTGAGGCTGAGGGTCTGTGGCACGGGTTGCAACAGTCCTGAGGAAGGGACCCGGCTCTCTTCGGCCTGCTGGACTTCTTTCTTGCTCATGGCCCTGTCCTGGGAAGTGAGTCGAGTGGAGAGGAAGTCTGCCAGTGCTTTGGGACTTGTCTTGTGCAGCCAAGCAAGCTCCGCCATAGCATGTCTGGCACATGCACAGCCATGGGGACTCTACATGCGCAGTGTTCTCACATGCTCGGCTCCTGGTGGGTTTCCCCCGGTGCCCTCAGAGTCAGGCTGGGCTTTGGCTTTGAGAAAGTGGGCTGGAGTCCAGGGGAGAGGGCAGGAGAATCTGAAGGATTCCCACCCCCAGATGGATCCCTCTCACATCCCTGTCTGTGGCTGGTCCAAAGGCATCGTGGGGACTAGCGCCCCGATTCCCTGGAACCCTGCCCAGTCTTTGCACCACACAGGCCAGGGCATGAGGGCTGACCATTCATAGAGGCATTGGCGAAGACGGAATTCCTCAGGCCTATCGGGCAGAAGTGCATCCCGGAACTGCAGCCGAGGCCGCAGCACCGGCATGCTGCAAGAAATGTCTCAAAGGAACCTCACTGGGATGGTGTCACTCCTGCACACATCCAGGAGATGGCCTTCTGCACCCCTGCATGATTCACCAATCTCCTGCCGTTGGCGTGGGCAGGAACCGATGGCAGCAGGGGCAAGGCGATGGAGTCGGCAGCCATCCTGCCACATTCTGCAATTAGCTATGACTGGATCGTTTCATCTTTGGTGTGCTTGAGAAGAAAACTGGCCCCTCCCAGTCCTTCTCCTTCCTCAGATCCAACTTAGGCTAGAGAAAGTGTTGAGCATGGCTTGGATGAGAGAGCTCTGTTTCGAATGTAGATTGTCCTCCTAGTTTGGATCAAATTGGTTGGACAGGATTTTACCATTTCAAGAACCTGCAAAACCTGTTTGATCAGAGCTAAGTATGGGGCAAAATGAGTAAGTATATGAACCACCAGAAGCAATATCTGTCTCCAACCACTTCCAACTATCTCTGCCTCTCAGTTTCCGTTCTGTTCTGTCACCCGCTGAGTTCTCTACCAAAATACGTGGACCTGGCATGGCTTGATCCACAAACCAAAGCGACGCTCGTGTCTTTAGAAGCCCCTTCCCTGCTCAGGATCAGCAGAACTTCCAGAGACATCACCCTTCCACCGTGTAGTTTGGAATATTCTGCTCAGCAATACCTCACAGATTTGGGATGCAGAATTTGTTCCAGTGATAATAGAGAGGAGCAAGCCAGCCAAGGAAGCTGATTAAAGGATAAATAGACAGAGCCCTTTGCTGTATTTGTTCTGCACTCATTTAGCTGTAATTCAGTGACTTTGGTTCAAGTGCTAATGCGCGGCTCTGTCATTCAGGCAGCTGCTGGACTGGTTGCCAGCGGCCCATTTGCTCTCGTGCCAAGAGCCCGTGGAGCCCTGCAGCAGCCGGCCTCCAGCTCGCCATTCCCCCACAGCCCCCGCTGAATTCCCCCTCCTCCCATGTCAAGAGACTTCTGCAAAATGTTTAGGAACAGGGTGAGGATGTATTTCGATGGTAGGAAAATAACACTATTTCAGCAAGCATGTGATGGTATAAATATTTATAGGGTGTATTATAGTGGAGCGATTCCACTGCAATTGGTGAGATGGCGTATGTATCACAGTGCTTCCAGGGGGCTTATTTTCTGGAGTTTTATAGCTCTGCTGTTTGCTTGGTGCTTTTGTTGTGGTTTTTTTTAAAAATAAAGACATAGCCAAAGTATCCCTTAAGAGGCTCCCACTTGGCTGTGTATTCTCCCAAGGCACTCCTGAGCTTGAATGAAGAGAGATTTGCTGCTACTTTCCCCTTTATTGTTATGATAATGTTGGAATTATCTTTGCTGTGCAATTAATGGTCCCCCAGGCTAGTCCTGGTGGCGCAAGGGCCACTGGAAAGAGGCACCCCGTTGAGGCGGGTCGTGTAGCTAGGGAAGGGCTGCCCTTGCCGCGCCCTGCCTGCAATGGGCATGATCAGCCCCTCTCCCCACTGATGCCACGTCATGGAAGCCCCACCTGTTTCAGTGGGCTTGCTCCCTAGAAAGAATGCCTGGAGGGCAGCCTGGAGCACGCGCTGCGTATTGCAGAAGTGCAGCTTTTGATTTTAACACTGCGGTTTCAATGTCCTCATGGAGCTGGCCTGCTTCTTTGGTGGCTGCGGGACCTCTGGATGGATGCCTCTCCATGCAGGTGTGAGGGCTGAATTCCATTGCAGAGACCCTCCAGAGCACCCCCCTGCTGGGACAGGTGGCATCAAAGGCATACAAGGCCCAGAGGAGCAGCCTCCTTCAGCTCAGAGCGCCTGTCACCCTTCACTGGGCCTTAGGAGCGGAATGCAAGGGGCAGGAAGACACTGCGCAATCAGGGGATGGAGGAAAGGAGAGGAGGCAGAAGGAACGGGGACGGCCGCCTGGGCAAAGCCAGCAGGATGGACGTGGAACCCCAGAGAGCTGGACTGGCCTGCAGAGCTCCCCTGCTGGGCCCCCGCTCTGCCTTGAAGGGCGGTCTCATCCAACCACCCAAGCTAGGTTGAAATGTAAAGAAGGACCCTTAGAAGGGAGAGCAGGATGCACCTCCATGGTGCCTGCGGGCGCCTGGTCACCCAGTCACTGCCTCCCTTACTATGGCACCCTGGGCTGCATCTTTCTTGAAATGGAGAGCATCTGTAGAAACATCCGCATTCGCCTCCGCACACTCTGTGCCCACGGATGCTCCCTTTTGGGCGCTGCCATTTCCTGGTGCCTCAGCACTTGGTCGTTCTGATGCAGAACCTGCGTTGTGGACAAGAAGCCACTGATGGGATGGAATATGGGGAAACCGAACAGCTTCCTAAGCCATCAGAAAAGGGGGTGTTTTATATCCCTGTCTGCAGAACAGATCATAAGGAAGCCGGATTAGGGTCAGAAGAAGAAGGGGAAACTGGTAGAAGGCACATCAATAATTTCAGATATGCAGATGATACTCTATTACTGGCAGAAAGCAGCAATGACTTGAAACGACTCCTGAGGAAAGTGAAAGAAGAAAGTGCAAAAGCAGGACTGTAGCTGAATATTAAAGAAATACAAATCATGACCACGGAAGAATTGCAGAACTTTACTGTTAAGAAAGAAGAAACTGAAATTGTGAAAGGTTTCACATACCTCAGCTCAGTCAACTATTCAAAGGGAAACTGCAGCCAAGCAACTTGAAGAAGGCTGAAACTTGGAAGGACAGCCATGCTAGCAAAGACCATCAAGTGTAAGAATGCTTCACTGGAGACCAAGGCCAGGATCATCCAAACCATTGCAATGCATGCGTGTGGAAGCTGGACCGTGAAGAGAGCTGGAAGGAAGAAATGGGATGTGTTCAAAACACGGTGCTGGAGGAGAGCTTTGTGGAAATGTTCATCTGAAAGAAAGACAAACCAGAAGGTTCTAGACCCAATCCAGCCAGAGCTTTCCCTGGAAGCAAACATGACAAAACCGAGGCGGCCCTAGTTCGGACACATCACAAGAAGGCGAGACTCCCTGGGAAGACAATCACGCCAGGGAAGGCTGGGGGCAGGAGACTAAAGGGAAGAACAACTATGAGGTGGGCTGAGACCGTCAAGGAAGGTGCGGCCTCGAGCTGGGAAGAGCTGAACGCAACCCTCAGGGAGAGGCCATTCGGGGGCTTCCATACGTAGGGCCAGCATGAATTGGAGTTGGCTTGATGGCGCATGACAACGTTTCTTCCTGGTGGTCACTTCCATTGTTAGCTGTTTCATGTCCGGCTATATGGAGCTGGCAGTGGGCGACTTTTCATGCCACTTTCCCTTTCTCTGGTCAGAGGGAATTGATATTCCATTCCAGGGCTCAAGTCATGTGGGCAGGTAAGCGAGCCTTACTGAAATGCACCAGGCCCATCACTAGACAACTTGAGCTATGCTCTCTCTCCAGCCTTTCCAAAAATGTAGTTAAACAAAAATGCTCCTATATAGATGAGAAGAAACAGTGTCCAACCCCACACGATAGTTCGGACACTGCATTTCTCCTTGTCCCTGGGATTGGCCTGGGGGTGCTCTGGGATCCTGCTCGCATCTTCTCTCCTCTTTTCCCTTTGATGTTTGACTCACTTGAGACTCAAAGCCTGTTTCCTGCATCTTGATGTGCATTCTGCAAAATGGCTGGCTTCTCCTTAGAATTTAAAATTTGAGAAAGTACTTCAGCAGGCTGCTAGACAGCAAGCAAGTGGAGTGGCCACTGGCTTTCTGCTGAAAGGCAAATTTAAATCAACCTAGGCTGCTTCTGCAAAATACCTCTAGGCATTTTGAGAAGCATTGAAACAGGATGGGGAATATGGGTGCGAATCATATGGAATACTGGGAGGGTGGGTTGCAATTCTTGCTCTTTTACTCCTCTCCACCCACAAGTCTTTTTCTCTTCAGTGGCAGAATGTAAGGCATGGGGGTGAGCCATGCTGGTGTTGCTCCTGGAAAACAGATGGGAGACAGAAATCCTTCTGGCCTAACTGTGAACTACAATAAGATCTGTCCATAAATTGTGCTTTCCCTTCCATCCTTGCCTGTCACAGACAACACATATTCCTCCTTTTCATTTGGTGTGAAAAGACTGCAGCGTGCAGGATGGGATTGGCCGTGGGGCTCGGCTCGGCTCGGCTCGGCTTGGCTCAGCTTCTGCCAGACCTTTGCAGTGTTGTTGATAAAACAAACAGGACGTAACTTCAGATAAGTCTAGAATGTAATTGAAAAGCACTGGTGAGAAATACAGTTTAACACCACAGTGGGGATTGCTGGTTGTCTCAAAGGATGACTTGTTCTTCTAGGAACAATCTGTAAAGCTGGTGGCCAGAGCACTGGCCTGCCCTGCACAAGCAGAATGACGTGGCAGCAGCGGGAGGGGGGCAAGCAGACTGTACCACAGGGCAGACATTTGGGGATGCTTTGCTATGTAGAAAGCATAGCCACACACACACACACACACACACACACAAAACCAAAACCTAGCTTACTAGGGGGAAAGGTCTAGCCTCAACATATTCCCTGCTGTTTGATTTTCTCTGCTTGTTGGGTTTTTTTAAAATGTAATTGCTATTTATATTGGGGGACATTAAATGTGGCCCCTCAGTTACAGTTGGAAGTGGCACTGTCTCTGGCATCAATTTGGGACTCTACCGCATTGTTCTGTCGCACGGATAAATCTGACGCCAAGGCTGTGAGGGGCAGAGGATCTGGCTGTGCTGCTGCAGGGACTCATCGCGACTGGGCCAGGCTGCCTCCCAGCTGACACCTTACAGTTCACTTGATTTGTGCTCAGGGATGGTGCAGGTGGGATGACATGTTGGGGTCGCCTCAGCATGTCCAAGCTGACATTTGGGGGCTGGAAGAAGCCATCATCACACTGCAGAGCACCATCCCTCAGCACCTCGTGTAGGATGTGACACACACTTGTCGACTTAGAATAGCTTTGCTTGTGCTGAACAATTAGTGGAATGGGTCCCCTCTGGAATAGGATCACTGATCATTTGCCTCTCCAACCAGTACTTGGGAAGCATTTCTTGATGAACCAGACAGTCAGTGAGCTGGCTCCAGAGTGGGCCTCTTGACTTCCCTGTGGGCTTCCATGGGAACTATCGTAACATCAGAACCAATAGGCTCTGCAGACAGCACCCAGTTCGTTTCTGAGCTCTCCTTAGCCACGAACTCCTGCAGTCATCTTGGGCAACCTTTTTTACTCAGGTCTTATCTCCTGGCAGTATGGACATCTACCTTCAAAATTGCAGTGCGGATTACGAGACAATGCCTGCGAAGCACTTCAAGAATGGACCCGATAATATTATTCTACTGAACTTGGGCTTGCAAAGTTTAACAAGTTTTCTTTTCTTTCTCTTTTAAAGTCCAGGAATGAATGAACGAATGACCAAACAAGCGACAACAAACAGGAAGGGACATGTATTTCTTCCCATCAGCTTTCATTGCTGCTCTGCATGACTCCCAGGCAACCTCTAGCAGAAGCCAAGGAGCTGAAGAGCTCTTCACCTCTCCAAATCGTCCTCTTAATCAACCCAAATGGCTCCCCTCCCCGGGAAGCCCACTTCCCCGCCCTGCTCTGCACCACAGCACAGTGGGAGCTCCCCTCCCCTTGATGCGAAATGAATGCACTCATCTCCACTTGTGGAAGTGTAAGCAGCGGGCCTGGCTCTGCAGCGCCCGTGTGCGGCCATGTGGGCCAGAGCCTCAGTGCCCCATTTTTTTTAAAGGGACACAGATCCAGGAGGGGCGGATTGGAAGTCAAGTCGGGGAGAAGAGGGGCAGGTGTGGCTTTCTCCATGCTCTGGGTGGGGAGAACTTGGCATTTAAAGTTTTGGAATGCAGGACAGATTCATCATCCCTGCTTTGGAGAGGAGAAGGCTTGACGGGGTGATGCCTCCTAGCCTCCCAGACTCTCAAGCAGCCTCACTCCTCCAGGGGTTGCCCACGCAAAAGCTCCGGTCTTTGTCGCTGAGGCTCCTGTTCCGGCTTCAGCTTCAGGAGGCCTCTGCCAGGCAAGCTCAGTCCCCAAAATTTGCTGGCTAAGTTCTGTGCAGTGTGTGGGAGCAGTGTGAGGCAGGCCCTCTGCTCCTGGCGAGGACGCTGTGAGAGAGCACTGAGTGCAAGGTGGGATGCCCCTGCAGCAAAGGGGAGCTCCCCCCCCCCCGGCAGTGCCCCCCACCAACGGCTGGAGAGCCAGCACTATTAGAAAGCTTCTGCTGAGGGTCAGCTGAAACCTGCCGTCTTGCTGGCTCCACTCAGGTCCTCGTCCGGCCCTGAGCAGCTTTTGCAGAGCAGCCGCCTGGAGACCGTGCCTCCCGTCACGCTTCTCTGCTGCAGGCTCGACCTGCCACTTCCCCGAGGACTTGGAGCCCAGACCGCTCATCACCTGGCCTGCTCTTCCCTGGGCGCGGCCAGGCTGTCAAAGACTTTCTGAAAAAGTGGCCCCCGGCAAAGGGCACAGTCCAGCAAGCGTGGCCTGATGGTTGCTGAACGGGGCAAAGCAGCGACTTCTCCTGATCTGACCACTGCTTTCAGCCACCCAGTTTGGTCCACCCCACACCGAGGGCCCTTTCATGCCGGGCTTCCCCAGCCCCACACTTGTGCCTTTGACTTCTTCAAACCTGAAGGCAAGACGGCATTTATGCCCATTGAATTTCATTGTCTAGATAAAAGCACGTTGCCATGAGCAACAGTCCCAAGAATCTACACCTGTATCCCCCCCCCCCCCGCCCCCGGAGCTTCTGGCGGCCACCTTGGGGCCTTGAGCAGGGCTCGCTTTCCCAGCACTGCTTCCAAAAGTGCTTTGACCAGAGATGCCAGGCCTACGGTGCCCAGGAACCTCACCACCGTCAGGGGAGGGTTCAGATCATGTGTTTCCCTTGCCCGAGGAGTGCGCCCCAGGATCCCTTGCAAAGTCACTGAGTCACAACACGTGAGCCATGTGCCACTCCTTGGTGGTGGTGGGGAAATACCGGGCAAAAGAGAGAAGCATGTTTGTGGACCTGGCATGGCCCACCTCTCGATTCACCCACCTCTGTTCTGCATCGCACCTGCCTTGTAGCTGGGCTGATGGTGAAAGCCCCAGTGGACACAAAGGAGCCTGGATGTCTGTGGCTCCTGCCAGTGCTTTTGCTGAGGTGCACAGCTTTGCAGGCCAGCTCCTTCCTTCTGAGGGGATTGCACAAATTTGCCCTTGATGACTGTGGCTGGGCACTGCGGAGCATTATCACAAGAGGAGCACGTTGTTGTACATCCCTTTAAAAATCCAATCCCATCAGCCAGTGAATGACAGAGCAAAAGACGCCTGACAACCTGTACAGCACAGGCAAAATGAATTCACCAGTCGCCTTCTAAAAATCCAAGAAAACAAGCCGATAAGCGAGAGTAGGCAGAGGGGCCAGCTTCCGCTCCCCTGGAATTCCAGTGCTGCACCCCTACACCTTCCTTTTTCTCCAGTGAGGCCAGATACCCTCTGGGTGATCTGTTAGGCACAGCATGCCAGTGGGAGGGGAGGGGAGGGGAGGGGAGGGGAGAGGCAGGGGAGGAGGAAAATCTCATGCTTTGAGCTCCAGCAGGAAGGGAACAGAAAGCTTTGTCACCCAGCAAAAGGTAAAAAGAGATTCACCAGTTTAATCTTTGCCTTTTGCACCAGAATAAAGAGCTGTGTGGGGGCAATGATGTTATGTGCAGGGTTGTGCAGCAGATTCAGCCCCCCATCCTGCAGAAGAGGTCCCCCGCAACCCTGTTCTGCAGAGGGGCAGGCAGGGATTTCCATCCCAGCAGATGTCTCATCCCTGCAGTCTGGTCCTTCCTTGTTTTGAAGAGGAGAGTTTTAATCCTTGGCATTCCTGCGGGAACAAGCACTGCTGGACTCGGAGCGGGACTCCCTTCTGCAGAGACATGCACTGGCTCATGCTGCTGATGCCTGGAAATCCATCCCATGTGGCTGGGGAGTAGAGTGCAGAGCCCCTTCCCCACAGAAGCATTCATGTCCGTGTGGCTGACCCACCTGCAGATAAATGGATATGGAACGGCCTTGCCAGTATGCTTATCTGTGGGGCTCGAGGGTTTGAGGCACTATGCATGACCGTGCATGACCCCCACAGGGGCCCCCAGAGTCTCTGCTGACCGAGCTGCACCACTGGTGTAAAGTGCAGTCAGAAGGCCTGAGTGGGTCACATCTGGAGACAGGGAAGAACACACGGAACAGTCTTCCGGTTTCTGAAGAACAGACACAAGGTGCTACAGCCCTAACAGAAAATGAGGATTTGCACTTTCCGGTTTGCAAATAGCTGAAGGTTTGGGGACACCTCAGGTTCTGGGGTGACAGATCTGTCGAATCCATGGGAAACTGTGCGCCCAGCTTGGAAGACTTGGCATCGAATGTTGGTCTTGGGCAGCAATTAAACATTCTTGGGGGAAACTTCCTGTTGTAAGCATATTTGGATTGTGATAAACTGGGATTCATGCATTTGGGGAATAACAACAAAATCAGTTTGTGGGTTTGAAGGCACACCTGGTTTCTCAAATCATACAAGGAAAGTTCTGGGGACAAGGAATGTGTCTGAACTGGAGCCTCCCCAAACAGGTGACCTGCCTTTCCCTCTCGCTTGCCAGGCTGTTTGACACACACTCGATGACTTGCTGCGTTGCCCCCCGGGCAAGATTTGCTGGGGGAGGCATCCTGTCAGACTGCGAGCATCTGCCGGTCCCAAAGCCAGTGCGGCTCACGGCAGAGATGTGGAAATGCTTCCTACAGGAAAGCCCTCCTCGTCAAGGGGCTCCTTGATTCCCCTGCAGTCCAGGCAAGCCCACCTTCTCCTGCCCATGAGAATGGAAGTGGCTTTGATCAGACTTTGCTATGGGTTTCACATCCTCAGCCAAGAGCTGCTGCTGCTTGGCGTGATTTGCACACCTAATTAGCTCAGCCTGGAGAAAGAGAGAAAGAAGCCCTGACCCACGGTGCCATGTTGTGTGGGAGGGCCGCGGGGCTCACCGGCAGGTGGGGCGAGGGAGGGTGTCGTGGGGGAAGCGTTGGAAGCTCAGCGTCCACCGAGGAGGAGAGGGCTGACTGGAAGGAAAAAGGCAGGCTGCAGAGACCAGCCGGTGGGGCCGTGAAGGCACGGCTCCGCTCGGAAAGGCGGGAGGAGAGCGGAGCGTGTGGCGGCGGAGCAGCAGAACAGGAGAACCAGAGGAAGGCATGGAGGGGAAGGAGCCCAGCCCCGGGCCAGCGAGGAGCAGGCGGGTGCGGTGCAGAGTTCCAGGCACTGCTTTCCAGTGGCTGCTGAGACCTGCCCAGACAGGACGCTCGAAGCCAGTTCCTGCCCTTGCCCAGGTGTGACTGCAGCAAGCTGACACTGGTGGGGCGAAAGAACAGGCCAGAATGGTTCAGATCCCACATAATGGGCTGAAGAGAGAAATCATTTAGGAAAGGTAGGCTGAGATTCGAGGCGGTTCCGCCGCAGGGAGGTGGCGGTGGAGGAGGAGCTGAGACGTGGCCTTCGGCGCCCAGTGGTACCGGCTGGCTGTTCTTGTCTGGCAGGGCACTGGCTTGCTTTCCAGTTTGGAGACCTGAGCAGGCAGTGGGCTTTGGGGGGCAATTTGCCACTTAGAACTGGGGTAGAAACGCTTTGAAGACTGGGACACCATCGTGGGCTCAGCCCAGGCTGCCCCGGGGTCATCGTCGCCGTCGTCATAGGCTGCCTGCTTTCTGCAAGGAGCCAAGGCAGCTTGCAGGCACCCTTCTCAGCTTTTCATCCACACACCAGCCCCATGGGGTGGGGCAGGATGGATCAAAGCCTGGGCCAGTCCTGCCCAGTGAGCTTCCTGGCTGAGAAGGGACCAGGAACCGGATCTCTCGAAGCCTGGTCCAGCTCCCTCACCACTCCGTGCCGCTGCCGCACTAGATTCATGGACCCTTTTTGTGCCACTTGTCTCATAAGGCGATGAGGGGCACCTGCTGCCCCTTTTTTGATCTGTTACACTGAAGTCTTGTGCATGCCTGATGTTACTACACACAATGACAACTCATCGGTTGCTATGCATGAGCAGGACAAACGCTGCCTCAGCTTTTGCTCCACAGCTCAGGATCTGCTCCTTCATAGGTGGTGCACTGGGATATGTCAGCCCTCACTGCTAGGTTCCTTCGGGGCTAAGCAACCCAGGTGTGAACCCAGCAGCAAACCATGGGTTAGCTGCAGGGTTGTTTAGCCCCTCACAACCCAACAATCTGGCTTTGAATGTGCTGCACAACCTCCAAACCTGGAATGGTGGCTTGTGCACTAAAATGGACGATGCTTGTGCACAGCAGCTAAGGGTGAGCAGACGCAGTAAAAGCCATTCCTCCTGTCATTGGATTTCGCAAAACTGCGCTCATACACAAATTTGCGCATTCTCCAAATGCACAAATTCCTCCAACATATGCAAATTCCTGGAAAATTCATATCTGCACATTTTAGTCAATGGGGAAAATATGCAATTTTGCTGGGTTTTATTTTCCATGTTTTTTTCTATGGCTAAAAAGGTAAAAGTAAAGGTTTCCCCTTGACATTAAGTCCAGTCATGCCTGACTCTAGGGGGCCGTGCTTCTCTCCGTTTCCTAGCCGAGGGAGCCAGCATTTGTCTGCAGACAGTCTCTGTGGTCAAGTGGCCGGCATGACTAAACACTGAAGTGCACGGAACACTGTTACCTGCCCACCGAAGTGGCACCTTTTCATCTACTTGCATTTGCATGCTTTCGAACTGCAAGGTTGGCAGGAGCTGGGACGGAGCAACGGGAACGCACCCCGTTGTGCAGATTCGAACCGGCGACCTTTCGATCAACCAGCCCAGCAGCACAGTGGTTTCAAGCACTGTGCCACCTGCATCCCCTTCCTATGGCTACATATGCATAAAATTACAGAAATTGAAATGGGAAAACCCAGTCTGCAAGTGTGCAGAATCTGTTCAATGCAGGAAAAACTGGTCTCTTGCAGAGTTTGCAGGCCAGAATTTTAGAAGTTCCAACTCATTTGAGTCTGTTGCAGATTTCTCTAGTATCTCTAACAACAATCCTTCTGTTTTGAAACTGATGAGTTGCCATTATGTGCAAACCAGTTCAAAATTTCTTGCCAAGTGCAGAAGTTTCTAGACCCACATCTGCTTCTGTTTTCTTGAAGCTTAAATCCCCGAGTGGATTGGGTTTAGTTTATGGCGCTACTTGGTCCATGGCTTTTTGTGTGCATTAATATTTACTTCTGGACATTCTTGACATGTATTTTAATGAAATGCAATAGCTTTAAAAAAAAAAAAAGACCCATGTGAACAAGCCTCTGTATCCTTTACCCTAGGAGTGAGATCCAGGGAACCAGCTCTATTCTATAAACAACAAGGTGCTCTGAAATGAAAATTAAAAGATAACTCTTGGCCACCTTGTGAGAATAAGATGACTTAACTGCTCCACCTGTCCCAGCTGATATTGCAACTTTCCCTCCCACACACTCATCCATGCGCCCCAAATCCTGGCAGGTAGACTCAGCTCTTCAGCACGACTCGTTACGTTTCCGTAAGCAGGGGGATTTCGATATGTTGACACATTTGTGCCACCCACCTGCAGTCTGAGGCGTGAGAAGAAACATTCCATGTGGTTTTCCAACATATAGTTTGACCTTGAGATGGAAAGGTGCAGTTTTCCTAATGGAGAGATGTAGAGTTGCTATGGAAATGTCACCTAAAGCAAAATTCCAAGTGAATTTCTACACCCTTATGCAAGCAAGATTTCAAGAAGAATAGGGGAGATTGCTCACAGGTGTGTGAGGGTCAGGGTTGGGGTCTCTTGGGACTTGGTCTTGTATCCTTTTGGAAGTTTTCATGGCTACAAGTGTCACCAAACACTACATAAAGCAAAATTCAAATTAAATTTGGAAGTTCCTGCTCAGGCAAACCACCTGTCAGAACTTCAAGGGAAGCAAAAAACAAGAACTTTTCAGTAAGCCTGGCAAATTTATTGAGGGAGTGTTGCACATCTCCAGATACTTCCTTTTTGCTCTGGAGCAACCAATCAAGTGCTCCTAGCTGCTGGTGCAAAGAAGCCCCTGTCTCTCATGCAAGGAAGTGGCCCTCCTCTGCAGGGACCAGGCGCAGCGGCAGCACCTGCCTGCCCGCCCTGCCCTGCCCTGCCCTGCCCTGCCCGGGGGACTCTCCTGCTCTACCACCCAGGAGAGGGAGAGGGAAGGGGAGGCGAGGGTTGAGCGCAAGCTCCTGCTCTTCCCTTGACACTCGCTGCTGCTTCTGTTGGTTCGGAAAACAGCTTGCCTTTGAAATTCAAATATGCCCCATCCTTCTTCCCTCCAGCCTGCTCTCTCCTTTTTATGCAATGGTAATTAACAAATGAACCTAACGTCTGTGAGCACAAATTAAAATTCACAGCCAGAGTTGACCTTTGAAGCTCCTGCCTGTGTGCACCAGGCGTGTTTATAACTTTATGACTCCTTCTTCCGGATTCCGTTCCAGAAAAGGCTTTCTTTCTGCAGCTTTCTCCAGGTTTGATTTGATGGACAAGGTCTTGCTCCAGGTACATGCATCTCCAGTTCTTAGCCACTGTGCTTTTATCTCAAGCCACCTTCCCCTCGAGGCAGCCTTGTGCCCCATTTTAGAACAGGTCTTTCTTTCGGGACAGATGAACCGGGAGCTCCTGCTCCCTTCCCACCAAAGCTGCTTCAGAATCCAAAGCTGGCCTCCCTGAGATCTGGGCTGCATTCAGGCAGCACAGGATGCAGCAGCGGCAGCCCTTCTCTTCCTCTCCCCAGCACCAGCTCTTGCTTAGTTCCCAAAGGTGCACTTGCTGGAGCAGCCCTCCCCCAGCACTGGGGAACAGGAGCAGTCCTGTTGCAAAAATGCCCATGGTCCTTTCTCCAGAGGGTCTCAGCCATCAGGAAAAGGGGAAGCAGCGCCCAGTGGAGACTTAAACTGTTTATTTTGCATGCAAAGGAGGTCAGCAGTGTGGCTCATGCCCAAAAGTGGAGCTGACAAAAAGCAAAGGTTTGGGCATGGCCTTCAGAGGTTACAGATTGGCAAGCAGTTTGGACTACACATGTCCAGGTGTTCTCCAGTTCCAGATTGACCTATCCTGGCCTCCCGCATCATGGCACCTCTCGAAAGTCATTAGTGGGGTCTTGTGGCTCTGCGTTTGGCTGGTATTTTCTCAGAATTGTTTCTTGCGACATTTGGAGTCTTGCTAGAAGTCTCCCAGACCTAGTTTGTGTTAGGAGTTAGCAAAGGTTTTCTGATAACTGCTTCCCCTTAACACTTGGGATTAAGCTAGGTGGTAGTTTCCAAGCACCTGGGTGTCTTAATTTAGTTTCTAACTGACCAACGGATCTGCAGCCTTAGACATGTAAAGCTTTCACTGATTAATTGATCTACAGCTTTAACCACGCAGAGCCTAAATCGGGAGCTGCTTTCAGCAGTCCCAGAGCTATCGCTAGGGCTGCCCAGAGGCCTTTGGCCCATGGCCTGGCTGAGGTCATGGCCGCTGGGTCACAGAAATGGCCTGCGTATGGCCTCCTTGCGAACTGCAGCAAGCCAGCATCATGGCAGAGTGGCTGGCCTTTTCCTAACAGTGCAGCATTTAAACCAAGCCCTGGGAGAAAACCAGCTTAGCAGGGGAGGGATGACCAGGGCACAAAAGTATCCCTTGTATGGAGAAAGTGGCTATGGAGACAGGTGCTCCCTCTCTTGTTGCGCTGGAATCTGCAGCGGTTGTGCCATGAAGCTTTTGGGGAAGTTTATCAGGACAGGTAAGAAGAAATCTTTTTTCAACAATTAAACTGTGGAAGTCACTTCCACGAGCTGCGGTGATGACTTTAGAAGAGGACTAATTCATGGTGGACAGAACGCTTCGCCCTGTTGGCTCTATGCCACCTCCACTAGAAGCAGTGTGCCTACACACACCAGTTGCTGGGGAAAATGGGCAGCAGGGTGGCACCCAGGTCCCCCTGGGGCTTTCCCATGGGTTGGCCAATGTGTGAGCGGAAGGCTGGCTGCATGGCCCTCGGCCTGGTCCCCTTCTGTTCTTATGGTTGGAGGGGCTATATGTGAACCTGTGCAGTCCTCAGACCCAGGTTCTTTCCCCCAACACTCACCTGAGACCGTGCCAGGAAGGCCTATCAATTAAGCCTTGCATAGGAAGCAGCGTCAGTCAGGCCAAATATGATCAAGACTCTGTCGGGCTAGTGCTTCAGGTAGCGGCTTGAGGCGGCCTTGGGGGTGACAGGCCAAGCTTATCTACAAGGCAAACGGGGTGCCTGGTCTCGCTCGCACCCTGGCCAAGTTTTGAATCACTCGACTGGGCTGGAGGAAGCACTTGCTACGAGACGGACCGGGCGGCTTACCTCCTGCTCCCCGAGCCATCAGAACTGGCCTTTGCCCCTGATGGAGTGAGGGAACGCTCCACCCCAGTCGTATAAATGGCCCCCAGCAAAGGGGCACCTGTGCAAAGGGGGAGAGATTTCAAAGGGCGTGGGGGCAGAGACGGCCCAGCCACCGCCGCTCAGGGCTGTTGAGATCAGTGGGGGGCGCTAGCCAGCCAGCAGCTGTGAGCCCTTTCCCTGCACATCTGGACAGAGGGGCCTCCCCTTGCCCCTTTGGTCGCCTCACGGCGGTGGCCAGTGGATTCTGCTGAGCCAGGGGACACGGCAGGACGCGTCTGGGCCATCGCCACCTCAGGGCTGCTGGGCTTCCTTCGGCCGGAGGGCCCAGCCCCCAGGGCCTCTGCTGCAGTGGTGGGCCTCGGCGGAGGCCATAGGGCGGGGCCCAGGGCAAATGCAGGGGGGCCAAGAACGCAGCATGTTTGGCCTGCAATGCTTTGCTGCCAGTGACAAGCCACAGGGGAGGCATTTCAAAGCTGCATTTATTGATGTGATTTGATTTTTAAAAGCGCACCCGACAGTCCCAGGCGGGAGTCCCTGGGCAGAGTGGATCCAACAACACAGTATCATATAAATTAAACAATAAATAATAATTAAAGTTATTTTAAAATCTGTTTAAAAACAAGCTACTAAGGTTGCTCCATACCATTTGAACAAGATGTATCCCCAGCCTGGAGAGTGCATATGTCATCACTAAACATTCATGTAGTGAATCAAACTAAAACTAAAATCAATTCAATACAGGTCTGTTAATTATTCTAATGCCTGGAAAATTAAGCGGCTTTTTGCCTGGCACCAAAATGATTGTAAGGAAGGTGCCAGGCAAACATCTCCGGGGAGCCGATTCCCCAAAGATACCGAGAAATGGCTCCAGGGTGGGAGAGGCCCCCCCCGCCCCCCAGTCACTGGCTCCACTGCTGTACTGCTCCGACGGTCAGGACGTTCCTCCGGAGGTTCATCCGGAAATGGCTGGGAACGGGGCATGGCCGTAGTGGCCTCTCCGTGGGCCTGCTTGGAGCTCAGGCAGGCCGGGTTTGGCTCTGTGCCTCTCCAGGCTCTGCGCCACTGCACCCCGTGGCGTAGGCTGGGCAGCGCTCCTACGGGACGGGAAGCCCCTGGGGGCGCCGTGGCCTTTGCAGGCGGCTGCTCTGCTAAAGCACCAGCTTGTGTGCTCGATGCATGTCGAAGCCTCGCCTTCTTCCACAGCCCTTTGGTGGCGGCCTGGCCTTGGCAGCCAGAGCGCAGGCCCCGCGAGAGCCGTGCAGGGGAGCTCGCCACAAGGTCAGGCGAAGCCCCCTTCTCCCTGCTGCGGCCATGCCCGGGTGGGCCACTGTTGGCAACTCCGTCTCCTTGTTGAACTTTGTTTAACCTCTGTTAGTAACACCTAAACGGCTTGTAATGGACAGAGAGCGGCTGCATTAACGAATTACAGATTAATGAAGTGCAAACGAACAAACGGCGGAACTAATGGAGCGCACGGGCAAAAGCGTGTGCGCATCAGAAACGTTCCTTGGGACGAGCGGCGCATCATCTTGTGAAAGGCTCCCAGGGGAAGGCCCCATTTGCCAACACAGGGATGGCCGTCCGTCAGCTCCTGAAGGCCACCGCGTGAGGCCCTCCAAGGTGCCAGCGCTCCACAAAAGCCTCTGCTCGGCCGCTTCTGATCCAGGCTGGCCGGCTGGCCCCTGACGTGGCACCGGGACCCCGGCAGGCAGGCCCACGTGCCTCGCTGGGCACACCTGGAGCCGTCCTCCGGTAGCCAATGGGCTCAGATGGCACAGGATGGACGGAGCCGCTGTGAAGGACGGGGAGGAACCTGCAACGGGATCATTCGGCAGTTTTCAGAGTTCTGTGAATCCAGCCTGCGGAGTCTGCAGTGCACTGGCTTTCCCCCCGATGCATGGATTCTGTGGAGTTGCAGACTGGATTTTCCCCTGCTTCATAATTTTGTGCAAATGTCGTTATAAGGAATAGGAAAAGGGGGAAAGTCTGAAAATGGGCATCCGTCCCAATAGACTAAAGCATGAAGCGGAGCTGGGGTCAGACTAGATGGCCTGGGAGCCCCTTCTGACTCGCTCTGTGTCTGTTTCTATGAAAAAGTCCATTGCAGAGGTGGTGGGGGAGTTGTGAATTTTCAGCAGTGTGAATTTGCACAAATGCCCAGGAATACATAGGCAAAAATTCTGTTCTGTCCATGGATGGAGCGTGGACGAAGCTGTGCGCCGATCTGGGAAATGCAGGTGGAGACATTCCGAGTGGCAGCTGGTGCCGAAGCTGCACGGGACGTTCCTGGTTCTGGAATGCTCGCCCTCGGAGGCCCAGCCAGCAGGGCAGCCACTCACGGATGCCAAGGGAGAGGCAGAGGAAATGCATGGCCAAAGAAGGCAGAGCCTGAAGTTTCCGTATGACAGTTTCCTCATGATAACACATCTGTGTAGATGCCAATCTGCACATGATCATTTCACCACAGTGCCCGTGAACTGCCCATTAGCCTTGCTGTTCAGGTGCTGACTGATGTGGGGTGAAAGGGCTGGTGGGTCTTTCTCTTTAGACCTTGCCAGGCCAGTCCTCCAAGTTGAGGATGCTCCTGGCAGCCTTTCAGACAAAGGGACTGTCTTCCGCAGAAGCGAACACCTGGCTGCACTACAGGGCTCTCTCAAGCTGCAACCTCCTCAGGTGGATTCCTCAGGGCCAGAGCAAGAGGAGGAGGAGGCAGGGGGCAGGGGTGGGCAGAAGCGCTGCAGTTTCAAGGTGCCCAACTGAAGATGCTCAGACTGAGCACGAGAAGCAGAGCAGACGTGGGAACAGGGAGGGAGGGGAGTTCTTGACCCTGTGAGGAAGAGGCAGCAAAATGAGTGGACCAAGGACAAGATGTCTGGCATTCCCACCTTCTAGACCTCCGGCAGCAAGAGTCATCCTGATGGAGAGGGCGGCATGTTTCAGTGTGGATTCAGCTCTTCCCATGGGCAGACACTACTCCTGCATCTCAAAGAGACTGCTACTTTGATTTATGCCGCTTTGTAACCTATTTATTTATTACGGTCGTATACCATCCCATATACCATCCCATCTGGGCAGCTTACGGAATAGAAGTCCATAACAAGAATGAACACTACAAAAATAAAATCAATTAAAGCCAAGTACACGACATTGACGACTCCAAGTGATTAAAAATGAATGCATGGCATCAAACAGTACGTGTAAAACCAGTAGTAAAATCTATCTGTTAACACCTCTGGTGAATAAAAAGGACTTTACCTGGCGCTAGAAGAACAATGACTGTTCCAGGCACCTCCTCGGGGAGGATGTGCTACAGATGGGGTGCAACCGCAGAGAAGGCCCTTCTGACTGCCACCCCTATGTTCTTCTTTAGGGTGGCTCTTAAGATCTTAAGGACAGAATAGGAACAGATGGAGACAGGCGTTCCTTCAGATACCCTGCCCTGAAGCTGTTTGGTGCAGCATATGTTAAGCTCTAACAAAGGCGGTGCTTCTAAGGTTTCCCCTAAAGAGGGGGAGGCAGAGAGACCTGCCCTTGATGAGGCTGGTCTCCTCTCAGGGGTTTAGCTAAGCCTTTTACCCTTATGACGGTCACAGGGTGCTGGCTTGGCTGTTAGGCTTATTCTTGCTCCTTTTCTATCCTTGTGGTTGTATGTTGGATTGTCCTTATCATCTCCCGCTCTGGTGTAGTTTGACAGAGGATGGGCTGGAGACATTCTAATAGTTACATTTTAAGATGGCCTCTGACTCAGACTAGGCTCCCAGCAGAACCTGGCTGCTCCCTGGAGTCCCTGCCTGGCTTCTCAGTTCTGGCAGCCCAGGCGCTCGGTTGCGCTGGCTGCCGATGCCCCAGACTGCTCACCCCGAGTGGCCCATCCTTTCGTTGCCTGGCTGAAAATATGGACCCCAAAGCTCTCGGGCCTGGAACCATTTTTTCCCAGGGACTCGGTCCTCAAATCAAATCAACGTTGATTTCATTGCCAGCAGGTCCTTCACATAAAATGGGAAATAGTATTTAATACATGTCTGCAGTGCAGCTTACAGCTCTTAAATACAGAAGCAAGGGAACAAATGAATAAAACAATAAAACAACATTCTGACCCAACACCAGAAGATGGTCTTCTCAGGGGGGCCACAGGACACAGGGGTCTTCTCATCGCACAAGCAGAGACCTCCTGCTTGTCTAAGGCGGGCCTGGAGGCACCTGCCTGTGCAAGATCGTTGACCCATGGGAAAAGCCTTCCCCACTGCTGCTGGGGAAAAGCGCCCCACATTTGGACCGCTAGTTGGACATGAGATGGGCGAGGGCTTGTTTCATTTCAGTTTTGACATGGATTGACCAACATTCACGGAGTGTTGCATATTCAAGACAACAAGAAACTGCCATGAAAAACTCTTCAGTTGCAGAAGAAATGGAAACTGACTGACTGGTCTCCCCGGGCCCCGGGCCCTGTGGGCTTAGCTCTTGGGTTTGGATCCATGCATGTGCTTTTCAAGGATGCAAGTGTGGCTGATTAGGGGTCGCCACTGGTTTTCCAACAGGCTCCTCATCTTCAAATCCTTTTCACCCCAAGTCCTTTTGGCCAGTGCAGACAGGTGTGCACTTCCTTCCTTCTCCTTCCAAAATGTACCAAGAGGCGCACCATATTCAGGAAAGAACTTGAGATTTAAGGAAAAAAGAATGCAGGAGTAAGTGAAGATTCATCCGCCCCTAAGCTGAACGCAGCTCACTAACCGTGTACTGTGGCTCACTGGTAACATTACAGAGCGCCACGTCGTCTCACCTGCTCCAGGTGGGAGGGAAGCTACCTGGACTGCAGCTGCTTCATGCCTTCGTTCCTTCGTCCATCACTGTCTGCAGCCTGTCTCCAGTAGCCATTCTGGCCAAGGTTTATGGGGTCTCTTGCGCAAAGCACCATTGCCTCTCCCTAGAACATCAGTGCACATGGCGCTCCATCAAGTTTCAAGGCAAGCAAGGGCACCTCCTGCACCAGGCTGCATGCAAGCTAAACTGTGACTCTGGCAAAGGCAGCAGGGGAAGATGAGCCCGAAAAGCGCTGGCTGAGCTCACACCAGTGCAGCAGCACCGGGACTGAGGCTTGTGTGAACGCAGGGATGGTTCTCCAGGGCTCCTCACCAGAGGAAGCAGGGGCAGGCCATGGCCCCACATCCAGTGGAAGGCGTGGCTCATGCAGGCAGGGGTGAGCTGGGACGTTAAGCAAGAAGCGGGTGGCTGCGCATCTGGAACTGCTCCAGAGGAGCTGGAGAAAAAGTCAGCTGGAGAGCGAGCCTGGCGTGGTGCTGAATGAGAAAGTGGCTTTTCCCCACCTGCTGCTTGGGTTAGAAGAAAGAGTCAGACAAACTCAGACAGTTAAAAACTTAATTACTGGTTGGGGTTAGCAAGATACACAACATTGCTTTGGACTGCCTGGCTGGATCAATACCGATATTAAATTACCCACCAAGGATACATGGCCCAGCGAAACCTCCTCCTCAGAGCCCACCTCTGCGCAAGCACGGGAGGGTGGGCATGTGCGCGAAGAGAGAGGAGAGAGGAGGAGAGAGGGCCTCAGATCTCCGGGAAGTTAATTGCTTGAAATCATTAGTTGTTAGCTCATCTGCTCATTTCCTGAGGTCTTCGCAGCATCTAGAATCCATCAGGGGGTGGCTTGAGCTTGCTCGCTGTTTGTAATCCAGCCTCCCAGTGGCAGGGAAGAACTACCGAGTCCAAAATCAGATTTAATTTGGAAAGTTAATTGTCTTCTCAGAAGGTTTAACCTCCTGCTTTAATTTTTAACCAGTCCTTTAAGAAGGCATTTTTCAGAAGCAGAGCACCTCTTCCTACAACAAGCAGACGCCGTTTATTTATTGTGAGTTAAAGAGCTGATGATGGAAATGCAGCTGCTCCTCTCCTCCTCAATCCTCAGGCTGAAGTGAGAGTCATCAATGTCCCATCGCAACACAGGGAGGTACTTTCCGGCTGGGCCATTCGCCACTCCCTGGCCACACGTCCGTCCGTGCTGCCTGCCAGGGCTGCAATCTGGGAAAAGCCATGCATGGGCAGGCGCAGGCCCTGCCCGCAGGCAAAGCAGCCCGCCTCCACTGCCCTGCACCTGCTTCCCTGCCACGGTGCACGTTGCCTGGGAAGCCTGCGCTTAGGGAGTGGCCAGGCTCTAAGAGGCGGCCACTGGCGCCCCACAAAGCTACGGGGTCAGAGTTGGGCAGCGGGAGCTAGCTGGCGGCTAACGCAGTCTCAGGCCAGCTTTTGCTACTGCACGATGCTATGGAGCGCCTTGAAGACTCCCAACCAGAAATTAAACCTGTTAATAGATGCTTAGCTGCCACTCTCACCCACGACTCCTCCAAATTTGTCTGCCGGCATTGATCTAGTCTCCTCCTCTAACCTCCCAGAAATGGCTTCCATAAAAGCCTGACAATGGCAGATGACATTAAATGGGGGGGGGGGGGGCTGCAAACCTTTTCTCTTTGCTTTGGCCCCTAAGGGAAGAAGGAGCTGGGATGGCAAGATGACCCCAGTCCTTGCCCTGAAGGTTAACATCATAACTGTCCCCTGGTAAAATGCCCCCCTCAGATCGCTGCCAGAAAAACAGGGTAGGAGATGAAAGTCACTGGCATATTGATGCAGTGTAGACATTCACCACAAAATGCTATACATAACTTACTCCAAAGTAAGTCACACTGAGTTCAGCAGGGTTTCAGTAGAGTGAGTGGGTGGTGGTATTACCCAGGGGGCTGCTCCACCCTGCCCACCCCATTTGCCTTTGCAGCGTTCCCCCTTCCACACCCCAAAAGGCTGAAATTCTTCTCCAGTTGGCAGTTGCAGCAATAAGGTAAAAAAAGTGGGGATGTTGGCTCCTCCCTTTTGCCTCTGGCCATGCCCACCGCTGGAGTGCAGCCTCAAGAGCTTCTCTGGAATGACATTGCAGCTGAGCTTCAGGGAAACACGGGCCTCTTTTTGCACACAATATTTTTATTAGTAAAAGTAACATTGAAGCAACCTGATCAGGCAAAATCGCATACAAAAAAACACACAGCTGGAGAAATGTAAATGAAGGGCTTACCAATTTTCATGCAAAATAACCTCAACAGTCAGGAAGAAACTCATGTAAGACTGGAAAAACGGGAAACTACAGTTTACGAACATGCCCGTCCCTGTGTCCGTTTGTAGGCACCACACGTCAAGAAGGACACGGACGGACTGGGGCGGGTGAGCAGGCAGCGATGGGGGAATCTGGGACTGGAAGAAAGCCCTGCGAGTTGGGACTGAAAGAACTGGCAATGCTGAGCCGCGAGAACAGAAGGCCGCGGAGAGACAGGCGAGCAGGCTGCAAGCACACGAAGGGCTGTCACACTGAGGAGGGCCAGGATCCTTCCTCGATTGTCCCAAAGCGCACGACTCAAGTGACAGGAAGCCAGATCCCAGCTGCATGTCGGGAGGAACGTTCCGACTGTTGGAGCAGTACAGGAATGGGACCCGTGGCCCAGGGAGGTGGGGGCTCTCCCACGCCCGAGCCATTCAAGGGGCAGCTGGGCAGCCTCCGAGGGGGATGGTTTGGCTTGCACTGAGCTGGGCTTGGACTCAATGGCCCAAACAGCCCCTTCCAACTCTCCTCTTCTGGGATTTCCTTCCCTCCAGTGCCAAAGGCCTCCCGAGCCAGGCAGAGAAAGATAGCCCGGGCGCAAGCGCATGTGGGTGAAGCTCTCCAAGGGCTCTGAGTGTCAGGAGGAGGGAACAGAGCTGTGAGCGCCAAAGCTCAGGTGATCCCTGGGCAGTCCCAGGGATGTGGGAGACCTGAGGCCAGTGGATGTGGGGTCAATACCCCATCCTCCCGTGAATGATCCGGCTGCTCCACGACAGCTGGGAGCATTTCCCTGATAAACAGGGAGACAGCTGCTCCATTGGGCGGCGGGTGGGAGGCAAGGAGTTCGATGCTCGATTTTTTGGAGCACTTTCAGCTTTCCACCCAAACCTCAAACCATGTTTTGTGTGTTTATTTCCTCAGGGAAACTGTTGCTCTTATATTATGAAATAAATTAAACAGCTGTTCCCTCTTAACATTTCCCCCCAAACAATCCGTGATTTTATAAGCCTCTCATTTTCACCCCCACCCACTTAGACATCTCTTTTACAAGTTCAAAAAAATTCCTGCTCTGTTTTAGTCTTTGCAACAGGCTGAAACTTTTAGTCTTCCGTCACATGAAAGCACATGCAGTTTCACAGGTTTCTGGGTTGTTTCACAGGCTCGACTGGAGCCCCGATAACAATTTCCAGGGTCTCGTGGGCCTGGCAGCCCAGGAGGGGCCCCCAAGCATGGCTGGCAGATCCCTCGTCATGGGCAGAGCGGGCACCAGGTGCCCCAGGGGGACCCCATGTGCAGGAGAGGAGGGCAGCGACGGCTTTCCCTGCCCGGGCTGAGAGCAGCAGAAGGGCCAAGCCAGAGGGCCACGGAGGGGCCCAAGTCAGACGCTGGGCTCCCACAGGAGGAGGAGGTCCTCCACCCCGAGGCCACCTGGGGAGCCCGTCTCTTCTGAGCCTCTCCTTCGAAGCCATGCCTGCAGGGGCGGAAGGGCACGTCGGCAGCAGGGCTCATGTGCAGGAAAGGCCACCCTGCAGAAGCTGGCCGAGCAATTTCAGAATCCGCCTTCTACCACTTGGGTAAATGTGTTTTCATTTACCCATTGATTATGGTTAGTGACTGCTGAATCCCCATGATTTTTAGGCTGTCTTTAAGGCGGAAACCCTCTCAAGGAAACATACCGATTAGGGCTAATTATTTTCTACTGACGCTATTTTCATTGCTTTGATCCTTGTTTTCACATTGTAATTAATTCTACTCTGGGCCAACTTCACTGGATGGTGGCTTGTAAGTACTGCATTGCCATCAGGGCAGTATCCAGGGCCGGGAACCACCAAGGGCCTCGTCCCAGGAGGGCGCCTCCTCCCTCCCCCACTGCAGCCCGCTCATTCACCCGCCTTTCATTGCAGACAAAGGTGGTGCCGAGAGTGCGGAGCACTGGCTTGCCCGGATGCAGGCTGCTCCGAGGCCCCACCTGGAGGTGAGAGCCAGAGGCCCAGCTTGGTGTTTGCGGGAGCCCCTGGTCTCCCGGGGGGCGCCAGCCGAGCAAGAGCCGCCTCGGAGCACGCTCCACACTGCACACTGGGCTCAGCAACGCAGCTCCTGCCACGCCTGCCGCGCTGCTCGCTACGCGCCTCCCTGCCTTGCCTCAGCAACGCGGTGGCTGTGCGGCACTGTAGCTCTTGCACCCTGCCCGATCCTGGCCGCGCCTGGTTGCTCTTTGCATGCTGTCTCACTGTGTATCCTGCCCACGTGCCCTTTCCTGGCCCTTGGCCCGTCCACGACTGTGTCCGTGCCTTGCCCTGCCAGCACACCTCTGGTCCCCGGCTCTGGCCTGCTCTGTGGCGATGACGTGGCCCTGCTGCTGAACCCAGCGTCCGGCCGCTGGGCTCTGCCTGCGCCTAGTCCTGTTGCCCTGGCCCCGGCCCCTCTGCCTTGTCTCCTGCCACCCGTGTACGGGCCCTGGACACCAGCACAATGCCCCTGCCTCTGTGCTGGCCAGCTCCGTGCCTGCCGGGCAAGCAAGTGGCTGCAGCACTGACAGGAGGCGAGGTGCCAGAGCAGTTTTAATGATGGTGTTGAGCAGGTAGGCACCTGAGGAAGGAGGCACTGGGGGGTCCAGCTCTCCCTCCGGCTTTTAGCCTGTTCCTTTCCAAGGCCCAAGGGGAGCTCCTTCTGCTTGCTCCCATTCCCTGATGATGCTGTGCCAGCAGCCAAGGCTGGGTGAGCAGCAACCTGGCCCGAGGGCTCTGGTGGGCCGCAGTTTGCCCCAGATAAGGAGGGGCCCTTGGAAGCAAGAAAGGCCCACGGAATCCATCCCTCAAGCGTTCCAGGACTTCTTCTCATGCTTGGCCCTGTCTGAGAAAGTGAATGGAACCAAGAGGAAGTCCAGGAGCACTTGTGCAACAAGAGTTGCAAAAACAGAGAGATGCTGTTGGCAGCGGCTGCACAGCACTTGATTCCTGCCAAGAGCCACAGGAATGCTGGCTGTACTTGTCAGGAACATGGACTTAGGACCGCGTCAAAGTGGAGCAGCATCTCGGGGGCTGAGCCTAGGAATTTCCACCCCGAAACAGACTCCTAACACATCCCACATCCCTACCTGGCAGGCACCCAAGGGGGCTAACTGCCAACTCCAGCCCTTGAAACCCCACACTGGGGGACCGTGAGGCAGATTCAGGTAGTCATTACTGCGACAAGGCATCGCCTTGCCATGTAACCATAAGTCCATTTCAAAACCATCAAAGGTAGATTTAAAGCCTTAATTGCAATTGCAGCTGCAACATAAGGGAGAACGGTTTATGCCCTGCTCTTAAACCAGAAGCCACAGAGATCTGGATAACATTTGTATATATGGAGTAATAATATCTGGCTTGAAATAATATCTGGCTTCAATTTTCAGGGTGAAAATAGCAATTTCAGTGGAGTGCATGTCTCCCAGAAAAAACTTTGAATATTCATCTTTTTAAAAATTCGGTTTAGTACTATATTTTCACTAGCTGCTGCTACAAACCTCCCCCAGACCAGCCAAGCCCAGCCCAGCCACCCTTGGCTACATGTTCTTTTTGCTTCTTGGATCAGTAATATGGCTAATCCTACCTGCCAAGAATATCAAGAGCAACAAAAAGGGCTTCTTTCAGCATGTAAATAGGAAGAGGAAGGGGAGACAAGTGGTGGGACCACTAAATAAGGAGGAAGGCGAACCAGTGACTGACATGAGGGAACAGGCACAGATGCTAAATGACTATTTTGCCTCTGTGTTCTCCCCAAAGCAGGATGGGGGAGATCCGTATAGGAGATTGGATGAGGCTGGGGACTTAGGGGCACAGATTAGAGTCACCCGCCTTGAAGTCGAGGGGCTCCTCAGGGCATTGGACATTACAAAGGCGCCAGGCCCTGAAGGGTTACACCTGAGAGCACTAAGAGAGTTGGCAGGGGTTCTCTCACGCCCGCTGGCCTCCATTTTTGAGGCCTCGTGGAGAACGGGTGAAGTTCCAGAGGACTGGAGGGTGGCATCAGTGGTCCCAATTTTCAAAAAGGGTAGCAGGAAGGACATGGGGAATTATAGACCGGTTAGCCTTACGTCCATTGTAGGAAAAACAATGGAAAGGCTCATAATAGAGAGAGATCTAGTGATGCTAGATAGGGAAGGGAGGCTGACAGCCACACAACATGGCTTCCGCAGAAACAGGTCCTGCCAGACAAACCTTGTGGAATTCTATGACAAGGTTTCAAGATGGCTGAATGGAGGGGATGCAGTGGATGTGGTATACCTGGATTTCAGCAAGGCCTTTGACAAAGTGCCCCATGATATCCTGGTGGAGAAATTGAGGGGTTTTGGGATACACCAAAGCACTGTCCGGTGGATTAGGGCATGGTTGACTGACCGAAAGCAGAGGGTAACCATTAGTGGGGAATCATCGGGATGGCGGCCAGTGACAAGCGGGGTCCCCCAGGGCTCTATCCTGGGGCCGATCCTGTTTAATCTTTTCTTTAATGACATGGGAGAAGGGGTGAACAGTCTGCTGATCAAATTTGCAGACGACACTAAAAGTGGAGCAGTGGCCACAACTGAGGAGCTGGTACTCCAGATCCAGAAGGATCTGGACAGACTGTGGAAGTGGGCAGGAGACAACAGGATGGCGTTCAAAGTGGATAAGTGCAAGGTCTTGCACTTGGGGCATAAGAATAGCTGTCATAAGTACAGGTTAGCTGACAAGTGACTGGAGAACAGCACTTGTGAAAGGGACCTCGGGGTGCTGGTTGACTGCAGGCTAAACATGAGCCGGCAGTGTGATGCGGTGGCCAAGAGGGCGAACGCCACCCTTGGTTGCATAGCCGGAAGTGTGGCTTCTGGATTGAGAGAGATATTACTACCACTCTACACGACTCTGGTGCGCCCGCAACTGGAGTACTGTGTTCAGGTTTGGGCTCCTCATTACAGAAAGGATATAGCCAGGGTAGAGTCAGTGCAGCGTAGGGCCACAAGGTTGGTGGCTGGTTTGCAGGGGATGCCGTATGAGGCGAGACTGAGGGAACTGGGTCTCTTCAGCCTGCAGAAGAGGAGACTCAGAGGGGATCTGTTGGTGACATACAGGTATGTGAGGGGTGTCACATGCAGGTTGGTAGAGACCTGTTCTCCCCTGCAGAGGAAGGCAGGACGCATGCCAACGGAGCAAAGCTCAGGGAACCCAGGTTCCATTTGGATGCCAGGAAGCACTTCCTGACAGGTAGGACCCCGAGGGTGTGGAATGGGCTTCCATGGGAGGTGGTTGAGGCCCCATCGTTGTGGGTGTTCAAAGATAGCCTGGACATGCACATGGTGGGCATGTCGTGAGTGGAGCCGACTGGTGCCGGCGGTCAGACTAAATGGTCCAGGAGGCCCCTACTGACTCGCTCTGTTTCTATGTTTCTACCTAATCAGAGACTCTAGTAAATTAGATGACATCATGATGTGATGTGGCTAATGTGAGGCCAAAGGAGGGCAACTGAGAAGTCTGGGCAAGTGAGAAAGGCAGACCATGGTGAGAGGGGGCAGCGGGGGCAAATTTTCTGTAAAATTGTTTTTACAAGGTCGCCATTTTGGTTTTAAAATGGTCACACAAAATAGTGTGTGATTTCAGCAAAGCCATGTTATTCCTGAATGTGTTTTATTCTCCCACCAAAATTGACTGAGTTTCAACAGCACAATCCTTATTCTAAATGGATTTAGAAGAAAGCCCCACTGAATTCAATGAGGCTTACTCCCAGGTAAGTGAGATTGCAGCGGTAAAAGCCTAATCACCCATTGTGATTCTCTACCCTGCTTAATAGCGATAATGAATAATAATAATTAATAACTACCATCACCTCAGCTTCTCACTTGAGTCATCAGTGTGAGTTAAAAGAAAAGGAGAAGATTTTCAAAACTATGAACATTCAAGGACTGACTGTGAGTCAGCCTGTCTTCATTGTTTCAAAGATAATAGCTGCAGTATTTGAGAGGGGCTGTGATTTGTGGTTTGTGTACCGGTTTTTTCAAGACATCTTTTACAATTCGTTGACATGAATCCATTTACAGAAAGTGCAACTGGGATAATTTCAACTTCAGATAATTTATATGTAGATATTTTAATTTCCTTGCTAGTCCCACGTAGTTTTATAAAGCCGTCTGCTCTGCAGCTTTAATATTGTTATTCATTCATTGCTCCTGTGAGACTAGCTCTTGCTTTCTTCTTCTTCTCTAAGTAAAGCTGCTGGGCCCAATCCTCGGAGAAACATAGCTGATCTGTCTGAAAGATCAGTCCCATATGGAACACAGATGTGACATGAAATATGTCCTCAGTGGCAGAGCCCTGGAATATTCAGTATGAATAGATTTCATGTATCTGGGATTATTTTCCAGAGAGACTTCCAAATGGGCCTGAATCCTAGAAACCCTCATCCTGAAAATTAATTTCACTCCCAATGCTGCTATAGAAGGTGGGGCCCACGCCAGATGAACTGCATTTCAGTCCTACTGAAATCAGTGAGATGTGCGTCCTGACTAGCTTGCCCAGTGGCATCTGTGGGACTGCAGCTCAGCTAATTTAGCCTAGCTCTAATGGTCTCAAACCAAGATGTGCATGGTTGCCATTGAGCGTATGCTTCCACAACTGTAAGGTGGACAGGAAAAAACCCGTACTTAGAAGATGATCAGGTGCCTCGCATCCAGATGTGTGTTGCAATTGCCAGAGCACATCCAGATGTGCAGCTGATTGCCTCCTGATCCTGCGTGATGCAGCCATCCCAGCCACCATCCCAAGCATTCCCGGCAATCTCGAGTATTCCTGGGGCCGTTTGGAGTTCTCAGCTGTGGGCCAGGCATCAGCCACTGATGCTGAGCTGAGGGGCTAGGGCAGCTGCCGTGACTTTTGGCCACGGGGCCTCGACCCGCAGCGGCAACGGTGGTGGCCGGGGCCCGTGACTCCCGGGCTGTGTAAATCTCCGCTCCCACGTGTTTTGAAGACCACTTCTAGTGCAAGGCAGTCTGCAGGAGTGGCTCCCACAATCACAGCGCCTGAGCATTTCAGAGCTGGGAGGGGCCATGGAGATCCGCGAGTCCAGCCAGTGTCCTGCTCAGTGCGGGAATCTTGCAAGGGCAGCGTCTGTCCAGCCTCTGCCGAAATACCTCCAGGGAAGGGAGGTCCACGGCTGTTGCCATTAGCATGCTTCTCCTGATCCTTAGCCTCGGTCCACATCCTTGCAATGGCCGCCCATGCGCTCTTGGGCGCAGCTGGCTTGCAAGCTCCCGCACAGGCTTTCCTCTCCTTTCCTCTCTTTCTGCTTGGGCGCAAGTGAAGGTGCAGGTGGGGGCAGAAGTGGAGGATGAGAAAGGGACTGGAGGGCTGCCTGTGCTTCTGGCTGCGCTGGGGCTGGAGCGGGGCCCACCAAGGCCGCTCAGGCCTGGCACATGGGATGCTTGCAGCCATCTCCGCGGGTATTTTAATGCACCTCATAATCGAGGAGAAATACAGCAGTTGATGGAATTAACAGCTGGCACTGCTAAAAACGCATTAAAATTTCTCCATCGCATCCAGATCGGCTCTGCCCATGTTGTAAATCCAGAGGTAGACATTGATTTTGGCAAGAGATCTTGGATGTACAAAGACAATGGGATCCCCATTAAGGTGTAATATCCGCCGCCCTCAGGGGACTAATCAGGCGAAACCTGTTGGTTGTATCTTTGTAAGAGGTCGGCTCAGTGCATGCCTTCCCTTTCGCACAAGGCAGGAGAGATTTTGCTTTCCCAGGTTCTCCACTGCGCATCCAAATATTCATGGGATACTCTAGTATTTGGCAAAAGCGCTTAGCAGCAGTCCTTGCAATAGGGCAGTTAGGGATGTGTGAGGAGCCGGTTTCGGGTGGGAATCCATCCGGGGTTTGGCTCCCTGGACTCTGGTCACCTTCTGGGGCCAGAGTATAACATCCTGACAAGCTTGCTGTGCATTCACATGCTACTCACAGGGAAATGCGTGCCCTGCAACCTCCACGCGGGGGGCATCCCCCCTGCACCGTGTGCCGTGTCCTCTGCTTGTGCTGCTGTGCGTGACATGGAAGAAGGTCACCAGTTTTGTGGCCAGGGTTCCTCGAGATGCATGGGTTTCCTCTCAGCTCTGTTCCGTTTCCAGGACAGGGCCAAGCAGGAAAGGAGGTCTGTTTGCTGAAGAGCCACGGATTCTGCAGTGCTTCACCATAACATTAGTGATAGTTGCTTTGTTTGAAAAAGCAAAACTACCAGAATGGTTTGATTTCTATCTCACTGTTCAACAATGTTGCATGTAGCCTTGTGAAAATCTTAAACATGCAGCAAAATTGAAAGAAAATGATAAAGGAGAAAAATGGAACTTCACAATTTAAAGGGGTAGTAGAAAAGCAGTCAACAGAATTAAAGCAAGGCCCAAACTGCAGAGAGGTATAGTAAGAACACAAGAAAAGCCCTGCTGGATCAGGCCAAAGGTGCATCCAGTCCAGCGCTCAGTATACACAGGGGCAAACCAGCTGCCCACAGGATCCCTCCAGCAGGATGGCTACAAGACCTCCTCCTGCCCAGCTCCTCAGCAACTGGGTATGCAGGCACAGCAGCCCTGGTAAAGATGGTGGCTCAAAGCCAGCAAGCCACGGATAACCTCCACTCTCATGAATCTGCCCAATCCCCTTTGAAGCCATCCAGATGGGCGGCCATCACCACTCCTCGTGGCAGCAGATTCCATCGTTCAGCCATGAACTGCGTGAAGACGCCCTTCCTTTGATCTGTCCCAAACCTCCCACCAATCAGCTTCACGTGCTTCACGTGTTATGCAAGGGGTGGGGGGGACATGCCTCCCTCTCTACTTGCCCTGTGCTGTGCATTGTTTTAAACACCCCTGTCTGGTCTCCCCCTTTCCCCTAAGCTGGACCTCCTGGTCGTGGCAGCTGCTCCTCACAGGGGAGCTGCTCCAGCCCCCAATCAGTTTCTTTGCCCTTCTCTGCGCTTCTGGACTACAAAAGGCACGTGAAAAGGTCTTGGCCTGGTGCCAAGGGGCCAATGAGGCGGGGGGGAGGGCGTGCTGCAGAGGGGCCTCACTGACAGCCGGGCTCTCCGGCCAGTGGCCGGAATTATGGTATGGACAACCCCGTAGCCCCACCTGCATCCTCAAAGCAAAGTCTGCGCCTGCCAGAAATCGCCAACAACCAGCTGTTTTCCCAGTGAAAGAACCCACAAATCTGGCCAACCATCAAGATCGCAAGGGGACAACTTTGCACTCCTAAATGGACCCACATCCCTAGGGGTGTGCCACAAGGGTCTGGGCATCACACCAGCATCTTATGGATTGGAATTCTGCTGCCTCTTAGCCATCAGACAAGTTCGAAAATTCTGCAGAGCATTGACACTGGCATATCAAATTCTGAAACAGGTGTATCTTGGTTTCCAAAACTAACATGGAGGGCTGTATCTATAAAATATTTGGACCAATGCTCCAGCACTAAGATTTAGCTGCTTTGCAAATTTAATATTTTATGCTCTGTGTTTCCCTTCTCCTTCACTAGTATCTGTGAAAAAATCAAAGCAGACACCCTGTTATGAGACCAGCTGTATCCTGAACCGGGTGTGGAAGGGAGGTCAGCCTAACCAGATGGACTGTCCCCCCATGGCTGCCCCATCACACAGTCAAAACTCTCTGAGATTCTGCTGACTGCTCGAGGTAGTGTGGGACCTGGCTTTAGGGGTGGGGTGGGTTCCCCAACAAGAAAAGGGAGCACAAAGTATAACTAATAGTTTGTTAAAGCTTTATTGAAAAGGTATTATTATTATTATTATTATTATTATTATTATTATTAAAATGATAGTACCATCTGAATAGTTGCATTGCATACAACAGGAAGCCATAAAAGCAAAGGGGTGAGAAAAGAGCCAGGTAAACCCATCCGGTTTATCCGAATTAGACTATGTCCCTGTGTTCCAACTTCTCCCCAGCAATATCCTGCTGTCAGAACCCCCAACTTTCCAAACAGGGGTTTTCTTGGTCCTTTTCCTTCCTGCCTTCTAGCCTTTCAGACTGCTTTTCCATTTCAGCTTTTCTCTGTCCTCTAAGACTCTCATTTGGACACCTGCTCTTTATACATTACATGGCCTGAGCTCCTTTGCTCTAAATTTCTCCTGATGAGTCTTGCACACACTTTGTGCACGGGTCTCTACATCCTCCAACCTGGAACCTGATTTCTGCTTCTCAGAGCAGGCCTTTTGGCTCAAAGAGCCGTGCAAGTTTCCTTATCTCTCCAGCCATCTGTTCCACCTGCTGTCCACTCCCCTTGCTCCCTCGACTTTTGCAGAGTTACTGGCACTGGAGCCTGAACTTTTTACCTTTTGTCACAGCAGTGGCAGAAAGGAAGTGGGCCCGATTGCATCCAGTTCAGAAATATGAGCCAGTTCTGGCTTTTCAGAGACGCAGCCAGGTTTCCTGGCAAAGAAATGTGGGCTAACCAACTTTGCGGGTGCAGTCCCTCCCCCCCCCCCCACGGGCTGTCTTTAGCCTCCAGTTAGAGCCGCCTTTGTCTGCCTTCCTCATTCTGCCTGCCGCTTGTCCTTACTTTAACGCAGACCGGCTGCAGGCTCAGTCCTGAGGGAGGACGAGCGGCGCTTTCGAGGCTGCACAGTTCTCGCCGCCTCCTTCGCGTGCTTCCTGGCACCTGAGGTTCTCCCAGGAGGCAAAGAAATGCTTGCGGTGGATCTGCTCCGTCTTTGCAGCGAGGGCACCTTGCCAGTGGTCACCATGGTCCCAGTGGGACGGAGTGAAGCTGTGCACCAGGACAGCGCTTGGTGGCAGGCAAACCACCGTTGCAGAGGTGAAGCGGCCGGCCAAGAGCCCCCTTCCCTCCATGGACGCAATCAGCCTTGTTAGATAACGCTCTTTCCTTTCCGTCGGAAGAGAAAAATATCCCAGGCAGGCAGAGACTTCTTTTTAGAACTTTATTGCAACAAAGGGAACAGAAAAGAATGGTTTCCTTCCCGTTTTCCTGTTCACCTGAGCACATGTTCACACCCCCTTTTGAACCCTGCTTCCGGCCGCTTGTTCCCTCCTCCTTTCCCCCAACTGGCTAATAGGGTACCGGGAGCTTACACTCTTTCCGCCCGCCTGCTCTGCGCTGCCCCAGCACCGGCCCTTCTTCCCAATCCAGCCCTGCCCCCGGTGGGCTGCAATAGGTCATTTGTCCTGCCAATCCTGCTTATTTGTAAGCGGGAAGCCACTTAGTCAATAAACAATCTGGAAGTATTTGGCCCTCCTGTCTACGTGCCTGCTTCCACATACCTTGTGGTATCTGATTTTGGCCCCTCCCCACCTTTGGACTAAGTAATTTTCTTTGCTACCCTTTTAAAGCTTTTACTCCCTTGTTTCAAATCATCCGTTCACACCTATCTGCCTGAAGCAAGGACCCTTGGCCAGGCCAGGCCGATCATCTGCCCGTCACGGAGCCCAACCCCTGCTGCCACCTGACCCCATTAAATGGAAAGTCAGGACCAGGCTAGCTCTGTTCTGCCTTGTGGACACATAGTGGTCCCTTGGGAGGGCTCTGGGGAATCTGGATGGGCCCATCCTTAGCCCAGCAAATCAGCTGACCCACTGCAGGCCATGCAGAGCGCGCATCTCAGCCGTCGCTGGCTGGCTGTACTGTTCCTTTCGTGCAGTGTGATGTGGTGGTCAAGAGGGCCAACGCCACCCTGGGTTGCATAGCCAGAAGTGTGGCTTCTAGATCAAGAGAGGTATTACTGCCACTCTACATGACTCTGGTGCACGTGCAACTGGAGTATTGTGCTCAGTTTTGGGCCCCTTATTACAGGAAGGATATAGCCAGGTTGGAGTCAGTGCAGCGTAGGGCCACAAGGATGGTGGCTGGTTTGCAGGGGATGCCGTATGAGGCGAGACTGAGGGAACTGGGTCTCTTCAGCCTGGAGAGGAGGAGACTCAGAGGGGATCTGTTGGCGACATACAGGTATGTGAGGGGGTGTCACATGGAGGTGGGTAGAGACCTGTTCTCCCCTGCAGAGGAAGGCAGGACGCACTCCAACAGAGCAAAGCTCAGGGAGCCAAGGTTCAATTTGGATGCCAGGAAGCTCTTCCTGACAGTCAGGATCCCAAGGGCGTGGAATGGGCTTCCACGGGAGGTCGTTGAGGCCCCATCGGTGAGGGTGTTCAAAGTCAGGCTGGACATGCGCATGGTGGGCATGTCGTGAGCGGAGCCGGCTGGTGCTGGAGGTCCGACTAGATGGCCCAGGAGGCCCCTTCTGACTCGCTCTGTTTCTATGTTTCTATGCAGCCACAGCCAGCTCCCACGCCACAGGGGACAGTTAACTCCATTGTCTCAGTCCATTATGCTGATTGCAGTCATCCGTCCGTGAGCTACTTTTCTCCTTGCAAGGACAAATATCTGTGGATCCCATATAGTTTCCCTACGGGAGAGAAAGAAGCTGCAGGGAAGAGGTAATGATTCTTTTTCTTTTCTTTTTTATATCGATCCATTCTCTCCAGAAAGTGATTATAATTCACCTGCTCCTTTTCCTTTCTGCTGAACTCTGCCCAGGTACTGCTGAATGCAAGACTGGATGTTGCAGCTCAGCCATACTCAGGGCTCCCCTCTGACCCCTGGAGGAATCCCCACAAGCCCTTCCGGCCCCCGAAGCCCCGTCCCCGTGCCAGGACCTGCACTGCTTGGAGGACGGCCCTGAGAGCTGCCCCTGCCGCTCGAGAGGAGCCAGTCCAGTTTCAGGGCGATGAATCAGCCAGGGAGCTGTGCGCTGTCCTCCCCTGGTGTCTGGGTGTGGGCTGAGTTGTTCCTGTTACCCAAACATGCTTTGTCCAGGAAGCTACAAAGGCTGCGTTGCCTTCGGCACATTCTTGCCCAGTCATGGCAATGATTCACCGCAACAGAAGCCGGGGACGAGGCTCACACTCAGCCGGACCAACCCACGGGCTGCAGGAGAGTGCAGGGCAGCCGCGTGCTCCAACCACTAGAAGAGCACTCTGGGATTGTCTAGGATTTAAGCATCCTCGAATTTTGGGGGCAGGGGGATTTGAGAATAAAGGGCCTTACATGGGACCAAACAAATGAACACTCAAGAACAAGAGCAGCAAAAACGACCCTCGCAAATGATGAGTTGTTGGAGCAACACCACTAACAGAGCAATCCTGTGCACATCCTGCTCGGAAGGAAGTTGCGTGGACTGCAGCCGGAGTTCCTGCCTTGTCAATCAGCGCACAGTTGTCTCCTAAAGCGCATGGAGTGCTTTTTGAATGCACCACTTTCCTTGTCTCTGCCGCCCACATGGTTGCTTCGCCCAGAGTGTTCCTGAGTGTGCTGCAGGTGCAGGGCTATTTTGACAGACCTCCCTGCCTTTCCTGGCCTGGTGTTCCTTGAGCCCAAAGTCATCTTGCCATTGTGTCTCTCAAGGCTAAACCCATTCAGTCCCATTTCCACATCAATTTCCACAAGCCCCTTTTAAAAATCTGTATCAAAATCCCGATGCCTTTTCATATGCACAAACATTCGTACTCGTTTTATGCAATTCTTCCTAATGCACCCATTTTAACAAGCGTTTCCCCATTATAGATGCCTTTTTATGCAATTTCCTCTAATATATGCATTTTTGATGGGAAAACTGCATTGAAAAATTCAGGGAACTGTGAAAACTGAAGGATAATTGCATTCTTGCCTGTGTATTAGTTTAGGAAGTGCAAATTAAACAGGTTCTTATTAAAATGCTGACAAAACGAATGCCCCCCACTTCTAGCCCTTTTCTCTGGTTGCGATGGGTGAAGACTAGCTGGAAATGTACCCAGAGTCCCAAACCTGTGGACTTTAGTCCTTCCCTTTAAAGTTGCCAGCCCCTCTCCGCCCTAAATCTCTCTCCCTCGTCTTTCTGGAGTGCCCTTGCAGCAATTCCCCCCTGGCACAGGCTCCACCATCTCACCTGCTTTGCTCACCTGCTGCGGCATCCATCCTGGACCGGCCCTCCATGTCCACGAAGCATCCTCCCACTCCCCCCCCCCCAAATTGCTCTTCAGAGCCCACCCTCCTCGGCAGCCTCTCTCCAGAGCCACCGCAGCTTGCAATTTGATGGCTCTGAAAGCTGTTTTCTGGATGCACAGTAAAGTGTACTAGAGAAATTAATTAGTCACTAACAGGCCACCTGCTTGGCTATTCGCAGTAGGCGGTTCTCCTGCTTAAAGAGAGCTAGGTAATGAATAATGATTGTTTCTATTGTGGGGAAATGCAGAGCCTTCAGCATTAAGATGGGGGGCGGGAGCGAGTGGGGCAAGGCAAGTGCCTGGGATCCAGTGTGTGGCTCAACTGGTTCTCAAAGACGCCTTTCTGTCTCCCCTTCCCCTTCCCCTTCCCCCATTATGGCCCCACGGCCCCCATGAGCCTTAATGAGGCAATTTCTCCTGAGCTTGCCCGCCAAGGACAGGGGAGTGGGTCATGCGCTGCCAGAGGGTGGCGTGGCTGATCACCCGTGCTTCTTACACCAAGGAGGCTTGCATGGCAGTCCCATTACCTCTGTGGACCTGGGTCTCCCTGGAAACATGTTGCTGAAGACACAGGCCCTGCAAGTGGAAGCCAATGGAGTGGGGCCCGGGTACGGACATCCGCTTTTCCCACCGCCGTGTGAACCGGGAGGTGCAGGGAAGGTGGAGCCCAGCGGCTCCAAAGCACCCTTGCATCTCCTCGCGCGTGCAACTCGGGCCCTGGGCTTGGGAGGTGGAAACTGCCTGCACTTCTTGCTCAGCTAAAAGCCTCACAGGGTGGTCAGCATCCAGTCACCCCCTTGCCCTATCCTACCTCACAAGGCTGTTATTGTGAGCATTAGAAGGGGCAGGGTCTACAAGCCGCATGCTTGTAAGAGGGTTGCAATGCAGAGGGAGCAAATCAAGAGCAGAGCTGGGTGCTGCAGCATGAATGTCCCCTTCTTTGCACGAATTGTTCTGTAGCTTCTTGGTAGTCGTTGCTGATTATTCTGATTTTTCTCATTGTGCAGTGGGACACTCAAGGAGCAAGGGATCACTGAAGCCTCACCTATGGAAACCTGGAAACCATGATGGAGATCTGACCCACATCACTTCTTTTGCTTCTGAAGGTTGGGCAGGCCTTGCCCCACGCTCAGTAAAAATACTGGGGTAGGAAAATGCGTGTCCAAAGAAGTTCACCACTGAGAGGCCCAGGAAGCCAGATTCGGTGCCTGATGCCTTTGCCTTGCGGTGCTCCCACCAGATTGCTGCCATGCAGCATGTCGATGGAGCAGCCTGTGGCCAGAGAACAGGTGCACTAGAAACCCTGCCTGGAAAGCAAATTGCTCTGGTTCCTCCAACAAGGAAGCCAGTCTTGGTGCATACAAGGCAGGCTTCTGCTTCCGGGTTTTGTTGGGCTCTTAAATTTGGAGAGTTCCCCTCACTCTGGGCAACACAGCTGCCATGGAGGAAAGATGCACCATTTACTCACGAGGTGTAATTTCCTCACCCTTCTGGGCTCCCTAGTAGCAGTGGGGGAATTAGAACATGGGAAAGGAGGACCTTGTACACTGTCTGCGTTCCTTGCAAGAGGAAGAAGGGCAGGGAATCAAGGCAGTGTAATAATAAACAAGTTTGCTAAGAAATGATGGAGCTCGGCAACTTAATATTTTGCCTCGGAAGACACTTTGTCCAACAAGCTCGGGTAGTTCTGTCTCAGCCGGCACAACCTCCTCGGTCTTGTCTGCGCAGAAGACATGTGCATAGCAAAACAACTGGTTAAAGAGCTGTTGATAAGCAAAGGCCGATTCAGCGGCAGCCACGGAGCGAGCAACCTGGGCTGATCGGCCGGATTGTCTGCCTGGCTCCACTGTGCGCCTCCCCGCTCTCTGTCCTTCTGCTGCGAAAGAGCGACTTGTGTGTGCTGCTGCACTCATTCCCGTGTGATGGGCCTGGTCTGGACATCGTCCGAAGTCCCTTCCTTCGGCCCTCAGTGGGGCAAGCGATGCTCGGCAGGTGACTGGGCTCCGGCCCAAAGGAGGAAATGCATCACTCCAAAAAGAGGGCTTAAATTTGCATGGTATTTTCATAGGCAAACCGACCTGGTAGAAGAATGAAACCATTTTCCTTGCCAAAGGTTCTGGGCCAGGGAGGAAGAGCTCCAAGCGCCTGGCCTTTGAGGGCTGGGCGAATCTGAAAGCATTGTGGGGCTGCCACAGCCCTCATCCAAAGCCTGGCGTGCTGTCCTTGCTGAACCTCGGCCAAACCATTCGTCCGTGAAGGGTCACGCAGGCCAACTGTAGCGTTACCAAGGGCAACTATCATGAATAATACGAAATCAAGGTATTAATTAATACTAGCGATTGCAGAATGCGTGCATCCACGCGGAGCATGCCCAGGATGGAGTGGTTCTCCTCCTTGAGGCCTCCTTGCCAGAGCACTCGGTTCCCCTTCTGCCTTAGAAAAAATGCTCTTCCTCTCTCCTCCCAAGCCCCACTCCCCAGGCCAGGGAGTGCACTAATCCTGCATGGTCCTTGACAATGACAATGGCATCAGGAAGGCAGCTCAAAACAAAAGGAAGAGCAGATGTCTTTTGGGGGGGAGGGGCAGGCAACTTTCCTGCCTGTTGAAAAGCATTCGGATGAATCTATTGTGTAAGATGCCTTTCACACCCAGTTTAATCTCATTAGCAATGGTTCAAACAACAATAGCTTAAAGAGGCTTTAAATCAGCCAGCCAAGAAGAAGAAAGTCGCTCAGCCAGTGCACTTCTCTTTTCATGCCATGATCTCGCAAGCTCCCGTGCCTAATGTGGGGCTGAGGCCCAGAGGCTCCAGAAAGCGCCCCATTCAGGGGTCAGAATGCTGCCTTTGGCATTAGTCCAGTGGTTTAATTTGAGTCCTGATTCAGTAACAGACTGGGCTCTCCCTCTACGGTAACCCACACGGAAGGGCTGAGGGCTATTGCTGCACCATGGGTTGTCTGAACCCAGCCAAGGCAACCATGGCCAACAACCCACAGTTCCCTTCATAGGTCGCTCATGACTAACAAGACATGGCTTGTTAGTACAGCTGGGTTGAGAGGCACTACAATAACCCACAGGGCGACTACTCACCATTCAGTGACAGACCCTTGAGAGTGAGTTGTTGTGTTGTCTGAATTGGGTACTCTGGGGTGAAGGGGTTACTTGGGGGGGGGAGTGTCTTATTGCATCTGGGCCCTTGGCAGCTGTTCAAGGACATTGTCTTTGCATGAACCCTAGAAGGACCAACGCCAGGGTTGGCTAGGAAACACTGGCAGGAGGATCAGTCCAGGGAGAAGGCGAACTGCAGACCTGGCCCTGAGGCAACCAGAGACATACGAAACGCCAGTGCTAGTTTGCAGATCTTCAGAACTTGCCCTTTACAACTGCCTGTGCAGAAGAACAGGCACACATAATTTGGAGAAAGCGTCTACATCCTCCAACTTGCAGTTGTGTCCAAAATATGTACATTTGGGAAGAAATGCCTGCTTCCAGAAGCTTTATTCCGTGGGGAAGGGGCACACATGTGGAAAAATGCTCAGAGAAACGTGTGCATTCCAATTCAAAGCCAAAGAAAGCAGGTGGCAGATGAAGATGGGCAAGCCAAATGGCGCTTGCAAGGACCGGCTCCTCCGGTTTTCCTACTCCCACGGACGAGTGAGCTGCCCATGCATCACGTTCAACAGACCCGCACGCAAGCTGTCCATTTGCATGTAACACCCAAGTGGTGCACCATTGGTGAATGTTGTATTTGTCTACTATTTTCTTTACTTCGTTTTTCTGCCACCCAACAGCCAAGGCTATCCGGGCAGTTCCTGGGCTGAGAATGCTGATCAGCACATTCGTATGTTGCTTGCGCCCATGAGAGAACTGGGTAGGCTGTGAGGGCGGGAGCAGAGAAGGCCCAGGCAGAGCCACTGAGGCGTGGGGAGCCCTCCAGCAGGGCTCCCCACTGACGGTCGCCCAGTCAGCCATCCAGGCCCATCTGACCCCGCCCCCTGCGAGGAATGGATGGCTGCTGGGAGGAGCGGAGTCCTGCCTGCCGGAGCACTGCAGAGCAATCCTGGCCTTTTGTCCTCCACGTTTCCACCTTAGCTGGTGGGCCGTCAGGCAACATTTAGTATGCCTACTGGTGCTGCATCGCGTGGGCAAGTGGCCACAGGGGCTCGGCCACGGGATCTTGGCATGCAGTCAGCCCATTGTGTAGGATTCACGGACTCAAATGGCATCGGCATTGCTGTCCTTAACTTAGATCCCTCTCAGAATTGGCAGGACAGGAACACGGAAAGGTGGCACTTCCTTTCCTTGGTCAGACCTCTGGCCTGTCTGATTTAGTAAACTGCCCAAGGAGCTTCAGCTTTTGGGCAGCATAGAAAATAAATAAATGATATTGTGACATGCCATCAAGTCATTTCCAATGCATGGTGATTTTATGAATGAACGCCTGCCAAAATCCAGGGTTCTGTCCTGCTCGGCTCTTGCAAACTCAAGGCTGGGGCTTCTTTGATGGAGTCGATGCATCTCCTCCTTGGCCTTCCTCCTCTTCTTCTGCCTCCACCTTTCCCTAGCATGATTGGCTTCTCCAGGGAGTCTTGCCTTCTCATGATGTGCCCATTAAATCAATAGAGGAGGAAGAGTGAAGATTATGATGAGCAGGATTTCAAACAGGGGCTTTCCCAGCAGTCTTTGGAAATGCCAAGGACTAAACCTGGGAGCCTGAAGGAATGTTGTCTATGGGGTTGTGATGGGTCGGACACGACTTCGTGACTAACAACAACAACAAAACTGGGAACTTCTGCACCCAAAGCCAGACTCCACCACAGAGTTACAGCTCTGGTCCCAGCTTGGTGGAAACGAGCATCTGCTTCCCAGAACCTTGGAGGACAAGAACTGACTCATCTCTTCCCCATAATATTCAGCAGTTTATGCATCAGGTCAGCCATGAGCCATGGTGGCAGGAGCCCTTAACCCAGCCACAATGCTACAGCAGGGAAATTGGTAGTCAACACACTCCAGCTGACTTTGACTGTGTACACAGCTGCTTTCCGGGAAGGGCATCTCCTGTGATCCGCAGCACTTAATGGGTGTCGGGATGGCAGGGGGCAGCAGCAGAGCCAACATCCACAGCTCTCAGCATGGCTCTTCAGATGGACAGACACCTTTTAGCGTGCACAAGGCAAGTGGTGGAAAACCCACCCGTGATTCTTCATCTTTCCTTTTCTTTGAAACTGCCTGAAAAGATGTTAACCTCTTATCTCTAAGTAGTGTGCCTCTTCCTATGAAGTCCATTATTCATATTCCTGAGATATTTTTGGGCAAAAACATCGAGATGGGTCATTTTGTGGTGCCTTCTTCCTTTTCTCAACTTCCTTCCTTTCCTTCCATCCTTGGGCCCATTTCTTTTCTTGAGCTCCTTATTATATTAATATGGCAAGCTCAAACATTCAACTATTGATTGATGAGCAGTTTGATCCAATGCATGTTCACACAGAAGTGTCTCCCGGAGATCAATAACATTGACTCTTAAATAATGCTGGGAAAGAGCCCTGCTGATGCATTCAAAAAGAATGTGTGAAGGCTCAAAAGGTGAATGGGGAGGGAGACTCTTTGTGTCCTCACTCCCCTGCCCCATGTCCCCCATGCCAACTTCTTCCAGCCTGACTTGCCTGCCCTCAGGAGGAATCTCTGAAAGGGGATTCCAACTGTGCTTGGCTGGATGCACGTTGATGCCACAATGTGATCTGGAACCAGACTGTGAGTTGCCGTTTGCAGGAAGGGCACAGGGTGCATTTAGCCGAACGTGTGAGCATCTCCCTTAAAGCATTGTGCTCAGCGCATCAAGACTGGGAGTGGAATGGGGTACAGGGATGCTGGGGGCAGCTGCATGTCCCCTAGCCCAGGCTTTCCTATCCTGGTACTCTTCAGATGCACTTCCATCAGCCCAGCAAGCAAGACCAGCAACGGTTGCAATTGCTGAGAAAGCCACCTGAGATAACTGACGGGCACCTGGTTCTTTCGCTTGCCTTAGCAGGGCTAAGATGTTGTGTGCGTCCCCTCACTCTCTTCTCCGGCAGCGTCGACTTATCTGAGGTAGGTGGCACAATGTCATTGTTTGTCAGCATTCCCACCCCTGCCAAGGTTTGCCATCCGGGCTGGAGGTCTGAGGCCAGAGCAGCAGGGTGGCGCCTCTGCAGAGTTCCAAGAAGTCAAGCAGAGCTGTGTGGTTGCTCAGGTTGAGGAAGACCAGGGAAATCCACCTGCTTTGCATTGTGCTGCATAGCGTGGCATCTCTATCACACCTTCCCTCTCTTCCAAGGAATGCAAGGTGGCTGACCCAATCCTCCTCCATGCCGTTACATCCTTGCAGCCACCCTGTCAGGCAGATCAGGCTAGGAGTGCGTGACTGGCCCAGTGTCACCCAGGGAGCTTCTCGGCTGAGTGGGGACCAGAACCCAGGGCTCCAGGTCCCCAGTCTAACACTCAACCAGCTCACAGTTGTATAGGATCAAGTGGGAGACTCAGGATGACCTGGCATTGCATGCTTACTGGGCGTTATGGGGGAGAGAAGAGGGGAAGATGCAGGGCTGGCAACTCCTTTAGGTGGAAGCTGTCCAGCTTCTGTCTTGTCTGGAGTCAGCCTAAGTATGCATAGAATTGCAGTCTTGGACCTATATCTTCCCCTTTGCTAAAGGAACCCATTACCTGGGGGACAGCTGGGCCTTGATACCCACACTGGTAAGTTTATGATTACGGTGGCACCTTGGCTCACAAACTTAATCCAGAACTCTGGTCGTGACCCAAATTGGCCGTGACCCAAGTCAAATTTTCCCATAAGGTTCAGTGTAAACAAGGGTTATCCATTCTGTAACCATTTTTTTTTATCAAAAAATTTGAAACAAAGTGACAAAGAACAACAAAGATTGTGGCCATCTCCCCCCCCCCCCAAGCACAACTGCAATTGCCCCCGTCTTCCCTGCACGACTGTGACCGTGACCGCGGCCATAGCTGGACGCGATTGCGGTCACACTCAGGCAGGGAAGACAGGCACGATCGCGGCCATCTCCCCCCCCCCACAGCACGATCATGGCCATCTCCCCCCACCCCGATCGCGATCGCGACAATCGCGACCATCTCCCCCACTGCCATCTCCCCTGCTCTCCTGAGCATGACTGCGATCGTCACCCGATGCAGAGTTTGCGACCTGAGCCAAAATTGTCCTGAAATTTCTGTTTGCAACCTGATTTGGTTGTGAACTAAGGCATTCATGAGCCGAGGTACCACTGTATTATTACACTGCATTTATTTCCCACTTATTTTCCTCGTGTGACTTCATAGCTCCATTTTATCCTCATAAAAAGGACCCTGGAAGGCAGGTTGGGCTGAGAGGGAGTGGCTGTCCTGAAGGCACCCCATGAGATTCATGGCCAAGCCGGAACTAAGGCCCGGGTCTCCCAGGGCCCTTTCCCATCCTTCTATCAACCGAGCCACATGGGCTGTTGAGAGATGGGAGAGAAATTGGCTCCACCCAACCTTCCCCCAGGCCCAGATTTCCTTTGTAGCTCCCAGAACTACTGAATGTCAACCCAAAACAAAAGTTACTGTTGGAAATCCACGCATTTCTTGGCGGCTGTGATGCATTCCATAAAACAAACTAATCCATGTGTTGGTTGACGCATACACCTTCCAAAAGTGTGCACAAAGAAACTGCATGCATTTCTCAAATACGCAAGGGGCGTGAGCACACAAAAATGGAGACCCTTGAAAAATTGCATGCTGAAATGCGCGCAGAGTGCTACAGGGAAAGCGAACCAGAAGGGAATGAGATCAGTGGTGGGGAGAAACATGAACTCCAACAAGACGGAGTCCGACAGATCAGCCCATCTCTCCACAACAGCAAGTGAAATATGATTGAAATGGTGGTGGTGCCTTGCCTTGAAATGTTGGTGGCAAAAGCAAACAGAATTTCTGGGGCCAAGTTTCACCCAGTCTGATTGGATGGCAAAATCTGGCTCCAGCAGCCAGTGCTCTGTGATTTTCTGCACTAGGTTCAGCTGCCCACATAAGCAACCACCCGGTGGCCCTTGGACGTATTATGGTGCTTCTTTTTATAGAGCTTCTCCATTCTTTATTCGAAATCAGATTACGAAGAAGATAAAATGGAGTGGTCGACCCAATGCACTCTCGCGCTCAGAATGAATTCATGCTGTGCCAAGAGTGGAGAGTTCAATTTGCGGTGGGCAGGACTTCCCCCCTCCCTTCCCACCATGCGATGCCTTTGCTCCCTCTGGTGCAGGGTTCAGACACAATCCCTGATCTGGTGTTAGCTTCTGGGACCCAACCGGACCAAGGGCCCGCCATAGCAGAGGGACCCCCAGGCTCCCTCCCACCACAGCTCTGTGGGAAGAAGGATAGTCCAGCTTCAGAACAGCAAGGTTGTAGATTGCTGCCAAGAGAGTAAAAGAACGAGGGGTTCTGCGTCCTGTGATTTATTAGCCACTGGGCCCTGCTGGCTGGTTGGGACATCCATGATTTGCTGATTCCCAGAACAAGCTACCAATCTTGGCTTGCGGCTGGCTCCTTCACGTTCACGGCTGAGAGTCCAGATTCTCCCTTGTCAGAATCAGTGGGAAGCATGTGCTTTTCTCAGATGGGCTTGAGATGAATCTGCCCTTGTGGCTGGAGAAGGGCAGGGGCTCAGCAAGGGACTCTCCGACTCGCCACAGTCCCCCGAGGACACGAGGCCCGCCGGTGGGCAGTGCAGCCACACCTGCATCAAGAGCCACTTGCGATGCCATTGTTTAAATGAAATCATTCCCCCCGAAGGTTTTTTTTTAATGCAATGGAGTCTGAGTTATATTGCAACCCTCTTTGCCATAATATATAGCATATAATCAGTGAAAAGCTGAGAATTGCTCATTTTACACCCGTAATAATAATAATTACAAGCAGACAGAGGAAGGGAATTTATAGCATCAACTTCTCAGTTGGAGAGAGACGCCTTTTGGTGCGCAGCAGTGGCATGGGGCTTCCTGGCGCAAAGGAGGGGAATGTTTGGGGCCAAGAAGCACAGCCAAACTGTTTTCCACAGATGCATCTGGAGCCCTTTCTCAGGCACGGAGGAGGAAAGGCACGATCATTGCTCACCCTGCTGCCAGTCCCCTTCGCCCTCCAACTGTAACCCCCGATATTCTTTGCGTTTCACAATGCTCGCTGATCTCATCTGAGCTGCTAATGTAGAAACCAACATATTGCCCTCCTACTTAGAGACTGAAATTCTCGCCCAACCGCTGCTTTAAATATCCATGCGTGAATGCAGATTTATTTATTTTTTACTCGCTGGGGTGGCAGTGTGCCAGGCTGAAGCAAAGCGAGGGGGGGAGGGGAGGGGAGGGGGGAAAGCGGAGGCTTTTTCTTCTTGCGGAGCACTAAGGCAGGGTGGGAGGAGCGCTGCCATCTCGCCCTTTCCTAGAGCAGGGTGCTGGGGGTGTTCCAAGGAAAGCCTGTCTCGTTTTGACAGGCATCGTGCCCTCCCTTTACCGAGCTGCAGGAATGCATACTTAGTGTGGCACCAGAAGGGTTCCTCCACAGCCAAAACACCTGAAGAACTTTGAGGAACTCAAAGCTCTTTGATCAGACTCTCAGCAGGGAATGGTGTGTGTGTGTGTGTGTGTGTGTGTGTGTGTGTGCATGTGAGACAGCAAGAGAGCGAGAGCGAGAGCGAGAGCGAGAGGGATCATCACCAGTGATGCTGCTCGATATTGTCATTGGCTTGTGAACTCGACTCATCCATCTGCAACACTCACTTTTGCAGCAAGCCTGGATCAGTGCATTCCAAATGCCCCGCCAAGTGTAGGGCTGCTCATGAGCTTCTGAGCATGCGCGGAAAAGCGGAAGCGCCCTGAAGCGCCCATGCTGGGAACCACCCAGGCACAGTGGACACAGCGCAGCATTTCTCTGTAGCTGCGCCTGCTTTGCCTCACCTTTTGCTTTGCTTTGCTTTGCAGCAGCCAGATGAACGGTCTTGCCCACTTGCTCGCTTGCTTGCTGCCTGAATGTCATGAACCAGCAGACTGGAGACGGCACTGGAGGAGGCCCAAGGAGCTACCAGGCAAAGGCGTCGCGCGGTCCCTCTGTTCCCACCGCTCTTGATCAGCACCGTGCCACTCAAGGTCAGCCTGCTACGGGGGACTCTGAGCTGCACCGCCAGGAGCAAGGCTGTGATGCTTCCTCAGCATGGCTTTGGCTGGCTGCACATGAGCCACCACTCCGAGGAATCCTTGGAGTTGCTCTCAGTCCTGAGCTGCCAACTGCACTCGCCACCTGCTCTCTGCCCACAGCAGATTAAAAGGGGGGCATGGGTGGTCCCTTATCTGGGGCTCTAAAACCTGAAGCTGGCTCTAGAAAGAAAAACGAGCAAGTCTATTGTCTGAGGTGTGTTACGTATCTAAGCAACGGAGGCTGATGTAGAAGCTCCTGCCATTTTCGTGGAGCACTTGCAAAGGTGTGCGTGCCAATGTATTTCTCTCCATGTGCAACTAGACAACACAACCTGTCCCAGCCATTATTTTTAGCTCTTCAGCATCTTCCTGCCACCAGAGAATCAAAACCAAAGCCTCCAGGTTGCCGCACTGCCAAAGAGGCCACAAACAGCTCCTGCCACTTAGCTCAGGCAAGAGGCGCAAGGCTGGCCGGGACCAGGGCATGGTTGCCAAAGAATCCCTGCCCCTTCCCCAGGACCGCCTCTGGCAAGAGCAGCAGCCCCTGGAAGGCCTGGATCTGCAACAGGAGGGAGAAGGAGAGGAGCAGAGGAATACCTGGGAGAGAGAGAGAGAGAGAGAGAGAGAGAGAGAGAGAGAGAGAGAGAGAGAGAGAGAGAAAGGCAGGTCCTGTCAAGGAAAGAATGACAATGATCACATTTTTAACATTTGATGGGAAGGAGGAGTGAAAGAGATGGGTTGCAGAAAGAGGTCCCAGAGGAATCTTTGCAGGCTTTGCAAAGCACTTAATTCTCTTTCTGTCTCTTTCTTTCCACCTCTGGATCAGTCAAGGAGCCTGACAGCAATTTCTGAAACACCCTCTTTCTTTCTGAAAGCAGGGAGAACAAGTAGGAAGTGTGGTGCAGGGCTGCAATTCTTTTCCTCCCTAAATTCTAAATTTAATGGATTCCAACTGTGACCTGCCTCATTATAGTCTATGCTCTCCAGATTGCACCTACACGGCTGTTTTCTTTGCTTTAAAATAAAGTACACAGGAGAGAAGAAGTGGGAACTGGAGTATATCTTTAAAAACAAGGCCACAGCTTGGGTCCCTTGCATAGATCATGGCAGTCAGGCCCTCCTTCCTCACCAGCAGAGTGGCTGTTGAAATTCCTTGGGTCCCTCCTCGTGAGTTACAGCCCAGGCACTTGGGACACGCAAAGTACACAGCACACCCTAATTACTCCTGACTTTTATACTTGGGATGCTGCTGAATTGGTAGTAAGTCTGGGGCAATACCCTATGAATTCCCTATTAGGCTCTGAATTGATTGCGAGCTTCAGAGCGCATGCACCAATACAGGGCATAGCTTTGCCTCTCCTTGCTAAATGTTCAGCCATCTTGCCATCTTCTCTCTAAACCTCGCCCAAAGTGGTCTTGTTATCTCTGGCTCTGGCGAGGAGGGGAGCTTCATACAGGTATGTGAGGGGGTGTCACGTGAAGGTGGGTGGAGACCTGTTCTCCCCTGCACAGGGGGGCAGGACGCGCTCCAACGGAGCAAAGCTCAGGGAACCCAGGTTCCATTTGGATGCCAGGAAGCACTTCCTGACAGTCAGGACCCCAAGGGCATGGAATGGGCTTCCATGGGAGGTGGTTGAGGCCCCATCGGTGAGGGTGTTCAAAGACAGGCTGGACATGCACATGGTGGGCATGTTGTGAGCAGAGCTGGCTGGAGCCGGGGGTCAGACTAGATGGCCCGGGAGGCCCCTTCTGACTCGCTCTGTTTCTATGTTTCTCCCAGAAATAGCAAGTATGTGTCACACGGCATCGTCACATGAGGGGGGGGATTTGAAAACACCCCATCAAAAAGGAGGTGCATCCTGTGGCGACATATGATGTCAGACCACATGGCACCGTTCCAGATTGCGGGTTCCAAGATGCACCTTGTTGTTCATGTGCAAAAAGCCATCTGCACAGAATGGCCTGTGGCATAAAAGAACTACAGTCTTGCAAGGGGCCATGAGGCTGCCCAGCTTGCCTTGTTTGATGAATGCTCAAACGGCCCTGTCTGCCTGAAGGCCTCCAGCGGCGGAGAGTCACCAGCTCCTTAGGAAGTTGCCTGCACAGCCTGGGTGCTCCGATCATTGGGAAGCTTTTTCTGACACTCGGCTACCATCTGCCTTCCTGTGACTCAGGCCTATCATTTGCATCCTGCAGTCTTGGATGATTTGGAGATCGTGCTGTGCTTCTCTGCCACAGGAAAACCTTTTAAGTACGTGAAGAGGTTATCATATCACCCCTCAATCTTCTCTTCTCATACCCATCCCTTTCAATCTTTCCTCATGTCTTTGCGTCTAGTCCCCTGATCACCCCCCCCCATCTGAATTATTTGATAGTGTGGTGTCTGGAAATGGACACAGTGCTCACAGTGCAGTCTGATCGGCACCGAGCAGAGCAGAACCATTACCTGCCACGATTCTGAACTTGCACTTCTACGGATGAAGCTCGTTTTGCACCCCTGTCACGCTGCTTGCTCAGGCTCGGCTTCTGCTGGACTAGAATTCCAAGATTCTTTCCACATGTGCTATTGCCAAGCCAGCTATCTGTCACATTACACCGGTGCTTTTGGGTTCCCATCCATGAGTTTTGCACAAGGCTTGGTACAATTTCATTCTGCCACTTTCTGGCCAGTTGTCTAACCTATCAAAGAGAATACAATGCAGACATAATCACGTTTTTCTATTATCTAGTGGCCGGATTACAGGGAAAGCCATATGAGGTGAGACTGAGAGAATTGGCAGGACATGTTCCAATAGAGCAAAGCGCAAGGTTCCATTTAGATGCCAGGAAGTCCTTCCTGATGGTTAGGACCTCGAGGGTACGGAATGGGCTTTCACAGGAGGTGGTTGAGGCCCCACCGGTGTGGGTGTTCAAGGATAGGCTGGACGTCCACATGGTGGGCATGTCGTGAGTGGAGCCGGCTGGAGCCGGGGGTCAGACTAGATGGCCTGGGAGACCCCTTCTGACTCGCTCCGTTTCTATGTTTCTATCCATTTATTAGCCAATATGTAAGCTGAACTAGGAAAAGCAGGCAGGCAGGCTGACAGCTGGTCAGAATTTTAAGGCAGCATCAGGCGCCCAAAGCCCAGCTTGCCATCTCCCAGGTTCAGACATTTGCTTTGCCTGCCCCACTGCAAACGCCTGACTGCAGGTGAGGGCCAGTTGTGCCGGTTTGACTTGGCCTCTGCTGCGAAGGGAACGAGAGATGCTCCTGCCACCGCAAAGCTGCGCAGCAGGTGGCGGCACGGAGGCCCTCCTGGGCTGCAGAGCAGACTCTCGCCACCAGCTTCTCGCAATAGGTCTGATCATGAATGCTCCCAACAAACAGATCTTCTTGGATTTGCTTTCCTCGGAGGTTAGAGGGCTGCACACCGAAGGTGCTTTAGGCTCGCCCTCAGCATTTGTGTGTGTTCAACAAACAGGTGTTTCCAAAAACACGCAGCTCACACATCACACATGTGGACTTGTCTGGGAGCTCGCATGCCTTCAAGAGGACAAAAATCCAGGTCACTGCTCTGTCACCTATGCCATGACCCTAGTCAGGATAGGGGTATGGATGGCACCACTTGGAGAAGGGGAGCTTGGACCAAGGAAGGGGAGAGAACGGGAGTGGGGGTACATCCCAAAAATGGCCCAGAAGTGAGCCCAGGTGGACAGTGATTCCCATGCATGTGTTTCTAGTTATGGAAGCAAATTCAGGGATAATTGTAATTATTTGAACAGGAATGCAATGCAACCCCCACGGTATGGAAGGCTGTGACCGGGGGAGCTGCATGCTGGTCTGCTCCATCTGCTCACTGGGGAGAGGCAGCAGGACTTGTGACCCTTTTTCTTTGAACCAGAATGGGTCAGGATACACCCTCAAAGAGAAGACTGCTTCATAAAGAAGACAGTTTCCCGGCAGCCCTTCAAGAAGAGGGCTGTCCTGCCTAAAAGAAGGCGCTTAAACCCAGCAGGTGCACTTCCCAGCCCTCTGAGGCACAGTGTGTGTGTGGGGGGGGGGGCAGATGTTGTGGTGAACAGCATCTCTGGGAATGTTGGCAAGAACTGGTGCGCGGTGCTGGTGGGGAGATATACTGCCGATTGGGTTTCCGTCAGAGCCTTTATCACACTCTTACAAAGGTGAGGTGTGTAATCAGTTCCAAGCTAAAGGGGGATTTACTGTTTCTTCGGGGATTCTCAGAGCTTTCTGGCAGCGAAATGGAAAGACTTTATCACCTGCCTCTGAGCTTTAGGGGACGGCAAGAAGGGAATGCTGATGGATGGTTGAGGGTCCGGCCAGAATCTGCTCTAGTGCAATTAACAAGGCCGGTAAAGGCTCACAATTTACGCCACGTCTCCCTCCCTCCCTCTCCCACCAAGCCTTGTCTTGGAGAACGGGATCATGCTGACATGGGCTGCTCCGTGCTGCTGGCACCGGCTCGCTTGTCAGTTCCAGTACAGAGCAGAAGTGCTATTTGCGGCACGTGTGTTTTGTGCCGGGGCTGCGCTAGGAGAGGAACGGAGCACCAGAACACCGCCAGGCCTTCTGAGCACCCGCCGTCCTGTCCAGGCCGAACTGAAGCCATCCCCTGCTTTCCGTGGGGGACTTCAGCAGAGCCTGCCACCAGTTCCCTGTTCTGGCACTGCATCCAGCACAAGCTGGGGAACTGCTGCCCAAAGCCTTGTTCCAGTGGCCTCCTGACACTGTTGTGGGGCTGGAGGATGGCATGATCCCGGCTCCGAGGTCCTTCTAGCAACAGCTCGCAATGAGATGCAAGTTTTCGGCATGTGGCCGTGGAGTTCGCGGCTCGCACCCTGAAGAGGATGTGTGTAAAGCTATTGTTTGGAAGTCTGCATGCACCAAGTGGGGGGCTGTTGGGCCAGGCCCTTAATCATTTGTTTTGCCCTCACTCTCAATTGCCTTTACATTGACTGTCATTGAAATATAAGATGGTATATAAATGTTATAAATAAATAAACATGTGCACGCTCTCATTACCTAGCCAACCAGCTTGGCTACACTCATTCACTTGATTATTCTGATTGGATGACATCATCCCTGTGATCGACCCACAGAGGAGAGAGAGAGAAGTTGCAGCGAACCCTCGCAAAGCAGAAGCCTGGAGAAATCCAGAGGGGCAGGTGCATGCGCGAACGAGCCCAGAGTTGGAAAAGTGCCAGGAGCGAAATGGCAGCTCCATCACAACGCCTGTTGCTTCCCTTTTCCCATGATGGCTGCTGGGACAGAATTCAGTCGTCAAGAACGGATTTCCGCTCGCTCTCTCATTAACTGTCCTTTGGTTGCTTAATTAATGAATGTTTATAAGACTCCAGCATCCTCTTCTGAAAGGCACTGGCAGAAATGCCAAGAATTTTTATTACAACGATCATTACTGCTGTTGCGGTGGATCGTCTGCATAAACCTTTCTTTCAGCTGTGTTCACCCCAGCACCAGCGAACTGCGTGGCACCTGCAGGAATCATGGCCCCCGACAACCTGCTCAGGACGGGCACCAACACTCGGCCTCAGATGAAACTGGAAGTGAATTAGGGACTTCATCAAAACTTCTTGAGATAAAAAAGAACGGCTTCTGGGAAGAAAGGCTCTTCTCTTACAGAACAGCAGCATCACCCTCTGAGCTTCCTAAGCAGCTTAAGCCACTGGACTGACCAAGGTCTTCATATCTGGGAGGAACCTGGTCTTCAGCCCTGGCCCACACAAGGCCCATCTGAACCCCCAGCTTCTGCGTGAATTTGGCTCAGGTCTGTAGCTCCGGCACTGATCATCAGGGGCTTTGCTTGGCCAAAGCTGCATCCGAGGCTGAGATTCAGGTATTCCCAGTGAGGACCCTTGGTCTTTCCCCAACATAATGCTTCCAATGACTGGCTCCAAAAGTTTGTTGGGCCACCAACCCTTGCCCAAGGGCTGCCTAGTTCTCTGCCATGTTGGAGGGTAAGGGTGACCAGTTAGGAATCCCCCAAAGTGAGGCAAAAGGGAATCACCTGCTGCATAAAATCCGCATTGCTACGGGTTGCAAAGAGGGCAGGCACAGGCATCAGTATTATGATTTAAGAAGAAAGGCCATGCTGAAGACGGTGACAGGTGGGCCGTGTGTGCTGCTGCCTGCTCTCCAGGCGCTAGTGGTTGAAAGGCAATGTTCTGTGGGGGTCTCTGTCTTTAAAGCAGAACTGGTGGCCCTTCAAGCAGAGGACACCTTCTAGTACAGGATGACCTTGGCCAGTTTTCCCAATAGAGGACTGCAAAGAGGACACATGGCCACACCAAGGGCCCCTGGATGGGAGCTCAGTACCTAGCATGTGGCACTTCCTTGGCAGCTCAAAATGTCCCACAGAGTCTTACCAGGTCTAGAGATATTTCTTGGAGCAGCTCCTCACATCCCCAGGGCTGGCCTCTTCATCCATCACCCTCTTTATAGTCCCCATTTCCTCTTCTCAGCAAATGAAGCTTTGTGCCCTCATTCACTGAGGTTAATACACAAAAATGGGTCCTCTAAAGGGCCATTTGGAATTTTCTCCCTCGGGAGGTTCATTGACTTTCCTTGTTAATAATCTGGTTGCTGCTCAGTGAACGCGGCTTGGGTGAATAACACCATTTAGAAATAATGCAGTTAATTAGAGTGAACTGGTTTTAATGGGATGTTCACCAATCCTGGCTTGTCTGCGTGGCTGTTGCTTGGACGGTTGGCTTCACAGGGAAACGATGCTGATGCTTTGTGTTTCTGATTGCTCCACAGTGCTCGTCTCCCTCCCTTCTGCAGAGTTCCTTTTCCCTGTGGTTGGGGACCAGGTGCTCAATGTCTTGGCCTGCTGTGCAGTTCACGTCCCTTGTGGGCCTGTCAGAGGTGCTGTGCATGCATGTGTTCCTGCACACACACAGGCCCACCCATGTCTCCCGCCAGGATTCCTCACAGTCTGGCTGAGGAGCTCTGAGCTCTTTTCACACACTCCCTCTAGGCTGCAGGACCAGTTTGCCCAGGCCACCTCCATGGGCCAATCACATTGCACCAGAATCCATAAGCCCTGGGATCCTCAGCAAAGGCGGAGTGGGAATTCTGGGAAGTTTCTGCCCCTCTTCTGCTTTGCTGGCCAGAACTGCGGCCTCTGCTTATGTCAGGGCTGAGCAGCGGTTTGGCTGGAAGCAGCCACTGGGAGCTCAGGGCAAGAAGACACTGCAGGGCTTGGAGCCGAAGGATGCAGCCCACGCCAGGGGTGAGAGGCTGGGCAAGCCAGAAGTCAGAGCCCAGGAACAAACTTGGGACCCTCCAGAGCTCAGAAGGCAACCGTTGCCCTGGAGCAGCCCGAGCCGAAGAGGATGCCAGTCAGTGGCCTCCCTGTTGAGGAGACCCAATGGCTCGCATGAGGGGTGGAGCCACTCTGGGTCCTGGACACGCTTTAACATCCAGAGAAGTCGGGCTGGTGACTCCCTGGTGGAGCCGCTGTGCATGGGCACCGAGGGTTCTGGGTTCTGGCCCAGTTGTTCCTGGCCATTCACCTTGGCCCACTTAGTGCTTCTGGCTCCTTTGATCCTTGCTTGCTTGCTGCTCTGGAATTTGGCTGCTTCCCATTTTGAACCACGCATCTGCTTCTGGTCTATTGGATGAATCCCAGAACCCGCCATCCAGTCAAGGCCGCCCTGCGCATTTCCGGCTGTCCCCTGCTTGCAGCTGCTCTCGTTTGCTCGGGCTTGCAATCGACAGCCCTGCTGGGATGATGGAGGAGATCAGCCAGGCCCAGAGATTTGCAGGAGCAGAAGTGAGGGACTGATTTATCAGCAGCGATTAGCGCTCTGTCACAAATAACCTACAGCCTTCTGAGAGCTTGGTACTGTGGAGAAGAGGAGAGGGGATTAATTCTTGCACCGATTAACTGGGCTTGTCTGAAATCTTTAGCTTGGGATAGGAGGTCTAGAGAAACAGGAAGGGTTAATTCTGAAGATTAACCACTCTGGAATTGATCCGATTGCACGGTTGCTAGAAGGGAAGAGAGGCTGAGTAATGGGGTGGGGAAAAGGGGGAGAGACAGAGAGAGAAGGCCGGGTTCTTGAAATGTTGCTGCTGGCAAGGCATTGTGCTCCCAGGATCGGCTGTGGTGCATGTTCCAGGAAGGGGCAGCCCTGCCAAGATCCCTTGCAGCGCCACGAGGAGATGGGGATGCAGCCCTTGCACTGGGCAACCTGTGGCCACTGCTTGTGCCCCGCGAATGTTATGGGGCTCCAGCGCAGCAGCGCAGCCTTCCAGCTCTTGCTGGAACTGCCCGAAGCTTCCTGGGCACGGAGCAGATGCACAAGGCCTGGCCGCTATTGCTGATGGAGCAGATGGGTGATCTCTATGCAGCCTGAACACTGCCTTCCTTCAGAGGAGGGGAGAGGTTTGCTTTGTACTGGTGGCTAATTAAGGAGAGTATTCCAAGCTGCTCCATCGTACAATCCATCGTCGTCTTATGGCTCAGATTCTGCCTCTGTGCCAGATCTCATTTAGAAATAAAAAAACATTATCTTGTTCACGGCTATCTCCTTCACTTTTATATATGAATCCCCTCGCTTTCCTCCTCAAGCCTTCTTGGTCCCAGACTCCCAACAAAACAGCGATAATTCTGCCTATCACCATCTCCATGTGGCAGCTCAGAGCTATAAAGTCTCCGTTAGCACTCAGTGATGAATTTACTAATTTCCTGCCCTCTGTCTAATCAGATTTGGAGATGGTGAGGCAGATGGGCTGGTCTCCAGCCAGCAGGAGCCCTGGGCAGCACTTGCAGGTGGAGCAAAGGGAGAGGCAGGGGCAAGTGGAAGGCAGACGGTTGCAAGGAACTGGAGGCGAGGAGGGGGGCTGCCCAGGGAGGTTTTATGGATGTCCCCTGCTCTGCACCGGCCTGCAGATGGTAAGGTTGCCCCTCTGCCATTCCAGCCACGGCCAGATGGTGGCACACAAGCGGGCTCCTTGCTTGAGATCTGGAGCAGGGCGGCTGTAGGGCCAGAGTGGGCGGGAGAGGGCAGGGCAGGGCAGGGCAGGGGGATAATTCAAGATGTGCCCCAGGCAGGCTCCAAACTGTGGTGGTGTCAGGACTTGGCTGAGTTTAGGTCCAACCATTACGGTTGGGGTACTCCTTTACCAGGACCAAACAAGATGCCACAAATAAGCATGCAAGCCCCCAAGTTACTCAGAACCCTTCATCAGGCAAGGAGGCACAAAGAGTAGGGCAGGGGAGTGCCAGGATCAGGCCACATATGAATCTGGCCTAAGTTGGTACTTTCTGGATGGAAAGGCTAGCAACATTTCAGAGAGGTGGAGAGGAAGAGGCAAATGTCAGGGGAAGCTACTGTTGGGCTGGGGGAAGCCAAAAATATGATTAACTGGATGCCTAGGTTGCCGTCGCATTTTATTTAATCTGGGGTTTCCTGCTCCAGCAAATAATCTGAGGACTCTCAGGAGTGGCTGGAAGAGCTTCCACATGACCCGTCCCATTTCTCAGAGGAGGGGTTTGTCGATCCGAAATTACTCCTCATGCATAGCTGTAGACCTGGATGAGGATTTATGGGGAATTTGTTTCAGTTTGGTTTGCACCGTTTGCCTCTCCCAGAACTGAACTCAGACTTGAATGCGGGCTGTGGTCAAAGTCTTCAGACATGGTTCAACAAGCGTGAACTGTGATTCACGGCGCAAAAGAGATGCTTGAAAAGTGTGTCCTTTGGAAACGTGCACAAATAAACTTCAATCCATGGGAGAAAAGGCACCATTTCAAAAATGCACCCAAGCGATTGGTCCGTTTGGGGAGATGAGCGTGCAGTAAGGCTGGGGTTTCATGTGAGAAGGAAAGCAGTGTTTGTGACGTGATTCAGGCAGGGCCCAGAACAAGCCACGTGGCAGAATCCAGAGCACTTTGCCCAGCCTGAGTCTTGCCAACTCCCACATGGCTGAGCACGGATGACGTGCAAATTGGGCTGTCAGGATCTGGTTCCAGAGACAACGGCACCGTCATCCTGGAGGCCAGACTCAATCAGGCCCACACGACCACCCATGCCCAGTATTTCTAGTTTGCTGGGCCGTTGCTGGGCTGCTTTCTCATGTGACCATCTCTCCGAGGTGACACGTGGCAGCAAATAAGAAGCATGGATGAGGCCAGACCTTCTGTGGCTGTCTCACTCTGTAATAAGCTTATATCGTTTATATGGTAAAACCAATACAAAGTCAATTAAAAGCACAGGGGTGGATGGGAACAAAGGGCCACTGGGATTTGAGCAGCAGGCAGAAAAAGGCTTTCAGGCAGACCACAGCAGCTCTTCCCAGGCCATGGTGCACGAATGCCCCCAGCACCTTCCGAAAACTGCCGGCAGGGATGTGGGCAGGAGATAAGCTGTGGCTGCACATTGATTTGGTGGGCATGTCCTTGCCCCCAGGGCACGCTTCCTTCCTAGCCAACGGAGCAGCGCTGACTCTTGCTGGCTGGGGAAGAGCCCAGGGGACGCTGGGGGTGAGAGCAGGTGTGGAGGGCAGGCAGAGCAAGGCCAGGTGTTGAAGCGCCGTCTTGGTTCCCAGGGGTCCTGAGCCAGGATGGAAGGCGAGGCAGCTTTTCTGCAGAGCTGCAGTTAGGATCCCTTTGTCCTCCCTCTACGATTCGGGTTCAGGAGGGCATTCAACAAAGCACTGTTCTTTATCGCTTCACCAAGTTGTCATAATCGCCCAAAGAGGGAAGGTCTGTTCATCTGATGCCTGATTGTCTGATTCATCCGACATCCTCCGCAGAGCCTGGGAGGGGAGGCCGCGGTTGGAGGAAGAAGCTGTGCCTGCCACTGTCCAGGCAGATGCGTGATTTGGGTGGGGGCCTCCCCTCACCCCTCCCCTCCCTGACAACCTCTCAATCCCTTTCTCCAACTAACGTTTTGTGGAGAAGTAAAAGTGCTCTTTCCTATTGTCAGAGGCGTCTCTTCTGCCCAGAGTGAGATAAGAGGGGAGAGAAAGTGGAAGGGGGCTCTACATGGCAACCTTCCCCGGCTCGCGAGCGGAGGCTGCTTTGTTGTCGGAGCGTTTATCTCTTCCGAGGGGAGCTGGCATTAGGCTCAGGGAGAAAGCAGCCATCCTGAAGTGTATCACGGCCAAGCAGCGAGGGGTGGAGGGGCTTGAAAAGCCCGAGCACCTGGCAGCCAGAGCGCCAAGCCAGAGGGGCCCGGGGAGCTGGGCTGGCTGCCTGCCAGAGCCTTTATGTGCGCAGGAGACCAGATTCGCGCTGGCACAGGGCAGTGCTGCACACCGGGAAGGGATGCACAGATAAGGCAGAGGCAAGCATCCAGTTTCAGGAAAGAAAAGCGACTCAGGCATAACGAAGGGGGGAATCGGGAGCAACGGAGGTCACTGGACCCCCGTGCCTCTGCTCCAGCAAGTGCCCACAGGCAGCAGGGTGGGGGCAGGGGGCTCTGGGGCTCTGCAGGGAAGGTCTGGGGCTCTGGCCTTAGCGGGCTGCCCTTGAACTTTGCATCTGCTGTGGCGAGCTCAGACGAGAGTCACTTCGTCTCCCACCATTCCCACAGGCCTCTTCCAGGGGGATCTCTGGGCAGACTGCACACAGGCACCTGGAACTATTTGGTTTGGATTACATCGAAAATGTACCTGCTCTTTTTCCCACATGTGTATGGCAGCTCCCAAGACAGCGAAGTATTCTTGGGCAGCAAGAACTGATGAAGGCGTTGGAGGTGTCCCTGATGGTGGATCGGGACCTTGGCCTGACTGTTCTACCTCTCTACCACTTGTTTTCTGGCCGTCTGGCAAGCAGGACAGGGAACCCCACATGCAAAGAGCACCGATCCAAGCGTAGGCGAGGCGAGGGTCCACAGCCCTTCTCCAAGTCAAGCCAAAGGCATGGGGATTCCGCAGCCCTCGGGCCTCACCGGCTTCCACACACGGAGGGGAGCAGAGCCTGAGCTGGGCCTGAGCGGATGAGCCAAGCTGGTGATGCCTGATCCCCACCAAGGAAAGGGTTGAAATGAGGGCCGAGACACGTGAGGAAGGCTGCCACGGGGCTGCCAAAGGCCAACTGAGTACGGGCTCCCCCGCCCCCTGAGGCTGGAAGTCCTCCTCCTGCACCCCACCCTTGCCATCGTTTGCCCGCTCCGGCACACCGCGCCTGCTCCAGCACAGCTCTGCAGCATGGCCAGGCCCAAACGCGGGCTCCAAGGGGCCCAGGCGCTGGGGGAGCAGGGCTGTCCCCAGAACCTGCCGTGCCAGGAAAGCAGCAGGCAGGGCTCCCTGGAGCACCCTCTCTGGTGCCAGAGCGCCCAGAAGGGCCGCTACTGTGGTGGACGCCAGCAGGGATCCCGGACCGCCTGCTGGAGTGGGTGGCATCAGCAGGCCCTCCTGGAGGGGGTCTGCGCAGTCTGCTGCCCCTCCCACCCCACCGCCTGAGGTAGGGGGCTCGCCCTGTGACATGGGAGGGGCCTGGGAAGCCAGTGCAGCTGAAGCAGGTAGTGGGGGAGCACTTTTGCATTGAGGGCCACATTCCCTTCGGAGTAATTTTGCAAGGACCAGATAGAGTGGCCTTCGCACATCACCTAAAAAGAGGAGAATCATTGCCGGGGAAGAAGACAAAGGCAGGCGCTCCCCTGCATGGCATTTGCATATGCTCGTTGATACGCATCGATGCAAACGTTGGCATGCTAGCTGTTGTTCCAAAGGAAAGGCAACACGTATCCCCAGACTGCACAAGACTGACCGGGCGCCCTCTGCATCTGCTCAGGGCAGATGAGCAGCTCCAAGGCTGCAGCTGCTCGCCCTTCGTATGGCCCCTGCTCGTTGAACCAGAATTGAACGTGACGACCCTCCAGTTAAGGACACCTTCAGACAGAAAGCCGCCCTCTGTCCATTCTTCAAGTGGAGGACTGTCCCCTGTAGGAAGGGACACCTGGGCACAATGCGTGGGGGCTGAACCCGCTCGCTCGCTCTCGCTCTCTCTTTCCCTCCCTCCATCCCTCCCTCTTCTAAGGTCATTCCCTCCCACTCCGCTGCTGCCTCTCACTCGCCGAAGAGTGTGCATGTTCCCCTCCGCTAGCATTTAACAGGAGCCAAGCTTCAACATTTTACAGCAGCTGAAGCTTTTCTCCAGGCTGAGAATGCTGTTTCTGTTCACTTTGATGAGAATCTACCCAAATCCATGGATTTCTTCCCATTTGGGAAGCAAAGAATTGGAGGTCCAAAATGTTTCCATGTGGGAGACCGGCAAAGAGCCATCCACCCAAGCCCCGAGTGTGGAGTGCTTGGCTCTGAAGAGGGTGGGCTTTGGTTCGTGGCAATTCATCCGTGGCCATGCTGCTGTGGGGTGGCCACCTCTTCGCTTCCATATTGGGAATGGCCGTACCAGTGCAGACGGGTGACAGTTCTCTGCTGTTCATGTTTATAAAGATTTGCCCACCTTTGTTGTTTGTGGCTTCATGCGTGGGATGGGAAGGACCTGAAAGGTTAAAACGGTGACTGCAGGAGAATGCAGACCTGACCAACGCGTCCCTCCCTCCTCCTAAGCCATCCAGATGGGCAGCCCTACATAAGGCACATTCGATTCCTGGAGCCAAAAGTGGCCAGCCATGGGTCAGCCTGGCAAACCGTGGTCCTCAGAGGCATGCAACCGGCGCAGACCGTGGCAAGCAACTTGCTTATCCTTGCAAGGCAGGGCGCAGGATGAGGCCACCTGCAGTCCTGAGTCTACAGGGTGGCAACCGACCTATCCATTGCTGCTACACGGAGCCCTTCTTGTGCCTAGAATCTGCCTTCCCATGCCACCCCAGCATCATGCCTGGCTTATCAGGACTCCCCCTGTGCCATGTTTTATCTCCAGAATATTTCAATAATAAAGAAGAGAAAACCTTTGAACATGAGCAGAGTGCTTCTTTTCCTCTTCTTGGATCCGGAATCGGACAGAGCAAAATGCGAGTTTGCATACTAAACCTCCACAAAATCAAATTGCTGAGCCAGGAAAAGTGATTTCATTGATTTCAATTAATTTGTTCTGCAACTGACATAATTTCCCATATGTTCTTTGTGGGCAAGGAGCTGGTAGGGACACTACAAACGCTCTCTGACCACTCTCTGGGCCTCTGATATATTTGTGTCTATTCTTGCCCACATGTGCACAACAATAAGGGCTAGAAACTTGCTTTAAAAGAACTTGCCTAACCACACCAGAATCCATATGAGACAGTTACCAGTTTAGTACACATATTTCATGTCTGATCTGAAACAGCCTTAATGATGGAAATGGAATCACTCTCGTAGGGGAGATTTGTGGGCTACTTTAAATGTTTCGTAAACGACATGATTTCAGCTGGTTTAAAAAATGCTGTTTTATCGTTTTAAGCGTGTCGGTTTCTGGATGTTTAAATACTGCTGCATTTTTGATGTTCTGGTGGTTACTATTTTAGTGTTCTGGTGGGTTTTTATTAACACTGCTTTACTTTGTTTAATTTTTTATTTCTATAGCAAACTGTGTTTATTATCATTTTAAACAGAAAAATAGGATATAAATAATAGACCAAAACAAAACTAAACTAAACTAATTGAGCCTTCCCAGACGCAGGCTGGATGCTTCCTTTGGAAAGGCAGAAGCGCTTCTTCAATAGAACATGCCTGCTCTTGTGGAAAGCAGGGCTCGACTTCTGCAATTAAAGCTCCCCTCCAGCCAACAATCCAGGAGGAGGGGATTGTAATCCGTTTCTGCTTGCATTCATAGAGCCCCGTTCGCAAAGAGCTTGGAGCAGGAGGCGTGCTGTGGGGCCACAGGTCTATTCTGGGATGCTGGAGCCGTGCAGAGCACTCTGCTCGGCAGCCTCTGCCTGCGCTTGCATGGCTCCAGAGAGGGCAGCCTGCCCTGCCTGCTGGCTCTCACTGGAGGCCGGAGAGCACTGCCCGGCTTCCCGTTTGCCAGTGCTCCTTTCTCCTGACAGCTGTGCAGGAGAGCAAAGCGCCTGCCCCAGACACTGGCCTGTTCAGACATGCCCCGTGGGGCAGCTGCCTGCTGCACACAGGAAGAGCAGGGCGCGAAGGAGGGGGCCGTCCTGAGCCTAGCCGCCCCTGTTGCAGCAGGGCTGTGGCCCTGCATTTTGCAGTACGCAAAGATCAGTGCACACTACCAGTGAAAGAGGGGCATAACAGGGGGCGGTGACAGCCTACGACTCTGCCACGCCCCGGGGGACCCCACGCCCCTTCTTTCCACACAACAGTTCTTGCCTCCTACAGCAATTGATTGAGATAGTAAGAAATGATGGTGACATGCGGGGAGCCGGAAGGGTGCCGTGGCGGCTGCAATGGTGTGGTTGTTTCCAGGGGGTGCCACTGCCCCCCCGCAAAAAAATCCTTCCTTGGATTCTGAAACTCTTTGGGCACAATTCAAACAGTGCAAGGAGAAGAGCAGATCCGCCTGCAGCTTGATTTGCCAGCTGAAGAGCTCCGGGGTGAGAAACTCATTGCGAGATTGTAAGAAAATGACACATTAATGTGTGTCAGAACATTAACAGTGCTTGATTAGTGTGCACTGTCTTTATAACACATTAAGTTAAAGGCCGGGGGTTTGCATCTCTTCCTCAAAAGGAATACTCTATTTTGATACTGAATAAGAACAGTTCTTAATGGGAGGAGTAGGTGGAAGTGAGCTGCTTGGAGAAATCTGCAAATGGCGTGCCTGGAAACCTGACCCATGGATTCCCCATGGGTCTGACTTTTCTCGAGCTACACAGATTCCGTGGACCTGTGGACAAGCCTTTTACTTCTGGAGCTTGGCACAAATGCAGCAGTAGAAACTACGATTCTTTTTTAAAGCCCATTTTCCCATATAGGCTAAAGCATGAACATGTGCGTGGCAGATTTGCACGTTGATGTAATTGCAAATTTGCAGAACTGTTGCAAGGCCAAGAAACTGAAAGTGTGGAATTGTGAATTTATGCTTGTTTTATTAATTCTGTAAGCTTCTCTGGCACTCCCTTTGGAAGAAGAATTTCAAATACATGCAATTGTAGATGTGCAGTTAAATAAGATGCAGGGGATGCAAATACCACGCAAGCTCTCACACCCAGGTTCTCAACATCTACTTTTTCTGAATCCAGTCAAGAGCCACAAAATGCCCACAAACTGAGTGAGAGAGTGAAATTATGAGCTGGCGCTTGTCAGTCCTGTCAGAAAAGACATGCCCACATCTTTCATACCTATGCACTGGGAGCCCAGCTTTTAAAAACGACCTTAAAATGAGCTGGGAATGGAAGAGGAAGTCACTGCTTTGGCAGCTCTGTTGCCAAAGTACCCGGATGGCTGAGATGACTCCTGAGATTAATGTGAGCCCAAAGATTTATTGCCCCTGTGGAAGCCCCAGATTGGACATTCATTCTGAAGGCTAAAGCAAATGTGGCAGCTGAATCGGCATCTGCTAAAGGCTGATCAAAGAGCTTCAAGGGGGAGGCGGCGGAGGTGAGCCGTGGGTCCAGGCCAAGAGCTCCACTGCTCAGAGTCCAGGGCTTGGGCTTGCAAAAGTATGTGGGGAGCTTCTGCGAGCCACACGGTCTTTACTCCCTGCAGAATTTCTTAGACGTGTTTCAGCAGGAGACAGCACTCAGTTCAACGAGTCTTCCATAAGGCACAGTAACTGTTTTAGCCAACGCTGTAATTGTGTCCCACTTGTATTTGCACAAATTTGTAAATGATTGAGAGCAATCATTCTGAGCACCAGAAGGAGATGGCTGCTACTTTTAGGGAACACAAGCAACTGTTACGACGGGCATCTGCTTGGAAGAAGCATCAGCACCAGTGAGATGGGGGAGAATGCCTCTCGGGAGCTTCTGCTCGCCCTCTGCACCTGTCCTGCCTGCATCAGCGGAGTCGTTTCGATGGCACATGACTTTGGCCCCAGGTTCCCTTTTGTGCCCAGTCGGATAGCAATGCTCGCCTCCCTAGCACAAGAGGCAGTGATGGTGGCCATCCTGGATGGCTCAGGGAGGAGATTTGTCCAGGTCATGCACGATACCTGACCAGTCACGAGGGCCGCAGCTTCTCCATGGGAAAGGCTCCACCCTCCGCTTTCCTGAGGCTGCTTTTCCTGCAGGAGCAGAAATGCACCCATTGCAGGGAGTTCCCACAGGATTTGCACAGGCGTTTCTCTGCCTTTCCGTATGTGCTGCTCATCACCTCCAGGTGGCAGTGTGCGTCGACTGCCCCAGGCTGGGTTTGCACGTCTGCCAAGGCTCGCATTCTGGGATGTCATGATTCAAATCCCCGCCCAGACTTTCTTTGCTCTGAAACCAAAGAGCAAGGCTGGGAAGCACAGGAGGGACTCTGGAGCATGACCGCAAGAACGCAGTGGGATAAAACAATAAAAAGGCCCCACAAACTTCCGTGGGAGAGGACAGTAAATGCTTCACGTGGAAAAGCCCTCCGTTTTGCTTCCAGGGCCGGGTGATACAGCCTCTCTCTCAAGGCCTCCTGGGGAGGAACATAAGCCGGCGGGGGCTCTTGCCCTCTCATCCTGCTTTGGGAGCTCTGGTGGGCATCCAGCTGGCCATGGCTGGAAAAGGATGCCAGCCCTGCGCTTGATCTAGCTCAACGTTTCTTACCTTTGGGGCAGTTTCTGCGTGTTCGGCTTTGTCCACAGCACTTCTGTACCAGCCCTGGGGCTTCCACGGGCCCTTTGGTGCCCCCAGTTGACAACTAATGACTTTCATCCCATGTGCTTTGTGAGGGGGGGAAGGGGTTGCTCTCAGCACCTGCCAGCACCTTCTGCTTCTTTTGAGGTTCTTCAGGGCTGAAGGACCCCCAGCCTAGCCCTGCCGGTTCACTTTGGTGCAATCAGCTTTGGGGGGCTTTCTGGGATCCAAGACGGTCTGGATGCTTGCACGCATCAGCCTGGATGGAAGAACTCTGGGCAATGCCATCCCGCTGCCTCCCTCACGCGCTCTAAGTGTCTGTGCATAAGAGCCTTCCACCCAATACCGGGATGAAGGGAATACGGCCCCTCGGGGAATACCGGTCTACAGGTCCTATCACACCTCACCATTGGCAGCACTGGCTGTGACTCATGGGGACTGCAGTCTAACAACAGCCAGACTGTTTGATCGTTGCAAACCACCCAGGGAGTTTCCGCTATAGAGGAGCATAGGAATGAAAGTTGCAATAAGGTTAATAACAATCATGGCCACGTGTTCCATATTCCTGTTCTAAGGAATGATGATGTAGGGAAAGAGGCTGCATAATGTGGCAGACACGTGTGGACATTTTCCCACTCACTTACTCAACTGCAAGCACGTTAGCTCTTAGGACCCCCAAAGGCTCTTTAGGATTAAAAGTAATCCAGATTAGTTACAACAAAGGGCTTTATTGTGCTCACAGAGCATCTGGTTGCATTGCATGCTGGTTCACTAAAGCAGGCCCAGCTCAGAGCCCACTGAAATCGGCGTGCCTGGCAGTGTTGCCTTGTGGAAGCCCAGGGAAGGGAGAGGAAAACGACCTCCGGGAGAGAACCCCGGATGTGGAAGGCGCTGGCGCTGGCCAGGCGGTGGGCCCTGCTAGCCCTCTCCTCCCTGGTGCCCCACGTGTGCACAGCTACCCACATGTCCAGCAGAAGTAAGATGGCTGGGTGTGCGCAGCCGGGTTATGCGACACTCATTGGTGCATCCCTGGAAGACTGAAGTGGCCCAGGACAAGCACGGAGTTGGAGGCTTCTGGGCTGAAGGGGACACTGCTTGCGCTGCGAGGCCTGCGATGGCCCAGTGGCACGAAGGGGCGTCCTTTCATGCTGCGATCACCAGGCTTTGAGTGCACAGGTGGAACCAGCCCCTCACACCAGGCCCCTTTGCGCATCACTGTCCCAGTCGTCCTCCTCCTGCTTTGCACGGAATCAAAATCTTGGTGGAGATGAGCTGCGCCTTCCCATGGCATGCCTGCACACTCACAACACAGCCCAGAGCTAGCTAGTAATCAATCGATCAATCAATCAAAGTTGAGGTTCCCTCTAAAGCACCTCTCTGCTCCCTCTTCATTAGGGTTAAGTGCAAAATCTCCACTTTCTGAAGCGCGAAGGGACTTTTATGCAGGGCTGCTGCATTTCTCCATACAGACACATTTCTAATGAATCATCAGGCACTGGACACAAAATTTGCACACTGCAGAGGGGGGGAGGGAGAGGGAGAAAGCTGTTCTCCTTAAGACAATTGGCAGGTGCCCCATTTCTTCCCTGGAATGTTCCTTCCCTTCATATCTTGATAAACAGGCCTTCTCTCTGTTCTCCCAAGTTTATTAAGTGCTCAGCTGCTCCCCACACACCTCCCCTTGCCATGACCTCTAACAACGATAATGACTGCGCTGGCGATGTGCAAACATGTCTTTCGACTCTCCTGTCTGCTTGATAAAGAGACGCAAGCTCCTCCATCCCAGTAGCCCTGCTATAATGAGAGCTCCTTGTCGGGTCGACAGGTTTGCTTTGTTTTAAAATTCTAATTCTAATTTTAAAGCTACACCTTTGCATCCCTCAAGGTATGAGGGAGAAGCAAAGGCGCTCCACTGCGCTCAGGATCCCGGGTTTTAAAAGAATTACAGAATCATCGAATAGTAGAGTTGGAAGAGGCCATGAAGGCCATCGAGCCCACCCCACTGCTGTTGCAGGACACCAGGTCACATCATCCCACTCAGAGGGCTGTCCAGTTTCTTTCTGAATGTCTCCAGTGTGGGAGCGCCCACCACCTCTCCAGCCAGCTGGTTCCACTGTTGTATTGCTCTGTCACTGAGGAAGCTTCTCCAGATATCTAGCCTGAATCTGGGTTTTCACAGTTTGAATTGATTATTCTGTGTCCTATACTCTGGTATCAGCAAGAAGACATCTTGACCTTCCTCTTTGGGACAGCCTTTTAGAGGGACATCAGTCTTCTCTTCTTGAGGCTGAGCATGCCCAATTCTCTCAGTCCCTTCCCACAGGGCAGTGTTTCCAGACCCTGGGTTGTTTTTATTGCCCTCCTCTGGACTTCTTCTAATTTTCCTGCATCTTTCTGAAGTCTTGGTGCCCAGAACTGGACACAGGATTCCAGGTGAGGTCTGAGTGATGAGTATAGAGCAGGGGTCCTCAAACTTTTTCAACAGAGGACCAGTTGAAAGGTGGCGGCAGTGGGTGCAGCAAGGCAGTAGCAGCGGTGAGCGCAGGCCCGCCCGCCCCTGGTCTTGCATAATTAAAAATAGATGTTAAGAGTTATTTGAAGATATTGAAGAGTTACCTTCAATCCTTTCTTCATCTTTGTGTTCATCTCTCTTTCTCTTCCGCCCACCTCTCTTCTATTTCTGTTCCGTATTCCCACTCTGTATATGTATGCAATGGCAGGGGGGAGCCGGCACACACGCAGTTGAGCTGTTGCAATTTGGGCGTGCGCCGGCTCTCTCTCTGCTCGGTTTTAAAGAACACCTGCACTGGCTCAGAGCTTTTGGACTCTCTCAGAGATCGTTTGCTCTGAGCTAGTCCAAAACTTCTGAGGCAGGCCAGATAAATGGGCATGATGGGCCGGATCCGGCCGCAGGCCGTAGTTTAAGGACCCATAGTATGGAGGAACTACTACTTCTCATGATTTTAAACTAATACTTTTGTTAATGCATCCCAAAATAGCATTTGCTCTTTTGGCGGCTGCATCACATTGTTGGCTCATGTTTAGCCTATTGCCCACAATTACTCCGAGATCTTTTTCTTTTTCAGTTCTGTTGAGCCACATATTCCCCATCTTGTATCAATGCATTTGGTTTCTTTTTTTCTAGGTGGAGAACTTGGCACTTGTCCTTATTGAATCTCATTCTGTTGCTTTCAGCCCAGGATTCAAGTTTATCAAGATCACCCTGGATCTTCATTCTGTCTTCTAGAGTGTTTGCTATTCCACCCGGTTTTGTATCATCTGCAAATTTGATTATTGTTCCTTGCACTTTCTCATCTAAATCATTAATAAAGATGTTGAAAAGGACTGGGCCAAGGACTGAACCCCGTAAAAGGAGCCAGACCTCTAGATGGAACCCACTGCAACTCCTTAAACCCAAGCAGCTGGCCAGGGATGATGGGAGTTGTATTCCAACACAACTGGAAGCCATCAGATCCTATGTCTTGGTATCAACAGAAGGCACCTCTTGGTCTGCCTCCATCCTCCCGGTTTATAGCTGCAATTTGCTGGACCAAATGCCAAGTGAAGCAGTTCCTCACTTTGGACTCAAGTGGTGCTTAATGCTTCGTATGCTTAGATCCCCCTCTCCATAGAGAGAACCCTGCGCCCAAGAAAGGGCCTAACCCAAGCAGACCCTGAGGCACAGCAGTGGCATGCTAACATTCCCAGAGCAGAGGGTTTATGTCTGCGCATGCAGATAGTGAAGATCTGAGAGCCTGAAGTGGGACACTCCACGAAAGACTTTTGCTTCCTGCTTTGCCACCTGGTTCTGCATGAGCTGTGCAATGCGATGACTTCTTGTCCTGAAGCAAACAAAGAGAACAAAAGCTCTCTTCAGACACCTCCTGCTTGCCATGACAGGCAGGGTGGAGAAGAGAGGCTGGAACGGTGCCCATCCCAGAAGTGGTGGCCCAAAGGTCTCCTGCTGGGGTGGGGCCACAGTGTTGCCTGTCTCTGGGAGCTCCAGTTCCTCCTTGGAGAAGGATTCTTCCAGCGGGGGTGTGACCTGCTGGTAGGAGCTGGGGATAATGCTGGTAGGAAGGCAGAAGCACTGATGGAGTGAAAGAATCCAGCAACGGTGTCCTGCCCAAGGACCCTCCAAGCTTGGGAGTCAACAGTGGGATCACCCCCACTGGTGATGCTCTTTCCCCCTTTGCATTTCTTCATTCCCACACCCCCACACCCCCATGCACCAGTTCACTCACGTGCACAGCCTCACGGGTAGAGCAGCGAAGGGCTTCACCTGCCCACGGCCTGCTCTGATCAGGAGGGCTGGTCGAAGCTCTCGGCCCTCGAAGGGCTGCTCCTCCAGGTGCCGCTGGCAAGCGAAGGAAAGCTCTCTGAAGGCTGAATAGTCCCAAGCAGCTCTGCAGCAAAGCTTTTTGCAAATATTTTCAGCAATGCCCACTAAATTGCTGCAACTCGCCAAATTCAGTTGCATCCAAAGGACGGCTCTGAATGGCTAAATAGCACCGTGATGTCATCCCATTTATTACGCCATGCTGTAATACAGAGGATCCCGAAGGGGGGATGAGTGAGCTGTCACTGGAAGGAGTGGATTGCAAGAGGCTGTGCTGGGGGAAAGCTGAATGTTCCTGGTCCAACTATTGGGAGTGGGCAGAAAAGGCCACCTCTCTCCAAATCGTTAGTGACGCCCTCCCTGCAAATAAGTAAGTAAGTAAGTAAGTAAAACTAAAAAGGAGTGCGTTCTGCACAGCCCTCTTTGGCAAATTAGTCAAGGAAGCAGCCAAGATGAGCCGGGGGGGAGGGGGAGAGTGGACAAAGGTCACCCAGAGAGCTGGCACCAGGGACAGAACCCAGGTGTCCTCTTCAAGAAGAGCGAACTCTTGCAATTCTGCATTAATGTATCATCCTTTAAAAAAAATGACAGCTGTTGTTTAGCCGCATCTTGCGTTAGGACACAGCACCTCCTGATTGGAGGATCTGGATGATTTATTGTCTTGTCTCTGTCTGTATTATTGGAAAATGACAGGACTACTCAGGTGTAACGTACTTGGTTAGACAATGTTAATAGAGCTGTGTAAATGTTTCAGTCCCAGAATCCTTAGCAACAAGCTACTGCCTTTCATTCCAAGCTTCCCTTGAAAAAGGAGATGCATTTCCCCAACAAGAAAGAAATGCTGATCAGTGCATGTGCGTGCGTGCGTGCGCGTGCGTGCGTGTGCAAAGCACATTCTGGACCTCTGTAATGAAAGCAGTAGAGGGCTGGAATCCGTTGTATTCGCACTGAGAGGCCCCCCTGCACGAAGCACTCACCGCAGGATGCTCAGTGATAGGGTGACCAGGGGGGAGATCACCTTCCACTGTGAGGGAGAGAGAAGAGTCCGCAGATGCTGGCTTGATTGTAACCTCATGCGCATCCTAAATGTGTGTTGCAGCCGCTACAGATATCTCAGACTGGCTCCTCATTGTGGAGGAGGCCAAGAGCGGGGAGGGGACATGTCAATGATTTTTGCATGGGCAGGAACTCTGGGTTATTTTCAGGGGGTAGAAGACCCACGAGGGGTGAGGAGAGCTGCACGTGTGTTTCTTCACCTTCTGCAAGTGTTGGTTTGCTGCCACGATGGACGGGGACGGCCACAGAGCTGCTCTCCTCTGCGCCCAGCAGTGTCCCTGGAATGGCACACTGCTTCCCCAGGGCATGCGTGGGGGTGGGGAAGCATGTGAGACTGCACTTCTGCCTACCTTCTCAAGAAGAGGGATGGGGTAACGTGGCACCCTGCAGCAGCAGGGGGGTGGACCCGATGGCCTTCATGGCCCCTTCCAACTCCACTATTCTATGATTCTATAAATCCATGTTTTTCAAGGAAGGGGAAGACTCCTCACAGCCCATAGTGTAGCTCCTTTGCCACAGGGCTCCAAGGTGCTCTCAGGCTCTCCAGTGACAAAGCCACGTCTCCTCTAAAAGGAAATCCAGTTCCGCTCAGCCACGGTGGCTGTGTGAACTTGCCATATTCTCTTCCTGCAACAACAGCCTCACACAGCTACCTCCTGGTCATGTGTGCATATTGTGTGTGCATTATGTGACTCTGAGCCGGAACATAGCCCCAACCTCTGTAGCTAAGACCCTAGCAGCACCGAGCACATGCGCCCAGAACTTGTGGGGCTGATGGAGCTCCAGCACTTTCATTGACAGGAGAGGTGGCTGAATAAGGCAGCTGGAATCCCAAAACCAGTGGGCTTGGCAAACTTACCAGCTCACAAGCATGGAGCACGCAGAAGAAGCACTCCAGGCTTCTCACCGCACCACTAAGGCCCACTTTGAACCTGCTGGGGTTTTTATGCACAGAAACCCCAGCCTAAAAATAAAACTTCTCAGACCCCACCTGGCTGCTAAGCAACCCCCCCACACACACATACGCCCACCCTGCTGCTTGCACCCAGGATCTGCAGTACATCCAGATACAGTGCATATTAATTAGCTCTGCACCCTCCGTAATCCTTGAGCCACCCACGGACTGCTTAGAAACTTCCAAGAACCGATTAACCCTTCCTGCGTACCCGTTTCCTGCAGAGATTTTCTACCATCCACAAATGATCAAGGACCAGGAGATGGAGCAAGAGGAAGTCGTGGATCTTGCTTGGCCAGAACGCCAGCATGTGCACGCCAAAGCAAAAGCACGCCTGGATATTATGGAAGCCACTTCGTGTAAACCGTACGTCATCCAAACTGCCATTGCGAACTGGCCAGAGAGCTTCAGATATTGCACAGTGCACCATTAAGACTTAGGAGGGGGAGGGGGAGGAGGAGGTCTGAGGTTCCCCTGCTAAAGTGTATTTCTGGTGCAGATCAGCTCTGTGGGGATCCTAAAAGCAATCTGATAAAAAGTTTTGTTAATATATACAAAAACATTAACATTAATGATTTGGTGAGTTTTTACAAGTATATCTAAACATTTAGCAACTTGCCTTCTTAAAAACATATTTTAATGAATAAAGCATTTTTCTTTTAATTACAGAAGGAGACATCACAGTTTTATACATTTAATAACTGTGTGTGAGAAGCTTATATTGTATTCCATTGAAAATGAGTGCATCTGAGCTTTCATATTTTATATACTAGACGGCTGGAGAAGAAATGTGTTTGCTACTGGTTTTTGTCTATTCACTTAGCAACTACAGTGTGGTGTATTTACAGTTGTGTCCATTTGTTCATGTTTGTAAACCTGCATGGATGCAGATAAAACCTATTGTTAACTTTAAAAACTTTCTGTTCTCCCAGATTTGCTGATCTCAGCCCTTTTATTATACCGGCTGTTTGGCTGAGATGGGCTCTTCTTTTGGTTTACCAGAAGACACACCAACATCCTCATGTGGTCCTTGGGAAAGATTTTGGGGTTGCTTTTACTCTGCACAGATCGCATATCTATATCCAATCAGGTCCCTCGCTGGGTACTCTTTTAATATGGTGGTCTTCAACGTGCATTTCTTACTGCCTGTAAATAGTTTTCATTCTGAAAACTAGCTTTGTTTAAATAAAAGCCAAGTGCTAAATTCTGCTATATGTATACTTTTATGGAAAGTTTTAAAACGTTTTCCTTCTACTTCCTTTTCAGTATGGATTATGAATCTAGTCAGATGTGGAATTTTACATATATTGTAGTTTATCTCTTTTCTATGTTTCTATTAAGGATAGGCTGGACATGCACATGGTAGGCATGTCATGGGTGGTGCCGGCTGGAGCTGGGGGTCAGACTAGATGGCCTGGGAGGCCCCGGCTGACTCGCTATGTTTCTGTTTCTATGTTCTGTGTTTCTTGATAGGGTCTTTGGATGAATTTGACTAATTTGACTCTGCTCTAACTGCTGTCACACATGTTGGTGAGACACTGTCCCTGTTTCTACTCTCCCCCTATACCCTGCCTCCTACCCACTTTGCTTCAACCCCAGGAAGTTAACACACTGGCTTTTTTTTGGGGGGGGGGGCTTTCTGCACAAGGCCTCGAACCTCAGACCAAGTCCCTCTGGGGGAATCTGGGGAGACCAGCCCTACTGCCAGAGGACAGGAGCACCACTGCCCCCCCTCAGCTCGCTGGGGCCCCTTGCTAACACCTCCCCCATTCTCCAGGGGCTGGGAGCAATAAGGTGTCCCGCTTGGGGTGCTTGGGACCTCAGCTCCTGGCACACCTGACAAATGGCCTGCGGGAGGCGAAGCCCAAACACCTGGAGCTCGGCCCTCTGCCTGCCCCTGCTGCATTTGGTGTCTCTTCGGACCATTCATATCGCGCCCTTTTCCCCTTGCCAAGCACCTGAGGCCCCTTGCAGTCCCCCTCCCAGCGCCATGGCTGAGCGGGGCCTGGAACCCGGGTCTCCCCCGTCCCCAGCCCAGCACGCCACGCTGGGTCTCCGATTTAAAGATCCCCCTTAAGGCTGAAGAGCCGGAAGAGCTGCTGCCTGGATGGCGCAGTCTGCACTGGACTCTTCCCACTTAACCATGCCAAGTGCTAGCAGTGATCATGATGTCTACATGTGCATGGTTTCCTGTGCATTAGCATATGCAGTGTCACACAATCACATTCCATCTGTCCCTTTCCTCTGTCCCTTTTGGTGGAATTCATGAGTGGTTCTCCGGCCGGAAGCCTTTGGGGCCAGGAGCAAGAGCCCCTCCTTGGTGAGGAGCCGCCACGCCACGGTTGGTGTCCAGCAAGCAAGCGAGCCGGCTTGGACGGCTGCTGCAGTTGAATTTGTTGTAATGTAGTTTGTGGGGGGAGATTGGGGGGGGCTGAGCGGTTGTTTTGACTGATGCGTTAATGTGTGAAATTTACACAGCTGCCCGGCATTTCCCAGCTGCCGATCTATACTCTGCCTGCCCAAGAAGTCTGGTCCAGCCTGGCCCTAAGCAGGAGCGGTGCAGTGGCTGGGAGGCTCCCTGTCCTTGGCCCGGCGGGGAGCGGCCATCCCGTGGCATTAGGATGGCCCTGTGTGCTGACTGTGCGAGGTGGCAGGGCGGCCCAGGCGAGGGGAATGGTCTCTGGAGGGGCATGGGGGGGGCTTGGGGACCCTGCAGGGGGTATCCCTGCGGTCCTCTTCCAGTTGGCAAGCGCATCCCAGTGGGGGGTCAGAATCATGAGGACGGGGGCCTGGAATCATCCATTTGGAGGCCCAGGTCTCTGGGAGGCCACCCGCCCCACCGCCCTCCGTGGGCTCCAGCCGATATAAAGGCGCGGGGGCCCTGGGGACCTCCGTGGCCTGCCTCACGGTCCACTGCTCCCCCATTCTTCTGCTGGAGGGTCTCCTCTGAAATTAAATGCCCTCCTCTGCCTGCCCATACGGTCCTTTTGAGAAATAGGGGTGCCCTGGGGGTGGGCAGGATCCTGCAAGGACACACAGGGAACTCCTTCAGAGCCAGTGTGCGGCAATGGTTGCAAGTGCGGGACTCAGGAGACCCGGGTTCGAGCCCCCACTAGGCCCTGGCGTGAACTGGGGGACTTTGGACAGGTCACAAACTCTCAGTCCAACCCACCTTGCAGGGTTGCTGTTGTTGTGGGGATAAGATGGAGAGCAGGAGAATTATGTAGCCACCTTGAGTTCCTTGGAAGGAAGACAGGCTACATATTAATAACAACAACAACAACAACAACAAATCAATAATTTATTTAAAGCCAGTGTGGTGTAGTGGTTAAGAGCACGGGACTGGGACTCAGGCGATCTGGGTTCGAGTCCCCGCTTGGCCATGGAGCCAACTGGGTGACTTGGGGCCAGTCACAGACTCTCAGCCCAACCTACCTCACAGGGTTGTTGTTGTGGGGATGAGGAGAGATGATGTAAGCTGCCTTGAGCCCTTTATAGGAAAAAGGCAGGCTATAAATCGAAAAATAAAATAAATAAATAAATAAAAATTTTACATAAAATACTATTTGGTGTTAGGGCTAGAGAATTCTCTCTCTCCTTCAACTTTTGCTGTTATAGAAAATAAAATCCTGAAATATTTTATTCTCTGGGTGGTTAGCAAGGTTACAATTTTTAAAATGCATTATAAGATGGATTACATGAAAATAAAAGGCATTTCAGGTGGTTTCCTTGTTCTCCCAGTGAGCTACAGCCTCTCCTCTTGTTTTTCAGAAAAATGACCCCAGAGCTAAACAGCGGAAGGTCATCCTGCCTCCTGCGCACCACCAGTCAAATGGCAACCCGTCTGTATACTCACACGTGACTGTGCGTTCAGGTGCATGTATAAATTAAGCATATTTAGAAAAGGAACTCCTTTTTTGCATAACTTGATCTGCTCTTTTTAAAACCCTTCTGTATAATTATAACTCTGCTTCTCCTAATGATGGGCAAAATCTCATGCACCATTGGAACTCAAAACTGTATGTCATGTAAAACAGAAAACAAGAACGAAGCACCGACTGTATATTGGAGGAAGCTGGCGTGGGGAAGCTTTCTCCCAGTGGTAAAGGCTGCCCATTTAATCACGGGTTAATTGCTATGAACTGAGCATCAGGGTGGTGGGGGTGGAGCTGGGGGGGGTGGTAAAACTTGTAGGCCAGCTCTGGCATGAGAGGATGGATAAATAAATAATGTATTGTCTTTCAAAGCCACTGTGTGCAAGTTACAAGGTAACAGTAATTACTCTTTTTGGAGATGCAATTACTGGGCAATGTGGTGGAACATGTAATTTCAGAATATTGACACAAGCCCTCTCCCAAGAAGCAGCCTCACACCCAGGGAAGACGGGGCCGGACTCTCGTGTCTTGTGCAAAGGCAGCCAGAAATCAAGAGCCCCTGCTGCTTTGGAACAAGCTCCTGGAGGGAAGCTCATCTGTGCTTCGCTGCGGTTACAGATGAAGTGAAATGGTCCGGACACAACGTCTGCCTGAGAGATGGCTCCAGAATACACTTACGGAATTCACTGCCACAAGATTGAAAGATGGCACCTACCTGGATGGCTTTGGCAATGGGTAATGTCAGTCTTCCCCAGCCTGGCTGGGGCTGCCCGCACCTCTCGTGCGCATGGGCTGGGGAAGCCTGGGCGGCAACCAGGTCCCTCCTCAGCTGTCAAAGCAGTTGCCCTCTGCCCATTAGCTACCTGGGGACCAGAGGACCAAGTGGGGATGCGGCGGCTGATGTGCCTTGCCGTGGACTGTCCAGAAGCCTTTCACCGAGCACTGTGGAAGCAGCACCCCAAGCTGGGTGTTGGTCTGCACCAGCCAGGAGATTCCGGTGCTCTTCTGCTCCGTGCAGAAGAACTGTATGAAGATGGCTCTCTGATACTCGGTAATGTACAATTAAAACCAAGTCTGCAAACCTAAAGGAGTGTAAGTTCTCAACTCTTAAATGTTTTATAGCGAACCCCAGGGGTGACCATCTGCTAGTGGAGGCTTCTCAGGGACTCTGATTGGTATTTGGATTGAACAGTGGTTTTAAGATGTGAACCTCCCTCACTTCTGGGGTGTAATTGCTGATCTCTTCTCCAATTACATCTTAGTGGGAGTGGAAAGAGATGAAAGCTCTCGGTGCCACTCTTTGCAGCTGCGGCGTGCAAACAGCCACGCAGAAGCTTCCAGAGGACAGGGCCATGTGCCAAAAAGGAGCCGTTTGGTGCAAGCGCAGCCTTAGAACCAGGACAGGCATCAGGGGGCAGCCTTGTTGGGACCCTGCTGAGCTCCACATCCTGAAGAGGGCCCACTGCCCCTCACAGTGGCCTCTTGGCTTTGTTCTTTCTCCTTGCTTCTGTTGGTGGTTTGCTGGCCTTCTCAAGATCATCCCTGCTTATCTCCCTCCTGCCTAATCCAAACAAGATTCTGCCATCTTGTCTCTAAATGCAAGACTTCTTTCCAAAGAAAGGAGGAGAGGAGGAGGAAGAGGAGGAGGAGGGAGGGAGGGAGGGAGGAAGAAGAGGACAATGATGGGGAGGATGGAGGAGGCAGAGGAGGGAACAAGATTGCAGTAAGAGAACTGCCAACACAAGGTGAGAATTTTGCAAAGGGGAAGGACTGGCGTATCCAGGGGGCAAAATCCACTCTGGGGCTTTGGCATTTTAGCAGCGTGACTGATGGTTTTGACAGCAAAGCTGTTGACCCAATCAGGCTTGATCACTCGTGGCCATTCATCTTATTGACTTGGCAAAGCACTCGCCTTCTCCAGCAAAGCGGGGGGGAGGGAGGTGGGACGCAACATATTAAGAGCAGAAATGGTTTCGCCGCCAGGAGCTGGAAGGAGCACGCTACGTGAATCAGTCATCCTTTTCTCAGGGGGAAATAACCAAACAAGCCCAATTAATCCAACATGTTTGTACTTCCACAAATGTTTTGTTACTAATAATATTTCAGCAGAACTCATCCATCCTGCAGATGTCCACGGGCTCCCTGAGATTCACAAATGCTTCAGACTCGGGAACACACAGCCAGAGCTGCGCTTACCCTGGGGTTATGAGATGCTGAGAGCAAACTCGCAGCCAGTTTTAGCACTGTGGCTACATGAAGACGTCACCTCTTGATGAACTCTGGGAGACAGATTTTGCTGGAGCCTTGCAAGCAGCTCTTCAGAGCGGGGCCTCGAGGCGCTAAGCCCCGGCGCCGGGAACAGAAGAGACCATCACTCTTGGCGCACTTTCTGGGGTCAGGGTTGCACCGACTCCTCGGATGTGGACTGTGATGGCTGGGAGTGGGGAGTGCGGGGATCGAGCTGGTGGAGGAGGGCGAGGTTACTTCAGGGCCACCAGCCGCAGGAGCTCAGGGTTTGGAAGGGAAGGGAGGGGACCCAGGAGAGCAGGAAGATGGGCCTGTCCTTGGTTGGCCCCGGATCCCGCGATGCGAGGGGATCGAGCACCTGCGAGGAGGCCTGCCCTTCTCCGGAGGGCCCCGCCTTGCGGGCGGAGCATGGGGTCCCTGCAAAGGAGGGCTTGCAGACGTGGTCTCAGCTAGCCACTTTGCTCACACGCGGAGACTTGTCTGCTTGTGGCTGTAGCTCGTTAGCTGCGGATTGGAAACCAAGAGCTGTTTTGCAAAGAGACTGTCTGCTGCTTGGATTGAATAAGGGGAGGCCCAGCTGCCAACTGCTGCGATACTAGCAGGATAACCTGGAGTAGAGTTGAAATCCGAAGAAAATTCAGAGCTTGCACAAAGCATCTGTCAGATTTTCAGACAAGCAAAACAAAGGTTGATTAACCAGCATGATTTCTAGAGGGGTTTTGCACAGACATCAGAAGTGGCCTTGTCTCCTGAAAAAGTGAAGGCTGAACTAGTCATTATCTTGTCAAGTGCATGCCCCAAAATTGGCGTTCTCTGCAGTCAATTCCGCTCTGAAATTGCCCCCAGGCGGCATAGGATGGAAGGGCTGGGCGCCCCTCTTGCCCATTCATTCTCCCCTGCCAGGGTCACCGCGACCCGCCCTGGCATTTTGTTGGAAGCAGGGCGCTGGCTGCAGGCGTGCAGGTAACATTCAGCGCCTGTGGCAATTGCCCCTTGTCCGTGCTGTGCCTGTGTGCTTAGTCCCAGTGTGCGTGCATCTGTGCACACAAGTGTGTGTGCATGCCTAGTAAGGAAAACATTTCCCTTGCCCCGATGCACCCCGGCTACCACTGGGGCATGAAGAAGGTAAATGAAGTCTGGTAAGGAAGAAGTCTGGAAGTGGGGGGAGGGGCAACTTTTCTCCAAAGAGGGTCCAGCCTGTCAGGACCACGAGGCTCACCTCGTCTTTGCAGGAGTCACTCCGAGCCCCACAGCCGTGTCATTCACAAGCCAGAGCTGTTGGCTTTTAGCCTTGTTTTCCACCTGCCCACCAGAAAGAGCTGACCTGGTGCAGGCCTGGCATCCGTTCTAGCCCCTCCGGATGATGAGAAACTCACTACAAGTTCTTCTCAACAGTGGGGGAAATCAGAGGCCAGCGTGGCAGCTTCTATTTTGGAAAAAGCACAAAGGGATTTTGAAGGAGGACCGGAGGAGTTATGTCCAGCAAAATGTTCACAGGAATACCGGTAGGGAAACAAGAAGGAGGCGTAGGGTTGCTCCACCAGGCCCGTTTAGAAAGTAACGCTTTCCTCTTCCCTCTCCTTCTCTAGTCCCTTGTGTGCCATGCCTCCCCCCACCTTCCACCTTTTAGCCTATAAGCCTGTGGGACAAGCTTCTTTTACTGAGTATTTGCAAACTCCTCCAGGACTGGGAAAAAATACTTCATATCCCTGCTTTTCATCCAAGGGGGAAAATGGTAGAGTTGCCAGGCTGTGCTATGCATTATCCATATCTTACCAGCTTTGGATAGCCTCCCGGGCCATCTAGTCTGACCTCCAGAAAACCCAGGATGGAGTGCCGAGGCAAAAGGGGGATTCATACTGAGGAGAAACAGCTGTGCAGTTTGGAGGGGAAGCAAAGAGCGGTTTCTCAAACCGGGAAATGCACTAAGGCATCATGCATACACCGGCGTGCCAACCGCACTCCCTTTTAGTCCAGGTTCTTGCTCAGTAGCCAGCCTGGGTTTTGCACATACTTCAGAATGAAAACACAAAGCAAGAAAAATACAGTGTCAACAGAAAGGAAAATCAAGTTAGGTACAATAATAGGAAAATAAGCACTAATTAAACACACTGCCAACAACTGATTTGTATACTAAAAATCACGGTGGGAGCAATCCCACGGCCTCTGGATGGCACCGGAGGGGCTGCAGGGCGCCTCAGATTCCCTGTCTGCAGCGGGAGAGCGCCAGCCCCACAACTGGGCCCTGGAGATCGCCCCCACCCCCCGCCTGCTCACAGCTGCTGAGGAAGGCACTGTGAGCTGTTCTCTGGGGTTGGGAAAGCAGCCTCGGTGAGCAGGAAAGGGGGCCCTTCGGGGAAGGGAGCATGGGGGCCAGGAGATTCGAGTGTTGCGCTTGCTGTGCACCGCGGGGCACTGCCCAAAGGGCTTTGGCTGCACAGCAGTTACGGGCTGGAGGCGAGCACCTTCTTCACGCCCCTCCCGGCCTCCTCCCCTGCCAGCCAAGATGACCTGGGCAGAGGCGTTCTCACGGGCACCAGCAGCAGGAAGCCCTCAGCACAGGGCACAACAGCCATTGCAGAGGAAAGGGAATGTCCGCTGGCCACGGTAGCATCCTTTGCCTTCAAAGAACCGTGGGGTGTTTCATCGGCATGTGGCTAAGAGCTGCTGAGGAGCGCAGAGGCGGGTGAAAGGCAAGCACAGGAGCGCTCTCCCAAGAAGCGCCCGATCCCAGGGGACCTCTCTTCTCGAGAACCAATCTACCAGATTCAATTGCCAGGCTTCCCGAGTTCTGTAAAGTGAAAGAAAGTGGGTCAAGGCAATCTGTGAGAAGATGCACCCCCTCCGTGTTTTGTGTGGGTAAGGAGGGACAGCTAGAGACATGGCAAATCTGAGAACATGATGGAATACTTGTGAGATAACAAAGCTGTTTTGCTTGTGTCCTAGAAACAACGCACAAGATGGTAAATAGGAGTGAATCACAAACAGGGGGAAGTGACTGACAAATGATGCATTTTTTAAAAATCTGCTCAGCAAAGGCCTTGTGTGTAAGCAGATGTCTTGGGAGGTGGGCAGGGAGGGGGCTTGCATGAGTAATTCTGTACATTTTTAATGGCAGGCTGTGAAGAAGTGCCCATCTCTATGGACAGTTTTTCTGCCGTGCATCTTCGTGCGGGATCTTGGCAGGCCAGAGGGCTGGTCTGGTGTGGTTCGAGGCCTGTGCAGGGGGCAAGGCACGTCCTCTGCTCAGCCCCCTGGGCTCCAGCTCGCCTTCCCTTGCTCTGAGCCTGCCTCATGCCAAGCATGCGCATGGGCATCCCACGGGAAATGAGTCCAGGCGAGTCCACAAGGATGGCTAGCACACACGCCACGCGTGTGCCCACATGTACAAGTGGACCTCTGCTTCCGCAAGTGTGATTTGCAGGTTTTGTGTACTTTGTGCAACGGAGTGTGTGCTGTGCTTACTCTGTGTGGATGATTACAGACTTTGTGCAAAGAAGCAGCTAGAGTTCCGGAGCATTTGTGGACCCGACGTCAGCTCATCTCGCTTCCAGGCCAAGGGAAAGAAATCTGGTGAGCGTCCTACTTGAGCCAGACTGACCTGATGGTTCAGCCACGTACTTGGGCTGATACGGGGTTGCATCCTTCCTGTGGTTTTGCTCGACACTGGATTGATGCTGGGTGGAACCCGTTTTTCATGCATCCAAGTGGAATATCCAAGACCCTTATCCACCTCAGTGAATTCATGACACTTCAGTCTTGGAAGTGGAAGAGCGCAGGTAATTGACTGGAGGAGCAGCTGGCAAAATCTTCGAATCTGAACCTTCAGTCTGGTGTACATGAATGTGCCCATTAACTGTCACATTTCTGAGTGAATAGGAAGGGTTCCAGAAGTGCTTCTGCAAGTTTCGATCTTACTAGAATTCAAGATCTTCCAACAACGAGGTTGGCAGCAGATTTAGAACAGACGTAAGAACATACTTCCATATGCCAGTGGTGCTGAACGTCTAACACTCCGATGGCCAAAGGAGCTCTCAGGGGCCGGATTTTAGAGGTGGGCATGGCTCGAAGCAAAAGGGGCAGACTCAAATGACCCCATTACCAGCTTATTTTAGTTTAAAGCTCTTTCTTTCTGCCAGTGACTGAGTGTTAGAAGTGGCGATTCGACCTTTTAGAAGGGAGGTGGGAGGGGACATGCAAAAGCCAGGACACCATCCAAAGGACTGATGCTTTGGGAGTGGGAAGAAGCCTTTGGGGGAAGCTGACTGGGCGAGAGAGTTCACCATTCTCTCCAAATTGTACCTTGTGATCCTATGGAATTTGGCACTACAAGATGCAATGAACTGTCCCTTTACGCAGCCTCAGAAGGACCAGGGCCCACCAGGGGTCCTTTGCTCCATCCAAAGGATCGTCTACAGCCTTAATTGTGTGGAGGGCCATTCTGTTTGTGTGGGCACCCCCAAATCCTCCACACAGCCCTGTGACTGCCTGCATTTGAGCCTGTGGACCTGAGCCCAGCGTCCTCTGGAATGGGGCTCCATCAAACTCCCTTCCCTACACACCCAATTTCCTGCATATCATCCCTGATCCAAGCGCTCTCCTCCTGTGAACGGGATTTTCTCTTTCTGCCACATGTCATTAGGGTTCTATTTATGTTCGATTTATTGGATTTGCATAACTGAACAGTGAATGCTAGAGGGGGAGAGGTTGCCTGACCTCCGTTCCTGCGCCACACACGAAAGCTCCTCCTGTGCCCTCTGGTGCAGCGGGCGAGGAAAGGGCTTGTTTTCGGGAGGATGCTTTCCGCCAGAGCGTGTTCTTTCCCATCGCTCCAGTGGCGAGGGGGTGGCATTCGGAGCCACCTGCTGGCTTCCACAACTTTGGAAAGGCTGGGCAAATTTCAAGAACATGGCGGGTCCACTTCCAGAGCAGTTCTGCCTGTTGCAGGTCGCAGCACTGGGGACTCCCAGCCCAGCAAGAGAAATGCCCGGACACGGGCGGTGAGGACTCAGAAGCAGAGACCTGGTGGAAGTTCCCAGGTCCTGTCTCTGGCAGGGGGCAGAGGGAAGGAGAAGCCCCTTCCTGGCCTGGTGCCCCCAGAGCTACTGTGACTCCGTACAGACACACCAGGCCGAGTGGACAAACGGTCTGGTCTGGTGCCCGGCAGTTACAATGGGTGGCTTGAGAACGAGCTAACTTTGACCCTTGGGAGCACGACTATGGTTTGCAAGGGTGCAGGAACTGAGGGCAAACCGCCGACTTTTTTATGGGTGCCTTGCAGAGTGTGGTGAGTTGGGAGAACCTGGAGGAGGTTCCCCAGTGGGATGCCCCCATGAAGCTGCCCGTTCCTGGCCTGCCATCAGGGTGGGGCCGAACTGTTGGGAACTAATTAGCCATTGCTCTGCCTGAAGGCTTCTTGTGTCAAGCTGATGTGTCTGTTTGCCAGACAATCAGCTCAGTCTAGTGGTTCCTTGTGGCGCCCAGCTCTGCTGAAGAAGTGGGATGAGATTTCTTGTCTACACTTATCCTTGAGCAGAGCTGTGAGAAAGGCTCTGCTGGGTAAGTGTGGAGTCCTAGTCAGACCTCACCTGGAATGCTGCGTCCAGTTGTGGGCACCAAGATTTAAGGAAGATGCAGGAAAATTAGAAAGGGTCCAGAGGAGGGCAACAAAATGATCCAGGGTTGGAAAATATTGCCCTATGAGGGAGTGTTCAGCCTTAAGAAGAGAAGGCTGGGGAGTGGGGGGCATGATATCCCTCAATAAGCACCTCAAAGGCTGCCACAAAGAGGAAGGTCGAGATCTCTTCTGGCTGATGCCAGAGTGCAGGACACGGAATAATCAGTTCAAGCTGCAGCAACCCAGATTCAGGCTGGACATCAGGAAAAGCCTCCTCACAGTCAGAGCAATGCGACAGTGGAAGAGCTGGCTGGAGAGGTGGTGGGCGCTCCCACAGTGGAGGGATTCAGAAAGAAGCTGGACAGCCCTCTGAGCAGGATGGTTGACTTGGTGTCCGTCGCTGAGCAGGGGCTGGACCCAATGGCCATCATGGCCCCTTCCAACTCTAGCATTCTATGAGTCTATGGTCTAGTCCTGCTCCAGCACTGGCCAGCCAGACGCCCTGGGGGCCCAGCGGCACATGGAAGATGCCCCCTTCCCAGAGATGCCTCTGCAGCGGCTACAGCAGCTGCCTACATTTATTGATTTACATGCATTTGCAGGCCGCCTGTCATTGCAAGGCGCCCACATGGCGGGTGCTGCCTGGAATCTCCGTGCGAACGTGCCACTTCCTGCTAGAACCGGCCGAGTGGCCAGCTGCTCCAGGCGCTCGCCAGCTCGTGCGCTGAGTGCCGGGGCTCAGGGTGGGGGGCGTCTGCATGGGCTCTCACCCTCACAGGAGCCCAGGGGCCAGCCATGCCGAGAACAGGCAAGGGCAACGAGCGCGTGCGGGTGAGGAGGCAACCTGCAGAAGCCGCGCGGCCTCAGAGCCCTCCAGATCCCGAAAAGCGTGCTAAGCTTGGCCTGCAGGCCCTTCCTCCCTGGCCCAGAGGGCAGGGAGGCCACGAGGGCTGCAATGGCAGAGGGGGAGAAGCTCCCAAGCCCTCCCTGCAGGGCAGCCTGCAATGGTTTGGGCATGCCAGGTCTTGTTGGAAGCTGGATTTGCCTGATGTGGGGCCCAGCCAGGGCCTCTTCCTCCCAGGCACACGGACATCCCTTCTGCTTTGAAGGGAGCAGGCCCTTGTTTTGTGTGTGCCCTGGGAAGGGGACCGCTGCCCCCCCCCCCGCGCTGTTGCCTGAACTGGGTGGGGAGGCCTGGGTGCCAAAGAGAAGGGAGCCATGTGTGGGACGCAGAGCTGGGAGGGGGTGTGGCTCACCCCAGGCACAGAGCTCCAAGGGAGGATGAAGGCGACGCATGGAGCCCCATGCGGATAACTGGATGTTCCGGATTTGTTAAAGGGTGTGTTTTATTTATATTACATGATGCCAGCTGGAGGCTGTGTGAATTTCAATAATTAGGCGTTTCATACACCTGCAGTTTGGACAAGTGTGCGTGTGCATGAGTGTGTGTTCTATTGTAATATATTTTACAGAAAACCTAATTCCAAAGAGTTGTGAAGAGGGGAGGGAAATAACATTATCCGAGCTAATTTTGCTGCATGTTCGGGTTTGAATTGAATCTCTGTTCCAGCCTCCCACGTTCCAGATGGGAGCTTTGAAAGCAACGTAGCAAGGTGGAGTGTAAATGCATCGCGGCCCAGAGACACAGAGAGACGGAGCGAGCCAGACAGGAAATGTGTGTGCTGAGAAATTGAATTTTTATCTGTTTCTATGTAGATTGCGTTTATTCATGTGCCAGCTATTCATCTCCTCCTGCATCGCCCGATTTCTCTTTACAGAATTACTTTCCTCCTTTGCCCTAATTTTGTTTATACAGATAGCAGCTGCTTTCTCCCATTTCAGCAGTTAAAAAAATCTTAAATGATGTGCTATATATCCCCGTTAGAAGTTTCAGCTGCTGCCCAGTGTACATTAGCTTCTTGCTCCAACTGGCTGCTTTTCCATCGCAAGGAAATGAATGTTTTCTTGCCTGTTCTTACGGAAAGGGCTTCTGCTGGTTTAGCAAGCTCAGAATTGTTTCTCCAGCAGATGTACCAGAGGAATCATGGCCGGCGGAAGGCTGTGGCTGCTTTGTGCTTCGTTCCAGTTCATTCCGCTGATCCTGCCTTTCATAAGGGTAGGTCTCAGCATCTAGGTGGGGACCGGAGTGCCAGTGGGAGGCAGAGGCTAACGTGCTGACAGTGTGCTGAGGCTTCCTTGGTTGAGGAAGGCGTGTGTTCTGGCAATGCCTTATCCAAACGAAAATCAAAATTCTCACCGTCAAAACTGAACAGGTATCGCTGTTTCCAGGAAGGAGAGAACTGTCTATGCGCACGCATGTGCTGTCTGTTTATGTTTGTTTGCATTTGTGCTTTGCATCATGTGCAATATTGGATTTTTGAGAAGCGATCCCATGGCTCCTAGACATTGGGAGCCATAGGAAGATTCAGGTTCCCAGATCCAAGGCTGGAAACAGGATGCGACCCTGGAGCCAGGCATCCGTGCTCCACAGAGAGAGAGGATGCAGACGGAAGCACAGCAGTGGCCTCTCCGGGGTTGGGAGTGTGACTGCAGAGAAGGGGTAAGGGGGAATTTGGGGGCAGAGGGAAGGAAGGAGACGGGGCCACCGGGATAAGGGGCAGCTGGACAGTGTGGCTCCAAGGTGCTCCTGCTAGAAGGCTGAATGCCGCCATCGTGTCAGCCAGGGGGGCAGAGGCAGAACTCGGCACTGCCCTTTCTCCCACCCTGTTGGATGTCCGCAAGCCTCTGCGTCTGGGCATTTATGAGCATCAAGCGGCAACTGGTAGGATGACATCCTTCATCTTTGTAAATCGCCCGAGAGCTTGGCCTATTGGGCTTTGCAGAAATGTAAGAAATGCAACAAAATGAAAACTTTACAGCTGCCGGTGGTATCGCTGGCAAGGAAAGCATGAAAACAAGTGTCCAACCCACTCAAAGAAGAGGCCGCCGCCCTGGTCCAGTGCCACAAACCTGGCTGGCTACACAAGATGCCGCAGCCCCGTGCAAGTGCCCAGCGGGACCACTGCCCAGAGGGTTCCGGGGCTTGTGGTGGAACATGGGCTGGCCAGGCTCAGCATATCACGGTGTGTGACGGGGAGCAACGGCATCACCAGTGTGGGTGCACGCAGAGGGAAAGCTGTGTTTGCCTCCATGGGGTGACACAAAGCGAGCAAGGTTTTGCCAGTGCCCCTGGAGCGTGGAGCTGAAGGGCCCTCTGTGAACAGGCTGTGCTCAGGCCACTGAGAAGCCTGGCATCCCTGTGGCTAACTCGTTATTTTGGAAGCAGAGTCCCTGCCTATCCCACTGGTTCCAGGGGTGGCCAGAGAAGGCCAAGGGTCTTGCGGAACCAGCTCGTCGGGTCAACGTGATGCAGCCCTGCTATCTGCAGGGGCTCTGCCATCACCTGCCACCCCCTCGGACTTTTCGGCTCCACCCGCCTCACACCAGCCGGAGGGGAATTAATTCCCCCGGCAATGAGATGCTGTTCTGAGCTGTCTCTCTTGTAATGCAAAGTATTTGGGGGTGGCTTGTTCATGAGTGGGCAATTAAGGCCCATTAGCTTTACAAGCCCTGCTCCTGATGGAGGTGCAAACCGCTGGAACTGGTATATTGCCTTAGTGAGAAAATATTTCTCGGCATCGTTGGGGGAAGCGCGGCAGGGGAATCGTGCGCGGGCGGCCCTTGGAGACGCGCTGCACGCCCCGTTTGCGTTCTTGCGCAGCCCCGCACTCCTTCAGCCAAGGCCCGGCGCGCCTCATGGGCTCTGCTCGGAAAGAGACAGAGCGCCCTTTTGGGGCGCTTCCCATGCTTGCCTTGCGTTTCAGATTCACCACCACATTTTGCTTCCTCCCATTTTAGGTTGCAGCCTGACTTTTGGCTCACTGGAATGAGAAAGCTGTGCATTTTTCAAAAGTTGTGGGTTTTTTTCCCCAAATGGTACATTTTTAGAGTTGAGCATTTTGTGAATGTGAACACAAGTTCGGGGATCTGCGAACCCGTCTGGAAAACACGCGTTCCCATTCACAAAGCACTTTGGACTGTTTTGCAGCCTGCAACAAAACCCTCCGCCACCCTAGCCCACGCAGGCAGGTCCCGTGGAGGCACCTTGCCAGACTGAAGAGGGGGAGGAGACGAGGTGGAGCGCACGATACTGAGGAACCACCAGGATGCAGCTTGGAGACAGCCGCTTGGCGGCCTGTGGGTTCAATTCTTTCATTTTATTAATGTTTGCATTACAATATATGCTGCCTTCCCTTTCGCAGAGCCTAGTGAGCTACACTCCATTCTCGTCCCCCTCTCCATTCTATCCCCTCAACAACCCTGCGAGGTAGGCTGGGGCTGAGACTCAGTCTTCGAGAGCTCAAACAGAGATTCATAGCCAAGTGGGGACTTGACCCCGGTCCCTGCTCCATGCTCTGCTTCACCACATTGGATCTGGTGTGCAGACGCCTTTGCAGGCACGGTGGCCTCGCGAGCGAGCGCACCAGAAGCAGTGCAGCCACAGCGCGATAACTGGGTGCAGTGTGCGCACATCCATTTTGCCCCTCCACCATCGCCTCATTCTTGGGAGGCAGCCGCTCAGATAAGTGCTTTGTATTTCTGCAAAGAACAAATATAATTACAGCCAGGAGAAACCAGAAAGAAATTGCCGTCACTGGGATCCTGCAAGTTTTTATCTGCCAGCTTTTTGTTTTTTAAAGCAAAGGAACATTAATTCCCTCATGGCATGCTATTGTTAATCCTGCAGCACGGCCATTATGGGCCTCGAGGCAGAGTGTCTTTCTCTGTGGCGTTACGGAAGACTTGGCCAGAGAAATTTCTTTTGCAAATACCTTCCCAGAAAAGAAGGCAGAGTGGAGGGAGTTGTGTGTGTGTGTGTGTGTGTCAGTGGGGTACTTCTCCAAAGCTGGCACATGGTACACATTTTTCTTCTGATTTACAGGCAGAAATCAAAGAAAACGGCTTCAAGGCTGACTTGCTTCTTCTCTTCTAAGTAGTGGGCAGCTTAAAACAATACTGGGCTCCCAGGCAACCAGATCCACTCGATGAGTCAACCTGGGGAATGCGTTGCTTTTCATGTCTTTAAGGACAATTGTGATCACTGCTTCTCCTAGGGTCTTCAGCCTGACACAGGACTGGCAGAACAATGACCAGAGCTGAACCTAGAGGCAGATGCATTCGAAGTCACCTGGGGTATGCTATATTTGTGTCCCACTGGGGTGTTGTATGTTCAAATTTCCAGCTAGTCTCCAACTGGGGATGTGCGAAACACCACAGTAGCATTTTTGCTGGCATTGTTAAAATGCTTTTGACACTCCCCGAAAAACCCTTAGATGTCTTGCTGAGGGAAGAACACCTACATATGCTTGGAAGCTCCCTTGAGGTCAGGGGTGGAAAACTGCAAGGGAGTTCGGGGCTAGTTGGGGCCCCTGGAGACCCTTTGTGGGCCATGCGCCTCCTGGCACCCAGCGGAATTCCGCCCGCTTCCTATAGCAGTGCTGCCCCGTGGCCAATGGCTACTGAGCTCTGATGAATGCAAATGCAGCTTGTTGTCAAGCCAAAGTGGGCCTTTTCAGTGCTTGGGATGGCATCATCGCCGTCGTCGTCGTCATGCTGCACGTTTTGCTGGTGGAAGTCAAAGACCCGTGGGAGTTCACCGCCACTGCTTTGGGTGACGCTTAAGGATCAGCTCAGGCTCCCTTGACTAGGGCTGGCCCAGTGTCTTCATGATGCTCTTGGCCAGTCAGGCGGCAAGTGACATGCGCAATGGCTGGAAATGCACAGGAGGAGTGCTGTGTCCTTGCCATAGCATTCGGAGGTGCACTAAGTGTTCCCTGCCTCCCCCCCCCCCCGGCCGCCCCATTTTTGGGGCAAATGTATGAAGCGGGTCAGGCTGGAGAGCAGCTTGCTCAAAGCTACCTGGCCGCCTCAGTGCAAAATACTCACCTGCAGAGCTGCAATGCGCAGACCTCTAAAAGCTGTTGCTGGAATTGCAGGCATTGCCCCCCAGCCCTGATCATGTAGCATGACCCCCCCCCCCATGTTTGCAACTTTCCCCTGCGGCCTCTGCAAGAACTATATCTGTGGTGTTCATGGAATAAGCACCTGGGCGTCTTTAAAACACGCACAGAGAACGTGATCCAACGCAATATTGCGGAGCCCCAAATAATCTCTCCCTTAAAATAAAGCCCAATATGTTTCTCACCTGTTCTATTTTAGACCGCTCATCCCTAATGATCCATATGCCGTCTGGTCTGCTACACGGCTCCGTTTCAGACTGGCTGCTGGGCACTTGCCGATAGCGAAGGTCTGCACTTCTTCAGTGACTCTTTTCTAAGCCCCTGATCCTTATGCTAGTTCTCCCTGTACATGCAGCTATGGGAAGGCAGCGTGCTTGCTTCGGGATGGCCTTACCTGTCGTCTCCTTGGGTAAGAGGTGAGTCCTTTCTCTGCCTTTGCTAGCAGCTATGGATGAAACATAGAAACAGAGCGAGTCAGAAGGGGTCTCCCGGGTCATCTAGTCTGACCTCCGGCACCAGCCGGCTCCGCTCACGACATGCCCACCATGTGCATGTCCAGCCTGTCTTTGAACACCCGCACCGATGAGGCCTCAACCACCTCCCGTGGAAGCCCATGTGATACCCCAGGGGTTCTAATTGTCAAGAAGTGCTTTCTGGCATCCAAATTGAACCTGCGTTTCCTGAGCTTTGCTCCACTGGAATGCATCTTGCCCTTCTCTGCAGGGGAGAACAGGTCTCTACCCATCTGCATGTGACATCCCCTCACATACCTGTCTGTCGCCAACATATCCCCTCTGAGTCTCCTGCTCTCCAGGCTGAAGAGACCCAGTTCCCTCCAGTGAGGCAGTTTCCAGGGGTCTGGGGAGAGTGGGCTGTCCCTTGCAGGGCTGTTTTGCCCCCTCTCCTTAGGGGGAAATGCCTGGCCTTTTGCCCACAAGAATTCCAGTGCGCACCCTTCTCTCATGCTGGCCAGCCCAGGACACTTGGTCCTTCTTCCTGACTCCAAGCTTGCCCCGCATGGCCCATGGCGTGAAAGCCCCTTCTGGCCTGGGGGCATATGGTTACAGGGCTAATGCCAACCCCTTTTGATTTTCCCGACATTTTGAGATGTAATTGTTGTTTTAATCGGATTTTATTTGAGGATGTGATGCTGTGCTTCTTACTGTACCACCATCCTGAGACTTCTGTGAGAGGACAGGATAAAAAAGTATCATATTGATAATAAATAATTATCAATAATGCAATCATAGAATCATTGTTGGCTCATGTTTAGCCTGTTGTCCACAATTACTCCGAGATATTTTTCTTTTTCAGTTCTGTTGAGCCTCATATTCCCCGTCTTGTATCGATGCCCTTGGATTCTTTTTCTAGGTGGAGGACTTGGCACTTGTCCTTATTGAATTTCATTCTGATGAGTTCAGCCCGGTGTTCAAGTTTATCAAGATTGCCCTGGATCTTCATTCTGGCTTCTAGGGTGTTCACCATTCACCTCAGTTTTGTATCACCTGCAAATTTGATTATCTTTCCTTGTGCTCCCTCAGCTAAATCATTGCTAAAGATGTTGAAGAGCACTGGGCCCAGGACTGAACCCTATGGCACTCCACTAGCTACCTCCATCCAATCTGAGAAGGTGCTCTTGATGAGCACTCTTTCTGTCTGAATTAGCAGCCAATTTTGGATCCACCTAATAGTTTTTCCATATAGTCCAGTTTTGGCTAATTTGCTTATCTGATTGTCATGTGGCTCCATGTCGAAAGCTTTGCTAAGGTCTAGGTAGATTATGTCCGCAGTGTTCCCTTTGTCCGTTTGGGAGATAACCCGGTCAAAAAATGAGATTAAATTAGTCTGACAGGATTTATTTTTGATAAATCCATGCTGGCTTCTATTAATCACTACATTTTCTTTATGATGCTTGTAGATGGATTTTTTAACAATTTGCTCTAGAATTTTTCCAGGGATTGTTCTCAGACTAACTGGTCTGTAGTTCCCAGGTTCGTCTTTTTTCCTCTCTTTGAAGATAGGGACAACAATAGCCCTTCTCCAGTTGTCTGGCATTTCTCCTGTTTTCCAAGATTCCAAGAGGTTCTGAGAGTTCCTCTGCGAGCTCCTTTATGACTCTGGGATGGAGTTCATCGGGCCCTGGAGATTTGAAAGTGTTTATTCCACCTCGGAATTCCTTGTCCATTTGTACGTCGGTCCTGGGCTGCCACCTCTCACTTCCAGCTTGAACTTCCTCTTGATTGCAGATTTCCTTGTGGGAGAAGCCTGAAGTGAAGTGGGAATTGAGTGCCTCTGCCTTTTCGTTGTCTTCTGTTTTCACTCCGCCACCCACTTCAGGTAGCTGGACCCCCTTCTCTTCCTCATGTCGTTCGTTCTGGATGTCTCTGAAGAAGGCTTCCTTGCTGTGCTTCGCATCCCTTGCCATTCTCCGTTCATTCCCTGCTTTAGCCTTCCTGATGCCGTCCCTGCAGTTCCTTCCTATTTGTTGATATTCTTCCTTGGTGACCTGGCCCTGCTTCCACTTCCTGTACATGTTCTTTTTTTCTTTCAGGCTGTCACTTAACCCCTTGTGGAGCCACGTGGGCTTCCTCTGCTGTCTTCTTCACTTTTTTCTTGATGGACTTGTTTGTAGTTGTGCTTCGAGGATCTTCTTTTGCAAGATTTCCCATCCCTCTTGGACACCTTTCCCCTTAAGGGTGTGTTTCCATGGCACTTATCGTTTTTCTGAGTTTGTTGAAGTCGGCTTTCTTGAAGTCCGGGATGCTTGTTTGGCTCCAGTTACCCTTTGTCTGCTTTGTGCTTGAGAATTCAAGCATCACATGGTCACTTTCCCCCAGAGTCCCCGTGGTTGTTATTTTGTCCACCAATATATAATAGTATAGATGCGTGGCACACCCTGCCCCTTGACACGAGGAAGGGGATGAGGCGATTCTGGCGAGCATGGTGGAGGGAAGGTGGAGCGGGCCCTTGCCCATGGGCCTTCATGGGCTGGCGTGGTCATTGCTCATGCGAAGCTGTGTGAAAATCTTCCAAGGGGAGCCACCGGTTCCTCAGCTTCCTCTGCCTCAGATCCTTCTCTCAGGAGATGCCAGATGGAGCCCAGAATCTTTGCTTGACTGCCAAACTGCAGCCCGCCGTCATGGCATCCATGGCCAGCTCCTGTTCAGGCCATCGCCATACCCAGCAGGCGGGTCTTGGGCTGCAGAGCTCATCCCAGCCCAGGAGAGGTTCACTGGCTGGCTGTGCACAACCATGGCCAGGCCCTAATGTGGGGCAGGGGAGGCAGGGGTGCCTGTCTCCTGCAGAGGGCATGCAGCAAGGTAGGGGTAGGGTGGATCCACTGGGGCCACCTTCCCTTCCTCGTGCTGCAGGGAAGGGAACGTCCACCGCTTCACCCTACACCTTCCCCCAGTGCCACACACACGCCATCGAATTAAGATTCGTTTACTCTTCTGCTAAAAACACCGAGAGTTGATAATTCTCCTACAAGCAATTAAGAGAAGCCATTTCTCCTCCATCAGCCCCATTTGAATATGGAAATAATTTTTAATTACTTGGAGTCAATATCATTTTATCACCCAAATGTGTTTGAATTGGGCTTGCCTGTATTTGTAGGGTGTGCTAATATGCAACATGTAAATTTTTGATCCTTTTTTTTACTTTCGTCCTTTCCAGATTCAAAACCATTTAATTTATGGGTTTCTTAACAGAGCATGACATGCTGGGGTATCGCATCTTCTTTGGATGAGGGGAAGTGTTCCTTATCTTTTAAGGTAAAGTGAATCTTCAGCTCCCATAGTAGAAACAGTTACCCCCAAATGCATTATTTAATTATGGATAATATTTGTATACAGCCCAGATGAAATACCCTTCCAGTACATCTGTTTTTCCCGTTCTTGCCATATTCCCTGAATTGTGACCTGGAGAATACAGTGCTGTGAAGATTGTATCTCTGCATGTATTTTGCATATTGTATGGTAACATTTAGGGGTGTTTTGTTTTGCTTCCAATTGCAAGGCTCTTTCTGAGGTGGATGATTCACAATGGACATGTCACCTGTGCAAGCTTGCCAGTGTAACCATGAGGATTAGCACCCTGCTGTTTGAGAGAGAGCCCACCGGTATCTCTCCTTGGCAGATCCGTAGATGCATGGAAGCTGCAGTGGTTGAAATGTGGCCTCCGGATCCTCTTTGGCAAATCAAATCGCTGATCGATTTGTCACAAGAAATCACAGGAAAGAAGCCTCTTTCCTCCCTGTTGTGTCTCCTGGGATACCTCCTGGCGGACTGAGAAGGAAAGAGATGGAGAGATGGAGGAGAGTTACCACCAAAAGACGGATTGCCTGGCCTGCAGGTGGAAGAAAGAGAAACCATGAGCTGTGGCAGCCACTCAGGATGGCCTGTCGCATCTGATGCGCATGCCAGCCCATGCTCATTCAGGCACGTCCTGACATAAACCGAAATGGCTCACCTCACCGTCACTGGAGGGCAGAGCTAGCCCTGCCCCTGCCCTAAGGGCGCGCAGGGAGTCACTCCTTTCCTTTCTGCATGACAAATGTGTGGGGGGCATCAAGTGCTCATTTTGGGAAGTCAGCCGGCATGGCCCTCCAGGCTGACCCCGAGTTCTGCCTGGCTGGGGAACTTCTGCGACAGTTCTGAGAACACCTTGTTTTTAATGTCCCCAAGCTTTTCGGATGCCTGCCTTTCTCTAGTCTGCTTTACTCCAGTGCTGCTTTGATGCAATAACTGTTTTAAGAGCTTCTGAAAGCATATTAATGATTTTATGGCATGGTTTACAGATTTTATTGTAAGCTACTCAGATCATGTCACTGAAGAGTGAAGTATCCATCTCAATGAGAAATGCTACATGCCGTTTTGCTGGATCACACCGCAGATTAAGCAGGCTTACATCTGCGGAGAGGACAGGCTGTCTTACCTGCCCCACCTGTTCTCTTTCAGCCTGGACTTTGATGATAAACTGCCTTTACCGCCAATGTCCTTTTGGTATGGTGAATATTTATTGCCAGCAAGCCCTGACTTAGCAAAGGGAATCCCCAGGTTCTAGTCCAGCTTAAGTGACTCTGATCTCTTTCGTCACACATCCTGGGCTGCAAGTCTTCAGCAAGCCGGCCCGGGGGCCCTAAAGGGCTTTCTGCAAAAACCTCGTTGTGACAGAGCTGTTGCATGAGCCCCCGAGGTGCTAAACACCAGCCGAGCCTCGCTGAAATCTGTCCCTGCCTGTCCCCCGGCAGTTGTCAGAATCGGCAAGGATTCTGTTTGGAAGCAGCCAGTTTCGAGTAAGTGCTTAGTCAAGTTAAAGGAGCCGTCGGCGATGATGACAGAGTGCAATGGCCCTTTTTCATCTCTTGCTCCTTTTGGGGCCTTGTGCTTTGCTTGGCAGGAACAGCCATTCCGGACTCATAATTGTACTGCTTTTTCCACATCAGGGCCCAGCTACTACGAGCAGGATCATGCATATTCTGCAGTCTGACAATTTTGCCCTGCAAGAGAGCGGGCATGCACGTTTAGCATCCGGGTAGACACAGTCTCTCTCAATCCCCCCACTTTGTCTCTTTCAGTCGAGTTTGAGAGGTACATGGCCATGTGCCTTGTGAAAGTCATGCGCATTTTTGGGATCTTTCCCTTCTTGTCTGCCCACAAAACCCTGCTATCTGAACAACCAAAGACTTCAGGGCTAGGCAAGTCCATCCTCCCAAAGCCCCCATTTTCTAGGCCAAACTCAACTTTCTGGCCTCTAGTTAAATGAAAAGAGCGCCTGGCCACTTAAAGCCTGAACAAATGTATTCTGGCCTAAACCAGTTTGGACCAGAGCCTATTTCTTGGGGCATAAGCAGTGTCCCTCTCCATCTTTGGGGGGAGATAGTGAGACACCTTATTTTTTTAGACAGGTTTGATGCAACTTGACCCTTGTTCTTGCATGTAAATCAGCCTTCTCCAACCTGGTGCCCTCCAGATAGGCCAGACTACAACATCCATCACCTCTTAGTCCACCCAGGCTGGAATGATAGGAGTTGTATTCCAATGCATCTGGGGCATAGCAGATTGGGAAAGGTCGAGAAAACCAAGGCATCAGAACCTGCTATATTTCATTCCTTGCAAATGGGGACGATCAATTCGAGCTGTTGCTAAGAGATTACAGGCCAAGGCTGGGTCTCTCCATCCCCCATCCCCCCTAATATAGCTGTATAACGAAGAGCATATGTCGCTTCTTTCGCACCTTCAGTGTTGGCTAAACTATTGTCCAGCATGCGGGGAGGGGGGGGGGTCCTGCAGCAAGTGTGTGGCCCTTTGTTGATCCCCTGCTATTATTTAGTACATGTTTGCATCACCAATAACCTGTGTTCTTGGAGTGACCCTCTGTGTGAGAGAGAGAGCGCTGATGAGCATGAAAGAGCGTTCCAGTTACATGGGCGACGCATCAGAGGGCATCCGAAGCGTCTGTTTGGAGGCACAGCTCTTCCGTCTTGCCCCTCCTGATGGATCTGCTAATTATGTTCTCCTCAGGAAGGGCTGCCTCTGAAGCAGACTGCTTTTATGCGAGCTTCCTGCGAGCGCGCAAGAGACGTTGCCCGTCCGCGTCCTGCAGGGCAGGCATTCTCCATGGCAGGGCGCACAAATGCGCTGCCTTTAGTCTCTCTCTCTCTCGCTCTCTCAATAAACCACACTGTTCAAAGGACCGTGGGCAAAGCGCCGTGTGCTGACCTGCATGCCAGCCTGATCCCTCCTTCCCACTGCTTTCTGGCTTCCCAGCCAGAAGGAACTTGCTGCTTCCACGTTCGCCCACCGCTCAGCGGCTGGCAAGGGCGCTCAGCTGCACACCGGAGGGTTAACTGACCCTTGGCAGAAAAAGGGGGGTGAGAGGCCAGGGCCAAATGCCGCTTGGACGCCGAGGCCCATGCGGTCGGGGAAGGTGCACTCAGTTAACTGCTCGCAACCTGCCCTCTGATTTAAACTCTCCATGGCAGCTTACATTTTTAACACAGCATATACTGACAAAATGAATGAAGAAAAGGTCACAGCCTTCAACAGCCATCAAGCTGCATTGAAAACATCAGAGCAGAGAAAATGAGACCAAAGGCCGGGCTAGTCCAGCCCCCGCCCCCACCCCCTGGCCAGCCAGACCCCCCTGGAAAGCCAGTTGAGGGGGCAGCCAAGCAACTGCGTGGCCCACGGTCGCCCCCACTAGCTTGTGCTCAGAAGCTCTCGGCTCCCAGCAATTCCAAAACCCCTTTGCAGGGCATCGTGCTGCAGACTCACAAAGGAGGAGCAGAGCTGACTTCCTGGGAATAAGAGTTAGTGGGTGAGAACAAGACCCCATCCCGGCAGTGAAGCAGCAGAGCAGTAATAAGGAAGAGAGCACCCTGGAGTGTATGAAGAGTGCCTGCCACGAGTGAGCAATCAAGAGCTGTCCAGGAGAGCCCCGTCTCCAGGGTTTGCTGTGCTTACGGGCATCTCCAAAGCTCTCTGCTGCAGGGCAGATTCCTCCGCACCCCTCTTGGCTCAGGGCACAGTCAGCCCCCTTCCAAGGAGCACAGTCCCTTTCCTGCTGAGACACGAGGCTTGGCCTTCTCAACGCTTCCTTGTCATGACTGTGGGCTTCCCATGGTGAGTCAAGGTTTGCTCCCACATGCTCGGGCTCGCCACTGCTCAGAGAGAGGTGCATGAGGCCTTTGTCACTGCACACAGCGGCAAAGAACCACAGCTGAGCTTCCGCTTGCTCCATGGCAGCCACAAATAGTCCTCCAGTGCTCCTGAGGACCTAGGCTGTTTTCGTGGGGAACGTGCTCTTGGTCCAGAGGAACCAAGCCACTTCAGCAGAGGCACGAAGCCCAACCCTCCCCTGGCAGATCCACAGGCTCCATTCCCAGAGGTGCATCGGGGCTGAGCTGAGGGACACTGCATTCCGCACTGGAATGAAGCCATCTACCTGTCTGGGTTTCTAACAGTGCCTTGTTTTTAGCTTATCCTGAATTTTGTTTTTACTGTTTGTATCAACACTCCTATGCATTCTTGCCTGGTGTGCATTTCTCATAATGCTTGCAGCATTTTGCATGTAACTCTGTCTAATATACACTGTTTTGCAAATGATTTCTCTAAGGGAGTGCATTTTCTAATGCCATGTTCCACAATGTGTGCTTTTGGGTGCATGTTTTGCCAGTGTGGTGTAGTGAGAGCCAGTGTGGTGTAGTGGTGAAGAGCCTGGGACTGGGACTCAGGCGATCCGGGTTCAAGTCCCCGCTCAGCCATGGAGCCAACGGGGTGACTCTGGGCCAGTCACAGACTCTCAGCCCAACCTACCCCACAGGGTTGTTGTTGCGGGGAGAAGATGGAGGAGGAGGAGAAGATGTAAGCTGCCTTGAGCCCTTTGAGGAAAAAGGCAGGCTATAAATCGAAACAATAAATCAATGTTTGGGCATTGCAAAATTCGGAGAAGTGCTTTCTTCACGGAGGGAGGGACCCATTGAGATGTCTTGCCCCAAGGCAAGCAAAACCCTTTGCGCTCGTGGCCCTCAGGGTCCCGGTTCTCAAATACTGTCCCAGCCACAGATAGACTAAGCAGTCTCTCCCGAGGCACTGTCACCGTCACCTAAGTTTGTTGCTTTCATTAGATTTATAGCCCACCTTTTTTCTTGTAACATGTTGCGCACTGATCTGCAATTTTAAAAGATCTGCACAAAAAACCAAGCAAAATCCGCATTTCTCAACCCGCATTCTCTCCTGTTATGCTATCCTACATGTGCCAAGTATGCTTGGAAGTCTGGAAATGCAGCAGCTGGAGAAGCTTTTGCATCAATCCTCCAGCAGAAGCAGTGCTTGTCAGCTCAGGTGCCAAGATCACTTTCCCATTCCCTACTCCCACCAGCAGGAGGTGCTCTGACTTTGCCCTGGCCTGCACATGACAAGGCCAGCACCATGCGTTCCAGGGGGTCCTGTCCTGCAGGGTTGGCTTACTTGTGGCCTCACAAGCCCGGACTGAAAGAGCATCAGTGGCCATTGGGCCTTTGTGTGCCTGGTGCCTCTGGTAGCCACATTTCTATTCCATCGCCTGCACCACGCCGGCCACACGCAAGCACGCAGGGCCTTCAGCTGCAGGCAAGGCCCCCTCTCAGCCTAAAGAAATGAGGTCCCAGGCAGGCATTGTGTCACACAGGACCTTGCAAGCAGCAGTTTCTTCCTGGGTCCGAGCATCATGAAAGAGGGTTGTCACACAACCGACCCCATCTAGCAAGGCCTTCTCAAGCTGAGCAGGCAACCAAGATGCGCATCTCAGGGCGGCGTACAAAAAATGAGTAGAATAAAACAAACCCCACAGTATCTGATGATTGATAGACTAAAACCCCAGTTAAAATCAGTTAAATATTAAGGTAGTGGGAAAATAAAAAGGGCTTTGCCTGATGCCAAAAAGAATATGACGTTGGCGCCAGGCAAACCTCTCTGGGGAGCAGATTCCATAGTTGGGGCGCCACTGCAGAGAAGGCCCTCCTCTGGGTACTCACCCTCCTCTCCTTCCTGGAGGGGTCCTGAAGCAGGACCTCCGCCTCAGATCTCAAGGGGCGGGCGGCTCATTGGGAAGAAGGCGCTCCTCCAGGTGAGGCAAAGTGTCACACTCAGCCCCAGCCCCCTCTTGGCTTCTCCCCTCCACAGCAACCCTGTGCAGTGGGTCAGGCTCCAAAGCCGCCTAGTTAGTGTCCCGGCTTGCCTGAGGGCTCCGACAGACTCCCACAGGCCACACCTGCTGTGCTCCCACACAGCCCTGCACTGCCTCTGGACCTCGGAGGAGCAGCTCGCCTGGAGCGTTCCCCTCTCCTGGCGTGAGTGGGGACACGCACCCTCCGTGCTCTGCTAGCCAGCCCGGAGCAGCTCTGCCTTTGGTCTCGTGGTGCTGCCAGGGCAGGCGGAGGGAGAGGAGTGGACACCTCTTCCCGTTTGCCCACCCCCAAAACACCTGGACTGGGCTGCGCGGGGCTCCGGGGCTCATGTTCAGCTCGGTGCCAAGCAAAGGCCTCTTTTATATTCCAAGGTCTTTTAAGCTGCCTTCGCTTTAAGCGTTGGAGCCCCATTTCTGTTTGTGCTTCTGGTTTGCTCTCTGTAACGTACTTTCTCTCGATGCCTTTTTTGTTTTTGGTTTTCATGTTACAGAATTTAACATTACTTTATTCCTTGCTGTGAGCCACCCTGAGAACTCTATTACTGAGCAGTTTATAAATGTGACAGACAAACACTAGAAAGGGTCCAGAGGAGGGCAAGAAGGACAGTTCAGGGACTGGAGGCAAAGCCCTGTGAGGACAGACAGAGAACTGGGCATGTTCAGCCTCAGGAAGAGAAAACGGGGGGGGGGGGGATATGGGGGCCTAAAAGGCTGTCCCAGAGAGGAAGGACAAGATCTCTTCTCACTCATTCCAAGGTGCAGGACATGAAATAACAGACCAAAGTTAAAAGAAACCAGATTTGGACTGGACACCAGGAAGGATTTCCTGACTGTCAGAGCAGTACAACAGCAAAACCTGTTACCTGGGGGGGGGGGGGTTGTGGGCTCTTCCTCACTGGAGACATTCAGAAAGCATTTGGACCATCATCTGAATGGGATGGTGTAACTTGGTGTCCTGCAATAGCAAGGACTTGGACCCAATGGCCTTCTGGCCCCTTCCAGCCATACTATTCTATGAGTCTGTGAATCGATAACTGGAATTAAACATCCAGGTAAGAAGGTTTCTTGGGGGTGGGCCCTTTTACTGTTCCTTCCTCCTGAAACATCCCTGCATGGAGGTGAATTTTGGAAATTCACAGCGTGCATCTCGTCCAGCTTAATTCCCTTCCCTCTCTCCCTTCCTTTCCCCACTTGCTCTTCATTTCTCTCTGTTCTGAATGGATAACCTCACATTGGCAATAGACTAAATCGACAGCCACGCAGTCTGATTGACTTTAGGTTCCTTTTGGCTGTCTTTCCCTCTCCTGGCACCCTTCAGGTGCATGGCATTCCAACTCCACCCCACTCACCCTGAACGGCCAGTGTTCAGGAGCAGAGCAAGACGCGGGCCACCGACACCTGGGATTCAGGTCTGGGGGAGAGTTTCCAGCCCTTGTGAGCATCCTCGGCAGGCAGCTGGACAGCTCGGGGACTGGCTGGCCAGGACAAGTGGCTGAGCTGCGAGCTGGGCTTATTCTCCACCCTCACAGGTGTGTGTCTGCTGAAATCTGTGATTCAGGCATGGCCAGGCAGCTCAGGACAGAAATCAGAGCTTTTGTGTCCCCGAGAAACACTTTTTGAAGGTCTTCTTGATTTCAAAAACAAAACGAGAAGAAACAAAACCGCCTTTCACTGCTGGATGCTTCCAGTCCTTGACCAGCAGCCTCATAAACGGGGCCACGCAGTTAAGCTGTGTTCCACAGTGGGGAAGCAAGAAGTCTATTCTCCTGAACATTAGAAAGGGAAGCTTTTTGGCTTGTTGCTTTGAAAAACTGTCGGGTGTATTTTCCTCACCATAAAGCATCTTGCCAGGGGAAGGGGGTGGACGGGGGAAGGAGCAGAAAAGATAACACTCCCACGGAAAGCTTAGACGGCATCTTTGTGGCTCTCATGTATATTAATTACCATGAATATTTATGGCAACTTCCTTGCTCCAAAGCGCTCTCTGTGCTTGTAGAATCTTTTAATTTCCAGTGTTAGCTTAGAAAGGAAAGACGACTCTGGTTATATGTTTGGGCACCAGCCCCTTTCCTTCCCAGACCAGACGCGCCTCCCGGATCTGGCTAACGGTCACCAGCTGGACCAATGCCAGAGCTTCTAGCCCGTGGCTCTCGAAAGAGCAACCTGTTCCCAGGTGAACATGTGTCCTTTCCTAGATGTCCCCAGCAGCAGAAGTTAAATGGATCCCAGCTGAGGTAAGAGCCTTCTCTGTCATCCTGCCCCCGCCCCCACCACAGGCCAGAGCACTGTCCACAGCTGTCCACTCGGTGTCCAGTCGAACGTCTCTCAGAGGCCGAGCAAAGGAAGCGCTACTGCGAGAGGCTGGCAATGCTGAAAAGGCATCCTTTCCTCTTGGAGGAGTGCAGGTGGGAGGGAGGCAGCGCTGCGCCTCCAGATCCCACTTGCATTGCCCAGCTGCCCCCACCCCTTCGGTTCAAGCATCTGCACATTTCGCTGCCCCTGGTGCAGCCGCCTCCAGCAAAGGGAGGCTCTGCAGCCCCTGCCTTCTGCACTGCCCCGAAGCCTCTGGGCCGGTGTGGGGCTCCGAGGCACCTCCGGGGGGCTGCAGGTCGTGCTTGTCGCTTAGGTCAGGTACACTGGGGAGTGGGCGCTCGGGGGCAGCAGCTGGGGGTGCAGGGATGCCAGCAGGGGCTCAGGGAGCCAGGCGGGGGCAGCCCTGGGGTTGCAGAAGGCAGCGTGCTTCTCCTGCTGAAGAAGGGGGGGCTGTGAGTGGGAGGGAGGGAGGGGGCTGTGCGTGGAGGGGGGTGAGCGGGGATTCTGGAGGGATCCTGCAAAGGAGTCAGTGTGCCTTTGCTGCAATGGGGCTTGCAATGCATGGGCTGGCTGTGGTGTGTGTGTTGTGTGTGTGAGTGAGTGAGAGAGAGAGAGAGAGAGAGAGAGAGCGAGAGAGCGCCTGTGGGCAATGAGCCAGGATGAGAGAGGGACCAGAGAAATGGAGGGCTTGGCTGCCAGAGAAGGGTGGCAGCAAGAACAAAAGTTGGCCTTCTGTGCAGTAGCTTGCTATGTTTTGTTGGATTTATCCCGGATTCCTTCCCCTGGCATGGAACACATGCCTCTCCTCTCCTCTCCTCTCCTCTCCTCTCCTCTCCTCTCCTCTCCTCCACATCATCCCCACAACTGCCCTGTGAGCTGGCTGAAAGTCCGTGACTGGGCTGAAGTCACCCTTGGGGTTTCCTGGCCCAGGGGACTCGCAGCCCGGTCCTCCCCACCCCAGGCCAGCACTCTTGCCCCTGTGCCATCATGTGGCCACTGCCTCCCACCTGATGGTGCGATGGATGCGACCGCTATTTAAAGCATAACACGAATTACCAAGCCCGCGACTCGACATGCACATCGCATCCATAACCTTCATGCGGTTCGGTGCCTGCACCATTCCTCCCTCTGGAGATTCAGAGCTTCCGCCCGCCCTGCCTTCTCTTGTGGGCACGTCATGCCAGTACCCAAGGACAATTTCAAGACTGCTGGGAATTGTCGTAGTACATATCTGGCACACACCAGGTGGGGGAACCTTCGCTGGCATGCCAAGTTCAGTCCACTGGTGTTTCTGCTTCTCCTCTTGACTTCCCCTACCTGCCACCCGACGGGAAGACAACACTCTCTTCAAGGTGGTGCTGAGATTTTTCTGTGTTGAATGACACGACCACGCAGGTGACCATGCACCTCCCTTAGCAATTCCGTGACCTCCCCTCATTCCCGTGTCCCTCCCGCCCCCCTTGGCCCATCTGATAAGCAAAAGGTTGTGTAAGTGTTGGTTGCTACAGTAACCAGGGCTTGAGAAGAATCATAAATCCATTCTCGATATCAGTCCACCAGAGAGAGGCTTGCCAATTGGCTCCCTGGGCTGTGGGTGGCAGAAATATGGGACCAGCTCATGGACCAGTCGTGCTTCTGGGGGCTTGCATGAGACTCCTGCTCCAGACCTTTGCCTCCCCCCACCCCCACCACACACGCACAGAGATTGTTGGGCTGCTGAGCTGAAGCTTGCAAATCCCCCCCAGAGCTGGAACGTGGACTGGGCCCTGGGCACAAGCACGGGCACTTGCTCCTTTTCCGCGTCACGCCACCGGAACAGGCTCGCTGGAGCGTCTTCCCTGGCCCTCCACCTGTGCTCATAACAGGGACTGAGGGGGCAGGAGCTTAGCAGGGCAGCTTTCCAGGCAGGCTGCTTGTCTCCCAGCTGCTCGCGTGTCAATGCTCTGCCCCAGACAATTTTCTAGAAATGCCCTCCAGAGCCTGGCACTCTGCTGAGCCGTTCACTTAAACTGTGAGTGGCCACGTTCCCCTGGCCTCTCAGCAGTCCGGGTCTGTGGAAATCCAGCCCCGTTGCTGCGAACGGACACGCTCAGCCCTGCAAGCTCAGCCCCAGGCAGCCACCCTCGGCCCGACGCTGCTACCAGACTTTGCAGAGCTTCTCCCTGCAGGGAGTTCCACTAATTAAACGATCCTTGCCTCACCTCTCACTTGATACATCCCCGTCCACGTGCCCCCCATTCCTGGGTCAGCGCTTCCATTAGAAACCATGGCAGCATCTGCTGATACGCCGTGCAACCCAGCCGGCTGAAAAGTGATTTGGGGCGGGGGATCACCTTTCTTTGGGGGATGACATTACAAAAGAAACCCACACAGTAACAGCTGGCTTGCTAATGCTTTATCCACAAGAATGTGTCTATTGTCCAGGTGTTTTTCTCATTGTCAAGATGCAATGAATGCTCAGGACATTCCATCTTCCCTCAAAGACGCTGGGAAAGGTGGAGAACAGCCGTTGCTTCCTTTTATTGGTGACATGGCGCATGGAGTGAGCAAAGGGAAGCAGTGCCTCGGAACCCCCTTGTACGCAAGCAAGACTGCGCACCAGCGACTCCCTCCTCCTTAATGCTGCCTTTTCATTGCAGCGCAAGGCCAAGTTCCACATGCTCTGTTCCATTGTGACACTGAGAGAGCTGCAGTCACCTTCCCCCACTTCTTGGGACACCTATGCAAAACCTTGCCTGCTTAGTCTGCACTAACTAGAATCAGGGCTTCCTAAAGATGGAAGGTCTCTTGGAGATCATCTAGTCCATCCCCTCTTCAATGCATCTCCTGACCCTCAGGTTGCAGCTGCAGCAGCTCTGCTAGATGGGCATTCAGTGTCTGCTGAAACACCTCCAGGGAAGGAGAACCCAGCACCTCTCAAGGTAACAATCTACAGAAGAGTTCCCACAATGAGAAAGTATCTCCCACTGTTACATCAAAATCTACTGCCCTGGAATTTCCACTCACTGCTTTGAGTTCTACTCTCAGGAGCAAAAAGTAGCGCAGCGCAGCAGCCCTTGGTGAACCTATCATGTGTCCCCTCCATCATCGCTCCTCCATTCTGAATTTATACAGGTCCGTCAAATTCCTCACTGGCCTTTGCTGCAGGGCCCCTCACCGTCCTGGCTGCCCTGATTCAGAATAACACTCATTTGCCCCCTTCGGAGGGAGGCCATGTTCAAGAAACTCTATGAAAAACCACGATGCACAGACTTTAGGGTGGAAGTGGGCAGGAGTTGTACCTGGAACATGTTTTGATAAGAACTTACCCATGCATTTCTTCATAAACTGGACAATAAAATCAAATGTGGAAGAACATGAAGCTGACAAATATGTCCATCCAGGCAGATATTATGTTGTTATCCATGAGAGCCCATGTCCTGCCCTCAACAGCCCAGCTCAGCTCCTGCAACCTCGAAACTGCAAGGCTGGGGATTACATTAGTGAATCTGTCATATTTGCTCTTCCTCTTCTTCCTTCCAATTTCGTTAGCATGATTGCCTTCTCTAGCGAGTCTTGCCTTCAAATGATGTGCCCAAAGTACGGGAGCTTCAGTTTTGTCTTTCCAGGACAAGTTTGATCTAGGACCCCCTTGTGCATATTTCTGTCAGTCCTCTAGCACCATGTTTGAATGCATCAATTTTCTTCCTGCAAACTTTCTTCACTTCCAGCTTTCACACCCACATAGTGATCCGGAATACAGCAGCGAATGTGACATATCCTTGCGTTTGATTATCTTCTCTAGTTCTTCATTGCTCCCCTTCCAGCTCTCAGTCTTCTTCAAACTGCTTGGCTCCGGTCTCCCTTTGAATGGATGATTAAGCCAATGCATGCAAAGTCTTTCGCAATGACAGTTTATTCACTGTTGACAGTAAAGTTCTGTCATTCTTCTGTGGTCATGCTTTTAGTTTTCTTAGTGTTCAGCTGTACTCCCACTTCTGCACTTTCTTCATTCACTTTCATCAGAAGCATTTCAATTCACTGCTGCTTTCTGCCAGTAATACAGTATGTTTTCCATACCTTAAATTATTGATGATTCTTCCACTAATTTCGTTCCTTCTCTGATCCTAATCTAGCTTTCTTCAAGATACATTCTGCATACAGATTGAACAGATAAGGAAATAAGATGCATCCTATTTGATGCTTTTGTCAATAGGAAGCTGTCCTGTTTTGCTATTTTCTAGCCTAACAAAAGCTTCTTGTCTGTGCTGCAGGTTACTCCTCAGGACAATCAAGTTCAGAGGCACATCCATTTCTTTCATAGCTTCTCATGAGCCACATGTCAAAGGCCTTGCTATAGTCAGTAATGCATGAACTGGTCTTCTTAGAAACATAGAAACAGAACAAGTCAGTAGGGGCCTCCTGGGCCATCTAGTCTGACCGCTGGCTCCAACTGGCTCCACTCAAGACTTGCCTACCATACGCATGTCCAGCCTATCCTAGAACACCCTCACCGTTGGGGCTTCCACCACCTCCAGTGGAAGTCCGTTCCATGCCCTAGGGATCCTAACTGTCAGGAAGTACTTCCTGACATCCACCATGAATCTTGGTTCCCTGAGCTTTGCTCCGTTGGAACATGTCTTGCCCTCCTCTGCAGGGGAAAACAGGTCATGACTCACCTCTGTGTGGCACCTGCCCGCCACGTACCTATATGTCACTAAGAGGTCCCCTCAGTCTCCTCTTCTCCAGGCTGAAGAGACCCAGCTTCCTCAGTCTCGCCTCATATGACTTTCCCTGCAAACCGACCACCAACCTTGTGGCCCTGCGTTGCACCAATTCCAACCTGCCTATGTTGTTGTTGTTGTTGGTCGTGAAGTCGTGTCCAACCCATCGTGACCCCATGGACAACATTCCTCCAGGCCTGCCTGTCCACCATCCCCCAGAGTCCACTCAAGTTCACACCAACCGCCTCAGGGACTCCATCTAGCCACCTCATTCTCTGCCGTCCCCTTCTGCTTTTGCCATCTATTGTTCCCAGCATTAGACTCTTCTCCAGGGAGTCCTTCCTTCTCATTAGGTGGCCAAAGTATTTGAGTTTCATCTTCAGGATCTGGCCTTCTAAAGAGCAGTCAGGGTTGATCTCCTCTAGGACTGACCGGTTTGATCGCCTTGCGGTCCAAGGGACTCTCAGGAGTCTCCTCCAGCACCACAACTCAAAGGCCTCAATCCTTCGGTGCTCAGCCTTCCTTATAGTCCAACTTTCACAACCATACATTGCAACTGGAAAAACCATAGCCTTGACTATACGCACTTTTGTTGGCAGGGTGATGTCTCTGCTTTTTAGTATGCTGTCTAGATTTGCCATAGCTTTCCTCCCCAGGAGCAAGCGTCTTTTAATATCTTGGCTGCAGTCCCCATCTGTGGTGATCTTGGAGCCCAGGAAAATAAAATCTGTCACTACCTCCATCTCTTCCCCATCTATTTGCCAGGAAGTGAGAGGACCGGATGCCATGATCTTAGTTTTCGTAATGTTGAGTTTCAAGCCAATTTTTGTACTCTCCTCCTTCACCTGCATCAAGAGGCTCTTTAGTTCCTCTTCACTTTCTGCCATGAGAGTGGTATCATCTGCATATCTGAGGTTGTTGATATTTCTCCCAGCAATCTTAATTCCAACTGGTGATTCATCTAGGCCCGCCTTTCTCATGATGTGCTCTGCATATAAGTTAAATAGGCAGGGTGACAGTATACAGCCTTGCTGAACTCCTTTATCAATTTTGAACCAATCAGTGGTTCCATGCCCAGTTCTCACTGTTGCTTCTTGACCTGCCTATAGGTTTCTCAAGAGACAAATAAGATGGTCAGGTATTCCCATCTCTTTAAGAACGTGCCACAATTTTCTGTGATCCACACAATCAAAGGCTTTAGCATAGTCAATGAAGCAGAAGTTTTTCTGGAACTCCCTAGCTTTCTCCATGATCCAGCGTATGTTGGCAATTTGATCTCTAGGTCCTCTCCTTCTTTGAAATCCTGCCTGTACTTCTGGTAGTTCTCAGTCCACATACTGCTGGAGCCTAGCTTGTAGGATTTTGAGCATCATTTTGCTTGCATGTGAAATGAGTGCAATGGTGCGGTAGTTTGAACATTCTTTGGCACTGCCCTTCTTTGGGATCGGAATGTAAACTGACCTTTTCCAATCCTGTGGCCACTGTTGAGTTTTCCAAATTTGCTGGCATATTGAGTGTAGCACTTTTACTGCATCGTCTTTTAAGATTTTGAATAGCTCAGCTGGAATACTGTCTCCTCCTCTAGCTTTGTTGTTGCTAAGACTTCCTAAGGCCCATTTGACTTCACATTCCAGGAATTCCATGTTTGGCTCGAGGTCAGCAACCACCCGATTGGATGTTAAGATGTTTCTTGTATAGTTCTTCTATGTAATCTTGCCATCTCTTCTTAATCTCTTCTGCCTCTGTTAGGTCCCTGCCATTTTGGTCCTTTATCCTGCCCATCTTTGCATGAAATGTTCCCTTCATATCTCCAATTTTCTTGAAGAGATCTCTGGTCCTCCCTATTCTATTGTTTTCTTCTATTTCTTTGCACTGTTCATTTAAGAAGGCATTCTTATCTCTTCTAGCTGTTCTCTGGAATTCTGCATTCAATTGGGTGTATCTTTCTCTTTCTCCCTTGCCTTTTGCTTCTCTTCTTTCCTCCGCTATTTCTAAAGCTTCCTCAGACAGCCATTTTGCTTTCTTGCATTTATTTTTCTTTGGGATGGTTTTAGTTGCTACCTCTTGTACAATGTTGTGAACCTTCGTCCATAGTTCTTCAGGCACTCTGTCTATCAGAACTAATTCCTTAAATCTATTTGTCACCTCCACTGTATATTCATCAGGGATATGATTTATGTCATACCTGAGTGGCCTAGTGCTTTTCCCTACTTTCTTCAACTTAAGCCTAAATTTTGCAACCAGAAGCTCATGATCTGAGCCACAGTCAGCTCCTGGTCTAGTTTTTACTGACTGTATAGAGCTTCTCCATCTTTGGCTGCAGAGCACATAGTCAATCTGATTTCTGTGTTGACCGTCTGGTGATGTACATGTGTAGAGTTGTCTCTTGGGTTGTTGGAAAAGAGTGTTTGCTATGACCATCATATTCTCTTGACAAAATTCTACCAGCCTGTGCCCTAATTCATTTTGTACTCCAAGGCCAAACTTGCCTGTTATTCCAGTTATCTTTTGGCTTCCTACTTTAGCATTCCAATCCCGCATGATGATAAAGACATCATTTTTGGGTGTTGATTCTAGAAGGTGTTGTAGTCCTTCATGGAACCGGTCAACTTCAGCCTCTTCAGCACCAGTGGTTGGGGCACAGACTTGGACTACTGTGATGTTGAATGGTTTGCCTTGGATTCGAACTGAGATCATTCTGTCATTTTGGAGTTTGTATCCTAGTACTGCTTTTCCTACTCTTTTATTGACTATGAAGGCTACTCCATTTCTTCTGAGGGATTCTTGCCCGCAGTAGTATAGCTGATGATCATCTGAATTAAATTCACCCATTCCTGTCCATTTTAGGTCACTGATTCCTAAGATGTCAATGTTCAGTCTTGTCATCTCTTGTTTGACCACTTCCAGCTTGCCTTGATTCATGGATCTTACATTCCAGGTTCCTATGGAGTATAGGTCTTTACAGCATCGGACTTTCCTTTCACCAGCAGATACATCTGCAACTGAGTGTCCTTTCGGCTTTGACCCAGTCGCTTCATTCTTTCTGGCGCTACTAGTACTAGCCCTCCGCTCTTCCCCAGTAGCATATTGGACACCTTCCGACCTGAGGGGCTCATCTTCCGGCATCATATCTTTTTGCCTTTTGGTACTGTCCATGGGGTTTTCATGGCAAAGATGCTGGAGTGGGTTGCCATTTCCTTCTCAGTGGATCACGTTTTGTCAGTGCTCTCTGCTATGACCTGTCTGTCTTGGGTGACCCTGCACGGCATGGCTCATAGCTTCATTGAGCTACACAAGCCCCTTCGCCATGACAAGGCAGTGATCCATGAAGGAGAACCTGCCTATATCCTCCATGTAATCTGGAGCCTGGAACTGAACACAATACACTCCAGTTGTGGGTGCACCAGAGTCGTATAGAGTGGTAGTAATACCTCTCTCGATCTAGAAGCCACACTTCTGACTATGCAACTATGTTCGCCCTCTTGACCACCGCATCACACTGCTGACTCATGCCAGCACCTCGAGGTCCCTTTCACAAGTGCTGCTCTCCAGCCACTTGTCCCCTAACCTGTACTTATGACACCCATTCCTATGCCCCAAGTGCAAGACCTTGCACTTACCCACATTGAATGACACCCTTTTGTCTCCTGCCTACTTCCATAGTTTTTCCAGATCCTTGGCAGGGGTTCTCTCACGCCCACTGGCCTCCATTTTTGATACCTTGTGGAGAACGGGTGAAGTTCCAGAGGACTGGAGGGTGGCATCGGTGGTCCCAATTTTCAGAAAGGGTAGTAGGAAGGACATGGGGAATTATAGACCTGTTAGCCCTACGTCCATTGTAAGAAAAACAATGGAAAGGCTCATAACAGAAAGAGATCTAGTAATGCTAGATAGGGAAGGGAGGCTGACAGCCACACAACACGGCTTCCGCAAAAACAGGTCCTGCCAGACAAACCTTGTGGAATTCTATGACAAGGTTTTGAGATGGCTAGATGGAGGGGATGCAGTGGATGTGGTATACCTGGATTTCAGCAAGGCCTTTGACAAAGTGCCCCATGATATCCTGGTGGAGAAACTGAGGAGTTTTGGGATACACCAAAGCACTGTCCGGTGGATTAGGGCATGGATGACTGACCGAAAGCAGAAGGTAACCATTAGCACGGAATCGTTGGGATGGCAGCCAGTGACAAGCGGGGTCCCCCAGGGCTCTGTCCTGGGGCCGATCCTGTTTCATCTTTTCATTAACAACATGGAAGAAGGGGTGAACAGTCTGCTGATCAAATTCACAGACAACACTAAAACTGGAGCAGTGGCCACAACTGAGGAGCAGGTACTCCATATCCAAAAGGATCTGGACAGACTATGGAAGTGGGCAGGAGACAACAGGATGGCGTTCAATGTGGATAAGTGCAAGGTCTTGCACTTGGGGCATAGGAATAGCTGTCATAAGTACAGATTAGGTGACAAGTGGCTGGAGAACAGCACTTGTGAAAGGGACCTCGGGGTACTGGTTGACCGCAGGCTAAACATGAGTCAGCAGTGTGATGCTGTGGTCAAGAGGGCGAATGCCACCCTTGGTTGCATAGCCAGAAGTGTGGCTTCTAGATCGAGAGAGGTATTATTACCGCTCTGTACGACTCTGGTGCACCCGCAACTGGAGTCCTGTGTTCAGTTTTGGGCCCCTTATTACAGAAAGGATATAGCCAGGTTGGAGTCAGTGCAGCGTAGGGCCACAAGGATGGTGGCTGGTTTGCAGGGGATGCCGTATGAGGCAAGACTGAGGGAACTGGGTCTCTTCAGCTTGGAGAAGAGGAGACTCAGAGAGGGTATGTTGGCGACATACAGGTATATGAGGGGGTGTCACATGCAGATGGGTAGAGACCTGTTCTCCCCTGCAGAGGAAGGCAGGACATGTTCCAACGGAGCAAAGCTCAGGGAACCCAGGTTCCATTTGGATGCCAGGAAGTACTTCCTGACAGTCAGGACCCTGAGGGCATGGAATGGGCTTCCATGGGAGGTGGTTGAGGCCCCATCGGTGAGGGTGTTCAAAGACAGGCTGGACATGCCCATGGTGGGCATGTCATGAGTGGAGCCGGCTCGTGCCGGAGGTCAGACTAGATGGCCCAGGAGGCCCCTTCTGACTTGCTCTGTTTCTATGTTTCTGGATCCGGACTACCTGCTCCTGAGTTGTGGCCACTGCCCCAGTTTTAGCATCATCTGCAAATTTGATCAGCAGACTGGTCACCCCTCCCCCCTTCCAGGTCATTGATTGAACAAGTTTGCCCCCAGGACAGAGACCTGAGGGGATCCCACTTGTCACTGACCACCATCCTGATTATTCCCCACTAATGGTTACCCTCTGTTTTCGTTCCATCAGGCATGCCCTAATCCATTGGACAGTGCATTGATCTATCCCAAAACTCCTCAGTTTCTCCACCAGGTTATCATGGGGCATTTTGTCAAAGGCCTTGCTGAAATCCAGGTATACCACATCCATTGCATCCCCTCCATCTAGCCACCTTGAAACCTTGTCGTATAATTCCACAAGGTTTGTCTGGCAGGATTTGTTTTTGTGGAAGCCATGTTGTGTGGCCATCAGCCTCCCTTCCCTATCTAGCATCACTAGATCTCTCTCTATTATGAGCCTTTCCATAGATTTTCCTACAATGGACATAAGGCTAACTGGTCTGTAATTCCCCGTGTCCCTTCTACTACCCTTTTTGAAAATTGGGAGCATTGACACCACCTTCTAGTCTTCTGGAACCTCACCTGTTCTCCATGAGGCCTCAAAAATGGAGGCCAGCAGGTGCAACACAATCCCTGCCAATTCCTGAAGTACTCTCTGGTGTAACCCCTCGAGGCTCGGCGTCTTTGTAATGTCCAGTGCCCTGAGAAGCTGCTCAACTTCTAGGGGGGTGGCTCTAACCTGTGCCCCTAAATCCCTGGCCTTGTCCTGTCCCCCATTTAGATCTCCCCCATCCTGCATCGAAGAGAACACAGAGTCAAAATCATCATTTAGCATCTGTGCCTGTTCCCTCGCATCAGTCACCGAATCCCCTTCCTCCTTATTAAGCAGTCACAGAATTCTTCTGAAATTCTTTCGTGTGCTCCTGTAGCCTATGCATATTTGCTCTATCATCTCCTTTTCAGAATCTAGCTCGGATGCCTGGCATTTCTCACTCCATACTGGGTAAAATTCTTTGTTGCCACACTCTGAACTTGCTTGCAAGGGAAATCGGTGCAGTGACCAACGGTTGCTGCGCTCCTTTCCATCTCCTTTCTTGGAGATTGCTCTGCGTGCTGAACATTTCCAGTCCGTGGACCATTGTTTTGTTGGCATATTCTTGCTAGAATTTAGGGTTTGGACTGACTTAGAATTTGGACTAATTCAGCCATTGCAGGCTAGAATCGTTCTCTTGGTACCCTTTCGATTCTGTTCCTTCCAAGTGTTTTCAGAACAGTTTCACTTAACTTTCTGATACTGCAAAGCCAGGACTTGGATCCCTGTAGCCACATTTTGGGCTGCCACCGCTTTTTTTTAAGTTCCCCTTTCTGTTGCATTTTATCATTTGTTGTACACTATCCAGACAGCTTTGGCTATTGGGTAATACAGAGATAAAATAATGGTGATAATGATAATAATATTGATAATGATATTGATTGATTGATTGATTTATATCTTGCCTTTTTCCTACAAAGGGCTCAAGGCAGCTTACATCATTCTCCTCCTCCATCTTATCCCCACAACAACAACCCTGTGAGGTAGGTTGGACTGAGCGTCTGTGACTGGCCCAAAGTCACCCAGCTGGCTCCATGGCCGAGCAGGGACTTGAACCCAGGTCGTCTGAGTCCCAGTCCCAGGCTCTTCACCACTACACCACACTGGCTCTCATGATGATAATTATAATGATTCTATTATTAGTGCTCCTGTGTTAGGTATGTTAGTGCCAATTAAATTCAGCTAGTGCAGATGGGTGAGAATTTTGTTGGCTCCATTTTTAAAATGAAGCTTACCGGAATTTGCAGATTTCTTCCTAACTGGAATGGAAAGAACATGAGATTTAAAGGGAAACGAATCAAATGTAGGAGAAAGTGAAAACAAGGATTCTGCCCCCCCACCTTGCTGCCATAAACCGCTGCTGGCTGCCAAGAGTGCGCTATGCCAGTGCGGAAGCACCTGGGCACATGGCCAGGGAGTTTCGTGGCCGGGCCTCGGCAGGAGCAACCCTCCGGGGACCTGCGTCAGCTTCCTCCCTCGTGAGCCAAGCTCCCAGCTGAGATTCTCCACAGAGGTTCCTCCTCAGGTGCTCCCAAAGTCAGGGGCAAGGCAGGTTGGCCAGCGGGGAGCCTTTCTTTGGTGTCGCCCGGACTGTGCACTGCACTGCCTTTCCGGCTCAGGCGCACGTGGCCCCTTCCTCGCCGCCGATCTCGGCCTGGGCATTCTGGGCTTTGTGTTTGGCACCTGTCTCGCGCCTTCCACCTGCAGCTTCGCTTGTCCATCCTTGCAGTGCTTTGCTGCCAGTACTTTCCTTGAGGCCTGCAGTAAGAATGGGATGACATCAGCAAAAGTGCAAGTGCATTTGGGTGCCGCATGATGCACCTTCCAACATGCAGATTCTCCAGGTAAAGGGGGTCCCACGGGGGGGGGGGTGCGGGGGGGCAGGACTCAGCCAGAAAAGCCTTTCTCCTTGCAGGATTTCTGGGATAGTCCCTGCAGGCTGGAGGTGTCAGTAGTGTGTCAGACGGACCAATTAGCTTGTTTTGGGCACACCCCAAAGCGCGTTTGGGCAGAAGAAGGGGGTGCAGCCGCCAGCCAGGAGGCATAGACCCCCTCGTCCACCCAGACCTACAGGGGATCACTGCCTCAGGGTGCCTCAGCCACAGTTTCCCTACTGCCCCTCAAAAGCCACTCTGCCTTCCCCTCTGGAATGGCATATTTTGCCGTTGAAGAAGGAAGGTCCCATGGGAAAATTCAGGAGGGTTGGAAGTCTTTGGATCCCCTCTCTGCTGCAAACTTCTGTGAATGAGATGAGGCAATTGTGCAACAAGAGCCTCCCTTGGAAGCTGCCTCAAGAAAAACCAAGAAGACGCCACCAAGAACAGAGATTGGCAGGCCATGCAGGGGCATGTGCTGCGGTCCCATGTGGTTATTCTGTTGTTTTGCACTTTTGCACTCTTGCAGTGCCTTTTACCCCATTAGGATTTATCTGCCGTGACCTGTCCAGAGACCTCCAGTTCGTGGATAGTATAGAAATATAATTAAAATATATATATTTTTTAAATCACACACATATTTCCTCTCTGTTGCTCTGAAGTTGTAGCACTTTCTCTCCTCCCCTCTGCCCCTGCCACAGATATCCCGGGCTTTGCACATGGAAGGAGGGGTGAACAGTCTGCTGATCAAATTCACAAATGATACAAAAACTGGAGCAGTGGCCACAACTGAGGAGCTGGTACTCCAGATCCAAAAGGATCTAGACAGACTATGGAAGTGGGCAGGAGACAACAGGATGGCATTCAATGTGGATAAGTGCAAGGTCTTGCACTTGGGGCATAGGAATGGGTGTCATAAGTACAGATTAGGGGACAAGTGGCTGGAGAGCAGCACTTGTGAAAGGGACCTCGGGGTGCTGGTTGACTGCAGGCTAAACATGAGTCAGCCGTGTGATGTGGTGGTCGAGAGGGCGAACGCCACCTTGGTTGCATAGCCAGAAGTGTGGCTTCTAGATCGAGAGAGGTATTACTACCACTCTACACGACTCTGGTGCACCCGCAACTGGAGTATTGTGCTCAGTTTTGGGCCCCTCATTACAGAAAGGATATAGCCAGGTTGGAGTCAGTGCAGCGTAGGGCCACAAGGATGGTGGCTGGTTTGCAGGGGATGGGGTATGAGGCGAGACTGAGGGAACTGGGTCTCTTCAGCCTGGAGAAGAGGAGACTCAGAGGGGATATGTTGGCAACATACAGGTATGTGAGGGGGTGTCACATGGAGGTGGGTAGAGACCTGTTCTCCCCTGCAGAGGAAGGCAGGAAGTGCTCCAATGGAGCAAAGCTCAGGGAACCCAGGTTCCATTTGGATGCCAGGAAGCACTTCCTGTCAGTCAGGACCCCGAGGGCATGGAATGGGCTTCCACGGGAGGTTGCTGAGGCCCCATTGGTGTGGGTGTTCAAGGATAGGCTGGACGTCCACATGGTGAGCATGTCGTGAGCGGAGCCGGCTGGTGCCAGAGGTCAGACTAGATGGCCCGGGAGGCCCCTTCTGACTCGCTCTGTTTCTATGTTTCTACATAAAACAACATTTTGATGCTCTGATTAGTCACGTGTGAGGAATCCAGTCTGGGGATGGGAATCCATTGGATTCCCTCAGCTTGGCTCCCCAGCCCACTCTATTCTGCTTTCATACGTGTGACTTGTGCGGTTGGCCTGCTTTGCACGAAGACTTACATATGTGCATCCTTCTCAGAGGGAATGGCATATTTGTGGACTGGATCTCACTTCCTGACCTGCCTGAGTGTGGGAAAGAAGCCCCACAAGAGCACCGGCTTCCAACCGGGTCTTTGCAAGCTGAGCCCTTCCATGACCAGGTAGCAAGCAGGAGGCCCAGGGACCTCCAGGGGATCTTTCTATCATGCGGCTCCACTAGAACATTCATGGAATTATGTGTGTTTCCCTTCATGGCCCTTTGATGTTCGACCAGCGCATCTTTCATCTTCATTCTTGCCAGAAAAACAATTCTGGAGGAAAAGATGAGCTTGCTACAAAGCATCAGGTCCACATGCTTGCAGAAGGAGAAGTGCCTCTTTTGCCCACCCTCATGGCGGCCTCATTTCCACAATCGCCTGCACCATATGCATGTTCCCACATCATCTGAACTGAGTGCAGGGGGGATCCTGAACCACCCCAAGCCCTAGAACAGCAGCGGGGTGTGGGCAAGGCAGTGCACAGTGCGAGGCATGGAGCCAGGCTGACCTTTTCCTTCCCTGCTCATGGAAACCTGGCCAGTGGCTTTTGACCATCAGTGCTGGGCTCCAGGCATCTGGCAGCCCCTGGCTACTCTCAGGTGCCTTTGAAATGTCCCCCAAGGTCCTCCATGGGCCTCTTTTTGGTTTTGGGGACAGAGCGAGTGTGTTTGCCTGTGTCTGTGTTTGCCACCCTCTGGAACTGGACATGGGATGACTGGCTGATATTGTCACCCTCTTTCCCCCTCTCTGGTAGAAACCTGCATATTTATCTATTCTCTCTTAAATATTCTGTGAACCCCAGTGTCAAATTCCTGCTTTATGTAAGCTGCAAATTAGAGTGGTGTTCTGTTTAGTGGGTTTTTTTAAAACTCCTTGTTAATCAGCCTGAAAGAGAACCAACTTTCTGACTGATACATCAAATAGCCCTGTAAGAGTTTAGATAAATCTGTTCCTTGTTGATATTTTTACTCAAGCTGAACAAGTCGTTCAACCTGAACTTATAACTGTGGAGAGTCGGTATTGTAAAGCTGGGATCTCTGCATTGATTCAACAGGAGGCCAAGTACACAGACTGCTGTGGTGTGACGTGCGGTGCAGCATGGGTGTCCCCCCACACCCCTCCGTCTGCCTCCCACATGATGCTTAATGCTATCTGTGCATTTATTTGCAAAGTTAAAGCTTTGGGCGATCGTTTAGGCCATCACAAATGAGACAGAGAGACAACTGAGATACCAGATAAAAGCACAGAACATGTAGATGAGGAAGAAAAAAAAGTGACTTTGACAAATTGTCCTGCAAATCAAATAAACCCAAAACAAGGGGAAACACTTATGTAAGTGCAGACAGGAGTTTCTGAAACCACAGCAGCTACTGGCTGTACGAATCCCATCTGCCAGGTACTGGGCACAAGTGCTTGGGAATGAGGACCTGGATTTGCAATGTGGTGGGTGGTCCAGAGCGTGGGACTGGCACTCAGCTGACCTGGGCTCCAGCCCCCGCTCAGCCATCCAGCCAGCTGGGCCAGCCAAAGACTTGCGGCTCATCCTACCTCTCAGGGTTGTTGCCGAGGGACGAACACCGTAAGCTGCTTTGTGTTCTCTGTAAGAAAAAGGCAGGATACAAATCTGATAAATAAGTAGTTGCAACAGCCCACCATGGACAGCTCCCCAGTGTGTTGTGGTGACAACTGGACCTGGGCCTTCTTCTGCTGGGCAGCCTCTTTCTCCAGCACAAGTGACTGAGAACTCAGCTGCTCTTCCCGCGGCTTGAGCCCAGGGGCCCGGTTTTATCACGGGTTGCCAGAAGCAGCTGCAGAGCTGCTTGGTGAGAGCGGCCGAAAAGCACATGGTGCTCACTTTTTGCCGTAGCAGCACCAAGGCTGAAATGGCCCTTGGGAAATGGCCCTGTCACTTATTCCCCAGCTTAAAAAAATACCCTCAGCAATGTGCAATTGGGTTCATTTTTAAAATTATTATTATTATTTTGTCAGTCTTTCAGAAGTGTCCAACTGTGGCCTTATGGCTATCCAGTATGAGTAATGACAGGATGAGGTTGGCTAATTTGTGCCCAGTGGTGAAGGGCCACGGGGGAAATGCACTCCAGGAGCTCTCACAGTGGAGGGGCACAGCTGAGGGAGTAAGTGCATGGGGAGGGGCAGCAGAAAATCCCCCCACCGCCTGGTGAAGAGCTCCTCTTCTACTGAGCGTTGAGAGGAAACTCCTGTGTTTTCCACCCTGGTGCTTGGTGGAAAAAGAAAACGGAACAGGAGAGTGAAAGGGGCTGGAGAAGGATCCTGGGCAGAGAGCCAAGCGGGGTCCTGTGGCAGAGGGGCAGGGCCTGATAAACCGTCAGGAGTCGCATGGGCTGTTCTGTGAACACCCAACCCACAGTGGCCTCTCCGCATGCTGTGCAAGCAGTCCCAAGCCACATGGACACAGAGCCTGGGCTTTGGGGCAGTATAGAATGAATCAGTGAATCAAACAGACAAGATTCCAGCTTCTCAGAAGCATGAAGCCCTTTTGCCATCTCAGGGCAGGGCCCAGTGGGGGCTTCTGGAGGGGAGGACGCATTAATGAATCAGTTATGGGTTCTGCCATTGTTCTTATGTGCTGTCACTATTTGATGGCCCTGCAAATGAAAACCTTCCCAAATGTCCAGTCCATGGCAGCCCTGCAAGGCTGGGGCTTCCCTTATCGGGCCAGCCCATCTCCTTCTGGGCCTTCCTTTCCCTCTTCTGCCAGCTTTCCCTCGCATGGGTGCCTTCCCCGGGGAGCCATGCCTTCCCGAGTTGAGCCCGCAGTAGGACAGTCTCAGCTGTGCCATGTTTGCCTCTCGGGAGACTTCTGGTTTCCAGGCCCACTTGCCCGTCTGTTCTGTTGGCTCAGGTATTCACGCTCCCCCATCACCATGCTTCAAACGCATCCCTTTTCTTCCTGTCAGCTTCTTTCACTATTTTTCATTGGCCCAGTAAAAAAGATTGTCCAGACTATTAAATTGCAGACAGGAATGGCACATGAATTGTGTGCATTCATGTGGGCATGCACATGTGTGATCGTTGCGCATGATTATTGTGTGTGAGGATGCAGTTCATCACAACAATGGAGACAATGCACATTTTGCCTCTTTAAAGGTGTTCTTAGTACAAGCTTCTAGGATGGAAAAACTCTGCCTGAGGCTCAGAGTGTTGGAAGGAGCAGGCTTGATAGTCTCCCCCTGCAGTTTCCCTGGAGAAATGCTCCCCAGGCCGGGCTGATGCTGGGCCCAGTTGGAGGTGCCTCTGGCACAACGTGTGTCTTCCGGTTCAGGAGGGGAGAGCGGATCTCCATCAAGAGTGCGGCATGTGGCAAAAGGGTGCAACGCTGTTCTCCCCACACGTGGTCCCAGGCCGGACTGGGCTCCTCAGTGCTGCTACCTGGGAAAAGCAAGCAGCATGGAAGAGATGCATTTGCACACCTCCGTTCCCATGTCTAATCTGATCCCCACACGCAATGATGGAACAGGCTCATGTATAAAAGAAGAGCCAAGGAAGCGAAATGTGACGGCGCTCCCAGGTGTTCTGATGCACAATGCGTCCTGCAGAGGCTGGCTGCCCTGCCCGTGGGCTTTCCGCAGCTGCCTGGCACCCGCAGCCTCAGCCTCAGCCCAGTGGGAGGCAAGCGGGAAGCCTCAGCGTCTTGGAGTGCCCGTTGCGGCATCTGGCAAACCAGGGGCCTCACTTGCAAGGAGTTGCTTGGCCAACGCAGGACCATCAGGTCCTCAGAGCCACAGAGAGAGGGCAGCAGCGGCGCCAGGCTCCAAAAGGCTGCTCACGAGACTCCAAGGCTCACAACTGCAGCCGGGCCAGGCAGCCAGCACACGGCTTCCCGGCTGCGGTCCGAGCAGCTGAGGGGGGTTAGGTCAGGGGCAGACTCATGCTGGAAGCCGTCTGGCTCAGACACTCGAAGACGGGAGTCCAAGGGAAGGGCCTGGACTGGCCCCCGCCCCACGCAGAGGTCAGCACCAGCCCTCCGCCCTGCGCCAGCCCCTCAGTGTGACGCAAGGCCTGGCTTCACTCAGCCAAGAAATCAAAACATGCTGGGTAGCAAGTCCTCGAAAATTCCCTCACAGACTCTCAGTGCCTCAACTCTTTCCCCGGCTTGGGATCTCTGCAGCACATATGTCCAGGCACAAGGAAGTCCAAAATCCCAGACTGACTCTTGCCCCACCAGGCCTAGGAGCACACGTCGTGGAAAGCACATACATCAAAGCACAGTCCATGGCAAACGTGGCCGCCTCTTCATGGCTGGGTCTTCACAAAGTCTAAAAGGAGTGAAATGTGGAGACCATTGGCGGAGAACTTCCTGAAGCCCGGGCAGAGATGGACCCCAATGGAGTGCTGCAGGCCAAGAGGGGAAGGTGCTCCTAGTGATGCTTCTGAGGCCAAGGCACTGCTTTTCAAGCAGGAAATGGCCACAGTGCCTCTCCTACCAAACCACGACCTGCCAGGAGTTGCAGCCTAATGTGAAGCCTCTTTTCCAGCCCAGACATTTCCCTCCTACTCTTTAGGGAGTAAGACTTCAGCCTAAATGTCGCCCCTGCAAGCTTGCCCACCTTTGGCCAGATTTTCGGAGAGGCGGCCTGTGAAGGCTGTAAGCTTGTGGCCATGCTCCTATCATAGAATCATCGAATAGAAGGACCCACAAAGGCCACAGGGTCCAGTCCCCTGCGCTTGCAGGACACCAAGTTACACCATCCCTGTGTAACTGTCTGCTTTCCTCTACAAAGACCGACAAAGTGTCTGTCACATCACCCTTGACATTGCGCTGATTTTCCAAGGCCTCATCCAGATTCCTCCTGAGCAAATTCTAACAAAAACCAGCAGGCCCTGACTGAAGAGGCACAGGGGTGTTGCAGTATGGATGCTCCCCTCCCCAGCCAGGAATATGAAGCCTCCACCTGTGAAAAGATATTACCTTGATCAAGACTGTGCATGGGGCTGCTCTCCTTCCCCAAGTGCTGACATTTCCTCCCTCTGCCCCATGGAGGAGTGAAAGGTACAAGAAGACACCGAAGTCCATAGATCCTCCATAAAGCTCCCATCGAAACATCTTTCGTCTTGCAGACCCTCCAGCGAGCGAACGTGAGTGCCGCTGTTAAACTCGCCCTTCCATTCTCCCTCCCTCCCTCCAAATTGCTCCTCAAAAGCCACCTCTTCTCTGAAGTGCTGGATGACTCAGTGCTCTCGGCTTTATTCCAAACGGTTCAGGTGGTGGCAATTTACTCCTTTGCCTTCTTTCCTCCCCCACCTCTGTTTTGTCCAGGGAGGGTCAAGATTTCCATTTCTGCCTCCAAAGCCTGTGAGGATGCCTTGTGAGCACGAGTGCAAACACAAGGAAATGTTTGCAAATTCTTACACACTTGCTCCTGTTTGATTTGCACACATATCCCTGTTTGATTTTGCACTTATATCAAATATTAAAGTTTCGCCCTAGCTTTTGCTTATGGGAGAATTTGTCCAAATTTGGAAATTTGTACCCACGTGAGGCTTTTCTGGGCAACTTCCACCTCTGGTAGCTGCTTGTTCTGCACACTTTTCTTGTCACAGAAAACAAACAGGAGTGCAAATTCATGAGTGATGAGCAGCAAGCTGAAGGCGGCTGGTTCCTCTGTCCCAGCTTTGCCTCCCAAGCTGGAGAAATTCAGGGGGAGGTTCTTGTATGGGAATGTTTCTGACGCTGCTGCTTCTGCCGTGCTCTGCATTTAGATGCTCACAAGAAATGCATCAGTGGCAGCTTCCCCCACAGCTGGAGGGCATGATGGGTGTTGTAGTTCAGCTCATCTGAAGGGCACCGGGCTGGTGAAGGCAAGCGTGCGTCTTCCGTTTTTGTCAGGCTCCTCTCTGTGTTGTGCACTTTCACTCAAACTGTGGTGCTTGCTGTGGACACAATAACATTGTGACTGAAACGCTGGGGAAAGGGTGGAAGGGCTGCCTCAGGCACTGGTCTCATGAGAAAACGTGATCTTGCAAAGTACTGCCTCCTATTTGGGATTGCATTGGGTCGCTCTGCTTTTTTCTGGGTTTCCTTTGTGGAGTTTAATGAAGGAACTGGGCAGTGTCCAAGTAATTATTCTATCTATCAATCTATCTATCTATATCTATCTATCTATCTATCTATTTTATTTAAAACTTTTCTATACCATCCCATACTTAAAGGTCTCGGGATGGTTTAAAGCAATTAGTCCAAAATAAAATAAAATAAAATAAAATAAAATAAAATAAAATAAAATAAAATAGCAATAGCAATTGCCCAGCATCCAAAATATAAACCCACTACTAAAACAAATTAACAATTAAAACACTGGGCGAATAAAAAGTAGCCTAGCCTTCTCCAGCCTGGCACCCTCCAGCTGTATTAGACTGTAATGGCCATCATTTCCAGCCAGGAGCTGTAATTTATTTATTTATTTATTTATTTATTTATTAAAACATTTATAGGCCACCCCATCGCAACAAAGCCTCGGGGCGGCTTACAACATAGGTTAAAATACAAAAATACAAAAATGATACAAATATTAAAATAATTTATCCCTCCCCCCCTCAGTGCATCTCGACCACTAAGTATAAATAAATTAAATATACAATAACCCATATAAACGAATGAAAAACCACCTAAGATATTACCCTTAACCAACAAAAACCACAACATACATGACTACTAAACAAGCAACAGAAAACCTCAACCAAAACCAACATTAACAGTTAAAATAGGACTTAAATAAAAAGGTCTTTGCCTGGCGCCGAAAAGCATATAACGACGGCGCCAGGCGAACCTCTCCAGGGAGCGCATTCCATAGTTGGGGCGCCACCACCGAAAAAGCCCTCCTCCGGGTGCTCACCCATTTCACCTCCCTTACGGGAGGCTCCCGGAGGAGGGCCGCCGTTGCAGATCCTAGGGGGCGGGAGGGCATGTAGGGGCGTAAGCAGTCCATTAGGTATCCGGGTCCCAAGCCGTTTAGGGCTTTATAGGTTAACACCTATAATCCAGCACATCTGGCAGGCATCAGGCTAAGGAAGGCTGAAATGCTGGATCCAAGGAGGTCGTGGCATACTTTGCTCAAATTGTGGCCGCTGAGAGATGGGGGAGCAAGAGCGGTTATGCTCCTGCTTTTCCGTCGTGCTTGGAAGACATGGCCTGCAACCCCACACGTGCCTGCTCAGAAGGAAGCCCTTTCAGTTCCCCCATGGTTTAAATGTCTCTTGCATCTGACGTCATGGTCTGTTCTCCCGCTGCCAACCTTACCAGGCTGGCATAGAAAACTGAGCTCCTTTTCGAGTGGGGAGGAGCCGTTTGGCTTCCTGCCTCCCACACCCCTTCCTTCCACTCACCCTGACCCCCGGGAGCCTGGGAAGGGGCTTTCTGCCACCTGCAGCTGTCAGCTGGCCAGGAGAACATCCCCCCCCCCCCGCCCTGAAATGAAGATTCCAGTGTAGTGTCAGTAGCCCTGGGGGAAGCATTGTTGGTCATGGACTCAAAGGGGCTTTGAGTCTTAGCCAGAGGTGGGAGAGAAGCTTCAGTCAATTGCTCTTTTGCTCCATTTCTCATTTTTCAAATCTTAAATTCAGTCCACCCTGAGCTTTGACAATTAGAAAAAGGAAACCTCCTCCAGTAGTCTGACCTTTGAAGGAGGCAGTGCCCATAATAGGACTTCTTCGGCTTATGACACTTCTGCCTTCCTCTTTCCCACTGAGTTGTCCTCTCCAGAAACCCTCCATGTTTGCTGTGAAGGAGAACTCAGCTGACATTTCTCTGAAGAGATTTTTCTGAGAACGTTTCCAACCATCTTCTTTTGCTAAACTCCTGCCCCCAAATGAAGGCTGTCTCATCGCACTTCATCACTTTTCTCTGTGCGGCAGCTGCCAATTTCCCCCCCACGATGCTCTACACTAGGCCTGGGGGATTGTGGGGGATGCATAACAGTGCCGAGGTTACACACTGCGGGTGCTGCTACCTGTAGTGGCAGGCAGGCAGGCAGGCAGGCAGGCAGGCAGGCCGTTTTGAGGTGGCGAAGGCTACGGTGCTGCCATTGCTGCTAGTGAGCCCACTCCCAGGAGAAACCCTCCTCTTCCTAGAGAATATTCAGCAAAGGGGTCTGGACCATGTTGCATGGCAGGTGCTATTCAGGGCGGCCTGGACTGTGACTCCTTGTTGTTCCACCCCTCGTATGCAAGGACTCATCCACCTGCAACTGGAAGATGGGTGTGTGGTGTGCCAGTGGCATTTCTGGAAAGCTGCTCTGAAACTAACCATGCTCTTGTTGAGGAATGCAATCCAAGGATCGCTGCCCTCATGTTCAAGCTGGCTTGGCTGGAATCTTTCCACCCATTTCAGAAAAAGACAAGAACTCTGAAAAAAAGAAAGGAAAAGAACAGAAAAACAAAGTTGCCTGACTGTGAAAGAGACACGTAAATATTACCAGTTAAAGGACAGGACTAATTTCCGCTCGTATAACCTTCTGAATTGCGGCTGCCATTCTAATTGCAACCTGTGGGTGCAGCCACGGTTAAATTTGATCCACAGCACCATGGAAATCTGCATTAATTGCTCTGTGATGCTATGCTGGGAACTTCAGCTTCCTTATGGGCAACAGGCAGTGTCACTTGAAAGAGGACAGGGAAGAGGTGAGGCACTGGCGACTTGGCTGAATGCGACCCAATATTGCTGAGCTTAGAGTGGACAAGGATAGCTGATGAATGACCACTAGGGGGCAGGTCCTAAACTTTGAAAAACAAAACTCCCAATTTGAATAATAGATCAGTCCTTCCTAAGCACCTCAACTTAAAAGAAAGTCCTAATGACCTCAGAGCCATCTATCATTCGCGAAAGGCCATGCGTCAGCATCTTAGTTACCCGTTAAGAATCTGGAGCTAATTGAGAGCTCTACAAATCTTATTTAATGCTGTTAGCTTTAGGAGTTCATACGAACATTCATCTAGATGCTAAACAGAATGAGGCCCAGACATATCCCAGATCAGTATCGGGGAAGATTTACCTTCACTCACCTGCAGAGTACCTGCAAGACATCTGCAATGCACCCTGGTGCCAGGGTGAGGAGGGAAACCCAGTGCAAAGCAGGGCCGGTCGTGGCTGCATTTCTAAAGAAGGGGGCACACGGGCAGGGACAGCTGGTCCTGCAGAGCCAGGAAGCGAGCCAAACAAAGGAAAACGCCTGAGCGCTCTCACATCAGGTCATCCGGGCAATGACGCTCGGGTCAAAGCAGGGCACTGCCCCCAATGCGGGGCTGCTGTCCAGAGGAGTACCCCTGCGTGGAGCCCTGCAGGCAGCCTGTGGGCCAAGTCCCATTTCTGACACCCACTCAGAGGCCGCACTCCATGGGTCTGAAGGCAGAAGGGGGCAGGCCAAAATACCAGGCACAGCTCAACCACGAGCACACTTAGCTTAAGGCTCTTCTTGCTTTAGGGGAGATGTTTCAGCCACATGAGGGGGGCGGGGAGCACTGCACAAGAGCTGGAAAGCCACAAGAGTCAATGGTCCAAGAAAAGTGGATGGGGCTCAGTGTGACCTTCCCTGGAACTCCGGAGGGCAAGACAGCGGCTGGGGCTGCCCAAGCCAGGTTGGCTTGGGGCCCTCAGTCCAGCAGTCCACCCTCAATGGAAAGGCATGGGACGCTTGATCCAAGGCCATCGTGGGATCCGTTTCCCTGCCCTGCTTTCCACTGCTGGTGGCCGTGTGCAGGGGAAGCCCACTGCTGGTCACTGCAGGGAGAGAACGGGCGCGAGGGTTGGGACTCGTGTGTAGGCCGACATCTTTCTCTGGCGTGCCCTGCCCCAGAGGGTACTCCGTCTTCCTCTGAAATAAAAGGTTGGACATGGGAGTCTGAACAGACACCTGGTCCAGGAAAAAAGTGGCTTTGGCCAGGAAGGGAGCAGATTTGTGCCAGCCGACTCTGTCTGGAGCTTGGACACGCCCCCCCCCCCCCATGCACACACTGCCCCGTCTGCATTTCTGGGGTGTCCCGGACCCTTTGCAACTGGGCCATCAAAGGGTAGCAGTGGCCAAGAGGGGCTGTTGCGCTACTTCCTGGGGAAGGCAGCCTGGCTGGCAGAAGGGTGGCCTACACCACCTGAGCATTAGAGGACTGGAATGCACTCTGCCTTTGAAGAGATGTGAGCATTTCAGGGGTCGGCAGGGCAGCCACGGAAGCCTTGGCCAGAGCTGAGTCTCTGGAGCATGTTTTCAGCCCTGGGTCAACTCCGTGTGTTGCCAGACCGTCCTGGGCATGACTGAGGCACCGCTGATTCTCTGAAGCCCCAGACCACTCGCAGCTGGGGCACTGCAAAGACTGGCTGTCTCCTGCGGCCCAGCCTGACCCAGACTCGGGGGAGGGAGGCCCCTTTGCATGCCCCCCCGGACTATGGGGAGGCCCGCTTGGGGCGGCATCTGAACCACTTGCCCACGGTGTTCTGCTCTGTTCCTTCGCTTTTGCTTTCTGGCTGTAGAATGCAGGTCCCTTTGTTTCTGTTAGCCTTTGTTCTCCCTTGTTTTGAATATTTTCGATTTGCTCCTTCTGATGTATTGCTGCATGGACTGCCACTGTTTTCTTGTTTCTGCGATTATTCTTTTCCCCCCGTTGATGTGAGCTGCTTTAAGCACTGTGTTCGGAGTGGAACGGCGGCATAGCATTTCCACAATCAATCACTCCATCACGTACTTTTGCAAACGAAACTCCCTCCACTAAACCAGCTTAGGCATTAAAGGCTTCAGTTGCTTAAAAAATCAACAGCTCTGCGTTTACGCCCACCGGCAGACGAGACGAAGTGCTTGTACCTTAATTGTGACCATACCTGGTCACAGATGCTACTTTCTATATAGGGTTTTTATGGGACATTTTTACTCTAATGCAGCTGCGATGTATCAGGATTTGCATATAATAATCCCTGGGTAGTCCCCATATGATGCACTTATTAACTGAAGATATCACTGTATTATTGTGTGCAGGCCTGTTCTCAGCTAATTGCTTTTAATTGCCATTTCTTTTTCCCTGTTGATTACTGCATGGACACTAATTTGCCCTTATTGGTGGCATGCATTTAACTCAAGAGTAGCAGCTCAACAGATGATTATTAACATTAATAACAAGAAAAATATTTCTTTTGTAATTCACCAAAGGCTCCAAAACAGTCCAAGGCCCACATGGCATATTAAAGAGCCACTGTAAGATGATCCAGTAGAGGGCAGCAATGCACACAAGACGAGCCCTGCTAGACTCTGACCAAGCGGCCCTCCAGTCTGGTCTCCGGCTTTGACCCTGCAAGCAGCCAAGCAGCTGCTTCTGGGCGAGACGGGGGTCCCCAGCTCGTGGTATGCTACCTCTGAACAAGGTGGCCCCATTGAGCTGGCGTGGCTAACAGAGCTGCTCCTTTCTTTGAGCAGACCGACCCCCACCTGTCCCTCCAATGGGACGAATAGCACCAAAAGGGAATGCAAAACACAGCTCTGACGTCTCTACCACCTCCATGCCTGCCCCACAGTAGCCCCTGCCCTATATCTGTCCCCCAGCAAGCCAGCAGTGGCCGACAGCTCTGACTTCTGGCTGAATGTTAAAGTTGTTATCTGTGGGGCTGGCCTGTTTGGGGGTCAGAGTCCAGCACCATGAAGAGATCCTTAAATTTTCAGATGGACATCCCAAGTGGATACACTGCTCCACCCTCACCGGAGGCACCAGCGTCATCCCTGAGCACCATGGGCTGGATCCAGATGGATGCAGTTCAGCTTCTGGGAGCACACTTCCCTGTCCTTCCAGGGGGTCAGGGGACCTTCTGAATAGGGAGGGGGCAAAGGCTCCTTCCCTGAGGGGAGGGCTTCCACCCAAGGAAGGCAGCTCACAGGCGCACCCCGCCCCAGAAAACTGACCCTTCCTTTCCCTTGCAGCAGCTGCCCAGCACCCCGCTCCTGCCCTTGGACCTTCTCTCAGCCAAGAGACACCAGTGCCATCCCCACATTTCGGCGAATATAGCAGCAAGATGCCTACATGGCCCGGGGCGGAGTCCGTGTGGGCCAGCCAGGACGGCTGCGCCCTTCCTCCTGCAGATCTTCTCGCAGATTCCAGAGGCACCTGAGCCAGTGGCCGCCGCAGTTGCCCAGCAGAGTGCGGCCAGAGCACACCGCCGAGCTGCCTGCGAATAAGCCCCTGCCTGCCGCTGCCTCTGACAGAGGCCACCCCAACGGCCCCCAAGAGGCCATGCCGGGAGGGTGGGAAGCAGGACTGGCTGCATCGCCGGTGGCTTCAGGATCAGCATGCACCGCCTGCCCTTCTGCCAAGGTGCCCCCCCTCGTGCCTGTACCACTGGAGGTGAAATAGGTGGCAGAGAGGGGGCCTCTTGGCCGCCCATATGGAAGTCCATTGCTGTGATTTCAGTGCTGTGGGGAAAGCTGCTTCCCCCTTCCAGGCCCTCGCACAAGTCCAGCTCAAGGTCCAGGTCAGCTCCAGAGTCGCCCAAGCCCTCAGTGCTTTGAGGAAAGAGGTGGGGCCCCAGGAAGGGGCGGAGCTGTTGGGGGGCCCAGAGGGCCATCCTGGGATTGCAGGCAGGGCAGGTTTCACCCAGGTGCTCAGGGCCTGGGTCTGGATGAACCTTGCTCTCCCCAGTCTAAGCCTCACACCCTGGGTGCTTCCATGCAGGTGGTTCTCACTTAGGGATGGATAAATTTGTCTGATTTCCCCTCTCCTGGATCACTTTTCTTTCAGTCTGACACTGACTGCTATCAGAAATATGAAGACGTGTGAAAATGGCTAAATTCTCATCAAATGTGAGTCAAAACAAATTTTTCACCCCATCACTCCTCTTAACTCCCAAAGAGAAAGTGGTGAGAAAACACGGAGGGCTCTGTCCACATGAAGATGAAGGGCCATCTTCTTGACTCACCTGTAAAATTCCATGTTTGAGGTGGAACAACTACTGCAAAAAATCCTTGCCTAAAAGCACCATGGTTAGGGTCAAATTCTACATCAGGCCCAGCTGTTTGCTGATCTCTGTGTCCTGTGATATTCTCGATAAGGCACAGTTGGTTGCAGCTCCCAGTCTGACCTGCTGTTTAATTCATGGTGAGTTGTCTTTGGTATGAATTTGGAATCGTTGCTATTATTATTGCATTACACTTATACCACACCAGTCTTCCTCTTACAAGGTCCTCCTCTTACCCGTTTTGCCCTCAGAGCAACAATAGCAACAACCCTATGAAGTAGGCTCGACTAGGCACCTGTGACGGGGACTTGGACCAGGACTCCCCTGGTTCCTAGCCCTGCTCCCCAGCTGCTCTGCCACACTGGCTCTCAGTATGGCTGCTTCATTATCCTCTCATAGAATGGCTCCTCTTGTGCTCTTTCTGCCATCTCCCCTCGTGTTAGCCACCGGGCATTTCCTCCTGGAAAAGACAAGAGGGTCATGCATATATGGCGACAATTGGACACTGTGTGGGAGGTGTCGGTCTTCAACTGGAGGGCATGCTTGAGCCCATGCACTTGTTGCTTTGCTGACTGGGTTCAGACCATGTGGACACCCATGGCTCTGTGGCAACCCACACTCATTGCACCATGGGCGTTTTGTTGATACATGGGTTATCCATTTTGTCCGAATCCAGATAAGAAACCATGGTGAACTTCAACACTAAACCCTGGTTCTCTTTCATGGGTTGCTCTTGCCTAAGAAGGCATGGCTTGTTATCACAGGTGGGTTCAGACAGTATAACGACCCATGGTTCAACAACAACTCATGGTTCGATGGCGAGCCACACTCCACCCTTGAGTGTGGGCGGCTTAGGGTTCCACCAGGCTGGTGCCCCCTACATCAGTGGCGCGCCTTCCGCACGGCAGCCTCCGTCCGGGCGTCGGAGGAGCTCGCCAGGGGTGCGCCGGGGCGGAAAGCCCGCTCGGGGAAGAGTTCAGCACCATGGAAAGCTCTCCTGGCGCTCCGAAGCGAAGCCGCGCCGGCGACGGGCCCCGCTGGCCCGGCAGGCACGGGCCGCTTCCCGGCGGGCGGCCGCTGCAGCGAGCGAGCCGAGCAGCCGAGGAGCGGGCCCTGCGCGTCCGGCCGCGATCTGCCAGGGCCTCCTTAAGGCCGGGGAGTCCCCGCGCTGCCTCTCCCCCCGCCCACCCGCCGCCCGCTCCCTTCCGCGCAAACTCTTCGCCATGCCTGCCGCCGCCGCGCCGCCGCCGCCGCTCTCGCTCTCACACGCACTCCGGCGCGAGCCCTGCAGGAGCCGGAGCCGGAGCCGGAGCCGGAGCCGGAGCCGGAGCCGGAGCCGGAGCGGCGCGAGCCCAGCCCTGCCGGGAGGGAAGGCGAGCCGCGGCGGCGGCGGCGGCGGCGGCGGCGGCGGCGCGAGGCGGGCCGGGCCCGGGAGCGCGTGCCTGGCCGCCTGCGCGGAGGATGCGAGGCGCCTGCCGCGGCGGCTCCGCAAGGCTCCCCCGGGCGCAGCGGCAGCGGCAGCGGCAGCGGCCCCGCCGCCGGCGCTGGGAGACGCTTGTGCCACGGTGCGAGTGACGCACCGGGGAGGGACGAGGGGCGCTCCCCCTCCCTTCGTAGTAGCCTCTTTCGCGGGGGGGCGGAGGACGAGACTTCCGCGTTTAACCTTTCCCGTTTTGCTTGTTAACGAACTACGAAGGTTCATCTGCACCGCAACTCAAACGGAGCTTTAAACAGGAGATCTCGCCCCCCCTTTTTCTCTGCACCCCCCCCGGCTTTTGACACCCCCACCCCCCGCAAACGCAAGGGATGGCAAACTTCAGCTCTCTGGCTGCCTCGGCTCGGAAGATCCTAAAATCCTGCTGAGCAAGATCAGGTAAGGGGGGCGAACAGACCACTGACCGGGAAAGAAGAGGTGAGATGGGGGCGCGAGGGAGCCGGGCTCGCTGGCCGCGCGTCCGCGGCTGCTCGGAGCGCCGGGAGAACGGTGCCCCCCCCCCCCGCGCCATCACTCGCACCCGCTTTTCGAGCCAGAGAGCGCGCCGGATGCGCCGGGGGCTTGCTAGTTGCTCGCAGTTGTTTGCAGAATGAATTTCCCTCCAGCCCCCTGCCCGCTCAGCGTCTTGTTCTCGCTCCGGTTCGGATGCCCTCCCGATTCCTTCGCCTTTCCAGAGGCAGGAGCTTAAAAAATGGAGCGATGGTGCTCGATCGCCTACGCTTGTGGCGGCGGTCCGCTTGCAAAAGAGGAAGGAGAAGAGAAAGGGAGATGTTTTTTCTTTTGCACCGTAGCAAGTTTGGTCCCACTTTCAAGACGTTGCTTTTAAATACTAATGTCCTCCGGTTAATGTTCATGCATTTTGCAGTAGGAGAGATCCCCACCACCACCCCGGGTTGCATGGATTTGGAAGTTCGGAGCTGCTGGTATTTATTAGAGGGTTTGGTGGGGGGGAGCAACGGATAAATATCCCCTTGTACGCGTCTCTCGCTCCTCTTCGCCCAGGAAGGCGAACCATACAAGTGTCCGGCTCTTCTTCTTCCTGTCCCCCCCCCCGCTTTCTTTTGCTGCATTTTCGATTGCATGTATTCACACGGAGGGCTCCCCCCGCCCCGCTGTCCTCTTTTCCCTTTTTGCTAGCTTTCTAGCGCGATACAAAATGATAAGAATAAATCGGCCAGATCGAACGAGAGCCTTTTAAGAGGGTTTTATGCGTGTGTGGATTTACTGATGCAAAAGCGGAGGGGGCAGGGAGAGATTTTTCTCTCTGTGCGTGCCAACTTCCCAGCTCGTTTGCCTCCGAAATGGGCACACTGGAATGAGTTGTTTATTTTGGAGGTGTCGTTGTGAATCTCTGGGGTGGCTTAATTTGTCGCGGGGCTGGTAGGAAGGAACATCGCTCGCAGCATTACCTAATGCCGAAGGTGGGTGGACAATTTTTCTCGCGGTCGAAGGCGACTCCTTCGCTGGTTAAGTGGCTGTTGGATGCGCCGGTTTCTGGGGCTTGATCGCTTTCGTGTTGCAAGCCGCATTATTCCTTGCTGGGGGGCGGCAAACGAGGTCTTGCCTCCCTACCCCCACCCCAAGTAGCACATTCGGAATATGGACGGCTCCTGTTTACAGTGAGAAGGGAGATGAAGAATAAACGCGTATTAATGAACCAGCGCGCTGCTGTCTTTAAGTACTGGGCGGTATGGCTTAGATGGGGGCGGGGGGGGGTTGATTCTGCTTTTTTTTTTTTTTCAACAAGGTGGGTTATTTTGTACAGAAGTGTTCTCTGGCGCCCGCTACAGGAGAAGGAAGGAACGACACCTTGTGGGCCAAGCGCTCTTCTGTCTGAAACTCTTCAAAGGATGATTGTTGGTGCACACGTGCATATAACCCGGGGTTTCTCATCCTGAGACACATCTCAGGGATGTGTGTGAATCAGTTCCATTGAAAAGCTTCTGTCTTGAAAGGTGTGAAAAAGTTGGATCCAAGTGGACTCATTCACATTCTCAGCACCTTGATCTAGTTTTGAATCTGGGCTATTTCGTTTCTATACCCCCCACCCAAAGTTTTATGGATGCTAAGAACATGCTGTTGGTTTGTTCCTGGTGGAGCCTGGCTTTTCCTGCACTGAGTTACCATGACTTAGAGGTTAGCTGAGGGGTAAAATGAAGCTGCTGAACTGTTCTCTGTCATAGGTTTTTATGTGTTCACAGCAGATGTTCCCTGGACTCCCATGCCCCTGTGATTAATACCATCTGTGTGCGTGGACAGCATCTTAAAAGCTTGCAGCGAGTCAATCTGAGTAGCTTCTCAATAGTGAAATGCCATCATCCCATGGAGGTTCACCAAAGTCACAGCCTGAGCATCATACCAAAATGTCTTTTGAAATAGTGTTACACTGGCATGACCTTTCAAGAGCTGTGGTCATATTCTGGATCCTTTCAGGCATACTGTTTTGCGATGATGTTATTTTTAATGAAAAGTGTTGGAATTTTCCTCAACAGCCTCTGGTGTGTGAACTGGATTTAAGGGCTGACTGGAAAATGTTAGACATTTTTCTGCCTAAACATGCATACAGTTATCTATCTATCTATTTATTTATTTAGCAGACTTCTATGCCGCCCCATCGCCGAAGCCTCGGGGCGGCTCACATACATAAATAAATAATTCAGTATTAATAAATATAAAAATAATTTGAGTCGCCCTGGCCCGAAATTAAAGTTATCCCTTCCATGTCTTTAAAGAGACACAAGATATTTTCTGATGCTCCAAACTGACCATCTGGGACAGCCAGATGGATCATTGCTGTTTGGAAAGATGGAAAAGCATGGGGTGCGTGTGCATGCTAGAGCACGCAAGGGCGCCTTTAGGTGCTGGTGGAGAAGCGCAAGGCACATGAATCAGTCGCCTTGCCTTGCCTTCCCCACCCCTGGCTGGCTAGCGCTCTGCTCAGGTCCTCTCAGTATACAAAGGTGCAGATCCAGCTGGGGGGCCTGGAAATGCTGCAGGGGCTCAAACAGGGGCTGCTGCTCCTGTCGGCTGGTCCCACCTCCCTGGCGGAGGCATGGGTGCAGGTGTCGTCCTGGGATGTTTCCCCACCTGAAGTCGTGGGGCTCGCTTGAGTGCGAAGCTGCGCCATCCCAAGAGGATGAGTATGGTCCCGGCCTGTGGTCCACGCTGCAGAATGTGTCGGTGCCGTTGAGTAGAGGGGCGCTGGCATTTCAGCTTCCTCACAACCGTCCTGCACGTGTTTCCTTGGAAATAGGCCCCGTTAGGCCACGGGTGCGTGCTTTCCTGCCACTGCCCCGGATGCTGTAAGTCCTGCTTCTGCTCCTGCTCAAGGCAAGGTGTCCTGTGCTCTAGTGGGTGCCCTCATGATCACCAGGAAGCAAGGCTTACGCTGTTTATGGGGCTTGCTCAGAGAGAAATGTGTTGCCCAAATGTTATTTCTGGGCCATGGAGAAATCTCTGTCTTGCATTGTCTCAGATTCCATGTTGGCATGGCATGCGACCAGATTTCATTTTCTCGTTTACCTCTTTTTGCTTGATGTTGCCTTAATCCACTGTACAGACTCATTCGCCTGGTCCCCTGTGTTGTGTAGGCATCACACCTAGGTGACTCGGCAGGGAAACTGGAAGAGGGCTGGTGTCACAGGTTGGCTGGTGTAATTGTGTGTATGTTTGTTTCAAGGGGGCTAAGAACTCTTTAGGTGCCACATGAGAAAAAAGAAGATGTCATCACCACATTTGGGCCCCGACTTTACCTGCCTCAGCTCCGTTGCTTGAGTTTTCTGGAGTCATGGCAGAATTTCTTTGGAATGCTGAGCTCTTGGTTGGAAGCTAGGAAAAAGAGGATTCTGAACTAGAGCAGCCTGCCTATCACCAAGTATCCACCACTATCTCTAATGAATGAGAATTCAGAAGCTGCGGCTAATGGGACACCTGAGCCCCCAACCTCTGCCTCTCTCTTTGCGGAAAAGGCTGCTGCTCAAGCACTCAGCTCCATCTCTGCCTTCGGTGCTTCCTGCTTACTCCCATTCAGCATTTGAAAGACACGATAACCTGGATTGTGTGAGTTGCTCTGGAGCGAGTGGGAGATGGCCGTGTGGCGATTCTGGGTCTGCCTGCAGGCTGGGAGTCTGGGTTTGCAGCTGAGTGCACAGCAGGCTGTTGCTTCCTCCCCATGTCTGCAAAAGAGTCGAGTATGAGGCACTGCTGGATTTGATCAAACTCTGGCAGCATCCTGCCTTGCAGGGAGGGTTCCTGATGAGAACCCCAGCAATATGTCACTTGCACGAGCCCTTCTGCCTTTCTAGGTCACTGCTTAACTCTTCGTTGACCACAGCACCACTGCAGCTCCTTGTTCCAGCGCAAGGAGGGGAAAGGATGCATCAGAGAAGGGCCAGCGCTTGGTTCATCAGTGAAACAGGATGTGGAGCTCTCTGTTAGTGGAGGACACAGCGTGAGCCTAGCGGGTAGAGCGGTCCTGTGGATCTTGGCAGGCTCTGCCCCTCTGGGGGTCCAGGCTGCCATGGTGGGAGAAGAATGGAGCCAATGATGCTGCATGAGGCAGCTCTTGGGATATAGATGGGACCTGTGGGATGCACCCATGGAATGAAGCCAAGGCCCCCTGCGGCCCCTGGAGGGTCTCAAGAACTGGGCTGCTGCGTCCCCCATGGTTGAGCTTGGGGCCCCTGCAATTTCCAAGTAAGGCTGGAAAAGACTGACCGTAACCCTGGAGAACTGCTGCCAGTCAGTGTTGGTAACCCTAGCCCAGATGGATTGAGGGTCCGACTCTGTTTAAGGGCGGCTTCTGCCCTTCCAATCAGCAGGTTGGTTGAGCTTGCATTTTGATCAAGATTGGGGAATCTGAGAGGCAGACAGGAACATGTTAAAGGTATTGTGCTGCCTTGAAATCTTGGGTAGCGATTGGCAGAACTGCCTGCATGTCACAGGAGGGCTCAGTGCAGGCTGCCATTGGCTCACCGAGAGGGGCCAGGCAGGGAGGGTGCAGAGAGGAGGGCATCATAGACTCATAGGCTCCAAGAAGAGTAGAGCTGGAAGGGGCCAGAAGGCCATCAGGTCCAAGCCCTGCTGTTGCAGGACACCAAGTCAAGCCACCCGTCTCAGCTGGCTGCCCAGTCACCTCTTGAATGCCCCCCGTGTGGGACAGCAACTCCACCACCTCTCCAGGCAGCTGGTCCCACTGCTGCATTGCTCTGACTGGGAGGAAGCTTGTCCTGATGTCCAGCCTGAACCTGGGCTGCTGCAGAAAGGGTGGTGGGCAGCTGAGCAAGACAAGAGGCCAAGAAGCCTAGCAAGGACGCCTGGGGAACAGAGTGGTCCAGAGGAAGGTGGGAGGGAAGTAAAATCCCATGGCCAGCAGGTGGAGGCGAGAGGAAGGCTGCAGCTTACCTGTTGATGTGGAAGGAACCGGCCAGCTCTTTGGCGGAGAGTTGTCCGTGGGAGTCTGATCCTTCCACCTGCAGGCACAGAGGTGGGCAACTTGCAGGCTGCGTGTGCCCCTCCTGCTGTCTTCCTGATTTGGGGCCTCTGCTCCCACCCTGTGGGCAAAAGAATTAGCGGTTTGCCACTGAAATGCGGCAGTGAAACTGCTAGTTTTGTTTTTGCGGGCAGCAGCGGGAGTTCAACTTGTGGGTGGATCTGGGGGAAGAGCAGAGGTCACTGCCCCTGCAGAGCCGCCTCCTGCCCGATGCAAACAGAGGTGGCTGTTCCTGCAGCGAGTCTAAATTCCCTGGCTGAGCACCTGCTGTTCAGAGCCTCTGCTACAGAAGGATTCGGGTTCCTTCCGTTCCCCTTGCCACACAGCAGCCCAGCTCCACAACCGTTCAGCTGGCAACCGCCTGGCTTGGCCAGCCTTCTCCAAGAGGTGCTGCTCAGGGGTGCCAGATTGCAGCTCCTGTGATGACATCTGAGGATGCCGGCGAGTTGCAGGGAGGCCCAGCAAGGCCTGCACGCCTAGCAGGAAGTTGGGAGGGTGGAGAATGGGCCTAAAATGGAGATAAGCTGGAGGTAAAACCGGCTGGAGCATCCCTGCAGCACAGAGGTGCCCCAGTGGCACGAAGTGGCTTCCATGTGCTTCAGCTGATGCGCCCCCTTTAGGCTGCCCTCTATTCCCAGGCACTTAAAGTATTTAGTGGAACATGAAAGGCTATTTATATCAATTGTTTGCTATGTTTGTTTTAAATTGTGTATATTGACATTTTATGTTGTCTTTGATTAACTATATTTGTACTGTGTCATTTTATGAAATGCTGTGAGCCACCCAAGAGCTTTGGCGGTTGGGCACTATAGAAATGAAATAAATAAATGAATGAATATGATGGAGGAGAGAGATGATTTTAGCCCTTTGCAGTAAATCTGAGGAGAGCTGAGGGAGAGGAGAGGTTTGTTGGACTGGCAGTGTTCCACATACTCATCTTGTGCGCTGCGTAAATCAAACTTTTAGGAGAGAAATGCCACCAGTCTCCAGTTTCTCAGGGAACTGGAGTTCCAGTCAGCACTGCAGCCCCAGAATGCCCCCCCCCTCAGAAGTGGGGTCCCCAAGCATAGCAGGACGCAGCTGCCGTGCGCTGGAATTCCATTCCGTGGGTGACCCTGGGAATGCCACTTTGACTGAAATCAAGTTTATCTAGCTCTCACTTCGTTTAAGCCCAATGGAATTCTGTCGAGCTTCCAGGCCAACAAGTGGAATGAACTGCACCAATTTCTTTTTTTAGTCTGTGAGCAATTTGCAGAGCTTTAAAAATTATTTTTGAAATGTGTACAGATTGTATATGCATCTGTACCTGTGAAAAATCCTTACTTAGCCCTGTCAAAAACTGTCTTTTAAAAGAAGCCAGAGTTTGGACAGCTCTCCTCACAAGTGACAGCTCCCTTAAATGGTGTGGCTCGCATGTTCCCACTTTTGCAAGCATTTATAGGCTCAGAGAAGGGCAAAAAGGTGCAGATACTGTGAGTGATCAAGTCTTCATGTAAAAGCTGGAGGATCTTGCCATGAAGGGGGTGTTATACATGCTGCGCCCTTTCGCAAGCAAGGATTTGTTCATGGCTTTGCTTTACTTGACAGCTTGCTTTTTGACAGCTGTCAGGAGTAAACGGAGGCACATTTTAACATATTTGTAGCCCTGTTTCCTCACAATTCCTGCATGGGATCTCCTTCACTCTGACAGGATGCACTTCAAAGGTGAGGCTTTTCATAAAAGCACAAGTGTGCACTTGGGAAAGACTGCTTTTTCTTGTAAAAATGCAATTGGCGCAAACTACAATGTGCACCAATTTCAAGACCAATTTTAAGAAATGCAAATTGCCAATAGGGAAAAAAAGCGGAAATCGATGTCCTGCTTTGATTCAGGATTTCACCCACAGGGAGGAATGGCCAATGGGAAGAATCTGCTGGATCCCCCACCCCCCACTTTGACAGGCGGGGGGTCTCAACAGCTTCAGCCAGGGAGGGGTCTTTCCCAGCCCTGTGGTCCAAGGCCATTTTTGCTGAAAATGCCAGGATGGACTCCAGAAACACCCGCATGCACCATGTGAGTTCGGCCACGGGAGAGATGGCATCCCTGTTCCTTGGCTGCAGTGCAAGTTCAGGGAGCCACAAATCTCTGGGCAGGAGAAGTGTCTCCGGCAGAGCCCCTGGTGTGTGGGGCAGGCCCCGCCACCCGCTCTGCTTGCCCCCCCACCCCCGCAGAGCAACCCAGAACTGCCAGTGGTAAATCTGTGTGCCGAGCTTTTCTTTCATCCAGGCCCTGTGATTCCTGATAAGTGACAGCTGTCAGAGCCCAAGAGGGAGCATGGGGAATGTGTCACATTCAATAAGGGGGCTCCATGGGGCAGGGAGAGATTATTGTGCTGAATTCCAGAGCCCTCAGCACTGTGCTTTGTCATCCGGCTCTTTCCGCGTTTCTCTACCTGATGTCTCTTGGCACTCTGCGGGGAGATGAGACGTGCCTAGAACTGGGCTTGTCCCTCCAGCTCTCCAGCAGACCCTGCTGGTGTGTTCCAAGGAGGGCTCTTGCCACGGCACACATGGTTGTGTAAGTGATTCCGAAAGGGAAAGGATTCCCTGGGAGTAAAAAGGTGGAGGAAAGGCTTGCTTTGCTTAAGCCCACAAGGGCGTAGGTTTATTGCAGCTGGAAAGGAAAGACCAGGCCAGACCAGTCTGGCTATAGCGTAGTTTGTGGGGTTGCCTGGAGGCCAGTTCTGCTCACCACAGGGGACCTGCTGCTTGCTGCTGAGGCTTGCCCACTCCCAGGCCAGTCAATGTCTTCACTGCATCCTGATTGCCCCACCAGCATCAGTGGCTCTTGATGCCAGATACGGCTCAGGTCTCCCGCCAGCCCCTATCTCAGCTGTGGATCATGCAGAGGAAAGCAATCTGATCTCTTGAGGTCTGGGGATCTGAGCATAAAAGTTGAGATTGGGAAGGCAAGAAAAGGAGAGACAAGGAGAGATTTGTGATTTGGAAAGACAAGCAGTAAAAAGCAAGGAAAGATAAAGAATGTGAAACGACTGCTTTTTCTTCAGAGCATCAAGAGCATCCCTTGTTGGTCCAGTCACAGGAACATGAGAAGCAGCTGCCTGGCTCCAGAGCTTGGTCCATCTACCCCAAAGCTCCAACACAGCCTGGCAGCAGAGGATCTCCAGGACTCCTGGCAGGATTGTCCTGCAGATGCCGCGGAACTTGTGCAGGCAACGCAGGGTCACTGCTCCTGGGCTCTGGCCCCTCCGCCAGACCAACGGCAGCAAGCCTTTTCTTCCTGAAAGACGGGCCCATTTGAGCCATGAATCTGCTCTTTTGGGGAGACTGCCTCTGAAAAGGGAGTGCTTATTTTATCTAGACATTCCTTTAATATCCGGCCTTCTTTTCTTCCAAGGAGCCCAAGGAGAAGTTCATAGCAATCTTATGCTCACAACAATGACCCTGTGAGAAAGGGTAGGCGGACAGTCGGTAACTGGCTGAAGTCACCCAGTGGGCTTCCCAGGGCCCGACCCTCTGGCTTGCAGGTCTGACCCTTTGGAACGATGCCCTGAAGGGCCCCTCCCATTCCCGCCTGCCCTCGACCCTCAAAGAGCCTGGGGCAGAGGAGGCCACGTAGGCTCCACTGCTGCGTCTCGCCAGCACGGGCTGGGCCAGAGAGAACAGGCAGGATCCTGTGATACGGAGGGAGCCCAGGAGCTCTTGCCGTGGCCCCTGCAGGAGTGTGGTCCTGTGGTCCTCCCACTGGGCTGGCCTGGTCCTCCATGCAAAAGCCATCTGAGCAAGGTGCCTCCCCGATGGGGACAGTCCTGGGCAGCTGCTGATTCTGTGGCTTACACCACACTAGGCTTAGCCAAGTGCAGCCAGGGCTGGTGTCCAGTGCAGGTGTGGGCAGAGGAGAGCCAGAGGGCACTCACTGAGGCCCAGGGCTGGCTGGAGGTCAGGCACTGGGTCGGTAAACGGGGAGCAAAGGGCTGAGAGTGCAGGCACAGGCAGGCATGGGCTGCAGCGCAAGCGGAGAAATGGCATTGGAGAGTCCAGGTCCTGCATGGGAAGTCACAGGGAGGAAGCTGAGGAGTAGGCGGAATCGCGATGAGGGCTTTCTGGAAAGGGTTGCACAAATTGGGTGAATTTTCGCAGGATCATTTGCACTGGAAAACTTTCTGATGCTCTAGTGCAGCTTTTCCCAGCCTGATGCCCTCCAGATGTTTTGAACTTCAACTCTCATCGTCCCAGGCAGCATGGAATTGTCATCCAAAACATCAGGCTAGGAAAGGCTGCCCAAATGCAATCTAAATTGGCACATTTAAGGCAAAGCTCCTTGCCCTTTGTGTTGTTGCAATACACCTCAAATATTTGACTTATTTTAAGGGAAAAGATAAAGCATATTTGATGTGATAGAAGTATTCTAAAAGGTAGAATTCTTTTGGAGGGATACTTGTAAAATTTTAAACACAGGAGCACACCGTTCTTTGTATTGTTTAGATTTAAGAAAGAAACACCCTGATGCTGGGAACGATTGACGGCAAAAGGAGAAGGGGACAGCAGAGGTTGAGGTGGCTGGATGGGGTCAACAGGGCAGTGGGTGTGGGTTTGGGTGGACTCCGGGGCATGGGGTAGGACAGGAAGGCCTGGAGGAATGTTGTCCATGGGGTTGTGATGGGTTGGGCATGACTTTGCGATTAAAACAAAAATAAAAACAAAACAAAACAAAACCCCCCAAAGAAGAAGAAGAAAGAAAGGGACTGAAAACTGTTGAGACAGTAATACAGTTCAGCAACTCAAAGAACTCTGAATGGTACGGTGACGACTGCTCAAGCACACCGTTGGAACACATAAAGCTTGCCTAATCCTTTATTTGCAATTGGCAACTGCTCCTTATTACTAATGAAGAAACATTGATCTTTCACCTAAAAATAAGCCAGTGGAGAATTTTCTGCTGGGGAAATGTGTCCATTTCCACCCCTGTTCCAAGTCCAGTTGCTCCCCCCGAGGAGGGCCCATTCAAGGACTTTTGGGGCCGGTGCCCCCGAGACTCAGCAGCACGTGCAAGCAGCTCGTGCAGAGCCAAATCCTCGTGGAGCTGCCACCCCGGCTGCTCCGAGCTTGCAGAATGCAGCAGTCCTTTGGGCAGGGAAGGAGAATGATTCCTGACAAAACAGATCAAGGACACACCTGGAGGCTGCAGCCAGGGGTGGGCAAGAGTCCTCACACTCCAGGTGTGCTGTTCGGGAAACCGTGGCTTCGAAGCACATGTGGAGGTAGCTGGCTTTGTTCAGGCTGGAGCGGCAGCCTCTGAGGGTGCCCTTGGCTCCCCTGGATCCAGTGCTGCCGAGCATAAAAGTGGCTGCTACCGGCCTGGATTTGAAGACCCCCCCACCCGCCCAGACCTGGCAGAAGCACGTGGCCAGTGATGCACAGCCACGCCTGAGGCAATGGGGGGATGCAGCCAGACCCAGGGCAGAGCCCTGCTGGCCGCAGGGAGCGGCTGAGTGGAGAGGGGCCCTGCTGGAACCTGGAAAGCTGCTTCGCGTGTCCTGCTTGCTTCTTGGGTGTCCAAAGGGCTGGATTTGGCTAGCTCCCGTTTACCCTATTTGCAATTGTGTGGATGCCTTTTCTTCTCATTCTTCTTCAAAGTTATTCGCTTATTCCACTTGTTTGGAGTATCTTAGGCCACCATTTAGGGCACAGATCCTGCCCAGAAAGCTTCTGTGAACAACACAGTTCCAATAGTACATGATATAATGCAGTGTAATAGGTGAACAGGGCTGGATAAGTATCCTGGTTCATGCAATTTAAGGTAGGCTGTAAATTAATAGGTATCAGAAATAAAATCCTTTGCCTTCTACAATGGTCCTAATCCAAATCAAGTTGGCGCACCTGCTACTAGCCTAGGAAGGAAAGAAAGCTCCCATTGGCATGAATAGGAGCTTTCTTTCCAGTGTGGATTAAGGGGCACCCAATCTGGTGGGGCCAACAGCAGGGGGCAGAAAGGTCAGTGCCTCTCTCCTGCCGCTGCCTGAGTCAAAAAACAGCGACCGGCATGGATGGTGTGGCAAGTAGCGGGGGAATGAAATCAGGCTTAAGTTACAGGAAGCCAACTTCTGACTAGATGTCGGGGAAATTCCTCACTGTCAGAGCAGAACGACAGTGGAAGCAGCTGCCTGGAGAGGCCGTGGGCTCCCCCACACTGGAGGCATGCGAGATGCAGCTCGGCAGCCGTCTGGGAGGGACGGTGTGCCTGGAGGCCCTGCGCTGAGCAAGGGCTGGACCGATGGCCTCTGGCCCCTCCGACTTGAGTGTCCTGTGATTCCGTGATACCCTCACAGTACAGGAACGGGATGGACTTTGATGAGGGAAATGAGCGGGTCTGCCCGGCCTAGGGGCCCAGTCCATTCCGGTTGTGCAGCTGTTTTTCACCTGGAAAGGATCTGTATGGATTTTTGTATGTTTTTAAAAGAATGCATTTTTCTGGTCACTCTTCACAATGTACACATTTTCCATGCATCTGCTCATGGGTGTGAGCGCACCTTTTTGCAATCTGTGTTGTCTGGAGTGGATGCTGCTCTTTTGTTCTGCAAGGCATGAAATGCGCGCAATACTCAACACAAAATGTGTCTGAGCCATGACTGTTTCTGGGTCGCGTCTCCCCAAAATAATCTGGCGGCACAGAAGACTCCTAGATCCTCCACGTGCGACTTGTCTGCCACAGCCTGGCTCCTGTGAGTGCCAGCAAACGAGGCTCCTGGCCCTGGTGGACCTTCGGTCTGACCAAGCCATGGCAATGCCTCTCTTGGCCCAAGGAAGAGACTGTCGCTCTGGTGTTGCTCAGTAGCACAAAGGCAAAATACATTGCCAATATTCTGGCAAATGCACGCTGCTACATAACCACACCTGCTCATTATTCTTATTGCATTGCATTCATATCCCAACTTTTTCCCTCTTGCATGGCTCCACGTTATCCTCAGAGCAACAGCCCTGTGAGGTAGGCTGGGTTGACGGGCCCAGCGTCAGCCAGTGAACGTCATGGCCAAGTGGGGACTAGAACCGGCGTCTAGCAGGCCCCCAGGCCAACCCCCTCGCTACCGCACGGCCCCAGCTCTCACTGCAGCAGAGGCCGTGCGGAATGTCTATTTTCCAGGAAGCGCTTTGGAGCGGGGCCCCAGTGCCCATCGTCTCGGTTACAGGCAGCAAGGAGCGTGGCAGCCTCGGTCTAGAGGCAACGCAGCCGAGTGGCAGGCGACAAGTTAGGCTAGCTGACCCAAAAGGGTTGCTCCCGGTGTTGTGTGCTCAGAGGCTTCCATATATGCTTTTCGGAGGTCGTGAAACACACTTCAGACATTTATTCATTAAATGACATTCCTACGGATACATCTCTATTCTTTAAATCACTTGTGTTTGGATAATACGATCATTTTATTAAGATAAATGATGACAGCAGTGTGCACATAAAATTGTCCCGGAATTGCATGACATATTCCAGGAGCGTATGTGATACCAGAAGTAGACCTCAGGTACTGTTTTGCCTTACGCTCTGAAAATGAGGACGCATACCTCGCATTCACAATCTGGGAAGTTTCTTCTATGTGCCTTCTCTGATTGCATTATCATTGCTGTGATCTTCAAAAAACTTGGGGGCGCCCGTGTGGCCCAAGTGCAGCTGATGGTGGCCCTCGTCTGTACTCTCTTCTTCCCAGTAAAGGGGCAGCCATCACCTGTCACCAACTCCCCCGTCATCGTCAACAAGCCCCTCACGGGCTGGACTATCAGGTTCTCTTCTGAGAAGCCTCATCTTTAAGACATAGAAACATAGAAACAGAGCGAGTCAGAAGGGGCCTCCTGGGCCAACTAGTCTGACCTCCGGCACCAGCCGGCTCCGCTCATGACATGCCCACCATGTGCATGTCCAGCCTATCTTTGAACACCCTCACCGATGGGGCCTCAACGACCTCCCATGGAAGCCCATTCCACGCCCTCGGGGTCCTAACTGTCAGGAAGTGCTTCCTGGCATCCAAATTGAACCTTGGCTCCCTGAGCTTTGCTCCATTGGAGCGCGTCCTGCCTTCCTCTGCAGGGGAGAACAGGCCTCTCCCCATCTCCATGTGACACCCCCTCACATACCTGTATGTTGCCAACAGATCCCCTCTGAGTCTCCTCTTCTCCAGGCTGAAGAGACCCAGTTCCCTCAGTCTCGCCTCATACCCCATCCCCTACAAACCAGCCACCATCCTTGTGGCCCTACGCTGCACTGACTCCAACCTGGCTATATCCTTTCTGTAATGAGGGGCCCAAAACTGAACACAATACTCCAGTTGCGGGCGCACCAGAGTCGTGTAGAGTGGTAGTAATGCCTCTCTTGATGTAGAAGCCACACTTCTGGCTATGCAACCAAGGGTGGCATTCGCCCTCTTGACCACTGCATCACACTGCTGACTCATGTTTAGCCTGCGGTCAACCAGCACCCCGAGGTCCCTTTCACAAGTGCTGCTCTCCAGCCACTTGTCCCCTAACCTGTACTTAAGACAGCTATTCTTATGCCCCAAGTGCAAGACCTTGCACTTCTCCACATTGAACGCCATCCTGTTGTCTCCTGCCCACTTCCATAGTCTGTCCAGATCCTTTTGATCCTTGATCTGTCCAGATCCTTTTGATCCTTGGTACACAAGCAATGAAGACATGCTTCATTGCTTGTGTACCAAGGAACCAGGTTGAGTGGAATTCCATATTTGAATCCAGGATTATCTAGGAGGAATCCGTTTCTTTGGATTTCCTATTTTTATAGCAGGAGTAAAGTGGTACAAATATGTAAGATTTGCCTGGTTTGCGACAGCAGGAAGTAGGAGGTGTCTGTTTACAGCCTCAGCCTTCCATCTGCAATAAGGGGTTAATGATACTTGCCTACCAGGCAGGGGTGTTGTGAGGATAGTGTCAGTGTGGTGTGGTGGTTAAGAGTGTGGGACTGGGACTTGGGAGCTCTGGGTTCCAGTCCCCGCTCAGCCATGGAGCCACTGGGTGACTCGGGGCCAGACACAGACCCTCAGCCCAGCCCACCTCACAGGGGATATGACTGAGAGCAGGAGGAGGAGAGTGCTCCAGGCTGCCTTTAAAAAAGGACAAGGTGGGATATACATTTAATAAATAAATAAATAAATAAATTTGTGAAATGCTTTGAGCAACAGGTACTATGACAAGTGCTCCAGTTACTGCTTTTGCTCCCTTCTCATATAGCTAGAGGAATCTACCAATTTCTCTAGGTTCTCCACTTTTGCAATTTCAACTTCAGTTTCTCCTGTTATTTTTTAAAAAGCTTTACTCATTTTTGCACACATTTCTCCTAATATATGAATTCCTGGACAGAGGTTTGCCTAATTCACACATTTTTGCAGGCAATTTTCCTCCAACACACTTGCTTCATGCACATTCTTCAATGGTAAGAACTTTCTGAAAAACTTTGGATAAAAGGTTTGAATTAGTTGAATTGGCATAAACTAATTTGCATCAGAACATTTTCAGTTTGCTTTGGGAAATTGTTAGAGAGTGAATTAATTTAGCATCTTTGCTAAATTCAAGTATAATAAAGTGCAAAGCTAAAAAGCGACTCCCATTAATGTTTTTGTCTCAGTACACCAAAAGCATGTACGTTGAAACATTGCTGGGGCGGGGGGGGGGATTGAAGCCCAGTAAGGGAGTGGTCCTGTGCGGGTGTTTGTAGCCCTCTGAACTTGGGGCAACCTGTTTGGAACAGAAAGGGGGGATTGCAGGTGTCCTCTGTGGAAAAGCTGGAGGGCCAGTTCCCGCCATCTTCCTGCAGTGTTTTGGAGGACCAGAGAAGGGTGCTGAGGTACTTCCCAGTATGCCCCAGAATGCGGAGGCTGGGCTCCTCCATTCCCCACCCCAGAATGTCCCCTCACCCCTCTCTGAGGTTGCTTTTGTGACCTTGGAGAAGCGGCGTGTCTGGTCCATCCCACGCTGGCTGTGAGGACGGCGGGGGATCCGGGAGCGCAGCCCTTGCTCCAGGGTCGGGGTGCTTTTCCTGGGAATCCACGCAGTGCTGGGATGGACTGGATGCGAGCCTGGCTTGGTCTTTCTGTGTGAGTAAATGCGAGATTATGCAGACATTTTCCTGGTACGTTTGTAAAAAGCGAAGAATCACATATATGCTTCATGAGAGTGTGGTGTGGGGGTTCCAGTGCTGCGCTGGGGACCTGCTGCTCCCTCTCAGCCCATCCTCCTCACAGGGTTGTTGCTGTGAGGACAAAATGGAGCTGTGCAAGCCTGGGGTGCTGCACAAGAGGAGAGAAGGCGGGATATAAATGCAGTGCACTGATGATGGGGATGATGGGGTTGATGCTAAGATGGTTGAAGTGTAAGACAGAAGCGAAGATGCCAGAAATGACTGACACACTAATTCAGCCTTCTCTAAGTGGTACCCATCAGGTCTCGGACTACAAGCTCCAGCATTCTTCTGTCAGCAGCACAGGGACCGCAGGTCTGAGGGAGGCTGCACTAATTAGTTTTAGTGACCCAAAGAACTGAGAGTGAGATCCCGGGAAGCCCCCGTCACTTCCGCAAAGCCCCACTTCCTTCCAGTATAGCAATTCAACCAGCTTTAGTTTTTCTGTCACTGCTTATTAATTCCGTATCACTTGGAGACATAGATCTGTTTCGGGAACATATATGGATTCTCTCTTGCTCTCGCTATGCAGACTCACCTGAAAAACATTAATTACAACTTTGAAACTGTCAAGCTTGCATTTGCAGTTGGCATCTATTCATTGTTACTAACAAACTTACAAAGCAGAAAATTCTCCATGGGAAAAGGAAGCGCTGGGGAAATTCAGCAGCACATTTTCTGCTCAACGTCACTGCTATGGATGCACCTTTTTAAGTGCCCTCTCCCCTAAAAGAAGTATTTTTGCTTGCAGCTTTGAACTCCAAATTTTGAGGAAGTACACCTTGCAAAGACGAGCGGCATTCCACTTCACGTGTGGGTTCAGAGGTGTGGCATCACGGAAGCTTGCGCCAAAAGGCCCAGTGCACAAATTTCTCTCGCATCACCGTGCTGCCCTGGCCCCAGCAATGCACTGTCCTTGCAAAGCCAGGCGGCTCCATCTCCCGGATCTCTGGAGTTCCTCCTCTCCTCCAGTCCTGGAGGCGCTTGTAAATCACTCACGGCTCCACGGCAGGCACAGAGTGTTCCCTGGCAGGGAGCAGCCCTTAATCTCTGAGCCACTTTCATGCCAGTCTCCCATTTGGAAAACCATTTTTTTAAACTGACAGTTAAGGTAAAATAAATTCCCCAAAAGGGCCATGCGTGGCTGCCAGGAATAGTACTCTGATCCAGCGACTGAGAAAAATGCTCCTGCTGGCTCCAGCAGCGGAATGGGGCTGCCGAGGTTGCGGTCCAGGCCCCTGGGGTGGCAGAGTGCCAGGAGGGGGAGAGGGTGCGCCATCTTGGCTCTGGGCCCACTGGGGCATCCCCGGGCCAGGCCTAGGCGGCCCCCTTTCCCCTCCCCTGGCCTCCCCTGGCAGTGGGCTCACAATCAGGCCAGCCTCATGTTTCTGCTGCATGGGTGCTGGCTTCCGGAATCTATTCCCTTGTGATACTCCTAGAACTCCCAGCTGTTGCTCTGAAGCAGGTGAAGCGGCACTGCCCAGTTCCAGACGTGGCATCCTATTGCAAGTCATTTCACGTTTCCCTCTTTATTCTGATCTCCGCCTTTAAAAAATTGGCAGGGCCCAAGCTGGTGTCTGAACATCAGAGAGTTCTGCCTGAGCCATGTGTACCAAACTGCGCGACAGGGGAGGTGCCACGTTTCGGTGTGTTCGCCACCTTTCTTGGCCCCCGTGTCTGGAGGCTGCTGCGCAGATGGAGAGCTGTGTCCTGAAGAGGCACGGCAGGCTTTAAAAGTCCTGATCCCTCTGTGCTGAAGGGGGTGCCGCTTTGGTAAAGACCAAGCTTCCAAACCCATGGGTGCCAAACCTGCAAAAAGGGTCGCTGTTTTACATGCCTCGACTAGAATGGGCATCAGAGTAAAGCCAGAAAGAAAAGCATTGCTAACCAAAAAGTTAATGGAAAGAGGCAGCAAGCAGAGGTTGCCCAAAGGCCTGTCCTGCTGCTTGGGCTGTTGCGATGCCAGAGAAGCTGGGGGGTTATGAATGAATCCTGAGCGGGAAAGCAAGTCGGGCACCCCAGGTGGGAGAGCCCTGGACCGCAGCAGCATCTGGTCATGGGCAAAATCCTGTCAGGGGCCGCAGCACATCAGCAGGAGCACTGCTGCTAAGGGGAAACAGAGAGGGCTCTAGCCGTCCACAGCCCACTCACCCAGGCGATCCAAGAATATCGAACTAATTGCAACAACAAGGCCAAGCTAATTGCGAAAGAAACCAAGCCTGGTTTGTTTCATTCATATGAGCAATGCATTGTACATAGCGAAAATATTTTTTTAATTGTAATGAGGAGCATGTCTTTGGAAATTTTGAAGGCGGCTGCTGCACTATATAAGTGAAATGAGAGGCTTGAAGTCTGAAAGGATAATGAAGAGAAGTAAACATTCTGCCCCTGAAAAGGCCTCATGGTGTGCGCAGGGGTCACAGCGCTGTTCTCTGTGGCGAACACAATCAGGTGCTATTCTTTAGAACATTTATATCCCACTGTTTTTCCTTCAAGGTATTCAAGGTGGCTCACTTGCTCCTGCTCTTCTGCATATTGTCTTCACAACAACCCTGTCGGCCCTTGAGGCCGGCACGCTCGGTGTCTGACTTGCCCACCGAGTCTGTGCCGTGAAGGCAGTCCTGCTTGGCTGATCCCAGCAGATCCTGGACACTTGGCACAGCAGGCAAATATGCAGCGTTGGGGGGGCACTGGCTGGTTTGCCCTCCACGCACCGGGTGGTTCCCCAGGTCTGCTTGTATCGTCGCCAATGCCTATCGGCAGGACTCCAGCCCAAAGTACAGTGACAGGCATTTATCCCTGCTCAGTGATACTTCAGGTTATGTGGCTTCTTGTGCCCCGGATGAGGAGCACCTTCTATGATGTCTGCAGGTCAGTTCATTTTCCAGGACGGAGTATCCGGTCATGCTGGCTACGAAAAGTTATTAACTCTGGTCTTTTCTGTGGCTGTACAGAAAAGCCTGAGAGAACCTGCTGTTTGCATCTTGCCCTGGAGTATTACAGAAAGGGCTTAGGGGGAATTGCCAGATTTTCCTGTTGCTACTCCGATGGAGTTGGGAAAGCATCCGTACCCACTGACAGAATGCTTTCCTCTGATGAAAGAGCCATCCTGGCTTTGTGCAGCTCAAGTCCTGCTTTCCAGGTAGAGAGTGTGGGGCTGTTTCTTTGCACACAGCAGAAAGGCCCGGGATGTCCTTTCTCATGCGCAGAATGCACTCTTGGCCCATTCCTGAAAGGGCGGAAGCAGAAAGGGCATTGAACAGATGTTGATATCAAGAGGATAGGTTTGCAATTCCTTTTCCTCAACGTCCCCTACCTTTTGCTAAGGATAACAGCAAACATTCCCGACGAAATTAATTACACCGGTTATAAATCTGGTCTTAAGATTTCTTGAATATTTTGACAAAATAGGCTCTGAATCCATTAAGTTTGCATTTTAATAAGAATGTGTCTAATTTTGTATTTCAAATCTCTTTGCCAAATGAAACAGGATCTTTTAACCTTTTGTCATGGAGTTATCCATTCCAAAATGCATGCCAAATTATATGTACATCAGGGAAAAAACATTAAAATTCACATTATATGGCACTGCATTACACAGAAAGTGCAGCGTGGCACAGTAGCTTGGATGTTGGACAGGCACATGGGAGATGTGGAGCCTCATCAGTGCGCACATGCCCATGCAGGCCACTCAGTGCAACCAGCTTCATGGGCTCGTTGCGAGCATACATGAATTCCTGCAGCTACCCAGGGTCACAGGAGTTGCTGGGGTCTCTTCCTGCAGGATTCTGCTGTTAACAATTCTAAGTTCTTTCTCTCCTAAGCAGGAACTTTGCAAATTTGGGGAAATGCTTATACAAATAAGGCTTAAGCATCCTGTCCCCCAGATGTACCGGCCAAATCCAGCTGTTCCAGGCATGGAGGAGCTCCTGCTTCTCCTGCCAGCTGTGCAGAGGTTCCAGATGAGGAGACTCCCAGGAGGAGGGGGTGGTGACATGGATGAACTGACACAGAGACTCAAACCCCCAACTGGGGGGCAGACTTGGTGTCTCTCCCATGTCCAATTTAAATTACAGTTTTAACTCCAAATATGGAGAACTCGGTGAATTTTGTGAATTCTCACGCAAACCAAACCAGAATGAAATTCTCACCCACATCTATGCAGCTCTGGCCCTGCAAAAGCTCACGTGCCAAGTGCTGGAAGAGCATCGAGGTGCAGTCCCTGGGCACACCTGCAGCCCCCCAGATTTGGGGCATCCTGGCAGGACAGGAGGAATGTGGGGTGATGCCACCCTGGCTCCTCCCCCTCTGCAAAGCAGGGAGAAGACCGTGGGGGATGGCTTGCATCTTGCAGGGGGCGGCCTCCCCCCACCCCCAGGCGCCGCTGGGCCCTTCTCTGGCTGGCCGTGAGGCAGCGGGAGGGTGCGCCAAAGTCCCGCGGCCCTCAGGACCCGTCTGGGAGCACCAGCTCCTGGGGGGCCATTCACAGGCCTTCCCTGGCCTCCTTCGCATCCCAGAAGGCGCCTTCAGTGTGCCGACAGAGCGGTGAGGCGGGCCAGGCTCTTGGTGGGGGCTCTCCCTTTCTCACCCTTTCTTTTATCATGGTGGCTGCTGGGCGCAATGAGGGGGATTAAAACCAAATTCTGCTGCAACAACCTCTCTTGGCTGCCAAGCGATCTGGGAAGCTGCTCCCTCCTTCTGGTCAGGGACCCGAGTGTGGCTGCGGAAGGGGAAGCCAGGGACTTCTCCAACGTGCCGCTCCTCTGCGCATGTGGTATCCCTGGATGGTCTGGGTATCACGCCCCAAGCCTGCGTGGATCTTGCTCACAAAGGAGCGTGGATATTTACACAATGGTTTACTTACACATCCATTTATTCATCCTGCACTTATTGCCCGGGAAGCTGGTGTGTGGAGGACTCGGCCCCTGGACTGGCACAGTCCCAGGCTCCTTCCGGCTCTTTGTGGCCTTTTAAGGCAGAAACAAGCCCCGGGAAAGCCAGTGTGTGCAGGTGGTTACTGCAAAACTGCTACCAAGGTAACTGGCAACGCCAAGGAGCAACTCTCGGGCTTCCGATCCCTCTTTGGCCTTCTGGGGGCGCGTTCACAACAGGAATGCTCAGAGCACATCAGACAGCCCACAGCACCATAAAGAGCAGTAAAGGATTATGCCCTGGAAAACACTTGGTTTCGAGACCAGCCTTTATGCACAGCGGACAGCCGTGTCTGTTGGTGGAGTGCGCCGTTCCGCTTGCAACTGCATTTTGAAAAAGGAGGAAAAAAATAACCACGCATAAAGAGCTGGCCTAGAATGGTGCCACTTGGATTAACTCTCTTCTCCAGGTGTTTCTCTCAGTCCTGCCTCATTCCCGCCCTTGCTGTCCTTTCAGTGGAAAGTCTTCAAAGTGGCACCAGACACCCACGTCCTGCAATAGCGCGGCCTTTCGCACTGCCTCGCTTTCTGCAGGCACAGATCCACCCCGGTGGCGCTTATCATTTATTCACTGCAGCTCCCATGTTCCGAAGAGCTGAGTGGTCAGGCCTGTCTTGGCCTGCAGGCTGCATGTCTGAATGGGATGGGGCTGGCAGCTTGAACAAGGGGCAAGTGGATGTGGAGAGGGCAGGAGAGCGGGAAAGAGTGCCCGGTTGCAGCTGCCACAAGCGCTGCCTCCCTTTGCGGTGGCTGCCGTGTGCCTGGCTTCTGAAATGCTGGAACTTCCGGAAAGCGCTGCTGTGGGTTTCTGCTTTGCCTCTATGACCTCAAGGAGTAGGACCTAGCTTTCAATGGAATTTTTGGAGCCCCTGGATACAACCCAGGCCCTGCCTTGCTAGATCTGTCCCTGGGCAGGATGGAGGCACTGGAATTCCGTGGCTGAGGAGGGCGACAAGGACTGCCAGTAGTGGGGAAAGCAGGATCTGTGGGGCAAGGCTGAAGGGGCCGGGCCTGATCCACAGGCAGAAGAGAAGACTGGAGGGGGCATGCGAGCAGTCCACAAAGAGCCGGGAAGCACAGCCCCTCTCCGCCACAGCAGACCTTTAAGCAGAGGGTGGCCATTCCTGCCGGTGATGGCACAGCTGAGGGATGCGGAAGAGTAGGCCCAGGAATCGGCTGGCCACCCCTCCAGGCCCCGTCCGGCCTGTGGGAGCCCCTTGTGGGGCCTGCTCCCTCCCTGGTCCCATCGCCCTCCCCAAAGCACAGAGCATGCGGAGATGCCCTGGCTTTTGAACCAAGCTCCTCACGTTCTGAAGGGTCGAAATGCATCTCCCGAGGCTGGTGGTTGGGGGCTTTCGGCCTTTTGCCTTATGCTGCGTCTGCCACCAGAATGCATCCCCCCGCCCGCAGAATGCGTTCCCAAAATGGAATTTGTCCCTTGGGCTGAAGGGGACTCTCCAGCCCTCACATCGCTTTCTCCACTGTAGATCCTGGATTGACCAGAGGTACTCTAGAGGGCCTCCGAGATCCCTTCAAACTCCCTGGCGTTGCATGTGTTCTTCAGAGTGCCCATCTCCATCCCCATCCCCTTGATTATTATTATTATTATTATTATTATTATTATTATTAGTCATTGCACTGTATGTATTGCATTGCACACAGCCTGTAGCCAAAGCCTCTGGGCAGTTCGCAACATTCAAGTCACTCATCCAGATTTCCGCCAGGCCTGACCCTGCTGAGCTTGCAAGATGAGGCAGGATCGAGGCACTGCAGCCTGATGCACGTGCCACCTCCAAGTAGCCTGGCTCTTGGGGCAGAGGATAAGCAGGGCAGCGGTGCCCCGTGGGCCTTTCTGGGCATTCCCTGGGCACGTGTGAAAGCACAGCTGTTTCTGGATTGAACTTTGGCATGCGATGGCCTCCTCCCCTGCCCGCAAAGGACCGCTCCCTTCAGGAGCTGCTTTTAGCGTGTACAAGTGGCTGGCACGCTTGAGGCCAGTGTTGCTGCGGTGGGAAGGCACTGACCCATCCTGCGAACGCCCGCAGTGAGTCTCTTCGGCAGGCAGCCATGAGTGCTTCTGAACTGGGTGGCTGAGCAGAACACGATCTTGTTCCAGTCCACGGCATCTCCTCGTGAAAACAGGGCCTGGTAAAAAGCCTGGCTTGCTCCTTGCCCTTGTGCGTGGTGGGGGCGCCCAGCAGACAGGTCACCCCTCTGGGGCTGCTGTTGTCCACGAAGCCGGGGAGGCTGCTCAGCCCGGGGGAGCACCCAGGCCCTGTCCCATCCCTCTGCTGTTCTATGCAGGTAGCAGCAGGGGCTGTGGGCGCAGGACGGGGCTGCCTGGGGAAAGCAGTCGCTCTTCTGAAGTGATGCCGGGACAAGCCTTGCTCCGCCTCCAGGGCTACTCTGAGCGTAGAAATAGCCCGGCATCCGTCATGCATGTGAAAACACGTTGCATCATTCTGTCCGCTGGTTCTGGTTCTGGTTCTGGTGGAAGGGAAGGGTGAGGAAAGCGATATGCTGAGCACGGGACCCACCCGGCATTCCAGTCTGGGGACCCCCGGCTGAGCACCCCCACTCCTGTCTGAAAAGCATGTGCCGGCTTCCTGGATTTTGCACACTTTCTTCTTCCGCCCTAATAGGTTGAAATGCATCTCTGGAGACTCAGCAGCAGGAAAAGCTTGAAGGAAAGCACTGGCCTTTGCTGCTTGCCTGGCCCTGTTCCATTCCAGCCACCAACGGAACATGGCCTGTGGGAGCATCTCCAAACTTAAAGATGGTGCTCAGGTTGAAACAAATTTGACTAAAGCCCTGCTAGTAGAAGTGCTTTTCGCCAGCCCCTTTGGAGCCTGAGATGTGCTTCAAGATGGGCAGGCAAGTTGTGCTGACTTTTTCATAGCCATAAGGGCTAGCAACTCACTTATACTATTAAGGCAGAGACTGAGAGGAAGCTGAATTCATAGAAACATAGAAACAGAGCGAGTCAGAAGGGGCCTCCCGGGCCATCTAGTTTGACCTCTGGCACCAGCCGGCTCCGCTCATGACATGCCCACCATGTGCATGTCCAGATAGAAACATAGAAACAGAGCGAGTCAGAAGGGGAATTCTGCACTGAGTATCTCATTTCAGGCTCATGCAGAATCAGACCAGATGTCTGTATTTCAGTTCCATGACACCTTTCTTCTGTGGAACTCAAGGGGACGTGCCCAGGCCGTCCAGATGTTGACTGAGCCACGGCCTGCATCATGTGCTAGGCCCACAGTGCCAAAAGGCAGAACCATGGAAAAGGGTTTGCTGCATGGGTTTCGCCACAACGGGCCCAGGCCCTAACGCCACTGCAAATGGCTTGCAGTTGCTCTTCTGGGGGCGAGATGGGGACTCCCCAAGCGGCTTCCGACGGCTTTCTGCAGCTGTGCTGGAAGGAGCAAAGTGCACCCCCCCCTCACCCAGAGACTCTCTTCTTGCTTGCAGCAGGAGGGGTGCGGATTGAGGGAAGCCTTTTCAAGGGAGCCTGGAAAAGAGGAGACTTGGGGGACTCCTCCCAGTTGCCTCTACTTGGCTGAACTGTTCAGGGTTAACTTTCAGGGGGGCAATCAATGGCAGGAAGGTGTGGAGGTGTCAGCTGGGTGTGAGGCATGGTCAGGAGCACTCTTTCTTCTTGGGAATGCTGCTCAGCTTAAAAAAGACCGGAGCCTTTTGAGCAGCTGCCTCCGACATCACAACCCCGCAAGGGGAGGCCAGCTTGATCTGTGACGGGCTGGGTTCAGCCTGTGCTGGCAGGCTGGGAATACTCTCCCTTGGAAATACAACTGAAGTGTGGAGGCTGGAGGCCGCTGGCCTGTGGGTGGCCCAGGGGTGGTTCAGCACTTTCTTCTTGGGAAGAACACCGCAGGAATTTTCAAGGAAGCTGACACCGTAACCCTGTGCACGCTCGCTTTGAAGGAGATGTAATTTAAACAGTTGCTGTGGAAAAGATTATGTCACTCATAATCAGGAATGGAACTGAAAATAGAACTGGCCAAGATCATATTCCCCATATTCACCAAGATCTTTGGTGTGACTGCACTTAGAATACTGTGCACAGTTCTGGTTGCTGCACCTGGAAAGGGATATTATTGGGTTGAAAATTGCAATTAAAAAGAGAGGGACAACTAAAATGATTGCTTTTGAGGAGTGGCCACAACAACTGGGACTGTTCAGCTTAGGGAAAAAGCCAGCAGGGAAGACAGGAGAGAGCGGTTTAAATTACGCCTGGTGGGAAGAAAGTGGAGAGGGCATTGTGGTGGTGCCTTGCACCACAGAAGAGCTTGGACGGAACTGGCATGGTCCCCCGGATCCTGGATATTCGGAAGTCCCCCTCTTAGGCAGACGCAGTTCTGCAGTAAGAGCCAGAGCAAAAGATCGCCTTTTTGCACTGCTCACCTGGCAAGCCCAGCGAAGTACTCCTGCTCACTCCTGTGCGTGCAGCTGTAACAGGAAGAACGGCTTTCCTCTTGGAGCAAATTTGAGAGTGGGGTTGCAGTCGCCCCAACCCGGTTGGTAAGGCGCTGTCGCAGATGCCTAGGTGCGGCACAAGGGGGCGCTGTGCTGCAGACGTTGATGATTAATTACTGCTTTGTATGACATTTGAAACCAAAGGATGCCTGGGTGGTGTGGAAGGGGGTTAACTTTCCAGATGGCTTTTGCTCCTTTGGCTTTCACCGAATGGTTCCGTTGCCCGTTCCCCAGCGCACCAGTCAGTACCTTCCACTTCAGAGCCTGCTGGCTCTGTTCTTCTGTGTTCTCCCCTCTAGCCCTTTCTGACCCTTCTCCAGGCACAGATTGCTCAGGAAAAGCCGCTCAGAGCTGGGTGCTTCCTCCTCGGAGTATCTGAAACATGGGGAAACCCGAGACAGCTTTGGCTGTTGGCTGGTATAGAAATTAATCAACATTTAATTAATTAAATGTTAAACCATCTGTGAGGAATGGTTTAACCTGGAGTTCTACATGGAGCAGGTGTTCGGACCCTCTGGCCCCTTCCAACTTGAGTATTCTGTGATTTTGTGAAGGTTTGTAGTCCGGTGGGAGAAGAGCTACTCTTGGGGGTAGCACTGGAAAGAGCCTGCCTGAAATCCTGGGGAGCAACTGGCAGTCAGCCTAGCCCAGGGGTGAGCAGCCAGTGGCCCTTCAGATGCAGTTGGACTGACAGTCCCATCGGCCTGGGCTGCCGCCGTTGGGCGCGATGGGTGCTGTAGACTGACAAGTCTGGCGGACCGCCAGTTGCACCGAGAAGGTGTGCACAGCTTCGTGGCAGTGGCAGCCCTGGATCCTGCTGGCTCATCCACTTGCTCGTTGGTTATACGCCCGCTGGGGCAGGCAACCTGCAGCTTCGCAGGCCTGTGCGGGGCCCTCGTGCCTGCCCCCCCCCCGCAAGGGCTGGCGCCTCGCTGCTTTCCCATCCCTCCTCTTGCTCCAGGTGGTGCCCAGTTGTGGGGCCAAACGCCCCTACGTTTCCTGCTCCTCCCTCGACGTGGCTGCTTCTTCTTTCCCCTTGCTCAGGCCGGAGGGGCCCTGCCACTTTCCATGCCTCGAACTCGGCATCCCCTGCCCCCCCATTCCAGCCCCTCCTCGACCAGGATGGGGTGCAGGCCACAGGGCATCCCTGTGCGCCCCCTTTCCCAGCATCGCCCAGCCCCGGACACCTTTTCCCCAGCACCATGACTGTCAGGAGGGTGGCGAGAGGGTAAGTCCCGTCTTGCTGGGGTCTGGGTCGCAAGGATGGGGGCTCGGGGGCTCTAACCCGGCCTGCCCCAGTGTGGGGCATGCCTGTGGAGCCAGCCCCGTTCTCGGCCAGAGTGGGCTTTGCTCCAGAAATGGGTGGCCATTCAGGGAGCGCCGTTCTAGTTGTGAAATGGCCGAGATGCATATGCTTCCAGGTTGGGAAACCTGGGAGCTGTCACTCATGCTGGTGCCTCCCCTGACCTGCATCTCCACCAGTCTCTCCCTCATTTTGCAGTGCCATTCACAGCTGGAGGGGGGGGGAGCTTCCCTGGGGGAGGGCAGCCAAGTCCTTAATGGAGGCTTTAAAAATATCAACAGGAAATTAGTCTCTTGTGCCTCCCGCACTCGTTCTTGCGAGCTGGTTCTCCATTATCGCAACGAAACAGTTGCCTTTCCGGAGAGCCGCGTTGGGCATGTCTCCACTCTCGCGCAGCGGTTGTTTGCCTCTGGCTCTGGGGGGCGGAGGGGGATTAATGTGCTGTGCCACGGCGGGGGGAGAGGGGGGCCTGCCCTGAGCCCTCGGCAGCGGGCGGCAGGGACGGCTTACGTGACTGTCTCGGAGAGGCACCGTGCCCTCGCGGCGCCGCGGAGCCCAGGAAACCCAGTCCTTCGCATCGGGGAACTTGAGTGCTGTGCAAACAAGACCCACATTTTATGCAAGCTGTGCACATTTCGAGGCTGCTTCTTCAGTTGTCTAATGTCCACATTTTTGCTATAACAATAACCACAACAATGATGCAGAGTTTATGATTATCTATCCCACTCTCCCACTAAATGTACCCAGAGCAGTGTGCGGCGGATTCACCATAAAACCAGCGAGGTCATAAAAAGACGCAATCACTCTTCTGTTGTGGGTCCTTAATTCTAAGCATGTGGAAGAGGCAGTGCAGCTGCACAGCTATGCAAGAAATGCACTCTGCATATGCTCAGAGTGGCATTTTTCTTTACATATTCTGTGATGCTGTCTCTTGGAATGGAAAGCAAACTGGGCACAAATCAAGCTTTGTGCAGTGCGCTGTTTCATAAACTCACTCTAAATTATTGGCTGGATTGTTCACGGTGGACTCAAGTCCCTTGGTTTTTGTTTTGTTCTTTTGCTTCTGCGTTTGCTTTTAAATTGTAAGCCGCCCGAGGCTTTAAATATAAGTTGTTTAAATAAATAAATAAATAAAATAAATAAAATGATCCCAACCTGCCTCCAAGAAAGTATCATTGGAGCTGGTTGCCTTCCTCAGTCTTCCAGCTGTGTTAGATGAAAACTCACAGCATGCATAGTTAGCATGACCATTGCCTGTGCAGGATGGGGATGATGGGAGTGGTAGTCCAATACAGAAAATCTGCATCAGTATTTGAGGCAGGGATTGGCCTGCAATATGGCTGGCTGTGGGCTTTTTCAGCACAGGGCTAACCAGAGTTCACAGAAGCATAGAAGAGTAGAGCTGGAAGGGGCCAGAAGGCCATCAGGTCCAAGCCCTGCTGTTGCAGGACACCAAGTTAAGCCATCCATCTCAGCTGGCTGCCCAGTCGCCTCTTGAATGCCTCTAGTGTGGGACCGCCCACCACCTCCCTAGGTCTTTGGTTCCACTCTCATACTGCCTTGACAGTAAGGAAACTTTTCCCGATATCTAGCCTGACTCTGGGTTGTTGCGGCTTGAATGGATCATACGCTCTGGTATGAGTGAGAAGAGATCTTGACCTTCCTCTTTAGGTCAGCATTTGAGGAACTTATCATCCCCACCCTGCCCAGTCTTCTCTTCTCAAGGCTGAACACGCCCGATTCTTTTAGTCTCTCCTCACAGGGCAGCTTCCAAACCCTGGATCCTTCTTGTTGCCCTCCTTACTTGTGTGCTGCCGCTCTTGTTCCCGAAAGCATCGCTGTCAACTCCCACGGTGGCACAGCAGCTGCCCCGAGGGCGGTTCTCTGCCCCCTCCATTGTCAGAGAGCTCCATTCCATTGTGCTGATGTGACTGTTACTCTTGAAGAGGGCGGACACCTCTTAGTCACCGTTTTGATCACTCCGCCTGGGAAGACCCTGGGAAGAGACCAGCCAGGGAGGCAGCTCACTCTGGGCCCCCCTGACACTCCCCCCGCCCCCGCCGTTCGGATGAGGCTGTCGTGCTGGGGAAAGTTGAAGGCCAGCAAAGAAGAGGGCCAAGGAGGACAAGGATGGGCTCCATCAAGGAAGCCCCAGCCCTGATTTGCAAGAGCTGAGCAGGGCTGCCCTGGGCGGGCTGTTTTGGAGGGTGCTTCCTCAGAGGGTCTCCTCCTCCAAGATGGAGATGGCCTGATGGCGTGCAACAACGTGGGAGCACAGCAGCAGAGGGGGGCCCTTCTCCGTGGCATTTGATGGTATCCTGCCAGCATCTGCGCATGAGAGGAGAATCCAGCCAAAGTCAGGCTCACACACCCATTTGGTGCATCTGGTTGTGCTGGTGTAAAATGGAGGCACAATGTGCAAGGGGAAGAGTTGGCAGCGTTTCTTGGGAGAAGGCTTCTCCCTGTCCTTTTCCTTCCTGTGCCCTCTCCCACATCTCAAGGAGAACCCTAACCCCACACCATTCTGGAAGGAGGTTGACAGACGGACATGCTGCTCGAGGTTCACCCTAGTCTGCTGGACAGTTTGCTCCTTCTCCTGGAGCACGGAGGGCACGGTTTGCATGGCCGCTCCACCATCTCTCCAGACGGACAGCCGCCCTCTGTCAGTCACTTGGGAGCGCCCAAACGCGTCTGGTGGCTTCTGGTGCCGTTACAGTGCTGGACTGGTGAGCCTGTTGGTCAGCTGCGGGAGGCCTGGAGAAGGAGGTTGCTGGTGGCCGCCAGGCCTGATGGCGACATGCCAGCTCTGGTTCCAGAGGCAGAATGCCTATGTGTCCCAGTTGCTGGGGAACATGGGTGGGGGAGTGTCACTGCATTCATGTCCTGTCTGTGGCTTTCCTGGAGGCCGTGGCTTGGCCAGAGTGTGATCAAACGCGGGGCTGGATGGTCCTTGGTCTGACGTTCTCGTGCCGTGGTTCAGCAAGTCAACGATGAGGATGGGTACACCTGCGCTTTAGCCTGAGTTGCTTAGATTGGCCAGAGATGGCAAGGGACGGACGAAAGGGGTGCCACCCTGTGTGACCGGCCTCTTCCCTGGCCTGGCTCACTTGACCTGCTTGCAAGATTCACTCCTCGGCCGACACTTCCCCAGCTCTGCTCTCGGGCTTGCTTGGCCCCCTTGCACAGCCCTGGCACCTGACGCCAGCAGAGCCCTGGCGCGGGCTGACAGTTCTCTTGGTCTTTGGCTCCTGCTCCGGCTGTGCTAATGGGCCTGTCACTCAGGTGAGGGCCTCCGGGAGAAGCTGGGCTTCCTTCCTTCTGGCTGCTGGGAGTGAAGCACAGGGCAAAGCCGTCGTGATGCAGCTGTCTGGGCCTAAGGCAGCTGGACGGCCTCTTTTGCTCGCTCTGCTGCCTTGCCTTGCCTTGCCTTGTTTCTGCAGCTGCAAAAGAATCACTGTTTGTTTGGAAAATCCGAATGCCAGCAAAATGAACAATGTAAACATGTTTGTCACAATGGACATCACTGCATTGTTTTCAGAAAGGTGGCAGAACATGGGAGACCAGATGCATTTGGCGTGTGTCTTCATGCTGGGGGAAGGCAGAACAGATTGAGGTGAACTGCGGGCTGAAGGGCCCATTCAAGAATGAGCATCACAGAGAAAGGTGCCCTAAGTAAAAATGGTCACCTCAACTCTTTGTCTGTCTCTCTGGAGCTTTCCTGCAGTTTCTGTGTTTTTGGGCAAAGCTGTCAATATGCTGTGGAGGCTTCCCCGGTGATAACAAGGACTAGAAACTTGAACAACAAAACCTCCGGTTTTCTTGACATGCAACTTGGGCTCTTTACAGCTGATGCGGCTTGCAGCTTGATTGCTGCCAAGCGGACTTCTGTAGACTTGCTCGCTCAGTTGCCAGGCCCAAACGCTCCACTCCTTTGTCCTTTATCATTTGGCAAAGGTCCTCCTAGAAGCACAGAAATAAATGCTGAGCTTTGGCCACTCTTCCCCCAGGAGGCTAGTTAAACGTTCATTCGCGAAACATAACAAACTCCCTGGACATATAAAAGCGGTCGAGCCCCTTTCCCGAAGTGCTAGTTTTGAATGCGGAGGCAGTTTGGATTTTTCCCTGTTCCCGTCCGGGGAACACCGGACTCAGCTACTGTCCAAAATGGCCAGGACGGGGCGGAATGGGGATGCAGGGAAAACGGAAGCAGCAGCGAGGAGAAGTGGCTGTGTGGAAGAGGAGGCGCTGGCTTTCTTTCTCCAAGTAATTTCTGGTTCTTAAGGACGCTTACTTAGGAGTAAGTCACATCGCGCTCAGCAGGGCTTACTTTTGATTAGACGTGCTTGGATGGCACGCCTGATCTCCTAGTTCTCTCCTAGCCACAAGCGGGGGCAATAGAAATGCTGGGGTCTGTGCCTAAATGCCGCATTATTGGGTTACAGGGAGATGTTCCTCTTTTTAAAAAATGCAAAGTGTATAAAGATTGTTATGAGTAGTTCATGTTTAAAAATAAGGTTGTGTGAAACAGCAGGCAGTGAAAACATTTGTTAACAAGCCGCTTCCCTCATTGCCCGTTTTTCGAAGCAGCATTTAGCCCTGGGCCTCTTGAATTGCACAAGGTGCTGGAGAAATGGTGGATCAGATTCATGGAGAGCTTCCCCCAGAGCCCCCGTAGATGCTCAGCCGCACTCCAGTTGAAGCTGTCCAGCGCCAAGCATCCAAAGAGGCAGGCTTTTCACATTGGTGGCAGCCATTTTTAATTTCCCAGAATTTCAACAGTACTTCAGAAGAACAATTTTTGGGGGAAAAAAACCATGGCAGCTGGTCTGAATCTCAGGCCGGCTGGGTGCACAAAGGTGCCCAGCACAGGCTGGCAGCAGTTGTGGAGGAACGCCCGGATGGGCAACCTTGGACTGGAGAGAACGAAGGGATTCCCCTCATGCTGCCTGCTCTCTGCACAACGTGCGCCACGCAAAGGAGCATCGCCTTGTTACCTCGGAGGGGAGGCAACGGGAGGATTGCTCCCCACTGGGGATGAGGCTTGTGGAGGTCTGGAGGCTGCCCTTTCCATCCAACAGGCAGTCCCCTCACACGCCCTCCGGAAGGCTTAGCCTCAGGAAAGTCACCACCTCGCCTGCCTTGGGACTCGAGATTATGGGGACCCAGCCGGGGTTTGGCTCCCCGGCCTCTGGCCTGCTTTCTCTGCCCTAAGTCTGCCTTGCACCGAGCAAGTTCCGGCAAATCCTGGAAGCCCCTTTAGGCACATGCTACCCACACACCTGCTGCGCAAACAGAGCATTGCCTCCGGACGTGTGACCTGCAAGCTTTGCACACCATGCATGGTGGATTACGCACTTTGGATACTCTGTGCCAAGAGCTGCATCCTTGTGCTTTGCTCAGCTCACCTCCTGGCCAGGGCTGAGCATGGGAAGGAAGTGCAGCATGTGCAAAGAGCCGGATTCTGGCCTGGTCGAGATTCAGGCTGTGACCAGAGACCTGCTCATAGGTGAGCAAGTGGGACGAAGTTAGGATTGAAATGTTCTGAACCCCAGAATTTGTTTCAAGAGCCAGAACAGCAGAGCACTGGCAGAAAACGCACCTCTGTTTTGCAGGACACCCACACTGTCTTGATGCTGTCACTGTTAAGCGGTCATATAGCAGAGAATTCAGCCCCTGCAGAACATTGATCTCTGTTTACCTCAGGCTCTCTTAGTTTCAGCAATAATTTGGACAAGGGTGGAGGAGGGGATAATTTTATTTCTGCCCTTTCAAACATCATTACTAATCTGCTCTGGATATGCACATGGTAGGCACATCATGAGCAGAACTGGCTGGAGCCAGGGGTCAGACTAGATGGCCCTAGAGACCCTTTCTGACTCTCTGTTTCTGTGCTGGAAGAAACGCCTGGGAGATCCACTTGCTGCCCAGCCCAGTCTTGTCTGCAGGCCCCACCCCTGCCCCCAGCAGACCTGTGGCAGTTTGAGGGACTAGCCTGGGAAACAAGGCTGGGCGGGAAGGGGCCTGAACAGGATCAGGAATCAGCTGCCCTTCCAGACCCTCCTTGCTGCAAAGCTACATCTCCTCGTAGCCAGGGAATTTCTGGGATCCATTACAAAGCACCCAAGAGCCCGTTATTGAGTTGTATTGCATTTTGCCACTTTGGAAGCCCGGGGGATCATTTCTGGATTTTCTGCCTTGCTCACAAGGATGTCTTGAGCTCTTGCCGCTTGCCTGAGAGCTTGCGCTTTATCTGTGAGGCCAGTAACCTTGCCTTGCTGCCCGGCCTTGCTGCCCGGCCTCTATCTGAGGTGTTGCGGCGGATGCTCTCTCCGCCTCGGTGAAGTTGTCAGCGTGTTCCCTGCGGCTGCCCAGCGGGCAGGTTGCATCCTCCGCCTTGCGCTCTTCCTCTGGCTCAGCCCCCTCGGCCTCTGCCATGTGGCTCCCCTGCAGGGCCAGCAGGATCGGAGCAGGCAGAAACCATCCTGAGCCGCCAGGAAGAATGACCATCACAGGCGCTCTCTTTTGGAACTAATTAAAACAAAGAGACGGAGAGTTGAGAGAAAGGTGCCCCGGAGGGCTGCTGTAGCCGCCTTCCCCCAGATGCGGGCTGGCTTGACAGGCGAGCGGCAGCCGTCTTCGGAGCCAGGGAAAGGGTGCAGCGGGGGAGAAATGCCTGTGTCTGGATCCAGCCTGCATTCAGATGCAGCACCTTAGCTGGCACTTGGAATTCAGCAGAAATGACAGTCCCGCTCGGTTGCCTATGCCAGCGTCCTGCTATTTAGGCCACGGCCAGCCAATCCGGCGGCGGCTGCTGCTCACGAACTGGGGGAGCGGATGCCGCCCATCTCTGCTTCTTCTTTGCCTGAAGGCACCTGCTTGCACAGTCCCAGCTGAAGCCCTGGGTGGGAATGTCCACTTGCCCTTGCCACAGTTCTGCGTCAGCAAAGAGCAGGGCCCATCAGCACAACACCCACCTCCGATCCTCCAAAAGCAGAGCTGAGACTGGGCCAGCTGTCGTCCCCACATTGTGCCCCAAACTCATGCCAAAGGTTCTGACTTGAGTCAAGGGTGCCCTCTGGCGTAGGTGCCACAAGATAGACGCGCGCATTTCAGTTCTGAGTGCAAGCTGCCTCGGCCCAAACCACGAGCAGATTGTCAGACGGGGCTCACGTTCGTCTCATCCCCAATTCCCAGTGCCATTTGCACAGATTTTAGCCGGGTGGATAAGAGCCGCTTTCTTCCACGAAGGGAACTTTGCAAATTAGGAGATCCATGCAAATTTTCCCTTCGATCATTGCCTGATTATGTGCAGATTTTCCAGCCATGAGGAGCAAGCAGCAACTTCAGGCGTCAATGGGAATCAGGCACGAGATGGGCAGAGGGTCGCTGCTCAGAGAACCAAAGCAGTCTCAGACATCACCCTTGGGCTCACAAAATTGTCGCACGGCTGTGTGCTTAAAGGAAAGGCTGGTGGTGGCTCAGCATTCTTCGTTTTCCAGATAACCTGCCAGAGCCACCCAATATAAAGGACCGGGTTGCTGTCCCTAAAGAACAGAAGCCCACGCCACTGCACTTGCCACTTAATGCATTTGCCACTTATTGCATGCTGCCGAGCTGTGATTCGGTCAGTGCCCTCTGTCCGGCAAATGCTCTTCGCAGCACCGCTTGGGTTCCCATTTCACAGCTGTGAAACTGTGTCTAGAGCAATTTTCTCCTGGCCAAATGCATTCTCTCCAGGGCACTCATATGTAAGGCCATGCAGGATCTTTCAGAATCTTTCAGAATTTCAGAATCACTGTTCTGCATTGTGTTTGTGTGCTTTCAAAGTCCCTGAGCAAATGGCTCTCGTGGTTATAAAACACACTCTCTCTTTCTCTTTCCGGTGCCTGCAGTTCAGCCTGCATTGGAAGCATGACTATTATTCTTCTCTTTAAGAACTGCTCTGCCATTCCCTCCTGCGGAAGGTAATCAATGTTTGGACCAGCACAATCTGGTGCAAAAGCTCACACACAACTTCACTTGCAGAGTCCCAACTGTTGTGTCTCCATCACTTCCTTCCTCAGTGGAGCTAGCCGTTTGGAAATACTGGGGGACAGGAGCACAACACAGATTGGTTTTTGCTGATCCCACCTGCATGAGGGCCGGGGGATAATAGAGCTCTGGTGTTGGAGGCGGCGCTGGAGGCAGCCTAGGGCAGCCTGTTGCACGGTGCAAGCGGCTGCTGCCCAGGCGACTGGCTCTTACCTCAAGAGGTTTTTCCCAATGTTCAACCACGACTGGCCCTCCTGGCACTTCAGCCTGTTAGATGCACTTCAGAGATAGTGATTGGCACATAGAAGAAGACGGGGCTCACTTGTGTGGAGGACGCCTCCGCACAGCGGCTTGGGTGGCCCCAAGCCAGGGACAGACTCTTCGCCTTGTTGTTATCCTGTAGAGCCGATAGAGGGATAAAACAGGACAAACCCCACTCACACAGTCCTGAGCTCATGCTATCTGATCCATTGGTGCAAATGCTGGTCCATGTTGATCATTCCACCCATGAAACACAGTGGGAATTCCATAGAACTGCATGGCAAAAGTTCATCCATCCACCCATTTCCATTCTTGCTTCCTGCACCACCCTGCAGCTGAAGGTCTCTGGGCTGGGGCATTTCAGGCTAGAGCGGAGAACGAGGGGATTCTCATGCTCCTGTATAGCCTGTATCAAAGCCCACCTCACCTGAGGAGGTGCAAGCATGTGCGAAAAGCCCTCGGAAGCCCTCTGCTAGGCCATGTTGCCGAATGCGCAAGCTGCGACCTGAGCAGAGATGCTTAGGACGCGCCTGGGAAAATGCCCCAGCCCTCCAGCCTCAGCAGGCCTGCCTGACTGAAGGGCCCACCCACGTGGAAGGCGAGATGTGACCCTGGCTAGGCGTTGTGGTCCATCAGCTGCTTAATTGGGCTTATTGAGCCCTGGAGGGCTGCCACAAGGGCTGCTCGGATTGCATTTAATCCCCTTTGTGTGACTTGGAGGACTGCATGGCATTGTCTGCTCTGTTGTTTGCAAACCTACAGACTTTTCCGGCTCTGAAATGCACATCGATCACGCAACTGACATGGCTTTTATGCAGTTATTGCAACTTTTAATGTACTATGCCCAGCTTGAGGTTTTGCTAAGGAATTAATTTATGTAAATTTTGGATTTTGGGGGAGAAAAAGTTGTGCGCTCACTGAATCAGCTTGATCAGCTGTTGCTGCCCCACCAGGACTCTGCAGCCAGGATTAGTAGAGATCCAGATCCTTGGAACCCACTCTGGATTTCTGACATCCCCGCATGAGTGCCTCTGCATGAGTGGGGGCCGTGCAAGCAAGCTGGGGGGGGGGTCACACATTGCACACGCCTTCCCTGCAATTGGTTTATGCGTACGTACAAGTGGCAAGCCCTGCAGATGTGTCCACGCGAGAAGCCGAGCAGAAGCAGGAGAGGCCCTTCGATATGTGCGGGACCTTCCGCATGGCCCAACATCGCCAGCTCCAGCTCGGGTGGCAGTGGAGCCTGTGGAATCCATTCCTCAATCGTGGATGGACTCCCTCCTGTGCTTGGCCTTGTCTCAGGAATCCCCAGCCCTTTGTGTTAGATTCCCATGCCACCTTTTTTTCTTTTTAAAGAACTCGCAGCAGCTTCCATCCTCCCTTTTCTGCTGCTCTCAGCCTTATCCCCACAACAGCAATCCTGTGAGGCAGAGTGGCTGAGAGTCTGTGCCTGGCCCGAAGCCACTGAGTAGGCTCCATGGCTGAGTGGGGACTAGAACCCGGATCACCTGAGTCCCAGTCATAGAAACATAGAAACAGAGTGAGTCAGGAGGGGCCTCCTGGACTATCTAGTCTGATCCCTGGCTCCACTCACATCAGGTTTACCATGAGCATGTCCAGCCTGTCCTTGAACACCCTCAGCAATGGGGCCTCAACCATCCTCCCGTGGAAGCCCATTCCGTACCCCGGGGCTCCTAACCATCAGGAAGCACGTGGTTCCCTCAGCCTCGCTCCACTGGAAAGCGTCCTGCCCTCCCCTGCAGGGGAAGAAAGGTCACGGCCCACCTCTGCGTGGCACCCCCTCACGTACCTGTATGTCTCTAACAGGTTCCACGCTCTTAACCATTCCACCACTCTGCGACCCGTGGCTCTTTGACAAGATGCAACCACCAGGTAGCAGTGATTGGATCTCTTTTTTAAGAGTTGAAGCACAACCTCGTAGTCTTCGTGTGTCTTCGGGAGCTGGCCCTGCAAGTTCGAGCATCTCCAAATAATTGCCGTGTCTCCCCTGTGCTGAATTGGATCACCAGTCAGAAATCCCTTTTGTGCACAAGGGCTGAATGGGCACGAATGGAGGGAGATGAATTTTTAATCTCTTGGGTTCACCTTCACGCTCTTTCTCTCTGCCTCCCAGAAGACCTTCAACCTCTCCTTGGCTCTGTTTCACCTTTTCCACATCCCTGTGCAGCAGGATGGCTCTGAGGTGGCCTTAAACCCATTATGCATTCAGAGCTCTGACTTACTAAGGCAACCCCAACCTCATTATTTTATTAATGCCTTATCAGCAAGGGGCTTGAAGGCTGGGGGGCACGGCGGGCTGGCTGCTTCTCCAGAAACCAACTCTTTTGCCCCGTCGAGCACCTTTGACTTTGGCTTTACAGCAGAATTGGAACTAATCTCTGTTACCCAGGTCCATGTGCAGCGGAAAGTGTTTTTGCAGGTTTTCATTCTGTAGCATCTCTTGCTTATTAATGGGGACATTCACAACTGCAGGCATCATCCTAGGCACGTTTAGATGGGTGAAAGCCCCACACTTCCCACTGTTTCCTAGCCAGCCTTCAGATCTCTCTCTCTCTCTCTCTCTCTCTCTCTCTCTCTCTCTCTCTCTCTCACACACACACACACACACACACACACACACACAGGGAATCCCAGTGTTCCTGAATTCATGCTTAGGTTGCCTTCAGAAGTGGAACCCCGTGAGCCCAGGTGCTGCCTGACACCACGTTTTAGGGTGCAAAATGCAATTGCTTGGGGACTTTTATTTGTTATGTGAGGAAGGAATGCGGGAGGTGGCCTTGCAGAAGGTCCGACGGTCTTCCCACTGGGCCCATTGTTGCCTACGCTGACAGGCAGCAGCTTCCTGGCTTCCATCCCTTGCGATGGGACCCAGGGTCTTTGCTGTGTCAGTCAGGAGCTCTTCCGCTGAGCCAAGTCCCCTTCCCTACTCAAGCACGCAACCTGCAAAGGTTCGGCTTAGGGTTGCAATGAGCCTGTCGTGCTCAGGCTCTCTTGTGTTCCTTGGGCTTCTTGCCATGCTTGGCCCTGGCCTAAGAAGTGCGCTGAGCAAGGGAGGGCGGCAAATGCTTGGGGACCCGGTTGCAACAGGCAGCCCTCTTCTGCAGCGTGCGCAGGGCAAAGGGCGCAGGTGGTGTGCAGGCTCACTTCCTGGCCAGCACCTGCCCCGACGTGCCGCGTGCTCAGTGCCAAGGCAGACTCGCAGCTACAGGGAAGCGAGGGAATCTGACAAATTCGGCACACGCCTCTCGCGCAGGGAAGCATGAATTCAGCCTTCCCCAGCCTGGTGCCCTCCAGGTATGTTGGAGCCGCTCACTCCACATGAGAACTGGCCTGCAGAGGAAGACCGCACAGGATGCCCACCGTATCTGGAGGCCACCAAGTTAGCCCCAGCTCAAAGGCCATTTTTCTATGGTACTTACTGCCTTATGTAGCTTGCAAGGGATGGAGGTTACGGGGCGAGGGCCTGCCACCCTTGCCTGGCTGACAACACGGGAGGCACTGCCGCTGGTCCTTGACACACGGGCCCATTTTGTGCCTTATGAGGGCCCCCAGCCTGTGCGCTGAGACATGTCGCACCCTCCCACACGCCATCCCTGGGGGAAACCAGGGCCCGTCTGTTTTGCATCAGAATTGGCCAACATGTGCAGAACTCTTCCTACTCAGGCACTGAGAGAAGTTAGGATTTAAAAGTAAATAAATAAATGTGTACTAGAGCAAACTGGTGGGCCGACCTGTCCCACATTTAAATACGGTTTTCCGAAAAATAGCCAGTGGCAGGCACGGTGCTACGAGAGCATATTTTAGCCGGTGCAGTCAGTCACCATCCCAGTGGCGGCAGCCAAGCCAGCCTGAGACCACAGGGGCCCCCGAGCAACTGAGGACCGAAGGCGTGTTGACTTCCACAGCTCCCGCCCTCGGCTGGCTAGCTGCATCTTGCTGGCGCTTCTGCCTCAGGTTCTCCCCGCTTTGGGTGCTCCAGAGGTGCTGGACTGCAGTGACCATCATCTCAAGCCAGCAGATTGGCCGGCAATGATGGGAATCATAGAATCATGCAAGAGTGATGTTGGAAGGGGCCAGAAGGCCATCGGGTCCACCCCCCTGCTGCTGCAGGACACCAAGCCACCGCCCCACTCAGAGGGCTGTCCAGCTTCTTTTGAGGGTCTTCTGTGTGGGAGAGCCCCCCACCTCTCTCTGCTGGTGGCTCCACTGCCGTTTTGGTTTGACTGTGAGGAAGCTTTTCCTGATGTCCAGCCTGAACCTGGATTGTCACCACCTGACTTGATCATTTCGTGTCCTGCACTCTGGCATCAGGGGGCACAAGACGGGGCACAAGACGGGGGCAGGCTGCCCCATCCAGATGGGTGCTGAGTTTGGCCCTGTTCCTTACTTCATAGACACAACGCCTGCATTTGTACACCATTACTGTAGGTTTCAAGGCACGAAAGGATCGCATGTTGTGCAACAGCGCGTTCTGATGGGAGAAGCCAGGGAAGCCACAGACCTGCTTGCCTTGTGGCCTTGGAGGGCCGGTTCACGTCATTCACTCAGCCGTCGAGTGCTTTGCAAACAGACAGACACACAACTGACAGACAGACACACAACTGCCAGCACTTGGCGTGAGCAGGAGACTTTGGGTGGTGCTCTGGGGAGCCCTGGGGCTCCGTGCAAACATCCTTCAAGGGTTCCTCCAGGAGAGGACCTGGTGGTGCTGGATGAGCTTGTACAGAAGGCCACGTGTGGACTCGCTGTGCTGCGCGGGCAGTTGCCCATTTCCGCAAACAGGCGTTGAGCGAGTGACGGGGCCTCGCATGTTTTCCAGACTTCTCTGAAGCCCACAGGGGCTGGGCTGTGAGCAGCTCCCCTCACCATAAAATGGAATCTGGCTCAGGCAACGATGGATTGCCGGACCATGAGGGCCGGTGTGAAGGGTTTGCGGGGCTGGGCATCTGCCAGCGCCCCCGTCCCCCGCAGGGGCCACCAACCAGACCCCGTTGGCGTTGCTCCTTCTCCTCGCCAGTGTAAGCTGCACGGAGAAGGAGCAAGAGCGTCAGGCAACTATGTGGAGAGAGCGCGGGCTTGCTGAAGAAGCACCTGGAGCGCGCCCTGCCGGGGACTCCCGAGAGCAGAGCTGGCTCTAAGCAAGGTTGTGAGGGAATGGGCTGCGGCCCTTGCCTGCCAGTTCACCTCCCCCCGCCCCCCGTGGCCACGTGGCGAAGGCGAGAGGGCCTGCCGGCATTTCCACTTCCAGGATCGACAAATGTTGCCTCTGCCACAACAGGGAAAGGCTGCCTGGCGGCCTCCCGACCCAGGCTTGCCACTGCCCCGGAAGCAACTCCTGCCCCGGTCTCGGTGACGGGGCACGTCTCTGCTGCTCAGGCCCAAAGCACATGGGAAGGGCACCCTCGCCGGAGTGGCCACTGAGGTGCCTTCCAGAATGAACTGGCAGTGGGCGAAGGGAAGAGCCACTTCCTAGGCTGCCCTCCTGGCCACAGGTGTGTCTCCCTGAGCATGGAAGCCTCGTTACTTCTCATGCTGACGGCAGTGCATAGACTTCCTCTCAGTTCCGCTGCTGTTGCTCAGCACCCCTCCGAGCCGGGTGAGCTACAGAACGTGTGGCGCTTGCCGCGCTCCACTCCTCTTCCTCTCTGTTCTTTCCCATCTCCGCATGCACATTTTTCAACGTGGCTGCCTCCTCGACAGCGGCTCATTTGTCTCGGTGTCAGGCACCACCTCCAGGGCTCTACACTTAGAAGTGGAGGTGCTTCTCTTCCTGGGGGGTACCCGTGCGTGTGTGTCAGGCGCACTCTCTTCCGTGCTTTTCCGCCGTCTTACGCTTTTCCGCTGCCCAGCCACGTGTGACCACCTGCTGGGCAGGGGAGGGCTCCACGGAGGCTGCTGGCCACCGAAGTCTCCAGCTCAGGCCTCACCCAAGCCTACAGGGCTGCTTTCCCCCTCGGTGGCTTGCTCTGATGAGGAGAGAAAATACGGAATGGCTGGTGCCCTTTAAATCCAGGCAGACGCCTGGCTCGATTCACAGTGGCCCCAGCAGAAGGCCTTATGCTGTCCTCTGGTGTTCCGGCCAGTGGCCCTTGAGAGCCACCAAGGCAGCCTTTGCAGCCTGATGTTCTTTCGAAATGTTGAACCTCGGCTACCAGCACCGGATTTGGGAAGGCTGCATGAAGTGGAAGGCCATCCGCCTGTCTTGTCAGATATCCAAGAGGTGCCATAGCCCGGGCTAAATGGCAGGCTCAGTTCAGCCTTAACCTACCTGCCAGGGTCCTTCGCATGCTTGGAACGTTGAGTCCCATCAGCCCTAGCTAGCTTGGCCAGTGGCCAGGGATGCTGAGACCTGGAGTTTAAGGCAGCTGGAGCACACCTTGCTGGGGAAAGGTTGAATCGGGAAGCTCTTCTGTGGCAGCGCTGGGAGGAGCTGCTGCCTGAGGCCTGGCAAAGGCTCCCCGGCTGCATGGCCACTCGGGCTAGGCAGCAGCGCTTGCAGGCTGCGGTGGACGTATTAGTCCACTTTTCTTCCTCCCATACGTGCATTTCTCAAATCTTATGTCTTTGCCCCGTTGATGGAAAAAATGGGAAGTACGTGCCATCTCTTATCAAACTAAATCCAAACAAAGTTCCCACCCATCTCCAGCGGGCAAATGCCCAGGTCCAGCTCTTCCCAGCAGGGTGGGGGGGGGGCAGGTGTGCCCACCTGCTGGGAGAACTTCAATTGCAGATGAGGAGCCTGTCAGGAAAAAGGTGGCCTGCAGTCCCCCCCTCCCCCGCCCCCAGCACAAGGCATGGATGAAGACCAGGGACGCGCTCAAGTCCGAGTCGAGTCTCCAGTCTTCACTTTCAGGTCCAAGCTGAGCCTCAAGTCATTGCAAGAAATTTTCGAGTCTCTTCTCAAGAGCCAACTTTGACGGAAAAAAGGGGAATTGGTGGTGGGTGTGTGCGTGTGGGGAGGAGTTGTAAACCCCACCCTGATGCTCCCATCTGCCCTTCTCTCAGTGATGCATTGGAGTCCTTTACTTCAACCACAATTTATTCAAACAAAGCTTGCAAAGCTCAAGATCGCAATTTAGAAAAACGATTTTCTTGACACAATTGGCCCCCAGCCTTGCGCTGTTATTTGAATTTATCAAGACCGCATTTTAGAAAAATGATCTTCCCGCTCCCACCTCCTCCCTCGATCCAAAACGAAGAGCTGACGCCTGGCCTTCCCCTTGCGCAACCCCTCCTCCCTGTGCTGCCCCACAAAGCTCCCTCCTGCCCACCGCCTCCGCAGTGTTTGGGCCTGCCTTCCAGCCCGTCACAGGGGCCTCCGGCCAAGAGCGCGCCAGGACGGTGTGCTGCACATTGGATCCGGGCGGCAAGCCCTGGAGTGGCTCGGCCATAAGCGTGGCAGGGCTCTCAAGCGGAGTCGAGCCGAATCGCTCACTTGCTGCGCCAGAGTCAACTAGGGAATGAGACGCTTGGCTCTAGTCCCCCACGCTGACAGATACACGGGAATCGAGCCCAGACCTTGAAGAGCTGAGCCCTTGGAGCCGGTCGCCTGGGTGGACAAATTGGTCAATTTCACTGCTTCCTATATGCAAAAACAAAACCAATTATTCACATCCTATAAAACTGAAATAAAAACAAGCTGGTGAAAATGTCTGCCCATCCCCGGCCGGAAGCCATGGGAATCTGGCCTCTCCACAATCTCTGTGGAGGGACCAGCAACCTCTCCCTCCCCTTTGCTTGAATATTTTCCATTCAGGCCCATGATCAAAGCAAGGTTACGCCTAAGTAAGCCTGGCTTTGCGCTTCCCCTCCTCTTCCTCCCTCCAAAACCCTTTTCCTTTTGTGCCTTCTGCCTTTTAGATGGTCTGCCAAATTGTCTTATTGATCTCTGTAAGCTGCTGGGGAACCATGTCATCAGAAAAGCTCAGCAGCAATGCTTCTGGCCCATCAGTTGGCTGGTGTGACCCTATTTGTTGTTGTTGTTGTTGTTAGTTGTGAAGTCAAGTCCGACCCATCGTGACCCCATGGACAACACTCCTCCAGGCCCTTCTGTCCTCCACCATCCCCTGGAGTCCACTCAAGCTCACACCAACTGCCTCAGTGACTCCATCCAGCCACCTCAACCTCTGCCGCCCCCTTCTTCTTTTGCCATCTATTGTTCCCAGCATTAGACTCTTCTCCAGGGAGTCCTTCCTTCTCATTAGGTGGCCAAAGTATTTCAGTTTCATCTTCACTATCTGGCCTTCTAAAGAGCAGTCAGGGTAGATCTCCTCTAGGACTGACTGGTCTGTTTGCCTTGCGGTCCAAGGGACTCGCAGGAGTCTCCGCCAGCACCACAATTCAAAGGCCTCAATCCTTCGGCGCTCAGCCTTCCTTATTGTCCAGCTTTCACAGCCATACATTGCAACTGGGAAAACCATAGCCTTGACTATACGCACTTTTGTTGGCAGGGTGATGTCTCTGCTTTTTAGTATGCTGTCTAGATTTGCCATAGCTTTCCTCCCCAGGAATAAACGTCTTTTAGTTTCTTGGCTGCAGTCCCCATCTGCGGTGATCTTGGAGCCCAGGAAAATAAAATCTATCACTACCTCCATTTCTTCTCTATCTATTTGCCCGGCAGTGAGAGAACCGGATGCCATGATCTTAGTTTTCTTAAGGCAGCTTATATATAGAAACATGGAAACATAGTGAGCCAGAAGGGGCCTCCCAGGCCATCTAGTCAGACCCCTGGCTGCAGCAGGCTTCGCTCACAACATGCCCACCATGCGCATGTCTAGCCTATCCTTGAGCACCCTCACTGACGGGGCCTCAACCACACCCTGTGGAAGCCCATTCCATACTCTTAGGGTCCCAACTGTCAGGAAGTACTTCCTGGCATCCACTCTGAATCTTGGTTCCCTGAGGTTGGCTCCATTGGAACGTGTCCTGCCCTCCACTGCAGGGGAAAAAAGGTCGTGACCCACCTCTGTGTGGCACCCGCTCGCATACCTGCATGTCGCTACCAGGTCCCCTCTGAGTCTCCTCCTCTCAAGGCTGAAGAGACCCGGCTCCCTCAGTGTCTCTTGCACCAGAGGTGGGGCTGAGTGGGCTGGCCACAGACCTGGGGCTATTAGAACTGGGATTGCCTGCCTGCGATAGAGAGAGGGGCTCTGCGTGTTCTCCTGCTGCCTGACATGGGCTTGAGGGGCAGCTTAAAGGGTTGTGTGCCCCGTGCAGGTCTAGGGACACGGAGGACATGGCGCCTTCTCCTTTGGTGAAGCCTACAGGGCTTTCTCCCTTGGCTTGGACTTCAGGCAAGCTTGGGGAACCCAGGACCCCGGAAGCAGCCCTTCTACCAGGCCTGAATCCATCCAGATATTTCCGTGGGTGGTAGAATAACATCAGCTGAAGAACCCAATCCGGGCTTGCATCTCCCTGCAAACTCCCCTGCAGTGCCAGCAGAGGGTGAGGTGGGAAACCCCGTGATGCCTCCCCGTTGCCCTTCCCAACTCAGGGGATGCCCACAGCCTTATTTCTGGAGGCTTCATCTCCCTGCTGGGGGGTTTCGCAGAAGCCTACTCTAGAAGTAAGTCCCACTGGCCATACATGGATGCCCCACAGTTGCTTGCTGCCTGGTGCTGATTTGGCTTCCCTGGAAGAAGAATGGCTATTGCAGGGTAAGGATGAGCATCCAGCAGCCTAGGGGCTCAATCCAGCCCCTGGAGGCTTTCATAAGAACATGGGAAGAGCACTGTAGGATCCGAGCAAAGCCCAGTCTAGGCCAGCACTCTGTTCCCACGTGTTCCACAAGCTGTCTGCGGGAAGCCCTCCTGGCAGGACATGAAAGTCTTCATCTGACCCACAGCACAGGGGCATGGGGAGCAGCCCTGCAGGGAGTCAGGCCCATGGTCCGTCCATCCCAGTATGCTGACACTGATTGGCAGCATCAATTCTCCAAGTTTGGGCTGGATCAGACATGTAAGACATGTAAAGCAGGGGCTCTCCCATGGAGCAGCCTTCCTCTTTCCAAGGTGCGGACCTTGATCCAAGGCCCAGCCTCTGCAAGCTCATGCACAGCAGCTCGTTTCATCACCCAAAGCCTGAGAGGCAGCCAAGGCTGCTCCCCTGATGGCACGCCTGGCCTCTGCTTCAGGACCCTGGCGGAGGGCTTTCCCCCTCGCGCAGCAGCGTTTTGAGCAGAAAGTGCATCAGTCAGCGCCATCATTCCGGCGTGCGCGCGCGCCAGCTCAGCCAGGCTTTTGAGCCGGGCCAGCAGTCCTGTGGCTGAAGACTCATGCCCGCCAGGTCTGTGCATTTCTAGGGTTTCCACAGGCCTGCCGCTCTCCTGCCCCTGGCAAAGGGGGTTGCTTCTCCCCACGCTTTCCCCTTCTGCATTTCTTGCCCATGCAGTGCAGGATTATTACTGCTTGACTGCAGCAACCCATTAAACTGTTGCATGTGTGAATGAGAATTTCAGGCTGATAAGCTTCAAAACCCTGTATTGTGTCTTGGAAGTTTAAAAGTTTGAGAGCCAGTGTGGCGCAGTGGTGAAGAGCCTGGGACTGGGACTCAGACGATCTGGGTTCTAGTCCCCGCTCGGCCATGGAGCGGGGACTGGGTGACTTTGGGTCAGTCACAGACTCTCAGCCCAACCTACCTCACAGGGTTGTTGTTGTGGGGAGAAGATGGAGGAGGAGAATGAGGTAAGCTGCCTTGAGCCCTTTGAGGAAAAAGGCAGGATATTTTCCGGTTTATATCCTGTCCCTTCAGGGTCCAGTCCCTTCTTGGCCTCCTTCCCCAATATTCCTACTGGGAGTGTTTGGGATATTCCTGCTCTGCACTTTTCTTTAATAGAATGTTTATTTACAGATATGTACATGCTGAACCTAAGATGAAGCTCCATAGCATCAATACTCAAACAGATTCCTGATCCTCACTGCACATTCTAGGGAACCCCTGGTGCCATAGGATTCTGTGCAGAGAGCTTTAGTCGAGTTCTAGTATTTAGAAACATAGAAACATAGAAACAGAGCGAGTCAGAAGGGGCCTCCCGGGCCATCTAGTCTGACCTCCGCCACCAGCCGGCTCCGCTCATGACATGCCCACCATGTGCATGTCCAGCCTATCTTTGAACACCCTCACCGATGGGGCCTCAATGACCTCTCGCGGAAGCCCATTCCACACCCTCGTGGTCCTAACTGTCAGGAAGTGCTTCCTGGCATCCAAATTGAACCTTGGCTCCCTGAGCTTTGCTCCATTGGAGCGCATCCTGCCTTCCTCTGCAGGGGAGAACACGCCTCTCCCCATCTCCATGTGACACCCCCTCACATACCTGTATGTTGCCAACATATCCCCTCTGAGTCTCCTCTTCTCCAAGCTGAAGAGACCCAGTTCCCTCAGTCTCGCCTCATACCCCATCCCCTGCAAACCAGCCACCATCCTTGTGGCCCTACGCTGCACTGACTCCAACCTGGCTATATCCTTTCTGTAATGAGGGGCCCAAAACTGAACACAATACTCCAGTTGGGGGCGCACCAGAGTCATGTAGAGTGGAAGTAATACCTCTCTTGATCTAGAAGCCACACTTCTGGCTATGCAACCAAGGGTGGCATTCGCCCTCTTGACCACCGCATCACACTGCTGACTCATGTTTAGCCTGCGGTCAACCAGTACCCGAGGTCCCTTTCACAAGTGCTGCTCTCCAGCCACTTGTCCCCTAACCTGTACTTATGACAGCTATTCCTATGCCCCAAGTGCAAGACCTTGCACTTCTCCACATTGAACGCCATCCTGTTGTCTCCTGCCCACTTCCATAGTCTGTCCAGATCCTTTTGGATCTGGTGTATCTGCTCCTCAGTTGTGGCCACTGCTCCAGTTTTAGTGTCGTCTGCGAATTTGATCAGCAGACTGTTCACCCCTTCTTCCATGTCATTGATGAAAAGATTAAACAGGATCGGCCCCAGGACAGAGCCCTGGGGGACCCCGCTTGTCACTGGCTGCCATCCCGACGATTCCCCGCTAATGGTTACCTTCTGCTTTCGGTCAGTCAGCCATGCCCTAATCCACCGGACAGTGCTTTGGTGTATCCCAAAACTCCTCAGTTTCTCCACCAGGATATCATGGGGCACTTTGTCAAAGGCCTTGCTGAAATCCAGGTATACCACATCCACTGCATCCCCTCCATCTAGCCATCTTGAAACCTTGTCATAGAATTCCACAAGGTTTGTCTGGCAGGACCTGTTTCTGCGGAAGCCGTGTTGTGTGGCTGTCAGCCTCCCTTCCCTATCTAGCATCACTAGATCTCTCTCTATTATGAGCCTTTCCATTGTTTTTCCTACAATGGACGTAAGGCTAACCGGTCTATAATTCCCCATGTCCTTCCTACTACCCTTTTTGAAAATTGGGACCACCGATGCCACCCTCCAGTCCTCTGGAACTTCACCCGTTCTCCACGAGGCCTCAAAAATGGAGGCCAGCGGGCGTGAGAGAACCCCTGCCAACTCTCTAAGTACTCTTGGGTGTAACCCGTCAGGGCCTGGCGCCTTTGTAATGTCCAATGCCCTGAGGAGCCCCTCGACTTCAAAGGGGGTGACTCTAATCTCTGCCCCTAAGTCCCCAGCCTCATCCAATCTCCTATACGGATATCCCCCATCCTGCTTTGGGGAGAACACAGAGGCAAAATAGTCATTTAGCATCTGTGCCTGTTCCCTCATGTCAGTCACTGGATCTCCTTCCTCCTTATTTAGTGGTCCCACCACTTGTCTCCCCTTCCTTTTCCCATTTACATGCTGGAAGAAGCCCTTGTCCAGTTCTGGGCACCACACTTCAAGAAAGATGCAGGCAGCCTGGAAAAAGTTGAGAGAAGGACAACAAAGATGCTCAGGGGATTGGAAACAAAGCTCTTCCTCCCATGAGGACAAACTGAAAGAATTGGGCATGTTTAGCCTTGAGAAGAGAAGATGGAGTGAGATGGGAGAGCAAAATCCTTGAAAGGCTGTCACAAGGGGAAGGCCAGGGTCTCCTCTGGATGATCCCAGAGGGCAGGACACAGAATAATGGGCTCAACTTATAGGAAAACAGATTCCAGCTGGACACGAGGAGGAACTCTCTGACTGTGTGGCAATGGAGCCCATGACCCAGAGAGGTGGTGGGGTCTCCCACACGAGGCATTCGAGAGGCAGCTGGGCCGCCTGTCCGAGGTGGCTTAACTTGGAGTCCTGCACTGAGCAGTGGTTGGACCCAGTGGCCTTACCGTGTCCTCCAACTCAACAGGTCTGTGATTCTGTGATGCTACGAAAGATGCATCATTGCTGCCTGTTGCCCATCCTTCCTTGGCTCCCAGTGAAACTTCCCCAGCGACGGATCTGCACACCTGTGCAATGTCTTCAGAACACCCACTTTCATAGTTCCATTTGCAGAAAGCTCAACATCAGGAGCACTGGAAGGGGCCTTAATCTCGTTGAAATCAGAGGTGCTGGGATCTAATGGACCCCTAGACGGTCAGTTGGACCATCCACAGAATCATGGCAACACTGAGCTGTTAAACCAAAGACATCATTGCTTATGGGTTTTTACAGCTTCCAAGCACACAAAACTCCCTTGTGCTTCTGCCTAACTTCCTGGTGTCTAGGAATTAGAAATGGATCGCTTGGGCTTTTTCAACAACCATTTTGTCTCAAATGCAGCTGGAAATTCTGCTGGGTTTCCATTCCCTTTAAAGTTGGAAAATCTCCCAGCTTCCTAACTCTGCACCCTACAGGTTTTACGAGGCTGAGATCTGGCTCTTTATGACCCTATAAACATCGCTTACCCATGGCCAGCTTGTTTGCACTTAATGGCTTGGTAGATTAAAAAGAAAATGCTGCATTGGGCTGGGTGGGAGAGGGAATTCTGGCTTCTGAGAGGCATGTGGACACATGAATGGCGTATTATTGCGATAAAAGGGAAGGCGCTCCCCAAGCCTTTTGGCTGAGAGCCGAGTCTTCGAAGCCACGTTGCCATTTTGGAGCATGGACTTGGGCAAATGGATGCTCTGCAAGGTGGCCTTTCAACTTTGCAAGCTGCTGTATCACACAGAGCTCTTCAGACTCTGGGTTTAAAGCCCAAGTGGTAGAGAATTGGGCAGTGGCTCCAAGGTAACACCGGTGCAGGTAGCAGTGACAAATTTAATTGGGATACCTTTATGACCACCTATGTTAATTAGGTTTACAGCCAGCCCATTGTTCAAAAAGAAATAGAGACTACACCTGCTGCCACTGCCCTGGGCGGTACCTCTTCAGAAGGCTGGGATGGGTGAATCTCTTTTCTGCTCCCTCTTGCATTTGCATTTTTAACAGCTCAAGTTCTTTCTCTTGTACTTCTGAAGAACTTTGCGACTTTTGACAAAGTCTTCTGGAAATGACTTGAAATGGTACCTGCACCCCTCTGCCCCAGCCAAATTCAACAGGTAGCTGTTTCTCACATGGAGCAGACCACCATTCACCTGCCTTGCTGTAGCTGTTGAAGGTGAAGATCTTGTTGGAAGAAAGAGGTAGCAAATTAAGCACTAACATGGTTAGAGACATAGAAATGGAGCAAGTTAGAAGGGGTCCTCCAGGCCATCTAGTCTGACTCCCTGGCTCCAGCCGGCTCTGCTCAAGACAGGCCCACCATGCGCATGGTTGAATGTACAGGGCTTTGCACTCTAGATAAACAAACTAGTCCATCTCAGACTTCCCCACCTTTGATCCTTTAAAAATTCCCCAGGTGCTGGGAACTGTGCATGAGTTCCCATGGGCAGCTGTTTGGACAGAATGTGATGGGCAGAATGTGAGACTGGATGGACCCTGCTCTGACTCAGCACAACTCCTTCTCTGTTCTTAATTTCTTTTTGGCCCAAATCTGGACAAGCTGGTGAGAGTGACAAGCCCTTGTCAGAATCCAAGGTGAGATGAAATGCTTGCTTAGACCGATTTGACGCCTCCTGACTGGGAGAAGACGGGCATAGCACCGTGGCTCTGCCTGGGCGGACAAGGAGCCTGGGACATCAGGTGGCAAGGGGGCCGCTGCAGGAGAGGCGAGGGCCAGGGCACGGCTGCCCACCAGCACCGGGAAGGTACGGCGGCGGGTGATTGTTGTTGGGGACTCCCTGCTGAGGGGCACTGAGGCGGCGGCGTGCCGTCCCAGCCTGGAGACAAGGGAGGCTTGCTGCCTGCCGGGCGCACGCATCTGGCACGTGAAGGACAGAGTGGAGCATCTTGTTCGCTCCGGGGGTCACCAGCCACTTCTGGTGATCCATGTGGGCACAAACGATGTGGCCAGGCAGGGTGTGGTCGGGACCACCAGGGACTTTGAGGTCTTGGGGAAGAAACTCAGGGAGCTGAAGGCCCAAGTGGCCTTCTCAATCTTACCTGTCCGGGGATTTGGTCCAGGAAGGGACAGGAGGGCCTCCGTGGTGAATGACTGGCTTAGGATGTGGTGCCAGAAGGAATGCTTCGGGTTCCTCAACCACGGCACTCGTTTTCTTGCCAATGGACTTCTGGCAAGGGATGGGTTACACCTCACGAGGATGGGGAAAAGGTCCTTTGGAGGTGCTCTAGCGAGCTTCATCTGGAAGACTTTAAACTGAGCCAGTGGGGGGGTGGGTTCAGGCCCCCCAGTAACTGGACAAGTGTGGGGGGAGGATCGGGGCTCAGGGAGCAGGGCTTTAGAGATACTGCAGGGACTGACAGGACTTCTACGGAGAGGGGCCAGGTACCAGGGAGGATGGGAGGAAAGAGGATGCTGGGCACTCCAAGGAAAGGAAGAGGTGGGAAGGAGTTGAGGTGCATGTATACCAATGCTAGGAGCATGGGTAATAAGCAGGAAGAGCTTGAAGCTCTCCTGGGAATAGGAGGGTACGATCTGGTGGGAATCACAGAAACTTGGTGGGATGAAAGGCAATTCTGGAATGTGAACATAGAAGGGTATCACCTTTTTAGAAAGGACAGGAAGGGAAAGAGGGGTGGGGGTGTGGCTTTATACGTCAGGGAAGGGATAGGATGCAGTGAGATAGAGTGCAGCACAGATGGGGATTCAGTAGAGGCAGTCTGGGTGAAGCTTAGGGGTTTTGACAGGGAAAGAGACCTGAGAGTGGGGGTATGTTATTGCCCTCCAGGTCAGCTTGAGACCCTGGATGATGTCCTGACAGGCCAGATTCTAAGGATATCTCGGGGGAGAGACACAGCAATTATGGGAGATTTCAATCTCCCGGATATTACTTGGGAGACTCACTCAGCGGTGACAGCCAGGTCACGTCGCTTCCTAGAAGGGAGGGTTTTTCACACAGAGGGTCCAAGAGGCGACGAGGGGGGGAAACATCCTGGACTTGGTCTTGTCCAATAGGGAGGAGCTGATAGATGAGGTACAGATTAGGGGAGCTCTGGATGCGAGTGATCACTCCATCCTTTGCTTTGAGATCAGGGGACTGGGGCCGTGCAGCAGGGCGAGCACTAGAAGCTGGGACTTCAAGAGGGCCAACTTTGGCCAACTGAAGGCCAGGCTGGGGAAAGTCTCCTGGGATAGGTTACTGGAAGGTAAGCGAGTTGAGGAGGGGTGGATGGCACTCAAAAGGGAGGTTTTGGAGGCGCAAGCCCTGACAATACCTCTAGTCAGTAAGGTGGGGAGGCGGAGGAGAGTGCCGCCATGGATGCGAAAGGAGGTGGTTAGGGGGATTAGACGAAAGAGGAGCCTCCATAGGAAATGGGTACTGGGGGAAATAGACCAATGGGTATACGGGAGGAGGAGGCCCGTTGCAGAAGGATTCTTCGCAAGGCTAAGGCTGATTATGAGCTGAGACTTGCCAAGAATATCAAGAGCAACAAAAAGGGCTTCTTTCAGCATGTAAATAGGAAAAGGAAGGGGAGACAAGTGGTGGGACCACTAAATAAGGAGGAAGGAGATCCAGTGACTGACATGAGGGAACAGGCACAGATGCTAAATGACTATTTTGCCTCTGTGTTCTCCCCAAAGCAGGACAGGGGATATCCATATAGGAGATTAGATGAGGCTGTGGATTTAGGGGCACAGATTAGAGTCACCCCCCCTTGAAGTCGAGGGGCTTCTCAGGGCATTGAACATTACAAAGGCTCCAGGCCCTGACGGGTTACACCCGAGAGTACTTAGAGAGTTGGCAGGGGTTCTCTCATGCCCGCTGGCCTCCATTTTTGAGACCTTGTGGAGAACGGGTGAAGTTCCAGAGGACTGGAGGGTGGCGTCAGTGGTCCCAATTTTCAAAAAGGGTAGCAGGAAGGACATGGGGAATTATAGACCGGTTAGCCTTATGTCCATTGTCGAAAAACAATGGAAAGGCTCATAATAGAGAGAGAGCTAGTGATGCTAGACAGGGAAGGGAGGCTGACAGCCACACAACATGGCTTCCGCAAAAACAGGTCCTGCCAGACAAACCTTGTGGAATTCTATGACAAGGTTTCAAGATGGCTGGATGGAAGGGATGCAGTGGATGTGGTATACCTGGATTTCAGCAAGGCCTTTGACAAAGTGCCCCATGATATCCTGGTGGAGAAACTGAGGAGTTTTGGGACGCACCAAAGCACTGTCCGGTGGATTAGGGCATGGCTGACTGACCGAAAGCAGAAGGTAACCATTAGCGGGGAATCGTCGGGATGGCAGCCAGTGACAAGCGGGGTCCCCCAGGGCTCTGTCCTGGGGCCGATCCTGTTTAATCTTTTCTTCAATGACATGGAAGAAGGGGTGAACAGTCTGCTGATCAAATTGGCAGACGACACTAAAACTGGAGCAGTGGCCACAACTGAGGAGCAGGTACTCCAGATCCAAAATGATCTGGACAGACTATGGAAGTGGGCAGGAGACAATAGGATGGTAAATTTTTAATGTTAGTTTTTAATTGTTAATATTTGGAAATTTTAACATTATGTATTCAATCTTTTGGTTGTGAGCCGCCCCGAGGCTTGTGGCAAGGGGCGGCCTATAAATTTCCAAATAAATAAAAATAAAAATAAAAATAAATAAAATATTCATTGTGGATAAGTGCAAGGTCTTGCACTTGGGGCATAGGAATAGCAGTCATAAGTACAGGCTGGAGTGCAGCACTTGTGAAAGGGACCTCGGGGTGCTGGTTGACTGCAGGCTGAACATGAGTCAGTAGTGTGATGCGGTGGTCAAGAGGGCAAATGCCACCCTTGGTTGCATAGCCAGAAGTGTGGCTTCAAGATCGAGAGAGGTATTACTACCACTCTACATGACTCTGGTGCGCCCACAACTGGAGTCCTGTGTTCAGTTTTGGGCCCCTTATTACAGAAAGGATATAGCCAGGTTGGAGTCAGTGCAGCGTAGGGCCACAAGGATGGTGGCTGGTTTGCAGGGGATGCCATATGAGGCAAGATTGAGGGAACTGGGTCTCTTCAGCCTGGAGAAGAGGAGACTCAGAGGGGATATGTTGGCAACATACAGGTATGTGAGGGGGTGTCACATGGAGATGGGTTCTCCCCTGCAGAGGAGGGCAGGACACGCTCCAATGGAGCAAAGCTCAGGGAGCCAAGGTTCAATTTCGATGCCAGGAAGCACTTCCTGCCAGTTAGGACCCCGAGGGCGTGGAATGGGCTTCCACGGGAGGTCGTTGAGGCCCCATCGGTGAGGGTGTTCAAAGACAGGCTGGACATGCACATGGTGGGCATGTCGTGAGCGGAGCTGGCTGGAGCCGGGGGTCAGACTAGATGGCCCGGGGGTCAGACTAGATGGCCCCTTCTGACTCGCTCTGTTTTCTGTTTCTATGTTTCTAAGGTGCACATTCTCTTTGGCACTCCCAGTCTTTGGGGTGCCTGACATGCGCTGCCCAAGGATGAAGCACGTCTCTCAGAGGGGGAGGGAGAAGTGGGGATGTGTGAAAGGCTTGGTTTTGCTCGTGAAACATGCTAACTGCAACATGTGACTGCTGAAAATGTTCTAAAAGAATTTTATTCCAATTTAATGCAATGTTCTAAAATGTTCATAAATGGCTGAACATGCACTCACGTCCTGCTTGTGCATATTTTACTTGCGGACTAAATCAGCTCCCCTGCAGTCCATGGCGGTTCACCCATCATGACAAGCCACCCTGCCTGGTTTCCATGGTCTTTTGCTGGGATGCGCCGGACAAACGATTAAGCAGTTTGTCACTAGAGTGGTTTCCACCCTCCTTGCTCAGTCCTGCCACTGTCGGCACATATTCCACCCGCCACCATGTCTGATGTTCAGTCCCACCCGGGATGGTGGGAACAGCTCCCACGGCAGCTGCTGCCTGTTCTGGGGACTCCGCGGAAGCACTGTGGAAGGCACAGGGCTGGTCCTGGGTGACCGGAGAAACCACGCTGAAGCATGGGAGTCACAGAACGGACTGTGGCTTCCTCTGATGGTTTCCAAGAGCCAGGAGAACTGTGCTGAAACCCCCAACAGGGTTTGCACGGCGTGGCAGAGCAGCCTGTGCAGGCAGGCACCGCAGCTTGTCTGGTTGTGTGAGCCTGCCCTGCGGAGGGAAGCCGTGCAGACTGGGAAGCATGGACAGACCTGAGGGTTATTTCCGGCAAGTGCAAACACCGTGTGCTGAGCCGCAAGGTGCTCTTGGCAGAGTCCCGGTGACCTTAACCATTGTTCATCTATGCACATGGTGGGCATGTCATGAGCGGAGCCGGCTGGAGCCAGGGGTCAGACTAGAGCCCTTTTGGCCAGGGCGACTTAAATTATTTTTAAATTATACGGTTTTATATTCATGACTGTGAGCCGCCCTGAGGCTTCAGCGAATGGGGTAGCATAGAAGTTCTCTAAATAAATAAATAAATACATTTAAAATAAAATAAAATAAAATAAAAATAGATAGATAGATAGATCGCCCAGGAGACCCTTTCTGACTGACTCTGCTTCTATGTTGTCTATCCCTACAATCTGGTTGGCTGCTGTTACTTGAGAGTGAGTGAGTGAGCAAGTGAGTGAGGGAAATTCACTCTGCACATGTGTAGCAGGTTCTTTCTTGGGGATGATGACTGGAAGGAAGGATGCTGACACTTTTGCCTCACTTCAGGTCTAGCTGGAGTTTTCTTCGGAACCAGCATGGAGAAGACAGAGGCCGGCGTGTCCCAGCGATAGGAGGGACATCCTGGCCTCTCCCCTGTTCTTGCTTCCTGATAGTGGTGTTCATTGGAGAGCTGGAGGGGGGGAGTCACGCCTGCCTCTGAGTCAAGGCCTGTGCCTCAGGTGCCTTTTCCGGCGCGGGGGGCGGGGGGCAGAGTGCTGCTTGCAAGGATCCTGCGGTCAGGAAAGGTGCACCCACAGCTTCTCTGCTTTTGGCTGCTGCTCGCTTTAATCAGCTCTGGCCCTGCAAGAGATCATGGGGCCATTTAATGCAGGAACGTATCAAATTAATAAGGAAGTAAATCCAGACGTTCCAATGCCCGTGGGCAAGGGGGACCCAGATCTTGTGGGACTGTCTGGTGTGCTCCAGGGCTGAGCCGCAGCAGTGCAAACCAGCTCCCGGGAGGCTCTTCTCGGAGGCCTGTGCATAACCTCCCCTTTCTCTTTGTCTCTTTGAAGGGCAAATGTCATAGGATGAACCCTGCTGGACCATTCTTACTGGCTGTGATAGCGTGTCTCTTGTGGCTCTCCCGGGGCTTTGACCCGGCTCCCAGTGCCTGCTCCGCCTTGGCCTCCGGGGTTCTCTACGGCTCCTTCTCACTGAAGGACCTCTTCCCCACAGTCTCCACCGGCTGCTCGTGGACCCTGGAGAACCCCGACCCAACCAAGTACTCGCTGTACCTCAAGTTCAACCGGGAGGAGCAGGTCTGCACCCACTACTCGCCCATGGTTCTGCCCCTGGACCACTACCTCTCCAACGACACCTGCAGCCAGGCGGAAGCCACAGCCCAGCCCCAGGAGGAGGCCGATGGAGGGGAAGACCGTCTGGAGCTTTGCCAAGGCAGGGGCCCCTTCACCTTTTTCCACTTCGACAAGAACTTTGTGCAGCTGTGCCTGGCAGAGGAGCCCGAGGCCGCCAGCCGGCTGCTGCCGCCCGAGGCCGTGGAGTTCCGCTTTGTGGAGGTGCTGCTAATCAACAACAACAACTCCAGCCAGTTCACCTGCAGCGTCCTGTGCCGTTGGCAGGAGGAGTGCCTTCGTCTCGGCACCGGCCAGCCCTGTGGCCTCTCGCAGGCCGGCTGCACCTGCCAGGCGCCGCAAGCCCTGCCGGCCCCCCCGCTGTCCAACCAGACGCTCTCCAATGCCCTGACGCCACCCGCCACCAGCAGCAGCGATTGCTGTGTGACCGAACTGCATTCTGGGAATGCGAATGATGTATACTCTTCCGAGATTAAATATGGTAAGTGGCTGTGGACGTGTGGCAGATGGTTGACTCTCCCTGGGAACAATGTTTTCATAGCTGTTGCTCATTTATTCCCAAATGCATTACGAGGTGCAAGCTGATAATGGGAACACCTGCAAGCCATGTAGCCGTGCATCTATTCAGCTCTCCAGTTTGAGACCGAGTCTCTCTAAACTGCAGCTTTCCTGGCCACGATCCCTGGCCTGGCCGTTGGACCGGTCTCTTTCGCCCCCCCTGTGTCCTGCTTTTGGTGCTGCCTAACCTGTCCAAGAGTTCTGGAGAACTCGAAAGCTTGCATGTTATTGGGAAAATCTGCTTGATCAGCCCAACTGCAGAGTGTGAATTATTTTGTTCCTCACAGACCTTTACCACCGTTCTTGTCATTTGTTTGTGTCCTTTTGTGTTTTCACAATCATCTGTCCAAAAAGGGTCGCTTTGAAGGATGGCTTTGCTTTGGGCTCAGGCTTTTGTCACGTGTCTGAATGTTGCCTGTTCAATTCGGTTTGAAATGCCTTGTTGTGGAACAGAACCGGGGCTTCACCAAGATGGGACAGGGCCACGTTTGTGCTGGAAGCTGCCCCTGGCAAAATGGGCCCCCTTCCCTGTGGGCATCACCTGGCAGCCTGGAGCACTGCAGCACTATCCGACCGCAGCCGAGCGAGTCCCTTTTTGAGAGGTCAGGTGCCCCAGCTAAAAGAACAATGCGTGTTCTCTGCCTTGCTGAGGCCATGCAGAGAGGAGCCCTCGCCTTGGTACCCGGGTGTCGTGCGTGCGCATCCCCAGGCCCGCCCGAGAAGCTGACTGTTCTGGCTGGGCTGACAACTCCGATTCTGAGAATGAGCTGTGCGAGGAAGAGTCGGCTGATCCGGCAGGGCTGACAGCTCAGGCTTAACAAGGAGGAGCCTGCTGAAACACAGACGGCTCCAGCGGCAGCCCAAGGCCCTGGGTGCCCGCCTATGCCTGCTGGGGAAGAGACTAGCTCAGTGGCAGCCGAGGGGCCCGGTCAACCCGCCTGTGGAGCGGAGAAGAGCAACAACATCCTGAGAGGGGGGCTTAGGAGACGGGGAGTCTATCGGGTGGGGAACTCCAGCCTCCTGCGGAGGTGGACCTCGTCGTCTGTCATCGTAGTGGGAGGGTGACCCAGTTGGGGTCCCAGATGGAGAAGCACAGGTGTGCCCAGTTCAACTGCGCTCCTTTCCCCAGAAAGATTTGGTTGAAGGCGGCCAGACAGGGTTCAACATTGTGCTTTGCATATGTTCAGAGACTTGCATGTAAAATAAGGATGCTTGGCAAGACACGCTGGTGAGACTGGTGCAGCTGGGAGGGGGCACTCAGCTCGCAACCCCGAGTCAAGATTCAGGAGCTCTGCCGTGCTTGTGAGAGAGAAGAGGTTGTTCCAGGCAGGGAGTGTGACTGTTTGTTTTGCAGCTCCAGGACAGAAACGTGGCTCTGAGGGAGTTTCCCTTTGATGTTTGTGCCTCTCCAGATTTTGATGGAATGCAGTTCTTCAAATATCTGGGGAAATTGCTTACCAAAATGATTAGATCAAGTGACTTAATGTGTCCACTAGAAGTTCTGTGCATGAAAAGGTACATGGACAGTCATGCAGACTTCAGAAAAAAGGAATGTTTTAAGTCAGTGACCGACCATGTGTGCTGCTGTCTCACCATCTCCTTCCTTGTATGCCACCCCCACCCTTGAGAACCGTAAGTTCTAGTAGCTATAATGTCACCACATCTTGTGGTGGAGAGTTCCGTAGGATAATTGTGCATTCTGGGAAGGATTACCCATGTCCTTGACACACCACCAACATGCCACCCATTCTAAGTTCTAGTGCTGTGAAAGAGGAAGCAGGAATTCTTGCAGAAGTGGGCTTCAAATACCAGGAGAGGTGGCACATGGAAGATGGAGCAGGCCTCTTCCCTGTTATTGCAGTGTGCAGAGCTAGAATCTGTGGATAGAAAAATAGGGAATTAGATTTAGCTAAACATTTGCAGAAATATTGTAACGATGTGGGCTGATTGCCAATGGAGCTGACTGCCATAGGAGCTGATGGGCTGTCTTTCACTGGATTACTGCTACGATAATAGAATCATAGACTAGTAGAGTTGGAAAGAGCCAAATAAGGCTATTGGGTCCAAAGCCCTGCTTAACAGAGAGCTGTCCAGATGCATCCTGAGTGCGAGGGAGCTGAAAACCTCCCATTGGTTCCACTGTTATAATTGTTCTTACAGTCAGAAAGTTCCTCCTGATGCTCAGCCAGAATCTGGCTTTCTGTAACTTGAGCCTGTTATTCTGTGTGCCACACCCTGCAATGCTTGACAAGAGACCCTGGCCTCCCTCTTTGTGGCAGCCCTACAATTACTGGTAGAGTGCTATCGTATCTCCTCTCGGTCTTTTCTTCTTGAGGTCGAACATGCCCAGTTCTTTCAGTCTCTCCTCAAAGGATGATTTTCAGTTGTTGCTGCCTGATGATGTGGACAAGGTGCTTGGATCAGTACGCTCAACCACCTGTTTACTGGACCCGTGCCCATCCTGGCTATTAAAGAGCGCCAAGGTCGGGATTGTGCCCTGGATCTTGGAGGTGGTAAATGCCTCCTTGAGAGACGGCCGGGTGCCGGCCCCTTTAAAGGAGGCGGTAGTCCGGCCAGTCCTCAAGAAGGCTTCCTTGGATCCAGAGGTGGTCGCCAATTATAGACCGGTGGCCAACATCCCGTTTTTGGGCAAGGTGCTGGAGCGGGTGGTGGCGGGACAACTCCAAGCACTCTTGGATGAAACTGATTATCTGGACCCATTTCAGTCTGGTTTCAGACCCGGTTTTGGCACTGAATCTGCCTTGGTCGCCCTGTACAATGACCTGTGCAGGGAGAGAGACAGGGGGAGTGCGTCCCTGTTGGTTCTCCTGGACCTCTCGGCGGCTTTCGATACCATCGACCATGGTATCCTTCTGGATAGGCTGGCGGGATTGGGAGTTGGAGGCACTGCTTTGCAGTGGTTCCGCTCCTATCTTAATGGCCGATTCCAGAAGGTGGCGCTGGGGGACTATGGCTCTGCGCCATGGCAGCTTTGCCATGGAGTTCCGCAGGGCTCCATTTTGTCCCCTTTGCTGTTTAACATCTACATGAAACCACTGGGAGGGGTCATCAGGAGGTGTGGGCTGCGGAATCATCAGTATGCTGATGATACCCCGCTCTACCTCTCGTTCTCCACCGATCCAGGTGAGGCGGTGGCTGTGCTGAACCGGTGCCTGGCCGAGGTAATGGGCTGGATGAGGGCCAATAAACTGAGGCTCAATCCTGACAAGACGGAGGTCCTGTTGGTAGGTGGTTCGGGCTTCGGAATGGGGGACCTGACCCTAGTCTTGAATGGGGTTGCACTCCCTCTGAAGGACAGGGTCCGCAGCTTGGGGGTCCTCCTCGACCCGGAGCTGACCTTGACAGCTCAAGTGCCAGCAGTGGCGAGGAGTGCCTTCCATCAGCTCCGGCTGATCCATCAGCTGCGTCCCTTTCTGGAATTCGACTGCTTGGCGACGGTGACTCACGCGTTGGTGACTTCCCGGTTAGACTACTGTAATGCGCTCTACGTGGGGCTACCCCTGAAGACGGTCCGGATACTTCAATTGGCGCAGAATAGAGCTGCCAGGGTGCTGACGGGGACTGGGCGTGGTTCTCATATCACCCCAGTTCTCCGTCAGCTTCACTGGCTCCCCAATGAAGTCCGGGCCCAATTCAAGGTGTTGGTTCTTACCTATAAAGCCCTTAACAGCTTGGGTCCCGGTTACCTAAAGGAGCGCCTGCGACCATATACACCCTCCCGCCCCTTACGATCTGCTGCTGATGCCCTCCTCCGGGAACCCTCTGTGAGAGATATTAGGAGGGTGAGTACCCGGAGGAGGGCTTTCTCTGCGGTGGCGCCCCATTTATGGAATGCGCTCCCCAGAGAGGCTCACCTGGCGTCGTCTTTATTTGCTTTTCGGCGCCAGGCGAAGACCTTTTTATTTAAACAATATTTTAAATGTTAATTTATTTATATTGGGACAGTTTTAATTTAGACCTGGAGATGGGCCAGCTTTTAATGTTTGTGTATTTTAGTATTTGGAAATTTTAATGTATTAGAAATTGTTGTATTATTGTTGTGAGCCGCCCCGAGGCTTGTGGCAAGGGGCGGCCTATAAATTTCCAAATAAATAAATAAATAAGCAAATAAGCAAATAAATAAATAAAGGGCTTTCAGTCCCCAGATCATCCTTGTTGCCCTCCTCTGAACCTTTCCCGGCTTTCTTGTGGTGCCCAGAACTGGACGCAGGACTCCAGGTGAGGCCTGGCCGGTGCTGAGTTGAGGGGGACTGGGATGCCACTGGATGTGGACGTGCTGCCTCTCTTAATGCTGCCTAATAGAGGTTTGCTTTATTTGCAGCCACATCACGTTGTTGACTCACATTCAGCTAACGAGCTGAAGTTCCAAGATCCTTCTTGCTTGTACCTGAGTCAAGGATCCCCCTTCTTGTAACTGTGCATTTGACTTTTTCCAAGGCGCAGAACTTGGCCTTTGTCCCTGTTGAATTGCATTCTGCTGTTTTCATCCCAGAGCTGACTTTTCTCACCAAATTTTCTGTAATCTGCAAATCTGATAAACTTGCCGTGCTCTTCCTCATCCAAATCATTAATGAAAATGCTGAAGAGCATTGGGCCCAGGACTGAACCCTGTGCTGCCCCACACATTGCCCCTCCCCAGTTGGAGAAGGTGCCACTGATGAGCATTCTTTGAGTCTGATTCTGTAGCCGACTGCGGATCCGCCTGAGAGTTGTTCCATCTGGCCCACTTTTGGCTAGCTTGCAAATCAGGAAATCACAGAGCACTTTTCTCAAAAGCTTTGCTGGAGTTGAGATAGATTATGTCCCCAGCATCCCCACAGTCCATTTGGGCGGTTACTCAATCAAACAAAAGCTTTGTCTGGCAGGATTTGTTCTTGAGGAATCCACGCTGGCTTCTATTGACGACTGCATAGTTCTCGAGGTAACTGCAGACTGCCTGCTTTATAATCTGCGCCAGAATTGTCCCAGGGAGTGGTGTCGGACTGACGGGCCTGCTGTTCCCAGCTTCCTCCTTTCCCCCCTTTTTGGAGATGGGGACAGCAATAGCCACCTGGCACGTCCCTGTCCTCCAGACAGTGGTTCTGAGAGTTCTTCTGCCAGCTCCCTTACGACTCTGGGATGGAGCTCATGGGGTCTTGGAGGTCTGAACTCATTCAGCGTAATGCGGGATTCCTTGATTTGGGCGTCTCAGGCTCAAACCACTGTGATTCCAGGGCCTGGCCGTGGTCCCTCCTCTGCAGTCCTCCCGGTCCTCCAGCAGAGAAGCTGCTCTCGCTTAAGGATTCTGCCGCTCCAGTGGCGGCTCTCCGAGGTCCCCCTGCCGCCTTCCCCTTGGCGCTTCTGAGGAACCGAGGCGCGCGCGACCCTTGTTGCTCTGCCTTGGCGCAGGCGGAGAAAACAATTTACGAGGAAAATGACCCCCTTTCCCGTGGCAAATTACCCTTGACTGTGACAGCCCAGGTGCCTGTTATTCCAAGCCAGAATATAAAAGAGCTGCAATTCAGCCCGACCAGACTATTAACCAGAGGAATGAGGCCATTTGCTTGTTAGAGGGTAGCAGGAGCGGCACGGGAAGCGAGCCTTTCCTCGCAGGGCCAGCGGCCGTCTCTGGAACAGTGAGCTGGTGGCCTCCATCCTGCCGCTGTGACCCTGTCTTCCTCCACCTACCCTCATGCGGAGCCGCCTCTTCCGGCACTGACACTAACCGTGCTACCCTGCCAGGCCTGCTGACCACGGGCTCCCTCTTTCAGATGACCTTCCACAAGCACACTTCTCTTGGGGGTGCCTGAGGCACCCCACATTTGCTTGCTTGTTTCATTTTGATGCCCTTTTCCAGAAACTCATTGGCTTCCACCCATAATCACCCCCTTCTCAAGCTCAGCTCAGAAAAGTATTGGAATCCGTCTTGGCATTTTTTCATTTTCCTATTATTTTAAAAGAATGTCTTGACTGTTTTAATTATTGCCGACGGCCACTCAGAATTTCCTTGACAGAGAAACCATTGGCTACGGCATGAAAGCTCAGTGCATGCTCTTGGGCCGTTCGTTTTCTTCCAGCCTACCGTACCTTGCAGGGCTGTTGTGAGGAAAAAGTGCAGAGGCTGGCTTGCCTGACAGAGAAGGGGGGGGGGGAGAGAAATCTGGAAGAGAGGGGAGGTCTCCTGAAGCCCAAGGCTGGACCGGACACACAGCCTGGTTCCGCGGGGTGCCGCCCCCTGGCTTGGGCTCCGCCCCCTGCTTCAGACTGTCCTCCACCGCACCCCCTTGCCTCCCCCCGAGGGGAACTGCACAGGGACGGTGCATCGCGGGGGAGAAACCCGCCAGCCTGCTACTGCGCGAGCACAGCAATAATTTGCAATTGCTGGATTGTCTTCGAAGGGCAGCAGCTTGAACTCTCCGTTACCTTCCTCAAATTATGTTTGACATTCAATTAAAACCCCGAGGCACCTGGACGTAAAACGTTAGTGTAGCTGGGAACTCATGGTGGGAATCTGGTTTTTAATTATTTGCAGAGTCATCACATGCTGGGCTGGTGGGAATTGGAGCCATCCCAGGAGCATATTGATGGCAATGGGGGGGGGGATGAAATGGGGGGGTAGCCAAAGGAAAGTCAGGCCAGGCCCAGCTGAGCAGAAGAGAAAGGCCACTCAAGGCTTCTTGCAGAAAGTCGACATGATGCAAAGCCAGGTTTAGACAGGGTGAGAAAGAAAATCCTGGATGGGCTCCCATACTGTAGGTGTCCTTCTCATGCGCTTTTGCCAGTCAGAGAGCGGCGCACCCCCTCCCTTCTCGCATGCCCCACCCCGCACATCTGTCTTGCAGCTGACATCTTCCTTCTGGGCTGGCTGAAACCCTCTGAAGGAGACAATGTTCATGTTCTTCCAGAACAGGCTCCTGCATTTTTTTCACTAGCTATGCTCCATTCCTTTGATTGGAAAGACATTGTTCTGGGGGGAAATTCAGTGCAGAAAAAGAAGTGAGGTTCTCACAGGGGCTGTTTTGGCACTTGCCCTGGTTACAGGGCGACCCCGATGTGCGCATTTTGTCTTCCTTTGTTCTGGCTGTCTGCAGCCTCCCACACCGCAGCGGAGAGCCCAGGGCATCGGGGACCACAGAGCAAATCCCCGGGGCTCTTAACCATCAGGTCAGGAACGGTGGGCAGCCAGGGAGGCTGCAGAGCAAGGCAGAGACTTGGAGCCAGAAACACGCTCACCCATGGCAACAAAAGGAAAGTCCCGACACCCCCTCCAGTGAGTTCTGAAGTGCCCAGAATGCAGGAGGAAAACAGAAGCCTCTTTTCTCAGGGGAAGACCCATTTTGAGGAAATTGGTGGACGCTAGCGGTCACCTGTGAGCTACGAGAGCATGGCGCCAAAGGCTCACTCTGTGGCCAGCATCCCGATGGAGCGGCCCTCTTGTCCCACGAGTCCCTTAGCCGGGATGGATGAATCTGTCTGCTCTGGTTTCCCTCAGCTCTTCAGTTCCTGTCTCAAGTCTGGTTCATTCTAAAATTGGAGACATTTTCCAGCCATGCATTCCTTTCATTGACCCTTGACCCTTGACCCTACTTGTACAGTAGATTTTGTGTATGTTTCCACAGGTACACGGGCATTTGGAGGCAGTTTTGCCAACTATATACATTTCCCATGTCATTCTCATACTGTATTTTAATGGTGCTTTCATGAGTGCACACCCTTTAGCGCATGCTTTTCCTTACTATATACATTTCTTTAATCGGAGGACACTGTTGCAAAAGAGGACTGTTTAGCTTCAGACTGTGCCTTGATTAAAAAGAACAGCCCCGTGAGAGCCAGTGTGGTGCAGTGGCTGGGGTGCCGGGTAGAACGAAGGGGGCTCAGGGCCCCTTCCCACGCAGCCATGGAGCTCACCGTGGGACTTGGGCCAGTCACGGACTCTCAGCCCACCAGGCCTCGCAGGGCTGCTGTGAGGATAAAATGGGGGGGGGTGGGGCGGAGGAGGAGGAGGATGGCTGTGTAAGGTGCCCCGCATTCCTTGCAGGAAAAAGTGGGATGCGAATGAAACGAATCGTGCCCTCCCAGCCTGATCTCCCTGGACACAATGCTCAGCCTCTAGGCCGCTCTTCCGGGTGCCACCTCCTTGACTGGCTCAGGGGGGCTTTTCGGTGGCAACTCCCATCTTTTGAACCACCTCCATGCTGTGGCCCACCTGGAGCCAAATTTGCCACCTTTCTGGTGCCAGGTTAAGAAAGCCCTCTTCGTGGAGGGCTTTAAGGGCCTCCCTGGTCATTCAGAGGCCTGATAAGATCAGCCAGCTGCCTCTCTTTCACTTTTGGCCGGGTCTTTCAAAATTATCTTTTATTATCTTTTAATCTTCTTTCATGTCATTTAAAACTAATGTTTAATTCTTCCATGTTTTTATATATTGCATTTATTGTTTTTATTCTTCGTTGCAAACCACCCAGAACTTCAGCTGTGGGTGGTATAGAAATGGAATAATAATGGAAAAGTTTGTGCTAAAACGCAAGCCAAATAATTTCCTTTCGCGTCCCTGCGCACAAGCTGGCCTTGGGTAAGCGACAGTTGCTCTGCCTCCCCACCCTCAGGCTGAAATACGGAGACGGTCGTGCTGACGAGCCCTGGCCTGCGGCTGTGAGGCTGTCTAGCGCGCGGAGCCGCCTGAGCTCACTGCGTGGCACCTTCATTTCAGACCAGGGCAGTTACGTGCTGTGTAAGTGGAGCAAACCTGCCGCTGCATCGCCCAGCAGCCTGTGCAGGTGGAAGGAGGCTGCCACACTCTGTTCCGTGCATCGCGCAGTCATGTGCACGCGACTCTTCGGCGCTGTACACACGAAAGAAGAGCCTGTCTCCCCAGGGTCCTTTGCATGCAAAATTTACAGCCAGGGAGAGAGCAGAAGGGTGGGACCCACAATAGCTGGGCTACCCAACAGAAAGAAAAAGGGGGAATGGATCGTATTTGTAGGCCATGTGTAGGCCAGGCATTCTCAAGAAAACCTTGTGACGCATCCTTTTTGTTACAAGGGATATGTGAAGAGAGAAAAAAGCTGCCCCACCAAAATGTTCCACTCAACTTTTACTCCACTCTTTGCCAGGTTACAAGCTTAGAATTTCTGCCTGCATTCATGCATATTTATGCAAATTTGCACTCTTTGGAAGGCAGAGATTGGGCTAGAATTGCAATGCCCCACATTAGGCACTCTAAGGGATATTTGCCATTCTGCTCTAAAGATTCATACTACTCCTACTCCAAAGATTTGTGCTTTATTAAATTGTTGATTTTTATTTTGCATATTTTTCTGCAGCTAAATATGCACAAAACTCCATGAAATAAGCGTGTCAGCCTGCAAAACCTGCAGACAGTAAGCAAGCTGGCCAAGTTGGTACACCGCAGAATCCGTAGGATGGACTCTGTCAAATTTAGACTTACTTGAGTCCCTTGGGAATTCCCCTGATATCCCCATTTGTGATATCCCCAGAACCTGTGATAGAGCATTTGTGTCTTGTTGTTGTAGGCTGGACATGCACATGGTGGGCATGTCGTGAGTAGAGCTGGCTAGAACCGAGGGTCAGACTAGATGGCCCAGGAGGTCCCTTCTGACTGGCTCTGTCCCTCTGTCCTTCCCCTCTGCGCCTGCCTCCTTCCGAGGCCCCTGGCAGCCTCAGATTGATGGGCACTCATAGAACTTTAGCTGGGCTTGTGCCATGGGCTGGGATGGGCAAAGCGTGGGTAGGAGGCGGGTTGGTCTGAAAATCAGTTTGGGTGCGTGGAAGCATAACCCAGGCATCCTTGTTTCTTGGAACGGTGAGGCGAGAAAGCACCCCATCTTGGAACGGGGTGCGCACCCTGAAATTGTACGGGAAAAGCTTCATGCCCTCTAGTCTCCCAGTTCTCTGGGCTGTCTAAATTGTTCCAGATGGTGTCCTTTGGACAATTCCCCGTGGTACCAACAAGCATTGCAAGACGGCATCAGGACACATGGGTGGAATAAACAGCGGGAGAATGTGCTCTGATTATGGCTTCTTTGGGAGTGATTGGCAGAGGATGGATGACTCCACTCAATCACCCTGTTCTGGCGGCTGTCAAAGACGTGAGTCCGGGCATGCCAGACCTGCGCGCTGGCTGAGGTTGGCATCTCTCGCATTCTTAATTCCGCAGATCTGCGCTGTGATGGTTCCCAGCTGCCTTTCCTCCGGGCCGTGTGTCTGTCTCTGGCGTCTCTTCCGGTCCATTTGTCACAGCAATGCGCAGAGGCCGTGCAGTGCCCGGGCTCAGCTCGCTGGCATGCGGGGCCCTTTGGCCGCGGCACGAGTGGCTGCGGGGCCAGGTGTTGTCCGTGGTCCTCAGACGCAGTCCGGGAGAGGGGCTCCTTCAGTTATGCCCACGTGGCGCAGGGTCTTTGGTCAACGGATGCGTTAATGAGGAACTGTGGGAGGTCTCTCCCCTTCCCCAGGGCAGCCAAAGCACATGCCATCTGTTTCCAAGGTGGCATTTCCGCCAAGGAGGTTAAAATGGAGGTAGTTGAAAGTCATCAGGTAGCCATGGCAACTGCGATTCTGAAAGCAATTGCCTGATGCAGTGACGATTATGGAGAGGAAAATTATCTGTGTGTGTGCTTTGCAGCCTGGGTTTTTGTGGGGCTCAGGCAGCCTTCCCCAACCCAGTGCCCACCAGAGGCTTTGGCTCCGCAGCCAGTATTCCCAGCCATTCGCCCTGCTGGGCAAGAGTAGAATTCAAAAATACCTGGAGGGCACCAGGTCTGGGGAGGCTGAGAAGCTGGGGAAACTGGGGGAAAGGCCTACAGAATCCAGCAGGCAGGGCAGGCTGCCAAAGTGAGGAACAGCTTGTCATAGGCAAGAGGCTTTTTTAGGCTCCTGGTATGGGTTAAGGGTAGGGCTGGGGCAGCCAAAACTGCAGCCCCGGCAGAGAAGCCACAGGATCCACGGAGGGCGGGGCCCCGTTCATAGTGGCACCCTGGCTTTTAAAACACTCTGACAGGGTGGGCCTTGAGAAAGTGCTTTCCTTCTGAGCAAGGTAATGGCTATAGGATCATAGAAGGGGCCAGGAAGGCCACTGGGTCCAACCCTCTGCTTTTGTAGGACACCAGTTTACACCACCCCACTCAGAGGGCTGCCCAGTTTCTTTCTGAATGCCTCCAGTGTGGGAGAGCCCCCACCTCCCCAGGCAGCTGGTCCCACTGCCCTTTTGGTCTGACAGTGAGGAAGCTTTTCCTGATGTCCAGCCTGAGTCTGGGTTGTCACAACTTGAACTGATTATTCCGTGTCCTGCACTCTGGCATCAGCAGGAAGAGATCTTGTCCTTCATCTGTGACAGCCTTTGTGTTACTTATACAGGGATATCATGTCCCCCCCCACCCCCCCCTCATCTTCTCTTCACAAGGCTGAACATGCCCACTTTTCTCAGTCTCTCCTCATAGGGCTTTGTTTCCAGTCCCTGGATCATCTCTATTGCCCTTCTCTGGACCTTTTCTAATTTTTCTTTATCTATCTGAAATCTGGGTGCTCAGAGCTGGACACAGCATTCCAGGTGCGGTCTGACTAGTGAGGAGTAGAGGAACTACTACTTCTCATGAATTGGAAGTAACACTTCTATTAATGCATCCCAAAATGGCGTTTGCACTTTTTGCAGCTGCATCTCATTGTTGGCTCATACTTAGCCTGTTGTCCACAATTACTCTAAGGCCTTTTTCTTTTTCAGTCTTGTTGAGCCACGTATTCCCATCTTGCATCTATGCAAGCTCAGATATTTACAGTGACAACAGCAGTCACCAGCACCAGCCGCTCCAGTGAGCTATTCTGGGGCAGTGAGAGGGAGAAGCGAGGCCTTCCCAAGTGAGACACTTGGCTTTTCCTTTTCCCTTCCTATTCCTATTTCCTTGTGTGTCATGTCTTCATTTCTTAGATTTATATCCCACCCTTTTCCCTACAAAGCACCTTACAGCACCCTCCCTCTGCTGCTCTCAGTCTTATGCTCACAACAACCCTATGAGGTAGGCTGGGCTGAGTGTCTCTGACTGGCCGGAGGTCACTCAGTGGGCTCCATGGCTGAGCGGGCACTGCTGAGTCCCACTTCTGCGTCCTTAGCCACGACACCACGCTGGCTCTCAGTCTATGGATTCTGTCCTTGGAGGCAGTGGCTACTTTCTTTCATGGATCATTTCTAAGCTGTCGTGAACCATCCAGGAAGCACTGACTGTTGAGTGGTATAGAAATTAAATAGTTACAGTAAAAATTAGCTGCTCCTGTGATTTTTCGGCTGAGGAGTGGGATAAAAATGCTTTAAACGAGCAAATGAACTATTTTGCAAATAAAATTACACAAATGCAGCAAGAGGACACCAAATTAGATGCATGGCAAAGATACGGAGCAAAAAATAAAAAACCAGCACTGCGATCAGTTCCATTAGGAAGGTGAAAGACTCAGGCTGCTTTGTAAAGGGACGAAATGAATCCCCTCACCTGTTGTTGGGCAGGGGAGCCTTCCCTCCTCACAGCTGGGAGAAATTATGCATGTGCATATTTATATTTTAATGGGGCGTGCATGCAGAGGAAAGAACGCTATCAATGATGAAGGTAGCTGGGCGCGGATTATAGAGTGAGCGTGGAAAGTCAGTAAATTTGGGCCCATTTTATGGAGCCCATAAGTGTCAAGGCGATCCGCGCAGCTGAGGAGGCTGACGAGAAGGAATGAAAGGCGCCGAGCAGGGGAGCCGCCGCGCTCCAGCCGCCAGCCGCTCCAGGCTGTGCGTTTCCCTGGGAGTCGGAAGCGCATCGGAAGAAGCCGTCGCTAAAGCGCTGCAGCGGCAGCCCCCTCTTACGGCACGCGGAGGTGGTCCCGATCCCAGGGAGGCAGCGCCGCACCGCTCCTCGCCGCCTGCTCTCCGCCTGCCCGGGGCCATCACTGGCGGCGCTCAAGCCAATTAGCGAGCCTGCTTTTACGCGCCGCCATTTGTTTTCCTGCGGCACAAAGCATCTGCTGGGCAAATGGCAGGCCCGCCTGCAGGCGGAAAGCGCCGCCCGCCCCACGCGCCCGGAGCAGCGCGCCGCGCCGCGCCGCGCCGGGGGGGGGGGGCGGTTAGTCGCCCGTGCCGGACCGCCCGCGCCGGTCACTGGCCCACTGCTGTCGGCGGCTCTCGGCACGCCTGACAGCGGTGGCCGTCATAGCGGAAGGAGGGGGCGGCCAGGCGCTCTGAGGGCCCGTCGGCGGGCCGGGAGGGTGCGGGTCGGCCGGAGCTTCCTCCCTGCGGAGAAAGCCTCCCGATGCCTCGGACGCGACAAGGACGGGGAGGGCCGCCTCCGTGGCCGCTCCCCGCTTCTCTCTCAGCGGCCTTTGCTCGGGATAGCTGTGCCCGGGGGCTCCCGCACATTTGCCACGTAGCCCCACCCTCCAGTTTTTGGCTCATGTGCCAGCTGTGACCCCTGGGGCGCCTGCGTGGTGCGAGTGCCAGAGGCCCCGCGCACGGCTGTGGCGACCAGATGTCATTGTCCAGGGCAGCCTTCCGAACCGGGAGCCCTCCTGTGGTTTCAGACTCCCATCAGCCCCAGGCATGGCCAGTGGGCAGGATGCTGGGTGCCGTAGCCCAGGACTGTAGGGCAAGCAAAGGCAAGAGCCCAGCCGGCATTCCATGTTACAGTCCTCGCTCTGAAGCACCGCAGCAGCTCTCGGTTCGCACTTTCGTCTGCCCAGTACAACAACCCAGTAAGTGGGCCTAGTGCTACCTCCTCCGTCAGGCAGGTGGGGCAGGACTGAGGGCTGTGATTTCCCCATCGAGCTGGGTATGGACAGGCTCAGAGCAGTGTCCCGGAAGATGCCTGCCGCAGTGAGCTCAGGGAAGGCAGCCAGATTTGGATCTTGGTGCAGCTGCAGTTCAGGCACGGAAGAGGCACGGTATTTCTGCTGGGGGGCCAGGGCGCGTTTAGGCTTTTGCACCCAAATGTTTGCTCTCTGCTGCTATTTCCAGGAGGTTAGTGAGTGGAAGGCACAGATTCAGTTGGATGGAAATGAATGGAGGAGCACCTGGATTTTATCATTTGTCTTTTCCCATAGTTTAAGCACAACTGTTTCCAAACCTATCGGTGTGGAAAAAACATTTCTGCTGAAGGCAGAGATGGGCAACTGTGGGAAGCACTTGGGGCAGTTTCTTCTGCCCTGGGGCTGCAGTGGCATCAGCCATGTCAGAGGCCGAACAGGGACAAAGGGGTCACTTGATTTTTCTACCCAGCTCTTGCCCTAGTGGCAGGACCGTGAAAGCTACTGCAGTGGCTGGAGTGGGGCCGAAATCCCCGGCTTAGGGCAAGAAAAATCTGCACTTCAGAGCTCCCACAGCAGAAAGGCAGGGAGGACCAGCTCACGGGGCGTGCAGTGCCCCCTGCGAGGGTGGCTGGGGCAGAGGAGTGGGGTGTCTGGCGCTTGCAGGCTCGGATTGGCTCGGACATGCCCCTTGCCGGTTCTTGCATAAACATGCTCAATCCCTTCCCACGATCCGTGTGTGGGACTTTGTCATCGTCATTCTGCTGGGAGACGGTTCTCGGGTTCTGGACTCCTAAGCAGCCATGTCAGTGGTCTTGGGAGCCCTGCAGAGCCCTGGCAGGGTTGGTGGTCCTTGCTTGCGTAAGCCCAAGGGCCACCTTTGGTTGCAGAGAAGCTCCCGAGGTCCCATTCTAGTGGGCTGGGAGGAAAGCAAAGCGGGCAGGCCCAAAATGCCACATGCTTGCGTATTGTCACTCGAAGTTCTCCTGGCTGTTAACGAAGAGGCAGGCCAGCCTTTCAGAATGGGGCAGCCTGCAAAAGCTGGGAAGCCATGAAATGATTGGCAGACGGGGAAAGGGGTGGGGCCATCGGTGGGATCCCAGGGGTCTGCACTTGGTCCATGTTCCTGTGTATGAAGTTCAGCACCTCTGGTATAAGGGCATCGAGAGGCCAAGGAGAGCAACAAACCTGTGGACAGCTACTCATGGGCTGCGTTTGGACAACACAGCAAGCCATGGTGGTTTTTCACAATTGTTAGTCTGCTGTGCTGCCTGAACCCGAGAGTAGTTAGAGAGTTGGCAGGGGTTCTCTCACGCCCGCTGGCCTCCATTTTTGAGGCCTCGTGGAGAACAGGTGAAGTTCCAGAGGACTGGAGGGTGGCATCGGTGGTCCCAATTTTCAAAAAGGGTAGTAGGAAGGACATGGGGAATTATAGACCGATTATCCTTACGTCCATTGTAGGAAAAACAATGGAAAGGCTCATAATAGAGATCTAGTGATGCTAGATAGGGAAGAGAGGCTGACAGCCACACAACACGGCTTCCGCAAAAACAGGTCCTGCCAGACAAACCTTGTGGGATTCTATGACAAGGTTTCAAGATGGCTAGATGGAGGGGATGCAGTGGATGTGGTATACCTGGATTTCAGCAAGGCCTTTGACAAAGTGCCCCATGATATCCTGGTGGAGAAACTGAGGAGTTTTGGGATACACCAAAGCACTGTCCGGTGGATTAGGGCATGGTTGACTGACCGAAAGCAGAAGGTAACCATTAGTGGGGAATCATCGGGATGGTGGCCAGTGACAAGCGGGGTCCCCCAGGGCTCTGTCCTGGGGCCGATCCTGTTTAATCTTTTCATTAACGACATGGAAGAAGGGGTGAACAGTCTGCTGATCAAATTCGCAGACGACACTAAAACTGGAGCAGTGGCCACAACTGAGGAGCAGGTACTCCATATCCAAAAGGATCTGGACAGACTATGGAAGTGGGCAGGAGACAACAGGATGGCGTTCAATGTGGATAAGTGCAAGGTCTTGCACTTGGGGCATAGGAATGGGTGTCATAAGTACAGGTTAGGTGACAAGTGGCTGGAGAACAGCACTTGTGAAAGGGACCTCGGGGCACTGGTTGACCACAGGCTAAACATGAGTCAGCAGTGTGATGCGGTGGTCAAGAGGGCGAACGCCACCCTTGGTTGCATAGCCAGAAGTGTGGCTTCTAGATCAAGAGAGGTATTACTACCACTCTATATGACTCTGGTGCGCCCGCAACTGGAGTATTGTGTTCAGTTTTGAGGAGACTCAGAGGGGATATGTTGGCAACATACAGGTATGTGACGGGGTGTCACACGGAGGTGGACAGAGGCCTGTTCTCCCCTGCAGAGGAAGGCAGGACGCGCTCCAGTGGAGCAAAGCTCAGGGAGCCAAGGTTCAATTTGGATGCCAGGAAGCACTTCCTGACAGTTAGGACCCCGAGGGTGTGGAATGGGCTTCCACGGGAGGTCGTTGAGGCCCCATCGGTGAGGGTGTTCAAAGATAGGCTGGACATGCACATGGTGGGCATGTCATGAGCGGAGCCGGCTGGTGCCGGAGGTCAGACTAGATGGCCCAGGAGGCCCCTTCTGACTCGCTCTGTTTCTATGTTTCTATGTTTCTATGTAACCCAGTTGTGGTATTTCACCATGGTAAGTTTGGTCTTTGGAAACCACAGTATGTAACACTGGTTTGTTCCATGGTTTCTCCATAACACCATGGCTTGCCTGGACTCATAATCATGGTTTCTGTGGTGCTGGTCTGCAGCTGCCGTGGAGTCCTGGAGTCCACTAGAAAGTGCAGCAACTGCAGGAGCCACTCTGGCCATCCAACCTCTATGTGCAGAGCAATGGGAAGAAGCAGAGGCACGGAGTGCTGCAGCTTGCGATGGGATTTCAGGTGCAGTGTCTGATGGGATACGTGACAGAAGTAGGATGTTTGACAGTGTCTTGCCTGACGGCTCGAGAGAGACGTCGACTTGCAAGGAGGAGTCCAGTGTTCACAATGAGAATCAGCCATTAGAACAAGGGGACTTGTACTTGGGGCCTAGGAACCAAAGGACCCCCTGCAGCAAGTCTCTGAGACTGTGTCACCATCACCGTTATGCTGTGGGGTGACTACCTACTCAGCAGACTCAGAGACTGATGGATAAAATGACTGCATCATAAAGGCCAAATTAAAGCCCGAGCACATTAAAAAGCCCACACGGTCATTGTTTAAGCAGCAAAGGAGACGGCATAAGTCCAGGCACTGAGAAAACCTGCCAGCATTGGCCAGTGGAGGCTCTAGGGATCCAGGAAATGGCCACTTCCAAGGAAAAGCTTTGTAAGTGGGGAGGCTGGCGGCTCTTCCGGGGGTGGGCAGGGGGGGTCCTGCAGTGGGTCACCTGGAAGGAGAAGGCCTGCTGCACTCTGCTCCGCCTCGGAGGCATGGAATAAAATACAGAAAGGCGAACAGCAGGGCACACGCTAAATGGCCATGCCAAATACTGGCTGGGCAGGTGGGCTTTTCAGCTTTAATCCCCAGAGATCACATGCTGGCGTTCGAGGAGCTGGAGTCAGACGTGCAGGAGGGCTTGCTCTGAGGCCCAGGCCAGGGCAGGGGTCCCGTTTCCGGGATTCACGCCAGACCTGGCCAGTAACGAGGCCCTGCACCGCTGCCGGTGCTGCACACCCCTCTTCCCGCTGGTGCCCTGTGCACGCTCAGAGGCCTCGGCACATGGAGACCCCTCACTTCCTGGGCAAAACCCCAGGCTCAGCCCCGGAGCAAGGGCAGGGTCAGTCTTGGGGACAAGGCCAGGCAGTAGGTCAAGCCCACCCCCCAGCACCCCAGAGATGCAAACCCCCGGAAACAGATGCCCATGTGCTGGTCCAGCACTCTCTGTCCAGAGCTGAGGGCTTTGGGCCTGGCCCTTCCCAGTTCTGCCCAGGACACAGCTGCAGGCCACCTGCACCCCTGAGGAGTGCCCTGCTCCCAAACAGCCGTGCTCATGACTACAGTTTCACTCGCAAGGAGTCTGCATCTGCGCAGCAGGGCTGAGCGGACGTTTGGTTCTGGGTCCAAGACAGCTCGTTCTGCCTTGAGGGGACAGATGGATGGCATATGGATGGCACTCTAGATGCTTGGCTCCAGAGGCGCTGGTCCTCCCTTGAGGAATCCTCTTCCACCGGGCAGGGCAGCCCCCTGAGAAGCCCCGGCTGCACGAAGCCTTTGGCTTGGGCTGAACAATCGGGGTGGACGCTCAGCCTGCTGCCCGAGCCGCCCCACTCCCAACGGCCCTCGGGCTTTGCCACCGGCAGCATGGACGGGCGTGTTTGGGGTGATGCTCGGCGCCCTCCCGGGCCGTGCGCTGCATTACGCTCCATTGTGCGTCTCGCACAGGCAACTGCCAGGAGGAGCCTCGCCTCACACCATCTCGGCGGCTCCCTCAGCAAACTGGCGCTGGGAACTTGGAGAAGACTCCCTTCTGCAGACCTGACAACTTCTTAAGCAAATGCCTGAGAATGCGAAGGAAAGAGGAAGGCCCATCGTCCCCTCCCCCTCCCTGGTTCGCAGCTGAGTATGCATCTTTGTCGGGCTCTAACACGTTCCTGTTAATTTCACGCAAAGTGCCCTTGATGGATCTCTTGTTATTTTTCGCGAGCCGAGCCATAAATTTGTGACATCTCACTGTAGCAATCTGTTAAGTGCATGTGGGGGTGGGAGGGGCGCAGAGGACGGAGAAGGGTGTGCATGCATGCGCGGCCCTGAGCGAGAAGCAAGGGGGCACTGCCGAATCATGGGCTACTTGAAGTGGACGCTGGACTTCCCCCTTCAGCCTGTGCTTCCGTCTTTGTCAGTTGCCTCTTTGAGTGAAGCCAAGAAAACGGTCTGAATATAGTGGATGCCCCCCGCCACCTCCTGATTTGTTTGCTCGCTTACTTTGCTGGGAGGGTGCTTCTGCTTCTAGAATTCTGGGGGCTTCCCAGAATGGCTGGACTACAATTCCCATCAGCCTCAACCACAATGGCAGTGCCTGGGGTGATAGGAGCCACAGTGCAGCCATTTTCCGGAGAACCTCTTGTTCTCCACCCTGCCTGTCCCAAGAAGGTGCTCTGCTTGGCGAGGTGCTTTCAGGGCGAGACCTGAATGCCCCTTGCTCTCTCGCTGTCCTGCCCCCTCAAACTGTCACATGCAGGGATCAGAGCATGTGCTGCCCAGGGCACTGAGCCCCCACAAATTTCTCTTTGAGGCTCCGTTCAGCTTCTTTATGTGCCTAAATGTGAGGGTCATTTTGCTTTTCTGATTGGAAAAATATTCATTGCAAAAAGCACACACTGTTGCCGCTGGAAAGTGCGAAGTTTCCCTCATAGGCTAAAGTGGGACCCTGCAGAAGGGGGATGTGCATTGGCACATGCGTGCACTTGCACATGTGCGCGCTTTGGAATGGCAGCCTAGGTTTGGGAAATTGCAAACATTTCCTAAGAAGTTCATCTGTGTTTGCAAATGAGCAGGCATGAAATTCTCCTGCACAATCTTATTCGGTGCAAAAGCTGCACTTTGAATCAGAGCAGTGTTCCTGCCAGGACAGTGTGGTGGCCTTTGGTTTCCACAATGTGCTTCAGCCACTGGAGCTACAGAGACCAGGGGCCCTTGTCTGCCCATGAAGAAAAACGGGCAGTGCCATCCCTTCCCTCTGCACCTGAGATGTCTTTCAATCCTGCTAAGAATCCGGCTGCTAAAATCTGCCCCTTGGCCTTTCTAGAAGGCTGGCAGTTTTTCAAGTGCAAGTTCACTCTCTCTCCTCACCAGTTTGTGCATTAAAAAAAGCACAGAAATCTGAGCACATCTCTGTATGTACAAAAGTGCTTATATACTTTTGCATTCATTTCCCCCTAATGTAAACATTTTTGTAAACAAGTGTTTTCCCCAAATATATGCCTTTCTGCGTGTTATTTTCCCTAGAGCAGGCAGTGATTCTGATTGAAAAATTCCATCACAGAATTTGGAGATGTCCAAACACCGGTGGATCGTTGCTCCCCAGTTCATGAATTCATTCAGAAAGTGTGCTCTGGATTGGTTTCTATTAAACTGTGGACCAAACGTTTTTTTCCATAACTGTACATCGCAGGGCTTGTACACCAGCCAGAAAAAGCAGACAGCCACTCTTCCCCCCACCTCCAATGCCTAATAGAGAGGCACCTTCTCTGATCCACGGATCAATAGGCAGGCACCTCCACGAATCCCTGCTTCCCCCCTTCCTGCTCCTTGCCTTCTTCACTGGTGAATATGATCCCCTCCTCTCCGGTTTCTCTTCACAACATCCCTGTGAGATAGGTTATGCTGAGCATTCATGGCACTTTGGGTGGTACAAAAATTATATAAATAAAAATAAATTTTTAAAAAAATGTAAGACCAGAAACCAGATCTCCCAATCTGAATCTAACACATTTATGGAAGGGTGACACCATGAAACTCAGTCAGCTTCTTCTTGGTGGACTTTAGGCACCTCATCAAGTCACGAGCCCACAGTAGGTCAAGTGCTTTTCAAGTGGGCCACAATTCGTGCATTTTTTTTCCTTTTAAGCCAGGGGAGTTTGCATAAATTTTGGCTGCAATTTGCATAAAGTTTTGGCACAGTTCCTGTTCCTTGTACTTTGCTGAAGCTAACTTGAAATACATGCCATTAAAATAATAAATGCAAGGCAGCTTACAGAATCTCCCTCCTCTCAATTTTATCCTCACGACAACCCTGTAAGGCAGTGAGGATAGTGGCTGGCCCAAAGTCCCCCAGTGAGCTTCATGCGTAAAGCGCAGCTCTCCCAAATCCCGGTCCAACACTTTAACCACTACTCACTAAGCCAAACTTATTAAGGTTGTTGTTGTTGTTGCTGTTGTTAGTTGTGAAGTCATGTCCAACCCATCGCAACCCCATGGACAACATTCCTCCAGGCCTTCCCATCCTCTGCCATCCCCTGCAGTCCACTCAAGCTCACTTTATTAAGAATAAGAGAAGACTAATTTGCACAGCACAGAAAGGCTACAGAGTTGCATCTGTGGCATACAGATGGCCACTTGTTGCTCACTCACCAGACCAGAGGTTCTCACGCCCATCTCTTGGTTGCCTCCATCTTTCAGGTGATGGCGTGCAAGAGGATCAGAAGGTGAAAACACAGTGGCCGCGGTCAGCGGATGAACCAGGAGTATATATGGCACAAACAGGTAACAGCTTTTGTGGGCATGTGCTGGGGAGGAACTGAAAACTGGAGATTTTTCTAAGCGGTTCCTTTCTTACAGTCAGTTTCAAACTGCATGATTAATGCGCTGCATTTGTTTTTTAATTGCAGCTGTTGAAGTACTTGTGTAGGGCTGGTGGGGCAGAAGAGATAATACAACAACAATGGTAATGCAAAGGTTTTCAGATCAAATAGTGAGCCCATAGATTGGAAAGATTGCTGTTTTGGTCAGGGCTGTGCTTAGGGCCAGAAGCTGTTCTGTTGTACTTCCATAGGAAAACATGCCAGGAATTTGGAGGAAAGCCCTACAGGGCCTGCAGTATTCCTCAGAGTGGGATGTTGTGGTGGGGAAAGGTGCATTACGGAAATGAAATGTGGGAGAAGCTTTGCAGGTTCTGTGTCAGACTAGCAGCTTGAATGTTGACCACAACAAAAGATGCAGTGAAGTGAACTCCCTGCAGCTCCGCATGGGGTGGATCGGGAATTCTGGCAGATTTAGGAGGACTGGTACAAGTGCTTCTTCCAGAAATATGGGATGGATTGTAACGCGGACTGTACCATGGCACTGGGGGCTTCCTCAACTTTTCTGCGCAAGTGCTGTGCATGGTAGCTGCTACCCAGGCAGAGCCAAACCAGGACCCCAAAGAAACTCCAGAGCCACGGGGGAAAGCAGCCAGGCAGCCCTTGAGTGTGTCTGACCAGGAGCTAGGAAGTTACTAGAAAGGGACCAGTCACCGTCTCCTGCATTTGTTTTTAGTGCAAGTTCTTTCCATTCCCTGCATGAAGAACTTTAGTAAATCCTGATTAAAAATGGCCTGCAATACAATGTGCACAGGGCAAATCCAGTGGGTGTGTCATTCCTACGGTGCACCGCTTGTCAGGAAGCTCTAAAAGAAGAGGAGACGGAGAGGAGACGGAGAGGCAACCTGACCTTAGCTCCTACACGGTCCAACTCAGATGTTAGGAACTAAGTACCCAAAGCCCTGAGCATGGAGGCGTGAACCTGCCCGTTCTAGTTTCCCTAGGCATTTTTTTAAAATTCAAGTTGTTTCCTCCCAGGTATGAAAAGAATTGCAGCTCTTGGTAAAGATTTAAAAAAGAAATGAAATTGTCACCCTTCGTAAGCTACCGCAGCATCCACTCGCACTGCAGCATTCCCAGAGGCCTTTCTTCGGCTGTTGTGTCAGTTGTCCCCTAGCTCATGATGAGGCCGAAAAGAAACATTCCTTCTGGCAGCCTCAGTGTTTTTAGATGCAAATTATACTATTTGCATCTCTTGCCTAATGAATTTCTGAACCAGGTAATGATGCAGTCTGGCAACATCTCTGATTTTGATGAAGACAGGAAGTGTTCTGCAGATCGCTCTGCATCTGCCAGTGTAATGGCGGATTTGAATGCCCATCTCAGCATTCCTGGGACAGCTCCCCGCATGCTGCACTGCGGGGTTCTTGGCGGGGCTGCCTTCAGGGAGAGGCCGGCTTATTAGGGCTCAACTAAAAGTCTGACATCCCAAATGCCCCACCCAGTGTTCTTACCCCAAAGTGAAGTGTGCATGTGATGTTTGAAAGTGATGTTAACATTCATCAAACTATTTTAGGGACCAGCATCTGCCATTGTAGCGATTGTTGGTGGACTCTCCTGTTCTCCTTCCTTCCATCCTTCCTTTTTTGGAAACAATTATACACATCCATTTTTGCAGCCTCTGGCAGTAGCACTACAACATTTCTCAGTGGTCAGGAATAGGGATGTTGGAGAAATCCAGAATGGACTCAAATTGCTTTGGATCCCTTGGCATCAGCCCAGCTGACTCCACAATAGACCTGTGTCTATTCACAAAACTTCATCTTGCTATTTGTTTCCTCCTTAATCACTGTTTGGTTTGTGCAAATCTAGTAGTGAACAAATGGGAGATGTGCACAAATCTCTCACGCACTGCAACTCTCCCAAGATTTGTGCAAATTTCCTCCATAGATGAAAGCAGGGTGAGCTAGTTTACTGGGGAAACTTTCGCAAACCAAACTTGAAATCAGACATGGAAAGGATGCAAACTTATGTTCCAGAAATGCAAGCTTTTTCAACGTGTGCTAACGCTTATTTTTAAGTTCTCTTCTGAAAAAGGTGGCAGCCAGTGGCTGGATGCCATGGAGAATCATTTCTCCAAGATGGTGGTAGAAGTACCCTCATAACATTGTGAGGGTGGACAGTCACTCTCCTCCACAGCGTCTTTCCCACCATTCCCAATATTTTCAGCAGACGCAGCCTCATTCTCACTGCTCCTGCTTTTTGGGCCGGCAGAGAGGCCAGGGCATCCCTGGACCCCTCGTGGCTCAGCAGGTGAGCAAGTCAGCCGCAGGGATGGAGGAGCAATTCCAGGAGGGCTTGTCCAGCCTGTGGGCCCTTGGCAGGGGCCTGGCCAAGACGCCAGTTTTGGCTGTGCCTCCAGCCCTCTTGTTTTGCTCAAAGGCAGGCAGCTTTGCAGGGGAAGGAGGCTGCCAGATGTTAGCTGGTCCTAGCTGGGACATGCCATTCATCATCCGCTTCTCCTCCAGCTCTAATAATCACATGCAATTTAATTAAGATGCAGCCTCCAATGACCAAAAAGCGTGCATCTCATCTTCAATCTCCATCAGTCCCCCGAGCACCATCATTTTCATGGCGACAGTGGATAGAGATGATGCGCATTTCCCCTCCTCCTCTCCCTCCCCCACCCTTCGAAGTGTAACGGAGTCTAATTTGCTCCATTTATGCGTTCTCTTAGTGCCTTCCTGGGAGACCTATAAAGAAAACAAATGTATTAATTGTCTAGCTCCTATGTATTTATTTAGCAAATTCGTCTGGGTAATGTGAACGCCATTCACTTTCCCTTCTCCACCACTCTTCTCCTTGTCTATGATTTATACTCCCTGGGCCATTGTGTGTATTGCATGGGAAGACAAATGGAGCAAAACCTGGGAGAGTTTGGCGGGACGGACTGAGCCAGGTGTGCAAACACAGATATGGGCGAGCTTTCAGCCCTTGCCAGGTGCGCCTGCACGGCGGAGCAGGCGGGGCTGGACTGGGCATGAGCGGCCCAGCGTGAGCGGCAAACACCTGCTCACGAGGTGGGTTGGACGAGTGCTTGTCTCGGAGCCTCAGTTCCCCATTTGGGAAATGTGAGCGGTTGCGCTTCCTTCCACAAGGCTGTGGTGCTGCGGCTTCAAGGACACCCACCTGCAGCAGCAATTATTAATTGCAGCGTGATGTTCAGTTTTCGGAAATTATTCTGACAGGGTCAGGATGCAACTCTGCATGCTTAGGCAGAGAAAAGCCCTGTGGACATGGGGTGCTCTTCTCTGCATCGAGCTAGCATGATCCCCAGGATTTAGTGCTGGGAGAATTTCTCCAGTTCCTTCCCCTTGACTCCCCACCCCGTCTTGCAGAATCGGGTCCCACTTTTTCCTTCTGAGAACGTGCTGCCATGCTGTGGGATTCTTTTCTGTGGGGAGAGGCTTCAGCATGGCGGACATCTTCGTCGGGTTCAGGCTAGAATGCGGTTGGCACCCACCGCCTCAGGAAGTGAGGGCAGCCCGGGATCCAGCTTTCCTGTGCTCACGGGACTTCTTTCCCACAGCCAGGAAGGCAGCTGAGCCGAGGTCCAGTCTGCAAGTGCAGCTTCTTTGCAACCCGTGCAATTCTTTTCACAAGGTCAGCAATGCTTTGCGCAATTCCCTGCTCGCAAAATCCGCAAGTCACGTGTGTGCCAGCGTCCCTTCCAGCAGGTGTGCAGGCAGCTTGCGCACTCGTCTGGATTTGCCGCCGGCCAGACAGCCACGCAGATGACGGCCACAAGGTGGATGTAGGGAAGAGAACATGGGCCGAGTCCGGGGAACCGAGCTGGCGGCATCCCACCCCCAAGTGGATCCCTCCCACATTGCTAGACCAGCCCCCGTTGGGTGAAGCTCGCGTGCGCTCTCTCGGCAGGAATGGCGGTGGTGCAGAAGCCTCCAGGTGTTTTCCCCAACGGGGACCTCCAAATACGGATCTATGAGAATTCCGTTCCTGTTCGCAAATTATGCCGATACGAATGCAAACAGGTGCATAAATTCCATGGAAAGCCCTGAGATTTTCTGTGCTTGCATTTGCATTGGAAAGGGCCTAACTGAATGTCTGCACCTTGAAAAATGTGCATTCCCCTTCACCCTACTTTAAGCCATGAGGAGAATGTGTGTCTGGGTACATGGCTGGAGAAATGAGCATTTTCCAAGTTCAAAAAGGTACACTTGTCTTCTCTGAGGGGAAAGGGGGCTAGCAGTGTTTGGAAGAGAAAATGAGGCAAGACAAGCGCTGAGTTGGGAACTGGAGATCTTTGACGAGCCACTTGTTCTCCTATTTATACCTCCAAATTACACAAGCTCGCACTTGGGGATAAATCTGGTGCAGCTAGGAATTCGTAAAAGGCTCCACGATGGTTTTGGACTCGCTGGGAGATCTCCGAGCGAGTGAGCGAGCCACCACCACACGCACCCGATGCCGCCTCACCATGCCCAATGGCACCTCACTGGCCCGCGCCCCCAGGCACCCCCACCTCACCGGCCCACGATGGTCACTGCAGCCTTTCACTATTCAAAAAGTTTGAGGACCGCTGCCCGGGAGAGATTTCCCTAGCTGCACTTAGGCTCCTCTTCAGGCGGGCGAGAGGGAGACTTCCTCCACACGTTCCTCAGAACCTCCCACCTGGAGCAGCTGCAGACGAGCTGGCGAGGGGGCATCTCTGCGGCCAAGTCTGGCCCTGGTCCAGGCTTCTGTGCTGCGACTTTATTTTCCTACCCAACAAGGTTAACCAAGATTCCCAAGACCCCAATAACGCACCGAGCACTCCCTTGCGACCAGCCGCACCGGAGGAGGACCAGCGGACCCCTTGAGATGTGCGTGCATGCGCGTGGCTCCGGGGCCTGCCTGCCAGGACCCATTTTGCTCTGCCTCTTTCTGCATTTAACAAAGTGGCTTTGATATCATGGTCACCCTGAGATCCATGTGCCCCAGTTCTTCCTCGATATACATGCAAGCAGAGGTGAGACCTGTGGCCCAGGTCTTTGCAGGTTTTTGCAGGACTCCAGCCAGGGGGACACACGGAGGCAGTATGGTGTGGTGGTTAGAGCATCAGGCTCAGACTGGGCAGGCATTGTTCACATCTGTACCAGCTGAGTGACAAAGCAATTCTTCAGTGTCCTTATAGAAAGTGGAGGAAGGAACTAGAGGAACGGCTGTCCTTGACTGGAGTCTGACCAGCAGGGAAGACCTGGTGCACAAGGTGCAGTTTTGGGAATTTTGGGGGAAAGCGGCCCTGCCGTACTTGAAGTCTGGATTCGAAAGGAAGTGAAAGCCAAGCATAACCACACCCTAACCCTTGCCTTTAGGAAAGCCAATTTTAATAAACTCTGAACAATGATAAGTGAAGTCCCACGGCAGGTGACTCTAATGAGAAAAGGTGGGTGGGAATTTTTTAAAAAAGAAATTCCGAAGGCGCAATTACAAACAATTCCCACAAGCTAAAAAGATTGTAGACAACAGAAGAAGCCCATGTGGCTTCACAACAAGTTTAGAGATGATCTGAAAACAAAAAGAGAAGTGCACAGGAAGTGGAAGGGAGGCCAAGGGAGAATATGGGCAGGTAGCACGGAATTGCAGGGATGCTGTCAGGAAGCCTAAAGCTAGGAATGGACTGAGACTAGTGAGGCATGCCAAAAGCTAAAAGCTGAAAAGCCTTCTTCAGATGCATCCATAGTAAAAGACAGAGGAAAGACGGGGATTCAGCTGCTCACAGTGGACTGGAAAATGATAACAGATGACAAAGGAAAGGCAGAAGGCCTTCAGTGGGGATGCTGGGGGAATTTTGCATCCTCCCTGAGCTCCTGAGAAAACGGGGGTGGGCAGGATACAGGATCATCAACAATCATAAAGGTGGGTGTATTTCAGCCATGGCTGGATGTGAGATAAACACCCTGGGAGTTACTTCCAGCCATATAACAGTGGGTCTGCCTCAGGCACAGTGGAAAAACCTGTCGGAGAATCAAGGTTTTCATGTTTCCTTTCCCAGGAGGGCCAAAAAATTCTGCACATTGTAAACTAGCCTTGTGCAGGAAGAGAGATTTGGCTTCATCTGTCCCTGATGTGCCAGTTTCATGCAGCGTGGTTTTTTTACGAGGAACAATTTGGAAAATGACTTTGGACCTGAAGGCTTACCATCTCGAACCTGTTCTGTGCAGTTTGCAGAGCAAACCTGTGCACTGCGGTGATGCACAGGACACGGCTTCCCCATCCCGGTGCTTCCTCGGACCACTTTCATCCAGAGGCTGATGTTTGCACAGCAGCTTTTAGGATAAGCTGTCATGGATTGAGCAGGCAAAGCCCAACAAGTCCAGTGCCCTCCCCAGGAAGCAGACACAGCCAACGGCACAACGCGGCCCATGGTCAGGGTTGCTTGGGGGACCCGGATCTGAGTGTGAACTGACCTGTGCACCCCCTCAGACTACCTGGTGGATTGGAACTTGGCTAATCCTTCAGCCCAGGGGTCCTCAGACTTTTTCTAAAGGGGGCCGGGCGGCAGGTGCCAGCGGTGGGTGTGGGCCACCAAGGCGGTGCAGGCAGGGGGGCGCAGGCCGGTGAGCAGGCGGGATGTGTGCGCGCGCAGGCGTGGTGAGGCGGGGACAGGAGCACACAGGGCAAGGCGCTGGTTTGCTCGCGAGGAGATCATTTTCTCTGATCAAGTCCAAAACAATCTCCCTGCGAGCAAGCTGCTGCTGGGCACACACGGCGAGGCACTGGCTTGCTCACGAGGAGATCGTTTTCTCCGAGCTAGTCCAAAATGACCTCCTCGCGAGCAAGCCACATGCCCACGTGTGCCCACATGTCACCCAGAGAGTACAAAACCTGTGGGGCGGGCTGGTTGAATGGGCATGGCGGGCTGGATCCGGCCGTGGGCCTTAGTTTGAGGACCCATGCTTTAGCCCTTCACAGACATTCCAACAACTGACAGTTCAAAAAAAGCATCTAAAAATACATTTAAAATGAATATTTCCAGGGGAGAAATCTTTAGAATTGTACTTTTCAAGAGAAAACGTATATTTGGAAATACCGTATTTTTTGCTCTATAAGACTCATTTTTCCCCCCCTCAAAAGTAAGGGGAACTGTCTGTGTGTCTTATAGAGTGAATATGTGTGTGCAGTAAGTGTGTCAGATGTGCAGCCCAAGGGGAAGTGATGGGGAATGTGCCTGTGATTATGTGCCCATTTGATTCAGAATATTTTTTTTCTTGTTTTCCTCCTCTAAAAACTAGGTGCGTCTTATGGTCAGGCGCGTCTTATAGAGTGAAAAATACGGTACATATTTTGGAGAAAATATGCTTTAAAATACATATTTAAATGTGAATTATAAATAAGAGTAGAATCTTATACATATTTAGGCAGGGAAATGTTTGGGTATGCTGGGAATTGTGGGGATTTTTTTCAGCAGAAATATGCATAGGATTGAACCCTAAATCACAGAATAAAACAAATGCTAGATGGAGCTATTTATTTATTTAAAACTTTTGTATGCTGTCCCTTATGCATGGTATCTCAGGACGGCTTACAATCATTAAAGCAACCACAATAAAACAGCAATAAATAACAATTAACCAAAAATACAAATTACACAAGTTAAATAAAAGTGACTGTTAAACATTAAAATTTAAAGTAGTTTTCAAAATAACAGTTAAATAAAAAGGTTTTAACCTGGCGCCGAAAAGAGTATAAACTTGGTGCCAGGCGCACCTCTCTGGGGAGTGCATTCCATAATGTGGGCGCCACCGCAGAGAAGGCCCTCCTCTGAGTAGATACCCTTTTTACCCCCTTCAGGGAGGGCTCCCCAAGCAGAGCCTCTGCTGCAGATCTTAAGGGGCGTGAGGGCATATAAGGAAGGAGACATTCCTTCAGGTATCCTGGTCCCAAGCCATTTAGGGCTTTATAGGTCAAAACCAGCACCTTGAATTGGGTCCGGACTTCAAGTGGAAGCCAGTGGAGCTGATAGAGGACCGGCGTTATATGAGAATAATGACCAGTCCCTGTTATAGCAACCTAGCTTGTGAATAAATGCATGTACAGTGGGACTCCACCAGGAATAGGCAGATTGGTCCAAATCCCAGCACAGGTCAGAGAATGGGGAGAAATTTCGAGTGCGCTCATTTCCAAAATTCGCTAAATTCTAGATTTGCTTACCCAATTTGAACCCTTCAAGCCGATGGAGAGGTGCGCATGCAGCTCTCCTCTGAAATGTGTGCACCGCTCCAGATTTTGCACTGGATTTTTCCTGTCCAAAAATGCTTGCAGAAGAGGTATATTTGGGCAAAGTGCAAATGAAGTGCATAGTACTAGGAAAGCAGCATTCAGAAATGTTTTGTGTTAGGGATCATCGCTTGTGAAATGCTATGCTAGGCAAAATTGTCTTCCAAAGATACAGAGGCCTGTCACAGAGAAGCACTCGCAGAATTGCCTGTGCGAAATGCTTCTTTTCAAAATGCAAGTAGGAACAGGACAGGCGGAACGAAGACGGGGAGCCGAGAAACTGCGCTGGGAGCTCACACCTCCCTAGCGCAGGCACAGCGCGGCCGAGCTGCTCGTGCATGTCTGCCGGCCTGTGCTGGCAGTGGCTAACCTGCAGCCTCGCTGTGTGTGTGAGCGCCTCTCTCTCTCTCTCTTTCTCGCAGGAGACCCCGCCGCCGAGGAGTGGTCCCAGTGGAGCGTCTGCTCCCTGACCTGTGGGCAGGGGACCCAGGTGCGAACCCGCTCCTGCGTCTCGTCGCCTTACGGGACCCTGTGTAGCGGACTGCTGCGGGAGACCCGGATATGCAATAACACGGCCACCTGCCCAGGTAGGCTGGGAGAGCGGGTGGGCATGGCTCCTCCCCCTCGACTCCTCCCTGGTTTTCCCTCCGGCCTTGGCTGCTCCCGGGAGCGATGCCGGGGCTTTTCTTCTCGCAGCCCAGCACTGCTGCACCCATCAGGACAGGCTCTCGCCCACGAAGAATGCAGCTTGCTGTGGGCTTGAGCTTATGTCTGCATTTGTTTTGGCTTAGCCCTAGTTCAAGTCTATTAAGATTTAGTAATCCATTTAGCCCCCACCACCCAGGGACGGGCGGTTCATGAGGGGAAACAAGTTAATAGCGCTAATATATTAAAAGGGAGTTTCATCCATAATCCGTAAGTACTATGAGGAATGAACGAAATAAAACTAACTGGAACGGTTAGTACTAAATTAGCAATATGTTTTTAATGTGCACTATTTAATTAAAGAGTATTTTACCCTTAGTACAACTCCCCTTTCCCCTGCCTGCCTGATACCCGCTCTGATCATTTTGGTACCGGGGAAAATGCTGCTGCTCACGCAGGCTTTTAAAGGCTGTCAGCATTTTTCTGCTTAGGGTCGAATCCTGTGCAAGCAGAGGCAGGGATGGAGCAGCCACGTCCAGCGTGCCCAGCCTCTCCTCAGCCCCTGCGTGCACGGGCAGGCAGCCCTAGGGCAGTGCGGGCGTCGCTCCCTCTCTTGACGGGCTGCCTCTGCTGCAGTCTGCTGTGCCGGTTCTTCATTACACGATCATTTCAATCATGCGTTTATTGTTTCTTACTGCACTGCCAGGTGCCCCGGGAACACAAAATTAGGGGTCGGCTGTGAATTATGTAAATCAATGCAGATATTCATAAAATGTGTAAAGGAAAAAACATCCTCCCACAGCTTGCTTTTACACACGCGTAACTGTTTCTGGTTGGGCCCTGGAGTTATCACCACATCATGAATTCTTGTTTGATCCCCTGTTTTAAGGCCCAGGTAACAAGTGGCACGGGGACTGCAGGTGGCGCAGGGGTTTACACCGCTGTGCTGCTGGGCTGGTAGATCGAAAGGTCGCCGGTTCGAATGTGCACAACGGGGTGAGTTCCCGTTGCTCCATCCCAGCTCCTGCCAGCCTTGCAGTTCGAAAGCCTGCAAATGCAAGTAGATGAAAAGGTACCACTTTGGTGGGCAGGTAACAGTGCTCCGTGCACTTCGGTGTTTAGTCATGCCGGCCACATGGCCACGGAGACTGTCTGCGGACAAACGCTGGCTCCCTCGCCTAGGAACCGGAGATGAGCACCGCCCCCGAGAGTCAGGCATGACTGGACTTAACGTCAAGGGGAAACCTTTACCTTTACCTTTTTAACAAGTGGCACAAGAGATCTGTGTTGCTGTTTCTGTTGAGGTGGATGGCAGCACGACCCTATTCCTATTGACTTGGATTGCGTAGAGTGAGGCTCACTCCTAGGTGAAGTGTGTACCCGATTGCAGGGGGATTCTGTTGGAGCAGTGGTGCTCAGTTCGTTCTCCTTCTGTTTTGCTGATCTAAATCTCTCCTCTCACTGCTGGAGGGTAAAATGGAAGATAAACATGCTGGGAGCCCCCCTCCTAGGTTTCTGCACCAAAAGAAGCTAGGTGGGCTAAAAGGGCCTTTTCAGTGGTGGCACCCCCTTATGGAATGCACTTTCCCCAAAACAGATTGTCTGGCCCCTAACTCTTATCTTATGAATACCAAGCAAATATCCTTCTTTTCTCCGAGGCATTTTAGCAACCTAGTTACCAATGCTGGTCATTGTTTTGCATTATATTGCATGTTATTCTTTTAACTATTTGCAGTTGTGCTTTATATTCTAACTGTTCGATCGCCTGTTAGGTTTTAACTGTTTGAAATTTACCCAGAATACATAAGTGACTTGGGGGATTACAAATATACTAAACAAGCAGGCAAACAGGCAGCAGGTGGCGAGACCCTGAAGTTGGGAAAGAGACCCTTCTCCAGCGTCGGCTCCCCCACCCCTCCAGCTTCCCAGCTGCTTTTGTCCTATCGAACAATGAACTCACTTGGGTGCCCAGGCACGACTCTCCTGCCTGCAGAGCACTCTGGCCCTCCGCGGGCAGCCTTCCCCTCTCTTTGGCTGAGTCCTGTGCATGCGTCCTTAGGATCAAGTCCCACTGAACTCTGTGGGGCTTACTCTGGGCTGGAATCACATAGGCCTGGGCTGTTAAATGTGATTCCAGTTCAGGGCCAAGAGAGACCTCCCGGGATATGTTCAGCTTCTGTTTCATTCTCCAGAAGCAGCAGGCTGAAGGCACAGGCTCGCTCAAAGGCTTGGTTCAGACTGGACTGGGCTCCCCGCGTGGGAACCTGATTTTCTCTGACTTTCCGAGGCAGGAGGGAAATCCAAGCCCTGAAATTGACAACTGATGGCACATGGTCGAGGGCAGCGCCTTGGCATGAGATGTCCTGCATTACACATTTCAGAATTGCCGCATTGCGTGTCCTTAATTCGCATACTTGTGTTTTAAGAGTTTAATTGCAAAAATGTTCCCTGGACTGCGATTTTGCACCCACTGACAAGGGGGGAAGCACTCCTGCGTTCTGGGCCACTTACTTCTGAGGAGACATGGCCAGAGCGACCCATTCTGTGTCACTCGTGAAGGTGCCCTTGACCTCCCTCCTCTTCGTAAAGTCCTGCTTCTTCTGCAGGCCCTGAAAATCTGAGTAGCTTTTGGAATCTTTGATTCAAAGGAGGTGGAAAAGCTTAGGCATTAATTAGTATTCTGAGCCCCATGACAGCTAATCGATGATGGGCCATCATCTGCTTGAAAAATCAGGTTTTGGTCTGAAAACAATGACCGCAGTTGAATTTGGGTGAGTGCATAAGGTCATTGTGGAAAGGTATTTAGTTGAAAAAAACCTTGCTCCCTCCCAGGAAAAAAAGAAGCAGCAATCTGGATCCATCACAGATGGGCTTCTCTGAATCTCTCATGAGTGTGTTCTGATTAAAGATTCTTGTCCATCCTGCTTCTAGGCACCATTGTCTGTGTCTCTGAATGAATAAACAACCAGGAAGCTTGTTTAGATAGATAATTTGCTGGGGATTGTAGAACAAATTAAGCTATACAATTGACATATAATGAAAAAGAGGGAAGAATATTATGGCTTGCAAGGCTTTTATTAAGGCTAACTGAAAACCACAAGGTAGCAAGCTGGATTTTTGAGTTTCAGAAAATTCTTCTTCAGGGAGCGCCCATGCCTAATATTTTAAGCCTGATGATATTCAGGAAACCCTTTAGGGAAATTTGGTGGCCTTGGGCCAAGAGCAGAAGTCCTCCAGCTTTCACAGTGCATGCTGGGACGAAGGGGTGATGGTTGTTCAGCTCTTTAAAAAGTCAGCAGTCAATTCAGATCTCTCTCAAGCATTACTCAGAAAAACTCCCGGGTCTCTTGCAAATTGGAAGGATCAAGAGCCGACTTGGACATCCTGCTATTGGCAAAAGTGAAGATTAATTTTAGAAGGTGCACTATACATAAAGAGATGTTCTCCACCTATTGGGCTGGAGAACCTGCATCTGATCGCACAGATTGGGCCCACTGGGCTGACCATCGTTCTGAAGAGTCTTGAGTGAGGACTGAGCCATGGGCAAATGCAAAGCAAAGGAGGAGCAAAGTCAGTTCCTGGGTGCTCTTGGTTCTGCCCAAGCATCCTCCGCCCAGGGAAAGCCCAGTGGAGCGAAACCAGCTTCCTGACCAAGTGTCAGCTGTAGGACCCCCAGCTAGTGCTTTGTTTGGGGACCAAGAAAGTGATGGAGGTAGCCCAGCCCCTGTGGGAGGCAAGCCAGGCCCAGGCTCAAAACTGCTGCCTTCTCGCGCCTTGTTGTTGTTAGTCGCGAAGTCGTGTCCGACCCATCGCGACCCCATGGACAACACTCCTCCAGGCCCTCCTGTTCTCCACCATCCCCCGGAATTCACAAGCTCACAAGCTCCTCTAGGACTGACTGGTCTGATCACCTTGCGGTCCAAGGGACTCGCAGGAGTCTCCTCCAGCACCACAACTCAAAGGCCTCAATCCTTCGGTGCTCAGCCTTCCTTATTGTCCAGCTTTCACAGCCATACATTGCAACTGGGAAAACCATAGCCTTGACTATACGCACTTTTGTTGGCAGGGTGATGTCTCTGCTTTTTAGTATGCTATCTAGATTTGCCATAGCTTTCCTCCCCAGAAGCAAGCGTCTTTTAATTTCTTAGCTGCAGTCCCTGTCTGCGGTGATCTTGGAGCCTAGGAAAATAAAATCTGTCACTACCTCCATTTCTTCCCCATCTATTTGCCAGGAAGTGAGAGGACCGGATGCCATGATCTTAGTTTTCGTAATGTTGAGTTTCAAGCCAACTTTTGCACTCTCCTCCTTCACCTGCATCAAGAGGCTCTTTAGTTCCTCTTCACTTTCTGCCATGAGAGTGGTATCATCTGCATATCTGAGGTTGTTGATATTTCTCCCAGCAATCTTGATTCCAACTGGTGATTCATCTAGCCCTGCCTTTCTCATGATGTGCTCTGCATATAAGTTAAATAGGCAGGGTGACAGTATACAGCCTTGCCGAACTCCTTTCTCAATTTTGAACCAATCAGTGGTTCCGTGTCCAGTTCTCACTGTTGCTTCTTGACCTGCATATAGGTTTCTCAAGAGACAAATACGATGGTCTGGTACTCCCATCTCTTTAAGAACGTGCCACAATTTGTTGTGATCCACACAAGCAAAGGCTTTAGCATAGTCAATGAAGCAGAACTAGAAGTTTTTCTGGAACACCCTAGCTTTCTCCATGATCCAGCATATGTTGGCAATTTGATCGCTAGTTCCTCTCCCTCTTCGAAATCCTGCCTGTACTTCTGGTAGTTCTCGGTCCACATACTGCTGGAGCCCAGCTTGTAGGATTTTGAGCATCACTTTGCTAGCATGTGAAATGAGTGCAATAGTGCGGTAGTTTGAACATTCTTTGGCTCTGCCCTTCTTTGGGATCGGAATGTAAACTGACCTTTTCCAATTCTGTGGCCACTGCTGAGTTTTCCAAATTTGCTGGCATATTGAGTGTAGCACTTTTACTGCCTCATCTTTTAAGATTTTGAATAGCTCAGCTGGAATGCTGTCACCTCCACTAGCTTTGTTGTTGCTCAGACTTCCTAAGGCCCATTTCACTTCACATTCCACGATGTCTGGCTTGAGGTCAGTGACCACCCCATCATGGTTATCAGGGACGTTAAGCTCTTTCTTGTATAGTTCTTCTGTGTAATCCTGCCACCTCTTCTTAATCTCTTCTGCCTCTGTTAGGTCCCTGCCATTTTGGTCCTTTATCATGCCCATCTTTGCATGAAATGTTCATATCTCCAATTTTCTTGAAGAGATCTTTGGTCCTCCCTATTCTATTGTTTTCTATTTCTTTGCACTGTTCATTTAAGAAGGAATTCTTATGTTTTCTAGCTAATCTCTGGAATTCTGCATTCAATTGGGTGTATCTTTCTCTTTCTTTCTTGCCTTTCACTTCCCTTCTTTCCTCAGCTATTTGTAAAGTTTCTTCAGACAGCCATTTTGCTTTCTTGCATTTCTTTTTCTTTGGGATGGTTTTAGTTGCTACCTCTTGTACATATTGCGAACCTCCATCCATAGTTCTTCAGGCACTCTGTCTATCAGATCTAATTCCTTAAATCTATTTGTCACCTCCACTGTATATTCCTCAGGGATATGATTTAGGTCATACCTGAGTGGCCTAGTGCTTTTCCCTACTTTCTTCAACTTAAGCCTAAATTTTGCAACGAGAAGCTCATGATCTGAGCCACAGTCAGCTCCTGGTCTAGTTTTTACTGACTGTATAGAGCTTCTCCATCTTGGGCTGCAGAGCACATAGTCCATCTGATTTCTGTGTTGACCGTCTGGTGATGTCCATGTGTAGAGTCGTCTCTTGGGTTGTTGGAAAAGAGTGTTTGCTATGACCATTGTATTCTCTTGACAAAGTTCTACCAGCCTGTGCCCTACTTCATTTTGTACTCCAAGGCCAAACTTGCCTGTTATTCCGGTTATCTTTTGGCTTCCTACTTTAGCATTCCAATCCCGCATGATGATAAAGACATCATTTTTGGGTGTTGATTCTAGAAGGTGTTGTAGTCCTTCATGGAACCGGTCAACTTCAGCCTCTTCAGCACCAGTGGTTGGGGCACAGACTTGGACTACTGTGATGTTGAATGGTTTGCCTTGGATTCGAACTGAGATCATTCTGTCATTTTGGAGATTGTATCCCAGTACTGCTTTTCCTACTCTTTTATTGACTATGAAGGCTACTCCATTTCTTCTGAGGGATTCTTGCCCGCAGTAGTATACCTGATGGTCATCTGAACTAAATTCACCCATTCCTGTCCATTTTAGTTCACTGATTGCTAAGATGTCGATGTTCAGTCTTGTCATCTCTTGGATCTGACATTCCAGGTTCCTATGGAGTATAGATCTTTGCAGCATCGGACTCTCCTTTCACCACCAGATACATCTGCAACTGAGTGTCCTTTCGGCTTTGACCCAGTCGCTTCATTCTTTCTGGCGCTACTAGTACTAGCCCTCCGCTCTTCCCCAGTAGCACATTGGACACCTTCCGACCTGAGGGGCTCATCTTCCGGCGTCATATCTTTTTTCCTTTTGGTACTGTCCATGGGGGTTCGCTGTCCATGGGGTTTTCATGGCAAAGATGCTGGAGTGGGTTGCCATTTCCTTCTCCAGTGCATCACGCTTTGTCAGAGCTCTCTGCTATGACCTGTCCGTCTTGGGTGGCCCCGCACGGCATGGCTCATAGCTTCATTGAGCTACGCAAGCCCCTTTGCCATGACAACACAGTGATCCATGAAGGGGTCTCCCTCCTTACCGCTCCTAATTTCAGTAAAGCAGACCTGTGAATGTTGATCCAAGAGAGCACTGTGAAGGGATTTGCCTAGTGACAAATGAAGGGTTGCCCAGAAAGCTGCCCAGGTGGTCCCCAAAATGGCCACCTTGAGAGAGAACCCACATATCTCATCTTCGGTTATGGGCTGTTGGAACTGGAAGGCCATTCTTTCTGCCCTGGCTCCGTATCATTTCCAGGACTGAATCCCCACAGCAGCTCTTGGATCTTGCCAATGTCCTCCTCACTCTCTTGCTTGCATTTTCTCGGCAATCGCCGCTGTGATACCACATCCACTGTGTAGTGACAGACATGCATTGGGTAGTGACTGCTAAGATAATTTTAAGCTTTAGGGTTAAAACCTTCGGTACTGCCAAAATTGTGGAAAAGAGACCAGGAAAATTGAGTCAGCGTGCCAGAGGAGGTGGTCTCCACGTCTCCCCTGATCCTCCAGGAGCATTTGCTGGGGCAGCCCCAGTTGTCATAGCTGACATGTGGAACAGAGAGAGAGAACGACGGAATGAGTGAGGTGTGTGAGAGAGACGATGGGGGTTGGCTGGCTCTGGACAAGTGTGCCGGCATTGCGTGCCAGCAGGGGAGCCGGCCCTTTCCCCTTCAGGCAGGCCTCACGTGCATCCCGGCTGCAGCCGGCTCACCCCTCGGCCCCTCAAAGCACCCTGCCTTAGACAGGGGTGATGTACGTGGGGCATTGTGCAAGGAGATTCGGAATCGGTGGCTGCAGGATAGCGATGCTCAAGCCCTTGACTGCAGCCTGTGCCACTAATGCTAAAGCACTGACGCTTGGCCAGCAACTTCTCTGCCTTCGCTCTGGCAGCTCCCAAGCAGCCTTACACATCTGGGGTACTTTTTGGCCGAAGGAGATGTCCCAGTACTTGGAGAGAATTTCCAGCTGGCATTGCACTGCCTGTGAAGAGCAGAAGCAACATGCCGGCCGGAATGGGCTTTGTCGCTCACACACAGTTCAGCGCATTAGGCGCCTCTCTCAGTCATAAACCTGCTCGGTTCGCTGCCCTCCTCCTTGGCGGGGAGCCTTTCTCCAAGGTCCCCGGCGGTGAGGGCTCTCCTTCCGTGTGCAAGCATTTGCTCCATCATGGAGCGATGGCCATTTACCACCACATTTCCCGTTCATGAGGCTCCGACCACAGCACAAATCAATGCAGACCTGAATAATTCTTGCAGACTTGCATGTGCAGCTGACGCGATTCCACCTCATGTGCGTCCTCCTTCCAAAAGAGAAGCTGAAATATACATTTATGCAGATCCAGATAATTGCTGCATATTTGCATGCACAATTGGCTTAATTGTGCCACAATCTAGCCTGCCACAGAAGTGGAGGAAGTTTCATTTTCTGGTACATTTCTTGTTGTCATGCTTCACCTAATTATACTCAAACAAGATTTCATTTTGCCCTCAAAAGACAAGAAATCCCTTTTTAAAGCCTGACTGGTTTTTGTGAATCTTGCAGCATTTTTATTCCTGAATGGTAAAAACACTTCAGGCCATGTTTCTGGCTTAATTTTTTGAAGTGAACTTTTTTCAGCCACCTCTCAGTGAAGGCTTGAGCCAGGACCAGGGTATGTTGCTGCAATACATGCCCACCATTTTATTTGGCTTTCGTGTCCTCCTTCCTCCCAGGACAGAACTAATCAATTAGACTCCTAAGCAGGGCCTTCGCTTTTGTGTTGGAAATGTGCATTTCTGTACATGCATTTTTTCAAAGCCAAGAGCATGTAGGAAACAAACACACACACACACAAACAAGGAGGTGGAAAATGTGCTGTGATTTTCAGTGGTATTTTCCGAGGCAGGAGTTGCTGCCTTGGAGAAGGAGGTGGGACTGTACCGTTCTGTAGCCCAGCTTATGCTTAAATCTGGATTCCACCCACTGGTTTATCATCTCAGAACTTGGTTATATCATTTTGATTTTTTTGGGGGGGGGGGTAGTTTCATGATCTTAATGTGATTGTGGGGAGGCCTACCAAGGAACTACCAGGTGATCTTAGTCCAAATTCATGTGGCACTTTCCTTTCCGGAGTATGTATTGTGGGTAGGATTGGACTCGGTTCTGGATTCAAGCCCTGCTCTGCCATCGATTTGCATGGCAGGTGTGATGAGCGTTGCAAGCTTGAAGGGTTCTGGTGGTGATGCAGAAGGACAAGAGTCAAGCTTTGGAAGGAAGAGGAGAGATTAGATTCTCAGGAGACCATTCTGTGGGCCCAGCATTTCTGTCAGAGCTGTCTCTCAAGAAGAGAAGACAGTCAATGATTTAGTGCAGTGTTTTCCAGTTTGGCACTCTCAGTGTTTTGGCCTACAGTTCCCTTTTCCTCCAGCCCACACGCAGTGATCTGCTGACCACGATGATAGGAATTGTAGTCCCACACATCCAGAGAGTGCCCAGTTGGGAAACCCGATTGTGTGCCTATCCACTCTGCACTGAGAGTACATGGTTGCCGCCACCACTCCACAAATCTTCCCTGCATCACCTGTTAGCACCTAGTTGAAGCAGGTGTGAGGTGCAGCCTCACTGTCCTCGGTGCTGCTTTTGTACTGCTGTGAAGGAAATGCATCCTGTTCGTATTTTAATGTGAACTTGCCTCATTTGCCACGTTTGTACCCGCATGAAATGCCACTGTCCTTTCAAATCCCCACTTCTCCAAATCGTGGGCGAGAGTTCACAAACGCTACGAACAAAGCCTCATTTTTTTAAAGGGATCATGCAGGAAGAGTGGGCATGGCTGAAAATGCTGTTCATGATGCACTGGGCTAGGAAACGTGCAAGCGCGTGGCATCCTGGGCAAAACTGTGCCGCTAGTGACAGAGCTTGGCAGGCTCGTCCGTGCCAGCGCTTCAGTGGCAGTGCCCGCAGGAGCTGCGAAATCCCGAGGGAGTCTCTCGCATCATGAATGCGCTTCACCTGGGCAGCGCCGAGAGACGTGGCCCAGCTGCTCTCAGCTGGAGTTCTGAGCATATGGGGGCCCCGGCCGGTTCAAACCGCCAGGCTCTCCAGTCCAGTGTTGCTTTCCCCAGCACAACCAGTGGAATGTGCCCAGCAAACCAAGAGTTAGGCCCAAGGGCAAGTCCCTGCTATGCTATTTCCCTCCAACAGCTGGTGTTTAGAGGTGTCCCCTCTTGGAACAAGGCTGTTTTATTTGGCTGTCACGGCTAATAGCCGCCGGGAGAGCAGTCCTCTGTCCATGTATTCTTCCCTTTTGAAAGCATCTCCATTCACAGCTACCGCTGCAACGATGGCAGAGGCTTCCCTGCATTAGGTATGCATTGTTTGGAATGCCAGCCCTGCCGCCACCCGTCCACGTCATGGTGCGAATTCACGCTCTTGCACTTGCAATGGGGAAGAAACCCCACGTGGGTCTTAATGTTACAGGACGCCATCACAGAGAGAGAGAGAGACCAAGAGATCACTTCTTTTTCTCAAGCCTTGTCCAGCATGTGCCAGACTCTTCACATTCTGGGCTGAGCCGCACAGTGCCCTTCTAGCCTCCTTGGGCAGGCGCAACCTGCGCTGTGGGCAACCGACACTCCGAGTGCGGCCCCTCCGTGAGGAGCAAAGGTTTCCACCCCTTCCCTTTCCACCCCTTTCCACCATGCCATTTAGGCGGAGTTTGCCCTGTCCGACTTTCACGCTTTGCTGGCAGCCAAAGCCTCTTTTTGAGCCACTGTGCCTGCAGTGTATTGATTTATTATATTTACACCCCACCTTTCCCCCATTGTGGCCCTCAGGGTGCCTCCCCATGGCTCCTAGGTGCCCCCGCTCCACGCCTGGGCCAGCCCCCGACCCCTGAGCTTCAGCGTGGGGGCCGATACCTTATGTGCCTTCAGGCCTTACTCTGACATGCACAGGGTGGCCCATGCGCAGAGATCCCGGAAGCCGAAAGGAGGCACACGGAGGGTGGTGTGTAGAGGCTGATGGTAAGGACTGAGGCTTGCCCATCCTCGTGACCACTGGGTCTGCTCGCCCTCTGAGCAGAGCCACTTGGTTGCCACTCGGAGCCAGTCCTGGTGCTCGGTCCTGCCGGCAGCACACTAGCTCCCGAATGTGGCTGCCTGCAATTCATGCAAAAGTGGATGGGGCTCTTTCAGTGTAATATGCAGCAGGAAATGTCCGGAATGCACTGGCTGTCAACCCTCCCGGGGGAATCCCAGAAATCCAGCATGCCTCTGACAGTAAACATACTGAACCAGACTAGCAAATACTGACCGTTTTCTAGTGTCAACCTTAAGGAGAGATTTAACTGAATGCATTTTAAACATGCCCCAGATGCCTTTGAGATCAATGCCAGTTCCCCGGGACCATGATGGTTGGGTTGGGGCGCACACAGGGGACGTATCCCACGAGGGCAGAGCAAGTTTGGACCAGAGTTGCCCAGACCAATATGTGAGCTTGACCTGGGAGCTTCCCCGCCACGGTCAGCCTGACCAGCGGCTGGCCTCGCTTGCACCCTTGCAGTTCTCCCCTTTGACCAGAGATGGGGGCCACGCAGTGGCTCCCTTGGGCCTCTGGAAGGGCTCTTCCTCCAGTGCAGGGGCTCCACCAGTGGGGCAGGTGCTCTCTCCCCACACTGCGGCCCATTTCCTGGCTGGACCTGCTGCTGAATTCCCTCAAGCCCCTGGTCCCTTCTCTGCAGCATTTTGAACCTCAGCTGTGAGGGTTTTCAAGGACATTGACAAGGATTCTTGGCCCCTCTCATCCGCCATCCCTGGCCAACGCAACGTATAAGCAGGAAGTTCTTCAAAGCGCCGAGCCTAAATCCTGCTTCCCCACCGCCCTTCCTCTTGAGCCCTTTGCACGCAGCCTCACAGGCAGGGCTAGCCGCTCATCGTTGCAGCAAGCCCTTGCTCCCCGTCCTCCGCTCGTGCCCATCTTCCTTGCACGGACCCTTTGCCGCCTCGCACTTGCCCTCCCTCTTCGCCTCCCCAAGCGTGCCCCCAGCCGAGCGGTGGCCCCGCTCTGACTGCTCTGTGGTGTGTTGCAGTTCGTGGCCCGTGGCAGGACTGGTCCCCCTGGAGTCTGTGCTCGGTGACTTGTGGGCGAGGGTCCCGGACCAGAACGCGGCCGTGCGCTGCTCTGCAACTCAGCAGGATGGCCTGCGAGGGGCCCACAGCCCAGACCAAGCCCTGCAGTATCACGCTTTGCCCTGGTTAGTAGCTGGCTCCTTGAGTTTCTTCCCCCCCACAATGTTTCCCAGTCCCTCCATCTTTAGGTTTCCTTCTGTGCCCACAGTTGCCGATAGGCCAGCTTACCCAGCCATTTCTGAGCGTGCAAAAGCAGGTCTTGGACCCCCCCCCCCGCGCGCAAGGTGGTCTGAAGGGCACGGATTTCCACAGCGTTCAGGACCTCATTCACACTTCCTCAATACTTGCAGAGCAGGGAGGGGGAACTCCAACTTGTGGTAACTTTTCACCAGCAAAAGGCTGCTCAGGAGAGAAGGCACAAAGTCTTCCCCAGTGCAGAGGAGCCCCCTTCCCTCTGCTGGCTTATGGGACCCCCCTCCCATGCCTCCCCTCGTTCTGCCCATGACCATCAAAGGAAATGCACCAGGAACTCCCTCACTGCCCAGGCAGAGGGTGCCGCTTGAAAGGCAGAGCGAGAGGAGAAAATGCTGCACACACACAGCTGCTGCGACTGAAAAACTCTGCTCCAAAAAGCGCAAGCAGCCAGAACCCTCAAATGCAGAGGCAATAACGGTGAACCCTCAGTGCGGTCCTGTGGCAATGAAATGCTGGAACAAGGCAGTGGTAAAGCGTGAGAGCAAAGCGTCACAGCCATAAAGAGCACGTTTCAGGCAGCAGGGACAGTCCTAATAGGATGCTAAACCTAATGTACTGGCACCCCACACAATAACCAGAAGGCCCTCCTTCACCTTTCCGGTCCTTCCCGTGGTCCCTTGCTATGGTACATCTTCACTGGATCCCCGGTATTTGGGCATGTGTCTATCCCATTCGTCCGCCTGCTTTAGCAGCACAATGTGCTGGGTGATGGCTTCCCTGAGCAGGCCGTAACTCTCAGGGGCTGCCACCCTTGGATGCTCACTGGCTGCTGTCACTCTGCTTGCCTGCCTGCCTGCCTCCGCTCCTGCGCATTGGGCGCAGTGTGCTGTGTGGAGCAGGGTTGCTGACCAGGCATGTGCCCTGTGCAGCCCCCCGGCCATCCTTGCCGATGAGGCAAATGCATCCCGGCAGAGCATCAGGCCCAGGCCCAGGCCCAGAATCTGCCAGATTCCCTGGGCTTGTCTCCCCGGGCTCTGGTCCACTCCATTGGGGTCCAGAGTCCAAGTCTAGTGAGTGTGCCCGGTGTTCATAGCCCCCCCCCCATGAATCACGCGCTGGTGCTGCCCAAGCACTCTGCACCAGATGCAGGAGAGGACTGCCTGCCTGCGGCCCACCAGGGAGGGAGCCCCGTGCACTCGTGGCCCCGGCAGCGTCCCTCGTGCGTCCCACTGCGACCGCTGCCTTTCTGCTGCTGCTGCTCCTGGCGCAGAAACCGTATTTTGGCTGTGCAACCTTCTTTCTGAGAGCATTGTGGATTCCCTCTCAGCTCAGCTCAGCTCAGCTCAGCTCAGCTCAGCTCGCTTCCCGAGATGGGGCTGAGCACAGGAGGAGGTCCCTGAATGCCAGAGGGAGGAATTCCTCTGGATTTTGGCCAAGCCCTAGATGAGACTGGAGCTGCAGCAAAGCAGAGTCACTGCCTCACAGCACAGGGTGCCTACTGGCCCTCTTGGCCAGCCTTCAGCTTTGGCCGAACACTGGCATTTATGGGAGCCATCATGCCTTTCTCCACAGCACCCCACCCCAGTCCCTTGGCAGTGCTTGATGTCCAAACATGGGTGGGGAGAATCCAGTTGGGGATGGGGGCCAGCAAGTCTGGGCCAGGACATTAGGAGCAAAGGGTTGCCTGCAAGACTTCCGGGACTGAGAGCAGGTACTCGAGGGCTTGTTCCAGTGATGGCCAAGCTGCAGGAGTTCCCTTGCGTGTGTTCCTGCTCTCAGGCAATGCCTCTTCCTGTTGAAGGAGGCCTCTGGCCAGGAGCTTCCCACTACCACCTGCCCACTGTCTCCGACAAGCTGCACCCCCAGGAAAGGAAAGACTCAGAGCCCGGCAAGGAGATGTGGCTCTTGGGACAAGTTGGGGAGAAGCGACAAGCAAGCAAGCGGTGGCCGGGGGGTGGGATCATGACTGCAGCACCCCCAGTGCCAACTCCTGTGGAGCTTCCTAATGAATGATGCAGGTGGAAGGGAGCTGAATGCACAGGCACGTGCCTGGAGGATCCTGTGGCTGAGCACGGAGCCAGACCGGCTGATCATGATGGCAGAAAGAGAGGGTAGTCCTCGCCCCCCCGCCCCCCTCCCAGCTGCTCCACCAGCACTGACGGGACTTCCCCCCTGTGCTTTTCCGTGACAGTGGAGGGGCAGTGGCTGGACTGGGGGTCCTGGAGCCGCTGCTCCGTGTCGTGCTCCAACGGGACTCAGCAGCGCACCCGCAAGTGCAGTGTCGCGGCTCACGGCTGGGCGGAGTGTAAAGGGGCTCACGCCGACGCCAGGGAGTGCTACAACTCGGAATGCCCAGGTAAGGGGGCCCTGTGACGTCCCCTCCACGGGGTGGGGGAGCAGAAGAAGGCCAGTGGGCACAGGCAAGAGCCTGTAGACCAAAAGCTCCATGGAGGTGGGAATCCTCGGCACGCCGTCCTTGGCCAGGACGAGCCTTGGCATGAAGTGAGTGTGGCTCAGGGGCTTTCCAGCCCATCGTGGGAGGGGACAGGAAGCATCTTGATGGGTATCTGACTGCAGCAGAGGACGGCAGAGCCCGCGTGTTGCAATGGTTGTACTGGGATTTGGGCGAACGGGGTCCTGGTCCCCAGTTGGCCACAGATCTTTGGCCAGCCTCTAACTTTCAGGCCAAGCGACCTCACATGGTTGTGGCAAAGATCCATATGAGCCACCTGAGGCTCCCGGGAGGAGAGGAGGAGTGCCGTCAAAGAAATATGAGCTCCCAGTGTCTCCGGTGAAGCTGGTCTCTTGTCCTTCCAGAAATAGGAATGATGTCATTAGGACCCATCGGGACCTCTGGGCATTGAGCCGGGAGCCTCCCAGCCTGAGCCCTGAGCCCAAGGGAGCCTCCTGAGGGTTGCCTGTGTGTGGGGACCTCAGCACCCTTTTGAGGCAGGAAAGGGACCCAATGGGTGTGACATCAGCCAGCGCAGACAGAGGCCATGTGGCAGCTCTGCATCCAGGTCTTGTTCTTGGCCCAGCTGCCCAAGGTCAGAAGTAGTTGCAATATTTGTTTGTTTGTTTGTTTAAAAAAATGGATACCCTGCCGCACCCGATGAAAATCCGACGGGCCCCTAGTCAGCGCCTCCAACACCACAATGAAGCAATTTAGACCCCAGAAATGGCGACAGGCATCCGTGTTAACACAGCAGAAAGATGGTTCCTCCAGAGAAAGTAGCTGAGCTTGCACACCAAAGGCTGGGGGCCATCGCGTCTTCACCTGGTGGCGAACAGACATCAGAGGAGGCGCAGGGTGAGCTTTGCCAGGAAGACCTTCCTCCAAAGCGGCGCCACAACCTAAGAGGCCCCTTCCCAAACTGCTCCCCCGACATCTGCAGGCACGCCAGCCGCTCAGCGAAGTGCCAGCTGTGAGCCTTTCCACGTGCTTTTTGAAAAGGTTCTGGCTCCGGAGTCGTTCCTCTTTTAGCTTCTTGTAATCCACCACAGAATGTCTGTTCTGGGGCCGGCCACAAATGCCATGCATGAATGGCTGCTGCATCGGATCCGAGCTGCGCACCGCTTTCCAGCCCCGGGGCCTTTCCTTGGGTGTGCGGTGCAGATTCTTGGCCTCTGGATCCTGGTTCAACACTGCCAGAGACGCTCGGCTTGCTCCCAGCCAGGCCCCAGGCCTCGAGCAGGGCACCCTGCTCTGCTGGCCTGTCTGGAGTGACAGCCGCTCGCCATAAAGTCTCTGCAGTGATGTGGCGGCCTCGGAGGTGCCACTCACCCAGTGGCAGTGACTGATGGCCCCGCTCCCTCCTCTCCCCCGCCCAGCATCCATTTTCATTTGCTGGTTTTTGCAGAAGAGTGACAGCTGGGGCTGGAGGCCTGGAAAACCGGATGTGGCCAAGGCCGGCTGTTGGGGCGCGGAGCCCTTGGCTCGCTCGCTCTCTCTCTCTCTCTCTCTCTCTCTCTCTCACATGATCCGAAGCGGCTTTGCTTTTCTCCTTTTCCAGTTTGCAAAGCACTCTGAGCCGCTCTTCCTCACTCGGAATCCGCTTTGCAGTCCGCGGGTGTTCAGCTTGCTCCGGCAGGCATGTGGTCATCTGTGGGGCTTGAATGCAGCTCTCCCGGCTCTGATCCTGGGAGATGTTTCTTAGGTGTTTCTGGATCGGACCCCCCTGGGGGCAGACTTGCAGCTACTTTGGAAGCCCCCCTTCCCCGCAATCCCAATTCAGAATAGCAGCAACTGGAAAGGTCTGCTGTCATGGCTGGCTAGCCAAACCCAAGCCAAGTGGCAATGCTCATATGCAGTTGCCACCAGAACCCTCCCTGACATGCTGCCCTCCAGCATAACTGGTTGGGGATTATGCGAGCTGTAGTCCAACACACCTGAGGAACATGAGGAGAAGGCTTGGTCACCGCGTTGGACTAAGACAGGAGAGATTTGGGTTGAAATTCCCCTCAGGCATGAAGCTTGCTGGTTAGCCTCACTCCCCCCCCCCCCCGTCTCTTTCTTGCAGCTTAGCCCACATCACAGGGTTTGGGGCAGGATAAAATTTGGGGGTGGGGGAATGATTGCCTACACCTAGAGAGCCACCTGGGAAAGGGAGGACATGATGTCATGAACTGGTTCAGGACATGTGGGAGCTTCAGGATCTGAGCTATTCGCACGGCAGCCCCGTGTCCCCTTACTTCCGACCTGCAAAGGACCGCCTTCCCAGCTAGCCTCACCTGCTGACTGTCATTCGGCCATTCTGTCCAAAAGTCCCACCACGGGCAGCATGTGAGGTGCCTTTCCGGCTTCAGTTCCAGTGCAGATCCCTTCTGGGCACTCCTCCTGCCCCGGCCCTTCCCACTTCTACCACCCACCTTCCAGGCTCAGCAGCCCATGCCGCCTTCACAGCCCCCTCTTTCATTAGTCTGCTACGCCAGCCTTCTCCTCCCCACAGCCTTCCCCCAGGACCTGTGCCTCAGAACACCCTTCCTACAGCTGCCTGGGCCCTTAGGACGCTGCCTTCCAAGAATTCTGCCCAGAGTCCAGGCTGTGTGAGGCACCCATCCCAGCCAAACCGACCATTTCCCTTTCCCTCATGGAAGCCAGACAGCAACGCTTCTAGCAGGAGCTTTTCCATTTGGAACATTGGAGCATCCTTGGTGCCACAGCAGCTAAGCCGCTCAGCATGTCAGATGCACAATCCAGTCACCACTTCTCTGGCATCTTTGGTTGCCATCAGCCCAGGGGACTGGGGCCACCAGAAGGCTGATGACCGCAAGCCAAGGGGCCGGTCAACCTGGCCTGTCCATCGGCCGGCAAGGAGCAGCTGCAGGGCACTTGCTTCCCCTCCTTGCCAGGAAGAACTCTTAGCTCTGGCTGGCGGTTTTCCTGCTGGGATTGCAGAAGGACGAGGGAAGAACAGTGTGGCTCCATCCACTGGCCTAAGGACACCATTCCCGTCCCGCAAAGGCACCGCGAGGGGAGATCAGCCTGCCATTTAAATTCCCACTTGGAGCTTACTATCTTTTCTGGTCTGGAAGCTGATCTCCATTTCGCTTTCCTTGCATGTTTCATCAGTTTAGGTTTTAAGCCTGAGGGCACGACTTGTCACTCCCATTGATTGATGGGAGTTGTTTTGGGAGACAATGATTGAAAAGCAGAATAATAATGCAGTAAATAAACAAACAGGCAAACAGCAAGCTCTCAAACTCCCAAGATGCTGGAAATAACCTGCCCCAATCCTTTCCACTGCTGCCCTGACTTCAGTTTTCAGCCACCCTTCTCCTGCTTGCAGTGGCTCCGCCTTCCAGGAGAAAGGGCTCCACCAACTGCAAAGTCCATTTATCCTCAGGTGTTGCATGCCAGCCGTTGGATGGCCAGGTAGGAGCATTGCCATTGAAGATGGGGCGGGGAGTGCTTTGGTGTGCAACCGGCTTCCGCCATGCAGTGTCCTCCAGATCTTTTGGTCTGTAAGCACCATCCTTTAAGATTGATGTGAGCTGCACCCTGCCTTTCTGCCCAAACCTGGGGCTTAAGGCCGCTCACAGAACCAGCTGAAATGCATCAAAGCAATACGTTGCGATGCAATTGCTATTAAAAGTGGCACTGGGCCACCAGACCCGCTTACAGGTTAAGCCAGTTTTAAGCAAAGGAGCCTTTGAGGCAGCAAAGAGGGAGGGAAGGGGTTCCAGTGCCTGGGCCTTCTGTCCTTGCTGCTGGCGAGGCCAGCAGGGCCGGATGGGCCATGCAGCCCTCCCTCTTTGGAACATCTGGAAGCCCCCACTCCCAAAAGGCCGGCTTCTCTTGGCTGCTGCCCACCCTGGCTGCATCAGTCAAGGGCCATCTCTCTTGCTCCCTTTTGCAGGCGGCCCCAGAGAGGTTGTCCCTCTGTGTGCTGTATTCTGACAGGCTGAAATTCCACCAAGGTGGGTGGCTGGGTTGGGTCATGGGGCCCTCTCACAGGGCCAGCTGTGAAGACCTGCTTGTGCCTTTCCCCCAGTCGGCCTAAGCAGTCAGCAAAACCAAGTGGTAGAGCTTCTTCTAGGCTTTCATTCAAATAATAGAACAAACTGCCTGCTAGGAAGCTCACATGTTAAGCAGAAGGATCAAGCCCACTAGCCTTCTCCCCGATGGGCTGTCTCTCTTTGCATGAGTCTCACTTTGTTAGCCTCCACTGGAGGATGTTAAAACTCAGCGGCTCCTGCTCCAGCCTGGAATGGTACGGTCTAGAAAAGGGCCACTGGGACAGACTTGGGAAGAGCTAAAAGGAAGGGAGGCGAAACCAAGAAACTGCTTTGTAGGGGCTGGAGTAGCATTTTGCACTTTAAGGATTAGGAATGAATGGCTCCTGTGAGCCCAAGGTATCCTTCTATAAAGAGGCTGTCTGTTGGGTCTCTGAATGATTCCTTGTGCTGGCTTGGCCATCTTCCCAACACCCTTCACTGGATGTACACAAGCCCCTGCATCTCTCGGTTAAGTGTGGTTGGATCCTTCCTGTGAAGAGAGACTGCAGAATTGCCCCCTTTGTGCCTCACTGCGTAAGTCACTGGCGGAAGGCAAGACCAGAGCGCTCTGCCTCCAGGCGGCCAGGGCGGGGGGCCGGCAATTCCGGGGCAGTTGGACACTTTCTCTTGCAGAGCGTTGGCTATCTTTTCTCAGGGCACCTCCCGCAAACAAGGACTTGCACAGAAATGTAAAGTGTGGGTTGCACGACTCCAAAGAAGGGTCGCTCCTGCACATTCTTAAAAAAACCCTTTTCGGTGTGTCAGGGGCACAGCGAGCTTCAGAATAATTTTGCGTTCAGAAATGTGGGAGGGTTGGGCCAATGCGGGCTTCGGATGTGGGAAGCTCAGCATCGGATCAGGGCCAGTGGGCTCCGGTTCGGTTTCTTGTTGCTTGGAGTAGCGATCCTTGTTTGGTGGCTGCTTTGGGTGGCTGTGTTTGTGCAGGGGCAGAATTAAACCCTGTTCCTCACGCTGGGGGAGATCTGCAGATTCGGAGCCTTGAACGGAAAACACCCTGAGGAATGGAAATGAATCCCGTTTGTTACGGGCACCCTCGTGGTCGCAGCTTGCGAAGGGGAGAGGGGACAGTGTTGCTTAAATGAGATCTGAATTATTGATAAATGGGTTTAATCATCCGTGGAATATTTGATTAAAGTAATTATCAGCCTGCACAGTTGTACCCCGGTGCTAAAGAAGGGATTCTGCTGTCTCCCTGGCATTCTCTCCATCCTTCCGGCTAATAGGAATCTAGCGGTGGAGTGTGCGTGCACGCGTGCGCTGGCTGGGAAGATCGCCTGACTGCCCTCCCTTTCTCCTTCCTTGAACTGCAGCTGACAGCAAGTGGGGGCCCTGGAGCCACTGGAGCTTGTGCTCCAAGACTTGTGACACAGGCTGGCAACGACGCTTCCGTATGTGCCAGGGCACAGGCGTGCAAGGCTACCCGTGCGAGGGCAGCGGGGAGGAAGTCAAGACGTGCAACGAGAAGAAATGCCCAGGTACCTGTCCCTGCCCCAGCGGCTCTCCCTGTGGCTCAGCCCTCCTCCAGGCTGTTTCAAAACGAGTCGCCTGCTGGAGCGAGATGCATTTCAGCGCACACGGGGCCTGATCCGCCCCCCCCCCCGCCCCGAACAAGGCAGCTGCCTGTGTATTTGCGTCTTTGCACACTGGCTTTGTGCTTGCTTCATGCTCTTCATCTTTCCTTTCCCCTCCCCACCAAATTCAGTTCATTGGTTCTCTCGCAAATTACTTGCCCTCTTTCAGCTCAAGAGCCAAGTTCAAGTTCAGAGAAGTTTTGGGGAGGGGGGCATCCCCGCGCTGGGAGGGGCAAGAAGCAAAAGTGGGGCTGCGTTCCAAGAATCCCAGCCCAGCCCCAAGCTCTCTTCATTTGCAGCTTTTACTGTGGGTGACTAGGCCCAAGGGGAGGGAGCGGAGCGTGTGGGAGGCAGGAAAACAGCCAAGCATCAGCAGCCGGAGGTGGGGGGTGGCTGCCAGGAGAGCCGCAAAGGTCAGCTTGGAGTGCCGGGGGGCTGGTCTGGCACCCCTCTGCTAGCTCTGATCACTCACCCTGCAGATTAAACCTGGCCCCCCTGCCTGGGAGAGGGCCGAGCCCTGGAGAGAAGCGGGGGCTCCTCCTCCTTGCTGAAGAGAGGGACTCAGGCCGAGCGAAGTCGGCACAGGCAGGCAGCGTGACCTCCGGGTTAGCCGTCGGCTGCATTTCTCTGGCCCACAGAGCAGCCTTGCAAAGCGCTCTGTCTGCATCTGCACTTGGCCGGCTGGCCGGTCAGGTGCTCACACTGGTGCCTGTTCCTGGAAGGGCTCTGCTGCCCAAGTGCTCGCTCATTCGGCGATGCCGCAGGGCCACGGATGGGATTGGGCATGGCTAGCGGGGCGGTGGGACTGGGGTCCTCCTCTCCTCTTTGCTGGGCCTCTTTCTTTACGAAGGGCACCCAGCTGCCTGAAGAGGAAGCCTGCAAATGCAGCCGGCCCCCGTCTTTGGTGCAGGGGAACCTCGGCTGCGAGACACCCAGGCAGAAGTGGGGTGCTGCCCGTGTGCATTCTGGAGGGCTCGAGGGCTGGCCGACCCCTGTGGGCGCTCCACACGTGAGGCCACATGTGCCTGTGGGACCGCAGGCCGGCGTCCTGGGTGCCGAGCTGAGGGAATCCGACAAACCAATGAGCGTCCCTTGCAGGGCCCAAATGTAGCTCTCTGCTTAAAGCTACCCTGTTCGCCTGGCCAGGGGCCCTTCCCCTTCAGTGGGTCTCCAGCTCTTGGGCAGCCTCTGCTGAGGCTTAGTGGCCGGGAGCAAGAGCTGTTGGCCCAAACACACTGGCCTCCCTGCCCCTGCCCTGCCCACCTTGGCAGGCCACCCCGGAGCTCTCAGCTGAAGCGGGTCCTGCTTCCGGATCTGCACTTACACACGCGCCACCCCGCCCGGCTAGCCATGGCCCCCCTCACAGACCCACCTAGTCTCGCCCCTGCATGCCCCAGGTGCTCGCTGCACTCCCCTTGGGCTGCGCTGCGGGCCCACCCGCCTCTCCCGCTTCTCCTGCTGCAGCCTACCGCGAGATGTGCAAGGACGAGCATGCCACGCTGGTGGCTTGGAAGAAGGCGGCTGCCGGCGAGATGGTCTACAACAAGTGCCCATCCAATGCCACAGGTGGGCCGCTGTCCTGCTCTTTGCAGGCTCCGCGCGGGATCTGGGCCCCTGCAGTAGGGGGGGGGGAGAGCACAGAGGGCCCCGTGGGGGCTGCGCAGGGGCAGGAGTTTCCTGTGGAAAGTGGGAGACCCTTCCCCACCGCTGTGCCGGCAGTCCCACTCCAGTTTGCGCTGCTGGCACTTTAGGGCCCACAGGGGCCCCGCAACATCCCTCCTCTGCCCATCCTGGGCAACTGTGCCCTCACCAGCATTTATCTTAATTTTTAGAACAGTAGAATCTGATGGCACAGCTTCATTTTCACAGTTTCAAAACCTCTTTGCACCTCCCATTTAAAATGTGCAGCTTTGGGGCAAGACTCTTGCAACGGCTCCTCTTGGAACATCCCCTGGGCTCCCCCCCATCCCCGTGCCTGACATTTTGAACACGCTCGTGCATGGAGCAGCGCTGAAAGGGGCGCTGAAGGGGGCCGGCCACAGGCCACTGCGGCATCGCGCCATGTCCTCATTAAACACCTGGATGGGACCCACCCCCGAGTCGGGCCCTGTCCAGACAGCAGTGGCCCCCGGGCTGGGCCCGTGGGCCTCCCTGGTCACCATGCCGTGTGTTGCCTGCCTTCTCTCCTAGGGTCTGCCAGTCGCCGGTGCCTGCTCAACTCCCACGGGGTGGCCTACTGGGGCACCCCCAGCTTCGCTCGCTGCATTTCCCACGAGTACCGATACCTGCATCTTTCGGTAGGTGCCCCAAGGAGACTGCCCCCCCAGGTGGCCCCAATTCGGTGCTTTCCCCATTTCCTTAGAAAGAGCTGCGGACAAGGGGAGGCAGTGTAACGGCCAACCCTGACGCACAGGGGGTTCTTGTGGCTGCAGCACCCAGCTCTGTGGATCCATGTTGCCAAATCCATTCACACAGCCTGCGTTTGCACCAGCGAGAAGGCCCTGTGAAAGCCGTGGGGTCTGCACTGCTCATCTGATGCCAGGCCACCCCAAATACCTTGCCTTCCAGCAAGAAAGCCAGCGTAGCGTCGTGGCGAGCGCCCTGAACTGGGACTCGGGAGATCCGGGTTCGAGCTCACCGCGTGGCTTTGGCCCAGCCACTGACTCCCAGCCTAACTACCTCTCCGGGTTGTTGTGAGCATAAGACTGAGAGGAGGAAGGTTATGTAAGCCACCTTGAGTATGTTGGATGAAAAAAAGGTGGACTATAAATGTAAGGAAATAAACACGGGAAAAGAGGAGAACCTGGTAAACCAACTTGGGTTTCTTGCAGGAGCAATAAAAGCAAGGGATACATGCAATAAGCTCAGAGGGAACAGGAAAGTCTGAGGGGAAGACGGTGATGGGATCTCCTGGCATGGGAATGGTTTCGAGCCATCAACTCATGGCTCCCAGTGTGGATCATGGAGCACCACTTGGAGAAAGTTCTGTGGGGTTCTGCAGGGTCCAGCACTCCTCAGCTCCTCAGCCCCCAGGCCAGCCTGTGTGCTGCGCCAGTCTGTGGTCCCCTCGAGCAGGGTGCTGTTGCAGGAGCCCTCCCAGACTTGGGACAGAGCTCCTTTGTCCTGCCCTGCCTCACAGGGCCCTTTCTGAGGGGAGATGCTGACCTGGCCTGCAGAGCAGAAAACTTGAATGCAGAGTTTTGATGGACACTTGCCAGAAGCCTTTCGCTTCCTGTCTCCCGTTGTAACCTTCTGGGCACAATGCTTTTCTGCTGGTGAGCTTCCCCTTGCCCCATTTCACTCTCTCTCTCTCTCTCTCTCTCTCTCTCTCTCTCTCTCTCTCTCTCTCTCTCTCTGTCCCCAACTGAAGCTCCGTGAGCACCTTGCGAAGGGCCAGCGCATGCTGGCAGGTGAGGGCATGTCGCAGGTGGTCCGTGGTCTGCTGGAGCTTGTGGCACGCAAGACGTACTACAGCGGAGACCTGCTTTTCTCCGTGGAGATCCTGCGCAACGTCACGGACACTTACAAGAGAGCTACCTACATCCCTTCTTCGGATGATGTGCAGGTAGCGTTGCTGTGCGGGAAAAGAGGGACTTGCAGGGCTCATGTCGGGGATGGAAAATTTCATTTTTTCTTACGCAACGGCCCGCAGTGCTCTGTGGTTTGCCCACAGTGTACAGGGCCAAACTGGAAGGGGCTTGTTTCCATTTCACTGGGAGTGCTGAATCTTCTTCATCTGGAGGGCTGAACTCCATTAGAGGGGATGTGGCTAGATCAGAACCTTGGGGGCTGGAAGGGGACCTTTGATCTGAGCTTCCGCATGCCTGCCTTACAATACTATACAGGAAGTTCCCTACATATGAACCTTCCAGTTGCAAACTTTCAAAGATGCAAATTGTGAAGATTTGCATACCCAAGCACATCAGTTCTTTTTTCTTTTTAACTGTTAATTCTCCCCCCTCCCCTAAATGAAATCAAGCCACCTCTCTGAGAGAATTGGCTGCCTTTGCCCACTCAGAAAAATGTTCTGCGTTTCTTGTGAAGATCGGAGAGTCTGGAGCGGTTTCTCCCTTTTGTGAAATGAGTTGGAGGCTGCTGTTTCTCCATGCAAAGCGAGTGGGCCCGGCTTAGTGGCACCAGTGCCGGCTTCGTTGTCTAAGTGGCTTTGCGGCCTCCAGAAACTCACTTCCAAACGGCGGCGGTCAAAGAAGGCGCCTTTCCACGCAGCTCCCAAATGGTCAAGACACGGGAAGCGAGGGGAGGATGTGGGTAGGAGAGAGGTCGCACCCACCCGCCCCAGATTATTCTGATCGTTCACACTCGATTCTTAAAGCCAAACTGCAAAGCTCTGGCTACTTAACAGTGTGTGTGTGGTGGGTGTGCATGGGTGCAAGTATGAATTTGGGCAACTTCAAATATCGTTTGTCATCGAAGTAGCAGGGCTGACTCTTCCGAGGAATGCTATGCGATGGTCCAAGGCTCCGCAGAAGGGCCACTGCTGTTTGTTCCCAAGCTTTGCGACCTTCGCTCTGTTAGTTGGGTACCTTGGCTAACTTGGTTGAACTTATGAACAAATTGGACTTACGAACGTGCTCTCGGAACAGAACCCACTCATATGCCTTGAACATGGTCAAAGGCGTTCTAGGCAAAAGCCCAATTCTACCTAGAGATGTCTTGGAAAACCACAGTGGGCTCGAGTGATTCTGAATGGACTCACGTGAGTTTCCAGGAATCGGGGCCACGGACTTGCCAGCAGGCCACCTTTCTCCATGTCATGCAGATTCTGCAGTCTTGTCGGCTTTGATCCCATATTCTAAAGCAGGGTCCTCAAACTAAGGCCTGCGGGCTGGATCCGGCCCGCCATGCCCATTAACCGGCCCGCCCCACAGGTTTTGCACTTGCTGGGCAGCATGTGGGCGTGTGTGGGCATGTGGTTTGCTCACAAGGAGGTCATTTTGGACTTAATTGGAGAAAATAATCTCGCGAGCAAGCCAGTGCCTTGCCCCGCGCGCACCCCTGTCCCCACCTTGCCTCGCATGCATGCGCATGCGCACGCCCTGCCGCCTCACCGGCCCGTGCCCCCCTGCCTGCACCGCCTTGGCAGCCCACACCCACCACTGGCACCTGTCAACTGGCCCCCTTTTGAAAAAGTTTGAGGACCCCTGGGCTAAAGCATGAAACGTGCATTTGGGGCTGCAGGATTTGCATGTTCTCGGGAATTTGTGAACTTTCTTAGCAATAGTTTTGTGAAAAGTGCAGTTCTATTAATAAGGGGATGATGGAATGAAAGCTACGGGGCAATTTGCAAAACGTGGATGGAATGAATTTTCCCAAGTCTGTACATTCCTCATACTACCACCAGAAAAGCCAGTTTAGTGAATTGCATAAATTAGGCACTACAGTTGTGCTTCTTTTGCCTTTCCCTTAGGAGGGACGGGTGCTACACATGGTGGAAAAGTGTCACTCCAATGGGAGAGAATCCTGCTCGGCTGCTCCCAGAGGCTCGAGATTTTAGGCTCTGCATGCTAAGGACTAGAAACATGCTTTAAAAATAAAAAGTCCTCTTCCTGCCCCCTTCTCCTAAAAGCTGAATTCTGAGAAAGGTTGTCAATGCAATTCAAGGCAAAAGGGAAGTGTTTCTGTAGAGGAAAGTGTTAATAAGCCCATAAAGGCCCAGTGATGATGGAACAGTCTGTTCTGCAATCCAAGCGAGTCTAGTGGATTAAATTCACTTCAGATATGTGTAAGTAGACATGTGAAAGGGGAGCTTTTATTTCAGCATGCCGGAAAAAGCATTAAATATAACCCAAAGCAAAAATGAATAAGAATGTTTTAATGGTTTTGCCTTAGCAGAGCTGTAAATTGGGGGCACATTTTTAATACATTGTTTGTTGCAACAGTTCAAAAATGTTTACAGATTTTAGGAGTGTTTTAAACATTAAGAATGTTTTGCAATGACTTTTCAATTACAGTCCCTGAGGAGGCAAAGTTCTTTTCAAAGCACACTGGGCATAATAAAAGTTTTTCCAGGCATCTGGGAATATTTTCTCTTCTGTTCTGTGACAGTGCAACTCACTAACTGGAAAACACTGGAGTTTTTACAGAAACTCCTGGTACAAGAGGGGCCTTGAGAAGAAAACAAGCCAAAACATTTTTAATGACAGGCAACATTTCTCAAGGGGGATCCTGCACATTCCTAATGCTGAGTTGGATGAATGTGCATGTCTTCATAGAAGCTGCGACAAAGGGTGGGCAACTGATGGTGCTTCAGAGGCCATCTTTGCTCTGCAGAATCCCCTCCCTGCAGGGAAGTCGGGGAAAAAGCCTGAAATGGACTTTGGGTGCTACGGAGGAGCTCTAGAGCCCCAAAAGGCTCAGACTGAACTTGTAATGCCACAGGTTCCTCTGGTCAAACATCCAGACTAGTTTCTTTGAAGGCAGGACGCGCTCCAATGGAGCAAAGCTCAGGGAACCCAGGCTCCATTTGGATGCCAGGAAGCATTTCCTGACAGTTAGGACCCCGAGGGCGTGGAATGGGCTCCCACGGGAGGTGGCTGAGGCCCCACTGGTGAGGGTGTTCAAGGATAGGCTGGACATGCGCATGGTGGGCATGTCGTGAGCGGAGCCGGCTGGAGCCGAGGGTCAGACTAGGTGGCCCGGGAGGCTCCTTTTGACTCGCTCTGTTTCTATGTTTCTCCACCAGCCGTGGATGCAGAGGTGCAGTGAGGGCCTGAGGCAGTCTCCCCAACCCCGACACAGTGGGGGCTTTCCCAGCACCTGCCCCTGCACCTCAACCTCTTCTCTTCCCCCACAGCGGTTCTTCCAAGTCGTCAGCTACATGGTGGATGCCGAGAACAAGGACAAGTGGGAGGATGCCCAGCAGGTGGGTTGGCGGGCACTGTCTGTGGGGCTGGGTGGTGGAGAGCCAGCCAACGTCAGTGCTTGCTCCATTCCCTTCTCGTGCTGCTCAGGTCTTGCCTGGCTCCGTCCTCCTCATGAAGGTGGTCGAGGATTTCATCCACCTGGTGGGGGAAGCTCTCAAGGCCTTCCAGACATCCCTTATTGTCACGGACAACTTGGGTGAGTGGTCAGAGAGCGGGTGGGGGGTGGGCCTTTGCCAGGCGGGTGGCGGGCTGGGAAGGAGATGCCCAGGCAGGAGCACGGGCAGTTGTATGCCAAGGCCACGTCCGGAGGGAGTATGTTTCCCATCCCTCCCACCTGGGTGAGAACACAGGACTCAGACTGGAGTGCAACAGGCGGGAGGTATTTCTGCCATGACGCTCAGGACGCGGCTCCATCGGCACATTTCTGCCTCCTTCCCATCCAGGAACTTCATGCTGCCTGCCCACCCCACATGCTGCTGTTAGGAGCCCCGATTGCAGGAGACGGCCTTTATGATTTCCCCTGCAAGCTTACTTTTTAATATTTTGAGTTCTTTCCCTTTTATACCTGGAAAGCTTCCCATGCTTTATCTAGTGTGCACTCATTAAAGTCTTACCAAATGCACACCCAAAGGACAGTCCTGCACCCGCCCCAGCTTGCAGAGGGCCATGATGTACCTGCCTGCCGTGTAGCCATGAAAGGCAAAGAGCCCATCCGAAGAAAGAGCTGGCAACCCAATTCTAACACAGACATTTAAGAGCCAGGCACCCAAAGCCCTGAGCCTGGACTCTCCCACATTTGGATGTTTAGTTTTTATTTTTTTCTCCATGCCATTCATGAAGAAATCCGTGGCCTGGGGGAGGTATTTCTCATCAAAGTGCCTGGCTATCCCTGGCAGCAGTGGCTTGGTCCCTCAGCGTATCGTCCTGCGCTTCATGGCGTCAGCCTAGAAATCGCTCATGTTGAGCGAGGAGTCCAAGGGGGCTCGGTCCACTCATATGCGCCCTCCACTTCCTCCTTCTCTCCCCCACCCTTGGCAGTGATCAGCATCCAGAGAGAGCCAGTTTCCGCTGTCTCCAGTGACATCAACTTCCCCATGAAAGGCCGGCGGGGCATGAAGGACTGGGCCCGCCACTCCGAAGACAAGATCTTCATTCCGAAGGAAGTGCTCAGCCTTGCCTCTTCTGGTGTGTGGGCTGCACTCGCTGGGCTGGCTGCTTGGGGGGTAGGCTGGAGGAAGGAGCCCAGTGCACGGCAGTGAGAGCATCCATGGCCTGGTGCGTTTGCGTTTGGAGAAGAACAGGAGGCAAGCGCCCGGCCTGGGAGCGCCTGATGCTGTCGCTTTGTGGAGCCGAGCAGGAGCGGACACGATCGGGGCTGAACGAGAGTGGCTCCGTGGGAGGCGCACCCAAGCGGAGCCAGGCCCTCTGAGGGAGCGCAGGGCAGATGAGCGTAGCAGGAAAATGGTCTGCCTAAGAAAAGAAAGGAGAGGAGCAGGAAAGGGGAAGCAGCTGCCCTGACATGGTTTCCAAAACTCTTCTTATTTTAGGCATTCATAAGATCTGGCCTGGAGTTTTCAGGTTCCCCTTCTATTTCAGAACTCAAGCCCATTTTTCCCGAATCCCACATCAAAATGTGAGGTTAAGGAAATTGATTTGTTTGCTTGGAAGGCATTTTGTATTGAGCGCTGACCTGTGTGTGCACACAGGCATGCAACTGATTGTGCGAGCAGTGTGAGCTGTGACGTTTGCACTCTCAGACCCTATATGCATGATGCAGTTGGGGGAATGTGGATGGGCAATGGGCCGCACTCATGGTTTGAAGACGTTTGCTCTCGTCTTGCATATGCATCAAAACAGGTGCCTCCTGGCTGGCTTCTTCGGCTGATCCGGTTGCTTTTAGAAACATAGACACATAGAAACAGAACGAGTCAGAAGGGGCCTCCCGGGCCATCTAGTCTGACCCCGGCTCCAGCCAGCTCCGCTCATGACATGCCTACCATGTGCATGTCATGGTGCACCATCCCATACTGAGGACTTGTCCTGTTACTGTGGAGCGAAGAGTTTTCCCTCCATGCTGTATTCGGTCACTCTCCTGATTCTTTGTTAAGGAAGTGGGTGGCTTATGCATGCCGGCCATTGCCAGTGAAGCAAGCTTCCGCCCCTTAGGATTCCTCCCACGGGACTGGTTTGGATAGTCAAATTTGCTTTGGCCCCCACACACAGCCCCTTGGCTCCCACGTTGCTCCTTCTTCACACAAGCCGCCAAATGAGCCAGGTTAACCAGAGCTCCCCATGACGTGTGGAGGGAGGCTCATGAGACACTGCTCACCTCACCTGGCTGGTGGAGATGAGGCCTGGGAACCAAACCATGCACTGGCATCTTCCCCAGCTACCCTCCGAGAAGAGACACCGTGCTGGCCAGAGCGGCTGGGTCCATGCGCTGAGCACTGCCATAACCAGGGCTGTTCTTTCCTCAGAAACAGATGACTCGTCCTATTTTGTCATTGGCGCCATCTTGTATCGCACGTTGGGACTCATCCTGCCTCCTCCTAGGTGAGTGACTGTGGCCGCGGAGAAAAGGGCCAGCAATAGCCGTGGGCCACGATGGCCCTCCAGTGCCTCCAGGATCAGGGGCCGTGTGCGGAGAATTGCAGAGGGAAGGACACTGTCATCCTGCTTGGGGCGCCTCCCTGGGGTGTCTGTTGGGCCAAGCGGGAACAGCTTTGCTCCGATCCAGCACGGAGCATCCCGTGTCCTTACATGATGGCACATGGAAGAAATGTATGCGAGAGTCGGCACACTAAATATGCTCAGGCTGTTATCGGAGCAAATGCACGAGAGTGCCTCTGGGCGTCTTTGCATTCTACGTGCATCCATGGACGGTAAAACAGGCAGGTTCTGCACTGTGAGCGAGGGTGATGGGCAAGTGCAAGCGCACACGCTGCGCCTGGGCATCTGAGTCCGGACCCGAGAGCCACGATCCGGTGCCACTGCCCAGCCTCAGAGGCTTTTGGACCTAAGGCGTGCTGAGGCCTCAGGGCTGTTTGCAAGCGCAGAGGGGGCCCTGGCCCTGCACTCTTAATCCCTGTGAGTGGCAGTAGAACACAGACCCTGACTGGCCGGGTTTGGAGCAGATCCTGAGACAAGGCCTTCCCCTCTCGCCTGGGCAACGGGGTCTGCTGTGCAGCGTGAGGCTTTCCAGTTGCACATTTGGAGACCCTGACCTGAGGAGTGCTCTTCACACCTCGAGCTGTGTGTTAACATCTGTGCCATCAGGCAAAACATGAGCGAAGGGTGATGCTTCCCTTTTGTGTATGTACACAGCCGTGTAATTTCCCTGACTTGTTTCTGTCTCTATCCTTTTCTAGTGCAGCAAAATTTGTAGAATGAACACAACAAGCTTCCCAGTACATAAGGGAAAGGCCAATGTGAAAGCCCCACAAATAGGCTAACAGGTGCAGGACCTCAAGCCACCCAGCCATCAAGAGTGCTCAGGTTGCAGCCCAGCTCCTCCTGCTCGGAAATAAACCCTGCTGCAGCCAAGCATAGGACTGCATGGCTGGAGCGTTCCTGGAAGACGCTTAGCCTTCGACTAGGGAGACGCTCCTGGGCAGACGTTCTTCTGGGGCAGTCCCCGAGGGGCTTCTGTTCATGTCTTTCCGTGCACCTTCCGGCAGCATGCCATGGCACCCAGCGCTGGCGGCTCCCACGGTCTGCCTTGCACCCTGCAGCCGGCATTACTGGGGAAGTCGGTGAGGTCGATGCAAAGGTCCAGTGGCTTCCCTCCACCCCTTCACGAATCGTTCGGCAGTGGACCCCTGTGCCACGGTTGTGCAGGGGAGCCACGCACTTTCCTGTCCCTCCACAGGAGTCCCCTGGCTGTCATGTCCAAGGTTCTCACGGTGACAGTGAAGCCACCAACCAAGGCTGTGGAACCCTTGATTATAGTGGAGTTGTCCCACATCATCAATGTAAGTGCACAAAGGGCCCCCCATTAGTGAAGGCCGGGTGTTAAATGGGGGGAGACAGTTGTGTTCCAATCTCTCGGGTTTGCTTGAGAACGCCTTATATGCAAACCCCGTCTGGGTCTCTTTTCCCCGCCCCTGATCTGCTGATATTCTCCTGCTGCAAAATGACCAGGTTGAGACCATGGAACAGGGTAGCAGGAATGGAGCAAAGGCTGGTCTGGGCGCAGAGGGGGACCTTTGCACCAAGGGAAGACCTGGCAGAGCTTTCCCCAGCTGCACGTGTTGCTCGGGTGTGCTGAACTGCAATTCCCATGATTCCAAGACAACCACCTAGGCACATGGAAATTGCAGTCCAGCATATCAGGAGGCATCGGGCTGATTTAACATACGTAGCCCCAGGCGATGCTTTCCCAAAACTGGTCTGTGCAAATCTCTGTCAGCCCAGGTTTTGAAATGCGGATCTTGCTTGAATCCCAAGAGAGTTTTATGAATTTATTTATGAATTTGCATAAAACCATGCCAGTTGGAAGGGGGGTGCTTTTTTCCTCTTCCCGTTTGTTTACTTTGTGGAAAGGGGGTTAGCGTGTGGTCTAAGTGATGAAAACAAGCACAGACACCATGGAACAAGAACCGCTGTAAGAAAAGCTGCACAAAAAGAAAAAGAGCAGAATGGACTGATCGTTGTTTTCATCACAATTGAAAGGGTTTGCTTTTAAATCAAAGGGCATGTTTCCTATTTACTTTGCAAATACCCTGCACTGACAGAAAGCCAAACAAGTGAGTCTTAAATCAAATCAAGCCAGAACTTCCCCGGAAGCAGAGAGGACAAAACTGAGGCTGTCCTATTTCGGGCACATCATGAGAAGGCAAGACTCACTGGAGAAGACAATCATGTCAGGGAAAGTCAAAGGGAAGTTGGAGGGGAAGGCCAGCTATGAGATGGATCAAGTTCCATCGAAGAAGCTGCACCTTTGGCTTTGCAAGAATTGAGCAGGGCTGTCAAGGGCTGGTCATGTTGGAGGCACACATTCATAGGCTACCTAAAGGAGAGCCTGCGACCATATATGCCCTCCCGCCCCCTATGATCTGCAGCTGATGCCCTCCTCCGGGAGCCCTCTGTGAGAGACATAAGGAGGGTGAGCACCCGGAGGAGGGCTTTCTCTGCAGTGGCGCCCCGCCTATGGAATGCGCTCCCCAGAGAGGCTTGCCTGGCGCCGTCATTATTTGCTTTTCGGCGTCAGGCGAAGAACTTTTTATTTAAGAGCTATTTTAATTGTTAATTTATTAATTTATTCTTGTTATATTTATAAATTTGTATTTTTATAGTTGACTTTGAGATGGGCCAGTTTTTAAATAGTGTATCATTTTCAATTGTAATCGTATTTATTTATTGTTGTTAGCCTCCCCGAGGCTTTTTTGCGAGGGGGCGGCATACAAATGTGTAAAATAAATAAATAAATAAAATAGGGTTGCCTTAAGTTGGAGATGATTTAACTTTTGCCTAGCACAATTTAGGAAGGTGCAAGAATTCTCCCTGGATAAAGAGGAAAGATTAGAATTACCATTTATTATGTAGCACATTTTTATTCCACCCTGCAGCAATGCTCTAAGTGTGGATGCCAGTAAACTTTAAATAATATACCCTGGATATATGGGTATCTGTTGGCGACATACAGGTATGTGAGGGGCTGTCACATGGAGATGGGGAGAGGCCTGTTCTCCCCTGCAGAGGAAGGCAGGGACGCGCTCCAATGGAGCAAAGCTCAGGGAGCCAAGGTTCATTTGGATGCCAGGAAGCACTTCCTGACAGTAGGACCCCGAGGGCGTGGAATGGGCTTCCACGAGAGGTCGTTGAGGCCCCATCAGTGGGGGTGTTCAAAGACAGGCTGGACATGCACATGGTGGGCATGTCATGAGCGGAGCCAGCTAGAGCCGGGGGTCAGACTAGATGGCCCGGGAAGCACCTTCTGACTTGTTCTGTTTCTATGTATCTCTGCAAGCTATGCAGCTTTTCCTTTTTGTGCAGGAAACTAAACTTCTCCGAAGTAGGAAATGAATTTTTTTTTAAAAAGTCATTGGGCCTCCTGAACCCCCTGAACCCAAGTAATGGCTCTTCTTCTCTGCCTCTCCTCCAGGGCACCTCTCACCCACAGTGTGTCACGTGGGAGTACACCAAAGTGTGAGTACCTTTTGCCTTGTAACACTGTAGTCTATGGAAGGGCATAAAAACAGGTGGTGGGCACAGGCACCCGGCCGATGGGGTGGGGGAGGTTCTGAGTACATGTGAATAGAACTGAGGTGGGACAAGTGGGTGGATCATCGAAATGGGTCCTTCCAGTCTTTCAAGCTACAGATTTCAAGGAAATCTTGCACCGGTTCAAACGAGTTCATATCTCTACGAATCTGACCTGCAGTGAGGTAGCTTTTTCCAAGTCACTTGGATTCAGTTGATTTGCAAGCTGTTTTTGTTTGTTTGTTTTGCTTTAATTCTTCATAATTTAATGCAAACTTAATCAGGCAAGTGCAATGATATGCATTTTCAAGGATCAGTGGGTTTCTGAGAATTTGCACAACTGTAAGCAGACAAGGGAACAAAAGCCACCTGACACTTCATGAAGTGCAGCTGAAATGCCTTTTGCACTGTCTGCCCACCCCTCCTCCAAGCTCTCAGTTTTAGTCTTGCCTGCGGGGCTTCACTGTCCAGTCCTGCCCCCATCCTGGGGATTGGAAAGCCCCTCAGGCCGGAAGGGGAGCACCTAGCAGAGAAGCTTTATGGGAACTGGAAGGTGGTGGGCACACTGACCCCAAGCACAGAACTGCTGCTCAAGGAAGCCAGAAGTGGCCGGTGGCGTTCCTCCAATTTAGACAGCATCTTGTGCTCAGACAGGCCTGGTGGGGGCTCTAGCCAGTGCCTGGAGCACTTGTTCAGCTCAGACTTCCAGCGTGGCTTTTCTGTGACTGTTGCTGATAGAAATGCTTCTTCCGAAGCCTTCTTCCAGGTGTTCGATTGGAACTGGTGTTGCATTTTTGGGATTGGTTATGTGGCTCTTGAGTGGAGAAAGATGGGTGAATGGGAGATTCTTTGTATTGTGGTACTGGTGTGTGTGTGTGTGTGTGTGTGTGAGTGAGAGGGGGGGAGAGAGAGAGGGAGAGAGAGAGAGAGAGAGAAAGGATACTGTGACGAAGTTTCGTTTTCTGCATGAAACAGCTCCTTTTGGCTCTCTACTGCTCCTCTGAAGGCATTTCCGGCTGTAAAGCTGCACTTTCTTCTCTTCAGATCTCATAGTAAATGCTGCTGTCTGGCATTGGCATTTGATTCTGGATGAGGTCTTTCTGGGTTGCCAAGACCCAGCTAGCTGGTGCATCTCTGTCCGTGTTTGTCCGGATGGGTCTTGTGGGCTCGCTGGAAGGTTGCCCCAGGGTGGGGAACATCTGCACACTGGCTGCTTGGGGAGTGTGGAACGGCTGCTGGGCGGCTGCCTTGGCCGAGGTGGAAGGCGTGTGCCTGCCGCTGCCGGCAGGGAGTCGTTTAGGGATTCTGTCGGTGTGCATCCTTCGTGCGGCCTGTAGGACTGCCTGGTGGGCCCATCTTGGAGATGGTGTCTCTGCGCCATCCTCTGCTGATTTATGGTCTTCCCAGGGTGACCTTGGTCAAATTGCAGCCTCGTCTCTGAAACAGGAATGGCACAATCTTTCATCCCAAAGAGTTGTACTTTGATGGAATTACTTGAAATCCTACCTACTCTGAATGATGAAATGGCTTAGAGGAGGAAGGGCGCCTAAGCGAGTGTGTATATCTTGATGAATTAATCGACCTGCTGACTTGTAGAGACTTGGGTTCATGTGGCACAGAACGTTTTGCGTTTTGCGCATTTGCACCTTATGCACTCACACACACAGATGAGACTCACCTCACGGATCTTTCTGTAGGATGCATATTCCCTTCGCTCTGATCCATGCTGTTCTTGTGCACGTGGAGCAGCGCTTCCCCCGTTCCGTGCCCTTCTCTCTTCGACGCTGGTGCTTTTTGAAATGTGATCTCTCCAGGGCTACAGGGTCCGGGTCTTGGCAAGGACCGCAGCCCTGGCCTGGGTCCCACGGAGCTCCCCGGCCTGGCAGGAGAGCTGTCCGATCTGCCAGTGCTGAAGCCCCTTCCTTCCGGCCGGCATCGCACTGCAGGAGCAGGGCTCATTGTGCATGGAAAGGGCATGCAAGAATACCTCTTCTCAGCCTCCACCTGCCCCGCCGAGAGGCTCCCTGAATGAGGCCACCGTGCGTTCACTCGGTTAATAATGGCTATTGATTACGGGTGCCTCCTGCCTGCCAGATGGAATTCGTTAGCAATGGGCCAGGAGGGAGGAGAGAGTAGAGGATAGAACAGGGCAGATGCCCTCGAGAGAGAGAGCGAGAGAGAGCGCGAAGCTGGCGCCCATGCTGCTCCTCGGACCTGTCTCGCGGGAGCCCTTGGACATTCACGTGGAGGAACGTGCAACTCAGGGGCCTGGCCGGGCATTCACCCTGCTGCACCCATGGCCAGAGAGGTGAGCATTTGAGGTCAGGCAGGGGCCTGGAGACACAGCATTGTGTGACTGTCTCCATAAAGAGGACGGCGTGTGCAGCCCGGTGCCTGAATAATGCAGCCCGGCTCGTTTCCTCCCCCTCCCCCCTTCCTGCACACATTCTTTCTTTATTTCTTTTCGCTTTTTATCCCACCCCATTAGCCACGAGGGTCCCTGTCATGCTGCTTGCGTTGCCTGTTTCCTGCCTCATTTCCAACAGGGCAGAGAGTCTCAACCCGTTATGCCGTCTGGCTCAGCAGTGTGCACTCCAGCCATCCCCAACTGATTGACCTGCAGAAGCATTGGAGTACAAGTTCCATCATCCCTCATGGGGGATGATGGGAACTGTGATCCACATGGAAGGCACCAGGTTGAGGAAGGCAGGCCCGTTCTGCTGGGTGGGTGAGCTTCCATTGCTTCACAAAGGAGCCGAGTCTTTGGAGCTCTACCTGGACATGCTAAGAACCTTCCCCTGCTTGTCTACCAAGCTACGGATTTCTTGCATAAAATCTATTCCCGGAACCTTCCCCCCTGGCTATTAGAATTGCATGGGAATGCTGCCCTTGCTCAGAAAACATGCAAGTGCTTTTGGAAGCACTGAGCCAGTGCATCTGCCAGACACAACTGCCCACAGATCGGCAAATTTGCTCCCGTCCATCTCGTTCCGGATTTCTGCTGTGATCTGTGCAGGCTTCCTAAGTTGGGCAAATTTCTTCAGGAGACTGAATCAACCCCACACAAGTCTATGGAGGAAATTGCGCAAATTTCAGGAGATCTGCAGAAATCCCCCTGTGATTGCTGCCCAATTTGTGCAGGTTTCTCATTCGCCCAAAGCAATGAGAAGGCATCTGCAGCCTCCCAGCTCTCTTGAACATTACTTGTTGGCATCCTCACTAGTTATAGTTGCAAAGGAGAAATGTGGGGGCTGGGAGGGGGGATACTTTTCTCTAGAAATGCATGAAATCCTTTATTCATCTTGGCTTGGAAAGAATCGAGGCATCTTTAAAAACAAGCAAGCAATGGGAATAATCCAGCTCACTTCTGGCCAATCCAACTTCACTAGCACCATGCCCATGAGCCCACAGTACCTTCTGTTCCACCTATGCTCATCCCCAAATGTCACCCTCTCTTTCCCATTAAATACTTACTTCGTCCTTGTTACTAAGTGCCCCTACTTGTCCATCACTATTCGGCAAAAACTGTTTGTTGTCTTCCCTTTACTAATAATAAGCAATGGGGTTTTCCATGAATCCCTTCCTTTCTCCAAGTCTGTTCCATTCTAGCTCCATGAAGATGTTGTCGGTTATTTCAGGGATACATCTTTTTGTCTGCTCTTTCCACATCTCATGCATTCTAATGCAACCAGCTGTTGATTAAAGCACATTTTATGCATTTTTGAGAATTGCACATTTTTCTTCGTGTACTTTTGAAATGTGCACATTTTTTGAATGTAGTTTTCCTGTTGCACAAAATGCCTTGAAGATCTGGAAATGTAGGGACTTCTAGATTCAAATTGTTTTGTTTGTTTATTTATTTATTTATTTTCCGATTTATATCCTGCCTTTTTCCTACAAAGGGCTCAAGGCAGCCTACATCTCCTCCTCCATCTTATCCCCACAACAACGACCCTGTGAGGTAGGCTGGGCTGAGAGTCTGCAACTGGCCCAGAGTCACCCAGCTGGCTCCATGGCCGAGCGGGGACTCGAACCCGGGGCGCCTGAGCCCCAGTCCCATGCTCTTCGCCACAACACCACTCTGGCACACTGTTTCCACTCCATTTCTGGCTGGTGCCCGACAGAGAAATCTACCGAATCTCATTCATCCCTATTAATAAAAGGGCCCCTCTTACAAGTAACTAGTAGGCTAGTAAAGACTAGATAAGTGGCAGGCTGGCCAAGGGGAAACAGTGTTCTGCTTCTCTTTGGCTAGTTCACTGCTGGCCGTAGAGCAGGGGTCCTCAAACTAGGGCCCGCGGACAGATCCGGCCCGCCATGCCCATTTATCCAGCCTGCGCTGCTGCCCGCTGCCTGCTGCCCACACGCGCGCTCGCCTCACCGCGTGGGCGCGCGGGAGGTGGTGGCTTGCTTGCTCAGAGATGGTTTTGGACTCGCTGGAAGATCTCCGAGCAAGCGAGCCGCCGCCCCGCATGCCCAACGCCGCCTCGCGCGCACCCAAAGTCGCCTCACTGGCCCGTGTGCCCAGCCCTCGCTGGTCACCGCCGCCTTTCAACTGGCCCCCTATTGAAACAGTTTGAGGACCGCAGCCGTAGAGGAGGGGAGCTCACATCTTCACAGCCACTCTTTCGTCCTTTTCAAAATGGCTAAACTAGACACGCTGGATAGAAGCAACCATGTCATGGACTTGATTGACTGCTTCTCAGAGTGGTGGGCAGTGAGCTGTGGGACATAAGTAGGTGGGAGCTGTGGAAGACATAAATATGTCCTGCCGCTTTTCTGAATGAGAGCCATTTCTCTTTTATATTAGCACAGGATCCTTACCTTACATATTAGTTCTCATGGAGAGAGAGATTATTTATCCATGCGCTGAGCAGGTGTCTAGTTTCTACACTGTGGGTTTGCTGCTGGCCTTCTTCTGCAAAAGAACCCTCATATTGCTGTCTCTGGCTTCCTTTGTTGCTTTCAGTCACGCTGCATCAGCACGATTGCGAGTTTCCAAGGAACTGGTTGCATGTTCTCTCGGCACTGAGGTCGTCTTCTACAAAGGCTGGATTTGCAGCAGGAACTCTTTAAAACGCCTTTGATTTCGACCAGTGTTCCTGCAAGGCAATAAAGGCGGTATCACTCCCTGTCTTTCAGGCGAGGCCTCCCCCGCACTGAAGAAGGTGGGCAAGAAGGGGGCTTCCCAGTGCCGCCCAGCCGCTCCTGCCCAGTGAATGGCACTCGGAGGGCTGTGGCAAGCCTGCTGCAGAACCTTTATCGCAGGAGGCGTGTCCAGCACTGCCTGTGTGGCTCTGCTCGCTCGCTCGCTCACTTTAATGTGGGCCATGATAACTTAGGTGGTGAACAGATGCTGGCATGGCTTAAGTCAGGAAATCGGATTTTCTGTCTCGGCCGATCTGTGAGAACCATGGGCGGAAGTTGTGCACCTTGGAAAGGCTGCTTTCCTCCTCCAGGTGTTTTGGACTGCAGCTTCCATCAGCCCCAGCCAGCATGGACCACAGTCAGTCATGCTGGGAGCTGTAGTCCAAAACACCTAGAAGACACCAGGTTAGAGAAGCCAGCCTTGCGTTTTGCTTTCGAAGAAGAGGAGGTGTTTCCATGGAGAAGGTGGCCGTCTTCCCCAATGCAAGGGATGCCTAGGCCAGCCTTCCCGTCTCTGGTACTTGCATGCATGCCGGTCCGCACTCCCATCACGCCATCTCTTGCCCAATTAATATGGAGGCCCTCAAGTGGGGAAGCCTGGCCTAGAGAATAAGAAATGCACCTGCTGTCCAGATTTAATCAGAATGAGGCTCTAGCAAATGAGAATCGGCACCACGCGCATTCAGCCAAGTTGAGTGAGAGTTTGTCTCCCAGTGTTTATCATCCCGTTCCACCCTCAGAGCATCTGTGCCCGCCCACCCCGATAAAAGGCACTGATGAACTGCTCCTGGTTTTGCCTGGGACTGAAATGTCCCGGCTCTGTTCGCTGGGTGTGTTCTTGCATGCCTGCTAGTATTGCTGCTCGGCTTAACTGCAGAATAATCAAAGAGTTGAAAGATTCTGGCTTAAATGTAGCAGCACAGCTCCAGTAAATATGCCTTCAGAGCTGCCTGCCTGCTAGGGCTTCCAAGCAACAGGAAGGCCGCAGGTGTGTCCGTGGGTCGAAAGCTCTTTGGAGGGGCACTTCCCTGTGCTTTCCAGACTTCCTTTTGCCTACTGTGGGCAGAGCGAAGCTCCAAGTGGGAGCAATGAGGTTCCATCCGGTTCCCACCCAGCTTCTACATTGCTAAATGGTTTTAAAAATGCAATGCGAGGCCTGCTAGATCCTGGAAAGGTCCATCTAGTCCAGCTTCCTCCTTCCCATGGTGGTCAACCAGGTGTGCCAAGGTAAGCATGGCCAGGTCTTGATGACAAGAACACTCTTCTTCTGCCACAGAGACTGCAACAGAGCTGTGCTACCTGGGTTTGTCTAAGCCCTCTGTACAGGCACCTGGGCCTGTGACTACCACCACATCCTCATATCCCCGGGCATCCTAGCAGAGTTAGGCAGGTTTGGTCCCGTCTCTCAATCCTACACTCGATCATGCATCCTGAGTAGTTCTTGGCCAGTGGTGTTCCAGGAGCGAGGGAGACATTGCTGAATGGCAGCTCCCACGCAGAGACTAGCAGCTTCCATGGCAGGGGGTGGTTTTAGCCTGAATGTTGAAAGCACTTTCTGAGATGCTGAACCCTACCCATCATCCCCAAAGTAGACTCTGTCCCACTGGCAGTGGTGCCCGCAGCCTCCCTCCCAGCCTTGCTCACCCTTCCACCAGCAATGCCGACTTCTAGGCTCAGAGCCCAGTCCCAGCCACCTGGGGCCCCACATCGGTCCCATCCCTCCAAGAGGCCCCTCCACACCCATTTCCCTTGGCCCGGCCCTTTTACGCCCCCAGCGATGATTTGGTGGTTTCCCGGCTTTTCCTGGCTTTGGCAGTAAGAGCGTTAAACTCAGCTTAAACATGGCCCGCCTTTTGCCCTGATGGCAAACTTCTTCAAAGAGGACTCCCATGAAGAAGAGTCTGCAGTGTTAGAAGGCGAAGGCACAGCTCCCTGAAAGTCCTTGCGAAGAACAAATCTGCCTCAAGTGGATCAGACGCCAGTGAAACCATTCCAAGCCGCAGGAATGGATCCGACTATTCCCGGTCCTCCATTTTGCCCTTGCGACAACCCTATGAAGTAGGTCGGGCTGAGAGCTGGGTGCCAGCGCAGAGTCCTCCAGCGAGCTCTCGGGCCAGGCGGGGACTAGAACCCCAGCCTGCCCAGCCCGGCCCGGCCCGGCCCCCGGCCCGGCCCGGCCCTCTGCGCGGCGCCACGCTTCTCTCCCACATGCGGCTCCGCATTGCTTGGTTGTCGAGCACGCGCAGCGCTGCTGCTTGGCGGCTTTACCACCAGGAGCCCCCTCCCTTTCTCTTTATTTATTTATTGTTTAAAAATCTTTAAACCGCAAGGTGTCGTGTCAGAAGATGCAAGTGCTTAGTTCAGCTCCAGATAAGCCGTGCCACATGAATGGGGCTGTGCACACACCAAGATGTGCAAGCGCATAATGTGCGCGTGCAGGAAAGTGCTTGTGTGCCGATCACCCGTGCAAGGTTGCAGCACCTACTTTTCCACGCTTTTCAGATCAAACGAGGTGCAGTGCCTTCACCCTGGAAACCGCGACCATGGGCTCCGTTATGTTCGATAGTGACATCGGTGCTTTTCTTTTTTTGTTTTCGGTAAAGTAGCATTTTTGGTAGGGAGCATCAGGGTGTGTTCTGTCGGCACGTGCTGGGAGCCTCTGCACTGCAGGCCAGGCCCTCTCCAAGAAGCCTCCGGGGCTGCTTGAGCTCAGGCCCCCTTTGCTCCTGCTCAGTGCTCCGATCACACCGCTTACTGCCATGCAGCTCTGCCACCGGGAAGCCTCTGGGAACGCCCGGGCGCTTGTGGAGCAGCAGGCCGGTGGGTCTGGAGCTGGCTCTGCCCCCGGAACTCCCGCCTGGCCCTCTTGCGTCCCAGACCGCGTGCCCAGCTGGAGTCCCTGCTGGCATCGGCCTCCCCATCCAATCAGTGCTGACTGCAGCAGCCCCCCCCCCCGCGACCCCCTGCTGATTTTCCCCAGGGGAGATGAGTTGGTGAGCCACACGGGCTAGGCCAGAAGCAGAGGGGGCTGGGCTGCGCTCTCCGGCAGAGCCAGAGCGTGGGGAGGGGGCAGACGCTTCGCCCCGGCAAGTGGGTCAGAAGATAACGCAAGCGCTCAGCCAGCACCCGGCGCGCACACAGCGGGCCTCCTTGCTGGACCGTCGGCCCGCCCGCAAGGGGTTAAGGCAGCGGTGAGCCGCAGGGATGGGGCTGTGCGAGCGGCGCGTTTGATCAGTCCTCTCCCTCTCCCCTTTCTCCTTTGCGTTCCATCAATCAGGGAGGTTGGCGCTGGGAACTGGGACACCGAAAGCTGCCAGACCGTGGAAACCCTGTCGGCTCACACCAAGTGTCAGTGCAGCCAGCTGTCCACCTTCGCCGTGATAGCCCAGCTGCCTAAAGACCTGGTAAGTGTGGCTGGATGAGAGCGGGAAGGGGGGCAGCCGGCCGTTCGCTGCCACTTTGGGAGGCCACCCGGCCATGGGGTGGGGTGAGGGGGCAGAGTCTGGGTGCCACAAGTTGGCAGAGTGGGGGACGGCACAGGGCTCTCTTCCAGGGAGCCCAAGGGCCCGCCCCGAAGGATGTGTCCTGTGACCACTCTGTGCAGACAAACAAGAGCGGCTCAGACTTCAGGGGGGCTCACGCAATAGATGCTCCCCCAGCACCTGGCCGGCAAGAGAGGCAGGCGCCGTTTGGAGTTTTCCTCCCCAGGTAGCCAGATACCTGCTCTGTGCTCTGTGTGGGTGGGGAGCGGGACAAGACTGGCAGTCTTGAGGGAGAAACTTTTCTTGGCAAGGTCTGGGCCTCTTACAGGATCAGGAATCTGCCCCCCAAACACACAAGAGTTTGGGAGGGCTCATTCCAGCCAAACAGAAGCACTTGTGGGCACACACGTCATGCATATCTCTGCACCTTTGCCACACGCCACCTGGGAGTGCCCCCGGCCACGACCCCCTTGCCTTTTAAGAGCTGGAATGGGCTCTGCGGGGCCTGTTCTGAAGGCGCTAGGGGGCCCTGGCATGCCCAGCCTCCCAGCTTCAGTCCCTGATCTGTGATTTGCTGATTATAATTATGGGCTACCATACAGTGTTGTTGGAAGGGCTGCTGAGCATGCATTATGTGGAGCACTTTGCACACTCCAGAGGACTAATATTACTAAATATTTATTAGTATTGCGAAGTGTTATATCAGTAGCCGTAGCACTGGGAGACTCATTTCTTAGAGGGCAGGACGCATCTTCTTCCAGTCACTTTTACTTGTCCTCACTGCTAAATCTCTTCTGTCCTGTTTCCTCGATGATCTGTAATTTTCCCAAATGCAAAGAATCGGGTCAAATACATATTTGACTACACTTCCTCTCAAAATTAACACATCTTCTCTCAAATGATGCCTTTTTCAATGGCATTTGGATAGCTCTTTTTGAGCCAGTAGAATATTCTGGAATTGTGGAAACTAACAAATAACTCAGTCCAAACTGTGTATCAGTCCAAGAAGTCAGTTTGCATTAGAATTCACAAAGATCCAAACTCCTGGGGTGTCCTAGTGCATTCATAGGCCTTTCCCCCTTCCAGTCACTTTTTCTAGACAGGCAAACAAAGGAGAGCCTTCTTTTTGCACACAACCTCCATTTTTCGGTTCACTTTTCCCTGCACTGCTCTCATCTGCGCGCTTTAGAAATGTTCTCTGGGCAAGCGTAGCTGCGGAAGTTGTGCAGGGCGGAATTAAATGGGTGCGAGGCAGGGGAAGCAGGGGCTCCACCAGGGTTCCGTGCACACGCGCACATCCACACATGCATGCTCGTCCCCAGGCCCTGAGGCGGTGCTCCTGCAGGGTGGGCTGCGGAGCCAAGTCCTGTCCCATACACCTGAGGGAAGACACATCCCCTCGACCAGCTCTGTCCTGGAGTCGGCCGGCGGCCTTCAGAAGAGAAACTGCTGTCGGGGCAGGGAAACGCTGCCCCCTGCCCCCATCTGCGTTCCCTGCGCTCGCCGCTTCTCCCACCCACCACATTATAGCTGTCATCAACATTAACTGAGCTGATGCATCTCTGAGCGTTTGGAGCCATGTGCTTCCTTTCCCGCATCCTGCAGCACTGGCCGGGAGGGCTCCCCCCGCCCGAGTCTTGGGCCCCCACAGGCAGGGCAGCGAATGCGGGGAGCCATGCTGGCCGGAGCTACAGCCACTTCACATCAGCGTTGGCCACTGAGCTGCCCCGCACGCCTCCCCACCACCGTCTCAGCTCCTGCCAGTGATGGACGTGTGCCGAGAATGCAGCAGGCTGTGAAAGTGCGGAAAGATGGTGCTCCGTAAGGTGCTTTGCTCTGAGGACTTCGGTGTCCCCCCTGCCCACCCATGAACATGCACACAGGTGGATGCAGAATGGAAAATCACACAGCAATTTGTGCTTCCATGGCAAGCTTGGGGGTGGGGAGCCCAGGGGTTCTCCTTCAGGACTTTCTGCTGCCATAAAGGGGTTCTTCGCTTCTGCCCAGAGTGCCCCAAATCCTGCATTTTTAGCCCTGCTCCTCCCATGTGCCCCTTTCCAACTACCACGAAGCCCCACTCATCTATGTTCACAGCGTTTGGACCAAACCTCCCCATTGAACTGAGGAGAGTGGAAACAGCAGTCCAAAACAATGAGATAATAGCTTTTAAAGCATGCTTCTGTACATGTGCAGAGTGCAAACAAACTTTTCATCATTAGTGAGACTCCCTTGTGCACAGGAAAGATTTCTGGGGTACAGTGTGTAGCATTCAGAAACACTCGATACCCACTTAAGCAATCTGAAACAGCGATTGTGTCTCCCATCCTGCCAGTATCAGCTCCCTTCCCCACTCTCTGTGCTGACTTCCTCTGCTCCCTCCTCCCTCTGCTCCTTCCATTGTTTCCTGCCTCCTCCACTCTGTCTCAGGCTCTTGCTGAACTCTTTCCTTTTCCAAACGGCATGAAAAATGTAGATGTACCCCCTGTGGCGTCTCTCGCCCTCCACACTCACAGCCGAGGCTGCTGGTGTTCATCGGGGTTATGAACAAGCCTTCGCGGCCTGCACAGGTTCCATGTTGGGGTGCAGAATCTGGGCCAGAAGCCAGAGGGTAACCATCTTGGGGGTGTGCTTGGGAACCCCGTCTGGCTGCTGCTTCTGGCTGCAACAGTGATGGGCAGAGAGATGCTCTGTCCGTGTTCTGGCCCACAACCGCTCGGCCTCGTTCATGCTTCCTTGGCCAGGCAAGGTCATTGGTATTCCAGAAGCATGTCCTGTTGGCAAGGAGAGGAAGATCCACCCCCAAGGAATGCAGAGACGCTGCAAGCACGTCGCTTCCACTGCCACCAGCACCCAGAGCCGGAGGCATGTGCCACGGAAGCAAAACAGAGGCAGTGAGCTCCAGGTTCGGTTCTTCTGAGCTGGTGTCTTTCCCGCTGCTGGGTGACAGGGCTGTGCTTTTCGGAAGGACCCTGGCTGGCCGAAAGAGCCCTCAAGCAGCCCCCTCAATCAATACCGGGATTCTAAGGCACAAGGAATGCAGGCCTGGTCGGGCTGAATAAAGGCCCTCCTCGCCTGCCTAGCCTCGGCATCCAGCCCGGGATGCAGGGCGTGGGGCTGGGGACTGGCATCTGGAGCTGAGGTTCTCAGCACCAGCAGCAAGGACCCATCGCAAGGGTCTTTAAGGGCAGTTCCAGCATGAACGTGATGGAAGTTTGCAGTGCGGATGTGCCCGTTCTCCTCCTCCATGTGTGCGCACACCTAGGCACACTTCCACAGGTGCACACACGCTCGCATGCACACGTGCACGCGCAAGGGCAGATACAGATATCTATCTGGCATTCTCTGCGTGAAACTTCAGCTTGAGCTCTTGCTGAGTGTGGGGGGAAGGATCTCAAGTCAGCCAGCATCGCCCTTCTGGCCCCCACCTGGTGGACCTGTCCTTGCTTCCCCGCAGAACGGGAAGGAGTCCCGCGGCTTGTGCAGCTTCCCGCCTTGCCTGCGGCCTCTTCCTTCGGCCTGGGTGCTGCCCACCAAAGCTCTTGCTCCTGGCCAGAGGCCTCTCACTGCTCGGCCTCCTTCTGCCCTGCCTCCCCCTGCAGGCCATGGACCCCAGCAGCTCCCCGTCGGTGCCGCTCATGATCGGCTGTGCTGTCTCCTGCATGGCCCTGCTGACCCTGCTGGTGATCTACGCTGCGTTCTGGAGGTAAGGGGAGCAGCCGCCTCTGGCCAAGGTGGGCTTCTGTCTGCGGGCTTTCAGCAGGGCTGTCAGCCCTGTTCAGCCCCAGGGCCGGATTCCATGTAAGGGCCATGCTCTGGGGTGCGTAGCACCAAAATACCAGCCTATTTGCGCTTGCAACTGGTTAGTGGAATGGAGCGGGGGAATGGCACAGCAGCTGGAAGGCCAGCGGGTTTCCTTGTTCAGTGGTCCAGGAAAAGCGGATGCAGCCAGGGGAAGGGGCGAGGACACCTGTGGTCCCCCCGGTGGGCTGCTTCTCCAGTATTCGTGCCACTCTTTGAGCTAACAACAAGGCAAAGATGCGCCTCCCAGCATGTCACCTGAGGGGGCTGCTGAACGCTGAGGACCCCTGACCAAAATGCTGTGATTCCTTACCGTAGGTGGCACTGAAAACTGCCCAGATGGACAAGAATGGCATTATGGGACAGGATGGCATTCAATGTGGAGAAGTCTTGCACTTGGGCCATAGGAATGGGTGGCATAAGAACAGGTTAGGGGAGAAGTGGCTGGAGAGCAGCACTTGTGAAAGCGATCTTGGGGTGCTGGTCGATTGCAGGCTAAACATGAGCCAGCACTGTGACGTGGCGGTCAAGAGGACGAACGCCACCCTTGGTTGCATAGCCAGAAGTGTGGCTTCTAGATCGAGAGAGGTATTACTGTCACTCTATACGACTCTGGTGCGCCCACAACTGGAATACTGTGTTAAGTTTTGGGCCCCTCGTTACAGGAGGGATATAGCAAGGTTGGAATCGGTGCAGCAAAGGGCCACAAGGATGGTGGCTGGTTTGCAGGGTAAGCCGTATGAGGAGAAGCTGGGGGAACTGGGTCTTTTCAGCCTTGAGAAGAGGAGGCTCAGAGGGGACCTGTTGGTGACAAACAGGTATGTGAGTGGGTATCACACGGAGGTGGATTGAGACCTGTTTTCCCCTGCAGTGGTGGGCAGGACATGTTCCAACAGAGCAAAGCTGAGGGAACCAAGGTTCAACTTGGATGCAAGGAAGCACTTCCTGACAGTTAGGACCCTGAGGGTCTGGAATGGGCTTCCACAGGAGGTGGTTGAGGCCCCATCAGTGGGGGTGTTCAAGGCTAGGCTGGACATGCACTTGGTTGGCATGTCATGAGCAGAGCCAGCTGGAGCTGGGAGTCAGACTAGATGGCCCAGGAGACCCCTTCTGACTCACTCTGTTTTTATATTTCTGTGTTCTGTGCTTGAGCTGAAAGAACATTTGCACAAACTGGAAGTTCAGGCAATTTATTATTCTGATTTTAGACACCATTTACCTTTTTATTTCAACCTTGTATTCTGAGGGCCAATTTAAAATAGTTTCACATTCTGAAATTGGATACATGACCCCTTCTTTTTTTAACAACCTACTGAAAGAAGAATATTGTAGAACAAAAAGCCCCAACATGACAAAATGAACCCCCAAAAGAATATTTAACACCAATTTGAGTTAATATTTGCTTGAAAATCAACTTAATTTCAGCCATAAAGGTTGGTATTTCCTTGCCAGCCTTTCAGTGCCCTCCTGCATATGGAACAGTGAGTTTGTCACACATTCACGACCGAGAAAAAGCAGCCAGAGCCAACAAGGGCGGCAGGTGAAACAGCAGTTTGGGTTTCCTTGAAGCATCACATCGGCTGTGTGGGAGGTGCCTTTCGGTGGATTCATCCGGTGACTTTGCTGCGGCATTTCAAGTCCTGCAGCCGGACGGGAGTGGCTGTAGGGCCTCGCTCCAGCTGTTGAAGCAGCCCCACACCAGGCTGGCAGGACGGGCTCGTCCCGATTCCAGAGAAGAACGCGCTGTGCAACTGGCTGCAAGCACTGGCCGTGGGCAGCACAGGGCCAGCCTTGCAGGTCTATGCAGGAAAAGCCCTCAAACTCCCAGGCCTGGCTGCGGCAGGCTGGAAATTGTGGGACCTTGCTCAGAAACATGCACCATTCTGCACCCCAAATCCCACAGTGCCCTTGTGACGGTTGGGCTATCCTCCCAACCCCACCCGCATTCAAGACCCAGCCAAGTACTCCCCGTCCCCCACTTTGTATTTTGCAGGTTCATCAAGTCAGAACGCTCCATCATTCTTCTGAACTTCTGTGTATCCATTTTGGCCTCCAACGTGCTGATTCTGGTGGGGCAGTCCCAGATGCTTAGTAAGGTAAGAGAAGCGGCATCCCAGTGTGGCACCTGCAGGACGTGCGGGGTCCCTTCTGCTGCAGGGCCATCGTGGCCTGCTTCCTCTGCCGGCCCTTTGGGCTGGGCGTGTGCAGCCGCCTTTATTTATCTGCTCCGTGAAGCCAGTGTTCCAAGTCTGAGACTAATTTGCAGCAACCTTTCAACCTTGAGGTTTAAAACATTTTCTAACATGCACATGGTGGGCATGTCATGAGCAGAGCTGGCTGGTGCTGGAGGTCAGACTAGATGGCCTGGGAGGCCCCTTCTGACTCACTCTGTTTCTATGTTTCTAACTCGGTTTTGATGGGAAATTTGAATCAAAAAGGAAGGATGAAACTGGTGGTGGTGCGGGGGGGGGATTCACCCTGTTTTCTGGGTCACGAGTGGCTTTCCTGTCTATCAAGAAGTCAGGCTCAGGTTTTTCTTCTCACTGGGCTGTCACAAAGGACCGGATCATGTCCTCATCGCCGTTCCGTGTGTGAGAGGAATCTGCTTTGTCAGGTTTCCTTAGCTCAGCTCCCTGGGCTCCAGCCCTCTTTCCCGCTGCCCCGAGTCCTCATGCCAACCATTTGCATGGGCATCTGGCAGGAAGCGAGTCTGTGAGGCTTGCTGTGGCGCTCGCTGTGCACGTGCAGCTCTGGGTCTGCACACATGTCGCCTGGGCTTTGCACACTTTGCACAAAGAACCGCATCCTCTGCATGCGTTGCATGAAGCATTACGCATTTTGTGCTTTTGCAAGGTTTGCAGACTTGGCCTTTGCTTGGCTCGTTTCCTGGCCATGGGCAGGTGTAGGAAGGGAGGACAGGAAGCACAAGAGAGCTGGATTCCAACCTATTGCTGGTGGTGGTGATGATTGCATTGATTGGTTTAATTTGATTGATTGATTTGATGCATTTAGATGCATTCCTCCTTTTATCAAAAGTTGTCAACATGGTTTGACACAATAACACAATGACACATAGAAAAAAGTTAGTATCTGCCCTCACTTTTCTCCTGTTTGGTGGTGGGATGGGGGGAAGGGAGGGGAGGGGAGGGGAGGGGAGGGGAGGGGAGGGGAGGGGAGGGGAGGGGAGGGGAGATGATGTTGCCTTCCCAGCCATATGGCCAGTGGTTAGGGTGATGGGATTTGTGCCAATATCTGGAGACCTAGAGCCTCCTCACCCTGGTATCTGCAGACTGAACATGTCTCGATAGGCAAGAAAAACGATTTATGTGCTAACGTTCCCAGTCAGTCCAAGGTCCATCCGGTCTCAGCACTCTTTTGGAAGCCATCACTTCCCAAATGGAATGTGTCTGGAAGCATGACTGGAGGATTATCATCACATTTCTGCACCTCCCAGAGCTGAAGCTATCTGGCTGCTTCAGAACATTCAAGTCACCCATCCAGATTTCAGCCAGGCCTGACCCTGCTTGGCTTCCAAGAGCAGGCAGGATTGGACACTTCGGGTTATATGGAAGCTGTCCTCTCGTTTGTCTCGGGCACCTGGTCCTTGGGGGCTGCAGAATCTCTGTCCTAGAGGCAAGCGGAGCATAAACAGGATCCGGGTTGGAACCCCCTTGCAGGGCTCTCTTCTCTGGATGCTGCAGACTGCAGAGTGCTCCGAGCGGCTCTTCTTTGCCTCTGTGCCTCTCGCTGTGTCTCTGGGGCTCAGTTCCTGAGGGTGATGGGAGGAAGCAGCAGCTGTTTGGCGATGAGTCATACTTAGAGAAGTCTGTCCTTGCATGCCTGTCTACATGGGGAAGCTGAAATATTTGCTCATCCGCAGGCTGTATATATAGGAAGAAAGCGGGACATGGTGGTGCTCGGGAGGATGCCAGGCAGCAGAAAAAGCAAGGAGCAGTGTGTGCTGGGAATGCCTTTATTTAGGAAAGGGAAGGAGGGAAAGCAAAGCAAGTGTTTGGCTGCAGAAGTCAGCATCCAAGTTGCTCTGTTTTTCCATGTAAGTATAAACCCAGCTGTTGGGCCTTCTGGAGGCAGAGATCACCTTGGGAAGGCGATGGTTTTTGGGCTGTCCGGGGCAAAATGACCTCGGTGAGCCCCTTACAATGGGGAAGGTTGAGAGAGAACTGGAGAAGTGCTTCCCCCTCCAGTGTCTCCACCCTGCCCACTGTACTAGTTCCAACTGTTTACAAGAAGTGCAGTGTAGTGGTTAGAGCACTGGACTGGGAAGGAGGGGGTGAGGGTCTAGCCCCCACTCATCCGTGAAGCCTGTGTGGTGACCTTGATAAACCGAGGGGAGTACCACCATCCACGCTGCCCTGGGCTCCTCAGAGGAAAAGGCACATACATGGCAGGCTGAGCAGATGCAAAACGTGCTCTGGCTGCTGCTCGCCTCCTCCATCCCACCATGAGGACACTGCCTGCCTGCCCTCTTGGCCCCAACCCACGGACACAAAGGTCGGGTGCAGGGAGCAAAAGGAGAGCAAAGGCGGCAGCGGCCTCTCTCTCACCCAGCATCGCTGCAGCCCGTTGGCACACAGCAGGGCATCAGAGCGCGCCGCCCTGTGGCTCTTCCCTTCATGGCATCGGGAGGCATCAGGCTGGGCTTGGAGAGCGGGCTGCAGGCACCAGCAGCAGGAGGAGGGGCACGTGCAGGCTGGAGATGCGGTCGGTGCATCCGCACATGACCGGGTGTCTTTCACCTGAGGAAACGCGTGTGGGTGAAAGGGGATCCCCTGCCTCTGGACTATGGCTGGAGAAAGTCAGCAGGCGCTGTTCCCCCAAGAGTGAGGGGGCTGGGGCGCAGCTGCCTCCTGATGCACACTTGCCCCTGTTGTCTCTGCCTCTTCTGTCTTTCAGAAAAGGGGAAGGGGGAAGAGGGCAAGATAGCCCCCTCCCTCCTGGAATACCCACACTGACAGAGCTGGGTCTGGGGGCCAGCCCTGCACAGCACATTCCTTGCCCCCGTGGGACTTCCTCCAGCATCCCCCAGTTAGGGATGTCAGAGAAATCCAGAGTGGTTCCAAACATCTTCTGATTTCTGTGAATGCAACCCATGGATTCCATAGTGGACCAACTTCTGCCAACTCACCTGGATTTATATACCTTTTCTGTTACTTTCCAGAATTGTATGCAAGTTTAGTTGTACAGAAATATAAAGGTTCCTGGAAAACGCACTAAAGTATAAATACATTAGTGTTACTCATATATGAAGAGCATCAATATGCACCATTTAAAAAGACTCGCATTTTGGCTTCCCCCGCGCAGAGCTCTTCATCTGGGCTCTGCTTGGGAAACTCATGCAAATCATAACGGATCTTTTTGCATGTTTTTCTGAGGTGGGGAAATTTCTGAATCTGTCAGTGAGAGGACAGAGAATGAAAGACACCTGAAATCTGCAAAACACACACATTAAGACTAAATTTGCACATCTCAAAGCACTGTGGCCAATATGAAGAGTGGAAGGGGAGAAGTACTCAGCTCAGCCTCTCTGAGGATATGCGTGGACAATGAACATGGCTGGCCTAGATACCCAGATTTGCATCTCTACAATTCCAGCTGGAATTCTTCATTCCAGCCCACACGGGGCTTCATGTGAAAGTAGTACTGTAACAGCCACCTAGACGATGCGGGGCTAGTTTCTTCCAGGCCGTGGGCTGGACAGTTTGATGTGCAGACACACGGATGCTGCAAAAGCCGTTTTGACTGCATTTCTCAGATTGCCATTGATGGAATCAGATTTTGCACAAATGCACATTCCTTCAAATTTGCAGTTGTGCAGAACTGCACTACCAAAAAGCATAAGTCATCCTCAAATGCACATTTTCACCTATGGGGAGTCATTTTTCATTTAAAAAATATTTATCTTTCTATGAGTAAATTGGATAAACTGGCAGAAAGTAAGGAAAAACTTTCACCAGTCTGCAGAATCCATGCAACTCAGGAAAATCCAGTCCATTGTGGAATCCAAAGGTCTGATTTTCACATTTCAAGCTCATTTGAGTCCACTGAAGATTTCTCCAGCATCTGGTTCAAATCCCCCCCCAGGGAAATGCCCAACCACCTAGAAATATTTGGCCTTTTGATTTTTTCCATTGTCTGTTGTGGAAGGACAAAGAGCCCTAGTAGATCTTTTCCACACTCTGGACACACACACACACAAGCACATGAGGTAAACTGCTTTGGTAAATTATCCTTTGATCTTGATAAGGAAAGATCAGTAAACTGAGACCATTATATTTTTTTTAAGCAACTGTCTGTTTCGCAAATTCTCTCTGGTCGGTTATTTAATAAATTCTTCAGATTGGAAATTAGTTGATTTGATTCTTGTTCATAGTCTAGGCTTGCCCCTGACTGCACCAAGCCTGCCTGACAAGCATCATGAGCAGATTGCTTGAGCAAAGCTCCGAAGGACACGGGGGGGGGGGGGGATCTCCAGGCCATCAGCCTGCCTTTTCCTGTGAGTTAGTAAAAAGACGCAGCTGCAGGGGCAGCACTGCATCCAAGGAGCATCCTGCGTCTTGCCTTGCGTCCTCCCGTGGAGCTGCAGACACACCAGGCTGTCGCACTGGGCCTGTGCAAGCTGTGGCCCACGAGCTCATGGCTGTGAATCAGAACCCTCGAGCAGCAGCGGGGGCCGGGGCAAGGAGGCCGTCTGGTCTGCCGTCTGGTCTGACGCCCTGTGCAGCGCAGGGCACCGAGTCAAACCATCTCGCTGCTTTCTGACTGTCTCCAGCAAGGGAGAGCCCACAACTCCCCCAGGTAAAAGGTTCCGTTGTTGTACTGCTCTGACAGTCAGGAAATCCTTCCTGGTGTCCAGTCCAAATCCGGATTCTTTTAACTTAGGTCCATTATTCCATGTCCTGCACTCTGGGATGAGTGAAAAGAGGTCTTGACCTCTGGTCTCCGTGCCAGCCTTTCAGGTTCTTGTAGTGCCCCCGGTTCCCCCGATCTTTCCTCATGGGGCTTTGCCGCCAGCCCCTGAATCGTCCTTCTTGCCCTCCTCTGGACCCTTCCGAGCCTTTCTGCATCTTTTAAAAGCTTTGGTGTCCAGAACTGGACACAGGACTCCAGGTGAGGGAGGGGAGCTAGGGCTTCATGTCGCTGTTCAGTTCCCGGCTCGCAGGTCCTGCAGGTCTGGCTTGGGCCGAGGGTGCAGCCCGTCCACCAAGGCCACCGCGTTCCCCGTCGCAACGCTAGAAAGTTTCAGTTCCTCACCTCTGGAGCCACGGTTGGGGGCAGAGGTTTCGGGTGCGGGAATAGAGAGGCCTCCACTCCTTTTCTAGGACAAGGCCCTGAGTGAGCGGTGCCCACCCTGTCTTTGTGAAGCCATGGCAACAAATCTAACATTTGCATTGATTGGTTGACGCCGGGGAGTGGGAGGCATTGGCGATTGGAGCGGGACTCTGTGGCACGTGACGGGTGCATCCTTTTCTCAGTGGCGGGGGGGGGGGGCGTCTTTTGTGTAGTTTGCCCGGGGTTTTGAAATCCAGCCCCAGAAAAATAGTGAGCTACCCTTGGGGAGCTTTCCTGCAGTGGACTTGCTATTAATTTGATTAGCTCAGCATGTTTGGGGAGCCGTATGTGCACCAGGGATGGCGAACCTCGGGTGTTCACAGTCACCATGTTGCTCAAACATCACATGGAAGCATGGTTTGGTGCTTTTTTCTTTGTGTTGCGTTTTCCATTCATGTGAAGAGGAAAAGCATGCATTTTCCCCAAAGCACAGGTTCTTCAGTGGTGTATTTTGTCTAAGATCATACAAATTTGGGCATGTGCAAACATTCTTTTTGGAAAAATGTGCTCCTGTTTGCATTTGTGTTTGGGCTCACAAAGCCGGAACAAAATTGTCATCCCTCCTTAATCTGCCCTCATGTGCATTTGGGCACCAGCTGCCCAAGCAGTTTACAGAGCTGCTCTTCAACAACAGAGCAGAGCGAGAACCTTCTCCCTTGCTTCATAATGTCTTTTAGGAGCATCAGGCGACGCCTCCCTTTGTGAGCACAGAGGCAGCAAGTACCTTGTGGTTCCCACACACTTTTTCCCAGCACCGATCTCCTTCCTGCTCCTTGCCTCAGCTTCATTTGCCCACCCCACTGGTTTTATGCAAGTAGTTACTATAGGAACCCGTTTGATTCTCTTGATGACATCACAGCACTGCCTCTGGGATGATGATGTCATGGGAAAGAAGGATCCGAAGGGAGAGCCGGCCTGGAGATTGCATCCTGGCTGCTACGGCAGCCTTCCCCAGCCTGCAGCCCCTGAGAGGGTCCGGGCTGCAACTCGCAGCCAGCATGATCCGGCACCTCCAGGGGCTCCACGCCGAGAAAGGCAACACTGGAGGCCTTACTGACCCTTGGCCCCCACCACAGTGTGGATGCATGATGTACAGGGCTTTCGAAGCCTGGAACACGCACAGAATGGCTATTGTTCTTGAGCCTCTGAAGCTGGACCAGCTACGGAAAGCACGCGCGCGCACGCAATGTGGGTAGAGGTCGATCGCTCTTGGACTGCCTGATCCCCCCTTCTGCATTCTAATGGCTCTGGCTTTCTCCCTCCCCCCCCCGCCCCCCAATGCAGGGCGTGTGCACCATGACAGCTGCCTTCCTCCATTTCTTCTTCCTCTCCTCCTTCTGCTGGGTGCTGACGGAGGCTTGGCAGTCCTACTTGGCGGTGATTGGCAGGATCCGGACACGCCTAGTTCGTAAACGTTTCCTCTGCCTCGGATGGGGTAGGAAAGCATGTTCTCTTCCCGAGTCAGGGGCTACGTCCCTGGTTATGGGGGTTGGGGGCACCCCACAGGGAAGGGAGCACCCTCTACGTGTGGGTGGCTGAACTGGTTCTCATCCGGACAAGCAGCAGTGTTGCTCCTTCGCAAGTGCAAAGCCATTGCAAGCGCGAACGCTGCCTGTCCCGGCCTGGTGCACTCTGGATGCTTTGGACTTCAGCCCCGCCCACCCAAGCCAGCACAGCCAGTGCTCAGACTTGGTGGGAGTTAAGGCCCAGAGCATCTGGAGGGGACCGGGTTGCATCACGTCCTAGAATGACGGAGCGGAAGGGAACCTTGTAGCTACTGGATCCAACCCCCACTCGATGCAGGCAAGCCTGAACAGGTACCTGCTCGGCCTCGGTATGAGGCCCTCCAACAAGCAAGCGCCGTTCTCCCCCTGCACCTGCAAAAATTGCTTCCCCAGTCAAGCTGCATTTGCCCTTGGAAAGGAATGCGAACACCGAGCCAACATCTAGCCCCTGTGCCTTAAGCTCTGGAGGCAGCAGAGAACAAATCTTTTTTGGGGGCAGGGGATTTGAAAAGGCCTATCATATCCATCTCGGAAGGAGCATGGTTTCCGCAGTTCCAATCACCTCCATTGCCAGATCTAACCCAACAGATGGACTTTCTGCTCCAGGCAACGTGCTCAGACACTGTGCTTTTCACTGGACACCGACCCAGAGTGCAGAACAATCAAACGGTCGACAGGAACTTCTGAGCCAGTGCTTATTCTTGGGGCTGTGGGTGCCATTTGCACCCTTTGCTTCTGGAAAGGGTCGTTTCAAATGCAGGGGAAAGTAAGGAGAGTGGAAGCCTTACTCGAACACCTTTTACAGTGTGCAATAAAAATTGGCCTAGGAATAGCATTGCATTTTAGCAATTCCACCAGGCTGGAAAATCCAGGCCAAAGTACAACGTGAACCAGCTTTCCTGCTGCAAAGATGTTCTTGGCTTAGTTTGTCTTTCACCTGCTTTCCCTGGACTTTCCTTCGGAGACCAGGAGCTGAAAAGAATGGAGAGCATGAAAGGCTGCTCCAAACTTTGCAGGGGATGCCGTATGAGGCAAGACTGAGGGAACTGGGTCTCTTCAGCTTGGAGAAGAGGAGACTCAGAGGGGATATGTTGGCAACATACAGGTATGTGAGGGGGTGTCACACAGAGGCGGGGAGAGGCCTGTTCTCCCCTGCAGAGGAAGGCAGGACGCGCTCCAATGGAGCAAAGTTCAGGGAACCCAGGTTACATTTGGATGCCAGGAAGCACTTCCTGACAGTTAGGACCCCGAGGGTGTGGAATGGGCTTCCACGAGAGGTCATTGAGGCCCCATTGGTGAGGGTGTTCCAGGACAGGCTGGACATGCACATGGTGGGCATGTCATGAGCGGAGCCGGCTGGTGCCGGAGGTCAGACTAGATAGCCCAGGAGGCCCCTTCTGACTCGCTCTGTTTCTATGTTTCTATGTTTCTAAACTCTCAGAGAACTCTTGGGGAGGGAATTCCACCTGAGCTTTTGCTGTAAGCTCATTGAGTCTGCAAAAGATGGGGGGTTTTGACCTACCACTAATCACAGCAACTCCAAGTCAACCAGCAGGGGCAGGAGGGGAGCCTGAAATGAACAAGACACATTTTGTGCCTGTCCCCAGAATGAGTCACAAACGGTACCCTTCCGCTTGTAAGAAAAGCGAGCCATCGCAATGGATAGCAGGAGGAGAGCCAGCCAGCTTGAAATAATGGCTCTTCTGAACATGCTTAGCACCATCCTTCCTGTCAGGGATGAGAGAGCTAGAGATTTTTGAGCAAGGAAGCCCAACCCAACAGGCCGTTTCATCCCAGCAAGATGGCGGCTCTTTGCACGCCACGCTGGTTCTGTAGCTGTCAAACTGGGTATCAGGCCAGACTGCTTTGCTAACAGTGGGATGAAGCTCGCCTTCCCGCAAGGGTATTTTGGTGTGTTCTAAAAATGTGCCATCACAAATGGCCTTTTGTGAGCAGTCTTCACAAGCACTTGTTTAAAAAGGGTGGGGGAGGAAACTGGAGGTTTTGCAACTCCTTGGAAGGAACATGTTCCAAAACAAAGATGGTTTGTGAATCAGCCAGAGAGTAATTCCCCTGTTCTTGGTAATGGGTTTTTGGTGGTCCACATCAGACCACCTCACTCATTCACCATTGTATCAATTCGTTTGTTTGTTTGTTTGTTTGATTGATTGATTGATTGATTGATTTGATTTCTATCCTGCCCAACAGCCAAAATGGCTCTCTGGACAGGTTACAAAATATAATAATAGCAATATAGATAATAAAACAATTTGTAAATAAACAAGTATATTGTAGCAATAACGTTGCAATGATCAAACACAGAAAAAGTCCCACAATGAAACCACACAATAACCTCTGTTCTTAATAAAAGGCACAAGATGTAATAAATGCCATAAACATCTTTAAAATTATCTTAACGATTAAAAACTGAGTAAATAAAAAGAATTTGCTTTATTTATTTTTCACCTGGCGCTGAAAAAGAATAAAGAGAGGGCACCAGGCGATCCTCCTTGGGGAGCTGATTCCAGGGCCAGGGTGGCACCACCGAGAAGGCCCTCCCCTTGCAGCCTCCCTCCGTATTTCCCGCGGAGGGGGCTCTCTGAGAAGGGCCTCAGATGACACTCTTAGGGCCCGGGTAGGCCCTTATGGGGAGAGGTGGGGCGCTCCTTTAGATACCTTGGCTTCCAGCTGTTCTACCCGAGGACTCCATGCACTCTTGGCAAGTGAAGTGGGGCCGGGGGCTGCGAGGGAAAGGGCCTCTGGGAGAGCCTCCCCAGAGAGGTTCACTTGGCACAAGCTTCATGGCCTTTTCAGCGCCCAGGGGACCTCTGAGGCACACAGGCCTCCCGGGGCTCTCACAGAGCGCGCGCAGGGGAGGGTTACTCCTGGCAGCTCCCCTCTCCACTTGAAGGCAACGCTTCTGCTGCATTGTCAATGTGTTCTGTTATTTCTAACAGTTGTATAGCATATCTTAAATATTGTAAACGTTTGGGGTCTTTTGCTCTGTAAGTGACCTGGAGAACAATTCTTGACGGACACCCCTTTCAGCTCTGTAAGTGTTCTTGTCTCCCTCTTTCCGTGCAGGATTGCCAGCCCTGGTGGTTGCGGTCTCTGTTGGCTTTACGCGGACCAAAGGATATGGCACATCCAGCTAGTATGTTCTGCAAGGGGTCGGGGTGGGGGTGGAGGGAGCGGGGAAGCGCACGGCTGGTCTGATGCTCGCAAGGCGAGGCAGGGACCAAGTTTCCAAACAGGAGCCTGAGCACCCCAATATATCCTGTCCTCAGTCTCCAGAAGACTGTTCCAAGGAGTGTGGTGGAACAAATCCTTGCTTGGAACTTGCCCCACATCCCCCAATGTCCTGGCAGGGCCCAGAGCCCATTCCAATTGGTAACTGGCCTTCTCACACCCACACCCACATCAGGCCCATTGCCTGTGGCAGAGGCCCCAGGGGTTCTAGCCAGGATGCGAGCTGACAGCCCCTCCTGGAGTCTGCCGTGGAGGAGACACACCTGGAGAGCAAGGGTGCGGGGAGGCAGCTCTCAGCCTGGGGGCAGGCGCAAGGGGGTCGGTGGCGGATGCTGTCTCCCAGCCAGTGTATTCTGGCTTCACCCAGTGTGGCTGGAAAAAAGGTGCCGCCAGCAGAGGAACCCGCTGGAGGGAGGCAGGACTAGGAACTGCTGGACCCCCATTCTTTATCCTCTGCGTGCGAGCCCACACCTCCTGTGTTGAACCCTCCTTCCCGCTAGTGCGGCCAACGAGGGGAGCCGCCTCCCAGCGTATCTGGGGCTGGCAAGGCTGGTGCAGAGCGGGGTGGGAACTCACAGGGATCTCTGCGCTGGGACACGGAAGGCGGCTCCAGATCTGGTTCCGGGCGCCAGGAGGGGAGGCCCATGAGGCCTCCTGCTCTGCCCTGCAAAGGAGACAACTGGCGCCTTCTCTCCCCAGCTGCTGGCTGTCCCTTGAAGGAGGACTGCTCTATGCCTTCGTTGGCCCTGCTGCTGTGATCGTTCTGGTAGGTGTGTTGCCTGGCCCAGGGGCCTGTTTTGCAGCCCCCGCCCCTCCCCAGTTGGGGGAAAACGCACAAGAGTGCAGACTATTTCCAACTGGAAGAATGTGTGCAAAATATATGCAAAAGTGTGACTATTCAGATTCTGGGGGGAGTGGGCTTGCATTCGTACATATGCACACTTTTGAATGCAAACACACTCAGGAAATTGCACAGATGTCGTGCGAATTGTGTTTTCATTTGCATTCAGGGTTGCAAATGGGGCAAGTTTGTACAAATTACAAATGGGAACAAAAAACTTGGATAGCCCCGATCTCTCTCTCCACCCTCCCCCTCCCTCCCACTCCCCTTGCAGGTCAACATGCTGATTGGAATCATAGTCTTCAACAAGCTGATGTCTCGTGATGGCATCTCAGATAAGTCCAAGAAGCAGCGTGCTGGGTAAGTCTCTCTCTCTCTCTCTCTCTCTCTCACACACACACACACACACACACACACACACTCTCTCTCTCTCATAACGGCACCTGACCTTCCAAGCTTATTTTGGCAAGAAGTCTGCTCTAAACCATATTTATAGGAGGGTGGGATAAAGATCAAACAAACGGGACAATCTGCAAAAGACCTGCTGAAAGATCTCACTAATCTGATTCTTCTGGAATATCAGAAGAATAATTTGCTCAGATCTTTGACCTGTGGGAGTTGTGGCGACTCAGATAAGTATATAGAGCGCCTACCTTCACCCCACCCTCGGGAGTTGTTCTAGTCGTATCGCAGTGCAGTCAACTGCTGTTGGGGTGTTTAGCCCTGTGAGAATCCTTGGGACTTGTATTCTGATTGGGTTAAATGCTGAACAGAACATCCTGGCCCCTGCCCTACCCCTTCTGGGTCCAGTGTAACTCGTGTGTGGGGCAGAGACCCACAGCGGAACAGGGGGCGCACTCTCGTGTTCGCTTCTGCTCTGTGGGAGAAGTCCAGCCCCAGGCCCTGGACCTGCAGAGCCCCCTTCCCGGCAGGTTTGCCCGGCTGTTCTGCCGAGAGGCACACGGCAGCCTTCCGTAATGGGAAGATGCCTGGCCGGGGGAAGGAGCCCCATCCCTCACAGGCCCTGTTTCTCGCCGGAGCTTGTAAACATGGCTTCCCGCGGCGACTGTGCCGCTCGCGGTTCCTGCAGCTGCTGCAGCCGCCTGCTGGGAGCCCTTTGTTCTTGGCGGCTGCCTTGGATCCAGCGAGAAGAGAAGAGAAGAGAAGAGAAGAGAAGAGAAGAGAAGAGAAGAGAAGAGAAGAGAAGAGAAGAGAAGAGAAGAGAAGAGAAGAGAAGCAGGCGCAGCAGGAGGGAAGCTGAGCACCCCGGCAGGCTGCGGCAGTGCTCCGGACAGGGCTGGGCGGGCCGCTCCCCAGGTGGCTGCCGCAGCTGCCTCGGCCACTGACTGCTGCAGGCGGCAGCTGCAGGGCGGCAGGAAGAAGGGGAGCCCTGCAAGATGCACCGCCGGCACTGCGCCGCCGGTTCCGCGTGCCTTGTCCCTTGTTCCAGCACCAGAATGCGAGCGTGTGGGACGGAGGCTCCTTGGGATCGTGGCGCATCCCTGCAGAGCCCACGGGTCGCAAACTTGCCACACTCTAAATGTATTTATTTATCTTGGAGTGTTTACAGGAGGGGAAGCCATGGCCCCCCAGCCAGAGCTCCCAGGTCCTTGGGACATCCCGGGCACGCCAGGAAGGCTTGGCTGCCCAGAGCAGGGGGCAGCTGCTGCCCAGGCCCTTCCAGCGCCACCACTCCCCATGCAAGGGTCACCGAGCGCCATGTGCAGGGTGCTTGCATGCATCTGGCAGCTTTGGCTTCAGCAGTTTGGGCTTCCTGGACCCCCACCCCGCAAGCAGGCTTTGCTGCTTTGCAGAAGAGGCCACCTGCCCCATTTCCACCCCAAGTTCTGGGAAGGCCACAAAATGTCAGTTCATGGGGGCCAGGCAGGGAGGAGGGGGTGGCTGAGGCCTGGTCCGGGATAGCAGGGCAAAGAGCGTCCTTTGGCAATCAGCCCAGGAGAGTGGGGCGCAAGCAACTCCCAAAGCCCCCGCACCCCAGGGTGAGTGACCCCCTTGCTCCATGCTGGCCGTCGAATGAGCCGAGCCGCCTGCAACTAACCCAGCACTCTCTCTCTTTCTCTTCTTTTTGGACCCCTTGTTGCTTTCTTCTCATCCCCCCACCCCACCTCCTCCCCACCTGGTTGCCTCGGCCCGGGCTGCCTCCCCCTCCCCACTGCACATCTTCCCTCCACCCCTCCTCCGTGGGGCTGGGGGCAATTTGGGCCGCTGCGTGTGGGGGTGCTGGGGCCACCCGCAGCTCCAAGAACCCCGCATGCAGCAGCTTGCTCTTGAAGTGCTCCACGTGCGGAGCGGTCTCGAGCACAGCCGTGCACTCGGCCACAGCCAGCAGCGCCATGTGAGCCCCCTTGGTGCCTGCCCCATTGGCTTTCTTCCGGCTCCTTTTTCCTTTCAGCCCATTTAGTTGCCAGCGTGTGTCAAGGAACGCTGCTTTTCAGCCGGCAGCGCTGGCTGTCCTCAAGGGGCTTTGCTAGGTCGGCCGAGCAGGCGTGCTTCCTCAGCCTGCGCAGCTGGGCTGCCTTTGCTCTTGAACCGAAGGACCCGCTCTGCACGATCACCCCACTCGTTTCGCAGAAGACCACCTGCTCTGAGCGAGCGCGGCGCTTTTCCAGCGTGCAGGCACCTCTGCGTGCCGAGCGCGCGACTGGCTGCTCCCTTGCCGGCCGGCCCCTTTCTTTGCCGCCACAGCTGTGTGCAAAGCTCCCACTTTCATGCTGGAGCCCTTCCCCCACTGAGGCTGCAGCAGCGTTTCCCAGACTGAGCTCACCAAGTACACTAGGCCACAGTTCCCATCCTTCTTGCCCATGGTAGCCCATGGCCCTGCTGGCTGGGGTGATGGGAGCTGCAGCTAGGGTCGGGGCGAGCTGCTGGAAGCTGTCCCTCCAAGCTTTCCCGGGCTTCCTCTTGTGCCTTCCAAAATGAGCCAAGCCAAGAGGAAGTCTGCAGGTGCTCACAGAGCTCCGGCTGCACAACCAGCAACCCTCTTCCACAGACAGGCTTCCAAAAGGTGGAGGAGGCTGCTTGCCGCGCAGCAGCTGGGAGCGGCTTTCCTGGCCGCCCTTTGCAACTTGGCGGCCCGCAACCAGCCTTCCTCAGCGCAAGGAGCAGCCTCTGTTGCAAGGAAGGCCTTCCCTTCACTTGGGAAGGGGGCGGAGGCTGCTTGGGACTGCGGATCATCCCTGGCTTGCAAGCGGGCGCTGCCTGTGCAGCGTGGGGGGCTAGACTCCCAGCTCTGGGCTCGCTTGCCTGGAGCCTGGGCTCTGGACCTCCGCAACGTGAAGGGGAAGCCACTGTGTGGCCAGATTCCTCACACATCCGCAGCGGCAGTGCACCCACTGGAGGGCATGGTTTGGGAAGGACGTTCTGCGGCTGTTCGTCCTGGGGGTGCCCTGGAGCAGCTGCCCTTTTCTCTGCCGCTGCTCCCCGCCCACGGCTGCTTCCTCATCCCCGGATTAGTCATCCAGACGCTGCAGCAGACGGGCTGGTGTCATGAAGCCACGTGGCCAGGCTGGTTCAGCTCTGTGTCGTCAGGTGGGCTGCCTGTGAGCGAGGCAGGAAAGAGCAGAGCAGGCCCTTCGGTAAGCGAGGCTGAGGCGCCGTGGAGGGAAGGGCAGCCAGAAGTGTTCCCAGGAGGCAGTGAACAAGCTTGGCCCCGGCCCAGGCAGTGGTCCGAAGGGATCTTGCACGCCGGAAATGTTCGGCTCAGCAGCTTCTCTCCACTGAGCTGTCAAAATGGCTTCAGGTTTTTTGTTTGTGTTTCTGTTTAAAAAGGAAGCACTTCTAAAAAGTTCTTTTACAGGTAATTAAAGAACCGCCAACGTAGGAATGTGCAAATCAGCAAAATGCTGAGCTCCCCTGAGTTCTCCAGATTCCACACAGTTTGCTCCTGCTGGAGCTTGTGTCAGATCGGGAGTGGTTTTTTTCCTTTCATGGGAAGATCCATGGGCATTTGCAGGTGCTTGTGCCCAAATGCACCCGTTCGTTGCATGCCTCTTTGAGATGTCTGCGTTCCACACCAGTATCGGTGTGCCTTTTTCAAAAGTCTGCATTTTTTATGCACATTGCTCAAACATGCACATGATGTCCAGCACTTTTTTTTGCTTTGCAAATTACGACGCACGCTCAGATCATTTATTGAGTCCAGACGGTGTGAACTGAATGAATCCTGATAAAAAAATAAAACACATTTTCCATGCGTGCCTGCTGGCAACATATAGCCCCTTTTGATGCTCGTAACTGGATCCCTGGTGTTCTGCTTTGGCCAGCCCAAGCTCTGGGTGAGGAGGTCTGCTGCGTTCCAGCCTTGGAAGGATGCTCTCCTCTCCCCGTGGCTGTCGGGTGGTGCGGAGCCACCTGTTCCAAGAGCTTACAAGACCCTCAGGCTGTACTGTCTCTGCCATCGGGTACCATTCTGCTCCCGAGTCTACTGCCAGCAGCATCCGGGATGCTCCAGGGAGATGGACAGGCATGCAAGATGACAGTGCTTATGGGGTTTTAATTTTTAAAGACAGTAAAAACCTCCTTGCTGAAGAAGCACATATATATATTAAAAAGCCTCTTTTATGTGTGAATTGCTCAGGATGGCAAGTATAATTTTGACAAAGAGCAGAACGTGTATAGCAGCTTCCTCAACCAGCCGGGGGCCCAGGAGCTGCATCCATTTCCTAGCGCAAATCGATTGCTGTTATCAGCTCCTTGAATAAAGCCCGGCTCACACCCGCAAGTCGGCTGTGTGTCGCAATGGAGCGAGCTCTCCTGTGCTTTGGTGCAGCCCTTGTCCATTCTAATGAGGCTCCCACAGAAGGCCTTTCGAGCGGATGGTGCTTCCTTGTGAGAACAAAATTGGAATCCTCAGCCAACGGAGACGAATATCCTCAGCTACACCAATGAGAAAAACAAACCTTTGGAATTATGCCTGGCCAACTGGCAATCGCTTCCATTTGGTCGCAGCCTCTTTCCAGCCACAGCGCTTTCTCCCGCTTAAATTGCTGGAAACATTCTCTCCATTTGCTTGCATTGCCTTTAACGAGCCTTTAACAGCCAAGCCTAGCATGAGAGGGGATGTTAGAATTAAAACATACTTAGATCTAGTTAATTGCGTGCATGAGCTGCCGCCGTCCCGTCCTCCACCTATGCCTGCCTGCCTGCACAGGACAGAGAAGGACGAGGCACGGGGGAGCCCTCACTGGGGAAGTGCTTTTTCTTTGGACGCTGGCACGCTTAATTTGGCCGCATTGCCATTCCTTATCTTCCAAACTGCCCTGTCCCCCAGTCCCTTTCTGGACCCCCATGAAGCTTGGCGCGTAGGAGAATTTTGCTTCTGCTGTGCACACAGGTCCAGTTTGCAGTCCTGAATGAGCAGGCGACCTTTTCAGAGAAATGTTAGCGTATTCCGAAAGTTGCTGTCACTCTCAAAAATGTGCATTTTTTTCAAATGCACACTTTGATATATGCATTTCTTATTTTTAAAACATTTTCACACCTGTGCCAATGGGGGAAAGTGTCCAGTTTTGACAAATGCACGCAGAAACATGTGTGCTTCCTCTTTTGAAGTGCTCATTTTTCCTCTTCCAATGAGCCTGAAGGACAGATCAAAAGGCAAACAAGCCGACAAGTTAGAACTGAGTTTTGGAGAATTAAGACAAACTTGAAAATTTCTACTTCTCCTATCTCTTTGTGAAGTCCTGGTCCTATTTTTTAAAATCTGTGGAACTCTTGCCATGTCGTCTAATTTGGCCCTGTACAAACCTCCACAGATGATGTAGTGGAAGAAATAAACCTCAGGGCAAAGTCAGCAGGACCATTTGGGGTGTGGGTGTCTTTCGCCTGCGGCAAAAGCAGCAGCCATGTTAAATCTGCCCCTTGGAACGCTGCTGCTGCAGCCAAATTCCTGTTTACTGCTGACGGCTTGCGGGCACGCGGTCCTTTGTCCAGGCAGAAAGCGATCTTGCGCTAGGCTGGGAAGGGAGGCTTGGAGGAGTGAGAGCAGCGCAGGGTGCTCAGCCTGCTTCTGGGAAGGGCTGGCTCCAGCCAGAAGGACTCGGAGAAGGGTAGGGCAGATCTCTGTGGGAGCAGGGCCAGCTCTGCCTCCTGAACTCCTTCCCTGAATGCCCCTGGAGCCCATCAGACTCAAGGTGGGACTTGCTTCAGGCCAAGATGAAAATGCCTCTGAACACATACAAAGTGCATTTCCTCACAGACTGCGAAGAGCCCCCACATGCCTCAGTGTCATCTCATGAAGGTGGACCGCAGCATCTCTCTGGAAATAGAAGCTGTGTTTGAGGCAAGAAGGCTGGGACAGACCCTTCCCTGGAACGCTCGGCCCCGTGCCGCTTGCCAGCACCGAACTGCTGTTCGCCATCACCTGCTGCCCGTCCAGACCCCTTTGGGTACCAGCCGGCCAGTCACAAAGGGCCCCCTGGAGTGGCATGGAGGAGCAGCCCTGTGCCTTCGCCCTCTCCTCCCCCTCCCCTCTTGCCCTCTGTGATTGGCTGCCGTGCCTGTCTCTCTCACCGTCTCCCCTCCCACCCCCTCCCAGGGCATCGCTATGGAGCTCCTGCGTGGTCCTGCCCCTGCTGGCGCTCACCTGGATGTCGGCCGTGCTCGCCATGACCGACCGGCGCTCCATCCTCTTCCAGGTCCTCTTTGCCGTCTTCAACTCGGTCCAGGGCTTCGTCATCATCACCGTCCACTGCTTTCTGCGCAGAGAGGTGGGCCTCCCGCTGGTGTTCTGCTCGGCTTCGCTTGGTTTTCTCGCGTCTCGATGCGCTTCTCCTGGGCTCCCTGTGCTTTAAAAGGCATCCCAGAGCATGTGCGACCCCCAGCCCCCCCCCCACTCCAGCGCATCCCGTGTGCAAATCTCCCCTCAGCAGACATCTCAAGGCAAGCCTAAGATCTGCCTTGCACAAGGGTCCCCACTCTGAAAAGACACGGAAATGGCCCCTCCCCCCGCTTTGCTGCCCACAAATGGGGTGAGGAAAGGGCAAGGGGACAGGCGGGTCCCGCTCTAAGGATGACACATGCCTCCCGTTCTACCTCTGAAAAGTCACACGCCCCAGCTGCCAATGGCCAGTCCCAGTCAGGGTGCTCAAGCACCTTGAGGAGGGCAGGCAAGGAGAAGGCAGCCTTGCACCCCGAGCCGTTTCAAGAGGCCCTCGCCATCCAGGGCCACTGCCGTTTGCTCGGGTTCTAAATCAATCAGGCAATCTAATTAATGGCTGGCTGGTTTGTGGGTGGAGGTTTGGCCACGTTTTCTTCTCCTTTGGTTTCATTCATCTCTGCCCTGAAGGCGAGAGTCCTGCCCCTCCCCCAGCCACCCAAATGCCTCCCTCTGTCTTTGGGCAATGGGCAGCGACTGACTGCTCCGTGAACATAAAACACAGGTGTGCACGAGGGGCGCATGCGACGCCCGTTGCGGCCAGCTGCTCCCCGCATCCCTCGCTCCCCCGTCAGAAAGCGCGAGCTTATAGCAACAGTGTCCTTGCAACCCCGTCCGTAGCTTAGAGACACTGCAGCTGACGTTCGGGTGCTCGGAAGGTCATCCGGAACAGCACGTGTCTTTGGGGCTGTAAGCTGAGAGAGTCAGAATTTTTACAGGCTAATAAACAAAAGTCTTGGGCAGGGGGAGCGAGACATAATGCGAACTCATAAATACTCTCAAGGTAACAGCACAGACGGGGATGGGAAATTGGTTACTGCAGGACTGGAGGCAAATGAACTCGTGGTTGTTGGCGAAGAACACCAGGTCGTCATCCCGTCTGGCAAAGATTTGCCCCCTGGACGGAGGACGCGGGATCACCTCTAAGCCGAGACACTGCGGGAAATTGTAGTACAGCTGGAGCTGGCCTGTGAGGCCAGTAGCAGGGCACCGTGTGCAGCGGCCCCGCAGAGGGCTGCCCCGCCGCCTCGCGAATGCCCCCGGGGTGGGAGAGCCCTCCACCTCCCCGGCTCACGGGTTCCATTTTGCAGAACTGCTCTGGCAGGGAGGCTGTTTTTCCTGATCCCCAGCTGGAACCTGGCTTCCTGTCTCTTGAGCCCTTAGTCTGCGTCCCAGTCCCTCCTCGGTGTGACCGCCTTTCAAGGATTGGAAAAGTCTTGTCCTGTCGCCCTTTGAACTTCTCGGGGCTAAACATGCCCAGTTCTTCCAGTCTCTCCGCATAGTTTCCAGTCCGCCAAGCATCCTGGTTGCCGCCCTCTGAACCCTTTCCAGCTTGCCCACCTCTTTCTTGAATGGTGGTGCCCAGAATTGGTGCTGAATAAAGGGGAGCCCCTACTGGCGACGAGAGGGGTGGCAGTTGGAGCGGGTAGATGCTGACCAGGGTCGGGCTGAGAGCGACTTGCCAGTGTGCCTCCTCCTCCCAGGTCCAAGATGTGGTGAAGTGCCAGATTGGGGTGTGCAAGAGTGACGAGAATGAAAATTCCCCAGACTCCTGCAAGAACGGGCAAGTCCAGATCATGGTGAGTGAGTGAGGGGCCCGCGCCATGGAGGGGGCAGCAGAAAGCCCGCTGCACATGCCCAGGAGGGGACGTGGGGTGGGTGGGGTGGCGTGGAGCCCAGCCACAGGTTCTGCCACAACCTTCTGGTTGTGTCGCTGTGGTGGAGAGAGAGGGAACTGGTGGGTCTGCAGCAGCTGAAGCAGCTCTGCCCTTTGCCGGAGACATGCAGTCACACAGACCGACTGCTCCTAGCAGCCTTCTCCAAGCAATGGCCCTCCAGAGGTGTTGAGACCACAATGCCCATAATTCCCAGCCAGCATGACCAACAGCTGGCATGCTGCATCTGCTGGCCAGGCATGCTGGGAATGATGGGAATGGCAGTCCAAACACAAGCAAAGGGTGCCAGGATGGACAAATCCAGTTTGCAGGGTGCTTTGCCCAGGGCAGCCTTTACTCACTGGGTGCACACCAGCTGTGTCCGACTGCAGTTCCCTCCTTCCAGTGGACTTGCAATCCCATGCCCCTGGGAGGAACCAGATGGGGGAAGGTCCCTCGGGCTTCGTGTCTGTTCTCTCAGGAATCCTTACAGGTGCTCTGTAAATTAGGCCAGTGTTCCTTGGGCAAAAGTGGCGCAGGGGTGCTTGTGGAGACGGGCAGCCAGAGACACCTTGGCATGCTTGTGGCCCACTGGGGAGTGCAGGGCAGTTTTGGGAGCATGTGACTCACAGCTCACGGTCTCGGTCAGCAGGCTAAAATGTGTGTGGCCATGCCACGCGCATTCAAAGTGGCGGTGTTTATGCCACGGCGATGGCGCCTCCACTTTGGAAACAGGCGCAGCCCTCTTTGGCAATGTGCCACTTTAGAGGAGGCTGAGCAGTGGCCGTCATGCTGAGTATCGCCAGATATGACCCATGTGGCCGCCAGAGCTCAGCCTGGGGAGCTTGCTTCCACACTCCCCTGTGTGGCGCCTTCCCCATATCTGGATCCACCCTGCAGATATGTGGGATCACAGCACCCATCATCCCAGGCCTCACAGCAATCAGAGTAGCTCTTAAGTACCTCTGGGGGGGGTGCCAGGTGGGGGCAAGCTGGTTTATTCATGCCTCTCGGGCAATGTGGTATTTTTCAATATGAAGGGCCAGCAGGTTGCTGAGCAAGATCCTGCTACCTGTGATGCATTCATTTCTCCACTCCCACCTCCTCTCTTTCTGCTCCTTCCTCTCCCTCTCTTTGCTCTTCTTTCTCTCCCTTTCTCCCACTCTTTCTGTGTTTTTATAGACAGATTTTGAAAAGGATGTTGACCTGGCATGTCAGACAGGTGAGGCCCTCTCCCTCTGCCCCGGCGTGCACCCGGGCCTGGCACCGGAGGGCTTGGCTGTGGGAGGGGTGGATCGTCGAGAGGGGAGGGAGCCGGCCAAGGTTCTTTCCCGGGACGGAGTGGGAGCGGTGTCCTTGCAGGGCTGGGGGCCGAATCAGCATGTTTGGCGAGGGAGGCACCACGCTCATCAGGTGCCCCTCAGAGCAATGGCCGCAGGGGACGGAGGCAAGCTGCCATTCCCAGGGCTGCCAGCAAGGGCCAGCTGCAGATGAATCGCCAGCACCCAGGAATGGCTCAGCTGGCAGCTCCCTTCTCCCTACGGGCTCCCAGACCTGTCTCCTGCCACAGTGCCTTCCCTTAGAGCTGCTCTGAAACCGGATCCGGCCCTTGGCCTGGAGAGACTGCCCGCCCACTGCAGGGCCAACTCCCCAGACGTGGGACTGCCCGGCGCCGGGCCTCCTCTTCCCTGCACAGTCACTGCGGGCCCCGTCTGACTGCCATTTTTCCTCCCAGTCCTCTTCAAAGAGGTCAACGCCTGCAACCCGGCCACCATCACGAGCACCTTGTCGCGCATCTCCCTGGATGGGGACGAGGACCCGAAGCTCAGCACCAGCTCCGAGGGTGGCCTGGGCTTCTCTTCCCTCCCGGGCAACATCCCGGCCGCCTCCATCCTGGTGCAGGTGCCCAAAATGACTCACAACATGGTGAAAGGGCTGAACGAGCTCAGCGACCCCCCCGCCAAGAAGGACGTCAACCTGGAGGCTGCCCGGGGGCCGGTCTACCTGTGTGGCGAGAGCACCCTGCGGCAACTGGACTACGGCTGGCTGCGGCCTCAGGAGGCCGCCCTGGAGAGCAACTACATGGTGCTGCCCCGACGGACGGTGAGCCTTAAGCCCTTCGTCAGGGAGGAGGGCAAGCTCAACATCCAGCTGGACGAAGCGCCAGGCCTCGGCAAGGGCCGCCACGTGACCGAGGCGGAGTCCTACCCCGGCTTCGCCTCCGTGGACCACATCAATGTGAACTTGAACCAGCCCTATGGGACGGTCAAGCACCCGTACGGCCTCCAGTTCAAGCAGCACCCCACGGTCCGGCAGATCCTGGCCTCAGAGCTGTCGGAGCGCAGCCGCACCATGCCACGGACCGTGCCGGGCTCCGCCATGAAGGTGGGCTCCCTGGAGGTAAGGGGCAGCTGCTGGGCCCCTGCACAGGCTGGGGCCTGCAGGGACAGGGTGGGGGGCCGCCGGGGGTGCCCACTGATGCATCACCAGAGCAGAGGGGGCAGGATCTGCCCGGGGTCCCACATGCTGCTTGGTGCCTGTAGGTGCAGACATGGAAATGGCTTGCACGGCGTAAACAGAGATGTGAGGCCATCTCGCTGCACTGTGGGAGGCTGTGACTGCGCCACCTGGGCGCCTGCCAGGCCCACCTGTGCAGGTGCTTGCTGTCAGTGGGGAAAGCAGTTCTTGATGGAGTGTGTCCCCCCCACCCCACAGTAGCTTAACAATGCTTTAGAAACTGGGAGGGTGGACAAGGGACTCACAGCCCTGGGACCGACTTTTGGGAGGCTGGGAGGGTGCTCGTTGCAAGGAGGAAGTGCCAGTCCAGCTGAGCGGGACTAGAAACATAGATACATAGAAGCAGAGCAAGTCAGAATGGGTCTCCTGTGCCGTCTAGTCTGACCCCCTGCTCCAGCCAACTCGGTTCATGACATGCCCACCATGTGCGTGTCCAGCCTATCTTTGAACACCCTCACCGATGGGGCCTCACCGACCTCCCGGGGAAGCCCATTCCACGCCCTTGGGATCCTGACTGTCAGGAAGTGCTTCCTGGCATCCAAACGGGACCTGGGTTCCCTGAGCTTTGCTCCGTTGGAGCGTGTCCTGCCTTCCTCTGCAGGGGAGAACAGGTCTCTGCCCACCTCTGTGTGACCCACTCACATACCTGTATGTCACCAACAGATCCCCTCTGAGTCTCCTCTCCTCCAGGCTGAAAAGACCCAGTTCCCTCAGTCTCGCCTCATATGGCATCCCCTGCAAATGAGCCACCATCCTTGTGTTACTTCACTGCACTGATTCCAGCCTTGCTATACCCCTCTTGAAATGAGGGGCCCAGAATTGAACACAATACTCCAGTAATACCTCTCTCCATCTAGAAGCCAAATTTCTGGCCTTGCAACCAAGGGTGGCGTTCACCCTCTTGACCACCGCATCACATTGCTGACTCATGTTTATCCCATCGTCAACCAGTACCCCGAGGTCCCTTTCACAAGTGCTGATCTTCAGTCACTTGTCCCCTAACCTGTACTTGTGACACCCATTCCTATGCCCCAAGTGCAAGACCTTGCACTTATCCACACTGAACGCCATCCTGTTGTCTCCTGCCCACTTCCATAGTCTGTCCAGATTCTTTTGGATCTGGAGTACCAGCTCCTCAGTTGTGGCCACTGCTCCAGTGTTAGTGTCGTCTGCGAATTTGATCAGACAGATCACCCTCCCTTCCATGTCACTGATGAAAAGATTGAACAGGATTGTTCCCAGGAAAGAGCCCTGGGGGACCCCGCTTGTCACTGGCCACCATCCTGATAATTCCCCGCTAATGGTTACCTTCTGCTTTCGGTCAGTCATCCATGCCCTAATCCACCGGACAGTGCTTTGGTGTATCCCAAAACTTCTCAGTTTCTCCACCAGGATATCATGGGGCACTTCGTCAAAGGCCTTGCTGAAACCCAGGAAAACCACATCCACTGTCTAGCCTCCTTGAAACCTCATCATAGAATTGCACAAGGTTCGTCTGGCAGGACCTGTTTTTGCGGAAGCCGTGTTGCGTGGCTGCCAACCTGCCTTCCCTGTCCAGGGTTACTAGACCTCTTATTATTGTGAGCCTTTCCATTGCCTTTCCTGGAAGGACGCAAGGCTAACTGGCCTGTAATTCCCCATGTCCCCTCAACTTCCCTTTTTGAAAATTGGGACCACTGACGCCACCCTCCAGTGCTCTGGAATCTTACCAATTCTCCACAAGGCCTCAAAAATGGAGGTCAATGGGTGCGAGAGTACCCCTGCCAACTCCCAAAGTACCCTCGGGTGCAACCCATCAGGGACTGGTGCCTTTGTAATGTCCAGTGCCCTGAGGAGCTCCTCAACTTCTAAGGGGGTGGCTCTAATCTTTTTAATGTTGTATATGTTTTTAGTGGTTGTGAGCCGCCCCGAGGCTGCTGCAAGGGGCGGCATATAAATACTTAAATAAATAAATAAATAAATAAAAATAATCTGTACCTCTGAATCTCCAGCCTCCAAGTAGATCTCCCCTGTTCTACTTTTGAGAGGACACAGAGGCAAAATAAGCGTTTTGCATCTGCGCCTGTTCCCTCAGACACCAAATCACCTTCTTCCTTATTAAGTGGTCCCACAAAGCCCTGTCAGGAGAGACAGAGAGAGCTGGGCACATCTATCTGTCATCTGATCATAGAAGTTTCCCATCTGGATTAGGCAAGATCAGGTGATGCAGAAGCGTTCTCTTTCCTCTCTTTCTCTCTCTCATCTAATCTATCTAACCTAATGGCTAAGCCATTCAGTAGCTGAAGATGTTTGGGTGCTGTTTAGCCTGGAGAAGAGAAGACTGAGGGGAGGGAGGACGACTCTCTTCAAGGACTTGAAAGGATGTCACACAGAGAAGGGCCCAATTCTTTCCTCAAGCATCCCAGAGTGCAGGGTATGGGCTAACGGGCTCAAGCTGCCGGGAGCCAGATTCTGGCTGGACATCAGGAAGGAGCAAGATGACCGTGGAACCCATGACCTGGGGAGGTTGTGGGCTCCCCCACACCAGATACATTCAAGATGCAACTGGGCAGCCACCCGAGAGGGATGGTTCAACCTGGGGCACTAATCCTGTGGCCCCTTCCAGCTCTTATTCTGTGATCCCGTGGACTGCACTAGGACTGGGTCCTGCTCTCGTTCTGCGGATCCCATAAGATTGTGGGTGCACCCTCCGCCTCCTCTTCCCCTGGAAAGGTTTTAGCGGGCTCTCTGGCCGCCGCGTGCATCGTGCTTGTGGATCAGCTCCCCCCTCCCCGCGCTGCTGCGCCTCTTCAGCGGCTCCCCTGGCACCCACGTGTGAGCTCTGTGCAGCGTCTTCGGTCTAAACGCCTGCCCAGACCAGCCAGGGCCTTTTATTTCTTCTCATTTTTGGCTTCTCTGTTTTGTTTATGCCGTGCCGCCACATGCCCCTCCCAGAGGAAGCGACTGCGGTACTCAGACCTGGATTTTGAGGTGAGCCTCCCTCTTCCTCCCTGTGAGCATCGCGGTGGGCAGAGTGGCTCTCGTAGGGGAGCTGGCCATCCTCGGCCTGGCAGCAACGAGCCTGGGGCGAGTCCCCTCCGATGCTGCGCTATGGGCTTCGCTTGGCTCCCGGGAGCCCTGGGAGGGGCAAAACATTCCACAGTGGCTCCGCCATCTTGCAGTTCCCAGGTTCCTTTTTGTGTTGTGCAGGGAATAGCGCAAACCTATAGATTTGCCCATCCCGGCATGCAAAGAGCTGGCCTGCAACCCCGCCCCGCCCCCGCCAGCGTGGCCAGGTGAGCACTGCACAGAAGTGGGCCTCCTCCAGCCAGACGCCAAGAGGCCGCGGGAGTAAGAGCCCAGCTCATTCGGGAGGCGCAGGCTGGAAGAGGGGACCCTGCGCATGGGCTTCCGCATAAATGCTCCGTCGAAGGGGACTTCATCTCTTCCTGGCACTCAGCTGTCGTTTTCCTCAAGCACCTCCATGTTTTTCCTGCAGTTTTGTCCTCCCGCTTCTCCGCTCTGGTTCCACTCTCCCTTTTCTCCCTGGAAACGAACAGAGCGAAGCACAGAATTCGGCAAAGCGCACGTGGTGCATGCGGGGGGCACACAGGCAGCCTTTGCATGCGCGTTTCCCAGGAAACCACAGCCTGGGTGAGGCCTGCAGGTGTGGCCTTTGGCGCGAAGAGATGCGCCGCTCCCGAGGGGTCGACCCTCGGGGCCAGGACTGCCAGGCGACGATCCCCGCCGTGGGTCAGAGGGGCCCAAAAGGCCTCCCAAACCACGCTTGCATCGTCCAGTGGTGTGGTGGGGCACATTTCCCGGAGGGCTTCCCCTTGCAGCTCCATGCAGGCCGGGGGCGGGCAGGCAGCCCTCCGTGTCCGGGGCAGGAGGGGGCTTGGACCAAGGCGAGAGAGGCTGCAGCCGCAGGGAGGTGCTGGAGATGGTGGGGCGAGAGGACTCCATTTGGCAGCGGCCCCGCAGGCTTCTGGTTGTGCGCAGCGGGCAGCACCGCGCCCCCATCCGCCCCGGGGGGCCCTTTCCTCTCTCCAACCACTTTCTTGCCTGCCACTTAACGGAGAAGAGGATGGACGAGGTCCCACATTTTTAAGGGGCAATAAAAGCTGCTGGCCATTGATGGAAATACTGGAGCCAAGGATGGGAGTCTATTGGCTGGATTTATGGGAAAAGCGGCAGTATCTTTTTCCAGTTATCAAGAAAGATTGGATGGGGGTGTCATTCCAACAGGCCCTAGAGGCTGCTCATTCATCGATTTCAACGCATAAATGTTCATCTGGAAAAATCTTGGTCAGTGGAAATTCCTGCTGAGAAGACGGGGTGCTTCTCCTGCTGGCCCTTTTTGGAGCCCTGCGGCCATTTCAAACTTGGCTCTTCCGTTTTGTTTTTTTCTACTGCTCCAAAGTGTTGACCTTCATTTTTAAATTAATTATATTTTTCACTGGCTGCTGTTTTTTATCCATTTTTACCAGATGTTATTGATATATTTACTTGTTTGTGGATTACTTGCCTTTTACTGTAGGTTGTATCAATGTGCTTTGGGGAGTGTTTATTATTCTTGAATCATTCTAGAGCATTTACCCCTGTTACCCTTAATCAGTCAGGCGCCCAGGGCAGCTTGCAGGCATGGCACACAAAGAAAAAGGGTGGGAAGCGGGGCAAGGATGGGAGGAAGGCACTAATTCTTGCAGTATTCACCTTGCAGCTTTTACAGTAACCGGCTGCAGTACAGCAGGAAGCTGTTTGTCTTCATGTCACAACCAGCTGGAATGGGAAAGGTTCAGAGAGAGGAAGAGCCCAGAATGGCCAGTCTCTGTCCTGTCTCTCTTGCTCATGATGGGCGAGGGGGGGCTGATGGATTTCAGCTGTGGGCGGGAGAACCCCGATGAAGCATGCTTGTGCCAGCACCCAAAACTCATTCCTGTTTCTAGGGGGCAGTGGTTCAACTCTGGCAAAACCTGTTCCACAGCGGGATAGAGGGAATATGACTGCCCAGGGCAACAAGGGACTGCCAGCAACTGCTAGCCAGCTCTCGGGTCTTTATGAGTCCCAGCCAGTTTTCCATCTCTTCCAGTAAAAATTCCCTTTGGAAAACCAAGTGATTTTAGCTCAGCAGTATGCGTGCTACTTTTCATATATGATGAGCAGCAGTTGGAGTCACACAGCACACAGGGAAACCATGGGATTCACTTCTCCAAGATGGCGATTTGGGTGGTTTCAAAATAGGGCTGGGCAAATTCCTGGAGGCAATTGCTTTTAGTGGCTACTAGTCCTCATGATTCAGTGCTGTTCCTAGAATCAGAGGCAGTATGCTGTTGCATACCAGCTGCTGGGGAACATGGGCAGTAGGGTGCTGATGCACACATACCCTGCCAGTCGGGTTTTTGTGGGAGACTCTGGTGTGTGACCAGAATGCAGGACTTGAAGGCCTGTGGCCTGATCCAGCAGGGTGCTCTGCATGGTCCTATTTTGATAATGTGCACAACAGCCCTGTAATATTGACCAGTACTGATTACTCAACAAGGAGGAAGACTTACTTGCTCAAGGCCACCTAGGGAGTTAATGGCCAAGGTGAGATTTGAACTTGGTAAAAAGAGGGTCTTTCCAGCTCATGTTTTCAGTATTCTGGTTCCCTGGGTAGTTATGTGGGGGCTGGCGGGAGAGGAGCACAAGTCTTTGTCCAGGTAAGCTCTGCTAACACAGCCTTGCATTCTCTCTTCTCTTCATTCTCGCTCCTCGTGGGGATTACTGCATTAAACATTCGCAGAAAGTCATGCATACAAGAAAGCGCCACTCGGAACTTTACCACGAGTTGAATCAGAAATTCCACACACTGGACCGATATCGGGCTCCAGCTACGAATGCAGCAAAGGTAAAGATGGACAAAGAGAGACAGAATCAGATCTTTCCCCGCAAGACAAGATGGCCGTGTGGCAATCCTGCTGAGCAGCACTTAATCTGAGCCAGGATTCAGAGGCAGAACTTGTTTTGATGGCCCTGAAACCTGAGATGCGATTTTGGTGATGCAACGCAAGCGGCACTTCTTGTAATGGCCACATAGCAGACGTGTGCTTGGTTTTATTAGGACTTACACAAGCAAGCCAGGGAGGTGGCAAGCCTGTTTGCAGCTATTAGCAACGATGGCTAGAAATAGAAGCTTCCGTGAGGCGCGTCACAAGGCTTCGCTACCCCTGCCCCCCATGCCGAAGGCAGGCCGCTGTCTGACGCAGCGAGCGCTGTGCCAAGCGGAGCATCTCTTCGGTCCTGGCCCAAGCGACACTTTCTGAACTAGGGTTGCGCGTGCACTTGGAGCGTGCAGGGAGAGTGACGTTGCCAGTTCCAGCCTTGACTGGCTTGAGCTGCTTCAGAATTCATGTCATCCCCCAGATTTCACATTTGCTGAAATTGCAGCTCAGTTCTCAACTCAATAATGTATCAACATTTGCTTTTTTAATGTGTATTTTAGGAGAGAACTTGTTTAGAAAATAATGGAGATGCATTATTTCAACTTGGATTTTTATGTGAATCTGTAAAAAAGAAAAAACAGAGGGCAGAGTAGGCTGATGGTTGAATGTCTGAGAAAGTGGTGCAGACCAAAAATAAGCATGAATCATCCATCCGTGGTGTAAGCCCGGCTGTAGCATTTGAGTTCCAAACTGAGAAGTGGCAAACGTTCGGCTGAGGCTGTGGGGCGGGGGCGAGTAGATGGGCCGGACCTCCCAGGATAAATTGCGGTTCTTCTCATGCAGAGGGAGAAGCGATGGAGCGTCTCTTCAGGCAGCGGGGAAAAGACTATGCCTGGAGTAAGTACTCTTTCACACTTGGCGGGAGCGAAGCAGGTGCATCATGGGAGAGGGATCTGGCATTGGTCGAGCTGATTAGCTGCCACTTAATGCAATAACCAGGTGGTCGGCTGGGCCTATCAGAGTCATACCTGTGGGCCCGAAAGGTCATTCTCAGCCCACAGGGTTACCATCCAAGGCCTTCCCGGAGGGGTGCCAGAGTGCACAGAGGACCCCAAGCCCTGCATTGGGACACTTTGCAGCACAGCCCCACCCGTGTCTCCTCAGAGATCGCTCCCACTGAGTGGCGGGGCTTCCTCCCAAGCAGGTGGCTCTGGCCAGGCCGCCTAAATCGCTCTAAGGCTTCAAGTTGCCAGTCCCTCTGGGGCCTGTCCTGGTCCAAAAGGTGACTGGGAAAGGACTTGGTGAATAAGGAAGGCTTTGCGACAGGAGGTGCTGAGCGGGTGCACAGCGCTGCACGCTCGCTCAGCCTGTCGCAGGCGGCACTGCCCACGAGTCCCTCAGGGCTGCCGCGCCACTGGAAATGTTGGACATCTGCCGCTTGCGGGTCTGCAAATGCAGCAGGGCAAGCTCTGAAGGCAGCGATTTGTCTTGGCTAAGTATTTCTGTTAGCATCTGGCATTTGCAAATGGGAGAGGCGAGGCGGCTGTCAGTGCTTCCTCCGTTTGCATCGGATACCTGTGTCCTCAGTATTGTCCTCAGTGCTGCCTGGCTACACCCTGCCTGCAGAATGCGGGTGGGGGCCTTTGCTCCAGGGCGGCTTGCCCCGCGGCCCAGGCACTTCGTGCAGGTCTCTGCAGGAGCAGGGAGCTCAGCCGGCACTCGGAGGAACGGCTCCCCCAAGCCCTGTCGCTGACCATCCCACACTCCACTGAGCCCCATCCCAAGGGGCACAGAAGCCCCCCAGGCCTGGCTCAGCTCCTTCCCTGTCTCAATAATTGGTTTGCTCCACCCCACCCAGCTCCACCAGCTGTGCTCAGGCATCACTGCCAAAGGGAGAAACGTGTGAAGGGAGCCTTGCACTGCAGTGCCATGCTGGATGGAAAACGTGGGGATTGCAGTCCATTGCGCTGGAGGGATCCGGGTCCTCGCAGCATGGAGGGATGCCTTGCACAGCTTGCCTGGCATAAAGGGCGCCGTGGCTGGAGTAGCTCGGCTGCAGTGACGGTGCCTCCCGTGAGTGGGTAGCTTCCCTTCTCGCCTCCTCGTTCCTCCTCTGCCTTTTGCCTCTGGCTTCCTCTCGCGTCCTGTCCTCCTGACTGAGCACTGAGCCCAGATCTCCAGTTCTGCCCTGCTCCAGAATTCCAAGGGGCGATTCTTATCACCTCTGCAAAACCTCTCCAGTGTCGTTCTTATTCTAATTAGCACCACTTTGCTTCACTTACACTTTTTATTGCTGCAGCCAACGAGGAGTACTGACAGTGCTGAGATGCTACGGGCACTGGCCCACCTGGCCAGCCGCGCTTGCACAGTGAAAGGGAGAGGGGAATCTACGGCCAGGCCAGGCCAGGCCATTCTGGCGAATGCCGCAAGATCGGAAAGGACAGGGAGGAGCCTGGCCTGCTCAGAGCAGCAGCAGCTCTGCAGAGTTTCACACAGAAGTTTTTCCAGGCTGCCCCTGGAGAAGCTGGGAGTCAAACGGGGGATCCGAGCCCCATCCAGTTCTGGGCCTGCCTCTCTCGTGCCTCTGGGGTGTGGCAGCCCTGTGTTTGTTGCATGCGCGATTCCTGTCCTGAGTCACTCTCCTGTCCTCTTTTCCCAATAGGAAGTAACCAGCCCAGAGAACCGGCAGCAGAAGCAAAAGTCTTGGAGCACATTCAAGGCCATGACGCTGAGCTCCCTGCCTTCCAAACACCGGGAGAAGCTGGAATTGCACTCTGCGGACTGGGAAAAGCATTGCATGAGCCTGGACCTGTCAGAGGGAGACTTCCAGACGGAGGTGTGAGCCTCGAGGACTCCGCGATTTAGCAAACTATAAAAGTATATACATATATATATATATTTTCACACTGACACTTTGGGAAAAGAAGCAAGACAAGGCAAAGAGGCAGCGCCTTCCCCTTCCGGTGGTCCTGTTGGGGAGGGGTTTTCTTTGAAAGCGTGGCCACCTGGAAAGCAGAGGGGCATGGGGGCACTGCACCCCTTCCCCAGCCGACACGTAGACATGGCCACACAAGGCCCCTCCACGGTCACCTGCCCCACCTGGCGACCCGAAGGGAAGGGCTTCTTCGCCCCCCACCACCACCTGTCTGCCGGCCCACCTCCTCGCAGCGGTTCACCATTGCCGGGACACCAGATGCGCTCACACAATCACTCCAGCCTCCGCCCACCGGACCTGGCAGGGGAGCCTCCCCCGGGGACACGAGGACTGTTGCAACTCTCTTTTCTATCTGGATCTTTCCTCACGCCCTGCACTGTGTGCACGGCCAGCAGGCTGGGATAGCAGCTGCCGCCCTGCGACGCCCACGAGGCCTGCCTCCTTCCGCCCTTCCTTCTCCCGCTCTGGACCGTCCCACCTGGGCAGCGCGGGGAAGCCGCCCTCCTCTTCCTCCACCCCTTCCACACCAGCTCCCCTCCTGGGAAATGCCCCCCCACACCTTTCTCCCTCGTCCTCTCTCTCGCAGGCCCGTGGACACTGTTGTTTGTTGGAAATAAAAATTCACTCTGTGGACCTTTTGCTGCTGTCTGGGTCTCGCTTTTGCTCAGCTTTGGGCTGATTGTGCTCAGCAACGCTCAGAGGCCTCTCGGTGCAGAGGGGGAGGGGCATTCGAGCAAGTGCGTTTCGGGTGGGAGGAGGTGCCAAGGGCAAACTCCAAGGTGGTCCTGCTGCAGCCTTCCCCAGCTGGTGCCCTCCAGGTGGGCGAGACTCCAGCCCCCGGCACCTCTCAGCCAGCATGGTGGGAGTTGGAGTCCAGCCCATTGGGGGGTAGCACACTGGAGGAACTGGTCCCATCGCCCCACAAGAGTCACAGGCGGGGAAACGACAATCAGGCTGGAACCTGGCACTCTTGCGCTCACCAGGCATCTTTCCCATACTCGGCCCCAGCCAGGAAGTGAGCTGGGATCAAGTCGAAAGCTCTCAGGAAGGCTGCCGGCTTCTTTGGGTCGAGTGCCTAATCCTTTGAGCAAAAATGCAGAGCACTTGATTCTTTGTGCGAAATATCCCAATTAGGTAATTCTTTGCACAAAGGGCCCAGACCCCAGACATCACAAGTGCAGAAGCGGGACTCCCCTCAGACTCACACCCCACCAGATGCCTGCACGGACGCTCGGCATGAGGCAGGCTTGGCACAGCCGAGCAAGTGGGCCGGAATCCAGGGAGCCGAGCTGAGGACAGCCGATGTATCCCACCCTCAGGCTGGATTCCTCACGCACAAGCACGCTCCGGCAGGGCAGCGCTCCTTTGGGTGCAGCAGAGGACGGGCGAAAGTGCCCGTTGCCTGGTGTGCAAAGCAGTCTGTGCATGATTACTCAGAAGTAGCCCCCTGCGCTATGGGAGGCACTACAGGAGGCGGGCGCCATGCCTCATTCCTGCTCCCGTCCCCCACCAGCTGCCATCCCATCTCTCACTTGCAAAGAAGAAAAAGGCTGATCTTGGGGAAGGGGGCCAAAGCAGCCAGTGGTGGGGGGCTCCCTCCTTGGTGGGAGACCCCCCTCCCCCAGCTCCCTTCCCAGGCACACAGGGACGGCCTGCTGGCAGCACATGGCTGCAGCCATCTTCCCCGTATGTCCTGGTGGGGGAACTCCCAGTTCCCACGACCCACAGGGAAGAAGGCCCTGGAAGCGTTCCGGCTCGGCAGCCCCCTGTGCTCATCCTGGCACATACAGAGGAGAGGCCTCGTGGGCCGGTCCAGCCAGCGAGGGAGTCCTTCACCAGCTGTGCACAGCATGCAACATTTGGACTCTGGCAGGGGTGCTCTGGGTGCAGCAGGTAAACTGTGGAATACCTTTTTGTTCATATCAGAATGGTGTGCAGCAAATGGCCAGAAACGGCAACGAAAGGTGAGGCCTCGGGAGGAAAGAAAGTGCTTCAGCAAACCCTGAAGCTTCGCCTTGTGGGCTCCTGCCTGATCCCAGCCGCACAGATGTTCCAGGGTCCAAGCCATTCATGGTCCTACTCCCAACCTGTGTGGGACCCCCAGGAGTGCATCTTCAGAAGACCTCAGTGATCAGGCAGGATGGTGAGAGAGAGAGCAGAATGGAGGTGGGATTGCAGGGCAGAGCTCTGTGCGCCGTACCCCCCCCCCCAGGTCGGTAAGCCTCCTAAGGACCTGGCACCGCCTTTGCCCCACACTGAGGCCTGGCTGATGCTTGGCCTCCACCACAAATGTCTCTCAGGATGATGACCTTGCTCCCCTGCTCTTGATGCTGAGGCATAAGGAATTCCCACCTGTTCTTTGTTTTTGCTGTTTTTCCAGAGGTTTGCACAGGGATTGTTCACCTCCATGTGCTATCCCTTTGAAATAAGACAGAGAGCTGCAGGGGAAAGTGTGTGGTTAGGACAAACCAGCTTCTCAGAGTTACTATTCAGGCTGTAGCCAGTCTTGCTTTATCACAGTGCCCTGTTCTTACTGTGTTGTCCATCTTTTTCTCATTGCAGAGCCCAACTGAACAGACGCATCTCATGGGACCTTAAATTAAGCTGGTTTCTTCTAGCAGTCTAGTTCACTGTCTTCTTTTCCCACTGTAGCCCAAACTCCTGGAGTTGTGCCTCTTGGAATGAACTCTTAGTCCAGTTCCTGTCTACTCAGCATTTAGTCCTGCTGAAGTTCACCAATTCCATCACAGATCAGCATGAGCATTGGGTGCAAATGCCACTTCCTTTCACCTTGGGAAAGCTGGAAAGTTTTTGGCCTCTCTAATTTCCATTGGAGCCTCAGTTTCTCCTGGCTTCTTTCCAGTCCCCTATAGGTGGAATAGAGATTTATAGATATGGCATTCTCCATCTTGTCTACATTCTGGGTACTGTCAGACTGCTTCATTCTGTCATTTGCTCATTAACAAGATTGGGTTTTATGCAAATCCAACTGTATGTAAATTTGCTAATTCCTGAAGATGGACAATTCCCCCTCCAACAGCTGCAAATCTCAGTAACACACACACACACACACACACACAAATATATATATATATATTTGGGGAACATATACATTTTAGAGTGGTGTTTAAAAAATTTTTTTTTCTGTACTTTTCTGTAACTAAATTTGGGTAAAATTAAGGACAGTAAGGGACTGCAGGTGGCAAAGTGGTTTAAACCGCTGTGCTGCTGGGCTGATAGATCGAAAGATCACCGGTTCAAATCTGCACAACGGGGTGAGTTCCCGTTGCTCCGTCCCAGCTCCTGCCAACCTTGCAGTTCGAAAGCATGCAAATGCAAGTAGATGAAAAGGTGCCACTTCGGTGGGCAGGTAACAGCGTTCCGTGCACTTTGGTGTTTAGTCATGCCAGCCACACGACCACAGAGACTATCTGCGGACAAACAGTCTGGCTCCCTTGGCTAGGAAACAGAGATGAGCACCGCCCCCGAGAGTCAGGCATGACTGGACTTAATGCCAAGGGGAAACCTTTACCTTTACCTTTAAGGAAAGTAAAACAAGAACAGCCTGCAGAATCCGGGTAACTTGGGAAGAGCTCCTGCTGCAGAATCCGTGCATTTGAGTCTTAGAAATTTAAACCCACTGGAATCCGCTGCGGACTTCTTCCACATTCCCGAGGAGGAGTTCACCCTCACTCGCTGACCACGGCCTTCCTGCAGCCCGTGGCAAAGCTCGGTAGCCGGCTAAGTGGAGGTGCATTTTGCAGCATGGTGCATTTTAGACCTCTTCACCCCTGCCTGGGGCAGCCATGCGCCTCCTCAGAGGAAGGGCTGCCTTTGGCACATGCTGCAGCTCCCTTGCGCATCCTCTCCCCTCTAAATTAACTGGGGCACTGCCATGTGCCGCATGCAAGCTTGATGGAAGTGTCTGTGCTGCTGGGCCGAGGCTCCTTTTCTGTGGCTCATTCACTTTGGCCGATTGCAGGAGCCCATGAGTGCCCCACATGGACAAACAAGCCCCGAGACGTGTGGTGTTGGGGACGGACCTCTGCCTCTGACAGGCTGCTTAACTCCTGGTGGGAACCTGCCCAGTTCCCAAGTCCTGCCCCTGGTCTCTCGCTGGTTGATCGGGGCCCTCATCAGCACCGACTGCCAACAGCACCTCTCGGCTATCCCCCCATTCCCATGGGGTGGCTGGCCATTGCTGCCACTCCCTGGACCGACAAGTCCCCTCCTTGTTCCCCAGACGTTTCCTGGCCTTGATCTGAGAGCATAGTTTGCTGGCATCCCAGAGCCCCTTCGTCTTCGCTTTCGGAACGCAGATTCCCGTCGAAGGTATAATCAAGTCGCAAGTGTTCTGGCACCTTTTCCCTGTGTGCGCACACAACACCTGCAGCAATCTACTTACACGTCCCAAATCTGCTTTTAGAAGTCCTGGTTACATTGGAATTCAAGAGGAAAGCAACTGAGCACCAGAAAAAGATCCTGGGAAAATGCCATGCACCACGTCGATGTGCAACTCCATCAAACTCAGGGGATCCCCAACTTTCTACTCCCTGGGGCTGCTGGAGAAGGCCAGTGGTGACTGAAGCTGGCCAGGTATAAAATGGTGTTGCAGGCTGTGATGGAGCTCGGCTACTTGGCAGGCAATGGCTGATATTTTAGCCCCCTTTTCCTTCTTTGGAAATCACAGAATCACAGGAGAGTACGGTTGAAAGGGGCCTCTGGGACCATCAAGCCTGACCCCCTGCTCATTGCAGGACTCCAAGTCAAACCTTCACTCTCGGAGGGCTGCCCAGCTGCCTCTCGAATGTCCCCAGCATGAGAGAGCCCGCCACCTCCCTGAGCCAAGTTCCATTCCTGTACTGCTCCAACAGTCAGGAAGTTTCTCCTGGTGTCCAGGGTGAATCTAGCCACATCTTTTGCTCCGGCTATTTCCTTGAGCTGGGAGTTCCGTCATTTGGGTTTTGTGCTGTTTTACAGGCATTTTGGGGACGAACGTTGCAAACCCCAAGCCTCTGAGTTGGTGTTTCCAGCATGGTTTCCATGGGCCCCAGCCTGCCCACTGGCACCTCTCCCAGTGCCCATCTGTCTCCCTGCCCACCCCCCCAATTCTATTTCACAAGATTTTTTAAACCACTGTGGACTGGAAGGTTGCTGTGCTGCAAAGCCAAGTGCTGCCCTTCATTTGGGTTCTGAAGGAAGTGTTTGTGTGGCGTTCAGACTCCCCCCCCCCCCACCCCCCCCCGCCTTGCACTGTGCTTCTTGAGCTAGCCCTTCCCCTGTCAGCCGGTGGGTGACGAGAAGGCCCCCCATGGCAACGCTTTTGCGACGGTACTCGCAGCGACCTCAGAATCGCAAATGTGTCCACTGACCCGCAAAGACTCAGGACTCTAGTAGAGAAACAAGTGTATTTTATACTGGTTTTTCTCCCCACACACTCATCTCCAAAGGCTTCTTGCGCATTGCCTGTCATTTCTCCTCCCCTTTTCCACACGCTTAACCTCAACGCACCTGCCAGTCCTTGTTATCGCTCCCTCCTGCTGCTTGGAATGAACTCCCGCAAAGTACACCGCCTCTCCCATCCCCATCCTTTCTGTCCCCAGTGCACTGTTGCTGGTGTGGTGCAGCTGTGGCATGGGCCATCCGGCCATGCAGCTCCAGACAGCTTGCAGTGTGAGACCCACCTGGAGCATGGCTAAGCTCCAGGAAGGGTCCTAAACCACCAACTGGGAAGCAGGATTGTTTCTACCTGAGGACTGATGACTTCACAAGGGTGGGTAAAGGAAGGTCTGTGGGTGGAGGAAGTTCAGTCCCCCTGCCCACCTCTTGCCCCCTGTTGTACAGACAAATGATCAAAATCAGTTTGCAATTTTGTCTTTAAACCCCTGCAGACCAGGTGAAGTGCCCTCTTTGGTACCCCCGGAGGTTCTTGGCTGGCTCTCCAGGGCTGCAGGAAGAGGTCTTCCTGGCCCAACTCAGGCACGCCATGGCCAGAGTCTACTAAAGCATAGAAATGTTTTAATAAATCAAGCAAGCAAGCAAGCAAGCAAGCAAGCAAGCAAGCAAGGCCGCGTCTGCATCTGCTCTTCCAGTGGCATATGGCAAAATTCGCATCTTGAAAATGCTGCAGCAAGCAGCCAGGCATATGTGGCGCAACCCTGCAGCCGTACGCGTGAATACGGGAGGCACACGCATCACACGGCCGGCCTGCATCTCTCTGCACTCCCCATGTAGCGGGGCTTCGAGGTCAAGAGCGGTGTTACTACCACTGTGCACGACTCTGGCGCACCCGCAACTGGAGTGCTGTGTTCAGTTGTGGGCCCCTCATTACAGGAAGGGTATAGCCAGGGTAGAGCCAGTGCAGCGTAGGGCCACAAGGATGGTGGCCGGTTTGCAGGGGAAGCCGTATGAGGCGAGACTGAGGGAACTGGGTCTCTTCAGCCTGGAGAGGAGGAGACTCAGAGGGGATCTGTTGGTGACATGCAGGTATGTGAGGGGCTGTCACATGGAGGTGGGTAGAGACCTGTTCTCCCCTGCAGAGGAAGGCAGGACGCACTCCAACGGAGCAAAGCTCAGGGAGCCAAGGTTCAATTTGGATGCCAGGAAGCACTTCCTGGCAGTCAGGACCCTGAGGGCGTGGAATGGGCTTCCATGGGAAGTCAATGAGGCTCCACCGGTGAGAGTGCAGTCAAGGATAGGCTAGACATGCACATGGAAGGCATGTCATGAGCAGAGCCAGCTAGAGCCGGGGGTCAGACTAGATGGCCCAGGATACCCCTTCTGACTCGCTCTGTTTCTGTTTTTATATTCCCAGAGCAACCAGGGAAGGGCTGAGCTGTTTGAAAAAAGCACGGGAGGGGGGGGGAGTGTTTGCATGCATGCGTGCATGTGTGTGCGTGTACCGGAGATCCCCTGGAGACTGGGTCAGCTTGTGTGGACAGATGGAAAGCGGCAGCATCAGGAAGGTCCCTGGGGAGAGACGGGCTACCCAGGCAGCCTTTGGCCAGCAGCCTTTTCAGCAAAACTAAGAGGAAGCACCGAAAAGTGGCAACGTTTGATCCTGCAGACAGACGCAGAAGGCTTTGAACTGTGCGGGTGCTGAATGCAAGCCAGCTTCAACTGAGGTTCTTTCAGGGCCCCCCCAGAAGGGAAAGTTTTCTAAAAGGGAGGGAGGGGAGAGGTATTTAACAGGAACTGAGGCCAGTGTGGCCAGTCCCAAAGCTCGCCCTGCATCACCCAAGTTCTTTGCAGAGAGCTTCCAGTGGGCTGCACGGGCGCTGTAAGTCCTGGCAAGGGATGCAGGGCTGGGCCTCAGCTTGCCAGCTCCGGGCCACAGAAGCCTACCCACAGCTGAAGGGGGGCACACGGCATTCTGGGGGGGGCGGTGCTCAGCAGAAGCAGAAGCAGGAGCAGGAGCACAGCACTGGTTCCGTGGTGCAGGTGTGAGCTGTTTCCCACGAGGACTCCCAGGTGGCAGCAGGAGCGAGCTGCCCCCACAGGTGCATGAGGATTTCATTTGGGGGGTGAAGTTCAACAGTTCTGGGAGGGGTTGTTCCCCTGGAGATCCCCCCCCCACTCCCACCCACTGCTGGTGTTGACTTGATTGCAAGTGGAGCCAATCTTTTAGAGTGGAGTCTTCTTTTCTGTTATAACAATTTGCAACATTTGGAGCGGGACCCGGAAATGGGCACAAACGGCGCTTGCATCAATTGGTGATCTTGCCCAAAGGCGCTTGACTGCCAGGCCCCCTGCCCATTGCAAGCCCCACTGAGGCATTTTCGCCTCTTGTCAAGCAGCCTCTGCTGTTTTGCATCCAGCAGGGCTGTGCGCCCCCTTGTCGAACTCTTCCTCCGCTTCTGCAGTTCCCAGGCAGGGGCACTGGGTGTGACGGGACGAGGAGGGCAGGTGGCTTTTGGGACACAAGCAGCAGGATGCGGAGCAGAGCAAATGGACGTGGATATCGGCAGAGAAGAGGGTGCCTCGCACAGCTGCACGGCGGACTGGCGCTCGTGCACACTTGCAGAAAGCGAGCAACTGAAGGAAACGGACTGCAGCAGCGTCGGCACGCATCCCAGGATCCCCAGTCTGCCCAAACTGCCATCAGCCCAGAAAAGAGAACCTGATGCAACGTGCTTCTCTAACGGGGTGGGTGGGCGGACTGTGCCACAGCTCACTGCCGTTTATTGGAATAAAAACATTGCAGCATCCGGCTGGGCCCAAACGGCATGGAAGGCCCAGCCTCACACAACGTTTTCGACTGGGGTCACCCGGGGATGCAGTCGAGGTGCTGGGGAGCTTTAGCCTGGCTTCTTTGAGCCTGATGGCCGATTTGCCACACTAAGGGACCACTTCACGAAGGAGTGAATTTTCCCCAAGGGTGAGAGAAACGACTGCAAAGAACTCTTGTTCCAGCAAGTTCCACCACTGTGGAACGAGTGCTTGTCTGATGGGCTGTGGCACCAGAAACGTGTTTCTGTTCAGTTTGCCCAGAATTTACCCAGCTTGCTCCTTCCCTAACCCAGTGCAGCTACAAATGGAATCTGTAGTCGAAGCCCATCCGTTTCCCGTTTGGGATGCAATTTGCCCAGGGCTGAGATTCATTTGACATACTGTTTTCAGAGTGGGCGATTTTTCACAAACAAGCTTTAATTTACGGCAGGGGAAGTGTACATATCTAACTGTGAAACTTTGTTGTCTATATTTGAGGAATGCATGTGAACATCACACATAGAAACATAGAAGCAGAGTGAGTCAGAAGGGGTATCCTGGGTCATGCAGTCTGACCCCCAGATCCAGCCGTCTCCATTCACAACATGCCCACCATGTGCATGTTCAGCCTATCCTTGAACACCCTCAATCACCTCCCATGGAAGCCCATTCCATACTGCAGGGGTTCTAACCCTCAGGAAATAGTTCCTGGCATGCAAACTGAATCTTGGTTCCCTGAGCTTTGCTCCAATGGAACATGTCCTGCCTCCTCTGGAGAGGAAAACAGACATCTACCCACCTATGCGTGGCACCCGCTCACGATCCTATATGTCGCCAAAAGTTCCCCTCGGAGTCTCCCCTTCCCCAGGCTGAAAAGACCCAGTTCCCTCAGTCCAGGGAGCTGAGCCCAGGGAATCCAATGGATTCCCACCCTCATGGGCATTCCTCACACATTCCTAGTTCCCAGTTGCACTTCCTTCATTCCAGGCATATTCACGGACTTCCTCCAAGACCAGGCTAGGCATGAGAGGAAGACTGTGACTGTGTGCAGGACTGATTCCACAGAGCTTTGTCACAACCCTAATGGACAGAAACTGGAATGCAGCTTGGCGTGGGGCTCCACAAGCTCCAGGTCTGGTGGTTCACACGTGCCCGGCTGCAGCCACTCTGCCTCGGGCGCACTCAGGCGCTGATGTTCATGCCACAGCAAAAGCTGCAAAGCCATGACGTCCCTGTCTGTCTTCTAAGAACGCGCATTGGATTAAGGAGGTGAGTAAAGGCTGGGGGTTGAAACAGGGAACATCTGGCACCTCCTTGGGTAGCACAGCCAGGCAAGCCAGAAAGCCAGGGATCGTGGCATGGTTCACAGCAGAACTCTGCAACCCAGGCTACAGCGTGGGGCACTGGCAGGATCCAGAGCATCGACCCACCAATGCAGGTCCTCTGGGGTTGATTCCCCCCATTATGTACCCCCAGTCCAAGCCACTGCATGCCTCTCGCTCTTCCCGGGAGTTGCTCATTTGCTGCCTCTTGAAATAGCCTGCTTTGAAAGTACCGGGCTGAGCTTCTGCAGGCAAGTGCTGATCATCTCATTAAATAATAGGTTCTACAAACGTCTGTGCTTTTCAAACAGGCCCGGGCGCGGGGAGGGGGAGTGAGATTTTCTGTAATGGGAGACCAGCTCAGTAATAATGACGAATCACGGTGCAGGAGAGAGACCGTGGAGCGCTGCACAAAGCTTTCCTTGCTTTTCAACTCTCTCCGCTGCCAGGTTCGTGTGGATGCAAGCGCGTTCACATGCGTGCAGAGCAGCAGCAGCAGCAGCACGGCCTGTCCAGCCAGGCGTGGCTTCCCGGCCGTTGTTCCGCTGGGGCTCCTGGCTGCATGCGGGAGGAGCGCAAGTTGCTCGAGCCGGGACAGCCACAGCCTGGAAGACTCCTCCTGGCCCAGGAATGGGGTGATGCTGGGACCCAGGCCCCCAGCACTGCCCGATGCTCAGCCGGGCGCAGTGCTGGTGAGGGGCCCCCAGGTCCTCCCTCCGTGCTGCTCAGCCCACGAGGGGATTGCTGTTCGAAGCTCTGCCAAAGCTACATGTTGACCAGCTAAAGCAGACTGCGCATGGCGTTCTTTTTCTGTTCCGTGAGACCTACGCGCGTGGGAGCATTTCAGCCAGCTCTGTGGGCGCGTGAATCGGCAGAACCCGCATTCATCGGCGTTCTTCAATGATCCCTTGGTGCTCATTCCGATCTGTGCCTGAATCGGGCAACATGCTTCTTCCTCGCCACCAAGGCATTGCCCTTGTTTCCTGCCATTTGCCCAAATGTGTGTATCTAGGATGGTAATCTTTAAAGTGCATATATTGTTGCCCATTGTTTAAAGCATGTTTGTGCGCATTTTTGAACATGTGTGATTTAAATGTACCTCTTTCAAGTCTAACATTTTTAATGGCTATTTGGTTGTTTTGCAAATCCCATTGTAAGCTCAGGGTTGTGCCGACTGCCACCGCATGGTGTGTTGGGCCTGGGAGACGCACACATTCTGCCAGAATATGAACTGAGCAGATTCCTCCTTCCTCCCAGCCGGTAGCTGCTTTTGGCCCAAGCGTGCTTGAGAAAGAGCTGCATCTGTAGTCAAGGGTATTCTCGCCTTTATACAACGAGCTCCCAAGCTGAAATTAAAGGCTGAAATTAAAATCTCATTCATCTTTGTTTCCCTCCGAGATCGGAGCGGTTTCACACATGCATAAGAAACACCATTAAAGATGGATTGGAGCAGAGTATGTGCAAGCAGCCTCTTTACATCCTCTGCCCTGTTTGTGGACAATCACTATGCAATTTCTTTAGGGAGAAATTAAATTTTCCCACCATTTTCTCCAGGGGGAGGGGTGGCCATTTGCAGAGGCAGAATTCTCTTTGTTCCTCCTCCTTCCAGAGCTTGACCACCATTTTGCATCCTCCTTTTTTGTGATGTGTGGGAGCAAGGAATGGAGAAAAATGTGGTGACTGTTGGTGTGGCAACCACAGAGTAGCCTTGTTTTTCAAGGGAGGGGGTAAAAGGAAGAAAAAGAGCCGGTGTGGTGTAGTGGTGAAGAGCCTGGGACTGGGACTCAGACAATCTGGGTTTGAGTCCCCGCTCAGCCATGGAGCCAACTGGGTGACTTTGGGCCAGTCACAGATTCAGCCCAACCTACCTCACAGGGTTGTTGTTGTGGAGATAAGATGGAAGAGGAGATGTAAGCTGCCTTGAGCCCTTTGTAGAAAAAAGGCAGGATATAAATTGATTTTGAAAGAGAAGGGAGAGAGGGAAAGAAAATCTCATAATGTGCACCAGGAAAATGTCTTCTGAGACAGTCTGGCTTGGATGAAGCAAAAAGCTGAAGTGAGTCTAGAAGTCCTTATTCACCCAAAGCATCCAGTGAAGATCAAGCTGGATAATATATATTTTTTTAAAAAAATAAGTACAGGGAAGTCTCACATTCCAACCGGAAGCCTGGAGGAGTTCTTAAAGCAGACTGTTGGTTGAGCTGTGGTGTGGGGGCCATCCCCTTCTCCTCCCGGGAATGACTGTGCTCTTGGAAGTCTGGGGCTGGAGGAAAAATGTCCCCACTCCACAGCCGCAGTGGGAAAGACGTCACGAAAAAGTTGCCACCTGACGGTGACACTTCCAGATGAATTTGGGCATTCCGAAAGCTGAAGCTGTTTCAGTAAGACCTGCCAGATTTCTTAGGCGGGCTCATCCTGCACCCATTTCTTCACCATTTGAGCCTGAATGTGCAACTGCCCTGCAGCCCTCAAATTCCCTGGGCAGCGTTACTTTTTCCCATCAGGAAGCCAGTCAGTTTTGCTTCATCCTACATTCATGTTTTTAAAGATCTCCAGTTCTTACTGTCCCAAACTTTGTGAATCTTGGTGAAATGCTAACAGAAAGGCAACTCATTCTTTTGCACCTTCAGAAAAAGCGAGGCACGGCTAATTTGGCCCACAGTCAAAGATGCCGGAATTGCTCCCCAGGCTTCTGTGAGCACAGCATCCAAATTCTTTCTTTCCCAGATATGGGGAACATGGCAAATATTGGTAAATGCTTTCCAAAATGAAATGAACGAGATGCGATGCGATGCGATAATGAAATGAAATGAAACAAGAAGAGATGAAATGAAACAAGATTGAACTGAACTAAACTATGTAACCTAAACTAACTAAAGTGAGAGTTCCACTGTCCCTGTTCCACATTCCTTCCAAAGAATTTTTTCCCATTGCTTTGGATCATATACTCAGCTACTGGGATGCAGGACAAGGGGGCTCAGCAGAGGGGAGGGGGCGCTGCGTTTGGCCTGGGGGGAGCCAGAGTCCCGCCCCTGCTCGGCTGCGTCGCCCACTGGGCTGGCCCCGGCTTCTGAGCCAGGCCCGTCTGGGGAAGGGGAGGAGGCCGGCATGTGCCCCCCTCCTTGCGTTCCGGGAATCAATCACCGAGCAAAGTATCTGTGTGGGAAAGAGCGCGGAGCCAGAAGCTCCTCTGGAGCGTGTGACCCTCTTAGCAACCCTCTTTCCTCCCCGCTCGGTCTGCTTCCCCTCTTTCTCCGTCTGCCGCGAGATGGGCTCAGCTCAGCGGAGGGGCCGTGCAGCAGCCTGCCATCCAGCTGGCGGTGCATCAGGACCACCTCCCCCACCCCCCCGCCCACAGACTGGGGCAAATGCACTTCTTTTCCTCTTGGAAAATGGACTGGCGGCCTTTACCCAGGGAGGGAACGGACCCCTTTCAGAAGGGAGAAAGGCTTCCGTCACTCTGCTGCATAATGGATGGCTTGGCTCGAGGGCCCAAACCAGTCGTGCCTCTTGCTTGAGTGCAGCCGCGCACCCACAAACACGCAGAAGTGTGTTTTGTGCCTCAAGTTACACTTCAATTGTTTAATATTTCAAGCAACTCGGAAGTTGAGAGATACGAATCAGCCACCCAGGGAGCCACGGAGGCATTCCCTTTGCCTTCAGTGGCGGGATTGACCTCAAATGTGAGCAGGGTGTGAGTCGGGCGCGCATGTGCGCATGCTAAGACCCACCAGTCTACTCTCTGCTTGCAGCCCATCTCTGGTGTGGGCTCTGCAGGGTCTGAGTTGGTGCCTGGCTGACGATGCCTGTGCCTTCTCCAGGAACCTCCCAAAGGGAGCCTGCACCCCGAGCGATGCACTAGGCTGCAGGCAGAACAACAGCCCTGCATGGTAGACCATGCAGCAAGGATGCTGAAACGGGAGAGCCACTTATTTCCACTTAGCCAGGATATTTGTGGGCCAGGATATGGCCATACCCACTAAGGGCATCTGCCCCTGCTTTCCACTTCTGTCATGCCAAGGAGAGGCTTCTCCGGAATGGATCGCTCTGGAGACTTTGGACTCCAAACCCTCATCGGCCTCGGCCAACCCGGCCAGTGCTCGGGGATGATTCATGCTGTGGGTGCACCCACCCTCTTGAAGCACAACGGTTACCTCTAATTCTGAAGGCGATCTCAGGGGAGCATCCCAGCAGTCAGTGGCTGGGGCCAAAAGTAGGGCTGAGCCCAGACAGCCATGCTTCTCAGTTGCAGGTTCTTGTTCCTGGTGGTTCAGCCCTTGGAGAAGAATCCAACCTTTTAGGATTGGCAGCATGGGGAAAGCTGGGAAGGAACCATGTGAGCCTGGCTAGGGCACAAAAATAGCCAGAGGGACACTTTCTGACTACAGAATCTGGATTTGACTGGAGGTTTGTCCCCTGATCCTAAGGAACCCGGGCTAGGAGAGGCTGGTCTAATCCTTGGCTTTGCTTTTCAAGCCCTTCTCTAAAACCGGTTCAGAAATGAAAATCGCATGGAACACATTCATCTGACCCCCTCAGTGTGCTGGACCCAGGGTCCCCTGGAGTGTGCAGGATCCCAGAGCCTCTCCCGCCTGGTTCCTGGCTGGTCATTGAGCAAAATGAAAGCCGAGTGCTAAAGGAACCATCCCATGTCACGGGATCTTGTACAGTCGATAAGGCACTGGCAGCATTTCTCTGGGAACGTCACTCAGGCCAAATCGGTGAACTGGAGAACTTGTAGGCATCGCATGTTTAATGGATGTCCAGCACAATGTTGCACTTCTAAATAAATATAGATGACTCTCTCTGAATGGACCCTGGAAATGAGTTGGGAATGGGAATCAAGAGCTGGGCCAAATATTTCAGGAAAAAGCCATTTTCTGATCGATACTACAGGTTTTCTTTTTTGAACTCCTTCTGAAGACTTTAACAAATGCCCAATCTGCGTGCACATTGAAAAAGTCCGTGGGTCGCCTTCCTCGAAATAGCAGGGTTCTCCCATCCTCCACCTGCCTCCTCTTTCATTTTACCTCCCTCTGCCGCCTTCTCTTCCCTGGCTATTATTTTCCTCCACAGCTAAGTTTATTCATTTCAGCCCCATTAGGGATCCGAGAAGCAAAAACGGGAAACAGCACCTGACTGCAAATGGCCTCATTCTTTTACAGGCAAGAGACGTGGGGTAATTGCTCTCCGATGCAGAAGGAGGTGGGCTTGGAATGCAGGAGGAGGGCGGAGGAGCAGTTTCTGAGAACTGCGAGGCTGCTGGGGCCTCCCCCTCCCTCTGCCCCCTCCGGCCACACTGGGGAGAGAGTAGCTGCACCTTCCCGAGGTGTCCAGACTCCCACTGAGAAGTGTTGGCAACCCCACCCACAGGCCTTCGTGGCTCTTGCAGGTACTTTGCCGTCCCAGACTGTCCAAGCTGACCTGGAGCTTCACTTTTGCTGAAATTTCGTGCAAGTTGAAGATACCTGACAGAGAGAGTGGGGGAGAGGGGAGGGACGCAACTGAAGGGACCATTGGAAGACATAGGCATGTTTAGGCTGGAGAAAATTAAGAGAAGATTAAGGGGAGACATGATAATGGCCTCCAAAAATCTGAAAGGCCACCACACAGAAGATGGAGTAGCATTCCTCGCTGTTGCTTCAGAAGGCAGGGGCTGCACAAGGGTTGGAAATGGCGGAGGAGCGGATTTCAGCGGAACAGAAGAACTGTTCCAACACTAAACGCAGCCCCACAGTGGGGCAGAGTTTTCTTGGGGCGTGGGGAGATGCGCTTTGCTTGAAGCGTTGAAGCCTGGGCTGTGTGGCCGTCTGCCAGGCATGCCGGGATGGCACCTTGCACTGTGGGTCCTGCCTCCCATGGGGGGTTGGACCAGGCAGCCGTCGAGGCGCCTTCTGAGCTCAGGGCCTGGATCCGCGCGCAGGAGGGTGCAAGTGGGCTGGCCAAGGGCATTTCCAGCCTCACCTTCTCCAGGCCACACCCTCAGGCCCTGAAATGGCTGCCCAGGGGCCTTTTTGCCTGCGGGCGGCGGGCGGGGAGAAATCACTGCTCGGCTGGCGAGGTTCTGCCTCGGACGGCGAACCCTGGATCCAACCACGCGAGGCTGTGGCCCCACCGCTCCCCCACGCCCTTGCTGTTTTGCTTGGACAGAGCTTCTGCCCCGCCCCGCTGCTGGCTGGGGGTGATGGGAGCTGAAGCCCAACAACATGGGCTGCGGAAACTCTCACCACTGCTGCAGTGTGTCGGCAGGGTCACTCGCCAGCTTGGCCGCTCTGTGGGCCCAAGAGTTCCTCGGCATGGTGTCAAGGAAGCAACCCTGCGCCCGTTGGAAACACGGCTGGACATCGTGCCAGGTATCTGCAAGGAAAAGCGGTGCCCATGAGGTGCTTCCACGCCCGTGTCCGTGTGATGTGGCAGTGGCGGCCAGTCCATCTCCCCGGCTCAGGCGAGGGTGGGGCGAAGCGGCACCTGCTGCCCCCCACTGCATCTCCCCGCAGCCACAGCGGAGGGCGCGAGGCACCCTTCCTGGATGGTTCCAGCCCAGCCCACCAGTTGGTTCCAGAGAGAGTTTTGGGGATGTGCGTTGTCCCGCTGATGTTCAGGCAGTGAGGTGCCACAGGGCAGGATTTCGATTCCTCGCTGCCCAACACCTGCATGATGCTGCTGGGCGCCATCAGCAAAGGACCTGAAAGGCGGTGCCGCCACGATGCGGCTGCCTGCCCAGGCCTGTTCCTCTGCAGCGTCTGAACGGAGGGAGGCGGCAGCTCCGGGCCTTGCCTGCATGCCGTGCTGGGAGGCTGCGCCGGAGGGGCAGGTGCACAGTGAGATCCAGATGCATAATATAAATTAATGTGGTATCCATATAAATAGGGTGAATAGTCTAACAATTATGCCTGCTAATAACAGCACAATAGCAGCCAGAGCAAAAAAAGAACAGAAAAGAAACACGACTTTTTATCATTCCCAAGCCTGAAACCATCCGGCCAATAGCACTCATTCCATAACCCTCACACACCAAAAGCACCGAGTCCTGGTGCAGGTTCCTCTTCCACCTCACCACCTAACTGGCTCCTTCCTCAGCTGCACTTCTCGCCAGTCTTGATTTTGCCCAGGTCCTTCTTCGCGCCAACTTAGAGTAGAGACTGCGACAGGCAGTCCATACCCCCATCCCGTCCGACGCTGCCCTCTTCTCCAAATAAATAAATACACAAATAAATCTAAATTCCAAAAAGCCAGGGTACGCTGCCCAGGGGAAATGCTCCTGTGGCACAAGCATTTCAATGGGTGAATCGGCAGGTTTGTGATGGTTCTGAAGTGGTTTTTATTGTTAATTGCTGCTGCCGCATTGTGATTTTAATGACAGGCATTTTATTTTGTTAATTATGTATGATTCCACTTTCCATTCCTTCAGGTTGTTTTAATTGGCTTAACGTATTGATCCTCATTTTATGCCCCCTCTCATCTTGCTTTATCTCATTTTATTTTAATATTGATCTCATTGGTTATTTTATTATATTTATGGATTTGTTGTTATTATTGGGAGTAATGTGAATTGTGAGTTCACTCTATTGTCTTAATTGTCTTGCATGTGTTGTGAGCCACCCAGTGAGCCTGGTGGATAATGGGGCGACATGCAGAGGAACGAACGCTCTGGCATCCAGGGCTGTCGCAGGAGGCACAGGCGCCCTTGGCGGATTGGAGGAGTGCCTTTGGCAGCCACAGGCAGGACATGGAGGCCACAAACTGAATTGCCACTGAGTGTTTATGTGGCCACAGGTACAGAATGGCGCAGTCATGCTGGCAACGAGGGTGAGCCACCCCCATTGTAAGCATCTGCCGTGCACATGGAGACAAATGTACTGGCCCTGACTAGGTAAGGCCTAAGCCATCAGGACCAAGGTAATTAATGACCTGTGCTATCAAGGGATGCCCTTCTGGTGATACCCATGATGTCGGGGGTCTGATGCATGAGGGAGTCTCCTGTCGAAGCACCCAGCTCCACACCTCCACAGGCTTGGCAGGCGCCTGGCTGAGCCATTGGAGGCATTCACCATGGGTCCATGCGCATTCAGGTTTGTATGAAATCACAGCAGGGCTGCTTTTTCTGTGTTGTGTGCTTGCTTACTGTTTGTTGACGGGGGAATCTCACACGCAATTGCATTAATGCGCACATTAGCTAATGCACATTAGTGCAATTGCAAATCAGCACAATTGTGCTAAAGCTCATTAGCAGACGTGGAATGAAAGTCTCTCAGAGCCCTAAAAATATCCAGGGCTATCAGTGAACAGCTGCTAGAGTGACAGATGCCCACCTGTGAAACGCAGGCAGGACAAGACTCATGCAGTCCCAGCACTCGCCTTTCTGGGCATTTGGCTTCTTTTGAAAGCATATTTTTCTGACAAGTATTCACAGTTCTTTTTTCTGTGTACAGTAATTAAGTGCTATTGAATTATGGTCTTCCTTGCTTGGGGAGGGGGAGAGAGAGAGAGAGAGAGAGAGAGAGAGCAGTCATTTGCTCAGAAAATATATCCTGGGACATTCTGGTTCAGCTTTACCTGGTGCCGGACACGGTCTTATTTGTATAGCGGATCATGATAATCCTGAGAAAGGAAAAGCTGCCCATCGGGGTAGAACCCACAGCTCCTGGGGCCAAGGGCTTCTGTGTATGATTGGCCCAGCAGGACGTGATGGAATTTTTATGGCTGCACTGAGAATCTCCTCCTGCCCTCCGTTGCCTTTGCGCGGTGCTGGAGGGCCCTTTGTCTTGGGCAGGTTCATTAGCTTCCCATTACAGCCCGGACCATCCCTCACCGGCCTGGGAAGCCGGCGCTCTGGCGAACACAATCCCTCTCAATTACATCTCCTTCTGCTGCAGGAGTGCTCGCCTACTTCATCTGGGCGAGGCGAGGCGAGGCGAGGCGAGGCAGGGCTGGGGTGCAGCAGGAGGGAAGGGCCTGGCAGGAAGGGTGGTCTTTGGGTGCCAGAGTTTCCTCCCCTCTGGGCACTCCTGGGAAGAAGGACGGCTGACGTTTGCTTCTGACAATCAGGAGAGATGGCGATGTGGCCAGCAGGAATCTGGGAGGCCAGGGCAGAATTTGGAAAGTTGGTGGTGAGCATGGGAAGCAGAACATCGTGGTGTAACGATAAGAGCAGTGGCGTATTAAAGCACTACTCCTCAGACAGCTGTCCTACCATTCTGGGCGGAAAGATCTGCAGAGTATCTCCTTTCCCCCACTTTTTCCAGGGGTCCCCCTCCCCCCTCTCCCCCAAATGTCCCTCCCAGTGGGAGGAATATTTAGCATGAGAACCTCCAGAGCCAGGCTTTGCTTTGCTGGGAAAAGGGTGCACGGATATGCTGCGCATTCCGGAGAGCTGCTGCAGGCGCCGAGAAGGCCCAGCTCTGCCGTGCCCGGGCTGGGCCGGGCTGGGCTGGGCAGACTTTGGCCCCTGGCCTGCGCAAGAGCTGAGAGCAGGCCGGGCTGCCTGGGAAACTGGAGGCTCTGGTTTTAAAGTGGGCCACAGGTTGCTTTTTTAAAAAGGACAGGGAAATTTCTGCAACATCAACCCACAATTTGCACAAGTTGCAGCTGAAATTCATGCAAATTTACCTGGCTTCAAAAACATACATTATGAAAATTGTGTCCTGCTTTAAGAGCAGAAGACCATGTTCTGGCTTGACTGTCATCCGAGCCAGTCAGTCCCAGTGTAGGGTTGACAGGAGGGAAGCCAGGGGGCTGAGCCAGGCCAATCTCCTGGATTTTGCTCCCCCAACTGGATTCACAGAAACAGAAACTGAGCAAGTCAGAAGGGTCCTCCTGGGCCATCTAGTCTGACCCCCAGCTGCACTCATGACATGCCTATCATGTGCATGTCCAGCCTAGCCTTGAACACCCCCACCGATGGGGCCTCAACCACCTCTGTGGAAGCCCATTCCACACCCTCGGGGTCCTGACTGTCAGGAAGTGCTTCCTGGCATCCAAATGGAACCTGGGTTCCCTGAGCTTTGCAATTCCTTGCACATCTCTTGTTCCAAGTCTGTACCAATCACACCTCTGAGAAATGAGAGGTCCAAAGTCACATCTTTGCCTCAGCTGCTGCATCTGCAATGGCTTCAAGGATCTTCAGGGGCCCCACACATGACAGGGAGAAGCTGCTGCTCACGCCTGGCAGGGCAAGAGCAGGGATGGGTGAGAAATTAATTCAGTTCACATTTTAGGTTGAGCTCACCAAATTTCACACCTTAGAACCAGTAAGAGAACTCAAGCAACATTATTCTTCAAAATGCACATCTCTCCAAATGTTGCACTGGAGTTCACCTATCAGAATCTAAATTCCAAAATATGCATATTAGGGGAAGCACATACAAAAAAACGCATATTAAAAGCAATGTACACACAACCAAAGTTAAATTTCCTGGTTTGTTGTTGTTGTTAGTCGCGAAGTTGTGTCCAACCCATCGCAACCCCATAGACAACACTCCTCCAGGCCTTCCTGTCCTCCATCATCCCCCGGAGTCCACTTAGGCTCACACCAACTGCTTCAGTGACTCCATCTAACCACCTCAACCTCTGTCATCCCCTTCTTCTTTTGCCATCTATTGTTCCCAGCATCTGGGTCTTCTCCAGGGAGTCCTTCCTTCTCATTAGGTGGCCAGAGTATTTGAGTTTCATCTTCAGTATCTGGCCTTCTAAAGAGCAGTCAGGGTTGATCTCCTCTAGGACTGACCGGTTTGATTGCCTTGGAAGTAAGCAAATTTAGGAGTGGAAAAATCCTCAACTGAATTTAAGATTGGGAACATGAGAAATGGAGGAAAACTGAAACTGACAGATTCATCCATCTCTAGTCAGGAAAAGAAGAGCCAATTAGAACATTAGAAACAGAGTGATCGGAAGGGTGCTCCTGGGCCATCTAGTCTGACCCCCAGACATGCCTGCCATTTAGAACCTGATTTTTACCAGCTTCCCAAACTTCTTCACCTTGCAGAACAGTTTTACTACATGGGTCAGTATCCCACCAGGTTCTGATGTGGGCTGCACTGCAATTCCCATGAGGCTGGGCAATGCTGACACACCGGCACCCCAGGGAGGCCCTGAAGTCAGGCTCCAAGAGCCCCAGCCGCTCATGCGTTGCTGGCACCCAGGAATCTCTCTGCCTTGCTGTTCCTGCTGCCATGTGTGAAGCGTTGCGGGCCGTACTCCAGCTGTGGCTGCTGGAAGATCAAAGGATGCTCGAGTCGATCACCCTCCTTGGCTCTTGCCTGGGCCACAGAGCATGCTGGCTTTTCGCATTTCGGGAAGCTGCCATGGCCTCTTTAGTGGCTGCCCAGAGGCCAAGGCCTTGGCACTCCCGGTCTTTGCAGCCATGGCACTCCAGAACTGGCGCAATGTGACTCTCCAAGGCATCTCAGAGCGACTGGCACATGTGCGGTGGAGGGTAGGGCAGGCAGAGGGCGTTGCCAGAGGGCGTTGAAGATTTATCCGCAAATAAGCTCCCAGGAGAGAAGTGGCAGTGGCTCAGAGGCCAGGCAGAAGGGACGGAAGGGACGGGACGGGAAGGGAAGGGAAGGGAAGGAGCAGTCAGAACGGGGCTAGCGGAACCTTCTGCTAAATCTTCATTCAAGCAGGAGATGAAGAAGACCGCGTGTTTCAGCGCTCAAGGGTCAGGCAGGCTTATCTCCCTTGGCTGCCTTCCCAGGGGCCCGGCAGCCGGAGCAGCCCTGTGCGCCCCTCCGGGGCTGCATCCCTGTGTTTGGGCTTGGCTAAGCGATGTGGTGCGGTGGCTTCCGGGGGGGGGATTGGCTGGCCGCTCCCGGTGGCCCTGAGGTGCCTGCAGGGATACGAGGGAAGCGTTATGCTCATTCTGCTTGCATTTTGGGGATTTTCAGGCACCTTTTGATGGAACTGGTACTGTGCAGATTGGCACTTCCTCCTCCGTAAAAGTTGTGCCCAGCCGGCCACCGGCTTTTCCCCAGCGAGGAGACCCGTCCTCCCTTCTTTCCCCTTTCCGATGACTCTCGCCTTGCAGCACCTTGCTGCACAAGTACTTAGTTGCAACCATCAGCAATTCGGGAAGCAGAAGAAAATCGCTGAGCCTCAAAGCAGGCCAAGAACTAGAATGAACGGGGAGCTTATTCTAGCAAGAGTGGAATTTTTAAGAAGCATAGCGCTCTTCTCTGCTGGGCGGGCGGAGGGAAAGCAAATGGGGGGCGGGGGTTTGCTTCCCAGATCACGTTTTCCCTTTGAGGGCCCAAGTAATTAGAATGTAACCAGTTAAATAATTTATTGCCATCCAGTGGGAATTCTCCTACCTGTGAATCTGCAAGCAGGGTTTTCTTCACCGGCGGGAGAGTTTCTTATAACTCTGGGCATATTCTCCTGGCAGATTGATTTGGAGAAAGGAAAAGCACAGCTTTTAAAAATCATTTTGCACAAAAGTTCTACACTGCTTCTTCCATACCTTAATTAGGGGAAACTTAGAAATAAAAACATTTAAGATTTGCATCACCCTCATCATGCATGCAATTCTTTTGGGGAAAAGGTGCCAAGATTTGCTTGCTTTCCCTATTATGCCTGTTAGATTGTAACAGTATATGCAAAGACTGTTTAATGTTTGTAAAGTCCTCCAAACATTGGGTGGTGTAAAAATAAATCCACACCATCATTTTCATTACAGATATTAGGTGCTGCAAAGAGATTGCAACCTAGGTTTAAAGGCTGCATTATATAGATTCTTAACACATCCTATGCATTTGCTCAGTAATCCTCACAACAGCCCTGTAAGGTAGGCCTCTATTATTTCACAGAAAGGAGAGCTAAGGCTGAGTGAGCTTCCAGCTGATATTTGAACGGAAGATTCTTGGCTCACAGATCACTATCAGCGATTGTGTGTGTCTGTGCAACAGAGTTTCTTGGTTTGAGGATGCCACTGAGACAACAGAAGTCCCCAAAGCATTCTGGGAAGGCATCGCCCAAGGAGTCTCGGGCATCATCCATATTGGCAAAGGCCTCTTTTCATAAAATCCTAGAACGGTGGAGCTCGAAGGGGCCTCTGAGGCCATCAGATCCATTCGCCCGCTCAGCGCAGGCCTCCAGCTAAGCCATCCCTCTCAGAAGGATGTCCGGCTGCCTCCTGAAAGCCTCCAGTGTGGGAGGGCCTCCCTAGGACATTGGTTCCATTGCCATACCGCTCAAACAGTTGGGAAGTCTTTCCTGATGTCCAGCCAGAATCTGGCTTCCTGTAGGTGAAGCCTGTTATTCCATGTCTTTTCTTCAGTTCCATCAAACAGCTCCGCAAGGTCCTTTTGAGTGTGCATACGTGAGCATCTCTATACGTGAGCAAGCACGGCGCCTCCAGCTATTTCTGAACTGCATTTCCCATAATTCCTAACCATTGGCATGTTATCAGAGGCAGGTGGGAGGGCATTCCATCAAGAACCCCAACATCTTTCATGCTAACCTCATTACTATTAGCCACCCTGGATCCCAGCCAGAAACCCTCAAATTATCTAAGAGCAGGGAAGGGATGCTTGTTGGAAATTTGCGCACATGCATCGGATCGGTGGCTGGCTTCACCTGCAAACTGGAGGGGTGCTGCCACCCCATTCCTGGACAGCCCCGATCCGCAGCTCATCAGCAGCTCAGCTGAGCAGGGCTTCAGTGAACCCCTGAACAGCACCGCATTGCCTGGGGGAGCTTTTTATTTGCAAGAGGTCACTGCAGGGATGCAGCCGTGGTTGATCCGAAAACTTCCCTGGAATGCCTCAGTGCTTCCTCCCACCGAAGGTCCCTTCTCCATGCAGGGGCTCGTGTCTCTTGCTTGCAGAAACAGAACAGCCCAATCTCTTACAAATGTTTCTGGACCTTTTGCTTTCCTCCCTCCCTCCCTCTCTTTCTCTCCTATCATGCAAGGAAGGCCTTGCACGGGGGTAGCCTGCTCCCCTGCACTGGTTGGCGGCCATGCTCAATGCAGCCTTTTATGATGGTGACACCTTCTTTGTGGAATTTCAGCCCCAAGGGGGCTCATCATCTTGCCAAGAGTGTCCAAGAAACTGTTGAGGAATTTCAGTATGGGAAAAAAAAAGAGTTCGAATGAAACTCCCACTGTCATTCCATGTGATAGAAAAGAAACTGCATTCAAAAATAAATTCCAAGGAAAAGGAACTTTGGAGGACGCTTCAGGGGCTGGGTTTGTGGTTCCTGTCCGTACGTGACCTCTGGGAGGGTGGAGGAGGATGCACGCTTGACCTGCGGGTCCCTCAGTTAAGGCACCTCTGGAGGCCGTTCCTCCACCAGACCTTTGCCAGGCCGAGATGGGCAGGTGGGGGGCGGGGGAGGCCGCAGAGCAAAGGAAAGATGCGCAACACAGACAACCAAGCAAGCCCAAACCCCTAGAGGGCCCCCACCCCAGGACCAGGCCTGCTCAGAAGAGCCACCGAGGATTCTAGCCTGAAGCATAAACCGCCCTAAGCACAAGGAAGAGACGGCGGCTGCTTTCGTGGGGAAGGGAGCTTTGGGGAAAGCCAAGCGTGGCGCAGCGCTGCTCCGTCTCTTCCCTGGAGGGCCTCAGTGCCATCTCCTCGCACCTGCAACAGGGCCTGCAGGGGAGGGGTGGCCCGAGCAGCACCCGCCTTTGGAGGCGACCACCCCCTGAACTCAGAAGCTGGCGGGACCCTGACGCACCACCCCCCACCCCTGCCCCAAAGACGGTCCTCTCACTTCGGGGCCGCAGCCAGCGCTGAGGTGCCCACTGGGCAGCCCCCAGGTCGCCATGGGGAACCCACCTTTTCTTGGGGCTGGCCAGAGAATGCCTACCTGCCATCCGATGGTGCCCGAGCAAGGCGTCATTTTGAGCTTGCGAGGTTCTAGCAAAGTGCGCCAGTCTCCAGAATTTTCAGCAATTTTCAGCCGCAACCAAATTTTCCCAGAATACTTTTTTTCTTGGTACTTACTCCTCCTAGAAAGGAAAGACCCCTTGGCAGAATTTTCTCCCAATGTCCAACACCACTGGGGGGGGGGGGGATTCCCCCCTCCTTTATTCCACAAAGTGATGCTAGGCATGGGATGCTGTGGAGGATGTGAAACAGGCCAAGGGCCTCTCAGCAGCAAAAGCAGCCCTTGATGGTTGGGGGGGGGGGGCTGTGTTGCAACCCTTGCCAATGGGGAGCTCTGCTCTCTCTGTCCACATATGCTGGGAAGGGTCAGAAAAGACCAAAGACCATGAATCTTGTAGCACCTAAAAGACAAATGGCCCCAGTTGTTCAGGACAAAAATTGAAAGTCCTACAAGCAACGGGGCTGGCAGGAGCACGCTGGAACTGGTGCGGGGTTTCTCCTGTCTAAAGAGGCATGGGATTGCGCCTTTACTGTTTCTCTCGGGACGAGGGAGGGAGGATACTTCTCCACCCAGGCCAGAGCTAGGAATGGGTATGATTTTCATTCCAGGATGTATTTCATTAAAAAAAGAAAAAAGCATTCCAGGTAGAAAGCACCTGAGATTTAAAAAACCAGAACAACAAATGTGGGAGAATCCAAAACTGGCAGAGTGGAAGGGTGCGAGGGATGGTGTCATGGGGGTCCTGCACCGAGCAGGAGATTGGACCCACCGGCCTCTTGGCCCCTCCAACTCCGCTCCTCCAGGATTCCATGAAATCTGCCCGCCCAGACCCAGGATGTTGGATGCTTAGCTCCTGAAGGCCTGACCTTGCATCTGTGTGCATTCAGCCATGTTTGTGGGGCCAGGTCCCCTTTTCGCTGAGTAGCCCCTCATCCTTAGCAGCCACGTGGGAAGCAGCGATACCATCGTTCTCTGCAGGGTGGGAATCACATACCTGTTGAATTTGGCCAGGGTGGAATGTGCTTTTCCAACATTTGCAAGTTTCTTCCTAGCCAAAGCACATGGGAAGAACCTGAGAGTGCCGACAGGCGCATCCACCCCCAGGAGGTGGCCGTCTCAGCAGGCGGGATGAGCGCAGTGGACTCCATGGATGCTTCCACTTCAACTAATCGGACAGTCGGAAGCGTGCACCCGCCCCCCGTTGCCTGTGCCAAGTGCCTGCTGGCCTCCAGGAGCCTGGTTCAGGCCGCATGGCTGCATGCACTGGGCGGAAGCTGCCTGCGGACGGGGCTTTGAAGCCCAGACTTGCAGCACGTTTTCCAGCGTGCTCCAAGTGCAGCAGTTGGTTTTGATATATGCTTTTCATATGAGTCGTCTTCTCCTGCTGGGATCAAAATGCCCCTTTGTCTATATTTTTCTGCATTATCGTTTCTGCATGCTATTTAAAGGCTTTGATCGTTTTAACTGAAGTTGGACAGAGCATCGCAAGTGCAATTTGGGGTGGATTCGAGGGTTTCAGCTCGGGAACGTCTATGGCAGACGTTTCTGCGGCAGGGGAAGCAAAACCGCCCAGGGTGGAGGTCACACCTGCTTAGGCTTTTGCCCACAGCAAGTCTTCTGTGTGACTTTGCATGGAAAGGCCTGCAAAATCTGGAGGGACCCAAGCGTTCAATAAGAGTAGCAAAGTGCCTCGGGGGCCGGGTGGTCCCAGGGCGGTCCCCCCTAGGACAAAATGTCCTCCTGTGAGCCAGAAATCAACATGGAAAGCAGCCGCACATGCTCAGAAGCTTCAGGAGGAGGTGGAGTGAATGTTTGTTGCTACCTGAAGCTGTGAGGTTCAGGCCTGCCTCATGTGAACCCAGGGCCACACCATGCGCTGCATCCGGCACTCCGCCTCTCATGTGCGCCCCTCCAAGGCCAGCAGGGCAAGAAAATCATGTGCTCCCAGTCATCCGCCTTGGACAAGGGATGGCGCTCCGGGTGCAAGACCAGCAGGATTCTTCTGACATCGGCTTTGGCTCGTCTCGTGCCTGATCCCCATTCGTGGTTGTGACCCCTGCTTGCTCCATGCAAATGGGAACTTGCACTTGCTTTTATTTTTCCTCATTTCTAGGCTGCGCCAGCAGTTTGCAACATTACATAAAACAAAGCAAGTTCTCCCACTTCGGTGCAAAGCTCCGCAAATTTGCATAAGTTTCATTGGTAGACTAAAGAGGTCTGATTCAGCCCACTGGGAAAACTGAACGGGGAATAGGGAATAAGATGATGGGAAGCGCCCGTTCAACAGAGAGCAGGCATGTGGTCATGCTGGAGGGGGACAGGCAAGCATGTTTTGCAAGCCAAAACTGCCAGAAGTGCCCAAGACTCACCTGGACTGGCCATGAGTTTCTTCTGGATTGGAAGGACTCAAAAATGAGCTTGTTCAAGTTAAGTCTTGCCTAAGCACCCTGGTTTTTCGGAGGGCTGAGCGAGCCACTCCTGTAGCCTTTGACTTGATCCGGCCTCTTGGTTTGTCCGCCAGTGCTGCTTTTGCACTGGCTCCCTCATCCCCAGTCCTGCTTTGGCTCTCAGCTCCCAGGCCAGCACAGGCTGCTGTGGGCATCTCTTCACTGGCCAAGAAGGAAAGTATGTTCACAGCAATGCCTAGAAAGCTGTGCTGGCCAAGAAATGGCGCCAGGTGCCCTGCCTGCTGAACGTGCTTTCAAGGCTCCCTACAGGAAAAGTGAGAACTTGAAGGGAGGAGAGGAAGAGGAAGAGGAAGAAGACCTCACTAACCATCTCCACGCTCCGGTTCCTTTGTTTCCCACCCCTTGGGGTTCTAGACAGAAACAAGGTGCATAAATATGCTTAATAACTCAGCACTTAGCACTTAATGGAAAATTTCTTTGGCTCTCATGATTAGTTCTGGGTCAGTAAAAAACCATTTATAACTTCCAGGGACTGATTGCTCTTGACGTGGCGTGTTTCTTTCTTTTTCCCAGCTGCAGTTGGGTGTACAAATAAGAGGCAGAAGCACAATAAAGAGAGCCCGAGGGGAGGCAGCCGCAGAGCGAGCGCCTCTCCTAATGGAATGGGGAAGCTCGCAAGCTCTGCTGGCCGTGCAGCCGCCTCGGTGCCAGGCGAGGCCGTTAGCGGATGTCTGTGGGTGCTTGCAAGGCCGCCGGGCATCCACTGGGGTTGCTGGTCTCCTCCCTGCGGCTCAGAGCACTGCAGGGTGTGGGGAGGAGGCCACCGTGATGGCCGAGGGTGCCGGGAGGCGGCTGGAAGCCACCAGTGCCCTTGCGGGGCTCCCTCCCAGGCCGTCCTGCTGGTCAGCGTGCATTTGCTCAGGAAGGGCCGACAGCTGCCGCCTCCTCCAGGGCTGCCATGGCCGCAGGACCTCCCCCCCCACCCCATAGCAGAGGAGCCACCACCGGCAGCTCTGGGACCAGCCACCATCGTCGCTTGTCCCGCCCTCTCTCCCTTGAGCGCAGGCAACCACGCTGGCATGACAGGGTAACCACGGATGCCCGCTTGCTCCCTGGCACTTTGCCTGGCCAGCAAGCAGGTGGCAGCAAGGACAGCGGGGCGGGGGGCGGGAGGAGAGCCTGGCAAGGTTGGAGAAGGCCGATCATGAGTTAATCTTCGGCTTAATTGCGGTGGCCCCGCGGTCTCTACCAGCGAGGCACTTGCTTCCACCTCCCTGAATTCCAAATGCCAGAGCCATACGCAGAAGAGCTTTCGGGCAAGTTCCAAAGGTAGCTGGGGGTGTGACCGTGTCTCAGCATGGCAGTTTTTCTAGGTGGAATCACAGGAGCATAGAATCACAGAATAGTAGAGTTGGAAGGGGCCGAAAAGACCATCAGGTCCAGCCTGCTGCTCAGGGCAGGACTTCAGGTCAAAGCATCCCTAACAGAGCTGTCCAGCTGCATCCTAAATGCCTCCAATGTGGAACAACCCACAACCTCTTGGGGCGATTGGTTCCGTGCTCTAACAGTCAAGGAATGTTTCCTGCTATCGAGCCAGAATCTGGCTTTCTGTAACTTGACCCTGTTATTCTGTTTCCTGCATTCTGGAATGATCAAGGCGAGATCCTGACCTCCTTCTCTGAGACGGCCGTTCAAGTACCTTTGGAGCGCTGCAAGTGCTCGTATCCTATCTCCCCTTGGTCGTCTCTTCTCAGGGCTAAGTGTGCCGAGTTCATTCAATCTCTCCTCGCAGGGCTTTGTTTCCAGTCCCCGGATCACCCTTGCCGCCCTCTTCTGAACCCTCCCCAGCTTCTCTTCATCTCTCTTAAGTTGTGGTGCCCAGAACTGGACGCAGGACTCCAGGTGAGGCCTGGCCAGTGCTGAGTGGAGGGGGACTGGCACGTCACAGGACTGGGAAATGATGCCTCTATTAATGCAGTCCAAAATAGCATTTGTCCTTTTTGCAGCCACATCACACAGTTGACTCATATTCAGCTTGTGATACACAACAATTCCTTCTCACTTGCATCATTGCAAAATGGGAAACAGTATTTTGCAATGTTTGCATGGGGGGGGGGAGGGATAAATTAAAATTGTTTTATCATTATTGTATTTTAATCACGCTGTTAGCCGCCCCGAGGCTTTGTTGCGATGGGGCGGCCTATAAATGTTTTAATAAATAAATAAAATATTGTATTTGTTTTCTTTTTCCTAGGCAGAGAACTTGGCATTTGCCCCTACTGAATTTCATTCTGATGTTTTCAGCCCAGAACTACAACCTATCAAGATCACACGGATCCTATTTCCGTCTTCCAGTGCATTAGCTATCACACCCAATTTTGTGTCTTCTGCAAATTTGACAAGCATTCTCTGCACTTCTTCATCTAAGTCATTAACAAAAATGTTGAAGAGCCCTGGGGCCAGGGTGGAACCCACTTCGTACCCCTTCCCCGTTTGAGAAGGTGCTGTTGATGAGCACTCACTGAGTCCAGTTCTGTAGCCAACTTTGGATGGAGTAAGCAGATTCAGAATTGGGATTTCTCCTTTTCCCCCCTCCCCTCCCCTCCCCTCCTCTCCTCTCCTCTCCTCTCCTCTCCTCTCCTCTCCTCTCCTCTCCTCTCCTCTCCTCTCCTCTCCATTATTAGATATTTCAGTGCTGCTAAGCAAGGCAGATAAAAGTATACAGTGAACACTTCACATATCCTTGATTATGGATGGACATAAGCATCATACCCCTAAGTTCTAGATTATTTTTAACCATTGTGAGATTAATTAGCATGCTATGGGGAATTCCAGAAAGTGTTTTTGAGGGCCTCAACACAGAGGCTTTGGGGAACTGAACAGTAGCTCAGCCTCCAAGAAAAGCAAACCCTCAAATCCATTTAATCATTCGGGAGAAGCTTTAGTGGATTAATTGGCCAGTTTTAATGACTGAGACTCCTTCATGGATCACTGCCTTGTCGTGGCGAAGGGGCTTGCGTAGCTCAATGAAGCTATGAGCTATGCCGTGCAGGGTCACCCAAGACGGACAGGTCATAGCAGAGAGCTCTGACAAAACCTGATCCACTGGAGAAGGAAATGGCAACCCACTCCAGTATCTTTGCCATGAAAACCCCATGGACATGAAAACCAAAAGGCAAAACGATATGACACCGGAAGATGAGCCCCTCAGGTCGGAAGGTGTCCAATATGCTACTGGGGAAGAGCGGAGGGCTAGTACTAGTAGCTCCAGAAAGAAAGAAGCTACTGGGTCAAAGTCAAAAGGACACTCAGTTGCGGATGTATCTGGTGGTGAAAGGAAAGTCCGATGCTGCAAAGATCTCTACTCCATAGGAACCTGGAATGTAAGATCCATGAATCAAGGCAAGCTGGATGTGGTCAAACAAGAGATGACAAGACTGAACATCGACATCTTAGGAATCAGTGAACTAAAATGGACAGGCATGGGTGAATTTAGTTCAGATGACCATCAGGTATACTACTGCGGGCAAGAATCCCTCAGAAGAAATGGAGTAGCCTTCATAGTCAATAAAAGAGTAGGAAAAGCAGTACTGGGATACAAACTCCAAAATGACAGAATGATCTCAGTTCGAATCCAAGGCAAACCATTCAACATCACAATAGTCCAAGTCTATGCCCCAACCACTGGTGCTGAAGAGGCTGAAGTTGACCAGTTCTATGAAGGCCTACAACACCTTCTAGAATCAACACCCAAAAATGATGTCTTTATCATCATGCGGGATTGGAATGCTAAAGTAGGAAGCCAAAAGATAACTGGACTAACAGGCAAGTTTGGCCTTGGAGTACAAAATGAAGCAGGGCACAGGCTAGTAGAATTTTGTCAAGAGAATATGATGGTCATAACAAACACTCTTTTCCAACAACCCAAGAGACGTCTCTACACATGGGCATCACCAGATGGTCAACACAGAAATCAGATGGACTATGTGCTCTGCAGCCCAAGATGGAGAAGCTCTATACAGTCAGTAAAAACTAGACCAGGAGCTGACTGTGGCTCCGATCATGAGCTTCTGGTGGCAAAATTTAGGCTTAAGTTGAAGAAAGTAGGGGAAAGCACTAGGCCACTCAGGTATGACATAAATCATATCCCTGATGAATATACAGTAGAGGTGACAAATAGATTTAAGGAATTAGATCTGATAGACAGAGTGCCTGAAGAACTATGGACGGAGGTTCGCAACATTGTACAAGAGGCAGCAACTAAAACCATCCCAAAGAAAAAGAAATGCAAGAAAGCAAAATGGCTGTCTGAGGAAGCTTTAGAAATAGCTGAGGAAAGAAGGGAAGCAAAAGGCAAGGGAGAAAGAGAAAGATACACCCAATGAATGCAGAATTCCAGAGAACAGCTAGAAGAGATAAGAATGCCTTCTTAAATGAACAGTGCAAAGAAATAGAAGAAAACAATAGAATAGGGAGGACCAGAGATCTCTTCAAGAAAATTAGAGATATGAAGGGAACATTTCATGCAAAGATGGGCATAATAAAGGACCAAAATGGCAGGAACCTAACAGAGGCAGAAGAGATTAAGAAGAGGTGGCAAGATTACACAGAAGAACTATACAAGAAAGAGCTTAACATCCCTGATAACCATGTTGGGGTGGTCACTGACCTCGAGCCAGACATCCTGGAATGTGAAGTCAAATGGGCCTTAGGAAGTCTGAGCAACAACAAAGCTAGTGGAGGTGACAGCATTCCAGCTGAGCTATTCAAAATCTTAAAAGACAATGCAGTTAAAGTGCTACACTCAATATGCCAGCAAATTTGGAAAACTCAACAGTGGCCACAGGATTGGAAAAGGTCAGTTTACATTCCGATCCCCAAGAAGGGCAATGCCAAAGAATGTTCAAACTACCGCACCATTGCACTCATTTCACATGCTAGCAAAGTGATGCTCAAAATCCTACAAGCTAGGCTCCAGCAGTAGGTGGACCGAGAACTACCAGAAGTACAGGCAGGGTTTCGAGGAGGGAGAGGAACTAGAGATCAAATTGCCAACATACGCTGGATCATGGAGAAAGCCAGGCAGTTCCAGAAAAACATCTACTTCTGCTTCATTGACTACGCTAAAGCCTTTGATTGTGTGGATCACAACAAATTGTGGCAAGTTCTTAAAGAGATGGGAGTACCAGACCATCTTATTTGTCTCTTGAGAAACCTATATGCAAGTCAAGAAGCAACCGTGAGAACTGAACACGGAACCACTGATTGGTTCAAAATTGAGAAAGGAGTTCGGCAAGGCTGTATACTGTCACCCTGCCTATTTAACTTATATGCAGAGCACATCATGAGAAAGGCAGGGCTAGATGAATCACCAGTTGGGATCAAGATTGCTGGGAGAAATATCAACAACCTCAGATATGCAGATGATACCACTCTCATGGCAGAAAGTGAAGAGGAACTAAAGAGCCTCTTGATGCGTGTGAAGGGGGACAGCGCAAAAGTTGGCTTGAAACTCAACATTAAGAAAACTAAGATCATGGCATCCGGTCCTCTCACTTCCTGGCAAATAGATGGGGAAGAAATGGAGGTAGTGACAGATTTTATTTTCCTGGGCTCCAAGATCACCGCAGATGGGGACTGCAGCCAAGAAATTAAAAGACGCTTGCTCCTTGGGAGGAAAGCTATGGCAAATCTAGATAGCATACTAAAAAGCAGAGACATCACCCTGCCAACAAAAGTGCGTATAGTCAAGGCTATGGTTTTCCCAGTTGCAATGTATGGCTGTGAAAGCTGGACCATAAGGAAGGCCGAGCGCAAAAGGATTGAGGCCTTTGAGTTGTGGTGCTGGAGGAGACTCCTGAGAGTCCCTTGGACTGCAAGGCGATCAAACCGGTCAGTCCTAGAGGAGATCAACCCTGACTGCTCTTTAGAAGGCCAGATCCTGAAGATGAAACTCAAATACTTTGGCCACCTAATGAGAAGGAAGGACTCCCTGGAGAAGAGTCTAATGCTGGGAACAATAGATGGCAAAAGAAGAAGGGGACGGCAGAGGATGAGGTGGCTGGATGGAGTCACTGAGGTGGTTGGTGTGAGCTTGAGTGGACTCCGGGGGATGGTGGAGGACAGGAGGGCCTGGAGGAATGTTGTCCATGGGGTCACGATGGGTCGGACACAACTTCGTGACTAACAACAACAACAACAACGACTGAGAGCACATTTTAAGTAGCAGGGTTACCTCTGCCTTGACCATTCTACCTCCTAGGTGAGGGGCTGGAGACTGCACCTGTGTGCATGCACACACCTACACACATTTTTCTTCACTTAGCCACACTGACACACTCCCCAAGCCATGCACATTCATACACAAATGCACACAGGAAGGTGACAGTTGGAGAAGGCCATTCTCAATGCCAGCCTTTTCAGGTGCAAGAGTTAAGCTGGACAACTCTTTCACAGAATCACAGAATCATAGAACAGTAGAGCTGGAAGGGGCCGTGAAGGCCACCGGGTCCAGCCCCCTGCTGCTGCAGGGCACCAGATCACACCATCCCACTCAGAGGGCTGTCCAGTTCCTTTCTGAATCCCTCCAGAGTGGGAGAGCCCCCCACCTCTCTCTGCAGGTGGTTCCACTGCCATATTGCTCTGACCGTGAGGAAGCTTTTCCTGATGTCCAGCCTGAATCTGGGTTGTCGGAGTGTGAACTGATTATTCCGTGTCCTACACTCTGGCATCAGCCAGAAGAGATCTCGACCTTCCTCTTTGGGACAGCCTTTGAGGTACTTATAGAGGGAGAGTTTTGCTTTCCCCAGGGCTCAAATTTTTATGAACCCAAGTTTTTTCCATTTTGATTATACAGACATTGAGAAGTAAGTGCTCATTAAAGTTAAACTGAATGAAATTCTGACCCCAGTGCTGCCTGGCAGCTGCTCTGAGCACAAGACAGCTAAAGTGCACCGGCCTCCGTGCACATGTGAACACTGAGGAGCTTGCTAGAAAAGTGAATACATGGGGATTCGAACCCAGGCTTTTCAAGAACTAAGCCAGAGACCTCCAAACTATTTGGGTTGGTGGGTGCACTTGGGATTTTGAGAGTGTGACATGGAGAGTTTGACCGTGCCTAAATGTCTGTTGTGGTCCACATGACCTCTTACAACCCACTCATTTAACAGGAGGCAAAACAGGGAGATTAAAAGAAAATATCCTGTCCCCAACCTAAAAACAATGTCAGTGGTGGGGCTTGAGCTCCAAATCTCAAAACCTCTTTTGAACCCATGCAAAGAAGGTTCAGGAAGGCATGCTTCACTTTGCACCTTGCCAACCCCCCAGATTATTTTTTTTAAATCATAAAATAAAAATTGGGAGAGGCAGTCTGATGGATGCATTCCAAGAGAGGTATCTGGTGCCAGATGGTCTGTGTTGGAGGCCCCAGAGCGGAACAGCAAGTTATATGATGGGGTGGATGGACTGGCCACTTTTCCTTCCTTCCTTCCACATACACATTTTAAAAAGCTCAAATACTTTCAGTCTTGCCATGATTTTTTTCTTTTGGATTTCAGTACATTTTTATCCAAAAAGGAACCAAATACATTTCTGTTAGAGACAGTGGAGAAATTCACTCCGTTCACATTTTAGTATGAACATACCTAATTTTGCCATTCTGAACCAGTATGTGAATGGAGATTCAGTTAACTTTTTAAATTGCTACATCTCCAAATTTTATGAAGAAACTCTTCAAAATTCTCCACATTAAGGAAAATGCATTATAGTGGAAAGACAGTGTGGTGTAGTAGTTGGAGTTAGACTGAGGCTTGGGAGATGCAGAGGCTAGCCAGGAAGGTGCCTGGATGATTCTGGATCAAGGTCATGGAGTGCTTGAACTTCTCCACAGGGTTGGTCTGAGGGCCAAAGGGAAGAGGGAAATTTGGGCTTTTTGGAGGAAAATTGGGAAGTAAATATAACGCAGGAGAAATATTACAGTAGGAAAATTACTTGGGGAAAAATAGCAGAATGCATGCAAAAACCTGCATTCAGAGGAATGTGCACCAAAATGCTCATGCACTCCTGTGCATGCTTAAAAACAAACATGCGCCCCAACTTTCAAAATGGACTGGACTTAAGTCTGGGAAAATGAGAAACTGAAATGGAAAGAGATGTCTTTCCTCGATTTCTCTCTAAAAGCCGAATGTGCTTCCATTCAAAACTGGGAAGATGAGATGGTGAGCTGCTGAGGCTGGTCTGGAGACTGGTCATAGACTCACAGAAGAGTAGAGTTGGAAGGGGCCATGAAGGCCATTGGGTCCAGCCCCCTGCTGTTGCAGGACACCAGGTCACACCATCCCACTCAGAGGGCTGTCCAGTTTCTTTCTGAATCCCTCCAGTGTGGGAGCGCCCACCACCTCTCCAGCCAGCTGGTTCCACTGTTGTATTGCTCAGTCACTGAGGAAGCTTCTCCTGATATCTAGTCTGAATCTGGGTCACAGCTTGACCTGATTATCCCGTGTCCTGCACTCTGGCATCAGCGAGAAGAGTTCTTGCCCTTCCCCTTTGGGACAGCCTTTGAGGTCCTTCTAGAGGGATCTCATGTCCCCCCTCAGTCTTCCCTGCTCAAGGCTGAACATGCCCAGTTCCCTCAGCCTGTCCTCACAGGGCAGTTCTTGGTCATGGAGCCAAGGGCTGAGCCCCTGGAGGCAAAGGCTCACACTCAGTGTGCAGCCCCAGTTCCCTGAACAAGCCCACTGCCCACAGGTATTTTACTGTGAGCTGCTGGTTTTCCCTCAGGTTTCACGACTGCCTTGTAGAACTGCTCCTTTGAGCTAGAGATGGAAATACATTTCTTGGGCTCCCTTACAAAGCAAAGATGCAGCCCCTTTATCTTCCCGTTCCTCCTCTTCCTCAGCCAAGTCTTCTCCTTTAAATATCAACCCCCGCCGCCTTTGTCTTCTTGCCGTTCCACCCTTCATAGTTCCGTCTTTACCAACATCACAGCTGCATTGGTTCCCCCTTTCATGCCTGCCCGCCCGCTGCTGGGCCACAGCCACTTGCGGAAAACTCTGCAACTTAGCTGGGGAACGCTTTCATCTTGACCCCGCTCGGCACTCTCTCCTCTCTCTCTCCTCCTGTGAAGAAATCTGTGCACAGATCATGCAACTGGGATTCAGGCTTCCATTCTCCTTTCAAGAAAGTGCTTTTAAACATGCGAGGTTAGGAACGGTTTGGCTTTCTTCATCCATTAAAGATCTGGCTGCCTGATGGTAGGTGAGTGTGGCCACCTGGGCTCTTTGATGCTTAAGTTAGGATTCCACCCGGCCTGCCAGCTCCCCTTAGCCCTGAAAACCTGGCTGCACGTTTGTTTGAATTCTGCCCTTAATATGGGAGCTTTCAGGGCTGGGAGGGAAAAGGGAGATAAAGTGCTTTATACTGCCTTTACTTTAGTGTACAAAACCCCAGATGGTTTAGCAGTTTTGTACATGTGTTTTCTGTGATTGCAAACATTGCCATATTTTGCAGCTATAAAAGTAATAATAATAAAATAGTTGGCAGGTTTAGATAAGCACACACATCATTACTGTGATGTGGATGCACTGGTTTTACTTACAAAACAGGAATCACCCTAATCTTCTTTCTCATTTGTAAAATAGAGAGATGGGTGAAGCCTCAGCCGTTGTCAACTCGGATGTGCAGGGCAAAGGGGGTGCGCACATCAGAGGGATGCCGGGTCTGGCAGATGTGCACTTAGGTCGTGGGCGTGAGGACCCCACTTTCCCTTTGGGGAGCTCAGACAAGAGACACCATCAAGAGGAACTGGTAGCCCCAGGCCTGGCAAATGCGTGGGGATCCCTCCATGTGGCCTGGTCACTTCCTCCCTAGAGCCTCTACCCTTCAGGGGCTGCTCAGATGGAAATGCTTTCTCCCTGCTTAACAGGCGTCTCAGAAAAACGTGGCTGCCGACACCGGGCAGAGGGCTGAGCCGGGGAGAGAGGCAGCCCTGCTTACGTGGATCACTGCACTGCAACGGCGCGTCCTCCATGCAGTCTTGCCTGCTTATCTCCCTGGACACGATGTTTCGGCCAACGTCGGAGAGCAGAGGCTTACTATTTGGGATGCACCTGAGCGATTCAGTCCTGCTTATGCCTGAGGCTTCCCCTGCTTGTGCCTGAGGTTTGTCCTGCTTACTCCAGAGGAGACATGCACAGGCTTGCCCACTTCTGGGTAGGGTTGGGAGGAGCCCTTTTGGAATCTGTCCCTCAAGCATCCGCAGACTTCCTCTCATGGGACTTCCTCTCACGCTCAGCCCGGTCCTGGAAAGGGAGCTGAGCAAAGAGGAATCCACAGACACTTGCACAGTTGGCGACCTTCCCGTCAGGTGTGGTGGTGCAAGAAGAGAGTGCAGGATGGGCGGGGGGGCTGGCTGCACCATGCGCCACTTGGCAGCCGCTAGGGAAGGGGGCGAACAAGGCTTGAGCTCACTCAGGTTCTCAGTTTTCCACCCCAGCGCTCATTTCGGCTTGTTCTTACTCCTGAACAGTAAGTCAAACAAAGAACAACAAACTAAGGAAAGCCTGCGATTCTGAGCAGCAAAATACGCATTTCTCCAAGCAGACGGCAAGTGCTCCCTCCTGCCCCCGGGCAAAGTGTGCAAATAGTCCTTTTTGAAGAACATGCCTTTGAAGTGCGCATTTTTCAGAGAGGGCGCCATTTGCAGGTGTGCTGCAAGCCTGAAAAGGTGCGCTCCTTCCCCCCAGATGCCTTAGGATGTAGGGTCGCAATTCCAGCGGTTTCTGAGGCAGCAACACAGTTCTCTGGCCTCCTTTGATCGCTCAGCTTGTGCCAATGACCCTCCTTACAAAGTGGGCACTGCAGCGAAGGAGAGTGAGGGAGAGCGGGACTGAACGCTTGCGGGCCATTTAGAACGGCGAAACCAAGTGGTGCGGCTGCCCGTCTTCATCACGGGGATTTTCTTGATGGTTTGTTTAAATAAATGCATGTTAATGAAGAGAGATGCAGCAGAGACAGTGCCTCGTCAAGGAGGCCATCCTGCTCGACACATGGCGAGGGCACAGGCAGGATTCGGCCGGACGTGACATGCTTCCACTCCAGTAGGAGAGGGCAGGGTGCATTTTCGCAGAGCTGAGATGCCTCTCTTCACGAGAGGGGAGGGGCACTAACCTAATGGGGCCTCCATATTTCAGCAGCTGCCAAGGCAGCTCCCCATCAGCTGCAAGTCTGAGTGGTTTTGTTTTGAAAGAAGCCTGCAGTTCTGGGCCTTGAATCCCCAAGTGTTTGGCTGGATGATGATCGAGGGTGATTGGTTAGTGGAGGAGGCAGTGTTGTAAGCACCCAACTTTGGGCCTTGGAGCTCCAGATGCAGGGCTTAATGTGGGCATTCAAGCTAGAGAGGGATGCGCAGAGCGTCTGGGTTGGAGTGGGGGGGAGGGAAGCCATCTTGCTCCCAGGGCAGCTGGCAATGGCGTCTCTCTCCAGATGCAGAAGCAGATCTGAAGACCAGCCAGACGTCACCGCAACCTGGCTCGGAGTGCATGCTCACTCATTGCAATCAGCGTAGCTCATAGGTCCTCAAACTACGGCCCGTGGGCTGGATCTGGCCCACCATGCCCATTGATCTGGCCTGCCTCAGAGGTTTTGGACTCACCGAGTGTGTGCGTGTGGAGAGCTCCGGCTTGCTCGCGAGGAGATCGTTTTGGACTCTATCGGAGAAAACGGTCTCCGCGCATGCACGCACACACGCCCCGGCCCGTGCCCCCCACCTCCTGCCCGCACTGCCTTGGGGGCTGCGCCCATTGGTGGTGCCTTTCAACTGGCCTGCTGTTCAAAAAGTTTGAGCACCCCTGGCGTAGCTGCTTGTCCCGGCAGCCCTCTGGGCTCCCAGTGGCATGCCCCCTTCAGTCGGGCTCCGGTGGGCAGCTCTTCCTTAAGCAGCAGCTCTCTCGAGCAGCCTTCCCCTGCCCCTAGGACCAGATCTCTGCTGCACCGTGTAAAACTAAATGGAATGGCATTCGCCGGAGCAATTGCCTTCGGGGACACAGACAACGCGCTTGACAAGGAGCTGCGAGGCCGATGAGCTTCCCTGAGGATCTGGTGGTGCAGGAGGTGTGGGGCCTTTCATGCCGGTCACTCCTCCACTGTTCCCCATGGGTCGCTGGACACACTTGCACGGACAGCCTTCCTCTGCAACGGAGACAAGCCGACTTCTGAGGCCGTGTGCCAGAGGCCACCCCCTTTCTGAGGGTGTTGGTGCAGCTGCAGCTGTGGTGAAGCAGCTGGTGCCGAATGCGGAGGACTGCCGCCTGAGCCTTGCAGGAGATGTGGGGCGGGGCGGGCGGGGGGGGAAGGGTTGCAGCAGTGCCCAGCTGCATCTCCAAGGAGGAATCCAGGCGGACTGCACGGGTGCTGTGGAAAGGAAGGGTCCCCACCCACCTTTTGTCTAAAGAGCCAAAGGCAGCCTATGGGAACCTCCTCCTCTTTGTTTCATCCTTACAACAAGCCTGTAAGGTAGGCTAGGCCGAGAGGCCGTGGCGGACTCAGCTTTCGAGGGCACTGGCACACTGCTTGTCCAGCAGACTTTCCAAGCAGTCTACATGCAATGGAGAGATTCGATTAGGTAGACAGAATTTTTTCCTATATATGATACCTAGCCTAAAAGCAGAGTTGCTTTAAAATAGATTTCCAGCTAATCTTGCCAGCATGTCCCCCATCAGTAGCTGTGATGGCCAGTGACCACCAAGGAGACAATCTGGATGCAGGGCGATGAGGAGCCCTCAGTCCCGAGGAAAAGCGCGTGCACAAGGCGCTCAGGACGGGCTGCAGCTGGAAGGCCTCCCGGCAGCCACGCCTCCTTCCTGCCCGGGCAAAGCGTGTCTTGGTAGTCGGGAAGCCCTGTGTGACCCCACCGCAGTCCTGACAGACGCCAGTGGCATGGGGTGGGCATCACTTTCTCCCCGGTTCCCCCAGTCTTACAGGTTTCTTTTGACATCTCTTTCGTTTTACCTGGCGAGGGATCAGCACGCACCGGGCACGACAGGGACTTTGTGTAGACAAGGCAACTGGGCAACAGAAGGTCACCTGATCCAAGTGGATTCACAACCAGGCTCTGTGTAAGCAGAGGCAGCGTTCACATGTCTCTGCTGAGGGTCAAGATCTCCCAGGCAGGCCTTTAAAAACCCCCAAGTCTAGTCCTTAGCAACGGGAAGATATACTTGGCAGCGTGTGGGGTGATATCTGGACAAGTTTCAGAAGTGGGACGTATGGGAGGATAAGGACCCAGTGAAAAGGGCCGAGGGATGTCCTCTGCACCTTGCAGACCCCCCCCCACCCCACCCCACCAGTCCAGCTGGTCACCAACCACCGTGGGGCAGGTTCACGCTCAGCTCCACTCTTTGCTTACTTGCGCGGTTTTCCAGTTCCAAGGGTGGGAGGCGTTAATGCTTGCAATAAGAGGAGCTGTGAGCTGCAGATTTAAAACTACTGCACACCAAAATGCCTATGAATTTTCATGTGATTTTTTTTAAAGATAACATCTAAAAGTTCAGGAGAAATGGAACATAAGCCTGAAACAATGAAAAACAGAGAGATACCAAAAGTGACCCATGCATTCCTCCCTGAGCATTATCATTCAGACCATACCCTTCTCAGTTGAAATGTTGCAATGCAGTGCCTGGCTCAAAAATCGCACACAGAATCGCACGTATTGAGGATTCTCATGTGTGAAAATGTGTATGTTGGGGGAAATTGCATCGGAAAACAAAAGTGAACTTTCATTTTAAGAGAAAAGATGCCAACTGATGCAGAACTTGGGTAGGTCAGGCTTGGGGTAGAAGCTTGCACATGAAACAGACTGGAAATTGTTCCCTTTGCAGATTCGTAGATAGGAGAGAGGCGGGTTCGACCTGCGGCCCTCAGGAAACATGTGCCTGCAGCACTCGCTTGACCAAAAGGGCAGAGAGCCACGCTGTGGCTGTGGCTGTGGCTGTGGCTGCTGTGGCTGTGGCTGTTGCGTGCCATCAGTTCAGCTCCAGCCGATGGAGACTCATGAATGAAAGTCCTCCAAGCGTCCCACCCATGACAGCCCTGCTCAGTGCCTGTAAACTCACTTGGGCTTCCCTTGTGGAGTCAATTCAGCTCCCGTTTGGTCTTCTTTTTCTGCTTCCGCCTTCAACTTTCCCTGGCATGGTTGCTTTCTCCACCGAGCACATTAGCAGAGGTCTCCGAACACACAGATCTCCAAACCTTTAGCAGTTCTGCCCCGATATGTCGCTGGATGCATGTCCCTGTTAAGACATTGCTCACGGCTTCTCTGTAGATTCATCTCAGCTTGTTCCTCCAGAGAGCAAAAAGGGGTCATTATTAGATACATATTTAACAAAGGGGAGGGGGAGGAAGCCGATTATCTCTTTGGGTCTTGTAAGTCAATTACTGTGTGTTAAATAAATGCTACAGCAGTGGCCTCTTGCATTAAAATTCAAGTGCTGTTTCGTGCCACTGTCACCTATCTCCAATTAATGTGGAATTAAGAGCACAGCAAGTTAGGAGTCTTTTGAAAAAAACAACCAGATGCTCTTATTATTGGCGGTTGTTTCTGATAGCATCTCTTACGGCACACTTTTTATCCTGTAGGAAAGAAGGAAATTCTGGTTTCAGCGCCATCGCAGCGCACACACGCATGCAGGCACACGCATGAACAACATGCTTTCATGAGCTGTTTGGACTGTTCAGATGCAGTAGCAAGTCAGATGCCTTAGAATTGGCCGTTCTCTGCCACCACCCACATAAATATGGAAACGCGTGTTCCGCGTGCTGAGGATGGGGCACGAGCGGGAGGTGTAATCGCCGTTTTTTATTTCTATCCGTATCCCATTCAACAGTAGCAAACTCTCTTGATCCTCATGCAGTCAAAGCAGCAGCACCTGGGAAAGGGCGGAAGGCCCCATGCTCTTGGAAGGGTCTGGAGCTTTGCAGCAGGAGAAAAAGCAAAAGCCCGTGGGGAGGAAATGCTGGGAGACCAGGGCTCCTGAGCAAGTGGTGACTGCATGTTGCAAGGGGAGGGAGGAACACCCAGGGGAGGGGCATGGAATGGGGTACCCTGGCGAGGCACGGCTGACTTGGGCCTGAGTAGGCGCGCTGCCCACCTGAGGGCCACTTTCCTATGCTATCCGGAAATGCAGGTGCTAAATGGTGATGGTTGTGCTGCCAGAGCCGAACTATTGAAAAACAGCAGGGCACTCACAGGCGTGGGGGATTCCTGGCATTTTAGACAAGAAACATTCAAGTGGGCGGGCTGGCTGTGGGGGCACCATGGGGAGAAGGAATGGAATGGAGTCCTGAAAGGCGGGCGGGCTGGCTGGAACGGTGATCGGGAGCATTCCATGTTGCAACATTTCTTTGTGGGTCCCTCTGTGATTGTAGGGGGGCGACATCTCTGCTGGCCCAGCCCACCTAGCCCGGAGCTCAGAAGCACAGGGGCTTGTTTGCTCCCAAACCCAGTAGCAGCTTCCGTTTGGAGCCGCACCGGGGTCGTTTGCTGTCTCCTGAATTCTGCAGCTCAATAGAGGCCTCCGTGGGCACAGCAGGGCCAGGCCCATGTGCCACACCTGGATTTTGCCCCCCACAACTGTCCCTGCCTGTAATTAATATTGGCAGCAACCAGAAAAACAAAGAGTGGCAGATTTAATTTACTCTTGGCGTCCTCGGAAGCAGCAGAGCATGGAAATAAAACATTGCGGCCATGATTCATTGGCCTGCCTGCGTGACGCCGGCACAATGGCATTTCTCAGGAACCCTCCGATAAACTAACCTTGATCCCCTTCCTGTCTCCGCTCGGCATCAGAGGGCCTTTCCCGAAAGGCTCGTCTAAGAAGACGGCCAAGCAGGCTGCAGAAGCACCCCCCCCCACCCCCGGCCAGGGCTGGCAGCACGGACAGCGAGGGCACCGTTCTCAGAAGGGTGCCCTGCTTTTGGCATGCGTTTGTCTCCCGGTGAGCGCCTCTCTTCCAGCCCTCCCCCCGGCTCCGCATCATCGCCAACATTGCTGTCTTTTAATGCATTTGTTGTGTTACTGCTTTAATCAAGTTCATTTATGATTGTAAATCCCCGAGAGTGGCACCTTTCTTGGCAGAAACCGGATCATTCAGCATATGCCGTTCAGCTGCCCCCCACCCGCCCAATATTGCCCTGGATCTGCCCCTGTGGAAGGAAGGCTCTGTTCACACGAGGTGCTTCCCCTCCTTACCTTCTGCCCTTCACGCTCCATGCAGCATTTTCAGGGCAAACTGCCGTAGCTGTGCAGATCAGCCAGAAGGCCAAGCTGATGGGTTCCCCGTTGCACAACTATGCTCACAGTGTGTGTGTGTGGTGGGGGGATGAGGGCAGGGCAGGGGAGGTCTGAATGCAATCAGATTTTAGAAAGGTGCTCACACTAATACAGATTTTCCTCCAAGACTGAGTGCTACCTAATTTCACTGCCTTGTTTCATCAGCTTGTTAGGCACTGAAATGCCATTATGTCATATAATAAATATTGCACGAGATCTTGTATAATAACTGCAATAGAATAGCAGTTTATGAGTAGGTTTCAGGATCTGATGTGAAATTGGATGGGTTTTTCATCTCCTTCTCAAGAGAAAGGAACAATTGTGGGCAGAGACAGAACAAAAGCCAGGCTGTTTCCCACTTGGTCTGATGCAAAGTTGGGCTATTAGCTCCACTTCTGTACAGGCGATAGGACAAATCTTACATGTCACACAGAATAAATATCACACATTATGCTGCATGAAGCTTAACACTTTGGAGCATTTCTCCAAAGCGAAAATAATGGGAAGAAAATGAATTTCCTATTCCTTTGTGGTCATTATTCCCGAGCCTACCTGTGGTTCACGTCTTGGTGGAACTCCCTGATGGCTTCCTGAAGGGTACAAGGTCTCCATGGATACAAACAGGGAAGGGGAAACGACCCCAAGATCTGTTTTTACACTGACTGTGTCATATTTTAAAAAGATGCATATTAGTTGTCATTTTCCTTCTGACCAGCAGTTTATCAAGTGAACGCACATTTTTCATTAGAGTAAGCACTGTAAATAAATCTTTAGTAACTGATAACTCATGGAATTTAATTTGACTAATGCCACTAACAGAATTTTAATAGATTTTAATAGCTGCTTGCATAATATTCTTGGAAATGTCAGCAGTTTGAGCAAAAAGCTGGAAACAATAAGCAAGGTACGTGTGGGTAGACAGAGAGAGGGGCAGATGGATCAGCAAACAGACACGCCTCTCAGCGAGCGGGTCGCACTACATGGGAGCAGCCACCGCCAGCCTGACATTGTGCCGCCCATCGCAGGGGAGGGCTGTCGTTCCAGACGGTTGCCATGAACCAACAAACTAGGATCCTCCAGACCTTGGGTGGGTTCACACGACACAACAAGCAACGCCGTTTTTGGTCTGTCGTTTCCTCTGAACTGCAGCACCATATGTCCTCATGGTGCGCTTGGCTTTGAGAAACCACAAATGGAAACAATTAACAGCAGCAGCAGCTTATTACAGTCAGTGACCAGCTAGATCTTACTAAGCAATTTACAAATAACACGATAGGTTAAAACATCCCAACTATTAAAAGTCAAATAAAAGTAAACAAATGATATAAAACTGTTCAAAATAACCTGTTACAATTTTTAATTAAATTTTAAAACATTGCATACAGTATCTTTGCAGATCTTGCAGGCAGCTGCAAAAAATCCAGTGCAGCAGGCTGCTAATTGGGCTCTGGTGCCTGTAAGGAGCCTCCCGGTGTCCGCAGTGCCAGAGCTGCCCAGTGGCCTGGTGAATCCTGAGGGCGCCTGCCAGGAGCTGCAACTCTGGGTTCTGCAAAGCAGATCGGAGCCCAGGAGGCCGGAACTAGGGAATCTGGCAGATTACCACATGGAATGGATTCCCCGCACATCTGCAGCTGGCACCAATCACGGCTTTCAAAAATATAACTGCTGTGCTTGGCAAGCATGTGGGGCAGGAAAGGGAAGCCCCAGGCTAGCTGGCAACCCCGTTCACCAGACCCAGCCTCCCGAGGGCCAGCCGCCCCACCCTGGGCCGGGACACGGGCACCTCCGGGGTCCAAATGCGGAGCGGCTGCTGACTCGCTTCTCTGGGAGATCACGAAAGGGGCTGCATTCCTGGGCAGCAGCTTAGGCAGCGAAGGTTTGCTTCACTGCCACTCTCTGCATTCAGTGCTTGTGCCGAGAGACCCATAACCAAATGGCGGAAGTCGTCTGTTTAACCGGATAGCAAAGCTCTCATGTCTTTAGCTAATGGCACTTCAGTGGAGTGATTTTGCCATGTTGCACCAACCAGCCCTGCAGAGCCTTGGAACTGCCAACCATTCAAGGCCTCGGTCTCCCCACTGCCCCGCAGCCAGCCCCGCTGCCTTGTCCACGCGTCGTAATCACAGGGCGGGCCTGGCGCAGTCGGGACACCCACACCGTCCCCTCCTGAGCCAGGGAGGCTCTTCCTTTGCCACCCTCTGCAGAAACCCCTGCCTTGCATTTAGGTGGCTTTCCGAGTGGAACTTTAGCACTCCTGCCACTTTGGATCCCTCTCCTGTCTATTCACGCTTCCCACACCGAGGGAGCTGGCCGTCCCACTGGCCACAGGGCCATCATGCGGCCAGCCGGCCAGCCCACCTGGTGCTCGCTGCGGGGGCCAGGATCCCCACCACTGCAGCTTCCTTGGGCAAAGACCAGCAAGGCTTCCCAGCAGACACGTTCATGAAGGGGGCCAACTGCCCACCCATGTTTCCTTTAGTAGGGATGGGCGAGGGCCTTTGAAAAGAACCTCAGCACAAGCACATCTGGATAACTGGAGCGGAAAGTCTGGGTGCCCGGAAAACAAAGCAAGCGGGAGAGAAATCGGAAGGGACAGACCTGGCCACCCAAGCCTGGGGCTTGGCTTTGAGAGCTTTGCTCTTTGGCCTGAGTCGGGTCCCTGGGCATTCAGCCGCGTTAGCGCTGCGTGAGGGTTGCCAGCTCCTTTCTCCTGGGAGGCCCCTCAGGGGCGCTAAGAATAGCTGTGCCTGTTGAGCTGATCCCATGAAGGCGGGGCAGACGCTTGCTCGGGGTCGGGTTTGATACGAACTTGCCAACATCTGCAAGGTCCTTCAATGCGGGATGGAAAGAAAGTGATAGTGAAAATAATCAAATGCACGAGAAAGTAAAATTGAATAATTTGGCCATCCTGAAGGTTGACGTCAGCGTCATCCATGGCAACCAGTGTTTCTGGCAAACCACCAAGAGTGTGGGTGTTTCCATCCAAGGAACTGACCCTTGAAGGAAAACTAGTTGATAGCATTTCAATCAGTGGGCCTGACTTCTGATGAATCATGGAACAGCAGAGCTGGAAGGGGTCAAGAAGGCCATCAAGGACCCCAAGTCACACCATCTCACTCAGATGACCATCCAGTGGGCAAGTTGAAGCTTCTATTGGAGTTTGTTGTAAACAGAGGAGAGACAGAGCACAGGAGTGACTGGCCCCGTGCTCCATCTGGATTTCCAATGGCATCTCTTCCAGCCTAGCACTCCAAACAGTCAGGAAATTTTTCCTGATGCCTAGCCAGAATCTGGCTTCCTACAAACTGAGCCCATTATTCTGTGCCCTGCACTTTGGGATGATTGAGAAGAGATTCTGGCCTTCCTTTTTGTGGCAGCCTTTCATGTGTCATAGAATTGTAGATTCACAGAACAGTAGAGTTGGCAGGGCCAGAAGACCGACGGGTTCGATCCCCTACTATTCCAGGACACTAAGTTACACCAGCCAGCTCAGGTGACCATCCAGATGCTTTCTGAATGTCCCCAGTGGGGGAGAGCCCAGCGTTTCCCCAGGTAAGAAGTTCCATTGTCGTACCGCTCTGACAGTCAGGAAAGTCTTCCTGGTGTCTAGCCTAAATCTGGTTTCTTTCCTTTATTCCGTGTCTAGTAGCAGCGAGAAAAGATCTTGCCCTTCCTCTGTGACAGCCTTTGAGGTACTGGAGAGCGCTATCGTGTCTTCCCTCAGTCTTCTCTTCTCAAGGCTGGACATGCTCAGCTTTGTTGAATCTTGTGAAGGCGCACCCATCAAAGTTGATGGGCCTGACTCCCATCAGGACCAAGCCACCACAAAATCCTGAATTATATTTATATTCTACCTTTCCCCCTTCTCAATGAACTCAAGGTGCTTTACCTATTTCTCCTCTTCTCCTGAGTTTTAGCCTCACAACAGCAGCCCTTTGAAGTAGGTTGGGCTGAGAGTCCGTGACTGGCCCAAAGTCCCCTGGTGAGCCCCGTGGCTAAAGGGGGACTAGAACCTCCATCTCCTGAGTCCCAGTGCCACGCTCTTAACCACTACACCACACTGGATCTCACTTTGCACAACGATGGAGAATGGCCACTTGTTGCTCGGAAAATTCATTGCAGTCCATTCCCCAAGTGCTGGGGGGATTGTCACCAAGCCCAAAGGAAACAGTTAAGCAAGTGTGGGCTTTAATGCCCAGACCCTGGGGGGAAGATGGGGCGCTTTGCTTGATCCCACTGTGAGGCCCCTCGTCTCCCTGAAGCAAACGTTCGAGGTTTGTGCAGAAGAGCAGATTCTACAGGCAGCGGCGAAATGAGGGAGCCGTGAGTGACTGTCATCTTTGCGCATCTGCCTGCCCATCTAATGAGGATGGAAGCCTCCCGATGACCCAGCCAGCTGCCACCTTCCCCGCCTCTCTGTTAATTAGTCTAACTCCACACTGAGACTCAGGGACACAGCCCAGGGACATGTATAAATAATTGCAAGAATAGGCATGACTTGTTAAGAGAGAGAGAGTAAAAGAGCTGCTATTAACTGGGCGCCCACTGAGAGAGAGGAGGGTGTCACCAGGAGCCTCCCACAGCTGGGGAAACAGCTGTCCCCGCCCAGCTCAGAGAGGGGCTCTGGCTGGGAAGCCTCTCCACATGCCGTGGGCAAGCGCCCCTCCATCACGCCAAGCCCTGGGCCCCCAGCACCTGGTTTTCGGTGTGTTTGCTTTGCAGCAGGCCCGGGAAAGGGCATGGCGCCCGCAGAAAGTGCCTTCCAATTGCAGGGTGGCAGCTCTGCAAAGGCCGCTGGCAGGAAAGGGGCATTCCTGGCCTTCAATTGCTCCACCGGAGAAGAAAGCAGGTGGAGGAGAAGGTGTGGAGAGTGCGAGATGAGCAAGAGGGGCCGGCAGTGTCGCAGGGCCGTAGCCAGTGACTGGGATGAAATAAAGAATAAATGATTAATAGATTGGAGGGGGAAGTCTCCTCTGGAGTCAACTGAGACGTTTTTCCCTTTTTTAAACTCTATCTGTGGGTGGGTGGAATTTCAGGGGAAAATGTGGGGAGAAGGTTAGCTTTCCCCCCAAGTTGTCTTTCTGATCTAAATTAGGGGGGAGGGATGGGGTTATACAAGAGTGAGGCCCTTTGAGCAAAGAGGTGTAGTCTAATACAAAAGCAGCTTTTCCTTTTTAAAATTACGATTACTTCGCCAAATGCAAAGCCCCCAAAATAAGCCAAAGTGCTTGACTTGCACTGATATTGCCAACAGAAGGTAAAATTCATGTTTCCCCTTTTACTTTAGAAAAGGGTTTCCCTGGCCTTGCCTAGGGATTTGGGGATTAAACTCATGGCTTTCTGCCTGCTAAGTGGGCAATCCATCACTCAGCTGTCCCCCCACCCACATCTGATGGGAATGCCCGGGGCTGCCGGTGCCCAGTCGGTCCATCCTGCTCGTGGCTGTCTGTGCGGATAGGCAGCTGCTCCTGCTGGTTCAGGACAGACCTGTTCCCTTCCTGTTCCTGGAAGTGCTGGTGCTGGTGCCGGAGCCTGGAGCGCTACAACCTTCCCCTCGCCCCGCAGTCAGGCAAGGGAGCCGCATTCCTGGCCCACTGCATGTCCCATCAGAACTTGGTTCTCCCAGCAAGCACCTCTGGTGGAGGATTCACCTGGTCTCTGGTTGGACAAGGCTGCTGGTGGGTTCAGCCGAGCCCGGTGCCTTGGCCTCTCTTCGGAGAGCCCGTTGGCCATCCAGCAGGTGCCAGCCCTGCCTGGAGTCTGAGGCGTCTCATCCCATGGAAGGGCTCCCAGGCCGATGGCCTCGCCAGGTGGGCAGCAGCTGAGCCGGGCCACCCACCTGCAAGCATTTGTCTCTTGCGATTGCTTGCCAATGCCACACAGAAATTCCGGCTTCTCTCCTGTCTCTGGGCTGACACCCCGCATGGTCAGTGAGTCAGGAGGTTCCAGCATATGGAGGTCTCCTTTGGGCTCACCAGCGGATGCAGGGAGAGAGGAAGCAGCATCCGCCAAGCTGTCCAGCCATCCTGCATCCCGTTTGTCTGTGAAAAGAAAGGAAAGCACAGCAAGGAAAGCAAATTAGGGATGGGAAAACCAGTGACCACAAATGGGGTCTGAATCTTGGATGGGTTCAAAAACTCCCCATCCCGATTTGGAGAAGTTGTTTTCAATACCTCACCCGGGGATGTGGGAGAACTGCATTTTTGCTTGAGGAACATTCAGGCATGTCCCGTTTAAAGCTCTGGATGTGGGTACAACCATGTTTCCACCAAAAATATTGGTAAATTTTTGGGCATGCATTCATGCTTATTTCACTCCCTATTTCCATTTCAAAATGCGCCCATTTCCTGAGTTGCTCAGATCTCCTCTGTTGGCTGGATCTAGTCCCTGCCCCCTTTGCAGGTGTTCTCATCTCAGTGAAGCTGCAGCTCAGCTCTGGCACAGCTTATCTTAATTGTGGAGCTCACGCCATTGTATGGATTGGAACGTATAGATGTGCGGGACCCAGAGAACAGAGGGAGTTTCAGAAGGGGAGGTAGCGGGATGCTCACACCAACTCTGTGCGGCTCACCAGTTGTTGGTATCCACCCCATGCCCCACCCCGGATGGCTGAGCCCTGAAAGGTGTCTGTGTGGGCGCAGGGGGCAGCCCTGTAATCTCCAGGCAAGCATCATGAAGAGGGCAGCAGGCGGCCTCGGGGACAGATGCACTGAGACGCCGAAACCTAGAGAAAGTCAATATTTAATTTCTGCCAGCATGTGAAATAGAATTGATTCGTGCTGAGGGCAGAAGGGCGGGGGCATTTTCTGGCCAGAGCGTGGGCATAGGCAGGGAAGGGCCAGGGGGTGAACTGGCACGCGCAGCTTCCAGGGGGGCGGGGCGGGGATGTTGTGGGGGCACGGAAGAGGCTGCCCTGCGGGGGGCGGGGGTCCCAGAGAAGCCTCTGAATAATGACAGGCACATTTGTTACTTGTGTTCCTGAGCAGTGTGAATTGTTCAAACAACAAGCACTAAATGGTGTAGAATTTCATGTGAGAAGCAGGCAATTTCTGCCGGGGAAGCCATTATGCAAATTAGAACACTTGCAAATGTGCACCTCGTTTACGCAGCTCGCAACCTCCTTGCACAGTAGGGCCCATTGTGCTGTTTTCCTTCTCGAGGCGATTCGAGGGTGTGCGGCACTGATGCGGGGGGGGCCCTCCAGCCTCCCGGAAGTGCTGCCCGGAGGGTCGGGCGATCCCACTGACTGGGGTGTGGGCAAAGGGGAGGCCGTGAACGCTTGGCAGAGGCATCTCTTGCGAGCCCTTCGGTCAAGCAATGGGGTGTAAGGCTCTGTGCATAGCGCTCCCGCCTTTTCCATCTTCACAACAGTCCTGTGAGGTCGGCAGCTAAGTCGGATTGGCAAGATCGCCCAGTGAGGTTCAGAGTTGAGTGTGGCTTGGGCCTCGCTTTCTCCGGTCAAACCTGACGCTCGAGACACCGCACCCCGCTCAATTAAGGTTTGCGGCTCAGTTTTCGTCCCGAATTGTGCCTTCGTGGGAAGCACTAGCAAGCTGATTCTGCAGTCCTTTACATGGAAGCAGCCAGCATCCTCCCTTGGGGTTCAGCTCACAGTCCCAAGAGATTCCCTGCCTCTCCCCCAGGGCTGGCCGAAGCTCCTGGGATCCTCCTTGGGCAAGGTGCGTGCCTGCCATGGCCTCTGTGGCTTTTTTCTCCATCGCCAAGAAGCGGATTCAACTCTTTCCTTCAAAACCCCATGATGCCCCTGAGCTAGCACGGTTCTGGGGGATTGTGGGAAATCAGAAGGGTGGCTAGGCCCCACTGCCACTGGGCTGCCACTGTGCCTAGATCAGTCCACCCAGGCAAAAGGAGAAGAACGCCTTGCAAACAAGCAGGAGGGAATGCAGGAGAGGGCCTGTCTTGACAATGTTTTCTGCACCCGAGATTGTTTCTGGTTTTTTGTTTGGGTTTTGGCTTTTACATGAGATGCTACTCAAAAGCAGCAGGCTGCACCCACACGCTGAAATGGTATGGTCCGCCTGGGTCAGGCTTGCCTTATCCCCTGCCCCTGGCCAGCGACGTAAGGCCTCGGGATTATCCAGGTTTAGTGTACGCGTGAAGAGGCACCCTCCCCACCCCCACCCCCGGCTTCCTGGCCACCTGAATGGCACTTCTTGCGTGGGCATCGGGTTGGGTTAGCCCGGCTGGAATCCGCCTTTCCAAGCATTCTCTGGCTTTTTCTTGTGCTCAACCTGGTCCTCAAAAGAGAGCCGAGTTGCGAGGAGGCCTGTGACTGCTGGGGGAGCAACAGCCACCTTTTCTGCATCATCTGCAGCAGCTCTGAAGGCAGCTGGGGCTGACAGGGAGAGGGGCACGACGTGGGGCGTGATTCCTGGTGAGCGCCCCATGAGGGCTGGGCACGCTTGCCGGAGACCTGGACTTGGGACCACTGCAAAGAGGGCCAGGGTTCCCGGAGCTCAGCCCATGGACTCCAGTGGATCCCCACCTCACGCATAGCTGCACATGGAAGACTCAGGTGTGTCCATCTTGGGTGTCCAACTTGTCCCAGTTCATCTCCAGTTTGGATGGTGGGTGTGCATATTTCTATCCAAATGTTCCCATAGGATTAACATGCGTATCTTTGAAATGTATGCATTTTCTCTCACTGAAGTGCGTTTGTGCAAACTTGTCTTAGAAAGTATTGATTTTCCATGCGCATTTTTCAAATGTTCACATTGTGTACGCCTTGGAGGGTGGTCTGTGAATTGCATGGTGAGCTTAGGAAAGTCTCGGCTTTGTGTGTGGCTTGCATTTAAATCTTTGTGGACTGGGACTTGTGAACTGGGTCAGTTCCGGTCCAAAAGGAACTTAAATTCTTTTCTCTGACATCCCTACAAAAAGAAGCGTGAAGAATGGCTTTGGTGCAGCCGCCAACATGACACCCTAATGAAGTCATTTTTTCTGCTCCGGCAAATGCACTGGAGAAAATTCTGTCAGCAGCCAAATGAGGATTTATCAGATGTGACGCCCCACCTTTCCTTAAGCATGTCAAAGTAGGGCAGAAGTGTGTGCCAGCCTCTCGCTTCTGCTGGCAGGAGCCTAATTAGGAGAGCCGCCGATGCCTCTGCAGCCTTGATGCCCACCTGCACCCAATCATCGCAAGCAGCCAAAGCTCATATTTGGCCACAGAGAGGCGAGAGCTCATTTAGCTGGTGCGAGGAGCAAAACAAACAAGCCAGCACCCCGTAGCCCGAACCGCTGCGGGGGAAGCAGAAGGGGCTGGATGCTGGCTTCCTTCCTTCCTTCCTTCCTTCCTTCCTTCCTTCCTTCCTTCCTTCCTTCCTTCCTTCTTGGCAGGGTGACCTTCTGCTGTTGTCTTTGGGCAAACTCTTATTTCCTTCTTGTTGCAATGAACTTCATGCGCCTTCCTTAGTTTTTCTGCTGGCTTCTGTTCATACCAAATATTCCTCTGTGTGTGTGTGTGTGTGTGAGAGAGAGAGAGAGAGAGAGAGAGAGAGAGAGAGAGAGAGAGAGAGAGAGAGAGAGATTTTATTTAATTATTTAATTTATATCCTACCTTTTTTCTAACAAAGAACTCAAGTGGCTTACATCCTGCTGCTCCTCAGTTTACCCCACAGCAACAACCCTGTGAAGTAGGTAGAACTGAGAGTCTGTGACTGGCACAAAGTCACCCAGGTGGCTCCATGAGCCAGCTGGAGCCAGGGGTCAGACTAGATGGCCCGGGAGACCCCTTCTGACTCGCTCTGTTTCTTGCACATGTTCCAAGTGGGGACTGGAACCCACATCTCCCAAGTCCCTGCCCACACTCTTAACCACTCCGCCACACTGGGGGGTGTGTCCGTCCCTGCATCTCTGCTTCTGCTTATCGCCCGATCCATGCCACCCAAGTGGAGCGCCCTTGTCCTGCCGCTGCAACACTCACGCAAGAGAGCGCGTGTGCGTGTGCGGGAGCTCCCTCCTGTGGAGCCCTTAGTGGAACTTGGACGCACCACTCGGGTGGCACGAATGCAGGGAAATCCATCCCCTCATCTTTCATGTTGTCACCTGCTAATTGACATAATGTAAAATGTTTGATGTACCAGAGTGTAGTCTGAGTTATCCACCACCACTGAAGAAGGGGTTCCTGATTCTGTGGAATGTGGGTGTCTTGGGAAAAAGCAGCCCCGCGGCAGAATCTGGAGGCTGAGCCAGAGATGCTCAAACAATTTGAACAGAGTGTGGAATTCTGCGACCCCCTTATTCCCCACGGCCTTCCCCTCTGCATGCAATGGGCTGAAATCGCATCATGTCTTTCCAGTGCAGAGCTATGGGGCTCTCCCTCAATGCCCCCCACTTGGGCTTTTCCAAGCACCCCGTGCACCGCAGTGCAATCTTGGCCTCCCTGCCCTTCACCATGCAGTTTCCACTAGATGGGCATTTTTTGGCCACCGAGCTGGGACACGGGTGAAAGAGGACAGAAGGAGGCTGCAGAGGGCTCAGGACAGCTCATCTCCCGCCGCCCCCCCCCAATCTCCCACCACCCAGATCCCCGCCTTCCCCCTCGCTAAGGGGGCGTTCCCTGCCGGAGGAATGGTGGAGCTACAGCTCTCCTCTGACATCAGCACTGTGATTCTGAAATGTCCCGTTGTCCCCTGGGTGGGGAGCCGTGGGATTCCTCCCTCCCACCCCGTACTGCTGGCACCCAGCATGGGAAGGCCAAGGGGTGGCAGGATTTTGGGGGGCCCCAGCGGCAGCCACTCCCACTCTGCATGTCAAGCCAGACCTGGCTGGCAAGGTGGATTCTCAGCAGCAGAGGAGAATCCATGTGGCCAGGGGCCCTTCCAACCCACCATTGATGAAGCCTTCGCTGTCTTCCTCTCGCCACCGCCCTTTCACCCACAGTGTGTCTCTCTGCTGTGAGTCCTCGCCCTCTTCCTCCTCCTCCTCCATCACGATGACCGACTCGCTCCCTCCTCCGGCTTCTCGCTTTGAGTCTCTCTGCTTGCTCTCGCTCGTTTTCTCTGCCGCCTTTAAGTGCTTAATAATCCTTACAAGGAAGTCTCCCTTGGCGCGAAATAATTCAGAAGGCGTCACGACCCATTATTTCCTGCGGGACCAGGCATGGCATACCAGTCCTGAAAATGGTCCCCAGAATGTTTCCAACCACAGTGTCCTGGTTCAACCAAACCCCTGAGGATTTTTCTGAACCAGGCTGCCACCGCCTTCCCAGCCAGACGCGCAGCAGAGGCTGGCAGATGCTCCCAGCATTGCCTGGTGCACCTCAGTCCCCCGTGACTCGGCTGTGATGGGGGAAGGAGACGAGCAGGAGCCTGAATAAATCTGAGC